>CM028685.1:11984754-16784754 GCA_016760335.1 Gastrodia elata
TACGGCGCGCTTCAGCGCTTTCAAATGCTGTGGCACACTACAGCGCCATAATTCCCGAAACATGAGTGATGCAGTGCTTTCAGGTGCTATGGCTCCATATTTCCTGAGGTGCGGGTGTTGAGGTGCGCTGTAGTGCCTTGGCCAGGCGCTACGGTGCGTTGTAGCACTCAACGGTGATTTTGCATGGGCGAAAACAAAAATGTGTTCCCTTTTCACCCAAATACTCTCGATTTGCGGTACCTCAAGCGCGGTGCCATATACTGATGGAAAGGTCTTTTCAAGACCTTTCCATTGATACCAAAATCGACATGAAAGAATCATTCTAATGAGCAAACAATGATGCCTTAATAACAGGTATACAAAAAATCCTACAGCTTTTGACTGCATTTTAATGGATTAAACGAGCTTCGATCGGACTCGTTTGAGTCTGTTGAGGCTTGACTATCAAACCTATACTCCATACAATAGATACTTGAAACATCATTCACAAATACTTTAATTAAATAAATGAAAAGAGTATTACAAGGAAATTTTCAGCAAATGGGTACCTTGGCTTCCAAATGAAAGAAGATCGAGTTTTGCTTTTGTGGCGACCGGGGATCAAAGTTCGAGAGTCTTTAAAGAACAATTCATCTCAAATGTAAACATATATATTTTTATAAAGCAAAGAACATAAAATAATAAAATTCCAAAGTCCAATTATACAGATAGAGCCAAACATATATGAAATTTTACAACAGTTTATCTTTTACAAAATAAAGATGAAATATTTACATTCTCCTACTTCTTTATTTCTTCTTTTACTTTGGCAGATCTTCAAAGCTTTTAATTATCAAAACTTGAAAAATTCAGTTACCAATCAGGTAAGAGTACGCAAATTGTTCTTATAAGATTAATTCTAGCATCCTAAAATAGGTATAAATCAAATATGAAAGTGACTAAAATATCTGCATAAGTAAAGAAAATTTCCAAATTTAAGTATTGCTCTGCAAGTTAGCTGTGAAATTCAATATAACTGTAAAGCATAAAATAAGTAAATTTTATCAAAACATTTAACAATAAGTCGAGTCCGTATACTCCTGAGCCCAAATGGGTAAAGCCATAGGCATAACCTGTAGGAAGCTTATCTAACTACCCGTCGGTAGCTTACTCAAAATAGGAACTGATGGTTTGTCTTTCCTCTGGATTTGCCTACTTCCTACAAGAGGCTAAATCCCTCCATATAACTCCCAGGGGTTGCCAGCAGGCCCAATCTGTACAAATTCTCAATGTTGCATTCCACCCTCCAAAGACAAACACCACAAAATATATATACCATGTTTCATTCTTTTTGTTACATGCTATTTTATATCATTCTTATGCAAATTAAAAAATTGTAAGCAGTGTAAATAATACTCAAATGGAAAATAACTCAAAAATAAGAATACTGAAATGAAACTTATAAGTAAATTTGCGTACCTGACTGTTTTGACAAAATATCAACCAATTTAATTTCTTTGATCTGTCAAAAATAATTAAATTTATTAATTTAATGTTTTTATCATGATTTGTAATATTAGGTTTATAAAATGACTATTTTGATTATTTAAATTATTATTATTTTTTTATTAACTTACATAATTAATTATGCCTTATAAGGTCAAATTAGGAATTTGACCTTATAAGGGCATATTAGTAATTTTATTTAAAATTTATGTTAGTTTATTGTAGATTATGTCCTAAGGTTTCTATAAAATCCAAAATTATTAAATTCTGATATGAATTAGCTAAGTTATCGCCAATATAATTTTTAGGATTAATGATTAAGGTTAAATGTGATTAGTGAGTGATTAGTAAATTTAGTCACAAAATTATTAATCTAATTATACAGTTAGGTTCTAATTTACTTTATAAGTCATTTAAAATTGAAATCACTCAATTTGAATCATTAGTTTTCCTAATATTCACTAATCAAGTTTTTTAAGTAATTAGGGTTGATTAGGAGATCTAACCGTTTATCCTAAATATTTTTGCAGTTTATTGTAAATTAGAATTTTCTGATCTAAATTGATATTTGGATCACCTAATTTGGAGCTAAATTGACTTACTTATGGCTATTTGAAGTTTTTAAGGTTAAAGGTTTAATTAGGTTTAGGCCTTAAATATCATTAGGTAAATACTAATCCAAATAGAAAAGTTAACACTACTAAAATATTTCTTAGGATTTTCTGAGTATTTTAAGACATATATTTGATATGTTTAAGGTAGTGTGTACAAAGTTATGATTATTTAAATTTTTCCAATATTTTTCCTATTAATTAATAAAATATATTTATTTGATTAATTTGGGTTTATATTTTGTGAATTATTAAGGTCCAAAGTTTAGATATTATTTGCTTTAATTTTACTCTAATAAATCTTAAATTTATATTTAATATTTACATACTTAATTATCTTAAATCAATTATAATATTTATAAATTTTATTTTTATATTTATTTATACATTCTGTTTTATTTTAAACGAATAATATATGTATACTTATAGTATACATATGTTATAAGTTGTTATATATAATAAGTATATTATATATTTTTAAATTTAATTAAATTATTTATGCGCTGCAAGTGGGTCCCAGCTGACTGACGCGGCAGAAAAAGGTGGGTCCCACTGCCACATGGCACCATAACAGGCGCCGAAAGGACAAGGTGGGACCCACAATTGTCTGAGCGATAGGACCATTAGCAGCGAAGAGTGGGTCCCACGGGAACATGTGTCGCAAGCTAAGATGCTTGGCTCGACACGGTGAGACCCACAAACAAAAACCTGAGCCCGCAGCCGACACGTCACTAATCCAGTCATTTTACGGGTCGACCCGGCCCGGCCCAGCTCTTCACCTTCTTCTCTTCAAACTAGCGATGGGAGGCTATGGCAATAATTTTAAAGGGTCTCCCGACGACGACAGCCTCCAGCCCGTATGCCGATAGACCGGTCGCGATGAGACCTTCACACCGGCGGTTGGACCAAGACCTAATATGACCTAGATCGCATGCAGAACCCTAACCTAGGCGACCATGTCACGGTGTCCCGAGGAGTCAACTGGACACACAGATCTTAATTTATTAAATCTTTGATTAATTGGGAATGATATTGAGCGATCCATTACCTTTGATCGATAAATGAAATCATAATTTGAAATTAGGAATCACCAAATTGAATTTTAATTGTGAAACAAAGGTAGGAGGTACCTCAATCTGAACGGTGCAAAAAGAAGGTTCGTTCGTAGCTCCTTCTTCTTCCAAGTTGCGATTAGGTTTGATCGAATGGAGTGCGAAAGAGTTGAAACGAACCTTTATTTTCATCCTTAGAGCGACGAGGAGGGTAGAGATCGACACGCATAGATCCCCAGCGCGTTACGCATCGCCTTCTGCGACACACGTGAGTCACGGGGATGACGGTTCCGGAGCCGTCCGATCTTTCGATCGGACGGATCTGAAGATCCGTCAAATTAGATGGTAAATAAAAAAAAGAGACGGCGTCTGCTGTCTTTGGACGGCGTCGTTAGTTTATTATATATATATTAATATTTAAAATATTTTAAACCTATTTTATTAATAAATTTTAATTGATCATATGTATTCCAAAAATTTTCAATAAATCACCCTTAGCTAATTGATGGGTGAGGAACGCAACGACGCACTCAGATTTTTGATCCGACGAGTATTTATTTATTCAAATTTTCAAGTATTTAAATAATATTAAAATATTCGTCAAAAATTAAATGACTTCCAAATGCATCCAAAACTTCACCCCTAGCTAATTTGAGGGTGATGAACGCAATGGTGAAGTCAGATTTTCAATCTGAAATCAAATTTATTTAAATATTAATAAACAATTAGAATTGAGATTTTTTTTTTTTTTGTGTGTATTTGACAGCTTTCTTTAGGGCTTGGGAGGAAGGGCTTCTTCTTCAGCTTGGGAGGGAATGAGCTTCTTCCTTAGCTTGGAATGAAGCTTGGGAAGAAGAGAAGGAGATTCAGTTGAACAAATGGAGAGGGAGGAGGGCTGAGGCTCCAACTTAAAGGAAAAGGAGTGGATGGCTCCAGCAATGAGCTTTCCCATCAACATGGAGGAGATGGGGTTGGAGGACTCCTTGTGTTGTGTTGTGGAGACTTTAGTCCCCAGGAACAACACAAGCGATGCAGCGCGCCGTGCGCGCCCAGGCGGTCCCAGCTTAAGGTAGATACATTGTCACGCGCCTTAGCAGTCAGAAATAGAGAATGCAGGGCCACAGCGCGCTGCAGCAGAAATCGATGTTACCGCGCACCGTAGCGGGTCTCAACCCGAGAGCTCGGCGCTACGACATACCGCAGTGGGTCTCATCCCGAGATCTCGGCGCTATCGTGCGCCACAGGGGGTCTCATCCCGAGAGCTCGACACTACCGCACGCCGCAGCGGGTCTCAACCCTGGAGCCTGGCGTTGTGGCGCACCACATCGCCTGGCGGAATTTTACTTTTGTTATAGGTTTTGCTTTAAGCAGATATGGGGGCATTTTAGACTTTTTGGGTCTGAAATAGAGCTGACTACTTAATCGTAAGTGTTGGCATATCAGATTTGGAGGCTTAGGCTTCTTGAAAGGAGAAAAACCCTAAGCTAAACCATAGGGAGCTGCTGTGCAAGAAAGATCTTACAGGTTGGAGGAGAAACTCCAAGAGATAGCTAATTCTTCCTTTCTCCATTCAAAGAGTAAAGCTACAGCTCTTGTGCTGAGGTGATATAGCTCTTGTAACTCTGTAAACTTCAAGTTATTTTCTAGTGAATTTTTTCATTGGTTTGACTCCGTGATTTTTCTCATTCTCGAGTTTTCCACGTATATCTTTATGTTTGGATGATTGTATGTGTTGCAATCTTTGTCTTATGATTTTGTGATTTCTAGACCTGCTTGGTAACCGTCAACGCATTCCCCGATCCTCAAAGGCTTAGGAGATTTGTAGAGATCTTGTTCACAACAAGTGGTATCAAAGAATGTGTTCTTTGCCTTATTGCTAAGGAGGGTTTGCTTGTTTGAGTGGGAGAAATGGCCGAAGAAATGAGACACAAGATTGAGAAGTTTAGCAAAATAAACTTTATGTTCTAGAAAATACAGATGGAGGATCTGCTCTACCAAAAGAAATTGTATCTTCCATTGAAAGGAGCTGACAAGAAACCTACAGCTATGACTGATGAAGAATGGGAGGTTCTTAATAGAATCGCTTTAGGTTTGATTCGCTTATCAATGTCTTCTTTTGTTGCTTATAATAGTGTTACTAAGAAAACTACAGTATATCTCATGAATGCCCTAATAAGGATGTATGAGAAGCCCTCAATTTTAAATAAAGTTTTTTTGATGAAAAGACTATTTAATATGTAGATGGTGGATGGCCATTCAGTGACTGAACACCTCAATAGGTTCAATACCATGACGAGCCAGTTGCATTTGGTGGGCATCAGTTTTGATGATGAGGTTCGAGCTCTATTGTTCCATTCTTCATTGCCGGACAGTTGGGATGGGCTGGCTGCAGTCATAAGCAATTCATCAGGGAATGTGTCATTGAAATTCGATGACATCGTTGGGCTTGTGCTGAACGAGGAGGTGCGGAAGAAATCTCGAGGTGAGGCATCTACCTTAGCACTAAATGCTGAAAGCAGAGGGAGAAATGCTGAGAGGAGACATACCATGAATAGATCTATGTCTCGACGAGGTAAATTAAGACCTGAAAAAGCCAAGCCGGATTGCTGGAACTGTGGGAAGGCATGTCACTTTAAGAAGGACTGCCCTACTCTAAAGAAGTCAAGTGGTGGTAGTAAAATAATGAACCCCACTATAAATGTTTCAGCTGATGAGGATCAAGATGCTTTGATCCTCTCACTTGTCAACACTGAGTCTTGGGTTGTGGACTTGGGCACATCTTTTCATGCGACTCCGTCGAGGAGTGCCTTCAAGAACTACACCAAGGGTGACTTGGGAAAATTGTATTTTGGAGATGATAAGGCGTGCAACATCATAATCAAAGGTGATGTGGATGTAAAGCTTTCAAGCAGCATAGTTTGGAAGCTGAAGGATGTTAGACATGTGCCACGTCTAAGAAAGAACTTGATCTCAGTAAGCCAGCTAGCCAAAGAGGGCTACAGCACATGCTTCACGGGAGACTCATGGAAGGTCACCAAGGGTGCACTCATTACTGTATGGAGAAGTATGGAAGGTACACTTTACTTGATCAATAAAGTGTCTAACACTATTGCAGCTGCAGAGGAGATAGATATAGATCTATGCACCAGAGGCTTGGCCATATAAGTGAGAGAGAGCTGAAATATCTACAGTCAAAATGGAAGCTCCAAGGACTGAAGTCAGTTGACTTGGACTTTTATGAAGATTACGTGCTGGGCAAGTTGAAGAAAGTTTTATTCTCTAAAGGTGTAAGGGAACTAAAAAGCAAGAAATTGGAGTTGGTGCATACAAATGTATAGGGGCCAGCTCCTACATCTTCCATAGGTGGAGTAACATACTTCGTCACCTTTTTTAATGATCATACAAGGAAGGTATGGGTTTACTTTCTCAAACATAAATCTGATGTATTTGATGAGTTAGAAAAGTAGTTAGCTTTGGTGGAGAACGAGACCATATTAAAGCTGAAATGCTTAAGGTCTGATAATGGTGGCAAGTATTGTGATAGGGGTTCAAGGAGTTCTGTGCCTTGAGAGGGATTAAGAGGGAGTTTGCAGTCCCTAGAACACCACAGCAAAATGGTGTTGCAGAATAGATGAACAGGACAATCACAGAGAGAGCCAGAAGCATGAGATTGCATGCAGGTCTACCAAAGCAGTTCTAGGCTGAAGTCGTTAACACGGATGTGTATTTAATCAATAAGGGACCTTCCGTACCCTTGAATGAAGGGATCCCCAAAGAAGCTTAGAATGGAAAAGAAGTAAAATTGAATCACCTCAAGGTATTTGGATGCTCATCCTATGTGCATATTGATGCAAGAGCCAGGATCAAACTTGATGCTAAGGCGATCAAGTGCATATTTGTTGAAAATGGCACGGGCGAGTTCGGTTACAGATTTTAGGACAATCAGAACTAGAAAGTCATCAGAAGCAAGAATGTTACTTTCAATGAAAGTGAGATATACAAGGATTATATGGGAGTCAAGACTGACTCCAAAGATACTTCAGATGGAGAACCCCAGCACATAGAGATTGATGACATCATTGAGCCAGATGTTGGAGAACATGGAGAAGCTCAAGAGAGTGTCAATGTTGAATTACAAACACTCATGTTAAGAAGATCCACAAGAGTGTCAAGATCGCCACAGAGGTACTCTCCTTCTTTGCTCTATTTATTGCTAATGGATAGTGGTGAACCAGCAAGCTTAGAAGAGGCACTTCAAGTTGAAGATTTAAGCAAGTGGGAGATTGCCATGAATGATGAAATGGAATCACTCATGTCAAATGGGACATGGGAGTTGGCACCCTTACTAGCTAGGAAGAAAGTCCTTCAGATAAGTGGTTTACCAAGTGAAGGAAGAGATGAACAGGAGCAAATGCTACAAGGCGAGACTTATAGTAAAAGGTTTCCAACAAAGGCATAGAGTTGACTATAGTGAGATTTTTGCCCCAGTTGTGAAGATGACAACCTTCAGGGTTGTACTAAACATTGTAACAGTTGAGGATTTGCGTTTGGAGCAAATGGATATTAAGACTACATTCCTTCATGGAGAATTAGAGGAGGAGCCTTATATGCAATAGCCGGAAGGGTACAAGGCTCAAGAAAAATGAAAGTCTAAGCTAATGTGTAAGCTCAAGAAGAGCCTCTACAGCTTGAAGCAGGCGCCAAGGCAATGATACAAAAAATTTAATAGGTTCATGTCAGAATCTGGATACAAGAGATGTCAGACGGATCACTGCTGTTACATAAAACAGTGTAAGTCCTCATATATCATCCTATTGGTGTATGTGGATGATATGTTGATCACAGGATCAGATATGGAGGAGATAAAGATGCTAAAAGAAATGATGCCAAGGGAGTTTGACATGAAGAACTTGGGGTCAACCAAGCAAATTCTTGGAATAAGAATCAATAGGGAGATAACTGCAGGAATTCTGAGGCTATCGCAGAAGGATTATATTGCAAGTTTGAAAAGAAACTCCAGGAGATAGCTGTTTCTTTCTTTCTCCATTCAGAGAGTAGAGCTGCAGCTCTTGTGTTGAGGTGATGCAGCTCTTGTAACTCTGTAAAGTTCAAGTTATTTTCTAGTAGATTTTCTCGTTAGTGTGGCTCTGTAGTTTTTCTCATTCTTGAGTTTTCCATGTATATTTTTGTGTTTGGATGATTGTATGTGTTGCAATCTTTGTCTTGTGATTTTGTGATTTTTATACCTGCTTGGTAACCGTAAACGCATACCCCGATCCTTAAAGGCTTAGGAAATTTATAGAGATCTTGTTCACAACACCTTGCGTGCGCAGGAAATGGGGAGAGGGTGCCAATCGCAGGAAAAAGGGGTGTGGGTCCCAAGCGCAGGGGAAAAATAGAAAAAAAAGATGAAATTTTTTTAAATTAATATTTCTTAAATTTAATTAATACATTTTAATAATTATAATTAGATCGATAAATGAGCTCTAAAAAATTCCAAAAATTCACCTCTAGCTAATTTGGGGGTGAGGTACTCAACGACGAAGTCAGATTTTAATTTTGATGATTATTTAATTATTCTATTTTTCGGAGTATTTAAATACATTAAAATATTCGTAAAAATCCAACGACTTCCAAATACTTCCAAAACATCTCCTCTACATAATTTAGGGGTGACGAAGGCAATAGCGATATCAGATTTCAATTTCGATGTCAAATTAAATATCTCAATTTTCTAATTAATAAAATATTAATAAAATAATCCAAATGTTTGATTGAGCTCCGAATCGCTTCAAATCTTCGAGGATTGGTTTTAATGACTAGATAAACCTAATGGAATGCTAATTATGATGAAAGTAAGCTAATGTTAGGCTAAGTAACAACCTAGAATTGTTACAGTATTATTTATTATTTATAGATTATAGTGAATTATAATGTTATGAAAAGTACTTCAAGTTGATGACTCAATCAAGTGGAAGTCTAACCATGAATGTTGAGATAAAATTACTCATGTCAAATGAGACATATGGGAGTTGGCTAGACTACTAGAAGGAAAGTAGGCACTTCAATACAAATATGCCTACAGATTGAAGGAAGAATCAAATGGAAGAAAATGCTACAAGGTAAGGCTTGTAGTAAAAAATTTCTAGCAAAAATATAGTGTGGACTAACAATGAGATCTTTGCCCGAGTGGTGAAGATGACTACTTTCAAAGTAATGCTAAACATTGTGGCGGTTGAGAATCTACATCTGGTGCAGATGGATGTGAGGACCGCATTTCTTCGCGGTGATTTGGAGATGTACATGAAGCAATGACATGGTTATGAAACCCAAGGAAATAGTGAGCTAGTCTGCAAGCTCAAGAAAAGCATGCATGGCTTGAAACAAGTTGAGGCAGTGGTACAAAATATTTGACAAGTTCATGTCAGACCTAAAGTATAAGTGATGCTAAGCTGATCATTGTTGCTACATAAAGCAATTTGACACCTTTTATATCATTCTAGCTTTGTTTGTAAATGATATGCTGATAGTAAGATTTAATGTGGATTAGTTAAAAAGGCTAAAAAAATAATTGTTATAGAAGTTTGACATGAAGAACTTGGGGCCTGCAAAATAGATACTTGGGATGAAAATCAACATGGAGAGGAGTGTAGGGATCCTGAAGTTATCTTAAGCAGAAATATGTTTAAAATGGGCTTAAGAGATTCAAAATTAGTGATGCAAAGCTAGTTTGCACCTCCTTAACAATTCACTTTAGTCTTCCAAGGAGCAAATGCCTAGCACTAAAGCGGAACGAAAACATATGGATAAAATTCCCTATGCTTCAACAATTGGGAGATTGATGTACACCACGATATGCATGAGACCAAACATAGCTCATTCAGTGGGAGTGGTAAGCAAGTTCATGAGCAACCCCAGAAAACCCCACTTGGAAGTAATGAAGTGGATACTTAGATAGTTGAGTCACTGCGGACAAAGCCTTGTGCTTTGGGAAGTCCATGATAAAGCTACAAGAATATGTAGAGCATAGTCAAATATGTGTTTACTTTGAGTAGTATTATGATGAGCTGGATCTCTAGGCTACAAAAGATAGTCACCCTATCTACAACAAATGCAAAATATGTTGTCATCACTGAGGCGAGCAAGGAAATGATTTGGTTGAGGAGTTTTATGGCTGAGTTGGACAAGGAGAGGGAAGACTGCATAGTGACAGTGTGAGTGCCATCAACCTAACAAAGAATGTAGCATTTCATGCCAGGGCGAATCACATTCAGTTGCAGTATTATTCCATTCGATCTTTGTTAGAAAAGTGTCGTTGATGTTGGAGAAGATTCACACGTCAAAGAACCAAGTCGACATGCTCACGAAATCAGTAATAGCAGAAAAAATGAAGCTATGTTCAGCTTTAGTTAGCCTTGAATGATAAAGAGAAGGCGGGGTGAGCTACACCACATCTTTTACAAGGATGGAAGTCAAGTTGAAGAAAATCCAAAGATGAAGATAAATAGATAGCAATTGATCTCCGAGTTGGAGATTGTTGTGATGATGAGACCAATTGGATCTTCAAAGGAAGAACAAACGGTGTTTCGGTGGTTTCCAAGATGAATCTATAGAAACCAACAGCAAAACTAGCGGCCAAGCGAGCACCATGCGCATAGCAAACGGAGTATAACACCCAGGGGAGCCCCAAGCGCCCAACAGACAGAAAGTCTGGCGCCTAGGTGTGCACCAGGCATCCAACAGACAAGTAGATAGAGAGTCTGGCGCCCAGCAGACAGAGAGTGTAACACCCAGATGCACCCCAAAAATAGCAAGGCAGGCACCGATGTGCCCACAAAAATCTCAGTTCATGTAGGACGTGTCCTAAGATGTTAGGGCACTTAGCCCTGGTTTTGAGTTCCATATAAATGCTAACATGTTGGGTTAAGATTTATTGTATACCATTTTCTATGAAAGAGTTGTTGGAAGCTTGGAGACTTGAAACTCTAAAATGAGAACAAGGAAAACTTTGGGTGAGAAGAAATTCAAAAGCATTGATTACTTCCTTCTTCTAAGTGATTGATAAGTTCTTTATAACTCTGTATTCATCTCCTTTATAATAAATTTTTTGTGATAGGTGGCTTCTTGGTTTTGCAATGATTTCATTTTCCATTTGCTAATTCTCTCCAGCAAATTGGGTGACGTTGCAAATTGTCGCCCTATGGTTCACTGCAGCAACTATTCGGTTAATGCACTAAATTTGAAAAAAGATCCGTTCCTGCATTGAAATTATAATAACTTTCCAATATATATATATAAAATTTACTTATTGTATGTGCATTAGTCAAATACTATTATTAAAATGTACATTTACACACGAATTTGCTGTTCATCGTCAAACATACCAAAAAACATATTTTTAAGTAATTCGTGTAATGAAAATATATGAGCATGATAATCAAATTTACTAAAACTGGCATGGAATAAGAATGCCATACAGATCGACGTACCAACAAATAAATCAAAATTTTGATAAAAATTTAAGTGTTTATTAAAAATAAGAGAATTAATTATAGCACAAGCATAAATGAATCACACCAATCTCATCATCATTTAATAAATGTATAGTTGGACTTTTATATACCAAAATATCATTTTCTTAAGCTTAGTTGAGATGAATACTTTGATCAGTAGAAGAAGGCTTTTTTAAACGAGCAATCGGTGATCTCAGTAGCTCTTCACAATCTTATATATTGAACTGTACGTCCCCATAATTGCGCTTAAAATCCCAACAGCCACAATAATTACTCCAGCAATAACCTGTCGTCCATATTCAAAAAATTGATTTAAATACAGTTCCTAATATTGGGTCAAGTGAGTCGGGTGGTTCTCATATCACCTGAAAGTGTGTGACTTTGTTCCCCCAAATCTTCAGGAAGCATAGGGTTGGCATTATGATTGCCTGCCATAGTTCTTGTCAAATAAAGAATCATTTTGATTATCAATTTTAAAATGAGCTTCAAATATGAACTAAATGTATGGCCGGTGAGATTTGAACCCAAGGTCTGCGATAACAATTTCTGAATCTCAACCACCGGACGACGACATTATTCACAAAGTATGTTATCCCAGGTCTTGGTATTGTAGTCCATGCCTTGCATTTTTCACAAATCAAGGTAATTAGCCAATCACTTTACAGTCAAGCATACAACCTCCTTGATTTTATTTTTTATAATCTTTTATAGATGTATAGTATAGATGTATATTTTACTGCTGAAAGTAAAGTGAAGGAGCATACCACAAGTATACTGAATAGAGAGCCAATTAGAGACATTACAAGGCCTGCACAGCAACAGAAAATAAAAAGAATTCAACATAAAACAAGCCACAATTATGCCATGCCTGTCCAAAAAGGAAAAAATAGAAGCCATATAGTTCCAAGCCTTGACAACCACAATATCATTCAATGACAAGCGCAATTTTAGAAATTACTAGAAGCTGGAAATGATTCTAAAAGATCAATTTTTTTCAATGTGATTTTGATCTAGAAAAACACTCTTCTCTTTTTGTATAGTATAAATGCACTGAGATATATCTGAATTGAGTATTTAATCATACGAGAACCCAAAAAGTGATTCAAAAACAATGATATCACAAGGTGGGGAATGATCTGTGCAGAATACATGAAACTGCTACACTGATGCCTTGGCGATTTTGTTGAACATATTTCATTCAATTAATCAAACTGTATGTTGGTCTTGAATTCGGATTGAGCATGAAGTCATCTCCCCGATGAACGGATCAAACTGCATAATAAATTTTTTCTGCTCACTCAGCCCTTGATTCTTCCTGATCTTGGTTTCCATGTAAATCCATAGTTTCCTGTGTTTTTCTTTAGTTCCGTGGTTGTGTGCTATGTTTAGTATATATATAACACAGGATAACGCAGGTAATCCTGCATCCTCTCAGTGCACAAACAGTAAAATTAAGACAATAGATGAGAACTATTTACTTCCTACACCTCGTTATTTTTCTTTTTTCATCCATTGAAAGACTATTCCATTCCATATCAAGAAAATTATACAAAACAGATGACCAAAACTCACAGCTGGTTCTCAAATTGATTTCAAACACTTGGCACTTCTAGCATTATTCTTGACAAATATACATTATGAGTTTACAATACGAACCAACAAAAACCAGATAAAAGATGGGCTATGCAGTCCATTACCCTAAAAGTTTAAGCTAAGACACAGGCGGCCATATGAAATCAACTAGTCTGTACAACAAAAAAGAAAAAAAATCAGTTTATCAGAGTTTCCATGTAGCCATCTACAGAGACACTTGAATGTAAGAACTAGAATTGCAAATTTAAGAGCTAGAACTGGAAGGATTAGGCAATATAAGATAGTACACAGCACCCAAGACTACATGGAAGAAGCTATAATGAAGCTACAAGTTTTGCATAATGTTTCACTAAAGAACAGAAATGCTGACAGCATGTTTTTATAGCATGATGGTTGTTAACAACAAACCCTAACAACTAAGCAAAAATTTTGGCACCCATGGGAAGCACTAGCTATGACACTTCATTAAATTATGCAAAACAATTGTTAGCTTTAACCTAAGAAAATTTATAAGCCGAATGCTATGGCTTTTCGTCCTTTATAACTTTAGAGAATGTTATTCATCTTAAAAAAGTTTTACTATAAACACATTTAAATACAGAGTTCTCATTAGAAATTTCCCATTATATTAAAAATCAGGGAAATATTTTTTAGTCCCTATAACTTAAGTCACAAATTAGTCCCTAAAATTATAGTTTTATCAAATAAATCTCTATAATTTATAATAAATTCTATTTTAATTCCTAAAATTTCAATTAAATGTCATATCAATCATCAAATTAAATCTCTTTTAATTAAAGCCGAGACCGTTCGAGCCGTTCAAGGAGGCCTTGATCCTCTCCGTGCACGATCACGTGGGGCCGAATAAAGACGAGACGCCTGCAAAGTTCAGATCCAGCTTTCGGGAGTTGAGCTGCGGCTAGAAGGGAAATCCGTGGACTCCAAAAGGTACAGCCTTGAGAAGCACGGGGTGAATAGAAAAGGGGAGGAGAGGAGGGACAGGTTTTTCTGCAGGCTGCATCTCTAGCTATCTCTCGACGGTGGCTACCATGTGCTCCATGAGTCCACGCATTGCAACAGCGATCTCAAGTCGGCGGCCAGGCAGCACAAGTACGGCCAGGCTGCTGGAGCTCGGAATCCTCATCGCGCAGGCGATGAAGAAGAACACCTGCAGCTCTTACTGCGACGCAAAGTACGGCCAGAAATTGGTGCGCACTCGAACCGTTCTCAACAGCCTTAGCCCCAAATACAATGAGCAGTACACCTGGGAGGTTTACGATTATGACAGTCCTCCTCGTTGCCGTCTTCGACAACTCCCAGCTCGATAAAAAGAACCGAAGGGAGCCAGCAGAAATGCTAAATAAGTCGCACTATCTGAACATCTCCCACAATCTTTTCTCCGCAAAATTCAGCCACTCCTGCTGTGCAAAATCGCCCTTTCTTCCCTCTCTGACAACCCCGGCCTGTGTTCCGTAGCCGCTGTGCTCTCCAAGCCCATCGTCCTCAACCCCAACTCATCCTCATCCTCATCCTCGGCATTCACCTCGAATGCCATCCGGCACAAGAAGATCATCCTCAGCGTATCCGAGCTCGTCGCGATCGAGGTCGCCGTCTTCATCGTTGTCGATATTGTGACCATCAACGTTCTAACCCTACACGTCCGATAGGCCTCCTCCCGCGCCGCCTCGGCCCTCCTCATATCCGAAGGGTATCTCAGCGGATCACCAGCGACCGATGCCAATTCTAGGAAGCTCGTCTGGGACTAATCATCATTGAAAAGCTTTTATTGAATAAAAAATAGATTTTGAAATATATGGATTAAAGTATAACTTTTTATAAATTATAGACTACTTTGTTAAAACTATAAATTCAGGGACTAATTGGAAACTTAACTGAAACTATAGGGACTAAAAACAATATTTTCCTAAAAATATGTAATATAAAATAATATATTTTTATATAAAAAATATCATTTTGTACACTTCTATTGTGAATTCAATTAATTCATGTTATATTTTTATCCAATGAACATATGCCAAGTGACACATTATTTAAGTTCTCGCCTTGCTAAAAACACTTGTAAAAACCGTTACATTGAATCAATTAAAATAACTTGATCCATCCCCAAAATATAGAGTTCAGTAGAAGATATGAGCTTTAACACCTATTGTAATGCAGTGAAAGTAATGGGCTCAATAGTAGTGTTCTAGCCCAATTTTTATTTGAGCTGAGGCTTGCATCCATTGGAGTGCTAAAATTTGAATTTAGAATGGGATTTATATCTGTTGGAATGTCTAGATTTGGATCTTAATATCTTTTCATCAAAACTAGCTGATCTATATATATATATATATAGATAGATAGATACAATTGATCTTTTATTTCTTTATAGAGATTAGGTAATACAACTTAATGTCATTTCGAGTACAATAGTTTAAATTATCTAATGATTACATCGTTTTTATTGAATTGATTCAACTAAGATTTGTTTGACATATTGATAATCAATTGATATGCTTGGCATGCCTCAATTGGGACCCCACATAAATCTACTAGAAGTCAAACAATAGATTCAACTAAAATTATGTAGATTTACTAGTCATATTATTTAACTTGGGCTAATTCAACTAAAATCTATTAGACAAAGTCACTTGGTTGCTTACTCTTATTCTTCAATTTGGTTTTTCCATTCATTAATTTTTCTCATCAATTTCCTACTCTTTTTCTCTCTCTTTCATTTTTTAGCATCAAGCAAGCTTGTTCTTATACAATGATCTAGTTGGTGACTCATCTCAAAGAGCTCTTCGTTTTGAGCATGCTTAATTATAAACTTCCCATTAAACTTATTATCTTAAGAAACGACTTTCTAACATCACAAAATATTTACCTACCAAACCAAGCACCATTTGCTTCCTTTTCAATTTGGATTCATACACTTATCAAAAACCTCTAGGAGCTGCACCATATTCAAACATTTTAAAATGCACATTGTCAGGCCTTTTGCCCACGCAACTGAGAATAGAATTTTAAGAACTAATGTATTTTTCTTGTGTGATCTTTTTCTTCCTCCCCTCAACTCTCCTTTGTCCTTTTTCCCTTTCCCATGCCTGTTTTTCTCCAAACTATTACTTTCTTCCACTCAAAGAAACAGCATCAAGTATTCTGTTGTTCATGATTTAGCTCTTGCAATAATTAGGTAAGAATTTTGCTGTCCAGAAAGAGTCCTTTTCATGCTTTCTCCATAACAGCTTCTTAGCCTTTCAAAACAGACCCCATCGCTCTAAAATCTTTTTAATTCTTACTTAGCGGAACTTTATCTACATCAATTGAATAATGCTGTCCAAAAACAGCCGTTTGCTGTTTTCTCTATAACATCTTCTCTTTCAAAATTGCCCCCAGCGCTCTAAAACTTTTAGATTCAGACCTAAGAAAAACTTAGCTACAGCATTTGGCATTGGAACAGCAAAAAGAGACTTCAAGTCTTCTTGCTAGATCCAAGGAGATATTTTAACATTACTTCAAGACAAAACTCCAACGATAGATCGATGGGAAAACACCAATTACCCAATTTGAAACATCAAGAGATGTACAACGAGGAAGGTCTTCACCCTGCAACTGTAAGGTAACCTTGCATTAAATTCCCCTTTTTTTTTCTTTCCCTTATTATTCATTGATAGTTGTTTTTTTTCATATAAATTTTAGAATCTTTGCATGTATGTATCATTTCTATATTTGCATATGTTTATGCCCATTTATTACAAATATACTACCAAGCCTTAACATACCCATATTTACGCATTAAAATATCTTTCATATAATTGAAACCCAAGGCATGTTCGTTAAATTATTAGGAATCACATAACACAAAAATTAAAATTTTAAGCACTCTATTTGCATCACTTTTATGCACATGATTATTTACTAAAATTTAAATTATAGTATATTTTGTATACGTACATAATTGTTCGGCAAATAATTTTAGTGTTACTAAATGCAAACTCATGATAAAAGAAGCTAGTCAATATACCTCCCAAAACTATACCTATGAAACAATTCGAAGAGCTATGTGACAGCCCAAAAAAATGGGTAGTAAAAATAATATTAGAAGACTAATGCATTGTTGTTAAAAATTAAATTAAAAGATATTTTACAAGCCACGCATGTTAGGCCTAAGGCTCATAGGGTACAACATCAACAAGAACGCACCCTCCTCATAGACGTAGCATACAACCATCTCACATACAAAGAGATTATATTCCATCATTTCCTAGAGATTCTTATGGAGATGAAACATATGTGAGAGACGCTCATGTCAATTCCTTGATATGCTGACTTTCACCCCCACTAGAGATGCTTGGGGAGACTCCTGATCACAATCACACCCCAATCATCCTAAAGAAGAAATTCATTGTAGAATTGATGACCCTTGCTCCCACGTAAAAGTAGATGCCCCAACATTTGAGGGTACTGATGATCCTAATAAGTTCCTAGATTGGTTACAACAACTAGAAACATCTGAACAAGAAACATCTGAAACTTCGTTCCAGAATGATAGCTCAACCCAATCCTTCCCCTACCTAGAAATTCGGTAACCACAATCAACGATCCACCACTCATGGAACTAAGAGCTCCACTGGACCTTCAATTTTTAGGCCCCCTCCTAAGAAGTTTGCAGAAATCACTGGTTATCATTATCTTTAGAAGAGACATTTTGAGACTGAATGCAAGGCAAAACTTTTGATTCATAGAGAGTATGATGCGGAGGTTACTAGAGATATTAAGGTTGCAAGTATTGGCAATTACACTTCTATATGTACTGATGTTCTAGACACAGCTAGTAACAACATAATATGATGAGATTCAATATGTGATAAAGTTCAAGGTAGAAAATTGGTATCGCAAAAGCATTTTTCCAGTTACATACTAATAATGATAAGAGGTGCAGACTTGCATCGATAATAGTGGTTCTATGAATATAATTTGTACTCATGCACTTACAAGAGTTAACTTGAAGCATGAACCCCTCACCCTAAGCCATTTCATGTGAGATGGGTAAATCACACTTCTTTATCGATACTTCTCAATGTTTGGTACCCTCCAATATTGATAGTTATGAAGAGTTTATTTGGTGGGTATCCTCCTCACAGACATAGCGCATATATTGTTTTGATTGATTGTAATTCATTATGGTCATGAAAATACCTATGCTTTCAAATACAGACATAACAATTAAGTTATTCCTGGTCAAGCCTATAGAGAAAGCTACATTTTTTGCTCAATATAAAGCATCCTCTTATTTGAAAGCATTTGTTCAAACGTCAAAGACTACCAAGCTACAACTGATTGTTATTGATCCATCACAAAATCACTCATTAAATGACCCTTTATCTTTAATGACATTTTAGAGAAAAGCACTTGACATTCTTTAAATTCCCATGGGTTTCAACGGCTCTCTTGAATATGCTATTGAATCTTATCACAACTTCCGAATATCATTTGTTATCGAATTAATCCAACAAAACATGCAAAGTTGTAACATCAGGTTAACAAGTTACTTAAGAATGATTATCTTCATAATAATGTGTCACCCTGTACAAACAGACCTTCTTCAAGTGCCCTCTTCTTCCACAGTTCTGGCACTCAACCTTTCCTTTTTCTGGTTTTGATTTTCCCCTTCTTTTGCTTTCAGCACTTATGACTGAACTTGAAGTTTCCCGGCAACATTTCTTCTGAATTTCTTAATTCAGCAAGCCCCGCATTATCATTGAGTTTCAAACTTGCATTTCCTGATGAGTTACTAACCGCAGTAACTAATCCATACCAACTATCCGATAGTGAAGATAGAAGCAACAAAGCTCGCACCTCGTCATCGAACTTGATGTCCACAGAGCTTAACTGATTTGTCACAGTGTTGAACTCATTCAGATGTTCGGTTACTAAACTACTGTCTACCATCTTCATGTTGAATAGTCGCTTCATCAGAAAAACCTTGTTGGAAGCTGAAGGCTTCTCATTAGGGCCGCCATGAGATCCATTGTTTTTTTCTCATTCACTATGTTGAATGCCACGGACGAAGACAAATAAAGGCGAATCAATCCTAGTGTTGTTCTGTCAAGGGCTTCCCATTCTTCATTTATCATAGTTGCAGGTTTCTTCTCGGCTGCTCCTAGTGGCAAGTACAACTTCTTTTAGTACAACAAATCCTCGATCTGCATCTTTCAGAACGCAAAGTTCGATATGTTGAACTTCTCAATCTTGAATATTCCTTTGTTCGTCGTTGCTCCCACTCAATCTAACAAACCCTAAAACCTCTCTCTGATACCACTTGTTGGGATTATTACGCTGAGTTTGAGTTGAGGTTACCAAAGAAAAACACAGAAATTCACACAATAGCACAGAATCATAGCACAAGCCATAAACATCAAAACACAAGGATTTACATGAAAAACCTAAAACTTGGGAAAAATTACGGAGTCATACTACCACACGAAATCCACTATATGAAGAATATAAGATTACAGAGTACAAACCCAAACTTGAACCTATGGAGGAACAATAAGATGATAAACTCCGCTTAGGAACACATGCTCTCAAAATCTCTCACAAGACTTTTCCCAAAAGGCTCTCTGTTAAACTCAAGGGGCACTCACACCCTTTGCTTACAAATTAGGGCTTCCAATTGGACTTTAAAACAAGCCCAAGATCGACCGAATCCGCCCACAAATGACCACGGGCGTCTGGGCACAGCTGGGCGCGCCTGGGAGCCCATGCCTCTGTCTGACAGGCGCCTGGCCATCTGGTTCAGGGGCTGCAGGGCACGCCGGAGTACCCGAATTGCCTCCGACTTGTCCCGAAACACCCCGGGACCTCCCGAAAATTCACCGAAACTCTGTTGGCACCTCCTTTGGTCATCCAATTAGTCTCCACACCTTAACACAATTCACTCTTCAAATGCTCCTAAAACTCTCCTAATTCTTTTCCGTAGGTCCCTTAACTCTCCTTTTTCTCTTTATTTTTGTTCATCCTCTCTTCTACTATGTTCCCCCTCCTCAATATATGGGCTAAAATTTCTTAAAAATTGCCCCCCAACCGTTACTAAGATGTGAGGGGACATATCTCTTTGAATCGGAACCGTCACAGGAGCCTGGGCACCTAGGTCTCAGCTTAAGGGGCATCCGGGAGCCCACGTCTTGGTTTGCATTAACTATTCTAAGGCTCCTACGCGAGCTTGGGCGCCCAGGTCTCAAGTAGCATGTACTTTGGTTGTTGGCAGGAGGCGTCTGGATGCTCGGCTTGCTTCCTACATAGTCCAAATGCACCTTAACACGATCAATCCGCAATATCACCTGCATAAACACAAAACAATATACAAAACACAATAGTACGTAATTCACATAAAAACACTCATACAAATGAAGTTTAAAATGCTAAAAATTGTGGCCCATATCACACCTTAATACTTAAGTTCTTACTCGTCCTCGAGTAAGATTAATCAAGAAATGTCAATAGTGATTGCATTTAAAGTAATTTATTGAACTTGACAGGCCGAGACTTGTACAAAGTATTTAGTAAGAGTTTATTAGTTGGTTTGGATTTGACATATATTCTCCTAGAATCTCCACCCAACTCTATCTAATATCATGAAATGATTCTATCCATGCACCGCAATTATCTTTATTTAACAAATATTATAATAATATCATATTTTTCTGTGGAGGAAATTCGTCATTCTACAAATCATCATATGCATAGTAAGATGGGATATTTAGGTGTCGTATGTGCTCCTCCTAATTCATTTTTATTCAACTAAATAGGGAGAGATACTTTTCATCAAACCTATTATCTATGCATTTCGGCGAGTAATAACTCACTCTCTTGGCTCTGGCGCCGTAGCGATTTCGGTAGAAATCCGTCACCGACACCACACATCCTGCTGCTGTATCTTTTCATATTTGTGAAAAAGTATTTTGTGTGTTAACTTTATCTTCGTGTCTCTTTTCCAATAATAAAAGCCTAAACCCCTAGTAGAGGAGTAGAGGATTAGGTTGGAACTATTGTGTAATAAATTCTATATACATGTATGTGTTGTGATTTAGTTTGAATTGAATTCCATGTATTGTGTTTTATAAGTTGAATTCCATGTTCAATGTGTTGAAATCAATTCAATGTGCGCAATGACTTCATTTAGGATGTTCAAATTTTAAATTAGGATTTGACATTGCAAGTCTCATCATGTTCTTGTAATTCTATGTTTAAATGAAAACCTTTTGCTTAGTCATAAGATTAGGTTTTTGTAAGAGGCTGTTGGGTAGAGACATCTATGCTATGCCCCTTGAATTACAAGAATATTTGGTTGCATGTTGATATTCAAGTTTTTTGTGCACTGAGTTGGGCTTAGTTGTAGTACAATTTATAGTCATCTTTCAAAACATTAAAATTCGAAGTCATGAGATCTTGTTAGAAAGATCGAATAAAGATGATCTTGAGATTTTGATTGGTGTGTGATTCATGTGAGTAAGGCATCACTAGTGATTCAATATATATGCGGCTCCATGATAGAACTTGTTAAGTAATATAGCATGCGTTAAATTCCAGTTCAGCGCGTAATGAAATTATGAACCCAAAATTCTAGATTAATCCCCCCTATTTCTTTCATTGATAATCAATTTAATAGTAACTTTATTTATACAATTAGTTTAACATAAATTAGCTTTACTTCAAAACCAAAAATTCAATTGCCCGAGCATTTGTGACAAAGTCAAAGCTAGTAACTTTAGATTCAATCCCCGAGGACAATATATGAAACTCCCTTTCCTTTATTATTTGCGACCATGTATACTTGTGTGCCTTATACAGACATTGCAATTTCTGTTTATTAAGTATTTGGCACTGTTGTCGAGGGTAGTTGACCCTAAAATATGATATTATCATAAATGTTAAATAAAGACATTTGTGTTGCATGGATAGTATCATTTCATGACATTAGATAGAGTATGGTGGAGATTCTAGGTAAGCATATATCAAATCCAGGTAGCCTTGATAAGAATTAACACACCTGGGCACATTGTATTAAGGGTAGAGTGCTAGACCCCAGGTTACATATCTACCAAAAAATGAGTCGTATTTTAAACAGTAGGAAACAAAAAAAAAACATCCCACGATCTCCTTAAAGAACTGCATAGTGATGCAAAAAGTGGCAGGATAACCTCATAGAATTGCGTAGTGGTGTGAATAGTCACAACGCAATCCACATCACAGCAACTATTAACTGAAGCGACCAAGCATATGAATGTCCAGAAAAACTCACATTGCTTGAACTGTGGTAATTAATTGGATCAACAATAGAATTAGTCCCAGTCCATGCTAAACCACCAAAAACTGAAGTCAAATTTGAGATTACATATAATAAAAAAACAAATCATGCTTTTATAACAATTCAGCTTAATAAAAACACCAAAATTTAGTTCTATTAGGTGGGGAGTTGACTACATGAATCCTTTGTCTACACTCTACTTTATTAAATAGCGATCTCTCCTCAAGTTCTATAAAAGCCTGTTTAAATTCAAAATTACAAAGCAATAAATATTTACAAAAAGAGCTTACTTTTTTAATTTTAAAAGGCATTTGATCTACTATGAACACAACAAGCCTATATATCAATTAGCATAGTCTCGCACCCAAATCAGCTCTAAATCGGAATAAAAGATTTATTCTATTTCCTTCTCATAATTTCTAAGAAATGCATTCATAATCTTTCGTAATGTTTTTCAAGGACTGTGTTAATGAGACATAGAAAGCAAATCACTTCGATTAAGAAACTCCTTTCAGTAAATGAGTTAATATGCTCAGAGTTTTTAGCATATCATTAACATTAATATTGTAAGCTTAAGACTTCAAACAAATTAAAGTAAAAAGCATACCAAAAAACGGCAGGAGAAAAGCAATGAATACGGTTGAAAATACTAGTGCTGTCCTCAATAGTAAGGAACATAAAACACTATTGGAGATCCCTGAAGGAAACAGCTCCTCTATACTCCTTGCAAGAGGATTAAGCAACAGTGCATATCTATCTATAGTTCAGAATAAAACATCATATGAACAGAAAATTAGATTTTGTAACAGCAAAAAATTTACAAGCAATGCAAAACAAACTTAAATCAATATGTATATTAGAAATTCAGGAAATAAGAGAAAAAGGTAATAAAGTACAAGGTGCAATATAGCAGTGTCAAAAGGATACTTGGTAAAAGGATTTATTACCTGATAAAAAATGTTCATAGAAATCTCTTATATCAATAAAAACAAAATCAGAATTAATAAACATATAAGAGAACAAAACAAGGCTACTTACAGTTGTCCACAGGGCGATCTTTGATGCCACAGCATCCTTGGGCAAATTCAGCGTTATTTGGGATAGAGTGCTCTCACCAAACATAAGATAACCAATGGCAGCAAAAGACCCATATATTGCTGTGCACAAAGAGAAGCTGTTTGATAATAAAGAGAACATCCAGAATCAGGTGATGTAGGTTCAGATAGATTAAACATCGAAGTTGTTTACATTGGAAAATCAAAATACCATATTACTAGTGCCATTGTAAATTTTGTCCGATCAGCCATTGACTGATAAATATTTGGAAATACTGCATGACCTGAGTAGCAAAACCCATAAATTCCAACAGCAAATGGTACACCGCTCCATCTTACAACTTCACCCGTTTGATTATATCCAGTACCATCTGTTGCCCCCACAGAAAGAACAGAAAAGAAAACTAGAATAGTAGCAAAGACGCCCCCAGCTGCAAATAAAACACAAAGCATCAGTTATCCAAAACATCAGTCAAATATTCAAATATAAGAGGCTCACGAAACTAATTTATCCAACCTGAAAGATATGAAATGACCCTAAGATCTCTTAAAAAAACAGTTGGTAATACAATCAAAGCAGTCAAAAGTCCAAAAAAGTGTAAAGAGTCCAAATGAATGCCACCCCAATCAAAAGCAACACCAGGAAACATCCTTGTAAGATTGTCACCTTCCAATATAATAAATTCCACACAATATGACTGTAGAAGAATAACAATAGCAAGTATAGTTGAAGATCACCACAAAGGCAACCTCAGTCAAGAGAAAAAATGTGCAAAAACTATTCATTTTTCAAGGTTAAATAAAGCTTTACTTACATATAATTCCGTGTACAAAACAATCTGCATCATAGATTAAGCAACACTGATTAGCATTTAGATATGCGATATCAAATACATTTTCCACGCACAGCTCAAGAATAAGAAAAACAAAATAAAATACACAAAAATTGATGGTAACATAGGATAAAATCAAGAATTTAAATCAAGGGCATAATAACCCAAAAAGCATACACAAAATTTTTATCAGGTGCAGACTTGCAAAACTTGTGCTCAGCAACTACATAGAATTTCCCGTCTCTAAAATTGGTAGCATCTAAAAGTTGATTTTGTGTTCGATGTTTATATTTGCTTGCTACCAGACTGTTTTCTTATCCCACATACAGCACCACTGATAAATAATAACACAATACTCTGATCACAATTGCAGTAGGTACAATCTTGTTAAATAAGCTTACACTGCAAGTTTAAGTTCATCTCAGATTTATTGTACCTTTAAAGCATACAGAGTTATGTTATGCTTTCTGGAATACTGTTACACTCTTTAGTACATACATGGATAGGTAGGTGTATAGTGGAGATCTTTGTTATAGTTAACCTGTATAGGATGATAGGCATAGTATTAGCATGTAATCTGTTGAAATTATAATTAGAAAAGTTTTGTACTACGTGATTGATAATGACAATACACTTGCAAACACAAGTATCTGTTATTTTTAGGTAAATGTTGTCTCTTGTCATATACATTAGTGTCTGATAAGTTGGGTAGCAATGCGACCTAGTAACATCAGCTCACACCAAAGCAGAGCTGTCACATTCTATCATGGTCAAAATAGGCGCTTGAAAATATTTCAACAAAAATGGAAGACACATTACACATTATGATTGCGTATAGCACCATTGTAAAATCTACCATACGGTAGTTTTTGAGTTTTATGTTAAAATTGGTTACATTAGATCGTAAGATACCACTCATTAGGTTAATGATGAAAGCATACAAGGTGTAAATAATAATACAAGAAATTATAGGGAAAATCATGTGGTTTTAAAATTTTCATAAGCGTCCACCACTAACGAAGACAATAACACTACAAATAAATTACATTATCTAATACATACACCCCAAATGTATACTCTCAATCTATATCATTTTTTCTCAACTCTCTCTTTTTTAGCTTCTCTTGTTCTGAAATTTTTTAGTCTTTCATAGCTTTATTTATATTCCACTTTTTCAATCACTCTTCATGCATCCCACTACTTAATACAATGTACCCCAGTATTCCTTTTTCTTTAAGCCTAAAATTTTATCAACACTAAAAACTAAGAGTTACAAAGGTGGTTGGCCTCATACATCAAGAAAGTTAAAAAAGCACTAACCAAGAAAAAGGGTACAATTATGTACCCAAATGTAAATATGGGATCAAAACAAAATAGAAACTACAATGTAGTATTTCTAAGAATATTAAAACATGAACTCTCCACCAAATACAAAGTAATGTCAGCAGCTTCAGCTTTTTTTAACACACACCATACAGCAACTGCAACAGCCAGTCCAATCCTTCCTGAGCCAAAGCACCACACCGCAGTCCATCTCAGAAAGCACCGCATTCAACGCAATCTGGGAGATTAATAGCAATATCAAAGTCAGAACCAGGTCATCTTTGAACTTCAATCATAAGTGCAGCCACCTGCAATCACTTCCAAGAAAACCCCATTGAGCAAATATTCCAGCAGTGTAAATAAAACTGCAGTTTTACATCACCCCAACCCAGGCAACAATTTGACAGCAGCGTTCTAGTTTTTCTATCCAGCAACTGGGATTAGTCCTGATATTAGACCCAATTACCACTGAAAGATAAAAGTAAGGAAGCATAAAGCTCAACCAGCAACTGAAGAAAAATTCAAGAAAACATAACAGAAAAAAAAAATCATAGCTAGTCAGAACAATAGGAACATCAGAGCACCTCGCCAACAACTCCATCAAATCAAAATGACGAAGATAGCACAAATCACTATCTTCTACTTTTTGATCTCACAATTGTTCCCTCATGAGTTTTGGAAATCTTAAATCCCTTTTTCCCAGATGAAGCTACAAAATCAGTCAGCATGAGGCATTCGACAAACTAGTCGGTAGGCTATCAAAAAATTCCCATCTAACCATGTTATCCATGTGATAAGAAAAGACAACATTATTAGGATCTTTGCAAGATCCCTCAACTTCATGTTTAGTGTAACAACCCATAGTAGTTGAAAAAGAATTTAACCGCCAAAATTAGTTAATTAACTAGTGCTTATATCATTAAGAGATCAGCCATTGAACCAAAAAAAAAAGATCGGACGGTCCAGATTAACCTGGACCGTCATTCACGAAGGGGGTCTCTGAATTGATGCCATGTCGTCAATTCATTCACTCAAATACGGATCGTATCCCCCTACGCGTACATTTGCTTACCTGGATGACGAACTCAGGCGCTGCCAAAGGAAGAAGTATCGTAGGCGAGCGATTCGAGTGTAAGGAATTCCAGAACGACGGAGGGATGACGTTCAGACGGTGCTCGACAAGTACCCCCATTTCCTACTGTTGAGGTGTTGTTTTACCGTCGTTTTGCTATTTCTTGCTTGCGTTAAACGACATGTCTTCGTCGGGCCCAAATTGAGCCGAGCTAAGAACAATCGTACTGATTATACACGGCAGTCAACGGTAGACTCTAGGGTTAGGAACGGATGAATCGGCCGGAGGTGATTACCTGTGGAGTCGCACGCATTGCCGAAGACGTCGTGAGCGAGATCGGGAGCGGAGGGTCCCCGCGCCTCGTGCTGGCCGATCAAAGGCCCGGGATTGCGTGCGAGCCGTGCGCAGAGAGTGAGCCAGGTTTTAACAGAGAAGGGAGTTAATGGATTAGGAAATAAATAATTAAAATTAAATTCAGATTTTGTAAACTTAATACTCTTAATTCAATAGTCAGAATATATCCATATTATACTTCCTTTTATTCAGAAAATCGCATAGAATTGTATGATGACATCTAAATTGCAATTTGAAATATATTTACAAAATCATATCTTTGGATTTTCAATAATTAGGTCAAATCCTAAAATACTCGACTAAATTCTAATTTGAATATATCCTTTGTTTTAATCCCTAATGTGCTATAGAGAGTGTTAAGAAAACTGATTTCGTCTAAGGTGGACAACAAACTTAGAATGTGACATTTAGGAACTAAAATACTTATTGATTGTGGGTTTTGAGAATATTGTCATAGATGTGATCTCAACATTAGAAGTAGAGTAGCTTGAGCCTCTACATATCAATTAAATCAACCTAGGTGAGGGAGCAATAATGATGAATCCTTAGAAGAGTTATGGAGAATTGGAAAGGGAGAAGTTTTGGGAAAAATCAAGCAATTAGAATATGTATACTTGTACTGAGAATTTTACTTTTGATAAAGTATGTATTATTAGCAAGTAGCTAAATCAGTAAACAGTTTAGATCTTTAGATATGAATTGTTGGGAATTGTGGCTTTAGGTTCTTAGGATATCATATGGGAATTTCTTGGGCAAATGTCTAGTTGATTGAAGTGAGTTTAGCATAGAGTAATGCACTTGTGAGGTTCAGCCATAGGAATTCTTGAGGTAGATTAAACCTAGACTTTAGGTTGGATTATTAAGATAATATATTTTGTTTTAGGAGCTTAAGGAATGAAAATTTATGAAGTTGAGGATGGTGACCTTAAGGTTAGGTTAGAGAGTCTTAAGTTAGTCTATTATTATAAATTATATTTTAAATTATAAAATCATACTTTTATATATATATATATATATATATATATATATATATATTTATTTATTTATTTATTTAACAATTGACTTAAGATCAATGTCTTAAATCAGTTGGGGGTTCAATTAACCCCATTCATTAAGGTAGATAATTAAAATTAGACAACAAATGAATATCATTGCTTAGTTACTTGGCATTCCCATTGAATGCTGCTACGCTTTGAAGCCTTATCCAATTGATCATAATCATTGCATATAACAAATATAATTAAATAAGGTGTTTCAATTCAGGTTTGAACATTCTGCACAAATAATTTGAGCCAAGGCTGGCTATGAAGAGATTAGGAGACCACACATGTTCTTGAGGGGGAGTGTGTGTGGTTATACAGGAAACCCCGTCTCCGATAGTTGGGTAGACGTACCTAACTCCTCTTTTGTTCTGATAGTGCCCACAAAATATAACACAACATAAATTACTAATATCATAAATATAAATCAGTTGCATTACAGGTTTCTACACATATTTATGCATATTACAGTTCAATTTGTTTATTTGCTATATTTGTTTTATAGGATACTAGAAAATGTCTTTACTCCCTTACTCGCATATAGGATGCTAGCATTCACCTCATTTAGCTCTCATATAGATGTTATTCATGTTTAACCATTCTTTTCTAGGGCTGCTTAGTGTGCCTTAGCACATATACTACTTGTTTTAAATGCTCACAATGTATATATTTTATTTATTAGTTTATTTTCCTTTAAATGCATTGTGCACCCTACTGCTTAAACCCATGTGATATCTTTAAACTAAATAGGGTAGAAACTATATGATGTACTTAGACTTTATTAGCCTAACCAAATTTTTATTTTTATTGGTTGTGTCCTATCGTGTTAAAAACCAAACATGGTAGATCAAAAGCCTGGAGTGGAACTGACGGACCAACAGGGAGAGGAGCTAGATTTCCAGGAACAAATTTGAAGACCTACAGAGACCCTTTTTACTTTACTATTTATCATGTGAGATGGAGAGTGATTCATTTTATCTATTTATAAATATTTAGTCTAATAGTTTAAGTTTATAACATTTATTAGACTCTGAAATGAATATTTCCTTTTATTTTATTCTGGATGATTGTAATGGAATGAATACTTTATTAATATTACTTAGAAATGCATTTATATTTCTCTTACTTATAGATCCTTTGCCTATAGTAGTGTTTAATAGTGGATTAATATATACTGATTCATTATTAAGTACTACAATGGCATCTAATTTTAGGGCAAGATAGCAAACCCGAACACTAAGTCGCCACATTTAGACTCTATCAGCCACCTCATCCATATGCCCCAGCATAAAAGTACAATAATCATTATATTCTAAATCCAATTGGGCCGCCTCATTTGTAGCACCAAATTCATTCAGTTTAGGTATGCAAGGAGAAGATCGTACAACACAGAATATAGCATTTTTAGCACACAAATTATAAGTGTTAGTAATGACATGAGTAAGAGATTGCTTGAATTGAATCACCCCATCTATACCAGGGTTAGTTGTAACTAAAGTGTTAGGTGGCCTACCACCATTAGGTATAATAGTAAAAGCATCTAGATTTAAGTTCGAAACAACTGATTGGCCCACCATAATCTTAATAAATTCAAGGTTCTCAGTAGCCCCAGCAGCATCACAATAAACATTATTAACATTGGCAACAATTTCAAATTCATTAAACTTCAGATGAACCTCAACATTAATATCATGCAAAGTCACATTAAACGGCTGCCCCATACAAAGAAAAGAGTGCTCCCTATTAGGTTCAGAACTTGTGGGTATTACATGGGACCCTGGTAAATCACCATCTGTGGGTTTAAAAGATAAAGCAGCAGAATTTAAAGTCAGCACAGCAACCTGTATCACGCATTCCTTATCCATTTCAACCATAGTAGCTTCCCTAACACCATCACAATTATCCTTGATGATATTAGCCTCCATTTCAAATTCATTAAGAGTTGGAGGAATGGACTCAAACATATCCTTTCAACAGCAGCCAGAGCATGTTCCAAATTTAGTGTTTGTAACCAAAATGAGAAGCTTCCTGTGTTTTAGGAACATAGATTTAATGAGGTTTCTTAGTAGCAAAATGATATTGATTCTCAGGAGTATTAATAGCAATATTTTTTCTATGCTCGGGATGAAGTTTATAGCAAGACGTAGGAACATGAACAATGATACCAAGCAAATCATCTCTTTTTCAAATCCAGCTTCCTAAAAGTACCCACAATCCGTCTCACCTATCCATCTCTTTTTCAAAAGATTTTGTAAGATCAACCACAACAAGCACCCTGGTAATTGAGGGCCTTAGGAGATTGGATTTAGCTGAATCAACCTTAAGAGGTTTGCCAAAGTATGAATCCAAAGAAAACAAAACAAAATAGGTCATGAGAAAAGCCCTTGACATTGGAGAAGTTGAACAATTAGAGAATCAATTTTAGGATCAAAGTTGCAATAGAGCAAGACCCTCTAATGAACAACCTTGCATAACCAAGAGTCAAAATTTAATTTGACTAAACCATGTCTAAAATCAATCAGTTGGAAAGAGTATAATAACCAAGCAAATCCAAATTATTAAAAAATTTTTGTATATTGGGAATATCCGGTTTGCCATTATGAAATATACCAACTAATGTATATCCAAAGTCTTGACAAGCAATGCAATCTGTTAGAATTTATACAGTGAGTTTGAGTTAAAGTTACTAAAGCAAACTCAGAAATTCATACAATAGCACAAAATTCACATGCACAAGCCACAAACATCCAAACACAAAAATTCACATGAAAAACCAAGAACTAAGGCATGGAGCCACACCACCACAAAAAATCCACTAAATGAAAAATAAAATATTACTGAGTACAAACCAAGACTTGAACCTTTAGAGGAACAAGAAGATGAAAAACTCCGCCTAAGAACACACCCAAGCCCTATCTCTTCAACACCCTCTCAAACTCTCACAAATCTTCTTCTAAGGGATCTCTATTAATCTCAAAAGGCACCCACACCCTTCACGCCTTCTATTAATTAAGGCTTCCCACAAGCTTTAAAACAAGCCCAAAATCACATGAAATGGCCAACATTACACCCATACATTCTATTTCAATGCAACAGTCACCTAAGTGTCTCATTTTGAAGTCCAATTAAACTTCAATTTTTGAGTTAATATATAATTAAATGGCAATGTCATATTATTAATTAATTAAAATTGTAATTAAATAATTAATTAATTGATTTTAATAGTATTTAATTAATAAATGATTAATTTAATCACTGATTATACTAATATTTTTCCAATAAAGTAATAATTAAATTAACATTTATTATTATTTAATTAATTAATTTGTAATTAATAAATAAATTAATTAAATTAATTAAATGTGAAAAAAATTCGTAAAATTTTGATAGCATAATAAAATGAGATTTTTTTTAACAAGGTTTATGTAACATAACATTCCTAAATAGAGAATAATGCTCTTATATTATGAGTGATGGGAGTCTAAGATATTTAGTTGTATATGTAACAATATTGTGAACATCCATCCCTCCTTTTTTTCCTTAAACTTAAGTTTCCGGCATGATTCTATTTCAATGCAAGAGTCACCTAAGTGTCTCATTTAGAAGCTCCAATTAAACTTTAGTTGTTGAATTAATATTAATTAAAGGGCAATGTCATATTCTTAATTAATTAATAATGTAATACATAATTAACTAGTTGATTTTAATAGTATTTAAATAATATTAATATTTAATAAATGATTAAGTAATTTTATTAATTTAATCATTGATTATACTAATATTACCAATAAAGTGATAAATAAATTAATAATTACTACAATTTAATGAATTAATTCAATATTAATTAAATGCAATAAAATTTAGTTGAATTTCAACAGCACAACAAATATTTCTTAGTGATAAATTGCAGCAGCATAAGGCTCCTAAATAGTATTAAAAAAATCATAACTCTCTAGGCCCAAATATAAAATCTACTTATGGAGTCATCTAATTCGCCAAATCGGCTGGCTACAAGGAGCAACGGTATGACGAGGTCTCAAGTATCTGTACCAATCCCATTTTCTAAGACATGTACTTGTTTGTACATGTCCCTATTCTAAGACCTGTACCTGTCCTAGAGAAAAAAAAAATTCTTTTTCTCATTATTTTTCTTTTTTTACGTGCCTGTTTGGCTGCTGCGCTCCACTCCTTCACGACTTATCGCGCCTTTGTTTCATTGTGTTGCTCGTTCGATTGCCTGTGTTACTTCACGGTATGCTGTAAGAGGGGGTACGATTGCATTTATAGAGGGAGAATCTGCGGTCGATGAGTCGTCGAAAGATCGGATCGTCGGTAGTTATCGGCGGTTTAAACAAACTGTCGAAGGCCGTAACGATCTTTCAAGTAGTTTCGAGTGATTTTGGCGATTGTACACGCAACGGTACTAGGTATCATCACATACTATCAACTGGCTTCAATCGAATGTCCTAATGCATCTCAACTACGTACGTATCGAAGCCTTTTCTTTGTGTTTACAGCGGGAATCGCTGATGGCGAAGGAGAGATCGGTGGATCAGGTACCAAGTGACTAGTCTCTTTGTTACCGTCAGAAAAAATTGGAATGGGGAGATAGAACTATGGCATATGCGGTTGATGTGCGCATAGAGTGGAAATGTGGGCGGTGTGTCTTCTCCGTGCACGAGCAAGGTGGAAGCAGAGCTCATGAAGATATGGGGTTGCAATGTAGCCAACGACATGCGTTGATGGTAGAGAGGTCGACTACAAGTGGTTCTTTCTTCTTCTTTTGCTCCTTCTTGACTCCTTTTTTTTGTTCGTTACTTCTTCTTTTTTGTTCTAACAGACAGCAAACTCAATCTGAAGGCAACAGTTGTCCAAGTTTGTTATAATTGTCTCACTATAAATACTACTATTGATGTTAATACGAATGCGCTTTTTCGTTCCCTGGAGTTCCTAGCTAAAGCTGGTCTTCCTTCTCCCTTTCTTTGTACTGCATAATTTTACTTATGTCATTATAATTTTTCATTGGGAATTAGTAAAAAACTTCCCTCATAATTTATGTGCATAGATGTCTTTCTACAATTAATTATTTTTCATTACTATTGAGAGTTGTTTATTGTTACATTGATTCTGAACCTCCATACCACACATCATCAAGGTCGTGATTCTCCAAGTGAAAGTGTACCTCATCCAATTACATATCAAATGAAGAATCAGAGTAAATCAAGAATAATTTGTTTCATATTCATAGCCCATAACTAGTATTTTGGTAGGACCTTTTTCTATCAGATTTGCAACATACTATACTACGCCCAAGCATTTTAAAGTTAATGCTATAGATATATACCCAAATGCTATTCCTATTTTTTTTTCACACGCATGTTACTGATGATTTTTCAAAGTGAGAGAAAGAGCATGCCATAAGCTCATGATACATGTGTTCAAGGTTTTACAACAACATATTGAGCAATCGTTCGTTAGAAAAGTCTTCCATACAAAAAGGGTCACACTATGAGCCTTTAGTAGTAAGATGCTCAAGGAACCAAGAAAATTTTCAATGGAAAGTTCTATCAATGTTAAATAAATATGAAACAGAAATTTTAAGAAAATTAAAATTTAAGTATATGTTATATAATAAACCCTTACAACATTTCAAATTTACAATTATTACTTCATTTACCTCATTCAGTTTACAATTTTGGTCTCTACTAGTACTTCCAACAACTATCGAGTATTACAATTGCATATTTTTAATACTGTTAGTTCAATTTTTTACTTAATTTGTACGGTTACCACCTGTTTTTGTACTGTTTTATAGAATAATAATTATCCACTAGTACTTTTAATTAAATTTTTTTTTAGTTATGCTCTGAATTTATAGGTGATGAAAAACACTATCGCATACCCCAATTTTATGCTTTCATTCAAATATCACTAATTTCTATATAATTTTTTTGCAATTGTGTTTTGTTATATTAGTTTAGTTGGCCTGTTATTGTTAGTTATTTGATGGTTATGATTATTAATTTTATTGAATAAATTATATTTTTAATGCTTTTTATTTTGTTTGACTAGTTTTTACATGTGATGGCACTATTTTTTGCATAAAAGTATTTGTTTCTTTGTCGCCTCGATATTTCCATCAAAGTAACTTGAGTTATCCAAGCCAAGTCAGGACATCCAGGTAGTACAGGTTTTATATTAGCTTGTTGATAACAAGTTCTGTAGTTTAGATGTAACAAAAACAGTCCATAAGATACAAATTTACTGGGCTCTAGTTAAGAGTACTGAGCAGTATTTTTTCATATTATTAGCCAAAATTCGTTTCTTCAACAATGCATTATCAGCTAAGCTATTTATAACAGCAGATTTCCGATTGTGGAGAACTTGATGATGCTTTCTAATCAAATTTTATTGTAGCAAATAACAGAATCAAAATGGTAGGTGTAACCACATTGTTAATGGTTTTATTGAGTTAATATGAAACTCTTAATGGGAAAACATTTCAATCCTGCCAGTTCTAGCAAAGCAGAATTTGTAGCAATAAGGCATAATATCAAGTCGTTAGCTTGTTTTAATTTAAAAAACAGCAATTCAAGCTTAAATATCACTCCATGCAACAAGTAATCACTCAAAATGACGTGTCAAAGAATGTATTTTTTGTTAGAATTATAGATGGCATCTTTACGTGTTAAAAAAACGATGATAGATATGAAGACAAAATAAACAGAGATATATTTCTCACATCAAATGCATAACCTACTAAGGAAAATAATCAAAAAAAGATAAATTTATGCCAATAAACCCATTAGTCTAATGTTTTAAGATTTCCCTATCTTCATTTTGTTATATAAAAAATATAAAAGCACAAACAATTAATGACGCAAAGGCCTTTCTGTTTCAGTAAATTACAGCCTGCTATACTTACAAGTTTTAGTATAGAATTACATGTTACACTAGTTGAGTATTTGAGAGTCAAGTGCAATATAAACATAGTTTAATTCAAGCATTGTGTTTCCAATCAACCCATAAATTTCTCATAAAATTTTCGGACTCACAGATAATAAAATTCGCCCATATCTGCCAAATGCAGCTTGGCCAATATCTGGGTAGCTTAAAATTCCTTCTTTGCTCTCAAAACAGTATTTCATAAGAAATCCAGTGTAGCAGCAAATCAAAGCAAAAAGGACCAAGAATGCCAAACTAATCCACCCAGCTTCTTTGATTGTATATGGTATGGAAAGAATGCCAACACCAGCCAGTGCATTAATTCCTGTTTGTAGACTAAAAAATTAGCAGTAACACATAAGAGTGGATGAGTGGGTCAAAACACATTGCAAATTCATAAATCAACTTAATAATTCAAATCATTGTAAAATGAAATTGCATTTACCATTAAAAACAGTCTGTGTGACACTGCATCCATGCGAAGCAAGTTCATGGAAATGCAAATGTGGGGAAATTGCTTCATTGCCTACTATATTGATAGATTTCTTCAAACTCCCATCTGAACCATCTTTCTCAAAAATACTTTTTGAAATCAGAGGTAACTTCAAGTTCAGATCATGTCCACTTTGTGTTTCAAGGGAATATATGCTTGAAGTACGTCCACGGAGTCCAAAGCTTGGGGATGCAGCAATTGTGTAAGAATCAATGCTTTCTCTGAAAACAACCCAAGGTACGTTAGAAATTTTAGTATTGAGTTTGGTCGTGCAGAACTATGAACATTTCAAACATCAAGAGATTATAGAAAGAGCCCTAATCATACATACATTATTACAGATGAAAATAAAAATATGACCAAAGGAAAACACAACATAAGAATCACAAACAACAGTGGTGGAAAACAATTAAAATGTAAAGAATGCTTAATGACTTGATAAGGAAACATGGTGTGGAGAGGTTTAAGGCATAGAGTATAAGATTATAGTAAGGATTAAGTTGGTAGAAACAAGGGGAAAAAAAAGTAGTAAATCTAGAGGAACATAGGATGGAAAAAGGTGTTGTAGATAAATAAAGGGGGACTACCTGAGCTAAGTTTAATGGCATAGAGCCCATGGATGGGGTAAGAGTGGAGAGATTGGGCTGGAAAAAAGGACTGGTTTAAGGAGGGGTTAACGGATTAAAGGTGATTAAAGAGTAAAAGATGAAGTGTTCTGGTTACTGTGATGGTTTACTGGATTTGACAAAGAGAGATGATGTTGGCTTTAGTGTGAAGTAAATAATCATTAACATGAGCTGCCAAGGAATGGAGGGAATCAAGATGTGACTTGCTGGAAGAGAGATGATCTCCCCGAAAAATGCAACAATCTCCACCTTCTATGTTATGTTTCAGGAGTAGACTTTTCGTGTGGTAAAATTGAGTTTTAACCAAACTTTCCCTTGATAAGTGATTTAGAGCTTAGTTAGAATTGGGGTTGAGGATTTTCCCAAGGTGCAAACCCCTAAAGTTAATTACCCCTCCTAATCATTGGAGAGAACTCTCAATTAAGAAATATTACTATTTTGTAATCAATAGCAAAATGGGGGTAAGTGGACGTTAACTCGATCAAGATCCCATGGTTCCATCATCCCATGCCGACTTGTGGTCCCATCTGCCAATGTTAGATAGTACATTGCCCATAACAGTAAGAGATTTTAATTGGCAACCATAAGTCACCTCATCTCAAAAGTCTTGAGCATACTAGGTGGAGTATGTTGAGGATTTATGGTTTACATTCTAAATTTGAGGCTTACATCTGTTGGAATACCCTACTTAATTTAAGATGGGGCATATAACTGTTGGAATGCCTTTGTTTGATTTAGTATGAGGCTTACATTTGCTTAGAATGCTCAAAATTTGATTTAGAATGGAGCTTACATCTATTTAGAATGTCCATTGTGATGGGTCTTACGACCTTATCCTTTAGACAATGTGGCCAACATAATTTATATTTTAGATCTTTTAAATCTTCATAGGTTATATGACAAAGCTTTAGTTGATGTTAGATCTTTGGGTATCAAAATACTCTAACTTGATTTAATTCAACTAGGACCTTTTATATTTACTATGAATAGAGTGACAACTCAATTGGACCATTTAGATCAACTAAGAATTGTGAGATGCAACTCAACTAGGAATTGTGAGCTATATTACTTTGTATTATACTTTACATGCACGTTTTTTATAAACACCTTTTTTGCTGATTTATAGCATTTGCACATATTTGTTCTTTTCATGTTTTTAAGATCATTGATCATTTTTGTCTTCCATGCAAATAGCAGGCAAGAGGTGGCAGGCACTTGGCAGATCCATAATAGAGGCACTAATAGCTTTACAAAGTGGCCTAAAGTGATGCAATAATAGCAGTATCAGAACAATCTTAAAGATGGAGCATAGGCAGGGGTACATGATAGCTTGAAGACAAAGTTTGACAGTAGTATAAGACAATCTTGAAGATGAAGCTTAAGGGTTTGCTCAAAGGAAAGAATGTTGAGACCCTAAGTAGTGTGGATCTTAACTATCAATTGTATATGTAACAATTATTGTGAACATTACATGAGATCTTTTTGTTCTTCCTCCTTTTTGGTTTGGTTGTTTGCTCGAGTCATTTGTTGCCTTTCTATCCTAATGCATTAGTCATATGGATGCCTCTCATTATTCCCAAATTAATTAATTTAATTAATTATTAATATTAATTAATTAATAATGTAATAATTAATTAATACAATTAATATTATCAATTAATCAAAATTCAATTAATTTAAATAAGTTAATCATCAACTTATTAATATTATTAATTAATTACTATTTAAATCAATAATATTAATCATATTTTATTAAATTAAAAACTTTAATTTAAAATAAATTAAACCAATTAAATAAAGAAACTATCCATAATATTTCAACAAAATAATGAGTTGTTTTTGAATGATGGTGATTTTTTGATAAAATTTCAGCAACATAACAAGTTAAACAAGGGAAATTGTCAAAATCACATTATCCCTGAGCCATAATCTAAGATCAATGGAGGGATTTTAGAGTCAACCTGACTAGATCTAATATCAACGAAACGCAAGGCCTTCAAAATTTTCTTTACCTGGCCGAATATAAGATCGACGGAACACGAGGTCTTCAAACTTTTCTTTAGCTGGCTAAACTAAGATCGATAGAACGCGAGGTCTTCCCATGTACTTGTACCTTATTCTAAGACATGTACTTGAACATGTGTCGGCCTTGTACCTATACGTGCCCTATTTCCTATATTTTTATTTTTTTATTTTTTTGTTACCTACTGAGTAGTCATGCGCTTGAGGCCATCTCCTCAGCTTCTCGATTACTTGTGCTCGCTACTTCTACTTCTATGTGTGATTGAGAGCCTGGTTAGTATTTGTAGAGGGGAAGCAAAGGTGGTTTGATGCATCGGCTTCTTGTGCGGTTACAGATAGCGAGCAACAAACAGTTGCCAAGATGTCAGATCGTGATGGTTAATGGTCTTCAAAGATTGTGGTGACCTTCCAAGAAATTTTGGTGACTGTGCAAGCAAAATTTCCTTGGGCATCTATGATTGTCGATTAACATCGCTCAAATCTCCGAATTCATCCCTGTTGCATACATATTGGATCCCCCTTTTTCTGCGCTTTTAATGGAAATCACTGGTGATGAAGAAGACCATAGGCGATGGTTTGAAAATGACAGTGGCGTGTGTGGGTGAAGCATGAAGGCAAAGGTAAAGAATCGCTACAATGTGCATGATCAGCAGAACAAAGGAGGCAAAGGTGCAGACGTAGGCGATGATGTGCAGGGAGGAGTCAACATGTGAGACATAGGAGACAAAGTCATCAATGATCAGCTGCATGCAGCCTCGTCTTCTCCCCCATTTGTTCATCTGCTCCCTGCTTCTTTTTTGTTTAAATGTCTTCCCTCTTTTATTATAGCTTGAACAAGAGAAGAGGGGAGATGGGGGACTGTTTGAAGCGTATGGTTAGAGGGATTAAAAATAAATTAAGGGCTATAGGTGATTTGGAATCAGCAACAAAAAGAGCTGGGGAAGGAAGGCAAGAAAAAAAATTAAATTTGAAAGATGGCCAATGATTAACTTAACCATGACCTTCACAATCGCACTAAAATTGCAACCCTAGACATGGTTTAGAGAAAAAAAAAATTGATATTTGTCTTCTATTCAAAGAACCATCACAAAAGAGTACAAGGGATGATTATGTATTGACTCAAAATATAAAAAAGCTCCAAAAAAATGGAGAAAAATACACGGTTAAAATCATTAGTAGGACTTAGTCATCAGTAGATCCATTATAATTAACACATAGGTAGGCTCAATATAGCTTAAAGCATAAAACAAATGCTCAAAGTACACCCCCAACGTCCTGTATCACACCTCTGAATATTAGAAACAATTGATTTTGGACATTCCTAGGTCATTCCTAACATAGTATAGGACATGTTCTGACATTTGAACAGCTCAACTGATACAAATTTGACAGATCTAAATAATGCATGTTCCAAAAAGAGGGATTCGTAACAAACAATGCAGTGGAGCTTGTCTTGGAGCTTGAATCAGTGATCCGGTCACCAGGCAGAATCATACTGATTATTATAGTGTGTTTTGTAAAAGAGAGCATACATGAGGCAAGAAAAATGTATCTAGAACTGCCACAAAGTATGCGCCTAGAATTCATGCTACCAAGCAGACAACAAATTTCCAATGGATATTAAAGATATTACAAATTATATTAAATGATAAAATAAGACTTTCTATACTAATTGTTAGTTCTAAGGAAAAAACAATCTTTCCAACAAAATTTTAGAAGAACTACTAGAGATTTAAACATGATCAAAAGTAAAAAGGTCTGTCAAGCCTAAACCATCAAGCCTATGTACATTGGTCCATGGTTGTGTTACAACAGAGAACCAGCTTAAGGACGGGTTCTACTGAAACTTCCATCCTTCATTACACCTTCAACTAACTGAACTGTATCTAATAATGCTGATTCAAACATGCTAATCTGATTGCCACTAAAATTTCAAAAATGGTTCTCTGAGTTTTGCTCTACATACTGAGAGTCTTAACACCTAAAAATCTTGCACTTGAAAGCTATTCTTTCAAGCAACCACTATCCGCCCATTGAACTGCATTAAGCCCGTAGATCACAATTATTTTTTCAAGGTATGATGTCTCCAATCATCAAGTGCCTTGGAGGACATGCACAATCTCGACTTCTGCATGGTGACAGCCTTCACCAGTATATCAATAGGGTTCCAACTCCAGCAATTTATCATTAATCTATTGGCAAATATAATGTTAACACACTAATATGTGCCTCACTCATAAGTTGGATATAAAATTATAACTAGGTGGACGACACTTTGACAGTCATTGAATAGAACATTACTTGCATGTTTATTGACCAACTCTATTAGATAACTTTTCAATCAAATCACCTCTTTTACTAATTCTAAAATTGCCCATGTATTTGACTCCACATGTAGAGAAAGGATGCTCTTTTGCACCTTTATTATCTAACTTACACTAGTCCTTTCAGGCGTGAACACAAACCCAATTACACAACTCTAACCATCTAATCTCCAACCAGACCAGCATCTAAATAAGATAAACTTGTTCTTCTTAAAACATGAATCTATATTTGAAGTCTTTTTAAGTGCCTCAAAGTTTCTTAATTGCCTCCTAGAGCTCCTCCACTTGATCTAATTGAAGTAGGATATCAAACTAGAATCACCTTTTGATTAATTAAGAAAATTACTATTGCAGGGGAAAAAATTTATAGTAGAATTTCCTTTGGCATAAACCTCACGATCATCTCCCTCTAATGGGATGTCTTCATGTAATTAAATTTTAGCCCAGTCTGATTTTCTACTTGAAATTTTCATAACTTAAAAGTAGCATGCATGTCATTTATTTTTCAAAAAATAAATTCATGCATTCCTTGTAAAGTCAACAGTGAATATGGCATATAATAGTGTGAACTTCCAAGGGACTAATTAGAGGTTGACTCCTAAACATCTAAATGTATCAATTCTAGATTCCTAATTTGGTCATCCTCGAGCCCTTCATAAATCTTACTCTTCTTTGTTTGCCAAAAATACAATCTTTGCATAGCTCCAAATCAACAAACTTAATATCTGCAAACTTTCATTTAGATACCATAATTTTCATTCCCTTTGTGCCCATGTGGCTGAGCCTTTGCCACAAATTTGTGCTCCCACCATATGTTATTGCTACTAGGTCCTTATCATCTACAATAATGTACTGTATGCTCACGTTCGTGCTTCTCGCCATGGCCATGGCTCCCTTTGATACTTTTCAGCATCTATTGTGAAATGTTGTCGGGTAGCCACAAGTATCTGCAATAGCATATAGTGGAACAATTCTCAAAAGATGCTGAAAAGTATAAAAAAATGTTATAGTGTAGCATCTAATTATCATCCTATTTGGATATATAATTATCTCGTCCTTGTCTTCTTAAGTTGGTCCTTCAAATGCTCTTAACTTTCAAGATTGAACTGGATGATTCACCCAATTTTTTTCTAGAAATATCCTCACTAAAAATCATATCTTTAATATCATCCTATTTTATTTTACCACTTCCTGAATAACTACTACTCATCGTAGTCATTGTTGTTGGCCAACTTTTAGGTATGGAAGATCTTGACATCATCTTCCAATGTGATCTTTATCAGTTCTAATTGATTTGTGATCCTATTGAATTCATTTAAGTGGTCAATCACAGACTACTATTTTTAAATTAAATAAGTGGGACATTAGATATGCCTTATTTGATGTTAATTAATTCTCATGCATGTTGATAATACTCTCATCAAACTCACATCGTCTTCTCGTGAGGATGTTGAATGTCATATTTTGCACTAAGGTTAAATGCATAACTCCGAGTACTTGTTGATCTAGCAAATCTTCTTTTTCGAACATTTCAAGTTTTTTCTTGAACAAAGGTAGATATAACTTTATCTAATAAAGATAATCCTCTATTTGCATATTTTAGAATCTGAAATCCTTCTCATTGAACTTTTCAATCTTTACATTTCCATCCTTAGCCAGAGCTTGCAATTGTAATCTCAAACCTGATACTCTGATACTGGGTGTTGAGATATATGCATCACGGAAAGATAAACTTCTTTTCACGTAGCATAGAATCACCCAAGAAATAAAATTGAAGCAAATAAAAGAATAAAAAAGTAATCACAAACACATAAAATTTATGTGGTTTGGTGAATGTTCGCCTACATCTACAGACCGCACTAGAATAATTTTTTTATTACTCAAAAGAGAGAATATATTACAAGAGAAAGATAAGCTTATGCATGAGGTGTGTCCTCTCATTTATTTTATTCCCTATTTATAATATCTTAAATTTCACATAACACCAAAATTAAAAATATAATGGCACTTAGTCTTATAAGATTACTTTAAGAGAGCTTCTTTTTTTTAATAATCAATGGTTAAATAAACTTTTTGATCTTCACTTTTCCATCATCAACTCGAACCTAATGCTCTGATGCCAGCTGTTGGGATATATGCGTCACATAGAGACGATTTTATATCACACAGTGTAGGATCACCCAAGAAAAAAACTTGAATCAAACAAAAGAATAAAAAACAATCACATGCATAATTTACATTGCTCGGTGAATATTCACCTACATCCATGAGACGCACCAAAGTGATATATCTTTTATTACCCAAAAAGAGAGAAAAATATTACAAGTGAGAAAGATAAGTTTATGTTTGAGGTGTGTCCTCTCATTAAATTCAGTCCCCTATTTATAATATTTCAACTCACATAGCACCAAAATAGAAAATTTAATGATACTTTCCTTAGTCAAATAAGAAAACTTCATGTGAGGTTCCTATTTCATTTAATGATCAAAAGAAATTTTATAAATCTTCTCTGGTCAACAAATTTGATCAAATTTTCATGAATCAAACAACTTTATATTTTTCCTCAAACAAAAGTTGTCACAATCAAATATGACGGCTTCAAAGAAGTTTCCTTTTAGTTATTAATTAATTAAATAGTCTCCACATGCATAACAAATAGGACTACTCAATGAGAGGAAAATAGCGCCAATCATCGCCAGATGACCAATTTTGATCGCATGACAAAGGGCATAACCGACAATAGAACCAAGAATGGTGTCGACATAACAACCAAGAGCCATCTGACCGTTAGAATATTGTCGTTAGAAAGTTGATCCCACGTTAAATAACATCATTCCGCATTTTACCTAGCCAATGGGAGCCCACCACATGGTGCAACCTCTACAACACAAATAAAATTAGTTGTTTGATCTCCTTAAGCCGAGTGCCATCAAAACACAGCATCAACTTACAAACAGCGCAACCTTTCCTCGATACAAGTGCCTCCACTAACAGAATATGGCAGTTGAAGCCATTGGAAACAAAGGCACGAAGACAAATAGGACGAAGCACATCATGGGAGGTTCAACTCCGACAGAATATGGCACTAGCATATGCACTAACAGAATATGACACTAGCATATGCACTAACAGAATATGGCACTAGCATATGCACTAACAGAATATGGCACTAGCATATGCAACGATGGACTATGAGAACAGGAGAATGGAAAGCCATAATTGTTAGTTTGCAAGAGTTGGTTTGGTCGAAGATAGGAGAGACAGGAGAGGAATGGGGAAGTAGAATGACAGGAAAAAAGGTGAGACATGGCTGTTGGCTAGGCTCAAATGCAACTCCGACAGAGGCAAAACATGCAGCTTCTGGTGGTGCTGGATTAGGAATATGGAGACAAAAGAGGGAAACGAGAAAATGGTAGAAAGAGATCGAGGGAACCCAATTGCTTTGGGGTTTCGTTAGGCCTCAAGTACGTGTGTTAAGGTAAGTAACAGTGAGAAAAGAAAGGCATGCAAGAGAGAAAAGATATATTCTCCTTTGTTAGTTCTAGTAAGAAAGTATGATATTAAGAAGTGTATCTATTCAACAGCACACAGAAAAGAATGTATGATTAGAATGAAGGGTTGAGAAAGTAGCGCTACAACAAAGCGCTGAGAAAGAAGATGAAGGTGATTTCAAGAGACACTCGGGATAATTGATTGGCAATTTTAAATGGCGGAGAAACCGTTGTACCAAGGAATTGTCATTTGCAGCTGAAACTGTGGAGAGAAAGAAATTGTATGGAAAACTTTTTTATAACTACAAAACAAACTAAGGTTAATTTATGATTCAATTAAAACTATTTAAACAAAAAGTTTGATGTCCAAACAACCCCAAATTTTCACAGCAAACTCAGAAAGTTAAGACAAAAATAAATCCAACAATAACATTGTAAATAGAAAATACATATTTTTATATGATATTTCAAAGATTTTAAAATTCAAAATTTCATAATAAATAAAATAAAATCTAGAAATTTTCATAATTTTCTGAAAAAAAATAAAAATATGATCATCAAAACGCTACAAAAATTTGAAAAAATTTCAAGTGATACAGGTGTTGATGAAAACAAATTCCTCAATAAATTGTGAAAAATTCTAAGAGAATTATCAAATTTCTCAGAAAATTCAGTAAGACTATTTACACTCATGCGCCCTCTCCTCACCATCATTCACCAAACCTTCTACACAGAATCCTCTCTTTCAATAGCAATCCACAAACCCAGCTCAACAAGCTATTTACTTCACCCAAAATGATTACCAGATCCCACACCTATTCTCTCCACCAAAAATTCACTTCCCCAGCACCTTCCCAATTATCCCCACCAATCACTTATCAACAAGCTTTCAAATCCCCATCATGAAGAGCTATGGCTGATGAAATAAACACATTACTTCACAACAACACATGATCCCTAGTCCCATTAACAAATCGACAATATATCATCACTTGCAAATGTATTTTTGCCTCAAATATCACTCCAATGGATATGTTGTTCATGGCAAAGTTCAATTGGTTGTGCAGATATTGATCAACAACATAGCATGGACTAGTACAAGATCTTCAATTCTATTATCAAACCTACCACAATTCATCTCATGCTTGTGCATGCCTCAATATACAACAAGCCTGTAAAACAACTTGGTTTTAATAACGTATTCACGAATGGTGATTTATAAGAAGCTATTTACATAAATCAACTAACTAACTTCATAGATCCAATCATCCAATACACATATGTTGGCCCAACAAAGTCACCAATGACGTCAAATTATCCCTCAGGGCATTTTTATAAAGACTCTCCACTCACCTCATCTTCATCAATTTTCTAGCAGCAAATTAGATCCTTCTCTCTTCATACTCACAAAAGACAGCATTATTTTGTATCTTCTAGTATGCAATGATTATGTTATTCTCACCGGTAAAACAACTCCACATTCATCCCAACTTAATCATCAACAATATTGCCACCACATTCTCTTCTACAGACCTTAGTAATATCCACTATTTCCTCGGCATCTCTTTTCAACGCTCCAAACATGGTTTCTCACAAATCCAAACACTTTTAAATACGTGAATTGCCAGAAAAAATCACTATAGCAACGTCTACCAAGGCCACCATAAGTATGCCTTTTAAAATCCAATCGCCTACATCTCAATTTTGGGGCTTAAAGTATTTACTACTCGCACAAATCTAACCTTCAGCCTTAACAAAATCTCCCAATTTTTAATTTACAATGTGGGAGGAGCAGTGGATGGCAGACAAATGCATACTACGATATCTCAAGCAAATAATGTATCATGGCATTTTACTATGTCATTCCTCCTTCTAGATAGGTGCTTATTCTAATGAAAATAAGCTAGGTGCCGGGATGATTGAAAATCCAGCACATAATTTCTTATTTTCATTGGCTCCTTTCTGATTCCATCTTCCAAAAAATAGAGAAAAATCACTTCAAGTATCGAGGCTGATACAAAATTATAACCACAATAGCAAGTAAACTTCTATCAATCATATTTCTTCTAACAAACCTCAGCATCTCCTTGCCACCACCTCATGTCACAACAATGGCACCACCTACCTTGCTTACGATGCAACGCTCCATTCTCATATAAAGCATGTTCATATGATCTTTCAGTTTAATCGAGAACTTGCGATAGTTGAAGCTATACAAGAGCTATATACACATACTAAACTCGCCTATGCACTCATCAATGCATTCTTTGCTCAATATTTTAACACCTGACAGTCACTTTATGTCTATTATGCAACCCAAAATTTGAGAGGCATATTAGTGTATTAGGCCTATAGTGTTATATTTCTACTCAATAATTTTGCTTAAAATAAATTTTCAAGAAAATTTATGTTTTTATGAAGAAACTATTTATTTTAACTTTATTCAAAATTTAGTGCTAATTTTGCAAAAAAAAAATTAAGTAATTGATATGCTTAGCTATTATCTAGAAGATTATGAAAAAACACTATATTTATTTAATTTAATATGAATTTGTTAAATCTTGATAATTAGAAAAATCATATTAAAATATATATGGGTAAATTTTTATATTTTGGAATCATGGGATTCTTATTTACAAATGTTAAAGTTTTGGTGCAATTTCAAAATGTGCATGCCTTATGAAATTTTATTTAACAGAATTCTAAATAAGTTAATAAATAAATAAATAAAAGAAATTAATAAGAATTTTCCCCATTTTCACCTCCTTCTCTCTCCTCCTTTATGTGACTAGTCTTCCTCCTCTAGCAAAGCCTAATGCCCTAAATTCCAAAGTGAATGGAAATGCACTGAATTAGACTCCATTTGATTTCAAACACTACGCCAACTCCAAACCTCATCAAATTTTAATAAACAATTAATTTGGCTTAATTAGGCATAATTGAACCAACAATCCTACAAGTCAATTTCCAATAATTGTTATGGAGAATTTCAAAATATTGCTCTTGATCCCAAGAACATTTCTAGAATTTATTTCTCAATTTAGTAAATGGTTGTTCATTAAGTCTTAAACCATGAAACTTTAAAAATCACCATCGACCGAAGTCTCTATTTGTCGAAGCTCCAAGGATAGCCACAACATCCAAAGCCTTTGTGTATTCCATTGTAGCTCTTTGAACACTCATATTGCTTAGCAGGCCATTTGAAATTGATTTTCCATTTTTTTGCTTTAGTTTGGAGACCTATCAACAATTTGAGTCTAAGATTCAATTATTCATCCTTTCTAACGAGATCAATGGCTCATCTACTCTATAAAACAAGTTCACATGAACCTAATTCAATTGGCTTCCATTCTCCTTTTCCACCTGATAGACAGCTCAGCCACGTCTCTGCAACTTTCAGGTTCTGGTAGATCGAGCCAACCGGAACCTAAATTGACCTTTAATCCAAACCCTTAAGTTGAGTGAGCCATAAACCTTATTAGAATTTTAACAAAGCTCAAGCCTTCTTTAGTTTTGATTATGATAAGATTTAATTCGTCTTAAGGTTGTTGAACAGCCTAAATAAACATCTCCACTTCTAATTCTCTTGTTGCACTAGAAAGTTGCAGTGATAGTGATAGAATAATTCTAACTGGTTGTCCAAGATCTAACATCTGATCACATTATTAACTTAGTGAATAAGTAAATCACCAAAATGATATTCCTAGATACTTTGAGTCCACCTTAGCCTAAGCCTTGATGATGATCTAGCCTATCTTACCTAAATTTAGTAAATATTTGATTATCCCACTAATAAAGTCTTAATAGGAAGAATTATATGAAATTTCTATTTCTTAGTATACATTAGAGTGGACATGCACTCATAGGTTAGATTTCTTACTTATGCCAGATTCAGATGGTAAATTCATTATATATATATATATATATATATATATATATAGATATATATATATAGAGAGAGAGAGAGAAAGAGAGAGAGAGAGATCATGGCAAGAAAATGCTAGAGAAACATTCTTAGAGTTTTAAAAATTCATAACTATACTAGGGACTAAGATAAAAAATTGAGAATTAAATAAGAAAGGCATTAGGTATATATATATATATATATATGTGTGTGTGTATATATATATATATATATATATATATATTATCCTAGTAAATCAACCAAATCTACAAATATTGTTAAGCTATGCATTTACTGGACTTTTGAGGGAATGCTTTGCTCATGCTAATTCACTCCAAATTTGAGAAACATAGAAAATTTCTAGTAATTTAATATTTTAATTATGTTATCAGTGCAAATATGCTTGCTTGCACACCATTGAAAACTTAATATGCAAAACCTTCCTTTATGTGCCTTGAAATTATATGCGAATGCAAAAATCATTCTTTAAGTGTTTTAAAATTATGTATGAATACAAAGCTTTCTTTGTATGCCTTCTCATATACAAACACAAAAACCAATTCCTTTTGTTTGTTTGAGAAACTTTATGAATAATGCTATGATATTGAACTTATGATCAATCAATGAAAAACTTATGATTTTTTTAATATAATTTTAACCTATACAAATAGTGCTGCTAGCACATACCATGAGTAAAAAGATAGTCGGTGTCCATATGAAAGAGCATTGACATCTTTTCACACCAACATTTCGAACATCGCATATATGTGATGTATGCCTTCATAAGATGACTTGGATTCTAATCTCCCCCATTTCTTAGATCAAAAGACTATTAGCAGATAGATATGCTATGTTGCTTGCTTTTTTATTCTATAAACCTTGCGCGATTATTTAGCCTATTGAAATGCTTGCTTAACCTATTTATTATAAACTTTACTATACATAAACCTGCTAATACTGATTAAAGGTGAATAAAATAATAAAATAACCAAATTCTCTATATACTGAGCTTGTCAGTTAATTGATATTCTCACCAATCATTTTCAAATGATATTATGGAGATAGGACTATCTCTTTAGATTGGATATTTGTGATATCAACTAGCAGATATGATTCTAGATTTTTATAATTATTTCCTTTTTATTTAATATTATGTATGGCATAAAAATTCAATGATGCAATAACAATTTGATTCATGTAAATAAGAATAGTGGCTTTGTGTGTGTGCATGTAGATCAATTATGATGTATTTATATTTTTAATATTATGAGAATGATAGATGTAATATTGATTTGCCAAATTCCTGGACCTGATTTCCAGGTCATCATATCTAAGACATTCCAAGTACTCTATGATCTAGAACATTCCAAGGACCACTATAAATAGTGGTGTACATATTTTCCCCATTGTAAGGCAAGAGCCACTAAACAATCCGCACGATCCTAGCAGTAAGCACTGCACATTCAGAAGTCGCTTTCGACACCTGCAACTTTACTGAGACTAAGTCGTACACAAGCCACCTACCTTCAACTAGATCATATATCGATTTCAAAAAACAGCTTGAACACAAAAAATCTTCTCTCCTAGCCAACTTCATTGTCATGTAATAGGTAAGAAATAATGACCTGTAATATTTTTTCAATATAACAAGGTAGTACAAGGATTTGTAATCATGAAAATCTGAATATGAAAACTGCAAAAACAAACATTATGATCGTGATACGTGAAACATCTCTCGGCTTCCAAAATAACTTATATCGTCAGCACACGAACCCGCGGATTCCAATAGATTCAAAAGCAACGCAGTCTTAGACATTTTGCTTGTGTGCTATAAATGAGCAATCCACCCAAATAGCACGCACATCGCATTTTGGCAAGAATCCAACACTCCGAGAAAAAAAGAAATAAAACGGGATGAGGAACACCTGTAGCTTTGGGGCCACTGGTAAGAACGAAAGGACGACAAAGACTCCCCATACTGTTCCGCATCGCTGCTGCTGCCATAATCATTGCTATCCCCAGCTTCATCTCCAACGCCATCCTCCGTGAACAGTTCGACGTCCTTTTCGGCCATTAGCAAAACCCTAACTGGAGGAGAGAAACCGTACGAGGAATGGAAGAAGGCAGAAAAGATTCAACAGTACAAGAAGCCAGCTCGTCTTGCCTTCCAGTTTCCGGTGCATGCGGTGAGCAAAATATCTTCGTGGGAATATTCTCCTAGGAATTTCACACTTTATTTAAAATAAATTTTAAATATTATTATGATGAATGATATTTAGACTCTCTGAAATTTTAACATGTATTTTATTTTATTAATATTTATTATTTATATTAAAATAATATAAATATTATTCTTAAATTTTATATTAAATTTATATTTAAATCTCATTATTTTTTTGAATGTGATATCAGATCTAATAGAATTTCTATATTATTAAATTAAAATGACTCAATTTATCATAAAAATTCTCAAATAATTCTCAGTTTAATTAAAATGACTCAGTTTAAATAACCATTCTCATAAATAAATTATATAAGTAATATTCTGTTGTTTAATTAAAATAAGAAATTTTGAAATGAATTTGACAGTACCGAAAAAGAGTTGTCCGGATTCATTCATTTTGTTTAAATTTGTCTTTTAATTACACATAGATGGGCGTGTTCCGCAATACAGTGCTACTTTTGCAATTTAAAATATTCTTATATAGTTTTCATATATTTTATGAATGTTTAAGATTTAGGAAATTTAGTGTAATAAAAAAATATTATTAAATTTATTTTTATTTATGAAATTTATAAAAAATTTTATTTTAAATTTTAAATTTTAATCATCATATTTTTTTGAAAGATATTTGAGAGCTAAATAATATTTTTCTATTAAACATAGAATATTATATTGGATTATTCCTAATTTTGAAATTTGGAATGCTTTAAAATTAAATTTTAAATTAAACATAGAATATTCATATAGTATTTTTAAATTTAAATGCTTTAAAATTAAAATAAATAACAGAATCAAATTTAACAAGTTTAATATAGAGCTAGTTTTAAGTCCAAAGTTTTATTGGATTACTCCTATTTTTGATTTAAGGCTCATTGGGATGCGAAAAGTAAGTGTAAAATATTAAAAAATTAGTTAAATTAAATTTATGGATAAAAATTAAAAGGATCCCCTTAAAGTATTTCAACTAAATCGGTGGAATTCCAATTTTGCGCAGAGGATGGTGAACTTGTGAACGAGTGCGACTTCTCGATCAAATTGGACGAAGAAAGTGATGAACATGTGCGACTTCTATCAGCGACGCCGAAGGTCCTCATTTTCGTTTGAAGACACTCCGACAACGATCACGAAGATGGTTCGAATCCGAAGGTTCTCACTTTATCTGCGAGTCTGCGACGCTCTCCTCATTTGAATAGCTTGCGGAAGTTTCATTCGGGTCAAATATTTTTCAACCTTCCGGATGATTGCATGACGACGAACGATGGAAGAACTCGTGCGAAAGAAGGGCAACAAAGAACAAATTGATCTCATGATGATTCTTTCCGACTCGTTCGAAGACGAATCGCTTTTTCATAGGTTTCCAAATTTTATTAGTTAGTTCTTAAAATGCAAGTATATAATTCTAAGAAAATTGTTTCGTAAATGTACCAAACATATTTTTGATAAAAAAAAAATGGGATAATCTTAATTACACAAGTTACTCGAAATATCATACTTTACAAATTACTTGAGCACGTGCAACTTCTAGAACACATCGGAAAAAGAAAGTGATAAATGTGTGCGACTCCTCGCTTCGTCTATGAAGCCGAAGGTCCTCGTCATCGTTTGAAGACGCTTCGACAAAGATCGTTCGAAACCGAAGGTTTTCACTTTGTTTGTGACTTTTTCCTTATTTGAATTGCACACAAAAGCTTCGTTTAGGTCGAACATTCCATAGCCTTGCGAAAGATTGCATGAAGATGAATGATGGAAGAACTTGTGCGAACAAAGGTCGTCGACATCCGGATGGCCGCACAAAGATTCATTTTGACTCTTTCAAAGGCGAATCATTCGTTCTTAGGTTTCCAGATTTTATTTGGTCGTTCTTAAAATACACAAAGATGATTCATAAAAATTCTATTCGTAAATGCACGAAGTAGATTTTTGAAAAAAAAAATTAATTTAAAGGTGGTAATCTTGACACTCAAATGAATCAAAATATAATACTTTACAAAATACTTAATTCTAAACAAAATTATTCGAATATAATAAAGTAATCATATTAAATTATTGTGCTCTCAAGACTCCAATGACCTTTTGGGATCCTATGTGGGGTTGGAATGATCCTGGTTGACCAAGTCAACCTAGTTAGGACTTGGGCCAGCTGGAGCTAGTCCTACTCTAGTCAAAACCCCTAAATATGAAATTAAAAAGATATGAGATTACCTCAATCCATACAAATATGTATGTTAAATGAATTAGTCTCAATATGTTGCAATAGTCAAGGATTTTCAATGTTAATTGTAAAATTATGTGATATATGTTGTTGTTTTATTTAGTTATCTAACTTTAATGATTGTGGTTAATCGAATCCCAATTGACTTAAGACATTAATTAAATATCTTAGTTAATTGATATATATATATATATATATATATATATATATATATATATATATATATATATTTATATATTGGATAAAATCATATCGGCATCAATTTTATATATAAAAACCAAAATTATACAAATAGGGCTGTGAGGTTACAAAAAGCCTACTGATCTAAAAAGCTTAAAGATAGCCCCAAAAAATTGGATCCCATGATATAACCTAAAAGGATCCAATCAAAACGAGGCCAGCCAGGCGAACCAAACCATGCGAACCGCAGCCAACCTCACTAAAAACCGCATCCACCACAAACCAGTCAACGCAGAATGAACCGCAGCTAAACAAACTCACTGAAAGCACCACCACCACACACAGGCAAACAGCAGCCACCGCAAACAGACACCAAATGTAACAATCCAAGGTTGTTACGCAGCTTGAATCTAGCCTAATCGTATCGTAATTATCATTCTATTAAGTTCATCTAGTCATTAAAATCAAATCATGAAGGTTTGGAGCAATACGGAGACCAATCGATTATTTTGGAATATTTTAAAATTTAATTAATTAGAAAATTAGGTATTTATTTTGACCTCGAAATCGAAATCCGACTTGAGATCGTCACCCCTAAATTAGCTAGGGGTGACGTTTTGGACGTATTTGGAAATCGTCGAATTTTCATCAATATTTTAATATAATTAAATACCCCAGAAATTAGCATAATTAAATAATCGTTGGAATCAAATTCCGACTTCGCCATTGAATTTCTCACCCCAAATTAGCTATGGGTGAATTTTTGAAAATTTTCGGAGGGCATTTCAAAAATTAGAATTTTTGAATAATTAGAAAAAAATAAATAAGTAATTAGGTAATACCTAATTTGCAATTTCTCCCTCCCTCTCTCCTAGCTGGCACTTCATTCGGCGCCCTCCCTATTTTGCACGTAAGAGGATGGTTGCGAGTCATTCCTCCCTCCCATGCCTTCCCCTCACCTCCTAGCTCTATAGCCAATCATGATGGCCTATCTCCTCCTCCTCTGTAACAACCCGAATTGTTATCATACTTGATTAGGACTAATCCTAAGTCTTAAACACAATTATAAGTGCTCATTATGTCAAATGAAGTCAACCTTGGAGACCTAGTCCAAATCAAGAATCAAACGGATCGAATCCTGATTTCTGGAAATCCAGAAATCCTAAAAATCGACCTATTTAAATTGACCTCCGATTGAAAAACGGACACCTCCATTGCATTCCTTGACCCCAAATTAGCTTGGGGTGAAGTTTTCGTGTCAATCGGAAGTCGTCGAAATTTCGATGAATATTTTAATAATAAAAATATCCCGGAAATCGAGGTATCAAAATACTCGTCGGATCGAAAATCCGACTGCGCCATTGGATTCCTTGACCCCAAATTAGCTAGGAAAATTATGTTCAAAATTTTCTGGAAAAAAAAAATATTATTTTAATACTTAACGGCGTGCCGTTAAGTACTTAACGGACCGGTCACTGTAGCTGACGGCGCCGTCCATCCAACGGCTACGGAGCCGTCGAGGACACGCGTCGCCCCGCCGCCATTTCCGGCCAATCCGGCCCCTCCTAGACCTCGGCGAGGTCGCCGGCAGGTCTATATGACCTCGACCAACCACTGGGCTCCGGGTTTGCGAAAATCGGAGCCCATATCGAGCCGGAATCTAGCCCCGAAGCCAGCCCACCGTCTGTCCGAGCCAAACTCCGCCGACCCGCACTTCAGGTACCCCGATCTCCCCCGATTTCTGTTCGATCATTGCAATAATTGTAGGATAGGTAGATGAACTTGTCCTCTTTCCATCCACCAGTTTCGATCGGGCTCATACCCACTCGATCGAGCGCACCGGCGTCCGATATGCGACTGGGTTCGGCTCCGCCGAACCCTGGAAGGCGAAGCACTGCGGCTTCGAGTCGGGCCGGGTTGACCCGAACCCGCCCGTCCGGGTCGGGTCCGCGTAAGCCGCGGGTGGGGCCCACCAGGCCCCGTGGCAGCCTTCGGGCCCGCCATGTGTCACGTGGGGCCCACGCGTTCGGCTTCGGCCGTGGGGCCCACCAGGCCACGTGGCAGCCTCTGGGCACACCACGTGGCATGTAGGGCCCACAACCTGAGCCCGCGCGGCGGTCCGGCTCCCCAGTGGGGCCCACAGCGCCACGTGGCCGCCGCAGGGCCCGCCACGTGGCTAGTGGGACCCACTGCCCGGTCAAACTGCGGCGGTCCGGCTTCCGGTGGGGCCCACAGTGCCACGTGTCAGGTGGGGCCTACTACCCAGTCACCGAGCCAAGTCAGCCCCTGTGGGGCCACAGTGCCACGTGTTAGGTGGGGCCCACTACCCAGTCACTGAGCTGAGTCAACCCTAGTGGGGCCCACAGTGCCACGTGGTAGCCTCTGGTAGTGCCACGTGTCTAGTGGGGCCCACTGTCTGTTAATTAAATAATAATTTAATTATTATTAGTGTTAATTAATTACTGTTTAGCATTAATTAATTACAATTATTGGTTAATTAAGTTAGGATTAGTGTTAATTACTTTTGAACAGTAACCTTAGCTAATTAAGTATAATTAAATTAATTAAATGTTAATTAAAGATAAATTAAACCTTAAACAGTAATTAGGATAATTAATTATTGTCAAACAGTAAAGTATAATTAATTATTCATAATTAGATATTAATGAGTAATTAAAGGTAATTAAATAGTGATTAGTACTAATTACTTTGCTACAGTAAAAAAATTAATAAATATAATTAAATTAATTAAATAATAGATTAATTAATATTAATTAATAATTAAGCCTAATTAATCACAGATTAATTAAAGATTAATGATTTCAAAAATTTTATATAAAAACTTTAGGAATGAACAGTACAATAATACAATTTGAATAAATGAATAGTAAAATAATTTAAATCGTATTTTTGAATAGTAAATCTTAAAAGTTTAATAACTTTTTGTAATATGATCCAAACATAGCCAATATAGGTCTTAAAATACTCAGAAAAATGTAAGGATTCAAATAACGTAATGTAAAAATTTATTTCAGGGTACGCATAACGAGATAGCATTTTATGACCTCTTTAGAGCCTCATAATTTTTTACCCGATTATCGAAACATAGTCAATATGGGTCTTAAAATGCTCAGGAGAGCGGCCCCATCACTGTAGTAGTATTAGTTTTCTCATCCGGATATCAGGATAAAAAGTCAACCCTAGAATTTAGAGTTGACTTTGGTGAAAATGACCAAAATGCCCCTAGAATTCAAACGGCCATAACTTAGTCAAATCAACTCCAAATTGGAAAATTCAATATGCTAACCAGCCTAGAATTTTAATGTTATTATTATAACAAAATAATATTTAGGATCTGAACTCTAGAAATTTAGGTAAATGACTAAATTACCTCTAGCCTTATTTTAGTCATAACTTGACCGTTTCTCGCCCGATTTAGGCATACTTACTGTCTATTTTCAAGTTAGACAGTAAGGAATCAATTGGAACTAAGAAAAATCAATTTTGACCACTAATTCAAAAGTTGACTTTTTGACCCTTAAAGTAGGGGCAAAATGGTCATTTTGCCCTAAGATTGAGTTATGTGTCCCTACCCCTTTAGATAACATTCCAGAACCCTAAGACCAATTTTATAATCATCTTAGTAATGTGCAAGTGAGCGAAATCAACCTTTAAGTCAACTTCCAAGAGTTCTAAGTCTCTAACACTATACCTTAAGGACACTTCTTGAGACTAGGACTAGATCATAGGTTAGAGTTCATTCATTGGGTAAATTGGGTTACCCAATGGGTAAAACCTTGGTTTTATTAGTTTATAAATTTTTCTTTTATTTTACAACTCGTTCTGATTATTTTGTCTTTTAACCTTAGATTTAAGATAGGAGATTCATCCTATTAAGTTCGATTACTTAATAGGATTTGCTTTAACTAGTAGATCACTAATAGAATAAAACTTAGAACTTAGGTCTTATCCTTGGGTTATGTGATTAAACCTAATTCTCGTAGTGCTTAATCCATAATCTACAGGCTTAGAAGATCTTGATCAGATCTTAGTTAGAACGTCTAAATTTACAAAACCAGAACGTATGATTCATTTATTTAATTCGCAGTCATCTATCTGATTGAGCTAGATTGAAACCTGATCAGTTCCAATCCTTTTTAACTTATAAGGATGAATTTCCGGGTTACACTCGATAGTAAGAAAATGGTAACCCTGAACTTGTGTAACTTGGAATAGTTAGAAGGTTAAGTAGAAAACAAATGATATCACCATGTTTAATAGAGTCCCTTGCTTACTTTGATATTTTGTTGCTACGCAGTCATTAATTTTTGTGCCATATTTCCTTGAGCATATCATATAAGACATTTGATGCATGAATAAAATGTTAGAAAAATTTGGAGACTCTTTAGATTCCTTGTGAAAATATTAAAGTGATTTATAAAAAGATAATAATTTTATGAGCTGCCTCTCAGTTATATCCTTATTGCCTAGCCTCCTTATGTCGCTAGGGGAAGGATCTGTTTTGTTGTGTGCCTAGTTTACTAGCCTCCTTATGTCGCTAGGGGTACACCGTTGGTGCCTTAGCCATACTGGCGTTAAGGTTGCCTTGTATGCTTAGTTTACTAGCCTCCTTATGTCGCTAGGGGCATACAGTTGGGCTTAACCGTACTGGTGTTAAGACCCTTCGTTTACTTTGTGTGCTTATTTTGTCTAGCCTCCTTATGTCGCTAGGGGTACATAATTATGACTTAGCCGTAATGGTACTAAGCTTCTTTGGTATTCGATAGGCTTGAGTAGCTATTTTCTGTATGGCAGTCGATGCAGTGTGACTTTATATGCAGTTGTTGTTGTTTATTTTTCAGTATTCTATTCCATCAGCTATTTCCTTGTACTGCTTTTATATATATATTTAGGATGTTAGATTCTTGCTGCTATTTATATGTACCACCGCTGAGTTATTTATTTTAATTGGCATATTTTTTGTTGATCACCAGTATATTTAGGATGTAGAATTTTTCTTACTGCACTTGTTTAGTTATGTATATTTATACGCCCTTCCTTGTTTAGTTTGTATGCGAGGCATGTCTCAGCCTCTTTCCTTTTCTTTGCTTAAGTTATAAATGATGATTTATAGCTTCCATGTTTCTTTTGTATTGCTTGCCGCTCCTTTTCATATATATATGTTGCTTAGATGTTGTCAAATGGTGATATTACTTAACACTTACAATAATTCATCAGCTTAAAATATACTTAGACAATTATCTAACCAGAATTTTCTTTTCTTTGGCTGGGGCCCTACATTGTGAAACCGACAATGGCAGACTCCTTTCAGTTAGACGAGCAGGAGTTAGGTGTGGAGCCTTACCCAGAGGAGGAACCCGTGGAAGAAGCTGCCGTCTAGTTCCCTTTTGCTTCGAGTTTGGATGAGTGGTTTTTCATTCTATTTTTTTCTTTAAATATTTTAAATTATATAATAATACAGGTACTATTGACTGTGATTTTTAGATTGTATACTTATATTCTGAGTTTTATTTTTCTTTCCTATTTGTCTTGTGATACTTGGATGGTTTACATTTTCTTAAATTGCTTCCGCACTTTGTTTGTTTACTTATACAGTGACTATTAGTTTGATTCTGTGTTAATCCTTCCCTAATCAGGTGAATTATGGAGTCTATCCTAATCTAATGATAAGTGAGGGGTTAGCCAGAGTGACACCCCACCCTTAACATAATCCTTTGGCGAATTAAGGGCGGTGGGCGCCACATCCTCCCTCTTTAAAGAGAAGTTCACCCCCCCCCCCCCGCTTTTTTGGCTTGCTGAAATTTTCTCACCTCCCCTTCTCTCATTGCTGCTCCATTATTGTACCTTGAAGAAGCTTCCTCCAAGATTCAAAAGAAAGTAGAGAGGTCTTCATCCCCCACTCCTTACAAGGGTTAAAGGTACCCATTTGCTTCTCTCCTTATCTTTCTCATGCTGTTATAATATTGGAATGTAGCTTTGGAAGCCCACAAGCATGTATGTAAGCCATTAGAACTCTTAAAAGCTTCACAAAAATATGCTCTGTTTTCATCTATTTTGCACACCCTGTCATTCATCAATATTTTTCGTATAGTTAGGATGCTCTGTTTATGTAGATTTTGGTATCGATGGAAAGGTATCGGAAATACCTTTCCATTAATTAATGGCACCGCTCATGAGATGCTTTGGATTAGGAGCATTTGAGCTCGAAAAATAGGCCTTAAGTTTTTATCCATGCGAAAAATACCGTCTGGCACTGCAGCGCCGAAGTTGCAGAGCTATGCCGCTGCAGCGCGCTCTGCTGTGGACTACAGTGGCATTTCAGTAGAAATTTATATAAACATATAATAGAAGTAATTGAACAGTAAACTCACAAAATAGACCGCTCCAGCGCGCTGCAGCGAAAATATTTTGGAACTTTAGAAAATGTGAAAATGATTTAATTGAACAGTAATTTTGCAAACTGAACCGCTGCTGCACACCATAGCGCACTGCAGCAGGTCGCATCGCTGCCACGCGATAGGCGCTACAGCGCGTTGCCATGCGAAAAGCACTCCAGCGCGCTGCAGCGCCCGAATTTGCAAAACTTCTCAGAATTTTAGAAAACTGCCCATATTTTGTAAAACTACCCAGTTTTGACTGAAATGACCAAAACTTCCCTGTTTTGATATTTTAAGGTCCCTAGAACTCTAGTAAGGCTAAGTTATACTAAATTTGAACATATTTTAGCTAAAATTGAATATTGTATAAAATTCTATATTGAAATTAAATTTGAAACTTTGTCATTCTTAATATGCTCAACAATCTACTATGTACTATAAATATATGTCATGCCAAATGCTAAATAATAGAATCCTCAAAATCACGTATTGAATAGATATACTCTTGACAACTAAATGGCATGAAACTTAAGTCTTTTAGATTTGTAATCAAGTGATAACTCCTTTGGTTAATTTGACATTTAGTTAGCCTTAATTACTTTCCATTTTATATTTGTATGCTTTTATGATGTTAGGATGTATGTTAGAAAACTCTAAATAATTATTAGGACACCTAATAATGTGAAATTGACATTTAACTCAACTTGAACATAAGAATCTTTATAACTTGATTATGTAGATAATACTTAATCCAAATCGAAAGTGTGACATCAATAATATACTAATAATACATTGATTTATCATTAACTTTTAAATTAATATTGATCTTAATGATAGAAAGATTAGGGGATTAAACCTTAACTTATCTTGATTAAGATCTAAATCTTAATCACTTAATTAATAACTTGATTATAAGATAATTCAATTAATATTGTTCTAATAATGCATATGATTTAATATTGATCTTAAATCATTAAATTATAAGTGCTAAGGATAGCATTGAATATGTGTGATTGAACCATCTGAATCTAAACTTTAGATTTTTGATTTTCTCTTATATAATACAATTAGCATAAGATGGAAATAAAATTGTAATGATTTATGCAATGATCTAACTCTAATAAGATCCTTGATTTTATCCCATAATTACATAATAGAAAATGATTAAATGAATTTCAATCATTTAATCTGACCACCTGAATATTAACTTATGAAGTATAAGTGTGAGATCTTAAGGATCTTAATTTAGGATCGTCTTGAAATATTTAAAGACTTTAATTATTGATACATTAAGGTAGGAAGGACTTTTGTAATTTATTGAGGTATGAATCTTAGATGATCCTTCACAACTTTAGAAATTAAACTTAATACCTTGTGATAGGGATCACCTAAAGTACTTAAATTGAGACTCATTCCTTGTGGTAACAGCCTATATTGAGTGATCCTTTGATTACATCCTTGGAGTCTTGTGTAGGACTCACCCATTTAGAGTAAGGGTTATTTAGCTTTGATAAATTTTTGTAATTAAATAGAGTTGTCTGCACCCAGGTCATTGATTGGTATAGCATAATATACCCAAAGTACTAAATTATTTCAGTAGTATCTAGGAATGGTTGAGTCACTCTAAGTGAGATTTATCTTTGTGCTATCCTGCGGGCTTAGGCGGATATAACCCCGCTCATAGTAAATCAATTAATCCTAAGAGTGTTATAAATAGGGACTCATTTCTTAGTTTGATTAAAATACAAATTGCTATCGGGTGATGCCTCCTAGCGAAGATCGCTTTAATAGGTATGGCTTAAACAAACTAAATAATTCGAGTCACCTTCTTTAGAACACTAAGTGTGATTATGAGTTGGGCATCTTAATGACTTAGCTTGAGATACAAATCGCCATCGGGTGATGCCTCCTATCGAAGATCGCTTTGTTAGGGTGGCTTAATCAAATTAAGTGTTAAGGACCACCTTTCTTGAAACCATGCTAAATATGTGTATACAATCATCCCATCTGATGATCTTTAAGTAAATTCTCAACTTTAACCAATTATCGAGCTATAATTTAGGAGTCAGAATCCTTTTAACAGAATTCTGCATAATGGAGACCTAGAATTCATTATCAGTTTTCAAATCATTTGCTAGATTTTTGGATTTATCTCATGTAGCTTAGAAGCATAAGCAGAGCATAAGCATGATGTTGAGTATCGGTGATGACATATGAGTATCAGTGATGATTTATGGGTTACGGAATGTTGCATACATTGACTGGGGAATTTTAGGATGCATCGGCATCGTAGTTCCCAACTAGATGTATGTATATATTGGACCGTACGACTCATAACAGTTCAGTGATATTTTGGTTGCATATCAGTGGCGTACAGTATTGTGGCATATTCAGATGCACAGTCTCAGTGACATACAATATAGTTTACACATGATTACTCAGTTTTAGATGCAGTACTATTTTAATTCACTTACAGTATTCAGTTTACAGTTCAGTTTTACTTTACTTTGCTGTAGTTTTGTCCAGTTTTATGTTTTCAGTTACTTTTACAGTTTTTCTGCAGATTTACTTGCATTATGTAAATGTTAAATGAATAACTAGAACTGGTTATATTAGTTTCGATGTGTTAGACTTATGGTCTAACAATGGGTACTTTTGGGATTCGGCAATTTGCTAGATCCTGAACAATATATTTAGCCAGGTTAGGAGGACACCTAGGGGATTTAGGAGGAGCCCGTAGAGCACTAGTGGACTCTCCTACAATTTTATTTTCTGCTTAATATTTTCAGCTCAGTTTTATGTCTATTTCAGTAAATAGTCTGTAATAATTCTGGATGTATTTTCTTTTTTTTTAGATGCATACTTTCATATAGCTTCTGTGATGAATATTTTCTGAATATTTGTTGTAAGCTTCCGCACTCTGTTATATACTACTTATACTTAGTATTGTGATGTGATCAGTATACTGAAAATACGGATATCTTATACATATATTGGATTCTTATTATATTCTAAATCTAATGTATGTATTTATCTAATACTTAGGATAAAGATACTACTCTTATCTTAAGCATTAGTTCTCAACCCTTCTTGAGATTGAGTCAGCAACCCTTCAGATGGGTTCAGTTTTTCAGCTATTTCGGGGAGACGAGATATTCCTCCCCGAGTGGCGCACCGCTCCGCCACCGATCAGATTATACTCATCTTTTACGCGCGGCGACGGGTCAGGGAGTTACACCAAAAGCCTGAAAATACAGCCACCCCAAAGCCGCGGCCACCACAGAACAACCACTACACCCAACCAGCCACCGCACACAACCACCAATAAATATCCACTACAAAATAGCTGAAACCAGCCAAACAAACAAGCCAACTATATATATATATATATATATATATATATATATATATATATATATATAGTCTATAACTATTTAAGAAAAAAAACTAACCAAATAACAGAGAAAAGCAACAAACCACAACAAACTAACACCATAAAAACAAACCACAGCCAAACACATCCACCACCAATACCAACCAAAACTGCATCCAACTTACCTTAGCCACAAGAAAACCACAGCCAACATACCCCAGCCAACACCAAACAAAACTGCAGCCAACTTACCGCAGCCAACAGCACCAAAAACCGTAGCTAAAACTTCACCAAAAATCTTAGCCAACAACACCAAAAATTGCAGCCACCACAAGCCAGCTGTCGCAAAAAGAACCGTAGCAAAACAAACTCACTGAAAGCACCACCACCACAAACAGACAAGGCGACATCCACCACATCCAAACAGTTTCTGCACGCAACCACCATTAAATAGCCACCATAAAAATGCTGAATCCAACCAAACAAATAAAAAAAGCCAAACAAACCAGCCACCAACAAAACCATCCAGCCACCACAAAACCACCACCTACTTATAAACAAGCATACATCCAAAACTGAGTAGAATGCAATCACTACCAAAACACATCAATTTGGAGGATTAGCAAATTTAAGTTTAAAATCTTGAATCTTAAGGGATCCCCACGAGAATCAATTGTCATTAAAAGCCTCAAAAATGAGGTTAATATCAACATGAATCGCATTTATTACTTTCTTTGCATTCACTGGGATATTATTATAATTGGATTCATTTTCGCTGTCCCATATATGCCAAAGAGCTAAAGCCACAAATAAATTCTAAATTGAGTGTGTGGTGGCCCTGCCCCGCCGTGGTCTTGTTAACTCTTAAGTTAACATGATTACAGTGGAGGGGTTACCAAATGACAAGGTCCCCACTTAGGATTGGATTAGACACATATTCTAATCCAACTTAACTAAGGACTTTGCCATTCATCCCAAAGACTATCACTAAATGATCATACAAGAACTCAGAGTGCGGAAGCAATAAGAATATAACATCCATCCATACAGTATAAATACAATAATACAGAATAAGTAAAGAGCTGAAAAGAAAAGTTAAACCTGTATTATTACAACAATTTAAAATAGTTTAATGAGAACTGAAAAGAACTCCCAATCTCACTGAAAGAAGAAAGCTAAAGCTATAAATCTTCAGGAACGGGCTCCTCCTCCAAAGGCAAACTCTCCACTGGATCAGCTGCTCCAACAAACTCAGAACCTACCATTATCAATTTCATAATGGTAGGGCCCCAACCAACAAAAAAAAAACTAGTTAGACCATTGTCTAAGCACATTTTAGGGCAAACAATTTATTAAGTTACTTGAATATCACCATAAATCAGAACTGAGAAAAATAGGTGCAGAAAGCGTACAAAAAGAACAGTAATAAGTTATAAATAGTTTATAACTAAGCAAATAGGAAGTAATACATACCTCCTCCAAACAACTGCAACAAAGACAGGTAAGCAAAAGACTAAACAAACCTATAAGAAAAGTACAACCTAAACATGCTTATGATCAAACGGATTATGCTAAGTGACATATAAAATTTAAACAGTATAAAACTGAAAACAACTAACATCCTATGTGAGCATATGAAAATAGTAAGTAAAACTAGCATCCTATATAGAAACAAGTACATAAAAACTGTAAGTAAAATAGTGCTACAATGCAGAATATACAAGTAAAATAATAACTGAAAACGGAAACTACAGTGACCATTTAAGTCACTCAAACTGAAAATATACTCAGCAAATCTTAGCCTGATGAGCTAAGAAACTCTGAACTGAATATCACTGAAAACTCTTAGCCTGATGAGCTAAGACAGAACTGAATGTAAGTGTACTTGAATTAGTATAACCATATCAGAATCCTGACTCTATAGTCAGTATGGCAAGAGTCTATCCATCCTATCACTTAGACTAGGCATGACCATAGACTGTCGGACATTGAACCCTCGAAAGGTTGCCGACCCGAACGAGTTGATCGAAGATGTATACTAATCAAGCTACACCTTACAAAATCACCCTCAACTAGTACTTACCATGTCCAATCCTGACTAATGAGCGCAAAATCTATTTCTCGCCATCCTGTGAATTATTTCAACCAGGTATGGATAAACTTACTGACATTAACAAACCAGCGTGCTATGCCGGACTCGAAGATTGGAGAGGCATACTAGTTAGGTCACAACTTTCTGAAAAACTAAAAACATTGATCAATCGTGAATGATATGTATGCAATTCAAAATTTACATGAGATATTCATCAAATATCCTATGTCCAATATATGTGTACAAGGTAAGGGGCTCAAAATAAGATATGCAAAGTATCAATTCAAGGTGAGCAAGAGACTCTATCTAAAACATAGGTGATATCCATTGTTATCTACTTTATTCGTTCTATCTACTCTAAGTTACATAAGTTTTAGAATCATCAATTCTTACACATTCTGTAACTTAGAATCACAAATCCTACTAGTTGAAGATAATTAGGACTGGCCAAGTCCTAATTATAACTTAATCAAAAGACGACTATTTGGTTAAAATGAATAAATCATCGACCTAATTTTGTAATTTAATTTACCCCAAACCTCATCTTGATTAGCCAAATCAAGATGAAAAGATTAAGAATTAGACTCCAAATGATGGGGTCTAATCACTTAATCCAAAGGTATAACTAAAGATCTAAGGTTTAGAACCTAAATCTCACAGATTAAGTTAAGGCAAGTCCTAATGATAAATCAATTCATTAGGATAGATCTCTATTCTTAATTCTAGAGTTTAAAGATCAAATAATCATTTAATAAACTAAGAAAATCTATAAACTAGAAAACTCAAGGTTTCACCTATTGAGTAACCCAATTTTCTTAATAGATGAATTCTAACTTAAGATCTATTCTTAATCTTAGGAATTAAAGCTCTTAATTACTAAGAGTATCTCTCAAGACACACATCTTAACTAATATTATAAGTCCTAAGGATAGATCTAAGAATGATTAAGGAAGAAGAAACTCACTTAAGACTTAGGAATTTTCTTTAAGGGGCTAATTTTGGAATTTTGGTTAAAATCAAATTAATGATTGAACTTATACAATTTCTATTCTAAATCATTATATTACTGTTTCTAATGATTATAAAGATGATTTTAGGGCTTTCAGATGCTAAACCCTAAATTTGGGCAAAATTACCATTTTTGCCCCTACTTAAGGGTTCAAAAGATCAAATTTTGATCTAGGGCTTTAATTCTAAAATTTTCTTTTGGAAAGTATTTCTTACTGTCTAATGTAAGATTATACAGCAACTAAATTAATTTTGGGTGATTATTAAGCCATATGAGATCAATTTAGTGAATTTGACTCATAAGGGCAAATTAGGAATTTGGCTAAGTAAAAGTTAAATTTTCTTTCAGATTATTGTTCTTTATTGACTAAGCTTTCCATAGAATCTAAATTTGCTAAATTCTGATAAGTATTGGCCAAGTTATGGCCAATACAAAAGTTAGCGTTAAAAGGTGATTAAGGAATTCTTAATTATGGGTCAAAAATCTAACTTTGTCAATTAGTGTCTAAATTGAGTAAAATCAGTGGCTATGGTTTACAAATAGTCCACTGATCACAATGACATGTGGTAGGCTCAATTTGGATCTAATTTGACTAAGTTATGACCTAATTAGGATTTAGGGTGATTAGTGAGTGATTAGTGAAATTAATCACTCAAATACTAATCCAACCTTATAGCTAGGTTCTAAATGGTTCTAAGAGTCCTTTGAAACTTAAATTACTCAATTTGGATTACTAGATTTGCTGAAATTCACTAATCAATATTTAGGGTGATTAGGGGTGATTAGCAAATCTAACCGTTGGATCTAAAATATCTTTACAGATTATTGTTAATTAAGTTTTTTTGATCTAGATTAATATTTGGATCTTCCAATTTGGAGCTCGATTGACCAAGTTATGGTCAATTGAAGTTCTAGAGTTAATTTGGGTAACTAGAGTTAGGACCTAAAAGTGATTAGTCTAAAACTAATCCAAACAGCAAAGTGAACACTACTAAATTAATCCTTAGGATTTTCTGATCACTTTAAGACCCATATTGGGTATGTTTTGGATTAATGTGTGCAAAATTATGGCTAAATGAATATTTGTAATATTTTAAGGTTATTTAAATATCCTAAATGTCACTATCTTAAATATAGCTCTAAATGAAATTTTGATGATTCCATAATATTTCTTATTTTCTGCTGATCAAAATGGTATATTTATTTGCTATGATTGGACTTATATTTTGCAAGTTATTAGAGTTTAAAGATTTGTATTTAATTATTTAAATTAAACTTAATTTAATTATCTGTTTTATATTATATTAACTTAGTTAATGATTTATTAATTAATATAATTAATATTAAAATTTAAGTCTTCTTTTGTCTGCAGGAGACGTCTGACGGGATCTCTACATCCACGTGGCGCGTGGCGATTTGCCGTTGGAATGAAGGCGAGGCCCACCGCATCATTGACTGCGGCTGGCAGAAATGATACTGCGGGGCCCACAAACACGTGTCTGACCAACAGACATCCACGTGTCTTGCGGGACCCACGTATGTCAAATGCATGCCGACCGCGGGTCGGGCCCGGTCAACCTGACCCGTCCCAAAACTTATCCTTCTCCAACGGGCGTCCGCGACCGTAGGTTAGGGCATGGCTTTTCTGGGTCTTCCCGGCGTCTTGAATGCTTGATCTGCACGGCGTTGGATAGGTATGGATGCGACCTTCCCATAGGTGGTCGAATCGAGTCCTATAATGATCTGAGTTGATCAAAATCTCTAACCCTAGATGACCCTATTACGGCTAATCCATATTTAACGGTAATGACTGTAGACGAATCGAGGATTTAAGATGATTCGCAACTTATATGCCAGATCGATACCGCACAATCATTAATCCACATATTGAAATAACATTTCAAATTTATGCGATTGAAGATGCTATTGAAATAAGAAGGATCGGGAGGTACCCAATATTGACGGTTCAGAGAAGGCGAGCTGCCCCAAAATCTCAATCAACTTCGCAGGTAAAACTTTTGAGGAGTAACATTTGAGAGAAGTATTCCTGAGTCTAAATGGTGCAGCAGTAGGTCTCTTCAGTGGTGGGCGACGAGTGGCGAGAGGTTTAGGGCAACGCGTGTCCAGGCTCGCGACACGTGGGGAACTCGCGAAGAGGATGATTCCTCTACCGTCTGATCGGATGATCAGACGGTTACGAGCTTCTGCCTGGATTTAACGGGAAGGCAAACGGCAGTCCAAGAAGTATGACGGCGCGTGGAATCAGTTTGACGGCAGGCATTTTAAACAGATTAATTATATTAATATTTAATTATTTTTAAATCCATTTTATTAATTAAATTTACTAATTAAATGCAGTCATAAAAATTTCAATAAATCATCCCTAGCTAAATGAGAGGTGAGGAACACAATGGCGCACTCAGACTTTTGATCTGACAAGTATTTATTTATTTGATTTTTCAGAGTATTTAAATAATATTAAAATATTTATCAAAAATTTAACGACTTCCAAATGCATCCAAAACTTCACCCATAGCTAATTTGGGTGTTCTAAATGCAATGACGAAGTCAGATTTTTAATCTGAGGTCTAGATAAAAAGTTAATTTCTAGGGTTTTAGGATTTTTCAGAAATCCAGATTTGATTCAATTGACTTCAGGTTTGACTTAGATTTTAGAGATGAGTTCTAAATGACATAATTAGTGTACTAGAACCTCAATTAAGACTAAGATTAGTCTTAATTATTCTGAGTAATAACTTGGGTTATTACAGAGTGCTTGTTTGAGTTACTAACAGGGTTAAACTGGAATAAATCAGTAAGAGAGATGATTGCAGTAGAATTAATTTCTATAGCAATCCATCTCTAAACTGCTTTACTTTGCCAATTTTCAATGAACACATGGTTAGTACTTTCATGGTTGTTACAACATTGGCATTTTGACGCAAAAGAGTAACCCCTATTTTTCATATTTTCATCCACACTTATATAATTATTGGCCAATCTCCAGAGAAAAATATTGATGATTGAAGGAATGCATTTGTTCCAAATCCAAGTAGGAAAGTTTGGAATATTCATGATTCTACAACGGCTCTAAAGCTTGGATAAGTTTAGCTTACCTAGATGACAAAGCTCAGAATTTGCCTTTTTTTTTTGGGAAAGCAAAGGACTGTGGGAGATAATCTGAGTGATGAGGTTAGGTGGCAAAAAGTTATTTAGAATCTCCATATTCCAACCCGCCTCATTTGAGTAAATTTCTCCTAACTTTATCTTGGGTCTAGGAATTGTGTCTATTAAATTTGCCATTGACGTCATTTGGTTCCAATTGTAGAACCAAAAACTATTCGAGGCATCAATTTCATCCCAATATAAGCGATATATATATATATATAAGTAGTCTTATTGATTGATTAATATGAAATGGTTCCAAATTTTTACATGCTAATCAATACTAATTACTAGTAAAATAATTAAGTTGTCTCTTAACAATTTATGATGCCCTACATTTCCTAACATATTTACCATCTCCTAAGAGGATAGATCTTATACTTAATTGAACTAGGGTTGTCTTACTCAAGAAATTCATTAGTAAAATTAGTTATCAAAAATAAATTTTAATATCATAAAAATATTATGCTCACTTTTATAATCATTTTCTTATATGATTTCAATATATTTTGATTTATATTTATTAACTTATTTCATTAATTAAATATGCATTAATATTCATAATATTTTGATTTTATTTGAATCAGGATATTCTTAAGAATATTCCATATTACAACAGTTTACAGTAGTTTTTGTTGGAATGGGCCGGTCAGGCCACGGGCCCGATACGCTGAGAATAATCGACAAATGTTCAAGGAATATTCTTCGAATATTCAAGGAATATTTGCCTAATCTTCAAGGAATATTCATAGAATATCCCTCGGCGCAGTGCCGCACGGGTCACAGGCCGACCCGCCCGGCACTATGCTCCCTCGTTGCTCGACAGACCGCGACTCGAAAATTTTGGGTTTCGACGAAATCCTAAAATCCCAAGTTATACTCAACCATTTCCCATTTTATATATTCGAAATTTATCTAGAGAGTGTGAGCTACCCAAAGAATCCAAAACACTTATTTGTTTTAATTGGATCATTCTAATCCTAAGCAGCCGACAAGATGAGCTAAGGTTTACTGTGGAGGGGAAATTTCTCTCCATATGGCACCTCTCGGCTCGAGCAACGTACCGATAAGTTCCTTGGATCGGCCTCAACCCAGGGACCCTATATTACAGCCATAATGAGGGTGGTTGTCCAAGACATTGCTAAACCCGGGCAGTGTACATCACTGTACATGTCCGACGCAAATGAGTATAAATTTGGCTCACTCGAGCCCGATTGAACTCAACATTTTATACGATATGGTTTTTAATAACTAAACAATTAAGAATTGCTTGAATTGGACTAATAATTGCAAAGGAAATGGGGCACCTTGCATCCTTAGTTTGTCTAGTCCACTGGGTCGTATAGTTGAATGGAGCAACCAGAGCGTCGAGAGAATCTTCCAATCGCTAGAGGAGGATGACATGGAGCTAAAATGGGATTGTTAGCCAGACATTTGAGGGAGGAATCATGCGAGGAAGGACGACTGTAGCACGGCCTGCGCGTGGTCGTGTGTGCGGTGTCACATTTGAGGAATACGATAGTAACACAATGCTCATATTGATATTGGCCATTTGGATCAGATCAGATGACCCAAATATGATCCTGTGGGGTTTAGTAAACGTAGGGACAATCACAGCCGTTGGATCTGAGCCCTGATCCAGCGATGGAGATCAGATCAGATTGTGGATCTTATATCCGTCGTCTGATCTAATCGCAGGACAGCCCAGATCACTTAATCCGGTTGTCTCGTGTTTCACCAATTACGACGAATCATCCATCGTTTGTAAATTAACGACTAATTAGTCGTTGGAAATATAAATTAAATTAAATTAATTAATAAATTTTGAATTAATCAAAATATATTAACCAAATAAGCTCCAAAAATTTTCAAAAATTCATCATTAGCTAATCTGGAGGTAAAAAACTAAAAAATACAATTATATTGAATGTCAAAAATAAATTTCTTATTTTTTAAATATTTAAATTGATTTAAATATTTGATTAATTCAAACTACTTTCAAATTCACTCAAAATTTTGAAATTGATCCTAATGATGATTAGAGCCTAATGGTGATGTTTCTATGTCAATTAGGCTAATTAATTTGGGTAACAATCATTGATTATTATAATTTTACTCATAAAATTCATAATCAATGTTTTAAAATTTAACTCCTAAAAATATCTATAATAACTTTCATACTATTTCACTGAATAGTTTTAGCACATTTTAGATTTAATATTGCTTATGTTATCTTTAGATATTTAAATATAAAAACAAAAAATTAATGTTGGGTTGTTGAATAATTACTTGAAATAATTTTATAATCCTTATAATATAATTGATCTTTTTTTTTAAGATGAAATTTTTAATTTGAGTTTTAGAAGATCCATTTTATAACCAATTAAATATTATTATCTCATCTTAAAGTAAGGGTATACTATTTAATTATTTAATTGCCCATTCAACATATATATTTAAATCTTCTCATATAAAAACTATTTCCTCTTAAGATATTTCTTGAACAAATTCATCCAAATTATGCCAAAAATTTTGCTTACATGTATTCAACCATATTTAAGAGGCTTAAATAATTGTAATAAAAAATTATTCTATTAATGTAACAACCTAGGTTGTTACCTCAATCAATTAGAGCTAAACTAAACTTTAACCTTGATTCTAATGCACTTAGTTAGTCATTAGGACCTCACCCTAAAGTTCTAGTTCAAATTAGAGGTCAAGTGGATCAAACCTTGATTTTGAGAATTTCATGAACCCTGAAATTTGACATAATTAAATTGATCTCAAATCAAAAATCGAACTTTGTCATTGCACTTATTGCTCCCAAATTAGCTAGAGATGATATTTTAAAAGCATTTAGAAGTTGTTAGATTTTTGACGAATAATTTAATATATTTAAAAAATCTGGAAAATGAGAAAATTAAATACTCATCGAAATCAAAATTCAACTTCGCTATTGCGCTCGTGACCTCCAAATTAGTTAAGTGTGATGTTTTGAAAGTATTTGAAAGTTGTCGAATTTTCTCAAATGTTTTAATGTATTTAAAGACTCTGATAATTATGATAAATAAATTGATCTTTAAATTAAAATTCAACTATGCTGTTGAGTTCCTCACCCCCAAATTAGATAGTAGTGAATTTTTGGGACTTTTCAGAGTACATTTATAAAATCTGATTTTAAAGCATTAATTAATTAAATAGATTCAATTGAAATTATAAAAAATCCATTTTTTCCTTTTTCTTTTCCTGAGCTGGGACCCACTCTACTTTCTTCCCTGCTTTTTGAGCACCTTCCTCCCCATACCCTGCAAAGGGGCTTTTGCCCCATTCCTTCCCCTCCATGCTGATGGGAAGCCTCATTAATGAGTCATTTCCCCCCCTCCTCCATAAAGGCTGTGTAACAACTCAAGATTATTACTCAGCTTAATCTTAGCCTAAGCATATCGTAATTATTATCACATTAAGTTCATCTAGTCATTAGAACCAAATCCTGAAGGTTTAGAGCAATTTGGAGCTCAATCGATTATTTTGGAATATTTTAATATTTAATTAATTAGAAAATTGAGGTATTTATTTTGACCTTAAAATCAAAATTTGACTTCACCGTTGCGATCGTCACCCCAAATTAGCTAGGGGTGATATTTTGGTCGCATTTGGAAGTCGTAGGATTTTCGCGAATATTTTAATATAATAAATGCACTAGAAAATTAAAAAATTAAATAATCATCGGAATCGAAATCCGACTTCGCCGCTAAATTCCTCACCCCCAACTAAGCTAGGAGTGAATTTTTGTGATTTTTCGGAGCACGTTTCTAAAATCAAAATTTTTAAATGATTAAAGAAGTAAGTAATTATTTATTTCTAATTTTTCTTCCCTAAATTATTTATTCTCTCTCCTGCCTGGCTCCCTCCATGCTGGTTTTGGCGCCCCCACGCTTTCCCTAGGTGCAAACATGGCTGAGGACTCCCTCTACTCCCCCTCACTTCATAGCTCTTAGCCCATGCATTCACCCCATCTCCTTCTCCTCCTTTAAAGGAGAAGTAAAGCCCCTTCTTCATCCCCATTTGGCAAAAGCTGCAGCTCTCTCTTTTCCTTCATTGATGCTCTTGTGTTGAAGAAGAAGAAGTTCAGCTCACCTCTAAGACTTTGGAGAAAGATAAAGGTTCATTCTTCTTCCTTTAAGGCTAAAGATACCCCTTTGTTTACTCTTCTTGTCTCTTTCATATTGCTACAATGCTTGAATGTATTTTTAGAAATTCATAAGCATGTATGAAAGCCATTAAGGCTCTTAAAAGCTTCACAGAAAACTGCTCTATTTTTGGTCTATTCTGCACACCCCTGCATTCATCATCATTTTTCATGTAATTAGGATTCTCCCTTTATATCGATTTTGGTGTCAATAGAAAGGTATCAGAAAGAGCTTTCCATTGGTATATGACACTGCTCATGGAATGCTCTGGATTAGGAGTATTTGAGCTTGAAAGTAGGCCTTACGGGTTTCTTCCAGGCGAAAAACATCGTCTCGCGTTGCAACGCCCAAAGTTGCAAAATGGACCGCTGCAGCGGCATTTTGAAAAAATCATATAAAATCCATTAATTACTTAATTAAACAGTAAATTGCAAATGGACCGCTGCAGCGCGGCATAGCGGGTTGTAGCGGCATTTTAAGAAAATTTTAAAAAATCAGAAAAAATAAATTAATTGAACAGTATTTTCGCGAGTTGGACCGCTGCAGCGCCCCATAGCGGGCAGCAGCGCTTTTAGCGCTGCGGCGCTCTAGAGTGCCAAAATCGCTGTGGCACGCTAGAGTGCCAAAAGCGCCACAGCGTGCTCCAACGCCAAAAGCGCTGCAGGGCGCTCCTGCCCCAGGAGCGCCGCAGTGCACTCCAGCGTCAGCAGCGCCTCTGCGCGCTCCAGTGCCAGAAATTGCAGAAATGTCCAGAATTTTCAGAATTTACCCAGAATTAGCTGAAATGGCCAGAACTTCATTGTTTTTGCATTTTAAGGTCTCTAGGACCCTAATGGGACTGAATTATATCAAATTTGAACATATTTTAGTTAAAATTGAGCATTGTATAAAATTCAATGTTGAAATTAAGTTTGAAACTTTATCATCTTTATCAAGTGCTCAAAACCTATCATGAATTTTAAATATATTATGCCAATTGCTAGATAATAGAATCCTTAGAAGTTTGTATTGAATATGTATAATCTTAACAACTAAATGGCATGAAATCTAAGTCCTTTAGATTTGCAATCAAGTGCTTACTCCTTTGGTTGACTTGGAATTAGTTAGCCTTAATTACTTTTCATCTTATGTCGAATTTACATTTCCATGCTTTTATGGTTTTAGAATATATATTAGAGAACTTTAACATTATTTGGACACCTTAATGTGCTTAAATTGACATTAAACTATAATTGAATATAACAATCATGATAACTTGATTAAGTAGCTGATACTTAATCCAAACCTGAAATTACCATCGACAATATACTAATAACATATTGATTTGTCATTGACCTTTAAAAGTAACATTTGGTCTTAATGGTAGAAGGGTTAGGGGTTAAATCCTAGCTTATCTTGATTAAGATCTAAACCTTAATCACTTAATTAATTAACTTGGTTGAAAAATAATTTAATTGATATTATTCCAATAATGCATCTTATTTAGTACTAATCTTAAATCATTAAATTAGAAGTGCTAAGGTTAATATCAAATCTGTGTGATTGAACCATCTGAATCTAAACTTTAAATATTTAATTTTCTCTTATATAAGATTATTAGCATAAAATAGGTAATAAAATTGTAATTATTTACAAAATAATCTAACTCTAATAAGATCTTTGATTTCATCCCATAATTGTAGAATAGAAAAGGATCAGATGAATTTTAATTATTTGATCTGATCACTTTAACCTAAGTCTAACAAGTAAACCTTAAGAAGAAGAAAAGTGAGAACTTAAGGGTATTACTTTAGGATCATTCTTGAAATATTTAAGGACCTTAATTATTGATACCTTGAGATAGGAAGAGCTTTTGTAACTTATTAAGGTAGAAACTTAGATGATCCTTCATAACCTTAGAAGTTGAATTTGATACCTTGTGGTAGTAATCACCTTAAGCAGTTAGAATGGAACTTCTCCCTTGTGGTAGAATTCTATATTGAGTGATCTTTTGATCACATCCTTGGAGCCTTGTGTAGGACACACCTATTTAGAATAAGGAATAATAGCTTTGATAAATCCTTATTAATTAAATAAAACCTACTGAACCCAGATTATTGGTTAGCTATAGTAGGGTATACCCATAGTACTGGATTATTTTATTAATATTCAGGATTGGTTGATTCACTCCAATGTGGACTTATGACCAGGTGCTATCCTGGGGGATTATACAAATATAATTCCGTTAAAGTAAATCTTCCAAGACTAAGAGTGTTACAATTAGTGACAAGATCCTTAGTTTGAGATATAAACTGCGACCGGGTTCAGCCTCCTATCGTAGTGCGCTTTGATAAGTGCAGTTTAAGCAAACTAAGTATCTCAAGTCACTTTGCATAGGACACTGAGTATGCTTGTAATTAGGATATTTAACAGCTTAGCTTGAGATGTAAACTATGACCGAGTTCTGCCTCCTATCGTAATGCGCTTTGATAAGTGCGGTTTAAACAAGCTAAGGGTTAAATCCACATTTCTTGCAAACATGCTAAATATGTGTATATAATTATCCCAACTAATGATTTTCAAGTAAACTCTCAACTTTAACTAATTAACAAAGTTAGAATTTTAGGAGTCAGAATCATTTTAGCAAGATTCTGCACAATGGAGACATTGAGTTCATTATTAGATTTCAAAGTATTTTTTGGATTTTTGGATTTATCACATGTAGCCTAGAAGCATGAGCATGAGCATAAGCATGATGTGTGAATATCAGAATCATGTATGAGTATCAGTGATGATTTATAAGTTACAAAATATAGCATACATTGACTGGGAAATTTCAGGATGCATCGGCATCATAGTAAACAGTATTCCCAACTAGATGTATGTACATATTGGACAGTACTACTCATAGCAGTTTAGTAATATTTTGGTTGCATATCAGTAGCATATAGTATTGTGGTATATTCAAATGCATAGTTTTAGTGACATACATCATAGTTTTACATATGAGTACTTTATTTCAGATTCATTATTATTTTAGTTTATTTTCAGTATTCAGTTTATAGTTTAGCTTTACTTTATTTTATTTCAATTTTGTATAGTTTTATATAGTTTTATATTTTCAGTTATCTTTACAGTATTTCTGCAGATTTAATCACATTATGTAAATGTTAAATGAATAACTAGAACTGTTTAGACTAGTTTCGATGTGTTAGACTTATTGTCTAAGATGGGGTACTTTTGGGATTCAGCAATTTGCTAGATCATGAGCAATATATTGAGTCAAATCAGGAGGATACCCAGGAAATTTAGGAGGAACCTGTGGAGCACTAGTGGACTCTTCTCCAGTTTTACTATCTTTCTGCTTAATTTATTTCAGTTCAGTACTTTGCTTTATATCTGTAATTCAGTAACTATTTGTAATAATTCTAGATGTGTTTTCTTTTCTTTTCTGAGACGAATATTTTCATACAGTTTCTGTGATAAATGTTTCTAGATATTTGCTTTAAGCTTCCGCACTTTATTATATACTACTTATATACTTAGTATTGCGATGTGATCAGTATACTTAAAATACTGATATATTATACATATATTGGATTCCTATTATATTCTAAATCTAATGTATGTATTTACTTAATACTTATGTAATAACCCTAGTTATTATCTCAGTTAAACTTAGATTATTTAAGCTAAACCAAGCCTTAATTTTGATTCCATTGGACTCAATGGGTCATTTAAACCTAACTCTAGAAGTTTAGAGTCATTTGGAGCTAAAATAAAAAATTTGGTATTTTTGGCTATTTCTAAGCCCTAAAAAATATCTAAATTAATTTAATCTCTAAATCAAAATCTGATTCCATTTTTGAATTCCTCATACTCTAAATAGCTAAGGGTGAATTTTTGAAAATTTTTGGAGCTCATTTGGTCATAAATTAGATTTAGAATATTTAAGAATAATTATATATTATTTAATTGGATTTATTTAAGTTAAATTAATTAAACAGGATTTGTTGTCGGGGCCGTGGTAGATCCGTTGCGGGGTCCCGACAGCGGGGCACCATACCCGCCGAATGGATGATCGAGCACGCATATTAGCGCTCTTAATCCAACGGCTCACGACACCCGCACCGTGATCTAATCCCATCCACCCAATCAGCATCTGGCATCGGACGCCCTGGATTTAATCCGTGTTTCGGTTAAGTAGGGACTGCATCAGGCCGTCTACTCGCAACGGTCTCTTAATCAGACGGCGGGGAGGAACCCTACCACTGTGGATCATCGTCCACCTCTCGACCCGTCTGCGTCTGGTCCCCCCCGATAGCCCGGATCTCCTCAGCCTCGTGGCCGTACGGGGAAAGCTTCGAAATTCCTCTCATGCCCTCGGCACGTTCACCTTGCTGGCTGCCTTCTTCCCAATTTACCCATAGCCGTTGGCCTGAGCCATTCCATTCGGCCCGAGCCTCCTGCCATTGCTAAGCTCTAGGAACCATCCCTAGAGCTCCCTCAGGCCTATAAATACCCCCAGTGATTCACAGTGAGTCCCTTTGCTCATTGTGAATTTTCAATTTCCCCAATTGAAGTCTCTGGAGCTCCCGTCTTCCTCGGTGAATCCCAACATTCCTGAAGCTTGAACCACTGATAGAGGGTCGTATAGTGTTCAGACCTCCTGTGAAGCTTCGTTTGCTGTCCAAGAAGCTCCAGCGCACCTCAATTCCCCTCGGCTAAGCCTGCAGCCCAACTTGAGGTACAGCCTTCCTCTATTGAAATTTCTTCAGCTCATTTCCATTCTATCTTCTGGATTGAGCCCTGTATGTCATCTAGAGCACCTTAGTCAACTAGGAAACCCATGATGATTGTCGCCTGGGGCTAAGCTAGCTCGAGTCGATCGTATCGATCGACTGAGCTAGCAGCCGAGCCAATGGCTGACTCTGAGTAAGGACCCAGCGATTAGCTGCGCCTCAGGTTAAGATAGGTTGGGGGTTCGATGCGTCTCGACTCCCTGAATGTGTAGGGATTGAATCCCGGTTGAATCGAGGCATTTGTGAGGAGAATTGTCCCCTCACAGTCGGCCTGAGATGCTCGTATCGAAGGCGTCTCGGTCGAGTAGCACCCCATCGATCCAGAGGGATCCAGATGGGGGTTCTTGGTTCAATCGACGCGTCTCAACTCCCTGAACGTGTAGGGATCGAGTTGAACCTCTGTCATCACCGGAGCGCCCAAGAATTTTGGCGCTAAAGCTCGGCTGACTCGGGACCCGTCGAGAGGAAGGAGACGAAGTCGTGGGTCCTGGGCCGGGCCGACTCGTGACCCGCGCAGTTTTGATTTCGGGCCGCGCCTAATTATTATTTATTGGATGACAATTTTAATGGTTCTACATTTAAATAACTAAATCCTATATTTCCAATTTAAATAAACATTCAGATTAAATTAATTGAATAATATAGTTATACAAATCCAAATTGTATGATCTAATATACCATTTGAATTAGAAAAATATAAGGAATCTAAATATAAAATAAAATTTTAGATCCAATGGTTGGATTTAAAAATATTTTCCTAATTCCTTGTTATTCTTAATAAAATCCTATTAAATTTAATAAATATCCAAATATGGAGATTTAGGGCTCTGATTACTCCCTGAACCCTAGAGAACAAGTTCAGACCCTTAAACCTAAATTTGCATATTTATTTCTCTTAATCACTCCTTAATTACCTTAATTAAGGTTTAGTAAACTTAACATAATTAAGTATCAGATCTAGGGTAAGTAAGTTCTTAATACTATATTAGATCTATTAGAACCTAAGGGTAAGGTTGGATTGCCCTAAGGATGCCTAAATTTACTAATCACCCTAATTGGCCTTATTAAGTAATTAGTGATAATTAGCCTAATTAAGTAGTCAAAAATATGAGATGAGTGAAACTTCTACTTCATTAATCAATATGAAATATATTAAAACAGATTAGATCTAAGTTGGATAGCTAAAACCTAAAATCCCAATTTTTAGCCTTAAGAGGGGCATTTTAGTCATTTTGACCAAAATGGGCTTAAGTGCTTTAAAACCTTGGAAAATTCAGTAAATTAACCCTAAGATAGATTATAAATATTCTCTGAACTCTTAAACTAATAATAATTTCAATGTGATCATTAATTTAAGGAATCTTCAATTAAGCCCTAATTAAGACACTTAGATCTTAAGTGACCTTAAGGAAGTCACTTAAGCTTAACACTTAAATGTAATCATTTCAAAAGTCACTTGATGAGTTCTAACTAGTTGAATTATAAGCTTAATTACTAAAAGAAACAATAATGGGACATCCTAAATTAAAATCTAGCTTAAAGTCTAAAGTGATCAAACATCAGATTCTTAGATCTTAAGTAGCTTAAAAGGATCAATATGAGTTTGATGTTTAATCTAATACTTAAAATTGTCAATTTCAACCTTAAAAAGTTCCATATAGTTTAACTATGAACTTAGATTCTAAAAGAAGCACAAATGGAAACTCTTAAGATAAAACTCTAATTTAGAAATCTAAAGTGATCAAACATCAGATCCTTAGAACTTAGATCTTAGAATTAGATCTTCAATTTGAATTAAACCTTAAATCTTTAAAATATAAATAAATTAGGTAAGAGAGTAAGTTCTAAATCCTTAAATCTTGATTTCCTTAATCAAGATTTTGGTAAGAGAGTAAAATATAAATAAATTAGGTCATTGATTTACTTACTTAAACCATATAGTCATCACATAATTTTGGATTAGAACTTGTTAAGTTCTAATATTAACTTTAAGGACGTAAATCTGAGATTCTACTTGATAGCTGGATATTGAGATCCTAAACTTGTACCTTCTCAGAGTAGTTAGATTTGGAAATTATATAACACCAGATATCACATAAGTCTAGATTGAGTCTCTTGCTTACTTTGACTAGATTGCTTGGCATACCTTGGATAGTGAGCCTTATCCCTTGAGCATAATAGGAGAACTTAGGATATTGATGATACATCCTAAGTTAGTATTTGAATTGCATATCATTCAGTTTTGCCTTGTTTGTAGTTGGTAAAATATGTCCTAGCTTAGTCTGCCTCTTCAGTAGTAGTATTGTATAGACTGGACTCAGACCTAGCATATTTGGATGGCTAGGCTGGGGATTGATTGATTGATATTGGAGGCCCTAGATGGCCTATTGGCTGGTATGACAGTACTATGTCTTAGGCTTATTGTTACTTTAGCTGGATTGTTCAGTAATATTTTCTATTTTGCTTTACCACATGCTTCAGTGGCCTTATTTTCAGTATTTGCTCACTTTGCCACATGTCTCAGTGGCTTTATATTTCATAAATTACGTTATTTTTGACACATGTCTCAGTGGCATTTTCTTTCTTTTCCTGTTCTTAACTAGCATGTTGTATGTATACTCATATGGCTTACTTATATATATATTGCCATGTTTAGGATGCTAGAATTGCACGCTTTTAGTACTTGTGTTTCTTTCATATATTCAGCATATGTTAAAATGATCATAAGCATGTTAGGTTTAGAATTGTATTGTAATGGCTATTTCTTTTAGCTTTTAGCCTCACCTTATTATTTTGCATTGTATGCTGGCTATAAATTGATAGTTTATAGTTACCCATTTCTTTCATAGCTTATTGTACCCTTTACTGCTTGCTTGTGTAGTTGAAGTAAAATATGATATCTTTAAATATTCAGTTCATTAAACTTGCCTAAAATGTACTTAGATAATTGTTTAACTGTAATATTTTTATTTTGTTGGCTGGGGCCCTGGCATTTGTGATACCGACAAATGTCAGATTCAGACGTGTTCATGGGCAGCATCGCAGAAGAGGAGCAGGTTCAAAAGGAGGATCGTGCTGCTACTGTTTAGTTAGATTTTGCCTTTTTATTTCAGTTGGATTGAGAGACATTTTCATTTTCTTTAAACTTCAGTTTATAATAGTTAATTATGAATGAATTTTATTTTTGCATTGTGATGAGTTACTATATTGCCTTATGTTTTCCTGCTATGTATGCTCACGGATGTTACTCTATTATTCATTGCTTCCGCCACTTTGATATTTGTATATTGATGATGTTTTAGTACTTGGTGACGAGTCCTTGACTTAAGGCATATTGGGTTTACCTAACTTTACTTAAGTTGGGGATTTGCCACAGTTGGAGCACCGTACTTTCTTGTTGTTAGTACGGGGGCCCCACAACTTATGATAAGTATACTACTCTTATCTTAAGTATTAGCTCTCAACCCTCCTTGAGGCTGAGTCAGTATCCCTTCAGACGGGCTTAGCTTTCAGCTACTTCGGGGAGATAAGTAATTCCTCCCCGAGTGGCGCGCCGCTCTGCCACCGATCAGATTATACTTATCTTTTGCGCGCGGTGACTGGGCGGGGCACTACAGGCTATCCCAGCCCTCTTCCCTCTCCATTTGCTCAGCTAAAGCTCCTTCCCTTCTTCTCTTTATTTGTTGTGCTTGCTGCTAGAAGAACCCTCAGCCCTTTTCCTCCACTTGCTAGCAGTTGAAGAAGAAGAAGAAGCTTAACCCTCAAGTTCTCAAGCTCCCAAAGATCCTTAGAGAAATCTATCATTTGCAAGTCTAAGGAACCTCCTTTTCCCCCCATTAGTTGATCCAATGGCTACTTCATTTTATTACAATACTTATTTCACATCTTTAAGAATCTGTGGTTGGGATATGAAATCCATTAGATCTCATTAAGATAGTAAGTTTTAGAGTAGAAAATCCATTATGCAAGTATGATTTCTGTATACCCAGAATTTTGCATCATTGTTTATATTGTTAAAATAATCATTATGTGTTGATTTTGGTATTAATAGAAAGGCCTTGGAAAGGGGTTTCCATCGGTTTATGGCACCACCCTTGAGGTGCTATAGATCAATAGTATTTGGGCGTCAAATGGGACACGTTTCAATTTTCTTTCGCACACAAAAAATAACCGTCAAGCGCTGCAGTGCGCCATCATGCTTAGCTCTTGGCCAAGAGGCACTCCAGCGCGCCATAGTGCCTGTGTCTCAGGTTGGCTATGCCAGAGTGCGCCACTGCGCACTGTGGCCCTCAGCCCTCGAAAAATTTGGCTCCGTAGTGCGCCATCATAGCGCCTGAAAGCGCCGCCGCACACCGTAGCGCCGAAATCTATCATAGGGCTTGAAAGTGCCATTGCGCGCCGTAGCACCCAGGTCTCAAATCGGCTAGCATTGTAGAACCTAGCTCTCGTACAGTAGGCACCACAACGCTGAAATCCACCGTAGCGCCCATAACTATCCGGAATTGCCTAAACTTCACATTCTTCATATTTTAATGACTCTAGAACCCTAATGGGCAAAAATATACCAAAATCAAACCTAAATTTAGTAAAATCAGGCATTATGTGAATTTGAAGGTGATTTTGAATATGAAAATCTACCATTTATCCTAAATGACATGTTATAAATCCTAAAATTATACTTTTAGACCATATAATGATTTTAATCATAACTTAACAAATTGATATCATAATTTAGCATTATTAAGCTTTATGAAATCTTTAGATAGTAAACAATAATAAATTGATTAAATTTTTAAACTTCACTAGGCAAAATTACTAAATTGTATTTATAAGTTGAAATATTTAAATTAAACCCAAAGAACTTAATACATGTCCAAATTGGAAGTATCTACTATCTATCTTTATGCTAAATAACAAGTAGTCATTTGGCATCAACAAAATTCAATTTAGAGCCCTTAATCAAAAAGTAGCATTTTAGACCCTTAAGTGAAGGCAAAACGATTATTTTGCCCAAAATTTAGTTAAGTGTCCTTAACCTCTAGAATATCAATTAAAATATTAAAATATATAAAATGAATAATTTAGAAATAATTTAGAACTCTTAAAATCATTAATTGAATAATTTGAAAAAATCTTTAAATTTAGCTTAAAATCCCTAAGTGAAATAATTTACCTCTCTAACTTAGTTTTTAACTCATATTTTAACTTCCTTAGCAAATTAGATCAGCAAATAAAGATAGATTATGCTAATTATCATTAATTACTAAATTTCTTAAGTTATCCATTAGGATCTCCTACATGGTCTTCACTTTTATTATAGGATTCATTCCTTAAGAATTAGGAATATAAGTTATGTTAGATTTTATTCATTAAGTAAATGGGTTATTCAATGAATGAAACATTGATTTTATTAATTTATAAATTTTAGTATTTTAATTATGACTATTTTATCTTTTAACTTTAGATTAAGAATAGGAGATCCATCCTATTAAGATTTGACTTTGCTTAATACGATTTGCCTTAATCGTTAATTCACAAATTAGACTCAAACCTTAGTCCTTAAGTATTACTTTTGAGATTATGAAGTTAAATCCCAAAACTTGGAATCATTGGATATTTTCCTTACATTTAAACTTATCTTAACATTTATGTAATAATTCAGGTACCAATGCATATTGTTTTATTGTACTATTTTATTCTGAGCTGCATGTATTCCCTATCCTGTATTGTGGTGGATTGGATGTAGCATTTTACTTTCCTTTGCTTCGGCACTTTGTTGAATGTATATACTTAGTGAATGATTCCATTATATTTATTCAGGGCACATCCTTCCCTTATTAGTGGATTGAGGATTACACCTTAATTTTATGATAAGTGAGGGATTTGCCAGCGTGGCACACCGCCCCTTGATCTGATCCTGTGGATGACCAAGGGGCGGGGTGCCACAATTAATCACGTGCTTTAAGAATATAATTCTCTCACAATTTATCAACTTCTACTACATTGTCCTTTTAATTATTATCTAGCATGATTCCCATGCTATTCTAATGATGAATATTACTATAATATCATAATTTAAAGCTTAAAACATCAATATTTTTTGTTTCATCTCCCACCCATTTAGTTTATTAAAGGCATAACATATTAATTATAGTATTTATCATAATATCAACTAACTCAAAATACTTTCCAATGATAGTGATGATATTCCAACTACCTAAATTGAATTTAAAACCATAAGCCATCATAATTTGCCCGCCTTTGTCCATAATATGGAAACCCTAGCTTCTTTGACCACGCCTAGGCACCAATATAACGACCTTTACATATTTTTATTGCATCACGAAATACATCACGTCACTTTCTTGGGATGCCCTAGCTCTAACACATTGTTTAAAGGATGAATGACGTAATATGGTTTGATAAAGCCTTACATTGTTTTCAATTATTATAAATAACCTTCATCCTTTCTCACATAGGACTTAGTATCCAACAACGATAGTGTTTATAATAAATTTTAATCATAAAATAAAAAAGCTTCATAAAGCCTTTATAATGCCCATTAAAACTAAAATAACATTGTACTATTTTAAATAATATACTATCCTCATGAATGCAATAAAAAATCTTTAATAAGTAAATGTTTATATTTTGATTAAGATCCTACTCAAATCACAAACAAAAAGTAAAATCACTATAAATACTCTCTAATGGCAGATCTATTAAGTACCAATAGTTAAAAATATAAAGTAATACACATGTTAGTGAAAAGCTTGGAACAAGGAGATTTAATAATTTCATTATATTATTTATACTCTAGGTTAACAAGTCATTATTTGTAAGGGACAGTTGTGCACCAAATCACTTGCCAAGGTGCATGACACATGTGTATTTGTAGAGCATATATAACACCATAAATAGAACAAATGTTTCACATTTTCCTAAGCTTTTATTATTACTCTAAAAAAATCTTGTGGTGTTTAAAATTATTTTTGGCCTTTGCATCAACTCAAGAGCATGATTTTGAAGAGAAGTTTTGATCCCAGTTATTTTTAATTTATGGGGAGGTACATTTAATTCTAATTGTCTCATTATGTTTGTACTAATAATTGTCTACATTGTGCTACATGTTCTTTGAAAATATGAACTATTGTAAAATTATTTATCTTGGAATTTCTTATAAATCATATTATATCTTGATCATTGTATGATTCAATAACTTAATATAAAATTGGACTCCTTGTTTAATGGTACCAAATAAATATTCATAATAATTGGAGTCTTTATGAGCCAAATATATAGAAATACATTTTCTTTAGTTAGTTAATTAAAAATTTTTAAAAAGTTTATTTATTTAAATTCTCTTACCACTTAAATTAAACTTAAGAGGCAATTTCAGTCATCAAATTAAGATATTTCATATAGTAGCTTGTGTTGATTTGAAACAATGAAAGAAAATGTGATGTTATATTTAAACAGAGTTGAGATCATCATTTTCTACTAGTCCTTAAACCCTAATTCTTGAATTCAAGGGTTTCACAATTTTGGATGAAACTTCCCCAAATTTAATTTCTCTATTCTACATATCATTTTAAAACCTAATTAAAGTCCTAACTATCTTTAGGTTTGTGTAAAATATCAAGTTTTAATTGAAATTTTATTTTTTTGTTTATCCTTATTTTTAGTTTAACCCAATCACCCAGTAAATTAATAAAACACAATTTGCGATCATCAAATATACATTTAGAGAATTTTGGTAAATTATGGGAATTTTTCTTTTATTGGACTTTCTCGAGTTATTTTAATATATGGATTTAGTTTGAAAAATAATATAAATAAACTTACCCCCCAAATCAAAATTGGAGTTCGCCATTGAGTTCATCACCCTCAAATTAGCTATGGGTGAAGTTTTAGAATTTTTTCGGAGCTCGTTTAATAGCCTAAATTTTAATTGCTAAAATATATAAAATTAGTTAATCAATTTAGCATGTGTGGTTTGCCACCTCTTCTTAGCTCATGCCCATCGTACACACTTGCAGAAAATAAAGGGCCTACTGCAGCTCCCCTCCAAATCAAATGCGTCGTCCCCCACTTGTAAAAACTCAAAAACTTGCAGCTTATTCCCTAATCCAACATGTACCGCACTTCTTTGTCAACACCCATCGTGATCTCTCAGCTTGCACTTAGAAATTTTGAGAGAAGGAAAAAGAAAAAAAGGTTTGCTAAAACTTCATCTCAAGCAAGGAAAAAATCCACTAACTGAGCTAAGATATTTCCTTTCTCATAGATTTAATAATGCAATCATTTCACTTCAAGTTCGCAAGCTTATTACTCTTCACTTTGAATCCCTAAAATGCTCAATCGAGCTCAATCTGAGTTCAGTTTATAATGAAGAAGAACATTATTGCTCTGCCGTGGGGCTCCGTACCCTCCGCGGCCATGCTAATATTGATATTAGCATAATCACGAGGAGCGCAGTGCTCCAACTGTAGCAAATCCCCAACTTAAGTAGAGTCAGATAGGACCCAACCCACCTTAAGCCAAGGACTTGTCACCTGAAACTGTAAATATATATCAATATATCAAAGTAGCGAAAGTAGGAAACAATATATTATAACAACCACATCACAGCATAGTATAAAAGAGTAAAAGAAATAGTAACTCAGTTCAAAGTACATAAAGTAAATACATATATAATTTAATTATTACAGATTGAATTAGAAGAAAGAAAAGATCTCTCAAACTCACTGTAGAAAAAGGAAAAGAAAATTTAACTAAACGATAGTAGGAAGATCCTCCTCCTGCATTGGCTCCTCTCCTGCAGAACCACCAACGAACAGCTCCAAATCTGACATTTGTCGGTATCACAAATGTCAGGGCCCCAGCTAATAATAGACAAATATTATAGTTAGACAAATTATCTAAGTATATTTTAAGCTATTTAAGAGAACTGAATATTTAAAGATACCACACTAACTACTTTAAACATGCAAGCAATGTAGGGTACATCAAGCTATAAAGAAATTGATAGTTATAAACTATTTATTTATAACTGAGCAACATGTATATAACATAATATACAAAGTATAAAACAAAGTAAGGTGAGGTTAAAGAGTAAAAATAACTGCAAGTATTTAAATGAACTGATCCTAACATACTTATGATCACATGAAGACATGGTGAGTTTATAAATGTAAGCTGTACTGAAAAGTGCTGAAATGAATATACAAAACTAGCATCCTAAATATGCTAATACTTAATAACTACTCAATAAGAACATAAATAAAAGCATGTAGATTTAATATATAAAAGACCACTGAAGCATATGGCAAAAGCAAGCTAAGAGCATAAATAAGCTAAAAAGTAAAGCCACTGAGACATGTGGCAAAGCAACTGAAAGCCAAAACTGAACTGAAGTAAAAGTAAGCCTAAGACATAATATTGCCATAATAGAAACAGGTCATACAATGTAACAACTCTAGTGTTGTTACCCATCAATTAGTAACTTATTCGACTATAATCCTTTCCCATTAGTCTTATAATAGTATTAGAAATCTCCATTTCAAATTTCATGCGATTTGGAGATTGTTTGGCAATTTCCAACATTTCCTGGTTTTTTGATAATTCTGAGAATGCCGAATTTATTTAGATCTCAGAATTGAAAATGGATTCCACCATTGGACTCACCACATCCAAAATTGTTAGGAGTGGTTTCTTAGAAGTGCTTGGATATAACAACCCAAGTTGTTACCATAGTCAATTATGACTAATTTTAGTCTTAGACCTAAACCTAAGTACTAATTAAGTTATTAGGAGCCAACCCCTAAGACCCACTCCAAGTCAGGAGTCAAATAGGATCAAATACTGGTTTTTGGAAAAAAAATCCAAAAACCCTAAAATTTTGACCCATCCAAATATACCTCATATCGAAAAAAAGACTTGGTCATTGCGTTCATTTCCCCTAAATTAGCTAGGGGTGATGTTTTCATGTCGATCGGAAGTCGTCAAAATTTTGACGAATATTTTAATAATATTTAAATACCCCGAATATTGAGAAATTAAAATACTCGTCATATCAAAAATCCAACCTCACTATTGCGTTCATCACCCCTCAATTGCCCTTAGAATTTAAAATAGCCATAACTTAGTCATCTGACCTCAGAATGCAGTGTTCTTGGACTCTATGGAGTTCTTGAACAGTAACCAATAGTAAACTACATAGAAATTTATATTCCATTAGGTGTAAACTACAAGTTTTCCCTTTAGGTCAAAAACTTTAGTTTGAACTTATAAGACCCATTTCTTGTCCAAATTGAGCGTACTTACTGTCTATCTTCAAGTTAGATAGTAAGGAATCATTTGACATTAAGAAACTTCAATTTGGACCCTTACATCAGAAGTTGACTTTTCAGACTCTTAAGTGACGATAAAATGGTCATTTTGCTCAAAATTCAGGTTAAGTGTTCTTAACCTCTAAATTGTCTTTTAAAGCACCAAAACTAATATTAAAACTATAATAGAATTATTCTAGGTGTTAAAATCACCAATTAGGCCAAAATGATAAAATCCCTAAAAATCTCTCTAAGTCCTTCTTCCTTAAGATTTTTCACTTCATATTAGGACTATTCTTGAGATTATGAATAGATCATTAGTTAGATTTTATTCATTGAAAAATGGGGTTTTTCAATAAATGAATCCTTAGTTTTATCAGTTTCTAGATTTTACAACTTATTTTGATTATTTTGTCTTTCAACCCTAGATTTAGGATAGGAGATTCATTCTATTAAGTTTAATTTGCTTAATAGGATTTGCCTTAATCAGTAGATTACTTTTAGAATAAAACTTAGACCTCATGTATTATCCTTTTTGGATTATGTGATTAAGCTCAATTGTGCGATGTTTAATCCATAATATATGGCTTAGTAGATCTTGATCAGATCTTAGATAGAACGGCCAAATTCATAAAACTAGGACATATGATTCATTGATTGAACTTGTAGTCGTATTTGATTGAATTAGATTAGAGCCTGATCAGTTCTAATCCTTTTTAACTTATAAGGCCGAGCTTCTAAGTTACACTCGATAGTAGGAATTGGAGATCCTGAACTTGTGTAACTTGGAATAGTTAGAATGGTTAAATTAGAAAACAAATGATATCACCATGCTTAGTAGAGTCCCTTGCTTACTATTTGATTTTATGCTATGCATTCATTGTACTTTGTGCCATATTTCCTTGGACATATCATATCAGACTTTGATGTATGAATAAAATTTTTGGAAAATATGGAGACTCCTTAGATTCCTTATGAAAATATTAAAGTAAAAGATTAAAGATAAAATTGTATGTATTAGAGCTGCCTCTCAGTTATATCTTCTGCCTATGTCTCCTTGTTGATGCTAGAAGAATACTTTGGTTATATTTTTTGACTATGCCTCCTTGTTGACGTTAGGAGAAAATTTGTTATGTGTTTTCTGCTTATGCCTCCTTGATGACTATAGGAGAAAACCCTATATTTCTGCCAATGCCTTCTTGATGACGCTAGGAGAATATAGTTTTGCGCCTTAACCTCCTTGTTGACGCTAAGATTCTTTTGATATTCAGTGGGCTAGATTAGCTCTTTTTCTGTATGGCAGTTAGTACACGAACGTTCATATATATCATTGATGCTTTGTACACGCTTCAGTATTTTCATTTTAATCAACTATTTCCTTGTTTTGCTTATATATATTTTAGGATGTTAAATTTATTGCTGCTATTTATATGTATCATTATTGAGTTTGCTTATTTAACTTACATAATTCTTATGATCACCAGCATATTTAGGTGGTAGTATTTTTCTTTCAGTACTTGTTTAGTTACTTATACATTAATGCCCTGCCTCATTTAGCTTATATTTGAGGCATGTCTTAGCCTCCTTTTTGCTTAAGTGTTGTTTATAGTTTTTTCCTCTATATTGTTATGCTAGATACTCCCTTACTGATTTAATTGTTGCATAAAGTATGTTAAATGGTGATATTACAAAACACATAAAATTTACCAGCTTAAAATATATATAGATAATTTATCTAACAAGATTTTTCTCTTTTTGGCTGGGGCCCTACATTATGAAATCGACAATGGCAGATTCCCATCAGTTAGAAGATCAGATGCTTGAGGTGCAGCTTTATCTAGAGGAGGAGCCTTTATAAGGAACTATTATTTAGTTTTCTTACACGTGAGGATGAGAGTATTTTTTCCTTTATTTATTTAAACTTTAATGTGATGTAATAATACAGGTACTAATAACTGTGTCTTTTTTATTACTATGCTATTTATTCTGAGTTATATTTCATGCTATTCATATTTTGATGCTTGGATGTTTCCTTATTTAAATCATTTCCGCACTCCGTATGAATTTCTTATATAGTGACTGAATGTTTGATTATGTGCTTACTCCTTCCTTTATTAGGTGGATTGTGAATTTCATCATAATCCAATAATAAGTGAAGGGTTAGTCAGAGTGACACACCACCCCTTAGCTTAATCTTGAGATTAATAGGTGGGCGCCACATTGGAAGTCATCGAATTCTTCCCGAATATTTAATAATATTTAAATACATAGAAAATTAAGATAATTAAATTGACTTCCGATCAAAAATTCGATTGCAGTTTTGAGTTCACCACACCTTAATTAGATAATGGTGAATTTTTGAGATTTTTCAGAGTGCGTTTGATTATTTAAATTTGATTAATTAAATATGTATTAAATTATTATATTTAACATTATTATTTATTTATTTAAATCTTACTTAATCCTAAACCTTAACTGTAATAACCCAAGTTGTTACCTTAGCCATTCAGGATTAATCCAAGTCTTAATTATGGTTTAGATAGCTTAGTTAATTCACTAGGAGCTCACTTCTAGATCCACTCCAGATCAAAAGTCAATCAGATAAAAAATCAGAATTCTGGAAAATCTAGAAACCTTAAAATTTGACCTATTTAAATAGACCTCAAATCGGAAAATGGACTTAGCCATTGCGCTCATTGCCCTCAAAATAGCTATGGGTGATGTTTTTTTGTCAATCGGAAGTCGTCAAAATTTTGATGAATATATTAATAATTTTTAAATACCTCAAAAATTAGGAAATTAAAATACTCATCGGATCAAAAATCCAACCTCACTGTTGCGTTCCTCGCCCTTCAATTAGCTGGGGGTGAATATTGGAATTTTTTTAAAATCAATTTAATTATCTAAATTAAATAAGAAATTAATTAATTAAAATAATTAAATAAATAAAAATTTAATTCCCTTATCGGGTCGGATCCCCATTGCATATCGGATCTGACCCAATATCGTGTTTGGATCTGGATCCGAATTCCACGGATCCAAAATCTGCAGATCCGCTTCGCGTGGGCTGTCCAATCACGGATGGATCGAACGGCTCCCACCCCTTCATCCTCGTCTTCTCCGCCGAAGCTAGCCACGCGGCGTCCAGCCGCAGCCACGCCCAATCGGCGGACTCCCGTGCCTCGTAGCCTCCGTCCAGTTGTTCATAAGGACTCCTCTATGCGTAGGATACCTCCGTTTCGCACGATCGAGCTCTGATCAGTACCGTCCGAACCCGAATTCCTACAGACTGTCGAACCCAAGGTATTAGATCTTACCCTCCTCCCATTCGTTTCATTCGATTATTGTCCCTATATCTATTACATGTGGTTGATTGGCGATCGAGCGGCTCCGATCGGAGTTAGCTCGACCGAATCGATGGGATTTGGGTTCGAGTCCACAATACATACTGTTAAACCTAAATCCTGTCGAACCCTAGTCACTAGGGCTAATGATCACCTGCGACTCCGGCCACCTCCCACGCTTATCCAACCACTAGCGTGTAGGCCTTGCTCCGGCATTTCATTGGCCGTGTGGGTCGAGGTCATTCAACGTTGGAAGGGCCGGCAAAAGTCGTGCCCTAGCCCGGCACCATCGGTAATTCTCCGCGAGGGTGATGAAGTCCGAGCCGGGCCGGGTCGACCCGGGCCCGGCTCGCAGGCTGCGGGTCCGCGTTCGCGGTAGGTGGGGCCCGAAGCGCCGCGTGGCACCCCTACGGGTGCAACACGTGTCGCGTGGGGCCCACTACTCGTGCCGCGTCTCTTCGACTGTGGTCGTGGGGCCCACACGTTCTGCATCGCCCAATCGAGTGCTGCCACGTGTCCACGTGGGGGCCCACACGCTGTGCAGCTCCCAATTGGGGCTACCACATGTCATGGTTGGACCCACAGTCTCCTCACTCGTCAGCCGTGGGACCCACCGCGACTTTCGTGGCCAATCACCACGTGTCACGTGATAGTCGTGGGACCCCCCGCAACTTTCGTGGCCAATCACCACGTGTCACGTGACAGCCGTGGGGCCCACGGGTCAATTCGACAGAAATTTAATATTAATAATCATAATTAATTAGTGTTAATTATGATTAATTAGTTATTAATTAAGTTTAATAGTTAGATTAGTATATTTAATTAATAATAGTTTGTAATTAATTAATATTAAACAAAGAATATTAATTAACTACTTATCTAATTAATTATTAATTAATTAGGTTAATTATTATTAATAATTAGTTAATTAAATAATGATTAATTTAATTAATACAAAATAAATAGTAAATATAATTAATTAAATTAATTAGCATTAATTTAATTTAATAAATATAGTACATTAATATTAATTAATAGTTAATAATGATTAATTAGTACTAACCCTAATTAAATAGTAATTATAATATTTATTAAATAACAGAATAATCATTAATTAATTAATAATTAATATTAATCAAATGTTGATTAGAGATAATTGAATAATTAATTAATAATATAGAAAATTTATTTTAACTTTAGGAATAAATAGTAAATTAATACAATTTGAATAAATAAATAATAACTTTATTTATTTAAATTATTTAATTTAAAATTCTTAAAAGTTTTATAACTTTTTGTAGGATGATCCAAACATAGTCAATATAGGTCTCATTTTACTTAGAAAAATAAAAGGAATCAAATGGCGTAATGCAAAAATTAGTTTCGGGGTACTTATAATGTAGTGACATTTTAGGACATAATTAAACTCTTATAACTTTTAACCTAGATGTCCAAACATAATCAATATGAGTCTCAAAATACTCAAAAGAATAGCCCCAACACTATAGAAGTATTAGTTTCCCTATTTGGGGCTTAGTTTCAAAAGTAACATTTAGGATATTACCCTAAAAATGACCAAAATACCTCTAACCTTAGTTAGGCCATAACTTGACCATTTGAAATCCAAATTGGGATTACTCCCTGTCAACACACTCAGTATATTATAGGGAAGCTATAAAAACTGAGTTTGCTAAAATTAGACTTCAAACGGAAAAGTTCGGTTTTTATCTCCCGTTGACCGACCAAAATTACTGAATTGCCCGTATAAATTGAAATAGTTATAACTTAGTCATTTGACCTCAGAATGTAATGTTCTTGAACTATATGGAATTCTTAAATAATAACTAATAATAAACTGCACAAAAATTTAGATTCCATCAGTTGTAGATTACAAGATTGCCCCTTAGGAAAAAAATCTTAGTTTGGACCTATATGATCCATTTCTTGTCCAAATTGAGCGTACTTACTGTCTATCTTCAAGTTAGACAATAAAGAATCAGTTGGCAGTAAGAAATTCCCATTTAGAACCCTAATTCAAAAAGTAGCTTTTCAAACCCTTAAGTAGGGGCAAAATGGTCATTTTTCCCAAAATTTAGGTTTAGCGTCCTTAACCTTTAAATTGCCTTTTTAAACTATTAAAACCAGTATTAGAACTGTATTCAAATCATTTAAATGAGTAAAATCAGCTATTAAGTCAAATCAGTTAAAATCCCTAAAAATGTCTCTAAGTTCTTTCCTTTAGAATCGTATACTTCATATTTGGTTCATTCCTAAGATTAGGGAGAGCTCATAGGTTATATTTCATTTATTAGATTAGTGGGTTATTCAATGAATAAATCCTTAGTTTTGTTAACTTCTAGAGTTTTCACTTTATTTTAATTATTTTATCTTTTAACCTTAAATTTAGGATATGAGACTTATCCTATTAAGATTGATTGCTTAGTAGGATTTACCTTAATTAATAGATCACTTTTAGACTGAAACCTAGGTCTTAGGTTTTACCTTTAGGATTATGTGATTTAGCCCAATCTCGTGATGTTAAATCTATAATCTCTAGGTTGTAGATTTTGGTCAATTACTAGCTTAGAATGTCTGAACTCATAAACTAGGTCATGTTTATATTTCACAGTTGACATCGATTAAGCATATTAGGACCTAGCTAGTCCTAATATTTTGTAACATATAAGGACGTACTTCTAAGTTACACTTGATAGTAGAAATTGAAGATCCTGAACTTATATAACTTGGAATAGTTAGAATGTTTAAATTAGAAAACAAATGATATCATTATATTTAGTAGAGTCCCTTGCTTACTATTTGACTTTGTGCTACGCATTCCTTGAATTTTATGCTTATTTTCCTTGGACATATCATACAAGAAAAATGTTATTATATGAAAATAAAAACTTAAAATATTAGGAAAACATTTGTATTTGGGTTCAGTTTATGGTACATTATGGTGCACATTTACTCCAATGGACAGGGGTAAGGAGAGCTCAAGATGCTTAACATCACTCATTGAGGAGAGTGTGTTAAGCTTGGAACCCGTTTAGTCTTGCAAACGTGCTTGACCCCTTGGTTATTTCTGAAATTGTTCACTGAAATAAAAGTAAAATAACTAAAAGATAATTGCATAGTATTATCTGTCTCTTCAGTTATACAGTACTATATTATTGTGATATGCTTTCCCTAGCCTATAAAGGCTATGGGGATAGATATATATATTGGGCTAGATTGGCTAATTCTTTCTGATATGGCGATTACACATTCCCTTAGTTTCACCTTATTATTTATTATGTTGATGATGTATTTATTTCAGTTCGCTGTATTTTCCTATATTTTACCTACTTACTTGAGTAGATGCTTATATATAGGATGCTAGACTTTACTGTTTATTATATGTATCATTTCAAATTAATGTTTTAAATTAGCACATGTCACATGATCATCAGCATGTTTAGGTTTAGACATTGCTTTTTAGTATTTTTACTTACTGTATTACATATGTATGCCCTACCTTGTTTAGTTTACTTAAGATATGCTTTTGCCTCAATCCTTATTTAGTTATAAATATTGTATTATAACTTATCTTCATTCTCTTATATGCTTACTTGCTCCCATGCTAGATAGATGTCTCATTTTGTTTATAGTAAAATAGTGATATTAATAAATGCTTAATAAAATTTCTTGTCTAAAATGTACTTAGACATTTTATCTAACAAGATTTTTATTTATTGGCTGGCGCCCTAGTATTGTGAAATCGATAATATCAGAACATGAGCAGTTTGAGGATCATGTACCCGAGGAGGAGCCTTACATAGAGGAGGTGCAGCAGCTTGAACTAGAGGATATTTAGCTATATTTTCTTTACCATGAGGATGAGTGATATTTATAGCATTTCATTAACTTTAATTGAAATTATGTAATAATATAGGTTATGTGCCTATATTTACTTTTTGCACTTTATTATTTCTTGAGCTATCTTATTTTAATCCATGTATGATGTATAGTGACTGGATGTAGCCTTTACTTCTTTTCGCTTCCGCACTCTGTATGTGTATATATATATATATATATATATTAGTGATTGATCCTCTTATTTAATCCATGCACATCCTTCTCTTTGCAGTGGATTGTGAATCTTATCTAATCTAATATTGAGTGAGAGATTTGCACGAGTGACACTCCGCTCCTTAGCCTAACCATTGGGGAATTAGGGAGCAGGGGCGCCACACTAACCTTCAGCCGAATCCCACCAATTGCTTAAGTTTTTGGTGAAGCTCTCCCCACGCGAACCTTCGATGGATGAGGCGTTTGCGATTGATCGAATGACAGTAAGAGGAGCCGTGTACGTCTTCCTCAGAGGGGCGATTGTGGCCTGCTTTTGGCGCATGTTCCGTATGAGTGCCAGCTGCCCTTCTTCATAACTCAAAACCAAGCCCTAAGCATTATTTCGGGGCTCTTGACATTCATTTAATTGCTGTCATTCTTCAGAGAGCTCCTACTTAGGCGATTTTAACTATGAACGGAGGCTTTGAGCATACCCCTTTTATTGTCATCGGAGCAATCGGCAAACCCCACAGGTACTACCCTAACTCCAATATCAACCCTCTTAAATTCGAATCAATTAACCTCTTTCAACTTTGTGATGAATCAGTTAACCAAAAGAAAATAAATTTAAGGTTTTAGATATACTTTTCTATTATCTACAAGTGATTGACAGCAAGATATTTATTATTCATAGGATGGTTTAGGAAGTGCATTATAGTGTATTTCCTCAAATGAATTAAGTTTCATCATCTCTCCTTCTTAGCCAATAGAGACATATTTTCAAATTCAGCAAAATTATACAGATCTTAAAAATGTAAATTTAAGGTGCAAACTTTTTTTTTGTATTTGATCGCCATGTTACATTGCTGGAATTATACGACCCATTTTCATGTTTCAAGCCTGTTAGAGCTTTGACTAAGTATGGTGAAAATGTGGCATCTTGTAAATTAGGTGATCTATCTCCTTGCTAATTAGGGTTGCGTGTTTAATTGCTTTGAATTGTTGTAAATTAGGAAATTTATAGTGCATACTACAGTGTCTCAGAAAAAGGGTAGGTAATTAATCTTCCTTATAGTACAAGTATTGCTCCATTAGCATACTTGAAGCATCAACATTGATTTCAGGTGGCTTAAGTCAATTTGAGTTTGCAAGATTGGCATATAATTGATCCTTCAAATTCTTTTTATGTTGATTCATGTTCAATTTTTCATTTATACTATGGGAGCCTATTTTATTAATAATATAGTTTAATTAGATTTTTTATTTCATTTGAGTTTCACTCTCATAATAGTGCCAATTTGGGTGTATCTTTAGAGTCCTTAGTCTTAGCTCTATTAAGTATACTTATAAATATCTCATAAGTATTATATGTATATTTTTTTATTTTAAGAATTATATATACATATATATGTATTAGCTCGTAGAGTATCTTAAATTGGAGCTATTTTTGTAGAATTATAAAATAGGTCAAGTGGTAATAGTTTTTTTTTTAATATAATAACTTTATGTGTCTTCTCATGGGTATTAGTAGATACATTTCTACTTCAAATTTTGAGTTGATAGCCCTTTTCTTTTTATTTATCAATTGAATTCATCTTATTTAGATTTAAGGCCAGCAATTAGGAATAATTTAATTGAAGTCAAATGCATTAAGAAAAATAAGGAGATGTTAGGTTAGTACTCAATCATCATGTGATTTCAACCCTTGATCCAGATGAAGGATCTATTGAGCTTCTCAAAGTTTAATCTGATGTCGTATGACTAAATTGAGACATAGTTTATTTAAGGTTTAATATTATAGGTTTTGGCTATGGTGTGCTTTAAATAAGGTAGATGAAATTATTAAAACTAACCTTAACTTATTAGATTAAACCTTAGCTCACTTAATGTTAATTCTTAAGTCTCTTAAAGAATTATGATAGGAGTCCTAAACTCATGAGGATAGTTTAGGAATCCTATTGACTTCTTAAACCTTCAACGTATAGGAAGCATAGATTTTTTAAATATTATACTCACTTCCTCAAATTCCTTAAACATTTCTTTTTGAGTAAATCTAGTTAATTAATAGTTAATTTTTTTTATATGTATAGATCCTTCCAATTCAATTCAAATAGATAAGTTTAATGTATAGAGTCTTAACACTTAATCTCCTTAATTGTAGTATTTATTCAATCTACCTTTCCCACTAGTCATCTAAACCTCAATTTTAGTTAACCTAATTAAATCTTATAGTTTAGGACTAGTTTAGAACTAGTTTCTATTTGTATCAATTATACTTATATTTTATTATGTCATATCATACAAATTGAATTGAATTTATTATTTTCAAAACTCCAATTGTTACTATTAATTACAATTAACTTGAGATCAATATCTCAAGGTTAATTGGGAGCTCAATTAGCTCCAATCATTAAGCAGATCATTAAAATTAGATAACTTTGGATATCACATAGTTACAATTATTAAATTTCCTTGAATGCTTGCTTAGCTTTAAGCTTTATTCATTTAATCATTCATATAAGACATTGTGAATGAATAAAACTTTCACATTAAAATTAATAGAGGTTTATATTGATGGATCAGCCTAGGGCAGGATAAAAAGGAGTAATAAGGAGACCTCGCATTCTCAGAGGGTGAATATGAGTGTTATAGGTTTTGACCCCGCTTTTCTTTAGATGTTAAACAGACACGTTTAACTCCTTTTTCATTCTGTATGTGCCTGCAGAATGAGTACAGATTAAAATAACTCTAATCAATTAACATATGAGATCTTCTTCAATCTTATAGATTGTTAAGACTCATCATAGATTTTAGTTATGTTACTTTCCATAGTTCTAGATTATGTGAATCTTAGGCTAATAGTCTAAGATCTTTCTTCAATTTCTATACTATACATTTTCTATGATTTAGTACTGTACTTTACTTGTTTACAGTTTACTTAGATTACGATGAATGTTGTTAAAATTACATTTAAATATTTCACTATTTCTTTTCCTTACTTTAATATAGAGATTTGCTAACTTCTCAACAGAGTCAGTTTGACAAATAGGAACGAAGTGCACTGATTTAGTTAAGCAGTCTACTATAACTCAGATTGCATCAGCGCTAGATTTTGCGTGGGCAATCCCATGACAAAATCCATAGATATATCGAACCATTTATATTCAGGAGTTTCTAATGGATGAGAAGACCACCAGGTCTTTGGTGCTCGGCCTTTACCAAATTACATGCATGACACTTAGCCACAAAATTGGCTACATCCTTCTTCATACCGGGCCACCAAAATGATTATTTTAGATCTTGGTACATCTTAGTACTGCCTGGGTGAATGTGATACCCAGAGTTATGGCCTTCAATCAAAGCTTTGCGATGCATGTATTTAGGAATCCACAAACAATTTTCTTGATAAATTATGCCATTATGCATTTGCAACTCATGATGATGACCACCTTCAATATCTGCTTCAATTCTCAGATAATCATCATCCTTAGTTTGCAAGATAGAGACATCTCTGTGGAATGTTGGTTCCACATTGATATTTGCTAGAACAGAACCCAACACATCACCACTGACTGGAGAAATCTCTAACTTATATAATTCTTGTTTTAAAGAACTGGAGGCAATCATGGAAGATAAAGTAGCACGACGGCTAAGAGAATCTTCCACTACATTTACTTTTCCTAGATGGTACTAAATGCTCAGATCATAATCACTAATAAGCTCTAACCATCTTCTCTGATGACAGTTCAGTTCTCTTTGGATGAAGATATACTTTAAGCTTTGATGATCAGTGAAAACTGAACACTGAACTCCATATAAATAGTGTCGCCAAATTTTTAGAGCAAAGATTATAGCGACATGTTCAAGATCGTGAACTGGATAATTCTTCTCATGGGGTTTTAACTGATGAGAGGCGTAAGCGATTACCTTACCCTCTTGTATTAACACACAACCTAGACCAATTTTAGAGGCATCTGTGTACACCTGATAGTTCAAGCCTTCCTTGGGCAGAACAAGTACTGGAGCGGTAGAGAGTGCCTCCTTCAGAGTTTGAAATGCTTTCTCGCATTCAGGACTCCAAATGAACGGAACAGCTTTTTTGAGTTAATTTAGTCAAAGGTGAGGCGATCTGGGAAAAGTCCTTAACGAACTTCCTATAATATCCAGCTAATCCCAAGAAGCTACTAATATTAGTGATGGACTTAGGCTGAACCCAGTTCTGAATAGCGCTTACTTTGTTTTGACCTACACGAATATCCTGGGCATCGACTACATGTCCCAAGAACGCAATGGACTTTAGACAAAATTCATATTTGGAGAACTTGGCATACAGTTGATGTTTACATAGAGATTCTAATACTCACCTCAGATGATCTTCATGATCTTTTAAGGTTCGAGAATAGGTTAATAAAGACGATTATAAATTTGTCTAATATAGCTTAAGAACTCGCTGCATCAAATCCATGAAGATTGATGGCGCATTGGTGAGTCCAAAAGACATCACTAAGAATTCAAAATGACCATAGCGAGTCTGGAAAGTAGTCTTTCCTACATCATCTTCTTTTACTCGCAATTTATGATATCCAAACCTAAAGTCAATCTTAGAGAATATGACAGCTCCAGACAATTGGTCAAACAAATCATTAATTCTAGGCAATGTGTATTTATTCTTTATAGTAACTTTATTAAGTTTGCAATAATCTATGCACATTCGCATAGATCCATCCTTTTTCTTTACAAATAGAACGGGCGCTCCCTAAGGAGACATACTTGGCATAATAAAGCATTTATTCAAGATCTCTTGTAACTGTTTGTTGAGTTCTTGAAATTCCCTAGGCTCCATTCTGTATGGTGCTTTAGATATAGACTGGGTACCCATAATTAATTCAATAAAGAACTCTACTTTTCTAGGAGGAAGTACACCAGGCAAATCTTTTGAAAACACATCAGTGAATTCCTTGGCTACTTTACAATCCGAGAGAGTGATACTTTCTTTTGCTTCACCCATCATAGTGACCAGAAAAACATCACAACCCTTACTTATCAATCGTTCAACTTTAATAGCATTGATTAAGGATAGTTGTGTAGTGACTTTTCCTATAAAGGTTTTAGGCTTGCCCTGGGAATGAAGAGTGGCCTTCTTCTTAAGGCAGTTTATCACTGTATTATTATCACTAAGCCAGTTTATCCCAAGGATAATATTAAAGTTTGATATTGGCAGAATGATTAATTTGGAATCAACTCCTGGTCATTTAATGGGATTTTGACATTACAGAACTTATGAGCACTGAGTTGGGCTCCAGATAGAAGTCCAACACTTGATGATTTTGCCAAATTGTACGGGTGTGGTTTAAGGATGTTGGCAAAACATTCAGAAATAAATGAGTGACTAGCACCAGTGTCAAATAACACATTGCAAGGCTGGTCACTAAAATATAATGTGCCTAATTTATTCATACGAATCGCACTAATAAATTGTAATAATTAAGGTACATAAATGCAATTAAAAAGGAGAAGTTCAGAAATGTGGACCTAAAACCACTTTATTTTCTTTTGCAACTTCCAGAGGCATTAAAGCATACACTCGCGCAGGACTAGCAGAACGATTGTTTACCTGCTTCCTGGGATTGTTCTGGGACTTAGGAGCTGAGAGCTACTCTAGAGCGACTTTAAATGCAGGGGCTAGCATTATTGCCAAACCTGGTTCTCTCCTATTTAGCAGAAATGTGGACCTGAAACCACTTTATTTTCTTTTGCGGCTTCCAGAGGCATTAAAGCATACACTCGCGCAGGACTAGCAGAATGATTATTTACCTGCTTCCTGGGATTGTTCTGGGACTTAGGAGCTGAGAGCTACTCTGGAGCGACTTCAGATGCAGGGGCTGGCATTATTGCCAAACCTGGTTCTCTCCAATTTAGCGGAGTTGCTCTAAATACTTGGTTCTTTTGATACTGCTCAATATGGACTCCATCCACTGTCTTTAGGTAGGTGCAATGATCGAACAGGTGGCCTGGATGCCCACAAGTGTAGCACTTATGGCCAAAGTGGTAACACTTGCCATAGGAGTGAGGCCGGTTACAGCCTTGAAATGGTTCAACAGTGGGTGCAGCTTTGATTTGGTAGACCTTTGTAGTGTGAGGTTTATGCCTTTTGAAGGCTCCATGTCTGTGGGGAGTTGATTGCATCTTTCGCTTGAGATTTTTTTTCTGAGTGATGATGTTCAAGCACCTTAGCTGTCTCTACTAGCTCAAAGAAGCTAGTCAGACGAAGTGGAACAATCAGATCTTTCAGTGAATCTCGTAATCCATTGAGAAAGCGATGGCACTTAGCCAATTCAAAGTGGGTAATGTCTGGAGCAAAATGAATCATCCAACAAAATTCTCTTTCTTAGTCAGCGATAGAACGACTTCCTTGAGTTAATCTCAGAATCGTGTCTGCTATGATATTTTGTGCAGGTGGGGGATGAATTCAACCTTGAATGCTTCTATAAATTCATCCTAAGGGATGTCTTCTAGTTCATAATCAACAAATTTTGTATTTTAGATATTATCCCACCAGTATTCTGCTTCTGCATGAAACAGATGCATCGTGAGATGAACGATTTCTGAATTAAGAATCTTCAGACTAATTAGATTCTTCTCGACTGCTTTCAGCCAGTTGGCTATATCAATTGGTGATAAGTTTCCATCGAAGGTGGAAGGCTTTAGTCTTAAGAGGTTATGGAGAAGACTATACATAGAGTGATGGGAAGGACAAGTATGTTGCGTAACAGGAACAGTAGGAGCAGTAGCAACAGCTGGTACTGGATGATCGGACATCATCTTTTGTATTACCAGCGCTTGTTCAATCTGATTCTCCATCAAGGTTGCCATAATTGCTCGCATATGAGCTACCTCTTCAGAAGAACTGCTCGAAGAAACATTATTCTTGATTGGAGTAGCAGCAGGAGGTGATCCAAAATTTATTCTAATTAAGCAATACAAATATAGATTTCAGAATCATTCTAAAGAAGACAGTAATTAAATTTCTAATAGATGTCAAAAATTCTCATTACTTTTTAAATGAGGGATTACATAAGATTTAGAAAATTCCAAAAATCACAGCACTACTAAAATCAATAAATGATAATTACTCTAACTAGCACTCATATGTCCTTAATGTACTCAGTCCTAAATGCAACACAAAAATCTTTAAAGGTCACTTTCTGGCGCTTTCTCTTGCATTTCCGTTCGAGCTTCTTGATGGTATCGTACCACCAGACTCATGCATAGTCTAGCATCTGATTTGTTACTATGTTAACCCAAAGGGACTCTGGACACTCTATGTGTCTCAGGATTGACTCTACTCAGTTCAACCACTCCTGTGCGTTGATGGGAAAGTCAAGCCCTCGGTACACCGTTTGATGTAGAAGTTTGTCCAAGACTAAGGTTCCTTTTGGTGAAACTCCTTTGATCTGCCATTTGCTCTCTTGTCTCCATTTGAAACTATAACTCCAAGCCAACTCGAAGGCATGCAGATGACAGTTCAAGTTGGACTCTTCATGATTTATTTGATCATAATAGTAGAATGTAATAGTTTTTGTCACTGGAGACAACTAGATTTTCAGAAATTGAGTATTTTCATTCTATATTTTTCAGAGAGTTACCGATAGTACTATGTTATAGATGTTATATCTTGATGTTTGCACTTCAGAAGAATGGTCCATTTGGTAGAAAGGAATCACAGATCCTATTCTAACACCTTATGGTGTTCTCTGATACCAACTGTGGTGCCCCGTACACTCCACAGTCATGTTGATACTAATATTAGCATAAACACGATGAGTACGGTGCTCCAACTATGGCAAATCCTCAACTTAAGTAAAGTCAGGTAAGACCCAACCTACCTTAAGACAAGGGCTCATCACCTAGAACTGTAACTTACATCAATACAAATCAAAGTAGTGGAAGTAAGAAACAGTGTAATATAACATCCACATCACAATATAGTATGGAAGAGTAAAAGAAATAGTAACTCATCTCTAGGTGCAGAAAGTAAATATATCCAGGATTTAATTATTACAGACTGAATTAAAAGAAAGAAAAGATCTCTCAGACTCATTGCAGAATAAGGAATAGAAAATATAACTAAGCGACAATAGGGAGATCCTCCTCCTGCACTGGCTCCTCTTCTGTAGAACCACCAACAAACAGCTTCAAATCTGACATTTATCGGTATCACAAATGCCAGGTCCCCAGCCAACAAAAGAAAAAGGTTACAATTAGACATTTAAGTGTACTGAATATTTAAGGATATCACATTTAATTATTTTAAACATGCAAGCATTATAGGATGCATCAAGCTACAAGGAGAAGGATAGTTATAACTATTCCTTTATAACTGAGCAACAAGTATGCATAAAAACATGAAACTAAGCAAGGTGAGACTAAAGAGCAAAAATAACTACAAGTACTGAAATGAACAGATCCTAACATGCTTATGATCACATGAAGACATACTGGTTTTATAAAAGTAAACTATACTGAAAAGTGCTGAAATGAACATATGAAACTAGCATCATAAACATATTAATATCTAATACAACCCAATAGAAACATATATACAAGCATGCAGGTTTAAATTTATAAAAGGCCACTAAAGTATGTGGCAAAAATAAGCTAAGTACAAGAATAAGCTACAAAGTAAAGCCACTGAAACATGTGGCAAAGCAACTGAAAAACACTGAAATGAATTGAAGTAGAAGTAAGTCTAGAGCTAGTGCTGCCATAATAGAAATGGGCCATACAGGGCTTCTGAACAGAAGGTTCAACATGCGTCCATTCTATGCATCTGCAGAGCTAGGTTCGAGTTGAATTTATAGAATAAGACATGTATCCATCCTAGGCATCCACAAAGTTAGGTCCGAGTCTATTCTATAACAAAACTAGAACTAAAGAGGTAGACTAAGTTAGGACATACTCTGCTAACTGAAAGCACTGAAAGAACCGAATGAATATTATGTTGTTCAAATACTAACTTAGGATGTATCTTCCATATTCTAAGTTCTCCTATTATGCTCAAAGAACAAGGCTCAATATTCAAGGTGCACAGAGTAATCAAAGTTAAAGTAAGTAAGAGACTCAACTAAACTTATGTGATATCCATTATTATCTAATTTATCCAAATCTAACTATTCTGAGAAGATATAAGTTTAGGATCTCCAATATCCAGCTATCGAGTATGATCCCAAATTCACAACCTTAATATTAATATTAGAACTTAACAAGTGCTAATTCATAAGAATATGATGACTATAAAGGTTTGAAGTAAACAAGTCAATGAGTTAATAATTATTATTTTCCTCTCTTAATCCAAATCTTGATTAAGTAAATCAAAATTAAGGAGTTCAGATCCAAACTCCACTTTGGTGTTCAAATCCTGAATCCAAGGTAATATCCTAATAAGGGTCTAGGATTCACACTCAACCACCATTTAAAGATAAGGAATCTTTTAAGCTGAAAGATTCAGAAACTAAAATCTTAATGAAAGATTACTCTACTGATTATAAGATAAAATAATCAATTAAGAACTAAGAATCTAAGATTTATATTCAATCTTTAAGATAATTATATTATTCTATGGATTGAATCAATCCTACACCCATAAGGAAGATTTCAAAAGGACTAAATAAAAGGATTAAATAGTTAATCAAGTAAGGAATTCCAAATGAAGGTAATTCAATTCAATCAGATGATCTAGAGGTTAGGATCTAAGATCTAAGGTCTAGGATCTGAAGTTTGATCACTTAGATTTAAACTAATAAGTCTAAGTTTAGGGTTCTTTAAAGCTTTTGCTTTTCCTTTCTTCAAGAGTATAATTTATAAATAACTTTAGTAAGATAACTAGGATTATAAACTTCATTTTAATATTGATTAAGTTAAGACTTTTGTGAAGGGTCCTAAGATCACTTAAGATTTTAAGAACTTACTTAAAGATCTTAGTATTAAACACTGGGATTCATTCCTGAGGTGATACAACTTAACACTTGATGTTAATACATTTCATTACTGATTATAATTACTTGAGATTTCTAGGGTTTAAGGGTACTTAAACACATTTTGGTCAAGATGACCAAAATACTCCTCTTAAGGCTAAAAATAGGATTTTATGATTTAATCATCTAAATTGATTCAAATATATTTTAATGAGCTTCATATTGATTAATGAAGTGGAATAAACACTCATCTTTGAGTTTGATAATATAATTAGCCTAATTAGCATTAATCTCATTTTAAGACCAATTAAGGTGATTAAGGAAGTTAGGGCATCCTAAAGTGATCCAATTTCATTTATAGGCTCTACTACCCTTAATAAGGCATTAGGAACTAGATCCATCAAAATCAGAGATTAATCCAAGGCTTAATTCACTAATCTCATTTTAGGGAAATTAAGAGGTGATTAGCAAAATTAAATATTTTAAATTACTTTTAATGGTCTACATAGGTTATATATAGTCTCATGAGCAATCAGAGATCTTAATCAATATTTTTGGATAATTAATAAATTTATTATGATTTAAATAAAAATAGAGAAAGATTAGTCAATTATTTTAAATCTAACCATTGGATCTTTGATTTTATTTTATATTATTATTCCTCACATTTTTCTAATTAAAATGATATAATTTGGATAAGTATAATTAAAGTTATTTTATTAATTTATTCTACATTTTTATTTAAATCAAACCATAGGGTATTTAATTAAACCTATTTACATAAGAATTAATAGAAGGAAAATAATTCCTAAATTATTTAAATAAAGCCGCGGCCCGAAATTAGAACCGCGCGGGTCGGGGTCTGACTCAGCCCTAAGCACCAGTGCTTCGTCCCCGCGCCTACAGCCTAATACCCCCCTCCATTAGGGTTAGCTTTCGACGTGAAATTCTCCGCGCACACTCCACGCCAAGCCCTGATTTCAACGGCTACACCTTCAGGAAACTAAGATGCATTTATTGAGGTAAGAACCCCATTTGAGTCACACTAGATCGTCGGGGTGCTACTCGACCGAGGCGTTCGAAGGAATGGAAGTTAAGGTTCATTATAAGAAAGTAATTCTTCTCACAGAGGCTACTAAGCTGCCAGGGCTTGATCCCTACATCAGTGAGGTTAGGCGAGTTGAATCCCCAAGGTTTCGCAGCCTGGGGTGCAGTCGATCGCTAGGTCCTCACTCGGACTCAGCCATGGCTTGGCTGCTAGCTCGATCGATCGATACGATCAATCAGAGCTAGCTTAGACCCTAGAACAATTAGATTAGGTTTTCTAGGAAGCAAAGGTCAATTAGACGACATCCAGAGGCTCAATTAGAAGCTATAATGGAAAACAAAGCTCACCTAACTAGGGTTGTTACACTTGCATCGTTTGATTCCGTGCCATGATCCATGCAAGCACATCCATTGGCTAACATAGTTGAGCCGCTGACGGGACCCCGTAGCAGATTTACCGCGGTCCCGACAATGAATCCTGGCTTTAATAATTAAATTTTAATTTAATTACTTATTTTTTATTAATTAATTAATTAAAATTTCTTAAATTTAATAAATCCAATTTATGAGTAAATAAGCTCCAAAAATTCTCAAAATTTTATCCTTAGCTAATTGAGATGTGAGGAATTCAAAAATGAAATCGAATATTAATTTGGAGATCAAATTAATTTAGGTATTTTTTCAGGATCCAAAAATAAGCAAAAATACTAAAATTCTCAATTTAGCTCTGATTAATCTCAAACTTATATGGTTAGGTTTAAATGACTCATTAAGTCTAATGGAATCAAAATTAAAACTTGGTTTAGCTTAATTAATCTGAATTTAGTTAGGGTAACAACTAGGGTTGTTACACAACCAAAAGTAGTAACTGACATCAGGAGTATGTTAGGTTTAGCCAATTACTAAAGAAAATTTATGAAGGGCTTTTCTTAGATAGCCTCTCCACTGACCAAGTTAACCCAAAAGATCATACCATTTGAATGGTTTCCAGCATGTGAAGAAGCATTTCAAGCATTGAAGGATGCACTATCCACTGCTCTAGTTCTAGTTCTTCATAAAAAAAGTTTGAACTACCAAGTCTAAACTGATGCTTCTGGTATAGGCTTGGGTGTTGTACTAATGCAAGAAAGAAATGTCATTACTTATACTTCCCGCCAATTGAAGCCACATAAAAAGACTTATCCCTTCCATGACCTCGAGATTGCAGCAGTAGTGTTTGTCTTAAAGATATGGCGTCACTACTTGTATGGAGTCCATTATTCCATCTTCACCAATCACCAGAGTTTTAAATATATATTCACTCAGCATGAGCTCAATTGTCGTCAAAGAAGATGATTTGAACTCATCAGCAATTATGATTTAGATATCCAATACCATACAGGTAAAGCAAATGTGGTAGCCGATGCTCTTAGCAATCACGCAACCTTATCCGCTATAATTGTTTTAAGTGCATTAGAAGAAGAATTTTGCAAATTAGAAATCACCTCTGCATGTGGAGATATGTTAAGCTCAATGCTAGCTAACATTAATGTGGAACCCATGTTTCATCGAGAATTCTCCATTGCTCAAACTAAAGATGAGAATTATCTGAAGATCAAGATTAATATTGAAGGAGGTTGACATCAAGAATTACAGATGCATGGGATAGCTATTTATTCGGATAATCGTCTATGGATCCCTAACTCTATGCAACAAGAAGCCCCTACAGAAGGTTACAACTATGGATATAAGGTATATCTCGGAAGCTCATTGATGTGTCGGGATTTGAAGCAGTCCTTCTGGTGGCCTAGAATGAAGAAAAGTCTTATTGATTTTGTGGCCAAGTGTCATGCATGTTATTTGATTAAGGCAGAGCATCCAAAGCCAGGTGGTCTGCTGCATCCTCTAGAAATCCCAGAGTATAAATGGTAAGATATCTGCATGGATGTTGTCATGGGCTTGCCTCGCACAAGATCCGGTGCTGACGTAATATGGGTTATAGTCGACCGTCTAACAAAATCATCGCACTATATTCATATCTGTTAAATTGACTCTATAGAGAAACTTGTAAAGTTATATATTGAAGAGATAGTCAGGCTACACGGTATTCCTAAAATAATCATATCTGATAGAGACAGTCGGTTTACTTCCAAGTTCTGGCAGGCAGTGCATCAGTATCTAGGAACTACCATAGTTATGAGTACGATCTTTCATCCTTAAACAAATGGTTAGACCGAAAGAGTAAATAAAGTTCTTGAAGATTTGCTTAGGCTCTGTATTCTTGATTTTGTCGGTTCCTGGGAAGATCATATTCCTTTAGTAGAATTTACATACAAAAATATCTTCCAAGAAAGTGTTAAGATAGCACCTTATGAAGCTCTTTATGGAAAGAAATGTGCTACCCCATTATCTTGGTCAGAAACAGGGGATGTGAAGTTATATGGTTCTGAATTGGTGGAAGAAACCAATAGGAAGGTCAAGCTCATCCAACAAGGAATTAAAATAGCTCAAGACCGATAGATTAAGTATCATGACTCTTGTCACCACCCTTTAGAATTCCAAGAAGGTGATCGGGTTTATTTGAAGGTTAGTCCTATGAAAAGAATCTATTATTTTGGAATTGCTGGAAAGCTCAGCCCAAGATATGTTGGACATTTCATGATCCTGATAAAGATTGAGTCATCAGCTTACAAGTTAGAATTGCCCAAAGACTTTGCTGCAATGCATAATGTATTTTATGTATCATCCCTCGAGAAATGCTTTAAAGAGCCCCATAATCTAATCTCAATTCCTCCAGTTGAGGTTCAGCCAGATCTTTCATTCCTTGAGAAGCCTGTGAGAATTCTGGGTAGAGATCATAAGAAGTTAAGGAGCCCTCAATCCCAATGGTCAAAGTTCAATGGAGAAACTAATTATTTGTTGAAGCCACTTGGGAGAGAGAATCTGATATGTACAACTACCCTAAGGTATTTGGAAATCTAGGTATTTTTCTCTAACTCTTAAATTCTTTCAATTCATTTCTTAGTTTCTGCATTCTTCTTTTAGCTTGAGTGATGTCAAGGGAGACATCATTCTTAAGTGGTGGAGCCTGTAACAACCTATGTCATTATCCTAACCAATAGGACTAATTCAAGTCATGATTTTGATCTCAGTGCACTAATTAAGTTATTAGTAGTTCACTTCCAATATTTGTCCAAATCAGAGGTCAAATGGATCAAACCTTGATTTTGGAAATTTTAGGAACCCTGTAAATTGATCTAATTATTTTGACCTTAGATTAAAAATCAGACTTCGCCATTACGCTCATTGCCCCCAAATTAGCTAAAGGTGATGTTTTGGTGGCAATTGGAAGTCTTCAAATTTTGTTGAATATTCTAATAATATTTAATTAATGGAAAATTGAGATATTTAATTTGACCTCGAAATCAAAATTCAACTTCATCATTGTGATTGTCACCCGTAAATTAGCTTGGGGTGATGTTTTGGACACGTTTGGAAATCATCGAATTTTATCAAATATTTTAATGTAATTAAATACCCTGAAAAATAGAATAATTATATAATTGTCGGAATCAAAATATAACATCGCCCTTGAATTCCTCACCCCCAAATTAGCTATGAGTGAATTTTTGAGATTTTTTCGGAGCGCATTTGTAAAATTTGATTTTAAAGCAATAATTAAATAATTAAATAAATTAAAATTTACTTAAAAACCATTATTTCTCCTTTCTCTTTCCTAGCTGGCATTTCCTTTTCTTCTCCATTCGATGCTTCTCTCTCCTGCTACATGCAAAAGAGGCAGAGCCCCACTCCTTCCCGTTTTGCCATCATCTCCTCCATGCCTTGGATGGGATAACTCATTCCTATCTCATTTCAAGGCCAGCATTCTCTTCTCCTATAAGAATGGAGCTCCAGCCTCTTCTTCCTCCATTTGGCTAGCTAAGCTCTTCTCCTCTTCCCAAGCTCTCTTCTTCCTCCTCAAGCCTTCAAGCCTCTAAGATCTTATAGAGATCTAAGCCTTTTTCCTCCAAGCTTCTACAGAAAGCTGAGATCTTCTTTCATCTCTAAAGGTACCTCCCTTTCCCCATTGAATGAATTCAATGGCTACTTCATTTCGCTCTTATGGTTATTTTGCATCTTTAGAAATTCGTGATTAAGTATGAAAGCTATTAAAGTTCATTAAGGTATTAAATTTCATTATAAATGAAATGCTCTGTTTTTCCTCATTTATGCATACTTGAACCTTTAACTCAATTGTTTGCATAGTTAAAATGATTATTTTGTGCCAATTTTAGTATCAATGGAAATGTCTCGGAAATACCTTTCCATCGGTATATGGCACTGCACATGAAGTGCTCTAGGTTGAGAGTATTTGAGCCCGAAAGGTGACCCATTACAGTTTTCGCATAGGCGAAATCACCGTCGGGCGCTACTGCGTGCCGTAGCACCCGAGTCTCGGGCTGAGTTCGCCAAAGCGCGCTACCACGTTCTGCAGCGACATATTAATTTGATGTGGCAAATAAATTTGATGAAGCATATAAATTTGATGAAATGAAAGTAAATGTGCTTCAGTGCTGAAATCCGCTGTAGCACGCTGCCGCACCTAGATCTTGGGAAGTTCGGGCGCCGCAGCACTGCTGCGCGCCACAATGCCAAAATTCGCTACAGCGCACTGCAGCGGCAAAGCTCGAAAGCGCTGCACGTGCCGTAGCGGTCGCGCTTCAGAAAAGTAGACGCCACGGCACACCGCAGCGCCTGACTCTCGGCCAGGAAGCACCACAGCGCGCCGTAGCACCTAGAACTGTCCAGAATTGCCAAAAATTCACATTTTTCCCATTCTAAGGACCCTAATAGGCCAAAATATATCATAATTTAACTAAGTTTTAGTAAAATTAAGCATTATATAAAATTGTAAGTGATTTTTTTTAATATGAAAAATTAGGTTTTTACTCATTTCATTAAAATAGAACCCTAATATTGAAATGACTATAACTTGATTATTAGACATCATAATTCTAAGTTCTTGGACTCTATAGAGTTCTTGGACATCAAACAATAATAAACTAACTAAATCATTAGACTTCACCAAGTGAAATTATCAAAATGCGCTTATAGGTTAAAATTCTTAAATTAGACCCATATGACTTAATACTTGTCCAAATTTAATGTACATACTGTCTATCTTTATGTTATACAGTAAGGAATTATTTGACATCAACAAAATCCAATTTGAAGCCCTTAATAAAAAATAGCATTTTAGACTCTTAAAGTAGGGGAAAAATGGTCATTTTGCCCAAAATTTAGGTTAAGTGCCCTTAACCTCTAAAATATCATTTAGATCATTAAAATTATTAATAAACTAATTATAATCAAATTAGACTCTTAAACTCATAAATTAAGTGAATTATTGAAAATTCAATTTAAGGCTCGTAAAATTCCTAAGAAAAATTCATAATCCCTCAACCTAGTTAAAACTCATCATTAACTCATTTAAATGAATAAATTCAACAAATAATGGTAAATTATAATAAATTCTATCAAATTCTAAAATTCCACAAGTTATTTCATTAACAGCTTATTATGATCTACATTTCACTTAGGATCTTTTTCTTAAGATTAGGAATATATATTATGTTAGATTTTATTCATTGAGTAAAGTGGGTTATTTAATGAATGAAACCTTAGTTTTATTAGTTTTTAGACTTTCATACTTTAATTTTGATTATTTTATATTCAATTTTAGATTAAGATTAAGAGAATCATTCTATTAAGCTTGATTGTGCTTAATAGGATTTACCTTAATTATTAGTCCACAGTTAGACGTAAACTTTAGTCATTAAGCTTTACCCTTTGGATTATGCGATTAACTATAATTCGTGGTGCATAATTCATAATCCATAGCTTAGTAGATCTTGATTAGATCTTCGTTTAGAATGTATAAATTTATTAATTATGATGTAATAATTTCTTATTTAACTTATAATCATTAGTGATTGAATTAAATTAGAACATAATCAGTTCTAATTGCTTTTAACTTATAAGGCTATGCTTCTAAGTTACAGTCAATAGTAGAATTTAGAGATCATAAATTTGTGTAACTTAAAATAGTTAGAATGGTTTAAGTAGATAACAATAAATGTCACCTTGTGTAGTGGAGTCCCTTGCTCACTGTTATTTTGCATATGCTTATATATTCTTTGTATTATGTGTCTTATTCCTTGAACATGTCATATAAGAAGATTGTTGCATGAAATGAAAACATAGAATAATTAGGATAATATTTGCATTTGGTTCAGTTACTTGTTGATCTTGCACATTTTACCTTGCTGGATAGCGGTAAAGAGAAATAAGGATTACTTAACATTACTCATTGATGAGTGTTATGTTAAGTTAGAACCTAAATAGTCTTGCAAATGTGCTTGACTCTTCAGCTACTTTTGAATATATTCATAAAAGTAAAGTAAATAACTAAAATATTATTGTATTTGTAATTACTACATCTTCAGTTCATTTTCTGCCATGTTTATAACAACCCAAAAGTTGTTACATGTAAATTAGTGGATCTAATTGACTCTAAATCTCTTTCATAACTCTTATAATAAAGTTAAAAGTCTCCACCTCAAGTTTCATGCGAATTGGAGATCGTTTGTCGATTTCTAGAGTTTCCTAGCTTTCAGATAATTCTGAAAATACCTAATTTAAATTGACTTCAGAATCAAAAACGGACTTTGCCATTGCATTCCTCACGCCCAAATTAGCTTGGGGTGAAATTTTAGTGAGTTTTGGATAAAGTCAAAATTTCTTGATTATTTTATTACATTTCATAATTCGATAATTAAAATAATTAAGATGACTTCCGAATTAAATTTCGACTTCATTTTTGAGTCCGTAATCCTCGATTTAACTAAAAAGCAATTTTTCAAAAATTGGTTTAAGAAATATTTCATCATATAATGTTAACTAAATGAAACTTATAAATCAATTATATAAATCAAAATAAATATATATAAATATATATATCCAAATAAACCTAAATCATTTACTTTATCTTATTCTGCCTAACCTAATTCTTCGGCCGACGATGTCCCTTCGCACGCGATCCCTTCCCCGTCCCGAGAGCCCTCTTCGAAAGCTGGGCGACGCGTGCCCTTCACCGCTCGCTCTCGCCAATGGGAGAGTGAGCGAAGGGTTACTGTCATCCATATCTCCTAATCCCCTCATCTTTAAGACTACCTCATCTTCTCAGCGCAAGGGAGTTTTCTTTTATGAAAAAGTAAGCGATCTCTACCAAAATCTCCTGCATTTGCCGAAACCTCTTCTTTACCCGAGTCTTCTCCTAGCAGCAAGGAATAAAGGTACTCCATATGATCTTACCTTTGCTTATGAAAGAAAATTTATTTATAAATTAGGGTTTAAATCTATCTTACAAGGAACTTGATAAATCTGATCAAGATCAGATCATATGCTTTAAATCTTTAAGTTGTTGAGGAATTCATTAAGGATAAATTAAATCTAATTTATAAAAATGAATATGCTGCTGTTTCTATTAAACATTTAACAATCTATGACTTATAATTGTTGGCTGAAACTATAGTATTTAATTCAACATCATTACTTCAGCATTTCATATGAATGATATTAAAGGATATTAGGTATCTTGAATATCGGTTTATGTGGCTGAATATATATGAAGAAGTAGTACATAAAATACTACTTAAAGTTTTCATTATGTTAACAATATTAGGGCTACTTAGATTATGGAGTTACCCTCAGATTGAACAATATAATGATTTATATAAATAAAGGTGTTAGGTGCTCTTTTATATAAAATTAGTAACAAAATAATTAATCATATATGTTAAAACTGTTGCCATCCTTTTAAGTTGTTGTATTAGCTTGACTTGGTGGACAACTTCTAGTACTACCAAATTGCAACAATTTTTTTTGAGTCTTGCATAATAAAAGGTTATGGTTATCATGCTAAAGGGATTGAACTTATTATTAATATGCAATGTTAATATTACGTATGTGATGGATGGTAGGCTTAATTAAGTCTTAAATAGTTCTTTATATTCCTTACATATGCTTCTTGATCGTGAGCAAATTTTATGGCCGAGACCTTTAAGTCTGAAGCACTTTTGAATTACTATTGTTAAAATTGTAATGATTTTTAATTATAAAATGTTGGCCTCCGTTCTTACATATACAAGTTGCTAGTTGCTTGCTTATACTTCGTCTTACATTAACAATCATTTTTAAATTTTTAGAAAACTGAAGTTTTACATCAATGCAATCTATTATTAGAATTACAAATGATTATTTCAGTGGCTCATTTATTAAAACGCCATCCATATATTTTGTGCAAACAAAATTTTTATAAGAAATAATAAGAAGGTACCTCCATTTTTCTGTCAGGATAAATATCCCCAATTTCTATATATATTTTCATTCAATAATTATTATTAGTAAAGGAAAGTACATATTTGATTGTCACTCCTCATCTTATGCACTCCTTATTTAGATGATTGTACATGTTATCATTAATAGAATAAAAGAGAAAAAGCTATCATATCCCTACCGTTTTATAGTTGTAGTTATGTAATGTAAGTAAGGATAATGTTGTCAATGGAAATTTACATTTAGATTAAATATTTTTATAAATGCTATCATCTTCTTTCTTAATATCATATGTTACTTTCAATTCTTAAGGGGATTTATGCTGCTATTTATTATAGGTATGGTCTCATGATGCCTTCAGATATATATATAAGATTTAAGATGTTCTCATGTATCAAATTGTTGCCTTATGCTTAAAGCAAGTGCTGTCCCTTATGATGCTACCTTGTTTATTTGCTGCCAATTTTAATATAAGATCATATATAAGTTGCCTTCAAGAAATAAGATAAAGATGCTGCTTTCATATGTTGTTTCCTATTCTAAAATGAGATCAATAGGATGGTTTAGAATGAAAAACTGCAATTTATTTTGAATCATATGAGGTTTAATATTGTCATCTAGTTTGTAAGAATCAAATGCTGCCATTTGAATGCTGTTATTTTTCTTATTCAATTGTTGTCATTTATATAAGGACTCAATACTTCCATTTATGAGTAATAATGCAAACACCGCAATCATATGTTGCCATTCTTTCCAAAAATTGAATGGGGATAAATGCTGCTATTATTATCAAATAATCTAGGAGATACGTATTGCCATTTATTTACAATATGAATTAAATGATAAACATGAGACAAGTGCTGTCATTATTTATACAAAAGTTGCCAATGAGTTATATGAGAATCAATGATGTTCCTTTATATAGATATACTGCTGCCACTTAGTTGTAAGAAACAAAAAAAAAAACTGATGATGAGCATTTGTATTGTCGTTCCTTTATAAAATTAATTGCTACTAAGTATATATATATAAATCATGTGTTCACTTCTAATTCTAGGGTAAGATTAGCAAGATCAATAAAGATCAAGAACTGCCATGAATTTTAAAATGATATTTTTGTTATTTCGAATAGAAGTATGTATTGTTCATTTCAATTATAAGAACAAATATTGTCCTTTCTCTTACAAGTATCACATGCTACTATCTTCTATAAAAATAAATGCTACTCTTGTTTCAAAGTGAATTAAATGCTAGCGAATACAAGTTGTGTGCAATTAGAAATGATTAAATGATCAAATACTATTGATCCTTTCTTTGAACATTGCTATCCTTTAAAAATTCTGAGTTAATACTGCAGTACTTTACAAATGTAAATCAAATGCGGTTAGTTAAGTCTATATGATCAAATGCTGCTATATATTAGGAGATCTAAATATTCGTTATAAATGCTGTCATGAATAGTATGATATTTAAAAACTGCCATTCAAATTCATTGTTATTCATTTTAATATGAATCAAAAGTTATTATTTGCAAAGTTAAATCAAATATTATCATTTCTTTATTAATCATATCTTGCATATTTCAATTTATGGGCTCTCAATTAATTTACATAAAACAAATGCTATTAAAATACATGTGATCATATGCTGCCATGTACTTATATTTAGATCCACATAATTGTCATTAGTTTCAACAATGGTTATGTATTTTAGAGAGAACCAAATGTTTCTATTTATGTCATAAGAATTAAGTTCTGCCATGTATTCATGATATCCGATTTCCACCATTTAAAATTGTAAGAAATTCAATTGCTGCCATATTATCAAGTGCTGCCATTTATGTTAAGTGTTGCTATATTATCAAGTGCTGCCATTTATGTTGATATTATCAAGTGCTGCCTTAATATAGGAAAATTAATGTGGTCATTTTTTTAATTATATGCTAAAATCAGATAATGATATGCTGCTATGTTTTATTTAAGATCCAAATACCAAGAACAACTACTGTCCAAAAAGAAACAAATGTTGCCTTATCTCAATAAAATCAATGTTGCCAAGTATCTCTTAAAGGAAGATTAATGAGATCTCAAGTGTTTTAATATTGTGTTGTTATTTAAGTTCAAACATGGATCAAATGCTTTCATAATTCAAATACTGCCCTTCTTTTATAAGTAATCAAATGCTACTTTTAAATTTAATTAATCCTTATTTCTTTAATATTTAGATGCTAACTTTAATGATATTATTCTTTTTCAGGTTAAGTTGTAAAATTAATATAGGAATGCTAACTTAAAAACTATGTGCAAAAAGCACATAATGCCGCTTTTATAAAATTACTAACTTCATTTCTGCATCTCGTTTCTTAGCTGTTTTATATGGGATGTATAAACTGCTTAGTTTAGTTTTATATATTTAAAATTATATTAGAATTGGAAATGAATAGTCCTGTAAAAAGGACTGAACTCTATTTTAGAACTGGAATTAAACTCTATTTTTAGAACTGGAAATGAGCAATCCCGAAAAAGGGATTGAACTCTAATTTAGAATTGGAGATTGACTGTGAAAATAGAAAATTTGAACAAAAACAGAAGAGACTCTGCCGAAATTTTTAAGAAATTTAGGACTTATAAATATTTCAGAAAACTTTAACATTCAATTCAAAACATTCAATGGTTTATTTTTAATTGAAATTAATAACTTCTTTCTTTTAAGCTTTGGATAAGTTCTCCTTTTATTTTATTAAATTATATTATCTTTCTAAATTCATTTATAATTCCTTCTACTTTTATTTAAAATTGACTTAAGATTAAATATCTATAAGTCAATTTGGAGTCTAATTAACTCCAATTATAAAGTAGATTATTAAAAATTTAGATAACAAAAAGATATCACATACTTTACAATTTTTGTAATCCATTGAATGCTTACATAGCTTTGAGCCTTCTATCCTTGAACATATATTCAAGACATTTGTGCATAGATAAAAATTTTCTTAAAACTTTAAAAGGGGAAATGTCTTAAGGCAATTATAGTACAAATGAAAATATTTACTTTAGAACTTCACATTTTAGAGAGGGTAAATGTGAATGTTCAACTTCCTCACTGTATCTGGTTAAGCAGGCGTGCTTAACTCCTCGCCCATTATGTTGTGTACTCCTACAGAATGAGGTTTTTCTAAATGTAACTTTAACTTAAAATATAAGAGATTTTCTTATAATTGAAAAATCTCTTCATAACTGTTTAGTTATGCTTTCATATCATAGTCTTAGACTATGATTATTTTAGATTGAGAATCTAAGGTATTTCATCATTTCCTTTAGCTTTACACTCTTTATTTTCAGTTTGTGTATTGCTTGCTTCGGTTAATTTAAATATAGTGTATGTTGCTTAATTTCAATTTATGCTTCACTGTATGTCAATTGCTTACTTAGCATACTTTCATTTGATCATATAAATTGCTTACATTTCACGCGCATATTAATTTCTAACCTTTAAAGTATTCTCCCTTACTAATTTTCAGAAAAAGGTTAGAACTTTAAATAGAAAGCGAGTATTTTTACTCAATAATTTTCATACTGTTTTCCTTACAGTTGCACTCTTTACTTTTTCATACTATATAGCTTTTCTAGCACTACTGTATACTTAAATTGTAAATTATAATTGTGATATCTTATTAATCTAGAAATATAGCCAACTTTAAATTGTGATTAGACTGTTTAGTCTAACTACCTTTTTCTTTTTCTTGGCTTTGCCCTATCATATTTAAATACCAAAATATGATATTTAAATACCAAAATATGATAGAGCAAGAGCCCTTTTATTCAGGTGATGCAGGCCCCAGTACTTGAAGAACCTTTATGGAAATTTGATTCTGCTTAGTTATATATATATATATATATAATTCACTTGTATTTGCCATATATAATTAAAAAGCCTTGTAATAATTAGATTACTTAAGTTACTTTTATTTCACTTATTAATCTGTGTTGTATCTTCTATGTATATAAAATTATTTGGATGAATGAGAGGATTGCTTATTTGTAAATGCTTGTATTACTGCATTTATTTATATCTTCCTTTTTCATTAACTTAACAAATACTCATAAAGAGACTTGGCCACTTAGCATTGGTATTTGATTTATTTTCTTCTAATCAAGTATCGGGTGCTAAGGTAACACCCCAATATCTGGATTAAATTTCTATCCAATTATTGGGGCCGTTACAATGTTGTTCCGACCTAGCCTTAGATGACGATAGAAATATACATATATTTATTGCAGCATGCTAGATTAGCCCTCTTCTGATATGACAGTCATTACATATATGTTTACTATTTATTATTTTGTGTCTACTATTTACTGTTTACTATTATATATTACTTCAGTCAGCTTTACTTTATCTGCTTACTTGTTTATAGGATGCTGAATTTCTTATTGTTTACTTATGCTTATCACTAATTAATTACTTACTTTTAAATCTGCATATTTCATATGATCATCAGTATATTTAGGATGAGTCTTTTCCTTAAAGTATTTTCTTACTTTATATATATATATATATATATATATGCCTAACCTTGTCACAGCTTAGTATTGAGGTATGTTCTTTTGCCTCATATATTGCTCAGTATTCCATATTTATAACTTTCCATATCCATTTGTATGCTTGTTGCACCATATGCTTTGTTTGTTTTATAGTCTAAGTAAAATGGTAATATTATAAAATTCATGAAATATGACAGTCTAAAATGTACTTGAAAATATGTCTAACAAGAATTTTCTTTTCTTAGGCTGGAGCTCTATCATTATGAAACCGATAATGATAAATTCCAAGTTATTCGAGATAGTCGAGCATTCTGAAGGTCAGATTCAGGAGGAGGAGTGTGCTGCCATTGAAGACCCATAGCTTAGCTTCATCGGACTCGACTTTATGTCACATAATGCTTTTAAAGAGATTTATTTCATACTAAACTTAAGTCTAACATGCAGGATAAATTTAGTTTTAATTGACAAATATTTATATTTCTATACTTGTAATGCAAAGTTATTCATGTAATATTTATATTAATTTATACTTGATATATGATGCTATAAATTAACTTTTATAAGAATATGACTCCGGCCTGACTGACAATTGTTGATAAATTTTTAGATTTTGATAATTGAACATTTGAATATCAACTTGAGTAAAGAAATGAGTTTTAACTTAAGAAGTGAGCTGAAGAGAAAAATTTATTTTAAGTTTTATTGTAATGTTAAATAATTTATGTAATATTTATGAATGTGACTCTTTATGGATAATTATGGATTTAGTATCATTTTACTTTTATTACTAATATCTTAATTATGAATAATTTCTTTGAAATTTTTGAATTTGATTTCTCGTCTGCCACAGTTTGTGTAATTAAAGTAGTTAGATGAGTTAGAACTTGATTTTTAGCCAACAAGTTGTCCATTCAACTATCTATTATTTCTTACATGTTCACAAGGAGTCTAACGGTCTTTTCAAATTAAGTTTAAACTTTGATTTTATACTTCCTTCATAAAGAGTGAATCCTCCTTCCAACTCGAATTGAGATTTGCTTCTTGAGTCACCCAAGCAATTAAATATGATAAGCATCATTATCCTATTGATTATTTAGAGCAATGACCGCCTAAAGTGACAGTTTCACAATTATATTGTGGCATTTTAAAAACTGTGAATAGACAAACATGCTTGTATAAATCATATTAGATTCACAATACTCACTTATAAAGTACGATAAAAATGGGATAGTTAAGGTTAAGATGCATAATATGAAATTAATGGCACATAACAATATGATGTTTTTTTATCTTTGACATAACAAATGAAAATATGATTGACATATATTATGACACATTACTTTTGATGCAGAAGATCTCTTTTGGTGCTAGTCTATTACATAAGAAATAGTGATTATATTTTTGATCATATAAAAATGAAATTTTTGATGTGAAATTTAAATGATGACACATGACACTTATTTTAATTTTTTCTTATGTGAATCAGTTGAATGTTCTTGTATTTTTTTTTCTATTTGCTAATCTTTTTTGATTATCAAATAGGATTTATCAACGAGTTTATTGGTTTATTTTAGAGGCGACACCTTTCAGCGGCCGCCAATATGATTATTTTATATTATAGTTTGTGACAACTTGGCAAAATAAAAAATTTAATTAATTATATTATTAATAAATATTATTATTGTTATTGTTATATTTTTTTTGCTCACGAGCAAATGCACAGGAGGGTGCGCCTTAGCACACGGATGATACATTCATATGCATCAAACTCACTTCTCGACGCAACGTGCCCATACGCATTAGAGTGCACGCCAGACGCATCTAGATGAGTCTGGGTCCCATCACATTTAATAACCCGTCCTAGCTCATATTTATAGTAGTGCATTCAGACATATTTTAAGTGTGCCCAAATCTTGCTGGAGTACTGAGGCACCGTATATACGTTAAGACATCGTGCTTATGTTGAACCCATCGTTGCAAGTATTTGGAGTACTATTTTTCCAATGAAATAAAACCTAACTGTGCTATTTTAGGTTGGTGACAAAATTGAATCGCAAAATCACTATAATCATATGCTGATAAGCATCATTATAACCTATATTAAATGGAATATAATTAATTTTATCTCGATCATCATAATCTTAGCTAGATACTAAACTAATACTGTTCGGACACAAAACTTTATTCAATAGATTGCAATAGTTTTAAATGCATCATTTAAAAAAAAATATCCCAACCAAATTCTAAGAAAAGTTGGTTTGTATAATTACATTTCTTATATAATTTACAGATGAAAAATGCATCAAAAAATATTCAAAATCAATTGAATTTTTATTTTATAAATTTTTGCATATAAACTCAAATAATAATTTATAATGTTCTCATAGTTTGTAAATATAACTATAAAGCAATTAGATTTTTTTTATTTGCTTAACAAGCTAATCGAAGCAAGGCGAGGGTTGGAGTTCTCGAACAGACCATTGGTCTCATGAGCTTAAACCCTACCAATTTCCTTCAGCCATCATTGTAGAACACTGCCGGAAATGGATCTCAGCGGTTCAACCTGTACGACTTATCTTCAAATCCAAATCAGATGCCCTCTATTGCGGTTGCGCTTCAGCGGTCTCAAGAATCCCTTCCCTTTTTATCATCGCAATGGTCGACTTGGTTTTCCCCGCCAACGGAAGCATCTTTGCCTTCGAGAAGAAGGGACTTTCCCCTCTTCGTGGGATGAAAAACCCTTCGAGATTCTTCCAGGAGGAAGAATATCTTATATTGACGAGCAAGATATTGCGGCCTTCGTGGACCCACCCATGGATTTGATCCCCCTCAACCCAGAATCATACAACCCTGCTTCCTACCTTTGGTGAGCTTCGTGCTATGGAAATGCTCTTTGGTTTATTTCTTTCTTATGTTTGAAAATAAACTTACTATTAAAAAAATTATTTATAGTGTTCTCATATGTTTAAATGTATTTAAAGCTTCTTATTATATTAGAGTTTTCTAGAATTCTCTTGATTTGTAGGCTCCTCAGCCATAAGTATTAGAAGAGTTTAAATTCAATTATTTAGTGCCAGTTCTATATAATTTCATGTATTAGTATAAATTGGCTATGAATCTCTTATTGTACAAGCAATTGAGTGAATAAAATTGGTTCTTAAAGAATTCTTCCTCTGTCATTCACAAAATTTGTATTTGCTTCTATTTTCCACGTATCATTTCTTGTCAAGTGATATTAGAGCCAGATCAACAAGATAGTGAGCAAGATGAATTTGCAAGTACATCAACTTCCAAAGGAGAATTATGAGAGTCGAGGCATCCAAGTGAAGACGTTGTTTAACTCTCAAGATATTTAGGAGGTAATTGAAAAAGGCTACTTCGATCCTCAAGAAGATGCTTCACTAATGACGGCACAAAGGGAATTATTAAAGACAAAAATTTGGAAGAAAGCTAAGAGGGCACTAGTTCCCATCTATCAAACTTAAATAAAGTTAATTTTGAGAAGGTCATGTGTGCATCGACATCCAAACAAGTATGTGAAATACTTCAAATGAAATACAAGGGGATTGCCAAGGTAAACAAGTTTTGATTCCAAGTTTTTTGAGGTAAATTTGAGATGCTCTATATGAAAAAGGTGGAGAAGTTGGAAAATTATTTTTAAGACTCTTAATTGTAGTTAATTTACTATGAAAGTATGGAAAAAGCTTAGAAGATGTTTGAGTTTGAAAAAAATTTACACTCTTTGAATGATAGCTTTGAAAATATAGCAATTTCTATCAAGGAAGTAAACAATTTAGACTCTTTAATGACATACAAACAAAGAAAAAATAAGAAGATGAAGAATCAACTGAACAAACTTTTCAAACAAAGCTTAATTGAGAACACTATAAATAATGAAAGTGAAGAGATCAATTGCCATGAAAGTTCAAATGTTTGAGGCAACTACGACCATAATTGTGGTCGAGGAGGACCATAAGGAAATAATGGAGGAAGGCAATGCTCCAATAATAAAAATTTGAAGGAGTCGTATAATCAAAGATAAACCAAATCATCAATTTGCTGTTATATTTGTAAAAAAATGATGACAATAAGAGAAATCAAGAAAGAGTTAATTCTGTTGAAAAGAAATATGAATTCTTTTTGTTATTAACACTTAAAGGAGAATAAAAACTGTTCTAGGTATGATTGATGGAAGTATATTTGATTTAAGGGGGGTGTTTAAAAATAAACTAATATTAAACAATTTTTAGAGTGTTCTTATTTTGTTAAATATATTTAATGGTTTCTATTAAATTAGAATTTCTTAAAAATTTCTATTCCTAGAACTCAATTTATAATTTTCTTAGCATAAATGTTAGAAGAGTTTAAATTCAAGTAGTTATTATAAGTTCTTGATAATTTAATGTACTAGTATAAACAGGTAATGGATCTCTTATTTTGTACAAGCAATTGAGTGAACAAAATAGTTCTTAAAGAATTTTTCCTCTTCCATCCTCCACATAATGTGTATTAGGTTCTTCCTTTTCCGCAACATTTTTTTTCCTGGAACATGTGAGGGCATAGCCCTTCACATAACATTTTTAATCATCTTATTTGTTTGTTATATAATTTATTTTCTCCGCATTGGGCTGAGGACTCATTTTTGGCCTTTTAGCATTTGTTCAGTTTTACAATGTAAATTGATTTAAGTAGGTTTGTTGAGTGAGTGCAAGGCGTTTCTTGATTTAAGCAATATTTGGTTGGAAGGTTGAGAGGCTGTTTTGCACAAAGGGGTTGAGGTATTTATTTGGGATTATTTAAATCTCTAATCCAGCCAAACTAGATTCTGCTGAACGTTAGAATTGCTGGAGTATTAAACTCTCCGTTATGGCCTAAATCCTATAAATTCCAAATTTGATAAATCCTAGGTATTCCTAGATTTAGCAATTTAAATTCTTGGTATCCTCGTCTACTAAAAATACAACTTTGAACGTAGATGTTCTCCATTCAATAGTTGCGTTCTCACATAGAAATCACTATGAATGAAGCTTGAAACTGAAAGTGGTTGATCTTATGATTAAAAGCAGTTCGACAATTTTTTTAAGAGAATCAGCTTTCAAGAAATAAGCATATTTTGCATTTTTCATGATTTTGTTAGGAGGTACATCTTTTTTGCTTATTTTGTTAACACAATAAACAATGTTTGCTAATTTTTGTTTATTTTAAAAGGCTTTTAGCATGATTATCTTATTGTCAGTTTAAATCTCCAAGTCCTAACAACCTACTCAACCAAACATAATAGCAACATTTAACGGGATTTATGAATACTGAGCTAAATAGCTTACATGATTTAATATGGTCGGGATTTATTCTTTTACTAAATCCAATTTGAATTTAATCTATTTGCTTGCCAAATAACCCTTAAATAGAGAACTTTGTTTTATATATCTTCATTATCTGCATCTTAGTGTTGCTTTCTTTCATTGAATTCTTGATACTATGAAGAAGCCAATGTTGTACATTGTAAATATACCGTATTTTTTAGTGACATGAAACTTCTTGGAAATCTTCCTTTACTAAAATTTATATTTATTTTCTTAGGCTGCTTTTTGTTTTAGGGTTCAGTTTGCATCTTGGGAAGATGAAGCACGAGAAGGTGACATGAGTCACCTCACTGATAGTCACCATACATCTTAATGTTGTTGACCTTGTTAGACATCATTGACTTTCTAGACTACTAATATAACTTATTGTGGGTGTTGCTCTCGCCATCCCTCATATTATGAGATTTGACGACATCTAGCTATTGGGGAAACTTAGCATGAGCGTTATTTTTGTCATTGTTGTGATAACATGTCAATGAACTAATTCTCTTAAATCTTCCAACAATTTTACTTGGCTTAACATAGCAATAACATGTTGGTGAACCAATTAACCCCTTGGTTGATTATACAATGCTATAATGAAAAAAACATAACACATTGTTCTCAATCATCAAATTCTTGTATTTGGTGCTGGCTTCTTGAATTGCATCTCAATCTCTCCTTATTGCTTTCTTCTTAAATCTAATCAGGAGCACTGAGCTCCTTTTTAGTTTGACCTTCTCGCCACATTCTCATATAGATCGTCTTTTTCTTTCTTGAACCAAGGCTTTGATATCAACTTAATTCGCTTGGACGCTCATATGGCCAGCTAAGACAAACCTGGACTCGCATTCGCTAGAGCTATTGATGGAGAAAGGAGATTAAATGTACTGCATAACACTTACAAAAGATTAATTTAAGGGGTAGATTCACACTGGGAGATTAAAAACTTATGTTAAATTTGAATTTATGCCTATCTATAGCCTTTAGATGAGTGGTATAATTATATTTAATAAAGTATTTGTTTGTAGATAGGCAAATCCTGTTCAAGCAGATAGTCATTTGCCCATTGGTTGATAAACACGTGGAGAATTTGTTACAATTGTTATTGCATAGCAGTCGGCTGACTTGACATTTCCTGAGTTGTACTTTGATGGCGTGACTTGAGCTGAGAAGCTAAATGAGCAAAAAAGTTGCTAAATAGTCTTGATCGAGTTAACTTTTCTTTTAGCTGAGTTGGTTCTTTCTTCTTGGATTGTGTTCGTTGCCCAATCAAGCAATTGTTGCTTTGACAATTCTTCTTTATCAGAAACAATTTTTTGATGCGATTCTCGGTGCCTTCTTCTCGAGCTTACCTCGAGCTTATCTTGAGCTATGATGCTCGAGCATGTTATTCTTAGCAATGCTTCAACTAAGTTTTAGGGTTGTACTTGCATGCTTAGACCATTTCTCAATTGTCTGTTGAAGGAGAAACATTCTTATTCATTGAGTTTTTACTTCTTGATAACATTCTCTTTAGTTAGGGAATTTTTTATTTGTTGGGTGTTTCATTTGTTGCCTTGGATATCTTTTTGACACCCTTCTTTTTATGGCATTGTCTATTTTTCAGTTATACTTTATTGGGAAGTTTTTTTTTCCTGAAGAGCTTTTCATAGTAGCCAAATCGATTGGCTTTCTTCACTTATGGGTTTGGTCAGAGCTTTATGTGCCTTATCATTTCACTTGCCTCTTTTAGCCGACATGCCATTTGATGGCTAACTTTTACTCAGCTGCATATTGTCCTCTTCTTGGTTGTCTTAGGATGCTCTTGGGTTTTGTTTGAGCTTCTTCAACTTACTGTAATGATTATCTTTGTTTAGTTATTTGTTAATTCCTTGTCAAGCTTCTTCGACTTAGTGGGCTTCTTCTCTTGCAACCGAGCTACACTGGCTTGGCTGTGCTCTTTTTGTTATATCCTAGGTATTATTGCCTTATTGGGAGTCTTTGGGGGGCAATCAAGCTATTGATGCTTGGCTGGAATTTTGTTGTTGTTGTCAATGTAGAGAATGAGAGGGAGAAAAGAGGAGTAGAGAATGCGATAAAATGATTTTGTATAAACTGCAGTATCAAATGCGTCCATATGTTGAGTCCTCGGCAGAGGAAGTGACGTAATTACCGGTGACTGTAAGCACCAGTGAGAATACATAAGAACAACATTTTGTTAATGTGGTACATTTGGTAGTATATAGAGTCCTTGGTAGAGGAGGTGACAGTAATTACCAATGATTGTAAGCACCAGTGAGATTACATGGTAACAACTTATTGTTACTCTGGTACATTTGGTAGTGGGCTGTTAATATCCCCATGCAAATGAGCCGTCGGAGCTTGTGTGGTGAGTTTGGCACGAAGCTTGCAGAATTGGATGGTACAAGGTGGCTTGGTGAGAATGTTGGCTGCTTGTTCCTCTGTGGGTATGTGAGATAGCTCGATTTCCCTTTTGGCAATGCAATCATGAATGGAGTGGCGGTCAATTTCATGTTTTGTTTGTGCGTGGAAGATGGAGTCTTTTGCAAGGGCAATCGCCTAGAGCTTATCACATAGTAGAATGGTGGGCTGTTTTTGTGGAAGCTGGAATTCTTCTAGTAATCGTCATAGATGATATCGGTATCGGTGGTGGCTACAGTGGTTTGTTTTTTTTGCACTCCACTAGATAGAAGTGTTGCCAAGGATAATAGTTGTTGATCTTCGATCATTTCGCCAGCCCAATCGGAATTTGCATAAGCTTGGAGTTGCATGTGACCCGAATTGATGTATATTTCGAGATGAAGGGTGCCTTTGAGGTATCTTAGGATTCATTTGAGTTAGGCGAAATGGCTTTGAGTGGGGTTGTGCATATGCTGACATATTCGGTTAACGGCGAGACTGATGTTCGATTTCGTAAGTGTGAGGTAATGTAGGGAGCCGATCAATTTTTTGTAAAATTTTGGGTAGCTGAAGGGAGTGCTGGATGTTAATTTGGGTGTAGTGGAGGTAGTAGGGGTACAATGGTCCATACCTGTAGTATGGATGATAGCCGAAGCATAGGCGGTATGGCAGAGTATCGGGCCATTGGTGGAGTTTGTGAAGTGGATCCCTAGGAAGGTTGCGGGAGTCCCTAGATTTTTCAATATGAAGCGTTGAGTGAGGAGGCTCATGAGAGAGTTGAGGGCGGTTAGATTTGAGCCAGTAATCAAGAGGTTGTCGGCATAGATTAGGACATAGATGCATTCTATTGTGTTGTTGAGCATGAGGAGGGGAAGGATCTGCCCTGCTGGTGTTGAAGCTGTTTATGTGGAGGAAGTTGGTAAGAGTCGAATACCATTGCCGCAATGATTGTTTCAGGCCGTAGATAGCTTTGTGCAGTCGGCAGACATGATCAAGTAAGTTACGGTCTTCAAAGCTTTTGGGTTGCTGCATGTAGATTGTTTCTTGAAGCTGTCCATGCAAAAATGCATTGGAGACATCCATTTGTATTACCAGCCATTGGCGATGGGTTGTAGCTGTAAGGAGGATCGTATGGTGGGCACTTTTGCCATTGGGTTGAATGTTTCAAGATGGTCTATTTATGCTGTTGCTCTGTAGAAGGTGGGTTCTATTGGCAGGGAGGCTGTATGAATGAGATTAAACATTTGTTTGGGTTTTAGAGTTTTGGTTTTTAAGCATCTTTGCATTGGATAAGTAGTTTTTGATGTTGGATTTGGTGTTGGCTGTTTTAGCTTGTGGAGTGGTCGGCGAGGTTTGTTGTGATGAGGAGGTTGTCTGCTGGGATGAGGCTTGATGTGATGGGGTGTATGTGGAAGAGGCAAGAGGTGTGTTTGGAGGGAGCGGTGGCTTATGGTTGATAGGATGGATTGGTGATTTAGTTGGTTGCGTAGCTGTTGTAGTGGATGTTGGAGTTAGGAGTAGAGGAGGTGTTGTTGATTGTAGCATTGGATTGTTAGGAATGTGGGATGTGGAGGTTATAGAGGAGTAGGGAAAGATGGTTTCGATGAAGCTGACATGCCGAGAGGAGAGTAGTGGTTGGTTTGGAGTTATAGCAAATATAACCTTTGTGGTTTGGTAAAGCAAATGTGGTGGCCGATGCTCTTAGCCGTCGCGCTACCTTATCTGCTATAATTGCTTCAAGTGCATTAGAAGAAGATTCCGCAAATTAGAAATCACCTCTGCATGTGGAGATATGTTAAGCTTGATGCTAGCTAACATTAATGTGGAACCCACGTTTCATAGAGAAGTCTCCGTTGCTCAAACTAAAGATGAGGATTATCTGAAGATCAAGATTGATATTGAAGGAGGTCGACGTCAAGAATTACAGATGCATGGGACAGCTATTTATTAGGGTAATCGTTTATGGATCCCTAACTCTATGCAACAAGAAGTCCTTACAGAAGGTTACAACTCTGGATATCAAGTATATCCCAGAAGCTCAAAGATGTGTCAGTATTTGAAGCAGTCCTTCTGGTGGCCTGGAATGAAGAAAAGTATTACTGATTTTGTGGCCAAGTGCTATGCGTGCTATTTGGTTAAGGCAGAGCATCCAAAGCCAGGTGGTCTGCTGCATCATCTAGAAATCCCAGAGTGGAAATGGTCAGATATCTCCATGGATGTTGTCATGGGTTTGCCTCGCACAAGATCCGGTGCTGATGCAATATGGGTTATAGTCGACCATCTAACAAAATCATCGCACTTTATTCATATCCGTCAAATTGACTCTATAGAGAAACTTGCAAAGTTATATATTGAAGAGATAGTTAGGCTGCACGGTATTCCTAAAACAATCATATCTGACGGAGACAGTCGATTTACTTCCAAGTTCTGGCAGGCAGTGCATCAGGATATAGGAACTACCATAGCTATGAGTACGACATTTCATCCTTAAACGAATGGTCAGACCGAAAGAGTAAACCAAGTTCTTGAAGATTTGCTTAGGCTCTGTATTCTTGATTTTGCCGGTTCCTAAGAAGATCATATTCCTTTAGTGGAATTTACGTACAAAAATATCTTCCAAGCAAGTATTAAGATGGCACCTTATGAAGCTCTTTATGGAAAGAAATGTGCTACTCCATTATCTTGGTGAGAAACAGGGGATGTGCAGTTTTATGGTTCTGAATTGGTGGAAGAAACCAATAGGAAGGTCAAGCTCATCCAACAAAGAATTAAAATAGCTCAGGACCGACATAGTAAGTATCATGACTCTCGTCACCACCCTTTAGAATTTCAAGAAGGTGATTTGGTGTATTTGAAGGTTAGTCCTATGAAAAGAATCTATCATTTTGGAATTGTTGGAAAGATCAGCCCAATATATGTTGGACCTTTCATGATCTTGGCAAGGATTGGGTCATCAGCTTACAAGTTAGAATTGCTAGAAGACTTTGCTGCAATGCATAATGTATTTCATGTATCATCCCTCGGGAAATGCTTTAGAGAGCCCCATCATCTAATCTCAATTCCTCCAATTGAGGTTCAGCCAGATCTTTCGTTCCTTAAGAAGCCTGTGAGAATTCTGGGTAGAGATCATAAGAAGTTAAGGAGCCGCTCAATCCCAATGATCAAAGTTCAATGGAAGAACCGCTTATCTGCTGAAGTCACTTGGGAGAAAGAATCTGATATGTACAACTATCCTAAGCTATTTGAAAATCCAAGTATCTTTCTCTAACTCTTAAATTCTTTCAATTCATTTCTTAGTTTCTGCATTGTTCTTTTAAATTGAGTGATGTCGAGGGCGATATCGTTCTAAGTGGTGGAGCCTGTAACAACCCAAGTTGTTATCCTAACCAATAGGACTAATTCAAGTCATGATTTTGATCTCAGTGCACTAATTAAGTCATTAGTAGTTCACCACCAATACCTTGTCCAAATTAGAGGTCAAATGGATCAAACCTTAATTTTGGAAAATTCAGGAATCCTGTAAATTAACCTAATTATTTTGATCTCAGATTAAAAATCAGATTTTGCCATTGCGCTTATTGCCCCCAAATTAGCTAGGGTGATGTTTTGGTGGCAATTGGAAGTCGTCAAATTTTGTTGAATATTATAATAATATTTAATTAATGGAAAATTGAGATATTTAATTTGACATTGAAATCAAAATTCGATTTCGTTATTGCGATTGTCACCCCCAAATTAGCTTGGGGTGATGTTTTGGATGCGTTTGGAAGTCGTCGGATTTTATCGAATATTTTAATGTAATTGAATACCCCGAAAAATAGGATAATTAAATAATTGTCGGAATCGAAATATGATATCGCCCTTGAATTCCTCACCCTCAAATTAGTTATGGGTGAATTCTTAGGATTTTTCGAAGCGCGCTTATAAAATTTGATTTTAAAGCAATAATTAAATAATTAACTAAATTAAAATTTACTTAAAAACCATTCTTCCTTCTTTCTCTCTCCTGGGTGGCATTTCTTTTTCTTCTCCATTCAACGCTTCTCTCTCCTGCCGCACGCAAAAGGGGTACTTCCCGTTTTGCCATCTTCTTCTCCATGCCTTGGATGGGATAACTCATCCCTATCTCATTTCAAGGCCATCCTTCTCTTCTCCTATAAGAATGGAGCTCCAACCTCTTCTTCCTCCATTTGGCCAGCTGAGCTTTTTTCCTCTTCCCAAGCTCTTCTCCTCTTCCCAGCTCTTATCCTCCATTTGGCCAGCATGAACTTATCTGAGGTTGCTATATAACCCGTAATAATAAATGCATTGTAATATTGAAGCACTAAGTCTTAGCTTAATTTATAAGCTAATTTTTAGACGAGTATCTGAAACATTCTATCATTCTTGATAATTCTCCTTGATGTTCATTTCTCATCCAACTGAAGTTTATTAAAATAGATGCCATCCTAAAAAAATATAAGCTATGTAGATTGCCAAATACTACCCAACAACCTTAAGAGAACCTAAGTTCTTAAGTCTATTTAGAGAGTCTTGTCCTAATAAAAAATTTAAGTAATAGAAAATATGATTTAATGCAATATTCATTTTTAGAGTTTACTATAGTTTATTAATATAGCTTTGCAAAAATATCATATTTGTAAGTATTTCATCAGTAAAGTCGACACAAAGGTACTAGATATTACTTTTTTGCACTTAATTGCTTTTATTGCCGCTTAGCTTCACTTTGAGCTTTATCCATTTTGATGTTGAATGAAATGCTTATTTATGGCCAGAATAATGTCATAGAATGAAATGTATTTATTATGTTTTGTGAATGTTTGCAAGGGTTCTTAAATGATGGTTGAATTAGGTTATAGGCGGGGCTAGTTCATCGGGAGTTATAAGGGTGCCATCTGGAGCCTTTGAGGGGGCTCAGGTGATGAACATGCTTTATTGAACCCAACCTCGAGGTTCTGAATTTGCCCAACAGAACTGCTAATGCTGCTTCATGACATTAAGACATATATTTATGAATGTTCTCATATGTTGGTTTACTTTATGAAATGTCACGTGTATAATATTGCAAAGAAATGTTTGGTTTACAGGAATTTCAATTATTTTATAAGCCCATATTTTTCTACAATTTTACTAGATCCCCACTTTCTCTTTTTGTATTTGTTTAAGTGTAACCTTTAGTAATCTTTATACTTAGAATGTGCTTTAAGGCATTATTATTATAATGTCAGACCAGGTACAACTGGAAGATGTTGAGCTTGCATAATGACATTTTAAGGAAGTTTGACGTTGAATAGAAGAATAATTTGCTAGTTTATTTTTATGATTATAAAAACGGTCAATGATTCTTATATGTTGAAAACATTTAACTATTGTTGTAATATTTTGGATGACTTTATTTTAAATTGAATGGAATGATATTTTTGCATCTTGTATGGCTCTGGATTATAATTATTGAATGCTATTTTGCCTAGCCGTCCAATAGTATCCTGCGGGAATAAACCTAATGTTGGATTAGTTCTACTAACTCTACATCGGGCCATCACATAGTGGGAGTAATCATCCACAAATATAGCGTAGAATTTATAACTATCATTAGAAGTGTTTGGGGATGGGCCCCATACATCAGTATGTAAGAGTTCAAGTAAATCATATTGTTTTGTAGTAATTTGGGAAAAGGAGCTTTGTGGTGTTTTGTTGTAATGCAGGTAAGGCATGGAAACTGTAGAAGAGCTTTTGCTGAGTAGTGGGACTTGTTTTTGCAGAAGATGTTCACCGAGTTGTTGATGTCAAGTGATGGCTGTGGAGGTTGTGGAAGACTGCAAAGCAAGCCTTGTAGGTGGTGGTTCTGGTGAAGGCCAAACGGAGTAGAGGCCATTGATGCAGCCGCCTTTAAAAAGAGAGGTGTTTGTTTAAAGGTCCTTTATATCAAAACCATTAGGATCAAAGGAAATAAAGCATGAATTGTCATATGTGAGTTTATGAATGGAGAGAAGATTATATTGACTTTGAGGAACATGAAGAATGTTGGTTAATAGGAACTTACGTTGGGGCGTTGGAAGAATTCCTTTTCCTGTGTTGGCTATGTGAAGTGTTTTTTCACTTCCAACGATGACTCAATCATTGTCATGGTATGGTTCAACAATAGACATATGTTGGTGATGTGATTTGAAGTGCCGGTGTTCAGGTACCAGCTTGGATTGAGTACGCCATCAATTCGTAGGGCGGTTTTCTGTGGCGGGTAGGCTTGATGAAGGTGGTGTTGAGCCGATGCCAGCATTCTTTGGCTGTGTGGCTTGGTTTGGAGCAGATTTGACACTAGATTTAGGTATATCTGGGGTATTTTTGCTTGTCACCTCTGTATGGTGGATGGGTTCTGCCACGGATTGATCTACCTAAGCCCTGAGTTCTGGGATTGAACAGGGATAAATGTGGTTGAGAGCTGTCAACGGAGTGGTAATTTTCTATGTGCAATTTTTGTTGTGCGTTGATCTCCTCGCTGCATGGCAGGGAATATAGATCGTCTAGGTTGACAGGGTGTAATTTGGTTCGAATGGCTGTTTTAAAGGCTTCATAGGTTGAGGGGAGTTCGTTTAGGGTGTACAAAATTACATCTTCTATGTCGAGTTTAGACTCTGCAGCAGCGATGTTATCAGACAGAGTTTTGAACTCCGATAGATTGTCAGAAATGGATTGATCTTTCAGAGAGATGTTATGAAGTTCATTTTTAAGTTGTATTACTCAAGAGTGATTGGTTGATTGTAGGCATTTTTCCAGGATGGTTCATATCTCATGGCAAGCTTCCAACTCTAGAATGTAGGAAAGCACGAAGGGAGTTATGGTTGAATAGAGTGTGGCTATGAGATTTCTATCCTTGACATTCTAGGTGACGTACCTTGGATCGGTGATTTGAGGAGGATGATCGGTACCCATCTAAATGTCTGTGCAGGTTGTTTGCTTTGAAGAGTTGGAAGACTTGCACACGCCATATAAGATAGTTGGTTGATGAGAGTGGGGTGTGAATCAGATTTTTGATATTGGACATCAAAAATCTGAGGTCTCGTGATTCTTCCGTGGATGCCGAGGAGCTGCGTGAGCTGGAGCTGTCGCCGGACAGAGTCGGTATTCGTAGACTCCATAGAGGTTGCAGAGCTTCTCTTGGGTATAGGAAGTGCGATTGAGGAGTGTTGAGTGCGGATTCGAGGATTCGTCGTCGGAGAGGTCGATGATTCTAATACCATGTAAAGAACAAGAGGGAGATAAGAGAAGTAGAGAATGCTATAAATCGATTTCGTATAAACTGTAGTATCAAATGCGTACATATAAAGAGTCCTCGGTAGAGGAGGTGACGATAATTACTGGTGACTGTAAGCTCTAGTGAGAATACACAGCAACAACATTCTGAGAGAATGTATTCTTCTTGTTCTACATGAAACAGAGTATGCACGAAAGAGAATGCTTGAATAGGTGGGAAAGGCTTGCTGTTTTACTCAACTATGTGAGGGAGAGAAAATATTGAAGGGAAGGAGGAAAGTCTGGATCTGTTTCATAGAAGAGGAAGGCCACAACTTTATAGCTTGAGTGAGAAGTGAGGTCTATGGCTTTAAGTGTGTGACAGAGAAGTGAGACAGCAATTTTGAAGTTATCAAGGTTTGAGATCTTGATTTCAACATAGTTACATCACCAAAGAAGAAGAATAAGTAAGATTCGATGCCAGAGCATGGCTTGGCTTCCCCATTTTATTTTTGAACCCCTGCTCTGCTTGGCCTGAACGAGCTTGAGTGATATATAAAGAAAAGGGGCGAGGACAACTACTTAACTAGTAGTTTTTTAATAATACTAATATAGTAATTATTGTTTCATTCTATGGCCCAAAAAATTTCAAAATTTCTAAATCGGGCTTATGTTTTGTTAATTACAAAGATTTAACTTATAAGTTAATTTAAAATATTTATTATAATTAATTTAAAATTTGATTAAACTCCATGGTTTCTTATTTGTCTTGCATCAACTTTTTTGTAGTGTGACAAAACTAAACTCCATATAATTAGATAATTATGTTGTATAGAAGCCAAAGGGTTAGCATGCACATATTATTATTTAAACCAAGGAACAAAAAACCGGACCAGATCAGCCGGTTCGACCGGTTTGACCGGTTCAACCGCGAACCGACCTGGATTCTGGTTTTTTAAACCGGTTAAGTCTCATTTTATCAAACCAGCATAAAATCGGCCGGTTTTACGGCTCAACCGGCGAACCATAGAATTGGACGATTCAATTGCCGAAACTAGGCCCGCCCAAAAAATCAGATTTAAGCCAAAAAAATAAGCCCACACTAGCCCAAGCAGAAGGTTTTGTATGGGCCTGCTGATCCAATAATGGTCCATATAAAATAAACTTGATGAGACAAATGGATAGGAACTAAGTTGTAGTCTTGCTTTATTTATAAGCAAAATCGACAATTGTATTGTAGAATTTATGATGTACTAAACAATTTTGTATTAAATCCAGTTTTGCGTGTGGGGCCCACAAAATTGTATATTTTAAATCTAAATCTTAATAATTTGAGAGCAATGTGGAAGCCAAATTTTGGTCATCTTAAGAAATATATATATATATATATATAATATTATTAAAATGATTGATATATACTAGTATCTTCAAAAAAAAAGTTTAGATATACTGATATAAAAAAAATTTTCAAATTGTTAAAAAATGCAAAAATTTTTTTATTACACAAAAAATCCTAAGCACACACAAAATATATATTTTTTAGAAGTTTGGGAGCCAAATAATTTAAAAAAAAATTAAACTTTTAATATTTTTTTTTGTATATTATTTAATTTATTTATGATTTATTGAATCAAAATGGTTCGACCAACAGTTATCCTTCGAACCTTGAACCTCTCGCGTTAACTGATGACCGGTTCAATTTTTAATTCGTTGGTTTAAATGATTTCTACTAGATTATAGCATTTATATAAGTAATATTGGAATAATTATCACACAACAAGGCAATATAAGAGAATATTCATTCATTTTATTGATCCAAACATTGTTCATCTGATGGATGGATATTATTACCTCGAGTAGTTGTCTTGTCATTATATTCTTATATGCTTAAATGAATGTTCTTTGTGTTGCATTCAGATACATATATGGTTCAGAACATGCACAAATAAATATTATGTACTTGTAATTTCTTAGTGAGATATTTTTAAGCAGGTCATAGTGGATGTAGATTACAATTAAGTAGTTGAACCACTGTAATTTTTAATCTCTTATTCTTTTTTCCATGTGATTGTTATTCTTTTACTGGTTGAAATGATTTAATAGAACCACATCTCGATTCATAACTTCCTCAAATTAAACTCTAATATGATAAAATATGCATATGAGAATGATGTTTTCTCCATTTTAATATAAATATTTAGAGGTTATTTGGTTTGAGGAAAAAAAAACTGTAGCAAGATAAATTCAATTTACAATGCTTTTAGGTAAAATAAATGCATTATAAATATTCTTTAGGTTTTTGGTACTTTACAATGCATTTAATTCTTGTGCTTGTTTGGATGTAAAGTAATTAAATATATAAATAAAAAGTAAAAATAAAGAGCTGCCAATTTGTACAGTCCAATATTAGATTCAAGCCACGATCTTGGGCTGCCAAGACCAGTTGAGGTTGGTTGTGATCAGTTTAGGATTGTAAAACATGGTAAAACTGATAAAATAGGTCACACGATCTTTGGGTATTCCATAGAATGAGGGCTGTTGTGTAGCAGTGTGGAATGGCATGGGTGTATAGGCAATGCATTATTTTCTTTAGCGTTCTACGTAAGATATCAGGGATTTATCCACCCCCGTGAGCTCTCGCCAAAGCACTTATGAAGAATGTTACTGTGAAAACATCGAGTGATCACCAACTTTATCACCTTTGGAAACGAAGATAAACAAGCAGCAAAAAGCAAGAAAAATAGAGCATCCTGAATAGACAGATTTTATGTGAAAATCCTCAAGATCAGAGAAAAATCACGAGACCACCACAAAGAACAAAGTGTTTAATTAGTTGAGGGGCAGCGAAACAAGGACTTCACTATGATAATTAAGAAGATACAAGAGTAGTCACCCTTAAAGAGCTCATAGAGCATTTCTCAGCCAAACTCATAGCTTCTTTCTCATAACACTATAACTTGAATAGCCTCTAGACACTAGCCTCTACAGCTGTCCCAGTCTCAAACAGCAGGTTTGATGATGGCATGAGGAGTAGACTCGGTGCTGTCAAGATGCCCATATAGATTATTGGTTTTGAATAGTTGGTCTACCTTAGCACGCCAAATAGGGTAGTTCTCGGAGGTAAGAGGTGTGTAGATGATATTCTTGATGTTGGATATCAATAAGTTGAGGTCCTCCTTTGCTTCAGATGAGTAGGTGGAATTACTGTGACGGGGGCTGGAGTTGCTGTTGGATTGAGAATCCGCATTAGTGGATTCCATGGATGCAGGTTTGTCTGGAAATATGAAGGATCACAGGGGACGCTGACGTTTTTGATGTTCTTGATCATGAAGAAGAGATGTCGATTCGTGACGAAGAATATCGATTTGTTGAGGCAGATGTTCGGTGCAGAAGAGAAGAGATCGGGGTAGAGCATCGAGGAGGAACCTTGCTCTAATACCATGAAGAGAGCGAGAGAAAGGAGAAGAGGGTACTAGAGGCGGGAGAAATGATCTACTTATCATTACATTACAGAATGTAGCAATACATTTATATAGCGGTAATAGGGTAGGCGTATGATGCCTGATGATGGCGTGATTAGAGTGGACGCCGCCTGAGATCAATTCTGCCTGTTATTAATATCTTCTAATGAAAAAGCCTTTGTTGGTATGGCTATATCATGGTTTGTATGGTATTGATGACTAGGTTATATTTAAGGGTATGGATTTGTGTTGTAATCTAAATCACGATGTTTTATGACAGGAAGAAACTTGGAGATGTTCCTGAAGAAAGGAGGCATCGGCTGCTCTCTATACTGAGATCTAAGAGGTATTTCATTATGCTTATTTTGCTATTTTGATGTTCATAATGTTAAGAAGTATATTCCGTTTTTTGGCATGTGGGTATATGCTGGGCTGATAATACAGACTATAGCATTATTTAGATTTACTTGAGCAATTTCATGCTATTTCCAAGTAAATTTTTTAAATGCAGGCATGTCCCTATGGTTTGGGAACTAACAGGCACTCGCTATCAGGATGCCAAGCTGGCTAAGCAATCCGCATCTAAATTGTTGTCTCTGGATGAAAGTTCTCCGACTCTAGAGTATTGGAGATGTAGAACAAGCAGAGGTGCTAAATATTTTTGTGTTTGTTACTAGCATTTTTTAGGAGCCTTATAATCATCTCTATATATTGTCACAATTGTAACCTAAATGCAAATCAGAAAATGTTTGAATGATCATATCAAATGTTATGTATTTTTTGTATTTCCTTGACTTGACCTGCAATAACTCATTTTAAAATACTAGGCAATAATTTGGTAATTATAAACAAGCAGCAATTTAGTAGTTACACAAGTTCAGCCATTTTGCAATTGCCTTAAATAGGGATTTATGAAAAATTGAAAGTTTTCTTTAAATTTTGAGCTATTATTTCTATTATTATAACAATAATTTTTCTTTTTCTAATTTCTTAATTTACTACTCAAGAGGCCTCCCCACCCGTCGCCCTTCATATAGTTTCTCGGCTCTAGCTCTCTTAACAAGCCAGGCAGATCAAAAGGAGCAATTAGTACAGTGTTGTCAATCATTAAACGGGGGCCTATGCCTTTCTACCCTCCTTTTCTTCTACTACTTGGTCGACTTCTTTTGCCTCTCCCAAAATTGCAGCATTCCCTCATTCACCTAAACTTTCTTTCCTTTTCATAATCGACAAATACTAGGGAAAGTTATGGCCCCTATCCTTTTTCCTCTTCAATTTGAAGTATTAACGTTTAGGGCTTGAATATTCTAAACTCCACTGCTATAACGACTGCAACAACCTTAATTGTATCATATTTCCTATTCTCCAATGAAAATTTTAAGGTGTGGTCTTAGATTGCTGCCTTCTTAATTTTGATGAAAATATTCTTTACGATTCAAGTTATTTTTTGTTCAATCTTAGTTCAGATTTTCTTAAAATTAGAGAATGGTAGCGAAACTAATTCCCCTCCTAGGGTAAAATTGGTAAGACAATCTTATATTTTTTCCCAATTTTCATTTCAATTTATTGAGGGGCTGCTTAGCATGAGAAAATCTGAGGGTAAATAAATTTGATTATAGTGTAATCATATTACTTTACTGTTGTTTAGTAATTTTACTGGGAATTTAACATTTTCCTATTTGGAATAAAGTAATCTGCGAGTGTGGTGTTGAGTAAATTGGGGGTAAAATTACCCCCAATTTTTTTTTAGGGATTCTATTAAACGAATTGTTCGAACCATTTAATCAAACGATTCTTTCGTTCGAACAACTCGATCGAACGATTTGATCGAATGATTCTTTCGTTCGAACGATTCTTTCGTTCGAACGATTCGAATGAACGATTCGATCGAACGATTCTTTCGTTTGAATGATTCGACCGATTTGATTGAACGATTCTTTCGTTCGAATGATTTGATCGAACCATTTGATTGGATGATTCTTTCGTTCGAACGATTCGATCGAATGATTCGATCGAATGATTCTTTCGTTCAAATTGATTTCGAACGGATTTCAATCGATTGGAACGAAATCAGTTTCATTCATATTGATTTTCACTGGAGAAAATGATCAACGACCTTGTTCGCCGGAGAAGACGACCAACGACCTCATTCGCCGAAGAAACGATGCCGGAAATTATCTGTTAGTTCAAACGAACAAAATCGTTCGTTCGATTTGGTTTGTTGGAACGAATGAACTCGCTCCGCTGCTCCGCTCAATCCTCGTAATCTTGAGTTGCACCCGATTCAGGCGTAACACAAATCTCCCGTTTCTATAGATATTAACGCACAATTAGATTACACTGTAAAAGTTTTTTACCTGTTTTACTTCAAGCCAAACGCATGTAATTTTACTTTACATGAAATGTTTTTATTTCACTCCTGTTTTACTTGTGAGAATATGTGAAACTGATTTCGTTCTCTCAATCCAAGCGCATCATAAATTTTACTTGAGAGAACATGTGAAACAAAAAGATACAAACCCCTACTTTTCGACTAACTTTTCATATAGGGCCATTTCGTTCAAATCGATTTCGAACGAAATCGATTTCGTTCATATCGATTTTCACCGGAGAAGACGACCAACGACCTTGTTCGCCAGAGAAGAAGACCAACAATCTCATTCGCCGGAGAAATGATGCTGGAAATCATCTGTTCGTTCAAACGAATGAAATCGTTCGTTTGATTTAGTTCGCCCGAACGAACTCGCTCCGCTGCTCAGTCTCCATAATCTTGAGTTACACACGATTTAGGCGTAACTCAAATCTCCCGTTTCTGTAGATTAATATCTGAAATTTTTCGCCCATTTTATTGGAATACACTGTAAAAGTTTTTCGCCCATTTTATTTCAAACCAAACGCAAGTAATTTCACTTTATCTGATTTTTTTTTACTTTACCCCTGTTTTACTTCAAACCAAACAACCCCTAAATGCGAACTTTGACTGAAAGTGGGAAACAAAAAGATGCAAACCCCTACTTTTTGACTAACTTTTCATATAGGGCCATTTCTATTGGTTATTGGAGTATGAAGGGTCTTCCACCGTGTATTTCTTTTACAACATGATCCTCATTGTAAAACATAAAAAAATAAAACTAGTAGGTTTTTTAGGTTTATTTATTGGCTGTCCAAGATGTACATTTTTTTTTAAATAGTGAACTTAATATATGATGAATTAAGATGTTTCAAGAGACCAAAAGTATCTCAAAGTAAGTAAATTTTATTTCTATTTATTAGTAAATCTATATTTGCAAGTTTTCAGTTTCAATTTTTCAAAAAAATGATATGATTAAGTTTTTCATTACCTTATAAGTTTTAAAAATAGTAGCATCCAAGTTTTAATCATATTTAATATTTGGAACACGGCATATTAATAAAAATAGCAATTAATTAATACTTAACAAAGAATATAGAAATGATTAATAACAACTGGAATAAGAAAAAAATCTTAATTAGAATAATATTGGAGAGGTAAAGCGTTATGCTCTTTGGTTGAAGCTCTTGAAGGTGCAGTTTATTTATTTTTAAAGGAGTGTGAGATCAAAGAGAAGCCCTTTTTTGGGTGAAGCTCTTTCATGAGCAGTTTATTTATTTTAGGAGAGTGATGTTACTATTAGTTCGAACATGTAAAAGTTCTTAAAAAAGAAAAATTACTTGTAAGATAAAGTAATTTAAATATGTGAGTTCCAGCCCTCGATTAAAAGTTCATGAATAACTCTTTAGTATAACTTCACCGCCAAGGCATAGTCCTACTAAATAGAATTGATTACATAAATACTCTGTTTTATATGATCAGGTAGAAGCCTTTCCTTAAGTTTGAAATGAAGAAGATTCTTTTTAATAGTTTCTTCCCATGACTTTTTGGTCTTTCTTTCTTCTTAGCTTGCAAAATTCATAAAATGAAGTTTTCTAAAAAGAGCATTGAATCTACATATTATGCTGAACCATCAAAGACCACATTTTCTAAAAATACATTCCCTTGGAGCTACACTAATATTGCTTTGAATGAACTCATTTTTTATACTATTATTTTAAGTATTCCACTCTACCTCAGAATTCTCATTTAGGTAACACTTACTATGCCGATAATGTTTTTCTTTGCATGCTAACATTCTGTCCCATATAACATCGCAGGCCTTGTAGCATCTCTATAATATTTTTTTTAATTTTGAGTGGGATTTTCGATCACACAATAGTGTTGAAATCCTCTATTTTATCAAAATAGTTTGAATCCTATTAATGACATTACCATTTATTTCATCATTAATCTGTATAATTGAATCAAGATATTTGAAATTTACTCTTATTGATCACATGATTCTTAATTGCTGTGTTGATATTATGGCTTCTTTTATGATTAAAGTTGTACTTCATATATTTTGTGGTAGATCTATCAAGATGAAATCCTTGATGCATTTTAATAGTAATTGAAAAATCATAAGACAAGCCAACTTGTGACCAAGCACATTCAATAACCCTGCTATACATATCTTCATTTACATCCATATAAGCTACACAAGTTCTTTTTCTTTCCGTTATTCATCAAAGAACTTCTCTTTATTCTTTAACATGTGCCTTTTCTTGATCGATTAAGATTAAATGGATATGCTTACTTTCTTATAATCTCTTTATCAAATCTCTTAGTGAATCCATAACTTCCATAGTAGGTCTATTAGCACAAATCCAAATTGATTTTGTGAAATTTGGTGTCCCATTGTAATCTATATTTAACCGTTCTCTCCAAAAGTTTCAAATAGGACTTTTAATTTGAGATTCTCTTATAAATTGTATTATTTTTGTGCATTGCATTTATTCTTATAAATTGATATAACAATACTCATTCTTTACTCATTCAACTTCTTATTAGCCTTTAAAATGGTATTTCATTCCTTGTCTAGACATTTTTGCACATCAATGGGATGTCTTTGATCCTACCCCTTTTCATACTTTATCTTCTTTAAAGCATTCTAAATATCTATTTTCCTAATTTGCTAAATAAAAGTGCAATTGATGTCAGTTTTCTGATGGTGAAATCTATTCATGTTAATTTTGTTGATATAACCTTTATATAAAACTTAGTAAAATACATTCTCTATTTTAAATACTTAAAATAATTTTTTGATCAATATTTTGATATATTTTGTTTGGGGAATGTTTATAATTATCTCTTAATTATATTTGTCTCTCCTGTAAATATTTATAGCTTTTCATTTAAATCATCAATAACCATGGTTATAGCAAATATTTTTAAAAACTAGTCTGGTAATCAATCAAGCTAGGAGGAAAGACTTAAGGTTTGAAGGTTGGATCGGGGGTAGATTCGGAGTTGAACCATGATGGTCATAAATCATAAGTAATAATTAAAATTATTTTATGTTAAAATATAAATCAATTTTTATATTTTGATGAGAAATCTATTTATTTTAAGCAAAAATATTCATTAAATAGTTAAGCAATATTGAAATGTTAATAACGACATAAATAAAATTGTTAAATTAATCATTTGCATACTAAAAATATACATGAATATTGAAGAGAAAGATCATATTTGCAATTGTTCTGAAGAGTAGTAGCAATCCAATGAACTCATTACAGTCATGGAAATAAAGTGTAGAAACAAATGAATTGATTTAAGAATAAAGTGAAATCACCTGAATTGAAATTGATTCACATATCTCTTTCCAAATGAAATATCTAAAAGAGTGACACCCAATAATATGAAATAAGCCAATGACATCATAAATCATTCTAGTTTTATTTAATATAAGTATATTGTGCTTGCCAATATCAAACACTAAAATAAGAATTATGTGCAACAAACAAACACAATAAAATATTCATACACATGCATAGTTTCTATTAATGCCAAACCATCTAGTATTTTAATCTTCTGTGAAATTTTGCTTCAAAAACTCAAATTTTGTCTCCCTAAAAGATTTCAAATCACTTAAATTAATATTTCATTTATGGTCACATAGATTACATTATTAATTTTATATAGTTATCTCTAAAGAGTGAAACTAAAAATGAATAATATATTAAAATATTGTATGATTTGAAATGGCATTTAGTTACTAGACTCATCAAGACGAGGAACATCTTCTTTGTAAATCTCATATGCTAAGTCATCAAATTCTAGTTCTAGAATAAAAACATCTCCAACCACCAAAATTCTACAGCAGCAAGATTAGTATAACCCAATGGATCATAATCTCATTTCCTTGAGCTCAATCTGAATAAAAACAATTAGTTAGCAATTTATTTTAAAACATGTTTAGAATTGATAATAAGTCAAAAGACTTTTATTTTAAAAAATTCTATTTGAAAGAAATATAAAACTTAGAGACTGTACCTTCTCCTTAAATTAAGATTATATTGAACATAAATAATATCATTTAGCCTTCGGTGTTCCAAGTGGCTTCTTTGTTATATATGAATTTTCTCAAACACACTCCAATTATGCTCACAACTTGACAATGAGTATGTTTTGCTTAGAATACATATTGCAAATCCTTACAAATTTTGGGAACTTAACTATTCTTCACCATCTGCAAAAAAAATATTAATATCAAGATAATGAGAAAAAAATAAAAAAATTATTATACAAAATTTAACCATGTTGCATTTCTCTGAACATGGACATGGCAGTTGACATTTCAATGCATCAAGGTTTTCTCTTAAAAAACTAACTTCATTCATGGCAAGCTTTGTTTTGCTACAAACTTTAATTACAATCAGATTTATCAATCTTAGCATAACTCTAGTGATATAGCACAACCAACATTTGTTCGAGCTAGAGTTGTGAGATGCGCTTATGCTAAAGAGTTGAGGGTTTGAAAATTTAGTTTTATTTATTTACTAGAGTTTCTGTTGTGATTTAATGTAATAAATATGTAATTTTATTTTCATTGACATTTGGGACTTGTTTGGAGAATGGAAGTGATTTGAGACTCAAAAGGGGTTTAAAGGGGGCCGTATTGGTTTTTTGACCAAAGGAGAGCTCTAATATTTAGAAGAGGCTATGTATTTGTAATTTTCTGGAAGTGGAAAAAATTAAGTTTGATTCTAGAAAGAAGCTACTTGCTCTTGAGTTTTGGTGTTGACAACCGAAATGATATGTAGGTATGTACAGTCGACGATCACTAGGGTGTGCACAATTCTGAAGAGTTAAGGAGTGAACAATCTTGGTAGTTATCTTTTTATTTTGGTTGTTTTTTGTTTGATATCATTGCGTTTTCAATTACCTTACGCTTCATTTTATTTCATCAAAATTCGATTTTGTTTCAATTATCAAACACCCTTCCAACGAAACTTGCACAAAATTCCGAAGTTGAACGATCATTTGAACACTCAAAACGATTTCCTTCAACTTTGCGCCATCATTTTTAGTATCAGAGCTCAGTTTCACGACCTCATCCCTTAGAAAAAATTGTTTAGAATTTTGAGTGCTTTTCACCATAAATTTTCAGGCTTTTTGAGTTTTTATTTTGTTTTTTTATTTTTAACTATTCTGGTCGCTGCCATCCGCCACCGTCGCTGGCAACTATAGTTGCCATCAACCACCTTCAAAAATGCTCCACAGTTCCCAGCCCACGAGACTTGAACTAGCTTGACCCGACTCTAAACGGCCTGACCCGAGCTCTGCATTTCGCATGTGCGCATGCCAACGCTCACACGCCTCTTTCAACGCATGAAAGCACGCCTGCAAGGATCCTCCATCGACGTCATCAACTTCTGATGCTCCGTTCTTTGCCGTTTGAATTTTGATTTGCAAATTATTTTCACCGTTGGATTCCAGATAGAACCGCCTTCAATCCAGAAGTGAAAAATTTTCATTTTCATTTTAAGTGTACTGTGGTCTTCATTGTGATCGATGATCCTTTTATCTTTCACGGTGGCAATTTTCTTACAAATTTTTTTACTGGGGTCTTCATATTTTTTTCTAACTTTTTGAGTTTTTTTGTTTTATATTTTATATTGTTCTGGTCGCCGCTATCATCCACCATTGTTGGACGTCAACCACCTTCAAAAATGCTCCGCAGTTCCCAGCCCGCGGGACTTGAACTAGCTTGACCTGACCCTAAATAGCCTTTTGCATGCGTGCATGCTAGAGCACACACCTATTTCTACGCACGAAAGCATGCATGCGAGGATCCGCCATCGTCGTCATCGACTTTCGATGCTTTGTTCTCTGCCGTTTAAACTTTGATTTTCGAATTGTTTTTGTCGTTGGATTCCAGACACCAGACAGAACCGCCATCAATCCAGAAGTGAAAAAATTTCATTTTCATTTTGAGTGCACTGGGGTCTTCATTGTGATCGACAATCCATCTATCTTTCACTGATGTAATTTTGTTACGAATTTTGTTTTCAAATCAATTATAATTTTATAATTGAGTCTCTTGCTGAGTTACAAATATTGCATATCTTGATGCAAGTTTTATAAGTATATTTTGTGTTGTGGTTCATTAGTGTGCTCTATCTTCAAAACTAGCCATTCTCTTGTATCTAGATTACTCTAATTTTAGTGACCACTTGCAAGAGAATGTTTCCACTAAATGAGAACCATTATATGGTGCGAAGCACACTTTTTATTTGTTGAATTGTGCAAAATATTTTTGCTTCTCTTATTGCATTATCTTTGGTTGGTATACATGTGTTTGCTTGTTGTTGTTTGTGTTTCACTTGAGTGTTACTTGTGAAAAATGTGTGGTAAATGATAATCACGGCAATGAATACCCAAATTAATCAATGAGAACTATCTAAGAATGACTTAGATCAAAGATTGCAAGGGATATAAGCAACACTGGGAAGGTTAGTGGAAGAATTATATCAGTTAAGCATTGTTTTTAGGGAAAATTGTTGTACTTGACCTCCTGTACAACCAAACCCACAACCACCATGATGTTTACAAATCCACTTCATTGTAGAGAGGAGCATGAAGAATATGATGCTCAGAAGAATCCCAACTATAGGAGACAAAACATCCATAGTGAAAAACTTGACTTGATGAGTTTGAAGAGGATCGATACAATGGACATTATTATCAAGCTAGGGATCGAGCTTTTCAGGAGAGGCCTAGAGTGAAACCATAGCTTAGAAGAACTGATAGATGAGGAAGTAGAGAGAGAGAAGGTACTGAGTATCACTCACTGAAGGGTATAAAAGTCGAGGCATCTACTTATGGTGGGACATATAATTCTGATCAATTTCTTGATTGGCTGAGACAAATTGAGGAACTCTTTGAATGACATGAATTAGATGACTATTAGAAGATGACCTTTGTGAGAAAGAAACTAGTAGGACAAGCTAAAATATTATGGAATAGTTTCTTGTTGAAAGAAGAGAGGGGAGGTAGAAGGAGAGTTAGCTTGATTGAAATGAGGTAAGTGGCTAAGGATTAGTATTATCCATGTTGTAGTTATCATAGGCACCTTCATGCCAAGTTTATGACATTGGGGTATGGATCCATGAGTGTTACTGAGTATGTTGACATGTTTGAGGATTTGGTTGCTAAAACCAATTGTTAGGACTTTGATTGGTAGTCGGCCAATAAGTTTGTGCTAGGTTTAAGGATGGATCTTAGGCACCAAGTAGAATTGAGACATCCACTGACTGTAGAGGATGCTATTCACTATGCATTATTGTTAGAGTATCAATCTAAGGCTTCATCTTTTAGGTCTAAAAATGTTGTACTGCTGAATCCTAGGTGAGTCAATGGCCTTCAAATTCTCAAGCTATTCCCGCTCCTGAGACACATGTAACACAAAGCACTAGGAAACTTAAGGACGTTGTTTGTTATAGGTGCAAAAAAATGGGGCATTCATGACATGAGTGCACTTATATTTGACCACAATAATCTTACAAGAAGAGTTTAGGGAGAAAGAAGATTGCGAGGCTTATCGTGAGGGTGATCAATTTGAAGATGAAGAGTTTGATATTAGTGAGGATGCATATCTGGGTTGTCTATTGTTTGAGCACCACTGCCGATGAACAAGATTGGAGGAACATATTAAGCATGTCGTTGTTTTGTAATGGGGTAGGTTGTAAGTTGATCATTGATTGGGGAAGTTCCATAAATGTGGCATCTACACACTTTATCTTAGGTAAAGTTGGTTTCCAAACTGCACCTAGATCCATTCAAAAAGTTAGTTGGATCAATCAAGCATCTCTTTCGGTCACACAGAGGTGTATAGTACCCATCATAATGGGGAGTTGTGAGGATCAAATTTGGTGCGATGTTCTTTCGATGGATATAGCTTTTATTCCATTAGGGAGATTATGGTTATTTGATATGAATGTGATTCATTATGGGAGGGATAACAATGATCTGTTCAAATTTAAACAAACAAAAATCAAGCTATATTCATGAAATCTAATGTTAGGACCCCATTATCATTTGCTTTCAGTTCAATTCCTTCATCATCATCTTCTATATCATCTGTAGGTCCTATGACATTCAAACCTTCTGATCAGCCTTCTAGTGCAAAACCTCTGCTTCATTCAAAGAAAGGGGTGAGATTACAACTGGTCACCATTTCACCTTTTGTTCTGCATGCTGAGTTTGTTGGACTAAAACATTGAGAGAATTTGTTGGATCTTTATCAATGCACATTTTACATGTGAAGGAGATTATGCCTGTATCTGATGGGTGTATCAGTGCCCCCACTTGTGTTAAGCATGTTAACAGACTTCCCTGAAAGGAGTTTGGATGATTTACCTAGTAAGTTTCCACCATTGCATAATATTCAACATGCTACTAATTTGGTTTATAGTGCCCAATTACCGGTTAGCACATTATCAACTTAATCTGCTAGAACACGATGAACTACAACGATAGGTTGATGAATTTTTATGAAAGGATTTCTTGAGAGAAAGTTTGAATTCGTGTGCCGTACTAGCTCTTTTAACTACAAATAAGGATAGCACCTGTAGGATATGCATTGAATGTGTAAAGAATATCAAGAGAGGGAGAAGAGGAGAGTAATAAAGGCTCAGATATATTTTTTTCATATTACATTCAACATTTCTCCTCATATATATAGATGTAACATAAGTATGTATATATAAGTAACGAGTCTTCAGTCGTCTGATGTAGATGTCTTGATTGTGTGGCATGAATGTTTTGATGGCTGCTATTATCCCCTGACAAATGAACCATTGTGATTGGACATAGTAATTTGGATCTGCAAGTTTGAAGCTCGATGTGGAGAGCAGCTTTGTCAATATGTTGACTGTTTGTTACTATATGGGAATGTGTTGTAGCTGAATTTCTTATTTCTGCATTTTTTCATGGATAAAGTGAAAATCGACTTCCACGTGTTTGGTATAGGCATGGAAGATCGAATTTCTTGCGAGTGCAATTGCTAAGATGTTGTCGCAAAATATGGTGGTGGGTTTGTTTTGAGAGATGCTAGACTCTTGAAGTTGTCTACAAATTTAGATGACATATGTTGTAGTAGTGGCTAGTGCTTGATATTCTGCTTTTGTGGAAGAGCGAGTCTCTTGGCGCTCCAGGAGATTCGTGTATTTTCCAAGAATACGCAGTAGCCGGTGGTGGATTTGCGATCATTTGAATCTCCTACCCAATTTGAGTCTGTGTATGCTTAAAGATATAGATCATCCGGTTTGATGGGAAGTCTTAGATGATGGGTGCCTTTGATATACCTTATGATGCGTTTGAGTTGATGAAAGTGAGCTTGGGTGGGATTTATGCATGTGTTGACAGACTTTGTTGATGGCAAGGCTAAAATCGGGACATGTGATAAATAGATATTGTAGTGATCTGATGAGTTTTTTGTTGAGTTTCAGTTGGTTGAATGGTGGGGAGGGTTTAAATGGTAGCGATTGTGTTATAATGGGTGTTTTAGTTGGGTTATAGTTTTCCATGCCATATTGTTTGGGTAGGTTTAATGCATATGTTGATTGGCTTAACATTGGGCCAGCCGATGTGTGTATGAGGGTGATCCCAAGGAATGTGTTTGGTTTGCCAAGATTCTTCATATGAAAGCGTTCGGATAAGGGAGTTTATGGTGGTTGTGGATAGGTCGGCTACTAGGATATCATCAACATAGATTAGGATGTATGTTGGGTTTGGAGTTGTTGTAATTTAGTAAGGAGAGATTGGCATGGCTTGTTTTGAATCCTTGGGTGTGCAGGAAGTTGGCTAATGTGGAGTACTATTGTCATGGGGATTGTTTGAGGCTGTGTATTGCTTTATTGAGTTTGTACACGTGGTGAGGCTTGTGCGGGTCTTCAAATCCCTTAGGTTGTTTCATATAGACCATTTCTTTTAGATTACCGGGTAGGAAGGCATTGTAAACGTCTAGTTGTGCCATATGCCACTTGTGGTGGATGGCTATGATGAAGAGAATTCTGATGGTAGGTATCTTTTTCTACGGGGCTGAAGGTTTCAAGGTGTCTTGTGATGTGCCACCATGTCATTGTCGTTATATTTGGTATAGTATGTTCATTTACAACCAAGATGTTTTGGTTTGTCTGAGGGGCAACTAGTGTCCAGATTTGCTGATTTTGTAGTGTTCAAAATTCTTCTTGCATTGCTCATTTCCAAACTTCTGATTTGACTGCTTTGTTGTATGTGGTAGGAGCGGTAGTTGATGTTTGGGTGAGGAAGAGGTGGGTTAGAGGTTTGTGTTGAATTGTTCCTCTTTTGAGGCGGGTCATCATTGGGTGTCTTGGGGGATTGGTTTTGTGGCTTCATGTATACTTCTGGTTTTTGTTGAGGTTTGATCGATGGGATTGGATGATGGGATTGTGGGATGAGTGTGGGTTTGATTGGTTGTTGTTTGGGCTGTTGGGAAAGTGGGGTTATAGATAGTTTGTTGGTATATTGGTTGAGGTGTTGCAGTTGAACTTGTATGTTTGTAGTGAGGGTTGTATGAGGTCGGTTTGAGAATTAGTGGGCTGGTGTATGATTTGGTTTTTTTTGTTGTTGAGTGGTGTTTTCGGTGTTGTAGATGAAGGGAAAGTTGATTTGATGAATTGTGACAGACCTTGATTACGTATGTCTGCATTTGCACGCAAATGTACGTGGTTTGAAGTAATATGGGATGGTGAGATTCTGAGATTTATCGTCCTCTGAGAACGGTATTTTGATTTGTTACTAGAGTATATTTAATTTCAATAACGTTTAAGAAATCTTTTTGTTTGGTTTTGAATTTCTAAATTATAATTCCTAGATTACTTTGGTTTTGAAACAATTTTTGGAAAATTGGGGAGAGTTGATGTTAAACATGCAACTCACTATGGGTTCATGCAAGTTACTCTTCATCTCAATTCCATGTGAAGTCAATTGGATTAATTTTCATTTTATTATTAACAAATTTAGTATTCTCTAATGGATATACTAAATTTACTAAATCTTATATAGTACTCTGAAACGAACACTTTAAGGTTCAATCTCGGCATATAGATATCCATGTGATCTCTTAGTGAATGAAATATCTCTTACGTTTAAGTGATCAAATCTACATTTTTACTTGTATCACATGAACTTGATTTCACTTATGGCTTACACGCATCTACTTTTAATTTAGCTAAGGAAATGAGCTGCGAAGCTAAAGGAGTTTATGCCATATCACTTGTAGCTTAACGCTCTTGAAGTCCTTGCATAAATCAAGAGTGAGCTATGGAGCTCTATATGTAGTTCTTGGCTCACATGCTTCAAGTTCATACCTCAAATGATATGAACTGAGCTATGGAGCTCAGAGAATATTAAGTTATATTTTCTCATGGCTCAAATGATTAAGCTTTTGTCCTAATGTATGCACAGGCTGTTTTCGCACAACAAATGTTATCACGACCGTTCGTGGCGTTAACGCTCGAGAGTGCACATCTTTTTGGGTGAAAACGATCATTAAGCTCTATGAGATTTTTATTTAAATATATAGTAAAATAATGATATTTAGAAAGATTCATCATTCTCCAACTTGTTCATACACAAACATTCAAATATTTTGAGATATAAATGACATTTCATTGATTAGAAAAGTTTACAAGTATTACACCATGATTTCTATATGTTCTTGCCCAACCCTCTTCAAAAGGGAGTTAGGCTGCCATTACAATAGAAACACAAGAAATGCTACAAGAAATGCTGAGCTTTTTCATTGTTCTTATAAGAAAATAACAAGAAGATACATTGAGAATACAATACTCAGGAACAATCTTTGGCATTCTCTTCGTCTTCTTCCGTCTTCAATCTCCTTTCCTCTCTTTGCTCTTTGTGTTCTTTGTTCTTCTCAAACTATAGCCTTCTTTTCCTTCTTAGGGTTGGGAAGTTCTAAATATCTTCTTTTCCAAACTCAAAATCAGAACCATTGCTAACTCTTTCATCTTCCTTTTTTCAGCCTCCCCCTCTTCTTAGCAGCCAACATTTTTCTTCTTGAAATTGGATTTGCAATTAATTTTATTCCTTTATTCTTTTAGAAATGAGGGATTTTAATGTTTTGCATTAATTCTTATTGTGGGAAAATGGGGAGTTTTAAATATTTTGGTTATCCCAATGCTGACTTGGAGCAGGTTTCCAAGGCAACAGTATGGTGCGTGCTACAGCGCGGTTTAATGCCTCACTTTCGGTTTGTCTGACTCCACGACGCGCATAGCGTCGGAGTCTCTGGAATTTTGGCGTTATGACGCCTCGTAGCGCCTTAGTCTCGGGAAATTGGGCGCAGTGACGCGCCGTTGCATCCGAGTCTCTGGAATTCTGGCTCTATGGCACGCTGTAGCGTCTCAGTCTCGGGAAATTTGGCGCTGTGGAGCGCTGTAGCGCCTTGGTCTCGGAGGCTAGGTGCTGTGGCACGCTAGAGCGCCTTAGTCACGGGAAATTGGGCGCTGAGGCGTGTTGTAGCGCCTTATTATGGGAAAACCAGGTGCTGTGGCGCGTTATAGCCTTTTAGTCTCAGGAAATTGGGCGCTGTGGTGCGCTGTAGCACCTTGGTTTCGAGGAGTCAGACGCTATGGCGCTCTATGACTCCTCGCTCTTGGAAATTTGGGAGTTACGGCTCGCTATGACATCTTCCTCTTGGGAATTTTGACGCTACGGCGCACTGTAGCACTTTGCTCTCTAGAGCAAGGGCGCTATGGCACGCCATAGCGCCCTGCGATGTCTTTTTCATTCAATTTTCATTTTCTTTCTATTTTAATCTCTTCATACCTGAAATGGCATAAAAACACACTAAAAGTACAACTAATCATAATAAAAACATAAATTATAGCACAAAATTTACTATGTTTATTGAGTTCATCAAATTGGATGTGTCTTGAAATTAGGGAAGATGATTTTTTGGGATTGCAACAAATGTATCCTTTATGATTGGGTGAGTAGCCTAAAACGATGCATGGGACAGATTTTTGGCCTAGTTTTGCTATTTTTGCGGGAGGTAGAAGACGGTGGAGGAGAGATCTTGCTTTGGTACCGTGTAAAGAGTATCAAGAGAGGGAGAAGAGTAATATAAGGATATGTTAGATTTAATAGTTGTCTGATAAGTATGTGTGTGTGTATATATATATATATATATATTTATATTTATAGGTAACATAAGTATGTATTTATAAGTATTGAGTCTTCAGCCGTCTAATGTAGATGTCCTGATCGTGTGGCGTGAATGTTTTGATGGCTGCTATGAGAATGTAGAGCCATAAACAAGATCGACATTTTCCAATTCCATTTTTGAATGATATGTTAGACTTAATAGCCAACTCTAACTTATTTTCCAAACTTAATCTTAGGAATGGCTATCTCTAAATTAGGATAATGCAGGTGATGAGTGGAAGACTGCTTTTAAGAAACCAGGGGGGCTATATACATGGCTTGTCGTGTCTTTTTGGATGTCTAATGCACCAAGCATTTTCATGAGACTAATGCATACTATGTTGGGACATTTTTTTGGAAAGTTTTTGGTAGTGTATCTTGATGATATACTTATTTTTAGCATGGATGAGGAGAGGCATTTAGAACATTTGATGTTAATATTGAAAAAGTTTCTAGAGGAGAAACTATTCTTTAATAAAAATAAATGTTCATTTATGCTGCATGATGTTATTTTTTTATGTTTCTTAGTATCCTCTGTATGTATCAAGACATATCCTGTTAAATCCAAGCCATTATTGATTGGCCCACACCTAAGAGTTTCATAAAGTTTTTATGGGCTAACAACATTTTATTGGAGGTTTGTGAAGACGGTTAGCACTATTATGGCTCCTAATATTGAGATTTTGAAGTGCAACAACTTTAATTGAACTCCTAGTATTGATAAAGCTTTCCACTTCATTAAAAGGGATCATGACCACCTCACCGTTTTTAGACTTCCAAATTTTGAAAAGATGTTAGAAGTCGCTTGTAATGCTTCAGGAATTGATGTAGGTGAAGCATATGTAGGTGAAGCATTGCAGCAAGATGGCGATCCTATAACATATTTTAGGGAAAAGTTGAATGAGAAGCAACAATATTTTACTTTGGACTGAGAATTTTATGCCTCCATTCAATCTATTAAGCATTAACAATATTATTTGTTGTATAGAGAGTTTATCTTACATAGACTACCAAGCTTTAAATTTTTTAATACCCAGAAAAAGTTGAATCATTGGCATTTCAAATGGATAGAATATCAACAAGACTTCTTTGTTTGTTGTCAAGCATAAACTGGGTAGTAAGAATAATCTTGCTGATGCTTTATCTCTGGTAGCTTTAGTGGTGTCTTCTTTATCGAGCGAGATCTTGGTGTCTTCTTTATTGATAAACTGAAAGATATTTATGAATGTTGTCTTGATTTCCATCTTATCTACAACTAGGCAAGTGATACTCTATTAATACTCATTTCACTTATCAGATTGTTCAAGTATATTTGTTTAGAGGAGATGTGTATTCCTAGGACTTCTTTAATGATTTTTTTTTATCAATAAGTTACACTCTAGAGAGATTACCGAACATCTCGGTAGGTTTGTTTCACAACGTTTAATTTGTAGAAGGGCAAAGACGACTAAACAAAGACACATCTCATGTTGTTAGGCTTATCTTTAGAGAGGTTGCTAAGTTGCACGGGGTACCCAATACTATAATATTTGATTGGGATGTCAAGTTTGTTTCCTGCTTCTGAAAAACACTTTAGAAATTGTTAGGTACTCACTCGAGCTTTCTTTGCCTTTTACCCCTAGGTTGATGGTCAAACTGAGGTAGTAAATAAAATTTGGGGAATTTGTTAAAATGCTTAGCTGGAGCAAACTCAAGGAATGGGACTTTCATTTACCTACCATTGAGCTTGCATATAACAATGTTGTCTCTCGGGCCGCCAAGAAAATACTATTTGAGATTGTGTATGGTTTCAATCATCTCTATTATGATGTTGCATATTATTTTGCTACTGATTTTCAAAAGTTACATGAAATGTTAAAACACAAATAGAACTTTCAAATATTAAATACACTGAAAAAGTCAATGCAACAAGGGTGGAAAGAGAGTTCAAAGAGAGGGATTATGTGTTGATACACATTCGATTTGAAAGATGGCACTACAAAACATAAAAAGTTACATGCTTGGGCTTACCCAAGAGGTAAGTCACCGCATATTATTTGTTATTGATTTTTAAAAGTTACATGAAAATGTTAAAATACAAATTGATTTTTCAAATAATAAATATATTAATAAAGGCAATGCAACAAGGATAGAAAGTGAGTTCAAAGAGGGAGATTATGTGTTGGTATGTATTCAACCTGAGAAGTATGCCACTACAAAACATAATAATTATATGCTCGGGCTACTGGTTCATTTAGAATGGTTAGGAAAATTGAACACAATGCTTATCTCTTGGATTTGTCATCTGACATGTTAATCAGTTTTGTATTTGTTATAGAAGATTTGATTTAATTTTCTATTGATTTTATCTCAAAACATGCAAGAATTGACTTTTTGTAGGAAAAGATGACAATTTATCATTTATGTGCTTCCTGCACCTCTATTTGAAAGTCGGTCTAAGATTGATGCAGGTTTCCTTGGAGATCATAGATTTTTGATTAGATGGAAGAACCAACCACCTTCTAAGTACACACATGGATGACTAGGATAGAGCTTCAGAAGTTGGATCCTGATCTCTTGAATGATTACGTGAACTTGAACTCCATGGAGCTTTTTTTTTGGTAGGGTGGAAAATGATGCAGCACAACCACTATATACTAAGAACTTGAAATTTTGAAGAATTTATTGATATTGATTTACTAGAGTTTTAGTTTTGATTTTTTGTAATGAATATGTAATTTTAATTTCATGGACAATTGGTATATGTTTGGAGAGTGGAAGAGTTACTTGAAACTTAAAAAGGTTTTAAAGGGGGTAATTTAGTCTTTTAACCAAAGGATAGCTCTACAATATGGAGGAGTCTATATATTTGTAATTTTCTATAAGTTGAAAAAAAGAGATGTTTGATTCCAGAAAAAAAAAGTCTGCCTGCTGTACAATATGGAGGAGGCTATATATTTGTAATATGTGCTTATGCTAAGAACTTGAAGTCTTGAAGAATTTAATTTTATTGATTTACTAGAGTTTTAGTTTTGATTTTATGTAATGAATATGTAATTTTAATTTCATAGACAATTGGTATATGTTTGGAGAGTGGAAGAGTTACTTGAGACTTAAAAAGGGTTTAAAGGGGGTAATTTAGTCTTTTAACCAAAGAATAGCTCTACAATATGGAGGAGGTTATATATTTGTAATTTTCTTTTTTTTTAAAAAGTGAAGCTTGATTCCAGAAAAAAAAAGTCTGCCTGCTCTTGAGTTATGGTTGCTCTTGAGTTTTGGTGTATACAACCGAAATGATTCGTCAGTGTGTATAATTTACGATCTTCAAGGTGTGTGCAATCTTGAAGGGCCCATCCGTGAACAGTTTTGGTAATTATATTTTTATTTTGAGTTATTTTCTATGTGATCTCATTGTATTTTCTATTACCTTCTATTTCCATTTTATTTCATTAGAATTCAGTTCCGTTTCAACCATCAAACACCCCTCCAACAAAATTAGCGCCAAATCCGCTATTCTTTTACTTCACTGCCCATAAGCCTTCCAAATAATCAACAAGTTCTACAAAATAAAATCCTATAGATTCTCAAAATCCAATACAACATCCTCTTAAAATTTCATTCAATTCTAATTTTATTTGATTCACCAATCATTTTCCTGAAGTTGGACGGTCATTTGAACACTCAAAATCATTCAACTTTGCGCCAAGTTATGTCTTATCATTATAGCCAACTATTCTTAATAGCCATATGAGTGGGTTTGTATTCTTGGTCAAAATAAGTATCTATTTAAAAAATAATTATCCAAAATAATTGATACTATTTCTTTTTTTAAAAGTCTTACTAATTTTGAATTTGTGTAGTATTTCTTATTAATAAAGCTTGTAAATCAAGGTTGTGATCAAAAATACTTTTTAAGGTAGTAACTTTTGTTGCAAAATGTGGTGCTCTAGGATGAACGATCTCTCTCCAACATGGCCTCTTTCTTAACCATGATAACAAGAAATGTGAGTATAATAAATGTTGTTACTTTAGATGCACTTTTTGTCAAATGCTATACAAATTCTTTAAATTATATTCAAACATTGTGGGGAACATGATGACCAATAAATATTATCATATTTTTTTCTTTGTAGCTCTCTCATTTTGTCATTATTTGCAGCATTATTTGTGACCAATTGTACAACATTTTCTACACCAACATATTCTGCTGCTTCAACAAATGAAGCACATAAAGTATTTGCATCTTCTGTAGTATTTAATGCATCTATTTATTTTAAAAGAAAATTTAACACGAATAAAGTATAAATTAAAGCTTATCAAAATTCAAGCTTTATTGTCAGTCCATCTATCTGTCATCAAAGTGTATCCTGATTCATTCCAGTATCATTTTCTTGCATTTCAACAAGAGGCATGTATTCTTCTCTACAATCTCTTAATACATTTACTCTCATTTTATCATATGAAGGAAGCTCATATCTTCAGCTAGTAAAAGCAATAACATCTATAGGTTTTTGTGCAAATGTTGAAATCAAAGCATTAGGTGGAATATTAATATCAAAAAACATCTTGCTACACCCATATCCTTGATGCACAACTTCTTTAGATGTTAACATGCTTCTAAAGCTCGGCTGTGATTTTGATGTTGCTTGAGGAGCAAAAAATGCAGCGTTTCATCTAATTTTCTTTTACTTTTATTTATGGAAGCGAATGCATACATACAATTGAGCTTTGTGATCTAAATGACACAATCTAGATCAGTCGCATACTCTTCTTATATATTTTCACACCCAAGATGCATCTACATTTCTTGCTTTTTATGTGAAATCTATTTCAAGGAAAGGGCAAAGATGAAACTCTTGATTCTAATTTCAAGTTTGATCCTAATGCTTCAGTGTACTACGAGTGCAAGAAAAGAGCACACATTCAAGCAGACTATCCAAAGGACAAGGTCAAAGAAAGAGTAGGACCAAAAGAAAGTTCATTAAAAAGAAAATATTTTGGGTGGATTTAGATTCAAATAATGAGATGAAACAAAGTTGATGAAGAAACAAAATTGTCTTGTGGTGAGAGAAGATGAATTTTTGGAGTGAATGAGGTATAAGTACTGAATTTACACATGAAGAACTTTAAAACATGTGAAGAACTTTATAGTTCTTACGCTCAATTTAAAAAGGAGATTAAGAAGGTTAAGGAAGATTTGCTAGTAGCTTATTCTTAAAACCAAATATTTAAGGATGCGGTTGAGTCTTTAAGATCTAGATTACGTGAAAACTTTAAAAAGTACCAAAAGCCTTATAAATTTATTCATAATTAAAAAAATGACTATCTAAAGAAACTAAGAGCTAAAATTTATTTACAAATCACTTTATAAAATGAATTGAAGCTAAAATCTATTTTTACTTGGTTGACACAAAAAAGAAAAGGAGCAAGCCTCTTATTTCCCTCTAACAAAAATCATTGCCAAACAAGCAATGCTTTTTGTGGACAATTTATGCATATTTTAAAAAAAAATTCCAAATGTCATGCTTGTAAAAATATTAAAATGGAGTACATTCCAATGAGAATAAAATCTAGTGATAAACTAGACACTAGACCTAACTTGAGAAGTTTTTTGCACTGACATTTGATTGTTGTGATTGCTGGTATACTTTTAAAATAAGAGCCATGAAGACATGCTGTATCTAGAGAGTAGGTGCTTGAAGTATATGATAAGAGATTGTAATAAATTTGTGAAGCTTGAATTGAAGCAAGACAAAGTCATATTACGTGACAATGCAAATGAAAATTAGAGGATTTGAATTGTTGGTAATTTTGAAACTTTTGTTGAGAATATATTATATGCTAAAGATCTTGGACATCGTATTAGCATTAGTTAATTGTATGATAGAAATTTGATATTTTAGTTTTAGCATTTAAAGTTTCAATAAAAATAATAATGTTACTTTAATTAAAAATCTAAAAATTGTTGTTTATATTTTAAATTTTAATCGCTTTTAAATAAAGATATAATGAAATAAAATATTTTAAAATTTTGAATCATGGTAGTTACATAGGATAGTCATTTATGCATGATAAGTTATTAATGATTTGAAGTTAGAATTTTCAAAATTGCATTTGTGGATGCATACCTAATGGGTAAGTAAATATACTCATTCGATCACTCACTGTATGTAACTTCTTGTCCTATTGAAATCATTCATATGAATGTGGTTGGTTTTGTGAGCTTAACTTGTTTAGGGCGTAGTGAATACAATTTTGTAATTGTCGATGATTTTTTGGGTCTATTTGGATAAACTTTTACATTCTAAGAATGACACTTTTAGTGAATTTAAGAAATTTAGTGTGTTAAAAAACTTGGAATATATGATCTCTATGATTCATAGTGATTATGCATAAAAAATTTAAAATAATTTATTTGAGAATTATTATATCTTGAATGGAATTCGACATAACTTATGTGTATCTAGGGCACTGCAAAATAGTCACCAATAGAAGGAATAGGCCATTGTGTGAACATCTAGGCCTTTCTAAGGAAACCCATCTGACTTGCTTAAAGGACATAAGCCTAAGATTTCTCACTTGCGTGCTTTTGGTTGCAAATAGTTTACACTTAAATAGAATAAATGCAAAAGATTGATAAAAAAATTTCTGGATATTTGTTAAGAGAAAAGCATATAAGTCTTTAACAAGAGGAAATTAATAATAGAATAATTGATAGATATTTCTTTTGAAGAATATGATTATAAACCTAAAAGATGGTTACTTGATAATTTGGCTTAAAAGTAGAATGATTTGGATTTCAATAATTATAACTTTAGAATATATTAGCAAAATGATTTATCAAAGGTATGAATGTTTGATAAAATCATTTCTCTATAACAAATGATTGGAGATACTTTATGAGTTATTCAAATTGGAAGTTTAATAAGAAATGAGATGAATCATTCATCAATTTTTCCTTAAAAAATGTAAATCAATAGGAAGACACTAAAAGATTAAAGTTGGTTTTAGCTATACAGGAAGAATTGAATCAATTGAGAGAAACAAAGATTGAAAATTAGTTTAGAGATACCATGAGTGTTATTGGAGCCAAGTTGTATTTAAAATAACTTATATGATGAATTTTAATGGCTAGAAATTAAGCTAGGCTTTTAGTTAAGGGATTCAATAAATTGAATATATAAATTTGAGAAAACCTTGCATTCATAGTTAGTTAGAAGCAATTAGGCTCTTGCATTTGCATTTTATAAGTCATTTATACTCTTTCAAATGAGTTTAAGGAATGCTTTCCAAAATGGGTACATGGATGTTTATGTTGAACAATCCCATTGTTAAAAAAAAATAGATATCTGGGATGTGTACAAATTGAAGAGAGCACTTTATGGTTTGAGCAAACACTTAGGATATGACAGACTAAGTAATTTCTTTTACAATGATTTACAAGAGAATTATAGACACAATTTTTTTTCTTCGGAGAACTCAATTTGATCTAATATTTTAAATATGTATTGGTGATATTTTGTTTAGATCTACAAGTATTACTTTGTATAAGGAATTTTTTTTTCTCATTTGTTGAGTTTGAAATGAACATAATGAGAAAATTAACTTGTTTTTAGAATTCCAAATTAAATAATATTTATATGGCATTTTCATTTCATAATTAAATCACAATAGTGAGCTTCACAGATTGTTTTTGTTTGACATTATTGAGCTTTATCATTGGTCAAGATAGAGACCCTAGTGTTAATGTCTATTGGCCAAAAACACCATCGGAATATGATAAGATAACTCTTATATCTTACAAGTAGACTCGACAATACATTTAGCATATGAATGTGTGAGATATCAATATATTAAAAGAGACATTTGGTGGCTTATAAGCTTATTTTTTGATACCTTGATAATATCTAAAATGTAAGACTTTGGTACTCAATAGGATGTTATTCAATCTAATTGTCTTTTCAAATTCAAAATTTACTAGATCTAAGCTTGATTGGAAAAATACTTTAAGCACTTGATAGGTTGAGTAGCTCATTGATTTTGTGGTTAAGTTGAACATCAATTACACAATCCATTGTTAAGGCAGATTACATTGTAGCTGGTAGTTGCATTGTCTAAATCTTATGAGTCAATTAATGGCTGCATGATTATGGATTCAAGTTACAAAGATTCCTATTTAGGGGCTGTTTGGCATGGGAAAATTTTAGAAATCTGAGAGTATAGTAATTTGAATAGTTTAACTAAGAATTTAGCATAATATTTACACATTAAACATATAAAAATTAGATACAATTTTGTTAGAGATTATGATAGTAAGGATGAAGTAAAATTGAATTCATTAGCACAACACACAAACTTTGCTGATAATTTTACTAACCTATTGTCATAAGAAATGTTTATTACATTAGAAATGAGTTAGGAGTAATTAATCTTTTCAGCTAATTTTTTTCTTGTTTTTTTCTCTAGCATTTGCAGTGTAATATAGACATATTATTGTGTGATTGCGACATGATTTTGTAGTTCTCAGCAAGTCATTAGCAACTAGCTATCTATGTGAATCCCACAATTATTGATTGTTAGCAGATTAGTTTGGCCATTAGAAACTATTATCAAAGTGTGACATGTGCTCGTTCCTTGGCAATTCATGGAATCATGCTTTTTGATTCTTAAACTTACCATCTTGACTTATTTTTTTTTAGCTAGCTCTTCTGAGCACGAGGAAGGTTGCAAGGATACTCTTTGGAAAGAAAAAGAGGAGAATTATCTAGGTGAGTCCTCACCACATCGAGGATCATTTTTTCCTCAAGTCAATGATAGATTCAAGGCCTGTTTTGCTGCGAACCTTCACAGCACCATAAATACGAAGAGCCATTCCACCCATTGGTTTTCTCTCTTTGTGTTTAACTTATAACCATTCTTTTGAAAATTCTGGTTTATTAATCTTTGCTATCCTCAACCAATTAGGCGATATCAAAGTAATTCATCTATTTCTTACTCTCTCTATTTTGCCTATTGATATTACAATTCTCTTTGCCTTGCTCGATTGAAGATTGGTTTAACATCAACGTGGCACTTGCCAATCATTGGGTTTCATATCATTGTCCTAAGATAAATTGTTTCACACCCACAACTTGATTTATGCAATTAGTGTTCTTCAATACTTTGTTTTCCAAGGCCATGGAAAATCATAATATCATATTAGAGTTATCATATGTTACATATCTAATTCTAACCGATCAAACTTCTAATGAAATTGAGGTTATCTTCTAGAGCATCACACATAGTTTGTGGACCCTAATTTTTGCTATAAGCCTAATGTTTGCTATGGTTCTATCATTTGCTACTTTGTTAATCATAAATATCACATTGTCATCAATCATTCTTATTAAAAGCTTTGCTTTTTCTGCTATCATTTCTTAATTTTCCTTCTTTATAAACACTTACAAAAAATTATTAGGTGCACGAGAGAAAATGTGCCCTCATATATTTTCCAAAAGGCTCAATGATTTGGAGAAATTTGCTTATCACATTGAAGGTGTGGGGATTCTTCAGCGGCAATACATTAGACGATTTGAACCATTGAATTTTCTTTTCATCGTAATTGTCTTTTTGTAAATTACCTCGTCATTCAATTTACAACTTTCTTACCTGTAACCCATCTTATCCCGATTATTGACTCTTTTCTAGACCGTATTGGGATGTCAATAATAAAGACCGGTGACCTATCCTTTTGACATGATGAAAAAGGGGAAGATATGAGAAAATTTAGTGTTTTATGAAACTTAATTTTCTAGTTTGTTATTATAATTTTCTTTTATGATGATGCATTCTCTTTATGATTGCTATTCTTTTTAAAATTGCTCGATGTTGTTTAAATAAAGAGGAGTTATTTTTCTTTGAACTTATGAATCTAATGAATATTTCTCTCATTATTTGTTTTTGCCAAACAAAATTTAGATGTTGTAATCGTCATTAAGGGGGAGAATTGTTCTCGTGAGCACCATAGAATTTTGTTGATTACAAATATAATAATTTAGTTATTAGGCTTATTTCAATTTATGCTGTAGATGTTATAGGTGCAAGAAAAGCATAAGATTTTAAAAAAATGAAGGAAATCAGAATTGCTTAGATTCATGTTTTTCTTTTTAATGTTTTTATTTGTTGTGTTTGTATTTTGCATTATAATTATGTCATTTTTGAGATAGGTAACTAAGACAATGAAAGTTGAATAAATATGAGCTAAGAAAACTTTGTAGATTGTCCAATGAACATATCAATTTTGCAGCACAACGATCTTACTAAACCACGTGACAATACACATGTTACATATAGTTACCATTGTAAGCTTCTTCTTATAGTTGTTGGTGCATTACTTGTATTGGAAGGCGACATAGGGCTTATCGCACAACAACATTTAGAAAGATGGATTGTTTGCTATACCTAATTAAATAGTTGTTGCATTGAATGCATGCTATAAATATTGATTCTTTGATTGTCTAATAACTAACAATCTGTATTTCTAAGATCCAACATTTTACATTCAACCCTTATCTCTCTATGCCTCAAACTTTCAAATCTCTCAATTGTACTAGGGATTTCATGTGATATCTTGTCGACTTTACTCCAAGAACTTTGTGCAATAAAAGTCTCTCTCTATTTCCAAACCCATCTTACAGGTTGTGCAAGACTATTCAACTTCTTTGTTGAGGAGAAGATATTGAGGAGTGTTCAACATCTCCACTACCAAGTGGACCTTGGGAAGGATTCTGTTTGTTTGTGTCAGAGAAAATGGATGTTCTCCAAAGAGTAGATATAGGATTAAAGGATGATCAGAGCAACTAAAACCCTATTGTATTTATATGATTCTATTTATTTTTAATCCTTGTGTATGCATTTTTAATTTTTTCATTCTCGAGCCACTTTCTAAGATATTATTCAAAGTAACTCTAAAATAATTAAAAAAATCTACAATATTTATAAATTACCCAAATTTCTCTACTCTTAGCTTCATTGATATACTCAACGCTCCTTCGTCTAACCTTGATTTTGTTTTCATTCACAAAACAATGAAAGAATAATCCTTCCTGCCACCCTTGCCATTGCCCAAGTACTTTAGTCTCATCACTTGAGTTTGTGCTACCTATAATAATGAAATTTTATTTAAACTTTATTTGATAATTTTTATGTTGATCACTAAAACCTTTGGATCAGTTAAAAAGAAATTTTATAAATTGTTGAAACATTTAATCAATTTAATCTCAATTAATTGTTTAATAAAAATTTATAGAATTAATTGTGAAATTATAGATGTTGATGTGACAGCCTTAAATTTGAAAAATTTTAGCATACATATTGCTAATTGAAATATTAAATGTGTATGTATTAATAAGTAAATAATTATATAGCTAATAAAAATATATACTACTCTCCCATGATTTCCTTCTTGACAGAGGGCAAATTAAGAATGCGGAGGGCAGAAGAAGAGAAGCTCGGTCGTGGATTTGTCGATGCCCCCATTAGTGCCACAATCTTAGTACCACCCTGCTTTTGTGTGTTGATATCTATTTTGGGCATTTCATCTAGTTGATTATTTTCTTAGGGTGTTTTTATAATTCTAATGATATTTTGTCAAAACTCAACCAAATTTTCGGCTCATACAGATATTTTAAATATTATCTTAAATATTGGTAATATGTGGAGGACAAATTAAGTTTTATTTCATGTCATATTATAAATCATTATAAAATCTTAACTTTAATTGTTTTTATGCTAATTAAATAATGAATAAAACATATTTGAAACTTAAGCTTAGCATATACAACATTTTAGGGTGGTGCTAAGAATGAAGCTCAATGTTTAACTTTCAGTTAAGATTTAAATTTAATCCTATGGCATTTCATCTGGTTGATTATTTTCTTAGGGTGTTTTTATAATTCTAATGATATTTTGTCAAAACTCAACCAAATTTTCGGCTCATACAGATATTTTAAATATTATCTTAAATATTGGTAATATTTGGAGGACAAATTAAGTTTTATTTCACGTCATATTATAAAGCATTATAAAATCTTAACTTTAATTGTTTTTATGCTAATTAAATAATGAATAAAAAATATTTGAAACTTAAGCTCAGCAAATACAACATTTTAGGGTGGTGCTAAGAATGAAGCTCAATGTTTAACTTTCAGTTAAGATTTAAATTTAATCCTATATATAATCATTTTTTATAAATAGTAAATATAATTTAGTAAAAATTAAAAAACAAAACAAAAACGTTAGTGTAAATGGGAAGAAGAGGATTGTAATTTCTTTTGCTGAAGGTGGTTTATGATTTAAAAATCTCAAGGATATCATTAAAATTTTCACATGTAAAATGTGTTAGAAATTTCTCTTAATAGTTTATGGGCTTCTTTTATTAATGATAAAGATTGTAAAGATACTCATCCTGCTAGAATACAAGCCAAAACACTGATTCTTCATCTCTATGAAAGAGATTAATTGACACGAGAGAGATGTGTGAGAATTACCTTGCTTGGAAATTGGGGCCAGAAAAATTTTCTTCTAACATGACTGCTAGTTTGGGGTACGCAGTCTTGCGGCTCAATTTTCTGATAATGATCAAAGATCATGTAAAGTTTGTGACTTGAACAAACTCAGAGGGGTGTTTCTCAATGAACCTAATATTTTGAATGATATTATTTCTATTTCATTGGATATTCATGTAAATGATTTTCTAATTTGAAAAGGTTTTTCTCCTGCCCAGTTTACATTCAAACATACTCTTAATGAAACTAAACCCCATTTCAGCTTAGGGAACGTAATTTAGCACATCTATTTTGCCCACTATCTCTTTTTTGTTGAAGATATTTGCATTATTTTTTATTGTTGATGAATTCCTATTAGAAATGGGTTTAATATTACTTCTCACTGTTTGTGTTGCAAATATGATGTTAAAGCTGCAGCTCATTTGTTTATTTGTGGCCTTATGGTTAGGACTATATTGTCTCACTTTGCCAATTAGATTGAATTTAGACCTAATTTTAATCTTAATGTCAGGTTTTTTTGCTTGGTTGGTGTCTTTCGGGTGACTATGTTACCCTGTGTCGCGGCCCCTAATCATCGTCAGGTTAATACACTTACTAATTCGATTACAATTAGGTGGTTGATCAACAAGTATGATTTCTAATCAGATACTAAATATAGAAACATATAAATACAAAGATTGCAGAGCACGGAGGCAAAAGGGAATCATCCATACATACATTAATCTAGAAATAAAAGGGACATACATCTCAGAAAAGAAAGAGAAAATGCATCCAGAATAGTTTATGATTATACAGAATGAATTTAAATTGCAGGAAGGTAAAGCTTCTCTATCTTACTAAAAATAAAACTAAAAGCAGGAAATAAAAGCTAAGCAATAGGATCCTCCTCGAACACCTGTTCCTCTCACACAACTGGCTCCTCAAACTGCTCCAAGTTTGACATGTCGGTTTCACATGCTAGGGCCCTGACAAAAAAAAAGAAAAATCTTGTGCTAGACAATTGTCTAAACTTATTTTAGGCTAACTACACAATTCATTTATTTTCAAGGATACACATTTTTAACGGTTAAGTAAAGGAACAATAGAGCTAAACAACAGAAAAAGGTGAAGCTATAGCTTAATCAAGTGATAACTTAAACAACTAAGGTAAGCTAAACACATACCTACCTCTTATCCAGAAGCAAAAACAAGGTTAGGCATAAATACTTATATAATAATTTGAAAAGAAACTGACATGAATGTAACCAAAATTATGTATACTGAATTGATTGTACTGTATGTAAGTACCAATATAAACATGCTGACATGTTATAATGGAAATCATAGCTAAAAATAATAATAACGACAATACATGCTGAAAGAAACTGCAGAAGTAAATGTAAAAGCTAAGAGTAAAGTTGCACTATCTGACTGGCTAATGAAGCCAAACTAAAGTGTAATTGTAAATTATCTAGCTACTCATAGTTAAACTTGAACTGTACTGAATTATTCTAAACTAAGTTGAACTGAATATTCAGTAATACAAATGCAATATTTATTTTAGTTATTTAACTTCGCTATTGCAGGCACGTGCAGAAATAGCTGATGAGTCAAGCACGTCTGCGAGACTAAGTGTGGGTTTCTGAATTTAACACAACTCTCCCCAATAAGTACTTGTAAGTATCCTTATTACTCCTTACAATCTGCCTGTTGGCCATAATGTGCATGCTCAATCACTCGTCCTGAACTGAACCCAATGCCAAATGTTCTTTTTTAAATTACTAAATTTTCATTTATGCACAAAAATCTTTTATGACATGTTACAAGGAATTGACCAAAATGCAAAGCAACAATTAAGGTTATTTCAAAGCAATTCAACTAAAAATTATGTGATATTCATTGTTGCCTAATTGTCCGTTCTAGCTGTTCTGAAGATGTGCAAACTCTGGATCTCTAATATCATACTATCTAGTACATTCTCATATTTTACCCTAAGATTAAAATGTTAAACCAAACATAGTTTTAACTTAAATCAGATAGATTCGCCTACATAAGTCAACTTATTGAATCAAATCATATGTCCTAATATTTGATTCAACATGCTTAACTAACTCTTTTCAATCTACCACATTTAATGGCTAAGAGATTGAGAACTGGCCATAGAGTTTGGATCCCTTAACTTAGGATTTCACTCCTTAGGTTTTTCTTAGATCTAGTACTCAAACTTAGATTCTAAATCGTGTTTAAACTTAATGAGTTCCTTTGAACTGAATTAGACACTGTAAGCTATCTAATCTCTAAAACATTGATTTAGAGGTTATTAAGGTGATCATGGAGTTTTTAGTTGAATTCTAATTATTTCTTAATGTTGAAAATGAAGATACAATCATTTTAGGATAAAAAATTTGACATAGAGAATTAGACATCCATTTATCAATATTTTTGTTTCTAAGGGAAGCTTACCGGTTAAGGAGTCAAATGCCATTTTAATCATCAATTTGGGTTACTAGGTGTCTTAAGATGCCCTAATTAAGGTTGATTACAGTTAAAAGGTGATTAGTAAAATGAGCTGTCAAACTCTAGATTTTATTTTATATTCAAGTTCCTTCATTTTTCTGATCAAAATAATATATAATTTTATATAATTTGGGTTTCTATTCATCAATTTATTTCATTAATACATTATGTATTAATTTTTTAAAGTTTTGATTTAATTAATTATGGGCGCAATTATTTAAGTTAAAATTTTTCGGGAATATTCTAATTTCATCATGGGTTACTGCTCGGGTTGACGAAAGGTCAGCGGGTTAGAAAATATAGACGAATATTCCTTTCCATTGAATGACGCGGGTCACGAGCTGACCCGACCATGAACTGTTCGTCGTTTTGGCGGAATTGCTGAATTAAGGCGAATTTTCACCGCTAATCCCGAGCGATTCCGGTCACCTCATGTGACGAGCTATATACCAAAATGATCAGCAGGACCAGGCACGTCGATTGGCACCAAAAGCCCTTTGGTCGATGCTGTCGATCGCGAAGACCATATTCGACCGAGAACCGAACGTTAGGGTTTACTGTGTGAGCCAAATTGGCTCGACACAGACCATGTTCAATGGGGTTTTTTGGTGTGTATACCATCACCATCCCACGGCGGTTCGAACGAACCTACCCACGACACTTGAGCCCACCTTGAATGTTGGGGACTTGTTCGATCGGGGCTCCATTGTGCGACATTGTGGAGCCCGATTGTATCGTGCTTCGTCTGGGCTAGCTTGAGCCTAGACGGGGTTGACAATAATTGATCGACTCCCATGAATGCCAATTGAGTGCATTTAGGGTCAAGCGGAGGTTGTGCGTGACGAGAATTGACGAAACGAGATCACCGTCATAGATGCCCTTCGAGGGTTTGTTTGCTCTTCTAGGATGACAATTGGGCTCGACATTGGTTCGAAATCAATCTCTAGTCCAATCTTGGTAGATCACGTGCGACCAGGAGCTCAAATTCAAGCTGCTAAATGCACAGGGAACTGAACAAAAATAGGGTTCAGTGGGGGTACCTTGCACTTGACGGGAATTGGCAATGCATGCTTTATGAAGGCTTCCAAACTCTGCCGAGGGTTCCTACATCTTAATGAGTATCTTAGCTAGCTCTCGAGCACAAGAACACCGGGGTTGGACCACTGGATCGTCGGGAAGGTGACAATGAACTTCATTGAGGTCCGTCGGCCTTAAGAGAAGAAGATAATGGGGGTAGGGGGAATTGGAGCTCTGAGGTTACTGGGAGTTCGCGGATTGGCAAAGGAATTTTCCAGAGGGATTTTGACTGCTTAAATAGCTGGGGAAAAAGCCTTGGGGAGGTCGGGCCATGGCTCTCGGGTTGAGCCCAAGAGGATGGCCTCTCAAAGGCCATTTAGGGTGACTCTGGGTTTCCGCAGCTTGAATGTTGATCCCTTCAACTTAGAGAGTTAGTTGGCGATGACTAGGGATCGCGGGGGACAAGCCTGACACCCGTTGGCACAAAGGATTCACGCCTGTCGGCTGGATCTTTTGGAGACGAAGGTGAATGGTGTCGGGAGCGTTGGATGCTGATCACTCCATCAAAAATGAGCTACGACCCAGATCACTCGGATCGTAACGACCGTTGCAGGATTAAACCACGACCGTTAGATTCGCGGCGCGATCTGACAACCCGAGTTTAAATCCAGAAACTTTCGACGGTGCAACGAGATCAACGCTGTCTTATCTGATCACCGAAATTCGGAATGATCGTGATCGAGCGGGTCAGTGTTTCTTGTTTTGGTTCGCTGCACGGGATTTCTGCAGTTTCAATTTAAACATTTAATTTAATTTGAATAATTCAATTTTAATTAATTAAATCTTATAGTTTGATTTAAATAAAAATACAAATAGTATTTTGTGAATATTTCAACCAATACAAGTTCAAAATTATGAAACTTACATGCCTAGCATATTTTAGTGTGAGGAACTTAAATATGTTCTTAAATTTGAGATTTGATGTTAGAATATTTTACCTAATTTTCTAGGTTTTTAATAGCAAAAAAAATAATCAAGAAATTATTCCTCGACTATTTTAGTTCCGAATTTTCAAGATTAGGTCCTAATGGCATTTAGAATTTAATTGTGACAAGTTTAGGCTATGATTAGCCTTAGATTAGATTGGGTAACGACTTTGGATTGTTACACCCAGAGACACATTACAATCATTTTGATTATCTTAATTACAAAGCATATCTGAGAAAAAAGAAACAACCTTAAGCACACTTATTCTTTTTTTAATTCTAATAAGATCATTTGGAAAATTGCAAATCACATTGATATTGTTATTAATACTCATCTGGCTGCTAAAAAATTCTTAAAAAATGATTACAAATCACATTGATAATGTTATTAATACTCTCCTGCTTAACTCAAAAAACTTAAGTGCAGGTAGATGCGAAATTTATTTTTTGGCATTCATAATTATCATATGCTATTAAATATGTTTTGGTTAAATGGAAGAAACCACCCCTGGTTTTTTTAAACTTAATATAGATGGTAGTTTCAAAAGTAACAATAAAAATGTTGCAGTGGGTGCTTAGTTGGAATTGGGATGGGATTGTTATGCTGGCCTTTTCTCAAGCTGTGACTGCTAATTCCTCTATTATGGTTGAGATCAAGGCTTTGCAGCTTGGTCTAACTCTATGTAAAGAAATTGATATTCAACATATTTGTGATTGAACTGATGCTCTATAGTTACTCCAAGTTATTTGCTTGGGGTGCCAAAGGAGATTGGAATATTTGTTACCTTCTTGAACAATATACTTGATGCTTAAACTACTTAATTGCACAGTTTCCCATATTTGGAGAGTAGGTAACTTTGCATCTGATTGGTTGTCTAATGAGGGTATTAACTATGCGAATCTCTCTATCTTGTATGACAAATCTCCCCTCACATTGGAGGCAATCTGTATATTTGATTATGATCAAGTTGTCATACATCAGAAATTTGTGGCTATTGTGACTGGGACTAGGATCAGGTTTGTATCGGGAGGGAATTAATAATTTGTCTAGCATAGATTTTCTAAGTTACTGTGCTTATTCTTTTCCATTGCGATTGGGGTAAGTCAGTGGTGGCTTTGGAGAATCCTTTTTAGTCTGTTATTAACTCTCGTCTGCCCTCTTGCTCCACCTTATTCTTTGATTTCCATTTCTTTTCTAATGGAGGATGTTGTAGACTGAAGTTGTTATTCGAATCTCTTTCTACTGATGTAGATTACTGCGGTCATTAATTGTGCTTACCTTGATAGAAAAGGATGTGGTTGTTGCCCTTGATCTTGGGCCTGGAGCTAGTTTTTATGATTTATTTTCCTAAATAATGGTTGCCGTTCTATCTGATTTGGTATGGAGTGGATGGTTGTTGCCTTGTAATTGCTCTAATGGTTTGAGCGTTTTATAGTTTAGCTGAGCTGATGGCTTATTTCCATTTAGCTTTGTTTATTGACCTGTACAGTATTTCCTTGCTTTTTGTTGGTTAACCTAGGAACAAACCCTGAGTTAACTTTTCTTGGTTTGGTTGGTTTTTAATCTATTTTGTTTTGTTTTCCTTCTTTATTTTTTGTGTACCCACCCAACCAAGCTATCCTGCTGTACTTGATTTCACTATTAATACAATCGGCAGAGTTTTTGTTAAAAATAGAAATAATAACATAAATTTAGGTGTGCTTCACCCAATTTTTTAATATAAATTTATACCCTTAAATACTTAAAAAATAACCAGATGTTGATGTTTAGGAGCTCAAAAAAATACTTGAAAGAAAATCTTTATTAAATAAGTAAAATTTAAAGGTGGTTTTTGTAATTCTATTTAACAATTGAATCATTCTTAATTTTAAATCTTATTCAATTATATTTATTCAATTATATACATTAAAAATTGATAATTTACTAATTTTATATGAATAATATGCTATTAAAATTTTCTCTTTTATTATATTTTAATTTTTATATCGAATATATTCTGATGCAAATTACAATCAATATAATTTTATTTTAATTCTTATATGTATTATTATATATTACTTGATTTTATAGGTGCTATATATTTGCTTAAATTATTTTTCAAGGCATCAAAGTTATAGATTGTGACAGATTCAAAATTTTGGAAAATACCCAAAGTTTAAATATAATTAGCATTGCATGTTGCAGTTTGAGACTCCTCTTTATAAGTTAAATCACTCTTGCACAGATAATGATCATGGAGATGAATCCTTTATTGAAATATGATGTGGGTCATATCTTTTGAAGAACTAAGGGTGTATCCAAGAACAAGAATATATATGTCATCAAATAATATGTCTAGGGACATTTTTTAGGATTTGATAACATGATAGCTAAAAGTAACTGGAGTTTTAAGAGCACATGATGTACAATAACAACATCTTAGGTTTTAAATGAATGAAAGATATTCATACATGTACAGGAATGAATGTTGGTATGCAAATACAATCATCTACAAAATAAAATATATCGTTTCATTTATTATATTTTCTTTTATGTTCAATAGCATTTTGTGGTTTAGAGATTTTATTCGATATTTTGTGAATGGCAATTTTATTTCGAGCATTCAACATCTGTTTTTTACAAAATCAACATACCTTTAGATATCCTTTATGTTTTTATTGTTTACATATACAAAATCCACTAGTTGAAAGGTTCAGTTCTTATCATTTACTTTTTTTTTCAGGTAAATATATCAGGATTAAATGAAACGGAATTAGTATATCAACAGATAAGGCTATATGTTAGGCTTGTATTTTGAATATGCTACAAAAATTTGTAAGGTTCAATTTTTGGTATAAGATGTTATTGAAGAACTAAAACAAATAGAAGTTCATATCTGCTCCTATATTTTATTATTTATGTATATTTTTAATTTGCTATTTTCTTAAATTCTCATCCTCTTTCAAGCTTGTGGTTTACTTAAAGTGTTTGGTAAAATAAAAACATTGAAGTAAATGTTGATCTTTAACGTCATGGTCTTTGTTCCCATCTTGGTATTCTAAATTGTGAGTTGTGTTATGACAAGAGTTATATCAAAGAGGATGAGAATTTAAATACCCACTAGGATGATTTTAAATAAAGAATTGAACGTTCAGAAAGGTTAAGTTGTTTTGCTATTTTCTTAGATAAGGTGTTGTAAATTAGTCATATATATTTACATGCGACTTTCTTAAATGCAGACTTCGATCAGCAATACTACTGGTGCTCTGGTTTTGGTCTAGAGGGATTCTTGATTAGTGCCGATCAGGAAATAAGTATGAATGTTTCTTCTGGTGGTAGTGGAGTTGTGCCAAACCCATTGATGCATTCAGTGTAAAAAATGGTGCAAATTATTAGAAGGTTGCAACCGGAGTCTCAAGCCTATGGTTGTTGTAGTACTACCATAGACAAGTATTTGAATCTCTTCCGGGACATGAAATCGACACAACTTGTGGAATTTAGGGACCTTTTAAGGCTAAAATACGAGGCTTCAAAAAGTTGAGGAATTTTTTGGTGGGATAAACTTCTCTTTAGAACAATGAGTGCCTTTGGCCACTTTTGTACTTTCAGAAGAAGCAAAGAGATAGTGGTAGAGCCTATAACATGTTAAATTTTGAGGTCAGCCAAAATCAAATGCAAAGTTGGAAGATTTTGAGATAACTTCTTGAGATAAGTTCATGCCTTTCGAAGCTAATGTACAATAGATATTTGAAATTGTTACAAGATGATCATATTGTTTCTCAGTATTAAGTAGAGCTTACTATATTGTCTAGATATGACTCTTAATTGATTACAACTAAAGTTGAAGTATGTGATAGATTTCTTTTGTGGGCTGATAGGAGCTATTAGATTGCCACTAATCTCTTTTGAGCTGAACGATTTTTGTCTTCATTGATAAAAGCCTTGAAAATTTAGATGGATCTGCAATAACTGTGTAAAAGAAAAAAAATTAGACTAGAAAAAGCGGATGCAAACTCCTCTTATTGAAAGCTCAAAAACTGGAAGAAGCCAAATATTATATTTGCTGGCTCTGACATCAGCTTCTCTGCCAATGTTGCAAAATTAATCTATAATTGTAGCATGTATCATAGAGGATAGTGTTTGTATGAATTCAATGTTTATTATAAATGCAAGTCAAGACATATTTTATAGAATTGTCCTATTTAAACTTAGAGATCTACTTAGGAGCAGATATCTCAGAAAAGTATACCGATTATTCAGAGTTGACTTCAAGAAGGATCGAGTGGCAAAGTTTTGGCATGAGGAATATTATGCCACACAGTATGAGTATTTGACATATCTTAAGGTGAAAGACTCGAACTGTGATATCAAGTACATCTTTTTATTAAAATCATGTCTGCGAATTTTTTTTTGATACCTGTACGTTGCATTCTTTCATAAAGGAAGATTTTGTTAAATAATATGATACAGTTGTAATCAATATGTATCTTATATCAATGAAGCTAGTTTGTTAAGTAAATCTTGGCATAGGAAGTATGCACTTTCAAGCAAGTCTGGTAGTATTTTATTTGACCAAATTAAATATAGTATGTATTGACTATCTTGCATTTATAGATTGTGGAAAACAATGACAGTTAACATTGCTATAAGGATAAATGAGATCTAAAAATCTATGGGGATTGAGGAATTTGTTTCATAATCAAATCTTACATTTAGGTATTTAAAATGTCATGCACCATGCATTAAATTTATTGAGATCAAGTGAAAAATCTCATTAAACTAAGTAAAACTTAAGAAGATATTCTAGCTGTTTGAAAGTATCCATAGCATTTTAGATGAGTAAAAATTAAGAAGATATTTTGCTGTTAATGTATTTCCAAGCTTCTTTTCTCTTGTGGCAAAAGCTCATTATCGCACAACAAAGGGGTTGCTATGGTTGAAAACTAGTTGAAAAAATTGATAGAAAGGTTTTGTTTGACTTAGTTTCTCTCCATGTAGTGCTTCAATACTCTGAGAAAAATGATGGTAATTTGAAATTATGTACTAATTATTGAGAATTAAACATGCTCAAAATAAAAAAATAAATACTATTGGCTTATAATTAATAATGTATATGATCAACTTGAAGGAGCTTTAATATTTTAAAATTGACATGAGTTTATTTCCTGTTAAGAGCTAGAGATGATATGGCCTGGAAATTTTTTTCAATCAACTCCCACAAATGACATAAATGATACATAAAGTTTCTGTACTTATTGCAATCAAAGAACTTGTTCTTTATAATTGCTATTTAAATTTCAGCATCTTCAAGGAAAGATATTTGTTGAGATATAACTTAATTTTAATTACTTTAAAGGAGTTTCTTCTGAAATTTGAAACCTTACAATACTCTTTTTGCAATCAATAAATATGAAATTACTTGTTAATCAACCACATCTAATATTATTTCAAATTTGTGTATGGCATGATAACTAAGCTTGACTTCGGAATTTTCTTGAAAGTTAATATCACCTTACATTTTGAGTTGATTTTAATGTGAGACCTGTTGAGTAAGGTAATTGGATTTATTACGATGCAGATACTATAATTTATTTAGGTAATGCCTATGTTATAATGTTGAGCAAGGAATATGTAACGAGTCAATGATCAACTTTCAAATTTATTTTACAAACGAAATGTATTCTTACACAATCCCTTAAAATTTGTTACTTTCGTATTTATTCCAAACAAAAATTACATCATATATGAAAGTCCTTAATTAATTATTGTTTATATATACTAATTATTGTCATTAAGTCTTTTTCCTCTGACAAAAATGAAGAAAGTTAAAATTCAAGTGTTAGTAGTGGAAATAATAAATTTATTTATTAATGTATGTAAAGAGTAATATATGCATGTTAGCTAAAAATAAAAATACTAGAAAGTAAAATGTCTATAATTAAACATATTGTAAAAGCAAGCTGTAAAACTATAAATTTAAAATGTTGCTTTTTATTGTGTTTTATCCTGTTATTTGGATAATCCTTATATTTTGTGCAATCTCAAAAAATGAGAGCATACTTTGGATACAATTATATGAACTATATTTCTCAGGATGTTTATATCAAGTACGAGTGCTTTCTCACCATTGTTAACTGAAATTTCTCAAGCTAGTCATCTTTCATTAGCCCAATATTCTTAACCTAAAATATATAAAATCTTAATATCTTCAGGAATTTTTGTATATTATATTTTTCTTGAAATTTAATACATAAATTTCAAATTTAAATAAGTTTTAAACTTTTGTAACTAAATTTTTGAGGAAAAAAATATTAGCAAAATTTGTATTATTATTAATGTAATAAACATGAAAGCAATTGCCATTTGAATTGAAAATTTTAAAAATGTAACATTTAAATTCAAGTTTCACAATTTTTTATTAGGAGTCATTGTTGGCTTTTGAGGCCAAGTCACACTACCCAAGAAGGAGGCGAATTATGTTTCTTACTTCATAAATTGAACTTAAAAGCTTTTACTTAATTTATGCGTGAGGTTAAGATATTTAATTGTTCTATTGAAAAACTTACAAAACACAAGCACATAGAAGCAAAACTAAACTAAAAGCAAAGTAAGAAAAGAATGCACATATTTATAATGGTTTTGGTTAACTCAAACCTTAGACCTTATGTGAACTATTTGAAAATTTGTCTCTTTCAAAAATCTATTGGAACCATGAGTCACTTTTTCGCTAATATCACCACAGGTGGAGAAGCCGGTACAACGACTCATCTGAACTCTTTGACCGCAAAGTTGTGAAAGTACCCTCTTCAAAGTCATCCCACGACAGAGCGTTCTCGATCCCTTCTTTACACTCTTTGGTCGTAGAACTGCGGAGCTTTCCTTTCTTCCCAAAACAGTGCTGAGGCGGAGCTTTCCTTCCATTCCAAAATAGTGTCGAGGCACAACTTCCTCGATTCTTCTTTTGTCAACACCTTTTCTGGTAAAGCTGCCACAAAATCTCTTACACACCCCACAAGGGTAGAATAAAAATAAAAAAAAATTTATTTAAAAACAATACTTACAAGATTTGAGATGAAATCCTCAAAATCAGTTCTTTGTAAATTTTGATAAAGCTTTCTTTCTTAGAACACCTTAAAACTTTGTTGTAGAGGTTAGGATATGATTTTTTAGCTACTAGAGGTAAGGTTTAAGGCTAGCAATCGACCCTTATTTATAAGCGAGATGAGGGGACCAATTAATGCAAGAACAAATTTGGGCAGGTTGGCGTGCCTAGGCGTGTAGCCACTTCTCGGTCGGACTTGTGATCTGGCGATTCGTGATCCAATTATTTTTTCAACGGGTCTCGCTTAGACACGAGTCAAGTCCCCTCTGGATGAGATTAGGCGGAATATTTAGGTGTTATCCCGATGTTCCATGGATCGGCCCGCAACTATCATGATGCGCCTGGGCGCTTGATTGCTTTGTGTGTGGGCGCTTGAACTTGGCCAAGTTAGCTTAGATGCATGCATGTGGGCACGCTCATATCAGCATCTGAGTGCATGTGCTTGGGTCCACAACTATATGCGTTTGGGCTTGTGCTCAAGCTAAGATAATTGTGTGAACTGAATAGAGTTTTCCTCCATAATTTGAGAATTAAAATTAATATTTATAACTTGAATTTTAAAATTTTGAAGAAAAGAAGTTATAAAAACTTCTTATTTACGTTTAAAGGAGTGAGGTATAAATGCTACACAACCATCTTCATACTATTTTATAATTCAAAGTTTAAATGTCTTCCCTGAAAGACTGACTGACGTAGCCTAAGCATATATATATATATATATATATATATATATAAACCTTAGTACAACATCAACCGGGATCAAACTCGACGGTATCATCAACGAGGAAGTTCAAAAGCATCCCAGTGAGCATATCTTCCCTAACAAAAGAAAAATCGCCTTGTCAGACATACATATCGCAGAAATCAGCCACCCGATTCGCATCGCGCGATCGGTGGACAAAAATAGCACGAGGAAGATCTAACAAGAAAGCTAGGTGATTGGCGTGACGCTCTTCGCCTTGTGAACGGAGAGTCATCTCCCAGTGTCGTCTGAGCCTCTGCATCGCTCCAAAGCAGTCATCCTCAATGATGACCCTCCGTATCCACCTCTGTAGTCAGAAGAGCCTAACGTAGAACAGTAATATCCTGCATCTTTGCCTGAAGAGGAGACAAGGTTGGGATATGGGCTCCAATAGCAGTAAGGAAGTGGCCCCTACAGTTCCAGGCCACAGTACCACCAAACACATCAAGCTTCTCATAGCTGTAAGAAGCGTCAATGTTAGCCTTCAGCCAATGGGTCAGGGGGGCACCATCTGAAGGAGGTGGAGGGGCCCTGGTGGGCCATGGAACCTCAGGAGTCAGACCTGTCATGCAGCCCATCACTGACCAACGCAGAGAGAATCGAACCCGCACAATCCAACGAAGTCGGGTGCGGGAGGCCATGAGAGTGCTCAGTCATGCTCCTTCAAGCCTGGTAAAGAGAGTAGGCCATAATCTGACAGTTGAAGCAATGCCGGTGAGTCGCAGTGGTAGTCGCGAACAAAGCAGTAAACTTGTCCCAAGAAGCCATAGTGGTTGGAAGCAATCCCCAACGCACAAAAATCTCCAAAATTGCCCTTATAGTTTAAATTTTTTCATGTTTATAAATTGCAATTTGAATTTCAAAATACGGCCATGTATAAAAAGGTCGTATCTGTCAAAAAAAAAATATATTATGAAAGGTATTTAAACTTTGAAGAATTGGTCTTTATCCCTCTCCTTTCTCCTCATACATTTTCTCTTCTCCCTTCCCTCTTGCTTGGTTTTCTGTCTCTAAAGTTCAGATCCTTTCTTCCTCCACTTTATTTCTGATATAAACTATGAGTGATAGTCCGTCATATTTTAATTTTAACTTTCTTCATTTTTTTCAGATTTTGTGCGCAAATGCTTTTTATTCGTTTTCTCATATCAACTGTCTCAAAAGTTTAGTTTATTCATTTTTTTATCTTGTTCTCCCATTGTCCCACATTATTCTTTAGTTTTCCTTTTCTCTCTGACACTATGGATTCTGTGAATGTTGACAAAATTATTACCATGCAGCTCTTTACTTGTTTGCTTGTACATATTAAATTCAACGTTTAGATTATTAAAATCAATGTTTGCTGCATTTCTTCTTAAGAAATTAATTTTGAAGTGACTATCACTTGTTCCTGTTTCAATTTTATTTATAAATGCATGCATGAGATTTATCATAGTGTCAGGTCTACAATAATGTTGTGCTTGCTTTTGTATAGTACCAAAGCGTTCTGTCTTGAATCTCTTTATTTATTACGTAGCATTTTCCCAACTAAATTTATGTTAAGGGAGCAATAACATTCTAAAAAGTTTATTATGATAAGTAAATTTTGATTAAAACTATGAACTTGATTACAAAATATATGTTCATGTTGACCGCCAAGTTATTGAAATTCAGGGAATTATTTATTCCCATTATTTCTTTGTATACAGGAATTTGCTATATTTGATGTGTGAACATCATGGGTTCTTACTTTTTTTGTGTGCTTTTGGCCTTTGAAACAGGTCCAATGCTACTTTCATGGTTAAATTACTTCAAAAAGGTTACATTTGCTTTGCCTTTTCTGATTTGTTTTATTATTTCATAATATGCATCATGCAACTTTCTCATAATAGTTTTAATTTTTAAATTTTGACAATAGTCAGGCCATTTTCCGTGGGAAGGATGGATGCACGTATGGACGAATAATTGCTAGTAAGATTATTTACTCCAATTCAATTTTCTTTTTGAAATTATTCTAAGATATTTCATCGGCATTCTTTTCACTATTTTTTCTACGTTATGTTCCAAATCTCTTAAAACCTTTTTGAAAGAATTTTCATGTTAAAATTAAGTATGCATATGAGCTCTTTATTTCCTTGGCTTATTGCTGCCCCTTAATCTCTGTTTGTATTTGGCTGAACTATTTTATTATTACAACGAAATTTTATTACCATCAGTAACAGAAAAATACCAACTAGCCATAGAACATCAGCAATCGGTGGCTCAATTAAAAAGGATGAAGCCATCTAGGACTATTAATCAAAATATTCAGACATTACGATTGACATGCCCTCCAACATTGGCAGTTTGTCTCAGGATGATGGAACCATGGTATTTTGATAGGATTTGATTTTATCTATTCAAATATATGCTGTGGCATGCATGCATAATCATTAAACACTTAATTCCATAGCAAACTTTGAGATGCAAGCAAAACTCTTTAATTGAGAGCGCTCTTCTATAAATTGAAGCAAAACTCTTTAATTGTGAGTGATCTTCTATAAATTGAAGCGGTAATTAATTATGATGCTTGTGTCGACAGGAAATTCGAAACATAGGATCTATAAATAAGCCTTGACCTTTTTAAATGGGAATAGTTTAAGATCTAAATAAGCCAAAAAAATTAACTTTAAAAAATACATCTGTTGATGTGGCTTTGTAGTTTCTTGGAAATCAATAGGCCCAAATAATTTCAGTAGAGGTATTGGCCAATGCCCTAGTGGCTAGAGCATTCATAGCATCATTGGCCTCCTTAAATGTTTTGTATAAACATATCAACGTTTATTCCTCAATACTAAAATTTGTTGTGAAATTATGGAGATGTCGACTTGGACGCTGCAGCATAAACATTTCACCCTAGAATAAGAGAGCAAGATACTATCACAGAAAATCAAACGACCACAAGCACAAAACACTCAGATTTACATGAAAAATCTTAAAATCGGGGGAAAATCACAAATTCACATCACGAACAAGCTTTTACATATAGCCTTACATCAACATCATTAACAGCAACTACACCTGCTGCAACCTTGCATGCCACCTCATCGTCACCCCACAGTTTTCAGTTTGCAACCACACATGGTGTGACTGCCTTGCTTGGTTCGGGGTACGTAGTCTCCCATTGCTTGGTTCGGGGTACGTAGTCTCCCATTGCTTGGTTTGACTTTCAAAAACTTTTGCATTATCCATGTAACCGCCGACTGCCATGTGACAATCCGGTCGCATCGCTTCGCAGCTTCTCTGGCCACCTTGCAGCCTCCACATACAAGCATAAACCCTAAACAATCATTTCTTAGGTATTTATAGTCCCAAAAAACATCCCTAAAATGCCTCTAGATAGCCCTAAGATCCTTGCATACTTGGCATGTGTCTCACATGCCCCTCCTGGGCGAGCCATGTGTCTAGTTGCTATTCCTTGCTTGTCAAATATCCTTTGGTATCTACATACATCGTCTGATACTTGGGCGTGCCCAAGCATTGAGCCATTGTCCCACTCTTTTAGCTGTTGGCTCTTAGACGCATCCAAGCGCCAGTCTCTTGGTCTAAGCTTCGTTGTTCCGCAATCCATTGACGCTTAGGCGCATTCAAGCTCCCAAGTTTTGGTCTGACCCGCTCTTGTATCCAGGCTTTGGCTTCTGTCCATTTGGGTAATACATTTGATGCTTGGGCGAGCTCAACTACTGGGCTTTCAGCTCAACAATCCTGTTGACGCCCACTCAGTGCATGAGCGTCATACCAATGCCTAAGTGTAGGATATACTGAATTCCAGCTTTTCGTAGCTCGTCTTGACTCGTTTTGCATCTACCCGGTTGATCCGTGGCTAACACAAAGGCACTCCAAGCTTAGCCATTTTCCTGTGGCCTACACCAAGACCACTCTACTGTGCTCAAGGCTTTACTATGTCTGGCTTCTGCTCGATCTAACACCACCTGCTGCATGTGTAGGTGCATCCCTTATTGGTTTACCTCTCATGCTGCTTTTGATGCTCCACCGAACCCAAAAATTGTTTGATTGTTTGCTCTATTTTTATTATGTTTATAGTAACAAATAAAATGCCCATGGAATACTCATTTGAATAGTGATACTATTATAGAATAAATAACAAGATTGGAAGTTACTATCTTTGGGGAGCATAAAATTATTTCTTACATTGTCTTATTCTCTCTTAATTGACAAGATATTTCTTCTTATATTTTCATTTTTGAGAAGTGGAAAAATTAATGTGTCGATTTGATTTGTCTTAATTTAATTATATATATATATATATAGATATATATATATATATATATATGTATACGTATAAATATTTGAGCTTCAGTAATAGAAAATAATTACAATTTAAGCTTAACAAAGCAAAAAAATTCGAATTTGAATTGTTATGTAAAATAGCAACTACAACACCAAGCCTTAGTCCCCACTAGGTGAAGTCAGCTAGATGAATTCTTTATTTTCATTGTGCCCGATCAAATAGAAGCCTTTCCTTAAGTTCCAAATAGAAAAGTTTCTTTCTAATAGCTGAAGGATCATATTATTTAACTTTTCTCTTATGTATCATCTATCCATTTTAAAGAGCTTAGCTCTACCTAGTTCTGCTAGATTTTGAGCAGTATTGGCTACTAATTTTTTTATCTTAGTAGCTCATAGAGTCCTTTCAAGTAAGTTTATAATCATTTAAATTACTATTTAAGTTAACAGCATTAGACACTAGATTTTGCTTCTTTCATCTCAATGACCTATTTTATTCTCTTAATAATGTGCAGCTTTAAGAAGTGGATTGTTTTATCAGCAATAGATCCTGCATTGTCATCACCTATAAGTTTTCTGTTTCTTTTTTCATAGTTGTAAACAGATATTCCTTGCTTGACACTTTTATAAATTTTTTTTAGAATTTTATATATAGCTTTGAAAAATATAATATTCTAGGATTGGGCAAAACTCCTAATTTTTTTAATTTTAATAATATCATTTGCATATACAAGTAATGCATTCACTCCCCTTAGGGCTGGCTGTTTTATAATTACTTATTTGTGATCAAGAATTAGTGTTTAGACTATTGACTTACCAATATTTTCAATGAATTTACTAAGATTTCTAGGCACTTAATTCACTGATTTTGGGAAGAATATACTGATTTGAGACCTATAATTAGATCTTAGATTCCATTTAACTTTATCATTCAAAATTAAGGGTTCTACAGTTGATTCTATAAAATTGAGTTTAAAAAGTGAAATTTGTCAATCCTAAGTAATTCATTACTGTCCAATATTTGTTTGTCTATATGTTTTATAATGTTTTATTTTATGCATTACCTGTTACGAAGTAACTAAGCCAGGTTTTTAAAGTCTTTAATAACTTTACTAACTTGCACATAACTTCTTAGGTAATATGTTTTAAAGCTTGTTTTTCAGTTAAATCTCTTCCTCAAATTTTGTCTTGAAGTAACTCATGTTTAAAGTACCAAAAAGATAGAAACATCCAACTTATATTCATTTTGTTGACGGAGAAATTTTTCAAGATAATATATGCCATATGTTTTGGTTATTATTAATAAAATGACTAAGCCCACATGAGATTAACCTCATTCGTTAATCACATTCTTGATATGTGGATGTGATTACTTATTTTTATTTATTGTTACTTCCCAATTTAAGGAGAGCTGCATCTCTTGTAAACTTAGTGTGTGAAAATATATTCCAATTCATGATTTCAGTGGTTTCTCAATTCTTACATACTATAAGAGTGAATTCGGTTCTCAGCCTTCAAGAACTCATCTAATATCTCGGCTCCCTCTTCATCGACCCAAGAACTCATCCAAGCTTCAAACGGAAGCTATCGGCCCACCGCAACCAAGAATCGGCCGCTCTAGCCGTGATCAAGAAGACTGCAGCCAAGAATCTTGTAGCTGCTTTAGAAACCTACAGCCGTGATTAAGAAACATGCAGCTAGCCGCTCTAGCCGTGATCAAGAAATTTGCAGCCAAGAATCCTACAACCGCTCTAGAAACCTGCAGCCGTGATCAAGAAATCTGCAACCGCTCTAGCCATGATCAAGAAGATTTTCCATCAAGAATCGATGCCTTTAAAGACGTTAAGAATCGACGTTGACCATCTTAAGAAGATTCTTCTTCTTCAACGATGGCTTCTCCAACCGATCTTCTTCCCACCTCTCAATCAGCGAGTCTAGTCAACAGAATCTCGCACCCTCCCAATCTTTCAGTCACCACCACCATCGGCTTCGGTGACGTTACGCACCTTGGTAATGTCCATCACATCCTCAATGTTAAACTAGAAAAAGCTAATTACACTTTGTGGAGGTCTCAATTCATCCTCTATTTTGAGCTCATAGACTCCTAGGTTTTATTGATGGCTCTCTAGCATCTCCATCGCAATTCTCCGCTAATGGCGAACCAAGTCTTAAATATTCAAGATGTTTTACCATCGGTCAACTCATTCTCAGCTGGATCATTTCTTCACTTACGGAACTTGTTCATGCTCAAGTTCTTGGGCACGATTTTGCTTATTCTATATGGCAAGCTCTCTCCAAAATTTATGCCTCTTCTCAGATTTGTCTACAACAACTTGAGTATCAATTTCATTCTCTCCGGAAAGGTGCTACCCCATGAATGACTATCTTCAGTAGTTAAAGTAACTCACCCATCAACTAGCCATATATGGTTCTCCACTTACTGATCAACAGATTGTGTTCGACATCCTCACTAGTTTGAGTTGATCACTGTTGTTAACATTACATTTTCAGTTTTTGTTCATTTTATCATTTTAAGTCATGTAATCTTAAGGAATAATATATGCAGGAGCAAAATGAACTTTTGTAATATTAAATTGATATGAATAGATGAATGTTGAATTCTCTTATCTATGGAACGACACCCTTCTTTATTATTTTATTTAAACTTCTCAAGAGGGTCGTGTGACTTTGAGAGCCCAATATTGATTTAGTTCATACTAATCTGACATCGGGTCTTCTATGATGGCTCATGTTAGGTTAGTAACAACCAATCTAACATCGGTGCATCTTTCCGCATGATCATATTAGCAGTTAAGTAAAATAGCAGGTAAACAACATCCAAAGCCACAGAAGAATAAGAAAATTTCATTCAATTTAAAATAAATATCATCCAGAATATTACATATTGGACATCATTCATAATATAAATGTTTGTCTCCCGTAAAGAAAATAAAATTTAAAATATATTCCGTACCATAATTCTCTTTAACATCTTTAAACTACATCAGCCTCCAGCAGAATCTAGTCTGGCATTATAAAAATAATGCCTTAGTGCACATTCTAAATACAAAAGATATTAAATAATATACTTGTAAGCAAAAAGTGGAAGGAAAAAATGAGATAATAATCATTGCAGAAAATATGAAAAAAATGCAAATAAAAGATAATCATTACTCCTGCAAATAAATATTTCTCTATCATGAGCCAAATTTTCAAATATTAATTGCATAAAGTTTCATGTTTATGTTTATGACTTGATATTATGAAGCGACAATAATAATTATGATGGGCAAAGCCAGAACCTTGAGGTTGGGTTCAATAAATGCATAAAAGCATGTCCTTCACCTGACTCCTCTCAAAGGTTTCAAATGGCACCCTTATGTCTCTTGAGGATTAGTCCCGTTTCTAACATATTCATGCTCCATTTCGGAACCCGTAGCAACATACACAATACATAATCATCATTTTGTTTCTCTTACATCATTAGTAGTAAGAATAACACATTAAGTAACAAGATGAAACATGCTCAAAGCGATGTTTAAACAGCAATGAAAGTAAATAGGAGTATATAAAGTAATATCCAGTGTACCTTTGTGTTTGACTTAACAAGACGAATCACTCACAAACTTAGCATGTTTGCAAAAGTTATAATTGAAATTTATTAAACCTTGAAAATGATGCTTTTAGTGTTTCAATAAATTCTATTACCCAGCATACTACCTAACTTAGCATTTCGTTCTCATATCCTTCCCAAACCTCTTGATATAAATCTCAATTCTATACTAATTAACTTCACAACACAAATTTTAAGTTCATTTAACTTTCATTAGCAAGTTAACAAGTTCAACAATACTAGTGCAGGATTGCAGGGCATTGTTTTTTCTACAATTTGGAACACTTTTGTTAGGATCTAAACATCGTGTTTGCAAAATGTGCTGAAAACTATTTTCATACCGGTGTCAAATGAGTCAAGCAATTTTAACAAAAGTATTCTTTCATAATAGTATCTATTTCATAATATTTAGGTATTGAAGTGAATATAATTTTAGAAATTAATCATAGTTATGATGTTGATAAATCTATATACAGAAGGCTTTTAAATAGCATTTCAATACCTGGCTCTATCTCGATTAATCTTATTAAGGAAGCTTAAGATCTATGCCTACATTTATTATTGCATTTGATTAGATTATAGATAATAGATGTGAAATTAAGCTGTGCAAATAGAAACAGATGCAACAAATCAATATGTGAATTAGACAAGTTCTAAATATAGTAAGGTAGGTTCAGCAAGTAATTGATTTAAATCTCATAATATAAGGTATGTTATAATAAATTCACTTAAGAGTTTTAAGGTTGGTGATTTAGAGATTTTATTGCATTAATAACAATATGGTGCAACATTTCAATATCATACTTAATCAAATATTCTTTATTTTTTAAGAACCTTGTACAGTAGTTTTCTAACAAAAAAAATCTAATAACTTTAGATTATGCTAGAGCAAGATAAATATGGATTTAATCACTGATAATTCTTGAAGTTTCAACTCCTATTATTAAGCAGTAACGTTTCTGTGGGGTGCAGAATGGTTTAAATTTTAGATTTGTGAATCCAACTACAGGTTAAGATGTTACTTATATCCTAACATAAATCCTTTGACAAGGGTGCCTAAAACCTTCCTAGGTACTCGGTGCCATAAATGATATTACATTTAAAATCAAAGCATTTAAACAAGAGGTTTGTACCTTGACCGAGCCCTAGTTAAAACAACGGAGCCATATAAGGATCAGCGATTGGGATCGGGAATGACTTCGAATGCTTGCAGAAGATCGAGCGGAAGAAGGATTCGTGCAGAAGACTTCTGTGGCTTCTGTGTCCATTATCGTTAATCCGAGCTGGGAGGCTGTCGAGCCAGAAGGGAAATCGTGTGGAAGGATCGATCGTCGGATGTCGAGGTGCTCAGAACGTTTGCATTCTTCCGGACAGACCCTAAGGTTAGTGTTTCGGCGATGGCTTGTGCGTCGAGGGGTCGAAAAGGAGGGAGTGGCTCTTTTAGGGTTTTGTGTCTTCAATGAAGAGTCCGATCGAGAAGTTTTGGTCGACTGAGAGGGGAAATAGAAGACGTGATAGTGGTGAGAGTCGAGCGATCCTTTGCGGTTAAATAGGACGTGCGTATGTAACACACGTTTGTTTCGTGCGGCTGATGCTGATGAATCCCGTATGTTACGGGAAATAAAATTGGAAATAGCTTAATTGCCGACGGTTTCTAAAATGTTAGCCAGTTTTGCGTTGATCATGGGTTTTAATGAGGTAATTTATGCTTTACTAATTAAATGACAAATATAAATTTCTATTTTAGCATTAATTGGGTTTGAAAACTTCCTTAATCAAGAATTTAATCAGCAAGTAACAAAATTTTTTTGACGAAAACGGATTTAGCGGTAGTTTTAACAGAAAGCTAAAATTTGCGAGAAATAAATGGAATCTAGATATTGTGGGAAATTAAAGTCTTTATTATAAATGACTTGGGGTCATTACATCTTCACAGAATGTACTTTGCAGATTCAACATGAGCAATGCTAAGGTAGTTCGAACACCTCTAGGCAGACATCTCAAGTTGACGATAACACAATGTCCATGAAGTGAAGAGGAGACAATAGAGATGGAACACATTCCATATTCTTCAGCTGTATGTTAGAGTTTGTACGAGGCCAGAAAAAACACATGTTGGATTAGTGAATAAATTTCTCTTCAATCCTGGAATAGCTCACTGGGAGGTTTTGAAGTGGATTGTGTGATATCTGAGAGGCACATCTTACATGAGACTATCCTTGATATTGACCTTGTACTTGTTGGATTCATAGACTCAGATATGGTAGGTGATGAGGACACTAGGAAGTCAATTTCAAGCTTTTTAACTACCTTTGCATGAGTAGTGTCGTGGCAATTTAAATTTCGAAAGTGTGTCGACCACAAAGGTTGAGTAGATTGCAATCATTGAAGGTTGCACTAAGCATAATAAATGAAACGTTTTCTGGAGGAGATTGGCTTAAAGCAGAAGAATTACATGATGTCTAGCGACTGTGAGAGTGCTATACATTTATAGAAGATTGTTACAATCCACTCTAAGACCAGTACACATTGAATTTAGGTATTGCTGGATGAAGGGCATGTTGGAGGAAAAATTGTTGCTGCTAGACAAGGTTCTCATCAGCCAGAATGGGTCAGATATGTTGACCAAGAGCCTACCCAAGGATAAACTAGAATAATATAAGCGACGAGCAGGCCTACAAATATCTATTGGGTGTGCTGGAGGGGAAGTTTGTTGAGTTAATCCCACTCAATTTTTGATGGCATGCCCAGGTGCAAGTGAGACATGCCAAGGCACACTAGGATGTTGATGGTGTAGTGCTTAGGCAGTTGCTCCAATGACGATCAAGCCAATACCGAACCCGAGGAGCGCAGGCTCTTATGCACTCCCAAGTGCCAGACGAAGTGAGGGCCATTCGAGGAGCATCCTGACACCTTAAGACGCGCAGGCACGTGGGAGTTTCGGAAAATCCATGACCTCGACGCTTAAGCACGCTCTCTATTTCAATGGTGCGCACCCAGATAATAGTGGGTGCGCTCATATACTTATATACGGTATTGTCAGACGTAACCGCGTGCACTTTAATTGGCTGAACAGGCGCGATGAGTGTGGCTGATGAAACGATTGCAAGCCTGACTAGGTACACATAGATACGGGCCCAGGCGCACTTCAACAGCAGCAATATATATGAGCTGATATTTGGGATGTTAGAGTGTTGATGTGAAGTGATGAAAATTGAGACATGAAGATTTTGATACTATGTTCCATTTGTGTAAAATTATGGATACAAGCCCATTAAAGTAAAATCTTAAGATCAAACCGATGGACAGAACAATAAATGTCAATTCTATTCTAACCTAAATCTTGGCTTTACAAAAAATTGTAAGCTCCAACACAAACAAAACTCCTTATTGTACCAATCTCAACAGTTCCATCAATTTAAATCTAAACTCGTCATTTCCAAACAATATACATCATTAGCCTTGTGTGTTTTGGGCACATTTGTAAATTTAGTTGCGACTTGAGTTAATTTTATAGTTATATTACTATAAATTGAGTGATGTGTACATCATACATACATATATGCATGCATACATACATACATATATATATATATATATATATATATATATATATGCGATACGAAAAAAACGAAGACAAGCTTAAGGTGTCATTCGTTTTTTTATCTTGAAAATCATGTGCACGGCGAGTATCTGATATGTGAACACTTTATTGGAGCTAACATCACATAAAATTTGGATATTCACTGTATGTATAGTTTTGTATTTCACAGGGATTGATATACTTCCAGTTTACATAACATGCTCTAGAAAAGGTTGATTTCTTACTTAATTTTTAATGAAATTATGAGCTTTACAAGTTAATCTGTTTGAGAAGTTCAGTGAAATTTGAGAGTAGAATGGTAACCAAATGACAGCTTAGCAACTTTGTTATTTAAAGAATATAGCAAATATTAAAATAATAGAAGTGAAATAGCAAGTGAGCTCTTCAAATTAATAAATGGAGCCTAACTTTTTAATTTCCATATCATGTCTCGTGCGTATGTATTGGCTAAACTTGACTATAAATTTTACATTTCTGTTTTTTTTTTTTTTTTTTTTAATTTACTAAATTTGTTTGGTTTCAGGCGGGACAATACCTTCAGCAATATCAAAATACTACGGTCCTTTGTATTTCACAGTGAAAGAAGTCACAGAGATAATGTCAACAGAGCAGCCTTGTGATCTCGCATATGAGTTTGGCAATGGGCTGTTATCCTTGTCCGAATTTCCTGAAGGCTTCCCTGTTCCTGGTATATTGATCTATCACTAGTGTGAAAATAAATTGAACACTTTCATTTATGTTAAAATTACTCACACAGCCAAAATCCAGCAGCGTGTTTACATATCCAGCACCCACACTAATATTGAACCCACATTTTGTGTGCTACATTCAAATCTCACAAACTCATTTTCAACTCTCAACGGAAGCCGGGGTCGTAATTGAGTCCAGCTCAATAAAGTGGCTTGATAAGCTAATGAGCCAAGGTTGAGCTAGCCCGACGTGACTCATTAGCTCATTAGCTGGCTTATTTAAATTTTTGCAGAATAAAAAACACGCATAATTTCAAAACTATGGGATGCTATATTATTTTGTCTTTAACATTCTTATTAATATTCAATACTTTCTTTTTTAATTTTATATAATGGGTTCAAATTTTATCGATTTCTGAATGTCGTATTCTTTAAAAAGAAAAAAAAGAAAGAATTTGGGCTGCACTGAAAAGTTATTCTTCAGTTTCCTTTTCTGTTCAGGCTGCATTTGCTGTGTTGATTCAGGATATTCAACTGCATAATTTAAGTTGTTAATTATAAAAGCTGATTTAATTTCCTTTGCTGCTGCTGGTGACTTAACAGTGAAGCATCGCTGGCCTTTCAATGACCGTTTGGTGATATACATTCGCCATGCTGGGCCCGGAGTTGTGGTGGGGCAGGCGTGGCAGGAAGGGAATGATTTGGAAAAGGTGCCCAACAAGTTCTGTGGTGAAATCTTAATGGTCAAAGACTTTTTGTCCTCTGCTCATAACACTGTATAGTTCCTTTGTGTCCCATTCTTTTTCCCCGTTGAACTGCACCTGTAACATCATTTATTATTACTGTTATTGTTATTATATAGCTTAATATCTGATAAATTTTCTAATATGAGCACATGATTTCATGTATATTGAAACTCTTCAGCATGAATACATCAAAATACAGTTTGCTTGCATGATTCTTGACAATAATGTGTTACCCACTAGATATATGATAAAAATTTTGTTCCAGAAAATAACTTTATTTTCTTAAACAAAAATCAGTTGCATTTTATAAATCTAATTAAAATTGAATATAGCATAAAAGGAATTGGTGACATTAAACTTAACAAAAGAAAAGAAGAAAAGAAAGCAAAAAGAGAAAAAAGAAAAAAAATGATTGCCAAATTTCATGGGATCCAAAGTTCCTACAAAGGCTGAAGGCCTGATTAAGGAATGCATCTTTGCTGTAGGTTGTAACTGGATTTGAATTTTTTGTCTTTTTCCTTTATATTTATTAAGGAAATTGTGTAAATCTTATAATCTGAAAGGTTTTCTTTAAATGTTTTGTTCGAGTCCACCTCTGAGTTCTTTGTGGAATATGAATTATCTTTCGGTGCAGAAATAACTTGAGCCCTTCCAAGATCAGACGGATGAAACTAGATTGTGTGAGGATTCAGATTCGAAGGAATTTTCACAGAAGGATCGATGATTCTTCTTTGCAAAATATTAAGAATTTCATCAATAAATAAATGAAGATCCGTTGAAGATATAAAGAGTGAAACCTATGTAGTAAAGACTCCTTACATAGAATTTTATTTTTAACACAAAGTTCCAAAGAAAAATTAAGAATTAAGGCAAAATTTAAAATCAATGATTTTGTTCATAGAGGGGGATGTCTAACTAAGCATATAGTTAAAGAGTGCTTAGTCCCAACATCCTTGTAAAGCATTCTTGCAACAACGGCCACAGTAGGCTGCCTCCAATATGGTTTTCTTAATAGAAATTTGTATGCATCTCTATAACCTTTTATTAATTTACATCATTTTACAAATCACTTCACTTCTCTCTCTATATTTGTAATATGCGATAGTATGAGCATATTTATTTTTTTCATATACTTTTTGTCTCTATAATTTTACATTTTAAATATATTTTTATACTTTTGCTTGGAACATTATAATACTTCTATATTTATATGTTTTTTATTTAAAATATTAAATCATTAATGGTGATTATTAGTGTTTATTCTGAAATAATGTAGGCAGTTATATTTTCTAAAACAAAACCACTTTTGACATGCATGATAATCTTTTTTATATATAAATCTTCATGCAACTTTAGAACATCTTCAAATATAAATTACAAAAATAAAATGGCAACATATTTGGTTTATATATGAAAATAAAATATTTGACAATGTTATCTTTAACTTAAGATCATATGAACATTGAAAGGTTATATTTTCATGGAAAACCAAAAGCAATTGATTTATTTATATATGTCTCTATAATTTCAATTGAATTTTAAGAAATTCTAAATAATTTCAACTCCTTGGCTTTCTTTGAAATGCACCAGGAAAGTTGGGATCTCATTAACTAGATTTTAGTAGTGTCAATGCCAAAGCTCTTCTCAGGTCTATTTTTTGGTCCCATTGCTAGGTTACTTTATTTTCTCTTGCATTCTCTTCATGCATACCTAAGCTAGAGGGTGCCCTATTTGCCACCCGCACCATTGATTTTCAACTCTTTATAAATACTTAGTATTATAAGTCTCCATCATTCAGCCTCCATGATGCTTTACGTTGAGAAATTTTTTACACTTTCCCCTAGAGTTTATGCTTTTGCTTTATAGATTGAATATTGCTTTATGCAATAAGAATTTTGCTATCATTACTCCATGTTTCGCTGTCATAAGTTAGGTAAATTTTGAGTTCTCTAACATCCCCACAAAATAATATTGATGTTTCTTTTACTAAGGAAGAATATTATGAAGGCGCTTGTATAGGATATTTGATGGAAAAAAGAAAAAAAAAATCAATGGAAAAATTCAAAAAGTAAGATCTTCTGTGAGAATCTCCAACATATTGAAGTAGCGAGAACAAAAATTCCTCCAAAATCTCTCAAAACTTAGCGGCTAGAAGGTGAAAATAATCTAAGGTTTGAATCAGCTCGGGTGTCACCATGCACCATGCGTTCCTCTAGCTAACCTTTGGCTCATCAGAGGCCTATTGCTTAGCAATAGGGACACGAGTTGATGACAAGATGATTGGCATTGTAGGGCTCGTGCTTTTAATTGAGCAGCCCCACTATTGTAACAACCAAATATTGTTAATCTGTATTTAGCAGTCAAATCACTTTGTAATTGTTTCCATTAGACTCCAAATAGAATTTAGAGAAAATCCTAGAAGTTTGGAGCGATTCTGGGCTCAATTGAAAATTTTGATTATTTTAATATATTTATCAAAATTAGAAAATTAAGATACTTATTTTGACCTCCAAATCAAAATTGGAGTTTATCATTGAACTATTCATCCCAAAATTAGTCAGGAATGAGATTTTGAGAAATTTTGGAAGACGTTGATTTTTTCCAAATATGTTATTATATTTTAATTATCCAGAAAATTAAAATAAATAAATAGATCTCCGATTAAAATTTTGACTTCATTTTTGAATTCCTCGCCCTCAATTTAATTAAGGGTGAATATTTAGGATTTTTTGGGAGACATTTAATATCCCTGCTTAATTTAAATAAGAAAAAAATACTAATTAACTATAATTATTAATTATTAATTACAAATTTCCTTAAGCCACATCGTTCCCTTTCTGCTGCAATACGTTCGATAAGATGACACATTACTCTGCACCGTTTGATCTGATCAGCCGTCCCGATCGGACGGCTGAGTCATCTCCTTCTCCAATGAGTTCTGCGAGAGCATCACGTGGCACGCGCCGCAACTCTCTCTAGTCACTGACCGCGTAGAGGATAGGATTATCGTTCGAACCCATGCCTCATGTCCCTTATTTCTATCCAAATTAATGCAAACGAGGCTTTTACATCGATTGGAAACCATCCAAAGCTTCGAACCTCAGCGGATAAAGAATTCGTGTAGTGACATCCTCCATCGTTAAAACCCTAAATTTAAGCGAAGGAATTCCAATTCCCTACTGATTCAATCATGCAATTGTTAAATTAGCCTTTCGTTGAGGAATCATATCATATCCGCAATTGGGCTCGGTTGGGACCAATTGAGGCTCAGGAAAGCTGTGGGTCTACAGTAACCCATAGTAAAACCCTAGCCTCGAAAACGAGGGCTAGGGTTTGAGATCTAGCCATCATCCAAAGAAGTTTTTGAATTCAACAGCTAGATCTCGGCGAGCCCGTCATTTTAACGTATGGCTCCATGCATGGGACCCTCTGTGAGCCAGGTAAGATATTGCCCTAATTCCATTCTTTTGTCGTTTCGACGAGGGAGAGCTTATGAGAGAACCGGGTCGTGTCTGACCCGACCCACGAATCCTTATTATCAAGTCCTCAAACGTCGTATAGCTTGCTCACGTACGCCTTAAGCCGCGGCCGTGAGCGCTAGGGTACACATGCGTGTAGATTAATTTGGGTTTTATTAAACCTTAAATAATCAAAGCCTCGTAATTTGAAAATACAAGTTCATTGAAATTATATTTCAAGATAATCAAAAAAATACCATGAATGTTATTATGAGAATAAATTTGCAATTTAATAATTCTTTTTGCTAATCACTTTTTGATGATCATTAAGGAAGATTAAGCCTTGATTAAGACAAATGACATCCAAACTAGGCCTGCTAATAGTCATTTTAACCTAGTTATATGTGGATTACTTAAATGCCAACTTATGTGCCATTTGAATGTAATTTGATAATAATGTATTTTTGGTTTTCCTTATGTGTAATGAATAAAGTTCTTAGGTTTAGATTAATGTTTAATTGCTTCCTAGAATATAGGACAGTAAGATTGCATCATTGACTAAACCATATAAGTATATTATTTGGAGAAAATTAAATGATATAAAGAGATGAAATTGATTAAAGGAAGTATTAAAATTTTGGAGGAAGATTAAGAGGTTTAAAATAAAAATTTAGGATTAATAACTTATATTCACTTGATTTTTATCCACCACCAAAGCCACATTAGATCTAATTATAATACTTTGGAATTTTAGGTATTTAGCCTAAGTTTAGATTTCTCCAAGTCTCCAAATAACCTACCTAATGAAGATTAAGCTCTCACCTTAAGCTAAAATTATCTAAAATGATAAACTTATATTGTCAATTAAATAAGTCATTATTCATTACATTATTTAAAATAGCACTTAGTGAAGAAGATTTCCTTAAGGAGGATGTTAGTTCACTATAAGAGAAAATTATCCTCTTTAATAAAGCAAACATCACTCTTAGAGAAGGAAATTTTAATCATCATTAGAACACTTAAGGTTAGATAACTCTTTGAGAACTGTTAAAGAGATTAAACTAAGTTAATAGATTATAGTGATGAAACAAGAAAACCCTAAGTAATAACAAGTTATCGTAGAATCTTATATATGCAAAACAAGGTAAATGACTTAAATTGGAATCATATTTAAAAAATAAAATAAAAACCTAAGGAATTATAAGACTTAAAACCTTCTTACTTCAATAAATAAAAGATTTTCTAAGGATTCATATTTGAATGATAGAAATTGATGACTTTAAACTAGAATAAAAATTCAGCATAAAGACAAGAATTGACAACCAATTCTAAGTCAAAATTCATCTATTAGATAGATTAGGTAAGATAATAAAAATCATTAAAACCAAAATCATAACTCCTTAAAAGATCTTCAATTATTAAAATTTAATGAACTTTAGGTAAACCTGTATTGAATAAATTCAAGTCATCAAAGAAAGTTTGTGCTCAACTTGATAACATCTAATCATACGAAAATATCAATAAGATCTTTATAAATTTTATCTCATATTTAAATGATTATAAATATAAATTAATTTGTCACCATATGAAGCTTAATTAACTTACTACTTTCAAAACTAACCATATTATATTATTATAATATATATCAATTAACTTATTGATCCATGATACTTGAGTTAATTGGGGGCTTTATTAATCTCAATCATTTGGATAAATAATTAAAAATAGAAGACAATGGATATGTGGCACCCTAGCCCCACCGTGGTCTTGTTAACTCTTAAGTTAACATGATTACGGTGAAGTGATCACCAAATAACAAGTTCCTTACTTATAGTTAGATTAGACATTCATTCTTATCCAATATAATTAAGAAAATTATCATTTACAAGTGTATTTCACTAAATGATAAATATAAGAAATATAATTAGAGTGCGGAAGCAAAATATAACATATATTCCATCATAATATAGTAAAAAAAAGTAGACAACTTAGAATAAGTGCAGTAAGAGAAAATATAAAGTAAACATGTATTATTATAATATATTTAAAGATTAAAACTAAAATAGAATAAGCACTCATCCTCACAATAACAGAAGTAAGAGAACTAGGATTCTTCAGCAGCTCAATCCTCCTCTTGAATCTGGTCTTCAAAAAGCTCCACAATATCAAATAATTCAGAAACTATCATTATCAGTTTCATAATGATAGGGCCAGCCAACAAAATAAAAATCTTACTAAACAAAATGTCTAAATATATTTTAGGCAGTATATTATTCAATTTATTTTAAGATATCACCATTAAAACTTAACATCTAAGCAAGCAAGTATAGGAGCAAAATGCATATGAAAATAAAAGGTAATTATAAACAATAAGTTTATAACTTAAATAAAAGAGGAAGTAAGCACATACCTCCAAATATACTTACAACAAGATTAAGCATAAAATAAAGAATAAATACTAATAATTAAAAGAAAAACTCATCCTAAATATGCTTATGATCAATATAAACTTATGCTAACTAATATAAAGTAAAAGAACATAATGATACATTTAAATAACTGAAAACAAGACTAGCATCATATATATATATATATATATATATACACACAATGAGTAAGACTAGCATCATATAAGTAAATAAAGCTAATAAATGCAGCAAGATAGTAAATAAGAAAGCATTGAAGTATAGAAAAGTAAGCTGAAAATAATAAATATAAAACTAAAAACTGATATGGCTAAATAAGCCATTCAAATTAAAAGTATGCAAAATAACTCACTTAGCCTGCTAAGTTAAGGCAGAAACATCAAGTTGGAGTGCACCTAAGAATAGTATGCCATAACAGAGAATTGGCTAAACAAGTCATAAAAAAGAAAGGTCTAATGAATACCATCATAGGCCACCTTAGGACAAGGCTTGGTTAGACATTGCAGTAGCCAGACAAATACCATCCTAATCAATCTTGGGCCTAGGAATGGCCTGCATTAAAGAAAAAGCAAGAAACTGAAGAGGAATACTAATTAGATCACACTCTACTAAACTGAAAACCAGAAAATTAAAAACACCGATAAAAATGCAAATGATATTTATGAACTTTCAAAGTGGGCAGGAGATACTCATCAAATATCCTATGTCTGATACATGTGTCAAAGGTATAAGGCTCAATACAAGGTAAGCAAAGCATCAAATATCAAAGTGAGCAAGAGATTCCACTAAGACACATGGGATATCAGTTGTTATCTAATTTATTCATTCTATCTATTTTAAGTTACACAAGTTCAGGATATCTAATTCCTACTATCGAGTATAACTTAGACTTACGACCTTATAAGTTGAAAATAATTAGAACTGATCAGGTTCTAATTTGATTAAATCACTGTCGATTATATGTTAAATAAATAAATAAATCGACCTATTTTGGTGATTTAAGCAACCCAAACCCATCTTGATTAAGACAAATTAAGATAGAATGACTAAGGATTAAACTCTAAATATTAAGGTTTAATCACTTAATCCAAAGGTGATCCTAAAGGACTAAGGTTTAAAACCCAATATCATGAATTAAGGTTAAGGCAAATCCTATTAGGTGAAGTCAAACTCAATAGGATAGATCTCTAATCTTAGATATAAGGTTGAAAGATCAAATAGTTATTAATAAATTTTGAAAATATATAAACTACCAAAACCAAGTCTAACCTAAGTCTTATTCCTATTCATAAGGAAGGAGCTCTTAGTAACTAAGATGAACACTCAAACTCCATTCCTAACTAATATTATTAGAAAGATTGAGAATAAATTAGGAAAGTTCAAAGAAGAGGTACGATGTGAGATTTATCTCACATCATAGAACTTAAAGTTAACTTAAAATTACTTAAGATGAAGTTTATAGCTTACTGGAGACATAATGTGGGATGAATCTCATATTATGTCACTTTTAAATTAAATACTTAAGAATAACTTAGGATAAAATTTAGAGTTTTGATATAGAAACTTGATTTATGACTAAAATCAATTGAATTAAATTTAGAATTACTTTATTTACTAATTTTAGTGATTAGATTATGATTTTAAGATTTAAGAACACTTAAACTTAAATTTGGGCAAAATGACTATTTTACCCCTACTTAAGAGTATAAAAAGTTATTTTCTGATTTAGCGCTCTAAATTGAAAGTTTTCAATGGCAAATTATTACTTACTGTCTAACAAGAAGATATACAGTAAGTACACCAAATTTGGATAATTAATAAGCCTTATGAGATCAAATTAAGGAATTTGACTCATAAGGGCAAAATGGTAATTTATCCTAATGAAATCTTATTTTTCTATCAATTTATTAATGCTTATTATGTAAGGTTTTTATAGAATCTGAAATTACTAAATTCTGATATGTCTTGGCTAAATTATAGCCAAAATAAGTTTAGGGTTCTAAAATGCAATTTAGGGTTCTAAAATGCAATTTAGGGTTTCTTAAGAGGGTCAAAACTTAAATTTTTTATTTGATGTCTAAATTTAATAAATTCAGTGGCTATAGCTTCCCTAAAACACACTAAATACTCTAACTAGGAGTAGACCCAATTTGGACCTCATTTGGTCAAGTTATGACCTAATTAGGGTTAAGGGTGATTAGTGAGTGATTAGTAAAATTAATCACAGAATCACTAAGCCAATCACACCATAAAGTTCTACTATACTCTATGAGTTATTAGAAACTTAAATCACTCAATTTGGATCACTAATTTTTGTTATTATTGACTAATCAAGTTTTGGGGTAATTAGGGCTGGTTAAGAGATTTAGCCATTAAATCATAAATACTTTTGTAATTTACTATTTATTAGGTCTTCCTGATCAAAATGATATATTTGAATACTTAATTTGGAGCTTAATTGACCAAGTTATGGTCAATTGAAGTTCTAGGGTTTAAGGGTATAATTAGGGTAGGGTCCTAAAAGTGATTAGGCTAATTACACTCCAAACAGAAAAATTAACACTACTAAAACATTCCTGAGAGTCTCCTGATTAAAATGAGACCCATATTAACTATGTTTATGTGAGTGTGTGCAAAGTTATGATAGTTTGAAGTTTTGGAACATTTATGGCTTATATTTTGCAAAGTAGGGTCCTAAATGTCACTTTGCAAAATATAAGTCATACTGGAAATTGGACAGCATCAAATTATTCCTCTAATTTTCCTGATTAAAATGACATATAACATCATTAATTTTGGAGATCAGGATTTAAAGATATTAATGTTTAAGGTTTATATATTATTTGATATAATTTAATTAAATTACATCTACTTATATACTTTTCCTAATACTAAGCCTGAGAATGAAGAAGGCAGTGGTGGGCCCAGGAATTCGATTATGCTGTTAGAGACGTTCGCACGGGCCAGCCCATACCTATGCATAAGCGGCCCAAGACAGCCCACACGGGTCGAGATAAACTCGACGCGGCCCGACCCTGGAAAGATCCTTCACCCCCGATGCCTAGAGCGAAAGAAGGAAAAAGAGGAAACCTCTTAACGACGCACAGATCCCATCTCAGCATAAATCCTCTACCAAAATGATGCTCTTGATCTTGCTTTCTCAAGTAGTCGAACACCTAGGTCAAATCTTCTTTCTACTATTCGATGGAGTGATGCCCTAAACTTTTAAGGTAAGGAAACGACTGGTTGATATCTATAAGAGAAAATTGAGCTCAATTGAGCTCGATTACAAAGTGAAAATGTAAGTTTAGAAAATAACTAATGTGATATTCACTTAATTAAATAAAGTATTTAATTACTTTAATTTGTACTTAAACTTATAAAGTTTAATCATTTTTTCTTTTATTACATGCTTTTATCTTAGAATGTGGGGATGAGTGTTTAATTATACAAATTGTAATAATAATTTTTATTTGATGATCAAACTCTATTCTTTTATGTTGAATGTTCTCTTATTATGAATGATGAATAATTTAATTAGAATGTTTTGAATTTCCTTCTATCTATAGATTCGTATATATTTAAAGATAGTACTTAATAGTGAATTATAACACTCTAATTTAGTGTTAAGTACTACCGTAACACCCGTTATTAAATTAATACGGGGCGTTACGACTACTATTTCATCCATTCCTTCCTCTATATAGCTTCAAGCACCACATTGTTGCTAATGCCTCTTGCAATAATCATCATTTCCTCCATATAAAATCTCCTCTTGATCCTCACCCTATCCCAGACTCTCTTTTGCTACCAACTTAGTGCACCATCTTTTGGGACTCTATATTTCTTATAGAGTTTGTCTTTCACATATTTTAATAATTAATTTAAGCTATGGCTTAATAATTTTTATCCCAAAATATTTACAAGATGAGAGCAGCGGATTGCATATATTTGCAAATTAGCAGCATTAATAATTATATTTTATACAAGGTTGAATTTATATATAATTATGCATATGACTTTGCATATATATATATATATATATATATATATATATATATATATAGTTACAGATTGACTAGTTATGTATTGTTAAGATAATTATGTATAGATAAATGTATATATAATCCTAATTTTTATGTTTCAACTTATTTTATATTTACTAATTGTTAATTAATACTTGAATTGATTAAATATTAATTAAACATTAATTATTTGAATAATACATACTTTTAATATTTTTTTAACATTTAATTAATTTACAATTTATTACTTCAGCAATGTTCGATTTTGTATAATCAGTTTCATAAAAAATTAGTATTAAATTTACTCTTCGATTATGAATCTCATTAAGAAATACATGTTTTAATCGCATTTACTTAAGAGCCATACCATCAAGTATACATGCTTTACAGCACTAATGTGATCAATTCGCTTGCTTAAGTATCTAAATTATAATTAATCATCAAGTTAACTAATTTCTCAACCGCTTAAGGTTACTTAATCATAGAGCTTTTTGAGCTTTTTTGATCAAAATATCTTAGCAACAATTAAATATTATTTTAATTTCTAGTATACAAAGATTTAGTGGCATCACAAATATTCTAATATAATCGAAACACAGCTTTTGAGTCCCATAGAGTATGCATCTAAAGTCTCAAAAAAAAAAAAAAAAAAAAAAAAAAAAAAAATACAAATAATATGTCTGCATGAATTCAAACATTATATCATATAACATAATCATCAATACATTAGCTCAAGAGGGATAGGCGTAGAGGAGAAAAGATGAAACGAGTAAAAATGATGTAATTCTCGCAAGCAAAATGTAACGGAGTAGAGGGCGGCCATAACCAGCATTTTCCGTCACATAAGTCTTGCAAGGTCAAGAAAATCGATCGAAAATACGACGGAAAGAAGATATATATATATATATATATATATACATAAAAGAAGAAGCTCAGAAAAGATAGCACCAAAGCTGATTAATATTGTTACAAAACTTGAGTCTCTTCTTGTACTGCTTGAAGCTGAAAGGCAGGAAGAGAGCAGAATGTGGCCATCTGATGCAGCAAAGGAAGACCTGAGGAGGAGACGAAGGCCTGCTGCTGCTGCTGCCGGAGAATATTCTCCCTATCGCCATTAAGAAGAAAAAAGCAGAGCGAAAATATGCTGATAGAAAGCTACGTATATTCATGGCTAAGGCTTGCGGACCCCAACTTTATATAGGCAGGCAGCCAAATGAAAGCAGGAAAGCAGTTAAAGAGGAGTAAATGTTAGGTTCAAAATAAATGAGAAATGCTCTATTGTTTCTTTATTTTATTTAGAAATATATTAATTCATTATAATATTCTATTTATTAAAACATAATTTCTCACTCAATACTTTATCAGATAAAATATTTATGCCCATTAATTAATATGATATTTTTTCTAGATAATTATGGATCTTGAATATTAATTATTATTAATTAAATAATAATTTGAAGAATGGGTTTAATTAATTAAAAAAAAAAAAGAATAATATTATAGGTTATTTTATGCAAGCATGGGAAGAACTCGAGAATGAGGCGTAGCACTGACATACCCAAATGCACGTTTCGCCTGCAATATTCAATTAAGAAGAGATACGGCCAACCTCCATTATTAATATTAATATTAATAATAAATACATTTACATGAAATATATATCAAATAAATGGCGACTGTTCGCGTTAAATAAAGCTACGAAGAAACTGCTGACGCACTTTTTTTATTTTTTTTTATATGTATGAGCGGCGAATGATCTGAAATAACAAATTTTTTATTCAAATCATTGAGCTATAACACTATTCATAATTTGTTGACCCACTCATATTTAGTAGAGAAGATTTATAAATCTAACAAAATTTATTTTTAAAAAAATTTATCTAATAAAATTTGAACATAATGAATATTTATTTATATTAAAATAATATAAATATTATTTTTAAAAGTTTATATTAAAATAATATTTAAATTTTATTGAATAAATTTTTTTAATACCATGTAAAAAAGGAGTATTTCTCATAATTTAAATCTAGTATTAATGCATTTTAAAATGGATTGACATAAGATATTTAAAAAAAATATAATATCTTCTTATCTGAAATAAATATATTTTATATGATAAGAAAAAAAGAATAAAAGATATTTTAGAGGAGCATCACATCATTTATCTTTCTTAAATATGTTACTTCCACATCAGCAAATATGCGAAGTATCTCTTCTCTCTTTTTTCACGCATAAATGAACAGAAAGAAAAACGAACCATTGGCTGGCCGAATGTAGAAAGTATGATATGAGATTTTTATACTGCTGCAAGCCTGCAATGCTCTAAATTATCTTAATAAATACCCTAATATATTTAAGTAAATTATTTACTCAATTAAATTGCTGACTGTTTCTTTTCTCAAGCTGGCTCGCATTTATTGAACCTAATTTCACTTTGGGTTGCCTTCTTTCTTCGCTTAGCCCTAACTTTGCATAGACCAATTTCTTTTCCTTAAGGAAATGGATCATAATAAACAGTCTTTTCAAGTACCCACTATGTAACAAACCAAGGCGCCAAAAGGAGAGGAGGTGGGGAGGGCTACCCGATGGGCTGCCCGTAAGCCACGACTGGGCAGCTCCGGCAGGCAGGGGCATGACCTTGAGCATTATGATCATAAAAATATACTCTTTCCAACGACATATTTTATTTAGTCTAATTTGGAAGTTGCCTAAAATCCTGAGTTGTCTTAATTGGGTCAGCAATTTGGTCCCAATTATTTTTATCAGGATTTAGGTTTTTAAAACAATAATATAATCGAGGTCTCTTATAAATACACACATTCCCTCTCATAAGATATTTGTGGTCTCATGATCACTCCATCTTGCCATAGCTCAATAACAACTATACATCATAATCCACCTTATGAAACCTCTCAGAAGTATGTTTGAATGTCTATTTTCATGCACAATATTTTAATGAATGATTTTAAGAATTTAATCTCAATACATTGCAGTATTTCAACGATTTTAAATTATTGTAAGCTAATATTCATTGTTTTTTATTTTGAATATTTATCTTAATGATTGAGGCTAATTAATCTCCCATTTATCTTAGACATCAACAATCTCTAAGTTAAATGAAGTATTATAGCATAATAATATGGTTTTAAAAAATAATGATTTAATTATATATTATTTTGATGATAAAATAGTTTATAAGTATAGATATTGATAGCAATTCAAGAACTTATCCTATTGGATACTCTCATTTGACTAAGTGTAATATTCTCTTTCAAAAAAGTCATTCAAAGTTACCAATTATAGGTTCACTATTACTCATTATATGTTATCATATTTCTATAATTTAGACCTACTTTAAACCTTGCTCTAAGATTCATTATTCACATAACTTAGTTGTTCAATAACTTAAACCTCACTTTATGAATTATATTCTAGACCCAAGCTTTCTAGTCAATATCTAAAGTTTATCTTAATTGTTTATTAATCTAAGTTTACCATAATATCTAAAGTTTGAATATTCTTATTTTTATAAAAACATTAAATATTAGTTATATAATACTAGTTTCTAACAAAGGTTCTTTAAGTAAATATCTTACTAATATAAGATTCTAAATTCTAATCTCTTACTGATTTGAAAATCTCAAGATTTAAGCATGTAATTTAGGTTCTAATCATCATTTATAATTGCTAGCTAAAAGTTTAATAATATTAAGATGATTGGGTCATTCCTACATCTAAGGGATGAAAATGACATATTAAGTTAAAATTTATATTCTCAATTTCTACAATTTGAGTCTAATGAAATTTAGTCATAAGATAAAAGATATTTTAATTATACCTAATATGTTGGATTATCTTTTAATGATCAAACCCTAATTTCCATTTAACAGCATAATATCTTAGTCCCTAATCCTCCATATACCATCTTAGGTTAGCTTTATATATGTTAGTTTTATTCTCAATTTAATGACTTTACAAGACTATTGATATAATTAGGCAAAGCTAAAAGGATAATCTTACATAGGATAAAGTTGTTACTTTATTATTTTACTAATACGAGGATGTAGGATTCTCCTTCTTATATTCTAAGGTTTCCAAGTTCTAATATTACAAAAAGGTTTTAAGCCTCATAAGCACTTACAGCTAAGTCTAGCATTACATATCACATATGTCTTCTTATCTCTAATTTCTACCCATGGATTATACTAATCAATTATAAGAATATATTATGGGGACCCGATGCCGAACTAACATGAGCTAATCCAACACCAGTTGGGGTAATCCTCTAACCACATGATCATATTGAGTGGTTTAAAAGACATAACATATAGGCATCAAACATAGCTCATTTATTAATTAATTTAGAAATATTATAAAGTTTTGATCACAATAATCTAAATAAAATAAAAAGTTACAAACTTTAATAAGAGTCAATAAAGCTTACTGTTTAAGGATTCCATAGAGTCTAAGAACACTAAATTCTGAGGTTCAATAATAAAGTTATAAATAAATTAATTTTAAGATTCTATTTTATAAATTAGGGCTTCTTAAAAATGGTCAAAAAACTTAACTTTTCCATTTAAAGTTCAAATTCAATAAAATCAGTGGCTATAGCTTTTCTATCACCCACTGAGTACTTTAATTGAGAGTAGACCCAATTTGGACTTATTTGATCAAGTTATGACCTAATTAGAGTTAAGGGTGATTAGTGAGTGATTAGTAAAATTAATCATAGAATCACTAAACTAATCACACCACTAGGTTCTATTCTACTCTATAAGCTATCAAAAATTTGAATTTCTCAATTTGGATTAATAAATATGCTAATATTTACTAATTAAGTTTTGGGGTGATTAGGGATAACTAAGGAATTTAATCACCAAAATATAAATATTTTTGCAGTTTTTTGTTTATTCAATCTTCCTGATCAAAATGGTATATTGGAAGACCTAATTTGTAGCTCAGTTGATCAAGTTATGATTAATTTGTAGTTATAGGGTTTAAGGGTGTAATTAAGGTAGGGTCCTAAAAGTGATTAGGTAAAATATAACCCAAATAGAAAAATTAATACTATCAAAGCAATCTAGAAGTTCTCATAATTACTTTAAGACCCATAATAGGTATGTTTAGGTGAGTGTGTGCAAAGTTATGAGTCATGGAAGATTAGAATTAATTAGGACCTAATTAAGAATCCTAAATATCACTAATTTAAATACTTATCCAAATAGATATTTGATAGTTCCATATTGTTCATCTATTTTTACTAATCAAAATGACATATAATATCACTATGTTTGGATTATTGGTTTGCAAAATATGAAGGGTTAAAGTTCTAATTTGAATTGAATTAATTTAAATTAATCAAATCATATTAATTTAAATTAAATCTTTGATTTTTGTATTTTAACGGCTGGACAGGACGGCGGGACCCATGGGCAACTCTACAGATGAGAAGCGGGTCCCACACTGATACGTGGCGCGACGACAGAGGCTGAAGGCAAACGACGGGACCCACCAAGCGCTGACTCGAACTGACGACTAGAAGATGGCAGGGCCCGCATCATATCTTCTGTGGAGAACACACGGATGGCATGCGGTCCGCAAGTCGGGTCCGGGTCGACCCGGTCCGACCCAAGCCTACCCTACAGCGACTCGAGATTGATTCAGGGTGGTTAGGGCTCTCCTTTGACGGTGACTCCGGCCTTGCCGGCGGTTGACCCGCACAACCGAGGACGAAGCATGATGAGGCTTGCCTAATGATAGGTGGGTCGGAGGCGGAGGGGACTTGAGTCGCCGATAACTTTGAACCCTAAAGATTAGGGCACAAAACGGGGTCATACTACTGTATACCATTGTGGACACATGGCTAAATTCGCCCGATCGAGTTCGTTATAACTCGATCGGGTTAGATACCATATTCAAATGGTGTGCAGAATAAAGGATAGAAATAAGAAATTAAAGATCGCATGCAAAATGGGTGGATCCAGAGTGGTACTTGATGGACGGCTGTAGATCTTGGATTCTTCTGTAGTCGCCTTGAACTGCACTACAGACAAACCAAAGGGCGAAGGTAAGAAAAATAAGCCCTAATGAGGCTAAGAGGGGATTTGGAGCAGCTCATTGGCGGCGAAAGACGTCTATCGATGCGGGTGAAGGTCGTGCGTCCGCACGCTCGACCCGCAGAGCCTTTGCGAGGAGGATGATGCCTTAGTTGTTCGATCAAACGATCGGACGGCTCAAGAGAATCCGTCTGATCAAACGATGCAGCAATGGAGGGAGACGTCGCCGAAACGGATTTGACGGAAATCGTTAAGTAATTAATAAATATATTATTATTTAAATACTTTTAACTGATTTTATTAATTAAAATTAATTAATTAAGTGCATTCCAAAAATTTCTAATAAATCACCCATAACTAATTGAGAGGTGAGGAACGCAATGACGAAGACAGATTTTCATTTCAAGGAGTATTTAATTTTCTCATTTTTCGGGTATTTAAAATATATTAAAATATTTACCGAAAATCCAACGACTTCCAAATGCTTCCAAAACTTCACCCCTAGCAAATTTGGGGGTAATGAAAGCAATGGCAAAGTCAGATTTTCAATTTGAGATCAATTTAATTAGGTCAAATTCTAGGGTTTTTGGAAATTTTCAAAATTCAGGATTTGATCCAATTTACTTCTGATTTGGACTAAGTCTTTGTAGTGAACTCCTAATAACTTAATTAGAGTATTAGAATTATAATCAAGACTTGATTTAGTCATAATTGACTTAAGTAACAACATGAGTTGTTACAACACTGCTTGATCCTTAGCGCATTTCCTTTAGGATGAGCTCCTAATATAGGCATGTTTTAAAAGTATGAGCATTTAAACATAAATTAGTTGTGAAACTAAATACTGATATATATCAAATTTATAATTGTTAAATAATAAGTAAAATAGTAAATAGATTGATGGGAAATAAAAAAAAACCTTACAAATTTATCTTTACAAATCTATTTCAATTACATTGAAACTTTAGCATAAAAATATTTATTATCACAAAAATAATATAGAATTTTAACATTTGATATTTGATGTAAAAATATAATTTTATTTGGTAAATATAAAATTGAGAAAAGGGGAGGGGGGGTTCTAGTTTGTCTTACAAATCCAAACTCCCCTTTATACTTTCTCCTTCAAAGACTTATCCGTATAGGCTTCTTATGCCTCCAGATGTCGGATAGATCCATTCTAGTAATTATCTGATCAGACTAAATATAGATTAACAGTAAACTCGTGCTACCCAGTTATCCAAAATTTTGCATATATCATTGTATGTGACTTTAAAATCATTATTATCAAATTTGTGCGATGTTGAGCGCAATAGTATATTAAACAAGAGTAATAAAAGATATATAGTACATTTTCTTAGTGTGTGAATTAGAAGTCAAGTATCTACATGATTTTGTACTTATAAGCAATTACTTAAAAACTTAATTATTCAATTTAATAATAGATATTGTTTGAAATTTAATATAAAATATTTATTAAAAAACAAATTATAATTATATGATAAAAATAAAATAACATTTATTATTATATAAGAGAGAATTTATCATTCTTTCATTCATTCTCTCCTTCTCTTATCTCTCTCTCTCTCTCTCTCTCTCTTTCATTAATACAAGTATCATCTTCTCTCTCTTTAATGAAATTATAATTTCTCTTTATATAATAATAATAATAATATAATATTGAAATGACAAAATTAAAATGCTAAAATATGAATTACAAAAATGAAAATAATAATAATTATTATTATTATATATACATTATTATCATTATTAATAATAATGAAAATAATAATAATACTAATAATAAAGATTTAAAATGACAATTAAAATGCTAAATTGTAAATTGTATAAATGGAAATAATAATTATAATATAAAATTGAAATGATATAGTTTAAATATTGAAATATAAATTGCATATATAGAAATAATAATAATAATAATATTAATATTAATATTAATAATAAATGTAAACTTAAAATAAAGAATTAAAATGTCAAAATGTAAATTACAGAAATGGAAATAATAATAATAATAATTATACAAAATCAAAATGATAGAATTAAAATGCTGAAATGTAAATTGCAGAAATAAAAATAATAATATTTGTAGAGAATCATAATAACTATATTTATATTATTAAATCAAGATGGAAATAATATTAATAACATTAATAATAATAATAAATATATTATTAGTATTATTAATGAAAATAATAATAATAATACCATATTTATTGTGAAAATACTAAAATGAATATAATAATAATAATAATAATAATAATAATAATAAGTGTATTATTATTATTATTATTATTATTAAAATAAAAATTTCAAAAGAAAGAAGGAAAAAAATAAATAAAACTCTCATTTCTTTTTTATGTTTTCTCTCTTGATATCTCTTTTTCTCACATAGGGTTGGAGATGGCTGGCGGCCGGAGGTGGTTGACGGGTCGTCAGTGGCTGGGGGAGGCGGTGTTGGCAGTGAGGAGGAGAGGAGTGAGAGGATTTTTAAAGGGAGAGTAAGGGGGGTGTGGATTTAATCATTCTCCAACACAAAGTGTTAGCATAATAAAACTTAAAATTGGAGACTAAACCAAGCAACCAAGGATTATGACCTAAGTCAAATAATTGTTTAGCAACTAAACATTGGTGAATTATTCCAGTTAAAGCAAGTTTTTAAAAGACAATAAAATTGATATCCTAAATAGCCTCTCATATTTTGAAAATTTAAATAATAAAAAAAAATCAATTCATGAGCTTACTCGAGGATGAGCAAGAAACTAAGTATGGCTGTGTGATGAATCAATTATTTACTTCATATAAAGGAATTTTTTATAAAATATATGTTAGAATCATCCTAGTTTGTTAAATTTTGTGTAATTTCAGGGAAAATACAAGCTCAACATTTTCTGGACAATTCTGGAATGTTTCTGCAAATTTTGGAAGAAAACTATTGCAGCGCGCCCTAGCACACCACAATGGATGAGCTTGCAACAGGAAGACTTGCGTGACTCAAGCGCTATAGCGCACTGCAGCGGGAGGACTTGCGGGACTCAAGCGCCAAAGCGCGCCACAACGGGAGAACTTGCGTGACTTGATCACTACAGCGCGCCATAGTGGGAGGACTTGCGTGACTCAATCGCTGCAGCGCGCCATAGCGCGCTCCAGTGGGCGCCAAATTTTTGTCTTCTTAGAACATTAAATGCAGCTGAGATTTGACCCAGAATCTAGATCTTGTCTTCCAGTTATTTTCCAAACCTGCTGCTTGATATTTAATTGGGAGGAGGTGATTTGAAACAAAATAAAATAATAAAAATGGAAAAATAAGTTATCACCTCAAGCTCCACTTGGTTTCACAATGATGGCAGAAATTCTAAATCAGTTTTTCATATTTTAAAGGGCTGAAAATGGATGTGCACCCTTCCTATAAATATAGCTCTTCAATTCATTTGAAGGGTTCCCAATTTGGCTAAAAAAAACTTCTAAGTAAGAAAAGGGCTGCATAAAAGAGAAGGAGAACTCTCCAATGGTGGAAGAACTTCAATTGCTATGGAGAAGAAGGGAGAAAGGCAGCACTACAGTCCTAAGAGAAACAACCACAAACAAGAAGAGGAGAAATCCGGAGAACTCCATCAAAGGAACGTTCCTAGTAATCTATAACTCTTATCTTTATATTTTTCTTAGTTAATCATAAAAAGGTCTTTATCCATGTATGTGTTCTTCTTTATCTCAAGTGTAATGGAGAGATAAACTCCCCCCTTGGGGAGGGTTGGGCCAATCCTATATGTCATGTAAGGGACTATTATGTATGAAACTTTTCTCAAGCTTTTAATGAAAATTTGTGAAATGAATGACTTGTTAAAGAAATAAAAAAGGGACTATTTGTGGACTTAAATATGGACTATATGACAAAGGACATAAATGACATCAAGACTTAAAAGTCTTGTGCTCCATAGCTCACTCTTAGTTTTGAGTTGGAATCATGAGTACATAGGAGCTTAGAACTGTGTGAGGAAGTTCTTGAGCCTAGTGCACCTTGATCTATGCCCAACTAAGGTGTTGGTGCATGTGAGCTAAGACCCATTAAATGAGCTCTGCAACTCAGCATACGTGATGGGAGGAATATAACTTATTGAGAGCTCATGTGTGACATGACATAGCACATTGAGCCAAACTAGTCATCTCCTTATCCGAACTGCGCATGACGCGTGTGATGCCCTTAGTGAAATCAATGCTTGTAAGATCTTAAATAAGGAAACAGTTCTCATTTCTATAATTTTAAAATGAGAGGAAAATGAATGATCTAAAATCTTATGAGGGTCTTTGTGCTAAAATAGAACCGACTGTGAGTTCATTTTAAGCATGAGATTTGAACTTGTAAATCTTGGAGTTAAACTCTAAGGAGGACAATGTGCACTTAATTAAATTACATAAAACTAAGTAAGAAATAGAAAAGGCAATGATTGAGGAATTATCTTACATGAGTCTCTAAGCATTTCATATAGGAGAGACCCAACTCTCCTCTCCTTTTATCATAGTTACTTTTTACCAAGACTTGTTGTGCTTGTTTAGGAACCTAATCAACAAAATACGTATAGTTTAAATATTATTGAAAGTAGATATACCTTAATAACAAAATACCAAATTCCCCGAGGACGATAAATCTCGGAGCTCACATTCCAAATTATTACTGTAGACCACGTACACTTGCGTGCAAGCGTAGACGTGTATTATATGTCAGTCAACTGCCTCTCAGTTCAGTTATATATATTTTTTGCCTATGCCTCCTTGTTGACACTAGGAGAAAATTTTCTGTATATAATTCTGCTTATGCCTCCTTGTTGACGCTAGGAGAATTATAATTTTTATCGCCTTAGCCTCCTTGTTGATGCTAAGAATCCTTTTGATTTCAATAGGCTAGATGTAGCCCTCTTATGTATTGCAGTTAATACACATTGGTTTTATTTATAGCTCTTTCTGATTTCAGTTATATATTTTAGTACACTTTACTTCAATCAATTCTTCCACTTATTTTACTTATATATTTTAAGATGCTAGACTTATTGTTGCTTACTTATATATACTATAGTTGGATTTATCATTTTCAATATGCATATGTCATATGATCATTAGTATGTTTAGGTTTAGACTTTCTTTCAGTACTCTTACTTACTGTATTACATATGTACGCCATACCTTGTTTAGTCTACTTGAGGCGTGCTTTTACCTCAATTCTTACTTAATTATAAATAATGCATTTATAACTTATCATATTTTTCTTTTATGCTTACTTGCTCCCATGCTAGATAGATGTTTCATTTTGTTTAGAGTAAAATAATGATATTAATAAATGCTTAATAAAATACTTGCCTAAAATGTACTTAGACATTTTGTCTAATAAGATTTTCTTTTTGGTTGGGGCCATGGCATTGTGAAATCGATAATGTCAGATCTTGAGCAGTTTGAGGATCTAGTGCCTGAGGAGGAGCCTTACTTAGAGGAGATGCAACAGCTTGGAGCAGAGGATCTTTAGTTGTTTTTATATTTATTGTGAGGATGAGTGTTTTTATTTCATTTCTTAAGAACTTTAGTTAAAATGTTATAATAATACAGGTATTCATGACTGTGTTTACTTTATGCACTTTATTATTTGTTGAGCTATATTACTGTTTTTTACTTGATGTATGGTGAATGGATGTAATGTTTACTTCATATTGCTTTCATACTCTATATGTATGTATAAACTTAATGACTAATTTTCATAGTTATTCTGTACACGTCCTTCTCTTATTAGTGGATTGTGGATCTTACCTAATCCAACGATAAGTGAGAGATTTGCCAAAAGTGGCACACCACCTCTTGGGTCTAATCGTGCTGACCAGGGGGCGGGGCACCACAGACACTCTGGAAAATCTCTCACTTATCATTGTATTAGATATAAACCATAATCCACTAATAAGAGAGAGATATGCTCAGAACACATTCATGAGAATCAATCACTAAATAATATAAATTCAGAGTGCAGAAGCAAAGAAAAGTGAATAGTACATACGATTTATAATAATAAGGAAAATGCAATATTCATCTCAGAATAAACAGTATAGTAAGAAAAAAATAGCATAAAGGACATGTATTATTACAGTATTTTAAATAAGTTTAATAAAATAAAAGAGCAAAACTCTCATCATCACAAGAAAGCAATAAAATAATTAGATAAGTTCTGGTTCACTCGATTGTTTCTCCTCAAGATAAGGCTCCTCTTATAGTACAAGCTCCTCTAAACGATTCGAATCTACCATTGTCAGTTTCATAATAACAGGGCACCAGCCAACAAAAGAAAAATCTTATTAGACAATTGTCTAAGTACATTTTAGGCTAATAAATTTTTAAAAGTTTACTAATGTCACTATTTACTTAACAATAAAAAACCTAACTAGCATAGGAGTGACAAGCATACAAAGAGAAATGATAGGTTATAAATAATAGCATTTATAATTAAGCAACAATGAGGCAAAAGACATACCTCAATAAAATAAGCTAAGACAAGGCTATGCATACATATATAATTACAGTAAGAAAAGTATTAAAAGAAAGACTAATCCTGAACATGTTGATGAATCATATGATATATGCTGATTAAAAATAAGAAATTTGACTGTGATTGTAACAACCCAGGTTGTTACTTAGGTCAATTAGCACTAAATCAAGTCCTAATTATATTCGAGTTCACTAACCAAGTCATTAATAACTCACCCCTAAGACCTAGTCCAAATCAGGAATCAAATAGATCAAATCCTAATTCAAGAATTTCCAGAACCCTAAAAATTGACCTATTTAATTTGACCTCAAATCAAAAATCTGACTTCGTCATTGCATTCATATAACAACCCGAGTTGTTATCATAATTGATTAGGACTAATCTTAAGTCTTAAACACAATTATAAGTGCTAATTAGGTCAAGTGGAGTCAACCTTTGAGACCTAGTCCAAATCAGGAGTCAAACGGATTGAATCCTGATTTCGGGAAATCCAGAAAACCCTAGAAATTGACCTATTTAAATTGACCTCCGAACGAAAAACGGACACCGCTATTGCGTTCCTTGACCCCAAATTAGCTTGGGGTGAAGTTTTTCGTGTCAATCGGAAGTCGTCAAAATTTTGACGAATATTTTAATAATAAAAATACCCCGGAAATCGAGGTATCAAAATACTCGTCGGATCAAAAATCTGACTTCGCCATTGAATTCCTTGACCCCAAATTAGCTAGGAAAAATATGTTCAAAATTTTTTGAAAAATTTATTTAAAAATATATATATATATATATATATTATTTTAATACTTAACGGCGTACCGTTAAGTATTTAACATTACCGTCAACTGTGGCCAACGGCGCCGTTAGATCGGACGACACCATCGCAGCCGTTGGAACTGATCCAGATCCAACGGCTACTGGGCCGTCTCCCTCGGCCCCGTCGCCCGCGCCCGACACGCGGCGCCCCGCCGCGAATCCCGGCCAATCCGGCCCCTCCCTGGCCTCGGCAAGGTCGCCGATGGGTCTATAAGACCTCTGCCGACCTCTGGGCTCCGGGTTTGCAAAAATCCGAGCCCAGATTGAGCCAGATCAAGCCCCGAAACCAGCCACCCGTCCGCCGTCAACTTCAGGTACCCCGATCTCCCCCGATTTCCATTCGATCATGACAATAATTGTAGGATAGGTAGTTGGACTTGTCCTCTACACATCCATCGGTTCCGATCGGGCTCATAACCACCCGATCAGGCGCACCGAGGTCCCGATTGCATCAGGGTTCGGCTCCGCCGAACCCTAAAAGGCGAAAGGTCGCGGCCTCGGGTCGGGCCGGGTCGACCCGAGCCCGACCCGTACGGGTCGGGTCCGCGTAAGCCGCGGGTGGGGCCCACTACGCTTCCGTGGCAGCCTCCGGGCCCGCCATGTGTCACCTGGGGCCCACACGCCGAGCCCGAGACTCCTTGGCTTCGGCCGTGGGGCCCACCAGGCCACGTGGCAGCCCCTGGGCATGCCATATGGCATGTGGGGGCCCACTACCCGAACCACGTGACCCTTCGGCTTCGGCCGTGGGGCCCACAGTGCCACGTGGTAGCCAGCCGGCACGCCACGTGTCACGTGGGGTCCCACAGCCCGAGCCCGTGCGGCGGTTCGGCTCCCTAGTGGGGCCCACAGCGCCACGTGGCAGCCTCTGGGCTCGCACGTGGCAAGTGGGACCCACTGCCCGGTCAACCGCGGCGGTTCGGCTTCCCGTGGGGCCCACAGTGCCACGTATCAGGTGGGGCCCACTGCCAAGTCACCCGAGCTGACTCCCCCCTGTGGGGCCACAGTACCACGTGGCAACCTCTGGCAGTGCCACGTGTCAGGTGGGTCCCACTGCCCATTCACCTGAGCTGACTCAGCCCCTGTGGGGCCCACAGTGCCACGTGGCAGCTTCTGGCAGTGCCACATGTCTAGTGGGCCCACTGTTTGTTAATTAAATTATTAATTAAATTACTGTTAGTGTTAATTAATTACTGTTAATGATTAATTAATTACAGTTAGTGGTTAATTAAATTAGGATTAGTGATAATTACTTTTTAACAGTAACCTTAATTAATTAAGTATAATTAGAGATTAATTAGGGTTAATTAAAGGTTAATTAAACTTTAAATAGTAATTAGGATAATTAATTATTATTAAACAGTAAAGTATAATTAATTATTCTTAATTAGACATTAATAGGTAATTAAGACTAATTAAATAGTGATTAGCACTAATTACTTTGCTACAGTAAAATAAATATAATTTAATAATAAATTAATTAATGTTAATTAATAATTAAGCTTAATTAATCACAGATTAATTAAAGATTAATAATTTCAAAAATCATATATAAAAACTTTAGGAATGAACAGTAAAATAATTCAATTTGAATAAATGAATAGTAAAATAATTCAAATTGTATTTTTGAATAGTAAATCTTAAAAGTTTAGTAACTTTTTATAGGATGATCCAAATATAACCAATATAGGTCTTAAAATACTCAGAAAAATGTAAAGAATCAAATAACATAATGTAAAATTTTATTTCGGGGTACATATAACGAGGTAACATTTTAAGACATATTTAGAGCCTCATAACTTTTTACACAGTTATCGAAACATAGTCAGTATGGGTCTTAAAATACTCAGGAGAGCGGCCCGATCACCGTAGTAGTATTAGTTTTCTCATTTCGACATCAAGATAACAAGTCAACCATAGAACTTAGAGTTGACTTTAGTGAAAAATGACCATAATGCCCTTAGAATTCAAATGGCCATAACTTGGTCAAATCAACTCTAAATTCAAAAATTCAAGAAGCTATCTAACCTAGAATTCTAATGTCACTAACATACTGAAATAATATTTAGGATTTGAACCCTAAAAATTTAGGTAAATGACCAAATTTCTCCTAACCTTATTTTAGTTATAACTTGACCGTTTCTCACCCAATTTAGGTGTACTTACTGTCTATCTTCAAGTTAGATAGTAAGGAATCAATTGGAACTAAGAGAATTTAATTCTGACCCTTAAGTCAAAAGTTGACTTTTTGACCCTTAAAATTGGGGCAAAATGGTCATTTTGCCCTAAGATTGTGTTAAGTGCCCCTACCCTTTAGATAATATTCCAGAACCCTAAAGCTAATGTTATAATCAATCAAGTGAGTGAAATCAACCCTTAAGTTAGATTCCAATAATTTCTGCTAAGTCTTAAGCAGTACACCTTAAGGACCTTTTCTGAGACTAGGACTAGATCATAGGTTAGAGTTCATTCATTGGGTAAATTGGGTTATCCAATGGGTGAAACCTTGGTTTTATTAGTTTCTAGACTTTCTTTTATTTTACAACTCATTCTAATTATTTTGTCTTTTAACTTTAGATTTAGGATAGGAGATTCATCCTATTAAGTTTGATTACTTAATAGGATTTGCCATAACTAGTAGATCACCAATAGAATAAAACCTAGAACTTAGGATTATGTGATTAAACCTAAATCTCATAGTATTTAATCTATAATTTATAGGCTTAGAAGATTTTGATCAGATCCTAGTTAGAACGTCTAAATTCACAAAATTAGGATGTATGATTCATTTATTTAACTCATAGTCGTCTATCTGATTGATCTAGATTAGAACCTGATCAGTTCTAATCCTTTTTAACTTATAAGGATGAATTTTTGAGTTACACTCGATAGTAGGAAAATGGTGATCCTGAACTTGTGTAACTTATAATAGTTAGAAGGTTAAGTAGAAAACAAATGATATCACCATATTTAGTAGAGTCCTTGCTTCTATTTGATATTTTGTTGCTTACGCGTCCTTGATTTTTGCGCCATATTTCTTGAGCATATCATATAAGACATTTGATGCTTGAATAAAATGTTAGGAAAATATGGAGACTCCTTAAATTCCTTATGAAAATATTAAAGTAATTAATGAGAAGATAATAATTTGATGTGTTTGAGCTGCCTCTCAGTGTTCTTTTGATCATACCGATTGTTGCCCTAGCCATATCGTGCTAGGAACTGCCCTAGCCGTACTGGTGCTAGGATCTTTCGGGTATGACTGTTGGTGACCTAACTGTATCGTGCTAGGAACTGCCCTAGCCATACTGTGTTAGGGCCTTCTATGTTGACTGTTGTTGCCTTAGCCGTATCGTGCTAGGAACCGCCCTAGCCGTACTGGTGCTAAGATCTTTAGCCCTTTTTGGTGAGCTAAGTAGCTCTTTTCTATATGGCAGATTGTACACATATGGTTTTATATGCAATTGTTGTTGTTTACTTTTTAGTATTCTTATTCAGTCAGCTATTTCCTTGTACTGCTTTATATATATTTATGATGTTAGAACCTTGCTGCTATTTATACGTACCACTGCTGAGTTATTTATTTTAATTGACATATTTTTTGTTGATCACCAGCATGTTTAGGGTGTAGGACTTTTCTTATAGCACTTGTTTAGTTATGTATATTTATATGCCCTTCCTTGTTTAGTTTGTATGCGAGGCATGTCTCAGCCTCTTTCATTTTCTTTGCTTAAGTTATAAATGATGATTTATAGCTTTCCTTTTCTTTTGTATTGCTTACTACTCCTTTATACACATTATTGCTTAGAAGTAGTAAAATGGTGATATTACATAATATCTATAAAAATTTATCAGCTTAAAATGTACTTAGACAATTATCTAACCAGATTTTTCTTTTCTTTGGCTGGGGCCCTACATTGTTAAACCAACAATGGCAGACTCCTTTCAGTTAGACGAGCAGGAGTTAGGTGTGGAGCCTCACCCAGAGGAGGAGCCCATGGAAGAAGCTGCCGTCTAATTCCTTTACACTTCGAGTGAGGATGAGTGGCTTACATTCTATTTTTATTTAAACATTTTAAATGATGTAATTATACAGGTACCATTGACTGTGTATTTGGATTGTATGCTTATATATTCTGAGTTCTATTTTGATATTTATACAGTGATGCTTGGATGATTTACATTTCCTTAAATTGCTTCCGCACTCTGTACGTTTACTTATATAGTGACTGTTAGATTGCTTTTGTGTTAATCCTTCCCTAATCAAATGGATTGTGGAGTCTATCCTAATCTAATGGTAAGTGATGGGTTAGCCAGAGTGACACCCAACTTTTAACCTAATCCTTTGGCGGATTAAGAGTGCGGGGCGCCGTAGTTCACCCCCCCAAATTAGTTAGGGGTGATTTATTAGAAATTTGGAAGTCGTTGGATTTTCATCAAATATTTTAATATTATTTAAATACCCCGAAAAAATTGAATAATTAAAGACTCACCGAAACATAAATCTGATTTCGCCATTACGTTCTTTACCCCTCAATTAGCTAGGGGTGATTTATTAGAAAGTTTATGAATGAGTTAAATATAAAATTTTAATTTATAGATATAGAATAATTTAATTTTTATAATTAAATTTAATTCGGTGTCTGTTAACTCCATTAATCGTGTCGTTTCTTATAAGGTGCACCGTCTATCATGGCGTTTCATCTGACGATCGACTTCGGCTGTCCGATCAAAAGATCGGACGGCCTTCGCTTCGTCCCTACCGGCTCGCGCCACGTGCAGAGCACGTGGTAAACCCTTGCTCGCCCGTGAGCTTCAATCGCCAGGTGCCTCTCACCACGGCATTTCCACCGCTTTAGGTTTGCAATAAGTCTCTGATCGATTCCCCGATGCACAGTTTTACCAGATCTGAAACCCAGTTAAGAATCAAGGTATCGTTTGAGCCATCATTTCTAACCATCGAACATGTATGTCTCCATCTTCCATTTCATCCATTCGATGCTTGCAATTATTTTTTCGAAAATTTATTTCATGATTTAAATTAGTATTTGTGCGGTCCGATCGGGCTCAATCAAACGAATTTCTTCATTTGTCCACAATACTCTACAGTACTGTCTTCCTCACTGCACCTAGCCATCTAGGGTTAGACCTTATAGTTAGCATGGAGCACCTCAAGTCTCGAATCAACTGCGGTTATGTAGGACTCGTCAGGCTCTATCCAACGGCATGCAGGCATGGTCACCTCGAAGCTGAGAAGATAGCTAAATTGGTTGCCCTAATCTCAGGATGTCAAATGCGTGAGGATGATGCTGGTTTCGTCTCGGGTAGGGTTGGGCTTGACCTAACCTGTGTAAAGAACCGCAGGCCGACCGTAGCACTGCGGGCCCCGCTCGCTTGCAATGGGGATTTGATGCTGGGTTCCGCGACTGTCTCGCCTCCAATGGCAGTGCGCCACGTGGCCTACATGTCCTGTCATCGTCAGCACTGTCATTTTTTGTGGGACCCTCCGCTATTAAGGAAATGATTAATCTTGCACGACAGAATAAATATAATTAAGAATAATTAGATTAAATTTAGTTATTAGATTTAATTTAATTATCTTATAATATAGGAAACTTTAAATATTAATAACTCCTAACTTACAACTCCAATTTTGACATGTTTATATACCATTGTGATCAACAAAAATAGAGGATTAATATGTCATAGTTCAAATTTCAGTAGGATAATTGGTTAACATAGGGTATTTAAATAATTCCAAAAATGTCACAAAACTTCATTTAACCATAACTTTATAACCAATAACCCAAATATACCCAATATGGGTCTCAAAGTAATCAGCAAAGCCTAAGGATTAATCCAGTAGTGTTAGTTTTGTTGTTTGAGACCTAATTTGACTAATCACTTTTTGACCTAAATCTTAATATTTCTAAGCTCATAACTTTTAAACTACTAGTCCAAACATAGGCAATATGGGTCTTAAAGTCATTAGTAGAGCCTCTAGAATAACTTAGTAGTGTTCAATTCTCTATTTGAATTAATAATTGCCTAATCACTTTTAAGACCTATCCCTAATTATCCTAATTAACCCTAGAACTTCAATTGACCATAAGTTTATCAATTGAACTTCAAATTAGGTCATCTATGTAATTTTGATTAAGAAAACCTAATTAACAATAAACTGCAAAAATATTTAAGATCTAACTGTTAAATTTCTTAATCAACCCTAATTACTCATAATCTTGATTAGTGAAGATTAGCATAATTAGTGATCTAAATTAGTGATTTAAATTTCAGAAGCTTCTAGAGCATATTAAAACCTAGTGGTATGGTTGGTTTAGTGATTTGGTAATTAATTTCACTAATCATTCACTAATCACCCTAAATCTTAATTAGGTCATAACTTAGCCAATTTGAGTCCAAATTGAGCCTACCACTAGTCATTATGATCAGTGGATCATTTGTGATCTACAGCCACTAATTTTTCTCAATTTAGACACCAATTGGAAAAGTTAGGATTTTTGAAACCTTAATTAAGAAACCCTAAATTACCTTTTACCACTTAGTTTGTATTGGCTATAACTTAGCCAATACTTATCATAATTTGATGATTTTTAGTTCTATGGAAACCTTAGATAGTAAGTAATAATAAACTGACAAAAAATTTAGGTTCCATTAAGCTAAATTACCAAATTGCCCTTATGAGTTAAATTTATTAATTTGATCTCATGAGGCTTAATAATAACCCAAAATTAATGTATTTGCTGTATAATCTTATATTAGACAGTAAGAAACACTTTGCCACTAAAAATTTTAGATTATGAAACTTAGATTAAAAATTAATCTTTTAGACCCTTAAGTAGGGGCAAATCATTTTGCCCAAAATTTAGGGTTTAGCATTTTAAAGTCGTAGAATCATATTCTAAATATTATAAACAGTAAGAATAGTGATTTAAATCATAAATTATGTGAGCTCAAGCCTTAATTAGATCATTGATCAAATTCTCATATAATATCCTTAAAAAACCTTAAGTAAAATTGTGAGTCCTTATTCTTCCTTAAACTTTTTAGATCTTTCCATATCTCTTTATACATTAGTTAGAATGTGTATCTGAGAGTTGCTCATAGTAATTAGAGCTTTAATTCTTAGGATTATGAATAAATCTTAGGTTAGAGTTTATCTATTGAGTAAATTGGGTTACTCAATAGGTGAAGCCTTGAGTTTATTACTTTACAGATTTTCTTAGTTTATTAAATGATATTTGATCTTTAAATTTTAGAACTAAGGATAGAGATATATCCTAATGAGTTGATTACTCATTAGGATTTGCCTTAACCTAAACTGTGAGACATGGGTTCTAAACCTTAGACCCTTAGATATACCTTTGGATTGAGTGATTAAATTCCAACATTTGGAGTTAAATCCTCAGTCCTTTCATCTTGATGATTAATCAAGATGGGTTGGGATTATGATAAAACATCAAATTAGGTCGATTGATTTGTTTAATTGAATACTATAGTCGACATTGATTCAGTAAGATTAGAACCTGATCAGTTATAATTTCTCTTAAACTTATAAGGCCATGATCTAAGTTATATTTAGACTAAAGATTGATGATTTTGAATCTTATGTAACTTAGAGTAGATAGAACAAATAAACTATATAACAATGGATATCATCTGTGTCTTAGTAGAGTATCTTGCTCACTTTGATATTTGATACTTTGCTTACCTTATATTTGAACTTTATACCTTGGATATATGTTGTGTACATAGGATATTTGATGAGTATCTTATGTCAGTTTTGAACCTACATACATATCATTTTCATTTCATTGGTGCTTTGTGACCTAATTAGTCTACCTCTTTGGAATTAGTATGACCTAGTAGCAGAAACACTAGTTTGTTGGTGAAGCCACCTAGTGTTTTACTTATTAGTCTATCAGAAAGAGATAACAGATTTGATTCAATCTAGTAGAATGAAAACTAATTTATTGGTGAAGCCACCTAGTGTTTCATTTACTAACTATTGAATAAAGAGAATATATTGGATTTACTGTGACTTGAAGAGTCATTTGTTCCGATATGACAATACTAATTTTAGGTATACATCTACTTATGTTCTTATGCCTTAGCCCATCAGGCTAAGAGAGTTGATGTCTTCTTTTCAATTTGGTTGGCTCAAGTAGCCATTATAGCTTCAGTTTACTGCTTTTAGTTTACTTTCCTGCATTTCTGCACTATTTACTTACAATCCTTACTGCATTTTTTCAGCTTATATACATATAGGATGCTAGATTTACTTGTTGTTTACTTATATATAGGATGTTAGTTTTGTTCATAGTTATGTAATGGTCATATTGTTCTTTTACTTAATGTTAATTGGCATGTACTTATATTGATCATAAGCATATTTTAGGATTGAGATTTACTTCAGTTATTTACTTTTCTTATGCCTAACTTTGTTGTAGTTATGGTGAGAGGTATGTGTATACTTCTCCTTTTGTTTTAGTTATAAACTTGTTGTTTATAGCTACCTTTTTATTTCATATGCGTTTCTTCTCCTATATTATTGCTTAGTTGAGTTTATGGTAATATCTAAATTAATATAATGAAAATTACAGCCTAAAATATAATTAGACATTTTGTCTAATTAGATTTTTATATTGTTGGCTGGGGCCCTATCATTGTGAAATTGACAATGATAGACTCTGAGCTATTTGAGGTTTTGGAGCCTTCTGAAGACCCAATTCAGGAGGAGATTCAAGCTATTGCAGATCATTAGTTATTGTCCTTTCTGCTTATGAGGATGACTGTTATCCTTTTATTTTAATATTATAATAATACAGGTTAAATTGTATTTTCTCTTACTGCTTTTATTCTGGGATGTATGTTCTTACTGTTGTAGTGTGATAGAATGGATGTTATGCTGTTACTTCTGCACTCTGATTTTATTTATATATCATTTAGTGAATATCTATTATAAATGACAATTTCCTTAATTATAATGGGTTAGGATGTGTGCCTAATCTAATCATATGTGAAGAACTTATCATTTGGTAACCCCTCCACCATAATCATGTTAACTTAAGAGTTAGCAGGACCACGATAGGGCAGGGCCGCCATAGTGATACATTTAGTAAGCAGTAACAAAATCTATCATCCTATAATATATGAGTAAGCATGTAAAGTAAAGTAAAGCTGACTGAAGTAACATGCATCTGTAAAGTAGTAAATAGAAATTGGTATGTATAAACTGCCATATCAAAAATTGGCCAATCGGGACATAGTAACATTCTCAAAGCCTTTATAGGTAGGGAAGAATAGAACTGAACAAGCGAGACTGAGGAGGCAGTAAATACAAATACAATAATTTTTACTTATTTTACTTTGCTCTTGTGGACACGTCCAGAAATAGTTGAGGAGTCAAGCACGTCTGCAAGACTATACGGGTTCCAAACTTAACACAACACTCCTCAATGAGTAATGCTAAGTTATCTCTGATTTTTCCTTACCTCTGTCCATTAAGGTAAATGTGCACCATAATCAACCTGAATACTAAACCCAATGTAATGTTATCCTAATTTTTCTAAGTTTTTATTTCATACAGCAATATTGTCTTATATGTCATATTCAAGGTAATTGTACAAAATACAAAGAATGCGAAAGCACAAGTAGTCAATAGTGAGCAAGAAACTACTACACATGGTGATACTATTATTATCTATTAAAACCATTCTAACTATTCCAAGTTACACAAGTTTAGGATCTCCAATTCTTACTATCGAGTGTAACTTAGAAGCACGACCTTATAAGTTAAAAGCAATTAGATATAATTAAGTTCTAATTTAATTCAATCATAATTGACTACAAGTTAAATAATGAATCATCACATCATAATTGATGAGCTTAGACATTCTAAGCTAAGATCTGATCAAGATCTATTAAACTAGGAATTATAGATAAAACACCATGAATTAGAGCTAATCACATAATCCAAAAGTAAAGCTTATGGACTAAAGTTTAAGTCCAAATGTGAACTAATGATTATGGTAAATCCTATTAAGTATAATTAAGCTTAATAGGATGATTCTCCTATTCTTAATATAAGTTTGAAAGATAAAATAATCAAAATTAAATTATGAAAATCTAGAAACTAGTAAAATTAAAGTTTCATTCATTGAATAATCCATTTTATATAATAAATGAAGTCTAACTTAAGATCTACTCCTAGTCTTAGGGAAAGATCCTATAGTGAAGTGCTGAAACCCTAATGAGTTATTTAGAAATGACTTATGGAGATTTAGGATTTGAGTAAAATGATGGAATTTATTTTTATTTGCTATTTTTATTCAATTAAAAGAAGGAATGATGGATTTTAGTTAAGTAAGGGACATTCTCCTTACTTAGGGAGTTTTAAGTATTAAATTGAGATATTTGACAAATTATTCAAATTATGGGATTTAAGACTTAAATTGATTCTAAATTAGTTTTATTACTATTTTTAATAATTTAAATGATATTTTAGAGGTTAAGGACACTTAACCTAAATTTTTTTTGTGGCAAAAAAATCATTTTGCCTCTACTTAAGGGTCCAAAAAACTATTTTTTTATTTAGGGCTCCAAATTGGGTTTTATTAGTGTCAAATGATTTCTTACTGCCTAACATAAAAATAGACAGTAAGTTCACAAAATTTTGACAAGGATTAAGTCCTACAAGTCCAAATTAAGGATTCTGACCTATTGGGGCATATTAGTAAATTTACCTAATAAAGTCTAAATTTTTATGCAGTTTACTATAGGTTACTGTCCAAGGATTCCATAGAGTCTAAAAACCCAAAATTCTAAGGTTTATTGGATTAGTTATTATGATTTCAAGATTAGGGGCATTTATGTCATTTCTAGGGTTTATAGTGATCAAAACCCTAACATTTCCATTTAATGTCTAAATTCAGCAAATTTAGTGGCTATAGCTTTCCTATACAATACTTAGTACTTTAATTAGGAGTAGACCCAAATTGGACATCAATTGGTCAAGTTATGATATAATTAGGGTTAGGGGTAGTTTGGTCAACTTAGGGTTTTTAAGGGTTAAAACTCTAATTTTATTTAAATTTACTATTGACACTAAAATTCTAACCTAGATAGCACTTTGAATTTTTTAATTTGGAGTTCAATTGACTAAGTTATGATTAACTGAATTTCTAAAGTTTTAAGGGTAATTAGGGTAGGTCCAAAAAAGTCATTAGCCAAACTAATTATTAAATAACAAAACTAATACTATCAAAGTGTTCCTAATGTTCTTCTAATTATTTTGAGACCATATTGATTATGTTTAGGTGAGTGTGTGCAAGTTATGATGGTTTGAAGTTTGGGGGCATTTTGGTAATTATTTGAGGTCCTAAAATGTCACTAGGTGAAATATACATCATACTAGAAAATTAATAATGCCATAGTGCTCCTCTTATTTTTCTGAGCAAAAGGAGATATATATTTGCTATATTTGGACTTAGGATTAATTAGTTATAAGCCTTTAAAGTTTTAGGTTTAAGATAATTTAATTAATGCAATTAAAATTACTTTATCTTTGTTGTTTAAATAAGTATAACAATTATCTATTTAATAAAAAATTGGGACCCACACAATTTAAATGGCAGAAGAGGTGGGACCCGTAGAGGACACGCGGAGATTTAGGATTTGCCGACGGCACACGGTGCGGGACCCAGCAGGCCATGCAGCGCGTGCGGGAGCGATTGGGCGGGAAGGTAGGTTCCACCGGCTATCGAGCATGGGATGGCGGGTCCCGCAGTTCTCGCATGATGTGTGTCTGAAGGGACGTGGGTCAGGTCTTGCCCGACCCGACCCGAGGCTGACCCCGGACCCTCAATCCTCAACCAATATACCATTTTAATGATTTCACTTTAGTTATACTTATCCAAATGATATGATCCAATATACCATTTTAATCAGAAAAATGTAAGGAACAATGATATAAAACAAAATCAAAGATCCAATAGTTAGATTTTAAATTGTTTTCTAATCTTTCTCTATTTGTATTTAAATCATAATTAATTCATTAAATATCCAAAAATGTTTATTAAGATCTCTGATTACTCATGAGACCATAAAGAACCTAAGCAAACCATTAAAAGTAAGTTAAGATCTTTAATTTTGTTAATCACTCCCTAATTACCCTAATATGGGATTAGTAAATTAAGCTTTAGATTAGTCTCTAATTTTGGTTAATCTAGTTCTTAATACCTTATTAAGTACAGTAGAACCTGTAAATATAATTGGATTATTGTAGAATGCCCTAATTTCCTTAATCGTCTTAATTGGCCTCTTAATGTGATTAATGCTACTTAAGCTAAATTAAATACCCAAACCACAAGATAAGTGTTTAACCTACTTCACTAATCAATATGAGACTCATTAAAATAGACTTAAGTCAATTTAGATGATTAAATCTTAAAGTTCCAATTTTAGCCCTAAGAGAGGTATTTTGGTCATTTTGACCAAAATTGGTTTAAGCACCCTGTAAGCCTTAAAAAGTATAGTAGGGTATCTCTAATTAATTCATTAGCACCTTTCTGAAATCTCATATTAATAAGGGTGAAGTTAAGTAAACAAATCTTAAAAAGTTATAATTAAGATCTTAAGAGTACTCAAAGCCACTTCCTTAAAAGAGCAAACCTAAAAAGCTTTAATACTAAATCTCTAGTTTAATTACTTTATTAAGTTGATTCATAAACTACAAATCTTAAGTAAATATTCTTGTAAAAACATAAATCTAATTCTTAGTTGAGATCTTAAGTGATCAAATCTTAGATCTTAAACTTTAGATTATCTATTTGAATTGAATCATCTTCTTTGGAATTCCTTAATTGATTTACTATTTAATCCTTTTAAAACCTCCTTGTGAGTGTGAGATTAATTCAATCTTGAGAATAATGTGATTATCCTAAAGATTGAATATATATCTTAGATTCTTAGTTCTTAAATGATTATTTTATTTTATAATACTAGAATAACCTTCAATTAAGATCTTAGTTTCTAAATCCTTCAACTTATATGATTTTGCACCTTTAGACTATGTTTGAGTGTAAACCCTAGATCCTCATTATAATATTACCTTGGATTCAGGAAATTGAACCCCATATGTGGAGTTTGGATCTGGAATCCTCAACCTTGATTTATTTAATCAAGATTTGGGTTAAGTAAGTATAATAACAATAATTAAGCCATTAATTTATTTACTTTAAACCTTTATAGTCATGACTTGATTTTGAATTAGAACTTGTTAATTTCTGAGGTTAAACATTAAGGTCGTGAATCTGAGATTATACTCGATAGCTGGATATTGCAGATCCTAAACTTGTATCTTCTCAGAATAGTTAAATTTGGATAATTTAGATAACAACAGATATTACATAAGTCTAGTTGAGTCTCTTGCTTACTTTGACTTTGATTGCTCTGCACACCTTGAATATTGAGCCTTGTTCCTTGAGCATAATAGGAGAACTTAGGATATGAAAGATACATCCTAAGTTAGTATTTGCATAGCATAACATTCACTCAGTTCTTTCAGTGCATTCAGTCTAGTAAGGGATATCCTAGCTTAGTCTGCCTCCTTAATTCTAATTTTGCTATATAATAGACTCGAACCTAGTCCAGTGCTTGGCTAGGATGGATACATATCTTATTTTATAAGTTCAACTCAGACCTAGCTCTGATGATGCCTAGGATGGACACATGTTGAACTTTCTATTCAGAGGCCATGTATGGCCTATTTCTATTATGGCAGTACTATATCTTAGGCTTACTTTTACTTCAATTTAGTTTTTGTACTTTCAGTTGCTTTGCCACATGTCTCAGTGGCTTTATTTTTTAGCTTATTTATGCTCTTAGCTTATTTTTGCCATATGCTTCAGTGGCATTTTATATATATTAAATATGCATGCTTGTATATTTATTTTTATTGAGTAGTTAATAAATATTGGCATATTTAGGATGCTAGTTTTGTATGTTCATTTCAGCACTTTTCAGTATAGTTTACTTTTATAAAATCAGCATGTCTTTATGTGATCATAAGCATATTATGATCAGTTTATTTTAGTACTTGCAGTTATTTTTGCTCTTTAGCCTCACATTGCTTAGTTTTATGCTTTGTATGTTATGTTACATACCTATTGCTCAGTTATAAATGAATAGTTTATATCTATCCTTTTTTTGTAGCTTGATGCACCTTATATTGCTTGCATGTTTAAAATAATTAGTATGATATCTTTAAATATATAGTTCACTTAAATAGCCTAAAATATACTTAGACAATTTGTCTAATTGTAACATTTTTCTTTTGTTGGCTGGGGCCCTGGCATTTGTGATATCGACAAATGTTAGATTTGGAGTTGTTCATTGGTGGTTCTGCAGGAGAGGAGCCAGTGCATGAAGATGATCTTCCTACTACTGTTTAGTTAGATCTTTCCTTTTTCTTGCAGTGAGATTGAGAGATATTTTCTTTCTTTTAATTCAGTTTGTAATAATTAAATTCTGGATGTATTTACTTTCTTCACTTAAGCTGAGTTACTATTTCATTTACTCTTGTATACTATGTTGTGATATGGATATTATATTATACTATTTTTTGCTTCTACTACTTTGATATATTGATGTATATTTATAGTTCCAAGTGACAAGTCATTGGCTTAAAGCGAGTTGGGTCTTACCTGAGTCTACTTGAGTTGGGAATTTTCCACAGTTGGAGCACCGTACTCCTTATGTTTATACTAATATCAGTATTAGCATGGCCGCAGAGAGTACGGGGCCCCACAACATCAAATAGAGCAATTAATACCACCATAATAATCCTTATAATTTTTAGATTAAAATAAGATATATATTTGATATAGTTTGGTGAGTCAATTAAAAGTTATCTATGTTTAAGGTTTTGCAATTAATCAAATTAATTAAGTTGAATTAATTTTTCTGATTATAAATTTTAATGTAATTCATTGGCGGCGGGACTCGCCAGACACGATAGATAGCGTAGATGGATCCACGGGCAGAGCTGACACGACACATCGATGCACGGACATAGCGGTTCCCACTAATTGGCCTGGTTAGCGCTGACACGACGCAGGTCCCACGAGACTCACCAGCAATCATACAGCACGAGTCGAGCCCAGTTTGACCCAGCCCAGCCCAAATTTTTCTTCTTCTCGCGGACTACCCGAGGACGGCGACCTAGGGCACGGACTTTGGTAGTCTTCCCATCGGTAGCAGGACTTGACCCCCATGGCAAAATAAAGAAGAAGACGAGGCCTTCCCATCGGTGGCAGGATCAGCGACGGAGATGACCTGTACCGCCGGCATTAGCAAACCCTAATTTCTATACTACTAGGATGAGTTCTATTTACTGTAGACCTCTGTGGAGATTTGCTAGAATTCATCTGATCGAGTTATTTGAACTCGATCAGACATGATATGAATTCAATCAAGCATGTGAAATAACATTATGAATCTCTAATTTAAGGATTGCTAGAAGAATGAGGTAGGATCAGAGGTACATGGATCCGACGGTCAAGGATTAGGGTTCGCTCGGGATGAAGATGCAGGAGCTCTTCGCTATCCCAATTCAATCCAGACGATGTAACTGAAACTTTGAATTCAACAGGGCTCTTAATGGTTGCCTAGAGCGGTGGAGGGAGCTCAGCTGCACACGGCATTGGCCTCATGCCCTACCCGATGGCACGCGCAGGCGCGTGGGATAGGAAGGACTCTGGGCTGCCGTTCGATCAGACGGAAGGCGATAGACGGTGCACGACAATCAGACGAGTGGAATTAATTAAATATAATTAATAAAAAAAATTATTTTTTAATTAGAATTAGCATTTTAAATAACTTCATAAAAAATCAAAATAAGTCACCCCTATCTAATGAAAGGTAAGGAATACAACGATGAAGTCAGATTTCGATTACGATGAGAATTTAATTTTTTTATTTTTCGGGGTATTTTAAATATATTAAAATATTCGACGAAAATCTAACGACATCCAAATGCTTCCAAAACATCACCCCTTGCTAATTTGGGGGTGATGAGCGCAATGGCGAAGTCAAATTTTTGATTTGAGGCCAATTTATATAAGTAAAATTCCAAGGTTCTTGAAATTCCAGAATCATGGTTTGATCTATTTGACACCTAATTTGGACCAAAACTTCAGGGTATGGTTCTGATGATTTATTAATAGTATTAGAATCAAGATCAGGACTTGGTTTAATCCTAATGGATTAGGGTAACAACTTCAGGTTGTTACAATTACTCCCTCCATAAAGCCCCTCATGTGGCCAACTAGTTACCAACATGTTCATTAGGTCCTAGCCAACCCAGTGAACCCAACACCATGCTCTGGGCACCACTGGCTCACCCTAAGGCTATTTGGGCTGAGTATTGTACAGCACTGTACAGACTCTGGTCATTTGCAGATCATTTGGGATCACCCGAGCCTAATTGATCAGTGTTGACGATACAGAGGGTTAAGCAATAAGCAAATGAATCAATACAACATGAAGTGTAGCTAAGATTGCTTAGGGAATTGTAGTACCTTACTTCACCACCCGCTGGTATCGCTGGTCTCGAATTACTTCTGGACCTGCCTCTTGAGTTCCCAATGCGGCCCAATTTTCCAAACAGACTCATGTGAAGAGTTCATCCACATTTTCAGAGTCTGATGCGGCGGCTCCATTGACACTTTGTGGCGTTACGTGGATTCACACGATCAGCCCTGAGGACAACTATCTATGGTTGATCATGACCCTTGATTGGTCGAATGGCCCTAATTCATCATATCTGTTAGATTGATCGTGAAGATCAGCGGATGGCTGGTCTTCCGCCATTTTTAAAAAAATCCAATGGCTAAATACTTAAATAATTATTAATTAATTAATTAATTATACTAATATAACTAAATATAAAATATTAATCAAATAATTTTAAAAATTTTCTAAAATTTTACCCTTAGCTAATTTGGGTGTGAAGAATTCAAAACTAAAATTGAATTTTTGATTGGAGGTCTAAATAATTATTTCATTTTTCCAATCAATTAAATTGATCAAAATATTCATCTTACTCAAATGACTTTCAAACTACCAAAATTTTAATATTTCATTTTAAGATTATCTTAAAACAAATGGAGAAATTTCTGAGCTAATCTAATGATTAAAATTTCTAGTAACAACAATGAGTTATTACAAATAGTGGTACTCTTAGGCTAAATTAAGTTCTTTTAAATTAGGTACCAACTTAGGTTTTTACATTATTTTTATCAATTTTCTTTTATTATCATTTTATTATTATTATTATTATTATTATTATTATTATTATTAATGTTATTTTATTATTATTATTATTATCAAATTTATTTTTATTAGTATTATTATTATTATTATTATTATTATTATAGAAATAATAATTATAATATGATGAATTCATTATTTATAATTCATATTTATATTAAATAAATACATTAATCAACAAGATAATTATTTAGGATTATATTATTATTATTATTATTATTATTATTATTATTATTATGTTATTATTATTCTTCTTTTTATTATTAATATTTATATTAATATGGCCGTACTTATATTAATAATGATAATAAGAGAGAGAAAAAAATAGAAAAAAAAAGAGAATGAAGAACAAAGAGATAGGAAAAAAAAAAAAGACAATTATAAGAGTATCGCTGTATATATGTAAAAAAAATATGATGTTGAATATATTTTTTTGAATATATTTTTAAAGTATTAGTTGAATATTTTTTTTTTTTATGAGATGTATATATAAAAATTAAAAAAAAAATATTGGTGCTGAATATTTTATTATGTATATTATTATGTAATGATACTATTATTCTAATTATAATTTTAATCTTACGTAATAAAGAATTTATATTTGATCATATAATAATTACAATAATGATAATAAAATTATAACTATTATTACTCCAAAATAATTGTCAAATAGCTCCAAGAAATACAAATATTTTTTCTCACAAAAAATATGAATTAATAAATAATTTTAAATATAAATTCAAATCATAAATAATTTTTAGGAGCATAATATGAGCCAATTTTTGTTACTATTTAAATATTAATGAATTATTTTCTTAAAGTTGACTGCAATTGCTATGTTAATTAATTATCTATATTTAATCATTAGCTAAGCAGTGCCAAAATAAGCATGAAACAAATTTTAAAAATTGCATATATAGCACAAAAATTTATATATTACAATAAATTTCTTAGTATTTTAAGGATGCAATACAAATTTGTAAAATGGCTATAATATTTAAAAAGTTAGTTAAGCTGTTGGGTTATTACTGTATTATTAATAGACTTAAGCTGTAAGTAATGAACCGTTAAAATGTAATTAATTTAATCACAATTTATCTTAAATATATTATAACCAGTGTTGTTACGTAAGAGCTGCATGTTCTCTCTCCGTATCTTTATTTGGTATTAGTAAAATATCTCCTAAATAAATAGTATATATGTATGCATGTATGCATGCATGCATGCATGGCAACTCTATGGGGCATATGGAGAGGCACTTTTGTGGTACCATTCCAAAGGAGTTCTAATTGTATGAAAGTGCCGTAACGAACAGTAAGAAGGGGAATTAAAGAAGAGATAATATGTTTAGGGGCTCTTAATGTGATCAGGAAGCTGCGTAGATAGCTGAAAAGGGCAGTCCTTCAGCATTTACTTCTTCCTTTTCTTTTACAAATCAGAGATATTAACATACATTCAATTTAATATTGGGGCCTCAAGCTATAATTTCCTCTCCCAGATCTGCGATTTCTTCGCTCTCCTTCTAACGTTTGGGGACTAAACCAGCTTTGAGCGAGCTATTGGAATCGTACGACCCTATTGAGCATTTAAGTTAATTGATGTAGAAGAGTATTTGTATTCATTTTCATATAAAATTCCAATATCCATATATTCTTATTAAATGAAGTTCATATTTTCTAAATATAAGATATTTACTTAATGTACAGAGCTTCAAAATTTGAAATAAAAAGGTAACAGTGGGTTGGACTTCTTAATCCTCTAGAAAGCTCCTCAAAGAACTTTTCCTCGCACTTTCTCTGGCTACTAATAACGAAAATGTCTGGATTGAATACACGTTAGAGAATACTCTAGTATCAAATAATATCGAGTTTTACACTTTCAGACATCATAGTATGTACTTCTCCCCTCGTTGGATTATTATCATAGGCTTCTTATCTCTTCAGACATCGAATCAGCCTTTGTCCTAACAATTGTATGTAAAGACTACATAGTAATCCACCCAAAAAAAATGGAACTTAATGCATCACAATTATCAAGACATGTCATGTATATATTTGTTCATGACACTTTTAAATATCATAATAAATGAGATTAAGCTCAAGCGTATTGTTAAGCTGAAGTATAAAATCACAATTATCAGCACAGTCGAGTGTGATGCTTGCCCGTCACTCGACTGGTCGCGGTTCAAAATTTGGAGGATCCTTTTTATTCTAATTTTTCGATTTTTTGCGAATTCGAAATCGAAAGGTTATCCCAGATTTGAAATTCGAGATAATATCATGTCACTCTGTCGGCTCCAATATCATTTTGTACGCAGAGCCGCCGAGAGGACAGTACCCAATTTTCAATCTTTTTTTTTTGTTTTGGGCTCTGGCTTCTCTCTCGAGTCTCACTGTAGCAACCCAAATCATAAATGGTCAAACTGATAACCCAATTAAGACAATTTGAAATCTCAGACAACTTCCAAATTAGACTGAACAGAATATATCGTTGGAAAGAATATATTTTTATGATCGTAATGCTCAAGTTTGGAGGCAATCATACCAAATGATAATCTAATATTAATTTTTAAAGTTCTTAAATATAAAAAATTAGGAAAATAAAATATAAATCTAAATTCAAAAATTTTGATGCGAATGAATGCATAATAATAAAATAATGAATGCTACAAAAGAAGTTATGATGAATTTTGAGCACCAAATTATTTGTAATTAATTTTTAAGTTTTTTACCTTCATAAATTAATTAAAAATAAATATAACTCCAAATTGAAAAAGTTTTGTTCGATGATGTATGTCTCGTCGAGACAGACATCTCGGTCAAATTTCGTCAAATTTGAAAATCAGACGACAAAAAATACGATTAATTTAAATCAAATTTTTATTTAAATTAAAAAAAAAATTCTTTTTTTCCTTCCTTCCCGATCATTTTCCCCCTAACCCAACGATCCCCCTCTCCCTAGGGCACGCACTCAGCCTTAGGGGTAACCATGCCGCCCCCTGCCCAGCCTGCCTGGAGGCCAGGCGGGCAAGCCCTCCTCCCTATAAATAGAGCTGCTCCTCCTCTCTTCTTCCCTCAAGTTCCTCCCCCATCTCCTCCAGCCGTCGTCGGACCTCCTCCTCCACCTCTTAAGCTCCTAAGCAACCTCCCCCATTTCTCACAGCCAAGTCCTAGCATCCTCCCCTCTCCCCTCCTCTCCACCTCCACGGCCAACCATCGCCTCCTGCATCGCCGCCTCGACCTTCTGACACCTTGTCGGCACCTCACTCAACTCTCCTAAACCTCCCAACGACGAAATTGAATATTATGAGCATCATTAAAAGTGAACTCAACTTTGTTTTGAAAAATATAGGCGTTTTTAGTATTGTCAAAAGAGACATGAGTGTTTTGAATTCCAACAATATGAGAAAGGCTCTTCCAAAAAGGGGAGACAGCCTTGTTAACTTGGGCTAAGGGTTCAAAGAGTTTTAACCTGTTACTTTTCCACCAATTTGTTAATAAAGAAGTGTTACATAAAACATACCAACATAAAGACAGCGTACAGCTTAAAAGCAACTTTGAGGGGCAAATGATACCAAGACCTCCTTTTGCTAAGGGAGAGGCAATTTTTATCCAAGCTATTGTGTGCAATTTATGATCCAAAGAACCATGATTGAGAAATTTTGCACACAACCTTTTGATAATATTAATAATGCTAATGGGAATGTGGATGGATTTAAACCAGTGTAAGAGAAGGGGCCAAACCGAAAACTTGAGCAGCTGAAGACGGCCAGCAAAAGATAAAGATTTCTGTGCCCAACCCGTAATCCAATGATGCAGTTTTGAAATTAAGAGAGCGAAAAAGGCACGTTTTGGACGGTGAGGAAGAACCAGAAGACCTAAGTATTTCATGGGGAGTTGGGCTATTGGAAATTTCCAAATTTTCGATAACTCATTTGCATTTTGGACTGACCGAGAGTAAAATATATGAGACTTTTCATCATTGATTCTGAGACCCGAGGCCTCTAAGAACCCATATAGACATCTTTTATATCCGTAGATGTTATCTTTGGAGGCTTTCCCAAATATAAGAATGTTATCCGCAAAAAGTAAGTGGGAGCATTTGAAATTCTCATAAGTAAACGGGCAAATTAAATTTCATTGATGGAAGTAGATAAGAAGTTTATTGCAATTATAAATAAAATAGGAGATAAGGAGCATCCCTGTCTATGCCCCGTAGAGGAGATGAAGTGCCCATGTGATGCGCCTTGGATATTTATAGAGAAATGAATATTTGAAATACAAGCAGTAATCCAGCCAATCAATTGCTTCGGGAGATTAACTTTAATAAGAACATTGATAAGAAAAGTTCTGTTAATATTGTCAATAGCTTTTCAAAGTCGATCTTCGCACATAAAGATTTGACAGAGTGCCCATTGAATATTCTTATGATCTCATTTGCAAGAATGACATGAATCAGTGCAGTATGATCACGTTTCATTTTTTTAAAATCTTTTTAGAATAGCTTTATTTTTTTTTTAAATCTGTAATGATTTAAATGCAATACATACTTTAGTTATATTAAGATGATCGATCAACATAGGTTTGTACTCGAATACTAAAATCTGAGTTCGATTCCATTTTTTTTTATGAATTTCAATTTGATTTCCGGATGCCCTATTGCTGCTTCTACTTGACAGGGACGAAGCAATTCGCCCCGGTCTACCATGGTCTACGTGTCCTTATCGGACCGGACCGGTCCGTCTTCCCGAACCGCTGACTTGCCCCCCTTACGTGTCGAGTCATAATTAAATCCCGCCTGTTACAAATAAATTTTAATTTACGTATAATTATATGTTTTCAAAAGTGTGGGCGGCTGATTAATATAATCCTTAAATGATTACCTTTTGCGCGGAATAGAATTAATGAATGAATAAATAAAAAGATTTAATAGAATATATTTAATGAACTTAAGTAAATTATATATATATGAATTTTATTTAATTCATAGATTTCAAAATACACATCCAATGTATATGATATTATATATCATTTTGATCGCAAAAATGTGTAGAATGACATAATGCCATTTAATTTCTGTTTAGAGAAATTTATTTGATCACTCATTTTACTTTGATTAATTAAATAATTACAAATTAATTCTAAATTTTGATTGTATCATAATTTAATCAATTCATATCCAAATTAGACATTTTAGATATATTGCTCTTTAATTTTGAATATTGATGTCTCTTACAATGATTTCCTATTATTGCAATGCCTAGTGTTCAAAAGTTGTATCTATTATAATATTCTATTAAATGCTTGAATTATGATTCATATTATCCATAATTTCCCATTTTTATTCAAATTGTTATTACTTCATAAATGAATTTATGAGTTATAGATTAGTTATAATAATAAATGAATCATGTTAGTCATATACATTTTACATATTTTCTTTAAATGTCATATATTTCATATTAGAATGTAATTTAAATTATCTATCCCTTATAATAATGTGATTAAGTGCTGCCATATCTTGTAAGCAAAATCATATGCTATCTTTTTATTTTAAAGTAAGATCAATAAGATCAAATGCGATTAGATGCTGTCATATCTTTTAATGAATCATGTGTTGCCATTTATATAAATGTAAGATCAATGGATCATATGAAATCCAATGCTGCCATTTATTTCAAAATGAATCCAATGTTGCCATTAAATGCATTGTGAGACAACAAATTTCAATTTAAATGATTGTTGTTTCTTATATATACAAATGCTGAACCAAATGTTGTTATATCTTGCATATTAAGTCGCATAATACTGTCCTTTATATTGCTAATTTATTTACTACGTCTTTCATTATTTTTTTTTTATATGAATGTTTGATTTAGGATGTGTGAATCTTAGGTTAGCAAATTACTTTATTTGATGTTCTTTACAATTGTTGAAATTATTAGAACTGAAAATAGCCAATCCTATGTAACGGATTGACTTATATATTGATGTTCTTTACAATTGCTGAGATTATTAGAACTGAAAATAGTCAATCCCATAAAGCGGATTGACTTATATATTGATATTGTATGTGTTTATTTTGAGCAAATACAAAGGAGACTATGCCGAAATTTTCTAGAATTAGAATGAAATTCTTATATTATAAGTGTTATGCTTTTCCAATAATTGCATGTAAGGTTAAATTAAAACCTTTTAATTTCCTTTGTAACCTATCAAGTTTAGCATATCAATCTTCTAAGTTAAGATCACTTAAAAAAACTTATGTTCTAACTAGTGTTTAAACAATTACCTAGATGACTAGTGTACAACTTAATAGTCTTTAATCTCCTACCTTAGTTCTCAATCAATTAGATTGAGAGTAATATCTTTCTTTCATGCTTTAGATAAGCTTTTAGATTTTTAATTCCCTACAATCTTAAAATAAATTATTTCATCTAGGATATAATCAATCTCTTTCTTAATTTCAAATATTCAATATCAATCAATCTTAGATAATTTCATGATTAAATTGAGTTGATACTTTTTAGTTTATAAGTTAAATAGGTGAAGTTGATAGAATATTTTTTAGCTTATACTTTAATTAACTTAGAAATTTATAAACACTATTTTTCCTTACTAGTTTCCTTAAATTTTAATTATAAATATATTTGATTTGTTAGTTTAGGACTAGTATAGGATGAATTTTAATTATAAGAAATATTATTTTCTAAGCTATCTTCCTTTTACTTTTTATCAAAATTAACTTAAAGATCAATATCTATAAGTCAATTTGGAGCTTAATTAGCTCCAATCATTAAGTAGATTATTAAAGTTTAGATAACAAAAAGATACCACATAGTTTACAATTATTGAAATTTATTGAATGCTTACTTAGCTTTGAGCATTTTCCCTTAAAAATTCATTCAAGATCATTGTGCATAAATAAAAAGTTTCATAAGACTTTAAGGGGAATACCTTATGATAAATATGAATAAGAAAGATAGCGCTTATAATATGACTTCACATTTTAGAGATGGTAAATATGAACGTTCGACCTCCCCACTGTATCTAGTTAGGCAGATGTGCCTAACTCCTCATCCCATTCTGTTGAATACTCCTACAGAATGAGATAACTTATAAATATAACTTTAATTAATAATAATAGGAGTTCTTTTACAATCTTATTGATTGTAAGATCTTTTCATAACTATTTAGTTATGCCTACTTTTCATAGTCATAGGCTATGTTTGTCTTAGATTAAGAGTCTAAGATACTTCTTTATTTTCTATGCTTTACACTCTCTATTTTCAGTATTGTGTTTTACTCACTTACAGTTCATTAAAAATACAGTATATGTTGCTTAATTTAATTTAATACTTCACTATATTTCATTTGCTTACTTAGCATAAATTTCATTGAACATGTATTACTTTCATTTCATTTACTTTAATGTACATAGTAGTTTCTAGCCTTTTAGGATGCTTTCCCTTACTAATTTTGGATGCAGGCTAGGACTTGTATATAGGTGAGTATTTTTACTCAACTTATCTCATACTGTCTCCTTTATAGTTATGCTTATTTCCTTTTTCTATACTTGACAGCTTTTATAGTTCTGCTGCTTAGTTTAAATTGTAAATTATTTCTGTGATATTTTATTAACTTAAAAATGTAGCCAATCTTAAAATGTGCATAGATTATTTAGTCTAACTATACTTTTTTTCTTTTGTTGGCTTTGCCCTATCATATTTAAATACCAAAATATAATAGATCAAGAGCTATTTGATTCAGGTAATGCAGGTCCAAGAATTTGAAGAGCTTATAAAGAATTTTTGCTTCTGCTTAATTTTAAATTGTTATTTGTATTTTATTATAGGTGAGAGTGGATTATTCTAATTGCTTGTATTAAAAATACTTGCAATGTTGTATTTACATGTATCTCCTTATCATGTATCTTTTATTGCATTCATTTGTAAACCTTATTTTAACTTAACAACTACTCATAAAATGACTTGGCCACTTAGCATATGTACTTGATTTGTTTTCTTCTCATAAAGTATTGGGTGCTAAGGTAATATTCTAATGTTTGGATTAATCTCTTATCCAATTATTGGGATCATTATATCATAGTTTTGCCCTGAAAAGCCGTTAAGCTACGTAGCACTCCAACGATCTGGCGCATCCCAGATGGGGTTTCCTAGTCCAATTGATGCGCCTACCATTGCTGAAGGTGTAGCCATTGAGATCTAGGCGGGGGATGGTCTGTAAAGGGAGAATTTGGCGATATAAGTTTGCCATATGTCACATCTGTTGGGGATCTCTCGGCGCGGAAGAAAAACATTGGCAGGCCGGGTCAGTTCCCGACCCGCGCCTTTTTGCGTTTGGGCCGACAGTAATTAAAGTATTTACTGAATTAATTTCCTTGAGGAAATTAATTTAGTAAATCAAAACCTATGGTTTGATTTAATTATAAATACAGATTAAATTATTGAAATACCTTTAGATATACTTATCCAAATGGTATGATCAAATATACTATTTTAATTAAAAAATATAAGAAATAATAATATAAAATAAAATCAAAATAAATTATTTTTATTTAAATCACAATAAATTCATTAAATGTCCAAAAATATTGATTAAAGTCTCTAATTGCTCATAAGATCATAGAGAACTTATGTAGACCATTAAAAGTAATTTAAGAACCATAAATTTGCTAATCACCTCTTAATTACCCTAAAATGAGATTAGTGAATTAAGCCTTGGATTAGTCTCTGATTTTGATGAAGCTAGTTCCTAATGCTTTATTAAGTATACTAGAGCCTATAAATATGTTTAGATATTCCTAATATGCCTTAATTCCTTTGATCCCTTTAATTGGTCTTAAGGTGTAATTAGTGAGAATTAAGCTAATAATGCTATCAAATCCTAAGTTAAGTGTTTTACTCACTTCCATAATCAATATGAAGTTTATTAAAATAGACTTAAATAAAATTAGATGATTAAATCTTAAAATCCCATTTTTTAGCCTTAAGAAGGGTATTTTGGTCATTTTGACCAAAATAGGTTCAAGCACCCCTTAAGCCTTGAAAATTATAGTAAAGTATCTCTAATTAACTCATTAGCACCTTTCTGAAATCTCATGTTAATAAGGGTGAAGTTAAGTAAAGAAATCTTAAAAAGTTCTAATTAAGATCTTAAGATCTTAAGAGTACTCAAAGTCATTTCCTTAAGAGAGCAAACATAAAAAGTTTTAATACTAAATCTCTAGTTTAATTACTTTATTATGTTGATTCATAAACTACAAATATTAAGTAAATATTCTTGTAAAAGCCTAAGTCTAGTTCTTAGTTGAGATCTAAAGTGATCAAATCTTAGATCTTAGACTTAAGATAATCTAATTGAATTGAATCATCTTCATTAGAATTCCTTAGTGATTAATTATTTAAGCCTTTTGAAACCTCCTTGTGGGTATAATATTGATTCGATCTATGGAATAATATAATTATCCTAAAGATTGAATATAAATTTTAGATTCTTAGTTCTCGAATGATTGTTTTATCTTATGATACTAGAATAATCTTTCATTAAGATCTTAACTTTTAAATCCTTCAGTTTATATGTTTTTTGCACCTCTAAATTATGTTTGAGTGTAAACCCCAGATATCCTCATTAGGATATTACCTTGGATTCAGGAAATGGAACCCCATATGTGGAGTTTGGATCCAGAATCCTTAATCTTGATTTACTTAATCAAGATTTGGGTTAAGTGAGTATAATAATAATAATTATGCTGTTGATTTATTTACTTTAAACCTTTATAGTTGTCACTTGATTTTGAATTAGAACTTGTTAAGTTCTAATGTTAACAGTAAGGTCGTGAATCTGAGATTATACTCGATAGCTGGCTATTAGAGATCCTAAACTTGTATCTTCTCAAAATACTTAGATTTGGATAATTTAGATAACAACAAATATCACATAAGTTAGTTGAGTCTTTTGCTTACTTTGAATTTGATTGCTCTGCACACCTTAGATATTGAGCTTTATTCCTTGAGCATAATAAGAGAACTTAGGATATGGAAGATATATCCTAAGTTAGTATTTACAAAACATCACATTCACTTAGTTCTTTCTAAGCATTCAGTCCTGTAGAATATGCCCTAGCTTAGTCTATCTCCTCAATTTTAGTTTTGTTATAAAATAGACTCAAACTTAGTTCAGTGCTTGGCTAGGATGGATACATGTTTTATTCTATAAGTTCAACTCAGACCTAGCTCTGATGATGCCTAGGATGGACACATGTTGAACTTTTTATTCAGAGGCCCTGTATAGCCTATTTCTGATATGGCAATACTATGTCTTAGGCTTACTTTTACTTGAGTTCAATTTTGTTGGTTTCAGTCGCTTTGCCACATGTCTCAGTGGCTTTACTTTTTAGCTTATTTATGTTATTAGCTTATTTTTGCCACATGCTTCAGTGGTCTATTATATATTAAATCTGCATGCTTGTATTTATGTTCTTATTGAGTAGTTATTAAGTATTGGCATATTAGGATGCTAGTTTTATATGTTCGTTTCAGCACTTTTCAGTATAGTTTACTTTTATAAATCAATATATCTTTATATGATCATAAGCATATTAGGATCAGTCTATTTCAGTACTTGTAGTTATTTTTGCTCTTTAGCCTCACCATGCTTAGTTTCATGCTTTGTATATTATGTTACATACCTGTTGCTCAGTTATAAATAAATAGTTTATAGCTATCCTTTTCTTTGTAGCTTGATGCACCCTATATTGCTTGCATGTTTAAAGTAGTTAGTGTGGTATCTTTAAATATTCAGTTCACTTAAATAGCCTAAAATATACTTAAATAATTTGTATAATTGTAATCTTTTTTCTTTTGTTGGCTGGGGCCCTGACATTTATGATACCTACAAATATCAGATTTGGAGTTGTTTGTTGGTAGTTATGCAGGAGATGAGCTAGTACACGAGGAGGATCTTCCTACTAGCGCTTAGTTAAATTTTTCTTTCTTGCAGTGAGATTGAGAGATCTTTTTTTTCTCTTAATTCAGTCTATAATAATTAAATTCTAGATGTATTTACTTTCTGCACTTGAGCTGGGTTACTGTTTCCTTTACTCTTGTATACTATGCTGTGATGTGGATGTTATGTTAATTATTTTCTGCTTTCGCAACTTTGATATATTGATGTATGTTTACAGTTTAAGGTGATAAGTCATTGGCTTAAGGCGAGTTGGGATCTTACCTGACTCTACTTGAGTTGGGGATTTACCACAGTTGGAGCACCGTACTCCCCGCGTTTATGCTAATATCAGTATTAGCATAGATGCGGAGGGTACGAGACCCCACAGGTTGTTACAACCATTTTACTCTAAACAAAATGAAATATCTATCTAGTATGGGAGCAAGTAAGCAAAAAAAAAAAGGAAAACAGGATAATTTATAAAAGTATTATTTATAACTAAGCAAGAATTGAGGTAAAAGCACATCTTTGGTAAATTAAATATGGAAAGGTATACATATGTAGTACAGTAAGTAAAAATACTGAAATAAAAATCTACTTCCAAAGATGTCGATGATCTTATGACATATGTTGATTTAAAATAGAAATCTAAAAGTGGTACGTATAGTAAGCAGTAAAGTCTAGCATCATATATATGTATCTACACAAGTAAGTAGGTAAAACATGAAAATATAGCTAACTAAAATAATATGTATCATCAATATAATAAATAATAAGTTGAAAACTAAAAAAAATGTATAACTACTATATCAGAAAGAATTGGCAAATCTGGTCTAGTATATTCCCATAACCTTTCTGGGCTTGGGCAAATAGAAATTCCTATAGCCTTTCTAGGCTAGGGCAAACATAATAGAATATTAAAGCAAAATTGAAGAGGCAAACAATACTATATAAATATCTTTTAGTTATTTACTTTTGTTTCTGTGGACAATTTCAGAAACAGTTGAGGAGTCAAACACATCTACAAGATTGAGCAAGGTCCAAACTTAACACACACTCATCAATAAGTAATGTTAGACATCATGATCTCTCCTTACCCATGTACATTGGAGTAATGTGCACCATAATCCACTATGAACTGAACCCAAATGCAAATGTTTTCCTAATATTTTAAGTTTTTATTTTCATACAACAATATTTTCTTATATAATATGTCCAAGGAAAATAAGCACAAAGTTCAATGAATGCATAGCACAAAATTACGTAGTAAGCTGTAATAACCCTAGGTTGTTATTCTAGCTAAAACTAGATTAATTAAGCTAAACCAATGTTTGATTTTGATTTCATTAGATTCAATGGGTTATTTAAACCTAAACATAGAAGTTTGAAATCAATTGGAGCTAAATTGGAGAATTTGGTATTTTTTTACTATTTTTAAGCTGTGAAAAATACCTAAATTATTTTGATCTCTAAATTAAAATCTGATTTCATTTTTGAATTTCTCATACCCAAATTAGCTAAGGGTGAATTTTTGGGAATTTTTGGAGCTCATTTGATCCTAAATTGAATTTGGGAAATTTTATAACAATTAAAAATTAATTAAATAAATTTAATTAATTAAAATTAAATTTTATTTAATTTTAATTCTGTGGGATTTGCTGTCAGAACCGCGGCAGATCCGCTGCGGGGTCCCGACAGCGGCGCACAGTTCCGAGCCAATGGGATCTTGAGCACGGATCTCAGCGCAGGATCCAAGGGCTCGCGTCACTCCATCCCACGATCGAATCTCAGCCGCGCGATCAGCATATTAAATCTAACGTTCGGGATTTAATCTATGAGGCCGTTGCTTAAAATATCCATCAGGTCGTCCAAACGCAATAGATTCGCAGATCAGACGGCCCTGAGACCCTGGTCACTGTGGATCTTCGTCTCAAGAGGATCCCGTCCCGACAGAAGGAATTTCACCGAATCAAGCCACGTCGGACTTGTCTGTCATCTTCTCGCCAGGTCAGCTAGACCGTTAGAATCCTTCTCGTAGTGGTTGAACCTAAGGAGCTGGGTAGTGTGGCCGAGCTAGTCCAATTAAAGGAATCTGGGTGAACTCCTCGGCCCAAGCCTAATCCCCAAACCTCAGCTATGGTTTCCTTCCCCCAGAGCTCCCTGAGCCTATAGATACCTTCCAAGCTTCTCAGTGAGCTCCTTTGCTCACTGAATTTCCCTCCACTCCCCAGCTGAAGCCATTGAAGCTCTCAACGATCGTGACGACTGGTCCTACCGTGTCTGCTGATAGAGGGCGTGGTCTGGCGTTCAGACCCCCTTACCGAGCTTCTGCAACCTTCTGGAATAATCTAGCCCAGCCGCATTGTCCTCTGTCCCTGCGTTTCTTCAAACCAAGGTACAGCTCCTTCCTCCTCTCTGTCGAGCTGAATCCAGCTCGATTCGCCTCTCCTCAAGCCATAAATGCTGTGCTAGGACCCTTCCTTAGCTCCTAGCGGTCATCCTAGAGCTCTAGTGAGCCTTGACAGTGTGCCAGACGGCCTAAGCACCGTCTGAGAGCACACTGCCAGTCGGGCCAATCCGCGCGAATGCGGCGTGCTCCTGAGCCATTTAGCCCTCTGATTAGTATCAAAACCCTCAGAGCAATAATTGTAAGCTGGTATCGAGGGTCAGGTTCGACCAGATCGATCAATTCGACTGAACTTGATCGATCCAGTCGAAGCTCTGAACGGCAGAAAATGCAGAGTAGCACTCCAACGATCCAGACCACCTCAGGATCTCTCGTTGGGCCCTATCGCTCCCTCTTTAATCCCTGAACGTGTAGGGATCGAGATATCGGCGACTCGTGGACCCTGAAGCGTTTCGGCCGAATAGGCATCCAGCAAACCAGAGCTTCCCAGTTAGGGCTTCGTGGTTTAATCGACGCATCTAAGGCCAAGGAACGTGTAGCCATCGAGATTAGGGCCTGGCGGGGCCTGTGCGCGGCGAATTTTGCGACGGGAGGTACCCTAGGGTTTGGTCCGCGGGCGCAGTCGGGGAGGAAGACAGAGGCGATTTTGGGCAGGGTCGACCCCCGACCCGCGTCTTTTTGGTTTTGGGCCGCGGATATTAACGAATTATTAATTAACATTTTTAATAGTTTTGAAATTAATAAATCAAAACCTAAAGTTCTAATTTAAATAAAAATACAGAATGAATTAATTAAATAACTTTAGTTATATAGATCCAAATGGTATAATCCAATATACCATTTGAATCAGAAAAATTTAAAGAATCGGAATATAAAATAAAATTCTAGATCCAATGGTTAGATTTAAAAATATTGGCTAAAACTTCTCTGTTCTTAAATAAATCATATAAAATCATCTAAATATCCAATCTATGAGTTTAAGGGCTCTGATTGCTCCTTGTACCCTAAGGAACAATTCCAGGCCCTTAAAATTAATTTTTGGATAATTAATTTTCTTAATCACTCCTTAATCACCCTAATCAAGGGTTAGTAAATTAAACCCTAATTAAGCCTCTGATTTGGGTGGGAATGGTTTCTAATATCATATTAGACCTAGTATAACCTAAGTGTAAGGTTGGATTGCCCTAAAGTGCTCTAATTTCACTAATCACCCTAAGTGGCTTAATTAAGTAATTAGTGTTAATTAAGACCATTGAGGTCATCAAAACCTAAATTAAAGGTGTTTCCCACTTCATTAAGTAATATGAAACACATTAGAATAGTCTAGAGCAAATTTGGATAGTTAAACCATAAAATCATAATTTTAGCCTTGAGAGGGGCATTTTGGTCATTTTGACCAAAATGTGATTTAATGTTCCTTAAGGATTGAAAATTTCAGTAAACCACTACAATGTAGGGTGGAAATGTTTCTCTGAAATCCTAGAACAATAATAATCACCAATCCATGAAATCTTCATTTAGTCCTTAATAAAGATACTTAAATCTTAAGTTTTACTTATAAAAATCATATGGCATAATACCTTAAAAATCTAGTAATTGAAAAGGTCAATTATCTCACTAATAAGTTCAGTTAAGATAACTTAAGAATTAAGTGCTAAAAGAAAAGTAATTGGAAATGTCTAAGTAAAATCTTAGCTTAAGGTCTAAAGTGATTAAAACTCAGACAATTAGATCTTAAGTGACCTAATACGGTCAAAATGGGTTCAAAGTTAATCTAATGCTTGAAATTGTCAATTCTAACCTTAATAAGCTCCTTATAGTTAATCATGAAATTAGATTCTAAAGAAAATCACAAATGGAAACCCTTAAGTCAAAACTCTAATTAGAAGTTTAAAGTGATGAAACTTCAGATCTTTAGATCTTAGATCTTAAGCTTAGATCTTCAATTTGAATCAAACTACCTCCATTTGAAATTCTTTAATGATTGTTTGTTTAACCTTTTTGAAACCTTCCATATGGGTATAGGATGATTCAATCAATAAGATAATGAAGTTATATTAAGGATTGAATATAGATCTTAGATTCTCAAGTTCTTAATTGATTATTTTATCTTGTAATTAGTATAATAGCCTTTCATTAAGATCTTAGTTCCTGAATCTTTCAACTTATAGGATTCTTTACCTTTGGGATTAAGTGAGAAACCTAGATCCTATTTTAGTATCACCTTGGATTTGGAATTTGAACTCAACATAGGGTTTAAGTTCTAAATTCTTAAATCTTGATTTATTTGATCAAGATTTGGGTAAGAGAGTAAAATATTCATAAAATTAGGTCGTGATTTGCTTACTTAAATTATATAGTTGTCACATGATTTTTGATTAGAACTTGTTAAAGTTCTAATATTTGACTTTAAGGACGTAAATCTGAGATTCTACTCGATAGCTGGATATTGGAGATCATAAGCTTGTACCTTTTTAGAGTAGTTAGATTTGGTAATTAGACAACAATAGATATCACATAAGTCTAGATTTAGTCTCTTGCTTACTTTGACTAGATTGCCTTGCATACCTTGTATTTGAGCTTTATTCCTTGAGCATAATAGGAAAAACTTAGGATATGGATGAGACATCCTAAGCTAGTATTGAAATTTCATATCATTCAGTTTTGTTTTGTCACAGTTAGTAGAATATGACCTAGTTTATTCTGCCTCTTTAGTTGTAGTATTGTATAGACTGGACTCAAACCTAGCATATTTGGATAGCTAGGCTGGGAATTGATTGATTGATATTGAAGGCCCTATATGGCCTATTGGCTGGTATGACAGTACTAGAACTTAGGCTTATTACTACTTTAGCTATATTGTATTATTTTTCTAATTTTATTTTGCCAAATACTTTAGTGGCCTTATTTTCAGTATTTGCTCGCTTTACCACATGTCTCAGTGGTTTCATATTTCATATATTGCTTTGCTTTTGCCATACGTCTCAGTGGCCTTCCTTTCCATAACAATCTGCATGTTGTATGTATATTTTATGGCTTAGATATAGGTATAAATGGTATGTTTAGGATGCTATAATTTTATCGTATTCAGTACTTGTGTTCTTTTATACTCAGCATGTTATACTTCGATCATAATCATGTTAGGATCATATTTATTCAGCAGTTGCAGTTATTTCACTTTTAGCCTTACCTTGCTTATTTAGTGTTTTGTATGTTGCATGCTATAAATAGATAGTTTATAGTATTCCAGTTCTTTCATAGCTTGTTGCACCCTTTACTGCTTGCATGTGTAGTTAAATTAAATGTGATATTTTTTAATATTCAGTTCATTTAAATAGCCTAAAATGTATTTAAATAATTGTCTAACTGTAATATTTTTATTTTGTTGGCTGGGGCCCTGGCATTTGTGATACCGACAAATGTCAGAATCAGACGTGTTCGTGGGCAGTGTCTCTGAGGAGGAGCTAGTTCAGGAGGAGGACCTTCCAGCTGCTGTCTAGCTAGTTTTGTCTTGTTGATTCTAGTGAGGATGAGAGTCTTTCATTTTCAGTTATTCATTTCTGTTTGTAATAATTAAACTTTCTGGATGTACTTTACTTTCCGCATTGTGATGAGTTACTATATTGCATTTTCTTTTCCTACGATGTATGCTTGTGGATGTTACTCTATTTTATATTGCTTCCACCACTTTGATATTTATATTGATGAATGTTATAGCACTTGGTGACAAGTCCTTACCTTAAGGCAAGTTGGGTTCGCCTAACTTTACGTAAGTTGGGGATTTGCCACAGTTGGAGTACCGTACTTCCTTATTGTCAGTACGGGGGGCCCCACATAAGCAATGTACTCTACTAAGCATGGTGATATCATTTATTTTATAAGTTACACCGTTCTAACTATTCTTGGTTACACAAGTTTAGGAACTCCAATTCCTACTATCGAGTGTAACTTAGAAGTACGTCCTTATAGGTTACAAAATATTAGGACTAGCTAGGTCATAATATGCTTAATCAATGTCGATTATAAGAAATCATCACGACCTAATTTATGAGCATTCTACAAAGCTATAGATTATTGATTTAAACACCATAAACTTGGGCTTAATCGTATAATCCAAAAGGTAAGACTTAAGATATAAGGTTAAATCTAAATGTGAACTAAAGATTGAGATAAATCATATTTAGAAAAGTCAAACTTAATAGGATGAATCTCCTATCCTGAGTTTAAGATTGAAAAACAAAATAATCAGAATTAAACTATAAAATCTAGAAATTATTAAAACTAAAGATTCATTCATTGAATAACCCCGTTATTGAATAAATGAAATCTATCATATGATCTAGCCATAATCTTAGGAATAATCATAATGTGAGGTGTTAAATTTCCTAAGGAAAAGACTTAGAGAAATTTTAAGGATTTTAACAAATTTGACATAATAGCTGATTTTACTCATTTAGAGGATTCTAATACTTTTTTTATTGACTTAGAAGATAATCTATAGGAGTCAAAGATGCTTAACCTAAATTTTGGACAAAATGATTATTTTGCCCCTACTTTAGGGTCTAAAAAACTACTTTTTGAATTAGAGATCCAAATTAGAATTTCTTGCTGCCAAATGATTATTTACTGTTTAACATAAAGATATACCATAAGTACACTCAATTTGGATAAGAAACTGGTCTTATAGGTCCAAACTAGGGATTTTGACCTAAGTGGTATTTTAGTAATTTACTCATAATGGAATCTAAATATTTATATAGTTTACTATTGGTTGCTATTCAATGATTCTAAAGAGCCTAAGAACAGTTAATTATGAGGTCAAATGGCTAAGTTATGGATGTTCTAATTTTTTAGGGGCAATTCGGTAATTTCTAAGGGTTAAGAGGATAAAAACTGAACTTTTCTGTTTGATGTCCAAATTCAGCAAACTTAGTTTTTATAGCTTCTTTATAGTATATTGAGTGCTTTAGCAGGGAGTAGATCCAATTTGGACTTCAAATAGTAAAGTTATGGCCTAACTAGGATTAGAGTTATTTTGGTAATTTTTATTTTTTAGGGTTCAGATCCTAAATACTTTTTTAGTTTATTTATGACACTAAAATTCTAAGCTAGTTAGCATTTTGAATTTCTAAATTTGGAGTTTAATTGATTAAGTTATGGTCAATTAAAGACTAGGGGCATTTTGGTCATTTTTTAGGTAAAGTCCAAAATGTCACTTTTCAAACTAAGATCTAAATAAGGAAACTAATACTTCTATAGTGATGGGGCTGTTCTCCTAAGTATTTTAAGACCCATATTGTCTATATTTGGACAACTAGGTTAAAAGTCATCGTGATGGTTTATTTAGGACCTAAAATGTTACTACGTTATACGTACCCTGAAATGAAATTTTGAATTATGCCATTTGATTCTTTTTGTTTTTCCGAGTAAAATGAGACCTATATTTGCTACGTTTGGATCATTGTACCAAAAGTTATTAAACTTTAAAGTTTTAAATTAAATAATTTAAATTAAATATATTTTACTATTTATTTATTCAATTTGAATTAATTTACTATTCATACCTATAGTTAAAATAAATTTAATATATTTATTAATTAAATAATTATCATTAATCTATTTTTTAATTATCATTAATTTTAATTAAGAAAATATATTAATTATCAATTTGAATTATCATATATTTAAATATTAATTTACTATTTAATTAGGTTTAGCATTAATTAATCACAGTTAAACTTAATTATGATTTAATTAATTTATTAATTATCTTTCTAAAAATAATATTTCAATATTTATTTATTAGACTTAGGATTAGTGTTAATTAATCCTAATTAACTATTATTAATAGTATTTAATATTATTATTTTACTATTTGAATAATATTAAATTAACCCTAATTAATACAATTACTCTTTTTAATTAATTAAATAATAGCAATTAATTAAATTAAGCTAATAAAGGCTTACTAACTTTAATTAAATTAATTAGATTAATATTAATTAATTTCATTCATTAATCACTATTATTAATTTATTAATTATACTAAATTAGTATTAATTATCTGACTAATTAACTAATTACTGCTTAATTAATTACTAACATAATAATTAACATACTAATTAATGCTTAATAGAATTATTAATAATATAATTGTATGATTATTTTTAATATTTTCTCTGCAGGATTTGACCGATGGGCCCCACCATGCCATGTGGCGGCACGGGAGAGGCTGCGGGCCTGCCGTTGGCCCCACAATGCAATGTGGCAGCATGCGAGAGGCCGCAGGTTTGTTGCGGGCCCCACCATGCGTCAGCCGAGCTAACCGCGGGACCCACTAGCGGACGACGTGACCCAGTGAGTCCCACATACCACACGTCACCCCATAAGGGGATGCCACATGGCACTGCGGGCCCCACGCCCCTCGCGTGGCAAGGCTAGGTGCAAGTCGGGCCCGACCCGACCTGACCCGAGATGAGTTGGCACTCTCCCGTCACGCGAGAACTAGGGCTCACCCACAGACGCCCTTCCCGGCGCCGGAGGGGTCCGGCCCACACGGCCGACGGTAGGTCTCGATGAGGCCTACCCAAGGGTACTCGGACCGGCTGTAGGGGAGCGCGGGGAGGGGAGAAATCCTCAACCATAGCCGTTAGGGTTCGGCGGGACGAACCCTAACGGTAAGTACTATGGATCTCAACATAAATTCGATCATACAAGTTTTATCCAACCCGATCGATCGGGTTTTATCCAACCCGATCGATCCATCATATCTCTAATCTATAGCATGCAATCAAGTTATGAACAAGAAATGGAATGATCGAATGGTAGGATCGGAAGATTTAGGTACCTTAGCTTCAGTGGTTGCCAAGGGAGAGTTGGGCTCGAGGGTTCGGACGTCACCTAGGGTGTAACAACTCAAATTGTTACCTTAGTCAATTAGGACTAATCTTAGTCTTAAAACTAATCTTAAGTGCTAATTAGGTTAATTGGAATCAACCTCTAAGACTAGTTTAAATCAGGAGTCAAACGGATTGAATTCTAATTCCTGTAAATTTAGAAATCCTAAAATTTGGCCTATTTAAATCGACCTCAGATTGGAAAACGGACATCGCCATTGCGTTCATTGACCCCAAATTAGCTAGGGGTGAAGTTTTCATGTCAATCGGAAGTCGTCGAAAATTCGGCGAATATTTTAATAATATTTAAATACCCCAAAAATTGAGAAAATAAAATACTCATCGGATCGAAAATCTGACCTCGCCGTTGCGTTCCTCACCCCTCAATTAGTTAGGGGTGATTATTTGGAAATTTTATAGAATCAATTTAAAAATTGATAAATAAAATTAGGAAATTATTTCTTAAATATTAATTAATATTAATTTATTAATATTTTTTTTGAACGGCGCCGTCCCACGCCATCACCCGCGAGTGATGCCGTCATCCTCAAGCCGTCAGTCCCGGTCGAGAGATCGGGACCGTCCGATCGGGACTGTCCGATCGGGACCGATCAAACGGTCCCGGCCCGTCGTCCCTGAGCCACTCGCGACTGGGCACGTGGCGCACCGCCGTAGCCTGCGACCAACCCAGGCGTGCGGCTGCCCTAGGAAGCTCCGCCGAGCTCCCTTAAACTCCTCCCGCCGTGACCGTGACCTCCCCTATGTGCTGAGGACCGCATTCAACCCTAAGCCAAAGATCGACCATTTCCCTTCCTGCCTCTGCCGCCGCATTTCAGGTACCCGATTATCCCATTCCTTCATTCGATCGAATGATTGTAATCAAATTTCGCAATATTGCATCATCTTCTTCCAATCTATCAGACGCGATCATAGTTGATCAGGTCCGACCGCGTCGGATTTAGATCGGGTGCCTGCGGCGCCTGTCATGCGAGGCCGAACCCTACCCATTAGGGTTGGATTTTTCTCGCGGCCTCATGTGCTGTGGGGCTTGACTCCACCATTAATGCAACGGCCCTTCCGAGGCCGACCTCCGGACGTGCGGGATGAGCCCTACCGTCGCCGGTGGTGGAGCAAACCTGGAGCCCTAATTCCTCCGCTCGGGTCGCAGCGAGGAAGCCGAAGAGACTGCCTCTCCGGGTCGAGCCGGGTCGACCCGGGCCCAGCCCGCGTCCTCTCAGACGCACACGTGCGTCGCCACGCGGCAGCATCTGCCGCGTGTGGCGGGCCCCGCCCGCAGGGGTGAGCCCAATCCTGGGCCGCCACATGTCCTGGCGGGCCCCGCACCCTCTGTCTCGGCCAATGGTTGCCCGCCACATGGCCATGGAGGGTCCCACCGCCATAATTGCTGCAGAGAAATATTTATAAATAAATATAAATGTATATATACTTATATTCAGGAACTTTAGCTATATATATACATACATAATACATATATATATATATATATATATATATATATATATATTAGGTTAGTTTAACTGATTAGTGTTAAATTAGGATTAGTAGTTAGGTCAGTATATTTAATTGCTATTAATTAGTTAGTTAATTATTATTAAACAGTAAAGCTATAGTTAATAATTAAGATAAATATTAAATAGTAAATTAACTTATTAAACAGTAAAGCTATAGTTCGAGAGTCTTTAAAGAATGATTCATACAACTAGAAATATTCATTTATGAAAATAAAGAAAATAAAATACATGAATATCCATATTTACATTAAGAGCCATACACATGAATTTACAACAGTTTAAAATTTATAATAAAAATATTTGATCCACTGCTCATATCTCATATCTTTTTTTTCTTCTTTTCTTTTATTACTTTGACAGATCTTCTAAGCTTTTTAATTATCAAAACTTGAAAAAAATTCAGTTTACCAGTCAGGTAGGAGTACGCAAATTATTCTTATAAGAATAAATCTAGCATCCTATAATAGGTGTGAATCAAATATGAAAATAACAGAAAGACTGTAAATAAAGTCAGCAATTTCCAAATGCAATTTTTTCCCTGTAAAATAGCTGTGAAAATCAACATATATGAAATAAATTCTTTCAAAAGCATATGTAACAATAAGTCGAGTCCGAAGACCCCTAAGCCCAAATGGGTAAACCCATAGGCATAAATCTATAGGAAGCTTATCTCGCCACCCGTCGGTAGCTTACTCAAATTAGGAACTGATGGTGTCTTTCCTCTGGATTTGCCTACTTCCTACAAGAGGCTAAATCCCTTCATATAACTCCCAAGGGCTGCTAGCTGGCCCAATCTGTACAGATTCTTAGTGTTGCGTTCCACCCTCCAAAGACAAACACCACAAAATATATATAATTTATTTTTGTTACATGCTTTTTGATATAATTCTTTTGCAGATTAAAATGCGGTAAGCAGTGCAAATAATACTCAAATGGAAAATGGCTCAAATAAGAATACTGAAATAAAACTTATAAGTAAATTTGCGTACCTGACTGTTTTGATAAAATCAACAAATTTAATTTGTTTGATCTGCCAAAAGTAGTTTAAGTTATTAATTTAATGCTTCATGATTTGTAATAATAGATTTTTATGATATTTGATATTTGGATTTATCTAATTAATTATTTTTATGACTAATATTTTCAAATGAAGTGACAATTTATATGAAACTTTTAGAAACATGTGAAAACATCTATAATTTCTATAAATTTTTTAAGTCCTAAAATTCTTAAAAATTTCGACAGAGTCTCCTTTGTTTTTTGTTCAAATTTTCCAATTTACACAATCAATCTCCAGTTCTAATTTAGAATTCAATTCCAGTTCTAAAATAGAGTTCAACCCTTTTTACAGGATTGCTCATTTCCAATTCTAATAATTAAACAAAACAATCTACTAATTGCGATTCATACATCCTATAAGCATCTATGAATTAAATAAAGGATGCAGAATTTAATTTAGAAATTTTATAGAAGTAATCATCATTTGGCTTATCAAGTCATAAGTCAACAACATTTAGCACAGCATTTCTTTTGATATTAATTTATAACTTAACCTGCAAAAGATAACATTATTAAAGCTAACAATTAATATAAAAGAAATAATAATCATTTAAATTTAAAGGTAGCATTTGAATTTATTCATTTGATACATGATATCACTTAGATTTTATAACTAAATGGTTGTATATGATTTTCTTTTACAATTAGATAACAATACATGGATCTTAAATAATACATGGCAACAATTGATATTATACAGAGTGGATAGCAGCAATTATTACATTAATTTACATTGGTCTAATAATGGCATGTGACTTATACTTAATTAAATGACATCAATTGTTCTTACATTTTTAAGGAAATAAGAGTGTTAAACCTCTCTTAACATTGTTTGCAACATAAGATATTAAGAAGGAAATGATAACATTTATTCTTATATGAAGAAAATGGCTGCTTTTAATTTACTTTAAATGAATAATAACATTTGATCATTTGATTTAACTAATAGCACTTAATTCATATTGAGATAAATGGCAACATTATAGATTTCTATTTAAATGGCAGTATTTAGATTCATCTTATTACAGTTAATATTAACTTTGATTCACTTATGCTCTTATAATATTAAAGATGACAACATGTGATCACATGGATATGACTAATAACATTTGATTTTATTGATATAAATGGTAGCATTTAATCATAATAGAATTAAATGGAAGCATTTCTATCCATCATTTGATCAATACTTATTATAAGAACTATGCAAGAAAGAATATAATTCCATGAGTTTTCCTTATATATAAAATTAAATTTAGTTTATGATATGAGGAAAATAAAGTGTCAAAGAAGAGTCATTATTCAGCACTTGGCATACATCTTCCTCGTCATTATACAAATTTATATAATATAGAAAACCAACATAATAAATATCTTAAGGTTTATACATCATCCTATTCGTTTTAATCTAGTGCAGAACTTTGTTTAAAAGAAAAACTTTACTTTTGCATTTAGAAATTCTTAAAAAAAAAGATACAATTATTTTTATTAATCCATTTCTTTTAAACAATTATAAAGGAGATTTAAAATTAAATGTTTGAATATTTAATCGAGTAAAATAATGAAAGCAGTTCTCAGTTTTTCTATCTTCATTTGACACATAGAAGTATTCAAATGACATTAATTCATACAGTTGTAAACATCTTAAACAAGTTATATTGGATTTGCAAAAATATCATTTGTATGAGGTTGGCCTTCTTCTCAGCTTTTTGCTCCTAAAATAAACTATTTTAGATTAATGCTGCCTGTATTATTATTGATGAATTTTATGAGCATATTTTTATTTTTGTTTGCAGATTTGTATTTATCAAATTCTATGAATGAGTATTTAGTATTATCTCTTACATATGAAAGATTATTTGATTTCCATAAGTCATGCATCTCGTTGAGTACTTAAAATCAGCTCAAAAGTATTATTTTGATCTAGTATTTAATTAGAGCTAAGATGATTTATTTTATGTTTAACTAGGTGATACTTTAGTGCTTAAATACAGTTTAAATTTTCTTAATACTAAATCAAATTCAGTTAAATTAGATTACCATTGCAAATTTGGACTTCAACATCTGAATCTCAGATCTTTCGACCACTTAAGTTCAAGAGTCTAACTCAGCACATTCCAAGCTTTCAAGAGGCCCTAAATCACAAACCTAAGTCAGATTGCACTCATTATTGGGTTTAAACCCAAGTTTGAACTAATTCTTAGAAATGGGTAAGATTATAAATTCGTAAATTTATATATACTCACAGGAAATGAATTATTGGAGTATAGTATTCAACAAAGGCTAGTTAGAGGCAATTAAAAAATATGCAATTTAATAAATTTTTATAACAAGCAACATAAAGTCAAGCCTATTAGCTATCTTGAAAGCTGCATTATTTATATCTTATTAAGAAATTATTTGTTTATGAACAGGAAAATATCTTTGAGAAGCAGTTTGTTATTGTGATGGATTAAATTAGTGTGTAAAAAAGATCTGCAAAGAATAAATGTATCATATTAGCTGGAAGCGATATAAAATTGAGATATAAATAAGATATAGAATTTTACATACGTATTTTAGTTACTTTGTGAAAGTTTCAAGTGCACATAACCACAATAAATACGAAACGTACATATGAACGGTTTCATGCCTTTCAATAGAACATGATGAATATATCAAAACAAGATACTTTTATATAGGTATCAACAAATTTCTTTGCAAACATTCAAGATTAAAAATTATTAGGTGAAGATGGAGACAGTACCTTTAGTTACAAAAGTTCAGGAGGCGCTGTTAACTCGGCGCTTTGCTAAGGGAAAGCTCGATCGTTCTCAGCTTGGAAGGAGGCTCGGCGAGAGGAGGTTTGGCGGGATGGAGAGGTTTTGGTGAGATGGAGGAGCTCGACTTTGCCTCGGGTCTCGCCTAGGACCCTTCTTATTATCGCAGAAATCCATCTCCCCTCGAATGAGAAGATAAGGGTGAGAGGGGCAGCTGTCGTGCGAGAGGGAGGGGATCGAGCCACGCGTAGCGCGTGAGGTGAGCGAATGGAAGGAGGCGTCTCGGTCGCGTGTGAAGAAGATAGGGATCGGCTTGCGTAGGGGAGGAAGTTTCGGCTGTTTAGACAATTTAGGTTAAAAAAATAAGGATGAATAAGATTATAAGTAAATTTAGGATTTTATATCAGCCGTTAGATTAAAATAAACAACTATAATTTCTGAGCCAAGATTTGGAGCCATTTGAGCTCTAAAAATAACAAACTTAGTATCCAAACGACCGTCTCGATGAGACGAACGCATACGTCTAAAAATTATTAAATTTGGACAAGTAATTTATTTTATATCGATTTTTAAGTGAAAAACTTGGAAAATTAATTAAGATAAATCGGAAATTTGAAAATTAACTAAACTTGAAACATAGCATCTTCATATAATGCTTGACTTAGATATACAAAAATTTTCAAATTCTGATTTATATTTTTTATATTATTAGCCTTTAAATTTTATACTTCATGAATTTATTCAGGACAATCCAGGATCCCATATGCGCTCAAATTTTTGCAGTAGGATCCTTTCAATAGGTATTATAAGAGGATATTTTTATTATATTTTTATTTGATTTAAATTGGATTCCTATTTTGACAAAAATTTTTGAGTGATCGAAAATATCTGGGAAAATCAATGATTTTCAATAATTACCAGAATAACACTCTTAGTTAATTTGGAGTTACTGAGTCCAATGGTAGACTCCGTTTTCGATTCTGAGTTCTAAAATATTTAAATATTAATAAATAATTTTGAAAAGAATTTCTGGTATTTTACATAATTAACCCTAATCTTAAGATTAATAATTATGAATATATAATTAGTACTTAAATAGTAATTAACTTAATCTTAATTAAACAGTAATAAAAATAATATTATAATAATTGATTAACTAATAATTAATAATTAATTAATAATTAATAATTAATTAATTATTACATACAGAATAATATAAATATTTAAAAATAAATAGATTAATTATTAATTAATTAATAATTAATATTAATTATTAATTAATAATTAATATTAATTAATCACAGATTAATAATTAATTAATTACAGAAAATACATGACTTTAGATATGAACAGTAATTTAATACAATTTGAATAAACGAATAGTAAAATAATACAAATTGTATTTTTGAATAGTAAAACTTAGAAGTTTAATAACTTTTTGTAGGATGATCCAAATATAGCCAATATAGGTCTTAAAATACTCAGAAAAATAAATAAAATCAAATGGCGTAATGCAGAAATTTGTTAGGACCCATAACGAAGTAGCATTTTATGACCTCCTAGGACCCATAACTTTTGATCCAGTTATCAGAACATAGTCAATATGGGTCTTAAAATACTCAGGAGAACAACCCCATCACTGTAGTAGTATTAGTTTTCTCATTTGGTCATCAAGATAAAAAGTTAACTCTAGAATTTAGAGTTGATTTTAGTGAAAAATGACCAAATTACCCCTAGAATTCAAATGACCATAACTTAGTCAATTCAACTCCGAATTCAAAAATTTGAGATGCTAACTAGTTTAGAATTTTGATTTCACCAATAAACTGAAATAACATTTAGGTTTTGAACACTACAAATTTAGAAAATGACCAAAATATCCCAATCTTAGTTAAGTCATAATTTGACCATTTGAGGTCCAAATTGGGTCTACTCCCTATCAACATACTAAGTACATTATAAAGAAGCTATAGAAACTATGTTTGCTAAAATTGGACTTCAAACAGAAAAGTTCAGTTTTTGTCACCGTTGACCGACTCGAAATTACCAAATTGCCCTTCAAACTTAAATTATTCATAACTTAGCCAATTGACCTCAGAATACAGTGTTCTTAGACTCTATGGAATTTTTGAACAATAACCTACAATAAACTGCATAAAAACTTAGCTTTTAGTGGAGTAAAAATTACTTAAATGCCCTTAAGTCATAAACCTTAGTTTGAACATGTAGGATCCGTTTCTCGTCCAAATTGGACGTACTTACTGTTAATCTTCAAGTTAGACAGTAAGAAATTATATGGAAAAGAGAAACTTCAATTTGGACACTTAAATCAAAATTTGACTTTTCGGACCCTTAAGTAGGGGCAAAATGGTCATTTTGCTAAAAATTTAGGATAAACACCCTTAACTTTTAATTAGTCTTTTAAAACACTAAAACTAACATTATAACCCTATTAGTGACAATTAAGTAAGTAAAACTATCAGTTAGGTCAGCTCGGCAAAATTCTCCATAATTCTCTTCAAGTCTTTTCTTTAGGATCTTTGCACTGCACATTAGGGCTGTTCCTGAGACTAGGACGAGATCATATGTTAAGAGTTCATTCATTAGGTAAATGGGTTACTCAATGGGTGAAACCTTGGTTTTAGTAGTTTCTAGAATTTTTCAACTTCTTTTTGATTATTTTATCTTTTAACCTTAGATCTAAGATAGGAGATTCATCATATTAAGTTTGATTACTTAATAGGGTTGGCCTAAATTATTAGATCACTTTTAGAATGAAACTTAGATCTTAGGTCTAATCCTTTTTAGATTATGTGATTAAGCCCAATCTCGTGGTGTTTAATCCATAATCTATAATTTAGTAATCTTAAGTTAGAACGTCAAAAATTATTAGGTCGTAATGATTTGTTACTCAACTTTTATAGTCGACTTTGATTTAGTATATTAGGACCTAGCTAGTCCTGATATTTTGTAACATGTAAGGATGAATTTCTAAGTTACACTTGATATGTGGGAAAATGGTGATCTTGAACTTGTGTAACTTGGAATAGTTAGAACGAATAATAGAAAACAGATGATATCACCATATTAGTAGAGTCCCTTGTGTATTTTGATACTTTATGCTATGCATTCATTGTGTATTTGAGCTTACTTCTTTGGACATTTTCATATAATATAATTTTGTGCATAAAAATGAAAACTTAGAATATTAGGATAACAGTTGCCTTTGGGTCCGGTTTGTGGAGATTATGGTGCACATTTGCTCCGATGGACAGGGGTAAGGTGAGATCAGGATGCCTAACATTCTTATTGAGGAGAGTGTGTTAGGCTTGGGACTGGTATAGTCTTGCAGACATGCTTGACTCCTCAGTTGTTTCTAATAGTTGTCCATAGAAACAAAAGTAAAACAACTAAAATATGTTGCATAAGTATTGTCTGCCTCTTCAGTCATGCAGTATGTTAGTATGTTTGCAGATTGAGATGTATATAAATGTGGGCCAGTTTGGCCAAGTTTTTTTGATATGGCAGTCAGTATACAAAGTTTGATTTGTAGTTATAGTATTTGGCTATATTTTGGCATTATTTATTCAGTCAGTTATTTACTTGTACAGCTTATATACGGTAGGATGCTAGATTTTGTTGCTATTTATATGTATCACTACTGAGATTTATTATTGTAATTTACATATTTCATTTGATCACCAGCATGTATTAGGGTGTAGAATTTTCTTCGAGCATATGTTTAATTACTTATATTATATGCCTTACCTTATTTACCTCGCTTTTGAGGCATGTCTTAGCCTCCTTTTGTTTAAGTTATAAATGTTATTAATAGCTTTTTCTCTTTCTTATTGTATTGCCAGTTGCTCATTTATATATTATTGCTTAGGAAAATTATGTAAAGTGGTGATATTATAAAATATATAAAAATGTATCAGCCTAAAATGTACTTAGACAAATTGTCTAACCAGATTTTCTTTTTTTTTTGCTAGGGCTCTACATTGTGAAACCGACAATGGCAGGCATAGAGCAGATAGAGGATCCAGTACCTGAGGAGGAGCTATTTCTAGAGGAGGAGCAACAGCTCGGACCAGAACATATCTAGTCCTTAGAGATATTGTGAGGATGAGTGCCTTTGCATTTACTTTATATTTGAACTTTAAATATTATAATAACACAGGTACCCTTGACTGTGCATTTGGACTTATATGCTTATATTATGAGTTATATTTTGCACTTATGTTATATTGTGATGCTGGATGTCATTTATTGCTTCCGCACTCTATACGTTTACTTATATAGTGACTGTTATATTGATTCTGTGTTAATCCCTCCCTAATCAAGTGGATTATAGAGTTTATCCTAATCCAATGGTAAGTGAGGGGTTAGCTAGAGTGACACTCCACCCTTAACCTAATCCTTTGGTAGATTAAGGGTGTGGGTTGCCACATAGGGACCTTGGTTCAGCAAACTGGGAAGCTCAGAGCATCGGGAGGGTCCTTATAGAGCCGACGAGGCGCGGAGGAGACGGATTGGGTGCAAGCGGCGGCTTGACGTCGCATGGATGGCTCGACGGAGAAGACGAGGGATATGATACCTCGTCTGTCCGATCCGTAGTGATCCGACGGATCACGCGGATCGGATCTATGGATCAGATTCGAAAGGCAGCGGGAATCCGACACGATAAGGATTAATATTAATTTAAATTTTAATTAATTAATTTCCTATTTAATTTAAATAATTAATTTGAATTCAAAAAAAATCCAAATTTTCACCCCTAGCTAATTGAGGGGTGAGGAACACACCGGCGAGGTCAGGTTTTTGATTGAACGAGTATTTTAATTTCCTAATTTTCGGGGTATTTAAATGATATTAAAATATTTGTCACAATTTTTACGATTTTCGGTTGACACGAAAATATCACCCCTAGCTAATTTGGGGGTAATGAGTGTAATGACAAAGTTCGTTTTACGATATGAGGTTAATTTACGCATGTCAAATTTTAAGGTTTCTGGATTTCCCAAAATCATGATTCGATCCAATTGACTCCTGATTTGGACTGGGTCTTAGAGGATGACTCCTAATAACTTGATTAAAACTTAGAATCAATGTTAAGACTGAGATTAGTCCTAAATGACTAGGGTAAACAACCTGGGTTGTTACAGATCCGCTGCAGCACGCTTCAGCGCACCGTAGCTGTAACAACCCAAGTTGTTACTTAGGTCAATTAAGACTATTTTAAGTCTTAATTAAGGATCTAGTACACTAACTAAGTCTTTTAGAACTCATCTCTAAGATCTAGGTCAAATCAGGAATCAATTGGATCAAATCGTAATTTCTAGAAAATTCTAAAACCCTAGAAATTGACCTATTTAATTAAACCTCAAATCAAAAAACAGACTTCACCATTGCGCTCATTGCCCCCAAATTAGCTAAGGATTATGTTTTCGTGTCAATCGGAAGTCGTCAAAATTTTGATGAATATTTTAATATTATTTAAATAATTAAAAAAATATATCAAAATAAAAAAAAAAATTGTCGTCGAAATTAAAACCCGACTTCGCCGTTGCGTTCCTCACCATTGAATTAGCTAAGGGTGAAATTTTGGAAAATTTTGGAAGTCGTCGAATTTTCACGAATATTTTAATATATTTAAATAATTAGAAAAATAATTAGAAAAATACGAAAAATAAATTCTTGTCAAAATTAAAATCCGACTTCGCCGTTGCGTTCCTCACCCCCAAATTAGCTAGGGTTGAATTTTTAGGATTTTTTAAAGCTTATTTATTAATTTAATTTTGAATAATTAAAATGTATTTAATAATTAATTATTAAATAATTAAAAAAAAAAAAGAAAATCCTTCTTCTCCCTTGACGCGCGGCAATGGCTGCTTGAGGTGGCAAAATCACCGTTTAAGCCCTAAATATTCCTGATTTTAAATAGCATCTTCATCTTCTTCCTCCAAATTCAAATCGAACCCTAAAGGTACCCCTTATTTTTCTTTAAGTCCGAATTAAGGCTTGAAATATTTTAGAAAATTTGCAAAACTAGGAGACGTGTTTGGTATCAATAGAAAGGTCTCGATGAGAGCTTTCCATTGATATATAGCACACATCGTGAGGAGATCTGTGTAGGGACAAATTTGATCTTAAAGTTTCAATTTTTTTTTAATTTCTTGTGGGCTGCAGAATTATTTCAGAAAAACTTTTATATTTTTCTTTTCTTAAAATTTTGCTTATTTCAATCCATTTCAATTATTCAAATACTCATAATTTTGTAATTACATATCCAAACATAGTGATCCAATATACCATTTTGATCAGCAAAATGCAAGGATTAATATTACATAATTAGTTTTTCTATTTGAGAAATAATTTCATTAATTATCATTTAAATTAATTAATCCCCTTAATCTTAAAATTTGATATATTCATAACTTAGTCAATTTAGTTTCAAATCATATGATCCAATATATCATTGTGATCAAGAGAATGTGTAGAATGCTAATCTGTAATAAAATTTTAGTTTCTGTAATTAAATTTTTTAATTTTGCTTAATTACTTTAAAAATTGATTAGTGAAAATTAAGCTCTTTAATTATCTAAATATAGAATTTCAAGTTGCTAAAATCTATTAGTGCAGTATAGAACTCAGTGGTGAAGTTAAGTTTTTTATTTAGTAATTAATTTCACTAATCAACCATAATTACTCAAAATATTGATTAGTGAAGATTAGCAAATATAATGATCCAAATTAAATAATTCAAGTTTTAGAAAACTCCTAGATTACATTAGAACCTAATAGTTTAGTTGAATTAGTGATTTGGTGATTAATTTCATTAATCACTCACTAATCACCATAAATCCTAATTAGGCCATAACTTAGCCAATTAGAGTCCAAATTGAGTCTACCACTAGTCATTAGAATCAGTGGATCATTTGTGATCTACAGCCATTGATTTTACTTAATTTGAACACCAATTGATAAAGTTAGGATTTTTGACCCTTAATTAAGAAACTCATAATTACCCTTTTACCCCTTAGTTTGTATTGGCCATAACTTGGCAAATACTTATCAGAATTCAGTATAATTAGGTTCAATGGAAACCTTAGATAATAAATAACAATAAGCTGGAAGAAAATTCAGATTTTATTAAGCCAAATTACCAAAATGCCCCTATGAGTTAAAATCATTAATTTGATCTCATGAGGCTTAATAATCACCCAAAATTTGTGTAATTACTGTCTAATCTTATATTAGATAGTAAGAAACACTTTTCCACTGAAAAAATTTAGATTTGGAATCCTAGAACAAAAGTTGATCTTTTGGAACCCTAAAGTAGGGGCAAAATGGTCATTTTGCCCAAAATTAGGGTTTAGCATCTTAAAACCCTAAAATCACATTCTAAACACTATAAATAGTAAATAAAGTGATTTAGAATAGAAATTAAGTAAGTTTAAGTGTCTTAATTAGATTTTTATTCAAACTTCAATCTTAAACCCTTAAGGAAAATCCTAAGTAAAATATGAGTGTTCATTCCTTTCTAAAATTTTTCTTAAATCTTCCCATAGATCTTATAACATTAGTTAGGATGTGTGTCATGAGAGATACTCTTAGTAATTAAGAGCATAAATTCCTAAGATTAAGAATATATCTTAGGTTAGAATTCATCTATTGAGTAAGTTGGGTTACTCAATAGGTAAAACCTTGAGTTTACTACTTTATAGATTTTTCTTAGTTTATTTAATGATTATTTAATCTTTAAACTTTAGAACTAAGAGTAGAGATCTATCCTAATGAGTTGATTAATCATTAGGATTTGCCTTAACTTAATTAGTGAGATTTGGGTTCTAAGCCTTAGACCTTTAGATATACTTTTGGATTGAGTAATTAGACCCCATCATTTGGAGTTTAATTCTTAATCATTCCATCTTGATTTGGCTAATCAAGATGGCTTGGGATGGTTTAAATTATCAAATTAGGTCGATGATTTATTTATTTAAATCAAGTAGTCATCTTTTGATTATATATAGTTGGGACTTGGCCAGTCCTAATTATCTTCAACTTATAGATACGTGATTCTAAGTTACAGACTGTGTAAGAGTTGATGATTCTGAAATTTATGTAACTTAGAGTAGATAGAACGAATAAAGTAGACAATAATGGGTATCACCTGTGTCCTAGTCGTATCTTTTGCTCACTTTGATTTGATGCTTCGCATACCTTATAATTGAGCTTTATACCTTGAACATATATTATGTACATAGGATATTTGATGAGTATCTTGTGTCAACTTTGAACCTGCATAAATATCATTTTTATTTCATTATTGTTTTATGACCTAATTAGTCTGCCTCTTCAGTTGGTTCGGCCTAGTAGTGGAAACACTAGTTTGTTGGTGAAGCCATCTATTGTTTCACTTACTAGTTTGTCAGAGAGAGATAACAATTTTCATTCAACCTAGTAGAATGAAAACTAGTTTGTAGGTGAAGCCACCTAGCATTTCATTTACTAGCTGTTGAATAAAGAGAATATATTGAATTTGTTGTGACTTGAGGAGTCATTTGTTCTGATATGACAGTACTAATTTTAGGTATACATCTACTTTTATCCTTCTGCCTTAGCCCATCAGGCTAAGAGAATTGATATTTTCTTTCAGCTGGTTAGCTTAAGTAGCCAATATAGTTTTAGTTTACTGCTTTTAATTTACTTTCCTACATGTATGTACTACTTTACTTCTAGTCATTACTGCATTCTCTAGCCTTGTTTATTTATAGGGTGCTAGATTTACTTGTTGTTATTTATATAGGATGTTAGCCTTGTTCACATGTTTTCTTACTTTATGTCGATTAGCATATAATTATATTAATCATAAGCATATTTAGGATGTATTTTATTTCTAGTCACTTGTTTTATACTCACTTGACCTTGTTACAGTTGCTTGGATGAGGTATGTACTTACTTCCTAGTTGTTTAAGTTATAAACTATTTGTTTATAACTTTATCCTGTTCTTTTCTTACGCGTTCTGCTCCTATTATGCTTTTGTACTTAGTTGTTTATGGTGATATCTAATTAACATAATCAATTGATTACCCTAAAATATACTTAGACAATAATATAACTAAGATTTTTCTTTTGTTGGCTGGGGCCCTATCATTATGAAACTGATAATGATAGGTTCTGAGTTTCTTGGAGCAATAGATCCAGTGGAGGGCTTGCCATTAGAAGAGGAGTCTGTACCAGAAGATTTGTAGACTTAGCTCTCTTTCTGCATTTGTGAGGATGAGTGTTTTACTTTTTAGCTCTTTTAAAATGTTTAAAGTTTGTAATAATACAGGTTATCTTTACTATACTGCTTTACTTACTCTGAGTATGATGCTTAGTTCCTTTTATATTGTGATGAATATATGTTATATTTTTATGCTTATGCACTCTGTTTACTTGTATTTACATTTAGTGATGAATTCAATTAGAGAAATGGCAAAGTCCTCAGTTAGGTTGGATTATAATGTGTTTAATCCAATTATAAGTGGGAACCTTGCCATTTAGATGACTCATCCATCGTAATCATATTAACTTAAGAGTTAACAGGATCACGGTGGGGCAGGGCCATCACAGTTGGTATCAGAGAATACCATAAGATATCAGATTGGAATTTGAATTCCTCTATACCTAATGGATTGTTCTTCTGCCACTGCATTACTAAATGAGTACTTGAAAACAACATCCATATCATTATGATAGCAACTCAGAAGAAGAGGTAGGAAGTAAGAAACACACTTTCATAATAAAACTCTAATAAGTATTAAGTTAAAAGTAGTAAATAGTTAAAATGACTTAGAGGAATATTTGTGAGACCTTTAGTATTAGAAAAGCTAAAGTATCATATCTTGACCTTTATACTAAGAGACTTAAGACAATATTAGTAATCCAACTATTAACTAGATTGAAAGATATAAGAAATTTAAGTTTGTGTGTTAATTAAATCTTTTCGGTGTACTATTTCTAGAAGATTTGAACTTCCACGTTTAATTTAAATGGTGACTTAAAGTGCATAGGATCTTAGTCAATTTAATTTTGTTATGTTATACTTAGTGTATTTTCTTATCCTTTGAACAAGGAGAATTCAAGAAGTATAAATAGTTCTTCGTCTAGACTAGTAGTAATCATATTAATTTCAAAATAAATCCTGCAACTTCTCCCAACAATGTGCCAGTTGGCGCTCCTACCAATAATAAAGCTCCAGCAAATAATATAAAAGCTTCAATTAATGAGATCATGATTCCTAATGATAGTAATATGGAGGAGTCAGTATCTCTAAAGAGTATTATAAACACATTAAATCAGCAAGCCTTAGCGATACAAAAGCTGGTGTCTGCTCTTCCATCAGCCAATGCTAGTACATCTTCAGCATCTCCATCGGTACAATTCAACCAGAATAAACAATCCAATGATGGATTATTACACAGTTTCTTAAGGTTGAGACCACCAACCTTTGATGGATCGGAATCACCCATAGATACCATGGCATGGCTGAAGTCAATAGAAAAGAACATAACAAGTCTGGGTTGTTCAAGCAGCCAGTCTGTCAGGCTAGCTACTCATTTGCTTCAAGGTGAAGCGGAGCATTGGTGGGAACAAGTACGAGAGACTCGCTTTGAAGAGTTCGAGCTAACAGAAATAGAATGGAGTTGGTTTGTACAGGCCTTTAAGGAGGCATTCATACCAACATCAGCCAAAAACATCATTGGCGATTCTGTATTAAGTTTAACTCAAGGGAGCCGATCTGTGGCTGCCTTTGTCGCTGAGTTCCGAAGGCTCGTTCGCTTTGCTCCTCATCTAACACCCACTAAGGCTGATAAATGTTACAGGTTTGAATGTGGACTTCGTAAGTTCATAAAAGACCACGTAGTTCCGTTTCAGCATACTGAATTTGAGAAATTGGTGAAGCAGCAAGGGTGATAGAGCATCACCAATCGGTGAAAGAAATGAAAAGAAAAGCATTCAATATGAACAATAGTACCCAAGATTTCAAACAACGTCGGCCAAATCAAGGAAGGGTATACCAAATAGAGACTTCTGAAACAACTAAGCAAGTTTCTGAATGCAATAAGCCTCATCCCTTCGGCAAATGTTATCATTTTGGAAGAGGATGTTTCACCTGTGGAAGTCAAGGCCATGTATATCAATGATGTAGAGCACAAAGAACGATAGATGGAGTCTTAATTGATCATTCCCTTCAGGACCAAGTGTTTCGAGCTACTCCCATAAATGAGATAGAACCAAGGATGGCTCTTATGCCACCACCAACTGAAGGAAGCCCAAATTCTATCAAGTTACAAACAACTGCTCTCCGACCCCCAGTACAAAATCAAACAAGGGTCAAGGCAATAAACAATCGTCCTCTGGGGACAACTCGAGTGTACAATCTTACTCCTGTAAAAGCAACCAAGGATAATACCACAATTTTAGGTACACTTTCTTAATATTTTCTTATACTTACAACATTCAATTCTTCTATTAAAATGCCTTTTGCTTAAATTTGATTAAATTTAGGCAGTCATTAAATATTGCTTTTAAATGAGTTCTCATTCATCATAAGACAACTAGATTGTTAGGTTTCTAATGATCTAAGTCACATTTTGGGACTTAGATATTAGCAACTAGTCTTAGAAACGTTGGCATAAGTTACAAGACATGACTTATAACTGTAACCTTAGCTTCTATTAATATTCTTAGTACTTATTCATATGAATAAGTGAGTTTCCTTGCCATCTTCATATCAAAATTTATGACTTGTGCTAATACATTTTATAATTATTAAACCTTAGTCATTAAGTCATAGTGTGAGACTTAAATTCTTAAATTTCTCCTTAACTTTGAAGCCAATTATCCTAATTGGATATTAATCATAATTGCCCTAATAGCACATTTAGTAAGAGATGAATGTTTCTTATTTAATTCAAACTTAGTATGGGCCAATTCATATAGCTAGTCCATTTTCATCTTATCTTCAATTACAAATTTTAAGCCAAATCATTTGCATTCATTATTCAGATTTAAAATCTAAATAATGAATCTTTGAATAAATTCCTAAATCCTAATGAGATTTCAAGAATGCAAAATTCCTTGATATTAAATACTTGAAATCCAATTCATTGAATTATGATCATTCTTATTCTTTAATCTCTGTCAAAATCCGATAAAGGCAGGCATTATTATAGCGATATGCTGTGATCACCGTTTAATTACCATAGGATCACTTGTATCTACAAATCTCATATATTTCAACTGAAAATAACTTGATACTTTCATAAATTTCATATTCTTGTTCTAGTAAGAATTCAACTAGAACTATCATTTGCTGTAATCCTTTAAAATTCTGAACAGAGATCAAAATTGATTATTTGATCTGAGTTCTAAGATCTAATTATGTGCCCTGATATTCTTCAATCTCCATCAAGCTATTCTATATTTATTTAAACTCCTACAATCGTACTTATTCAATTCCAATATTATGTTTTGTTTTATTTTCCACTTGAGTGATGTCGAGGACGACATCGTTCTTAAGTGGGGGAGTTTGTTACAGCCCAGGTTGTTACTTAGGTTAATTAAGACTAATTTGAGTCTTAATTAAGGATCTAGTACACTAACTAAGTCTTTTAGAACTCATCTCTAAGATCTAGGTCAAATCAGAAATCAATTGGATCAAATCGTAATTTCTAGAAAATTCTAAAACCCTAGAAATTGACCTATTTAATTAAACCTCAAATCAAAAAATAGATTTCACCATTGCGCTCATTGCCCCCAAATTAGCTAGGGGTTATGTTTTCGTGTCAATCGGAAGTCGTCAAAATTTTGACGAATATTTTAATATTATTTAAATAATTAAAAATATATAAAAAAATAAAATAAAATAAATTGTCGTCGAAATTAAAATTTGACTTCGCCGTTGCGTTCCTCACCCTTGAATTAGCTAAGGGTGAAATTTTAGAAAATTTTGGAAGTCGTCGAATTTTCACGAATATTTTAATATATTTAAATAATTAGAAAATTAATTAGAAAAATACGAAAAATAAATTCTCGTCAAAATTAAAATCCGACTTCACCGTTGCGTTCCTCACCCCCAAATTAGCTAGGGGTGAATTTTTAGAATTTTTCAGAGCTTATTTATTAATTTAATTTTGAATAATTAAAATGTATTTAATAATTAATTATTAATTAATTAAAAAAAAAAGAAAATCCTTCTTCTCCTTGACACGCGGCAATGACTGCTTTAGGTGGCAAAACTATCATTTAAGCCCTAAATATTCTTGATTTTAATCTCTTTTGGATCCTAAACTTCATGGACATCATTTGAATCTATCATAGAGCAGAATAACATCTTCATCTTCTTTCTCCAAGCTCCAAATCGAACCCTAAAGGTACTCCTTAGTTTTTTTTAAGTCCGAATTAACGTTTGAAATATTTTACATAATTTGCAAAACTAGGAGGCGTGTTTGGTATCAATAGAAAGGTCTCGATGAGAGATTTTCATTGATATATGGCACACCTCTTGAGGAGATCTGTGTAGGGAAAAATTTGATCGTAAAGTTTCAGTTTTTTTTTTATTTCTTGTGGGCTGCGGAATTATTTTAGAAAATATTTTATATTTTTCTTTTCTAAAATTTCAATCCATTTCAATTATTCAAATACTCATAACTTTGTAATTACATATTCAAACATAGTGATCTAATATACCATTTTGATCAGCAAAATGCAAGGAATAATATTACATAATTAGTTTTTTTGTTTGAGAAATAATTTCATTAATTATCATTTAAATTAATTAATCCCCTTAATCTTAAAATTTGATAAATTCATAACTTAGTCAATTTAGTTTCACATCATATGATCAAATATATTATTTTGATTAGGAGAATGTGTAGAATACTAATCTACAATAAAATTTTAGTTTCTGTAATTAAATTTCTTAATTTTGCTTAATTACTTTAAAAATTGATTAGTGAAAATTAAGCTCTTTAATTATCTAAATATAGAATTTCAAGTTGCTGAAATCTATTAGTGCAGTATAAAACTCAGTGGTGAAGTTAAGTTTTCTATTTAGTAATTAATTTCACTAATCAACCCTAATTACTTAAAATATTGATTAGTAAAGATTAGCAAATTTAATGATCCAAATTGAATAATTCAAGTTTCAGAAAACTCCTAAATTACATTAGAACCTAATGGTGTGATTGGATTAGTGATTTGGTGATTAATTTCATTAATCGCTCACTAATCACCATAAATCTTAATTAGGCCATAACTTAGCCAATTAGAGTCCAAATTGAGCCTACCACTAGTCATTAGAATCAATGGATCATTTGTGATCTACAACCACTAATTTTACTTAATTTGAACACCAATTGACAAAGTTAGGATTTTTGACCCTTAATTAAGAAACCCATAACTATCCTTTTACCCCTTAGTTTGTATTGGACATAACTTGACAAATACTTATCAGAATTCAGTATATTTAGGTTCTATGGAAACCTTAGACAATAAATAAGAATAAGCTGGAAGAAAATTTAGATTTCATTAAGCCAAAATACCAAAATTCCCCTATGAGTTAAATTCATTAATTTAATCTCATGAGGCTTAATAATCACCCAAAATTTGTGTAATTACTATCTAATCTTAGTAAGAAACACTTTTCCACTGAAAAAATTTAGATTTGGAATCCTAGAACAAAAGTTGATCTTTTGGAACCCATAAGTAGGGGTAAAATGGTCATTTTGCCCAAAATTAGGGTTTAGCATCTTAAAACCCTAAAATCACATTCTAAGCACTATAAACAGTAAATAAAGTGATTTAGAATAGGAATAAAGTAAGTTTAAGAGTCTTAATTAGATTTTTATTCAAACTTCAATCTTAAACCCTTAAGGAAAATCCTAAGTAAAATATGAGTGTTCATTCCTTCCTATAATTCTTCTTAGATCTTCCCATAGATCTTATAATATTAGTTAGGATGTGTGTTATGAGAGATACTCTTAGTAATTAAGAGCATAAATTCCTAAGATTATGAATAGATCTTAGGTTAGAATTCATATGTTGAGTAAGTTGGGTTACTTAATAGGTGAAACCTTGAGTTTACTAATTTATAGATTTTTCTTAATTTATTTAATGATTATTTAATCTTTAAACTTTAGAACTAAGAATAGAGATCTATCCTAATGAGTTGATTAATCATTAGGATTTGCCTTAACTTAATTAGTGAGATTTGGGTTCTAAGCCTTAGACCTTTAGATATACTTTTGGAGTTTAATTATTAATCATTCCATCTTGATTTGGCTAATCAAGATGGCTTGGGATGGTTTAAATAATCAAATTAGATCGATGATTTATTTATTTAAATCAAGTAGTCATCTTTTGATTATATATAGTTAGGACTTGGCCAGTCCTAATTATCTTCAACTTATAGGTACGTGATTCTAAGTTACAGACTGTGTAAGAATTGATGATTCTGAAACTTATGTAACTTAGAGTAGATAAAATGAATAAAGTAGACAATAATGGGTATCACCTATGTCCTAGTTGTGTCTTTTGCTCACTTTGATTTGATGCTTCGTATACCTTGTAATTGAGCTTTATACCTTGAACATATATTATGTACATAGGATATTTGATGAGTATCTTGTGTCAACTTTGAACCTGCATAAATATTATTTTCATTTCATTATTATTTTGTGACCTAATTAGTCTGCCTCTTCAGTTGGTTCGGCCTAGTAGTGGAAACACTAGTTTATTGGTGAAGCCACCTAGTGTTTCACTTACTAGTTTGTTAGAGAGATATAACAGTTTTGATTCAACCTAGTATAATGAAAACTAGTTTGTAGGTGAAGCCACCTAGCGTTTCATTTACTAGCTGTTGAATAAAGAGAATATATTAAATTTATTGTGACTTGAGGAGTCATTTGTTCTGATATGGCAGTACTAATTTTAGGTATACATCTACTTTTATCCTTCTGCCTTAGCCCATCAGGCTAAGAGAATTGATATTTTCTTTCAGCTGGTTAGCTTAAGTAGCCAATATAGTTTTAGTTTACTGCTTTTAATTTACTTTCCTGCATGTATGTACTACTTTACTTCTAGTCATTACTGTATTCTCTAGCCTTGTTTATTTATAGGGTGCTAGATTTACTTATTGTTATTTATATAGGATGCTAGCCTTGTTCACTTGTTTTCTTACTTTATGTCGATTAGCATATAATTGTATTGATCATAAGCATGTTTATGATGTATTTTATTTCTAGTCACTTGTTTTATACTCACTTGACCTTGTTGCAGTTGCTTGGAGGAGATATGTATTTACTTCCTAGTTGTTTAAGTTATAAACTGTTTGTTTATAACTTTATCCTATTCTTTTCTTACGCGTTCTGCTCCTATTATGCTTTTGTACTTGTTTATGGTGATATGTAATTAACATAATCAATTGATTGCCCTAAAATGTACTTAGATAATAGTTTAACTAAGATTTTTCTTTTGTTGGTTGGGGCCATATCATTATGAAACTGATAATGATAGGTTCTGAGTTTCTTGGAGCAGTAAATCCAGTTGAGGGCTTGCCATTAGAAGAGGAGTTAGTACCAGAAGATTTGTAGACTTAGCTCTCTTTCTGCATTTGTAAGGATGAGTGTTTTACTTTTCAGCTCTTTTAAAATGTTTAAAGTTTGTAATAATACAAGTTATCTTTACTTTACTGCTTTACTTACTCTGAGTAGGATGCTTAGTTCCTTTTATATTATGATAAATTGATGTTATATTTTTATGCTTTCGCACTCTGTTTACTTGTATTTACATTTAGTGATGAATTCAATTAGAGAAATGACAAAGTCCTCAGTTAGGTTGGATTAGAATATGTGTCTAATCCAATTCTAAGTGAGAACCTTGTCATTTAGATGACTCATCTACCGTAATCATGTTAACTTAAGAGTTAACAGGACCACGACGGCGCAGGGCCATCACAGTAGCGCCCGACATTCGGCCAAAAGGCGCTACGGTGCGGCGTAGGGCCCAGAACTGTTTGGAACTGCTCAGAACTGTCTGAAATTGCTGAAACTTCATAGTTTGAGCAAAATTGAGCATTGTATAAAATTGTATGTGACTTTTAAATATCGAAAATATTGGGTTTTGCCCCTTTCAAGAAAATAGAACTCTAACATTGAAATGACTGTAGCTTGATCATTTGGACTCCAAATTAAGAAATTCAAGATGCTAAATAGGATAAAAATTTAGTGCCAATAGTTAACTGAAATAAAATTTTAGTTTTGACTATTAGAAACCCTAGGTTGACAAAAATATCCCTAACCCTAATTAGGTCATAACTTGACTAAATGAGGTCTAATTTGGGTCTACTCCCAGTTAAAGTACTCAGTAGATATATGGAAACTATAGCTACTAAGTTTGTTGAATTTAAATTTCAAATAGAAAAGTTTGGTTTTTGACCCCTCTTAACCCTAGAAATGACACATTTATCCTTAAACTTATGTAACAACCCAGGTTATTACCACTATCAACTAAGACTAATGTCAATCTTAATTTTGATCATAAGTGCTAATTAGGTCAATAGGAGTCAACCTCTAAGATCTAGTCCAAAACAGGAGTCAAATGGATCAAATCCTGAATTCTAGAAAATCGAGAAAACCCTAGGATTTGACCTATCTAAATTGACCTTCGATCGAAAAATGGACTTCGCCATTGCGCTCGTTGCCCCCAAATTAGCTAGTGGTGAAGTTTTCGTGTCAATCGGAAGTCGTCCAAATTTTGACGAATATTTTAATAATATTTAAATGACCCGAAAATTGGGAAATTGAAATACTCGTCGGATCAAAAATCCAACCTCACCGTTGCGTTCCTCACCCCTCAATTAACTAGGGGTGAATATTTGAAAATTTTCTTAAAGCTATTTAATTATTTGGAATTTATTTAGTTCAATTAGGAATGTAAGATAATATTTTAATCGAAATTAGTTAATATTTAATATTATTTATTTAAATAATTCCGCTCGCCGTCAGATCTCTAACGCCGTCCGCCTCCATCTCGCTCGCGCCGTCGCTCGTCCGTCTGATCGAACGGATGAGCAGAGCCGTTCGATCAGAACGATCGAACGACCTCCGCTCTTCTTCCTCGGTGTCTCCGTTGTCAGCCACGCGGCGACCGCCGCACACCGCATCCAACCCGCTCTCCTCCTCTCCTCGATGAATCCGTCGATAGCCCTTAAACATCCATCGGTAGGACTTAGCTCGCCATCTTCTTTTTCCCTCAGGAGCGTCTGGTGGTCGATCCGCAAACCCTAAGAAAGCCTAACCGTCCGTTCAGGTACACCCCTATTGCCCTTGATTTCCATTTGTTAGCTGCAATTCGTGTTAGCACTATTATTCCACGCAATTGATTGCCGATTGTGCGACTTCGATCGATTGATCGAAGTCCTGATCGGGCGAATTTGGGGAAAAGGTTACAATACTTACCGTTATGAGGAGTCGCCGAACCCTAGGAACCTAGGTCTAAGGTTTATGTGCGAGCCGTCAAGTCTTAGGCTTCGACCCAACCTCGGTTAGGTAGGTCTCATCCGCCCCTATCCATTGCCGTGCGGGCCGGGGTCCGGCAACGCCGGCACCCCTGACATTCGGCGTGCCCTAGCCGATGCCTGCGGGACGGGGTAACGGGGAAGGCGGATTCCTCGGGTCGGGCCGGGTTGACCCGGGCCCGACCTGCTGCGCACGGAACGCCGCGTCAGCAGGCGTGCGTTGCGAGTGGGGCCCGCGCCCAGACGGCGCGTCAGCGCGGTCTCATCCACGCCAGCTGTGGGCCCCGCGCACAGCTCCGCGTCCAATGGGGAGCTGCCGCGTGTCCCGTGGGTCCCACATCTTCAGCTTGCAGCCAACCATGTATCGCCTCGCCGTGGGTTCCGCCTCATTAAGACGCTGCAGAGAAAACAAATAAAAGAATATATATATATATATATATATATATATATATATATATATATATATATATATATATATATATATGTAATTAGTTAACATTAAATTAAACCTATATGCATATATAATTAGTTTGTATAGTCATGACTATAGGCCTAAATGTATGTATAGGTATTATATCATAATGGAATAATTAGATTAAGTTAGTAAATTAATTAGGTTGTTATTACAGTGACTTAACTTAATCAAGTACAATAAAATTTAATTAATTATTAATCGGTTGGCACAGTCTATATATATATATATGTGCACTTATAACTGTTTAGTATTAAATTAAAACAAGTTAGCATAATGAAAATTAGCAGTATTAACAAAAGGATTAGGATAACTTAAATAACTATAACAGTAGGCGTAAAAATAATTAATTAAGCAGTAGAATAAATGATACATGATAATTAATGTTTAGTAAATTGTAATAACGAATTAATACTAAATTCAACTAACCCATTTATTTATAATTTAATTAACATCCTTATTAATAATAAAGTTACCGAAAACATTAACATAATTAATGTGTAAATGTACACATGCATTCACCCGAATTTATATACTTATACATTGCACATACGAATCTTAGTGTATTAATTACGTTCGATGAATTAGCATTAAGCAGTAGGGCGTAAACTAGTTTATTCAGAATGAATATATATATATATATATATATATATATATATATATATATATATATATATTACATATAACGTTTGTAATAAATAATATTAAGACAGAAAATATATATATTTATTTATACATAAAACACAGTAATATTAGGAAAGATATGTACGTACATAAATATCATTCTATGTATATATGTGTACGTATATAGACAAGTATAAACAGAAACCTTAAATTTAAAATATAAACTCTAGTATATATTCACACATGATATAAGACAATATATGTACTTACATATATAAGTACTGTAACCTAGCCGATTAATAAATACTTAACAGCATATTATTAGCACTAATAATTAAATAATTAACAGTTAACATTAGTTAATTATAGTATAGCAGAACAACAATATTAAATAAGCATGTATATATATATATATATATATATATTACTCTAAATTAGTTAATTGAACACTATTTGATGATTTAATTAGTCATTAATAATAAACAGAAAATTTTTATCATAGATATATATATAGGTATAGTGGTATTTGAGTTTAAATTTCTGTTAAACGAATTAATCAATTCAAACAGTAGGTTATAGTTATTTAACAGTAAGTGATAAAACATTGATATTTAATTGATTCTTAGGATTATCACATTACCTAATATATATCCGCATATAAAAATTTAAGTATTATAACTATACAGTAAATATATATTAACTAGTAAATAATTAAGATTAATCCACGAACCATTAATAAATTAGTAGATTAAATTAAACTGTTAAATAAATTAGTTGATAAATTAAAATATTAAAGTGACAATTTTGATAAAATAAACAATTAATCAATTGACATTACAAAATTAATTTGGTTTTAAGAAGCAAACTTAATTAAATTAGTTCAATAGTACTTGAGAATTAATAAGGAGCATTCATAATATCAATAAAATTAGAATATGAAGGTCATTAATTAGGTGTTGAATAACACTAAATTAATTTATTATTAGTGGCAGTAAAATAAATATTAGATAATTAAGGTGAAACTTGAATTAGTTAAAGGGATGCATAAGTATACATGATAGATAAATAATAATAATCAAATTAAATCAATAAAGTAGAGACCTTAATTGCCTACCAACTTAAAATACCAATTGAACTCAAAATTCAGTGTTTTTGGACTCTATGAAATCCTTGAACAGTCACCAACAATAAACTGCATAGAAACTTAGGGTTCAGTAGAGTGGAAATTACTGAAATGCCCTTGAGTCAAAAACCTTAGTTTGAGTCTGTAGAGTCCGTTTCTTGTCCAAATTGGGCGTACTTACTGTAAATCTTCAAGTTAGATAGTAAGGAATCATTTGAAACCAAGAAACTTTAGTTTGAACTATTAGACCAAAAGTTGACTTTTCGGTCCCTTAAGTAGGGGCAAAATAGTCATTTTGCCCTAAGATTGGATTAAGTACCCTTAACTCTTAATTAACTTCTCAAGACTCTAAAACCAATGTCATAATCGTATTAGTGATATTTAAGTGAGTAAAACCAACCCTTAGGCCAAATTCCAGAATTTCCTTAGGATCTTTTCACCTCACCTTAAGGACCCTTCTTGAGACTAGGATTAGTTCATAGGTTTGATTTCATTCATTAATAAATGGGGTTTTCAATGGATGAATTCTTGATTTTATTAGTTTCTAGAATTTTTCAACTTATTTTGATTATTTTATCTTTTAACCTTAGATTTAAGATAGGAGATTCATCATACTAAGTTTGATTACTTAATAGGATTGACCTTGACTATTAGATCACTATTATAATTAAACCTAGATCTTAGGTATTATCCTTCGGGTTATGTGATTAAGCCCAATCTCGTGGTGTTTAATCCTTAATCTATAGTTAGTAGTTTCAAGTTAGAACGTCTAAAATCATTAATTAGGTCGTAATAATTTATTATTTAGCCCTTATAGTCGACTTTGATTCAGTATATTAGGACCTAGCTAGTCCTGATATTTTGTAACTTATAAGGACGAGTTTCTAAGTTACACTCGATAGTAGGAAAATGGTGATCCTGAACTTGTGTAACTTGGAATAGTTAGAATGGATAATTAAAAAATAGATGATATCTCCATATTAGTAGAGTCCATTGCTTATTTTGATACTTTGTGCTACGCATTTCTTATATATTTGAGCTTACTTCCTTGGACATTTCATATAAGAGAACTTTGTGCATGAAAATAAAAATTTAGAATAATAGGATAACAGTTGCCTTTGGGTCCAGTTCATGGTGGATTATGGTGCACATTTGCCCCGATGGACAGGGGTAAGGTGAGATCAGAATGCTTAACATTCTCATTGAGGAGAGTGTGTTAAGCTTGAGACCCGTATAGTCTTGCAGATGTGCTTGACTCCTTAGTTGTTTCTGAAATTGTTCACAGAAATAAAAATAAAATAACTAAAATATATTGTATAGTATTGTTTGCCTCTTCAGTCATACAGTATATTCAGTTATGTTTATGGGAACAGATTGATATATATATATATATATATATATATATATATATATATATGGGCCAGTTTGGCTAAGTCTTTTGATATGGTAGTCTATATACAGAGATTCATGTGCAAATTTAATATTTGGCTATATGTCAGTATTGTTTATTCAGTCAGCTATTCTTTTGTTCAGCTTATATACAGTAGGATGCTAGAATTTTGCTGCTATTATATGTATCACTGTCGAGTTTACTTATTTAATCTACATATTTCATTTGATCACCAGCATATTTTAGGATGTAGTATTTCTTTTCAGTACTTATTTAGTTAATTATATTTATATGCCTTACCTTATTTACTTTACTTTTGAGGAATGTCTTAGCCTCCTTTTGCTTAAATTACAAATGTTATTTATAGCTTTTTCATTTCTTATTGTACTGCTAGTCACTCCTATTTTATGTATTGTTGCTTAAAAAATGTAAAGTCGTGATATTATAAAACACATAAAAATATATCAGCCTAAAATGTACTTAGACAATTGTCTAACACAAGATTTTTCTTTTTTGACTGGGGCCCTACATTGTGAAACCGACAATATCAGGTTTAGAGCAGGTTGAGGTTACAGTACCTGAGGAGGAGCCTTACTTGGAGGAGGAGCAGCAGCTTGGACCTAAGGATATTTAGCTGTTGATTTTACCTGTGATGATGAGTGTATTTTCTTCTATTTGTCTAAACTTTAAATGTTGTAATAATACAGGTACCTATGACTGCGTGTTTGGATTATTTTATGCTTACATTCTGAGTTATGTTCCATATTTATTATATTGTGATTCTTGGATATCATTCTTTAATTCGCTTCTGCACTCTGTATAATTTAGTAGATAGTGACTGTTAGTTGATTCTATGTTAATCATTCCTTAATCAAGTGGATTATGGATTTCATCCTAATCTAATGATAAGTGAGGGGTTAACCAGAGTGACACTCCACCCTTGGCTTAACTCTTGTGGGTTAAGGGGTGGGGTGCCACAACTTATAACACTCATAACTAATCCAATAGACCTCAAAATTTAATATTTTTGGACTCTATAGAATCCTTGAATAACAAGCAACAATAACGACATAAAATTTTAGATTATATTAGGGGAAAATTACTAAATCGCCCCTTGAGTCAAATTTCTTAGTTTGGACCTATATGATCAATTTCTTGCCAAAATTTGTTGTACTTACTATCTGTTTTCATGTTAGATAGTAAGGAATTATTTGGTAGTAAGAAAATCAAATTTGGAACCCTAAATTAAAAAATAACTTTTTGGACCTTTAAATAGGGGCAAAATGGTCATTTTGCTCAAAATTTAGGTTAAGTGTTCTTAACCTTAAAATATCTTTTAAATTATTAAAAATAGTAATAAAACTGATTTATGATCAAATTAAGTCTTAAATCCTATAACTTGAATAATTTGTCAAGCATCTTAATTTAAGCTTGAAAAACTCTAAGGATAATATGCCATGCTTAGCTAAAATTTGTTCTTAACTTCTCTAATTAAACAAAATCAATAAATGATAGTAAATTATAGTAAATCCCATCAAATCCTAAAATTTCCAAAGTCATTTTATTAAGAGTTTATTAGGAATCTACACTTCACTTTAGGATCTTTTCCTTAAGATTAGGAATAAATCATATGTTAGATTTCACTCATTGAATAAATAGGTTATTCAATGGATGAAACCTTAGTTTTATTAGTTTTTAGACTTTCATACTTTAATTCTGATTATTTTATTTTTCAACTTTAGATTAAGATTATGAGAATCATTCTATTAAGCTTGATTATGTTTAATAGAATTTATATTAATTATTAGTTCACATTTAGACTCAAGCCATAGTCCTTAAGACTTACCCTTAAATTATGTGATTAAACATAATTCATGGTGTTTAATACATAATTCCTAGTTTTAGTAGATCTTGATATGTATAGTACTTCAGTAATGCTACTTTCAGTTACTGTTTACTATACATATCACAGTCAGATTATTTATTTTTAGCTTGCATATGTCAAGTGATCATAAGCATGTTTAGGATGAGTCTTTTCCTTCAGTATTTTTCTTACTTTACTTATACTTATATGTCTATTCTTATTACAACTTTGGTGTTGATGTATATTCTTTTACCTCACATATTACTTAGTTATAAATGCATTTATTTATTGCTTATTCCTTTCTTTGTATGCTTTTGCACCCTTATGCTTTATTTGTTTTATAATCTAAGTAAAATGGTGATATTATAAAACTCATGAAATATTAACAGCCAAAAATGTACTTTGACAATTTGTCTAATCAGATTTTTTTTTCATTGGCTGGCCCTTATCATTGTGAAACTGACAATGGTTAATTCTGAGTTATTTAAGGTAGTTGAGCCTTCTGAAGATCAGATTCAGGAGGATGAGTGAGTTGCACGTTTACTTCTTACTTGTATTATGGTGGATTGGATGTATCATATATTATTATCTTGCTTCTGCACTCTGATGAATGTATATACTTAGTGAATGATTCTACTACATTATTCAGGGCACATCCTTCCCTTATTAGTGGATTGAGAAATTACACCTTAATTTAATGATAAGTGAGGGATTTGCCAAAGTGGCACACCTCTCCTTAGCTCTGACTGTTGGCGGCCAAGGGACGGGGCGCCACAAGTCCTGATTGGGGTTAAAATGTCAATATGAGATCTAGTGTTTAAAACCTAGGTTTGATCTCATATTAATGTTACTCATATTTTTGTGAGTGAAATGGACTATTTAAATATTCAATTTAGATATCAAATGATCAAGTTATGCTATTTAAAAAGCTTGGGATTAACTTATAATTATTTAATTAAACCTTATAAAATGACTAAATAAAATAATAATCCAAACTAAAATTGAATAGCATATTGTTAATCTTTGTATTTTTGTAATCACTTTGATATATAATATTATGTATTTTGATTAAGTATAAATCAAGTTATGAATTATTAAAATTTGTATTATTTAATTTTCATTTAATTGTTATAATTATTCATATTTATAACTAACTAACCGATTCTTATAATCGTTTAATGATTTCAGTGCTGTTTATTGTGCGCATAATCCCGCTAGCCATGTCATTATTAATTAAGGCACGGTTCAAGTAGGTTGAACCGGCCGGTTTAGTGACGACAGTTCTTAGACCGTCGTCTTCTACATCGATGATTCCACGCATAAGGATTTAGGGCATCGTGATTTTTGGGCTGCTACCTTCCTAAAAGGCGATTGAACTTTCCATTCGACGTATACAGGGATTATTGTAAATCGGGATTTGAAAGTTCCAATTTGTAGTTATTGGAAGTTCACAATTTCATACGTCCTAATTTTAATTTTCATATTTTATTTTAAATGCTTGGGCTAAGAATTCAGATCGAGTTCGATCTAAGACAATCGAGCTCGATTATCAATTATTGACATCCTAACAATTTTTGAAATATAATCGCATATTGATTCGTTGCAAGTTCTCAGATAGAAAATAAAAGTTCAGTTAAAAATTCAAATAAAAGTATTAACTTAATTGCACAATCTCACAGAATGAGATCAATTGCTCTTATTGAAATAATTAGATCCTATAAGTTCTTATTAAGATGGAACATTAATGTATGGAATGCAAAACGAAATTAGTAAAAGAAACGACGTAGATAGTTATGTTTAATCTCTATTCGATGAGCTTTGAAAAAGTTCAATATTTCTTTGCATGACTTATTGATCAGAACGAAGTTTACTAATTATTGAATAAATATAATTGGAATGAGGAAAACAAGTAGAGGAGTACCTTATCGCATAGACAAAGTAGCCTATGGTTAGGGTTCCGGTTCTAAAATCCAACAGGTTCGCAGGCCCTCCAGCTCTCAGCACAACAAGGAATGAAAATCAAGTGTCCCCAAAATGCACTCCAAAGGGAGATTGGGGGAAGATAAGGTTCGGCAGAGACAGCTGGGAGTAAGGATGGTGTACGCCTGCACTACGGCCATGACCGGTCGAAGGATGAAGGAGACGTATAGTAAACGCATCTCACCTGCCCATTTTATCCAATGATTGAATAATTTGATCATCAGGTATTTAATGGGATTAGTCTTGATCGTGAAATCTGCTTAAATAAACTGGGAACGGTCCCGATTGTATACACACACTGTTCAGTGTTTGGAGACGTGTAGGGGATCCCCGTCATATTGATAATTAGCTGTTTTATTATTTCTTTATTTAATAATTATATTATTATTCATTTAATTTAAGTACCATATATTATTAATTTATTTATACTTATTTAATTACTCATTTTTAATTATCCAAACACACTCTAAAAATTCTCAAAATTTCACCCTTACCTAATTGAGGGTTGTGGAACTCAAAAATGAAATTGAATTTTTGATCGGAGGTATATTTAAGTATTGAAATTTTATGGGTATTAATTTAATATTAAAATATTCGCGAAAAATTTGACGACTCTCAATGTAGCGCCCCGCCCTGTCGCCGCGTGCAAAATATAAAACAGATCAGCGGCGGAGCGGCGCGCCACTCGGGGAGGAATGTCCCGTCTCCCCAAAATAACTTGAAACCAAACCCATTTGAAGGGCTGCTGACTCAACCTCAAGGAGGGTTGAGAGCTATTACTTAAGATAAGAGTAGTATCTTTATCCTAAATATTAGACCAATACATACATTAGATGTAAAACATAGGAGGAATCTAATATATGTATAAGATATTAGCATTTCCAGTATACTGATCATATCACAATACTAAGTATAAATATTATATAGCAGATTGCGGAAGCTTAAAGCAAATATCTAGAAACATTCATCACAGAAGCTGTATGAAATATTCATCTCAGAAAAGAAAAGAAAATACATCCAGAATTATTACAAACAGTTTAATGAAATACAGACATAAAAGTTAAGTACTGAACTGAAATAAACTAAGCATAAAAATAAAACTGAAGGAGAGTCCACTAATGCTCCACGGCTCCTCCTGAATTTCCTGGGTGCCCTCCTGATCTGGCTCAATAAACTGCTCAAGATCTAGCAAATTGCTAGATCCCAAAAGTACCCCATATTAGATAATAAGTCTAACATATCAAGACTAATCATAATAGTTCTAGTTATTCATTTAGCATTTACATAATGCAAATAAAATTATAGAGAAACTGTAAAGTAACTGAAGGTATAAAATAGTATAAAACTGTACAAAATTAAAGTAAAGTAAAGTAAAGCTGTACTGGAAACTAAATACTGAAAGTAAATAAATATAGTAAGAGATTTGAAACTAAGTGATAGCATGTAAAACTATACTGTATGCCATTGAAACTGTGCATCTGAATATGCTACAATAATGTATGCTATTGATATGCAACCAAAATATCATTGAACAGCTATGAGTCGTACGGTCCAATGTATACATACATCTAGTTGGAAACTGTGATGCCGATGCATCCTGAAATTCCCTAGTCAATGTATGCAATATTTTGTAACCCATAAATCATCGCTGATACTCATATATCATTACTAATATTCATACATCATGCTTATGCTCATGCTCATGCTTCTTAGCTACATGAGTTAAATCCAAAATCCAGAAAATGCTTTGGAATCTGATAATGAATTCAAGGTCTCCATTGTGCAAAATCCTACCAACAAGAAGGATTCTGAAACCTAGATTCTAATCTTGATAATTGGTTAAAGTTGAGAGTTTACTTAAAAATCATTATATGGGAAGGTTACATACACATATTTAGCATATTTGCAAGAAATGTGGTTCTACTTAGTTTGATTAAGCCACCCTAATGAAGTGATCTTCGATAGAAAGCACTACCTGATGGCGATTTGTATCTCAAGCTAAGTCATTAGAATGCCTAACTCATAATCACACTTTGTGTCTTAAAGAAGGTGACTCGAATTACTTAGTTTGTTTATGCCATACCTATTGAAGTGATCTTCGCTAAGAGGTATCACCCGATGGCGACTTGTATTTAATCAAACTAAGGAATGAGTCCATATTAATAACACTCTTAGGATTGATTGATTTACTCTAAGCAAGATTATATTTGCCTAAGCCCGCAGAATAGCACAAAGATAAATCTTACTTAGAGTGACTCAAATATTCATGAATACTACTGAAATAATCCAGTACTATGGGTATACCCTACTATACCCAATTAATAATCTAGATTCAGAAGATTCCATTTAATCAACATGGATTTATCAAAACTATTAATATTTACTCTAAATAGGAGAGTCCTACATAAGGCTCCAAGGGTATGATCAAAAGATCACTCAATATAGGTTGCTACCATAAGGGATTAGTTCCATTCTAAGTACTTTAGGTGGTTCCTACCACGAGGTATCAAGGTCAACTTCTATGATTATGAAGGATCATCTAAGTTTCTACCTCAATAAGTTATGAAGTTTTTCCTATCTCAATGTATCAATATTTAAGGTCTTTAAGCATTTTAAGAATGATCCTAAAGTAAGACCCTTGAGATCTCACTCTTCTACCTCTTAAGTTTACTTTTGAGACTTGGATTAAAGTAATTAGATCAGATAAATAAAATCCATCTGATCCTACTCTATTCTATAATCATGGGATAAAATCAAAGATATTATTAGAGTTAGATTATTTCATAAATCATTACAATTTTATTATCCATCTTATGCTAATAATCTTATATAAGAGAAAATTAAAGATCCAAAGTTTAGATTTAGATGATTCAATCACACAGATTTAATATTAACCTTAGCACTTCTAATTTAATAATTTAAGATCAATACTAAATTAGATGCATTATTAGAATAATGTTAATTAAATTATCTTATAATCAAGTTAAATGATTTAGTTATTAAAGTTTAGATCTTAATCAAGACAAGTTAGGGTTTAACCCCTAGCCTTAGCATAATTAAGACCAATGGTTAATTTAAAAGTCAATGACAAATCAATGTATTATTGGTGTATTATTGATGTCAAATTTCAGATTTGGATTAAGTATCATTTACTAAATCAAGTTTTAAGATTCTTATGTTTTTATATAGTTAATGTCAATTTAAGCACATATAGTTAATGCTGACATATAGTTAATGCCTTCCTTCTTATGAAATGATGTGGCAGCCCGCTGCGGCGCATTGTGGTGCGATGCAGTGGAAACTATTTGAGCTTCGGGATCTACAGCGCGCTGTAGTGCCTGACGGTGATTCGCCTATGCGAAAACTGTGAAGGGCCACATTTTGAGCTCAAATACTCTCAATCCAGAGCATTCCATGAGTGGTGTCATATATCAATGGAAAGGTCTTTCCGATACCTTTCCATCGATACTAAAATTAACACAAATAGATTATCCTAACTATACAGACAATAGAGTTAAAGGTTTGGGTATACAAAATGGATGTAAAACAGAGCATGAGATTTTCAAAGTAATATGATGCCTTAATGAGCCTCAATGGCTTCCAAATACAATCATGTATCTTCTAAAGATACAAATAACATAATAGTAATATGAAGAAGATAAAGAAGAGGAGCAAATGGGTACCTTTGACCTTACAAGTAAAGGAGGAAGAAGACTCTGAACTCTTGAAGGAGGAAGTTCTTCTTCTTCTTATTCAGCCTAAGACTTAGCAATGGAGAGGAAGGAAGAGCTGCAACTTTTTTCAAAATGGAGATGATGAAGGAGCTTGAGGTCCTTCTTAAAGGAGAGAATGAGAGGTGATAGGGCATGGGAATAAGAAGTGGAGAAGAGGAGAAAGGATGGTCCTCAGCTTGCTTGCGCCTAGGGGAGGGAGTAAAGGGCGCCGAAACTAGGCGTGGAGGAAGCCAGGCGGGTCCCATGCACAGTAAATGGAGAAAAGACAAAAAGTGAAAAAATGCAATTTAAATGAATACTTAATTATTCATTTAATTCCTTAAATATTTAGAGTAACTAAACCCTCTCTGAAAAATCCCAAAAATTCACCCGTAGCTAATTTGGGGTTGAGCAATTCAACGGCGAAGTCGGAATTTGTTTCCGATGATTATTTAATTATTCTATTTTCCGGTGCATTTAATTATATTAAAATATTCGCAAAAATCTGACGACTTCCAAATGCGTCCAAAATATTACCCCTAACTAATTTGGGGGTGACGATCGCAATGATGAAGTCAGATTTCGATTTTGAGGTCACATTAAAATTTTAATTTTCTAATTAATTTAAATATTAAAATAATTTGAAATATTTGATTGAGCTCTAAATTGATCCAAATTTTTAGGGATAGATTCTAACAATTAGATGATCTTAATGGAATGATAATTAAGATATAATTGAGCTAACATTAAGCTGAGTAATAACCTTAGGTTATTACACCCAAACACTTCCAAAATATCACTCATAATTAATTTGGGTGTGGTGAGTCCAATGGCAGATTCTATTTTTTATTCTGAAGTCTAAATAAATTAGGTATTTTCAGAATTTTTAGAAAACTAGGAAATGTTGACAATTGTCAAACGGTCTCCAAATCGCATGAAATTTGAGGTGGAGACTCTTATCACTATTAAGAGAATAATAGAAGATGTTTGAAGTCAATTAGGTCACTAATTGACATGTAACAACATTAGGGTTTTTACAAACTTCCCTCCTTAAAAAGAGTGTTGCCCACGACAAAACAATTAAAATTCAATAATGTAAATACAAGAAGGAAGTCTAAATGAAATATATATGAAAATGGGTAAAACTGAGGTTACTTGATTATTAAAAGAACTTTAGGAATTTCTTACGCATATCCTCTTTTATTTACATATAGCTTCTTTATCAGTATGATTCTACCACAGAATTTTGATCATAGGAATACTGCAATTTCTTAATTGCTTAAGATCTCTCCCCATAATTGCTATAGGCTTAACAATGAATGTTAGATTGGGTTGCAGCTCCACTGTTGGTATCTAAACTTACTGACTAAGGTCTAGTAAGCACCTCCTTAGTGATGATATGTGAAACACATTAGGTATAGCTGAGAAGTATTTAGGCAACTCTAATCTATATACTGATATTCTAATTTTCTCAATCACTTCAAAGGGTCCTAAGTATCTTGGACTCAGCTTTCCAAAAATACCAAATCTCGGTACACCTCTCATCAAGCTCACTTTAAGATAAGCTCTATCACCCACTTAAAATTCTAACTGATGATGATGAGCATCATGATATTTCTTCTACCTATCTTGAGCTACCATTATATTTTATTTAATCAGTTGAACTTTCGTAATGGTTTTTTTAATTAATTAAGAACATATAATTATGAGTCTCCTACTTTAGTCCAACCAACAGGAGTTGTACACCTCCTTCTGTAAAGAGCTTCATAATGAGCCATACATATACTGGACTAATAGTTATTATTGTAGGCAAACTCAACTAAAGCTAAGTGATCTTCCCATGATCCACCGAAATCAATAACACAAAGATGCAAAAGATCTTCTAATATATGATTAATATGTTCAGTATGACCATCTGTCTGTGGATGGAAAGCAGTACTCAATGCTAAATTTGTCCCTAAGTCTTGCTGAGCAACGGACCAAAATTTGGAAGTGAATCTAATGTCTCTGCCAGAAATTATACAGTTTGGCATACTATGTAAATGAATGATCTCTTTGAGATAAAGCTTAGCTAACTTCTCAATAGGATCTGTCTGATGAATAACTAAAAATGAGCTGATTTAGTGATTATATTGACAATCACCCAAATAGAATAAGAACTAGATTTACTTTTAGGAAAACCTACTATGAACTCCATAGAGATATCAGACAGCTACCATTCAAGAATTTCTAAGGGTTTAAGAAGTCCACCAGGCTTCTGGTGCTCGGCTTTGACTAAGGAACTTTGATGGAATTTGGAAATGAAAATGGCTATATCCCATTTTATGCCGGATCACCAAAATGATTACTTGAGATCGTAATACATCTTACAACTACCAGGGTGTATAGTATAGCTAGAGTTATGAGCTTTAGACAATACCTATAACTGTAAGCTTTTAGGAATCTATAACCTAGACTTTTGGAAAATCACACATTCGACATTAAGACGTAATTCAGATCTCTTGCCACTAATAATATCAGAAACTAATTGATAATATGAAAGATCTTCTTTCTGAGCTTTAATTATTCTTGATCAAAGATATAACTCAGGCTGAATAGTACATAGATGCACAAATCAGCAGATTTGATCAGCTCAAAATTCAATCTTTCAAAGTCTTTGGTTAAGGAATCATTACAATAGGGTGAAGATAAATCTGCCTTATGACTTAGGGCATCATCTACTAGATTATCTTTACCTAGATGATAAATAATTTCTAAATCATAATCACTAATCAATTCTAATAACCTACACTGATAGTAGTTAAGTTATTTCTGAGTGAAGATGTACTTAAGACTTTGATGATCAGTGAACAGCTCACATTTAACCCCATACAGTAGTGTCTCCAAATTTTAAGAGCGAAAACGACAATTGCAAGTTCTAGATCATGTACATTATAGTTTCTCTCATTTGGCTTTAGTTATCTTGAAGCATAAGCTATGACATGTCGATCTTGCATTAGAACATATCCCAGTCCTACCTTAGAGCATCAGTGTAAACTTGAAAGTCTTTGCCTTCTTGAGGTAATATTAAGAATAGTGTAAAAGTTAAAAGTTATTTCAACTTTTGGAATGCTTCTTCATAAGCTGGGTTCCAAATAAAAGGAACTTCTTTATGAGTTAACTGAGTTAACGAAGATGCTATTTAGGAAAATTCATGAATGAATCTTCTCTAATATCCAGCAAATCCTAGAAAATTGTAGATTTTAGTCACAGACTTGGGTTGAACCCAATCTTGTACCACTTGGATCTTCTCTTGGTCAACTCTTATGCCTTCAGCATTTGTTACATGGCCTAGGAATGCCATAGAGTTAAGCCAAAATTTGCACTTTAAAAACTTATCATATAGCTTATACTCTCTTAATAGATTTAGGATAGCATGGAGGTGATTCTTGTGATCAGCAACTGACTTGGAGTAAATTAGGATATCGTCAATGAAGACTATTACAAACAAATTGAGGTAAGGCTTCAAAATGCGTTGCATTAAGTTCATGAAAATAGAAGGGGCATTAGTCAGACCAAAAGATATGATAAGAAACTCATAGTGCCCATAACAGGTCCTAAATGCAGTCTTAGGAATATCCTTATCCTCAATTCATATCTAATAATATCCTATTCTCAAGTCAATTTTGGAAAAGACTTTTGCTCCAGCTAATTGGTCAAACAAGTCATCAATTCTAGGAAGAGGACACTTGTTCTTCATCGTCACCTTATTGAGCTCTCTATAATCAATACACATTCTCATGGAACCATCCTTCTTCTTCACGAAAAGGACAGTAGCTCCCCGAGGTGACATGCTAGGGTGCACAAAACCTTTTTCTAAGAGTTCTTTTAACTGCTCACAAAGTTCTTGAAGTTCTTTTGGTGCTATCCTATATGGAGCTTTTGAATTAGGTTGAGTTTTCGGAATTAGCTCAAATGAAAACTCTACCTCTCTTATTGGAGGTAGTCCAGGTAATTCATCTGGAAATACATCTAGGAACTCTCTTATAATAGGGGTATCCATTGGATTACTCTCTTCTTTCTCCTCACTAGTTAAAGTTACTAACACTGTATAGCAACCTTTACTAATTAAGCGCTTGGCTTCACGTGCATTTATTAATAAGGACATTTGGCCAAGCTTGCCTATAAAGACTTCTAATTTTCTCCCTACTTGAAGGGAAACTTTCTTTTTATAACAATCTATTATAGCATTGAACTTCTTTAGCCAATCCATTCCTAAAATTATGTCTAAATTGGCTATCAGCATAATAATAAGTTTGGAGGGAAATAGTAGATTGCTGATTGGGATGTCTGCCAAACAAAATCTTTTTGTTATAAATTCAGCACCTAATAGCATTTGCACTTTCAATGCATTACCCAAGCTGAAAGGTTGAAAGTTTAGGGAAAATGCACAACTCTCTGATATGAAGGAATGACTAGCGCCCGTATTAAAAAGAGATTCACACACCTTATTCTTAATTGTTAGTGTTTCTATAATATAAAAGGAAAGAAAAATTCAACTACTGCATGTGAAATTAAAAATAAGTAGTATATGAAAATAATGGTACTAAAAATGAGAAACATAATACGAAAAATATATATAAAATATACTAGTCACAACGTCACTTTCATCTTTAGCGATGGAATCTGAGAAAGCATACACCCTTGGTATGTCTGAGGATTGATTGACAGTTTTGCCCTTGTCAGCACGATTACCTTGCCCATACCTTTGGGCTTGCAAAGAGACTTTCTTCTTATCATGAATATTTTCACATGTAGGAGGGAGCATAAGTGTAGAGAACGGGGCCTTATTACTATAAGGAGTGGGATTCTGTACTTGCTATTGATGATTGATCTTTATTCGGTCAATAGTCCAAATAGCACGTCAATTCGAATAATAATGATTTGTTCAACTACATATATAACACACATTCCCTGTGTGATAGCACTTGCCATACAGGTGTGGTTTATTGCACTTAGCTGACAAGCTTCCCTGCTGCTCTTTGCTTTTAGACATTTGGAAGGCTTTAGGACCTTGAGTATGACTCCTTTTGTAAAGTCTTGGCATTGTAGTGGAGGATGAGGGCATTTTTGTGTCTCAGATTGAGCTTGGTGGCACTCGATCATTTTTGCACCCTTTAACAGCTTTGGGAAATTATCATGATGTAAGGATATTAGATGCCCTTAATCAAGTTCATTATGCCTTTTAAGAAATGACTACACCTTACCACTTCAGTGCAGACTATTTCTGGTGCAAAACAAGAGTATTTTCTAAATTCTACCTCGTATTCATGAACTGTACAATTTTCTTCTGTCAACAGTATGAAATCGCCTTCTATAATTGTTCGAGCAGACAGAGGAATAAACTCATCTTTAAAACCTTGTTCAAATTCCTCCTAAGGAATATCTTCTAAATATGTATCTGAAAAGCGAGCCTTCAACTCATTATCCCACCAGAACTTAGCCTCTTCCTTAAAAAGGTGAGTAGTTAATCTTATATTCTCACTCTCCGGACACTTTATGCTTCTCAAGAGCTTCTCTACTGCACTAAACCAATTGGTCGCTTCCATTTGTGAGGCTTGTCCATTAAAAGTAGGAGGGCTTAAGCGTAGGAAAGCTAAGAGAAAGGCATCAACTACTGGGCCTGAGGTAGGTGGTAGTGGAGCTGGAAATGCCATAGAAGCAAGAGCAGAAGTTTCTTATGAATATTGTAGTAGGATTGGAGAGGGGAAAGGAGAAATAGGAGATGGTTGAGAAGGATTACTTATGGAAGCTATTCTTTTAGCAGCCCATGTCTGGGCCTCAACCATTGCCTTGAATAAACCCATAATTTGCATCATCTCTTCTTGAAGAGATGGGTTACTGGGTTCAGCATCCTTCACAATGGAAGAATCTTCTTGATCTGATTCATTCTATTAAATAAATAAAAATGAAAATTTAGAACATGTAGTAAAAGGAAGGACTTTTCATTAATATTCAAAATTTGAGATACATTAAAAAAAGTACATATGATAGAAGAGAAAGAGCAACTATAATGTACAAACTACTATGAAAGTTACTTGAAAAGGTAACTAATTATTCATTTATAGAGTTTGTTATAAAACATAAATTAAAAATTAGTATATAGGGGTGCACAATGAAGGCGTCTACTAGCTCAAATAAGGATGCTGTGAGCATGAACCCACCAATCTTGGTCATAGTTGTCGAAGAACTCATCTAACATTTAGAGGCGTATATGATCGGGGCACCTTATGGCAGTAAAAGTATTGGAGACCCTTAAAAGCCACTCCCTAGCTAATTTAGGGATGCAGTCTTTCTTGAACACATAGTACTTTAATATTTTATCAAGCACTTCACCTCCAGTATTAGACACTTCCAAGTAGAGACGTCCATACATCAAGCCGAAGCTATGGTCATCATTCCAATACTAAAAGAACTCTCTAGTGTACTGTCTTAACTCTGACTATGGATTCTCCATCTAAGAGTTAGTTGATTTAGATTCAAATAAAAGGGAAACTCCCTAAGAAGTTCTTAAAAAGTTTGTAGTACATAGAAAGAGTACACAAAATTGCATGGAAATTGAAGCTACAGGCCACACGTGACTATTAAAGGAATTAAAAATATATTATAGTTCAGACTCTATATTATTTCATCTTAAAATCAGTTAATTAAATTCAAATAAGATTTAAATTAATTATTGAATTTGATGTTCGTTCACTTTCCTAAGGTGAAATTCTTTAAGTATTTTTACCTTTCTGTGTTGTTGTCTTGGATGAGTGGATACCTCTTTTTAATTTAACGCTCTCAACTTTGGCTCTAATACTAATTATAACAACCCCAATAATTGGATAGAAGATTTATCCAAACATTTGGGTACCTTAGCACCCAATATTCAATTAGAAGAAAACAAATCAAATATAGATGCTAAGTGGCCAGGTCTCTTTATGAGCAAATCTTAAGTTAAAGTACATTTGTAATAAAATGCAATAGAAGATACATGTTATGGAGACATATGAAAATATTATAAGTTTATACAATACAAGAAATTAAAATAATCCACTCATTCAACCCAAGCAGTTATAAAATAAATAATCACAACATAGATATACGATAATAAGTAAAAATAACTCAAGCAATTTAAAGTCTAGTTTAATTATTACAAGCCTTTTTAAAAATTAAGAGTAAAGGAAAGTAAGTCACTCTCTCACATGTAATAAAATGCAAGTAAATGATTAAATTAAGTGGAAGCAAAATTCTTTATAAGCTCTACAAGCACTAGGACCTACATTACCAGTATTAAAGAGATCTTAATCTATCATATTATGATATTTAAATATGATAAGGTAAAGCTAATAAAAGTAAAAGTATAATTAGACTAAATAGTCTAAGCACATTTTAAGATTGGCTACATTTTAAGTTAATAGGATATCACCATCATTAATTTACAATTTAAACTTAGCAGTGGAGTTATAAAAGCTATCAAGTAAAGGAAAATAGAAGTAAGCATAACTGTAAAGAAGACAGTATGAAATAAGCTGAGTAAAAATACTCACTTGTATATAAATCCTAGCCAGCATACAAAAAGGTAAGGGAAAAGCATCATAAAAGGCTAAAAACTACTATATGCATTTAAAATAAATGAAATAAAACTAATACATGTTCACTAAAATTTATGCTAAGTAAGCAAATAAAAATACAATGATGCGTTAAATGAAATTAAGCAACATACACTGTACTCTAAATGAACTGTAAGTAAGCTAAACATAATACTAGAAATGGAGAGTGTAAAGCATAGAAAGTAAAGAAAGTACCTTAGACTCTTAGTCTAAGACAAGCATAGCCTATAACTATGAAAAGTAATCATAACTAAATAGTTATGAAGAGATCTTACAATCAATAAGATTATAAAAGAACTCTTATATTATTAGTTGAAGTTAAATTTAGAAGCTATCTCATTTTGCGATAGTGTCCAATAGAATGGGACGAGGAGTTAAGCATGTATTCCTAACTAGATATAGTGAGGGGATCGAACATTCACATTTACCCTCTCTAAAATGTGAAATCCTATAATAAGCGTAATCTTTTTTGTTCAAATTTGTCATAAGGCATTCCCCATAAAGTTTTATGAAAGTCTTAATTATGCACAATGATCTTATATGAATGTTTAAGGAAAAGACTCAAAGCTAAGCAAGCATTCAATAGATTTCAATAATTATAAACTGTGTGATATCCTTTTGTTATCCAAATTTTAATGATCTACTTAATGATTGGAGCTAATTGAGCTCCCAATTGACTTATAGATATTGATCTTTAAGTCAATTATGATTAATAGTAGAAAAAAAGGAAGTTTTGAAAATAGTATTTTTAAGTAAAGGAAGTTCATCCTATGCTAGTTCTAAATAAATCAAATCAATTAGATTAATGATTAAAATTTAAGAAAACTAGTAAGGAAGAATAAGATTATAGTTTGCTAAGCTAATGAAAGTATAAGCTAAAGAAAATTCTAATAGTTTCATCTGGTTAGCTTATAAACTAGAAAGAATCAAATCAATTCAATCATAAAGTTATCTAAGATTAATTGATGTTGAGCATTTGAAAGTAAGGAAAGAAGTACATTATATCCTACAAGTAATAATTCATTTGTAATAGTAAAAATTTAGAAATCTATAACTTATTTAAAGTATGAAAGGGAGATATTGTTATCTAATTTAATCAATTGATAACTAATTTGGAAGGTTAAAGACTATGGAAATAGGTGTTAATCATTTATGTGATTGTTTGAGCACTAGTCTTATTATGAGTTCTTTTAAGGAACTTTAACTTAGAAATTAGAAATATTAAGCTAAAATAGAATATAAAAGAAATTGAAAGATTCTTAGTTAAATCTAACATATAACTAAATGAGAAGTAAAACATGTAGGAACATAAGAATCTCATTCCAATTCTAATAATTTTGTCATGAATTCTATTGTATTTGCTCAAAAGAAACATGTAGGACATTAACATGCAAGTCTTTCATTTATTTGGAATATTAATTGGAAAGATCAATAATATAAAGCTAACTTTAAGTCAATACATTACATAGGATTGCTTATTCTAATTTAATATTAGCAGAAGATAAGTAATTTATACTAAATTCCATAATTATGCATTTAACATTCACGAATAAAACACAACATGAATGTTTGTATAATTCTTAACTTGCTAGATTGCAGAATGAAAGAACAATTCATTAAAGACTTATCATTAACTTAATTCAAAACATAAGATATTAATTCTATTTATGTTCCAACCTAAGCAAATTATATGTAGTTTTACACTCTAGTTAGATGTAATATGACAATACATTCAAGTTTAATAAAGTAATCTAAATTCCATATGAACTAAATTTGAAATAGATGAATTAAACTTAATATATGATATGCAATTATTTAAGATAAATTTACAATATTCACATTACATAACTAATGAAAACTTTCTACAATGGTAAAGATAATTCTAACTTAAACAATCTCATACAATTTATTCTTCATATGAAAATGATCAATTATAGAAGTTCTAAGCACTTCCAATTCATAAATTACATTGATATAAGAACTATTAACAATATTATGAATAATTCAATTTGAAAATATACATGCATTTCATTTAATTTAATCCAATCCTAGGTAATTCTACAATGGAAGAAATTTAATTTAAAGGAGCATTAATTAGTTCTAATCATCACATCAATAGAAAATAAGATTTAAACAAAAAATTTAAAATTGTATGTGAGATAATAAATGAAAAAAGTTTGCTAGCCTAAGGTTCACACATTTTAAAATAAGCATTTATGAAAACAAATAAAGAAATTAACATTTAACTTAGATTTAAGAGCTAAATACATAAAATGTCCAAATGTTGTCCAAATGAAATGTTATTTCTACCAATATGATCCTTATATCCCAAGGAGTGAAATGACACTAACTACGTTAAATTTGGATAACATCGATTTTTTTAGGGTTTGGAAGGGTCCTGATTGGGGTTAAAATGTCAACATAAGATCTAGTATTCAAAACCTAAGTTTGATCTCATATTAATGTTCATCACATTTTTGTGAGTGAAATAGACTATTTAAATGTCTAATTTGGATATCATATGATCAAGTTATGCTACTTATAAGTTTGGGATTAACTTATAATTATTTAAACCTTATAAAATGGCTAAATAAAATAATCATCCAAACTAAAATTGAATAGCATATTGTTAATCTATATATTTTTGTGATCAATTTGATGTATAATATCATGTATTTTGATTAAGTATAAATCAAGTTATGAATTAATGAAATTTGCATTATTTGATTTTCATTTAATTGTTATAATTATTCATATTTATAATTAACTAACTGATTCTTATAATCATTTAATGATTTTAGCGCTGTTTACTGTGCGCATAATCCCACTGGCCACATCATTATTAATTACGGCATGGTTCAAGTATTTTGAACCGGACGGTTTTGTGATGACGATTTTTAGACCGTCGTCTTCTTCATCGATGATTCCACGCCTAAGGATTTGGGGCATTGTGATTTTTGGGCTGCTACCATCCTAAGAGGTGATTGAACTTTCCATTCAAATATAAAGGGATTATTGTAACTCAGGATTTGAAAGTTCCAATTTGTAGTTATTGGAAGTATGCAATTTCGTAAGCCCTAATTTTGATTTTTGTTATTATTTTTTTGTTTTGTTTTAAATGCTTGGCTAAGAATTCAAATCAAGTCCAATCTAAGACAATCAAACTCGATTTTCAATTGTTGACTATCCTAACAATTTTTGAAATATAATCACATCTTGATTCATTGCAAGTTCTCAGATAGAAAAGAAAAGTTTAGTTAAAAAAATTCAAATAAAAATATTAACTTAACTGCACAATCTCACAGAATGAGATCTAATTGCTCTTATTGAAATAATTATATACTATAACTTCTTATTAAGATGGAACAATAATGTATGAAATGCGAAAAGAAATGAGTAAAAGAAATGATGTAGATAGTTATGTTCAATTTCTATTCGATGAGCTCTGAAAGAGTTTAATCTTTCTTTGCATGACTTATCGATCAGAATGGAGTTTACTAATTATTGAATAAATATAATTAGAATATGAGGAGCAGTGAAATCTAACGTATAAGTCAAAAGAGAAGCCATCCGTACCCGACGACACATTAATATCAATAAATTTTAATGTAAATTTTGTTCTTCATAAATAAGAGGAGCAGTGAAATCTATAAAAAATAATAATAATAATAATAATAATAAGTTGAAGACAGAGTTGTAGAGATGGGACATGTAAAACCATTCAGATCTTTATTCTTATTGTAAAGGTTTTTAAAATGCAAAATGAGTAAATCAACTATGTTGTCTTGATTTAGAACACCTTTGTAAGATTTATAGGTTGTTACTTAATTTAATCTTAGCTTAATTGCACCATAATTATCATTTTATTAGGTCCCCTTAGTCATAAAATATGGGGTCGTAGCGCGTCGCAGCGCTTTCAGTGCCTAAAAGCGCTACAGCACGCCGCAGCGCCCGCATATCGATAATTTTAGCACAATAGCGTGTCGCAGCGCCTGAAAGTGTTGTTGCTTACCGCATCGCCTGAGTCTCAAGAATTCTGGCGTCGTAGAGTGCCGCAGTGCCTGAAAGCGCTACAGTGCCCCGTAGAGCCTGAGTTTTAGGTTGACTGGCGCTACAGCGCGCCGTAGCGCTTAGGTATCTATTTGGCTAATGCCCTAGCGTGCTGTAGGGCTTAGCTCTCGGATAGGAGGCACTCTAGCACATCGCAGAGCACCGTAGCATGCAGAACTATCCAGTTGTGCTTAAATTTGATATTATTTTCATTTTAATGACTCTAGAATCCTAAAAATATAAAATTATACCAAAATTTAAACTGGTTATAATGGAATCAAGCATTGTGTAAATATATAGGTTATTTTTAATATGAAAAATATCTCTTATCCTAATGGCATTTCTAAACCTCCTAAAGTTTTGCTTAAATATTTTGTGCCAAATGGTAATTAGCATAATTTTTGCCCTTAATTACTTGTTATTTTAATCAATATGATATTCTTATGTTTCAATAACAGTATGATGCATGTTAGAAATTTTATACGTTGTTTAGAACACTTAATTAATTGATTTGATATTTATCAACAATTAAACCATAAAGAATCTTAAAGAAGGGCTTAACTATATCAATAGTTGAATTAATTTTGAATTGGACATCAATAATAGATAATAAGCTTGCTGATTTTTAAATTAATTAATTATGTAATCAATCTTGATTTAGTCAAGTTGGGATTTAGACCCTAACTTGGTCGGATTAAGACTCAAATCTTGATCATTAATAAGGCACTTGATTTGGACACTAAGAACTTGCATAACTCCAATGATGATTATTGATTTGCCATTTGATCTTAAACCATTAAATTAGGAGAACTTAGTTTTATAATAAACTCATATGATTGATCATCTAAATCTAACTTTTAGATTTTTATTTTCTCTTTAACAAGATCATTAGCATAAATAATTTTTTATGTGTTAGACTCAAATCTTGATCATTAATTTTTGATATGTTAGACTCATTATTTAACACATGGTACTCTTGGGATCTGGCAATTAGCTAGATCTAGAGCAGCATGTGGAGCTAGTTCAGGAGGCGTCACAGGAGATCTGGAGGAGTTCATGGAGCACTAGAGAACTCTACATCAGCATTTATCTTTTTTTGCATTAGTTTACTTTCAGTTCAGTCACTATACTATTTTTTGTTATTTTATTTAAGTAAACTATTTTTATTAACTCTAGATATATTTTCTTTTCTTTTATAGATGTATGCTTTAGCTTCCACTCTCTGTCTTTACTACTACTTTAACTTAGCATTATGATGTGATCAGTATAGTGAAAATGTTATTGTACTTATATATATTAGATTCCCTATTGACATACTGTAAATACACGTTTGCACTAGCACGTAAGTGTACGTGGTTCAAAGTAATAATTTGGAATTGTGAGTTCCAAATTTATATCATCCACAAGGAATGATAGTTTTATTACTAAGTCTTACCTTCTTTTAATAATGTTTAGAAGATTTGTTTTGGTGTTTTGTTTGGTTCTTATATAAATAATACAAAGAGCTTAAATTGAGATAATATTGATTAAGAAGAGAGAGTTTGGATTTCAACATGTGACTCATAAGGGATTAGTGTTGTATTTAATTCATTGCATTTCATATAGTACTTGGATTATGCCAATTAAACCATATGAATATAGTGTTCCTTAGATTGGTCCTTTAATTCCAACTAGTTCAAATCTAGTGCGCAAAGTGAACACACTAGGGTTTTTTCTCAGCACATAGACTCTTATGAGATCACATTAGATTTATTTTAGAATTCCTATATTTGGGTTATCAAAATAATATTTAGTTGGGTGATCTCACAAGCATTGATTCCCACCAATCAGCACCATGCGCTACACACGTGGTTTAGCTAAGGGAGACAATTCATTAGACCTAATGGACTATGTCAAATCATCCATGGGTGTTCAATGATCTCTCCCTCCTTCTACTTTGCTGAGCCGCAAAGCATGATTGGAGGGAAGGCTTGGCTTACAAGCTTCAACTTCTCGAATGAGCTTAAGAAGTGATGTTAATAGGCTTGAGAACTTGTCACATTGCTCTCAGCTATATTGGCCTCACTCCTTGCTCTATTCCAATTAGTGAGCATTGGAGCACAAATTTTTTAATAAAGATTTTTATTTGATAAACAATTCAGGCATTTAAATTGAAACATAAGAATAAGTAAACTTTAAACTTAAATTTTATTCATTACAACTTCAACATACAACACTATACTTCTTACTCATCACATAATTTCAGCCCAACCCTCTTCATGGAGGGTTTAGCCTTCCATTGCAATCACAATACAGAAAGATGCATTCAAAGATAAGAACCTTGACATCAGTTTAACTGTAAAAAAACAAGATAAGTTGAGAGAAAATACTATGAACAGCCCTAAATTTTGGTGTTCTCTAGATTTTTTGTTCTCCTTTCTCTTCTTTCTTTCAAGCTCTTTGTACTTCTCCTTTCTCTTGATCTTGCAAAGGTACTCAAAACCTTTCCTTGGAGAGTTCTCCTTCTCTCCCAGTAGCAATCCCTCCTTTTATATGTTAGAATGTCCAAATTTGGAACCCTTATTTGGATTCAAAATGTTGCTGAAATAGAGAACCATTCAGCCCTTGAGAATAAATTATATTGGCCTTTCATCTTCCATGAATTCATGGAAATCTAATTAATGTTATTCCTTTATTCTGTTGGAATACAGCATGACTTGATTTTATTTCACTTTCCTATCGGCTGGGAAAAGCCAAATGTTTAATTTTTTGGCCTTCCCTATGCTGTCATTAATGCTATTACCTGGGAAAATATGTGTTGAGCGATGTGGTGCGCTGCAGCGCGCTGTGGCACACTGTGACGATCGCATCTGATTTTTGCTGAGTCTAGCTCCGGGCATATTGTTTATTAGGGATCCGTCGTAGCGCACTATAGCAGCTTCATTGAAAACATTGTTCCACTGCAGTGCACTATAGCAGGTCAAGTTTATTTAGATTCTCACCACGACGTGCTATGGCAGTTTTAGTTTTGAATCTACTATTCAATTTATTTTTCCCCTGGATTTATATAGTTTACCTAAAATGATGTTGCGGCCCGCTATAGCGCGCTAGGGTGCATTACAGGGGATTCATTCTAGGTATATGTTTTATTTCAGTGGAGCCTAGCGCGTTGTGGCACGCTACAGAGCTTAAAAGTTCGAAAGTTACTGTTCAATTACTTCCCATATAGTTCCAAATAATATTCTGGAATGTCACCGTGGCGCACTACAACGGTTTTTCTCCCAGGCAGTGCAAGTCAAGTTCCAGGTCTCTTCTTTCACTCATCCACCATAGCTCGATGTGGCGTGCTACAGCGATTTTCATCTATAATATTCTTTTTAGCTCTGGCTTTCCTTTTTTCCAATTTTTTCTTGAAAATATAAGAATTCTAATCAAAGTATGTAGGTTCATATAGTATTTTGTATGTTTTTGCTCACTTATTTTAATATAAATCTTGGGTTCATCAACCATATTCCACTCATAATCCAATGTATATATAATATTGTCTAATACTTAAGAAAAGGCTTGCACTTATTTAAATATTAGTTCAGTAGCTCATTATTCAACAGTTATTCGGGAAGGTTCAGCAGTCCTTCCCGAGTAGCGCACCGTTCTGCCACCAATTGTTAACTCATTTGCGCGCGGTGATGGGACGGGGCACTGCAACCTTTCATAAGCTTAATATTGGCTTGATTTTTTCTCTTGTGGCTGTTAATATGCTTATAAAGGAAGCCAATGCCATCTTCACCTCTTAAAAGCCATTTAATTTTAGCCCTCTGCTTGATTCACTCAAGCTCTTTATAAATCTACTTTTTATTTAGGAGCACTGCCTCAATGGAGTCAGAGCTATCAAAAATAGAAATTTGTTTTGAGTAGAACTCAAGGAAGTAGGGTAGGTGTGGATGAGGTGGAGGAGAGCACTCTTGATATTTTTGTTTTGTTTATGAGAACTGAGAGAGTCACCTCAAACATAGTTATTAATGTCAGAATATTTTTCATGATGCCTCCAATGATTTAAATAAGAGAACTGACATTTACACTTAATTTGATTATGCAAGCATAAGAGAAGGGGTGCATGATGCGAAACACCTGGGCTTATAATTTTGTTTAAAAAATTTTTTTTGAAGAAAGTAGGTATACCAGTTTGGGTTAACTAAAATACTGTCCAATTTGGCAAAAATTGGGTTATTCAATTGTTAGTTATACTAAGTAAATTTTGAACTAGTGAAAGCTCAATCCTCTAGTGAAGAATTGAAAATAAAAGAACTAAGTTCCTCAGTTTGAGAGTCATAAAGAGTTGCCCCACCTTTCTTATCTAAGTAATGGCGAACACAATTAAAATCTCCAGTGATAGCACAAGGCTCATCAATATTATGGGATAAGGAGATCGGAGAATTCCAAAGCTCCACCCTTTGAGATTTGAGATTGTAAGCATAAACATAAGATTTAGGATGGTAGGCAAATTTTTTAATTTGAATTCTGCCATGTGTATTGAGCATGAATTATAATAGGGTTTAAGTGAATTTTTGTAGTATTCCATTTGATGAGAATTCGACCCAGATGGGCCATATTGAAGTTGCCGCAGCACCCCTCATTGTCAAAGAGTTGCCATTTGATCGGATAAAGGGATTAGAGAAGCTGATGTTGCAAATTCTGGTTATCAAACAATTAATCAAAGTAGGCATAAGTTTTTGGATAAGACTTTGCAAGCATTAATATGAGTATCAGAGTTCAACCCATGGAAATTCCAGCAAAGAATGGGAAAATCAGACATAAAAAAAATTTATAGCTATAACAACAGAGCAAAGAGAAATGGAATAAGAGGATTTATGGCTCTGAGTTATTGAAGAGACAAATGAAAAGATAAGGTTAATCAAGAGCTGAATTGCGACAGCCCATGACCGACAAAAGAAGTTCCATGACACAAAGCACAGAATGTTAGAATTTCAAGTTGGTGATCGTGCTTATCTAAAAGTCTAATAACCCTAGTGTTGTTACCCATTAACTAGTTTATAAATCAACTTAATTTCTTTTCCAATGCTCTCATAATATTGTTAAAAGTCTCCACCTCAAATTTCATGTAATTTGGAGATCATTTGAGATTTTCCAACATTTCTTGATTTTCCAGATAATTTTGAGAATGCTTATTTTATTTAGACCTCAGAATTAAATATAGAGTCCGCCATTGGACTCATCACCCCCAAATTAGCTATGAGTGGTAATTTGGAAGTATATGAAAGTTGTCGAATTTTTGCCAATTATTTTAATAATATTTAAATACTCATAAAATTACAATAATTAAATTGACATTCGATTAAAAATCCAATTGCATTTTTGAGTTTCTCGCCGCTCAAATAGGTAAGGGTAAAATTTTGCGATTTTTCGGAGCTTGTTTGAGTATTTAATATTAATTAATTATTTAGGATAATCTGATAATTAAATATTGCATTTAATTAAATTAATATATATATATATATATATATATATTAAAGAAAATTATCCAAACAGAAACTTCACAAAGCATGGAAATCCACTGACCTGAGCGTAACACAAGACAACAAATCAACGCAATCTGAGTCGTCTGCCTAATTTAAAGAAGATCAAACTACACAGGATTATCTTCATCGATCTAACCATCGGATCTTGATCAGGATTCGATGGCCACGATAAGTTCCACTGTATGTCTTCCTTGTCCTTCGACCAATCATGGCCTGCAGTGTAGGTGTACGAAGGCCTCTCCTCCAGCTGTCTCTACATAGGCATTAACCTCACATTCCATCTCTAATACTTTGCATTTTTCTCAACCTCTTTTGATTTCGTTAATGGGAGCTTAGAGAGGCGCTGGAGCAGCAAAAGGGAATCGCTGCAAATATTTTCAAACCTAGCCAGCGAGAAGAAGGATTAGCTGCCTAGGTCCTGCGAAGCTCCCGATGTGGTATTTGAAGTATTTACTTGCCGAAACCCTAGCCTTGAATTTAGTGACTCCAGGCTTAAGGTACTCCTCTTGATTCTCACACTCCATCGCAATACTTCTTACTTTTAAGCATTAATTGTTCTGAGTATTCACTATGATTTCCTGACTGTTTCCCATTCAGTAAGTTCTTGTCAAATACAATCGATTTGGGCTTTGTCCCGCCAGCCCTATGCAATTATTTTTAATACTTTCAGTTTCTTGAATCTTTCTACTTTCATGTTTGCAAATCTATGATGTTTATATAAAACATGTGCTTAAGTTTAAATAAGGATAATCAATCATTGATGAGTCGAGCTCGATCAAAACTGATCGAGCTCGATCTCATCTCTCGATTCTGTAATCAATGCGTTCTAAGGCAAAATTTAGGTCTTCTAGTTTGATGGCCCTGCGAGTGTCTTCAATTGGGGCTTTCATATCCCATATGTAGATTTAAGTATGAGCTTCGTATCTTGGGGGCGATCGCATTCTGAAGTGGCTCAGTGTGTGAACACGCTAATTCCCTAGATCCCTGCGTGTGATGGCATCTCAGAGAGGAAGATGGTTTAATGGACCGTTGTAAAATGAATCGGCCAGTTCATTTTGTTGAACTGCCAAGTTCAAATAAGGCCACTCTATTGATGATGCTGGACCTCTGCGACGCGTGGCTCCCATAATGGGAAGACACGCGTCCTGATCAGCACACGATTCAATGTGCCGCTGTGGGCCGGCCGCCTTCCGCATTATTATGCTATCTTCCGTCATTTCCCTCATTCTTTGCATTGTTCTAATTTATGTGTAAACCCTTATTTTTTGAAATGATATACATTTGATGATTGATAATTAAAATTTTAAAGATTAATTTATGTAAACTTCATTTGCATGTGTCTCCCAATTTACTTAGCAAAAATATGCGATATTTTATACCGTTTTGATCAAAAAAATGTGTAGAATAATAAAACAATATTTAATTTATGCTTTGTTGTTTATTTTATTAAGAACTATTCTATGTTAAGTAGTTAATTACAATTTAATCTAAACTTTGTATGTAACATAATTTAGTCCATTATTGTCCAAATTTGACATTCCATTAGTCCATTTCAATCACAAAAGTGTGTATGATAATAATGTGAAATTAGATTTAGGTTTTGAATCCTAAATTTTTTAATAACTTTTCAACCCTAATTTGGAGTCCTCCAAATCCTAATTTCCCAATATTGTCCAATTTTGACCTATTTAGTGTTATTCTTTCCCTTATGCTATAAGAACTTCATATATGCTTTTATATTTTTATTTGAATAATATTTGGATGATTTAGGTGTTTTGCTCCTTAATTAGTGTAAAATTGTATTTTCATAATCTTCTAGAATGCATATTTTAGGTATTTTAAAACCCTATGACAGCAAGCATGTCTCACTTTACTTCACATATAATTTTAATTGTATATTTGAGACTTGAATTTCATAAATATGATAATTAGAATATTTAGCAATTAATTGATTTAATCTTCAACTTTGATAGAATTGCTATAGAATTGAATTGAAATCATGATTTGCTTAAAATCCTTAGAGCTAAATATTAATTTCAATTAGTGTTAATAATATTTACACTTATGTAATTGTAATGTTATGAACCTATTAGGGTTAGTTTCCTAGCATTTAGAGTGGAACTTATTATACCTTTGCATTCTTTCTTGTTCTTTTTTAATTTCACAACTGTTTAAATTGATAATTCTTTAGTTTCCTATTGTGGTATACTTAACTTATCCCATGCTAATTGTAAGCCTATGTTCTTTAAGAAAACTTATTAGAACTACTATATTACAATTAGAATGAGACTTAGTGATAGTCTCTTAACCTCTAATCCTTATATTAATCCCTCTAGTAAGTTGAGAATTAGTATGCCAATAGCATACCTCCTTTTTTTAAGTGATCTTAATAAGACTAGTGCCTAATATTTAGATTGGACTATTAGCAGTCATTTTCCTAAGCTTTTAATCTTCTATTAAAGCTCTTTAATGATTGGATTAGAAATTCCTTAATTTCTTAAATGTGTTTAAGATAGCTCATAGACTACATTTAACATACAACCTAAGATGAACTAGCACTTGTAGTTAGTGTTCTATCTCTCCCTTACACTTAGAAATTCCCTATCAATTGATCCTAACTAGATTAGTGATTAGTCTGAGCAGAAAACCTTTCATTTTATAAGCTAATTAGATGAACTTACTAGGTTGTACATTAACCTCCACTTCAATAAGTTTAGTAAATTATTAGTTTTACTCTTCCCTACTAGTTTACTAAACTTTAATCATTATTCTATTTGATTTAATTAGCTTATGACTAGTGTAGAATAAGTTCTATTTATATAAATATATTTATAAATTATTTTATCATTTTATAAACTAAATCAAACTACTATTTTTCTAAGAACTCTTACTTCTACTATTACTTACAATTGACTTAAAGATTTTTATTTATAAGTCAATTGGGAGCTTAATTAGCCCTAATCATTAGTATATTATAAAAAATTAGATAACTTTAGATATCCCATAATTTAAAATATTTGATTTTCCTTAAATACTTGCTTAGCTTTGAGCATACTCCTTCAAATATACACATAAGATATAGTGCATAAATTAAACTTTCATAAAACACTAGAGGTTTTACTATGGTGGATAGCCAAGGGCAGGCTAAATAATAGATATAAGATGACCTCACATTCTCAGAGAGTGAATGTGAGTCTTTATTTTCATTGAGACCCTGCTTTTCTTTACTAGTTAGGCAGACGAGCTTAACTCCTCACTTCATTCTGTATGTGCCCGCATAATAAGTATTTCTATAAATAACTTTAACAAATAAAATATTAGTTATTTTATAATCTTATTAATTGTAAGATCTCATCATAGCTTTCTAACTATGTTTACTTTCCATAATCCTATATTATGTGTTCTTAGTGCATGAGATTAAGATTCTTCCTTTACTTACTATATTTTGCACTTTTGATTTTCAATATTGTGCTTTACTTACTTATAGTTCATTAAGGAATACAGTGTATGTTTCTTTAATTTCATTTAAATGCTTCACTGCTTTTCCTTACTTCACTTAGCATAATTTCTATTCAACATATACATGTTTCCATTTCATTTATTTTTAATTATATATTAGTAGCTTCTAGCCTTACTTAGGATACTTTTCCCTTACCCATTTTGGTTGCATGTTAGAGTGATTATTACTTGTACGTTCTTTTATTCTTCTTTCTATTTTTACTGTTCTTCTTTACAGTTATATTTACTTTCTTTCCTTACTTGAATGCTTTTAAATACACCATTGCAGTTTTCAAATTATAAATTAGCTTATGATATCTAATTAAATTTTAATGAATAATTAGCCAATTTTAAAATGTGCTTAGACTGTTAGTCTAACTACCTTTTTCTTTTTCTTGGCTTTGCCCTATCATATTTTAAATATCAAAAATATGATAAATCAAAAATAATATCAAGCAAGTGGAGCTGGACCTAGTACATAAAAAGCAATTTAAAATTTTGCTTTCACATTTCAATTATTTTACGCTTATATAAGAGAGAGTGACTTTATTTCATTTCTCTTTCATTTCTAAAGGCTTGTAATAATTAATTTTTCTCTAATGTTTTTTCTCTTTTTTCTGATGAGTTTACTTATTACCTGCTTGGATTGAATGAGTGGATGATTTTACATATTCTACTTGCACTTGTTTTATATCTTTCATACTTCTTCCATTGCAATTTTCTTAACTTAATACTCTCACAAAGATATTTGGCCAAGATAGCACTCAATGTCAGATTAGTTACCTTCTGATCCAGTGTTAAGTGTTCTGGTAACGCTCCAGTATTGGATTGAGTTCCGATCCAATATTGGGGTCGTTACAAAAAGTTAGCTTTATGAAAGGAAAACTTCGCTTTGGAGTTACTGGTAAGCGGAGCCCCGTATATGTTGGACCTTTCGAAGTAATTGCAAGAAATTGGAAGCTCGGCCTACAGACTTAAGCTTCCAGAAAGATTTTTTATCGTGTACAATGTTTTCCACGCTTTAGCACTCCGCAACTGCCTCCATGAATCCTCTCAGCAAATTTTTGATTTGACAGTCAAAATTCAACCTGATTTGACTTATATCGAAAGGCCTATTCAAATCAATGAAAAAAATCACCACAAATTAAGAAGCAGAACAATCTCGATGGTTAAAGATCAGTGGCACACCCATATTGTAAATGAAGCCATGTGGGAAACAGAAGATGATATGCGAAAAAAGTATCAAGAGTTATTTTTTAATTAAGGTACCCCAAAACTTCCTTTAAGTATTTATTTTATTCTTATGATGTCGACGATGACATCATTTTTAAATAGGGGAGTTTGTAACGATCCATTGTCTTTACTTCGCTGAATTAGTTGAAATCTCGCCTCAACTTAGGGCAAATAAAAAAAATTTAGATGAGAATAATTTTTAGATCAAAGTGCCCTAGTTTGGAGAAATTTGGATAACGAAAATGAAGCCACGTGGAAAACAAAAGATGATATGTGAAAAAAGTATCAATAGTTATTTCTTAATTAAGGTACCCAAAAACTTCCCTTAAGTATTTATTTTGTTCTTATGATGTCGACGACGAAATCGTTTTTAAGTAGAGGAGTTTGTAACGATCCATTGTCGTTACTTCGCTAAATTAGTTGAAATCTTGCCTCAACTTAGGGCAAATAAAAAAATTTAGATGAGAATAATTTTTAGATTAAAGTGCCCTAGTTTGGGAGAAATTCGGATAATGAAAACTACTTTATTTTCTAAATTTTCTTAAAATCAACAAATTAAGAAAACTAAATACATGCCTGAATTCATTATTTTTTATGTCATTGTGTTGAGTATATTATTTAAAAGCTGATCTATAAATTTCATTGATTTTGGAACACCAATTTGATCTCAATTAATTTTAAAAGTTTAAAACTTTAAAAATTAATTTAAAATAAAATATTACTATGAATCAAAATAATTCGGGACAAGGGTGTTCGTTACATCGACAAACCTCGGTATCATGTTTTGTTATATATGAACTCCAAACAGGCAGAAAAATGTAAGAAATTTAAATATAAGTAATATTTTTAAAATTTCATATTCCTTCTTCCCTGCCCACCCCCCCCCCTCCGCCCCAAATCGGATCGCATCCTATGATCCTGCAATCACAGGCTTTGTCTCAAGATAGAGTATGCAGCGAAAGCTTCCTCGTACCAGCGCCCATCCTGCACCATTTTTGGTGCAGGCTGTCGGCCAAGTGGTCCAAACAGCAGAAAAATGTAAAACATTTAAATTTATGTAATTTTTTAAAATTTTCATATTCCTTCTTCCCCCCCCCCCAAAATAAAAAAAAATTCGAATCGCAGGCTCTATCGCAAGAGAGCCTGCAGTGGAAGCTTCCTCCTACCAGTGCCCATCCTGCGCCATTTTTGGCGCAGGCTGTCGACCAAGTGGTACAACCCCCTCCCCTCCCTCTCGCCTATTTAACACCCCCCCGCCTCCACTCCATTCCTTCCTCCCACTACCTTTCGCCACATCAGCAGCTTCCCATGCCAGCCAACCCCTTTCATGCCAGCTAGCCCACTTGCCACTGTTGACCGCTCTCCTACTGCTACCAGGCAACCAACTCAGTCGGCCAACAGCCACCCCATTCCATCCTCCCTCCATTTTTTGGCGATCCTAATCCTAAAGGTGAGAGGAAATAAAAATGAGGAATAAAATGAGGGGAAAATTTTGTTAATATTTTCTTCATTCTTTTTATTCTATTTTCATATACTTAATAGATCATTATTATATAATTAATAAAGTAGTCATAAAAATTATTATTATTCTCAATAATTAATAATTAAAACAATACAAATATTATTAAATGATTATTATTTCTATACTATTAAAATTCATGCATTTTTTTTACATTCATTTCCGTTCTATTTCTTTCATCCATATATTATTATCATTGAAATAATAATTAAAATAATGTTATATCAAATATAATTGCTACCCTCAGTAACTTAAAAACATTATCTTCTATCAAGAGAGAGAATGAACGAAAGACAGAATAGATAAGAACAAAGAAAATTCCCTAAAAATATATCATATCTTTAAAAGGCTAAAAATATCAAAATCTAAATGCACATTCAGTCAAATTATCGCACATTTAAACTTAAAAAAAAGGTGCCTAGTATATGACATGTATTAATTTTTGCACTTTATTGCTGCTTAACTTCTCTTTGAGCCAAATTTATTTTGAAGCTTGGTCGATTATTTGAAACCAACATCCATTTCATAATATGGTTATTATTGGAAAATAACATTAGTAACATTGAAGTTAATTGGTTGTTTGAAACCATCTCTTTCATAACGTGGTCATTATTAGAAAATAACATCAATAACATTGAATCTTGGTTGGTTGTTTGAAACCAACATCCCTTTTATATCATGATTATTACTGGAAAATGACATCAGTAACATTAAGGCTTTGTTAGTTGTTTGAAACCAGCACCCCTTTCATAATGCGATTGTTATTGGAAAATAACATCAGTAACATTGAACCTTGGTTGATTGTTTGAAACCAATATCCTTTTCATATCGTGGTTATTATTAGAAAATGACATCAGTAACATTAAAGCTTGGTTGGCTATTTGAAACTAACATCACTTTCATAACATGGTTGTTACTAAAAAAATAACATCAGTAACCTACATTTTGTGATAATAATTTTTGTAGAAAATTTATTATTCCTTTTTGTGTTATTGTCTTACTTTACTGGCATGTTTATTACAACCTTACTTCGGCTAATCGCATCTTCGCTTTTATAAAAATGTAATGCAGTACTTAGAGTATTATCTAATTACTGTAAATTTCTATATTTGTATTATTTTCTTTACAGTATCAGGTCAGGTGCTTCTGAGAGAATTCAAACAAGAATCTTAATTCTTACATTTTTAAACATGCTGATGAATCTACAGTACCACTTTAATTTTACTTTTATTTTAATTTTCCTTTATTTCAACTCATTTTTGATGAACTTTGTAAAAAAGAATGTTATAAATCTTTATAATATGAAATATCAAATGAATGAGAAACATCTCTTGGCTTTTGTATGTGTTTCATTTTCTCTTAAATTGCTCAATATGAACATGCGGTATATGAACACCTGGATGCTCAGACAGTTTCTGTTGAGCTGGTAGCGGGTTATCACAGTATTGTTTACTTAAAGTCTACTTGCTTCAAATTTATAGCTTATTATATGCCTTATTGTATTTACTTTTAGTAGGTTCTCTTTTTATATAGTACTTGAGCACTCAACATATATACAATTTGATCATAATTCTACATTTTACTTATTCTTTTGCATCACACTTGTATATTTATATGTATGCCCTATATCAGTCTTTTATACCTTCTTAATAAATTAATTGTAAAATAAATTATGATATCCTAAGAGAAAATAGATCAGAAACTTAAAATGTACTTGGACAATATGTTCAATCAAATTTCTACTTTTTTATTTGTTGTGCCCAGGAATATGATACTGATATGTTAGATCAAGAGTTTGAAGACATGCATCTTTGGGAGTGGATCTTGCTCAGGAGTAGCCTTACATTTGGTGTCTCCATCTTCAGTGTTGTATCTCTTTTTGCTCTTTTATTACATTGAGGATGAGAGGTATTATTTTCATTTATAAAGCTCGTATCTAATAAATAGTTTATCTGTATATTTTCATTTACTTTCTGGGACTTATGTATTCTTATTCAGGATGTATGGATTATGGATACTAATGTATATATGTTTCCTTATTTTTTGCATTTATCATTGTGTTTCACCTCAATATAACTCCTTGGAAATGCGACCCCTCATCCTAGCTAGTGCCTCTAACCCAAGATGAGGAGTCGCAATGACCTCTAGTGTTGGGTTAGTTGCACTAACTCTGTGCCGGGGCATCACATCCCCACACCATAACCAAGATATATCAAGGATCTAGGGTTAGGATTGGGTTGGGAACTGATATGGGGGCCATCACAGTTGATATCAAATCAGGAGTTAGGAAAAATTTAAAATGATAATTTAAAAATTAGATTTGTTCAAATTAATTTCAAAAAAAATTAAAATACACATATATAAATTGTTTTATTATATTATGTTTGAGAGAATAAACTGCAAAAGGGTGTCATCCTCTTATCTTTGTGCACATTGATAAGTGCAGTTAAATAAACTAAGTGCTTCAAGTTACATTTCTTAGCAATATACTATTTATGTATATGTACTCTCAATATGTGATAACATAAAAATTTACTTGAAATTAAACTTCTTTTTTTATTTTTGATGATTTAGTGAAATGAAAGCATTTGGCATGAATTGCATAAGCATAAGCATCAAATTGCATTTGTGAACTATGGGATGCAGCACTCATCAATTTGAGTAAGACCTACGGGATGTATAAGGCATCATGGATATTAGGATTCCTTATGGTGCATGAGGTACTAATTGCATAATGATAGCATAAATCAGCAGCATTTTTAGATGCATATACAGTGACATTCATCGCAGTTTCCTTTCGGTATTTTATTTCAGTCTTTTATAGATTTTTGCTTCAACACTTTGTTTTTTTACTTACTACTTTACTTTGCTTTCTATTTTATACTATTTTTCAGCTTTTAATTATTTCAGTATATTTTGCAGTAGTTTTTTATTTTATTTAAAGTTAATTCTCTTTAAATTATATAAATAAATGTTGTAGCATTTTTATTATGCCAGACTTGTTTTCCAGCACGAGGTACTTTTCTTTTCTTTTGTTCAGAATATGATATTTTGGGATCTGACAATATGTCAGATCCTGGGCAGTTTGGAGAGCTAGCATTGGAGACCATGCATAAGATCCAGGAGGACCTAATAGAATAGTATAAGACTCAGCATTTACTCTTTTAGTTACTTTTAGTTGATATTGAGAGACTTTTATTTTTTTTATTTTCAACTTAAAATAATAGTTTGTAATAATATATATCTGGATGTATATTCTATTATTTCCTTTCTGAGATGCTTATTTTTAGTTAGCCCTGTGATGAATGTCCGGATGAATGCTTATAGCTTCTGCACTTTGATTATTTTCCTATTTATACTTAGTATTGTGATGTGACCAATAGAAAATGCTCATATAAAGTACTCATATACATTAAAAATATTCTTCTTATCTTACTAAGTTCAATATATACAAGCATTCCATTTAATACTTAAGATAAGGGTACTACCTATCTTAAGGGTTAGTCTCTAGTTCTACATTGAGTAGACTCTCATTATTTGTAAATCCTTCCCAAGTAACGCACCGTTTCACCACTAATTGCTTTAGGTATTCACTCCTTAAACCTCCTTGCTGCTCATGGTGACAGGATGGGGCATTACACTGATGCAGTGAATATATTTAGATTATGTATTTCTATTTTATTTTAGTATTTTTAGACATAAAATATTTTATGAGCCTGTAACTCTATATTTAGGGCTAAGCTATGAGATAAAATTGTGTTTTTAAAGTTATAGCATTATAGACTTATAGTATAACCATTTATTTAATATTTTGTCATATTATTTTTATATTTTTTAGGGTTTTAAACCTTATAATAAGTTATTTGCATATTTTATGGTTCATGTTGCAAGTGCAAGCTAATGATGTGATTTTGTTTATATTCTGCACTTCCATTTGATTTCTTAGTATTTTTAGATATGGAATATTTTATGAGCCAGTAACTTTATTTTTAGGAATATTAAACTTTGTCTAGTATTAAGTCAAGCAAATGAAAAATAGAAAGTTTTTAACCTAGATACATTAGATAAGGGAAAATCAATAGATGTTGAAACTAGTAACTTTTTGTTACATCTGCATACGATAACAACAAAGTTATAAATATATTGGAAAAGATGATTATAACAACTGAGTTACCTTTTCAGTTTGTAGAGTAATCTTATTTCAACTACTTTGCACATATTTTGAATACTAACTATAGGAAAACTTATAAAGAAATTATACAAGCTGAATGCTCGTAAGCTTATGAAACAGAAAAAAATAAGATTAAGAAATTTCTAAAGTTTGTGAATCACATTTCTTTAACAATTGATTGTTGGACTTCAAATCAATTAATAGGTATATGAGTTTAACAGCACACTACATTGATTCAGATTGGGTGTTGCAATATTTCATTATAAATTTTATTGACATTGAACCTCCGCACATCACACATGACATTTCTAATGCCATTAGTGAGTGCGTAATGCAGTGGGGCATACACAAAAAAGCTATGACAATTACATTTGATTATGCAGCAATGATTTTGTCCAAAAATTTTGAGAACACTAATAAACTTTTTTTAAAGAAAAAATATTTCATATTCGTTGTTGTGCACTTTCTTTAGATTTGATTGTTCAAGAAGGCCTTAAGGATCACAATAACATTATTGAAGTTGTTAGAAAGACTATTATTTATATTAAGAACTCTTCAAGCCACTTAAAAACATTCTATTAGATTGCAAGTTTAGTTGGTGTATTAAATTGCAGAGATCTTTTAGGTGATGTAAAAATAAGGTGGAACTCCATATTCTATATGCTGGATAGTATATTTCATTATAAATAGTATTGCATGAATTTTTTAGAAAAGATAATGAATTATTTTAGGATTTGACTAATGATGATTGGATAAATATGATAGAATTAAATGTATTCTTAAAGTTTTTGAGAATGCTTCAAAGATATTCTTAGGTACAACATACTCAACTGCTAGTCTTTTTCTTCCTAAAATGATTCAAATTAAATGTATTCTTGAGAGTAGGGTAAGTGAGAATGATAGCTTTGTTAGTGTAACAAACCTAAGTTATAACCCTAGCTAGATTTGGATTAATTGAGCTAAACTAAGCCTTGATTTTGATTCCATTGGACTTAATTGGTCATTTAAACCTAAACCTAGAAGTTTGGAATCATTTGGAGCTTAAATGGAAAAATTGATATTTTTGGGTATTTTTGAACCCTAAGAAATACCTAAAATAATTTAATCTCCAAATCAAAATCTGATTTCATTTTTGAATTCCTAATCCCCAAATTAGCTAAGGGTGAATTTTTAGGAATTTTTAGAGCTCATTTGGTTTTAAATTGGATTTAAGATATTTTAGAATAATTAAATATTATTTAAATGGTTTTATTTATATTTAAATTAGATTTTTATTAAAATTTAATTCGGTGGGATTTGCTGTCCGGACCGCGGCAGATTCGCTGCGGGTCCCGACAGCAGCTTAGCCTTATAAGCCAATGGATGTGTGTGCACGAATCGCGGCACAAGATCAGACGGCGCTGGATCGTATTGCCAAGATTTCGTGCCACCCGTCGGATTAGATAGATGATCCAACGATTGGCAGCGCGCCCGCTGTCCGTTAGTTAAGATCGGTATCGAGCCGTCCAAACCCAACGGCTTCGCTGATCAGACGGCTGAGGAAGGACCCCAGCTATTCACCTTCGTCCCCGCTCGCCCCCAGCCCCGACTGAGGAGATTCGCAAATATTCGCCACGTCAGGGTTGTCTGCCACTCCTCCATCCATTTTCTGCAGACCGTTAGCATCTTCCCATTAATGGCCGAACCTAGGGAGCTGGGTAGGGTGGTCGGGTCAGTCCAATTGAAGGCGACTAAGTGAACTCCTCGGCCCGAGCCTAATGCTTGAGCCTCAGCCATGGTTCCACCTCCCCTAAACTCCCTCGGCCTATAAATAGCCGTTCCCCAGTCCAGTGAGCTCGTTTGCTCACTGAAATCCTCTGGAGTTCTCCCCTTCCTCTCAACTAGTCTCCATTAAAGTTGCTGCCATTACAGAATATTCCCAGGGCTGTAAATTGCTGATAGTGGGTGCGGTTTGGTGTTCAAACCCCAAGGAACCTGCTTAGAGCTCAGCTGCCCCAGCGTCTTCCGTCGTGCTAGGCTCGCCATTTCCTCAGGTACAACCCATTCCCTTCCTTCTGTCGAGCTAAATTTAGCTCGGCTCTTCCTCGCTCAAGCCGTAGATGATGCGTATGACCTCTCCCTAGCTCCCATGTGGATGTAAGAGTCTGTGGGTGAGGTCTGGCAGTGGGACAAACAGCGAATTTGTCATCTGAGCGCACTGCCAGAGGAACCTCTGGCTCGCCTAATGCCACGTTCTCATGCACAATTAGCCATCTAATTAGTGCTAGAACCTTTGGGCGATGATTGTAAACTGGTATCGATAGTTTGGTTCAACCAGATTGATCGTTTCGATTGGGAACGATCGATCCAGTCGCGGCTCTAGACGGTAAAATACGACGAGTAGCACCCCAGTGATCTAGACCACCTCAAAACCTTTCGAGTCGACCTATCGCTTCCCCATCGATCCCTGAATGTGTAGGGATCAAGATAGCTGTGACCCGTGGACTCTGTGAGGAGAATTCACTCCTCACAGGTGCACCTTCTGGGAGGTCTCGGTCGAATGGCACTCCATCGATCTGGCGCCTCCCAATTAGGGCTTCTTGGTTTAATCGACGCGTCTGGAGTCAGGGATCGTGTAGCCATTGAAATTGGGGCTTGGCGTGACCGGAGCGCGGAGAATTTGATGCTGGAAGCTAGATTTAGGGTTCGGGCTGCGGGCGCGTGCGAGAGGAAGAAGATGATGGCATTTTGGCCGGGTCGACCCCAACCCACGTGTTTTGAGAGCGGGCCAAAAATTAATAAAAGGATTTTTGTAATTAAAATCCTTAAGGAAATTAAATATTAATTGGAAACCTATGGTTTTAGTTTAAATAAAAATTCAGAATAAATTAACTTGATATCTTTAGCTATACAAATCCAAATGGTATGATCTAATATACCATTTGAATAAAAAAATACAAGGAATCTAAATATAAAATAAAATCACATATTCAATGGTTAGATTTAAAATGATTTCTTAAACCATTTTTGTTTTAAATTAAATCATATTAAATTTAATAATTATCCAAACCTGGAAATTTAGGGCTCTAATCACTTATGTGACCATAGAGAATAATCAGGGACCCTTAAACCTAATTTTGGACCTTTAATTTCCTTAATCATGCCTTAATCACCCTAAATGAGGATTAGTTATTTACACCCTAATGGAGTCTCTAAAATTGGGGAAGTAAGCTCTTAATACTATATTAGATCTATTAGAACCTAAGGGTAAGGTTGGATTGCCCTAAGGATGCTTAAATTTACTAATCACCCTAATTAGCCTAATTAAGTAATTAGTGATAATTAGCCTAATTAAGTGGTCAAAATCTGAGATGAGTGAAACTTCTACTTCATTAATCAATATGAAATTTATTAAAATAGATTAGATCTAATTTGGATAGCTAAACCCTAAAAACCCAATTTTAGCCTTAAGAGAGGCAATTTGGTCATTTTGACCAAAGTATGTTTAAATGCTCCTTAAACTTGGAAATTTTAGTAAATTAACCCTAAGTTAGATTAGAAATGTTCTCTGAACTCTTAGACTAATAATAATATTAATGTGATCATTGATTTAAGAAATCTTCAATTTAGCCCTAATTAAGACACTTAGATCTTAAGTGACCCTAAAGAAGTAGCTTAAGCTTAGCCCTTAAATCTAATCATTTCAATTATCAAAACCACTTTGATAAGTTCAATTTAATTAACTTATGAGCTTAAAATTCTAAAAGAAATAATAATGGAAAATTCTAAGTTAAAATCTAGCTTAAAGTCTAAAGTGATCAAACATCAGATCCTTAGATTTTAAGTAGCCTAAAAGGATCAATATGAGTTTGATGTTCAATCTAATACTTAAAATTGTCAATTTCAACCTTAATAAGCTCCATATAGTTTAACTATGAACTTAGATTCTAAAATAATCACAAATGGAAGCTCTTAAGATGAAACTCTAATTTAGAGATCTAAAGTGCTCAAACCTCCGATCTTTAGATCTTAAGATCTTAGACTTAGATCTTCAATTTGAAATTGAACCATCTCTAATTGAAATTCTTTAATGATTGATTATTTAATCTTTTGAAACCTTCCATGTGGGTATAGGATGATTCAATCTATAAGATAAGGAAATTATCTTAAAGATTGAATATAGATCTTAGATTCTCAAGTTCTTAATCGATTATTTTATCTTATAATCAGTAGAATATCCTTTCGCTAAGTTCTTAGTTCCTGAATCTTTCAGCTTATAGAATCCTTTACCTTTATGTTGGGTAATAAGTGTGAACCCTAGATCCTTGTTAGAATATTACCTTGGATTTAGGATTTGAACTCAACATAGGGTTTAAGTTCTAAATCATTAAATCTTGATTTACTTAATCAAGATTTGGGTAAGAGAGTAAAATATAAAATTAGGTTGTTGATTTACTTACTTAAACCATATAGTCATCACATGATTTTGGATTAGAACTTGTTAAGTTTTGATATTAACTTTAAGGACGTAAATCTGAGATTCTACTCGATAGCTGGATATTGGAGATCCTAAACTTGTACCTTCTCAGAGTAGTTAGATTAGGTAATTAGATAACATCAGATGTCACATAGTCTAGATTGAGTCTCTTGCTTACTTTGACTAGATTGCTTAGCATACCTTGGATATTGAGCTTTATTCCTTGAGCATAATAGGAAAACTTAGGATATGGATGATATATCCTAAGTTAGTATTTGAATTGCATATCATTCAGTTTTGCCTTGTTTATAGTTAGTAGAATATGTCCTAGCTTAGTCTGTCTCTTTAGTAGTAGTATTATATAGATTGAACTTAGACCTAGCATATTTGGATGGCTAGGCTGGGGATTGATTGATTGATATTGGAGGCCTTGTATGGCCTATTGGCTGGTATGGCAGTACTATATATTAGGCTTATCGCTACTTTAGCTGGATTGTATTATTTTCTGATTTGCCTTGCCACATGCTTCAGTGGCCTTATTTTCAGTATTTGCTCGCTTTGCCACATGTCTCAGTAGCTTCATATTTCATAGATTGCTTTGCTTTTGCCACATGTCTCAATGGCTTTTATTTTTTTTCCTTTTCTTAATTAGCATGTTGTATATATACTCATATGTTTACTTATATATATTGGCATATTTAAGATGCTAGAATTGCATATTTTTAGTACTTGTGTTTCTTTTATATACTCAGCATGTGTTAATATGATCATAATCATGTTAGGAGTGGGTTTATCATAATAGTTGCAGTTCTTTTAGCTTTTTGCCTCACCTTAATTATTTTGCATTGTATGCTGGGTATAAATGGATAGTTTATATTTACCCATTTCTTTCATAACTTATTGCACCCTTTACTGCCTGCATGTGTAGTTAAATTAAAATGTGATATTTTAAAATGTTCAGCTCATTAAAATAGCCTAAAATGTACTTAGACAATTGTCTAACTATAACCTTTTTATTTTGTTGTCTGGGGCCCTAGCATTTGTGATACTGACAAATGTCAGATTCAGACGTGTTCGTGGGCAGTGTCGCAGAAGAGGAGCAGGTTCAGGAGGAGGATCGTGCTGCTGCTGTTTAGTTAGATTTTTGCCTTTTATTTTAGTGAGATGGAGAGACATTTTTCATTCTCTTTAAACTTCATTTTGTAATAATTAATTTTGGATGTATTTCATTTTTGCATTATGATGAGTTACTGTATTGTATTTTCTTTTCCTACTATGTATGCTTGTGGATGTTACTATATTATTCATTGCTTCCGCCACTTTGATATTTGTATATTGATGATATTATAGCACTTGGTGACAAGTCCTTGGCTTAAGGTAGGTTGGGTTTACCTAACTTTATTTAAGTCAGGGATTTTCCATAGTTGGAGCACTGTACTTCCTTGTTGTTAGTACGGGGGGCCCACAGTTAGATTGAAGTGCATTTCAATAAATAAAAATTTTGACAAGTAATAGGTTGATACTAACTTATTAATATGTATTGTCATTGTGCTTGATCTAAGGAGAAAAATGGCATTTATTATTAGATTAATATATACTGGCTCTACCCTTAATGAGAAAATTGAGTAAGTTTTATAAAATTTGTATGAACTGTATGGCTATTATTATGTAGACAAGTTCTTCAAAAAGTTTGTTAATACTTTAAGGCATCACTAGTTCAAGTTATTCTTAACTAGGAAAATCAGTTTTAAGAGAATTTAACTTTTTTTGGAGTCTGCTTGTGCCAACCAACTAATTAAATCAAAGATGGGGCTTTATCTGGATGAGAATTGCATTAAATTGTCTCTAGAACAAATATCTTCATTTGATGTTCTAGAATGGTATAAAATGATTTCTTTAAAATGGCCTATATTAGCAAAGATGGTCAAAGATATTCTTACTATTCATATTACAACTGTTGCTTTCGATTTTGCATTTAGTGCAAGAGGTTGTGTACTTGATTATTACAGATGTTCATTATCACCATGTATAATACTCTTATTTATATGGAAAATTGGTTTACTAGGTCTCAAACCAATCTTACACACTTAGAAGAAGATGTAAAATTTTGTGTTTTATATATTCTAATTTATAAGATAGATAAATTGGATATAAGTTTAATTGATTTATTTTTGGGCTTTTTCTGTATATGAAGAGAAACTAAAATACTCTATACTAGAAGATGAAGCATAATTGTGTAGGATCTACTAGTATACTCAATTTAACCAAGTGATTATTTAATTATGAGTACTTTAAGTGTACTGTACTTAGTTGTTTTTTGTATAACTCTTAATAGCATATACGATATAACTTTTTTTGTGCTCATGGTTTTTTTTATATAACTTAAAAGGATTTTTTGATTTTTTATATTTAATTACCAAATCATAGTAATGTCTATTTAGTTCAATCCTCATTACTGTATACTGACTCTTTTTATTTAGATTCTTATTTAAGCAAGTTTGTAATGGAAAAGGGACTATGATGAAAAATAATCATTTCATATTAAATGTAATGTGATATTTAGACCTTTCATAAATAGTTATGATTGCTTCAAATTTATGTTTTTTTATTATACCACTTTTCTTTTCAAATTTATGATATTATATATATGGTTGCCAACTTGCCACTATTTGGGATGATGCTGCTTGGGTTGCTGCCTTTACAGCTACTGCCTCTGTTACTACTACCTCTAAATAATTTTGTATTAAATGTAATATTAATTATGTGATATTTAGACCATTTCACAAATAATTATGGTTATTTATATTTTTTTACTATACTACATTTCTTATCAAATTAATGATACTATATTGTTATGTTGTTGTTGCTTAGTCTGCTACTGCTTGAGTTGTTGCTGCTACCTTTAAATAATTTTATATTAAATATAATATGAATTATGTGATATTTAAAGCCTTTCACAGATAATTGTGATTATTATTTTTTTTACCATACTGCATTTCTTTTTAAATTTTTGATGATATATTAATATGGTTGTTGTTGCTTTGTTTGTTGCTGCTTGGGCTGCTGTTATTGCCTGGGCTACTATTGCTGCCTATACTGCTGTTATCTAGGTTGTTGCTGTCTCTACTGCTGTGGCGACCCGCTACTAGGTCAGCATAGCTAATTCAGCATTAGGTGCTGTAACAGTCCAAACTCTTAAGCACCAAGGTATTATCCACTTTATTTTGGAAGGCCTCATAATTTTTCCCTTAGAAGATAGATTCCTAATAGGTCACCCATCTTGGGAGTGCTCCTACCTGAGCACGCTTAACTTTGGAGTTCTAATCAGGAACTCCACCGTTATCTAAAAAGGTGCATCGATGTTTAAGAGTTTCACTTATTACTACTTAAGTGAGTATTTACAATCTCCCCAACTTATGTAACTGATGTCATCGTCAGTAACCAAACAGATCCAAGAACCATCTATTGGGTAGATATGACTAGAGGTAACCCTTACAAGCTCAAGAGGTACCCACAACCATGTAGCACCTTAACCATCATGGGTTCAAGAGGCTGCTCATATGAAGTGGTAACTTTACCCTATATGGCATATAGCCTTATCTAGCACCTTATGGTCTACTCTACTACCATTTATAATAACCCAAACTCTTAAACACCAAGATATTGTCTACTTTGGCCTAGAAGGCCTCACAGTTTTGCCTTTAGAGGATAACTTCCTAATAGGTCACCCATTATGGGAGTGCTCCCACCTAAGCACAACTTAACGTTGGAGTTCTTATCAAAAACTCCACCATTACCTAAAAAGGTGCCTCGATGTTTAAGAGTTTCACTTAATACTACCTAAATAGGTCTTTACAGGTGCTCACTTCTCAAAATCATATCAGAGTTTAGAATGATAATGTATTTAGAGGAGTATAAAATACACACTTCCACATTTATTGCAATATTCAAAATACCAGAATAATAAAGGAAATATATTCATTATAAAAATAATAGTTATTTTATAAAATCTGTTACAAACTAAGTAAAAATTTAAAACTGTAAGAAAATCAGCATCTAAGTTGCTCCATCATGTATTAGCTCTTCCTCAAAGGCTTTATCCAGAGATTGTTCTTGAACTACCATATATATATATATATATATATAATAGGGTGAACCAAGAAAAAAGAAAAGAAAATAAATTATTTAATTAGACACAATGGTCAAAGTAAGATTTGTAGTATATCAACATTTGCATTTAAGTGGCATGATCATGCATGAGAAGCATATACAAATAAAATATGATATTTAAATATGATATACTTATAATTATGAATGCAATATACATATTTAAGATATGTGTTCATTTTGAAAGAAAATACAGTAATATAAAATATTTATTATGCTGGACAAAGTTACTAAATAATTGAGGAGCTAGATATGTCTATCTAACTATCTGAGATATTGGTTTCTCACTAATTACACATTCTCTCTCAAATGCTATGTGCAGTCTCTTTATTTCTTCATGTTTTAGCCTATCCTGGCCTAACGTATTATCTGTACAAATCTGAGATTAATCTGAATAAACCCATGATACTAATTTTTGATCATTTATTTTAAGTTATGAGCACAAAATCTTATATAAATATATCAAAGTGGGTCAATACTTAATAGTGAAGTAAATGTTGTAAATGAAATAATTAAATGAAAAGAATAATATTTTTCATTTTATTTTAATTAAAATATTAATATTAATATTATCTTAGTTATTTATCTTTATATATTGAAAATAATAATTTTTTTCTTATTATTATAACCAATATATATATGTATATATATATATATATTAAATGAAAAAAAAAATGATAAAAATGAAAATTTCAAAAATTACAAAATATATACAAATATAAAAAAAATGAAAGAAATGAAAATTGTAAAAATTATTAAATATATACATATATAAAAAAAGAAAATAACAAAAATGAAAGTTACAGAAATTATGAAATATATACATACATAGAAAAAAAGAAAATGGCAAAAATGAAAATTGTATAAATTAAGAAATATATACATATATAAAAAAAATGACAGAAGTGAAAGTTGCAGAAATTAGGAAATATATACATATAGAGAAAAAAAAATAGAAATGAAAGTTGCAGAAATTAGAAAATATATACATGTATAGAAAAAAAATATATATATATACATATATAAAAAAATGACACAAATGAAAGCTATAGAAATTAGGAAATATATACATATATATAAGAAAAAAAAAGAAAATGACTGAAATGAAAATATAATAATAGTAGCAATAATAATATAATAATAACATTATTATTTTAATTAAAAGAAGAAGAAAAAATGAAAAGAATAGAAAATATTTCATTTATTTCTCATTTCTTACTCTATATTGTCGTTGATGAGGTTTTACTAGAGATCAGTAGGGGGAATCGATGGTGGCTGAGGAAGATGAGTGGGGGAAGGGAGAGGGGGAGGAGAAGGAAGTGGGGGTGGGGGAAGTGAGGAAAATGGGGGGGTGTATTTATTAACTTATTTTTTTAATTAATTAATTAATTTCTCTCTCATTCATTATTTGGATGAGATGGATGAGAGAAAATTTATCATAATTGTTGGAGTGTTCAATTTGATATTCTCTACCTCCTTCTTATCCCTTCTTTCTCTCTACTTTCTCTCTACTTTCTCTTTCTTCCATATATTTTCCAAAAAATAACAAAACTTAACACAAAAGTGTATCTTGATGAGAAAAACACACTCATGCAAAAAAATATCAATTTGGAGCAATATTTTATTTTTTATTAATTTTTGAATTTAAAACTTTAAAAATTAATTATGGTCATTCTGGAGTTCTAAATTTGATAAAACTTTTTCAGTAGTAATTTTATAATATTCTTAATCTAATGACACTAAAATTACTGAATTTGGATTTGTATTTAATATTTCCACTTTACTAAATTTAAATAATTTAAAAATTAATTTAGAAGTATTCATTATCTAGATTGCTCCTAAACTTGAGCATTACGATCACACAAATATACTCTATCCAACAATATTTTTAATTTGCCTTAATTTTGAAGTCACTCGAGATTCTGATTTTTGAGTTGAGTTTAGTCATAATTATCCTAGTAACTACTTGGGTTGTTACAGTAATTATTTGGGCTGCTACTATTTAGGTTATTATTTGCGACCTCTATATCTACTACTTGAGATATTACTGCTTATGCTATTATTGCCTGGGTTATTGCTACTTTGGTTTATTGTATGTCTAAAAACCATAAAATTAAATAGAAGTACAGAATGTAAATATAATCACATCATTAACTTGCACTTGTAGCTTGAATTCTAAAACATGTAAACAACTTACATCAAGATTAAAAACCCTAAAAAACATAAAAAAAATATGACATGTTAAACAAATTGTCAAACTATAAGTCTGTAAGGCTGTAACTATATAAACACATTCAACTCACAGCTTAATCTTAAAAATAGAGTTACATGCTCATAAAATCTTACTATCGTATATATTTGGGTTGCTACTACCTCTATTATTATTTGGGCTACTGTTGCCTTTATTGATGCTTGGGTTGTTACTGTCTTTATTGATGCTTGGGCTATTGCTGCCTTTGCTAAGACTTGGGTTGCTGCTGACCTACTACTGCATTGGCTGCCTCTACTAATACTTATGTTGCTGACATGTTACTACTTGGGCTGCCTCTGTTGCATTTCTAAAAAGCCTAGACAAAATATACAAATTGTAAAAAGCTCATAATTTATTGCATGTCTAAAAATCCTAAAATGCTTACATCATACTGTATTATTCTGCATTGTTATTATAATGTCATTGACTCATTGCTGCAGCATTTTGTAATAACTTTTTTATTTTATAAAGTATTTGAACTTATTTTTTTATTTTTATTTGTTTGATTTGAATTTGAGCAATCATTTGAGATGGCTAGATTGGGTCTATAATAAATGATTACTACTGCTAAGCCTCTTATGCCATAGCTTTAAGAAGTGATGCTAATCTAAGTTCTCTTTAAAAAAAGTAAGTGAGCTACAATCAAAATCAGTCAATCAGATAATTCAAATATTTTAGTGTTAATTTAAATAAGTATTATTTGCAATTTAATTTTTATTTGCAATTTATTGTATTTTTCACTTGAGTTATTATAATATTTTTTGTGCAGATTTTACATGTTTCATACTTATGATTATGAAGATATATACTAAACATGCATGTTGCATACTTGCATGAGTTTAAAGTGCTTTGTCTTGGGCCTTGCTATTTTTGCCTTGCTAGAATGCTAGGAGTAAGCTTCCAAAGTTACAGTCTTAGGTGTCCTGCACATCTATTAAATGATTATTAATTATTGTTGAATGTTGAGACTTGAGTGACTTGAGTTGGATCATTGTTGCTTCTAATTTATATTAAATTAATATATAATTTTTCCATATCTATGTTGCATACTTGCATGTGCAATAATAAATGTTTTAGCCCTAATTTAATTTGTTGAATTTTGAAAGGTTATATAATATATTTTATAATATTTACTATATTTTTTATTTCTAAAATTAAGACTTCTAAAAAAAATATGTTCTTATTTTTTTGAGGTGACTTGAATTTGAATGAGTTGAATTTAACTCGACTCGAACAAGATTCAAGTTTGAGTTGAGCTTAACTTGAAATTTTCAAGTTCGAGCTTAGCATGACTCGCTCGAACTCGAATCGATGGTAGCCCTATATATATGTGAATGATATTGTAGCCCAGTGATTGTGGCTCTGGATTTGTTATTCCAGGTTGAGAAAAAAATGTGTGTGTGTGTGTGTGTGTGTATATATATATATATATATATATATATATATTATATATTCGTCCCATATAAATCACAAATACAAATTATATTATTTAAAAATATTTATTTAAACATAAATTTAAAATTATAAAAATACTAAATGTTAGACGAAATATATTTCTCATTAGCCTTTAGATTTTTTTTCAAAATTCTTTTACAAAATCACTAAATTTAGTTGGGGTAATCTCACCACCCGAATTACTCGAATTACTCTAAGTGACATACCAAATCGAAAAATCCAACTTTTCAGCATAAATTAAACAAACAATCAATCAATAATAAAGTAACTTAATTGCACTATAAAAGTATTACATTGTAATCAAATTATATTTATAAATATTCCAAAATTCAAATTTATTACTTAAATTATTCATAAATATCAAAATTTATATTTTTACAGCAATTATAAAGTTTGTAAATTAATTATATATTATTTGAAATGAAAATTTCATTTTTATAAAATTTTTTTAATTATGGTTAAATAAGAAATTTAGATTTTCAGCTGATTTTGTGTCATCTAAAAGGTGTTCTTATAGTATTTATTTTCTATTGATGTCTAAACATAAAATATTCTATATATCTCAGAGAATATGCATGCCAAAAATCACAATTGGATTCTTTGTATTTTAAAAATTATATCATTTCAAATTCTTGAAAATTTTCTAAAATTTCAAAAATATTACCTAAGTTCAAATTTGTGATTTTTTAGCAAACTATAAGCACTTAAATGACCTCCTTAATGATATAATCAACTCAAGTGCTTAACAGAGAAAATTTTCACAATATATCCAAAATTGTGTTTGCCAAAGATCAACATCTAACTGTGCTTGGAATTAAAATTATACTAAGCTAAACATCAAGACAATTTCAAAAAAAACTATTTTAAATTTGAAATTTTATAGTTTTTATTAAACTTTGAGAACTTAAATGATAACCCTAAAGTGCTCAATATTCTGGGAAGTCTTCAGTAAAGTTCTTCCTAATACATAGGGAAATCTATAAGTAAAAGTATAGCTTTGTATTCTATGTGATAAAAAATTTATAAAGTTTCAAAGTATTACCAAAATTCTGAAATTTTAGAAAATTCAAAAATTTTTCTAAGTAAAAATTCAGAAATATTTTTTTCTTATACTTTGGGATTAATTTAAATTAGTATAGAAGCAAAATTATTAAATAATTTCTTCTAATAATATGCAACTAATATATAGAAGAACATATGAGAAAAGATTTCAAGTCTTAAAAATGATGTATCTAAGAACTATGGCAAAGCAAAATTATAAAAAAAAAATTATTTTTTTTTAAAGTATGACAAAATTTTAAAAGAGATTAAAACTTTAAGAATTTTATCAAAATGAAAAAATCTTGTATTAAGCCTTTGCTTATCATGAGGAGATCTAAATCAAATTGAAAGATGATTTGCATGCATGCTTTGATCTTATAAATAAAATGAGATAAAATAATGATAATTACCTTACGGAGAAATTTAGAAAATTTGATGGAGAGTTCTTCTTTGGATCCCTTCTCTAAGATGATTTGAATATCTTAGGAAACTTCTTGGATCTCTATGATAGCCTTAAGAGTATGAGAGATTTAGGGGAAAAAAGAGATGTGGAGAAGTTCTTGAAAATAGAAAGAGAAGTGTTTGAGAAGAAGAAGAATTTGGAGGTGATGGAAGGAGATAAAGGAGAGGTGTTTGCTAAGAGAGGAGAAGTCTAAATAGAATTGCAAATGCTGAATTTTTCTCTCATCTACAGCCTTTAAATATATAGAAATAAATTGCATAAGTCAAAATAAAAATGGATGGTTTAGATTAAGAGGTAAATTTTGTCTTTATTTGAAATGAAAATAAGATAATAATATTCCTAAGGGGTATATTTGCAAAGATAAATTTTAAGAAAAGATAAAAATTATAAATTAGCTCAATTTAAATAAATAAATAAATAAATGAAAATTTAAATTTTTATAAATTCAGAAAATCAAAATTTAATAAATATTAAATTTAAGGTATCAAATTAAAGGTCTTGTCGATACAATTCCAACGATACCAAAAACGTCAAATTTGGACGAATGGTTAAGCGGCAATTAGCCCGATACATTTACAAAATATTTAATTTAATTATTTAATTTAAATTCTAATTAAAATAACCATGAAGAATTTGGACGTAAATTAATTTTTTTAATTTGTCAAATATTCTTTAAAATTATTTCTAATATTACTGTAATCGTAATATAAAATAACAATAAGTAGATAATTAAAATTATATTTAATAATTATATTTAATTAATTATATTAGAAATAAACGTATATTACATCGCGTTCATCACCCCTCAATTAGCTAGGGGTAAATATTTAGAAGTTTTCTGAATATAAATAATCAATTAATTTTAATTAGGAAATTAGTATAATTTAATTAAATATTAATTTTATATTTCCCTAAATAATGGCGCTATTCGCCCGCGCCGTTATCTCCTACCGTTAGTCCTGCCGTTCGATCGAACGGCATGATCTGACCGTCCGATCAAATGATCGGACGGTCCCATGCCCGTCTCCCTCATCTTCTCCAAAATCCCCTCCAAGTGTCGATCGTCACCCCGCTCGCCCAACCACTGCGTTCAGCACCTCGCCTGCTCCGCTTGTACTACCAATAACCCTCCGTTCAACCGATCTCATCCTTTTTGCACATTTAGGAGCCTACCTAGTGCAGTAGGAGCCGATAACCCGCATGAACCCTCAGGACCGACCATTTCCATGTATCTTGATCTCACTTGATCCTTATGCGATTACTGAATGTCTCTTCTGAAATGCTATTTAACATCTTCAAGTTTCGTTTGATTGCATCTAATCGAAATCAAGTATCGCCATTTGCTTAATTTTTTTATTCGATCCACAATATTGTACAGTCTCGCTCAACCCATCCGTAAGACCTGACTTAGCTCTAGAGTTTCTGCTCGATCAAGTTCACCCCGGGCGTGGGTTCAGCCACCAGTGGGTAGATCTCGTCCTGTAGCCATGTGGGCCGGTGCCAACCACCGTCGGGAGGGCCACCAAAGGGCATGCCCTAGTCTCCCTGTCTCGGGTGCGAGACGGGAGGGCGGGGGTTCACTCCAGGTCGGGTTGGGTCGGGCCTACCCGACCCGCGCGTTCACTCGCGGGCCAACTCGTCAGTCGTTGTCCTTGTGGGGCCCGCGCGTCTCCTCGCAACCAACGAGGTCGTGCCATGTGTACCTCTGTGCCCTGCCTTATCGATCCATCCGCCAGCCGTGGGACCCACTCTGCGTCTAATGGGATGCCGTGGGGACTGTCGTTGCCAGAATCTGCATATTCATTTAAATTAAATAAAATAGAATAAATTAATATAGTTTGAATAAATTAAATTAATTTAAATACAAAAATTTTAAACCCTCATAATTATTAATTTATAAATCTAAATAAATGAATATATATCTTATTTTGCTCAGAAAAATGAGATGAATATTATGGTAGTGTCAAATTTCTTGTATGACAATTATTTAATGTAGTGATATTTTATGACCCCCGCACTTGTATCCAAAACTTTCCCTAGCCATAACTTTGTACTTAGTGACCCAAATATAGCTAATATGGGTCTCATTTTAATTAGAAGAGTGTCTAATTTGCCCTGATAGTATTAGTTTTGTTGTTAGATCATTAGTTTGACTAATCACTTTTACGACCTTCCCTAATTACCTCTTAATATCCTAGAAATTGATTGAGCCCATAACTTAGTCAATTGGACTCTAAATTAGGTCATCCAATATACCATTTAAATCATAAAATCATAACCTATAGTGAACTAAAATAAAATTAGGGTTTTGACCACTATAGATCTTAATTTTCCCTAATTACCCCTAACCCTAATTAGGTCATAACTTGACCATTTGAGGTCCAATTTAGGTCTACTTCTAATTGAAGCACTCAATGTGATATAGGGATATTATAGCCACTGAGTTTGCTGAATTTGGACATCAAATGAAAATGTTAGGTTTGGGCCCTTCCTTAAGCCCTAAAATTACATATTTAACCCTTGAACTTGAAATCATGATAACTCATCCAATAGATATTAGAATTTAGTGTTCTTAGACTCTATAGAATTCTTAGTCAATAACCAATAATAAACTAAATGAATTTTTAGATTTTATTAGATGAAATTACCAAACTATTCTCATAAGTTAGAATTCTTAATTTGAACCCATATGGCTTAATTCTTGTCTAAATTTAGTGATCTTACTATCTATCTTCATGTTAGATAGTAAAGAATCATTTTGCATCAAGAAAATCTAGTTTGGAACCTTAAATCAGAAAGTAGTATTTTAGACCATTAAGTAGGGGCAAAACTGTTATTTTGCCTAAATTTTGAGTTAAGTGCTCTTAACCCTTCAAATTTTATTTAAATCATTAAAAATAGTAATAAAACTGAATTAGAATGAATTTAAGTCATAAATCTCATAATTTGGATAATTTAATAAAAATCCTAATTAAGGCTTGAAAATCCCTAGGTAAGGATAATGCACCTTACTTAGCTAAAATCTTTCTTCAATCTCCCTAACTGAACAAAAACAATAAATGAAGTTAAATTGAAATAAATTCCATCAACTCCTAAAAATCCCTATATCATTTTCATTAAGAGTCTATTAAGATCTACACTTCACATTAGGATTTTCTCCTTAGGAATAGGAATATATATTAGGTTAGATTTTATTCATTAAATAAAGTAGGTTATTCAATGAATGGAACCTTAGTTTTATTAGTTTCTAGATTTTCATAATTTAATTCTGATTAAAAATAATAAAATCATTCTATTAAGCTTGATTTTACTAAATAAGATTTGCCTTAATCATTAGTTCATTTTTAAAATTTTAAACCCTAGATCTTAAGCTTTACCTTTAGATTACGTGATTAACTCCTATTCGTGGAGCTTAATTCAAAATCCCTAGATTATGTGATCATATATTAGCTTAAAATATCTAAATTAATCAATTAGGACTTGATGATTTATTACTTAACTTATAGTCAATTATGATTAAATTAAATTATAACCTGATCAATTTTAATTACTTTTAACTTATAAGGCCATGTTTGTAAGTTATACTTGATAGTAGAAATTGGAGATCCTGAAATTGTGTAATTTAGAATAGTTGAAATGGCTTAAGTAGATAATAACCGATGTCACCATGTATAGTAGAGTTCTTGCTCACTTTTGATTTACTTGTGCTTTTGCAAGCCTTGTATTTTGTGACATTACTTTGAACATGACATATAAGATAACATTGTTGCATTAAATGAAAACTTTAGAATAATTAGGATAACATTTGCATTGGGTTCAGTTTTTTGATAGATTCTGGTGCACATTTACCCCAATTGATTGGGGTAAGGGGAAATTATGATTACTTAATATTACTCATTGAGGAGTTTATTGTTAAGTTATAACCCACTAGGGTAAAAACCCAAATTTGATATAATTTGGCCCCACTAGGGTTCTATGGTTCTTAAAATTTAAAAACTGTGAATTTTTGGTCATTTCAGCCAATTCTGGACCAATTCGAACAGTTCTGGGAGCCACGACGCGCTATAGCACCTTCTGGCCAAAAGTCAGGCGCTACAGTGCACTGTGGCGCGCTACAGCGCGCTGCAGTAGATTTTGGCGCTGTGGCGCACTACAGCAAATTTCAGCTGACTCAACTCGAAGCTTTGGCGCAACGGCGCGCTGCGGTGGACCCGATTTCAAACCTCGAGCGCTGCAGTGCAGCGCACTGCAGCGCGCTGTACTACAGCGCCCGACGGTGATTTCGTCTGTGCGAAAACCACAATGAGTTAATTTTCAGGCTCAAATACTCTCAACCTAAAGCACTTTACGTGCGGTGCCATATACCGATGGAAAGGTATTTCCGATACCTTTCCATTGATACCAAAATAGGCACAAAAGAATTATTTTAACTATGCAAATAATGGAGTTAAATGTTAGAGTATGCAGAAAGAATAAAAACAGAGCATTTTATCTACCTGAAATCTAATACCTTAATGAGCTCTAATGGCTTCCACATTGCAAATCACAAATTTCTAAGGATGCAAAATAAGCATAAGAGTAAAATGAAGTAGCCATTGAATCTATTCAATGGGGGAAAGGAGGTACCTAGGCTTTCAAATGGAAGAAGATGGAAGAAGAAGCTCTGTTTTCTGCAGGAACTTGGGAGCTTGAGGGCTTCTTCAGCAGCACATCAATGGAGAAAGGAGGATAAGAGGGGAGCTCAGCTTGGCAACAAGGGAAGAAAGGAGGGATGAGCTCCATTTTATAGAGGAGTAGAAGGATGGCTCTTGGATGGGATGAGCTTGACTCATCCGATCACAAGTATGGAAAGAATGGGTAGCAATGGAGAGAAGTGGAGGCCGACTTGCATGCATAGGGGAAGGAGGGAAGGGGGAGGCGCTGATTTTAGCAAGCGCGGGTCTCAGCCAAAGAAAATGCGAAGGAAAGAATTAAGGAAATGGATTTTAATTTAATTTGATTAATTAATTAATCTCTAAAATTCAATTTTATAAACGAGCTCCGAAAAAATCCCAAAAATTCACCCCTAGCTAATTTGGGGGTGAGAAACACAACGGTAAGTTAGATTTTGATTCTGACTATTATTTAATTATCCTATTTTCAGGGTATTTAATTATATTAAAATATTTGATAAAATCCAACGACTTCCAAACGCATCCAAAACATCACCCCAAGCTAAATTGGGGGTGACGATAGTAATGGCGAAGTCGAATTTTGATTTTGATGTCAAGTTAAATATCTCAATTTTTTTCATTAGTTAAATATTATTAAAATATTCAACAAAATTTTGACGATTTCCGATTGCCACCAAAACATCACCCCTAGCTAATTTGGGGGCAATGGCGCAATAGTGAAGATCAATTTTTGATTTGAGGTCAAAATATTTAGGTCAATTTCTAGGGATTTTGAAATTCCCAAAATCATGGTTTGATCCATTTGACCTCTAATTTAGACTAGGTCCTGGTGGTGAACTACTAATAACTTAATTAGTACACTAAGATCAAAATTAGGACTTGGATTACAATAGATTATGGTAACAACTTAGGTTGTTATAGTGTTTCATTCATTTCATTAGCCAATATTAAGTCCATTAAAACTGATTTGAATTAATTTGAATATTTAAATCTTAAATTTCCTAAATTTAGTCTTAAGAAGAGTATTTTGGTCATTTTAACCAAAATATTGTTAAAGCACCCTTAAACCCTATAATTTTAGTATTGTACTTCTAATTAATGCATTAGCATCCTTTCTGTAATTTTTAAGTTTAATTACATTTCATCTAAGTACATAAGTCTTGAATTTCCCTAATTAGATCTTAAGATCTTAATGAGAATTTAAGACTCCCCATTGGAGAATAACTTAATTAATGATAGCATTCAAATTCCAATTTAATTGCCTTATTAAGATTATTCATTCACTATAACCTTAAAGAAAATTATTCATGAAAATCCTAAGTCTAAATTTCAATTTAGATCTTAAGAAATCAAACCTTAGATCTTAGACTCTTAATCATTTTGATCTAATTATGTCATTATCTAGGAAATCCTTAATTGATTTATTATTTTAATCCCTTTGAAACCTCCTTATGGGTATAAGATTGATTCAATCTATAGAATAATGTGAATATTCTAAAGATTGGATGTAGGTCTTATATTCATAAGCTCTTAATTGATTATTTTACCTTTTAATAATAAAATAACCTTTCATTAAGATCTTAGCTTCTTGATCTTTCAGCTCCTAAGATCCTTCACCTTTAGACTAAGGTTGGGTGTGAACCTTAGATCTTTGTTTTGGATAATACCTTGGATACAAGATTTAAACTCAAGTATGGAGTTTAAGTTCAGAATCCTTAATCTTGATTTGCATAATCAAGATTTGGGTTGAGTGAGTAAAACATATTAATTAAGTCATTAATTTTATTACTTTAATCCTTTATATTCGTCGTCTAATTTTAGATTAGAACTTGTTAAGTTCTAACATTAACATTAAGGTTGTGAATCTGGGATTATACTCGATAGCTATATATTGGAGATCCTAAGCTTGTATCTTCTCAGAATAGTTAGAATGAGTTAAATTAAGACAACAATGGATATTATAAAAGTCTAGTTGAGTCTCTTGCTTACTTTGACTATTGTTGCTCCACACACCTTGTATATTGAGCCTTTTTCCTTGGACATAATAGGTGAACTTAGGATAATGATGATGTATCCTAAGTTAGTGATTGAAAAGCATAAACATTCATTCAGTTCTTTTAGAACATTCAGTTCAGTGGAATATGTCCTAGCTTAGTTTGCTTCCTCAGTTTTAATTTTATTATAGAATAGACTTGGACCTAGCTCTATGCTTAGCTAGGATGGATACATGTCTTATTTTATAAGTTTAACTCGGATTTAACTCTCATGATGTCTAAGATGAATACATGTTGAACTTTCTATTCAAAGGTTCTAGATTGCCTATTTCTGTTATGGCAGTACTAGTTTTAGGCATGCTTTTACTTCAGTTCAATTTTAGTAGTTTGGCTTGCTTTGTCACATGCTTTAGTGGCCTTACTTTTATTTCATTTCAATACATTGGCTTGCTTTGCCACATGATTTAGTGGCCTTACTTTTATTTTATTTTAATACCTTGACTTGCTTTGTCACATGCTTCAGTAGCTTCTAATTATTAGTTATACATACTTGTATATTTATTTCAGTTCAGTATTTATTAAGCATAAGCATGTTTAGGATGCTAGTTTTGTATACTTAATTTAGTACATTTTAGTACAGCTTTTTTTTATGAAATCAGCATGTATTCTTATATGATCATAAGCATATTAGGATGAGTTTTACTTCCAGTACATTGCAGTTATTTATATATTTTAGCTTTACCTTGTTCAGCTTCATATTTAGTATGTATTTTGCATATTTTGTTATTTAGTTATAAATATGTTATTTATAACTATCATATTTCTTGTAGCTTGTTGCATCTTTAACTACTTGCATGTTTAAAGTAATAATGTGATATATTTAAATGCACAGTTTACTTAATCAGCCTAAAATGTACTTAGACAATTTGTCTAACTGTAACCTTTTTTTCTTTTGTTGGTTGGGGCCCTGGCAGTGATACCGACAAATGTCAGATTCAGAGCTGTTTGTTGGTGGTTCTACTGGAGAGGAGCTTGGACAGGAGGAGGACCTTCCTGTCGTTGAGTAGTTAGACTTGATTTCCTGCTGTGAGGATGAGAGCTCTTTTTTTTTCATTTGAATATTTAGTTTGTGATAATTCTTAAATCTGAATGTATTTTACTTTCTGCACTTTGAGCTGAGTTACTATTGCATTTACCTTTCAATATTGTGCTGTGATGTGGATATTATGTTCTACTTTTTTTTGCTTCTGCTACTTTAATATGTTGATGTATGTTCCTAGTTTTAGGTGACAAGTCTTCTACTTAAGGTGAGTTGGGTTATAGCTGACTCTACTTAGGTTGAAGATTTGCCACAGTTGGAGTACCTTACTCCTCGTGATTATGTTAATATCAGTATTAGCATGGCTGCGGAGGGTATGGGGCCCTACATTAGGTCATCCAGCATACCATTTAGACTAAAAATCATAATATATAGTAAACTGAAATAAAATTAGGGTTTTGACCACTAGAAATCCTAATTTGTCCTAATTACCCCTAGCCCTAATTAGATTATAACTTAACCAATTGAGATTCAATATTTGTCTACTTCTAGTTAAAACACTCGGTGTGATATATGAAATCTATAGCCACTGAGTTTGCTGAATTTGGATATCGAATGGAAAAATTAGGTTTTGAGCCCTTCCTTAAGCCCTAAAATTACATATTTAACCCTTGAACTTGAAATCATCATAACTCATCCAATATATATCAGAATTCAATGTTCTTAAACTCTATGGAATTCTTGGTCATTAACCAACAATAAACTGAATCAATTTTTAGACTTCACTAGGTGAAATTACCAAACTGCCCTCATAGGTTAAAATCCTTAATTTGGACTCATATGCTTTAATTCTTGTTCAAACTTAATGAAATTATTATCTATCTTCATGTTAGATAGTAAGGAATCATTTGACATTAAGAAAATCCAATTTGGAACTCTAAATCAGAAAATAGCATTTTAGACCCTCAAATAAGGGCAAAACGGTCATATTGCCCAAAATTTAGGTTAAGTTCTCTTAACCCCTAAAATATCATTTAAATCATTAAAAATAGTAAGAAAACTGAATTAGAATTAATTTAAGTCATAAATCTCATAATTTAGATAATTTGATAAAAATCCCAATTAAGGTTTGAAAATCCCTAAGGATAATGCACCTTACTTAGTTAAAATCCTTCTTCAATTTCCCTAACTTAACAAAAATAGCAAATTAAATTAAATTAAAATAAATTCCATCAACTCCTAAAAATCCCTAAGTCACTTTCATTAGGAGTCTATTATGATCTACACTTCACATTAGGATCTTCTTCTTAGGAATAAGAATAGATGTTATGTTAGATTTCATTCATTAAAAAAAGTAAGTTATTTAATGAATAGAATATTGGTTTTATTAGTTTCAAGATTTTCATAATTTAATTCCGATTATTTTACCTTTCAATCTTAGAATAAGAATAGGAGAATCATTCTATTAAGATTAATTTTACTTAATAGGATTTGCCTTAATCATTAGTCACTTTTAGAATTTTAAACCCTATATCTTAAGCTTTACCTTTGGATTATGTGATTAACTCCAATTCGTGGAGCTTAATTCACAATCCCTAGTTTAGTGGATCTTGATCAGATTTTAGCTTAGAACGTCTAAATTAATCAATTATGACATGATTTATTACTTAACTTATAGTCGATTTTGATTGAATTTAATTAGAACCTAATCAGTTCTTATTGCTTTTAATTTATAAGACTGTATTTCTAAGTTATACTTGATAGTATGAATTGAAGATTCTGAACTTGTGTAACTTAGAATAGTTATAATAATTTAAATAGACAATAACTAATATCACCATGTATAGTAGAGTCCCTTGCTCACTTTTGATTTACTTGTGCTTTCGCATTCCTTGTATTTTGTGCAATTACCTTGAACATGACATATAAGACAACATTGTTGCATGAAATGAAAACTTAGAATAATTAAGATACATTTGCATATGATTCAATATTTTTTGTAGGTTCTGGTGCACATTTACCCCAATGGACAGGAGTAATGAGAAATAAGGATTACTTAACATTACTCATTGAGGAATGTATTGTTAAGTTAGAACCTGTATAGTCTTACAGTTGTGCTTGACTCCTCAGCTGCTTCTGGACGTGTCCACATGAACAAATTAAAATGACTAAAATTTATTACATTTGTAATTACTGCCTCCTCAGTCATGCTATTCTGTTCTGTTCTGCTCTAGCCCAGAAAGGCTATGGGGATTTACTGTAGTCGGATTGGCTAATAATTCTGATATGGTAGTCTGTACTGTTTACTATTTTACTATGGTATTTTACTTCAGTCAGTTTTACTTTACCTTTTTACTTACTTATAGGATGCTAATTTTTGTTACTGCTTACTATACATATCACAGTTAGATTATTTATCTTAACCTGCATATGTCATATAATCATCAGCATATTTAGAATTAGTTAGTACCTTCTTATTGTATTTACATATGTATGTCTAGTCTTGTCTTAGCTTATTATTACGGTATGTCTTTTGCCTCATTATTGTTTAATTATAAATGTTGTTATTTATAACTTATCACTTTCATTTGTATGCTTACTACTACTATGCTAGTATATTTTTGTGTAGTCGAAGTAAATGGTGGCATTAACAAATTCATGAAATAATATATTATCTTAAAATGTACTTAGACAATATGTCTAATAAGATTTTTTTTTTTTAGCTGGGGCCCCCGCATTGTGAAACCGACAATGTCAGAATCTGATTGCTTTGAGGAGCTTGTGATGAAGAGGAGTCTTTTTTTGAGGAGGAGCAGCAGGGTGGATTTGAAGCCATTTAGATCTTTTACTGCTTTATTGTGAGGATGAGAGATTGCTTATCTTTTTCATTAAAACTTATTTAAAATGTTATAATAATACAGGTACCTTGGTTGTGTTTTCTTACTATACTTATTATTATGAGCTGTGTGTTTCTGTTTCTTACTTAAATTATGATAAGTTTGATGTATTGTTTTACTTTTTCTTGATTTCGCACTCTGTATTTGTATTTACTTAGTGATTGATTCTTATGTATGTAGTCTGGGCACATCCTTTTCTTATTAGTGGATTGTGAATTATGCTTAATCCAATGATAAGTGAAGGATTTGCCAGAGTAACACACCTCCCCTTGACTTAATCTTGTTGATCAGGGGGCGGGAGCGCCACAATGATTAACCCCGTATTTTCTTACAAACCATTCTTTATGCAATTCATTGAAAGATGAGCATACGAAAATTTAAAGTGTATTAATTAATTGGTGTAAAACATTACCAACATAAAACACCATTTTGTTCTTCTCTTACTGCTTATGATTTTCTTATCCCCTTATGTGATGGCATGATATTAACTATATTTTCTCTTAATTATGTTATTATCTTGTTGATTAAATTCAAAGCATATTTGAATTCATCGAAAACAAAAAATTATATTTTAATTAAATAAGATTAAATTTCGATGATGTTTTCAAGGATTTCCTCGGGGATTGTTTAGATTGAGGTAAAGCAGTGTAAAGTAAATTTTTTTGGGGTAAACTAAGATTATTGACGTTTGTAATGACGTAAAATGATGAAAATATTTTACATATTAGGGAGTAAATAGATTATGCTATAATCAAGCGAAAATCAAGAATACACTGAGGGAAGTACATAGCGAAAGTGGAAGCAGAAACGCAAGGTTTCGTCGATGAACAAACGAACGTTGGTTAGTTCGTTCGAATGGAAGCTTCCATTCAAATAAAAGAACGACTAAACCCTAAACAAGCACCGTCTGTCCACGACTTCACCGTTTGAGTTCATATTCTTTATCCACGGCTTCGTCGTTCAAAGCTTTCTCCAAGCCTTTCTCGATTTCGAACGAAATCGATAGCTCAAGTTCGAATGAAATTGAGAACTTTCGAAAGAAATCGAGAAAGTTCGAACGAAATTGAGAATTTTCAAACGGAATTGATTTCTCGATTTTGAATGAAATCGGTTACACTTGAAATCGATTTCGTTCGACAAAATCAATCGCTCGAAATGGGAAATCGATTTCTCAGATTAACTGTAAGAAAATTGTGGGGGTAATTTTACCACCCGGTTATACTTAAAACATCACGCTCACAGATTAATTCATTTCTAACATAAAAAAAAAAAATTTGTATAACTACCAAACAACAATAAAGTAATCTGATTACGTTGATAACAGATTCCACTGTTATCAGATGATTTTACAATCAAATTTCTCATATTTTATGTCACACAAAAAATGACTTTTATAATAGAAAGTAATGGAGTCCGAAAGATAAACACATTATAGACTTGCTGAAAAACTTCATGGTGTTTCATTAATGAATAAAGAATAGCACAAAAAGCGAAATACCCATTAAACTTACAAGACATCCTGCATATATTACACAAATTATTGCAAAGATTCCAGATTTTGCTGAGCAAAAAACAATCAACAATCCTAGAGATATATGAACATATCACATACAATCATAATATACATACAGCACATCCTAAAGCTCCTTATGCTTCCCATGCTTTGCTGGAACTTTGGCAAATTCCTGGCAAATAGCCCAGAGCTTTGCATCTATGGAGGCAGAAGAGGGGAGCTATGATGGAGGCATTTTGCCATAGATCGGGAAAAAAGTTGAGCTTGGTGGAGTCGCCGCGGAGGCGATAAGTGGCCTTGTCATAGGTAACGGCTTCCTCCTCGGCGGTGTCGAAGGTTACGAGCCAAAGATGGGTGTGATTGCGAGGAAGCCGAATCTCTACCACCCATTTTCCCCAGCGACGCACATCTCTGAAGAGTTTCATTGCTTTTGACGGCTTATCTTCGACTCAAAGCTCAGCGAACCACTGTGAATCGATCCGAGTTTCGTCTTTGAACGAATCGAAGGTGCTACCGAGCTTCAGTTCGAGATCGAGAAGGAGGCGACTCCCGAGCTTCGTTCTTCCGCGTTATCCCAAATATCGCCCGATTTGGGCGTAAATAAATTTGGTTATTAAGAAAATATATGAGGTTCTTAAGTTGAAAAATTAATTTATTCATTAAATTTGCTGTGATAAAATAATAAGAAATATTTATAAATTTTTAATCAATTAAGTAATAATTAATTATTTGAAATATAGTTGTTAAATAGCTACATAATATAATTTAAAATATGCAAACATGTACATATATAATCGTGAGAAAAGGATTGTAGGAAAAAAAGATTGAAGAAGATAATTTTGTGCTCGGGTGCGCCCAAGCAAGGCATGCCCAGGCACTAAGGAGCGGCAGTGCCAGTACACAGCGTGTGATGCTTGGACAGCCACACGGGAGTGTGCAGCACAGTCGCACCTAGGTATGAGTAGACACTCAAGCGTACGGTTTAGGCAGCTCCATACAGAGAAGCAAGCACATGGGCATTGTTTTATTTTTGAGTATTTTGGGCAAGGCATCTTCACGTGCCCCAAATAAATCAAATCAAGGATTCCTAAAGTTTTAAAGAATATTATTTAGCCAATAAATAATTCCTTAAAAATACAAATTTAATAAAATGAAATATTTTATATATTTTAATATTTCTTAAGAGCTCTTTATGAATTATATATTAAATCCCTTTCCGAAAAAAAGTTCGAATTCAATTGAACCTAGTCTAAATAGATTTTTAATCATGATTTTTACTAGTCAATTTTATTTATCATGAATTAATTATTAAATTTAAATATTTTAATCATTGTAAAGTATTATATATTTGAGGGTATTACAGCAGCTCTCTATCACCTAAGCAAAATTCTGTTGTTATTAGTAGGGCTTGACAATAATTGTGAGGAACAGAGAATATGATGGACGTGACGAGCCACAACAACTGTACGCCCTCTGTCTTTTTGAACCACTGGGATTCATTTACGAGAGCGTCGGTCTACTTTTGCACCTCTCTTCACACCTAACCCTACTTTTCTCCTCCATCATTACAGGAATGCGAAGTGACAACTCGTGTTTGTTCTCTCTTGCTTACACTTGTGTTTTTTCACCTTTTTTTTGCTTCCCTATTTACACCATTCAATTCGAAAACATTCAATTAATGTAAATTTCATTTATAATTTCAATGGATCTGTTTAATAAAAGATATTAGCTTGCTCTAATTTTTAGTTAAGGGCTATTCATGTTCGAATCGAACGATCTAGAACGACATAAATGCTTGATTTGGGAAGTTATCGACTAGGGATTCAAAACTAAGTGCATTTTGAGAAGAGGGGTATCTCTCGTAACAACTGTTGCCTTCTTTGTAATCAAGAAGTTGATCGCATGCTCACTTATTCTTCTCCTACTCGTATTCCTTTAGTATTTTGAAACAAGTTCTGCCTGAAGCTCGGCTTTTATCGTTTCCCTCTTTCTCTGTTGCAATAGTTAGATGATATGACAAACTGGGTTAAGTGCCAGATTGATTAAGAGAATTATAGGTGTGATTGAAGAATCTGCGTGATAACTGAATCTTCGATCGACAACTTTCAATCATGGAAGAGAAATATTCAAAACATGTCTAATGTGTTCTTTCTATGTTAATAAGTAGAAGGTCTGATTTTTTCTCATTGCTATTTTATTGAATAATGTTAATGCTTGGATCATGGAGGAGCTTTGTTTTAAGACTATGAGGATTATGCTCTTAATGAGAGCCCTATCTGCCGATTTGGTGAGTTTCTTTTGATCTTAGCCATTATAGGATACTACTATATGATTCTTTGGAATGTGCCCTCATAAGTTATAGGCTTCATGTTTATCTCATCTGGAGGATATGAATTCTAGCATTTTATTTTGATTTCTTTATATGTCTTCTGTTTGTATTTATTTATTTATTTTGTCCTATATATTTTGTCATTATTTTATATGCAATACAAAGAGCCTATGTCCTCACACTACAAAAAAATAATCAAAGTTTTTAAATAATTTGTGTTACTGTGAAAAAAACTCTTTTTTATTTGCTTAATTTTATGTATAATAGAATAGTTATAACCTCCATCCTCTTCTAAACATGGTTTCTCGCTCTCGCTAGGAACGTCTTGGAAATCTCTCTTTTCAACAGTAAACTAGGATTCAAAAGTATGTCTCTTTCCTTTATCCCCCCTCCCCTCACGTTGTATGTGTCACTTGGAAAGTTCTTAAAGGGGAAAAACACCGAGTAAATTGTTTGGTTGGGTTTAGCATGGGGAAGCAACACACATATAAGGCTCTTCTTGACAATATGGACAAAGCATGAAAGCTTAAAGATTCACTTTCTCTCTTCTCTCTTTCAAGCAATTGTTATCTCCTCAAGTTGTCTCTAAATTGGTACAAATTTTTTCAATGAATTTGCAGTTTTCATGTAACAACCCAAATTCTAACTAAAATAATTGGAGCCAAATTGCCACCTTAATTAAGACAAAATCACTATTTCAAGCAAGTTCAAAATTAGGCCGAACTAATTGTATCGTTGGAGTATATTTTGTGATCATAACGCCCCAAGTTTGAAGGCAATCTGACTAATGGGTACTCCTATATTGATTTTTGAATTTTTTAAATACATAAAATTTGGAAAATAATATATAAGAGCAAATTTAAAAATTTTGGTATCATTGGATTTATATAAAATAAAAGAAGGCTACTCAAAATTTCTCATCAAATTTTGAGCGTCTGTAACAACCCAAGGTTGTTACCCAGCTTGAATTTAGCCTAATCACATCATAATTATTATTCCATTAAACGCATCTAGTCATTAGAATCAAACCCTAAATGTTTGAAGCAATTCAGAGCCCAATCGATTATTTTGGAATATTTTTATATTTAATTAATTAGAAAATTGAGGTATTTATGTTGACAACAAAATTGAAATTCGACTTTGCCGTTGCGATCGTCACCCCCAAATTAGCTAGGGGTGATGTTTTGGACGCATTTGGAAGTCGTAAGATTTTTGCGAATATTTTAATATAATTAAATACCCCAATAATTAGCATAATTAAATAATTATCGGAATCAAAATCTGACTTCGTCATTGAATTCATCACCCCCAAATTAGCTAGGGGTGAATTTTTGGAAATTTTAGGTGCACGTTTCAAAAATCCGAATTTTTGAATAATTAGAGAAAATAAATAAGGGATTATCTAGTCATAAATTTGCAATTTCCCCTATTGCTTTTGCTATCAACCCTCACCTCATCCCACGCCACCATGCCCTTGGGCAGTAGTGCCCGAAATTGCAAAACTGCCCAGATTTTTGTAAAATTGTTCAGTTTTGGCTGAAATGGTCAAAACTTCACTATTTTTGCATTTTAAGGTCCCTAGAATCATAGTGGGACTGAATTATATCAAATTTGAATATATTTTAGTTATATTTGAACAATGCATAAAATTCTAGATGAAAATTAAGTTTGAAATATTATACATTAAATGTATTGTTGGGTTTAGCTTGGGGAAGCAACACACATATAAGGCTCTTCTTAATAATATGAACAAAGCATGAAAGCTTAAAGATTCACTTTCTCTCTTCTCTCTTTCTAGCAATTATTATCTCCTCAAGTTGTCTTTAAATTAGTACAAATTTTTTCAATAAATTTGTAATTTTCATGTAGCAACCCAAATTCTAACTAAAATAATTGGAGCCAAATTGTCACCTTAATTAGGACAAAATCAATATTTCAAGCAAGTTCAAAATTAGGCTGAACCAATTATATCGTTGGAGTATATTTTGTGATCATAATGCCCTAATTTTGAAGGTAATCCGACTAATGGGTACTCCTATATTGATTTTTGAATTTTTAAAATACATAAAATTTGGAAAATAATATATAAGAGCAAATTTAAAAATTTTGGTATCGTTGCATTTATATAAAATAAAAAAAGGCTACTCAAAATTTCTCATCAAAATTTGAGCGTCGGATTGCCCATAATTAATTTTTGAAATTTTTACCTTTAAAAATTAATTGAAAATAAAATATAATTTCAATTTGAGAAATTTTTTATCAATGACGTTTTTCTCGTCAAGATGAATCTCCCAATCAAATTTAGCCAAATTTAGAAATCTGATGATGAAAAAATTCAAATAATATTTTATATTTAAATTTTTCTTTCCATTTCTCTCTCCTCTCCCTCCTCCTCAATAACACCAAAACCTCCCCCCTCTCCCCCTCTTTATTCTCCTTACCCGATCAACAACCACCCCTCGTCCCGCAACCTCGTCGTGCCGACACATTGCTGGCACTCTGCCAACCTCCACCTGAGTCATCCCTCCCCTTATCAGCCAGTCGTTGTGTAACAACTCAGGTTGTTACTTTGCTCAATTAAGATTAATTTAAGTTTTAATTAAGATTCTAAGTCACTAATCAAGTGATTTGGAATTCATCTTTGAAACCTAGGTCAAACCAAGAAGTCAACAAAGTCAAAACAAGAATTCTGGAAAATCCCAAAACCTGGAAATTTGACTTTTTATCTAGACCTCAGATTGAAAATCCGACTTCGCCATTGCATTCAGAACACCCAAAATAGCTATAGGTGAAATTTTGGAGGCATTTGGAAGTCGTTGATTTTTCGTCGAATATTTTAATATTATTTAAATACCCCAAATAATCAAATAAATAAATACTCATCGAAACAAAAATCTGAGTGCGTCGTTGCGTTCCTCACCCTTCAATTAGCTAAGGGTGATTTATTGAAAATTTTTGGGATTCATTTAATAGGTTAAAATTAATTAATTAAAAAACTGAATAAATTAATTTAAATATTATTATTTAAATATAGTTTAACGGCGCCATTTTAAGCAGTTATCACCGTCCATCTTTAGCGTCATCTTTGACGGGAGATTCTAACCGTCCGATCGCAAGATCGGACGGTCTCTGCATCGTCTCCCTCGCGTGCCTGCAGGGAGACAACGCGTGGCATGCGCAACACCACGCGGCGCACCGCCGCTCAAGTCGTCTTCATCCACCGCTTAGAACTCAGACCTAAGCCTCTAAATCGTCTCTTGAGGCATCATTTTGTTTTCTGCGATTTTTCCCGAGCTTCGAAACGCCAAAAGTTCGAACCCCAAGTCTATTATCGTTCATTTCAGGTATCGTTCCTTCTTCAACCCTTATTTCATTTGCTTCAAATGGAATTCGAATATCTATTTCATGTTTTAGATTAGCAATTTAGCGGTACAGATCAGACTCTAGCGATTCTAATAGATCCAATTTAGCATTTTGTGTACAGTTGTTACCGTTACCCTCTTCGTTCTTAGAAATTAGGGTTGTTTGTTTCTCGAAGCCTCGATCATCCCAGGTCCAGATCTCTTAGCCGATGGTAAGTGCTAGATTAGCCCTTTTCGCAGCTATATTTTCCGGCCATAACCGTCGCCGTTAAGATCCCTAGCCGGCATGCCCTAGTTCAGCTCTGCTTCGATCCGTCGAAGAAGACGCCGGCCCATTTGGGGCTGGGCCGGGTCTGTCGCGACCCGTGAAGTCGAAGCCGAGCCGCGTGCGTGTCAAGATGGTGGGACCCTCATACAGAATGGCAACCAGTCCAGCCTCGACGCGTGTCCGGCCTGTCGGACAGGTCAGGTCATGGACCCCGCACTGCTTGTTTTGGCCAATACGCTGCTGACGCGTGTCCTGCACGCTGGCAATGTCAATGTCGCCGGCGCAGTCGTGGGTCCCAGCTGCACAAATAAACTAAAACAATTAAATATATATATGATTATACGTCAGATAATTATAAATTATATAATTATATATATATATATATGGATAATAATAACAGATAATCAGTATTGATTAAAATGAATTAAATTAATTTCAAACTTCAAACCTAAATAACTCCTAAATTATTTATCCAAATTATACAATTAAATATATTAAATTAATCAGAAAAATATGAGGAATTTATTGATACTAAAATTTTTGCTGTAGGATCAATATTTTACAAAGTGATTTTTCCAATGATTAATTTAATTTAAATTAAATATCACAAACCTTATTTAGCTCATAACTTTATACCCAATGATCCAAACATACCCAATATGGGTCTTAAAGTGATCAGAAAACCCTAAGGATTAATTTGATAGTATTTATCTTGCTGTTTGGATTAGTTTGAGCCTAATCACAATTAAGTCCAAACCCTAATTACCCTAATTAGACCTAGAACTTCAATTGACCATAACTTGGTCAATTGAGCTCCAAATTTGATGATCCAAAGGTCCATTTAGATCAAAAAATTCTAATTAACAATAATATGTAAAAATATTTTAGATCCAACGGTTAGATTTGTTAATCACTCAATAAACGCCCTAAACCCTAATTAGGTCTTAACCTAGTCAAATTAGGTCCAAATTGAGCCTACCACATGTCATTATGATCAGTGGGCTATTTGTAATTCATAGCAACTGATTTTGCTTAATTTAGATACTAATTGGCAAAGTTAGGATTTTTGACCCATAATTGAGATTTTCTTAATTAACCCTTAAACCCTAGATCTTGTATTGGCCATAACTTGGCCAATACTTATCAGAATTTAGCAAATTTAGATTCTATGAAAAGCTTAGGCAGTAAAGAACATTAATCTAAAGGAAGTTTTAACTTTCACTAGTCAAAATTACTAAATTGCCCTTATGAGTCAAATTCACTAATTTGATCTCATATGGCTTATTAATCACCCAAAATTGATTTAGTTACTGTCTAATCTTATATTAGACAGTAAGAAGCACTTTCCAAAAGAAAATTTTAGAAATTAAGCCCTAGATCAAAATTTGATCTTTTGAACTCTTAAAGTAGGGGCAAAATGGTCATTTTGCCCAAATTTAGGGTTTAGCCTTTTAAAGCCCTAAATTCAATTTCCAATCACTAAAATCAGTAAATAGAATGACTCATAGTTGAAATTAATCAAATTTAAGTCTAAATTAGGTCTTGATTAAAATCTCAGAATTTGTTCAGTAAAGAAAATTCCTAAGTCCCGAGTGAGTTTTTCTCATTCTTTAAATCATTCTTAGACTCATTCTTAGGTCTTATAACATTAGTTAGGATGTGTGTCTTGAGAGATACTCTTAGTAATTAAGAGCTTTATTTCCTAAGATTATGAATAGATCTTAAGTTAGAATTTATCTATTGAGTAAATTGGGTTACTCAATTAGATGAAACCTTGAGTTTTCTAGTTTATAGATTTTCTCAGTTTATTAAATGATTATTTGATCTTTAAACTTTAGAACTAAGAATAGAGATCTATCCTAATAAATTTGATTTATCATTAGGATTTGCCTTAATCTAATCTGTGAGATTTGGGTTCTAAACCTTAGACCCTAGTTATACCTTTAGATTAAGTAATTAGACCCCATCATCTGGAGTCTAATTCTTAATCTTTTCATCTTGATTTGGCTAATCAAGATGAGATTGGGATGAGCTAAATTACAAAATTAGGTCGATGATTTATTCATTTTAACCAAATAGTCGTCTTTTGATTAAGTTATAATTAGGACTTGGCCAGTCCTAATTATCTTCAACAAGTAGGACTCGTGATTCTAAGTTACAGAATGTGTAAGAATTGATAATTCTGAAACTTATGTAACTTAGAGTAGATAGAACGAATAAAGTAGATAACAAAGGATATCACCTGTGTTCTAGATAGAGTTTCTTACACTTTGAATTTTTGATGCTTCGCATTCCTTGATTTTGAGCCTTATACCTTGAACATGAATTATGTACATAAGATATTTTGATAAATATCTTATGTTAATTTGGATCATTATTTATAAACAGCATTATGTTCATTTCACAAGTGGTATGTAAGGTGTAGCTTGATTAGTATACCTCTTCGATCAACCCGTTCGGGGTCGGCAACCTTTCGAGGGTTTAATGTTCGACAGTCTATTGGCCATGCCTAGTCCGAGTGATAGGATGGATAGACTCTCACCCTACTGACTACAGAGTCAGGATTCTGATATGGATATACTAATTCAAGTACACTTACATTCAGTTCTGTCTTAGCTCATCAGGCTAAGAGTTTCAGTGATGTTCAGTTCAGAATTTCTTAGCTCATCAGGCTAAGAATTGCTGATTTAGTGTTCAGTTCAGGTGACTTATATAGTCACTATAGTTTCAGTTTGCAGTTACTGTTATACTAGCATATTCTGTATTTCAGCACTGTTTTACTTACAGCTTTCTTGCACGTGTTTTTATATATATATATATATAGGATGCTAGTTTTACTTACTGTTTTCATATGCTTACATAGGATGTTAGTATTTTCAGTTTTACACTGTTTAAATTTTGTATGTCAATTAGCATATTCCGTTTGATCATGAGCATGTTTAGATTGTACTTTTTCTTACAGTTTAGTTTAGTCTATTGCTTACCTGTGTTTGTTGCAGTTGCTTGGAGGAGGTATGTGTTACTTCCTATTTATTTAGTTATGAACTGTGGTTTATAACTTATTATTGTTCTTTTGTACGTTTTCCTGCACCTATTATGCTTAGTTCTGTTTATATGGTGATACCTTCTTAATTTAATAAAATTACTGCCCTAAAATGTACTTAGACTTATTGTCTAACCAGTTTTTCTTTTGTTGGCTGGGGCCCTACCATTATGAAACTGATAATGGTAGGTTCTAAGTTTGTTGGTTTAGCAGATCCAGTGGAGAGTTTGCCATTGGAGGAGGAGCCCGCTCCTGAAGATCCGTAGTTTTAGTTTTTCTTCCAGTGAGATTGAGAGTTTTCTTTCAGTTCTTTTAAACTCATTAAATGTTGTAATAATACAGGATTATATTTCCTTTTTCAGTACTTTACTTATTCTGTATTGTTGTATTTATACTGTATTGAATGGATGTTATGTTTTATGCTTCCGCACTCTGAGTTCATGTATGATCATTTAGTGATAGTATTTCTGGATTGAATGGCAAAATCCTTATTTAAATTGGATTAGGATGTGTGACTAATCCAATCTTAAGTAGGGACCTTATCATTTGGTGACCCCTCCACCGTAATCATGTTAACCTAAGGGTTAACATGACCACGGCGGGGCAGGGCCGCCACACGTTGTCTCTCCGTAGTGAACCCCTTTTGAACAGGAAGAAGAGCCACAAAAACAAAATAAAAAAGTACATGAGAAAAAATTTATATGGCACATTTAATCAACATCCAATTTTCATTTATTCACTCTGAAACTTTGTAATCCTGGCATTTTCAATTCCAATGCATTTCCTCCATTATAAAAAGCTCAATTTAAGCAAGAGGATACATCAAATTAAATATATAGCAAACCATTTAAGCCTTACTATTGTAGACTCAAGTATGTATCAAGTATGTCAGCCTCTTGGAACTACAATATTTATGTTTTTACTATAGAACAAAATCAAACAATAAGAGATTGAGTCCTAAACATGATCAACAAATAAATAATGGCCTTTCAACAAAATTTTAACCTCTTAGATATATTGATTGTTAAAACAACGAATGAAAGCTAAAAAAAGGATCACATGAGAACAAATGTACTAACTACTGGGAAATATTTGTCTTGCATAGATGAGCGAAGAAAGTAGGGTTTTGTTTTTTATTACTACAGTGGAGTGAATGAAAGAGATCCTATGTGATTCTGCAATATACTCCTTTCACCCAATCCTTTTGCTTCGGTGAATGTGGATCGAAAGAGAGAGGAGAGTACGAGGTGGTTGTGTGTTAGACTAATAGGAAGCAGAGGGTTCAGTCAACTTTCCGAGAAGGCGGCGGGTTTGCGGGGGAGAACATATCGACGAATGCGGCGGGGGAGGTGCTAACCCATTCACACTGCCTGACATTGTGATCGTCATGCCCCATCTTCATGTTCAAAGATTTTGGTGAGAGAGTACCCGATGCTGGTGTCGTATTCGTCTTTGTGCTCTTATCTGCTTTGGTCATCATTGCCACCATAATTAGTTTGTCTCATTCTTGACATCGCTGCCACTTCCTTAGCTGGCAACCTAATAGTGAGATAAAAGCCCTTTAATGTAATTTTAAAATGTTATGGTGTGATGCTGCTCAGATGCCATTAGAGCTCAAAATTAGCATTCTTTACTTCATCACTGTGTTTATTCTTCACTTATGCTTGTATATGTCTGGTTTACTATGGGAGAATTATTGAACTATTACTGCTATTCTATATTTGCTGCTCTTCTTTTTCATGTTGTTCTCTGCACTCCGAGGCAATGAATTCTCTATTGAACCTCAGACGTCCAATGATATTGCTGTTTATTCGTATGATTATATCATCAAATTCTCTACTGAACCTGTTGGCAGTATCTCTTTACTTTTCAATACTATTTGGTTCGGGACAGAGGATGAATTATGATCTATTGGGGATTGAAAAAAACTATACTTTATAAAAATTTACATTAGAATTTTTTTTTTAAATTTTTATATAGGTCCCATAAAAAAATAAATGTATTATAAGTGTGTAAGTATAATAATACCCTTACTACAATAATCATAATGATTTCAAAAACAAATATTTTGATGATTTTGTTCATAATATTTAAAAATTAGATACATTTTAATGAATCTATTCATAGCTAAAAATAACCAATTATACCGTGATTAATACACTAACTAATTAAATAATTAGGCTAGTCGTTTATGTTATTATATTAAATATTAATCATATTATATTATATAAAATTTTATTACAAATAATACCCTATAACGATTACAAAAAAAGATTGGCTGAAAATCTAATAAAAATGAATAATGTACATACTGTCTAAAAATGCACATAAGTAAAGATAAATGATAATGAATACTTTTACACTTTATGCATTAGTATACATTAAAATATATAGATAATTCGTCAATTTAATGTATAAGTATATTATTAGTTTACATTTTTTTGTGGGATTTATATAGACAAATTAAATTTTTTTTTTAGTTATAAATATTTTTTGATATATATTCTTATATAATCATAAAATTTTTTAATTGTAATTAGCGTTGGTTAAATCAATGTTAAACGTGTAATAAATACAATAGCTTGATCAGGTAATAACCATTAATGAACTTTACCGTACATTTGAAAAAAATAATATAGTAATAGCCATTTATCATTTGATGTGACTAATGAGAGGTTTAAATCTAATAAGAAAAATAATATTTAAATATGATGTGTTTAAAATTTCATCCAATAAGATTTTGAACTTAAATAATCTTAAATTTTATTAGATGAATTTTCTTAAGTGTCATAGCAACAAATCTAAATAGTATTTCTCATCCAATAATTAAGCCCAGCTCCATTAACTTTTTGAAGTATGAGCTTTAACTATGAATTAAATGTATTATTGATATAATTTGAACTTAAAATCTATAAGTTGATATATAATAAATAAATGGTAAGAATTAAATCATAATATATAATAATAATTTAATCCCTCAACCACTAATAAACTTTTATTATTGATTCTTAGATTACTATTATAAACTTTCTTTTATTTCACATATTTAACATTATTTCTTAAAATATTTCATATATATAATAAACTAATATTTTAATTTCAGATAATTTTATTTTAATATACAAAATTAATATACATGAATAATTACATCTAAAATATGCAAAAAAAGAAAAAAAAAAAGAAAAAAATAAAATATGATTTTTCTTTAAATATTTAAATAAATTGTGTTAAATTTTATTAAAAAAAAACTTTAATATTGTATGTTAACATTATCAATAATTTATTTTTTGCTTTTGAAGCTTTTGGATGTGTTGGCACGATGTAGGGTTCTCATTTAAAATTAAGCGCGAACAAACGTAGACAATAATCTTTGTTGGTTCTCTACACAGTGCCAATGGCGAAGGTCTCTTTTACACGCAGTAGCAGCGAAGGTCTCTTTTACACGCAGTAGCCGATGGCTCTAGTGAAGATGAAAACATAAGAAAGATCGATTGCAGATTCGGATTAAAGTTGCAGGTATTAATGCTGCGCGCTTGCATCTATAAACTGTTATGGGGACAATTACATTGCTTTGTTAGATTTCATTAAATTTCATTTACAGGCGATTTAGATAGATTTCCTGTCTGTTTTATTGGATATGGTTCATTTTGGAGAAGTGGTTTGAATCTATTTTTGTCAAGCGGCATCTTTCAATTATTATATTGCAGACCTTCGTAGGATTTAGGTTTTTGCTATGCTACATCACCACTACAGAAATCATTTAATTATTTTCTGTACGATTCACTATGGAGCGCTGTTGAGTGGAGTGAAGACTTCATCCATCGGACTTATTGTAAGCCCTATTCATTTCATCATGCTCTCTCATTTTACTATTCTATCGTTAGAGACGAGCAACTTTTACGCACTTTTTCTTGGGTTTCAGATTTCTATTTGCTGTCTTTGTCAATTGATGTTCTTAAAAAATACTGTGCATAAAAAAAATCAATGGAGAAGTTGAATTTTGGGATCTCCTTTATGCCCCTTCGTGTTCTGTAACATTTTCTTCTTCGATTAACAAATTAAAATATTGTTCTTATCGATGGGCTTTTTGGTTGGCTAATGCCTGAAGAATAGAGATAGTTGCTCTAACACTCAAAATTCAACTGTTTACTTATGTAACCGCTAAACTCTGGTTTTAGTAAACTACTGCATAATTTGTATTTTTTTATATATAATGATAGTGAGGATTTAATTGTGGCTGTAATTTTGAAAGCAATAATAAATATGCGAATGGTTTGCTCATAAATACTAGAGCTTAGGTCTTATATAGAAATTAAATAACCTCATATTCCATCTATCAGGGTATCATCTTCACATATTTTGTGAAGTAAATTCAATTAATATGATCACATGTATTCTGTGAGTATGCTTTACACTACAATTATTTCACTTCGCACTTAACTTACATCAAGTTGTGTTTGGGAGTCTTATGAGTTATTAAGCTATTGTTAGCTTGGTATTTGTAAGATAGTTTGGTAACTAGTAATGTGCATGTTTGACAATGTAGGATATAAGATTTATGGAGGCTTTGAACTTTATTTTTATATCTTTAAAAAAGAGATTCAACAGTAACATAAATCTAATTGCTCAAAAAATTTCATTACCCCTTCCCAATCCCTTAGATTTGTTAAAATAACTAAAGTGCTAAATCCCCATATTTAGAGGTTGGACAAATCCCTGAAAAATCATTTTCATTCTTCATTCTCATTGTATCTCATATTAAAAATACATATAAAATTATCTATTTTACTCCCTCATTTCTTTGGATTGTATTACAAAATTCTTTTCAAGCTCGTACCGGTAATAATCTTTAGAATATGCATAAATTTGCATATGAATTGCCATTACCTTACAAAAAATTGCACACTAGTATAGAAGATCATTATATCCCACCTAATAGAGATGACTAATCTCATGATGCATAGTGCCATAGAGCGTGCAGAGATGGATCACTCCTTACATTTGAGGAGAGATGCACCATTGAGGCTAGATGATTTATACCATTTTGATCATTAGGTGCCACCTAAAAGAGACAAGTAGAACTATTGGGATGATCAATAAGATTCATATTACTCTTGAGATGCTTATTCTTGTGGTGAGAACCATTCAATGACCTATGGCCTTTAAGATATATCTAAATTATGTTGATAACTTGATTGATAGGACCAACTACACTAGTGTTGCTTAGCAGCTTGCTAACATGCACGCAATGCTTTTAGGTGTGAGATTTAGATTGAGGTTTAGTTGTTAGACCCTTTGATTATCATGTCCTCAATGATGCTATTACTCAATATATCATATAAATTAATTGCCAAAAGTGGGAACATTTTTGGAGTGAATACACTACAAATGCGATGGTCTTAAACGGAAGGTGACAATATTCTCAATAATATTTTATGATTCTCATTGATGTTATTCCCTATTATGATGATAATAAACTTTTGACAATGAACCTCTTATTGTGACCCATTGTCTAACTATCTTCTTTTTTGAGTATGAGGATTGGGATTGCCGGAGCATATTCGAATTGTATACTCTTTGCAATGCCAGGTAATATAAATTATTGATTGTTTGTGGTAGTACGGTAATTTATTATAACTCACGCTCTTGCTCTAATATGATGTGTAAATTTATTAAGCACTTTTTCATGTTAGCTAGCTGCTAGGCGAATTACACCTTGATGCTTGTGATTTCTCAACGCTTGGATCACCTCATGCTAGATAGTTATAGGGAAAATATTTGTGCAATTCTCTTTGCATGGGCATTGCCCATGTACTTTTGGGCAGACCATGGATTTTTGGTCATGTTTTCACCTATAATTGATATGAGAACACTTATCATTTTAAACATAACAATTAAACAACCAAGTTATTTCTTGCCAGGTAAACAAAAAATACTACCCCAAAAACACTACACAAATTTTCATTTGGCATTAGGATAGTGATTTCCATGTCAAAGACTTCAAAGCTCCAATTTTTAGTTATAGATGCCTTTTTGTTTACACCAGCAGCCATGAATCATTCCTATTCTATGAATGTTAGCTTTCTTCTGATCAATCACTCTTTATCTTTGAAATTTATGTAATTATTATTGGAGTTTTCTTTTCTCTCATCGATCAATCATCGTTCACCTAGTGCTATCTCTGTACTTCCCATTATGTATACTAATGTCTCACTAAATGAGTTCAATAATGAGCTATCTTCAATGAGAGACACATATCATGTTGTTGACGTCATGACAGATTCATTGCTCCTGAGTCTTTTCACTATATAATGAACTCTATTGAAGATGATTAGTTGAAGTGCCAAGTTGAAGATTTACTGTAAAAGAGAGTCTTAGCCTATATGAAGTTCCTGAATTTTAATTTCCAAAAAGGATGAATTTTGGGGTATGTGCACTGATAGTCAAGTTATTAATACGAATTTTGTGAAGTATAGATTATTTTTTCTTAAACTTGATGAAAATTTGAATCTTTTCTTTTGTTTAAATTTTTATTCAAGACTAGCCTTTGTTGCTTCTAGCTTTTGATATATATATTTGGTTCAATTATTAGAACTTCTCCTTCATAACATTTGATGGCTTATGGGCTATTATGTATTTTGGATTATTGAATTCCTCCAACCCCTTGCATCATCTTATAACTTGAAAACATCAACCTGGCAAGTCCTTAGTTGTAATGATATCTTACTTCTTACAATACTTAAGTCAACTATTTAAAGCAATTACTCCTTGTTATGGATACTTTACCTGTATGAAAATTGTATATCTACAACTCTAAGAAGTCTTTATTTGTTCTCCAGAAGGCTATCTCCTTTTGATTCATCAGATAAATTAGTGATATTTGACATGATTTGGATAAGGTTGAAATCATTCTTAAATAACTGCAGCCATCATCACTAAATTAATGTCCATAGCTTCGGCAACCTTGTGACATTTTATAGATGACTCCATTCAAGGATCTTGAGCAGTTATGTCACGTATTGTTGATACACTGAAAAAGACAAGTTTTAGTGGATGCCTATGGTTTCTAGGTCTGTTGAGTAGATCATTGATCTCATGACCTTCACTTGTACAGAGGTTACCAGACTTCTCTAAGGTATTTTTCCATTTTGTGCGATGTTTTTATCATAAACAAATATGATGTAACTAACTAGGAGGGTCATCTATAAGTTTTTTCACTGAAAAAAATGAAGCTGCATCACTCCATTCATGATTATAAGTTCTACACTATAATTTAATCTTCATAGATTAATAACATTCTCTTTCATAAAGAACTCTTTCTTGATTTATGTCACCATGCTTTAAAGTATATCAAATCGCAAAAAGTTATACAAGCACTACACCTAGTAGTAGGGTACATTCAAAACTTTTCTTTTGTTCAGAAATGTAAACTAGCATTGATAATAATGTTGTTGATGCTGTCTTGTGTTATATTCTACGCCATCTTTAGAGTCTGAGATCTCTGTTCTGATATAACCATTGCTCTCAGTGAGCATGATGTAGGACAAAAGATGAATACATATGAGGAATATATGAAGATGTTATACCAATAAAATAGCAGATTACTCATGATTAAGTAATGAAAAAGCAAGACATATTTTGCATACAAATACGAAATTAAAAAAAATGAAATTGAGATGATTTGAGTTATGGTTATGCTAACACAAAATTCATTTTCATATAAAAGTATAGAGATAAATAAAGCTATGATTGATCTAATCAATGTCAAAGTTAAGGCAACTAAGGACGAAGCATGTATAAGTTGAAGTCGACCTCTACCAACAGTCCTTCGTCACAGGACATTCTTCCTTTTAGCTCTAAAGGATTGCACTACTCACACTCAAGAATTTCTTTTCTTAAGAATGAAAGTACTATGTCAAAATTAAGGCAACCTGTGGCAAAACAGGGATAAACTGAAGTCGACTTTTACAAATAGTCCTTCGTTGCAGGATCTTCTTCCTTCCTTAGAAGTCCTTCTCTAAGGCTTGCACTACTCATACTTAAGAATTCCTTCTCTTAAGAATAAAAGTACTAAAGAACACAATAAGTGAACATATATATATATTTTCATTCAATTTCAATGCCATGATACATAAGATATTGGCCTATTTATAGTCATATAATACATGCCAAATAATCATCAAAATCATAAACTTACTCCTCATGAATGGTCAAAGTGTATTTTCTACAATTGACTAATAAAACTATCATCCAACCCTCTCATGTGGGACTAAAATGTCCTTTCGCACAAAATACCAAAAAAATCTTAAACCAATTTTCTCATGAATGAATAAAGTATCTTTTTACTCAAATAACTCTGATGACAAAAAACATGGTAAATGAGTTAAGCTAAAGGCCCATTTAAATGGAATCCATGAATAAGCCCATGCGACTCAAAAATATAAAAATAGAAAATACAATAAATAATCATAGAACCATTAAGATTAATTTATGATTTGGCGCGTCGACGATGATTACGTGGATGCTTTGCATCAGAGCATCATCTCCGTTTGCTTTCTTTTGAAGTGCTGTTGATTGAGTTCTTTCGCATTGTATTGCATTTTTCATTGCCAAACTTTCTATGCAATGGTTTTGAAAATACCTTGCCCTTTTTGTTCCCTTAAAGTCCTAGGAAGATCTCTTCATTGATTTTATACTAGAACTATTCAGGTCTCATGGCACAGTAATATTATTATTATTATGGTTGAATATTGCTTCCCACATTGCAAGGCTGTTTTTTAAAGTAATCATCCATTTACATGGCCTGCCATGTTTGTTTGTTCTATTTTTGCAATACTCAAGACATCTTCTTATATAAATCTGAAAATTTCATTAGGTTTTACCCTCTTAGACTAATGGCAAGAATGAAGTAGTGACTTGAACTTGAAGTTTTTTTTAGATTAAGTAAATATTTAGATGTTTGTGAGCTTTACTTATCTACCTCTGGATTTCTTTATAAATTACTGTGTCAAGCCTGATAATTAGCCTCTTTTTGAGATTGTATAGATGTGTAACCCAATGAGACTGGTTCTTAATTGATATTCATCAACATGCTTGAACTACCTTCATCTTGCATATGATTTTCAAAATTTTCGTATAGATGCTAAATATAGTTTTAGGTAATGTAAAATATATGAAATATGGATATGTATTTTTATCAAGGTAGTTGTAATTTATATAGGATTCACAATAATCCTCTACAAATTCAATAAGTGCACGTAATGGCCTGTGATTCTTTCAAAATTACGAGTAAAGTTAGGCTTAATGCACTTTAGTTTAAATTGCATGATAGCACGTATACTAATGCCATTTAATTAATGATTTCTTGCCATGCAAAAGTATTATTAAATATGAAGATTTATAAGGTTAAAGTATCACCCTTGCTATCCTTTTCACTTCCCAAAATTTTGGAGCTTGATAATCTTATTACTATGGAAGCTATAACAATAGCGGGTTGACCTTATATGCTTTTTGGCAGTGGAAAGATTAACCACCTTCAGAAAATATTTTGTTGACCAAAGAGGAACTGAACATACCTACACTTGATTTAGTGATTAATTATTTGAATTTTAACTCTTCAAAGAAGGTTCTTTGTTCTGCTACGTAGTTTGTGTAGTTTAGTCGTACACAGTGACTAGCTTGCACCCCGAATTCTTTTGTAGGCTGCTACTACATCACAAATTTCAGAACTTGGTTTTTTGGAACACACCATATTGAACCTCCCGAATGTGTAGTTGTCTTATTCTATTATGCCATATTGAACGGTAGATTTGTTTGATTCCACTTATTTCCACTATTTAGATGATGACTTATTTGTCGAAAGTTCATCCAATTATTTTTAGCAGCATCATGGCCACCGACTTTGGAAATCAAAGCTCTTAAAATAAATTTTTAAAATTTCTTAGATTTTGTGACAATTAAAAGTGGAACGTTTTATAATTTATTGCTTAATATCTTTATTGGGGACAACACTTATTCTTATTTAACTTTCTTTTCAAATTTCTCTCTTTTTATTTTCTCATGAAAATAAGGCTATAAATGTTGCTAGATTATACCAGGGTTGGCTGTTATTGAAATAGAAGAAAAGGTTTGATTTTTTTGCACCCTCAAGACTAGGGTTAGTGCTCTGATGGGCTTGTGTATCCATCCATTGGTCCTTTAGATAATTTCCTGTTTTGTGTATTCATCCATTGCTTTTTCTTTCCTGCCATAAACTCCCTCGTATTTCTTCTTCCCAACCAACAGTCCCTTTGTAACATTGCTGTGGGCCTGTTTCCATTTTCGCATATCCCAACCACCTTTTCCTTTTGACCTGGTTTTACCTCTTTAACTCTACCCTTTGAACTTCTACAGCCAATCATCTCGACCACCTCCTCCTTGCGTTGTGCTGTTCCTTTTTACCTTTTTCTAAACAGCCCTCTTATCAAATATTCCAACAACACTCCTTTCTCCGTTCCTCTATCCCAAACCTTTTTCAAAACAAATCATTCCATCTTTACTAAACCTTCAAACAGTCTCTTTATCGCTATCCTAGCCGATTTGCCTCTACAGTCTTGGCATGCCTAAAAAATTCATAATTAACTTAAAAAAATTGTATACTCCCAGACATAGCGATCTTATTAAATATTTGGTCAATATTTGTATTCAATTCATAAACACCATTGAGTTTAACTTATTGTCAAAAGCAAGAAAGTCATTTTTGACTTTTTGGGTCATATTATAATCCGAATCACAATCAATGCGATGTGGGTATCATTATGATAGTTATTACCATGGTGGGTATGCTAACATTCATGTTGAGTCATGCGAACTAAAGGAGGGCATATCATCTTGCTAGTTTGCTCTATTGATGATATAGTTGATATGGAATCTGATCAAATTGGGGAATCATTTGAAAGGAACAATTTGATTATCCCATGATCGTGAGGATATGAGGATGATGATTTGGGAGCGTGGGATGGGGAAGAGGGATTAATTAGGGACATCAAATCCACTCGCAATGATGGGTGTGACCCTTTTGAAGAGAATGGGTGATGTCATCCTATTCTTCATGTGTATGTGATGCTTTATTTTTTCTTGCTGTCTTGTGCGTGATACCTATTCATTTTGTGCTCGGAGCTGCCCGAGCACAAAATGAATAGGCATCGACATTCAGTAATCGGCTGATCGGCTCAGCGAGAACTTCTACCTATTCTTCACCCTCCTGGTCAGGCGACAGCAGCAGATCGGCTGCCCGATCGGCATTCAGTTGGATAAAGTTGGGCCTACCTTCTCTCACTTCATGTACTGTGATGCCCCAATGCCGGCTCAGCGAGAACTGTCCCGGCATTCACGTGTTCACATATCGCATGATCCTATTGAGTTATTTGAGAGAGAATGGATACACATATAAAGACAAAAAGACATTCTCATTTATTACAAGATTGCATATTATATGATCCTTCATCGTACTTCTATCAGTAAAGCATCGTCGTGGATCTATCAGCATGCTGAAAATTTAAGAATTAGGGTGCTTGCGCGTATTCTTCCAGAAGCACCTGACTTGGTATATAGAAAACAATACCGGGATTGGAATTCCCAGTAATTAGATAATACCCCAAGTATTGCAGTAAACAATAATATTACACTTTAAAAGATGCGATTAGTGAAAATAAGGAGGTTAATAAAATGCAGGAAAAGTAAGGCAATTGCGCAAAATAAATAATCAATTTCTCGCGAAAAGTATTATCACAAAATGTAGGTTACTGATGTCGTTTTTCCAGTAACTCACCACGAATGTTACTTATGTCATTTTTCAGTAACTAACCCCGAATATTATTGATATCATTTTCCAGTAATAATCTCGAATATTACTGATGTTATTTTTTAGTAATAGCTTGAATGTTACTGATGTCATTTTTTAGTAACTAATCCCGAATGTTATTGATGTCATTTTCTAGTAATAACTACGTTAGTTGGTTTCGAACAACCAACCAAGCTTCAATATGAATTTGGATCAAAGTGAAAGTTAAGCAGTAGTAAAATGTAAAAAATAATATTTGTCATTTACTGTGTACTTTATTCTTTAGGATTTAAAGTTTGACAGTTTAAATTTTGGATCTGCATTTAATTTTGATATTTTAAATTAGTATTTAGCCAATAATCTTAGGAATAAATATTTTCTTTTTTTTTTATTCTATTCTTCTTTTGCTTTCTTATTTTTGATTGAAATTTGTTTTTTTAAGTTATTGCGATAGCAGTAACATTTATTATAGCGTTATTATTATGATGATAATATATGATTGAATTTAAATTGCAAAAAAATGGAAATAATAGTCATTTTTATAACATTTGTATTGTTCTCATTATTGATTAATGAGAACAATAATAATGTGAATGACGAATAGAGAGATAAAAATAAAAGAATTAAAATGACTAGAAAGAGTTCCTCTTTATTTTTCTTCCTCACATACTTTTTCTCTTACTTAGGACGGCTGGCTGGAAGTTGGCAGGTGGCCGGCTGAGTTGGCTAGCTGGCTGGCAGCGGCAGGAGGGCGGCTGCTGGGTGGCCAGCTGCTGCTGGAGGGTTGGGGGAGAGGAGGTTGGCTGATAAGAAGGGGAGAGCTGGCTGTGAGGGAGGGATTGGGGGATGCTGTTGGGAGAGTGGAGAGCAGTGTTGGCTGTGTGAAGAACGAAGGGGCTAGTGGGGAGGGTTAAATAAGCGCAGGAGGGACTTTCCCTATGCCAAATTAATGGCGCATGGCTCTTCTGGCGCCTGTACGGGGAGCACATGGCCTCTGGCGCGAAAGGTTCTTTCGCCAGAGGCGGAAGATCCTTCACGGGATCGTCGGGGAGGGGAAAAAATAAATTTTCTTAAGGAAAAATTTATATAATTACTTAAAGTTAAATTTTTCGTATTTTTTCGTCATTTGGAGTCCAAATACAACGAAACTTGACGTCGATGTGTGCTATGACATATCGAACACCCTCACGCCAAAAAATTTCGATTCAGAGCAATATTTTATTTTTAATTAATTTTTTAAGTTTTAAACTTCGAAAATTAATTGAGATCAAATCGACACTCAGAATTTGATGAAACTTTTCGAGTGACCTTTAAATAATGTTCTTAACTTATTGACATGAAAATTGATGAATTCGGTCATGTATTTCTATTTCTTGATTTAATGAATTTAAAAAGTTTAGAAAAATAAGCGGGAGTTTCGGTTATTCGAATTCTCTCAAGTTAGGATACTTTTGATCTAAAATTTAAAACTAATTATTGGTATTCTTGTTTGCCCTAAATTGAAAATTTCTCGAAACCCGATTTTTGAGGTGGGAATTTGACCTAATTTGCAAATAAAGACATTGGGTCGTTACATGTACGCTGATGACTTGATTTTGTTTGCACCGGCTTCAGTGGCAGCATGTCGTAAGGTCCAAGTAGATTTTGGCAGAATATGGGAGTTGAATCGGGCAGTCTGTGAACTCGCGTAAGTCACAGCTCGTCTTTAGCCGACATACCTTAGTTTACAGGCAGCGTAGAGTAGTGATCCAGCTGGGTTTCCAGAGAGGAGTGTCCCTCAGATACCTTGGGGTTACAGTTATGGGCAAGACCCTTGTGTAGAGCAGATTTTCATCTATCACAGAGCAGGTTTGTAGCAGGTTGGGCTCCTGGAGCAGTCGTTACCTCTCCCTTGCTAGCAGATTGTGCTTGATCAGGTCAGCACTTGCTATGATTCCCAGCTACCAGACGTTGGTGGCGTCGATACCAGACTCCTGCTTCTCCGACATTGAGGCTATCATCTGTAAGTTCCTTTGGGAAGGAGCGGGGGTAGCAGTCTACATTATGTGAGATGGCAGGAGGTCTGTCGATCGCTCGAGTATGATGGATTCGGGATCAGAGACTTGTAGCTTTGGAGGACTGTCCTAGCTGCCAGCCACACCTTTAGTTTTGTCAGCAGAGCCGACCTCCTTTGGGTGAGAGCAATGGACTTTCGCTACCGCCGCAAGGGTGAGGACTTTGCAGTGCAGCGGGTTGACTCTGCAGTTTGGAGACTATTGGGTTACGGTCGGCCAGTCGTCTAGAGACACACTCAGCTAGAGGAGGGGAGCTTGCAGTGGCAGGTTGATGACTTTACTGAGAGCCAAACCAGTCAAATCTACTGTATGGAGAGAGGAGATCAGCCTTGGTAGTACGCGACCATGTAGGAGATGGCTTTGGGCCCCAGGGAGGCCTGTTTCTTGTGGAGACTGCTCAGATATGCTATCCTGACAGGCTGTTGGTCACTCAGGAAAGAGCTCGCTCAGTGAGCAGCTTGTGTTTGGAGCTGTGACTCGGATGAGGACATAGAGCACTTAGTGATCCATTGCAGATACACGAGGGACGTCATGGAGACCTTTGTGCGTTGAGGCTTGCTTCCGGGCACACTTACCTCCTGGGACCGGTTTACTGCACTGTTCTTGACTACTTCTGCGTCTTGCCGCCATCGCTTCAGCTGTCAGATTATTGCTTACTCGTTCTACCAGTCTTGGAGCAGGACTGAGCGTTCCCATGTACGCCCGCCCCCTTACTCCGCGGGTCTACGCGGGCTCTTATTTTCTTTGCATGGTCAGTGCTGAATTGCACAACGGGTTCGACTCCTGGGGTTCCACGGACCACTTGAGCCTTTCCACTTATACAAATGGTGCTCCCCCCACCAATAAAGCGGTAGTTTCAGTTATTCAAATTCTCTCAAACTAGGACACTTTTGATCTAAATTTAAAATTATTTATTGGTATTCTTGTTTGCTTAAATTGAAAATTTCTCGGAACCCGAGTTTTGAGGTAGGAATTTGACCTAATTTGCAAATAAAGACATTGGGTCGTTACATGTATGCTGACAACTTGATTTTGTTTGCACCGGCTTCAGTGGCAGCATGTCGTAAGGTCCAGCGGATTCTGGCAGAATATGGGAGTTGAACCGGGCAGTCTGTGAACTCGCGTAAGTCACGGATCGTCTTTAGCCAACATGTAACAACCCAAGGTTGTTACCCTGCTTAATCTCAGTTCAATCGTAACCTAATTAAGTTCATCCAGTTATTAGGCCCAATCTCTAGAGATTTGGAGCAATTCGGAGTTCAGTTCAATATTTTGGATTATTTTAATTAGGAAATTGAGATATTTATTTTGACCTTGAAATCGAAATCCGACTTCACCGTTGCGATCATCACCCCCAAATTAGCTAGGGGTGATGTTTTGGACGAGTTTGGAGGTCGTCGAATTTTCGTCAATATTTTAATATAATTAAATGCGCTAAAAATATAATAATTAAATAATCGTCGGAATTGAAATCCGACTTCGCCGTTGAATTCTTCACCCCCAAATTAGCTAGGGGTGAATTTTTGAGATTTTTCGGAGTGCGTTTCAAAAATTTGGATTTTTAAATAATTAAGGAAAATAATTAAGCAATTATTGGATCCTTAATATGCAATTTCTCTCTCTCTCTCTCTCTCTCCTAGTTGGCTGGCCACCTTCCCCTTCATTCGGCTGGCCATCCTTTCTTTGTCTCTTAAGCCATGCCCCATTAATGCTCATTCATGATGGCCCCTACTTCCCCTCATCCTAGCTTCCCTAGCTAATGATGGAGTCTCTCTTCCTCCTCCTTTAAAAGAGAAGCACAGCCCCTCCTTCACCTCTTTGCTGCAAGAGCTGAGGCTTACTCCTTTTCTCCATTTCTATACCTTATATTGAAGAAGGAGCTCTCTTCCTCCAAGGTCTTGAAAGAAGCAAAGGTCCCTCTCTTCCTCCCCTCCCAAGGACTAAAGGTACCCCTTTGCTCATCTCCTTGTCATTCTCATGTTGTTACATTGCTTGAATGTATCTTTAGGAGTCCATAAGCATGTATGGAAGCCATTAAGACTCATTGATGCAGCTCATTTCCTTTAAAAATGTATGCTCTGTTTTCATTTATTTTGCATACCCCGTCATTCATCCATATTTTTCGTATAGTTAGGATGCTCCGTTTGTGCCGATTTTGGTGTCGATGGAAAGGTATCGGAAAGACCTTTCCATTGATATATGGCACCGCTCATAGAACGCTCTGGATTGGGAGTAATTGAGCTCGAAAATAAGCCTTCCAGTTTTCGCCCCGGCGAAAATCACCGTCTGGCACTGCAGCGCCCGAATTTGCAAATCGGGCCGCTATAGCGCGCCGTAGCGCGCTGCAGCGGACTGTAGCGGGATTTCGGCAAAAACATATAAAAATATTTAATAAAAGTAATTGAACAGTAAACTCGCAAAGCGCGCTGCAGCGGAAATATTTTTGGAACTTTAGAAAATGTGAAAACAAACTATTCAAACGGTAATTTTGCAATTTGAACTGCTGCGGCACACCATAGCGCGCCGCAGCGGGCCGCAGTGCTGATGCGCGAAAGGCGCTACCATGCGCTCCAGCGCGCTGCAGCGCCCAATCTTGCAAAATTTCTAGAACTTTCTAATAAGTGCCCAGTTTTGGCTGAAATAGCTAAAATTTCACTGTTTTGGTATTTTAAGGTCTTTAGGACCCTAGTGGGACTAAGTTATATCAAATTTGAACTTATTTTAGCTAAAATTGAACATTGCATAAAATTGTATAAGGAAATTAAGTTTGACATTTGGTCATCTTTAAAAAGTGCTTAAAACCTACTTTGTAACTTTAGATGTATTATACCAAATGCTAAGTAATAAAATTTTAAGTGCTTGTATCGAATATGTATGTCTTAACAACTAAATGGCATGAAATTTAAGTCTTTTAGATTTGTGATTAAGTGTTAATCCCTTTAATTTGATTTAGAACTTGATTAGCATTAATTACCCTTTATTCTATGTCATCTTTTCACTTATATGCCTTTATGATATTAGAATGTATGTTAGAAAACTTTAACATTCAATTGAACATCTTGATATGTTTAAATTGACATTAAACTACAATTGAATAAAGAATCATGATAACTTGATTAAGTAGATAATACTTAATCCAAATATAAAGTTTAATATCAATAATATACTAATAATACATTGACTTGTCATTGACCTTTAAATTAACATTAGTCTTAATGATAGAAAGGTTAGGGGTTAAACCCTAGCTTATCTTGATTAAGATCTAAACTTTAATCATTTAATTAATTAATTTGATTGTAAGATAATTCAATTGACATTATTCTAATAATGCTATGATTTGATATTGATCTTAACACATTGAATTAGAAGTGTTAGGGTTAATATTGAATATGTGTGATTGAACCATCTGAATCCAAACTTTAGATCTTTGATTTTCTCTTATATAAGACAATTAGTATAATATGGAAATAAAATTGTAATGATTTATGCAATGATCTAACTCTAATAAGACCTTTGATTTTATCCTATGATTGTAGAATAGGAAATGATCAAATGAATTTTAATCATCTGATCTGATCACTTAGCCTAAGTATAACAAGTAAATCTTAAGAAGTAGCAAAGTGAGGCCTTAGGGGTCTTGCTATGGGATTTGTCATTTAAATGGTTAAAGACCTTAACTAATGATACATTGAGGTAGGAAGGACTTGTGTAACTTATTGGATAGAAACCTAGTTGATCCTCTGATACATTGAGGTAGGAAGGACTTGTGTAACTTATTGGGGTAGAAACCTAGTTGAACTTAATATCTTGTGGTATGAATCACCTAAAGTACTTAGATTGTAGCTCATTCCTTGTGATAACAACCTATGTTGAGTGATCCTCTGATCACATCCTTGGAGCCTTGTGTAGGATACACTTACTTAGAGTAAGGATTAATAGATTTGATAAATCCTTGTTGATTAAATAGACCTTCTGAACTTAGATTATTGGTTGTGTATAGTAAGGTATACCCATATTATTGGATTATTTGCAGTAGTATTCAGGATTGATTGATTCACTCCAATGTGGACTTATGATCAGGTGTTATCCTGAGGGATTAGACGAATACAGTCCCGTTAGAGTAAATCCTCAAAGACTAAGAGTGTTACAATTAGTGAATAGGATCCTTAGTTTGAGATGTAAACTGCGATCGGGTTCTGCCTCCTATCGTAGTGCGCTTCGATAAGTGAAGTTTAAGCAAACTAAGTATCTTAAGTCACTTTGCGTAGACCAATAAGTATGCTTGTACTTAGGGCATTTAACGGCTTAGCTTGAGATGTAAACTGCGACCGGGTTCTGCCTCATATCGTAGTGCGTTTCGATAAGTGCAGTTTAAACAAGCTAAGGGTTAAATCTACCCTTCTTGCAAATATGCTAAATATGTGTATACAATTTCCCCAGCTAATGATTTTTAAGTAAACTCTCAACTTTAACCAATTATCGAAATTAGAATTTAGGAGTCAGAATCCTTATAACAGGATTCTGCACAATGGAGACTTTGGATTCATTATCAGATTTCAAAGTATTTTTTGGATTTTGGATTTATCTCATAAGCATGAGCATAAGCATGATGTGTGGGTATCAGAATGATGTACGAGTATCAGTGATGATTTATGGGTTACAGAGTATTGCATACATTGACTGGGGAATTTCAGGATGTATCAGTATCATCAGTAAGCAATATTCCCAACTGAATGTATGTATACATTGGATCGTACTAATGATAGTTCAGTGATATTTTGGTTGCATATTAGCAGCATACAGTGTTGTGGCATATTCAAATGCACAATTTCAGTGATATACAGCATAGTTGTACACATGATTACTCAGCTTCAGATTTAATGCTGTTTTAATTTATTTTCAGTATTCAGTTACAGTTCAGTTTTACTTTATCTTGCTTCAGTTTTGTACAGTTTATACAGTTTTGTACTTTCAGTTACTTTTACAGTATTTCTGCAGATTTAATTATATCATGTAAACGTTAAATGAATAACTAGAACTGTTAAGACTAGTTTTGATGTGTTAGACTTATTGTCTAACACGGGGTACTTTTGGGATCCGACAATTTGCTAGATCCTGAGCAGTATTTTGAGATAGGTCAGGAGGACACCCAAGAGATTCAGGAGGAGCTCGTGGAGCACTAGTGGACTCTCCTCTAGTTTTATTTTTGGCTTAGTATTTTCAGTTCAATATTTAGTTTTATGTCTATTTCAGTAAGCTGTTTGTAATAATTCTGGATGTATTTTTTTTTCTTTTCTGAGATGAATGTTTTCATATAGCTTCTGTGATGAATATTTTCTGGATGTTTGCTTTAAGCTTTCGCACTCTATTTTTATACTACTTATACTTAGTATTATGATGTGATCAACATACTGGAAATGTTGATATATTATACATATATTGGATTCCTATTGTATTCTAAATCCAATGTATGTATTTGCCTAATACTTAGGATAGGGATACTACTCTTATCTTAAGTATTAGCTCTCAACCCTACTTGAGGTTGAGTCAGCAGCCCTTCAGACGGGTTTTGTTTTCAGCTATTCGGGGAGACGGGTTGTTCCTCCCCGAGTGGCGCACTGCTTCGCCGCCGAATTATGATTTTTACCTCTTTGCGCACGGCGATGGGGCGGGGCGCTACACAGCAGACCTTAGTTTACAGGCAGCGTAGAGTAGCGATCCAGCTGGGTTTCCAGAGAGGAGTGTCCCTCAGATACCTTGGGGTTATAGTTACGGGCAAGACCCCCGTGTAGAGCAGATTTTTCAGCTATCACAGAGTAGGTTCGTAGCAGGTTGGGCTCCTGGAGCAGTCGTTACCTCTCCCTTGCTGGCAGATTGTGCTTGATCAAGTCATCACTTGCTATGATTTCCAGCTACCAGACGTTGGTGGCGTCGATACTAGATTCCTGCTTCTCCGACATTGAGGCTATCATCTGTAAGTTCCTTTGGGAAGGAGCGGGGTAGCGGTCTACACTATGTGAGATGGCAGGAGGTCTGTCGATCGCTCGAGTATGATGGACTCGGGATCAGAGACTTGCAGCTTTGGAGGACTGTCCTAGCTGCCATCCACACCTTTAGTTTTGTCAGCAGAGCCGACCTCCTTTGGGTGAGAGTAATGAACTTTCGCTACCGCCGCAAGGGTGAGGACTTTGCAGTGTAGCGGGTTGACTCTGCAGTTTGGAGACTATTGGGTTACTATTGGCCAGTCGTTTAGAGACACACTCAGCTAGAGGAGGGGAGCTTGCAGTGGTAGGTTGATGACTTTACTGAGAGCCAAACCAGTCAGATCTACTGTATGGAGAGAGGAGATCAGCCTTGGTAGTACGCGACCATGTAGGAGATGGCATTGGGCCCCAGGGAGGCTTGTTTCTTGTGGAGGCTGCTTAGAGATGCTATCCTGACAGGCTGTTGGTTACTCAGGCAAGAGCTCGCTCAGTCAGCAGCTTGTGTTTGGGGCTGTGACTCGGAGGAGGACATAGAGCACTTAGTGATCCATTGCAGATACACGAGGGATGTCATGGAGACCTTTGTGCATTGAGGCTTGCTTTCGGGCACGCTTACCTCTTGGGACCGGTTTACTGCACTGTTCTTGACTACTTCTGCGTCTTGCCGCCATCGCTTCAGCTGCAGATTATTGCTTACTCGTTCTACCAGTCTTGGAGGAGCAGGACTGAGCGTTCCCATGTACGCCTGCACCCTACTTCGCGGGCTCTTATTCTCTTTGCCATGGTCAGTGCTGAATTGCACAACGGGTTCGACTCCTGGGGTTCCACGGACCACTTGGGCCTTTCCACTTCTACAAATGGTGCCCCCCCTCCCGATTTGTTGGCTGAAGGCCAACATAGATGCTTCTTATAGCTAAGGAGAGCCTACTGTCTTTGGGGCTGTTGTGACCCGGGACTCAGATGGACAATTACTGGTTGCCGCAGGAGCTAGCTTATAGGCCCAGTCTTCTATTCAGGCTGAGATTCAAGCAGTGACTATACTGCGGCAAGCCCTTGTGGCTATAGAGGGGGATACGGATGGTGTCATCATCGAGGGTGATTGCCTGGGAGCGATTCGAAGACTTGGGCATCTCTGGGAGAGGACTCTCCGTTCACGAGGCGGAGAGCAGCATGCCAATCACCTTGCCTTTTTGCTTGTTTTTCATTGTGTTATTTTTTCCCACCAATCACGCGATGCGAATCGGGTAACGGACTTTTGTGCTTTGTATTCCCGTCAGGGTGATTTTTCTTTTGCCAGGGGAGATGTGCTATTCGGAAGGCTTTTGGATCTCATTGCGTAGGATACCATGGAGTTTGATTCCGGTTGAGTTTTTGTACTGGTGATATTATCTATATATGCATAGGCTACGACCGTATTTCCTGATAGGAGGTTTATGCTTTCCAACAAGTAGTTATTGTGCATGTTTTGAAATGTCAAATTTGAATAGCTTTTGCAAGTTTGTTTTATCCTTCTTAGAATTTTAGGACCTAACATTCTTACAGCAAAGCTATAGATCCTGTCAAGTCTTCTAAATTAAGCACTCTGCTTGTGAAACTTATTTTCAAAATGATAAGATTAGCTAGAGCCAATGCATTAAGAGTTGCAATTTAGGGCAGAATTTGATTTGATAAAAAGTTGTATTATTGATGCATGCAATGACATAACTAATCTAAATAGTGATGATATTTAACTAATTGCTTCGTGAATGATTACATGCATGATGGGTTAATGATTTGGGGCTTTTGGCTTTATTTTAACAATTTTATGATAAGCAAATGATAAGAATTTTAGTACCCAATGCAAAATGTTATGCTGAATAAAAATTGAAATTGGTGAGTTTTTTTGGCTGCCAAGTGACATCAAATGGACGTCTATGACAAAGTTTTGATTGTATCAGTTCAATATCCGTGGCTTTATAATCTCTCCCTTTTTTCACAACGTTGGGTTTAAAATTTTTCTACTACAGTAAAATTTATAGGATGTAGACTTCAAAAATTCCAATAAGATGTTAAAGCAGTGGTTTTTTATATATAACTTTCTTTGATTGATACCCATTTTTTTTGGTAACAGTTATAAATAATATTTTATTTTAAGGCTAAAAAGTAAATTTATTTAAAGAAAACTCAAATTGCATATTTTTCTGTTATAAAACTTATCTTAAAAGTTCTTTAAACCAATTTGAGCACTATTATTTTGAAAGAATCTAGTTTACATTGCAACAAATTTATTTCACACTTAACAGCCCTCGGATGTGGAAATTCAAGTATTATATTCAGACACTTTATTTCTGAAGGTTGAAATACAATTTTAATTTCAATAATTGCAGAGGGTTGTGGAAATAATTAGCATCCGATTAATACTCGTTGCCCATTTCTTGTATTGTGAATACTCGTCAAATAACAGTTCGATCTTCCCGTTGTTTGTTGTCACTTTGATAGAATGTGTGCTGCTAGGCTCCTCAAAACACTCTTTATAGTGGTTTGCTTCGATTCTGCAGATAATACCTGTGACACAACTCATTTATATGATTCTAACTATCTTTATGCAAAATCGCAACCTAATTAGCAAATTTTATTTTTGCCAGCTTACTTTCTGCTGTGCTTGAAAATGCCATAAAAGTGTTGGGTTTTTTAACCTTTAATAGAACTTTGCCTTCATTATTTTGGACAATGGCGACCCACCTCAATCGGTAATTTCCTGGCAGAACAAATGAACAAAAAATCTGTACAGTGAGATGGGAGTAATTAGGAGCATTTTATTTGAAATAAGAAATGTATTCAGCTGCTTTGTTAAACACAGAAATATGTTTTATTTCTGTTGGTTTGTTACATTCCATGGCCTTTATATCATTTGAATGTTTATTTTATCATATCACTTGTAATATTAAAATAGTAATGATACTGTAATACTTTCTCTCAGATGCTTCTTTCAGGAAATCTTTGATTGTAATTTTGGCTTAATCAGGCATCAATTAGCTTCTCATTTGTAACTTGCTATATTAGTTTTTTTGTACCAGCTATTAAATTCAACTAATTATTACCATCTGTATGACCCACTAGGAGCTCCTCACCCTTTGCCAGCGTTTCCCTACATTTTCCAAAGTCAAACTCATCATAAAGAAGTGTCTTTGCAATGCCTTTTGCCCTCTCCTTGGAACCTACCCTGCTCCTCAGCGTTGCTGCACCTCTCAAAGCTGAAAGAAAAAAACGGCCTTTACATACGTAGCATCTAATTTTCTTATAAAATATATTTCCAGCACCCAATTTCAATATTTACAAATAAACCACTACATTTCATCAATCTTAGAATTTTCTAATTATAAGTAGATATAATGCATTTCAGAATTGAGGAGATGATAGTGCTTTTCATGTAAATATTGAAGTTTAGGTACTGGATATTATGAAGTTATGGGTGTTATCTAAGTAAAACTTCTAAATAATAAAAACACCAGTTAGCATTATACAGAAGAGGTGAATACTACATGGTGTGAGTTTTAAGAAGAACAAGTATTGTACATGTTGCTGCGGCAGCTGTGAGAGTGATGATGTTGCTTGGGTCTTTATCTGTCATGGCTGTAGTTATAGCTGAATTTAACTGATCATGCTTTGCACCCACTGCTTCTGCAACTTTGGCACACTGTGCAGCAATTAGAGCAGCCGCTGATGCCACAGCACTTTCTTTCAAAGCATTTGTGATTTCTGGTTCCACATTCTCTGCTGCAATGGCAGCCAATGCTGCTGCTACCTCTGCAACTGATATTGCTGCATGAACCTCTGCATTGTGCAGTCGCAGTTTTTCTTTCCTCTTTTGTTTCAACTCCTGAACCCATTTTGATATTGATATACCCTTCCATGAACCAATCTTTCTGGAGAACTGCAAAATCATTTCATTTTTATTGATCAAACGCTGCTTGAAAAAATGACTATTCTGTTGCCGCAATACAAGCGCTGTGCGTCTCTCTATAGATTTAGATTAAGTGTAATTTGAATTCACTAAAATGGATGCAAAATAAATATTATTTGCTGAACTAGCAATTATCTATACCAATCTAAAGCGGATATTGCACCAAATAATTACATACACCCTTTGATATTTTTTGATAGCTTTAACTTATTGGTTTGATCTTCACCATTTGATACAATTTTTGCAGGATTTGATAGGAGGATCAAAGAAAATCACTTATTCTAGGTTGAAGTCGTATAACATTGGCATGTAGGATGCAAGAAATTTGAGGTTTTGTTCATACTTATAATTTTTTCTTGATATATTAAGACATCATTCAAAAATAGTGGGATGCAAGAATTTGTGAGTGCAATGCGTTTGTTTATATATATATATATTTCATATAGATAGATCTGCCTTTTGTGGCTGATCTTCCGATAGTTCTATTTACCTGGTAGCTTTGTGTCCTCCGCAAATTTGGCAGCTGTTATCAAATTGCTTTTTGCCACTTGGCTAACATGACTTAACATCCTAGTCGTTCCCAGGTTGCAGGTGCTCATGTTGAGCTCTTACCCATCTCCATTTCTTGGGGCGTGTAGCTTAAATGTCATCTATTCAACTTCATTAGTGAGGTCTTCTTCTCCGGCTTCTCCTTGCTTATCTCGGTGACTATTGTTGTCTCAAACCCATCGGCTACATATTTTGTGTCTCTGGCTGCTATTAATGGAAGGAATCAGCTTCCCACTCTTGGTTATTTGCCCCCTTTCCTCTGTTTTTAGATGTGCCATTGCCGTCATCTTTGTCATCCTTTCCATCAATATTGGTGGGGATGATGCCATGTTGGCTTGATGACTGGCTTGTCTTTTGGTGGTTTGGGTGTTGCTGGGCTTTGTTGATGGGATTATTTCCTCATGCTAGGAGGTTAATTGTTTGCTCAAGTAGTCTTTGGTGGTACAACTAGGCAAAAATTTTCTACTATTCTAGCCATCTAGGTTCTCACTTCTTTTGAGGGTAAACTTGCTCCTCTATTTTCAAGAAGGTGCGTGAGAGAGGACTAGATTATTTGAATTTTGTATCATCGAGAGAATTTGTTCTGTTGTCGTTCAATGGTTTGCATTAGGAAGCGCTCGCAATGTTACACTTTCTCAAACTCTTAGTGGTGGAATAGCAAGCATGTTTATAAAACTTTTCAATGAGTCGGACTACTCCCGTATCTTTTTAGGGCATCAATTGAGTTAGGGATTTCTTATGTGTACTTCTTTAAATGAACTCTTGATTTTGATGATAATGTGGATTTTTTAATAAATGTAATTTGGTGGAATTTTTTATACAATGCTTTCTTTTTTGTAATCAAATAATGTTGGGAAATTGCTGAAACTTGATATTTTGCCAGGCGAAGAAAGGCTGGTAATTGATTGAGCTGGACAGTGCTGTGTAGTATGCATTGTAAGTTTGGAAGGACATCTACTTATTGACATTTGATGATTTTAGAAGATGTTTTTGATATTGTTCACATTGTAGCATTATCGGAAATGCTGCAAATTTTTGTTTTAAATTGCATCTTGACATCTGTTCTCTTTGTGATCATGCTGATTATACTAAGTGAGCTTCAGATGGCTGAATATGCATTTTCCTTAATGAGTATTGCTACACTTACACACTAGTATACACTAAAATATATAGATGATGTGTCAATCCAATGTGTAAGTAGATTATTAATTGAATGCACTTTTTGATAAGACCTATATGCAAAAATTACAAAAAAAAGAAAATTTTTAATTGGTCCTGAATACTTTTTGGTGTATATTCTTGTGTAACCATAGCATTTTCCTTAATTTTTATTCTCTTTGACGTTGGGAGATTCCTTGGATCTTGGACTTCCATCTGGGATTTCAAAGCCTACAAATGATATTTTTTGTAATATTGATCACGTTAATGAAGCTTAATATTGAACTGTGATGCATTAAGATTTGTTAGCTCATGCTAATGCGCATCTCTTGATAAAGGACTATTCTATTAAAAGTCAGGGGAAAAGCAAAAGAGGAAGAGTGTTTGTTCTTTATATATATATATATATCATCTAAATTCATATATTTAATTTTAAGTGTGATTTTACTTTTAAGCATTGAACCTTGTAAAGTACTTCAAATGAAAGAAAGTTCTAAAATAATATGAAAAAAAAAGCATGAGGATGAAAAGATATTTAAAATGTTTAACAAATAATATGTATATATATATATTTCTCTTAAGTGTTTTATTTTCAAATGTTTTAGTACTTTTATCTATTAATCTTTGATTGGAATATATAGAGTTAATATTTATTTGTATAAAGTTGTGCATTTAGAATAATGAAGACTGAGCATATTTTGAAATCTATTACTATTATTATTAAATAAAATGATCATTCATCATATCATTAATAAATTTCATTTGTTAACTAAATTTGTACCAAATCTAAAATTTGTATTCATTAGAAGTTTACTAAATCGAAGCTTTTTTTGATAAAAATACGAATTAAAATTTTTTTTGTTAATTAAATAGAAGCTATTTTTTGATTTGTGTTCCAACCATTCTGTATGTGGATAACGAGAGAAATCATTTCTACTTGAAATAATTGTGGTATTCTTCTCTTGTATTATGTATGTGTAATGGACGTATTATGTATAATAGTCCATTTATAAATCCACCCTTCATATCTCATTAAATTTTCAAAAAAGAAACGTAAGAAAATTTTGCATCTGTGTGACTGCATGAATCGCTGATGCCCCCTTGACAGCCGCCTGCGTAACTCGCACCGGCTGTTAATATCCTTCCATTAACATCGATATTCCATTCTTCGCTGATTGATGACGTATTTCTTATATAACTGGTTCACCGACATCATCTCCACCCCCTTCTCTAGTGCTGACATCACCTTTGCCTTTGGTCATTGCTGATGCTACCTACTTGCCGCCTATAAACATCATCTGTGGCAACCACCTTTCACAAACTCACTCTAATATTTTTGTCCTCCCATTTCCACTACCTATCGTCTACACCCCATTCTTTTCCAATGTCGTTTGCAACCAGACATTGGTGTACCCATTGTCACATCCATCAAGTGTTGACACCCACTTTGTACATTGCTGGCAGGTTATGGTAACTTTTTATATTAGAAAATTAAAATAAACAATTAGAATACCGACTCTAGTCATTATTAAGTCTAGTTTGAGCATCAGTTGCAAAAAAGTAGTTGCTACTAATCCATCTTTACTAGCTACAAAGTATAGTAATTGCACCAAAAGAAGAATTAGGTGATGATTCCATAAAATTGAGTTTCAATATACTTTTTAGTAGTCACGGGGTACGCAAGCAAAAAAATGCTGACATTTGAGGTCACCAAAGTTCTCATTGCAAAGTTCCAAAAGTTGATATAAAGTAGGAGGTAAAAGAACCCTTTTTGTTATAGTGTAGAGACCAATTAGATCATTAAGGAAAGAGCAAATGGTGTTTTGGTATGTTTCAAGGCAAGCCTTTAGCAGCCAACAGCAAGACAGGAGCCCAGGCGCCCAACAGGTGGAGAGCCTGAGACAGCAAGCTTGGGGCTCAGGCGCTCTCAAGCGCCATAGAGACCACAAGGCAGGCGCTCGTACGCCTGCAAAAATCTCGATTTAGTTGTGATGTGTCCTAAGTTGTTTAGGGCACTTAGGGGGCTTGTTTGAAATTTCATATAAATGCTAATATGTTATTTTAGGGTATTGTTGGTGCCATTTTCTGTGTAGACCATTGCGGAGGCTAAGGAGTTTTAAAACCTTAGAGTGAGAATAAGGAGAAATCTGAGAGGAGAAAAAGAAGAAACTCAAAGGTGACGATTGCTTACTTCCTCTAACTAGTCTCTTGATTGATAAATTCTCTGTAACTCTGCAATCATCTTGTTGACAGTGAATTTTTTTGTGGTGGTGTGGCTCCGTAGTTTTTTCAATTCTTGAGTTTTCCATGTAAATTCTTTTGTGTTCGTATGCTTGTGTTTTGTGATTGTTTGTGTTGGAATATTTTTTGTGTTTGCTTTTGTGAATCTCAACGGTCAAACCCCGGTCATAGGGATATCGTCAGATTTCTCTCATAACAAGTGGTAACAGAGCGAGGTAGGTTTTAAGGTTTGTTAGCTTGAGTGGGTGCAATTGTCTATTAGATGAAAAACCCAAGATGGAAAAGTTCAGCGAAACAAACTTTGCATTTTGGAAGATGCAAATGGTGGATTTGCTCTACCAAAGAAGCTATACTTGCTATTGGAAGGAGTTTGCAAGAAATTGGATACTATGTCAGATGAAGATTGGAAGGTTCTCGATAGAACAACACTAGGCTTGATTCGCCTCTCTTTATCCTCATCTGTGGCGTTCAACATTGTAAATGAGAAAACAATGGTGGCTCTCATGACAACTCTAATGTGAATGTATGAGAAGCCTTTGACTTCCAATAAGGTTTTCTTGATGAAGAAGTTATTCATTATTAAGATGGTAGATGACAGTTCAGTGACGAAACATCTAAATGAGTTCAATATTGTAACAAGTTAGTTAGGCTTAGTTGACATCAAATTTGATAACGAGGTGAGAGCTTTGTTACTTTTGTTTTCATTATCAGATAGCTGGGACAGTTTTGTTACCACAGTGAGCAATTCATTAGAAAATGCAACTTTAAAATTTGATGACATTGTTGGGCTTATGTTGAATGAAGAAGTGTAGAAAAGATCTAGCGGTGAAGCATCGACTTCAGTACTAAAAGCTGAGATTAGATGAAGAATTGCATACGGTAAATTCAATAGAAGTAAGCCTAAGTCAAGGCGAGTAAAATCAAAGTCGGGAAAGGGAAAGGCATAATGCTGGAATTGTGGGAAATATGGACACTTCAAGGACTGTTTTGCCTTGAAGAAGTTAGGAGGTAAATATAAGAGCCTCTCCGTGAATGTTTCAGGAGAAGAAGATCAAGATACGTTGATTTTGTCTCTAGTTAGCACTTAGTCCTGGGTTGTGGACTCAGGTGCATTCTTTCGTGCAACCCCTGCAAGAGATGCTTTCAAGAACTACACCAAAGGTGATTTGGGTAAAGCTTACTTTAGATGATAAAGCTTGTAGCATTGTTGGTAAGGGAGATGTGGATATCCGGTTACCAAATGGATCGATGTGAAAGTTGAAGGATATCATACATGTTCCTTGTCTGAGAAGAAACATGCTCTTTGTTAGCCAGTTAGCTCACGAAGACTATAGTGCAAGTTTCATAGGAGACTCTTGGAAGGTGAAAGAAGGCGCATTGGTAGTTACTAGAGGCAGTTTGGATGGGACACTTCACCTGATTAATAAAGTATCAGACTCTATTGCAGCAACAATTTAGATTGATGCTCACCTATGGTACCAAAGGCTCAGTCATATGAGCGAAGAAGGATTAAAGTCAATGTTATATAGAGTACGGATTTCAGAACTGAAATCTGTGGACTAGAGCTTTGTGAAGAATGCGTGTATGGCAAACAAAAGAAGATCAGTTTTTTAAAGAATATGAGAGACTTGAAGTCCCGAAGGCTGGAGCTAGTGCACATTGATGTGGGAACCAGCTCCCACATCCTCTCTTGGTTGAGCCACATACTTTGTTATTTCGTTTGAAGTGTTCAAGAAGTGGTTAGCCTTGATTCTGAATGAGACATGCTTGAAGCTCAAAGAGTTTTGTGCTTTGAATGTGATCAAGTGAGAATTCATTGTTCCAGGAACACCTCAGTAGAGGAGCAATGTTACACAAGGAGCAATCATGTACCTTATTCAAAGTCATATACATGCAGCTATTTTTAAAATCATTTTTTCTTTATTCTTTTTCCTCTTTGCCAGTTTGCTGTGCTCGACTCCAGCTCGCTTCTCTGATGGTTGCTGCCCGATCGCTTGATTGCTTGTATTCCTTCACTATGTCGAAGGAGCGCCCGATCGCTTGATTGTGGGAAGTTGCAATCGGTTTCAGACAACAATTGCTCACATGGGTGTGGTCTTCTTAGGTGGTTGCAAAGGCGGGTTCTTGCGTTCAAGGCTCCGTTACATCTTCTCTGTGCGCAAAGAGAGCGAGCATTAGAGAGCTCGCGACTTCTCCAGGTAATATGTGGCATTACAAGCGGCACAGAGACACAAGCAAGACGTCGAGACGTGACATGGCACGTGCGAGTAGTGCTAGAATCGAGCCTAGTGCTTTATCGAGTTCTAAAGTGCATTATGCAAGATGACGTCGAGTCAATTACAAATCTTTACAACTCACATAGTTACCACCCAAAAATTTTATAAATAAAGCACTCATTCTTTTTTATCTTTTGTTTATTGAATGAGGATAAGATTATATATATATATATATATATATATTAATTAGAAAGATTATAGTTTGGGTGCTTTATGTTTAACTTATAAAAATGGTTGTTATATAGATTTTTATTGGTTTATGGAATTTCTCAATAATAGCATCAGAATATTTTTCACTATTCATAGTATAAATGATTAAAAATACATTAGTTGTTTTAAGTTACCTTGAACTTTCCTACTATATAATTTTATGAACAATTAAATTTAACATATTTGAAAACTTCCATTGAACCTCTTTTTTAGGAGAGTAATTTTCAGAGCAAGGGAAGCGTTGGATGTAGCCCAGCATGTCAAGACAAAAAATTAAAGGGGTGTAAATAGGATGCTGCCAAGTGCGGTAAGTGTGCTGAGTCTAAGTAGATTATGAGTCTAGTGGGTAGAGGGCAAGAAGAACAAAAAAATATTCTTTAAACATAATGAGAACACACTAAATTCGATAAATTCACAACGAGCAAGCGTGTTGAGGGTTTTTGGATTTTACCTAAACTTAGATTTTCGTTGATTGTGCTTTACTAGTATGCTCACTTTCTGTAGTTTACTTGCCATCAGTCATCACCCAATGTTGCCTATTGCCTATTTTGCTCGATGCTTTCACTCAATTTGCGTTCATCTTTGCCCGGAATTTACTATTACCCACCGTCCTTCTAGTATTTGTCACTGCCTGAGCTCCATTGTTACCCAAAATTTACTAAATACTTGTTTCCATCCCTCCTGTTTACGAAGGAAGGTTGCATTGCCTTCTTAAAGTCATAGACCACATTTCAATCATTTTATTCACTTCTCTAAGAGGACTGCTCTGATTACTTTCAGTCAACCGTTACTCCTATTTCATCCAAATCCATACTCTATTTGTTTTAGGCGAGCAAATAACCCACATTTCTTCTTTTTGTTAGTTGAGGAACCATCTTGACCACCCTTAGCAACAGCTTTGGTTCCCTCCAAAACTGTCTTTAGCACCTCGAGGAATTTTCTTAGTTTTCTATTCGCGGATTTCAGGTTGTGCAATCTCTACCCCTATTAGAGGAACTGTTTACTGACTTGACTTGTTTCTTGGAGCTTCTTATGCTTCCTAGGATGCATCTTGAGGCAGTGTCATTTCCTCTTTCTGTGGAGAACCATTCTAGCTAAAATCAGTGGTCTCCACAAACTTTACATGCTTCCCTGTTTTCGACTTTAGCTTCTTCTATCCTCATCATCAAAGTAGGCCATTCGGCCATCTGCTGTTCCCTAAATTTGTATAAATCTATTGCTGACATGAACTTTTTCAAGGGGTCGTGAGGAAAACTCTATACCTTGCTTAAATTTGGACTAGTATAGCAAGATTGGTGGGAATAAGACCTGCTCATATCTTCTGTATAAAGATATATAATGATGTATAGGTAATGGCTATCAAATTATTGAGATAAAACAGCATTTAAAAGAGCAGGAGTAATGGTGAGGAAAAGCTCATGGTGAAGTTCTGCTTTCGAGTTCTTACCCATTTCTTTCTGAAGCACAGATCATATTCCAATTCTGGGTGGATTGCCTGTTGCAGCCATATCCATGACTAGAAAAAAATGAAGAAAAAGCAGAAAAACACTGATGAAAAAAATGTCAGCAAAAATCTCATGAAACAAGTTGAGATAGTTGTATGACCTTCACGTCTTCAAGCTTCCACTGCTCCATGGAGTTCTGCTCTCCTACTTCCAAACTCATGTTCTGCATGCATTATTATTCTAAATTTTAAAATATTTTTTTATTTAATGTTTTGATGTAAATGCAGAAAATATCACTTATAATTGTTTTCTTTAAATTTTCTTTATTGACTTACTTGCAGGTCTGAGCCCTCTGGTGAATTCTCCCGGATTAAGGCTGGTTTTTTTAAAATTTGGATGGCAGATTTGCACCATGTCTGTGAAATCAAATCCATTGATTCTAAGGATGTTGCATCGCCGTCAAAATCCATCGAAGCTGGAGACATCTATATAGGCCTCTCAGGATCTTGTGGCTGTATATTTGATGCCAGAAACTCTTGAAATGGCAAGGCTTAAATATTATCTGCAGGATAATTGAGCGGCTATGATAAATTTTGAGGCTGGGGAGGATCATTGGATTCACCTGATTTAATGAATAAAATAGGAAGGGGGATGGATCAAAAGGACCCACCATGGCTAAAAAAAGCTGCACCACCATGGCCAACAAAAGCTGCACCATTTTTAAATTATGTGTCTTCATGGAGATCATGAAGGTATGGAATGATCCTTTGTTCTTGCAACCTCGTTTTTTAATATTAGATATGCTAATCAGAGTTGGTTATACTCATCTTTTATGCCCCTTTTGCTATTTAAAAGTGAGGAATGCTTCTTTGTTGGAGAGAACTTTCTTGAATTGATGATGAGAAAGTGAATTTAAGCATCCTTTTTTCCAAAGGCTTCCCTCTCTAACCACAGAGGCTGTTCATTAGTTATTTTATTAAATTTAGATCAAATAAGCTAAACTAAGGTACGCTGATAAGCTGGTTGAGAGTTGCTAAGCTAAATTTAAACTAAGTCAAGTAAACCTAGAAATGAATATCCCCCTTAATAGGGTTTAAATTGCTAAGCTGCTAAATTATTTGGTTATTTTTAAGGATTAAGGCCAAAATTGCTATAGTTTGATTATTAAAGTAAAAACCCTAGAAAACTCAGAATTTATTAAATAAAATGTTAATTCCACAGTGTAGTGGAGGGTAGTGGGTTCTGCAGAGTCATGAAAACAACATCTTTGCTCCATTAGAAAAGGACACATTCATTGGTTTGATTTTTCTGGGGTATTATCATACATACTAACAAATCTCTTTCTTCTTGTGCTTATCTAAAGAGAAATGCTAAGATTTAAACCCAAATGTTTTTTCTTACTTGCATTTCATTCAAATCCTTGAAATTTACATATTAAACATTAAAATTTTAGCAGTCATAAAGAGAATTTAATGGGCTCCAAACAAGGATTGCCACCCAATTCTTTTATATAATAATAGGAGTGTCGTATGAGACATTTTTGGGGCTCTAATGCGGTACTACTTATTCATACGGTCAGTTTAGTTGTAATCCTGTAAATATTGAAATTTTTGTGCTAGATATATAAACACCAAATAATTGAGCGTTAAGACTTAAATTTTGGTGTTAATTATTAGGACTCGTGCATAGCTTGCTTTGGAACCCTTTAAAATGATCAAGGGGTATGATATATTTAATGGCTTTACTACACGAACAGGCTTGAATTTGTAAATATCATGATTGCAGGTTATCAAAAAAAATCTCTCTCAAACTAAAAAAAGGCAAGTCTTGTAGATAGTTATGTAATATATGATTGTAAATCCAATATAAGAATAAGGGTCCAATATCATGTATAGCACAGAAGACTTAAAAATATACATTTCCAACATCCAAACTTAGAATTCCTCTAATTAGAAGAAGTAGATATGTTGTGAAATGTAAAGATGAAATCCTTGTTTTTGTGTGTCAAAATGTGTTAGATATGTAAATTACAGAGCTTTGGTGTTAGGTATGTACAAATCTCTAATAATAATAATACTAACATTTTTGAGATCGCTAGCCATTTCTTAAATCTTGATTATGGTTCTTTGCTAATTTGTTATATTTATTGTGAATGTCGACTTGATCTGCCTTTTGATACCCTAATTGTTAAAGTTGGAAATGAATGCGACTGGCATGATAATATTCCAGCGGGAGCTACTTTATGCCGTCTCTAATGATAGAACCCATAGGTTTTCTTTTCTGGTATCTATATATATGCTACTGTACCCTAAATCTCCCTAAACTCTCAATTTTGTTAAATAATAAAAATGAGTTATAAAATAGAATTGCTTCCATATGCTTGTGTAGGGACCGACATTTCTTTCTCTTTTTATAATATCACTTAAAACTATTAAGAACATTCATGAAGAACTATAACATATATATATATATATATATATATAATATTTTTCATATTCTTATTAATTATGCGTTGATTTATCATGACTATATGTTGCTGGTAATTATTCATGAAATTTCAGATTCATATAATTGAGTTCAAAATTAGTTGACAGCTTAAATGCTCTGAAATTTTTAGTTTGACATTATATGTGTATTAATGTATTTGTATTTAATGGCAATTTTTTATAAATATATCCAGTATTTTTATTTAAATAAAACATGTAAAATAATTCATAAATTTTATTTGAGTTTGTTTGAAGTATATATTCAATGGTGCTATAAATAGGACTCTAGTGAAGCAAAATATTATATAGCCTTTGTGTGCTTTCTTTTTATTATAAAATTGTCTTAAATCATCAAAATATTGTTATAATAGTTTGATAATATATCAAATATCACCCATCTAATATTTCTAGTAATTTCAACTTTATTTATTTAAACAACTTATTTACATTGTATGCCACTAGGTTCCCCATCATTGAGCCTGTGAATCTAACTAAAGTCTAGAAGTTCTTACTTTAGATGAATGATAAACCTATTATGATGGAATAATTTTACTATACTTACACGATAGTATACATCAAAATATATAGATGATGTGTTAATTTAATGTGCAAGTAGATGATTGATTAAATACACTTTTTTTTGTGGTGCTTATATACAAAAATTAAAAAAAAAAAAAAAAAATTTTATTGGTCCTGAATATTTTTATGCAAGTATAGTATTTTTCTTTTGGAAGACCTAAAATATGCTTAAAATTATCATTTATGTTTTTAAATATAATTACTAATTTTGAAACTAGTAAAATATTTTAATTTAATAAGATTAAGCATAATCATTGAAAGATCTAAGATCAAGATCTCATTCATTCAGATAATCAGATCCTCTCACCCTCTTAGCCTCCTTAAATGATCATATAATTGATAATACATGGCCATTTTATTATGTAAATATTAAAATGGTTATTTATATCATTAAATAAAGAATTAGTAATAATAATAATATATTAGAGTTTTACTTATTGCTTACAGCCTGCTCGTTCATAATATTTGTGACTAAAAGTGTTAGAGGTGAGGTTCGTATTTGCCGGAAGAGTTGCAAGTGTTAGACCAATATAAGAAGTGCTGCTGGCGCACACAATGAAGTAAGGAGAGAACTGAGGCAGAAGACCTACTATGCTAGGATTTGTCTATATTCATAATTGAGAACAATTATTGCTATGTAGATGTATGTTTGTGGTATGAGCTTCTTGATGAGGCAATCAGTGAAAGTACTATTTATTTGTGATGATATTGTACTAGAAATAGATATTCTTGTCTCTTTTATATACATTGTTGATGGCATGTTCTCTTACCTTTTGATATATGCATGTGCATCAATGTATCCCATCGAGACATATTTTGTTTGTATATTGTTTCTTTTGGGATGTGGAGATAATTTAGATCATCGTGAAGGTGCTAATGGAGGTTTGGTGGGATTCCAGGAGGTTCCCATATGATAAGGGACAAGTTTAGGACGTTCAGTGCTGCGACGCGCAGTGGCGTCCGGGCAGTCCAAGACTAGGGCGCTACAGCGCGCCATGGCGCCAGGTAGTCCCGAGACTCGGGCGCCACAGTGCGCCCCAGCGCCAGGCCATTAGGAACTTGGGCGCTACAACGCGCCCTAGTGCCTGACCACCGTAGCGCCATATGGGTTTGATCTACGATTTAGGTGTTGCCCAAGTATTTTGGGGGGTATTTTGGACAATTTGGGTTTCGAATAGTGCTTAAGTATTTGAGAGAACATTATAGAGTGTTGGAAATAAGTTGGTTATATGCTTTTGCATGTTGGAGAAAATTCAGGTGGTGGCTGCTGCTTCTCTCCTTCAACCTAGAGTGAGAGTTGTTGTTCCCTGTAGAAGAAAAAATTAATCGGGAGACTGTGCGAGTGATAGATCTTTCTTGTTCTTGTGAAGCTAAAGCTCTCTGTAACTCTGACATCTTCCTTGATTCATAGTAGAAATTTTTGTGATATGGCTCCATAGTTTTTTCTCGTAATTAAGTTTAAATATTCAATAATTAATATCTTATTAATTACAAATTCAAATATAGTGATGTTGTATCTTAAAGTGATCAGAAAAATACAAAAAATATTAAAATCATATTATAATTTTATTTTGATAATTAATTTTCCTAATCACTTTATAAATATCATTAAGAATAATAAAAATTTAATTAAGCCATTGTATTCTTTATGATATAAGGAAGCTATAACTACTATGTTTATAACATTTAGATATCAAATGAAAAATATGAGTTTTTGACACCTTGATTTATTTAATATTAAATTCACATAGTTAGGATTTTCCCTATTTAGGCTTCCTAAATCCTATGACAACTTAAGGTAATTAAGTTTATGACATGATTCAATATTAGATGGTATTTTGAGTAGGAAAACAACTAGAATAATCTAATTTTAACTTAGTATTTATTAAACTTAGAATTAACCCTAACTCTCAAAAGAAAGGAGATTTATGTGGAAAATTTCTTGACTTACTTTTGTGAACTACTTAGCATAGTAGTAAGTTAGCAATAGTGTAGTATATGTGGCTAGGATAGAATTCTAAAACTATAGGGATTAGTGTGATATTTAACACTGTCTATTTAGTAATTAAATTCTTTTAGAACTCAATAAGTAACCTATTGTAACTTAGTGTAGTGTAGGCGGCCATATCATGCTAAGGGTAGTGCCTACAATCATTTAGAATAAACTATTAGTAAGACTTAGAACCTTTAAGGAGTAGCTAATGAAGATAAATTTAGGGACTTAATGATGATAATATTAAGACTTGAAATTCTAGTATTAAGGGAAGAAGCTCAATATTTAGATTAGTAGACTAATAAAAGGTAAATCTATATGACTTTAAGATTATCCCTTAAGACTTACCATTTTAACTAGTCGACATGCGGAACCATTAAAGCTTAGGGATAGTCTAGTAATGTTCCATTAGTGTTATATCAAAGAATGAGACAACACTAGTTGTTAGATGGATGAATTGGGTATAGGACATTTAAGATGTTAGTGAGATAGGATACTTAGAGAATACTAAAATTTATAAATAGTGAAACTTAGGACAAAGTTGAGGTCATCAAATCCTTAGAATTATTATTATGACATAGATTGAACACTAGTCATCTTATATTTAGTAATTAAGGATGAATCATTAGATAACTTAGACAAAAGAGAGTATTCAGTAAGACAAGTCCTTAAATCTCATTTAACACTTATATTTATAAATTATTTTGTCATTACAAGGATACTTAATTAATATATTATTTTCCAAAATTCACATTATTATACTATTATACTTCAATTAATTTTGAGATCTTTTCATATTTAAGTTAATTAGGGGCTTGATTAGCCACATTCATTATGCTAGATAATTAAAGTTTAAAATAATGGATATCACATAGTTTACAATAATTTAAAAAATTTTGAAACACTGTAACACATTGAGATTAAATCCTTGAAATCATACATCAAGATATTATGCATAAAATAAATATTGAACATTTATATATACTTATGAGTAGTTTCATGTGGCGGATTATACTGTACATTTGTTATTAAGCCAGGGCAAGCTATGGAGTATCAAGAAATCACATAATTTTTATGAGGGGGAATATGTGTGTTTATAGAAGACCCCGTTTACATTATTATTGAGCATACGTGCTTGACTCCTCATTTGTTATGTGCCCACATAACAAAATACAAGATAAATAAATATATATTGCATATTTCGCAATCTTATTGATTGTGAATGTTTATTATAGTTTTATGAATATGCTTTTCAGATTATTCAGTTTATGAGATTGAAATTACTTTACTTATTGTACTATAGCAATTTACCATTTTAGCTTAACTTATAGATTGAACAGTGTAGCTTTACATACTTATCACTTACATATTTATCCACACTGTCTTTTAATATTACTTAGCATTTGCTTTACTTGGACATATACATATTGTAACGATCCCAATAATTGAATAAAAAAATTAATTCAAACATTGGGATGTTACCTTAGCACCCAATACTCAATTAGAAGAAAACTAATCAAATATAGATGCTAAGTGGCCAAGTCTTTTTATGAGCCAATATTAAGTTAAAGTAAATTTGCAAAGAATAGCAATAGAAGATACATGTTAAGGAGATACATGAAAATATTGCAAGTATATACATTACACGCAATTAATATAATCCACTCATTCAACCCAAACAATTACAAAATAATTAATTACAACACAGACAGATAAGGATAGGTAAAAATATCTCAAGCAATTTAAAAATTTAATTATTACAAGCCTTTTAAAAGTAAGAGTAAAAGAAAGTAAGTCACTCTCTCACTTGTAATAAAATACAAGTAAAATTTAAATTAAGTGAAAACAAAAAATTTTATAAGTTCTTCAAGCATTAGGACCTGCATTACCTGAATCAAATAACTCTTGGTCTATCATATTTTGATATTTAAATATGATAGGACAAAGTCAATAAAAGAAAAAGTTTAGTTAGACTAATCAGTCTAAGCACATTTTAAGATTGGCTACTAATTTAAGTTAATAGGATATCACAAGCATAATTTACAATTTAATTTAAGCAGCAGAGCTATTAAAAGCTATCAAGTATGGAAAAATGGAAGTAAACATTACTATAAAGAAGACAGTATAAAATAAGTTGAGTAAGAATACTCACTTGTATATAAATCCTAGCCTGCATCCAAAGATGATAAGGGAAAAGCATCTTAAATGCTAGAAATTACTATGTGCATTTAAGGTAAATGAATAAAAGTAATACATGTTCAATGAAAAATTATGCTAAGTAAGCAATTAAAATACTGTAAAGCATTAAATAAAATTAGACAACATATAATGTATTGAAAATAAACTGTAAATAAGTAGAACATAATACTAAAAATAGAAAGTGTAAAGTATAGAAAGTAAAGAAGATATCTTAGACTCTTGGTCTAAGACAAGCGTAACCTAGGATTATAAAAAGTAAGCATAACTAAATAGTTATGAAGAGATCTTATAATTAATAAGATTGTAAAATAACTCTTATATTATTAATTGAAGTTATATTTAGAACCTATCTCATTATACGCAGTGCTCAACAGAATGAGATGAGGAGTTAAGCACGTCTGCCCAACTAAATACAGTGGGGGGTTGAATATTCACATTTACCATCACTAAAATGTGAAGTCCTATAATAAGCGCTATCTTTCTTGTTCAAATTGCCATAAGGCATCCCCCTTAAAGTATTATGAGACTTTTATTTATGCACAATGATCTTATATGAATGTTCAAGGAAAAGGCTCAAAGCTAAGCAAGCATTTAATAAATTTTAATAATTGTAAACTATGTGATATCTTTTTATTATCCAAATTTTAATGATCTACTTAATGATTGGAGCTAATTGAGCTCCTAATTGACTTATACATATTGATCTTTAAGTCAATTATAATTAATAGTAGAAGAAAGAGAAGTTTAGAAAATAGTTTTTCTTGTAAATGAAGTTCATTCTATACTAGTCCTAAATAAATCAAATCAATTAAATTAATGATTAAAGTTTAAGAAAACTAGTAAGGAAGAGTAAGATTTATAGTTTGCTAAACTAAGGAAATTATAAGCTAAAGGAATTTCTATTAGCTTCATCTAGTTATCTTACAAGCTAAAATGTATCAAATCAATTCAATCATAAAATTATCTAAGATTAATTGATGTTGAGCATTTAAATATAAGGAAAAAAATAGATTATCTCATATGAGTAATAATTCATTTGTAGTTGTAGGAAACTAGAAATCTAATAGCTTATTTAATGCATGAAAAGGAACTATTGTTCTCTAGTTTAATCGATCGAGAACTAGTTTGGAAGGTTAAAGACTATGAAAATACGTGCTAATCATCTAAGTGATTGTTTGAGCACTAGTCTTATGATAGTTCTTTTAAAGAGCTTTAACTTAGCAAGTGAATATGTTAGGCTATTTATAATACAAAATAAAATTAAATGATTCTTGAATAATTTTAATATGTAACTAAAGGAGAGTAAAACATGTAGAAACATAAAATTCTCATTCCAAATCTAGTAATTTTGGCATGAACTCTTGTAAAATACCAAAATTTTATTTCCAATTGTTTATTAATATTTAAATAAATTTGACTTCAGATTGAAAATCTGACTCCGCCATTGCGTTCACCACCCCCAAATTAGCTAGGGGTGAAGTTTTGAACACATTTGGAAGTCGTTAATTTTTTGGCGAATATTTTAATATTATTTAAATACCTGAAAATTTGAGTAATTAAATACTCGTCTGATCGAAAATCCGAGTGCGCCATTGCATTCAGAAGCCCTCATTAGCTAAGATTGATATTTTGAAAATTTTTGGAATATATTTATTAAATTAAGATTAAATTAATTAAAATAAATTAAATAATTATATAATTAATTAAATGATAAACGGCGCTGTCTACTTCTTTCCAACGCTGTCTGCTCTTCTTCATTAAAATAGACAGTCAAATCAAGACCGTTCAATCTTGATCTAACGGTCTATAGATCATCTCTTCCAAACGATCGAAAGAGGACTCCGCGTGTCCTCAACGTTCAACGCGTGTAGCGCATTAAACCCTCAGGAAGACGTTGAACCTCGACAAAACGGAGAGGCAATCGGAATCTTTGTCGTCATCAAAAGAAGCAGAGCATCTGTCCCGATCAATCCATTTTGCCGAACAATTAAGTACTTCCAAATCTAGTTGTTTCAATTATTCAACTCGATTCCATTGTTAATTACATATATTTGATTCAGATTATTTTGATAAATTGTTTGATAAAACATGAGCAAAAAGGGATCGCCCATGCGTATGCGCAAATTTAGGGTTGGCGATTTGAAAAGTTCTAACACCTAAAATATCTAGTTTATTCCAACAATCAATGGCTCTTGTTCATATCTTCATTTTGGTATATGTTATACTACTTATAGCCATCTATGTTAGGAATTTTGTGTAACCCTAATTATTAGGGTTACGATTCCCCGTCGGGGACGAGCAACAGGGACCGGTCCAGACCGGACCGGTCTAACTCCATTCCGTGGCAGCCGGTTCGGGTGCGCTGAACTGGATCCCTAAAGGCATGACACGCGTTCCCCGTAATAATTACGGTGGGTCCCGCTGGGACGCGTGTCAATTGCTGAGAGCAAAGGCGGGGCCCACCTCCTATTTTCTTCATTTAAAACCACTGACATTTGTATGCCGTGGGCCCCACGAAGCAGTCTCTCGACCAATAGATGCCTGCCACGTGTGAAATGGAGGGACCCGCCGTCTGAAAATTCTACAGAAAAACTAGTATAAATATAAATAAATCTTATATAATCATTACTTATAAATTTATAAATACTTATAATATAACTATATTTGTATCCTAAATATACATATAAATATAAAAACAGAAAATAAATAAATAAATAAAATAAAATAGATTAATTAAAATAATACATTTAATTAATTTAATTTCTTATAATATTAAAACTAATGATAATATATACGTATATATATATTATAAATAAAATAATAAAAATAGTAAAATAAATAATCAAATACAGTAAATATTAATAAAACAGAAAATATTATAAATATATATATCAAATCAATTAAAATACAATAATAATAATAATAACAGAAAATTTAAATAAATATGATAAAAATTTAATAAATATATAAAATAATATAATAAAACAGATACAGTAATTAATATATATATATATATATATATATATATAAATTCATAAATTAAAAATAACAGAAAAATAAGAGATAAATAATTTAATAAAATAAAAATTATATAAATATAATATAGAATTAAATTATTAAATCAGAAATAAATCATAATATAATTCAATTAATTAACTAAACTTTAAATTTAAATAAATCCTAAACTAATTATCCAAAATATACAATTAAATATACTAAATTAATCAGCAAAAATAGAGGAATAATATAAAATAGTCAAATTTCCATTTGGACTTATATTTTGCTTAGTAACATTTTAGGATATTAATTAGTTAGAAAAAAAAATATTACCAATATTCAAATAACCCTAACTTTGTATATATTTATCCAAACATATCAAAAATGGGTCTTAAAATACTCAGAAAAATCTAAAAAATATTTTAGAAATATTAATTTTGTTGTTTGGATTAAAATTAAACTAATCATAATTAGGACCTAACCCTAATTAAGCCTTTAACCCTAGAAACTTTAAATAGCCATAAATTAATCAATTTAGCTCCAAAATAAGTGATCCAAATATCCATTTAGATCAGAAGAACTTAAATTTCAGTAAACTGCAAAAATATTTAGGATCCAACGGTTAGATCCCCTAATTAACACTAATTAGTCTAAAAAATTGATTAGTGAATATTATCAAATATAATAATCTAAATTAAGTGATTTCAGTTTTAAATAACTTATAAAGTAAATTAAAACCTAAATATATAATTAGATTGATAATTTTGTGACTAAATTCATTAATCACTCACTAATCACATTTAACCCTAATTATTAACCCTAGAAATTACATTAGCTATAACTCAGCCAAATTATATCAGAATTAAATAATTTCAGGTTCTATAAAAATTTTAGGACATAATCTACAATAAACTAATATAAAAAATTTATTAAGGATAAAATTACTAAAATGCCCTTATAAGGTCAAATTCCCAATTTGACCTTATAAGGCATAAATAATTATAAAACTTAATAAAAATAAATTCAAATAAATCAAAATACTACAAAAACAATAAATTAATAAATTTCATTATTTTTGGCAGATCAAAGAAATTAAATTTGGTTGATTTTATCAAAATAGTCAGGTACGCAAATTTACTTATAAGTCTTATTTCAGTATTCTTATTTGAGCCATTTTCTATTTGAGTATTATTTGCACTGCTTACCGAATTTTAATCTACAAAAGAATTATATCAAAAAGCATGTAACAAAAAGAATTTATATATATTTTGTGGTGTTTGTCTTTGGAGGGTGGAATGCAAAACTGGAATCTGTACAGATTGGGCTAGCTAGCAAGCCCCTGGGAGTTATATGGAGGGATTTAGCCTCTTGTAGGAAGTAGGCAAATCCAGAGGAAAGACACACCATAAGTTCCTAATTTGAGTAAGCAACCGACGGGTGGCGATAAAGCTTCCTACAAATTATGCCTATGGGTTTATCCATTTGGGCTCAGGGGTCTCCGGACTCGACTTATTGTTATAAATGCTTTTGATAAAATTTATTTCATATATGTTGATTTTCACAGCTATTTTGCAGGGCAGAAATTGAATTTAGCAATTGCTTTATTTACATGCAGATTTTCAGTCATTTTCATATATGATTCATACCTATTATAGGATGCTAGATTTATTCTTATAAGAATAATTTGTGTACTCCTACCTGACTGGTAAACTAAATTTTTCAGATTTTGATAATTAAAAAGACTTAGAAGATCTGCCAAATTTAAAAAGAAGAAGAAGCAGAAGAATGTAGATATTTTATTTTATATTTTGTAAAATTCAAACTGTTGTAACTTTTCATATATGTTTTGGCTCTATGTATAAAAAAAAAGGACTGTGGATTTTATTATTTTATTTTATTATGTCCTTTTTGAATTATAAAAATATTTATATTTTCAAATTGAGATGAATTGTTCTTTAAAGACTCTCGAACTTCGATCTCCGGTCGCCACAACTCTATTGTATTTGCTCAAAAGAAACACATAGGACATAACATGCAAGTTTTCCATTCACTTGAAAGATTAATTGGAAAGATCAATAATATAAAACTAACATTAAGTCAATCAATTACATAGGATTACTTATTCCAATTTAATCTTAGCATGAAATAAGTAATTAAAACTACATTCCATAATTAAGAATATAACATCCACTAACTAAAATAAGGCATAAGAAAATATTATAGTTCATCTAATTGCTATAAGATGAAAGGAAAGAACAATTCATTTAAGGAACTATCATTAACTTAATTTAAGCACATGATATTAGTTCTAATTAAGTTCTAACATAAACAATTTACATGTAACTTCACATTTCAAATTATATGAAATATATTAATACTATCAAGCAAATAAACAATTCTAAATTCCATATGAAGTATGTTTGAAATAGATGAATTAAACTTAACATAAATAATGTAATTATTCAAGTTAAATTTACAATATTCGCATTTCATAACTAATGAAAACTACATACAATGATAGAGATAATTCTAACTTAAACAATCTCATACAATTATTCTACATACGGAAAGGATCAATTATAGAAGTTATAAACATCTCCAATTCACAAATCACATTGATATAAAAATTATTGATAATATTATAAACAATTCAGTTTGAAAAGATACATGCATTTCATTCAATTTAATCCAATCCTAAGTAATTCTATAATGAAAGAAGTTCAATTTAAATGAGCATTAAATAATTCTAATTATCACATCAATAGAAAATAAGATATAAACATACAATTTAAAACTATATGTGAGATAATAAAATGAAATGATTTGCTGTCCTAGGGTTCACACATCCTAAAACAAGCATTTATGAAAATTAAAAAACTAATATTTATCCTAAATTAAGGAGCCAAATACCTAAAATGCCCTAATGTTGTTCAAATATTATGTTATACATGTTAATATGATTCTTATATCATAAAGAGTAAAATGACACTAATTAGGTTGAATTTGGACAACATTAATTTTCTAATGTTTGAAGGGATCTTAATTGGGGTTAAAATATTATTATGAGATCTAAGATTCAAAACCTAATTTTGATATCATATAAATGTTCATCACATTTTTGTGAGTGAAAAAGATTATTTAAATATCCAATTTAGACTTCATATGATCAAGTTATGCTACTATTAAGAATTAGGTTAAATTGGCATGAATCAATTAACCCAAAAAAGACTATTTAAATGTCCATTTTGTCTTAATTCGATCATGTTTAGCCTTAAATTGCATAGTAATGACCTTGGGTTGTTACTGAGAGAGTGTCATTTATCTAGCTAAGAATGCATACTTTCATGCTATAATAAAACACATTCAGTTGCAGTACTATTTCATTCGATCACTGTTAAGAAATGGTCAACTAACACTAGAGAATATTCACATATCAAAGAATCTAGTTGACATGCTTACAAAGACCGTGACAGTAGAGAAATTGAAGTTGAGTTCAGCTTTAGTTGGCCTCAAAATGTGATAAGAAAGCGAGGACAACCACACCATGCCTTTTGCAATGATTGAAACAAGATGAAGAAATTTCATGATTGAAGATGAAGTGATCGCAATCAATGTCCAAGTGACAAATTGTTAGGGTGTGGAGATCAATTGGATCACCAAAGGAAGTGTCGACAGAGTTCCAGGGAAAGTCGTTGCTAGGCCGTCAGTGAACCATGGCCTAGGTGCACCCAAACGCCAGCAGAAATGTCCCCACATATCGGAGTGTCTTTTTTTTTTTAGAGGGGCGGGGGGTAATTTAAAAAATTTTGTATCCATTTAAGGTTCACATAAGTGCCTTTGGGGGAACATATGAAAAATTTCTGAGTTTCCTTTGTGTTAAGGATGTTATGCAAATAACCCTAAAGTGAGAGCTTGAGAGAAATCTGAGAGTACAAGAAGATCGAGAGGCCTAAAGATGGTGGTTCCTTCTTCCTCTTGGGATTCATAAGTTCTCTGCAATGTTGTATTTGTTTCATTCATAGTGAATTTCTTTTATGGTGGTGTGACTTTGCAGTTTTTTTTGTTATTGAGTTTTCTACGTAAAATAGCTTGTGTTTATATGCTTGTGATTGTACGGCTTGTGCTTTGATTATATTTCTTATTTGTGTTGTTATTTCATATATTGCTTCGATGACTCTCAGCAGTCAAACTCACAGTCTTATCCTCAACAACGAGGACCTCCGCTACTAATGCTATCATATAATAGATTTTAATACCTATATTTTGCATTTTTATTTCAATATTAAAGTTGTTTTGAGATATTTCTAGCTCTATATTTGATGATATTTGACTTGTTTGAAATCTTTTGTATTATACTTAGATACCCTTAATATTAATTTGAGAGTGTCACAATTCCTTCATAATATATGAAGGATTGAAGAAAAAGATTTGCACTCAATGGGGAGAGTCATAATCAAAGGGAGAATTGATGAAGAGTTGTAGATGAGCAAGATTCATGCTAGAAAGATGTCTTAGTTGCATAGCGATCGAGTGCCATGCACAAGGGTTGTTTTTGAATACCTCTTGGGAGTGCTAGAGGGGGAGGTTTGTCGGGTCCAACTCTTTCTGAAATAGCCAAAGAAGACTACAAAATCAAAGAAGACAACAAAACCAAAATCTAACTGTTTTCATCTTCGAACCGAAACTTGACTGCACATACTGAACTATAATACCATTCTCAAGAAAATAATATGGCTTACCAACCAAATTTATTAAAGAAACAATTTACAGTGATTTAATCATACTATATCTGTAACATAAAATTCCTTTTTTATTGTTAGATGTTATTCTGCTCATTTGTATATGGTGTTATCTTGTTTATATATATATATATATATATATATATATATAATAGTAATAATAATAATAATAATAATAATAATAAAATAATAAACATAAGATATAATAACAAAGAGAAGCTAAGTGGTTATAAGTCCATATAAAGACTAAATTCATGCCACAGGACACGAGTCATATAACATAAATTCCAACAATCTTGCAGCCCAAATCACCTATGCAATAAAAGGTGTTATTCTATTACAAACAAGTTTAAACGTTCAACTCAACGTCCACGGCCACCCGAACCTGACCCAAACCCATGACCCTCTCCATAACCAGACCCAGAACCCGACCCATAACCGCTTCCTTCCCCATGACCCTCGCCATACGCATGCCCGCTTCCTTGGCTAGAGCCTGCACCAGAACCAGACCCAGCAGCAGAGCCTGCACCCGAACCAGACCCGGCATATGATCTGGCATTAGACCCAGCATATGACCCCACACCAGACCCTGACACAGAACCAGACCCAGAGCCAGAGTATGATCCGGATCCAGAGCCCGACACAGAACTAGAGCCAGAGCCAGAGCCTGAAGCCGTGCCATCTCCGCCAAGACCCAAACCCACCCCAAGGCCAAGTCCGAGGCCGAGTCCGAGATCTTTTCTAGCCGGCCGCGCTTCACCCTCGAAAGCCCATAAGATCAAGAAGAGTAGCGTAGCAACAACAGCAGCTCTACGATTACTACTCAATGCCATTTTCTCTAGAGCTCTAGCCTTGCTCTTTGGTCCTTTGTGAGGTGTTAGAGGTGGAGATATATAAGGTTTAGCTGTGGGATTTGGAGGAAGTATCTAGAAGTGCTCACTAAGTGGCAGTTAGGTTGTAAGATGTGTATGGGACACGCATGCACAGCCGCACTATACCGGTTGTTAAGGTTTCGCTATGGGCAACGCACTAAGAAAGTGCTCACTGAATTTAGTATATAATGGACAGGTCAGAATCAGCAAACATATGAAAAGGTAAGAATCAACATCACCTTATTAGTAAATTTTATAGAGCCTTTTGCCACGAAAAAGTATGTCAAGCCAACGACAGTCTAGGGCTTTCAGCTACTTCACCTAGGCATACAAGGATGTATGTCTTGGCGCTTGACAGAGTATGTTTCCAATATTTAGCTACTCAAGGTTTATATCAGACTCAATCCTAATGTCAAAATATAGCAGCATATACAAACCTAATTCTAACCTAACTCTAAGTATAACATACAAATAAAAAAAGACATTAACAAAAAATAAATCTAAGTAAAAATAAAGGTTGCTGTTGGAATCATCATTTGATGGATTCATCTTACTATTAGATAATGCTTCTAAGCTGCAGAACCATTCTTCAACTTATCTTGCCTTAAATCTTCTCCATCATTTCTAGTGTGGTTGCAAAGTTTGATTGATAGATGATGTATTATGCTAAGTAGCTAAACCTAAAACTAAGCACGGGCTAGCTAAACCTAAATACACCTAGCATCAAATTAGTACTATCAAAAGTTTTCTTAAGAGTTTTGTCATCAGAATAAATATGACATCCACTTAGCTTAAATGTTTATACATTTGAAGATTATCTTTTCTTTTGCATTCTAATCTTGCCTTGATTTCCTTTTAGAATGATGGGTCTTATCACAATGATAGCACTTGGTTCCTTACACATAATTTATTCTGACTTTCTGACTTTCTGTACAGAGACGGTAACTGAAACTGTCGTTGCAAAATGTGCAAATTCTATCGCTTTGCTAATTATAAACTCTTTTGAAACTATGTTTTGAAGCATATGTATAATTACATAAACAATATTTATTTATATGTATATTTGTGAATGTATGCATGTAAAAGTATTATAAATCTATTAAAAATAAATAATTATCATATTTATAATGCGAAAAAAAAAAAATAAGAAATTAAGTGGTAGGCCAAAATTAATCTTATTTAAAAAAAATTCATAAAATTCAAATCTCAAAATTCTTAATATTAAATAATTACATTTTTTATATTCTAATTTTAAGACAACCCCTCATAAATGTGTGGATAAATTTCGTGTTAGGGCCTCTGAAGGCAATGCAAGCCCTGCAATTTATTTGGTTCTTATTATATCAATTATAAATATTTAAGTGACTTTAGGGTTTATTATGTAAATTATAAATAATTAAGTGAGACTTTTTTTTTTACTTAATTTTTATTTTAAGTAAATCAGTTTTGCTAAATTCGAAACCATGCGAAATCTTTAAAATTAAATTATATATATATATATATATATAAGTTTGATACTTTACTCCAAAATATCAAAACAGCTCTAAGAATATAAATCATTTTTAATTTTACAAAAATACTAAATTTATTCGTAAGTGAAAAGCTAACTTAAAAAATATATATATTTGAAATATAACTCTTAATCTTATCTTTTGAAATTTTTTTTTTTGATAATCAAATAATAATTATATATATATATATATATATATAGTATTATTATACTTACATATTAATATACATCAAAATATATAAATAATATATCAATTATAATTTTTTTTTATGATATAAATTTAATATGATAGTATTATATTTTAAAACTTAATAAAATTAAATAATGTATCTAGGACCTATGAAGCAAAACCCTATTATTATTATTCACACGAAATAAGAGATCTGTGGCCCCACTGAGAATATCTCCAGCAAGCCAACATTCTTGACTTAACCAATAAAGCATCCACCCAAAATGACGTCTATTTCCACGGGTCCACACCAACTACACTGCAAAGTGCTCAATAAAATTGAAAAATATTATACTTATATAAAAATATACATCAAAATTATTTAAAATTAATAATTTTTTTTAATGAACAGTGCACCATGTACATTATTATATCTAACATCAATTAGTTTTTTTTTCTATTTTTTTTTAAATATTGGTCCAAATAACAAAAAAAAGATGAACAGTACTAATCATATATTATGAGATTATGATATTGTTCTTTTTTTTTTAATATGTATATGATGATGTAAGTATAGTAAAATTTAATTAAAATTGAGTCAATACATCTTTTCCAATACAATTAATTCATTTTAATTCATTTATAATTATAATTTTTATTTATAAATTTTAATTATTATAAATTAAATATAATGATTAGATATATTAAGGCACTGAGAGAGCATTATAGAATTTTTGAGCATTAGATAGGGTGAAAAGAGTATGATCATAATTTCTTTTTATTTTTCTATCACTTATAACACATTTTGAGCTACACATAAAATAATAAATTATACTCCAATAAATAAATATATATATATATATACATTGGATCGAACTTTTCTTGCAATAACAATTCTTCAACTTCCTCTTTGAGAAAGTGATTATCTGAAACCCACCAATTAAAATGGGTGCATCAAAGCTATCCATGTCTTTGTTCCTTGTTTGTATATCCTTTGCAATGGTCGTTGAAAGCCGGTACATGAGAAAAGACCTCGGCCTCAACATAGGAGGTGACGGCGGAGGCTGCAGCCTTGGTATCGGGGTTGGCGTTGGCGTTGGTGTTGGCGCTGGGGGCGGCGCTGGCTTAGGTGGCGCTGGCTCTGGTTCTGGGTCAGGTTCAGGCTCCGGCTCTGGGTCTGGATCGGGTTCGGGCTCCGGCTCTGGGTCTGGATCGGGTTCGGGCTCCGGTTCTGGGTCTGGATCGTTTGCAAGCTCTGGAGCTGGATCATCAGCTGGGTCTGGCGGATCCAGAGCTGGCTCGAGTGCTAGTTCTGGAGCTGGATCATCAGCTGGGTCTGGCGGATCCAGAGCTGGCTCGAGTGCTAGTTCTGGAGCTGGATCATCCTCTGGGTCTGGTGGGACGGGCTCTGGTTCGTGTGCTAGTTCTGGAGCTGGATCATCTGCTGGGTCTGGCGGATCTGGTGCTGGCTCGAGTGCTAGTTCTGGGGCTAGTTCTGGTGCTGGATGTGGAAATTGAAACACCATTACTTAAACTAAACACTTATATGCAACCAAAAGTAGATTGCTGAATAAATAATAGCTTGTGAAGGGCAGAGTTTCATATGATATATTCCATAGTATTTGGTTATAGTTAGTTCATATATTTACTTGCTGTATGCTATAAAATTTCATGTAAGCGTTCGTGTTTTGCAATTGATTCATATATCAAATTCCAAGAAGATTATATTACTAAATTAAATTTAGTGACTAATTATCATTAATGAAATAAAGTGTTGGTTTGTTGATTGATTAAAATTAAGAAATTGATTAAGACAGAGGGGCAAACGATGAAGTGGTCGAGGTCCTTGCGTCGTCGCCGGGGAGCATGCGGAGGCGGCGTTGGCGCCGGGGACGGAGCTTGGCGACGATGTGCTGTGATTGAACCAGTTGGGCGGCGATCCTCGGGCATGCCAAGTGTGCAGACAGCAGCTGCTCGTACAGGGGGTGGGCCAGGACCTCCGCCTTTCTCCTCGCCCTCTGCCACGCTCTCCTCCGCCACCTCCCACCGCGCTACGACGGCATCCGCAGCCGAATCACCCTCCTCACCGGCGAACTGCTGCGGGAGAGTCGCTCTATGGAGCCAGGACGGGCCGCCAGAGCTCGGCCTCCTCCCCCACGTAATCACTAGGGATTGGATCTTCGTTCGAATACTGGGGAAGCTGGGCCAGATCAGCTCCAAGCTCGCTGTGGTACGCCATTGCCCTCTTTCTCTCTCTTATCGTTTCCAAGCCATGCCCGGGCCGCCAGAGCTTCTTCTGCTTCCTCATTATTTTTATTTATTTTGTCTTTACAAATTCCTTTTTTTTTTGTTAATTATAAAAAAAAAATTTATATTCTCTCAATTATATTTAAAACTAGTAATGGTATTATTTTAATATAAATAAATATAAAGATATATAAAAATAGATGATGAGGTACTCAAAAAAAATTTACTCAATAAAATTTAAATATTAGATATTAAGAATAATATTTGTATTATTTTAATATAAATAAAAAAATACTAATAAAATAATATCTTAATTTTATTTAATGATGATTGAATGAGTTTTATTTCTTTTATTCTTACATAGATAATTAAAAATAAAAGAGAATGATAAAAATAAGAGATATGCTATTTATTCAATAAGTTTTTAATATTATTTTAATATAAAATTTAAAAATAATATTTATATTATTTTAATATAAATAAATAAATATTATTAAAATGATATTGAAATTTTATTGGATAAATTTTTTTAGATATTATTTTTTTAAATAAAAAAAAGTGAAAAGAAGAGATTTTATTTTTTTAATTTGCTCACATTTATTGTATGCAAACTAATCATAATAGAATAATAATTTTGCTATATTTCTTAACAAATATTTAACTCATATTTTAGATAAGCATACTTTAATTTCATGATTGAAATAATTTATTTTAAAAAAGAAATGTTATTTAGATTTGTTAACGTAATACTCAGAAAAATTTACCCAATGAGATTTGGGTATCATTTCAATGCAAAATTTAAAAATAATATTTATATTATTTTAATTTAAATAAATAAACATTAATAAAATAATGTCCAAATTCTATTGAATGAATTTTTTGGATGTCATATCAGCCGCTCTAAAATAGCATTTCTAATTTTAAAATGAGTCATTATTTAAAATCTAATAATTTTATTTCTATTTGTCAAATAAATGCAATTGAAAAAATTTGCAAAGTAAAATCAAGAAAATAAACATTCACATTAAATTTTTCAAACTATTTATGTTCATGGACACTTGAATAAATGAACAAGACCAATGGCTTTTTTATTAGACCTAGAGTGCTTATGGTGGAAAAGGGACACAATGTTCTCCTGAAACTAATAATAAAAATTACAGTCTCCCTCCTATAAACAGCCCCTCCCCCTCCATCTTCTTCCTCACAGCAATCCACCCCTCCAGCTCCATCTTCTTCCTCACAGCAATCCGCCCCTCCCCCTCCTCCTCCAGGCCACCGAGCCTCTTTCTCCCCCTCCCTACATCGCCAGCAACTTCTAGCCTCTCTCTCCCTCCCCCTCGGCAACACCATAGCATTCTCCCTATTTTCCCTTTTCTCCTTCCCCGGCCAACGGCCGCCCCTCGCTCCTCGCTCCTCCTGAACTAGCCTGCCTGTTCACCAAATCTCTTAAGTTGCAAGGCTACTGGCTACAGTATCATTCCCATTCGGCCAATCATTTTCATAGGATCTATATTATAATCATAGTAACCACATTTCATATTCAAAGGCAACTCTACTGCAGCCCATCATTGCTCGAATAAACAGGTATACATAATCTATATAAACAATGAAGAAATCTTTCAAAATGAATAGTAAAAAACAGCATATAATGTGAATTAAGTCTTTGAATAATAGAAATTACAAGTACGGTTTTATCAGTATATTGTATAAATTATGCATTTAAATTAGATTAGGTGGAACAGATTGCAGCAGGATTTCAAAAGGTTCACTTTAATCTGGTTGAAAGTTGTCCTTGCCGAAGAGCTCAAAAGTTGCTGTTTTAGAATTCTTCGTATTAAAGCGGCCTCTCTCGCTGGCCTCACCCACTTGATCAATAATATGTGCACTTAGCACGCTTAAAATTGACTACAAATAGGGCTAGTATTTTTTAATTTTTTTGCTAAAATCTAGCAATTTTTTTTTACTTAGAACTTGCGGTTCATTGGAGAAACTGTTAGGAGGCGCGCCACAGTGTGCCATAGCGCGCTACATCGGCCCGACACCGAGAGGCGGGCGCTATAGCGCGCCACAACGCCTGATACCAGAGAGACGGGTAATATAGCGAGCCGGAGCAGCTGGACGGGTAATATTGCAAGGAATAAGATTGCTCCAAGAGGTTGTGTAAGGGTTTTAAACCCTAAAATCTATGTAATCTCTTCTCTATAGTGAAATTATTTTTGCACTCCTCCTTATGAACATAGGTGTTAGCACCGAACCATGTAAATTATTTTTTATTTGTATTGTGATTGTATGCATGTGAATATTTCTTGCTTTATTTGGTTTTGCTCAACGGTTTGAAGCTTTTGTTCCGCATTGATTTGAAATCCTAACATTTGCTCAAGAGATCGCAACAAGGGTTTTCGATCCCAATAAGTGATATTAGAGCGAGGTTGCTTTATTTGTTCTTGAGAGCTAAGGTTTGCTTGAATTGAGTTTTTTGTTTGTGTTTGAGTTTTTTAAAGCAAGAAGGAAAAGTATAGCATAAAGAAAAGAAGAGGTGGGAAGGATGCTTTGAAGTATGAGGAGGTGACTGCAACCCTGATAAACCACGAGTTTAGGAGAAAGGATAAAGAGTCCACAAAATCAAATATGACAGAGGCTCTTACACTTCAGATGAGAAAATCAGAGAAGAAAAAGCAATGGCCAAAGAAAAATGCAGACTTCCTGAAGAGAGGGAAATTAAGAGGTCGAAGCATTGGGTGCAATCAGTACGCATTCTGTTTGAAAATGGGACATTGGAAGAAAGACTGCCCAAAGTTGAAAGCAAAGTAGCGGACAAGTGGACCTTATAAGGCAAAGGCAAATATGATTCAGAATGTGGTGGATGGTTAGATGTATCTCTTATTACTGTTTCAACGGAACTAGTATTTGACAACTGTAGTTGGATTATGGATACTTGTGCAACGTATCATATATGTTCCCATAAGGTTTGGTTTTGTTCGTACAAAGAAACAGACAATGGTGCAATCATGATGGAAAATGATGCTATGTACCGGATTGCAGGAGTTAGAAGTGTGTTGATTAGAACACATATAGAAGCAATGCAACAACTGAAAGAAGTCAGATATGTGCTAGAGATCAAGAAGAATCTCTTGTCTATCGGGGCCTTAGAAGCCAAGGGCTTTAAGGTGGTGATTGAGGCAGGGGTCCTGAAGATCAACAATGATGCAATGACTTATTTGAGAGGAGTCGGACAACATAACATCTACTATCTTCAGGGAAGTACAGTGACAGATTTAGTAGCTGTGACTAAAGACTTTGAAGATGCCATTACATTGTGGCATATGAGGCTGGCACACACAGGAGAGCCATCATTGAAAGCATTGAAGAGGAATGGACTCATTAAAGGTATAAATTCTTGTAAATTACAATTTTTGAGCACTATATTTTTGACAAGAAAACACATAGGCCCTTTGGTGTTGGCCTCCACAACACCAAAGATATACTTGAGTATATACACATTGATATTTGAGAATTAACAAAAGTTGCATCATTCGATGGTCGTAAGTATTTTATTTCTTTTATAGATGATTAATTCAAATTTGTATGAGTGTACATGTAACAACCCTAGGTTGTTATCATGCTAATAAATATAGCTTAATCAATCTTCAATTTTAATACCATTGTTATTAGAGCATCAAATTGAGCCTGTCTAAGAAATTTGAAGTCCATTGGACTTCTCTAAGTCCAAAATAGTATTTTGATCAGTTTAAATGCCCTATATTAGACCTAAATTATTTTGATCTCAGAATTAAAATCTGATTGCATTTTTGAATTCATCACCCCCAAATTAGCTAATGGTGAAAGTTTGGTGCAATTTAGAAATTATTTAGGCCATAATTCATATTTAATTAAAATGGATTAATTGCATAAAAGGGTTCCTAACTTTTCTAAATTTCAAATATATCCTTTAAACTAATTTAATAGCCGGGATCCACTGTGCGAACCTCGGGCGATCCACTGTGGAGCCCAGGTCACACGACAGCGGTGTCCCGCTGATCTCGCTGTTGAGCCTTTAGATCCCACGGTCTGGATTTAATTTCCGTGGGATAGCGGATCCATCGTTAGATGAACCCATGGATCCTACGGCCAGGATCACTCCCGCAATCAACCGTTAAGATCCGAGTGATCCCAGCCATAGCGCTATCTGATCGATAGATCAAACGGCATCCGAAGGTCCCGCTACTGTGGACCTTCGTCTTCCTCTCACCCGTACCCGACAGGGAAGATCTCCCATATAGCCAGCTGCCCTCTTTGTCTCCCGCTCCTGCATCCACCTCAACAGGTCGTTACGACCTCCTCGTCTTGGCAAGGAACCCTAATTGGGCCTCGTGACCCGGTCGAGCTCGAATTGGAAATTCGAGAGCTCGGCCATGGCCCGATCCCTCGGGTCTCCTTGTGTGGTGGCCCTGCCCCGCCGTGGTCCTGTTAACCTTTAAGTTAACATGATTACGGTGGAGGGGTCACCAAATGATTAGGTCCCTACTTAAGATTGGATTAGACACGCATTCTAATCCAGTTTAACTAAGGACTTTATCATTCATTCCAGAATTTATCACTAAATGATCATACAAGAACTCAGAGTGCGGAAGCAATAAAAGGTATAAATATCCATCCAATACAGTATAAATATAATAATACAGAATAAGTAAAGTACTGAAAGAGAAATATAAACCTATATTATTACAATATTTAATAAGTTTAAAAGGACTGAAATGAACTCTCAATCTCACTGAAAGAAAAACTAAAGCTACAGATCTTCAGGAACGGGCTCCTCCTCCAATGGCAAGCTCTCCACTGGATCTACTGCTCCAACAAACTCAGAACCTACCATTATCAGTTTCATAATGGTAGGGCCCCAGCCAACAAAAGAAAAACTGGTTAGACAATATGTCTAAGTACATTTTAGGGTAAAAGTTTAGTTTAAGTTAACTGAATATCACCATAAAAACAAAACTGAGCAAAATAGGTGCAGAAAAAGCGTACAAAAGAACAGTAATAAGTTATAAACAAATAGTTTATAACTAAAACAACTAGGAAGTAATACATACCTCCTCCAAGCAACTGCAACAAAGACAGGTAAGTAAAAGAAAAGTAAAATTGTAAGAAAAGTACAACCTAAAACATGCTTATGATCAAACAAATTATGCTAGGTGACATACATAATTTGAACAGTATAAAACTGAAAACACTAACATACTATGTGAGCATATGAAAACAGTAAGTAGAACTAGCATCCTATATATAACATGTGCAGAAAAACTGAAAGTAAAACAGTGCTGAAATGCAGAATATGCTAGTAAAATAGTATCTGTAAACTGAAACTGTAGTGACTATCTAAGTCAACCAAACTGAACACATATACAGCAAATCTTAGCCTGATGAGCTAAAAAACTCTGAACTGAATATCACTGAAACTCTTAGCCTGATGAGCTAAGACAGAACTGAATGTAAGTGTACTTGAATTAGTATATCCATATCAGAATCCTGACTCTGTAGTCAGTAGGGCGAGAGTCTATCCATCCTATCACTCGGACTAGGCATGGCTAATAGACTGTCGGACATTAAACCCTCGAAAGGTTGCCGACCCCAAACGGGTTGATCGAAGAGGTATACTAATCAAGCTACACCTTACATACCACTTGTGAAACGAACATAATGCTGCTTATAAATAATGTTCCAAATTAACATAAGATATTTATCAAAATATCTTATGTACATAATACATGTTCAAGGTATAAGGCTCAAAATCAAGGAATGCGAAGCATCAAAATTAAAGTGCAAGAAACTCTATCTAAAACACAGGTGATATCCTTTGTTATCTACTTTATTCATTCTATCTACTCTAAGTTACATAAGTTTCAGAATTATCAATTCTTACACATTCTGTAACTTAGAATCACGAATCCTACTTGTTGAAGATAATTAGGACTGGCCAAATCCTAATGAATAAATCTTCGACCTAGTTTTGTAAATTAATTCATCCCAATCTCATCTTGATTAGCCAAATCAAGATGAAAAGATTAAGAATTAGACTCCAAATGATGGGGTCTAATCACTTAATCTAAAGGTATAATTTAAGGGTCTAAGGTTTAGAACTCAAAACTCACAGACTAGGTTAAGGCAAATCCTAATGATAAATCAATTTCATTAGGATGGATCTCTATTCTTAGTTCTAAAGTTTAAAGATCAAATAATCATTTAATAAACTAAGAAAATCTATAAACTAGAAAACTCAATGTTTCACCTAATTGAGTAACCCAATTTACTCAATAAATGAATTCTAACTTAAGATCTATTCCTAATCTTAGGAAATAAAGCTCTTAATTACTAAGAGTATCTCTCAAGACACACATCCTAACTAATATTATAAGACCTAAGGATGGATCTAAGAATAATTAAGGAAAGATAAACACTCATAATTTACTTAGGAATTTTCTTAAAGAGCATATTTTGAGATTTTAATCAAAATCTTATTTAGACTTGAATTTGATTAATTTCAGTTCTAAATCATTCTATTTACTAGTTTTAGTGATTAGAAACTAAATTTAAGGCTTTTAAAGGCTAAACCCTAAATTTGGGCAAAATGACCATTTTGCCCCTACTCAAGAGTTCAAAAGATCAAATTTTTGATCTAAGGCTTTAATTCTAAAATTTTCTTTTGGAAAGAGTTTCTTACTATCTAATATAAGATTAGACAGCAACTAAATTAATTTTGGGTAATTATTAAGCCATATGAGATCAAATTAGTGAATTTGACTCATAAGGGCAAATTAGTATTTTAACTAAGTGAAAGTTAAATTTTTCTTTCATTTTAATGTTCTTTACTGTCTAAGCTTTTCATAGAATCTAAATTTACTAAATTTTTATGAGTATTGGTCAAGTTATGGCCAATACAAGATCTAGGGTTTAAGGTTAATTAAGGAATTATTAACTATAGGTCAAAAATTCTAACTTTGCCAATTAGTATCCAAATTAAGCAAAATCAGTGGCTATAGTTTACAAATAGATCACTGATCATAATGATATGTGGTAGGCTCAATTTGGACCTAATTTGACTAAGTTAAGACCTAATTAGGGTTTAGGGTGATTAGTGAGTGATTAACAAAATTATCCCTCAAACACTAATCCAACCTTATAGATTGATTCTAAATGGTTTTAGGAGTCTTCTGAAATTTAAATCACTCAATTTGGATTATTAGGTTTGCTAATATTCACTAATCAAGATTTAGAGTGATTAAGGATGATTAGCAAATCTAACCGTTGGATCCTATATATTTTTGTAGATCTCTGTTAATTAGATTCTTCTGATCTAAATTGATATTTGGATCATCAAATTTGGAGCTCAATTGACCAAGTTATGGTCAATTGAAGTTCTAGGGTTAATTAACCTAATTAGGGTTAGGTCCTAAATGTCATTAAGCAATTACTAATCCAAACAGCAAAATAAACATTATCAAAATAATCCTTAGGGTTTTCTGATCACTTTAAGACCTATATTAGGTATGTTTGGATCAATCTACACAAAGTTATGAGTTAAATAAGGTTTGTGACATTTAATTTAAATTAAATTAATCATTGAAAAATCACTTTGCAAAATATTGATCTTACAGCAAAATTTTTGGTATCAATAAATTCCTCATATTTTTCTGATTAATTTAATATATTTAATTGTATAATTTGGATGTGTATTTTAGGAGTTATTTGGGTTTAAAGTTTTGCATTTAATTAAATAAAATAATTCTGTTTAATTTAATTAATTAATTATGTTATTATAATATATATATATATATAAATATAATTTCGTTTATTTAAATAAACGTTATAATTATATATAATTTTTTTATTTAATAATTACGCAGGACACGTGGCAGAGCCTTACTGGCTGGGCAGAACGCGGCGGGCCCCACGAGTCAGTCATCTGCAGAACCAGGCCACGTGGCGCTCTGCGATAGGCTGAAGCAACACTGGCGGGTCCCACTGCTAATAAAAATTTTGACAGCTCTGACGCGTCTGATCGGATGCGGGTCCCTCCACTCGACACTCGAGCCACGGTCCGGTCCAACCTCGAGCGAATTAGACCGGTCTAAAAAAATCAATGATTAAGATCCTTTGGATCGAAAAATGGACGGCCCCAATTGATTTAAGCGATTAGTTTATCTTAACTTATTAAGATTAGCATTAAATGAAATCTAACTAATTAAGATTTATACTAATCTAAATCAGACGGATGGAAATTTAGCTTTCGAATCGACAGCTTGATTCCATCCGTCGGTTTGTCTTCCATCCTAAACCAGACCGGCACGGACGGATCAGTGAACCGGTCGAAATTGACCGGTTCGAGCGTTAGGGCGTCGCTTCGACTTCTTAATCGGCGAAACCCTAATGCAAGCGAACGGCTCGATCGATCGATCGAAGCTTAATTCGATTGATCGAGCCCAGATATTCATTGAAATCAAAACATAGGATGCTTAGCAATGTTAAGAAAGTAAGAGAAAACGGAAGTACCTGGCCGAAGGGTAGATGAACCTAGGGTTTGCTCGGGAGAGGGCTCTGAGAGTTCTTGCGCCTTAGGTTTCGATTTGGAATACGCAAACTGAGGCTAAGGTCTCGATTTGATTAAAGGAAGGGGGTTCAACGGTGGAGGAGCCGTGCGAACGCCATCTGCGTTCGAGGTGTCCCGACGCGTGCGTAGGGCACGCCACGAGGCTGCTTCGCGGGGACGACGAGCCTCAGCCGTCTGATCCCACGATCAGACGGCGAAGGAGGCATCGTCAAGATAGACGGCGCGGAAAGATAAATAGATGACGGCGTTCACTTTAAGTGAACGGCGCCGTCATCTTAAAAAAATTAAATATTTAGATAATTTAAAAATTTACCAATTTAATAAATCAAAATTACTCTATTAAATGCATCCCAAAAATTTCCAATAAATCATCCTTAGCTAATTGAAGGGTGAGGAACGCAACGGCGCACTTGGATTTTTATTTCGATGAGTATTTATTTATTTGAATATTTGGGATATTTAAAATAATATTAAAATATTCGATGAAAAATCAACTACTTCCAAATGCCTCCAAAATTGCACACCTAGCTAATTTGGGTGTTCTGAACGTATTGGCAAAGTCAGATTTTTAATTTGAAGTCTAGATAAAAGGTCAAATTTCTAGGTTTTGGGATTTTCCAGAATTCTTGTTTTGACTTTGTTGACTTCTTGGTTTGACCTAGGTTTCAGGGATGAGTTTCAAATCACTTGATTAGTGACTTAGAACCTTAATTAAGACTTAGATTAATCTTAATTGAGCAAAGTAACAATCTGGGTTGTTACACCTTGGCCCGAGGTTAAGCCTCTGGAACCTTCCTCATCCCCTGCTGAGGTTATAAATAGCCTTAGCATAGCTCCATTTGATCATTGCTGATCAATTGAGCTCAATCCCCTTTCCGCCATTACCATCGAGTAGGAGCTTGCGTAGGCGCTTCCATTAGCTCTCAAACCACTAATAGTAGACTCTCATGGTGTTTAGGATTCTTTGCAGTGTCTGAAAGCTCAGCTAAGGCCAGCCACATCCTCTGTTAGCTGTCTCGTGCCATCCCGGTGAACCAGGTTCCCCCCATTTGCTCGGTCTAAGCCAATTGGGCTCAGACTCCCCTCCTTTTGATTCGTTTAACTGTGTATTGTCAAAACGAACTCAATGTGATTGTGTCTATACCCTAAGCTAGCCCCGACCGATCGATTCGATCGATTGAGCTAAGTCCCTTAAGGATGCCTCGGGTCGAGTAAGGCCCCGGCGTTCCAGCCCACCTCTGGCCCTTAGACCAGGGGGCTTCGATCCATCTCACCTCCCTGAAGTTGTAGGGATCGAGCCCTGGGTCTGGCATGGCCTCTGTGGGAAGAATTGTCTTCCCATAGTAGCCCCATTGCAGGAGCTCTCGGGTGAGTAGGGTCTGGCTGATCCAAACCGCCTCACAGAGGGCTTCGGGTCCCCTTCGACGTGCCTGACCGCGGGAAACGTGTAGCAACCGTTGGTTGGTCGTGCAGTAGTCGGGATGTGCCAGAATTGGCCGATTAGGGTTCCCCTAATCGAGTCCTTTCATCGGGATGAAGGCTCAGGGATGAAGCCCTTGTGCGGGTCGGACCGACCCGTGACCCGCGCGGTGTGACAGTCCCGGGTCTTCAGGTCCCGGCTGACCCACGTGTTTTGGATTCGGGTTGCTCTCGTTTAAATAATATATGAATAATTGGAATTATTTTCCTATGGAAAATAATTCAATTATTCCAATCATAGGGATTTAATTAAATAAAAATATAGAATATATTAATTGAATAACTTTTAGTCCAGTGGTCCAAACCCTATCCTCAAAAATAAGAATATAAAACAATACTTTACATATAATTGTTGGATTTCCTATTTTAACCTAAGTATTGCAGAACTTGATTAGGATGGATTAGCAATTATACTTAATCAAATTATATATTTAGGGTTCCATTAGTTTTTTTATAAGGAGTAGAATGAATGTGCTAAGTGATTTATTGTTTTGATCTCTATATTTCAATTTATATCATAATCTTGTTAAATCATGATTAGTGAAAATTAGGGTTTTTAACTATTGGATCTTAATAAACTTAGTCTCTAATTAATTGTATGATAAAATAGAACTTATGGGCTAAATTGTATAAAATTATGATGGTTAGATTTGTAATTATGTGCTAATTCTTTTGGGTTGCTTTAGGGTTTGATTAGCACTAATTACTTTCTGTTTTTTAAAATTTTTCTATTAATATGCTTCATGATAGTAAGGTAGATTTATTGAATCCATGAATGATGAATTGTGATGTATAATTTGAATAAACTAAAAAATGGAGAACTTAAATATCTTAACTAACCTTAAGAAATCTTAAGGTTTGATCAAGTTATTAAGGCTTGATCATATCTGAGATTGCCACCAATAATACACCATAATTTACTAATTTGACATTTGATCTATAATTAAATATTTGATATTGATTAGGCATGAGTAGGGATTAAACCCTAATCAGATTAATTAAAATCCAAACTCTTATACCTTAAGTGAATTGACTTGATTACAAGATAATGCAATTTACATTATTCCAACAATGCATCTGATTTGGTATTGATCTTAAATATTTAAATTAGACATGTTAAGATTAATAATAAATCTATGTGATTATTTAATCTGAATCTAAACTTTATATCTTAATTTTTCTCTTAAATAAGACTATTAGTATGAAAAGATTAATAGAATTATATTGATCTCATAATTGATCTAACTCTAATAACATCCTTGATTTAAATCTCATAATTTTACAATAAGTTGTGATCATATGACTTAATCATCTAATCTGATCACTATAAATCTAAATGATAAGTAAAACCTAGAATGTTAGCATTAGAATTAAGAGTGTGAGATCTTAAGTATCTCAATATAAGATCATCTCTGAAATATTTTAAAGACCTAAATTAAATATACATTGAGGTAAGAGATTTTGTATAACTTATTGAGATAAAATCTTAGATGATCCCATAACCTTAGAAGTTGATCTTAACCCCATCGTGGTAGGAATCACTTAAGATATTAGAATGATATATCTTCTTGTGGTAGAATCTATATTGAGTGATCCTTGATCACTTTTTCTTGGAGCCTTGTATAGAACTTACTTATTTAGCATAGGAATTAATAGTCTTGATAAACCCTTGATAATTAAATAGAGTTGTCTAAATCTGGATTATTAGTTGGGTATAGCAGGTATACTCATAATACTAGATTATTTCAGTAGTATTCGGGAATAGTTGAGTCATTCTGTAAAGACCCACTTAAGTAGTAATAAGTGAAACTCTTAAATATCGAGGCTCCTTTTCAGATAACGGTGGAGTTCATTATAAGAACTCCAAAATTAAGCGTGTTCATGTGGGAGCACTCCTAGGATGGGTGACCTACTGGGAAGTTATCTTTTGAGGGCAAAATTGTTAGGCCTTTCAGGTTTAAGCGGACAATATCTTGGTACTTAAGAGTTTGGGCCATTACAAATAGTATCAGAGTAAATTATAGGGTGTCAGATAGGAGCTAAGTGTCATACAGGGCAAAGTACTACTTCATATGAGCAGCCTCTTAAACCCATGATGGTTAAGGTGCTACATGGTTGTGGGTACCTCTTGAGCTTGTAGTGGTCACCACTAGTTCTATCTACCCAATGGATGACTCTTGGATCTGTGTGTGGATACTGATGAGGACATCAGTTACTTAAGTTGGGGAGATTATAAAGACCCACTTAAATAGTAATAAGTGAAACTCTTAAATATCAAGGCGCCTTTTCAGATAACGATGGAGTTCATGATAAGAACTCCAAAGTTAAGCGTGTTCATGTGGGAGCACTCCTAGGATGGGTGACCTGCTGGGAAGTTATCTTCTGAGGGCAAAACCGTGAGGCCTTTCAGGTTAAAGTGGACAACACCTTGGTGCTTAAGAGTTTGGGCTATTACACACTCTAAGTAAGATTTATCTTTGGGCTATCCTGCGGGTTTAGGCGGATACAACCTTGCTTAGAGTAAATCAATCGATCATAAGAGTGTATTAAACGGGGACTCATTCCTTAGTTTGATTGAAATACAAATCGCCAACGGATGATGCCTCATAGCAAAGACTGCTTCAATAGGTGTGGCTCAAACAAAATTATTAGAATCATCTTATTGAAGACACTAGGTGTGATTGTGAGTTGAGCATCTTAATAACTTAGCTTAATATACAAATCATCAACGGGCGATGCCTCCTATCGAAGACCGCTTCGTTAGGGTGGCTTAATCAAACTAAGTGTTATGAACTACCTGTTGGGAAGTTATCTTCTGAGGCAAAACCGTGAGGCCTTTCAGGTTAAAGTGAACAATACCTTGGTGCTTAAGAGTTTGGGCTATTACACACTCTAAGTAAGATTTATCTTTGGGCTATCCTGCAGGTTTAGGTGGATACAACCTTGCTTAGATTAAATCAATCGATCCTAAGAGTGTATTAAACGGGGACTCATTCTTTAATTTGATTGAAATACAAATCGCCAACGGATGATGCCTTATAGCAAAGACTGCTTCAATAGGTGTGGCTCAAACAAACTAAGTTATTAGAATCATCTTATTGAAGACACTAGGTGTGATTATGAGTTGAGCATCTTAATAACTTAGCTTAAAATACAAATTATCAACGGGCGATGCCTCCTATCGAAGACCGCTTCGTTAGGGTGGCTTAATCAAACTGAGTGTTATGAACTACTTTTCTTGCAAATGTGCTAAACATGTGTATACAATTATCCTATCTAATATTTTTAAGTAAATCTTCAACTATAACAAATTATTGTTCAAGAAGCTATGAGTCAGAATCCATTTAACAGAATTCTGCACAGTGGAGACCTTGAATTCATCATCGGTATTCAAAGTTTTATGGATTTTTGGATTTCCATCATATAGAATAGAAGCACGGGCATAAACATAAGCATGAGCATGATGAATGATTCAGTGGTGATGTATGAGTATGAGTGATGAATTATGAGTTACAGAATATTACATACCTTGATTGGGGGATTTCAGGATGCATTAGCATTACAGTAAACTGTATTCTCAACAAGATGTACATATACATTATACTGTACAACTCATAGCCTTTCAGTGATAGTTCTGTTGCATTTACATGGCATACCGTATTGTGGCATATTTGGGTGCATTATTCCAGTAACATATAGTGCAGTATTAGACATTTTTACATTATTGTCTGAGTATTTAATGTTTTCATTTACCTTTCGCTTACTTTCAGCTTTTAGTTCACTTTTACTTTGTTTAGTCTTTACAGTTTCAGTTGCATAGTGCTTCCACTGTTATTTCCTATAATTTTATTTAATTTACTGTCTACTTGTATTTACTTTAGTACCGCTTAGTTTGGTTGCGATGTGTTATACTTCTTGGCTAATACGGGGTACTTTTGGGATCCGACAATTTGCTAGATCCCGATCAACTTGTTGAGTCAAGGCAGGAGGACTTACAGGAGATCCCGTATGAGTACATTGAGCCCTAATGGCTCTGTCTTCCACCTTTCACTTACTGATTTATTTTTAGTATTTCAGATAGACTTTACATTTGTAGTATTAAATCAGTTTGTAATAATTCTAGATATATTTTATTCTTTTTCTTTATGAGATGAATATTTATTATTGCTTTGTGATGAATGTATTCTGGATATTTTACTTTAGCTTCTGCACTCTGTTATACTACTATACTTAGTATTGTGATGTGATCAGCATACTGGAAATGCTGATATGATGATAACATATATTAGATTTCTATTTAACCTTTTAAATCCAATGTACGTATTAATCTAATACTTACGATAAGAATTATACTCTTATCTTAAGTATTGACCCTCGATCCTACTCTTGGGTTCGAGTCAGTAGCCCTTCAGTGTGGCTAGTTTTAGTAAGCCTATTTGGGAAGATGTTGTTTGCTTCCTTCCCGAGTAGCGCACCGCTCCGCCACCGATCTGTTATACCTTTTGTGCGCGGTGATGAGGTGGGGCGCTACAGTTGGTATCAGAGAAGTATCATAAAGTGTCAGATAAGGAGTTTTGTTCCTATCTACTTTATGATCTATTCTCTGTATCAGATCAATATCACAAGTTACTAAGCATAGTAAAAAGCAAACATCCAAAAGTTCATTTAGTTACCTCAGAAATGAAAGAGTTAACTATGTCTAGAATGATGACATCTTAGGAATTTAATGCACATAATAATTTGATTAAAATTATGAATTTTTAATATCAAAAATGACATCTTAGGACTTGAACAAACATTGAAAGTAATGATAAAATATGAATGAAATACTTATAAGTTGAGTAATTTTAGGAATGGAATACTTGCAGTCAGCATTTTGGTTCTACCTTAGGAGGTTTGACGACTACTGGGTAGATGATCTCCGAGATGGCCAGATCTACGGAAGGGTCGTCGATGGAGTGTCACCTCGAGGAGTTGAGGTGCTAAATAAAATCCTTATCAACTCATCCTTTGAGGCACCCGTCTTTCAGCACTCGCTAGAGAATGGTTGGATTGTGTTACCACTGCATTTCGAGAGATAGCCTATCCAGAGGAGTATCATCTTGAGATCGTAGAGATCCTACTGAGGGGATCAACGAGTAATTAGTGGTATTGAGTTTATAGGAGATTTGCTCGGAGGAGCCACATAGTCACATATGATGACTTTTGCGCTACCTTTTTGGTAGAGTATTGTAACTAGGATTTGAGATTTTGTCATTTTACTTAGTCACATATTTTATGAATCCATATATCTTCTCTTTTGAGAGAAATAAATGAATGAAATTATAATAAAATGTTATGTTATGAATTCGCACTTTCATTTATTGTCATGAATCCTAGCTCTCCACCTGCTCCTACCATAATTAAAAATGTGGTCTCATCCGGCGGACCCGAAGAGTCCACCCAATGGCCAGTTTAGTAAGGGTCTTGATAGATAGTAATGCGCAATAGGCACAAGAGACACGTGCTCTATTCTTTCTGTTAAGCAACAACCTGCAAGGTTCTCTTCGTCTTCCCACTATATGGGCGATGGAATCCTGCACAATTTTCTTCACTCCGAACTCTTACTTTCAATGGAGCACTGAATCCTATGGATACAGTGAACTGGCTTAAGATGACTGAGAAGAATTTGGCCAGTATCAAATGCCTTAACTCTGAAGCCATCCACCTAGTACCTCATCTATTTTAAAAAGAAGCTGAATACTAGTGGGAGAACGAGTGAAACAATAAATTTTTTGATTATTAAGTAGAAGACATTCATTGGGACATATTTTTGGAAGCATTCTGTGAAGCGTTCATACCAGCATTATCTCAAGCAATCTTGGAGGATGAGCTCCTCCATCTCACTCAAGGAAATAATTCAGTATTTGACTATGAACAAGAATTTTGCAGATTATCACGCTTCATTCCAGATCTAGTTAGAACGGAAGCATCTAGATGCCACCGTTTCCTGAAGGGTCTGAGAGACTCGATCAAGGCCCACTGTCTCTGGTCAGATCAATACTCTGACGAAATTGATCGAAGCTGCCCGTCTACAAGAGGGATTCCAAGGTCAACTGGACTGTAAGAGAAAAGTAATAGTTATGCAACAAAGGAAGGAGAATTTTGGTCATCATAAGATGGCAAAAATCTATAGCATGGAGACTATACAACCCCAACCACAAAACCTTGAGTGAAAATGATTGCATCTGTACGGAAAATACTACCACTTCGGTGGTGTATGTTTTACTTGTGGTTGTAGCGTCCATCGCTATTTCGAATGCAATGAGAAGAACACAATCGACGGAGTGCTCATCAATCACTCCCGCCATAAACAAGTATTCCGAGCACAGCGAAGGAACAACCGAGAGCCTGTTCCTGCTATAATGCCAGCTACTACTATGAACTCTAAAGCAATTGTAGCAACACAAAAGCCGAACTATGATCTTCAGGGTCAGAGGCCCCAGAACAAGAGTGTACATGCTAACACCCACCTTTGCTCCTGGGGACAACGATATGATTTCAGGTACGCCTTAAATTAATTTTTATTTAGTTCTTACTATTTTAGTGATCAGTCTTACTATTTTAGTACTTTCAAATGTTTGAGTAGCCATTCTTATTAAGTCATCGTAATCATAGGCACCTTATCAATAAATGATAAATCATTCCTTCATATCGGAATATTGGGCTAAAACTCTTAAGCTACAAACCCATCGATTAACAAACTCGTTGAACATCGGGTTGCCTTCCGAAGCCTGTATGCAGTCCCGACAATTCTGCAACATAGATATTCCTACTGGTGAACAAAATTATAAAGCTAAACTAATCATTTTGCTAATAACAAATTTTGACATAATCCTGGGCATGAACTGGTTAAGCCAGCATGGTACTTCAATTAACTGCCAAAAGAAGAAGTTCACCATTGGTAGTGGGAATATGTTGCAATCATTTATAGGCAAATTTAGTGCTCAAGTGTCATTAATTAATGCAATGAAGATAGAAAGGTTAATTAAGAAAGGCTGCGACAACTATGTTGGGAGAGAAGAAAGAAGTTGCGCCCCTCTCCGAGAATCGAATCGTTTGCGAATATCCTGATATTTTTCCCAAAGACCTACCTGGTCTTCCTCCTATTAGAGAAGTAGAGTTTGCAATTGAAATAATTCCCGGAACACAGCCGCTGTCAAAAGTTCCATATCAGATGGTGCCTAAGGAGCTTCATGAATTGAACAAACAGCTTCAAGAGTTTCTCGAGAAAGGTCTCATTCGACCAAGTTCGTCTCCTTGGGGAGCACCATTTGTTCATGAAGAAGAAAGATGGATCGATGAGAATGCGCATATTAGTCTAATACTTATGACAAGAATTCTACTCTTGGGTTCAAGTCAGCAGCCCTTCAGTGTGGCTAATTTTAGTAAGCCTATTCATGAAGATATTGTTGTTTGATTCCTTCCTGAGTAGCGCACCGCTCTGCCGCCGATCTGTTATACCTTTTGCGCTCGGTGACGAGGTGGGGTGCTATAGTACACTTTAAAGAGCAAAGCAAATGTACTGGAGGTATTCATCAACTAGAAGAAGATTGTGAAAAATTAAATGAGCATAAGAATCAAGATGATAAGATAAGATAATAGTAAAGAATTCACATCTGATTCTTTTATAAGAGAATGTGAGAATTCAGGGATTGAACACCACTTCACAGTAGTAGAAACACTGCAGTAGAATGGAATAGTAGAGTACATAAATTGCACTTTTGTGAAAAAGGTGCGGTGTATGTTGTCCAATGTTGGATTGGAGAGAGTTTATTGGGCGGAGGTCCTTGACTATGCATACTACTTAGTGAACAGTCTGCCATCTACAACATTAGACAAGAAAACTCTAATTGAGTTGTAGTTTGGACATCCTTCCACAGATTATGACTAGCTGAAGATTTTTGGTAGCCCAACTTATTATCATGACAGAAAGGATAAGCTTGAACCGCGGGCTAGGAAAGTAATTATCGTGAGCTTTCGACACGGAGTGAAGGGCTGCACATTGTATGATCTAATTGATAAAATGATCGTGGTGAGCAAAGATGTCACCTTTGATGAAGAATTTTTCTTGAGATTGAGGAGTTCTCATCAGATGGAAGATAGTATAGAGACTCCAGTAAGCAAGCAGAGAGTGGGGTTTAATGTCACCATATTTCTTCCACATAAATCTTCACATCAGATTGAGGATTCTTCTATAGATGAAGAACACATTGGTGATGATGAAGAGTAAACTGATATTGATGGTGAGATTCCAGTTCATGAGTCAATTGCTAACTCAATATCCAGACTGGTTCAGAGACTACATCACATATGCATTGTCCATATTGGAGGATGAGGTTCCCTATCATTAAAAAGAAGTGGTGACAGACTCTAAAGAAAGTTTATGGAAGCAGGCTATGGATAAAGAGATGGAGTCTTTAAAAAAAATTGAGGCATGGGGTTGGAGAAACTCCCTCTAGGAAGAAAGGTTATTGGGTACAAGTCAGTGTATACGAAGAAAAAAAATCTTTAGAAGCTGATGTGCACTATAAAGCAAGATTAGTGGCCAAGGGTTTTGCTCAAAAAGAAGAGATCGACTATGATGAAGTGTTCCCCTCAGTTGTTAAATACTCATCGATCAACGTGCTCTTAGCTTTGGTGGCACATTTTGATTTGCTGCTTAAGCAACTTGATGTTAAAACATCGTTCTTGCATGGAGAACTAAAGGAGAAAATTCTTATAGTGCAGCTCCCAGGGTACAGTGAGCTAGAAAAAAGAAACTTAGTATGCAAAGTGGTCAAATCTCTTTATAGGCTAAAGCAATCACCAAGATAATGGTACAAGAAATTTGACCAATTCATGCAAAAGGAGGAGTACCAAAGAAGCCAATTTGATTACTATGAGTATTTCAAAAGGTTGTCCAAGGTAACTTCATTTACTTACTATTGTATGTTGATGACATTTTGGTGGCTACCTCAGGTCAGTTCGAGATGGATCACATGAAGGATCAGTTGTCAAATAATTTTGAAATGAAGAACTTGGGAGAAGTAAAGAAAATTTTGGGAATGGAAATCTATAGGGACAGAAAGGCAGGGAAGATTTGGCTTACCAAAAAGTGGTATTTGGAGAAGGTGCTAAGGTGGTTCATGGTTGATGATTCTACAAAGTTTGTGAGTATACCTCTAGCACCTCACTTTCACTTATCTGCAAAATAGTGTCTAAAGACAGACTTTGAAAAAGAAGAAATGCATTTAATATACTAGTATAGTTGTAAGCTTGATGTAGACGCATTGATCGAGAGCATAGGGGATTCAGCTCTCATGTGGAGCACATGAGAATTAAGGTGGATATTGTTGATTGAATAAACTGTTTGGAGGCGCTCCACTATGTGTTATAATGTGCCATATCATGCTGCAGCGGCCTGACACTCGAGAGGCAGGCACTATAAAACATCGCAGTGTCTGGCGCCTAAGAAGCGGGTGCTACAACGCGTCGCAGCGGCTGGCACCCGAGAGACGGGCGCTACAACGCACTGTAGTGCTAGTAGCCTAGTCAGCTCAATTTTGAGTAACCTATATATATTTTATAAACCCATTCTTAGGGTTAAGAGGTAGAAAATTAAAATCCTATATGCATGCATTAGTTTTAGAGGGTGTGTGGTTGCTCCATTGCAAGGAAGAAGATAGTTTCTAGAGGTTGTGTAAGGGTTTGTAAACCCTAAAATCTACGTAATCCCTTCTTTACAGTAAAATTGTTTTTGCTCTTGTACCCATGAACGTAGGTGTTAGCACCGAACCACACAAATCATTTTTTATTTGTGCTGCAATTGCATGCATGTAAATATTTCTTGCTTTATTTCATTTTGCTCAATGGTTTAAAGCTTTCATTTTGCATTGATTTGAAATCCTAACATCTACTCAAGATATATTAACAAGGGTTTTTGATCCCAACACTTGAGACACTCATGGCAGCTAAATTAGCGACTTCTTGTGATAGAGACGTAGGAGTTGATGAAGGCTCTAAGCCTGTGGCATCTCATGACTAAGCTAAAGACGTGGAGCTCGCTTGTGACTCGCTAATGAAGACGTCGAGCTTATAACCTCTCGATGAATATGAGTTTCATTGGAGACACATGTATTTCAGCGCGACATTTCAGAAAAGGCGAGGTTCATCAGCAACAAAGATGTATTTCACGAAAAAAATTCTCTTTGATATGTCAATCTGACATTTTAGCGAAAACGAGACTCATCGTAGATAGAGTTTGTTGATGTTGATACCCCAAATCAAAGAGTAGGATTTGGTGTCCCTGGATATGCCTGAGACATAGGAGTTCCCTGACATCTTTCTTGCGGATTTTGCTAACTTTGATGAACCTCTCCACTTTTCGATTATTATTTCTTTTAATGATGTTGAATTCTTAAGCAACAATCAATTCTGCTAATGACTGCTTGTGAGTTGGATATTGTAACAGTGGTGGTATAGATTGGGTTTCTGTATTTAGGACTTCCAATATCTATGCTACTGCAAATTTGTGTTTTGGCTTTGTTGAGCGTATTTCTTCTCTATGAATGATTAATCTATTTGTATGTTGATGACTTCAAGAGCAGGTTTCTTAATATTTCAGTGTTTTGGCGAAGCACTATACTTTGCAGATTACTTTATTCCAAATAAAATCCAAACTATTGCAAAGTAAAATTCGATTATATTGTATTTAAATTATAGTATAAATCTAATACACCAAACAACCTCTTAATGCTTAGTGATCAAAGTAATCAAGACCTAAATTGCACCAAAGTTGGTCAAACTAACTCTAGAGGGAATACATTCGAGACAATTGTTGGGATTCTAAACCCCCTTTAAGGTTTGTTGTTTATGAAATCATAGCGATTAAGAGAAAATACATAAGGCAAAAGAAAAATAGAAAATCACAAGAAAACGAACACAAAAAAATTATGTGGAAAATTTGATAACAGGAAAACTATAGCCTCACAATCAAGAAAGATTCCACTATGAAGATTATAAGTTTTATAGAGTAGCCGAGAAGCCCTATTCCTTGAAAGAAGTAGAAGTGATCACCTATTAGGAAAACACAACATTAGCACTCATTTATGTTATACCCTTCCCTTGGCTCTCCAACTCAAATCCTAGCTGCCACAAGATTTCTCCCACTTGGAAATATTTTCTTGACATTTTTAAAAGTTAGGGCTTCCAACAAGCTTTAAAACAAGCCTAAGAACACCTGGAACCGCCCATAATTAACCACAGAATGCATGTTTTCATATCTGAACCGTCATGTGCGCATGAGCACCCAAGCTGTTGCTCCACGTGCTGTTGCGCGCACGTGATTCTGTTCACGAGCACTTGGATGCACCTGAGTGCCCCCTCCTCATGCTATAGGCTCTGTAGGGCGCCCAGGGAACGCCCGAGTGCCCGGTTTTCTACCACTAGTGTTTCCTTGCCCCGGAACCCCCTAAAACCCTTCGGAAACCACAAGAACCCATCAGAACTCTATTGGCATCTCTTTTTGTGATCCAATTGATCTCCAAGTCTTAATAACAATGTCATTTAAAATGAGGCAAATAGCTTTATGAGGAGGAGTGTGATCATTGTTCACCATAATCTAGTAAAATAGTGACCATCCATCATTATATCAATAAATCAATAAAGAACAAATCCACTAAGGAGGATAAATTAGCAAATCCAACCAAAATATTATGGAGAATGGAGCAACAACAATAGATAGCAAGAAGCAATTTATTGGGGCCAACTCAATTCCCCCAAAACTAATAAAAGTTTAAGAGCATCAAATACATTCATAAAAATTGCATTCCCACACCAACAATCAAGTCCACACTCAAGAACAAAATATTCACTTTCAGAATACAATACAATATAAATTATCAAGTGAATATGGTCTTTATAATATGACATATCAAAGCTAAATTTTTTAAATATTATTTGAAACATTCTTCGATTAAGGTCAAGAAAAGAGAAAAATTATTAATATAATACAATCTCAATCCATAAAGAGAAATAGTAATAAGACAAAATTATTGTAATATTTATTCATCAACAAATTGTTGCATTGAAATATTACAAATTAACATGCTTCAAAATACAATACAAAATTATAATAGTTTTAATACTAAATTTCTATGCATATTACTTGCTATTTTAATATTGGTATGGAAAGCGTTAGCAGCAACACACGTGCATTCTAAAGAGTAATCATGGCTGAGAAAGGGGTGAGGTATAAACCCTAAAAAGTTAAATAAAAAAAAATAACAATAGGACTCATAAAATAGTAAAGCTTATCATATCATATTGGTTGATATACATCACAATGATGTGATCATTCATAATCTCATATTTCTCAAAACTTTCCATACTTAAAGTCATGACATTTGTAACTAGGTTTGTAAGGTTCAAATGCCAAATTTTATGAATAATATGTTATGATCGATGAACATAGAAGCACACAAACTAAATAAGAGCAAAAACAAAAGAAACAAAGCACAAACCACAATGCATTGACAATATAAGGATTTATGTAGTTAGATGTAAACACATATGTCTACGGGGAGTGACGAGAAAAATTTTATTATAAGGGAGAAAGAGTAGAAGTTAGAGTTTTACAAACCCCTCCCAAGCTTCAACAAATAAGAATTTCTTCGGCCCTTGTAGCCGCTACACGCTCTCAAGCTTTGAAACCCTAACCGTCTTTCAGATCTAGGATGAGGGTTGAGAAAAAATCAAAGTATATTTTTCATAGCCTGATATTTAAGCATTTATAAGACCCCCAAAATAGAATCCTACAAACAGCGGGCGCTGAGGCACGCTCTGGTGCCTGCCTTTCGGCGTCAGGTGCTAAGGTGTAATAATTTAATTTTATTCTTTGTTTCTAAAGTGTAATAATTTAATTTTATTCTTTGTTTCTATTTCATTATTATATTATCTGGGATGTATTATTTATATTGTTTACTATTTTATTTCTTGAATGTGATAGATGGATGTATTTCATTTTTGTTAGCTTCTGCACTCTATTTATTTATTTTATCTATTTACTTATACTCCGTTTATAACTATCATTATATGTTAATTCGGAGCATAATTGTATGTCTATGTAGTTTGTTACTTAGATATCTCAGTAAAATTAGTGTTAGCAAAGCGACTGATCACTCAATAGGCACTTATCTTGTTAACACTAATATAGGGTTATCTTCGTGTGATGACATATCTCGTCGCTATCTTATACTTCGTTTGCGCAAGTGACAGGGAGGGGTGCCACACTTTCACACAACCGCTTAGTTTAATCTTTTATTATGTTGTAAATTGTACTCATAAGAATTATCTTGTATTTCTTGAAATGACTTATATTCTGTGATGTTAGTTGTATTCTCTCTTTGCACTAACTAAGCTCTCATTTTTCATCAATTTTGCTTAGTCCACTAAATTTATAAAATTTGTTCTATGCAAAAGTGTATTGACTTATTCTAATTAAATCTCATAGACTTGCCTGAAACGACTATACTTTTCTTGAATGTTTACCAACTTACGAGCAGACGAGCCAATTTAATAAATTCTGACTCATGCTATGCTACTGTTCTATTCCCTTGGATTAAATATAAGAACTTATTTTGCATTATTACCCTAACAAATGATAGAACATACTTCAAGAGATACACATCTGCAAATTCTTTATATGTAATTTGATCTAAACTATAGGTCCTAAATTTCGGTCTAATAATTTGTTGCTGGTAAATCAGATAGTTCGCGAAGAATGATTAATCAAAGAGAATAATGAACGTTATACGATTTACTATTCGAAATATCGAAAGAAAATTATATTCTCTTTTGCTTACATGGAATTAAAGGTCCACATCAGCAAATAAATAATTAGCTTAAAAAAAAAAAAAAAAAAATATATATATATATATATATATATATATATATCCTGCAACCCCTCAGAATTCTCGCTTTGTTCCGAATACTCGCTTCCTCCATAACCTAGGAAATTGATATCGAGAATGAAGGGTTCGGCATCTCAGAGAGTTGAAAACGCGGCAGGTAAGAATCTTCGATTATTGTTTTTATTAGAAATCTAGTATATGTATCAGGAGTATTAAAAGATAAAGTTGTTGTTCCTTTTTTTTTGTTTTTTGATCGGAGAAGATTTAGGCTAAGTTTCGTATTCGGTATATAAATATATATATTTTGCATCGATTTCTTCTTTTGTTCTTCATTACTAGAATGTTTGGTTGAATGTCACGTTCCAAGAATTTTTTTATGGGGTTTGACGGGAGCGACATTAACTGAAGAATTGGTTTTTTTTACTATTATGTGATTTCGTTTATTTTCACTAGGTAAGCTGAGGGGGTTCCTACTTAGTTGTATCACTCTGGATGGACTATATTATTGAACTATCTTTGTCGATATAAGTCCTTATGTTTTCTTTTTGCATTTGTGAATTCGTTTACTTAAAGTTTAGTATACTCTTTGTTCAATGTCGATACTCTACATCCCTCTTCAGAAACCCTTCAAACTGAATCATTTCATTTCACAAAATATAAAGCTAGAATAAGTTTTGTTTTTTCATGAACATACTTTTTTATCTGTAAGCTGATAGATATAAAGATGGTTGTATTTTTACTTGGACATGGCTATAGAACTAATCATTTCAAGGATGTCTTAGAGAAAGTGCCTACATGGGAATATTCTTGTAAGTTATTCTATTATTTTTGTACCATTCCTGATTGCTTCCAAAGGAATGGTTTTTAATTACATGAAAGTTTATGCATATGTTTGGCATATAATGGAATTTTCTCAGGCAAGGTAGCAAGCTAAAATTTATTGTGTAGCTTTGAATTTCCAAAAGCTTTTTTGTATTCATATTCTAAATTTCTAAATTTGAACTTCTTATCAAGGTGGATATTGGGCTTTTCACCTTGGTAGATAGCTCCCTATATGGATGTCTCAACTCCCTTTTGATGACATTAGTTAATACGAAATGGCCATTCTATTGTTTCATGCTAGACTCTTGATACTTTTCCCATTGCCTCTGTGTTCTACTTTCTAACAGATTTTAGATGAGCATGGACATTTGGATCCATTTCTTATGCTTTTATTGGCATTTTAGATTTACAGTTGTTTTATTTTTTAATTATTCAATAATATTTGAAATGCCTCTGCTTGAGAGCCATTTTTCTCTTTATCAAACACTTATCAGTCAAGATGCACTTCAACTTTTTGGGTTGAAACATCAAGTTTCTAATGATAAATGGATGCTTACTGTTCTCTTAAGCCACTATATAGTAGTAGGTCAGTTCGTTTGGTAAATCTCTCACCATCAGAGGAATGGCCAAGATAATGTCTTTGCTACTAGATTTCTATTGATCAATTCTTTAGTGTGAGGCCTCATAGTGTTTTCTTTAGTGCATTGACATGCCATTGATGGATGGAGAACTAATATTGAGCCTTCTTCTTTGTGTCATCATTTTTTACCATCTAGCTTGCTATTTAATTTCTTATGGTCTATTATATACGTAAAAATTGTCAATGGTGGTGATTGTCATATTTCACTATTTAGATTGTTGAGAATGGTACTTGCTGTCAGTAGGTATGATTGAACCATAATACAATGGAGATTAAGACTAGAAGCTAGATTGTGGCATTGGATTTAAGATTTTAATGGGGTAAAGATAAGTTCTAATTTCTTAGATTGATTGAATATGAATTTGAATTTGAATTGAAATTTTGATTAGGATAATTCCTGATGGAGTTATATTACAATAGTTTTATTTTCTTTGTGAAGATTTTTTAGGTAAATAAAAATGTTCATTCAAGACGCTATGATTTTCTATAAATAAGCTTAATGTTTAATTGAAAAATAAATGAAAAGTTTATATTTTCCGTAAATAAAATTTACTTCCATCTTTTTTCTTCTTTTGACTTCAGTTATCTTATTGTAGCAAAAAGGATAGCCATATGATACTCTTACTGATCCATAGGTCAATCGTTTCAATTTCTAATTTAACTGACTGATACCTACTAAGATACCATAAAGTGACAATACGTAGCTGTTTTTATTAATGTACATGTGAGCAACATTATTGAGCCCGAGGGAAACAGTACTAAAAAGTGATGTTAAGTAAGAAAAAGGGTATAAATAGTAATAAAAAGCCATGTACAACCTGAAAAATGAACTGATAGATGTGTAGGTATCCATAAAATTATTTTGAATCTTCTTGAATCATTTCTAGCCTCTTATTTGTATAGGTATCAGTCACATCTGTTTTTATCGATGTAGGTGGGAGCAACATTATTGAGCCTGAGGGAAGTAGTACTAAAAAGTGCTGTCAAGTAAGAAAAAAGGTGTAAACAGTAATAAAAAGTCATATACAACCTGGAAAATGGACTGATAGATGTGTATGTATCCATAAAATTTTGTTGAATTTTTCTGAATCATTTTTAGCCTCTTATTTGTGGTCTTGTGGAATAATGTTGTCAGGTTGATTATAATTCAAGTTGGCATTTGACTGTCACAGCTTGGTGCACGATAGTCACAAAATGAGGCTAGAAGAAGAGAGGGTAGCTATTTGTTGTCCTAGAGTTGCAATGATGCCAAGAAAGAGACAAGAAGAAGAGGAATATGGTACCACACATGGTATATGTGATCATTGAAAGAAGTCAAAGTGGAGATTCATACTATAACGGGACAATTGATATTAAGAAGCTGGATAAATGGATCAACTAGTTGGTGAATTACTGTACTGCGGGTAGAAACATTCGTGGCAACATGCTATATTTTCCATTAAAGCTAGGTTTTAATTTCTTAGAATAGTACATGCCAGAGTTTGATCTAATGGAGTATGCAATGATTTGTATAAAAGTGACAATTTGAGGCATTGCCAATACTTATTTGCATCAAAGCGCACTGCCGGGTTCTTATATGCTAGGTAGTTCATTTAGGAATAAATTGTAGGGAGAAATAAGCTATGATATGTGTTACAAACGATTGTGTTTTTTAATTGTATGTATGTGAAAGAAATGGATGATCACTAAACATGCTATATGGTGGAAACTCTGCCGACTATAAATCATTCGGCTAAAATTAACATCTAGTTTTTTATAGCTTGTATAACAAGTATAAAACCAATTTGTCTTAAATTATAATATTATCAAACTAAAAAAAATTAACATCTAGTTTTTTATTTCTTCTATCATTCGGCTAAAATTTGAGCAAGGAAACACAGTTGATAATTTTCGTCTACCACTTGGTCAAAATTGCTAATATTCTGAATCATAGTTTTTTGCATGCAATCATAGCTTGTTGGCAACAATTTATTGATACAGTTAGGGTGCTCCACGAGCATTCGGTTGAAAAGAATTATATTATCAGTTTGTTGTCGGTGCTTCTGCTTGAGGTGTAATTTGGTTTAAAGCACAGTACAAATTGACTTCTAATTTCTAATAAAATATCTTGGCTGTTTTCATAAAGATGTTTGGGAATTTTTAAATGATTTTAGTGAAGTAAATGAAATCAGATTCAGGTTATTTGTACATTGTTAATTGATTTTAAGATTGTAATCTTACTTTTTTTTTTCTTTTTTATATGATCCATGTCTTTGGGTTGTTAACGCCAAGGGATTGTCTAACCTAATGCTGACGTGTAGAAACAAGCATTGGTGGTATCCTACCCTTTTGGTTAAGTTTGTAGTTGAGTTTGTAGGTAAATTGAGTGAATCGATTTTGGGGTTTACGGTAGCTTGATTTTTGGGACTTTCATACGGATTGGAAGCTTTGATAAGTCAGCTATCTATGTAACTGACTCATGCAGCAACTAGCAGAGTGTATCTAACAGTGACCTAATTTGATTTGATTCCTTTCTTCTTGCAATTGTTAACTGCAGATAGACTAGTGCAGTTGGTGATAAATATTTTTATTAAAGGTTGATTTAGGTTTAGCAATGACCTTGTTTCATAGAAATAATGTGTATTTTGACGATACAAATCATAGCATTGCTTAAAATTCATCAAATTTGAATATTTGTTGATTAACTCTCAATAGTGTGATGAATTTTAATTTACCAATCTTTTTCTTAACTTGTTCTAAGATATTATTGTTTTTGTATCCACAGGTAGTAGTTTTTCATCTCAGTACAACACTAGAAGCTATGCTGCTCGGTCAAGTCATGTTGGTTCTAGTAAAACCACTGCTCAAATTAGAGAACCTGGCAGTACTAGCAAATGCAAAGGCAAAAGCGCAGCACTTCCATTGCCTCACCCATGTGTTCCTAGTTTTCCCGTTCAAGCTACTCCATGTGTTTCTAGAATTCCCATTCAAGCTACACCAAAGGCTACTGGTACTCTTAACCCTGGCTTTTCTTAATGAGCTGGCAAATCATCATGCCCATTTGTCTGAACATCATACTGATCATGATGTGCATTAATAACTTTGCACATAGCAACTAGAATTAACATAAATTTTAAGATATAAATAGGTTTAGTAAGCGTAACATTATGGGATTGAAAGATGAAAATTTTGCTATCTTTAATTCTGATTCACAATATATACATCGAATTAGTTTTTATTGTATATTTTAGGCAAATATGCACATGTCAACTTATTTCATTTGTACCCTGCTCGCCTATTTTCTTAAAACTGACATGCTAATTCGTAACTATAGTTTTCACAAAATATATAAAATGTCACACAAAAGTTTAAACATTTAAGATAAAATTTAATTCATCTTATTATTGATATCTCAATTGCTTAATAATTTTTAGCTTTTTGTGTGGTTTTGGGAAGTGTGGTATTATTAGAACTATTTTATTAAACAATACTGTTGTAAAGATATGAAAGCTTATTATGTAAGTTACTTTTCATAATCATATAGGAATTATGAAAATTTGAAATGGAATGCAATTTAACACATGTCAATTTAACGGCCCATCACACCATTTGGAATGTACCACATCTTTATTTGCTTGAGCTATTTAAAGATAAAATCACTAAAGTCTAGACAGATGCTACTTGTATCACTTGTCACATGGTATGCTATTATGTGCTTAAAAAGTATGGTAATGGCGATGTTGGAATCTAAAATTAACTAATTAATTTAATAAGCTGTGCTAAAAGGTATGGCAGCAATGTTGGACTCTAAATTAACTAATTAATTTAGTTAAATGACTAACTGTATTTGTACATATGCATGCACATACACACACATATATATATATATATATATATATATTTATTGGGCATTTTCAGTAAGGAATCTCTACATGTTTAAAAGAGAAATGCTGAACATACTACCCATAGCTCCTACACAGCTCCTAATAAAAAAGAAAAAAGAAAATAGGAGTGCGTCCGAACACTTCATCTTGAAAAACTTAGGTTTTTTTTTTTTTTTTTTTTCTTGGATCTTTTTGGGGCTATTTGGGGTTATGGAGCAAAATTCATGTACTAAATTAGTGCATATGAAAAATGAAGTTGGATCTTGGTACATTTATGAATCTTTGATAGTATAATTTTATTTTGAATTCAATTAATGCTAAAATGCAATTAAATTACAATTAAATAATGCATGCAGAAGTCAGACTTTGATTATTCACACAGTAATGCCTTCCCGAGTAGCGCTCCGCCCCGTCGCCGCTCGCAATTGAAGTATATAATAACAAAACTGTCGGCGGCGGAGCTTTGCGCCACTCGGGAAGGCATTACCCATCTCCCGAATAGGCTAAAAATAAACTCATACAAAGGATTGCTGACTTATACCCCAAAGAGAATGGTCGAGAGCTAATACTTAAGATAAGAGTAGTATCCTTATCCCAAGTACTAGGCAAATGCATACGTTGGATTTATATACGAAATGAGGAATCAAATATATGTATAAGATATCAGTATTTTCAGTATGCTGATCATATCACAATACTAAGTATAAGTAATTTTTTTTTTATCAATCTTCAATAAAATGTGATGCCCTTTACATTGCAATAGTAGTAACAATGACTTTTCAACATATTGCAGGTAATAGTAATGCCCCTTACACTGTTCGTTTTGCACCACCTGATGTTGTTGATGAGATGTATCTACGGACCAAGCTTATCCATGAGATGTCTCTGCGGTCTTATTTGAAGAATGATGTAATTGGCCTTATCAGAGCTAAAGAAGGTATCACTTGTTGATGTATTTAGTAGTATTAGTTTATTAGGTAAGACTTCTAATATTGAACATGATTATATTCAAAATGTATTCCTGTTGTTGGGGATGTTATTTCTGATTAATTGTTTCTTTATTTGTATGTTTATCTTTGATGCCAATAGACGTAAATTATAATTTCCTCTTAACCTGATATCTTGGTAGAAAATCCTAATTTCCACAATGGTTCCCTTTTTATTAACTATCTTCTTTTCTGTTCCATGACCACCCTTCATACTTTTCTGTCATCCTCATCTCGAGTTCTTGTGTTATTTAAAACACATGATGCTCATGGCCTTTACATGTTTGACTCACATGTGATGGCCTTAATTCAATAAGACTTTAATGATGTGCGGCCCCTAGCATATCTTTTTGGGGAAAGGATAACATGTGATAGTAATATATCAAATTTATATCAGAAGGGGAGGATTTATTAATAGATTATTTTAAAGTAAAAGACAAGCAATTATTTAAGATAAAAATGGAATTCTAATGAGAACTTTCAATTAAGTATGCTTATAGTAATGTACTTCTAAGTTGCGCAATCTTATGGAAAAGATTGATCAAGGATAAAGCGCTGATATTTGTCTTGGTTTGTCTTGAATAAAGACTAAAGAAAACTATATAATATGCACTACAATTAATATCAGAGTTTGATTTTCTTTAGCGTAGCGTGTAGTTCGTGAATGAACAAAGTGGAATATGGGAGTTTTGTGATACTTGAATCTAATGAGTGTGTGGAGTGATTGCCAGAGTGGTAGGCTCATTTAAGGTTTGATTTCTGCATGATTTTGGAAACAACATAACATGAATGAATTTAATTAGGAAGTAAGCTACAGTGCTTAATGAATACCCAAACACGTGAAATCACGCAGGATAATGTAGGGAGTGGAATGGAAATTTAAAAAATCTGTAAAGCTCAATTTCTTCGACCGGCGCACGCTTTCTGCATTTCACTACAGCACCCCCACGCTGTTTATGCTACTGCGCTACTGCTTGGCCACTGTATCATTGCCCATTTAATTTCAAGGGAAAATTGATATTATGAGATTTTGCAACTGTTAGGCTATATTATGCAGGATGCCTTTTAAGATATGTGTGTTTGTTTGTAATGGGAGCTCCCTCAGGATGGCAACCTCTTTTCAAGTGAGGTTGCATCTTATCACTCTTACGACATATTCAGCACATTGATTTATACTTTGTCAAGTTTATAGGCTACAACTTGGACCTAGCAACAACGAAGCTTTTCTGTTATTTAAAGTTTGCATCTCATGTATTTGCAGGTGAATGCGAAGAAGACTCTGTTGAGGTCGGAACGAGGTGCCAGCTGTGCACTCTGGACCTGTCGTTCACGCCGGGGCCTCATGGATCGTATATGGCGAACAGCTTCCCGCCGGTCGCAGTATTGCCCTGCGGTCACTGTTATCACAGAGCATGCCTTGAAGACATCTTCGGCACTGTCGAACCTCCCTGCATCACTTGTTTGGATTGCTGACCTCCCCTCCTTTTTCTTCTTCTTCTTCTTTTGCTTTTGCCTGATGATTGTTGGGTTTTGCTCATTTTGATCTCCAAGCCTTTCCATAGACCCAGATTTCGACCCCAACTCCCACCACAACACGCAAGCCAAGATCAGTATTCTTTTCATTAATTTTATTTATTTTTTTATTATTTGATGAGTTGGGGAGCTGATTTGGACGATGCTGAAGGATTCTGTGACTGAACTGAGCAATCCATTTTGTGCAGAGATGTGGAGGTTGTGCAGGTTTTTTGTTAGGCAGAAGATATATTAGACGTATATGTATGTCTTTTGAGAAAAAATCTATGAAATGAGACATTTTCTGCAGTTCATTTTTTAAATTATAATTAAATTTATATAGAAAAATGCAATCCTTCCCTGTGCACAAGGTGCATTATCTATAAAAATTTCATTAACTTTGTTTACTGAATCCAAGTAATGATTTGTAAAATTGCTTATAGATAGACAAGGAAATGATAATAAAGGAAAATTCATTAAAGAAATTTGAGAGCTAGTTGATGTAAACCCTATCGTATACAAAACTGCAATGTATTGTACTTTAGCTAAACACAACTGCAATGTTATACCAACACTCTATGGTCAGAATTTTCTTCAAAGGAATCCAACAAATAGAACTAAATTTGCTTATCTTTATGTCATGAATATTTTCCCATAGATGAAGAGCCTTGCAACCTGAGTAGGGATTTTAAACGCTTATTAAAATGCTCCATAACCTTTTAAAATTAAATGAAACTTATGTCTATTTGCAAAAAAAATTAAGCTTATTTTATGGACTATTTTGTAAATAATTTAAGAATATTTTGAGATAACATACTATTTGTTTATATTTGTAGATGTTCGATTTCACAAATTCAATGGGTGGCACATTGAACATTGTTATGTATACATAATGAAATATGCTTTTAAAATGTAAATCATTTGAGGATTGATGCCACTTTTACTCAATTTTATCTGCAGAAAAAATGTGTAAAAATTTATTGTTGATCATGAATAATCAATTGTATAAAATCTTTGTGTGTTTTAATGTTGTATGACTATATTTGTAGTGTATTGTTCATATTCATTAAATATTGAAATATGAAACATGTTTAATCTCTATGAAAGTGTTTTTACTCAAAATTGTCCTTTAACTGTCTTAACAGCATAAATACTTTCACTAGATGCTTGGTATCAAACTTCTCACTTGAGCTATAAATAAGTATATTCAAGCACGATCGAAGGACCATGCTTAAGTTGAATGACATCGCTAGCCATCTACACGTCTTTTCGAGTCTTGAACGTTATGTTTCGGGTAACAGTAAACGACTTGAGTTTTGTGGTAACCCAACTTCAGATAAATCTTTGTATCTTTGATCAATTTTTGTAATTGCTAACCTTATTGATTAATTAAGAGTGTTGACCTTTCTTTTTGCATATACTTCTATCATTTACCTCTAAATCTTGCACTTTGTTGCCATCGTGTGGCATGCTAACCTTGCTACGATAAACGTCGACCTTTCCCTTGATAATGCAATAGTATTTTCTCCTTCCACAAAAGATATCATATCTATCTCATAAATAATGAGTCCTAAAAATTAATTTATAGATATCAAGAGGTGCACAACAATTAAATATTTATTAATACATTTTTCAAATGATATTAAACTCCACTTAAATTGCTAATCTATCATCAGTTTGTCATTCTTTAGAATCCAACCCAATGGATAAGGATGGATGTTGGACCAAATTTAGGCATATATTTTTCAAATGATAATAAGGTGTTGTGAGTGGTATTGTTGTTCAGTAATTAAGCTCTTGGGTTTGACTCTTGATAGATCAAATCATAAGAAAAACATAGCGGAGAAGAAGACAGAAGATGGCAAAGACTAATTATGAAAAATACGGATGACCTCGCCGATGAGGAAAGAAAACCCTCATTCTCATCAAAATCACGAGGAGGTGAAGAAAAATAGAAGACTAAATATTATTCCCAAATATTAACAATTTTAAAGGGAAATTTGATTGCTACAAGGCAATTAATTTGACATTTTTTCTTTGTTAACATTATAATGGACAAAATATAAGTTAGTGTGATTTGAACAATCTTATGATAGATTAACATGAAGGTGAGCAAAACAAATCATTTGTGATTTGAAAAATTCCCATCAATTATTTCAAGAAGGAAAATGCTTCAGTACTCTAATAAATGCTCCGACACTTTTTTTTTATGTTATTATTAGTTTTTAATGAATTTTTAATTATGATTTTAACAAGAAAATCTCTATTATTATGAGTTAATCACTAATTTTAAATATTTTAATGATTGTGGGACATTGGAGGGGGTATTGTAGCAACTTCCTTTCAAGAATATTACAACGAATTTTGATACATAGTTCTTAAATATTTCTTAAATAATTCTTAAAAATTCAAAATATTTTTTTTTTATTTACAAAAAATTAGGCCCACTAAGAATATAAATTGTAATTATAAATCCTAATCATCTAAAATATTTTGAGGAACTGGACCATTAATTGGGCATTGGATTTCTTTCTAATCGCACTCTACATACACGCCGATTTTCCAATTTCTTAAGGCCCTCAAAATCGCAGGTGCTCCGAAGTTCGAAATAGAGCTTTCGTAGCGGGAAGCAACGTCCCAAGTGAAACAAGAAGATTCTCTCTTCCCCTTCAATTTCTATTTTATTTTTGTTTTATTGATGATTTTTTATTTAAATCGTATGTCGGCGATGCAGGGATCTGCGAGAATTTGATTGAATGATGGATGATGGATTCTCCCCTATTTCTCCTCCGTGCATCTTCTGGAATTCGCAAAAGAGATCGGGTACGAATGATAGATATATTGACCAGAAATTTGTTTTCATTGATTTTTTTTTATTTTTGATGCTATGGATCAAAGAGGGATTGTTATGCTTTCTGTTTCAAATTCAAATTTTCTTTAGGATACTGCGTGAAGATGTTTGAGGTTATTTTTGCTTTGAAGATTTTTAGCAAGATCAAAATGTCACTTGAAGCTCAGTTGCACTATAATGTGCAAAATAAAGCATGATTATAAAAATTATAATTTATCTCTTCGTAATCTCATATTATAAAAAATTATATAATCCTTTTGTTATCAATAAGATTAATTACATCATTTCATTATACATTATTAGACAATTATTCATCCAAAAATCTTTCATGTTGTTTACAAATAATTTTTCACAATCATCAATGCAGAGGAAGTCCGTTCAATATTGTTATATAGCAATATGACAAAATTAATGCATGTAAATTAACTAATAAACTAATAGTATTTTTGTTTTCAAGATTATAATAAGTTATGGCTTTGGTTAAGATGTTTGTGAAACTCATGATTTTTTAGCTTGAATGGAAGTTTAGTTCTTTTATCTTTTACTTTCATTAAATACCATAATATGGTCATGTGAACACTAAGTCTTAGACTAAACCCACCATCTGTCGCTTGAATACTTAAGTTAGACCTAATGACACTCCTCCCTTTAGGATTTTGTTTCTTAAGTCTCACTTAGGTGATGTGAGCCTAATATAATACATTAGAACTCATAAGGATAGCCAAATTTTAGTTAAGTCAATAATAAATTGAGATATAATAAATCTCTTCTTTCGAAGCATGGATCGGCAATGAAGCCCAAATCCCTACCTTGTGATGACATGATATTTAAATCAACTTAGGTCTTTCTTATTTACATATCAAATACCTATAACTTATTACAAAATATTATCTAAATTTATGCTATTAGACTACAAATACTATCTAACTAATAAGCATCTTCTAATTATTCAAAATGAGAAAAAATATCAAATTTACATAAACACGGATTATGTCATACAATTAAAAAAGAAAAAAAATGAAGTATGCTCGTCTCATTTTACTCAGCTAGCAGCTTAGAGAATTCATCAAAGGAAAACACAGGAAAAGACAGATCTATCACTGATATTTCAGAGGAAAGCTAGACTCTCTACACCACATTAAGCGGGGAAGATATTCGAAAGCAATATGGAGAAGCTCACTATGGGGCCAATCTCTCGGAGAGGCGCCAAGCCTTGTTTGAACCTCTGAAGCCAAGAACCACAATTAAGCATGAGAAGCTCTTCCCTCCGCCGAACTTCGAGCCTGCCTCCTATCCTAAGGGGGTGGTTAGAGGGGAAGAAGAGAAGGAAGTTTGTGAATGTGGATGTGGTTCAAAGCATGAGGACGGTCACCATTCAGGAGATGAATAGAAAGGTCTTCTCAGACTTTCTTATTAGCTTCTTTGCTTTATTAAGAAGTAAATGTGACCTATCTTTATGAAGAAGTGATTTTTATGTTTATACATTCAAATACAATAAATTTTGGGATGTCAAATCTATCTTTAATTAAAACCATAACAATGAATGAGAATGAGATTTTGGCTGGTCAAAGACCTTCATAACTCTGAACCTCCTTAGCCTTCAATGATTGTAGGAAATTTTCCCAACATTTGTCCAAAAAATTAGCTTGTATATTTGGAAATAATCTGATTGGCTAAACTCACAGAAAGTTAATTCCATTTAATTACAAACTTTATAAGCATCTTGAGAGATAGAATTTAACAAAAGATGATAGCACCTTGGGTGATGACATGGTAATCACTATGAGGAACCCAATTCTTGGCCTCTCGGTCCTTTGGTCAAGTAGTAGCGAAGTTACCTACACTTCCCCCTCCCTATATTTCATTTCCTTTGATTATCAAAATAGCATCTATCGTTGAGAGTAAATCATCTTTATTGTTCTTGAATGATGAGGTGTGTGAGCTAGCGAGGCCTCTCAAGTTTTCTTTGATAGAGAAGTTTTCTTATGGCCAGACGCTAATAATGTTTATTCATCAAACTGCAAAAATTTAATTTCATTGGGGATAGTGAACCTAATTGATAGGAAGCATACGCATTGTTTTTTTTCTAGGCTTTTTATTCTTGCGAAAGGCTTTATCGTGGAAGAAGATGTGGAGTTGCCTTCCTAAATGCATTTGAGCTGTGATTTATATCTTGCTTGAGACAAAATACACTTTTTGAAATAGAGAAGCGACCATAAAATAAATTACTTTCAATAATGAGTGGATAATCTATTGGAGGTTGTGGCTGCTGCTAGCATCCTTTTACCCTAGAGTGAGAGCAGAAACTTTTGGAGGAGAAGAAGTCGATCAGGAGGCTTTAGAAATGGTATATCATTTGTGTTCTTATGATGGTGATGCTTTCTATAACCCTATTACTTTTCATAGTGGAGGTCTATCGTAGTATGGCTCCATTATTTTTCTCATTTTTGAGTTTTTCACATAAATTTATATCTTTGGATGCTTTGTGGTTTGAGCTGTAATTGTTTTGTGATGTGATTTATATCTTGCTTGTGTTGGCTTATATTTTGACAAACTTTTATTTCGATAACACCAACAGAAACCCAATGTGCTCATCATCATTTTCTAGAACGAGTATTATCAGAGTGATGTTCTAAGGTTTTCTGTTTGAGTAGGAGTAATGGCAATGAAATGAGAAAATATAGAAAAGTTTAATTGCACAAGCATTGCCTTCTGAAAAATGTAAATGAAGGATTTGTTTTACCAGAACAAATTGTACTTACCACTCGGAGGAGCCGAGAAGAAACCTGCAACTATGACGGATGAGGATTGGGAAGTTTTGGACATAATGGCTTTGGGTTTGATTCGTCTATCATTATCTTATTCAGTTGCATTTAACATTTAAATGAGAAAACTATTGTATATATCTCATGGCAGCCTTTGACACAAATTCATGAGAAGCCAACTTCTAACAAAATTTTCCTAGTGAAACGATTATTCAATATGAAGATGGTGAATGGTGGTTCAGTGATGGAACATTTAAACTAGTTCAACGCTATTACAAGCCAATTGTGCTCGATGGACATCAAGTTTGATGACGAGATGCGAGCTTTATTATTGTTATCTTTGTTGCCGGATAGTTGGGACGGTTTAGTTATTATTGTAATAACTCATCACGAAATGCTAATTTAAATTTTGGCGATATAGTTGGGCTGGTGTTAAATGAGAAGGTTCAAAAGAGATCGAAAGGTGAAGCATCTAGTTCATCCTTAAATGTTGGAACTAGAGGAAGAAGTGTAGGCCGAAGGTCCAATAGGAACAAGTCCAAGTCAAGGTAAGGAAAATCAAGGCTCGAAAAAACAAAAGCCTGATTGCTGGAATTGTGAAAAATCAGGGCACTTCAAGAATGATTGCCATATCTTGAAGAAGTTAGAAGGTGAAAAGGATAAGACCTCAATGAATATTTTAGCAGAGGAAGGTTAGGATGATTTGATCATATTACTTGTTAGCACTGCATCATGGGTTATTGTTTCATGTGCTTTATTCCATGCAACTATAAGCAGGAATGTACACAAAAATTACACCAAAGGCAATCTAGGCAAAGTTTACTTGGGAGATGACATGGTCTGCATTATTGTAGGTAAATGTGATGTGGACCAGCTACCCAATGGGTCTATGTGGAAATTGAAGTATGTCCGACATATTCCTTGTTTGAAAAGAAACTTGATTTATGTTAGCTAGTTAGCTCATGAGGGCTATAGTACCAGCTTTACAGGAGACTCTTAGAAGGTCATCAAAGGTGCACTTGTCATAGCTCGAGGCAATTTGGAGGGGACACTTTACCTTATCAATAAAGTGTCAGATTCTATTGCAGCAACATGATAGGAAGATTCACTTTTATGGCACTAGAGGCTCGGTCACATGAGCGAGAAAGGTTGATGTTGTTGTTATATATAGGAAAGATTCTAGTAGTGAAATCTGTTGACTTGAAGTTTTATGAAGATTGTGTTTATAGTAAGCTAAAGAAAGTCTGTTTCTCAAGAAGTGGGAAAGATATGAAATCTCAGAAGTTGGAGCTGGTTCATACAGATGATGTATGGGGACCGGCTCCTATTTTTTCACTTAGAGGAGCCACCTATTTTGTCACATTCATAGAATCATACAAGGAAATATGGGTTTATTTCTTGAAACAAAAACTTGACAAATTTGTTATATCCAAAAAATGACTAGCTTTAGTGGAGAATGAAACAGGTTTGAAGCTCAAATGTTTGAGAGCTGACAACAGAAGAGAGTATTGTGATAATGAATTCAAAGAATTATGTACTTTAAATGGGATCAGACGGGAGTTTACTGTTCCGGGAACAGCTCAACAAAATGGTGTTTCATAGAGCATGAACAAAATTATCACAGAACATGCCAAGAGCATGAGTATACATGTAAAATTGCCAAAATAATTTTGGGTAGAGGCAATCAACACATCAGCTTATCTAATCAACCGGGAGTTGTCAGTTCTTTTAAAAAAAGAACTTTATAGGTTATGGAGCTGAAGAATTTAGATACAGATTCTGGAATAATCATAATCATAAAATCATCAAAAGCAAGGACATCATATTCAATGAGAATGAGATGTACAACAACCAGTATGGAGTCCAAAAAAATATAGGAGAAGCTTCAAATGATGCATCAAAGTACTTTGAAGTTGAAAGCAATAATGAGCAGGTACAACAAGATGCTCATGATGATGAAAGGTAGACAGTTCCTCAAACCCTTGCTATTGAATTAAGATATACTAGAATCATTAAACCACTAGAGAGATATTCTCCTTCTTTGTTTTATCTGTTACTAAAGGATGTTGGTGAACTATAGAGCTATGAAGAGGCACTGCAAGTGTGTGATTCAAGCAAGTTGGAGTTAGTCATGGATGATGAGTGAAATCACTCATGTCAATTGAGATGTGAGAGTAGGCTGCTCTACCAACTGGGAAGAAAACTATTCACAACAAGTTAAGTGCAACAAGGAGAGACTTTATATCAAAGGGATTCCAACATAAGAACGAGGTGGACTACAATAATATTTTTGCTCCAGTAGTAAAGATGACTGCTATTAAAGTAGTGCTGAACATTATGATAATTGAAATTCTGCATTCGGAGCAGATTGATGTAAAGATTGCCTTTCTACTTGATGATATGGATGAGGAACTTTACATGGTGCAACCGCAGGAGTTTGTGACCAAAAGGAAAGAAAAGCTAGTCTGCAAGTTCAAAAAAAATCTATATGGCTTGAAGCAAGCGCCAAAATAGTGGTACAGAAGATCTGACAAATATATGTCAGACTTGGGGTACACGAGATGCCAAGCGGATCATTGTTATTATATAAGGAAATTTGATACCTTTTATATTATTCTACTACTATACGTAGATGACATGTTAATTGCATGATCTGATATGGAGGAAATCAAGAGATTCAAGAAGCAATTGTCAAAGGAGTTTGACATGAAAAACTTGGGGGCTGATAAAGCAGATACTCTATATGAGGATCAGTATGGAGTGTAATGACCCTAGGTTTTTTTAAGAAAGGCCTTAATTTTCTCATTATGTTCAATTTTTGGTGATTACCCATGGATTTATGTTTTTAGTTAAAAATTCCTGCTAAAAATCGTTTTCGCCAAATTCTCGCTTATATCTATTACATGCTATAAAAGATTGATTAAATTATTGTTTTAGGTAGTTCAGGGATTTCATTCTACCACAATATTGCTAAGATTGAAGTTTTGTTACTCTTCATAATTACTATTAATGTAATTAATTAAAGATTTCATAATATTTTGCCTCATTTATTCAAATTTCCATTATAAAATGGCATTTCTTTTAGGAAGCTTGTGAGCACTAATTCTCTATTATTAAGCATGAGTTTTGATTTTGAAGCTGCAATACCCTCAGTTTTCCTTCCATCATCGCAGAGAAAGGAACATAAATTACGCTTCTTCCTTCCAAAACCCATTGATAATAAGCCAACGGTTCAAATAGCAAGGGTTGGTGAAATGCACGTATTCGAGCGACAATTAAACCGATGGCTCTCATAATGGGAATCCCTAGTGTGACGACTCGTTCCCGTAACCCACAAGCTTTATTGGCGGTTTCCCCGTGACATTTACGGCTTTCGTGCGCAAGAAGCGAATGTGCGTTACGTACGCACGTTCTATTTAACCCCGCGGAAAGCCATGACTCTTCCCCACCAATCGCTAAGCTCCTGAATGCACCTTATGATCCTTCTCCCCCACTCAACAACCCACTTACGCTCACCTTCTTCCTCTAAGCCGACATGATCAACCATCCTTGGAAGTCTACGATATAGACACAGACAATTCCCGAACAATACAACAGCCGATGTTCTCCTTTTCCACTTGATCTCTTTCTGCCCTCTATCTCGAAGTCCTCCAATTACTAAGACCTATCAAATCTTTGAGTGCTACATCAGATTTGTAAGTATTTGTCTACATAGTCAAATACAAAGATACACAGAATATTACTTTTTATATTTTTATTTGCTTTTATTGCTGCTTTAGCATCGCTTTGAACATATTTCGTGTTGATATTAAATGCGTTATTTTTATTGTCAAATAATGTAAAGATCAAAATGGTGTTTATGTATCTTGTGAATGTATACAATTGTTCTGAAATAGTGGTTGAATTAGGCTAGGGACGGGACTAGTCCATCAAGAGTTATAAGGTGCTATCTAAAGCCTTGGAGAGGGCCTAAGTGATGAACATATTTTTATTGAACTCAACCTCAAGATTCTGGTTTTGCCCATCAGAATTGCTAATATTGCTTCATGATATCAAGACATAAATATAAATATAAATTTTTATGCATGTGGTATACTATGAAAAGAAATGCTTATTTCCATAAATTATGCTTATTTTATTTACATTAAATCATATTTTTCTTACAATTTTATTACATCTTTATTAATTTTTATTTTTATAAGAGAAACTTTTATTAAATATGTAAAATTATGGATGATGTTATATTTAAATTGAATGAATAATATTTCTTATATTTTGTATGGCTTTAGATGTTGTTTAAATATTATTTTGCGTAATCATCAATATGATCCTGCGGAGATGTACCTAATGTTAGATTGGTTTTTATTAACTTAACATTGGTTATCACAGGGAGATAGGTGTGTGAATACTTAAGCTATCTCAAGCAGAATATGTTGATAAGATGCTAAAAAGATTTAATATGAATGAGACAAAGTCAGTTTACACCTCTCTTGTAAGTCACTTCAATCCGTCAAAGGATCAAATGCCAAAGACTGAAACTGAGAAGAAACAAATGGAAAGAGTTCCAAATGCTTAAGCAATCAAAAAACTTAATGTATGTCATGATCATCACGAAACCGAATATCACACATTCAGTGGGAGTGGCAGTATATTCAAGAGTAACTTAAGGAAGCACCACCAGTAGACTGTCAAGTTGATACTCAGTTAAATGAGAGGTAGATTAGATAAAACACTTTGCTTTGGAAAATCCAACATATAGCTACAATGATATGTAGACTCTGATTTAGATAGAAATATTGATAGTATGATGAGCAATATAGAATATGTGGTTACATTAGGCAGTGATGCGATGAGCTAGATGTGGCGGCCCAATCCCGCCGTGGTTCTGTTAACTTTTAAGTTAACATGATTACGATGAAGAGGTCACCTAAATGATAAGATCTATACTTATAATTAGATTAGATACTCATCCCAATCTATCATAATTAAAGACTTTGCCATTTCCAAGCATAATTTCACTAAACGAAAAAGTACTATAAAGCAGAGTGCGAAAGCGAAAATAATAAACATACATTCATTACAGTATATAAGGAACTAAGCATCCAACTCAAAATAAGTAAAGTAGCAAAAAGTATAAAGTTAACCATGTATTATTACAACATGAAATTTTAAAGATTAAATAAATCACTCATCCTCACAAAGCAGAAAAGAAAAACTAAGGATCTTCAATAGCTTGAACTTCCTCCTGAATTCGATCTTCAGAAGGCTCCACTACCTCAAATAGCTCATAGTCTACCATTGTCAGTTTCACAATGATAGGGCCCAGCCAACAAAAGAGAAGATATAATTAGACAAAATGTCTAAGTATATTTTAAGCTGAAATATTATTATGTTAATTTAGATCTCACCATTAAAGACAAAACATACAAGCAAGTGTAGGAGCAGAATGCGTAAGAAAAGAAAAATGTAGTTATAAACAATTAGTTTATAACTTAACAAAAAGCAAAGTAAGCACATACCTCTAATTATAGCTGCAATAAGATTAGGCATAAAGAAAAGTAAATACTATAAACTAAAATAAAACTCAATCCTAAAACATGCTTATGATCAATACAAGTATATGTTAATCGACCTAAAGTAAAAGGACATGTAAATCAATTAGATAGCTGAAAGCAAGACTAACATCCTATGTATATATAATCAAGCGAGCGAGACTAGCATCCTATAAGTAAATAAAGCTAGTAAATGCAGTAAGACAGTAAATAGGAAAGTTGTAAAATGTAGAAAAGTAAATTGAAAATAATAGTATAAGCTAAAAAATTGCACTGGCCAAACTTGCAATCTGAATGGAAAAAATATGAACTCACTAATTGCCATATCATAACTGGGCCAACAGCCACAAAAGAAGTCTATTACACACCATCCTGGATCATTCCATGCATAGAATAGATAGCAGATCAGATCGGAAGAAACCGAGAGGCAGAATCACTGAGTAGAAGTGTTCTTAAAATTAGTACAACCATATCGGAATCGGGCCAACAGCCACAAAATGGATCAGAACAGAAGGAATTGAGAGGCAGACTAATTAGATCATACTCTACTTAACTAAATTAAGTAAAGCCAAAAGCACCGATAAAAATGCAAGTGATATTTATGCAAATTCAAAGTTGGCACGAGATACTCATCAAATATCCTATGTTCAATACATATGTCCAAGGTATAAAGCTCAATACAATGTAAGCAAAGCATCAAATATCAAAGTGAACAAGAGACTCTACTAGGACACATGTGATATCCATTGTTATCTAATTTATTCATTCTATCTACTCTAAGTTACACAAGTTCAGGATCTCCAATTTCTACTATCGAGTGTAACTCAGATTCATGACTTTATAAGTTGCAAATAATTAGGACTAGCTAGGTCCTAATTATAAATAAATCAATGTCGACTATAAGTCTAAATAAATCAATCGATCTAGTTTGTTTGTTTAAGCAACTCAAACCATCTTGATTAGCCAAATTAAGATGAAAGGATTAAGAATTAAACTCTAAATATTAGGGGTTCAATTACTTAATCCAAATGGTGATTCTAAAGGATTATGTTTTACCACCCAACCTCACAGATTTAGCTTTAAGGCAAATCCTACTAAGTAAAGTCACACTTAATAGGATGGATATCTAGTCTTAATTCTAAGATTAAAATATCAAATAATCATTAATAAATTATGAAAATCTATAAACTATCAAGGCTTCACTTAGTGAGTAACCTAATTTACTCAATAGATAAAATCTAGCCTAAAGACTAGTCCTAACTCCTAAGGAAAATCTTAAGGGACTAAGATGAACACTCAAACTCCAATCTTAACTAATGTTATAAGAAAAATTAAGGATGGAATAAGAGGGTTCAAAGAAAGGGTATGATGTGAAATGAAACTCACATCATATAGCTTCATAATTTTTACTTATAAATTATTTAAGATAGAAAATAGAGTTTTGATTTAAAATTTAAATAATGGCTTAAAATAATTGAATTAAATTCAGAATTATTTTATTTACTGATTTTAGTGACTTGAATATGAATCTAGGGTTTAAGAACACTTAAACCTAAATTTGGGCAAAATGACCGTTTTGCCCCTATTAAGGGTCTAAAAATCTACTTTTTAATTTAAGGCTTTAAATTGAAAAAATTTAGTGGAAAATGATTACTTACTGTCTAATATGAAGATAGATAATCAGTACATCAATTTTAGACAATTAATAAGCCTTATGATATCAAATTAAGGAATTTGACTTATAAGGGTAATTTGGTAATTTTACTTAATGAATTCTAAATTTTTTGTTAATTTATTAAATTTTACTGTCTAAGAATTCCATAGAATCTAAAATTACTAAATTCAGATAAGTATTGGCTAAGTTATAACCAAAATAAGTTTAGGATTAATTATGAAAATTAGAGTTTCATAAATGGGGTCAAAAATCTAATTTTTTTATTTGATGTCCAAAATTAGTAAATTTAGTGGCTATAGCTTCCCTATAACCCACTGATAATTTTAATTGGGAGTAGACCCAATTTAGCTCTCATTTGGTCAAGTTATGACCTAATTAGGATCTAAGTGATTAGTGAGTAATTAGTGAAATTAATCACTGAATCACTAAGCCAATCATACCATTATGTTCTACTCTACTCTATGAGTAATAAGAAACTAAAATTACTAAATTTGGATCACTAATTATGCTAATATTCACTAATTAAGTTTTAAAGTGATTAGGGTTGATTAAGAGATCTAACCATTGGATCTAAAATATTTTTATAGTTTATTATTAATTAGTTCTTTCTGATTAAAATGGTATATTAGAAGACCTAATTTGTAGCTCAATTGACTAAGTTATGGTCAATTAAAGTTTAAGGCTAATTATGCTATTAAGGTTAGGTTCTAAAAATGATTAGACAAATACTAATCCAAACAGAGAAATGAACACTACTAAGTTATTCTAGAGATTCCCCTGATCACTTTAAGACCCATATTGATTAGGTTTGGACTATTGTGTGAAAAGTTATGAGTTTTGGAAGATTATGGTTTTGGTCCAAAAGTGATTAGTCAAATTATAATTCAAACAACAAAACTAATACTACTAGAACACTACTGGGAGTTTGTTGATTACTTTGAAACCCATATTAAGTATATTTGGGTAAGTGATTACAAAGTTGGGATCATTTGAAAATTTGGGACATTTAGGATTCAATTTATGGGATCCTAAATCTCACTATATTAAATACAGCTCCTAATTAAAATTTGAGAGCTCCATATTAATCATCTAATTTTACTGATCAATTTAATATATAATTTTAGTACATTTGGAGTTTAAGATCAAAAGTTATGTTTACTTCAAATTTAATAATTAAATAATTTAAATAACAAATTTAGATTGCATTAAGATTATTAATTAAATGATTAAAAATCCTAATTAGTTTATTTCAGCAGTGGGACCCACAACCATCAGACAGAACTCATCATGCCAGCCCAGGGTGGGTCCCACCCGTCACATTCAACCGCAGCCAACGGGTGAGAGCGACCCGTGCGGGACCCACAGATCACTCTAGTAATTTACACATGTCCCCAGCGAGACCCACCGCAGGCGCTCAACAGAAGCCAAGTGGAATGCAAAAAAAAAAAAAACGCGGCTCAGTTTGAAGCGCTGGTTCAAGGCTAGATCGGTCCGATCTGGACCGGTCCATTTATTGTGGATCTTCCCCGAAGGGGACCGAGACCCACAGATTTAGGGTTACAGATCCCTCTTATTACAGGTTATTTTAAGCAACGATTAATATATCAAAATAAAGATATCCATGAGATCTACCCATTGGATGCAAGAATTGAATCTAGTAGTTAGCATAGCTCTTTCATTTAGCAACCCTAAATTTTTTGATATAGATAACATTATTCAATACTATGGTCCATACGTGTTTTTAAAAGATTTGATTAATCAAAATACGCTAAGCTACAATCACGAAATGAATTGAAAAATTGAACATGCCTTGATATAAGCTTAATTGAAGGTAGAAATTAGGTAAGTACCTCTATGACAGCGAGAGAAAATTAGGATTGAATCAGAAGGATGATGAAATATCTTGAGAAGAAAAAAAAATGAGACTAGGAGATCGATTGAGGTCTCTAAATGGCCGAGGATGAAGTCCTCCATCGGTGCATGCCATCTGGGACGGAGGACGACTCTGCATGTCCACGAGCGGAACACGCGTAGCATACCTGTGGCTTTCGCAGGGGAGATGAAACTCGACCGTCCGATCTTTCGATCGGATGGTTTGAAGGAACCGTCAAATTTAAATGGTAAATGCTGATAGATGGAACGATGTTAGCTGCAGGCTGACGGCAACCGTTAAGTTTATTTTAAATAATATTATTATTTAATTAAATTAATTCGTTTTATTAATGCACATTAAGTAACTAATTGAACTTGGAAAAAAGAAAAAATAATTAAATAAATCACCCTTAGCTAATTGAAGGGTGAGGAATGTAACGGTGAAGTCAGATTTTTGATTTGACGAGTATTTAATTACTTAGTTTTTTGGGGGATTTAAATAATATTAAAATATTATATAAAAATCCAACGACTTCTAAATGCCTTCAAAACATCACCCATAACTAATTTGGATGTGGTAAACGCAATGGTAAAGTCAAATTTTTGATTTGAGGTCAAATTAAATAGGTCAATTTCTAGGGTTTTTAAGATTTTCCTAAAATCAGGATTTGATCCATTTGATTTTTGATTTGGACTGGATCTTAGAGGTGAGCTTCTAATGACTAATTAATGCACTGAAATCTTAATTAGGACTTGGATTAGTCCTAACGACCTAAGTAACAACATGGGTTGTTATAGATCTCCATGCGACAAACTATAGTAACCTTATCTATTAATGAGGCGGAGTATGTCATTACTGAGGTGAGTAAGGAGATGATCTGTTAAAGAGCTTTTTGGCTGAGTTGGGCAATGAGCAAGAGGATGTGAAATTGCATAGTGACAGTATGAGTGCCATCCATCTCGCTATGAATGCAGCATTTTTATATACAATTAAGGTACCATTTCTTTCGAATATTGCTGGAAGACAATCAGTTGTCATTGGAGAAGATTCACACTTCGAAGAATCCAGTTGACATGCTTATAAAGGCTATAACAATGGAGAAATTAAAACTATGTGCTGCTTCAGTTGGCCTCAATGTGTGATAAGAGAGTGAGGTGAGCTACACCACGTCCTTTTGCAAGGATGGAAGCAATGTTGAAGAAGATCCAATTTTGAAGGTGGAATTCTCCCAATTGGTTTTAAAGTGGGAGATTATTAGGATGTGGAGACCATTAAGATCATCCATGGATGTGCCAATGAAGTTCTAGTGGGTTCCGGGAGATCCCGAGGTGTTTCAGGATAAGTCAATATCAATTCAGGCGCTCTGGCGCACCTTGTGGCACTTGAACCTAAGGGCCAGGCACCCGGGTGTGCCACTGTGTCTAGAAGTCGAGGGCTAGGCCAAACAAACCCATGCGTCCACTTAACAGACAAGGACGCCCAGGCGCGCCCTTGCGCCCATGGAGCAGGACAGTCCGAGCATGGGGCGCCCATGCACGCCCGCATAAACCCTGTCACTAGTTTTAGGGGTGCCCTAAGTAATTTTAAGGTATTTTGGGTCTTTTAGGTTTTTTAGAGTCCATTTGAGTCTTCAATATTTAAAGAAATATTTTAGGAATGTTTCTTATGTTGAACTTTAATTTATTGGAGGCTACGGTTCCTGCTAGCATCCTTCAACCTCAGAGTGAGAGCGGAAATTTCTTAAGAAGTCGATCAAGAGGTTTTAGAAGCAGTAGATCATTCTTATTCTTATGGCAGTGATACTCTCAGTAACTCTATAACCATATTACTCTTCATAGTAAAGTATCTATAGTGATGTGGCATTATGATTTTTCTCATTTTTAGATTTTCCATATAAATCTCTGGCTTTGGATGCTTTGTCATTTATGTTGTGATTGTTATACTTTTGTTAATATCTTGCTTGTGTTGGTTTAAATTTTGATGAATTTTTATTTTAGTAACACCAACAAAAACTTCTTGTATTCATCCTCCTTTTCTATACTCATTTATCTTAGCTAGTAATGTTTTGAATATGAAGGGTGATGGAATTATGATTCCTCAACCTCTTGTGGACCATTGATGTTGCTTTCATATAACAATATTTAGCTTTGGTTGAGGTTATTCGCTTAGTTTCCTTATCAAAATGTATAGGCCTTTCAATAGATCAAATGTTTGATATGGGTTTGTTGGGAATGATTAAAGACTTCAATTTTTAAATTAGACTCATGGTTCATGGTTGATGAGATCAAAAGTGTTGCAATTATTTTATTCTACACAAGAAAAAGTAAATGCAAAATTGCTTAATAACATAAAATCTTCCATATCTACTCAGTGAATGAACAGTGCCAAGATTTTAGAATTGATTAGCATTGTTACCAATGAATTCTAAGTTGATTAGTATAATTGCTTGATAACATAAAATCTTCCATATTTGAAGTATGTTGGCTTTTTCATTGTATAATTTCTTAACAAAGTATAAAGATTTGAATTATAAATTTATAATAATTAAAAATTAGATGCTAAATACATTAAATAAATTTCATAATAAATATAAAATTCTACTAATAATGTTTATTAGAACAAATTTAAAAGTTAAAAATTATGAATTTTCTATAATATAGTACACAATTAATACCATAAACTTGCGTATTTACAAAAAAAAAAAAAAATATTGTTTCAACAATCTTCTAATTTTAAGTAAATATAAGATATCATGCACTTATAATTATGAGAGTGAAAGTGTTTAATTACCAAAATCCTTTTTATTTACATATCCTATAGTTAAGTTTTAGTATTTATAAATGTTCTCATTATACCTCTACGAAAAGCTAATTATATGATCATACAAAATATATAAAATAAATAAAACATGATCGAGGAATAGACGGTCTCAACGAGCAACTGCAGGAAGATGCCCGGTGCCTCGAGCATATCTCTAGATGCAGCAGCTAGATGAGCGCAGCAAGAGAGCCAATGCCGAAAGGGAGAACACCGATTTGCACAATCAAATATCCATCCTCATGAGCAGGCTCAGTGAAAGACGCACCAGAAGATGACAAACAACAAGCTGAAGAAGAAGAAACAAGCTCATAGAGAGCACCCCAATAGCTCACTCTTTCAAATTATTGTTTTTTGTACTTTTTTATTATTTGAACGTAAGAACTGATTGTAACATCGTGGATATATTCTGTGCTAATGAGAAAGGAAGGCAATTGAAGCCTCATGTAGGAAGATTTTAGCGCAATATCAATGGGATGCTTTGTGCTAAAACCTCTCCTAGACTTGTCATAAAAATTGGCATTCAAAAGAAGTCTTGCTCATCATCATTGTTCTCTTCTATGCTGAAGAGATGCAGGTGCTGCGGGATCGACGAGATTCGAGGAAAATTCGACAGGAAATCCCCAATTGAGTCCTTTCTGGAAACCCCGGCAGGCTGCTTCTGGTCGTCCTTTTCCCCAAAATCTCGACAAGACTGCTGCAGGTTCTCCATTGAGGGGTTCCTTTGAAGAAGGCAGTTGAATGAGTTGACCTTCGATATTAGAGATTTTTCATCAGAGACGAAACCGTGAGAATCAGAGAGCAGGTAGTTGGCCCATTCATCAAGCATTCCTTTGTCCGGCATGCAGTCGGAGGAGAACAACTGGTTGCCTGAAGCCATCTGCTCGGAAATGCAGTGCTCCAAATGGCTCACTAAATAATCTTTGGACATGGATGCTCTGATTCTTGTTAATTTGTTGTCCCGGTGAGCATTTTCATCGGCTGCGCAGTGCATTTTTATAAAGATGGGGGATCAGAGGGGCGAAATTCTGATCTATTGTTGAAGGCTGATCTTAGAGATTTAATGGTTCAAATGGGCTAACCTTTTAAAATGACAGCAGGCTTAAATGAGTTTCAGCCCTATTGAACTCAATGACAGCATAAGGTTAAGAAAAATGTGCTAGCTATAGGCAAAATAACTAGAGCTAGCCCTGAAAAATGTCGGGTCAGATAAACAGTTCAAGAACCGTATACTATGTTGGGCTTGGGTTGACTTGCAACATCCAAATCAGCCCGATTTAACCTATAATAGCCTTATGCACAAGTGTTTAATCAGGCTGAATTTGGATGTGTTATTACGGGTCTAGTTCATGTTTAAGAGTTTTAACCCTTTCATTAAGCAGGTCAAGTTAAGGTTGACCCATTTCAAGTCTATTCATATTCGGTTCAAGCCTAAACCCATAACTAGCAGCCCTAAAATTCTCAATATGGCAAAATATTAAAAGGGGATCTTTACTTGCAAGAAATCTAGTGTGATGATTATCATAAATCATAAAGAAACAGAGAGACATTACCTGAGCTATAGAAATGATGCATCTGCATGGCTGAGCTATCATCAGGATCCGTATCAACGCAGAGTCGTTTGGGATCGTGAATTTCAAGGGGGGAGGACACGTGATTCTCCTTCAGCTTATGATTATCATCATCAAATTCAAGGCATTTAATAGGCTCATTTTTTCCTTGCTCTTCGGAGCAGGAAGGCTCAAAGCAGGAGGATTCAAATAGCACGTCTGGCTGCAGGCTCAGAGACTTCAAACGTGGATCGCATTGGATGAGCTTCTCGAAATGCTTATTTAACAAGCCTTGATGGCACTGCAGAGAATGCCTCCTGTTCGGTTTTTTAAAAAAAAAAGACTGATTTTGATGCTGAAATGAATTGATTGAATCACTACAACTAAGAAAAGGGGAAAAATTCATCTGTCATTGCATTAAAATATGAGTAAGAAAATATGAGTGGGCAGCAAAAAGATAAGGTAAATAGAGCATAAGAAATTACAGCAAAGTGGCCACAAGAACATGGAAGATTATTGATCCTACGACAACTTATTGCTATGAAATAGTACTGCGCTTTATCCTAATGAATCTGGGTAATGAAAACAAAATTTTATTTAGAATTTTAATATTAATATCTTAGATAGTCCTAAGAAATTTATACTAACTAAACATTTTTATAGGTTATTTGAAATTTTAGTTAGTCTAAACCCAATTTATTAATTAACTAATTAAAAAACTTTTTGGGGATAAATCAAATATTTTATAAATATATTTATTTATTATCAAAATTATCTTTGCCATTGCCGGGAACCAAGTCCAAATGAAAAATGAGGGTCATTAGATAGTTGACAACCAGTGTAAAACTTGGTTGAATCTTATTATTTCATGAATCCATTATACGGCCAGCTATGTTATATGGAGTTGTATATTGGCCAACAAAGAAGAAACTTATCAATAAAATAAGTGTTACAGAGATGAGGATGCTTAGATGGATGAGTGGGTTTACTCGTAAAAATAAAATGAGAAATGAGTTTATCCGTAGCCAAGTTGAAGTGACTTCAATAGTAGTGGATAAGATTAGGAAATATTGCTTTAGATGGTTTGAGCATATTAAGTGTAGACAGTTCAATACCATGTTAAAAAAATTGAGTCTATGAATTTTGCATATAATAAAAGAGGAAGAAGAAAACCTAAAAAAGCAAGAGAAGAAACCATTAGAAAAGATCTTTTCTATTTGGAATTAGGGAGGATCTTCTATTTGATTGTGCACAATGAAAACAAGCTATTCATATAGCCAACCCCACCTAGTGGGCTCAAGGCTTGTTTGTTTTTGTTATTGTTTGATGTTGTAAAACAATTTTTTAACTACCTAATAAATTATGTAATTTGACTACTAAAAACATTGTTCATGAGACTGTATTTACAATTTGAGAATACAATATATACTTTTTTTTAGAAATACTAACACAAACTCATAAGTCTCATCAACTATGTATTTTAAGAGTTCATATTGTAACTCTTTTGGTCAATAATCACCAATCATATTATTTGTGAGGGGGGTAAATATTATCTAAATTTCTCTCTCTTTTTTTAATATATTCATTCTAAAGCAATAATTTATTTTAATAAATCTTCCCTTAGAACTATTTACACTATTCATAAACATGCCAATAAATCCTTAATCAACATCGTATATCAATTGATCCACACCTACCATATCCAATTCCCTATCTTCTAAAACCTTTGATGCACACATCATAAGTGGCAGCCAAGCTACACGTTACTCAAATCATTATGCATAAACAATTATTTTTTATTACCTTAAGAACAAATGCACATCTAAATGTTAATAAATGTTAATAAATGTTACAAAATGAATAATATACCATCTATATTGCCTCTTAAATTCACATCAAAATAACTAAATACCTCCAATGGTTCAAATGCACATCTAAATGTTAATAAATGTTACAAAATGAATCATATATCCTCAATATTGCCTCTTAAATTCACATCAAAATAACTAGATACCTCCAATGGTTCTGCTTGGAAAATTAACTTGTGAAGCAATATATCATTTAAATGTTCCTACCTTCCAAGGACTTCCAATTGTTTTGAGAAAGTATTGCTTATATTCATGCTAACCTTATTAATCAAGCACTTCAAATCAAATCTAGTGCACAGTATTGCAAACATCATGCTTCTCAAAAATTGTACCTATTAAATATCAAGAGAATTTTTCCTTGTTCAAAACACTGTTTTTTACCCACCACCAAGTACAAAATAGAATACAATTTTGCATTTTGAATCTCTTAAGAGTGTCTTGCAAATCTCTTTACTCGAGCCTTATAATTTTGAGTCTGCATCTCTAGTGATTTGGATTTCAAGGAAAAACTATTATTCCAAAAAACAACAATATTATAATATAGATAATTATCAAAAATGGTCCCTTAACTCTTGCATGCAATTTGTTCATTTTAATCATTGATCCTTGTTCATATCTAAGAGTCAAGGACTAAAATGAATAAATTGCAAGGGTCAAGACTTTTAATAATTTTCTCTATTATAATAATATAAAAAATTTGCTCCCATTTATCATGACATGCAGTTTCCCAGTCTATTTGCTACAAAATTCAATTAATGACCATTTCATGAAAATTTAAGATATCACAATCTAGAAGACTTTTAAAACACAGAAAAATCATTTCAATACCCCAATTTATCTTCATGGCCTATAATCTCAAGTCCTTCTAATTGATTAATCCAATAGATTGTTTCCCTCAATATATCCATTAAGAAATGTTTTTGCAATACAATCCTGCACAATTTATCTTCATGGCCTACGTCTCAAAAATCTATATCTTCTTTTTAAAATCCTTTGGAAACAAATCCTTTGGAAACAAATACGAACTTGTACTTTCTATAGATTCATCCGTGCAATATTTTCTTTTAAATCCCACTTACCAGCTGTGTTACCTCGTATCAAGCAAGTCACATAATTCCCACACTTTGTCTTTGAATGGAATGAAAACCATCCCTTCCTTCATGGCGGCATCAACCATGATTTAGATTTGGAGAAATTTATCCCCTTCCCAAAAACTAGTTGTGTTGACCAAATACAACTTTAACTAAAAAACAAGATGGTTTGTACATACATACATATATGTATATATATATATGTATATGTATATATATATATGTATATGTATATATATGTATATGTAAATATGTATATGTATATATGTATATGTATATATATGTAAAAGTATATATATATATATATATATATATATATATATATATGTGTGAATGGTGTTGCAACCTAATGGTTGAGGTTCAGGGTTTCTTATCACAGGTCATGGGTTCAAATCTCACACACAAGGTAATATATATATATATATATATATATATATATATTATTTTATTTTTTTTCTTATGTGTGGCCGGTGAAATTTAAACCCATGACCTAGGATATGTATATAAATCCTGAGCCTCAACCACTAGGCTACAACACCATTCACACACACACACACATATATATATATATATATGTATATATATGTATGTATATATATATGTATATATATATGTATGTATATATATATATATGTATATATAATAAAAAATATCACTTAAGCAAGTGTAGTGCAAGAGTCTCTACACACTTACATCACCTCCTACATTCCGGTCATTGTTCTCAAGAATATCACTCAAATCAAACAAACATTTTATCTTTTTTTCTCTTAGACATATTCCTTATTTTCATAATTTTCTAAAAAAAATTGCATGTATGATTTCAATAATTCTTTTGTTGATATTAAAAACATATATTATTTTGATTCTTTAAGAAAATTCAATGATACATGCTCCAGTGTCCTAAAAAAGTATTTCTTTTCCCTTACCTGACATAGAATAAGGCATGTTTAGCACATCCCCATTTCCTTAAATGGTTCGATTCTAATATATGTCCATTCGATTCTCACAAGTGTTGATTATATCAACTCGATTGGAATCTTATTCAATATTTATTTTGCAATTGGCAGTCTCGTTCTTGAAGAGGCCAAAATGCGATAACATGCAACACATATTCATCTTGCATGACCATAATGTTATCTCCAAGATCTATGATGCAAAATTCTAGATAATGGCATTAGATAGTAAATAGTTGACAAAAATACTTAAGATTATATTAAACTTTTAGATCAATAACTCAAAATATTTAATTGTCTAATTAATGAGCGTATTTATATTTATTCTCACCCAAGAAAATAATGTGCTTACAACTAGTAGCACAATCAGAGCCATAAAAAGTGAAACTCATTAAGGCCACACGAAGGTGAGATCAGCTGAAGGTGAGGGCATTGTAGTTGGTTGACTGAGATTGATGATCAGCCATAGAGCAGATAATGCCTTGATCATGAGCAGGTGGTCAAGTGTTTGAAGTCAAGATTAATAATCATTTGACCAAGGGAAAAGGCATGGATGAAGATGAACACTCATTCATTGAGGGTGAGGTGTGGCTACGGGGGTGAGTAGAGGTTAAGCGACAATTTCTAAAGAAGCCAGCACAAGGGGCAAGCAAATTGCACAATTAAGTTGGTGGGGAGTGGACGAGTGGTAGCACTGGACAAAGCAAGCGGACATGAATGTGGTTGGCTCTAATCAAGAAAGAGAAACAAGGTTAAAGAAGACAACATGGTTTAGATGTCAAAGATTTCCGAGGGCGCAAGGATCATGTAGTAAACAATGTTTTAAATGTGGATGGTACTTGTCACAAAGGGATCTGAGGTCAAGGCAGAGAACAGGGTTTAAATGTCAAAAATTGGCAAGGGTGCAAGGATCATGCAGCGAACAATGCAGTGATGCAAGTGTTTGTTCTGTGTTTCAAAAGGCTCCCAAATTGTGATACAATTCTCAAGGGTTTAAATTCCTAAGTAGACATGGATTATAATTCTCAGTCGTCTGTTCCCTCAACTTATGCCATCTCGAGCTCCAAACTTGATCAGTATTTTGGTAACTGCATATAATAGTATCGCTGCTTCCCAAACTTGACTGTTTAAAGTTATTGATGCCTAACACTGGCACTGTGGCAATGCCTAGATCTTATATTTATTGTGTACAGATACTTTGAATGATAGAAATGTTGCTGAAGGTGAAGTCCTTGGATGAGGCATCTCCTATGTGAATATTAAAGCCATATAAGATGTTTTTTTAAGTTAAATATCACCTTTTGCTATAGATAAATTAGGGTTAAAGGCTTAACATTTAGGAAGGGATTAGGGCTCGCAATTTGACCCGAAATTTGGACTCGAAACATTTTGACTCAACTCGAAATGACTTGAAAATTTAGAGTTCGAGTCTAGGCTATTTCGACTTAAAGCCACCATAAATGGGATCCATCTAATGACATCAAGAATGAAATTGATGTATTAGAAGTGTTGCTATCCTTAGATTGTGTAGGAAATTTTGCTAATAGAAATCCTCCATTAGAAAACGATAAAATTATTTTTTGAGAAAACAATAGTATTATTTTTGAGTGGTGGAACTAAAGGATGAGTTCTCCATTGGTATGCTAGTATATCCTGATTAAATCTAATTGAACTCACATATTTGCCAAACAAAAAATAACTTTTCATTATCCATAGTTTTATTGTCAAAGCTTTTCAAAATAAACACCAAAAATTAATTCTAAGAAGGGATCATATGTGGTCCATTTGGGATTTCAAAATTGAAAGCTCAACCTTCTATTGGAAGGCTCTGATCATAATTGGATCTACTAAGGGTAAGCTCCTCTATAATAACCCATTTCCATTAACCTAGCTAGATCTTTAATTGTCAAGGTTCTGATTAAGATTAATATTAAGACAATCAAAATAAGAATAAAAAATAGTAGGGTTTGAGCAAGAAGTTATTTTGTGTTGCATAGTTAATCTTGATGCTGAGATTTACTTTAATGTTAATCATGTGCCAAAGCAATTCTACTAAGAAAAAAATGAATAAGAGATTTGATGATAAAGCTCAAAATATCTACTAAGCAAGGGAAATCTAAGATTCATTTATGGAGACATTTAATAAAGTGGAGGGCAGCAGAACATCACAATGTTGAGATTTTTTTTTTTGGCTCTACTAAGTGATCAATAACTCATTGAGCAGCGTTGTTGGCAGCAAAGCAAAAAGTAACGAGCTTGCTTACTGACTGAGTTTACAGCAGAATGTCCATCATGATCTATAGCCTAGAATCTGGCATGAAACTCTATAATATAAGCATAATTCCATTTCTTATCCCATATAATTCTGCCTCATTTCAGAATGGAGTCAAAGCAGAAATAAATTGTAGTTGCTGTATGTCTACCTTTATTCACAAAATTAATATAGAGCTAATAGCTACATGATCAAATTTGGGCCTAAAGGTGTAGCTGGTTCATTCTAAAGCTATCATGGATCAGGTATTGCTGACCTTTCTCATTTGATTGAATCAATTAGGCTGCTTAAGAAAAAGAGCATCACATAACAAAATATATTTTCTTCCATTCAAGCACCATAAAAGGGATAACGTGATAACCATATAAGTTTCAATTTGAAGAGTTGGAAGATTGTTTTTGAAAGTATAAAAGGGTTGAGATCAAAATGGAACACTCAGATAGTCAGAGAGATTCTTAGCATATTTTTTTCTAGAATTCATCTCCAATTCCACCACAGTAACCTCCAAATCCCTCACACCTAACCTCATCAATTAAGTTAATGGAACATTTTATTCAAGGTCATATAAAAAAAAATTAGATACCCTGCATTGCAAGAACCTGTACTCTTTTTTGAGTGGATAACCTATAGTTTATTAATTCACTTATTAGGTATACTCCAGCTTTCTCGTTCATTGGTTAATGCATGCATATTTATCAAATGCATGTACATATTTATCAAATGCATGTACATATTTATCAAATTTAAGTGCATAGTAATTTCTACAAATCCGTACGCACTCTCCACTTTAAACCTTTACACACTCAACTCCATCATTTAACTTCCTTCAAACTCATCTCCTTACCATCTCAAATCGTACTTTGTCAAACACCAAATTCTCTCACCAGGTTCATGATCTTCTGAGCTGGATATTTCCAATTGGAACAGCATCTAGTAGCAAGTATCATTTTGGCAAATTATAATTGAACTGCAAATTATTTTAAGCAACACGAACACCATTGCCTGAGCAACAAATAAAATTATTTTGTTTTCATCCGTCCATGTTTACAGGCAAAATGCAATTCGTCAAAGAACAAAAATCAAGTCCACAGTTTGCCAACTCTAAATTAGTAACTCTTTAAATACACATTTTAATATGAAATAAAATAAGATATGCTTTTTTCCCATCATACTAAACACATAAGGATAAAATACAAAAACTTTCTATTCCATCGCTTTTGTGCCATGATATATCAAAAATAGATCATCCAAGAATAAAGCCTATGACAACAAACTTGAACTTGTTACTTCAGCCGAAAAGAACAAAAAAAAGAATAACCCTAAGCATCCCACATTCACGAAAAATAAGGAGAGAACAATAAAATGCAGCTTATAATGTATACTCAAAGAAATTAAAAAATTTCAACCGCTAGCAACACTAAATTAAATATAAAAATCGTAAACAAGAAGAAACATAATTTACCTATGAATGCTGGCTTGGCCCCCAGTAAAATCTGAAGTTGCTTGCCATAGTGTGTGCTTTCTGGGTTGAGGATTGGTCTCTCTAAAGAAAAGTGGACGCCTAGCAAGCTATGCACAACAAGAAGACTTTAACATGAAATATTTGCAAATTTTAAACAACGTATTAATAACCCATCCTAACCATTATATCAAGTGTTTCAAATCCATTTTCTATGCAATTTGCATTGAGTGCAGTGATATCTGACCATTGTATTTCAATCTTGTTCTTGAGACCACCATCAAGAACCTCCCAAACAAGCTTATGTTTTGCATAATAACACTTTGCTACTAAATCACCTTCATACCTAGAAACATACTGTCAATGTAACGGTCTATTAGGAGTATATGACAAATCAAACAATATTGGCAAAGGATAAGAAATAAGACAACAAAATAAAAGCACAAGAATTGATGAACTCTCGCATCATCAACAAAATGTCAATATCAAGTATTCAAAATAATGCAGAGGATGTGCTGCACATGCAGCAGCTAAGATATAAAAAATTAACTCAATTACTGATACGCAAAATTCATGATTTAAAAAAAACAATAGCTGGCAAGGTTCACAGACAATGTATTTTAAAGACATTCTTAAAATACGAATAACAGTGCAAAACTTGTTGAAAATGGAGGGGAGGGTTTGCAGCAGGTAGTCAACAGTAAGCATAAAATAAATCATAAAAAAATTGTGGAGCAAGGGTATCCCCTAGAAGTGATGCAATATACTACTTGAATGCATTAAAAAGATTGCTAAAAGCACTACATCAGTATTCAAGCATAGTATCAATAAGCAAGGGTTCCCATATTATGAATGGATGAGAATAAAGAAGCTAGGCCAAGACATTATGTTGAAAATAGAATCTTAAAAAAATTGTGTACTCAAACAAGCAAATTCTTATTGAAGAGTGAAAGTTATTATTTATATAACACTAATATTCTATATCTTCAAGAAATAACTGGACAAGAGAGAAGGCAAAAAAAATCGACAAATTAAGCTTCAAGCATTGGGTACTCAACTTTTAGAATCAACAAAAAGCGCTAGTATCATCTTGATTGAAAATTTAAAAGATGTAATGGAAGACAAAAGTACAGAGATAGAATTATGCTTTAAATCATAATTGGTGAGGTGCTTGTTAAAAGTAATTAACTATTTATTCCCCTCAAATTATGATTTGGTATAGATGATTCATGAAAAATCTTAATTAAAATATTATTTAATATTGAAATTATAAAAAAGCATCTTAGAAAGAATAATAGAAGGAAAAATAAATCTTGAAAATTACTTTAACTGAGCTTGAACAGTTATAATCTAGATTCTTGAAAGTAAGAAGAATACAGAATAATTAACATAAGGTTTTTAAAAATTAGAAATTTTAAAAATAAAAATAGAAACATTTTAAAAACAAAATTTTAGATATTAAACTATAAAATAGTAGAGCTATGCTAGCTTAAGTAGCAAACAATTGTTAATTACATTCAAAGGATAGATAACGATATTCTTAAAGAATCAGAAAAGGGAGTCCTAAACAATAAAAAAGATGGCTCCAAGAAAATTTTGAATAACAAAAATTATTATAAAAAGTGATTATGATTACAAATTATGAAACTTGGTAAGGGATATAAATAGTTTATCATAATTCCAGCGGTACAAAAGACTGGCTTTTAGAAGTTTATATGAAAAATTATATAGCGTTAAAAAGCAAAATACATGTAATCTAGAGATATTAAGAGATAAATAACTAAAGGTTTAACCTAAATGAACTAAGGATGTTAAGAAAAAATATACTCTTCAAAGATGGTGGCACTCAATATAAAGGATGAATAACTTTAAGAAACTTTGTTAAGAAAGTTGCACCAAAGAAATCAACAAAAGTTTTCTAGTTCTAAATATTATATTTCTTGCTCCCGCATCATTGGGTAAATGAAACTAAAATTTGAAATGCTTTACGGAAAATGCAAGCAATAAAAGTTAAAGAATTTACTGATATCTTTGAAATTTTTGAGTGAAGGAGTTTTTTAACTAACTAAATTTTCTAAAATATAATTTCAAAGACTAAAAATACATCAAACAAATGGAAATCTACTATAATAATAGTTTGAGTTTATGCCAAGAAATCAGCTATAAAGGTATATAGCTATCAAGCAACTTGATGAAGAAATTTAGAAAGATAAAAGATTTTATTTGATATTTATGAATACATAAAATATAAATGATAAAGTATCTAAAAAATTCTTGAAGAGCATTGGAAAGAAAAGGGGCTTGAATTGCTTAGTGATACTATTAAATAGAAAATGCTTGAATACGCGGCCAATAAATGTCCTAACATTTTTCCCAATGTAATTAATTCTCTTTAATATATTTAAAATTATAATTTTAACCAGTGAATATCAATTATTATAAATTAAACATTATAATTAGATGTTTTAACGGTGTTGAGGAACCGATGGAGGTACCGATGAGGGTATTGTAGCAGCTTCATTATTAAATATATGCATAGTGGAGCGATTATAATGCAACGTGATTTTCTTGTATCAAACGAACTCCATTGAAAAATGGAGTTATTCACATCTATTTGCATTATTTATGGGCATTCTTACTACACAAGGTATCTTGGCACATATTATTTGTAAATGAATTTTTTTTATTGATAAGCCCAAAGATTGGATTAACATGATACCCGAGTTATAAAGATTTACACTTGACTTTATTGAAAACCAAAAAAGGCATGGCTAAAAACTATTCGGAATGATCTCAATTGCTTGGAATTTATGAAAAAATTATGATTTGAAAAATCATTATGAAAACAAAAAAAATGTGCAGCTAATCAGCACTCGGTAAGAAACAAATTTGGCTAGCTATTATTGCTATTATTGTAATCTTCAATAAGAATTATGGCAAGTGATGATAATTATTCAAAATAACTTGCAATATTTGTATTCCTTGAAGAAAAATAATGCACAATCAAACAAATTAATCAAAGATTTAAAACAAGGTGGCATTATTTTATGCAAGATAATTCAGGATTTTTAGGTACTCCATAGCATTGGATATGAAATTATGTTTAATTGCATGGTTTTCCGTAATGAAATGCATAATGCAGCACAAAAGATTCATAGTCATAATATAATGTCCAGCACAATTTAGCGCGCATTATTTAAAATAATGGGATCATTAAAACATCACTAAAAACAATTTTAATGTCCGTGGGAAGTAATTTCTTAGCTCGCCAAATTATTTAATACAATTTTAAAAACTAAAAAAAGTTAAATGAATTGAGAAATAGCAATGTGATTGCTATAAGCATTTTTTCCAAGCCATCCGGACCGTCGATGTGCCCTAATTATATGTTAATTACTCTAATTATACGGTTATAATTTGATTAATTATAACTCGGTAGTTTGCTTGTCCTGATTGCAACATGCATTGCTAACGCATAGAGTCGTTAGTTATTGACAGTGCACGACAAATATTGATATTCAAGCATGTTTCTTCAGCAGTAAATTGAGTTCCACAAACAACAGGATGATGGGTATATGAATTAAATCACCATCTCACTTTTAATGATATCAAACTGACGCCACGTGTTCCAAGTAACATCGATGAACTTCAACAACGTTCCAGCACATCATCAGCAGTTTCATAATTGTTCGAGATATTTATACTATAAATAGCTCTTCATCATTAGGAAGGATCTTTTAATGCCTTTGGCACCTTTAAAAGCTTTGAAACATCTTTCTAATCTTCCCAATCATCCACAATCTTTGAGTGATAAAAAGAAATTCATACAAATTCCAAGTGTTCTAAAGGCATTCCTACAAGAATCTTTCCTGAGTAATTCAGAAAACTCAATCAACTTTTTCTGCTTTATAGTTTAACACCTTGTAACAAGAGTCAAATCTCATAAATCTTTTAACATCCTGCAAGTCAAAATGGCATAGTGCAACCAAAGATCAATCTCTAAGTGGACGTTGATTCTTAAATGAACGAAACCACTATAAACCTCTCGCATTCTTTTCTTTTATTTAGTTTTTTTACTTTTATTTTATTATTCTAAGTTATAGTTGATAAAACTTTGCTTGATTAAACACTAAACCACATTTAGAGCCGGAAATTTAACCCAAAACTCAAAAATCACTCAAATTTTGAGTCAAATCGAGCTCAACTCAAAACTTTCGTGTTGATTCTCAATTTGAAGGAATTCACTGGAACCCAATTCAAGTTGACTTGGGGTTGGGCTCGACTCAATCGAATTGATTTCAAGTCACTCGAAATATATAAAATAAATATACTTATAGGTATATTATGTTTGCATAACGGCAGAATCCATTAGCAGCCCAATTGGTAACACCCTGTCTTCCGTCGAACTCGGGTTCGGTTCCCGAAAAACATGCAATAATGCTCTATTTAAAAAAAAAAACCTATAAAAAACATAATTTGGCGCAGGCAAGTTCGAACCCGCGGTCTAAGAGTAATTTGAGACAACGTTACCAGCAAGCTACAAAATTCTTCTGCCAATGGTATGTTTTTTTAATTTATAAATTTCGAGTCTGACTTGAATCAAATTCTAGTTGGCTTGAACTCAAACTTTTTTTAATCGAAATTGACTCGATTTGAATGTGATTCTAATTTGAGTCAAGTTCAAGTCAAATTCAATTCAAAAATTTCAAGTTTGAGTATGGATTGATTCGACTGAACTCGAATTGAATCCAGTCATAACCACATTCAATCCAAAACTAAATCACTCATTTAATTTTCACCAAATATTGGATAAACAATGATAATTATTTACAAGAATAAAAGCAATGTCCAAGAATGCAATTATATTGAACTAAATTAACTAGACATATTTTAAAACTTTGAAACAGTGATTGAACACATTAAAATGGGATACTAATATTTCATAGAATTAGCTTAGTTCTATGCTAGAGAAATCATCATAAAAATCATACATTTACTTAGAGATTTGATTACCAAAATTAAAGAGAGAGAAACATGTCTTCATTTAATATTTATCAATAAAGATAAAGCATATGGTAAAGTTCCAAAATGAGCTCTTTGGAGAGTTTTGGAAAAAAACTGAGATTACTTTTGGCTTAATTTAAAGTTAGTAAAGACATGTATTATGGAATTTTATGAAGGTTTAAGCGCAAGAGAGTTTTTCAATGGCTACTTCAATTAAATTTTATGAAGTTCTACTCTTAGTTAAAATTATCCAAAATAGTTCATTAACTCCTATAAATTCTAAAGTAGTCCTCAGCTCTTAAATATGAGTTCCACAAACTGATTTTAGTTATTCCATATTAACTTGTGCTGCAAATAAATGATATATTGGGAGGAAAAATGGAATTGAAGCCAATAAATATTACATTTAATCATTTTTTACCATAAACCCTATTTCGGTGTAATTGAAGTTACTAATTATAGGGCTAAAGTAAAAAAGATAAAAATCAATCATTTAATGACTTCAACCACTATTGTTCTTCCAATATGCCTCTTATTTGTAGTGTCGTTAATGTGATGCTACAAAAATTTAATTGCATGACTAAATTTGCATCATTTTTTTAAACTATGAGACCAATTTGTGAGTTACAAGAGTTGAGGAACTATTTGAATAATTTTAAGAACTCAATAAAATAAGTGTTGCAAAGATGAGGATGCTAAGGTCAACATGACATAATAAAAAATGAATTCATCTGTAGCATAATTCAAGTGACTTCAATTCAAGGTAAGCTTACAGAAAGCATCATAGATACTCTAGGAATTTTATGTATATGAAGTTAAATATGTTAGTTAATAAAGTATGCTTATATGTTTTACCTATGTTATAAGAGAAAGAGGAAGACAAAAATAGATATATTAAAAATTATTATGATGAATCTCAATTACTTAAAGCTTCAAGTGGAGTTTTTATTTGATTGTGCACTATTAAATAAATAATTCGTGCATAAATTTCATAATGACATCCAGTGAAGGCTAATGAGTTGATAAAAAGGAGAGGTTAAGCAATAGGCCATATTAATAGTTTCAATCAACTTGCAATAAATAAAAGTACAGATTCTATAATAAAAAGTATTGATTATACTGAGAAACATATTCAACCCACCTAAAGATTCACATGTCATCCTTTATTATTTAACCCCTAGCTAAGTTCAATGAAGAATTCAACTTTAAGTTGGTAATAAAATGGCAAATCTTGAATTTAAAGTTTAAAGTATAAAAAATAAATAGCAATATCCTAAGCAATTATAATTAGGTAATACCTAAAGCAAAGCTTATGCTAATCCTTGAAAAAATGCTAATAAGTTGTAGGTAATAGAAGATAATATAACATGAAGTTAATTAGTTGACAAATATGCTTTTCCCTGCCATCCAAATTAGCATATAAATAAAAATATCCGAAGCAGCAATTGGCATATAGCTTCCAACACAAGGGAATATGCCAACAAGGAATGCTACACAAAAATGGTAAAGAAAAAAGTAAAAAAAAATTGATTTGGTGCAACAAAAAGGAAGTGTAATTTTGCCATTGTAAGTCAAAAATTGACCAATTTTGTGCATATATGTCAATAGCAAGCATAGCACGCACTTTAGCCCATAGCAAATGCACTATAGTATATGCACTATTATTGTTCAGGTCACATGATATACACATAAAGATAAAACATCTCATTTTGATTTAAGCTTTATGACATTCACTATTTTAACCTTTGTATTATGTGCTTGAACTCTAGTTGGTATCTTTGAAACTTTGACTAGATTTTGTGTTCCTAAGAAAAAATCTGATAGTTCTTTAAGATCAACTTAAGAGAGTTGTGGCATGATGGCCACAGTACCAGCCATATTATTTGACCTCAATCAAGTCTATTCAACTACAAATTGTTCATTATGAAGGAAAACCAATTTAACTCCACTATATCATCTCCATTACTTAACTTATTTCTCTCAATATATATTCCAACTCATCCCCACCGCCCTAAGCCCTACTTTTGGTTGTGGTTGCTGTGGCTCTACTATAGAAGTAGTGCTTTGGTTGTCTTGCAATTATCCCTTCATATCTTCCAAATCAAGTTATCTCATCTCTTAGCATCTAACACCCTTTGTGTAGCTTTTTAAATTCTCTTTAACCTTCAAATGAAATGGTTATGAACCAAAATATTCTATACTTGATGGAAATATACTTGCTTATGGACTATTTACATGTGGATAACCTTTAATCATAAAATCCTGAATACTCCTACATGTAAAACAAAGAGCATGTTATCATTATTAGATAAAATCATGATTAGACTTTTTGCCTACTAGTAATTTTCTTATTCTAAGACTATTTTCTTAGACTAAATGATGAATGATTAACTATTTAAACATAGCAAGAAGAAATCATATAGTTTAAAGAACAATTTTATATGGAAGAAATGTACTTGTGACAGCTTGGATTTAGTTAATCATGTCACCAGCATCATTCTAATTCACTTCAATGGTGCCAGAGGCCAATTTAAGGCCATCTTAATTCACATGCAAACCAAGACGAATACAAATTAAAATTTATGCGACTATACAAATTCACAATTCTAGAAAATGCAGAGATCAAATGATTACTGGAACAAGTGATTCAACCAAATACCTGTCTATGTGAAGCTCCAATTGTATAGCGCTCATAAAAGATGGATCAGAAAATGTGCATAGATTTTTAAGCATTGAATAAAATCAAAATAAATATCATTACTCTTAGTTGATAATTGAAGAGCCAATGGATCAACTCAAGTCAGTAAGAGTGTTACAAAATTGGACCTGAAGCCAAAGTACAATCAGTAATGACTCAAATACTGAAAAACAACTATTAAAACCTAACAAGGAACGTTGTGAATGGTTGACAATGTCATTCGGGCTTTGCAACATTCTTAAACTATTATGAGATTGATGAATGAAAAGCTAGGTCCTTAGTTGGAAAATTTGTAGTAAAGATTTTGTGTTGTTGCGCGTCAACAAAGACTGTTAAAGAGGAGGAAAAATTTTCTAGCCACACAAATATGAGCCTCAAAGTGGTAAGAATGAACAACAATCAACAATAACACATCAGCAGAATATTTTAGCACATATATAAATGTACTCAAAAGTCTGTGTGAGAATTCTAGATTCAATAAGCCATCTACTATAAATGAGACACGGGAGATTCTATCACCTAAGGGCAAGCAATATTTGGGCTAAGCCAAGTAGTCATTAGTTGAGGATACTCCACTTGAGATAAAGAAACTGGTCACTCAATGAGATACTCAAGTGATGTACAAGATAGGCAAGAGAGTGGAGACTATCCACCAAGTCAAGTGGCATGTAGAAGAGAGCTTAAAAAAAAATTCTTAAATTAAAATTTAGTCGTAGGAGTGATTCCACCATTTTAAAATAGGAGAAACATGATCAAGAGTCACTTCCAAAACTAGTTCTAAACCTAGATAATCCATATCAAACCAATCAAACAAAAGATGAGATATTCTATTAATTAATTGAACATAAAATTTATCTTTTAATGAATTATGGTTGTGTTATTTGTGAAACTAATGTACTCTAAAACGTTTGTGAATCAAACATAGTTACGTTGTTCATGAAATAAATGTACAACAAAGTATATTAATTAAAAAAGTAAAATATGGAACAAGGAAAAAGTAAATATAAAATCCAATAGAGCGAATTGATTAAATTGCTTTGTCCACAGTTCTTTTGCTAAGCCTTGTTTTATATTTTATTAAAACAGAATACTTATTCTTGAAAACCATACCAAGGAAAAAGCTAATTTTAATACAATGATGACAACCTTAGGAGAGTTAGCCGATAATCAGAAAACAATTAGAAAGTGCATTAAATGCAGTTGCACACATAATATTGTGAAAAAGTCAATAAATGTAAGCTCTTTTATAAAAACTTTAATGCTGTCAAATAATAAGTTACATCCTAAATCAAAAATAGGTAAACTAATGAAAATGGAGCATCCTTTCTCACCTCCCAACTCCCAATCCTCAAAATTGAAGCTGGAAAGTTTGATGCTTTCATCTTATCAACAACACTTACAACAGTGGTTGATATGAGCTCTTTCTTTTCTATGCAACTGCTGGTAAGAGATGATGTTGAAACAGTCTTTCCCTCAGAAAGCCTCATTTGAATCAAATCCAATAAAGATGGACTTTTTTTCAGACGAAGGCCAAGAGGACTTGGTTCTTCAAGTAGATCATGTGTAGGCGATGACATGACCATATTGCATTTCAGCTGCCATATATATAAAAACCAGAAATAACAATCAGCATCTAATAAAACCAAAACAGGATGATTTGCATAATCTACTCTTTTCATAATTCATTTATTTAAAAGCTTTCCAAAATGTGCAGTATCAAATAAAAGATACAATTAGCAAGCATGCAACTGTTCAATGATCCTAGCACTTTCAACAACGAAGAATCCATCCCTAATCATTTAAAATCAGAAAAGCAAACAGATTCCACTGCACGGATTGACTTAACTACAGAAATCATTTGGAAAAAACAGTTCTCAAAACTATCACCTTGCGGAGAAACCCTTCCACCAAAACACATTCCAATAGGGATTCAAAAATAAAAAATAAAAGAATAAAAAATATGCCTACGTGCGAAAAAACAAGTGCCCAAAAAAATAGAAAAAAAATGCCAAGTAATCATATTAATAGGTCCCGACCTCCCTTTTAAAATTAATTAATTAATTAAGTCCTAATTTGGAATCGTACACCCTCGGATCGAATCAAATACAATAACCTAGGCCGAGCCTAGCCTTGATAAGGTGAAAAAACTAAATAAAATGTGAATATACCTGTTCGGCCGACGCAGCTAGCTTCGATCTCTTGCTGTGATGACCATACATTTCATCTAAGGGTTCCACTATTTCATTCTTCAAAGATACAGTCACGGCCGCCGCCGTCGTGATTTGCTGCTTTGTGTCCTGCCGGAGCTTGTCAAAATTCGTCAGTTGAACCATTGTAACCAAACGCAAACCAAAGCAATCATCAAATCCAGGAAAAAAATAGTTAATTATCCCCAAACCCTAACCCTAGAAGATATCGTTAAATGCAGATGAAAAGAAAAAGAGGGAGGCAGGAGGTCTGAAACCCATTTCGCGGAAAAATCTTTTCCATTTGTAGAACGCTGATTTTTCGATGTTTATATAGAACAGGAAATATGGCGAACAATTCCACTTTGTGCTAACCTTATATATATTTAAATTTCATAAAAAAAAAAGAATATCTTTTTTCAATAAAAAAAATAAGTATATATATAAATTTATATACAATAACTATAGATTATAAAGTAATCTAATTATAGTGTAATTTGTTTACCGTATAATCAAATTATTTTATTGTTATTTTATAATTTTATTGAAAATTTAGCATTTTTTTATTTTAAATGAAATAATTTATAAGTAATATTTTGAGTAAAATATCCCCTAATTTATTTTTTTCTTGGATTTGATCGAATGAATCGTTCGATTGATTTGATCGAATGACTCTTTAGTTCAACTCTGTTTGATTGAAATCGATTTGAACAAAATTGAATTCGTCATATCGATTTTCACCAAAGAAGACAACTAACAACCTCGTTCGCTGAAGAAGAAGACCAATGGACTCGTTCGCTGAACAATAAGCATCTAATTTATATATTAAAATTGTTTGTTTGGTCAATTTCATTTGTTCGAATGAACGAACTGGCCCGAATTCTCCACTCAGCTTTGTAATCGCACTTTGCGCCTAACGAGCTTAATTATAATCTCATGTTCCTATATATATATAAGCACAAAATTGAATTATAATATAAAATTTTTTCATCAATTTACTTCAAACTAAAAGCATATTAATGTAAAATTTTATTTAACCTTTATTTTTCTTCATACTAAACAGGCCCTTAATTTTTAATATAATTAAGTAAGAAACTTATAATTATAACAACTCAATATTTGGTTAATAAGACTAATTCAATATTAGGTGATTAATCGCCCAAAATCATGGGGCTTAGTATAGTAATATAATAATAATAATAATAATATATTAAGAAATACAAACTAAAATTAAATTCAAAAAAATAAAGAAAAATATATTCATCTCACAATATTCATATATTTTTGTATAGTGCATGCCATAGAAAAATAAATATGCTAAGAAAATAAAGAGTTCTCTCTCTCTTAAAAAATTTAAATGTAAAAGATAAGTTATGCTTCCTCTTAAAGAGCTTTTTTATCAATGATTATCTGATCTTCACCTAAGTTCTGATATAGTATATTAAGTTTGTCATAGAAAAATAATGTGTAATGTCTAGTACCATTTTAAGATATCACAATTTACAATTAAATAATTGCAGTGTGCAATAAATGATACATATAAATAAAAATATTTGCAGGAAAAAAAGACAAATAAATAGGACATACAATAAATAGGTGTAAACCTAAAAGGGATGTCATTACAAAGTAATCATGACAACATAAACAAAATGCATAAAATATAACTACAAATGCGCGCTTAATCATAAAATCAAAATTCTCCAAGTTGTTCTGTTTGGGCAAATTCTATAACACAATGAGTTAAATACCTCTTTCTGACTATCATGGGTTCCATCCCTTCTCTACACATGCCCTTTTATAGGCACGTGTACCTTCCTTATTCATCCAGAAGTCGGCCAGCCCTGACCTAACATATGTTTGTACCGACCTTTTATCTTCACGAAGTGAATTCATCATGACATTTATTACATTTCACTTCATATAATAAAATTTGAGCACAAAATACATAACATCAAATGAATGTCATCCCAAAGAGAAGTTAAAAGTGGTAAATAAAATTTTTAGAATATTGTTATACTTACACGATAGCATACACCAAAATGTACAGATAATGTGTTAATCCAATATGTAACTAGATGATTTGTTGAATACACTTTTATATTATGGGGCCTATATGCAAATATATAAAAAAAAATTTATTGATCTTGGATACTTTTTGATGTATATTCTTATGTGAAGCATTGCATTTTCAAGTTCTTAAAAGTAAGATGTGGTATATGTGCTCTTATATTACAAATGCTTTTACATTTTACTTAAAAAAATATTAATATAATTTTTTTTCATTTATCTTTTTCTAATTAGCATAATATTTCATCTTCTAACATAAAGCACTTCTTAATGTCTTATAATTTACGAAACACATATTCATCGATTCATATATATAAATATGTCACCATTCTTAATTAGTAAAATATGTCACCAAAATAAAAAATAGATATTTGTCTTGTTTAAACTGCACTTATTTTCATGCACAAAATTAAGAGTATCATTCTCTTTATAATGAATTCACTCATCATAACTTTGAGGCATGACATGACATTCTTTTACTTTATAACATGAATCCCTTTCATAGTTTCATTAAGTTGAATTATCTTTTGTAATAGCCCAAACTCTTAAGCACTTGAAAAACTTCAAAAATTTTTCCTCAAAAAATAACTTCCCAGTAGGTCACCCATCTTGGGAGTGCTCTCACATGAGCACATTTAACTTTAGAGTGCTTATCAGGAATTACAATATTATTAAAAAAATGTTTTGATGTATAAAAGTTTCATTTATTACTACTTAAGTGGGTTTTTATAATCTCCCCAACTTAACTAACTAACATCCTCATCAGTATCCACACACAGATCCAAGCACCATTCATTGGGTAGATAGGACTAGAGGTGAGCCATACAGACTCAAGAGGTACCCACAACTATGTGGCACCTTAACCATCATAGGTTCAAGAGGCTACTCATATGAAGTGGTACTTTACTCAGTATGGCGGTTAGCTCCTATATGCCATCATATGGCCTACTTTAATACCATTTGCACCAATATATTATCTGTTTTTGTCTGAAATACCTCACAGTTTTGTCTCAAAATGTAACTTCCCAGCAGGTCTCCCATTGTAATAATCCTAAGTTGTTACTTAACTTAATATTATCTTGATTGTATCTTAATTATCATTCTATTAGGTTCATTTAATTATTATAACTAATACCAGAAGATTTAGAGCAATTCGGAGCTCAATCAAATACTTGGAATATTTTAATAATATATAATTAATTAAAAATTGAGATATTTAATTTGACATCATAATCGAAATACGACTTCACCAATGCGCTCGTCACTCTCAAATTAGTTAAGGGTGATGTTTTGGAAGTGTTTGGAGGTCGTCAGATTTTTCTTAAATATTTTAATATATGTAAATACATCAAAATATAGAATAATTAAATAATCGTTGAAATTGAAATCCAATTTTGCCATTGTGCTCGTCACCCCCAAATTAGCTAGGGATTGGAAGTATTTTGAAATCGTCAGATTTTCTCGAATATTTTAATTTATTTAAATACCCTGATAATTAGGATAAATAAATTGATCTCCAAATTAAAATCCAATTTTGTCGTTGAGTTCCCCGCTCTCAAAATAGCTAGTGGGTGAATTTTTGAAATTTTTTAAAGCACGTTTATCAAATTTGATTTTTTATGCATTAATTAAAAATTTGGAATTTATATTTAAAATTTTTCATTCTTTTTCCTTCTGTGCACCTAGACCCTACTTCCCCTCTTGTTCGGCGCCCCCTATTCCTCTATACGCACGCAAGGGGCTCAACCCCTCTTATTCTCTATATTGTGGATGGGAGAGGACTTGCCCCCTCTCCCAGCCCATACCTTTTTCTTCTTTATCTAGCCCTCACTCAACTCTCCTTCCTCTATTTGGCCAGCTAAAGCTCCTTCTCCTCTTTCCAAGCTCCATTCCAAACTAAAGGAAAAGCTCTTTCCCTCCCAGACTGAAGAAGAAGTCCTTTCTCCCAAGCCTTAAAGAAAACAAAACTCTATCTTCTTCAATTTGCAAGCCAATATATCACTTTGTATCCTCTTCTTGTACTTTTCTTCCCCCATTGGATTAATCCAATAGCTGCTTCATGTTACTCATATGCTTATTTCATTATTAAGATCATGTATTTGAGCGATAGAGCTTGATTATACTCCATTTTAAAAGAGAAAATGAATGATGTTGTGTAAAAAGAAATCTCGCATAAGTAGCTAGGGCATCATTGTTTATGATGTTAGAATAATCTTTTCATATCGATTTTGGTATCAATGGAAAGGTCTCGAAAAGATCTTTCCATCGGTATATGGCACCGCAAGTGCAAAAATGGACACGCTACATTTTTTGCCCAGGCAAAACCACCATCGAGCGCTACAGCGCGCTGTAGCGCCCGACACTCGGCCATGGAGCGCTCCAGCACGCTGCAGCGCCCACGCCTCGAGAAATAGAGCGTTGTATCATGCCACAATGCCAAAAGGCGCCGCAGTGCCCGCATCTCAGAAAATTTGGTGCCGTAGCGCATCGCAGCGCCTGCGCTGCCGCAAGCCGGAGTGCCCGAGCCTCGGGTTGGCTGGTGCATTGCGCACTGTAGCACCTGGCTTTAGGTCAGGAGGTGCTATCGCGTGCTGTCGCGCTCGAGTCTCGGGTTAGCTGGCGCCGTAGTGCAGAACTGTCCTGTTTTGTTTGAATTTGACATTTTTTGCATTTTAACGACTCTTGAACCATAAAAATGTAAGAATATACCAAAACTAAAATTGGTTATAATGGAATCAAGCATCGTGTGAATATATAGGTGATTTTAATATAAAATTTATTTCTTATCTTAATGACATGTTCTAAATTTCCTAAAATTTTACTTGAATATTTTGTGCCAAATAGCAATGTTATAGTTCCGGATTGCTTATATGATTAATTAGAACATAATAAACAAGTTGCTTGTACTTTAGATAATTGATTTTGTAATTATTATGCTAATCCATTTTATATTTGTTTAGTATTTGATTAGTCTTAATTACTTTATATTTTGAATAATGTAATATTTATATGTTTCAATAACAATAGTATGCACATTAAAAAACCTTAACTTTATTTTGGACTTGTAATCCATGATTTGATATTAATCAATTTTTAACCCTAAGAATCTTAGGAAATGCTTAAGTTAAACAATAATTAACCTAATATCATTTTTGACTTCAATAATGCACAATGAATTCACTGATTTTATTATTGACCAATAACTAAGTAAAAAATCCTAGTTTGGTCAAGTTGGGGGGGTTAAATCCTCACTTGGTTAGACTAAGACCCAACTCCTAATAAACTTAATTAAGGTACTTGATTTGTATACTAAAAGCTTACATAAACTCCAACAATGATTATTAATTTGCTATTTGATCTTATATTATCAAATTAGAAGAACTTATATTCATAACAAACTCATATGATTGATCATCTAAATCTAATTTTTAGATTTTTGATTTTTTCTTAAGAAAGGCTGTTAACATAAACTAAATTGTAAAATGATGATGACTTGTAATGATCAATTCCTAATAAAGTATGTGATTATACCCCATAATTGTAGTATATGTTGATATCAGATGGGTTTTACCCATCTGATTTGTATAATCAAACTCAATGTATTAAGGCTTGTAGGTTTAATATAATCATTTTAGCTTGAATTATTGTATATTTTTGTACTTAGATCTTAAGATTGAAATTTAGTATTTTTAATTATTAAGTGCTAGACCTTATAAATAGACAAGCTATTGAGGTAGAAAGAACCTATTTGTCTGATTTGTGAGGTGAGAACTTAGATGCATATTTTGTCTTAGATATTTGATCTTAGATCATTGTGGTATAGTAACCTAGAGATTTAGACTGACATCATTCCATTGTGGTACTATCCTAAATTAAGTGACTCTTAAGTCACATCCTTGGAAACCTTGTTTATGACTCATCACAATAGAGTGTGAATTCCTCACCATCGAATATTTCCCCAAAAATTAGGAAAAGTAATACTCGTCAAAATTGAAACTGACTTCGCCATTGAATTTCTCACCATTGAATTAGCTATGAGTGAATTTTTGGAATTTTTCAGAGCACATTTATAAAATTTTATTTTTTTAAAGCATTAATTGAATAAATTAAAATATTAAAAAAAATCAGATTTTCCCTCTAGCTGGTTCCTATGCTGCTCCTTCCTCCTTCCCTGCACCTTCCTCCCTATACCCTACACTCAAGAGATTTCTGCCCCTCTCATTCCCATCCATGCTGATGGGAAGGCTCATTAATGGAGTCATGTCTCATCCTCCTTTAAGATGGACCTTTAGCCCTCTTCCATTTAATTGCTGAAAATCCTTCCTCACTCTCCATTTGCCCATCTGAATCTCATTCCCTTCCAAGCTCACTCCCAAACTAAAGAAGAACCCTCAGCCTCTTCCTCCTCTTGCTAGCAGTTGAAGAAGAAGAAAAAGCTTCTTCCCTCAAGCTCTTAAGCTCCCAAGTTCTTGCAGAAATTAGAATCCTCATCCTCCATTCATTTCAAGGCCAAGGTATATCTTTGGTACCTCTTCTCTTTATCAAATGGTTATTACATTTACCTTATATGTCTATTTCATGCTAATAAGAACCTGTGTTGAGATGTATAGATCATTAGAACTCATTAAGATAGTAAATTTTAGAGAAGAAAATCCATTCTGTAAATATGATTTTTATATATATGAACATTTAACCTCATTGTTTGCATTGCTAAAATGATCATTTTGTGCTAATTTTGATATCAATGGAAAGGTCTTGGAAATATATTTTAATCGGTATATGACACCGCACGTGAGGTGCTATAAATTGAGTATTGGAGTGCAAAAAGAGACCCATTATAGTTTTCGCACACGCGAAATCACCGTCGGGCGCAACTGCGTGCCATAGGACCCGAGTCTCGGGTCAAATCCATCGTAGCGCACCTCAATAGCATATAAATTTGATGAAATTAAATTAAACAAGTCACAGCACTGAAATCCGTCGCAGTGCGCCGTAGGTAGCGCGCCTGGCTCTCAGCCAGAGAGAGCTACAGTGCATCGTAGCATTCAGCTCTCGGGAACTAAGGCGTCGTAGCTCCTGAAAGCTCTGCGCATGCCACTACACTGAAATCCATCGCAGCGCGCCTGGCTTTCGGCCAGAAGGCGCTGCGGCGTGCCGAGCACCCTGAATTGTCCGAAAGTGCCTAGAACTGTCCGGAATGGCCCAAATTTGTTATTCTTTGTATTCTAATACCTCCATGACCCTATTGGGGCCAAAATATATCAAAATCAAACATGGATTTAATAAAATTTAGTATTGTGTGATTTTGGAGGTGATTTTCAATGTGAAACCTACCCCTTTAAGCCTTTAATGATCTTAAGTAAAACTTTGATATTGAAACGATCATAACTTAACTATTAGATATCAGAATTTAGTGTTCTTAAGCTCTATGGAATCATTGAATAATAGATAATAATAAACTAACTGAATTTATAGATTTCACTAAGTGAAATTACCAAAATGCCCTTATAAGTTAAAATTTTTAAATTGGACCCATAAAACTTAATATTTATCCAAATTTGATGTACCTACTGTCTATCTTCATATTAGACAATAAAAAATAATTTGGCATCAAGAAAATTTAATTTAGAGCCCTTAATTAAAAAGTAATATTTTAGACCCTTAAGTATTGGCAATACCATTTTGCCCAAAATTTAAGTTAAGTGCCCTTAACCTCTAAAATATCATTTAAATTATTAAAACTAGTAATAAAATTGATTTAGAATCAATTTAGAATCATTAACCTCATAATTAAGTATTTTGATAAAATTCTCATTTCATGTCTTGAGAATTTCCTAAGTAAAATCCATGAATTTCTAACCTAGTTTAAACCTCATATCATAGCTTTCTTAAACAAATCAGACCAATAATTAAAGAATATAATATAATAATTATCATCAAATCCTAAAATTCCTTAAATCATTTATTAGGAGCTTCTTAGGATCTACACTCCATCTTATGATTTTTTTCTTAAGATTAAGTATAAATACTATGTTATATTTTATTTATTGAGTAAATGGGTTATTTAATAAATAAAATGTTAGTTTTATTAGTTTCTAGATTTCCATACTTTAATTCTGATTATTTTATCTTTCAACTTTAGATTAAGATTAGGAGAATCATTATATTAAGCTTGATTATGCCTAATAGAATTTGCCTTGATTATTAGTTCACATTTAGACTTAAACTTTAGTCTTTAAGACTTACCATTTGGATTATGTAATTTAAACCCAATTCATAGTGTTTAAATCATAATTTCTAGTTTTAGTATATCTTGATCAGATCTTAGCTTAGAGCGTCTAATTTCATCAAATATGACGTGTTAATTATTTATTTAACTTGTAGGTGATACTGATTGAATTAAATTAGAATCTGATCAGTTTTAATTATTTTTAATTTATAAGGTCGTACTTCTAAATGATACTTGATAGTAGGAATTAGAGATCTTGAACTTGTATAACCTGGAATAGTTAGATTGGTTAAGTAGATAATAATATATATCACCATATGTAGTAGAGTCTCTTGCTCAATATTGACTTGCTGCTTTTGCATTCCTTTTTACTTTGTGTCTTTACCTTGAATATGTCATATAAAAACATTAATGCATAAAATGAAAACTTAAAATAATTATGATAACATTTGCATAGGATTCAGTTTAAGGTTGATCTTATGCATTTTATCCCAATGGACAGGGGTAAGCAGCAATAAGGATTACTTAACATTACTTATTGATGAGTATTATGTTAAGTTGGAACCCGAATAATCTTACAGATGTACTTGACTCCTCAGTTACTTCTGGATATGTCCACATAAGTAAAGTAAATAACTAAAATATTACTGAATTTGTACTTGCTGCCTCCTCAGCTTAGTTCTGCTTTGTTATTTTACCTTAGCCTCTTATGACGCAAAGAAATTACATTTTTTTGTTAAACATGCTAGTTTAGCTCTCTTCTGATATGGCAGTTATTGCATACCTGTTTACTATTTTTTTATTACTTTTTACTGTAGTCAGCTTTACTTTGTCTGCTTACTTGTTATTTATAGAATGTAAGATTTCCTTTACTGCTTACTTATACATATCACAGTTAGATTACTTTCTTTTTAAATCTGCATAATTCAAGTGATCATAAGCATATTTAGAATGAGTTTTTTCCTTCAGTATTTTCTTTACTTTACTTATACATATATACCTAACCTTATTACATTTTTGGTGTTGAGGTATATTTTTCTATCTCACATGTTGCTTAGTTATAAATACCTTTATTTATAGCTTATTTCTTCCTTTGTATGCTTATTGCACTCATACACCTTGCTTGTTTTATAGTTTAAGTAAAATTGTGATATTATAAAATTCATGAAATATAATAGCTTAAAATATACTTAGACAATATGCCTAACCAGAACTTTCTTTTCTTTAGCTGGGGCCCTATCATTGTGAAACAGACAATGGTAGATTTTGAGTTATTCGAGGTAGTCAGGCCATCTGAAGATCAAATTCAGGAGGAGAAGTATGATACCGTTGAAGATCCTTAGCTTAACTTCTCTTTTTCTTGTGAGGATGAGAGCTTTATCTTTTTTATTAAAACTTATTTAATATTTATAATAATTTAGATATTTATATATTTTCTTTTACTGTACTATTTTATTTTGAGCTGCATGTTTACTTCTTACTTGTATTGTGGTAGATTGGATGTAGTATTTTTACCTATTTTGCTTCTGCACTCTGTGATTGTACATACTTAGTGAATGATTCTGCTGTATTATTCAGGGCACATCCTTCCCTTATTAATGAATTGAGAAATTACACCTTAATCTAATAATAAGTGAGGGATTTGCCAAAGTGGCACACCATGTCTTAGCCTTGATTGTTGGTGGTTAAGGGGCGGGGAGCCACAGGGAATGAGCAACTTAGCTTGAGAGAATAAACTGTGATTAGGTTCTACCCCTTATCATCATATATTTCGATAAGTGCAATTAAACAAATTAAGTATTTTAAGTTACCTTTCTTAGGATGCTATAAGTATGTTTGTAATTAAGGTATTTAACAGCTTAGTTTGAGAGAATAAACTATGATAGGATTCTACCCTTTATCATCATGCATTCCAATAAGTGCAGCTAAACAAACTAAATGTTAAATTCATCTTTCTTAGAAATATACCAACTATATATATGCAACCCCTTTAGTTAATAATTTTATGTGTAATGTTAGTGATATCATTTAATGGATTAGAATTAAAAGTCATAATTCATTTAGGTGAATTCTGCACAATTGAGATAAATGGAATCAGAATTTGATATTGAATTTTTTAAATTTCGATGATTTAAAGCATACCGTCATTAAATCCTTGGCATATCATAAATGTATAAATTATGTTAGCATTAGCGGAGCACTTTGCTCACCTAAGGACCATGTTAACAGAGCATTTGCTCACTTAGGATCTGTGGGGTGTCATGTGACACAAAATTAGCATATCAGTGGCATACAATTTTGTAGCATATTCAGATGCATAGATATAAATTCAGTGACATACAACACAGTTTGAATGTATTATTTACTTAGTTTTAGTTCCCTTATTATTTCCCCTATTTTTAGTACTCAATTTTCAATCCTGTTTACTTTACTTTCAGTTATGCATAATTTTATTTTCAATTATTTCAGTTGCAGTTTTGTATTATTATTTTTGCAGCTATTTTAATACTTTTATGTAGTTTTGCTAAATCCCTTAAATGTTAAACATTAGATAATTATAACTATTTAAAATAGCTTTTGATGTGTTAGACTCATTATCTAACATGTGGTACTCTTGGGATTCAACAATTTTATAGATCTAGAGCAGCATGTGGAGCTAGTTTAGGAGGCATCATAAGAGATCTAGGAGGAGTTTGTGGAGCACTATAGGACTCTATATTAGTATCTACCTTTTTGTATTAGTTTACTTTCAATTCAGTCACTAGACTATTTGTTGTATTTTCATTTAAATAAATTATTTATAATAACTCTAGATGTATTTTTCCTTTTTTTATAAGATGAATGATTTACTATCTTTTGTGATGAATGATTTGGATATATGCTTTAGCTTCTGCACTCTGTGTTTACTACTACTTATAATTAGTATTATGATGCAATCAACATACTGAAAATGTTGTATACTTATATATATTAGATTACTAATATTCCACTCATAACCCAATGTATATACTATATTGTCTAATACTTAAGATAGGGTTTTACGCTTATCTTAAAGATTAGTCCATCAGCTCATATTTCAGCAGCTATCCGGGGAGATTCAACAGTCTTTCTCGAGTAGCGCACTGTTCCGCCACCATATATTAACTCCTTTGTGTGCGACGACGAGACGGGGAGCTACACCCATCATGGGAGTGCTCTCACATGAGTACATGCTTAACTTTGGAGTTCTTATCAAGAATTCCACTGTTATCTGAAAAGGTGCCTTGATGCTTAAGACAAACTACAGAAGATATTTACATATTACTTAAGAGTTTTATTTATTACTACTTAAGTATGTCTTTACATTTTTTTCTATAAATAAGACAAACTACAGAATTTATATAATTATATTATATTTAACTGTACTTATCTATATGTACAAGGATAAAGGCAACCCCTTTTACAATTTCATACAAATTAAATCACCTAATCCTAATGCCAAAGGGAAATATAGATAAGCAATTGCCTTATATCTAACTGTACTTATCGCTGTGCAAGGAAATAATAAGTGACCCCTTTTACAGTTACATAAAAACTAATGTGTTTACTTTTAATAACATCTTAATAATGGTGGTGATATGTATACAACTTCTATTTATGATGGCATTTTATCAAATATTTTAGATTGTTCTATTACTTAAACATTTTCCAAAACTTTTATCTTAATTTCATTCTTAAGCATAAGATTTATGAAATTCAAATTATTATCCTTTTAATTATCGTGAATATTTAGATATATTAATTATACAAATTAGAGTTTTAGTTAGTTTAATATTCATTAGTTTTTCATAACCTTAATTGGTGAATATTAGAGAAATTAATTATCTAAATCTTATTTTTTATATGTCTGAGTACTTTTTAGGTATTTCTCAACTTTTGATACCTAAATCATAAAAATTGGATCATTAGATAATTTAATATTCACAAATCTATTTTAACATTGAAATTGAATATTAGGTAAACTAATTATCCAAATCTATATATTTCCATAGTTTTTTATTCCTCTAATTATTATAAATATTTTGATATATTGTTCACAATTATTGGATATCTGGATAGCTTAATATTTGTTTATCCAATTAGATATTGATTAGCAAATATTAGACAAACTATTTATCCAAATTTGAAATTTTCTAAGGTTTTTTATTTCACTAATTTTTATAAATATTTAAATACATTGTTCACAAAAATTGGAGATCTCGAGAGTTTAATATTCACTGATCCATTTAAACTTTTCTTTCTAGATATTAATCAAAATAATTATTCCAATCTCAAATTATTTGTAAATATCCATTCCTCTGATTGATATGAACATTTTTTATATCTTGTTCATAATAATTAGAGTTCTGAATATCTTAATATTTGTTAATATATTTAAACATTGATTAGTAAATATTAATCAAAATATTTATTCAAATCTCAATTTTTCTTATAGGTATCTATTCCTCTAATTGTTATGAATATTTTGATATATTGTTCATAACAATTAGAGTCTCATATATCTTAATATTCATTAATCTATTTAACATTGATTAACAAATATTAATCAAAATAATTATTTAAATATGAATTATTTTCTTAGTTATATCAAAATATTTTGCTCATAACAATTGGAGTTCTAGATATATTAATATTCGCTAATCCATTTAAATATTGATTATCAAATATTATTTAAAATATTTATTGAAAACTAGATTCTCTTGTAATTTTTATCCTTCCGATTTTTATAAGTATTATGATATCTTGTTCATAAAAATTGGATCTGAATATGTTAATATTCACTAATCCATTTAAAAATTGATTAGTCAAAAAATCCTCCTTTGCCCTTAAAGGTTTTCTCTATAAAAAAAAAGGAAGACTAAGTGGAGTAGAATAAAACCTATAGCTACTCAAAAATAGGAAGTTAATTAGCTCTTAAATTGAGAGTTTAAAAGATTCTAATTAATTTTCTTTAATAAATATATTCTCAATTTAAATATGAATGGCACGCTTCAATGTTGAAGGCCAACTAATCAGCTAGTTATTTGTAAAATTCTCTCTTTGGGACACATGCCTAAGCCGATTGCTTGACTGTTTAGAATGTAAACAAACTTTTTATTTTTATTTTTTATGTAATTCATCAAAAAATATTAAATTAATTTCAACTTTATTAAATTAATTCAAGCCATATATTGTATATTATTCCTCCATTTTAACTACAAAATTTATGAAAATTTCACCATTAGTTAATATGGGTGTGATGAATCTAAAAATACAATATTTTCTTTGGTCAAAATATTTTTCTTAATATTTATGGAATTTAAATAATATTAAAATATTCATTTTGAACATTTTTAGCTCTAATTTTTTCAAGAAATGACCTTAATAATATCTAGAGTCTAATGAAGATAAGTTTAAGCTTTATTGAGCTCAAGTAACAATCTTGAGTTATTACAATAATAAAATTATAACACAAATTAATTAGTATAATTGCTATAACAATCTTGAGTTAATTTGTATAATTAAAATAAACCTAATTAGATATAAGTAATTGATATAATCAATTATAATTAAAATGTGCAATTGGTCTTAATGTAAATAATAATATTTACTTTTCTTATTTGTTTTTTGCTCATTTAATTAATATAATTAGCTATCCATGATTAAAAATAGCTTGAATATCTAATTTTTAAATAAAATCTAATTATTTATTACTATTATTTAAATGAACTATTAATTAAAAACATGATGTCTTAAGCTAATCTAATCTTAGGTAAAGTTTTTTAATCATGATTAAATAAATTAAGATAAGATGATAAAAAATAACAAAATTAAAATCTTTTAACATAAACTATATGTCAATAAAATAAAGACTTGGTTTAAAAAGCAATAACAATTGTAAAAATTAAGAATTGTTGTTATGTCTAGATGATATGCTAAAATAACTATATTGTTTTTATTTAATATATTTTCTTACATTAAAAAAAAAAGATTAATTTATTAATGATGCATTTAATTTTTTTATTTTTTATTAAGATTATCTAATATTACTAATTATAAACATCTTTTATCTAATATAATGTTTTAGATTCTTATTTATCAAACAATTTTCAAGCATTCTAAGAGTTGTCTTTTTATTGATAAATATTGAAATTATTTTAAAATGATGTATTTTAATAATTTTAAACACTGTAAAAAAATTTTTAACTATTCATTAATGATTAAATTAAATTATATTAAATTTCTTATAAATATTTTGTAATATGATGTGAGATGTGGAAAAATAATTTTTTAAGAGGTTAATATAGTAATTATACAATTGAAAATATTATGTAAATATACATACTTTTTTTGACAAATATTATGTAAAAAATAATATGATGTGATAACTTAAAAAAAATTACAATTTAAGTACATAAGGAAATTCTCTTCATAAATAGTGTAGATGTTCTCCTATTTAAAACTTATCAGTTTGTATGCATATTTTACATTTAATAAAATACAAGCATAACTTGAAAATTATAAATATTAATTCATCTAAAATCTCATTATTAATTTCTTGGTAATTGTTTGATAGAAAAATAGAATGAGCTAAATCTTATCTAACACTAAGTGTCAACTCAATATAAAGCAGATAAGGGCAGCCCGAGCTAAATGGGTCGGGTTAAGCCTTAAGGTGAACTCAAAAGTTTAACATATAATACAGAATGTGTTCAAGTGAGATGCTTTATGATTAATTATTGAAAGATATTAAATAATGTATAATTAAATCACACATTTATATTGGATTAACTAAGGAAAATTTTACTATTTTTTGAAATGTAGTTAATGTATCAATAAAGAATAGCAAGGATATTATTATTTTCATAATTAATTAAAGAAGGATGGTAACCTAAAAATAGAAGTGCATATTTGAGAATTTTAAATTTCAAAATGTTAGTGTCTATTAGATCTTTAATTGCTTAGAACTAGTCGTTATTGGAGAATATGACAACGATCACGATATATATATATATATATATATATATATATATATATATATATATATATATATATGACATGGGAGAGAGAAACCAGGAAAAGTGAGGAATGGCTTGTGATAAAATTGTTGTACCCCATTTCTTTTTTCTCCTATTTTTTGATTTCTTTACAAATCAACAATACTCTTATTTGCCTTTCTGCCATCCTTCTTAAACAATGACAGAGCTTTCCTCTTTGCTGGTCTTCCTGACTACGAGAACAATGTCATAGCAACACTAAAAGAACAACAATCCTCTTCGCCTTCTTCAAGTATGACGAGAATCAAAAGTTATCAAACAACATGATTTGGCTGTTGAAGAAGGCAAGAGAAATGTTTGTCCTTTGCGATGCAGAGTTCGGCCTCATCATCTTCTCTAGATTCTTTCTTCCTTTTGTTTTGTACTTTTTTTTCCTTTATGATCGGAGTTTGTGTAACAACTCAGCATTGGGTTAGTATGACTAACTCAACATCTGACATTACTATGACACTTTATATTGGATTAGATGCATTAATCCAATATACAGGGACATATTTTCCAAATTGAGGTGTAAACATAATATCAAATACAAATAATAAATAAGAAAGAAAATGCAACATCCACAATCTAACACATCTAGAAAAAATGGAAAATACATCTTAAAAAAGAAATATAAAATACAACATGATACTTAAGTTATAATACAATTGATTGTATAATAAAAGTCTCCCATCCTCACTATAAACCAAAATGTTAGTGTAAAAGAGATTATACAACTCATTCTTTCTGAACTGGCTCCTCGTTAAAGGCTAGATCTCCAATGAGCTCATGATTTGATATATTGGTATCATATGCCAAGACACAGTCAAAAATATAAAAATCGATTAAACAAATTATCTAAATACATTTTAAGCTACTAATATATTTTTTTTCTTTTATGATGTAACATTTTATTTACAATTGATTAAGTAAGCAGGTGCAAATGCTGAAAGTACTACAAAGAATAATACAATAACATATATCTCAAAATCATGTAACATGTAGAACTTGTTAGTCTTTAATGGTTATATATAAACTAAAAGTGTACTGTGAATTTAAATATGCTTAAATGAAAACACATGCTAAGTAAAAGCTATAGTTTATGCTAAAAACACACTGAAAGTAAGCTGCTATTGTAATAAGTAAAGAAATTGTGCTGAAAGTAAGAATCAATCTATAATGGCTGTAATAATGGAGATCTTACAATCTTATATAATGTAACTAAACTGTATACTCACATCCTTGTAGACTGTAACTAAATTGTATATTTACAACTTTTTAGGCTACAACTGAACTATATATTTACAACCTTACAAGGTATAACCAAATTGTATGCAATGAAGTATATTTTAAGTTATCTTATTTAATGTCTTGTCTACAGGCAAATATCAAACAAGTGATGAGCCAAGCATGTCTGCTTGATCATCTGAATGTGAGTTACTGTATATCTTCATACTTTCTCACAAGAATATATGCAGTCTCCTTCCCTAGAGAGCTTGCCCTAGTTTGTACAAACTATATCAACATGTTGAACCCTCTAAATGTATTTTAAATTTATATATACTAAAATATTAATACGTGTTTTAACAATGTTTATAAACTCAAATGCGATGCATTAATAAACGAGGTTCAATATTAATTATAATTTATGATATCCCTAGTTATGTACTAAATTATATGCTCTTAATTATTCATATATTTACTTTGAAAATGCATTAGACAAAGATACAAAATTATCTTGATACACATTTTCAATCTAACTAAAATATATTAAGTCTCCAATGTTGTCTTATCCTAAATTATTGAATTAATCTGAATGAATTATTGAATGAGAATTATAAATAATTCACTGGTAAGACATCCCTTGTGTCTTTTGATTTGATAAATGAATTTATTGAAAATTTGACTGAAAATAAGATATATAATTTATCTTATATATATATATATATATATATATATATATAATGAAGGTTCATATAATTAAGTATTATCAATTTATTGACCTAAAATTTGACATTATAATTTAAAAGATAAAACATATAAAGATATCAAATTCAGAACCTACTCATCATAAGAAATCCATAAACTCTTCACTTGCTCAATTATATTATTTTAAAGGCTTAATCTTGACTAATCACCCTTAATCCTGATTAAAAGGTGATCATTGAAATTACTAGTCACAAGTTAATTTCTATAATAAAATTAGGTTTCTTTTTTTTTTTCTGATCATTTCGATATATAATTTCATTATGTTATGAGATTTATAAGTTTATAATTCCATATTTCAATTTTTCTATTTATCATCATATTTAGGTTCTTAACTAAGTTTAAGCTTACATTCGATGACTTTATAAGTCAGATTATAAGAAACTTTCAACATGATATTTGTTCCCTGTCCATAAGTGATTGCAATTATCATAAAAGTATCAATTGTTAAGGCGTAAGTACATAATATTATATTTTGAAAATAATTGGAAAATCTGAAAATTCTAAGAAAAATATTCTAAGTAAAATTTACAATTTTTTATTGAAACTTTGATCACTTAAATAAAATGCTTACAACCATTATTACTTTCTGATGTCTAAAGAGAAATTATTCCTAATATAAATGAGAGTATATATCCCAAGTTTCATTAACTAGTTATAATTATGATGAAAATTGTTCAAGGATAAACATGAAGAAAAATTTCAGAATCTTTAAAAAATATTCCAAGTAAAGGATATAAGTTTTTCTGAAACTTTGGCATGTAAATGAAAGTCCTAAAATCCTTTATATCCAATGAAGTCTAAATGTAAGCTATTTATAATATATAAGAAAGTTTACATTTCAAATTTTATTAATTAGTTGTAATTAGGATAACATTTTTTTAAGTGGAAACATAGAGGAAAATTTCAAAATTTGCTGAAATATAAGTAAAAATGAAGGTCTTGAAGTTCTTATTAGCCATTGATATCTAAATGTAAGTTGTTTCTAATACATAGGAGAGTTTATATTCCAAGTTTCATTAATTACTTATAATTGGAATGAAAATTATACTATTACAAACATGGAGAAAAATTAAAAATCTGTTGAAAATATTATGTAAATATACATACTTTTTCGACAAACGTTATGTGAATATTTAAATCTATTAGAAGCTTCTTGAGTTTATGAGGTCTTCTAATGATTTGTTAATAATATATATGAGACTATATTTAAGAAGAGTTCAAGAGCTAAACATGATGTTTAAAGGAAATAAATGGCTTGAAATTGAAGAAAACTCTTATTATGAAAGGTGAGTTATGATGTAAACAACATCCTAATCTCTACTCAAATCTAATAACTTGGTTCTCATGATATTATAAAGGCTAAAATATTATATTCAAGAGCTAAAACCATAAATTTGAAAACATGCATGCAAATATTCATCCTCATAAGCAAGAATACAAATCTTACAACAAAGCTCATAATTTCCTATAAGCTAAATGTGTTTTTTTTCAAAATCTCACATTAATTACTATTGGCTTAGATTTGCTCTATAAACAAGCATAGATCAAGTCTAAGTCATCTCACATGACTTAAGTTGGAGTTTGAGACACATGCATATGAGATATGAAGAAGGGGATATCTTTGCTCTAAATGTATTTGTTACAGCTTGATGGAATTCCAAACACCTTGATGGCAGCCTATGAAAGCTTGAAGTTTCATTTCTAGGTTAATTTGACACTCCAAGGAGGCTTCTCAAGTCTTTAATAAGGCTTTGGATGGAAAGTCTTGAGTTGAGGAAGAAGTGGAAGCTAGTGGAGATAAGGGGGTTTGAGTGTTTGACAAAGCTCTAAGTTAGTTTCTCATGGATATGTTATAGTGTACAGGATTCATTAGCCATCTTGTTAACTAAATGAAAAGCTCAATATTAAGTTTTAATAGTTGTGATTTTCCTATAAAAAGGCTTGGATGGTAAGAGTTAAGAGGTGCAAAATTTTGAACTAAAATATTCCAAAATCTTGTTCGCTACCTGTTTGAATATTCCTTATGGATAAGATTAAGCGAATTTGAAATCAAATGATTATTTATTTTGCAAAATACAGCTTAAAATTGTAAATTTGAATCTTTCAAATATAACTCACCAAATTCAAATTAAAAGGACATGGTGATAGGCTTTGGTGAATGGAATTCATATGTATCAAAATCAAGCCATTTGGTCAAGTGATTGAGCTGAAATAGGCTAGCTCTCGGTTGAATTCGAGTCTCATTCAATCGGTTTGGTTTGAACCGGCCCACCGCATTTAACCGAATGAACTGACGGTCATCGTTTTCAGGATGGACAACTTCAGATCGCAGGTTCGATTGGTGCTATCCGATTTAAGTAGTAATTAAGTGACAAAAGATTATGTGCCGTCGGATCTACCGCAGGAATCATTAGCTACCGTTCGCAATTGACGCCATTTCTGTAGAACATATTAAACGATGAATCGCACCGCAACAGTGTAATTGAATCTAGAAACAACAAAACGATTGTGATCAGCCAATTCCGCTATCTCGTGTTCTGTAAGATATATTGGGTTTATGCAGTTTTCAATTTAAACATTAAATTGGCTAATTTAATTAAATTTATTTCAAATAAAAATATAAATAATATTTTGTGAATATTTTAACTGTTTTAACTCCAAAAATTATAAAAATACCACCAATGTGCAATTTGAGTTGTCGATCATGCTTTTCCTGTGTTCTGTGACAAAAGTTTATAATTCCATATTTCAATTTTTATATTTATCATCATATTTAGGCATTGCTATATTTATGTGTATAAGATTTATGAATTTTTTACTACAAATTTTATTATAAAATGAAGATCTTAAAAAATAATTAGCATGTGCTACAAAAATATACAATATTTCTTTTTGTCTATAAGAAATCTTATTATATGCATTAACTTACCTTTGAGAGCAACATATACTTGAATTATGCTATCTACCAAACTAATCAAATACTAATTAATAATAATTGTCAATTTAGTTGGAGTTTTTATTTAAAGATTATTGTAATGGAATAAAAATAATAGTTCGATTTGCCCCCACATCAAAATATGTATAGTATTGTTTTATTTATTCCAATAAAATAGAAGCAAAAAGTACAAGAGTTAAATTTTTAATCATAATTTTAACTAGTAAATTTTATTTATTATGAGTTAATCACTAATTTTAAATGCATTAATAATTATAAAGCATTAAAAAAGATATATTAGGAGTATTGTAACAGCTTCTTTTGTTATAATATACTTTACTTCTCTAAAAAATATTAAATTGATTTTTTTATTATTCCAACAACTCTATTGGAGTTATTAAGTACCAACTCTATAATATATGATAAACATTCAATGTTTCGATGATTAATCTTTGTATATTTGCTTATGGATTCAAGATAAAAAATAATCTCTATTGCTTCTCTAGATGATTGATTGTTTCCTTTACAATCTCTCTCACTTTATAGGAGAAATAAGGGCATGATTTAGGGAATAAAGGAGCCTTTTTTAATTGATTCAGAAAAAAAGACTTGCACAATGATGAGCTAGTGCATGATTTCCCCCCCTAATTTCTACTATACTTGTGAATGGGTGGGTCTTGATCCAATAAGATTTGATTAATCCATTTTAATCCGATTCAATTCATTTAGAATTTAACCCGATCAAATCCAGGTTGGTATCAATCTGAACCTAACCTGCTCAATTCTACATTATATTCCTAACAATATTCATAAAACATTGGATAAAATATCAATTATTTTTTACAAGAAGAAACTAATAAGGCTAGAACTCCAAACAAGACAAAAAGTTAGATATTCATAGAACCCATACCCCTTATCTTGATAACCTTGACTGGGAAAGTTGATGCACAATGCTTGGGAACAACATGAGTATCGGCTAATCATTGCATCTCCATTGGGATGACCAAGAAAAAGGAAGACAATTATGCATTCAATGTGGCGTCATCCATGCTGCCCCTACTCAGGGTTCAAGCCCAAGGGCATTATGAACATGGAGACTGCATGGACTGCTCAAAACCTTGGTTTCGCCTCTATATTGATGGTAACTGCTAGGCGGTGGTTCACCTGGTTACCCCACGAGCATAATGCATGTCCACCAATTGTTCGAGTCATTTAAACCCACTTTGGAGCTACTAGGAAACCTCTGAAATCTTCTCAGCACTTGTTGAGCCGTAGAAAAGGGTACCCTCAAGCATTACGTTGCTTGGTTTACCCAACCCTAGCAAGATGTACTCAACGAGGATAAATTTATCGCTCGCTTAACTTTTATTCTGTTGTAAGCATGTGACAAAAGCGATTTTTACCTCGAGGACGACGGGGATCAGGGTTTACGGTGACGATTACCAAGCAATATGTGAGATTAAACAAAACACACCAAAATAGAACACATTACAATCACATACATTAAACACAACATCCAAACACAGGATCTTATAAGAAAAATCACAGAGCCACATCACACAGAAATTTTTACTATAAATTTTGAAGATTACAAAGTTACAGAGAGCATCACCTTCACAAGAACAAAAAAAATCTACTACATGCACACTCTAATGATCAACTTCTTCTCTTCTCAGAATTTCTAGCTCTCACTCTAGGTTGAAGGAGAAGAGTAGCAGCCACCTCCTATTTAGGGTTAATTTCTCATTGAGAAGCCTTAGCCAATCCTTGCCAACACATAGAAAACATCTCAAGCGATGCCTAAATCTTAATGTTATTTTATAAATTTAGGCAATATTCGAACCCCAAATGATTCAAAATATCACCCAAATCACTTAAAGTGATGCATAAATTAAAGCATAAATCCGTTTGGTCTTGGGCAAGCAGGCACCAGGGCGCACTGTAGCGCCTAGGCCTTGGGCAGGTTGGCGCCAGGGCGCGCCACAGCGCGCTACGACGCCCCAGTCTCTGGCTAGTCTGGTGCCGGGGCATGCTACAGCGCCCCAGTTTCTGGATGCTGGTTGCCATGGTGCGCTATGACACGAAACAATGCAGAATCTTGACATCTCTAACTTGCCCCATATCACCTCAGAACCTCCCGGAAGTTCACCAGAGCTCCACTAGCACCTCCATGATGATCTAAATGATCTCCACATCCCAACACATTCATGGAATTTGGAAGTTAAGGTTTCAATTCAACTTATCCCTAGCTAATTGATCTGGAGATGAAATATATCAATGTCGAGGAGGTGGCTAATTTTTGAAAAGCACCTCTCCAAGGTTTATTGGAGAGGGTACATGTAAATCCCGTTACCAATAAATACACTTTGCTAAATATAAATAAAAACAATCGCTATTTATTGGCAATCAAGGATCTCAAACCAAACATCGAGAAAGTGTTGGAATGTGGAGACTATTTAGATCATCATGGATGTGCCAATGAAGCTATGATGGATTTCTTGGAATTTCTAGGGTGTTTCATTATTAGTCGGGGGAAATTCAGGTACTCCAGCGCGCCCCGACGCGTTCTGTAATCATTGCAGTTGAGAGCTAGGCGTTGCGGCACGCTGTGGCGCTCGTCGGGGGGCCTAAGCGCGCTGTGGTGCCTGCTGAAACCCTATTACAAATTTTGGCGAACATAAGTATTTTTAGGGGCATTTTGGGACATTTGAAGTCCATGTGAAGCCCAAGTATATAAGGAAACATATGAGATGTTTCCTTAAGGTGCGATCAACCCTAATTTGGCATTGCGGTTGATGTAGGTCTTGTTTAACCTAGAGCGAGAGCTGGAGTTTTTTGGAGGAGAAGATGTTGGCCGGGAGGCTTTGTAAGCGGTAAATCATTCTTGTTCGTGTGAAGGTGAAGCTCTTTGTAACTCTATAACCTTCTTGTTCATAGTGAATTTTTCTGTGTGGTGTGAATCCATGATTTTCCTCATTATCGAGTTTTTCACGTAAAATTTCCTATGTCTGGATGCTTGTGTGGTTTGTGCTGTGATTCTTGTACTATGATTTTACTCTTTTGTGCTGGATAATTTTATTTGTTGCTTGGCAACCTCCAACGGTATCCCGTCCAGTATCATTTTCGCATGCATTAACAGAAATGTCCATCCACTCGGGGATGTACAAGAAAGTCTATTGAGTGATGAATTTTCAATCATCAGCGCCGCCCCCTTTGACTCCACCATGGGCTCTTCCATTGTCGCCATCGCCTCCGCCTTTTCATGGTGCCGCATCTTCTCCATCTACTAATACACCGATTTCTAATCACTAGTAATTTAGCTAAGCGCTAGTGAGAGATTTTAAGAACTAACTATTTTATCAAACCTTACACAACTAAGGAATGAAACTTAAAAGAGGCAAACAAAAGTTCTTTATATACCACAATACGGAGAGTCACAGTATGTGAAATCTTCTTAAATATAACTAAACTACTATTAAACATAGAGATATTTTTTTAGATAACGGTGAAGTTTTTTATAATAACTCCAAAATTAAATATAGTTAGATGAGAGCACTCTAAGAATGGGTGACCTATTAAGAAATTATCTCCTACGCATAAAATTATGAGAATATTAAAGTCAAAGCAGATGTAGGGGCCCACCTTTAGCCCTATATACTCAGAGGGTGTTCTTGAAAATGCATGTAAATACTTATAATTATGTAAGTTGCTTAAGTAGGAGAGATTGTGAAACTCCTTTATATATAGTTAAGTAGAACTCTTAAACGTTGATGTGTATTTTCAAATAATGATGGAATTTATGAAAAGAACTCAAGTTTAGCGTGCTTGGGTGGGAGCATTCCCATGATGGAACATTCATATAATGGATGATTTGTTAGGAACTTATCTTCTGAGAATAAAATCGTAAGACCATCAAAGTCAAAACAAACAATATCTTGTTGCTTAAAAGTTCGAATTATCACACAATATTTTCTCTTGGCAAACCTACTAGCACCTCATGGACAAGATGTTCTACAACCAAAAGCCCCATAATGTCTCAATCTATGAAGACGTCTTAGTTAAAAGTTACACCTAACCAACCTAAAGAGGATATTTAAAACTTACTACCTATAACATTAGACTAAATCCCGAGAAACGTATATTCACAACAAACTTTGATATGTTTCTCGGGTATGCCAATAATTAAATAAGACTAACTCAATTAAAGCTCAAGCTATATTGTGCGCCTGCCTGCCCACACACGCACACGCACACGCACACATAGACATATAAAATACAAATAGAAATCCATTGTTATAACTCAATCTTTGCTAGAGTAAAGCCAACCTTATCATTGAGAAACTCCACATGCGTCCAAAAGATATAATTGCTAGATCAACTCTTTTATCTCATAAAATAACAAACATCATCAACCAAACTCTTAAAAACATTTTTAATCAACTTTAGTAAATTAAATAACTAACTGAACAAGGCATAGAACTCTCAATTTTACTTTGAGTTCATGCCACAAACAATCATAAAAGTTCAAGCTTAACTTTGATATCATTTTCACCCACTATGTAAAGGCAACTCAGTGATGATAGTGATGACTATTATGAGTAGTTTGTGGCTCATGCTCATGAACTGAGCCTCAAGGTATAAAGTGTGGGAGTTGGAAAATTCATAGTGAGCCCTAATAATATTACCCTCTTATTATTCGTTAAACTTGGATATTTCGCCATGAACAATATTGAAAAGTATGAGGCACCAATAAATAGACTCATACTCACCAAATTAAAAATGAAGAATCTTAAGGTATTTGTTGACTAATGATTGATCATCAACCAAGTCTTCGATGCATGCGATGATAAAATACTAAAAATTCACCTTAGGACAATTCAATATGAGATCACTAAGTTCATTCAATTCTCGATCGAACATGCCCTAAGTGGAAGCCAAAATGTGGCCAACCTAATGGTAAAGAAGAGGAACCCTGCACTATCCATGAGAAGAAAATTCTATACTAATTTATACTCGGTCAAGATATTTCCAGTGTGGATGCCTGACTAGTTGAAAAGATGTATGGTACAAGGATATCTATAATTAAAAACAGTCAGGTGAAAGCAGTAGTCATTTTGTCAGAAAAAACACGACATGAAAAGTGACCAAGGGTACTCACTGGTCCTACATTTAAAAGAAGACGCATAGGAAGTCACCTTATGTGGGACGAAAGGTGCTAATATGACTTGGTAGCTGACTTATGCAACCCAACCAATACACTCTTTGTGATGAACTTCATCGGACCTTATCGTCAACCTAAAGACAGAGAATATTCCATATTGGTATAGGCCCACTACTTCACCAATGGGTCAAGACAGTAGCATTGGCCAAAACAATAGTTGAGTTATAAAACTCATTCCATAACAAGGGTTTCCTTAGTTTGGTCTACTCTAGCATCATCACTAACAAAATCCCATAATTTACCTCCAAAAAACTTAAAATCATCAAGAACAACGTTACTATAAAATGGATTAGATCAGAACCTAACAGCTACGTTAAAAAAAGTTATCATAATTTACCTAAATTTCGCTTGTTGAGATGTGGGGTCACAATCCAGCTAGCTACATTGGTGAGAAAATGCTGCTCTTCTTTCAACAATGAACTCTAGACGCAATGTTTTGCCAGTGCAGGCTTGGTGAAAGAAAGAACCAATCATCTCCTCAAGGGAGGGCTGCCAGTTCCTTTTAAGATCTTATTAGCTCAATCCTCCCTCCAATATGGATTAATGCATTAATGGTTTTAGACTTGATGGTTCTCAAACCGGCAAGTGTTATTGATAATTTGGATCAACCAGATTAAGAGCCCTCTAATGATCAGATTGTCACCAGTTCCCAGCTTTGCTGGATTGGTTGGAATGAGCAATTTGCTCCTTTGGAAAAAGGGAAAATTTCCCACTTATACTTTTTACTCAAAAGCGACCAACTTGGATGATGAAAAAACATCTTTAGCGTTTGCTTTTGAGGAAAACAATACTTGGAAAATTGAGTTTAGTCTTAAAGAGAATTTTACTGTTCATCAAAATTCTTCCATCTTGAGAAAAAAAGAAAAAGAAAGACAAAAAAGATTTTGGAACTACATTAAATATTAAAAAATATATATTTCTTTCTAAATCTAAATTTCTAAGCAATTCAATGAGCTCATCAATGATTAATATCTTGATTTAAAATATGAGAGGGATTGGAAACATATCTTTAATCAATAGATTAAAATACTTTGTTCTTATGCACAGTATCCCATTGGTGGCAATCAATGAGCATAAGATTAAATTCAATTGTATTCACCACATTTGTAAGAGGATCATCTTGGTCGGGGATTTTGTATCTCGCTTTACTTGGTCTAATGGTCACGAGTTTGCTAAATTGAACAGATGTCTAATAAATGATTATCTATTTAATGGGTTCAATAAAGTGCACAATTAAATTGTGAATATTTGCAAACTTTCCATATTCCAAACAATGTGGCTTTCCCACAAAGGCTTTCTTATGCTCGTTAAGGATTGTTGGGCTGATCCCCTTGAGGGGTAAGGTCAATAAGAGCTCATTGGACATATTAAGAGAGTTGAGAGATAACTCAAGGTTTGGAATAAGGAAACTTTTAGCAATACATTTAAAGCTATTATTATATTTGAAAAGGTGATTCATATCCATGAATTTCTTTTAGAGAACTGCAACTCTAGTGACTGCATTACTAACACTAAACTTACCCAAGCTAACTTAATCTCAAAAAATTTTAAAATTTTCTAGAAGGAAAAAGATACTTAACTACAAATTGTAAGCTGAAAGAAATGCTGAATTTTATCATGCTTGGGTGCACAAGGTATGACTATCCCAAAGGTATCATTCTCTTGAACAAGGCTGATATTATTAATTTTGGTTTGAAGCACTTCGCTGGTATATTTGGAGCTCTCCTATAGAGGCGGATAAACCCCTTTCAGAATATTCAAATTTAATCAATGATGAGGCTCATCAACTATTGTAGAGTGTTCTCTCTAAAGAAAAGATCCTCTTTTTAACTGTGAAGAACGTCAAAATCGTGATGACAGCTGGCCTAGATGGCTTTCCTCCTGAATTATATTATAAATGTGGAATAGTATCAAAGCTGACCTTTGCTCTACCTTTCAAATATTACTCATTTGCCCACATTTTTTTATCACATTACCATAATTTTAATCCCTAAAAAGTTAATGTTATATGGTGGTCTAACTTCCGACCCATCAGATTTTACACATTTCCTTCTAAAATATATTCTAACATGATGAAATTCATCCTCGATAATAGTATATGTTTGAATCAATGTGGTTTTCAGCGGAGCACAACAATAACAAAAACATTCATTATGCTCAAGAGATAACTCATTAAAATTAAGCAAAGGTGTTGTAAAATTATAATTAAGTTGAACTTTGAAAAGATTTATGGCTATCATAACTAGCTTGACCTACTCATGGCACTGTTGTTGATAGATTTAAAGTTTTAGCTTTTCTATTTTTATTAATAAGGCAATTCATAACTTCATTTCTTTGAATCTTAATCACCTTTATAATGATAATCAGGATATGAGGTTCAACACAAATAAGCTAGCCATTTCTCATTTGGCGTATGCATACAAATTCATGCTTTTCACAAATAGCAATATCATTCATAAAGGAAATGAAAATTAACTTGAAAAGCTAAATCTAGTTTTTACGAGCAATCTAATCATCGCAACAATAAAGCTAGTAAAATCACAAGCATACTTGATTTTGGTTGCGGATCCTTCCCATTTTTATATCTTGGGGTTCTTTTTGTTGGCCATAAAAACTCAATAATTTATGATCATCTTTATAGCATTTTTGTGTGTAAGATCTCAAGTTGGGAAAATAAGTGCTTAGTGCATGCTATTCTCAATACTATTCCTTTTTACTGGGCGATGTCTTGGTGCACACCAATAAAGCCAACAACAAGAAAAATGTCATGCTTATAAGTCTCTTTGGGTTTGTTATGATGGATCTAAAATTATTTGAACAAAACAAGATGATGTTTGTTATCTTTATGGTGTGAGAGTTTATCTCACTATCATTTTGCTTCTCTTAAACTTTTGTGGCTCAATCGAGCCTCTAATCTATTTGGATGCAACTCGTGATAGACAGATGATGTGCCACCAAAATTCCTTCCCAAATTCGGCAAAATTTAGATCCTTGATCGAGGAGTTCACACATTGCAGTTGCTCTCTTGACCAAATAATTATTCTCCATTTCTTTTAAACTTGGTTACTTGGCCAAAATCATTTGGACGATCAATATGGCGATAATTTGATCCTCCAAACAGAGCTTTGTAGATCACAGGCAAATATTTCTGTTCTGGGTCATTTGAGCTGGCTGCTTCAAAATCAATGGATCGACCTCTTCTATGCCGCTCAAATTTCTTAAATAGGGTTTTGCAAAATCGAATCTTGAGGTAGATCTTAACCCGAATCAAACACAAATCAACATGATAGCTGCCATTATATGAAGATAATTTCACTTGTAACAATTTGCTACTGATTTCAAATGATCAAAGCTTGGCCTTATTCAACGATTGAGACATTCCTTCAGCTAGAGATTTTCAAAACTTGGAAACTATAATTTCATCAAGATAGCACAACAACATAAAAACACGCTTCAAATTCATCCACAAATCCACTCTGCGCTTATTTCCCCAAACCACACGCACAAAGCCTAAATACCCAAACCGCGCACATAGCATAAGATTCGAACACACGATTGAGAATAATAGTGAATGGACAAAGGATCAAGTTAGGGTTTTAATAGGTGATGAGGCGACCAACCACAGGGTATTTGGCATTGAATTTGTTCTCCCAGTCTTCGAGGACAGTGATCTCCTTGTCGGAAAGTCCTTCAAGATCATCGGAGATGTCTTCCTCGTTCTTGGACATCTTGGCGAGGGCGCGGCTGGCTTCGCGGCCTGCGAAGACGGCATAGTCTCCGCCTGGGCCGTAGAAAGATCTGCTGGTGCTTACGTCGAAGATGGTGCCGCGGATCGAGAGGTAGATGGGTTCGTCTTCGTTGGATCCATCGTAGTTTCGCAGCTGATCGAGCGTCAGCTCCATTTTTCTGAAAGGGAATCTGGGGTTGTAAAGAATAAGGGTTTGTGCCCTAATTCTCTCTGTTATCTCTTTTATAAAGGCTCTTAGCAATTTTGGGTTTGGATTATTTTAAGAGATAAAATGGCTAATTATAAAGTAAGATGAGTAGAATTAAAGCAATTAAAAATATTTCAATTTATTTTTAAAAAATTAATTTCAAAAAATTATAGATATTTGACTCTCAGATAATTTCATTAAAAATTAGATAATTAAAATTTATAATTAAAATATATAATTTTTATAACCAGCAATTAAAAAAAAATAATATTACTATTTTGTGAATTAAAAATAAATTATTATATAAGAAATAAAAAGTATTAAATATTACACTTAGGGAACAACTTTTTTATAGGCTCGATTTAAAGGAAAAATTATTTGAATGTTGTGTTCTGTTTTTTTTTATCTGACTTAAAGGAAAAATTATAAAGAGGAATGCGTCAAAATTTACCAGTAAACAAATTTGTGTAGAGGCTTTTATATGTAATGTAAAGAGATATAATCTTGTACATATAACCTCACGTCAACAACAATAACAACATCAATACATCAATTTGGTTGCCTTGCTCTAGTTTGAAGCACATAGTCTTCCATTACTTGGATCGACTCCTCCAAAAACCTCAACAACATCCTCGCGACATTCTGACCGCCTTGTTCTGCAGCTCCTCCACATACTAGCATAAACCATAGGAGCCAATCTCTTAGATATTTATAGCCCTAACAAACATCCCCCAAAAATCTCCAATAGCCTTAGGATCCTCCCCTCCTATGTAAGCCCGCCAAATATCCAACCTCGCCACATCAATCCACACCCTCATTGGCTCAAGCCCCTCCTCCCAACACACGCCCCCCATTGCTCACCACACCTTACCTTGCTAGCTGGTGCCCCACTCCCATGTTTATTAATGATTCCACACAACTACGTTGTGAATTCCTCATTTGCCAAATTCATAATATTTAACAAATACGTCTCAAACCAATTAAAATACATCGCACGGACAATGGCGAAGAATACACCAATCACTTCATTCGATTTTACCTTCAAAACCATGGTATTATCTCCAACAATCCACCTGTCCCTACACCACGAAAGGCACACACACTCACACACTCATTGATAATCATGTTGTCTCAAGTCAAGAGGGAAAAATAAACAAAGATGCAAAAACAGTTGAGAAAAGGCGACACGAAGGGCGCACACACACACAATTTATCTTGTTTTGTCGTGAATCAAAAGGGAAAAGCAAACAAAGACAAACAGTTAAGAGACACTTTATCTAAAGCCTATACGTATGGCTAAATCAAGGACATAAATAGGTTCATTGAAAACACTTTAGGGACAGAGAAACATAAGCACTAAGGAATAACATAGGAAAATTTACCCAAAACAACACAACTTTGGTGTCTACAAAGCAACCACCATTGTTTGTATCTACAAAGCCTATTAATCAATTTGATTTGTTTCAAAATGCAATTTCTAATTCAGCATATGCATTTGCATGTAGTAACTTTCATGCATGCTTCTAGAAAACAAATTTTAAGTACAAATAAAACTTATGCTGAAATTGAGAATTTAATATTGGTGATTCTGTACTAATAAAATTTCATCCAGAACTTTGTCTCTTCTCCATATAAAAAAAAAAGAGCATAACAGATTCATTGGCTGTATTTATTGTAAAGATATCTTATCACAAAGTTTTTTACTAAAAATGAGATTTGCAGGCTAACTATTTTGTAGGGAATTCTAATATTTTCTTAAATTCAAATCTATATTCTCATCCACAATTTCTAAAAGTACAAACAATTATCAATCATTAAACCTTCAACTCAAAACAACGTCTAGACAGATTCCTCATTAGATGGAATAATCATCTGCCCACATAAGATACTTGGCTAAGGAAGACCTTGAAAAGCTTACACCAAACCTTGCATTGAATTATGAAAATTCCTCAAACCACAAAATATTTGATACCGTACATGATCCACAAACTATACAAGTATATTCTCAAAAAGTATGTGGGTTTAATTAATATGTATATATATATATATATATATATATATATAATAGTCATAGTATTTTACTAAAAATATTTCATCTAAATTTCAAATTTGACCTTTGGTTAGAAATATTCACTTTTTAGCAATGCATTCAATAGATATGTAATATCATTTATATCAAGGAAAAAAATAGCAGAACTCAAATTTAGCTGCACAGACTGTACCACATTTATCAGGGATCAGGGACCGTCAGTCAGGCAAAATTTGGGGATTAAAAAAATAGAAATAAAAAGAGAACAAAGCAGAGGAGCTAAAGAATCAATACTGCGTATTTATTTATAATTTTTTTATTAAAAAAAAGAGAGATAGAGAGGTACTTTTTTGGAACAATAGACCTTGGGAGTTCTCCTCCTCTTGCATCCCCAGGCAGAGCCGGAGTGGTTGGGCTGGCTGCTGCTGTTTGTCTTTCTCCTGCTACCAAGAAAACCTTGACACTTGGGTGCTCCACAGTGACACTGAACCATAGGCCCAAATTGCACAAACCTGCTCCAAAAATGATTCCGATGATGCAATTTTCTGTTATAATGTGAATAGTGTTGTGGTTCTGTGGCTAAATTTTTAAATTTGAACTCTTGATAGGCAAGAGTTCAAATCCCACCAAACACATATATATCTTATAAAACTCAACTTCTTCAATCCTTATTTTCTATCATATTCATCAATAACACAGAATGTGCTAATAATCAAGTAAAAAAGTATATGTAAAATTAGATCAAGACTCAATACGAAGGTGAACTGCTTCCAATCTTCATATGCACTTTAAAAAAAAAAAAGGGAATGGCATTGTTTTTTTATATGCAAAGTGAAATGGTCTTTATTTTAGTCAGCAAATAGTACGCTTGAATGAAAATTCATAGGTTTTGATATTATTGTCATCTCAATTATGATAGTCATGATGACAAGCTTGATAATCAGATGAAAATTCTTAAAGATAGAGATAATCCTCAAAAGGACTCTGATAAAGATCCTCGATCTGTTGGATGATGATGCCGCTGCTGCCAGTAATCCATCATGTATCATGATGACGCATTTTTTAGCTTCAAAAGTTTGTAGTGAGCAATTCAGACAGATTCTCAAAGTGTAAATTGTATTTTACTGAACTCCCTAGATTCTTAAATTTAAAGAAAAGTACAACAAGCAAACTCATGATTCCACACCACTAAAGTATTAAAAAAAGCCCATATTTGAGCATAGAACTACTATGAAGAAACACCTTAACCGAGTTCTAAGTGATGGTAATCATAACTATAATGTTGATGATACAAATAAAATGTTGACACCATGCTATTAGGCAATTTCATAAAATCTTGCATTTCACGGTACTGATAAAGACATTCCCAATAGATGCTCGCGAATAATTATAGGTGTAACGCAAGTTAAAATACCAACCAATTCATTTATATAGCCAGCTCATGGAACAGAAAATAAAGATTTGATTTTTGGGAATAGTAACACAACACAGTATTGTGTTCATTAAAAGGCTTTAGTCGTTGAATACTTGAGATGGGTGCTTATATTTGGAGAGTGAGCAAATTAAAAAGTGATGCATGTGCTAAAAATAAATCATGTGAACCACTTTTTTTTGTACAACTTAATCTAGATGATAGCAACAATACAAACATTCTAATTGCCTATCATACATCTCAATGTAATGTTCAAGTAAGAAGCCAAAGATTAATTGTATCTACATTTTCATCTCTTATGATTTTTCAAAAATATTAATATAACTAACAAAATAATCTATTTAATCAATAAATAGATTGATTTAATTAATTATTTAATTTACATGATTAATCAATAACTAATTTAATTAATTAATTAATTTGAAAGCCTTTATTTTATTCAAATAAATTTTTTATGAAATTTTCCAGCATAAGAATACAGTTTATGTTTGTTAATATTTTTGTCAAAATTTTGATGATACAACATAAAAATTATGTAAGAAATACTCATTGGATCCAGGTCTAAGATCAACAGAGAGAGTTTAATCTTCTTCGGCCAACTCTAGGAGGCAATAGAATGTGGCCTTCAAAAGTTTGGGCCTGACTGACTTTAAGAAACAATAGAATGCCGGCTCTTCTTTTGTAATCCTAACATGTACTTGAGTTTCTCTCTATCATACCTGCTCTCAGGCTGACCTGATACTTCCGTGCCCTTAAACTCTTCCCCTTTCTTTACTTGTATTAGCACTTGTGCTCTTCACCGTGTGCGCTGAAGGAGTGGCTTGCCTTCATCATTTATAGGCAAAGGAGGCAGCTGATCATGATATAATTGCTAGTGGATGGTTTCGAGCAGTTGTTGAGGCAGTTATTCTTGGATTTCGGAAATTGTAAGGAAGTAATCGCTCTGAATGCCATTTCAAGTTGTCGATCAATTTCGCTCAAACATCCCATTTGTCTTAGTTTTGTAAATGCCTCTTCTGTGATTGCGCAGGAATCGTCTGCGTGTAGAGAAAATGGGCAACCATGAGAAGGCAAAAATCGGTGCAAGGGGGGTTTGGTGTTGCCATATATTGCACTGGACGTCAGGGATTTTAAGGAGCGCTTTACATTGTGTTTGTCATTTCGTAGAGGTTGGAGTCCACAACTGCTTGCAGATGATTGACGGCAATGCTCGCACGTGGCCGGCTGAGCTGCGCAGGAGCAAAAGTGAGTTTCTGCATTCGTTCTTCTTCCTCGTTACTCTTTATTTCATCATTTTCAGCATTTCATTTTTTTTTTTAAAATTGAAGTTGCAAACAGTCTCTAAACTTTATTTTCCTAAATCAACAACGTTTATATTCCAGAATATGTGGATTAATCATTCTTATTTTCTTAGTTATGTTTCCAAGAGCTAGGAACCCACTATTAATGGAAACTACTTGTTCGTTTTAGGGCAAAATTTCTACAGAATTCAAAAAGATTTTATCTAGTGGACCACTAATATTTTTTGGCAACATTTTTGAAAAATTGAAAGAGCAGAAGAAGAAGCCAATAAACTTGAGAATGTTTTTTTTTACAATATAGCCTTTATAAAGATAAAACTCTGGAAGAAAGCTACTGCTAATGATAAAATTTTGTGGAAGCAAGTTACTGCTAATTTTGCTAAACTTGTTGACATGGTCCGAGGCCTATTGTTTCCTGAAGAAGACTAACTGAGGATGAAAGAAATATCAAATATTTTCATGCTTTGATGAACCAAAAAAAATCAACTAGATTGATAAAATAAAGGATGGAGATATCTAGTATTGTTTTCAGAATGATATTCACTCATCGGCCAACTCCTATTTTTCTACTATCTATTCTTCTAATGAACATTAATATGAAAATCTTAGAGAGAACCAAATTTCTTGTATTATTAATGAGATTAACTATGCTTCTCTCAATGTTCCTTTCTATGGATGGATGGAAATTATGGCCGACAATTTAGCCCGAAACTAAAAATAGGTCGAAACTTACTCAAATTTTGAGTCAAATCGAACTCGACTTAAATTTTCGAGTTGATTCTTGAGTTGTACAGGTTGACCTGAATTAAGTTCAAATCATTCAAAATATATAAATAAATATAAATATAGATATATAATATCAGTATAAAAGTAGAGATCATTAGCAGTGCAGGTGGTAAAGTTCTCCTTCATCAGGTCTTGAGAGACATTAAATGCATATGACCGCTATTTTATAAAATCTTTTTTTTAAAAACACAAATTTGGCCATTGCAAGAATGGAACCCAGGTCCCTTGGATGAAACAAAGACAGCAATACTAGTGGGCCGCAAAATGTTTTCAACAAATGGTATAAGATGTTTTATTTTATATATTTTGAGTTTGACTCGAATCAAGTTTAAGTCAGCTCAAAATCAAATTGTTTTGAGTTGAAATTGACTCGACTTGAACTCGATTTGAGTTCGAATAGGACTCAACTCAAAAATTTTGAGTTCAAGTCTGACCTGACTGGACAGAACTCAAATCAAATTCAGTTCTAATGAAAATAAAAGTGCAATTCTTGATGATTTTCCTCCATTGTTCTTTTAAAAGGCAAAATATCTATGTTAGGATAACACCGAGAGATCTTCTACTCTGAAGAAATCCCTAGGATTGGGATTTGATAACCGAGTCATCGAAGCAAAAAATGAAAAATATTCAAACACAACCAAAGAATAATCACAGCACAAACATTCACAAACATGCAAGCATACGAACACAAGTATATACGTGAAAAATCCAAGAATGAGAAAAATCACGGAGCCACACCGCCACAAGAAATCCACTATAGAAATAAAGATTACAGAGTTACATAGAACTTATCAATCTTCTTGAGGAAGAAGAGATTCACTACATCTCGCCCAAATTTCTCCTAGTTCTCACTCCAGGGTTTCAAACCTCCAAGCCTCTCACAGAAAATCACACACACATACCCTAACCCAACATGTTAGAATATATATGGGATCCCACATCAGCCCTCAAAGTGCCATAAACAACCTTGGACACGACACAGTAGAGCTAGAATTTCTGTGGGAGCCCAGGCGCACCTAAGTGGATGCGTTGCTGCTTTTGGGGTGCCAAAATTTTTGCATAAGCGCCAGACCTCGTCTGCTGGATGCCTGGGCAAGCATGAGCGCCAGACCTCCTATCTGTTAGGCGCCTGAGCGCTATACCTCGTCTGTTGAGCACCTGGGCGCACCTGAGCGTCATACCTGTTGTTGGCTTCGATAGATCCGTCCCAAAATTCGCCAGAGCACCTTTTATTCTCCCCTTGATGTTCAATTGGTCTCCACATCATAACAATCTCCCACTTGTAGATCAATTAAGATCAACCTATCTTTAACTTTGGATTTTCTTCAATTTGTCTTCCCTTCTTGCAAAGGACGTGGTGTGGCTCTCCCACATCTTTTTTTTATCCTCCAAGGCCAACTGAAACTAACCAGCTTCATTTTCTCTGTTGTTACTGATTTCATGAGCATGTCAACTGGGTTCCTTAATTTGTGAATCTTCTCCAACGCTAGCCTACTATCTTCTAACAAAGATCTCATGAAATGGTACCGCAACTGAATATGCTTCGTCCTGGTGTGAAATGCGATGTTCTTGGCTAGGTGGATGACACTCATACTGTCATTGTAAAGTCTGCCATCTCTTAGCTCCTTGCCCAATCATCCATGAAGCCCTTAAACCAGATCATCTCCTTGCTCACCTCAATGACAGCGACATACTTTACCTCAGTTATGGATAGGGCAACTATTTTTTGTAGCTTGGAGATCTAACTCACTGCAATACTATCCAAGGTAAACACATATTTAGTTGTGCTCCTCCTGCTATTAATATCTCCAGCTAAATTTGAGTCTACATATCCTTGTAACTCTATCTTGGACTTACCAAAACAAAGTATTTTGTCCAATGTACCTCTCAAATATCTGAAAATTTATTTAATTGCCTCCCAATGAAACTTCCAAAGGTTGCTCATGTGCCCGCTGACCACTCATACTGAATGGGAAATATCCAATGTTGTGCAAATTATTGCGTACCTTAAACTCCCGACTGCTGAAGCATAAGAAACCTTTTCCATGCTTCTTGTTTGACTTCAGTCTTTGGTATCTGCTCATTTGTCAAGTTGAAGTGACTTACTAGGGGAGTGCAAACTGGCTTTGCCGTTTTCATGTTGAACCTCTCAAGTACTCTTTCAACATATTCAGCCCGAGACAGCTTCAATATTGCTGCACTTTTTTCCTTGCTAATCCTCATCCCGAGTATCTGCTTTGCCGGCCCCAAGTTCTTCATATCAAATTCCTTTGACAATTGCCTTTTTCAAGTCTTTTAATCTCCTCCATATTTGATCCTGCTATCAACATATCTTCTATATACAGAAATAGAATGATATAGGAGGTCTTAAACTGCTTCACATAACAATAATGATCTACCTGACGTCTTTTGTATGAGTCTAACATGAACCTGTCAAACCTCTTACACCACTGTCTCAGTGCTTGTTTAAAGTCATACAGGCTTTTCTTGAGCTTGCAATCTAGCTCACTCTTTCCTCGAGTCTCATAACCATGTGGCGCATCATGTACAGGTCTTCCTCCAGATCACCATGAAGAAATGCAGTCTTCAAATTCATCTGCTACAGATGCATATTTTTGACTGCCATGATTTTCCATTGCCCTTCTAACATAAGACAACACTGAGAGATCTTCTACTTCAAAGAAATCCCTATGATCGAGGTTTGACCGCTGAGAGTCATTGAAGCAAAAAATAAAAAATATTCCAACACAAAACCAAAGAATAATCACACATCACAAACATTCACAAACATGCAAGCATACAAACACAAGAATGTACGTGAAAAATTCAAGAATGAGAAAAACTACGGAGCCACACCACCACAAGAAAATTCACTATAGAAATAGAGATTACATCATTACAGAGAACTTACCAATCTTCTTGAGGAAGAAAAGATTCACCGCTCCAAGTTTTTACTTTTTCATCCCTTCCAAATTTCTCCTTGTTCTCACTCTAAGGTTTCAAGCCTCCAAGCCTCTCATAGAAAATAACATGTTAGAATATATATGGGATCCCAAGTCAACCCTCAAAATGCCCTAAATAGCCTTGGACACATCACACTCAGGCTGGGATTTCTACGTGCGCCCAGGTGTGCTTGAGTGCCTGCATTGCTGCTTCTGGGGCGCCTAGGCTCCGGACTTTCTATTTGTTTGGTGCTTGAGTGTGTATGAGCGCCAAACCTCCTGTCTGCTGGGCGTTTGGGCACACCCGAGTGCCAGACTTCCTGTCTACTGGGCGCCTTAGGGCGCGTTTGAGCGCCGAACCTGTTATTGGCTTCTATAGATCCGTCCCAAAATCTGCCGAAGCACCTTTTGCTCTCCCCTTGATCCAATTGGTCTCTATATCATAACACTATGAAAATATTCTTCTGGCCAAAGAGATTATTCGTGATATATTTTGTAAAACTTGAGGTGGTAATTTGGTGGTTTAGCTTGATATCTCTAAAGCTTATGATATTATTCAATGAAGCTTTCTTTTGTAAGTGCTTAGTGTAACGACCCAATGTCGTTACCTTTCAAATTAGGTCAAAACCCGCCTCAGGCATCAGGACCTCAGGGAATTTTAAATTAGGGCAAACAAAAATACCCTTAGATGAGAATAATTTTTAGATCAAAATGTCATAATTTGGGAGAATTTGGATAACGAAAACTCCCGTTTTAATTTTCTGAATTAATTAAATCCAATAAATCAAGAACATTGAAATACGTGTCAGAATTCATCAATTTCAGCGTCGTTGTATTAAGTATATAATTTAAAGGCTGCTCGAGAAGTTTCATCAAATTCTGACCGCCGGATTTATTGTGATTAATTTTTGAAGTTTTCAAACTTCAGAAATTAATTAAAAATAAAATATTTGTCCGAATCGAAATTTTTCGGCGCGAGGGTGTTCGCCATGCCGTAACACACCTCGGTGCCAAGTTTTGTTGAATTTGGACGCCGAACGGCGGAAAAATGCAAATAATTTAACTTTAAGTATTTATTTTTTTTAAATTTTCCTTTATTTTCCTTCCCCCCTGTTCGCCCCCTGCTTTCCCGCGACGCGCGCCCGACAACGTCTGGCGCGGAAGCTTCCGCGCCAGAAACGGGTCGCTTGCGCCGTTTTTGGCGCAGGCTGGTCGGCCCACCTGGCCGACCCCCCTCCCCCCACTCCTCTCCTCTACATAAGCCCTCCCCTCTTCCTTCTCCTCCCTCACACAACCCGTCTCCTCCTCCAAACCCTAGACAGCAGCCAGCCATCCCTCTCCTCCCCCTCCTACAGCCCCTCCTCCCCCTCACAGCAGCCCAGCCAGCCTCCCATCCCTACGGCAGTCCCCTCTAGCAGCTCTAGCGGCCACCGACAGCTTCCGGCAGCCTTGAACGGCCACCAACAGCCCTCGGCCAGCCCTCAGCCAGCGGCCCAACCACCCCATTCCAGCCAACAGCCCGGCTAGCCACCCCGCTACGGCCTCCCTCCGCTTTCCGGCAATCCTAATCCTAAAGGTAAGTTGATAAAAGATAGAAAAAGGAGGAGAGAAAAGAGGAGAATTTTTCTATGTTCCTTTAATTAATACCTACTTAATACTTATTATTATGATAATAATGAGGATATAATATCGTCATTCATATTAATATGATTCTCATTAATTAATAATGAAAACTATACATATGTTATAAAATGACTATAATTTTAATTTAAATGTTTTCATTTTAACAGTCATTTTTAATTATGTTCTTTCATTCTTATATTATTGTTATCATTAAAATAATGATAACAATAATATTGTATCAAATATGATTGTTATCCTTAGCAAATTAATAAATGCTATAATAAACATTACTGCCATTGCAGTATCTTAAAATCAAACTTCAAGAAAGTGAAAGAACATAGTCGAAATGAAAATAAATGTTACTCCTAAAAACATTGGCTGAGAGCTAATTTAAAAATATCCAAAACCTAAATGCAGATTGAGCGAATTGTCACTCATTCGAACTGTTGAACTTTCGAACTTAAGAAACAAGGTACCAGATATCTTTTATTACTTCTGTTTAAATATGCTTTTTTATTTCTGCTCAGCATTGCACAAATTTGATAAAAGTGCTTTTTAAAGTCACATAAAATGATATATAATAAGTTTGGATAAGTGAGAAGCAAGGGTTCCATGTTGCTTTATACTTTTTGTCTGATCAGACAACCGTTAGGACGGGGCTGTCCGACATCGGGAGTCATAAGGAGCCTATACTGATAAGCTTTTGAGGGGGCAGGTATAGAGGGAAGTTGAGATATGTAAAACAAAAACTGAACCCCCATTTTCCTCAATTTTGTACGCGCCCAACAAAATCATATTTTGCCTCAGATATCAAGCGCTAAAAATTCTGTATTTAATTTTGTGACTGCAATTATTGTTATGCTAAGTTTCAAGTGCAATTGAAACAGGTTTGCAGGGATAAGTTTGTACAACTTTTATTTCCTATCAAATATTGATTATTTTGCTTATTATTTAACATTTGTAAAGATGACATATATTAGTACTTAGTTTCACAACTAACTGGTTTTCGAATGCCCGCACTTTTGAAACATGCCCAGATCAAGAGTTCGTCCTTGAAGAAAAGTGCTAAAGAACTGAGCAGTGCTGATACTGCTACCTGCTGATCCACCGCTTTCTTTTTGACTCTATCTACTTTTAAAAAGTTTGTAATTTTTCTTCTATTTTAATCTATGTACTCAAGTCTCGTGAATTAATGAATAAATGAGTTATATTTGATATCTATATATTTGCCTCTTAAATCACTCAATATGATTATACGGCTAGAGGACTTGTTGCTGTTATTTTATCACACCCACAGCAACTAGTGCTGGATTAGCTCCCGCTGACCCAGCATCGGGTCCCCACACTTAAAGACTTTAGCTGTTCTGACAATGTTATTAATTTAATTTTTAGATGGATTAATAATTGTTGGTTTTTCATTCTTATTAATTGTATTAAGTCTCAAAGGTCCGAGATAAGCTGATCTACTTTAATCTACATTGCATGTAGTAGTCACTAATTTTTTCTCTAGAGGTATCAATAAACTTTTCATAAATTATCCTTCTATGTTTTTAACACTAAAAGCTCTTTATACATTTCACATTTAGCATTTGCTAAAAATAACTTTTAACATTTTAAGATGTTCTTTCATCTTGCCATTACTAAGAATAAGTGCAATTTCCTTGCTCCAAAGTATTTACCAAATGAATTCCAATTGCCAAATACTAAAATTACTAGGAGTTTTCATGATAACAAAAAATTTTATGAAATATTGGTATAAAATTAATATTTTCCTTATACTTATATTAATAATAGAGAACAATTAAATTTTTTTAATTCAATTATTTTGTATTTATGTATAATATATGTATATGTTTAGAATTATATATAATAAGCATGTAGGCTTATTATTTTATTTTATTATTTTTATCTATTTTTATAGTTCTTTTATATGTATATTATTAAGTAATTATCACATTATTTATTTAAGTGATATCAACATCTTATTGATATTTTAATTCTATGAGTGTGTATATATATTTAGAAGTTTTATAATAATAATTATTTTATTTAGAATCATGTATATAATTTATTTAAATGCATTAAATGTAGTAGTTTTCTTATATATGTATAAATATTAATACTTATATATTTATTTTAATTTTTATAATAATAATATTTATACACTATATTTTAAATATTTTATTTTATTTAATGTAATATTGTCACAATATTATTTAATTTTGTATGCATTTATTTATTTAAATATATTATTATTATTTAATAATTTATATATGATAATATGATACTTTAAATATCATTACAATTAAATATAATTTATAATTTTATTAATTTATTTATTTTATAAAATTTATAAATAGTTTAAGGGATATATATACATTATATTAATAATTTAATAATAAAGTAAAATATTAAATATAATTATTCTTTATTTTATTTAATATTTATTATATATAATTAAAATATTTTATTTATATTTTCTTATAAATATTCTTATTTATTTTGTTTTTATATATTTTATTTATAATTTTATTATTAATACTATTTTAATATTATTTTATTTAAGATGCATATGAATTATATTATATATATGTATTATTCATTTATTATATTATATATAATATTTAAGAGTCATCATATAAAATAATGAAATAAGATTAAAGAAGAGATAGAAATGGAGGGGGAGAAGTAGACTGAGTTGAACTAGAAACGGTTTCATGTGACGAAACAAGCGTTGCCTGCGGCCAGTGTCTCTAAGTTGTGTTTTAATTATAATATTTCCACATTTGGAGAGAGGGTAATACTGTGGCTAACAAGTTTGCCAATGAAGGAACTATGAAGGTTACTTCAGTTTTTTATTCCCAGGCTACTCTCCCAGCAAGCCTTAAAGCTATTTGTAAGTTTGAAAAACGGTTTCTTTCTTACATTAGATTCTTATCCTTGCTCTGTTTTAATGATCCTATGCTAGGTGATTTTGATTTTATGCATAATTGTTCAATGTGATTATCTTTACCTGCCTCCACATCTTCTTGGAATCTTATGGGCTAGGCTGGGATGCTTTGTTGCATAATTTCATGCATATTTCGGGGCTGCTATTGTCGGAGGGGAAGCAAACTTACTAGTATGTTTTTATTGAGAACTACGGGTTTAATTATCTACTAGGTTCCTAATGCTCTGGTTTTGCATTTGCTATACAATGGTTTATTATTTCTAACTATTTTTGGAATTTTCTCTACAATCTGAACTTCTCATCTATTTGTAGTAATTTTGAGATTCTGGAGAGACAATTGGAAAGTTTTCCTTTTATTTCCCCTATTTTGTGTTTTATCTTTCTTTCATTTTCTTTAGCTTGCATTCTTTGATACTTTAGGCTGAGGGTACAAAGTAGGGGTGCTAACAAGTCGGCCTGATCTTTTAGTAAGCCCGAGTTTGAGCTAAAATTTACAAATTTGTGGTAAGGCTTATTTAGTTAAACAAGTTTAAGCTAAAATTTACTAGCCGTGTGGCCTCTCAAGCTGGTTAATTCAAAAGTAAAGGCATTAAATTATATCAATATAACAAAATATCAATATAAAATGATGTAAGAAATTAGAATGTATAGGACAAATCATTAAATATAAATTACAGTTTATATTTAGTTAATTCTAAATTAGCCAATTATGAGCTAACCAGTTGAGTCGGGGTTGGTTCAAGTTTAACTTGTTAGATCAGCAAGCTTAGCTCATGAGCCATTTTATTAGCCGGAGAAGCTCAAGAGACAACTCAATTACACCCCTAGTCCATAGACACCTTGAAGGAGAGGTTGATTGTGATGAAAATTCCTGCAACTATACTTACATTCTCTTAAGAGATATTGCTACTAGATAGGTGATTAAGGTTTTCACTAGTCTAATTATCATCTAGAATTGACCTAACCTTTTCTGTTAGTGTTTAATGTCTTTGTCTCAATTATAGTACTAAATGATTAAAATACGATGTACGAGAAATGCATAGGGATACATTTGCTCAAAAATTGCTTTTTTTTTTATCCAACTCAAATTCGAATAAATTTTTTTTGAGTAGAGTCCCTCAATTTTTTTTGGATCAATTTCAACTCGTTTAAATTTGACTTGAAGCCATCCCTAAAAATGGAGAAATCTACCTTCGAATGGCGCAACCTATTAGAATTAGGAAAGAGAAGAGATGTGCCATCACAATTTTGAATTTCATGAATAAACTTTAAACCATGCATTTTATAAGAACAAATGAGTAATCAAATAGCAAAACATTTCACAATGGATAAATACAATTTAAGCCACCAAATCAAACAAACCGTATGAAATTAAAAATTAAAAATGATAACATTTGATACCTGTAATCATACGTTAAAGATTCACCGGTTTGAATTGATTGCAAAGCAAAAACACCAACACGTGTCTCTCCATCTACTTGCCTATCAGAAATGATAATGAAATACTTAAATATTGGAAAGGCACAGTACGAAGAGTTTATCTTGTTAAAGTGAACATCTTCATTTATGAATTTTATAGATCATACCACTTCTCAAGTTTACAATTTGGATCACAGCTGTGGTTTAGAAACCTAGAAAAATTTCCTTTGAATGTAGCATCTATTGTAAAATCTTTACGAATTTCACACATATAGAAATTTTGGTCACCCCGGCGTTTCATGTCCCAAAGTCTTTGTTCACATAATGCATCATCAATAACTGAAAACAAACAAAGAAACCTTAAAATATTGCAAATTAGATCCTCCTAATAAAAAGTAAACAGAGAAATCTTCCATGGCAGAAAAAGTGCATTAGCGTCAGACTGAATTTCCATGGAGCCCGTACTATGGATAATAAGAATAGCATTGCAACAATCACATATCAAAAAGGTAAAAGAGAGTCATAATGTGCATTGTGATAAGAGGTACAAAGAACATTGATGACCAAAGGATTCGGGGAGCCAATAAAATCTACATAGCTCTCATAAAAATGCAGAGAATTTCCAAGAGTTATACAAAGTTTCTGATGAAACTGCTAAATACAGAAAAATCAGACCATTTAATCATTCACTCATAAATCATTCATAATTATAAAATTTATATCATGATAAGTTCCAGCAAACTTCCTGAGACAATGCTCCTGGACGAGGAACTTCTTCTCCTGTTGAAGCTGTTTCCTTGTCAGTTTCTAACATCTTATCATCCAATGAGTTTACCATCCAATTCCAAATTAGTATAATTTGTAAGAAAATTGTTCACAAATAAAATTCAATGAAGTTGGAATAAAAGAAATGATTCGATATGTAGTATTGGCATTGATGGACATGAAAACTGCATCCACATATAGTAGGTTACGACTCCTAAAGCAAGATTACCTCCAGAAGCAAGGAAATAAAAGTAAGAATTGAATGGCTGATTATAGATAAAGAGTTCATTGAAAGACTTAATGGTGAGATATCCGTGCAACAGAAATAAATGCTTTACGGAAGTCTAACAATCCTAACAAATGTAAGTAGTTTACATTCAATGAGAAAAGGACTATATCTTCAAGTATAGTAATATTTAATGCAGCTAGGTTTCCATATATAGGCAAGATATATGATCGTCCTAAAAAGTGGATAGATCTCTATTTTTGAATTATGTTTTAGGAGTAGGCCTTTGGTAAGGTAAATTTAATTTTAACCAGACTTTTCCATAATGGATGGGCCAAGTTTATTTAGATCTGGAATTGTTGATTTACTATAGGCAAGCCCCTACAGCTAATCATCTGACCTAGTCATACAAAAGAACTCTCAATTTAGGAGTATTATTATTTTTAGCTAAGCATTGAATGAAGGGGAGGTAGATAAAAGTAGACAAAATCAAGATCCTATGATTCCATCATATCTTCCCAAGTCTACTTTATAACAATATCTGCCAATGCCAAAGGGAAATTTATCCATAACATCATAAAATTCTAATCAGCAACCATGATTAGCTCATCCCAAAGATTTCAAATAGATTGGATGATATTTACTATAAACTTGATCTTTAGATTCAATGTTGACTCTTGGACTAACAAAGGGTAGGTTGTACTGATTTTGCTTAGTAGTTGAGCACATAGAAGCATGACTTCTAAAGGTTCAAAGCTACACTTAACTAGAGAGATTAATTAGAGCATTACCTAATCTCATATTTAGGTCTAGGACTTGGGATTTTCAGTTATATGTTTAGTGTTTTAGCTTGGATTTGGGGGTGCCAAATTTTAACTTGAGTTAGGGGTTAAAGGTGATTTTGGGTTTGGGATAGGGCTTACATGTGTTTTGGAAAGCCCAAGTTTGGTAAACTAGGTTGGGGTTTATACTACTTAGAATGCCCAAGTTTGGATTTAGGATGGGATTATATCCATTTAAAGACCCGAGTTTAATGTTATGATGGAGTTTACATCATTGGAAAACTTGAGTTTGCGAGTTAGACTGAGGTTTACATCTATTTCAAATGCCTGATATTATGTTTAGAATGGGACTTGCATCTGTTAAGAAACCCAAGTGGCTACAGCCTAGTTATTTGAATGAAGTAGCCTAGTACATAAGATTTAAATCTTTCTAAAGATTAAATCATATGCTCTAGCATTGCTTCAACTATGATCAATAAAATCATTTAGAATTAGATCACTTCAGCTTGATTCGATTCGATTGTGATCTGCTAGATCTACGATGAATCAATTAATAATTAGACAAATCATCTAGGGTTGTTTAGCTTGACCAGGAATCGTGTTTTTAGACATAGGATTGTCCAATTGATTTTATTTAGATCTTTGGCATATCAGTCTTTTGGTTTAAATCAGTTCTTCTTGCTTGGGTTTGCTAGATTGTATGACTTAAGTTGATCAAATACCTAAGAGCTTTGTTATTAGCTTAATGAGCCTTAAGATAATAAAAAGTAGAGTTAATTGCTTAAATGGTCCCTAAACTCTTGTATATTGCTCATTTTGGTCCCCAACTCTTATGTCTTTTTTAGCTAATTTTTATTTATGTGATTTTTTTTAACTAAGCAGTTAATTTGAATAAAAATCTTTAAATACAAAAAGTATTTTTATTTTTTTTAAATCTATAGCTATTTTTTTTCTTAACAATACATTTAAATTTGCATTATAGGGTAAGAGAAAAAATAATCATTATTTATTTTTATTATTTTATTTTAGGTAATATTTGCATGAGAAAAAACTGAAAATAATTTGATGTGAAAATATATATTCATTGATAACCTTTTTAAAGACTCCAAAGTTAACTTTTTAATAATATTAATATTTTAATTAATCTGAACAATAGCTTAAAATGAGCATCTTGAAATGTCATTGATTTTAGAAAAAATAAATTTATGATCCTAAAATGATTCTTATAGAAAAATTTTAATTTTAATTTTCATATATTCATTAAACTAATTAATAATTATTTATATTTTTATTTTAATGAAGTTGACTAAAATAAAATTGAAGTTAATTAATTTCAATTTTATGTATGTTACCATCAGAAGAGTTGTCAAAGTAGGAAGGGTTGTCAACATCAAAAGGGCACAATGAAGTGTCTACAACATAGTATATGAATACAATTTTACAATATTAAATTCCCTACAATTTTAATTTTAACATGTTCTTAAATCTTCCTTTCTTCCCCCTTTTTTACATGTTTTGGCCTGATACTCCTACATAGGAATCTTTCTCTTCTTTGCCTCTATGATTAGTCACTATCCTCTCAAGTGCTCTTCGCTGTGTGCTAAGAGGGAGGAGAGTTTCCTCTAGTCTGGTATTTATATAGAAGGGGAGTGCTAGGCTGTAGGAGTTATAAGAGGCAGTTGCATAGGCAATTTCTAAGCAGTTGCAGGTGTTATTGATGACAGATCCAACAAAATCCCAAGGATCCAGGTTTGACCGCTGAGAGTCACCAAAGCAAACACGAAATATAAATCAACACAAACAATCAAAAATCACAGCATAAGCATTTAATCACACAAACATACAAACACATGATTTTAAGTGAAAAATCAAAAAATAAGAAAAACGACGGAGCTACACCACTGCAAGAAAATTCACTATATAAGGAAGTATAGAGTTACAGAAAACTTATAAATCTCAAGAGCAAGAAGAAATCACCGCCTTTGGTTTCCCAACTTAGAAATTTCTCTCCAGCCTCTCATACTAGGGTTTCACGTTGCTTAGCCCTTCAAAAACTCTCAATCATATTTTGGCAGAATCTTGAACCTAAGATAGTCCTTAGTGCCCAAAATAAGCTAAAGCCATGTAATAAGCAGGTTGCATTTCCGCCTGGCGCCTGGGCGCACCTCAGCGCCAAGATCTAGACTTGTCTAGCCCCTGGGAGTGCCTTTGCACCTAGCGATTGACTTGTTTGGCGCCTGGACGTGTTTGGCGCTCGATCTATCTAGATCCTCCTCCTTCCTGGAAACCTCCGAGACTCCGTTGGCGCCACCATGAACCCTCCAATTAGCCTTCACAACTTAACAATCCCAAAAACAAATTTCTTCACTTTGATTTTATCTTTGCAAAGATCGTGGTGTGGCTCACCCCGCCCTTTCTTTATCCTTTAAGGCCAACTGAAGCTAAGCATAGCTTCAATTTTTCGGTTGTCACCGTCTTTGTAAGAATGTCGGATGATTCTTTGAAGTATAAATCTTCTCCAACACAACTGAATGTGCTTCATCCTAGCATGGAATGTGACATTGTTAGCTAGGTGGATAGCACTCATACTGTCACTATGCAGTCTTCCATCCCTTTGCTTCTTGTCCAACTCAGGCATAAAGCTCTTCAACCAGATCATTTCCTTGCTCACCTCAATGATGGCGGCATACTTTTCCTCTGTTATAGACAGGGCAGTTATCTTTTGTAGCCTGGAGATCCAACTTATCGCTGCACTGTTCAATGTGAAAACATAACTTGTTGTGTTCCTCCTGCTGTCAACATCTCCCGCTAAGTCTGAGTCTACATATCCCTGTAGCTTAATCTTTAACTTTCCAAAGCAAAGTGCTTTGTCCATTGTACCTCTCAGATATTTGAGAATCTAATTAACTACCTCCCAATGAGGCTTCCCGGAGTTGCTCATGTACTTACTGACTACTCTCACTGAATGAGAAATATCCGGTCTTGTGCAAATCATCACGTACATCAAACTCCCGACCGCTAAAGCATTAGGAACATTTTCCATGCGTTCCCGTTTGGCTTCAATCTTTGGCATCTGCTCTTTTTACAAACTGAAGTAATTTGCTAGGGAGTGCAAACTAGCTGAATCTCTTGAGCACTCTTTCAACATAATCAACTTGAGACAGTCTCAATATCCCTGTACTTCTTTCCTTACTAATCCTTATCTCGAGTATATGCTTTGTCGACCCCAAGTCCTTCATGTCAAACTCCTTTGACAATTGCTTTTTAGGTCTTTTTATCGCCTACATATTGGATTCTGCTATGAGCTTATCATTTACATATAGGAGTTAAATGATACAAGAGGTGTCGAATTGCTTCACACAATAGAATTGACCCGCCTGACATCTTTTGTATCTCGTGTCTGACATGAACCTATCAAACCTTTTATACCATTGCCTTGACGCTTGTTTCAAGCAATACAAACTTTTTGAGCTTGCAGACTCTTTACCTTTGATTTCAAAATCATGTGGTTGCTTCATGTACAACTCTTCCTCTAGTTCACCATGCAGGAATGCAGTCTTGACATCCATATGTTCTAGATGCATATTTTTGACTGCCACGATGTTCAACACTACTCTATACTAATCATCTTCACTACTGGAATGAAGATCTTATTGTAGTCCACATCGTGCTTCTGCTGAAAGCCATTTACCACAAGTCTCACTTTGTAGCGTTTGCTACTATCTGGTTCTTCCTTCAACCTGTAAACTCATTAATTCTAAAGAGTCTCCTTTCATTCTGTATAGTCTAGCCGACTCCCATGTTTCATTTGACATGAGACTTTATCTCATCATCTATAGTCGATTCCCATTTGATTGAGTCATCAATTTGAAGGGCTTCTTCATAGCATTCTAGTTCACCACTATCTGTTAGTAACAAATAATATAAAGGAGCCTGTGCACGTAGGTTGTGAAATGCTAATAGATCTCCTCAACTTAGTAGCAGGTGCCTAAGGGGTTGCTTGTTGTCCACCATTTTGAGCATGTTGTGCCTGTTCACTATTCTCAGAATCATCATCTACCTCTAAATACTTTGATGCATCACCTGAAGTTCTAGATGAACTACTCTAAACACCATTTATGTCCTCGTACATTTCATTTTCATTGAAAGTGATATCCCGACTTTTAATGATTTTCTGATTCTGATATTCTCAGAATCTGTAGCCGAATTCACTTGTTCCATAACCTATAGTGCACTTGATTGCCTTTGAATCAAGCTTCCTTTTGGAGCCTGCATCAACATATACATATGGTGAGCAACCAAATACCTTAAGGTGAGCAAGTGAAGTTGTCTGATGTCAGTTTAGCGAGAACTAACCCGACATTAGACACTCATTGACCGCATGACCTTATTGAGCAATTTAAAGGAGAAATAATAATGTAGAAGTAATAACTAAGAAAATACTTTCATTCATCATAATTCAACATTACAAATATATATATGAGACAACTGTAGTTTCTTAGATATTCCAAGCCTATCATACGGCTTTGTCAAAATAAACAAAATATAAAAATAATAAAAGAAAAAGGATAACATTAGTTTTAAACGTGAATATTTGACATAATGGAAAGAATATGTAATAATAATAATAATAACAATAATAATAATAATACTAATAATAATTGCCAGAATGGAAATGATTTGAAAGAAAATAACAGTAAAAAATTGCAATAATAATAATACTAATAATTGATAGAATGGAAATGACTTGAAAGAAATAACAGTAAGAAAATTCAGCTAATAACAACAACAACAACAATATTAATAATAATAATAATAATAATAATTGATAAATTAAAATAACTTGAAAGAAGATGACAATAAAAAAAATGTAATAATAATAATAATAATAATTAACAGAATGGAAATGGCTAGAAAAAAAATGATAGCAAGAAAATTTTAGTAATAGTAATAATAATAATAAAAATATTTTTTTATTTATAATTAATATAATACTAATGATAATAATAATAAATAATTAAAGGGAACATCATAAATTTTTAATTTTTATTTATATTAATTTCTAAAGATTAAAACTTCAAAAATCAATTACGGTCAAATCAGAGCTCCAAATTTGACAAAATTTGTTAAATAGCATTTTCTTAATATTCTTAATCTATCGACACTAAAATTAATGAGTTTGGACTTGTATTTAATTTTTTTAACTTTTTAATTTTAAAATTCAAAAAATTAATTCTAAAGTATTAGTTATCCAGATTATTCCCAAACTTGCTAAACATTATAATTATAAAAAAATACTCTATCTAATGATATATTGTTTGATCTAATTTTGTTGTAGCCCGAGATCCTGATTTTTTTGAATCAGGTTTAATTATAATTAGCATAGTAACGACATTGGATCATTACAGATTCTCCTACTTAAAAAATGATGTCATTCTCGACAACACATAATAATTTGATAAACCAAAGTTTAAGGAACTTTTTATGATACATTGATTTTAAATAATTCAGGATACTTTCTTCGTTTATCTTCCTCTACCCACGTAGCTTCCCCCATAATATGGCTACACCACTGGACTTTGATCATTAGAATTGTTCTACTTCTTAGTTTTTAGTGGTCTTAACAAGGATTTTAAGAGATTCTTCGATATAAGTAAGATCAGGTTGAATTTTGACTCCCAATACTATAAATGTTTTGAGGACTCTTGACGACATTTACGTAGTGCTGATACGTGAAATACGTTGTGTACGACTGCAAATCCCTCAGGGAGTTTAAGTTTATATGCTGAATTCCCGATCTGAGCAATTACTTCAAATGGCTTTATGTATATGGGGCTTCGCTTGCCAGTTACCCCAAAATGATACATTCCCTTTATAGAGCTGACCTTTATATATGCATGATTGCCAATTTGAATTCCAATATTTAGTGTTTGGTGTCATGGTATTTCTTTTGCCAGTCCTAGGCTATAGCTGTAATGACCCTAGGTCATTAATAAGGCAAACATTGAATTTCTGATCCGTTAAATCTCCTGCAAATTTAAGTTACTGTTAAATCTCCCGCTAAAAATAACTTTTCTGGAAGTTTTTCAAATTAATGCTGGAATAGAAATTAAGACTATCATTACCCATACTCAATTTAGTTAAGCACTACTTACCTCATTAAGCCAGAATCAATTGAAACAGATAGATTGTTTTAAAGCGTCGATAATAAAAGGTTAACAAAATATTTACCCCTGCCTGCGAGAAACGCATGAAAGGGCCGACGGTTTTGGAAGGACACACGAGTCGGTCCGCAATTCCCGCCGCAAGGAGCAGACGTGCGTTACATACGCATGCCCTACTTAAGCGCTAGAAGGCCGGACGATTTCCTCACAGCCCCCTCTAGCACTTCTCTCCCTTCTTTCGACGGTAAACGGCGTACCTGAGCAGACAGGAGCGCACCAGCAGACGACGCGACTAGCGGCCGACAGACGTCCCAGCGTGCACGGTGTGAACCCTCTTCTGCTTGATTCCTCTACGCTCGATCCCTCCCAGCGCCGATTCTCCTCTGCTAGGGAGCTTGACTCTGCGCCAACCTCCTTCGCACGATCCTACGTCGACTTCTTCGGCTCGATTCCGTGCTCTTAAGGTAAGAGCTCTGCCGAATCTCTTAAAGAAAGGGAAAAGTAGAAAGGGAAAAGTATGTGTCTATATATAGAAATGTATATAGATATAGAAATGTATATAGATATAGAAATGTATATAGATATATAAATGTATATATATATGTATATATATATGTATATATATATATGTATATACATATATATATATGTATATATATATATATGTATGTATTTATATATGTATATGCTTATATAATAATAATCATAATAATAATAATAATAATAAAATTAGAATAGAATAAATTAATTCGATTTTAAGTTTTATGAGTAGTATAATTCAGTGAATCTATTGTATCAAAAGCAAAACATTTATTTCCGTACATTAGTAAGCAAACCCTAAATGTCAAATCCCAGCTTTAGCTTAATTTTCAAATCATGCTATTAGAAGATTTAAGAGATAGAATTTAATGGGGTTAAACTTGTATATGCTTAAATTGAAAGTATAAACTAAGTGAATACTTAGCTATTTTAGATATCACCTATGAGAATGTGTTAGACTAGCAAAATCTATGCGATATACTAACTTCTATTTAATAGAATTTGATACATTTTCCAACCTATAAATACTTACATTCAAATTATGCATGAAATTTGGAATAAAATTAGGAGTTTTTAAGAAAGCATTGTTTAACTGAAAATCATTCTTATGACTTTGAGATTCTAAATATGTAAATTAAAATCAAGCTTAGGAACAGGAATGTAGGTCTTAAATCTTATAAATAAGATTCGTTGAATCACAACATTACTTTCAAAGTTTAAAAGAATTCCCAATTATAATTTTTGCAAACACATCAAGTTGTGAGTGATTCATCTAGTTAAGTCAAACAAAAAGGTACACTGGATATTACCTTTATGCTTTTCTAATGCTTTCTATCTTTTTGCTGCTTAAGCATCGCTTTGAACCTGTTTCATATTGTTACGTTTTACTCTTACTGCTAGTCATGTAAGAGAGATAAAAAGATGTTTATGTATATCTTCATGCTCTTCTTCTTTTTCTAAAGTGAATTCGGCCAATTTAGGGAGCACCCACCTTAGTGTCTCCTTCTCATTTTGGAGGTTGGTGATCTTCTTGTAAGAGACACAAACATGAACCTTGTCGAATTTTCACTGCGTGCCGCTTCCTTATCCTCCAATTCTCGAATCCGGTCTTCAAGAGTAGGGGGCCTAAAATTAGGTTCGTTGAAGTCCATTTGCCAAGGTCCTTCTTGGCTTAAGTCAATTTCCGAGTGTTCCGCCGAATGATTAGGGGAATTCATCTGTTAAGGACAAAAACTTATAATTCGTTGAATAATGACCTTATCTAGTTTTTCTACAAGATGTTGCCCTAATTATGCCTCATCGTGTCACTAGTTTTCTATACAATATTTTGTTCCTACCACAATCTTACTATGTCACTAGCTTTTCTATCATGTATTTTATTCCAGTGTATTTATATTTTAAATTGAATGATTTCTCAATTATAGTTTTTATGTCAAGTACTATTTTACTCTAACACTTCCAATCTTGCTTTGATACCAACTGTGACAGCCCAAACTCTTAAGCAACAAGGTATTGTCCATTTTAGCCTGAAAGGCCTCATGATTTTGCCCAAGAAGATAACTTCCCAGCAGGTCACCCATCCTGGGAGTGCTCCCACCTGAGCAATTCAAGTTTTGAAACTTCACCATTATCTGAAAAGGCGTCTCGATGTTTAAGAGTTTCACTTATTACTACTTAAGTGGGTCATCACAATAGCAATTCGACTTTTGATCAGCCTTATCTTTTTGTTCATTTCCTCAATTAACTAAAAGTCATATATTTGTACGTCCCCAACCTCTATCCAAGCTAGAGGAGTATTGCACTTCCTCCTATATAAGGTTTCATAGGGTGTCATCTCAAAACTTGATTGGTAGCTATTATTGTACGCAAATTCTACTAAAGGAAGATAATATTCTCAGCTACCACCAAAATCCAAGATGCTTAACTGTAATAGATCTTCCAGTATTTGATTAACATTTTTAGTTTGTCCATCTGTCTGTGGATGGAAAGCAGTGCTTAGTGCTAGTACGGTCCCTAAATCTTGATGCATTGCCTGCCAGAATCGAGATGCAAATCTGCTAACTCGATCCGAGACTATCACCTTTGGAATTCTATGGAGCCTGATTATTTTTTTAATATACATTTTGGCTAGCTTTTCCACCGAGTCTAATTGCTTAATATAAATAAAAAGGGCTGATTTAGTTAACGATCTACAATTACCCAAATCGCATCCGCTCCTTTACGATTCCTGCGCAAACCCATGACAAAGTCCATTGATATATCTGACCACTTCCATTCAGGGATTTCCAAAGGATGCAACAATCCTCCTGATCTTTGATGTTCAGCCTTTATAAACATCACCGTGGCATTTAACAATATAATCAGATACATTTCTTTTGAGTTCGGACTACTAGAAGGCTACATTAAAATTCCAATATATCTTGTTGTTTCGAGGGTGAACTGTATACTCTGAGTTGTGCGCTTCAGTGAGTATCTGATTTCGAATGTAGGCATTATTTGGGACCCAAATTCTATCCCCATAATATATATAAATGCTCACGTAGTTGTAAATCTATCATGCGTCCACTTTCTATGTTTGCTTTTAGTTTTGAATACTTTGTGTCATTTTCTTGGGCAACTGATATTTGTTGTAGGAATGTAGGTTCTATAGTATTAATATTGAGAAAATCATTTAATTATCCTCCCATGGTGGGTCTTATTCCTAGTTTCTGAAACTCTTCCACAAGGGACTTGTGATCATTTTATTCAAAAATACATTCCTGCTGAGGGCATCACTTACCACATTGGCCTTACCAGGGTGATAGAGAATACTTAGGTCCTAGTGGCAGATTAATTCCAATCACATTCTTTGCCTACAATTTAACTGCTTCTACATAAATATGTATTTTAGGCTTTGAAGGTCGGTGAAAATCTCGCATCTTACCCCGTACAAATAATGCCTCAAGATTTTTAAGGCAAATACAACCAAATTCAAGATCATGAAAATTACTGATGTCATTTTTCAGCAACCAACCAAACATAAGAGGATGTTAGTTTCATACAACCAACCAAACATAAAATGATGCTAGTTTTGTTAAACTAACCAAGTATCAATATGAATTAGACTAAAAGCGATGCTAAGCAGTAATGAAATGTCTATAAGTGCAAAAAGCAATATATATTGGATATCTTTTTCTCTATGCGTTCAATAGTCAATTGTTGATCATGTTTGCATAAGGTTTTCGTATTCAAGTAGTTTTTAAACGAGAATATTTATTTACCATATTATTAATAATGATAAATTATCGTTTGTAAAATTAAATAATTAAATAATAATATGATAAAATTTTTATAAGAAAATAAAAAACAATAATAATGATAAGGTGATAATATAATAGTACATAAAATATGATGATATAAAAGAAACTTCTCTCTTTATCTTTCTTCTTTCTTTCTCTTTTATTTTTTATTTTTTTTTCTCTCTCTTTCTCTTATATAAAATTATCATAGCTTCTTTCTCTCTCTCTCTCATATGAAATTATCATCTCTTCTTTCTCTCTCTTTTCTTTTATATTATACTAAAAATTATAATAATAACAATAATAATAATAACTTTAATGAAAATGATAAAAATAAAATGACAAAAAAAAATTGCAATAATAATAATAATAATAATAATTAACAGAATGAAAATGATAGTAAGAAAATTTGTAATAATAACAATAACAATAATAATATTAATAATAATAATAATTAATAGAATGGAAATACTTGAAAAAAATTGATTGTAAAGAAATTGCAATAATAATAATAACAATAATTGATAGAATGGAAACTTGACCAAAAGAAATATCTTGATGCAATGAACACACCCGGACCAAAAAATTTCAATTTTGAGCTATATTTTATTTTATATTAATTTTTGAGGATTAAAACTTGAAAAATTAATTATGGTTAAACCGGATCTCCAAATTTGACGAAACTTTTTAAATAGTCTTTTCCTAATATTCTTAATTCAACATGACTAAAATTACTGATTTGGACTTAAATTTAATTTTTTAATTGTTTTAATTTTAAAAATTCAGAAATTAATTTAGGAGCATCTGTTATTCAGATTACTCCCAAACCTGTATATTCTAATCATAAGAAAATACTCTATATAATAGTATATTTTGTTTGACCTAATTTTGCAGTAGCCTAGAATCCTAATCTTTTTTAGTCAGATTTAATCCTAATTAACCTAGTAATGACATCGGGTCGTAACAGTGAGATTCACCTCTTGACCGCTCCAAGTCTCCTCGGATATTGTAATGACTCTAGGTTATTTTAAGAAAGACATTAAATCCCCGTCAAACTCAAATTCTGTTTATCTCCTGCAAATTTCAGTATTTCGTTAAAAAGTCCCGCTTTAACTTGTTTTCGTCAAATTTCCCGCTATTCATCAAAATTTCTGTTACGTATTAATTGATTGAGGAAGTTTCTTAAAACCAATTAATGATAAAATGAAATTTAAGAATGGCCATTAATCTCATATTTAAATTAGGAAAATATTAATCCGAAATCAGAGAATTATAAGTCTCCTTCCTCTTCCTGAAACTATCAACATTTAAGCCGACGGTTCCATGAGGAAATATGGAGTCGACAGCGAGCAGTTTATGAGACTTACGAGATTTAGTCAGCTTAATCGGCGGCACCTATGCCGCCTAGAGTGGACGTGTGTTACATACGCACGTCCCATTTAATCGCAAAGAGCCGCTCGATCCTTCACTCGGACGCGGTTTGGCAGTAGAAGGCGCACCGAAGTCAGCAGGGAGGCAGACGAACGATTGGGCAGCCAACTTCTTCCCATCGCCCGATCTAGGCACGCACAATCTTCCCCTCTTACTGCTCGACAGAGGCGCAGACCGAAGAAGAGACGGACCTTGCCGTCGACGTCTCAATGATTCGCACGATTCTGCTCTGCGCCGATCTCTTCTTTCCCTGCGCTCAATCCCTCTCTCCGCTCGACTCTGCACCGACTTCTCCCCTCGATTCTGCACCAATCACTTAGCTTCTGTGTCGACTCTTGTTTGCGCTCAATTTTTGCAGCAGGTAAGAAACTCTATTGCTTCCATGTTTATATAAGCACTTAATTAGGTATTAGCAAATGAATATTTAAGTCAATAATAAAACTAGAATAAAATAAATTAATTTGGCTTTAAGATTTATGTTTCAATTTTCATGAGTAGTATCATTCAATTAAATCTATTGTATGCTGGATCAAAAGCGAAGCATCTATTTTCATGCATTAGTAGCAAACCCTAAATATTTAATCTCAGCTTAAGTTTAATAATTAAATCATTCTATTAAAAGATTTATGAAATAGAATTTAATATGGTTACTCATTAAAGTTGTATATTAATTTGGTATGTATGCTTAGGTTGAAACTATAAATTGGGTGAGTACTATGCTATGTCACCTGCAACTAAATTTCTATATGAGTGTGTTAGACTAAGAAAATTCTATGCAATATGCTAACTTTTATGTTATTTGATACATTTGATTCTAACCTATAAATCCCTGCATTCAATTATGCATGAAATTGGGAACAAAATTAGGAGTTTTAAGAGAGCATTGTTTAGCCTAAAATTCTTCCTATGACTTTGGATTCTAAGTAGGTAAATTTAAAATCAAGTTTAGGAACCGTAATGCAAGTTCTAAATCTTATAGATAGGTCGTTGCAAAGTTTAATAAAATTTCAATTATAATTTTTGCACACATCAAGGTTGTGAGTGAATTGTCTTGTCAAGTCAAACACAAAAGGTATACTGGAAATTATTTTTATGCTTTTTACTATCATTTGCTGCTTAAGCACCGCATTGAGCCTATTTTGTATTGCTACTTGATGCATTATTCTTACTACTAATGATGTAAGAGAAACAAAATGATGTTTATGTATATTGTGAATGTTGCAAGAAGGGTTCCAAAACGAAGCATGAATAAGTTAGGGACGGGGCTAGTCCTCGGGAGCTATAAGGGTGCCAGATGAAGGTTATGCTTAAATACATGTTTATTGCCATTTGGAGCCTTTAAGGGGGCCCAAGTGAAGGTTTATGCTTAAATGCATATGAACCCAGCCTCATGATTCTGGCTTTTCCCATCAGAACTGCTATCATTGCTTCATAATATCATAGACATAAACATAAACTTGAACTTTTATGCAATTATTGCTTTTCCGTTTGAAAATTTGGCATGTGATAAGAAAATATTTATTTTGCAGGAGTTATGATTATCTTTTTGCTATAAACTATATTTTCCTGTAATTAATATCATTTTTGCCTTTCGCTTTTGCTTAAAGTATATTTTTAATTTCCTTTGTATTTAGTGTAACGACCCAATGTCGTTATTTTTCAAATTAGATCAGAGCCCGCTTCAGACATCTAAACTTTGGGGAATTTCAAATTAGGGCAAACAAAAATACCCTTAGATAAGAATAATTTTTAAGATCAAAGTGCCCTAGTTTGGGAGAAATCCGAATAACGAAAACTCCCATTTTATTTTCTAAATTATTTAAATCCTAAAAATCAAGAACATTGAAATACATGTCAGAATTCATTGATTTTAGTGTCGTTGTGTTAAGTTTATTATTTAAAGGTTACTCGAGAAGTTTCATCAGATTCTGAGCGCCGGATTTATCATGGTTAATTTCTGAAGTTTTAAACTTCAGAAATTAATTAAAAATAAAATATCTGTCCGAATCGAAAAATTTTCGACGCGAGGGTGTTCGTCATGTCATAACACACTTCGGTGCCAAGTTTCGTTGTATTTGGACGCCGAACGGCGGAAAAATGCGAATAATTTAACTCTAAGTAATACTTGAGTTTTTTTTTTTTTTTAATTTCCCTAATCTCCTTCCCCCCGTTTGCCCCCCACCCCTGCTTTCCCGCGATGCTCACCCGGCAGCGTCTGGCGTGGAACCTTCCTTGCCAGGAAGGGCTGCCTGCGCCGTTTTTGGCGCAGGCTAGTCGGCCCACCTGGCCGACCCCCCGCCCCCCCTCTACATAAGCCCTCCCCTTCCTTCCATTCCCCCCACAGCCCTCTCCCCTTCCAAACCCTAAACCTACAGCCCCTCCTTCCCTCTTGCAGCCCCTCCTCCCCCTCACAGCAGCCCAGCAGCAGCCGTCCCTCAGCTTGTTGCAGCCCAGCCCTCTCCTGCAGCCAACCAGCAAGCAAGAAGGGCCTCCAGAAGCCCCCGGCCAGCCCTCCAGTGGAAGCCGGTCACCTGATAACCCTCTCCGGCCGCTGCTAGCTTGTTGCAGGCCCCGGCCAGCCCTCCAGCGGCAGCCGATCAGCTGATAACCCTCTCCGGCCGCTTCCAGCTTGCTGCAGCCCCCGACCAGCCGTCCGACCACCCCTCTCCGACCTCCCTGTGCTTTCCGGCAATCCTAATCCTAAAGGTAAGTTGATAAATTTAAAAGATATAAAAAGGAGAAGAGAAAAGAAGAGAATTTTTCTATGTTCTTATAATTTATACCTACTTAATACTTATTATGATAATAATGAAGATATAATGTCATTCACATTAATATGGTTTATATTAATTAATAATGAAAATTATATATATGTTATAAAATGACTATAATTTCAGTTAAGCGTTTTCATTTTTGACAGTCATTTTTGTAACGTTCTTTCATTCCTATATTATTGTTGTCATTAAAATAATGATAACAATAATATTGTATCAAATATGATTATTATCCTTAGCAAATTAATAAATGCTATAATAAACATTACTGCCATTGCAGTATCTTAAAAATCAGACTTCAAGAAAACGAAAGAAAAATATAATCGAAATGAAAATAAATGTTACTCTTAAAAATATTGGTTGAGAGCTAATTTAAAAATATTCAAAACCTAAATGCAGATTGAGCGAACTGTCACTCATCCGAACTGTCGAACTGTTGAACTTTCAAACTTAATGAACAAGGTACCAGATGTTTTTTATTACTCTTGTTTAAATATATTTTTCTGCTCAGCATCGCACAAATTTGATAAAAGTGCTTTTTAAAGTCACATAAAATGATATATGGGTTTTATATTGCTTTATACTTTTTATCTGATCAGAATTTAAGAATGGCCATTAATCTCGTATTTAAATTAGGAAAATATTAATCTGAAATCAGAGAATTATAAGTCTCCTTCCTCTTCCTGAAACTATCAACATTTAAGCTGACAGTTCCAACAAGGAAAGATGGAGTCGGCAGCGAGCGGTTTCTAAGACTTCCAGAGTTTAGTTGGTTTAATCGGCGGCACCTATGCAGCCTGGAGTGGACGTGCGTTACATACGCACGTCCTATTTAATTGCAAAGAGCCACTCGATCCTTCAAAAGAACGCGGTTCAGCAGTAGAAGGCGCAGGCGAGCGCACCGAAGTTGGCAGGGAGGCAGACGAACGATTGGGTAGCCAAATTCTTCCCATCGCCCGATATAGGCACGCACAATCTTCCCCTCTTACCGCTCGACAGAGGCGCGGACTGAAGAAGAGACTGACCTTGCCGCCGACGTCTCAATGATTGCACAATTCTGCTCTGCGCCTATCTCTTCTTTCCCTACGCTCGATCCCTCTCTCCGCTCGACTCTGCACCGACTTCTCTGCTCGACTCTGCGCCAATCACTTAGCTTCTGCGTCGACTCTTCTCTGCACCCGATTTCTGCAGCAAGTAAGAAACTCTACTGCTTCCATGTTATATAAGCACTTAATTAGGTATTAGCAAATTAATATTTAAGTCAATAATAAAACTAGAATAGAATAAATTAATTTGGCTTTAAGATTTATGTTTCGATTTTCATGGGTAGCATCATTTAATTAAATCTATTATATGCTGGATCAAAAGCGAAGCATCTATTTCTGTGCATTAGTAGCAAACCCTAAATGTCTAATCTCAGCTTAAGTTTAATAATTAAATCATTCTATTAAAAGATTTATGAAACAGAATTTGATGTGGTTACTCATTAAAATTGTATATTAATTTGGTATGTAAGCTTATGTTGAAACTATAAATTGGATGAGTGCTATGCTATGTCACCTGCAACTAAATTTCTATATGAGTGTGTTAGACTAGGAAAAATCTATGCAATATGCTAACTTCTATCTTATTTGATACATTTGATTCTAACCTATAAATCCCTGCATTCAATTATGCATGAAATTGGGAACAAAATTAGGAGTTTTAAGAGAGCATTGTTTAGCCTAAAATTCATCCTATGACTTTGAGATTCTAAGTAAGTAAATTTAAAATCAAGTTTAGGAACCAGAATGTAAGTTCTAAATCTTATAAATAGGTCGTTGCAAAGTTTAATAAGATTTCAATTATAATTTTTGCAGACACATCAAAGTTGCGAGTGAATTGTCTTGTCAAGTCAAACACAAAAGGTACACTAGATATTTTGTATTGCTACTTGATGCATTATTCTTACTACTAATGATGTAAGAGAAATAAAATAATGTTTATGTATCTTGTGAATATTGCAAGAAGGGTTCCGAAATGGAGCATGAATAGGTTAGAGACGCGGCTAGTCCTCGGGAACTATAAGGGTGCCATCTGGAGCCTTTGAGAGGGACCGGGTGAAGGTTATGCTTAAATGCATATTTATTGCCATCTGGAGCCTTTAAGGGGGCCTAGGTGAGGTTTATGCTTAAATGCATATGAACCCAGCCTCATGGTTCTGGCTTTGCCCATCAAAACTGCTATCATTGCTTCATAATATCATAGACATAAATATAAACATGAACATTTATACGATTATTGCTTTTCCATTTGAAAATTTGGCATGTGACAAGAAAATATTTATTTTGCAGGAGTTATGAATATCTTTTTGCTATAAACTATATTTCCCTATAATTAATATCATTTTTGCCTTCTGCTTTTGCTTAAAGTATATTTTTAATATCCTTTGTATTTACATTAATGCATTATTTTTATAATGCCAGATCAAATACAGGTGGAGGAGGCTGATATAGTTTAAAGTCATGGCGCGAGAAATTAACGAATTCTAACTGCCCCTTCAAGGGATAATTATTTGTTGTATCATGAAAGTTATGTAATAAATTCTGGATATTATTTACTTTAAATTGAATGAATATTATTTCTTATGGTTAAATGGCTCTGGATGTATTTAACTACTATTTTACCTAACCGCCAATATGATCCTGCGGAAAGATGCATCCGATGTTATATTGGTTGTTACCAATCTAACATGGGTCATCACAGTTGGTATCAGAGCAGGATTAGATATGTTTAAGTAAAATATTACATAAAACAGAGCCTAAGAAAAATTCATTCAATTTAAGCTAAGATTTTCATAACATTACATATATTGATAAATGACAATCATAAATAATGACATGAATTTAAGATGATATGATTTGACAACTTAGGCACCTTTAGCAATCATCCTTAGTAAACGAAAAATATGTGAGGTTAAACAAGAACGTTGCAATCCCTTGCCATGATTAGGATTATTTCACAAATGCAAAGTGATTTATTCTCTTATGCATCCATTCGGTGCTATGATTTTAAACCATTCGAGAACTAGTGAATGGCTCTGGATGTGTTTAACTGCTATTTTACCTAACCGCCAATATGATCCTGCGAAAAGATACATCCAACGTTAGCTTGGTTGTTACCAATCTAACATGGGTCATCATAGATATCCCTTATTTCACTGGAACAGAAGGACCCCTATTAATCAGATAAGTTGCAGTATTTATTGCCTCTGCCCAAAAATTGCTTTGGCAATTACATGTAGTCTCATACTCCTGACATGCTCTATAAGAGTTCTTTTTATTCATTCTACACAATTTTGCTGAGGGATTCTTGGAACAGTGAATTCCCTCTAATTCCATTCAGTGCACAAAATTCTTTAAACTCTTTATCACAGTACTCGCTGCCATTATCTGATTTCAGGCACTTAAAGCTTCAATCCTGTCTCATTCTATACTAAGGCTAACCACTTTTTAAATACATCGATCACATCAAATTTTTGTTTTAAGAAATAACACATACCTTCCTGGTATGATCATTAATGAAGGTGATAAAGTAGTTCCACCAAGGGAAAATGTGGAAACTTGTCCCCACACATATGTATGTACCAATTCCAGCTTTTGGGACTTAAAATCTCTCTCACTCCTTGAGAAACTTACTTTCTTTTGTTTGTCGTATACACAACTTTCACAAAATTCTAAATCAACAGATTTTGACTCTGGAATCTTTCCTCAGACTGTAGTGACACTAAGCCTTTCTTGTTCATGTGACCTAGCCTTTGGTGCCATAGACTTGCATCGACCTGTTTAGCTACTAGAATGGAGTCAGACATTTTATTAATCATGTAAATTTTTTCATCCATATTCTCACGCACTACAACAAGAGCACTCTTTGTCACTTTCCAAAAATCTCCTATGAAACTCGTACTGTAGCTTTCACGAGCTAACTGGCTAACATAAATTAAATTTCTCTTTATACATGAAAGATGTCTAGCATCCCTTAGCATCCACACCAATCTGTTTGTTAATATGATATATGCGTCACCATTGTCTATTATGTTGCACGCCTTGTTGTTACCAAGATAGACCATCCCCAAATCACTTTTGGTATAATTCTTGAGAGTTTCCTTTGACGAGGTTGCTTGAAAGGATTCACCCGAGTCCACAACCAAGGACTAAACAGTGACAAGAGATAAAACCAATGTCTCCTGATCTTCTTTCATTGTGACATTTACTGAAGGATTTTTCTCTTTGTTTCCATGTGCATTTTTAGAGCAAAACAATCCTTCAAATGTCCAGACTCCCTGTAGTGCCAACAATCTATTTTTCCTTTGCACAGCTTTGATTTCCTACGCCTTGACTTGGACCTATTTCTGTTGAACTTCCAATATGAACTTCTTCCTCTAAATTCTGCATTTAAGGCTGAAGTAGACGCTTCACCATTGGAGTGTTTCTTACTTCTTCATTCAACAGCAGCCCGATAATGTGATCGATAACTTGGCATTTCCAGAAGAATTGCTAAATGCAGTCACCAGTCCGTCCTAGCTATCTGGCAAAGAAGACATGAGCAACAAAGCTCTAACTTCGTCGTCGAAGTTGATTTCCACCGAGCTTAATTGGCTTGTTACATTATTGAACTCATTCAAATATTCTGTCGCTGAGTCGCCATTTGCCATCATGTTGAATAGCCTCTTCATCAGAAATAATTTGCTAGAAGCCGAGGGCCTTTCATACATTCAAGGGCCGACATGAGAACGACAGATGTCTTTTATTAAATGCAACGGACGAGGATAAAGAAAGATGTATCAAGCCTAGTGTCGTTGTGTCGAGAACTTTCTATTCGCCTTTCGACATGGTTTTAGGTTTCATTTCGAATCATTCAAATGGCAAGTATAGCTTCTTCTGATAGAGAAAATCTTCCATTTGCATCTTCCAAAATGCGAAGTTTGTGGTGTTGAACTTCTCAATCTTGTGTCTCATTTCATCAGTCATTGCTCCCACTCAAGCTAACAAACCCTAACACAAAATAACACTTTGATACCACTTGCCAACAAAATCCCTAAGATCGGGGTTTGACCACTGAGAGTCACCAAAGTAAACACAAAATATAAACCAACACAAACAATTGAAAATCACAGCACAAGTACTCAATTACACAAGCATACAATCACAAAATTTTATAGGAAAAACCCAAAAATGGAAAAAACTGCTGAGCCACACCACCACAAGAAAATTCACTATTTAAGAAAGAAAATATAAAGTTACAAATAACTTATTAATCTCAAGAGCAAGAAAAAATCACCACCTTTGGCTTCTCGATCTCCTTCTCCCCTAAAATTTCTCTCCAAGCTCTCACTCTAGGGTTTTACCTTGCTTAACCTTCAAGAACTCTCAATCAGATTTTGGCAGAATCTTGAACCCTAAAACAATGTTTAACTATTTATATAAGGACCTAAGACAGTCCTTAGGTGCCCTAAAATAGGCTAAAGCCATGTCATAAGTAGATTGCATTTTCGTCTGGCGCCGTGGAGCGCCTTTGTGCCAAGTTCTCGATCTGTCTAACGCCTGGACGCGCCTCAACGCCTGATGCTCGACGTGTCTGGCACATGGGAGCGCCTCAGCGCCTGATGCTCTACGTGTCTGGCACATGGGAGCGCCTCAGCTCCTGGCACTCGACCTATCTTGATCCTCCTCCTTCCCGAAAACCTTCCAGACTCCCTTAGCGCCACCATGGACCCTCTAAGTAGTCTCCACAACTCAATAGCAGGAGGAGCAGCTACGAGAATTTTCAAATCATTTGTTGTCACGATTTCAAGCAGTTGCAACAACCACCCAGCATAGATTTCTTCGTGTGCAGTTCCCTCATCAGGTTTTCAAAGATCATGGGTGTTAGCTTCAACGTGAGCCTTTCAGTGCACGATGGCAAGAATTGTGGACAACTTAACCAATTTGGTGAGTCACGATTCTCACATACACGAAAGAGGTGAAGCTGATGCTATCAGGTATTCTAAATTCATGCATGTAATCGGCACCTTAGATATGGCGAAGGTGTGAACGACACTTGATAGTGTGTGAAGGGCAGGGTGTCAATTGTTGGTGACTAAGCGTCATGAGAAACACGTGTAGCATGCATACAAGTTGGAGCTAGTTGAGGAGTGGTGTTGTTTTTCTTATTTTTTGGGAAAATTTTTATTTAGCCCCTCTATTTTTATCATCTCAAATCAGTCCCTATAATTTTATTTTTCTAAGATTTCTTAAAATTCTATTTTAAGGGTCATTTGATTTGACGTCAGGTGAAAAGTTAGTAAGATAGAACATTATAATTCATATAACATGTTATACTTTGTTCAGTATTATTTAAATAACAAAAGTCAATATTATTTAAATGTATTATGTTTGGTTCATTATCATTCATATTATGTTACACATGTGATAAGATTACCCCCAACAGTAAGATATAAATATAAAGTATAGAGGTGCTTAGGGTGAAGCACAACAACCCAACCAACGAAGAACAAATCAATTGACAGGGGCGAAGAGGAATCGAGTCAGTAAGGATTCAATAGGAACTAATAGAGAAGTGTGATGACCCAGGTTAGATTGGTAACAACCAAACTAACATCGGATGCATCTTTCCGCAGGATCATATTGGCAATTAGGTAAAATAGCAGTTAAACAAACATCCAAAGCCATTCAAATATAAGAAATAACATTCATTCAATTTAAAGTAAACTATATCCAATATTTATTACATAACTTTCATAATACAGAAAATCATTAACTCTTAAAAGGGCAGTTAGAATTCGTTAATTTTTCCCCTGCAATGCCTTTAAACTATATCAACCGCCTCTAGCTGTATCAGATCTGGCATTATAAAAATAATGCCTTAGTGCATATTCTAAATAAAATGAATATTAAAAATATACTTAAAGCAAAGCGAAAAGCAAAAATGATAACAATTACAGAAAAAATATAATTTATAGCCAAAAAGATAATCATAACTCCAGCAAGATAAATGTCATTTTGTTATATGCTAAATTTCAAATGAAAAGGATATAATAGTGTAAAAATTCATGTTTATGTTTATGACTTATTATTATGAAGCAATATTAGCAGTTCTAATGGCAAAGCCAGAACCATGAGATTGGGTTCATAAAAATGCAATTAAGCATGACCTTCACATGCGCCCCTTAAAGGCTCCAGATGGCACCTTCACCTGGGCCTCTTTTAAGGCTCTAGATGGCAGCCTTCACCTGGGCCCCCTTTAAAGGCTCCAGATGGAATCATATATGTAATTAAGCATGATCTTCACCTGGGCCCCCTCAAAAGCTCCAGATAGCACCCTTATAACTCCTGTTGAACTAGCCCTATCCGTAACTTAAATTCAAACTTCGTTTCAGAACTCTTTGCAACATTCACAAGGTACATAAACATCATTTTTGTCTCTCTTACATGATTAGCAGTAAGAGTAAAGCATTAAATAGTAATATAAACAGGTTCAGAGCGATACTTAAGCAGCAAAAAGGTAGAAAGCATAAAATTAATATCCAGTGTACCTTTTGTGTTTGACTTAACTAGATGAATCACTCACAAACTTGATGTATCTGCAAAACTTATAATTGAGATTTTATTAAACTATGAAACTATCGGTTTATAAGATTAGAACTAGTATTCGTGTTTTTAACGTAAGTCTATATCTCACATGGCATAAGAGTAAATTATTCAATAAGAAAGTCTAATTCATAACTCTAATTTATTATATTTAAACTAAAATCATACTTGATTAGACTTAAAGAATTTAAGCAACCTTATCTGAAAGAATCATATTACAATGTTGGAGAAAAAGGGGTCTAATTGAATCAATAATAATTTTACTAAACCTCTCTTTACCAACACCGAACCCATCTATTATGTTAGAGTAGCAAGATATGAAAACTCCTTTAGTTATTATTTATGATTAAAATCAATATGAACTCAAAAGCTTAGCGTACATTAAAGTATAAGGTAGGATAGGATGATTATTAATTTGATATTGACAAAAGGAGTTATAACTGACTTCATTATATGACATAGATACTAGTAACCCTTATTTTCATTAAGAATTTATCAAATAGCTGATTTGAACTTATTAGATCTGTTCCTAGTGTTAGCTAGTCAGACCTAATCATTATACTGCAATTTAGATTTTAAATCCCAATAATACTAATATGAAGGATTGACTGAATTCACGAACAATTCTTCATAAAAATAATAACTAAAACCTATCATAATAATCAAAATAATAATTTTCATTTAAAAGTTTAACCCACTATAAAAGATTTTAACATAACAAAATAAGGGGCAAAGTGAACTAGTAGGCCAAAGCAAATCCCTAACTATTGATTTTGATTATCATTATTATTTATTATTATTATTATTATTATTTATTATTATTATTATATATATATACATATACATATTCTATCCTTTTAACTGATCGATCAGAGCTTACCTTACGTTAGTCGAGCACACAGATTGGTGCATAGAAGAGTCGACACAGAGCAGAACCAAGCGGGCAAGGATCGGGCGCAGGCAAGAAGACCGAGCGGAAAGAAGGGATCGAGCGATTCCCTGTGACGTCATCGGGTCTCTGTCGAGCGGAAAAAGAAATCGGCGCAGAGACGGGAGGGATCGTGCGAGTGCGTTGGGGTGTCCACCGTGCTCTCGTCGGCTCCTGCTGATCGCGCAAGATGCTGCTATCGAAGCGTCTTTCCGTCAACTCAGGTATGCCCCTATAGTCGAGCGGAAGAGAGGGAGAGGCGAGAGGAGGTAGTGAGAATCGAGCGGTCTTCCGGTGCTTTAATAAGGCGTGCGTGTGTAACGCACACCTGCTACATTGCGCTGAAACGCGCGAGGGCTTTACGGGAGGCATTCGATATGATTGAAAGTTGCGTGATTATGGTGGCCGAAACGTCTCGCCATTTTCCTTAAATGACGGTTGGCTCCTTTATGCGTCGATAACGTTTCTTCCTCCTTCCTAATTAAACTTATTAATCAATTTTTTTTTATAGCTAACGATTTCCTAAAGGGTCGTCCACCTTGATTGATTCCGTGTTTTTAATGAGGTAGATAACGCGTAATGGTTTAAATGACATATAAATTTCTATTTCAATTTTAAAAGAATTGGAAAACTTACCAAATTAAGGGTTGCAACTGAAAATTAAGTTTTAGCGGGAGTTTTAACGGAATTTCAGATTTGCGGGAAAGTAACTTCTCCCCAACAAATGACCTAGGGTCTTTATCTTTGAAAGACTGCACAAAAGGCGAGCTTACGAATGCGATCACGAACCCTCCCATCCATACATTATGTGTCCTTGTCTGGCAAAGGTGGAGGCGGAGCTGCGTCGGCGAGCTTCGGGGAAGTGAAGCACTCTAAACTAATCGAGACAAAATGTCGCGATGTTACCTGAACGCCAAATGTGGTCTACATTCAGATAACATTTGGGAGTGGCATATTTGAAAATTTGAGATGTCACAGATGAGATAGCATTGAACCAAACAGCTCCAATTTCAATGACATCTTTAAATAACATAGCATTACAAATAGATGACAACAAACTAACAACCCCTTAATCTCTTCCCATTTCAAAAAACCCAAGAATATATGTTGCCCTCTCATCCAACACATCGATCCTCCTTCACAAAATTGATGCAAGCTCCAACAACGACATAGCGCGAGTCAGCTCCAGCGACAGCTTCGAGCGTCTGCTCAACGACGACATTGCGATATCTCGTGATAACATTGATATAGCTGTACGATTAAAAAGATAGCCACAAAATTTGAAAATTGTATAGAGATGTAGAAAAATAAGAGCTGGAGGTCCATTTTTTTTATTTTATACTTTACTCGTAAACATTATAGAGTCAATCTATAAGCAAGTGCATATTGACAATTCATGCACTCCATATCCTAAATAGTTGGTATATGACATTTGCTGCTGTCAAATATAATTTTAAAAAGAGTTTCATTAGCGCATACAAAATTTAATGCAGAAGCAAAATTATACCTTCTCCTACGTACTCTACCACAAAGTCACCTTTTTCAACAGATTCCAAGGCAACTGCTCCCCAGCCACAAAAATTTGTCTGTAAGAGAACATGGATTATTCATGTACTGTCAGAGTTGAAGTGCTCAATATAAATATTGATATATTCATTTTAATTTATATGTGACATAACAAAACATGTTTATCAATGAATGAATTGACAATTTCATTTACAACCAAGATGAAAATGGCATGCAAAGCAAAGAACCAAAGTACACCCTATTTGTGTCATAAAGAATTCCATTGCCCAAACAAAAATACATGATGCATTTTAATGGAAACCCTTTGCTGTCGGCATACATTTGTATAAGAAAAAAAAAGCACAAACTTTATGCAGTATTGGATTGTATTATATAAACAAATGCAAATGTGCAATACTAAAAAAATTCTAGAATTCAGAATAAATATAATGAAATTTTTTACTGAATAATTAATTATTATATTTCTCATTTAATCAAAATTCAATATTAGCAATTCAAAATGATACATGAAAAAAAAAATTACCATAAATATCTAACATATATGTAGTTTACTATAAGTTTGTAAAAATGAGAATTTTTCATACGATGAAAGACAAACGGTAGTTTTGTTAAAATATCTAATAAGTACTTCACCAAAATTACTTGGTCTTAAATTAGAACCAAAATGAAGAATTGAGGGAATTGGGCAAATTGAGTACTGGGACTAAATTAGATTTATTGAATAATTTGGAATTAAATTGATCAAATTAAAATAATCAAGGACAATTTTGTTGATAATGTAATTTGTCAAAATAGTTCCTCAACTATTTCAGTTTAACTAATTTAGTCCCAATCTACTCAATGAGTCCAATTTTGTCTAGCACAACCACTCATTTTGATTCTAATTTAGTTCCAAAAAATGATAAATTATAGGACAAACCCAGCTAAAGATATAGTTATGGGTTTAAATTGGATGTGTTAAATAATTGAAGGGCTAAATTGGGTAATTGAGTAGTTTAAGATTAAATTGATCAAATTGAAATAGTTAAGTAACTATTTTGGCATATTACTCTGCACAATGTTATAAAAGAAAATGCTGCCTTCACATGAAAATACATGCATGCAAATAGGTGGATTGAAGGGAACTGCAACCAAGAAATGAACATGAAAAATTCAACTGAATAAGGGATTCCAGAAATTAGTACAATATAAAGCATTAAAACAGACAAGCATTCACTTAAAAGTAGATGATCTCCCATTACAGAGTATGAATATTAATTAGATTTCTAGCTGTTAATTTTTGCACACAGAGTTAAAGAGTACGAGGTTTTTGTAATTTGGAGCAGTTAATAGATCTAATGTTCAATTTATTTTGGTATTGTAAATAAGAATTGAGGAATATTCAGAACTCAATATTAGTGGCTAACTAAAGTTTTAATCAGAAGCGCAATTCCTTGTATTTTCAAAGTTTGGTTCTACGACCAAGAGACTAGAAGAATTATAAGAGTGTTACCTCCTTATGCAAGCAAGAGACTTGCATTTTTGATGATTTATTTTCTACCTTCTTCCTCATCTTCATTCCTACAAATATTCCATTTAATTTAAAAGTGTGACTTAGTTAAATCATTTATACTATAAATGAGAACTATGACAGTAATTGTCTCGACACTTAAGCAAATCTCTCAGTCCTATTCAAAAGACTGGCCTTATATATTTAAGGGAAATCTGACAGTCTTATTCAATAGACTGGCTTTATATATTTAAAAGCACTATTACAACCAAACATAATTTCATTCTAACGCGACAACAAATAGATAACAAGGCATTGAATTCAGCAGCACCAAGCCAAGTTGCACTAGGTCAAGTCAGCAATTATTTTTTTGTCAAGAAATTGACTTCACAAAAATAAATTTATATGTAAGATTCATGCCCAAGCGAATAATTCAAACAAAGAATGAATAGAGATTTGCAAAAATAGCATAGAAAAACAAAACCAAATTAAGGAAAACTAATAGGAATATATTCAACTAAAAACACCAGAACTTTGAGTTCAAAGCCTAGTAAGTTTATTTGCATAGTTGAATGATATTATTCATATATTTGGACATAGTAGTACATTTGAACACATAAGATAACATATTCTTAAGCAAGTTACAGAGATAAAGAGTTGATATCAAAATTTCTATGCAAATGTTACATGAGAAAAAAATACAAGAATGACAACTAATTCTAAGACATGAAAATCTTACCTTGACAACCTTGATCTTTTTTTCTTTACGAAATGGCCTGTTTGTGCACATTTCTGAGCAATGACAGAATTTCGTGCAACTGAGCGACAAACCTCTGTCACAATCAAACAAATTATTTTACAAGGTAGAATTCATGGTTAAGTAAGAGATAATAATATTGCACAGATCTCTTTTTCTTCCTTTTTGTTCTATGGAAATGATATAAGCAGTGAAGTTCTTTTTTATTTTAGACAGTCACACAGCAGTTAATGCACGTGTTCTAAGAAAATATTAATAGGGATATGCTATATTAAAAGATGATGGTCTTGGGAACATCAATTTTAACATATATTGTTAGGTGTATGGATAATTTTAAGTGTGCAAAGCAAGGAATTAGAAGGCAAATTCTGAAACAGCGACAATCTAAAGACCACAAGTCATATTTCATCACCAAAGGCTGGCACTAGACCAACCCCTTGCATTGGGGTTAATGATGTGCCATGAAAATTAACATCGAGATGTTAACTATGATGGCAGATAATTAGCCATAACAAGATAGCTCTGCAAAGTTCTAGAAATAGGTTTCGACAAAGGGCAGTTGATGATGGTCAGACAAGTATTGACGGAGCTCTGTTTAAGTCATTGACCTTCCTCAATATTGATTGTTTTGAAATGGATTGTTTTTCATGATTTGAGAGGGAATTCAAGGGAAACATCTATGCATGATGTTCTAACAATATTAAAAAAACTTGAAGGATATTAAGAGAGTTTTGAGATAAATTGGCCTCTTCTTCTCCAAGGTTTGGTTTTACTTCCTCTTCCTTTCTTTAAGTTTAATAACAAAAGAAACTTTAGTATGGTTTGTGAATGTCGTTGAATCATTGCAAAATTACATTTAATCTCTATTTTGGAAATATCCAGCATTTATCATTTCTATGTTTATTCTTTCTTATGTGATCCAATGATGAGAAGATCTAACGGCAACCGTAGCTCCCAAGAATTGGCATTAGAGCAAAAATGAACCTAAAGAGTTGGTTGAATTTAGTGAAATAAAAATTTGAAAAAAATAGTATCATAACAAAAGGTTCAAAAAAGAGTTTGTGAATGATGATTGAAGAAGAAAAGGTGAAAATTGACAAGGATGCTACGCTTTAGGAGGTATAGCTAGAGAATTAATTGTAGTAGAAGTTGTGCCAACCTTGTATGAGGTGAAGCTATAAAGGTTGAAATGAGAGTAGTATAATCATGATTGGCAAGCACCTGAAATGTGCTCCTAACTTTGGCAAAAATGTGGCTTTCTTGTGTTATTCGATGTTATATCAGACACTACCTCTCTATCCTCTCTCTCCCCCACCCATCCTTCACATCCAATGCTCACCAGAACAAGAACAAGAGCTCTTTAGCACTGCCCCATACTCGATCTCTACAACCTAATCCTACTACCTACAACCAAGCAAATAAACTTGATCACTGGAGACAAGCAATGGACGCCGAAATCATGGCCCTCAAAAACCAACAAACATGAGATTTAGTTCCCCAAACCTGGCTCAACCAGCCCTTGGATACAAATGGAACGACCCGATGTTGGGTTAGTGAAACTAAGCCAATATTAGGTGCTAATCCAATATAAGTGGTCACATTTGCTAAGGATTTTATTGAGTGCAACACATATGTAATTATAATACAATTGAATAAGCGAATAAATACAACATAGCATCCATAATCTCATACATTTAAAATGACTGGAAAAGAAAACATGCATCACAGAAAAAGAAATAAAAATCATCTACATACAATAGTTTTATTACAACTGAATTTTAAAAGTAAACTCTCATCCTCATTAGGGACTAAGCAGCTGGATCTTCCTAAACAGTAACCTCTTCCAAAGTTATAACGTTATCAAGCTTCTGATCTGACATATCAGTATCATATATTAGGGCACAACTAAAAAAGTAATAATCAGATTAGACATATTGTCTAAGTACATTTTAGGCTCTTAATCTTTTTTCTTTTAGAATATCATATTTTATTTACAATTAATTTAATTAAGCAGAAGAAAATGCTAAAAGTACTACAAGTAAGAGAAAGGAACTAAAGTAAAAGTGAACCATACAATACCATATATCTCCAAACAATGTATAACCTACAAGAACTATTACTGCACAAAGGTATACATGTATATAAATAGAAAAGGACAGCAAAATCTGCAAAATATGATCAATGCAAGTATACACGCCAAGTGTTAAAAGTATTGACAAAAAGAACTGATGCTGAAAAGTTAATAGCATACAAGCTATACTGAACTGAAAGTAAAGTATAGTACAAAGTAAAACTATAGATATATAAAACAGTTCCAAAAAACTGTATCTGAAATATGTCATGTACAGTCTACATAATTATACATGAACTGTAGTATACAGTACTAAGAGATTGTACCTGAATGCAAATTATTAATGTTATATCTTATTTTAATGATTTGTTCTACGAGCACTATACATAACAAGAGAGGAGCTAAGCATGTATATCCAACCATTTGAATCCGAGATTCCTGAATAGCATACACACTCCCCCTCTAGGATATGTGCAATCTACTTATCACTTCATAGCCTGCCCTGGCTCAACGGTCTGTACAGACTTCAATCCTCCGAGAGTGAACCTCTATATATTTTAATATTCTTTAATTACATTATAAATTTATCTAAATAATATATTCAAATAGAATCTAGCTCAATTGTATTGTAGCATTAAATATAATATACAAATAATTAATTGTATTTGTGATATCCTTTTTATTATTTACTATATTATCTGTCCTTAATTATTCATATATTATTCTAATAATGTTCAAGATAAGAACATATCCAATTATCTTGATACATAAATGATATTAAGACATCATATTGTGTCTTAATCTACTAAAATGATCTAAATGATTGAATTATAATTATAATTCATTTGATAAGACATCCCTTATGTCTAATTTGATAAATGAATTTATTGAAAATCAAGCTGACTTGAATAAAATAAGACACCATATAGTGTATTATCTTAAATATCTATAGTGGGTTGTTATGAATGAATTATTTGGATTTAAATATTTATTGTCAAAACACCATTTGTATCTTAATTTATCGATTGAATTTGCTATATTCTTATATTAATTTATCATGTCATAAGATCATTATTTATTAACTTTTATCCTGCTATATAGATAATAAGAGGTTTATAATAGTTAAATACTATTATCTTATTGAACTATAATTTAACTTTGCATTTTAAAAGATATGTTAAGATTATCAATTCCTAAACATACTCATCTTAAAGAATCAATAAGCTTCTTGATTACTAAATTTTGTGTTTGGTCCGCTTTACAATGCACATATAGGTTCTACTTAGATTTAGAAGTTGACTTACAAGTTTATTAAATTGCGAGAATTATAAGTTTATAGTTTCAATTTCAAATTTCTTTATTTATCTTTTTATTAAGGTTTTAATCTTAAGTTTGTTGCATTCAGGGAGTTTATAAATCAATTTACAAGGAACTTCCAATATGAAATTTATTCTTCAATCATATGAGATGGCAACTATCATGAATACTAATCTCTTTAATCTAGGTTGCAAGATGTTATATTTTAAAATTCTCACTTGTATTAATGTAAACATAGATTTATCATTATGATAATTTAAATATTAATCTAGCACATGTGATCTTGATAGAAAACATTTATCTTCATGAAATTTAAAGCTTCCAAAAATCTATGATTTATCATAACGCTAAATATGATGTTGTAGATCTCACATAAACTAATATAAGCATAAATTTATCAGTATGATAATTTAAATATTATCTAGCACATATGAGCTTGATATATAACATTCATCTTCATATAAATGAAATTTAAAGTTTCCAAAAATCTATGATTTATCATAAGGCTAAATATGATGTTGTGAATATCTCATGAATTAATATAAATTGTATTGCCATCATGATAACCTACATGCAAGAGCATGCAAATATTCATCTTCATGAAAATAAATGGAATTAATACTTACAAAAATGCATGATTTATCTTAGGCTAGGTATTCATCTCTCATTAATGTTAACTTATTTTTACCATCATGATATCTAATCTAATACATGCATGAGATAAAGCAACAAGCTTAAACATATGTATACAAATATTCACCATCATGAGAATGAATATAAATCTTCCAAAAATTCACCATTTTTCTTAGGATAACATGATTTGCCATGACTTAATATGTGCCATGACTTAATATCCTGTTATTTAAATAATCATAATGATAAATCTATGATTATATTAGTTTATGTGAGATCTACAACATCATATTTAACCTTAGGATAAATCAAAGATTTTTGTAAGTTTTAAATTTCATTTATATAAAGATGAATGTTATATATCAAGATCATATGTGCTAGATTAATATCTAAATTATCATAATGATAAATCTATGTTTACATTAATACAAGTGAGAATTTTACAATATAACATCTTGCAACCTAGAATAAAGAGGTTGGTAAATTCATGATAGTTGCCATCACATATGATTGAAGAATAAATTTCATATTAGAAGTTTCTTGTGAATTGATTTAAAAACTCCCTGCATGCAAACTCAAACTTAAACCTTAACAAAAAGATAAATAAAGAAATTTGAAATTGAAAATATAAACTTATAATTCTAACAATTTAATGAACTTGCAAATCAACTTCTAAACCTAAATAGAACCTATATGTGCACCGTAAAGCGAGCCAAACACCAAATTTGGTAATCAAGGAGCTTATGTATTCTTTAAGATGAGTCTGTTTTGGGATTAATAATCTTAGCATATTTTATATTTTAAAATGCAAAGTTAAATTTCTGTTCAATAAAATAATAATATTTAACTATTATAACCTCTTACTATTTATTATTTATATAACAGGATAAAATTTAATAAATAATGATCTAATGACATGATAAATTAATATAAGAGTATAGTAAATTCAATTGATAAATTAAGATATAAATGGTATTTTGACAATAAAGATTTAAATCCAAATAATTATTCCTAATCAACTCACTATAGATATTTAAGATAATACACTATATAGTGTCTTATCATATTCAATTCAGCTTGATTTTCAATAAATTCATTTATCAAATTAAAGACAAGGGATGTTTTGTCAAATGAATTATAATTATAATTCAATCATTTAGATCATTTTAGTAGATTAAGACACACTATGATGTCTTAATATACCTTAGTTATACAGAAGATATGTATCAAGATAATTGGATATGTTCTTATGTTGAACATTTTCAGAATAATATACGAATAATTAAGGACAAATAATTTAGTAAATAACAAAAAGTATATAACAAATACAATTAATTATTTAAAAATTATAATTAATTCTACAATGCAATTGAGCCAAATTCCATTTGAATATATCATTCAAATAAATTTATGATGCATTAAGAGAATATTATAATATATAGAGGTTCACTCTGGAAATTGGAGTCTGTATAGACTGTTGAGCCAGGGCAGACTATGGAGAGATATGAAAATTGTGCATATCCTAGAGAGAGTATATTTTATTCAATACTCAGATTCAGTTGATTGGGCAAACGTGCTAGCTCTTCGTTTGTTCTATATAGAGTCCGCAGAACAAATCAATTAAATAAAATATAACCTTAATAATTTGCATTCAGGTACAATTTCTTATTATTGTACACTACAGTTCATGTACTGTTACGTAAACTGTACATTACATATTTCAGATCCTATTTTTTGAAACTGTTTTACATATTTACAATTTTACTTACTTTGTACTATACTTTACTTTCAATTCAGTATAACTTGTATGCTATTTACTTTTCATCAACTTTCTTTTTGTCAATACTTTCAACACTTAGCATGTTTACTTGCATTGATCATATTTTGTAAATTTCGTTGTCCTTTTTGCTTATATACATGTATACCCCTGTGCAGTAACAGTTCTTGCAGGTTATACATTGTTTGGAGATATACGGTATTGAACCATTGACTTTTACTTCGATTTCTTTCTCTTACTTGCAGTACTTTTAACATTTGCAAGTGCTTAATATTATTAATTATAAAAAAATGTGATATCCTAAAAGAAATAAATTAAGAGCCTAAAATGTACTTAGACAATATGTCTAATCAGATTTCTACTATATTGGTTATGCTCTGGCATAATATCGATATGTCAGATCAAGAGCCCGGTGACATTATAGCTTTGGAGGAGGAGCCTGTTTAGGAAGAACGAGTTTCTTAGTCTCTTTTGCTTCAACTTTTTTTAAAATTAGTAACAAACATAAGTTACAATTATACACCACTATATATATATATATATATGCACGCTGTAACAGCATATGCAATACACAAGTTCTAATTTTAATTTACCGTGAATGCTCTTCTATTTTTCTCAACTTTCATTATCTCAACAAATGCTACAAAATTTTATTACTCATGTTTCTAATACTTACAAGTGACAAATATATTCATTAAAATTTATATGCCCTTTTAATTGTTTGCATAGTAATTAGCAAGCTAAAACTAGCATGTGTATGCCCAATCTTACGGGAGAATAGCGCAAAATTAACTTAAGTTGCAAATGCTGCCTCAATATCCTATCCATAATAAAGCAAAGATAGACAAAAAAAAACAATTCTATGAAGTATCTAGCATAGGATTTATAAGACCCACTTAAACAATGATTCAAAAAATATTATATGAAATAACATAATGAAAATAAATGTAGAATATCTATTTCTAATAAACCAGGAAGTGGTTCACTAGGATGCCTCTATCAAAAGCATGTGCCATAATTACACAAAGCATGATCGAAAATTTTTAAAATGTTATTAAAAAACACAATGATAATACTAAAAAAAAGATACATAATTTTAAAAGTATTAACATTACGAACTAAAAATATGGCTAAAAACTATATGAGCTTCAAAAATAATTGCCCTTTGTATGGCATTGTTTCTTATAAAATTTACTTAAATGGATAGCAGTATGAAAAAACTGCAAAATGATAAACTTCCAAAAAATTAGCCAAAAAATATTCAGAGCCAGTAGATTTTTTTTTCTTTTTTTCTTTTTTATTTGTGCAGATGGGTCCACACAAAAAGTGGATTCCACCAATTATGTGCTTACATATAGGGTTGCCACATCATCCATACTTTTTTTTGGCTATTTCTTTGGCACTGTAGCAGCATTCAAGAAAAAAATAAATATCAATAATTACTTATGTAATTTACAAGAAACCTCAAATCAAAATTAAAGAAAACTAACCATAAATATTATGGTTGATTATGGAGTAGATGTATTGTAGAAATTTAAGAAGTTGATTGTAACAGCTTAAGTAAACCAAAATATATTGCTTAACGAACAGATGAATCTAAGGATAAATGCCAACTAAAAAAATTGGATTAGTGCTGTACTACCAACTGAGCTTTTTACCTGCATTCACAATTCTGGCTGCAATCAGAATTCGAATTGCAATTTTTACATCCAGCTTCTGTACCACTGCATTCACGTTTTCTCTTAACCAAATAAATATCTTTTAACATCAAGGATCAAAATAAAGATACCATAATCATAGCAACACTAAAAAACAAGGCTTGTTCAAACATCACAATACTATTCAAGTACAATGGCTAATCGTAGGTGAACATTGTTGAGCGTTATCTCAAGGATACTGCGTCTAATATGTATGTAAGGAGCTGGTTCAGTATTGTTCCCCAGCACTTCATTCACAATAGAACCAATATCATAGTTTTCCTCAACATATGGAACAGGCAATCGGCGGAACGCTTCCTGTAAATTGAATAGTTTTATAATTGATTTGTTATATAGTTACACAAATTTCAATAATTTAAAGCTCATAGAAGCTATTCCATTATATCTACAATTACAGATAAACATGAAGACAATAGAATTTTCTGGCTTTAAAGTAGAAAGTGCCAAAGTCAGCAGCATCAAAAACTTGCAGCCACAACAATTTTCAAAATGGGCAAAAATATAAATCTTACTCTAACCTCCAAGTCACTAGTGGGATCTGCATGCTGTTATCCAACAAAGAACATTCCTGTCAGCCAACCTAATCAATTAAAAATAAGAATGGAAAAAAAAAAACAAATTGAAACAAAGCAAGTAGAACAGAAACGGAGATGCAAACGCTAGCACTTATCAGTTTGTGTCGATATGCAGTTAGAAATAAAAAAAGCGATAAAAATCAGTTGATGAAAAGCAATAAAGGAAACAGAAAGAATAGTCTAACTAAAACACATGGCCAGAAGTTGTGATATAGCACTGTTCAAACAAGACGGAGAATCAGATACTATTGGAGCACATGTAGTTGCAAACCACCCATTGAAATTATTCTCTTTCAAGTTGACATTGCATGTCATGCTTGTGCTGTAATTTGACCATTGATGATAATCATGTTTCAATCACTGCTAGAATCGCATGAAACATCAAAGCTTAAAAAGTTTTTGCTAGCTTTATTTTATTTTCATGTATTTCACTTTATCTTGAATTTAATTTTTGTGTGTTTTTGTAGAATTAAGAGGGGAATAGCCTATGTTCTAGCTTTATCTTTGTTTTGTATCTCAGATTTAAAGAGTTATTTGGAGTGGAATCTCAATTGTTTGACGAGTTCTTATATCCAACTTTGAAGATCCTTTGTAGTTTCATAATATTTATGAACTCCTAGCACTAATAATTTGATTGTTTCAAAAAGTGCACACAACTTCCAATGCTTAGATTGATTTATAGGAGTACACCATTTGTGAGGTCGATTTGAGTTTTAATCGGGCATTCCCTAGATTAACAAGTCAAGATTTGCTTAGATTTGGGGTCAAGAATTTTCTATAGGTGCAAGCCCTATAGTTAATTATCCCTGTAGTTGTGAGAGAGAACTCTCAATGTATTAATACACTTATGCAGACAAAAGAGAGCACATGGATTATAAAGCTAGATGGAAGTAGACTCAACCAAGATCCTATGATTTCATCTCATGTTGACTTGTAATCCAATTTGCTAATGTTTGAGAAAAAATTATCTGTGGTATTCAAGGATTATTATTAACAACTACTGGTTTTCTCATTAGTTCAATACCTAGAGAGCAAAACCACTAGGGTTCAAAGATTTTGAACATGTCTTTAAAGGTTCAAAGGCATGCTTAGCTAGAGAGAATGTTTAGAATCTTAGCTAAACTTCAAGATATCAGTCTAAAACTTTTGATTTGAGTTTTGGTATATAATAAGTGAGCTTGATAGCAGTGGTGTTAGCTCGGGTTTAAGTTAACTCAACGCTTGCTTCAAATGGATGGCCCAAGTGTAAGTTGAAGTTGAGACAAGGCTTACATCTCTTGGAAAGCCCATGTTTTGATACAACTTGAGGCTTACATTATTTTATAGAGCTCGAAGCAATGGTCCAACCTAATCATTTAAACAATATGGCTTAGGACCATCAAAGAATTAAATTTTCTAGCTTAAATTGATTATAGCTTCTAACTTAAGTCAATTAGAGCAATGACTTATGATACTTAGATCTTATGACTTTGGTTGACTAAGTCTATTAGTTTTGGACAATGAAATAGTTAGTCATAACGTGTACAAGAAAAAGATTGCTTAGCCTAAAGTGATTCAAAAATTTTAACTTAGACTCAATCTAAGTTCACATAGATCTAATAGGATTTAATGCAATTACACTTTTTTACATAGTTGACTAAATCAATAAATAATGTTTGACAAAACCCTTTGTTTCCATTGTGCGCAATCAAATAGAAGCCCCTCCCTAAGTTTAGAGTTTATGTAAACCTAGGATTGATAATTTCCTATACATGGAAATCTTTATAATTAATTACCCCATCTAGTTATTAGAAATAACTATCAATTAATGAGTGTTATTATACTTAAACAAGCATTGAAATAAGAGGATGGAAGTAGACCTAATCAAAATGCCATGGTTCCATTATCCTAGACAACTTGTGATCCAATATGTCAATGTTAGAGTAAACCTTAGTCTTTGGGTTCAATATTGACACTTGGGCAAGCATAGAGCTGTTCTTGCCAATTTTACTTGATGATTAGAACATAAAGAACATGACCATTAGGGTTTAGATGTTTTAGACATGATTGTCAGTGGTTTGAAAGCATGCTTAACTAGAGAGATCACTTAGATCACCAACTAAGCATTCATACATGTTTAAAACTTTGGGTTTTGGCTTCACACATAGTGTTTTTTTGTTTTGATTTGGAAGGCTTGTTGGCAGTGGATTAATTTTGTATAGGTTAAATTTCAGCAACATAATAATATGTTTAATTTTAATTAAGCATATGATTGATCAAATTAATTAATTAATTTTACATTTTTTAAAATTAAAATTGCACTCAAAATTTCAGTAACATAATAATATGGTTTTGGTTTTCATGTGATTTTCGATGCAATTTCGGCAACATAACAAATCACAATTGTGCCGAGAAAATGATATCTTCAAAAGTCTAATATTTTCTCTATTAGCTCTAAGAGACAACTAAGCATGCATCTTCTTTTATTCTTTAATGAAGTGATATCTGTAACGACCTAAAGTCGTTACTTTGCAAATTAGGTCAAAACCCGCCTTAGAAATCAGGATCCCGGTTAATTTCGAATTAGAGCAAACAAAAAGTACCATAGGTGAGATTTATTTTAAAGATCAAGGTGCCCTACTTTGGGAGAAATCCGAATAACGAAAGCTCCCGTTTTATTTCCTGAATTGTTTAAATTCTAAAAATCTTGAACATTGAAATGCGTGCCCAAATTCATCATTTTCAGTATCGTTATGATCAATATATTATTTAAAGGCTGCTCGTAAAATTTCATCAAATTCTGAACGCCGGTTTGATTGTGGTTAATTTTTGAAGTTTTTTAAACTCAAAAATTAATATAAAATAAAATATTATTCCGAATTGAAAATTTTCGGCGCGAGGGTGTTCGTAATATTATAACACACCTTGGTGTCAAGTTTCATTGTATTTTGATGTCAAACGGCGAAAAAATGTGATTAATTTAAGTTTAAGTAGCTTTAATAAATTTCCCTTGAAAATTTTTTCTTCCCCCCCAATAGCTACATGCAATTCTTCCCACACTGAAGAATCTTCAGCCCATATTAGCACCTTATCCCCCTTATCCGCATGCCATTAAGCCTCCCTTATCCTCCTTATCCCCCTCTTACCCATCCTTCTCTATTCTCTACTTAAGCCACACAGTATCCCTCTCCAAATGCTCACAACCAGCCTAAAGCAGCAACCTCCCTTCTCCTTTCTTTCCCAGCAGCTCCCCAGCCCTCAGTCCCATAGCAGCCCCTCCTCCTCAGCTGCCAGCCCTCCTCCCTCAGCCTCACAGCAGCAGCAGCCCTTCTCCGCAGCTGCTGGCCCCTCCTCCTCAGTTCCTACCAGCGGCCAGCCCGCTAGCAACCAGCCAGCAAGCTACCAACTCCTCCCTCAGTCCCTACCAGCCCCCCATCAACCCATAACCAGCCCTCTTCTCCCCACAGCCAGCCAACCCACAGCAGCCCCTCCTCCTCCTTAGCCTACAGCAACCAAGCCTCATTCACCTCCCCAAACAGCTGCCATTCCAGTCCTCCCTTCTCTCCAAACAGCAGCCCCCAAACCCCTACCAACTCCCCTATCACAGTCGGCAACCCCCTACCAAGTCTCTCACAGCCAGCAGCTCCTTCTCCATTCCAACCAGCCCCGCAACAGCAGCCCTCTCCTTCTCTCAGCCCTACAGCAACAGCCATCTTCTCCTCAACCCCACAGTAGCAGCCCTCTCAACCCTACAGCAACAACCATCTTCTCCTCAGCCCCACAGCAGCAGCCCTCTCCTCCTCTCATTAGCCCCACAGCAGCAGCCCTCTCCTCCTCTCAGCCCTACAGCAGCAGCCAACTTCTCCTCTCCGCCCTACAGCAACAGCCATCTTCTCCTCAGCGCCGCAACAGCAGCAGCCAGCTCCCATTCTAGCCCCTACCAGCTTCTCTACCAGCCCCACAGCAACTCCTCCCTCAGCCCATAACAGTCAGCAAGCTGCTAGCTTCCTCCTCAGCCCCTACCAGCCCCCACAGCCCTCCTCCAGCCTCCAGCCTTCTTTCATTTTCCAAGCAGTCCTAATTTAAGGTAAGAAATGAAAAAGAAAAGAACTGAAAATTTTTCTTTTGTGCTTAATTATAAGTATGATAATAATAAATAATAATATTAATATCTCGAATACATCATTCACATTATCATAATGGATAACAGTGATAATGTAAATAAAGATGTCTATTATATTTCTAATCAATTAATTTAATTCTACTTTTATTCCTTCATAAAATATAAATCTTATCATATTAATATGATAAGATTACATAAAATAACTAAATAAAGACTTATATCATTATGAGAATATGAAAGAATAAAGACAAGAAAGAAGAATGTAAATCCTTAAGAAAAAAGAACAAAAAAAAGAAATAATATTCCTTAAATCATTGGCTAAATACTAAAATATCGAAAACTTAAAATGCAGATTGAGCAAACTGTCATTCATCCAAACTTAAAGGACAAAAGGTACCTGGTATATGACATGTATTACATTTTGCATTTTTATTACTGCTTTGCTTCGCTTAAATTGCTTCTAGCCAAATTTCGTTTTGAAGCTTGGTTGGTTGTTCGGAACCAACGTGGTAACATTCGTGGGTTACTGAAAAAATGACATTAGTAACATTAATACTTGGTTGGTTGTTAAAAATCAACATCATTTTCATTTGTGGCCAGTTACTGGAAAAATGACATCAGTAACGGCATTCGTGGCTAGTTACTGAAAAAATGGCATCAGTAACTGCATTCATCGCTAATTACCGGAAAAATGACATCAGTAATAGCATTCGTGGGTTATTATTGGAAAAAAGACATCAGTAACAACATTCGTGGCAGGTTACTAGAAAAACGACATCAATAACCTGCATTTTTGTGCTAATATCTTTTGCAGGAAATAAATTATTTCATTTACGCTTTCACTTTAATATTTTACTGCATCTCTTTCGCAAATTGCATTTCTGCTATTATAAAATGTAATACTGCATTGATTACTGTGGCACTTAGAGTACTCTCTAATTACTGAGAATTTTAATTCCGGTATTGTTTGTTGTACAATACCAAATCAGGTACTTCTGGAAGATCTTAAACAAGAACCCTAATACTTAAAATTTTCAATCTGCAAATGGATTTATGATGGCGCTGTTTTTGCTTATATTTTATATTATATTTATTTTTCGCTTTTGTACGAGTACGATGTCAGATCTTGTAATATGAAGTTTGAAATAAATGAGAAATGTCTTATATTTTTATATGTGTCCCTTTTCTCATTACTCAATATGATCCTGCGGTAAGTGAACACCCAATGTCGGAATGGTTTCCGCTAAACCGGCATCGGGCTATCACAATATCGGACCTTCTTGCTAACGCACACAGCCGACAATCCTCCAAAGGCATAACTGCATGCAGCAGGCCACACATGAAGATGGTCGTCGTCTCCGAGCTTGATGGTGTAACCACAAAACAAGGTTTTCACAAATGAGTGAGATGTTTTCTGTGACGTTCAACATTGATTGGAATACAACTTAATTTCTTGATGGCGAGCATGGATGATGCACATGAAAGAATTGGATCGTGAACAGAAGCGAGGAAGATGGTAGCATTAGAGCAAAGATGAGTTTTTTTTCTTTTTTTTAGTTGCAAACATGCTTAAACATTATTAAAGTACATAAGCATTTAGACCCAAACCAATTTTGCTTTAATCATTCTACTTTTAATCAAAATTGGCCTGCTTAAACTGAACACAACCATTTTAACTAGAATGTCAAATAAAAGGTCAAAGTGGATCAATTTTTGGTTTCATAAGTCAACCCTAACTTTGATTCAGATATTATTCAGGTCAAGTTTGAATTGTGTTTTCATGTTGTCACATTTTTGACACCCCTAATCTTCAAGTCAAATACTGGTGCTAATTTATGGAAGGGCAATGCTTAAAATCAGTGGACAAGCAAAGTTCTAGCAAATGTTTTGTATGATTTCAACACTAAGATACATATAAATAGCATTCAATTTTGCTTTGTAATAAAAAAACATTTTAATAAGAACATTTCTTCCACTTGGGCTGGGGACCTTGGATGTGGTGTGCATGCAAATGTTTACCAAGAGAGAAGACTGGCTTTCAAAAAATTCATTATCTTTGTTCTGGCAAAAGGCAAGAGTTTGCATTATGGTGCCTTTAATTTGTATATGTTAATTTATTATTATTTTGGCACTTGTGATAGAAATTTGTTAAGAAAATCATGACTAAAAATCTTTAAAGATGTATCTATTTGCTATGAAATTTTATATTTTTTAGTTTACATACAAATAACTTCTTAGATTTTAGTATCAGTTTAACTTTCCAAATTTTGAATTTCTGATTTTAAATCTAAAAAACTTTTATCTTAAAAAAAAGTCTTCTTAGATCATTTACATATTCTTTTTTTCAATTTCATGTATTATGTTTGTTTTGTGCACAAGTCTAACTATAGCTTGTAAGAACCCTGCCATGCTTTCTTATTATTAAATGTGTTATATTTTATCTCATTGTTCATTTTTATTTCATTTTTTTAGAACAGAAATGGTGGTAATAATAACTTTTGGACAGGTTTTAAGTTTGATAACTGTTTTGAGCAGTTTTTTTCATCATTCTAATAGAAATATAGTATCATGTACAAAGTAAAGTGTCATATGACACTAATGTTATTCTGAGCAAACAAAAAAAGAGTTCATGAAAGGTTTTACGTCCAACACCTAGACTTTATCCTCTAAACTTGTATTATTCAGGATGTATAGAAGGATCACCGACTTGTGTACAAAGTTTCTCTTCCCATGAATGAAACAATGTTAAAGCTTATACAAAACAAAAACAAAAAACTTGAAATTAAAGTAAAAAAGGAAAGCATGCACAAGTAAAAAAACAAAAAAAAAATACAGGAAACAAGATTGAAAAAAGTGTGGTGGATTACCAACAACAAGCTAAATAAAAATATCAGACATGAAAAAACACAATTTATACATTTTTTCTTCAATACACCCTATTAAACATTGTGGAAAAAAAAATTCAAAGGAGAGAATTAACACTTCAAGAGAATTTACTAGCAAGCACCGATGCACTGGCAGTAAAATGATTTCAATGGACGGAATCATGAGTTTATATATTTTGGTTAATACAGCAAGCTCTAAGAGTGTTATGCAATAGGGATTATACTATTATTTTAGTTGGATATATTTTAAATTGCTCTTTAAGAGTAAAATATTTACCAAGAAAAAGTATTCTCAGTTGTAAAAGATCATCCCTACAATCTTTAGTACACAAATGACATAATACTCATGACTTTAGTATCAAGAAATATTGAATGGGGTGATAGAAATTCAATGATAGTTTTAAATTTGACACTATTACGAAATTTAGCTCAATGCTCCTAATAATTTTAACATCATGTATGTGTATGTATATACAGTAATCACTTTTTTACATTAAAATGATTTATTGCACCACAATTAATATAATTGCTACATCTTGAAAATTAGCTGAGAATTTTGGTAAAGATTTATTTAGGGGCTATTTCATTGGCAGATTTTTTTAGTATTTGGTTTGCTATAGTTTGGGTGTAATTAAATCTAGCTAGCAACCATGCAATTTACCATCCAAGGTTCCTTGCCCTCACAAGACACCAGCCAGCCCTCACCAACCATTCATCTATTGACAGGCCCTCCCGCAAACCTGCAGGCAGCAGCAAAGAAGTGTTTTTTTTTTTATTTTATAACAAAATTGTCTAGGGATCTTACACCAAATTTCAAATTCTATGAAATATTTTATTGTAGCCCAAACACTACAAATTGAAATACAATATAATCTAATTACTAAAGCAATTCAATTTAAGCAAACAAAACAACTCCTTTAATTTTGTGTATTTGCATAAATCTATTAAAATCTGTTTAACTTAAATTTTAAAATATCACTCAAAATTTTAAAGGCATTGAATATATTAAGCAAAATATTAATTGATCTTAAATTATAGCCTAAATTAAAATCATGCTTAGAACAATACTCCAACAATTACAGCCTAATTATTGAAAAAAAGTAAAATACTAATAATATATTGTTACACATGAGGAATTGTAGAAATAAATTAAAAGAATTATTTTTAAAATAGTTAGCAACCAAACTTTAGCATTCAAAAAATTAGCATCTAATATTATCACATATGGAATTCATTTCATTTTAGCTATTACAAAAAATTAAAGTGAATTTTAATGATGGTGTACATATAAAAACTCGAATAATATTTAAATAATCAAACCTTCATTATAAATCGAGAATACTCTCATAGCCATAGGAAACCTCAATCCAAAATTTTAATGGTGTACATATTCCTCAAATTCAGCAGAACTGTAGAAGAATCAATCTTACCTTCCAATCATATGAAGCATTGATAATCTAAATTCTCCCAGAGAATCCACAAAATTAACCATTCACATCCACAATCATATGTCATGCCTAGCCCTCAATCATATCATTATTCTTTGCATCTCCCATTGGGTGAATTTTTGATGGAACAATTTATTAAACATCCTCTAGCAAATAAATTCACTCACCTTGATATGCATATTCCACAGGACCAAAATGTATTTGTACTTCCATTTGGAGGAAAAAAACTTCTCTTTAGAAGTAGAATAATAATGATCAAAGTAACTGCCCATTTGACCAATCAAGTCATTGAAACAATTAGCATTTGGATCTCCATCATAAGTCTTTGATCTTCAAATATGCCCTTAGTAATGTGTTCTTTCTTTTTGGCACTTCATCATTGGTGTCTTCTTGACCATAATATTCAACTTTACTTTTGTTGCAATTAATAGCTTCCTTCATATGTTTTGTTTTTACCGATCATTTGGCAGATATTTATATCCACATCATCTCCAACGCTGCAACCATCTCTAAGTCAACAGAAAGGCTTTTCATTGAGAATCTTTGTAATCCTCACTGAGATGTTGACTATCTAATTCCCTCCTAGTCATTTTTCTTCAATTAATCAAGGGCAGCAAACTCCTCTCTTTGAATTTTATATTTGATTCTAATAAAATCCATGCATAGTATTCACCCCTTTTCAACCAATATTGAACTTTCTCTATTAGCAAAATCTTTTTCTGTAATCCACTGTTGTTTAAACTCTGCTTCATTCAACTGGCTGATACAACAAGAGTATTCTGTGAAGAATTTTAAGGAATTTACAAAGAATGGGGGAAGCTTAGGGAGCTAATAATTAAGGACGAAAAACTTATGAAGTGAAAAAAAATTCTTTCCTCAACTCAGATTAAGCTATTTATTGCTATAATAAAAGTTACAAAGTAATTTACTACCTAATAATAATACTGGCTATGCCACCAGAAGTCATGCGTAAGTTTATTTATTCATAGCTATTCAAAAAACCAATCTAGTCATCACTTGCCACATGCCCCAATTGGTTAGGCCATATTCTTGATTTATTTTTTTTTTCTCCCATAATTAAATCTCGGACTCAACCGAGCTATAGTGCCTTAGCAATTTCTTCTTTACTCAACTGGCTGCTGAGTAATTGCACGGGTTGAGCTAAAGAAGCTAATCATCAGGTTTTTTAGCTTGGCTGAGAAATGAGCTGCCAAGCCGAGTTCTTATTGCTTGGAAAATTTCTTAGCTAGTTCCTTGTCTCTTGTTGAGTGATATAACTCAGTAGATGGTCGAATATACTCGGACACAAGTCGGTTGCATGAAAGTAACTTAACTATTAGTCTCTACTTAATCTCATGATCATGGTTAGACATAAATAAAAAATTGATATAAAAATTATAATCTACAATATTAAAATTCTATATTTATAATTATTAAATTAATACTTGATAAAAAAATTATTAAAGCATGCCCTCAAATCCGATTTAGACAGAGAAGGGGTGCAACAAAAGCAAGACACAAAGGCACAATTGAAGAAAAAGAGGGTGATTAAGGATTCAATTCTGGAGGCCAATTTTGAGGTTTATTGAGGTCACTGTCAGTGCCATGATAACGCTAGTATACTTACTATTCTTTGATTTTGGCATGGAATTTGTGGGTTTTGATAAGTTAGAGTTTTGAAAATCCGAAGAAACTCTATTGAAACTCCCAAATCAAAATAAAACATCTACACAAATATTTTAATCATCATACTAAATTTTGGTGAGATATGAACTAATCTTTAGATTTTATTTCATCTCAAAGTAAGAAAAAATATTTGAAAACTTCATTTTAAAACTTTTTCTGTATAAAAAAGTTAGTTTGATGCATATAAAAATTAACAAAGTTTATTAAGATATTGATATGTTTTAGAAAAAAAAAATACAAGATCCAATTTACTTTCTTCAACCTAAATAAGATAAATTTAAGAAGATGATGAGAGAACATGAGCTTAATAGTTAAGTTATTATAAATGAAACTCTGTTATACCTTTTTTTTTATATTTATAAGGGATAACACTAAAAGACGAGTAAACATCAAGAGTTCTAAATTTTAAATGTAAATACTTATAATTCTATTTAAAAGTAAATTAATTTTTCTTCTAAAATAAATACTATATTTTTTATTTTTTGTTTTTATTGTTTTTTACATCAGTCACTTGCAATGAATTGACAATTTAATTCATTATTTGCATTATTTATTTTTATGTTGCAAAAAACTTAAATTATATTTCAGATATTAGATGATGGTTATAGGTATATAAATTACTTATTATGCTAAATCAATATTGTATTTATGATTTCTCGTAAATATACGAATCATCCATATGATTCAACAGTCAATTTTCTTATACTTTTCTAAAATGATTTATTTTTAATGTCTCAGAATATTTTCATTCAAAGCCGTGATTTAAAACCACTTACTGAAACAATCCTGTATATGTATAACAGCTTATAATGATAAAACACCCACCCTACAGTATGTCAATCAGGAAATACCAGGTGGAAGGGCATCTGAGATGATTGTAATAGCTACTTTGAAAATAAAAAATTAAATATAGAATAGAAAGCAAGGTGAGCAATGTTATGAAATTTATTATAAAAAATGCTAAACTCCAAATATTTTAAGAATTTCAAAAAAATGAATGAATAAGACTAAATCACATATATAAAAATTAATTGTAATAATATGACCCAAAATGCAAGCTGAGCTTATAATAACATATTCAAAATGATTAACGTCACATTATTATTTTATTACCGTTGCTATTACTGTTAGCCAATTCCATAATGTTACACAAATTTATTTTTCAAAACCTACAAAAATAGCCCATATATAATATCTTCCTTTTAGTGTACTATTGTATAAAAAATGAAATATGCCCACATTGTTGAAAGACTCAAACACTCTTTTGATTATTTTTGGTAAGCATGCCTTGATTTCAAAGAGAAGTTATAGTAACAAGAAAAAGCTGCAATATAGGCATTTTCAGTACTTCACTAAATAGGCAAGTTTTGTAACAAAAGATAACTTCCAAAAAAAATCTTTCCATTTCTAAAGTACTAGAGCAAAGTACAAACTTTCTTCATCAAACTGAAGAGTACTTTAAAAAAAAAAAAAAGTCGCTTCTAAAGCACTAGAACAAAGCACAAACTTTTGTCATCAAAATGAAGAGCACTTTAAAAAAACAACAAAAAAATTGGCTATTATTTGTAAGAATCAGATTAAGAAATCAATTCCCAAAAAAAAACATTAACACTCACAAAGAACTAAAGTGAATTACATGCTCAAATTCCCAGCCCAAACATGCCCTAATATTATACAAGTTAACCCAACACACCTTTTTCTAGATTAAGTTAAGGTTGTTTTCTTGTTGGGACACACTTGACATCCACTATCTACCTTCAATGAGTATTGAGCAAATGAACATTCTAATATATAGATATAGATATAGATAAAGATGTGAATACAAGAGCACAAGCTAATTTATATTACGATAATTTTGTGTTGTATATATCAAAGTTATAAATACAACATGGACATAATCGTTTAAAGAATTGAGAGAAAAATATTTTATCTTGGTGAGAAAAAAATAGCATAACATCTTCTATAAAGAAGGAACTCCACCCTCCATTTTGTAACTAGCACTCAAGCATTAACGAGAGTTTTTCAAAATAATAGATGAGAATGCAAAGTTATATTATGAAAATAAATTAATGAGGCTTCACATCATTTTAGATGCCATAAATTCAAATGAAAACATTTTAAAAAACTAATCAAAGAACATACTCATTTTGCAGATAGCATTTAGGAACTTACCAGTTATTAAATAATAAAAATGAATGCAAAATTAAGTTAATAGATTCAAACTTATCTAGTTCTCTCATTATGAATGTATGAAATCAAACAGAAGTATTTTTAGAACTAGATCAAAGAATCAAAGCTTTAGAGCTTCAGGAATCAAATGTATAAATTTGCAGCGTAAGATATAATTGTGTCCAAAAAATACAAAAACAAAAAATTCAGGGTCATAAACGGTAGAATATTTTCTTTTGATCTCACTGGTTTGATTAAACAATAAGTTCCTTGAAGGACGAATGAATCAGATCTCAACAATATGTCTAGCTGCATTATGCATTGTGGGAAAAGAAAACTTCAAATAAATAATTAAATGACTAGATGCATGCAGATCTCATAAATATGTCTAGCTGCGTTTATGCATTGTGGTATGAGAAAATTTCAAATAAACAATTAATGACTAAATCATGCACTAGACATCTAAAAGGAAGGAAGCAACCTGCTCATCCAAACGCCAATTAGTTGAGTGTCTCCAGCAGATTGCCCATCTGGGCCAATTCGCCAAAAAAAACCACAGCATTAGGCCAAGGAGAACATTTAGTGTGAAATGCTGTGAAACATCGTACACAACGCCAATGACTTTTCCGATTGCAAATGTAACAAGCCTGTTTTGAGTAAAGAAAAATGAGTTCAAGGTATTTTACACCAAGTTTGCACATTTAACATAATTATCATTGAACATGAAGAAATATGGGATAAACAAGAACTGCGTTCATTTACATTATCTCAATGTAAAGCAGGAATTTTCCGTTATTCATTTACGCAGACAGCATTCATAGCCATGCGTTTGATTTTTTATATTATCTCTACATAATTCTCTGTACTAGTATATTCACAATTGATGATAGGCAGATGACAGCAATAATTTTATGGCTTAGCTATTAATCACATAACATCCTATCTTCTTACCAGCAATCTGAAGAGTGAGAAATGAAGGTGAGATTTTTTATATTGAAAGTAATGTTCATTATTGGAGTGTATGAATCAACGTGAGGATAAGAAAATTCCTTGTTTAAACTAGTTTTTCTTTCTTGGGTATAGGAAGGACTTGGCAAAAATAAATTAGCGGCCTTCTAATGAAATAAACTTTTCAAGGAAATACGTGATCAAGGGATTCAATGAAGCAATTCCATATGCATTATTAAACTAGAAAATACTGAACAAAGCCAAATAAAATAAACACGTTAAGTTAGAAATTACATGATAACAAAAGCAACTAATTCCCTCCAGACCTTATGTTTAGAGCACTTAAAGGCCTTTGAGGATCCCTTTTTCAATTTAACGCAGGACCTGTGATAGGCATGTCGGCATTCATCTATGGAACATAGAACTTCATCTCCCTGGTTGACAAATTTTTTGCACAACCAACATTGAACCTAAACCAAATTAAAGTAGGAAATTTAGCATGATTGGAAAGCATCAGCAATGTAGTGAATGTAACTGCTACATGACAGAAACTTCAATTTGTAGAAATTACAGAAAGAGGAATCAAAGAAATTTTTTAATGAGAACAGCAATTAACTTTTGACCTTTTAATACAACCATATGCACAACTTGAACTTAAGTAGAAATTAGTATATCACAAATGAAATTTCTGATAGCCACCGTAATGGCAAAGTTGTAAAAAGCATGTAATGAAAATACAACTTACTCCACAAATAATTGATATTGTGGATATCCATCAAATTGAAACAATCATATTCATTATCGATTTGTGGATGAAGAAATTCAAAAATTAAAAACAGAATTTGGTTTACAGGGCATCAATAAAAAAGTTAAGAAAAAAAACTAAAAGCGGTTAGAAGAAAACAAAATTTTAAAGCAATGTGTAGAAAATAATAGAAAAAAAAAGAACTTAAGCAATAAATAATTTCTTTCACGAGCAAAGCACAACAAATGAATCAGTTGTCATTTGCTGTTTAGTATGGAATTAAAAGATGTATATCTATCTATAGGATGTATGTTAAATCTTGTAAATGGCACTGAAGACTAATGGAAATTGAAGCTAAAGAAAATTCTGAATGCACATCAAATACCAAACAGCACAGCTTCCACAACCCAAACTTGCCAGGAATTCTCAATGTAAAGCAGAAAAAAAACCGTCAACCTGTCAAAGTCCTCCAACACACATCTAAAAAAACAAACCAGCTAACAAGGAATTTTAATTATATATATAATTTTTGTTCTCTTCCTTTTTTTTATATTTTTTATTTTTAATATATATTATTTATTCATGAAAAAGATAGAGTACATAGACACACTAAACAAGAAAAAACAAAAGGCTAGCAATTAGAGAAACCAATTAAATAAAGGCAAATTGGTTCTCATCCTCTACAGTCATCCGTTCTATTAGAGTTTTCATTGCCTAATATTTACCCACTTAAGCAAGCACAGAAGTTCTAAAATTTATGTGTCTGCTATACTTGTAACCAAATCCCCCTTCTCTACAAATGATATAAATATTGTCATTTTTGATAGTCAATAGCCTTCCTCAATCAAACGAGGCTTTGTTGCAAAATTTGTTGTATCATTAGATCCTTTAAAGCTGGGAAAGGGGATAAACGCTTCCTAGAGCCAGCCAAACTCCAATATATGAGGATTCTAAATCTCCAACGCAATGAGTAATGGGATTGACATGAAAGCCAACTCCAACTCCAAATAGTAGACAACTAAACATCCTCCATCCCCCATCTTAACACTTGGATATGAAGGATGATCATGCAAGCACACACATCTTGTTGAGGTTGATCCGCACAAGGAGACTGTGATTTATAGCAAGTCGACTCACAGACAAGCAGAGAAGCTAGAACAATATGACAAGGTCTGGGTTTTGAATGAATCCTGTAGCAAGTTCCATCGCATGACTAGACTGTATACCAATAGGTGCAATATTTAAGTAGCTTCTTGAACTTAACTGGTTGCCAAAAAACTCTAAGGCGCCGATGCCAATCCATATATGATCAACGAATTCCTTGGAGACGTCCAACTCCGCCAAAATATTGGATATCGAGAGACAGATCAAGCTCTTTGTCACTAGATCAATTTTCAATAGTTTTCCAAATATGAAGTATAATGACCAAAGGGTAGACTCATTGTGTCAGTGGATTCAAATTTTAGAGAAATCCACCTAAACAGGTTTTATCAAAGATTCAACTTTCGAAATAAAAGAAAGAGACCGCATAAGGAGCCTCATCAAGAATCCTTAAACAAGAATTCCAAGATGTGAAGTGATTTCAGATAGTTGCTATAAATGACCATCCAACAAAGAATCGCTAATGAGGAAACACTCGAAATGATGGATCATCTCTAAAATTTTCTCCTCTAAAAATAGAAGTGTTGGTTTACCCCTAAAGGAGATCGCAGATTAGATGGGCGAATTGTTGGAGCTACACCCAAATGAAATCTCGCGACTGCTTGGATATTTACATCATAATATTAGCCCATGATATTTTTACATCCTGCCACAAAAATCTAAGACATTCAATTAAAACAATCTGCTTGTATCTACACCGCTCATCACACAATATCAAATGTAGAAATACACCTAGACTTATGGTTGTACAATTAGGCAGTATATACCCATTAATTCAGATTGTATTATTTTCTTTAGACAAGAAGGATAATTATCCTTAGTCGTCGATTCTTCACATAGCTATAGACGAAGAGACCATGCCTTCATGGAATAAATTCTCTATTTCTGATTAGATCTATCATCATCGGCAACGACCACTTCAAGCTCCACCTCTCACAAATCGTTTCCGATCTATCACCTCCAATCAAATTAGGCACCACGGTTCTGCATCGGTTGTGCAACTATAATGGCAAGCACATGACATTTAACTGACAAACTCTAGAACCCCATGATACCCTTTGCAAAAATTGGTAACTTTTAAAATAGCAGCTCACCAGTACCTTCCTATATTTAATCCTCATCCCTCATATTTCGAGACCAAAATATCATGGGCTTTGTTGAAAGCACCCTCCCACCCCCAAACCTACACTACCAAACTCCACATAACCCAATTTGTTGTACATTACTTGGTCAAGACAATCCTTAAACCAGTCTTCGCCCAAGTACTCAGCCACAACATGGCAGCTGCTATGTAACAAGTACTGCTAATATCTTTGCTTCATCATCATAAATATGCATACAGCAATTAAAACTTCAGCTGCATACAGTGAAAGAAATCAATCCATGTCCAAGGTCATACAATGTGCCAAAGTAATAGCTCATCACCTCTTTTTTTCGTATGAGTTCCAATATTCAATCAACAATTGATTCTTAGCTTACAATACTAAGATCAGAGATGCACCTCTCACAACAACAATCACGACATGAACAAACCAACGTCAATAGATGAATTCATCAGATTGCTTATTAACTATTAGATGTATGTGAATCCAATGGATACAAACTTGCAGAATCTAATGGCCAATGTTGTAGACTCTGTGATAAAAAATCAACAATTACCACAGGTTTATATCTCCACTCCCAAATCTCAGCACTTCAAGATAACCAAACCATCATCAAAACAATCTAGACGCCTACAGCCAATAAAATCTGCACAATAAACCTATCTTCGATATCGCAATCAAGGTCGAATACAAGACGACATCAATTTTACAATTTAGATGTTCATATCGCACCTCAATGTCACCAAAGATTAAAACTATTACATCATGCTATAGATAATATATTTTACTTGTCAATGGTCATTCAAAATTGTTTTGGTTTTATCCATTAATTACAAATTTGATGCACTAGCACATTTTACATTTTAAGCAAGTGATTGAAAAAATCCTTGAATTTTACTATTAATAAATTTCAATCTGATGACAATGGTGAGTATCAGTCTTTTACCCATATTCTTGAACAATTTGGCATACATCATACGCCACTGTCAATCTGTCCTGTACAAACTCGAACTAAATGGGGTTCCGTACATAAGCATTGTCACATTGTTGAATTGGGTCGAACCCTACTCACAAGGCAAACTAGCCTCCTAAATTTAGCACAAGCACTGTTAACTGTTAGGTAAATAAAATATCTTAGTAATACAGCAATATTAGGCATTGTAAACGTGTCTTAAACTTAAGGAAATGCTTTTTTAGGTTTTAAGTGTGGAAATAAAATTCTCAATTGATTGATCAGAAATTAATTGATGATCAGAAAATCCCCAAGAATCTTTACAACAAGTAGCCAAAAGATAAAATCTAGAAACTTTGTCATTCATGCATTCTTTTTAACTTAAAACACCGTAAATGAACCATTTGGGTGCATCCAAAAAAATTCAGTCACAATTCCTGATAGCCTTTTACAACTGAAAACCTATAATCCCTCTCCCTTCAACCAAAAAAGAACAAGAAAAAAAAAAACAACTGCAACAACTTTAAATTAACTAAATTTCTCCGATCCTAAGAAAAAAAATTCCACCCATCCATTCTCAAAAGCATACACAGCAACACAAGCATTCCATCACAAAAAGGCAACCAATTCCAATAAAAGTCAGCAGAAAAAATTAAAAAAAAAAAAAGGTAAAGAAGAGAAATCACCATTTTGAGACTGCCGTTGAGGAAAGGCAACATACAGTCCTTCTCATTGACTCCAGAATCCACCTTACTCTTCACCCAGGCTTGCACGTGCTCCTCCAGCGACTTACCCGCGGCCGGCCGCCGCCCTCGGCCACGAGGCTCCTTCGGCAACACATCGCACGATCCCTGATCAGTTTGAAAGCTCGGAAGCGAGGTAAGAAGATTGCTTAGATCCGGCATGGAAGAGGAGAAAAAGGGATGGTGAATGAATGAAACCCTAGAGAGATGGAGGGGCCGCGGCAGAGCCCAAGCATGAAGCGGGTGAGGCGGCCGAGGTGGCAAGTGGGAGATGCGGGATGAAGCGGGCGACGCGGCCGAGGTGGGATGAGGGGGGCGAGGCAGGCAAGCGGGCGACGCGGCCGAGGTGGGATGAGGGGGGCGAGGCAGGCAAGCGGGCGAGGCGGGCGAGTGGGAGAAGCGGGATCTAGGTTTAAGTAGGAGAGCGGGAGAAGCATGATCTAGGTTTAGCTGGTGAAATTGGATCTAGGTATAAGCGGGCGAAGCGGGATCTAGGTTTAAGTTGCGATGTGATATTGGGAGGTGAGGCTGACGTGAAAAGATAGCTTTTTCCTAAGAAAAGATTCTTGTCAAAATCTCAAAGAGATCAAGTCCTAGAAGGCAAAAGAAGTTCACCTTGTGGGTTTTCATCTTGTATCCCTCGGCCGCGAAAATTGTTAAGATGGAAGGCTTCGGAGAGTAGATAATTGAAGGGGGATGAATTGGAATAAAAGTAGTTATTGTTTGGGATGAAGTGAGAGTGAATTTCGAGTTCAATGTTGTTGGCGAAGAGGGAAGACAAATTGTGTGAAAGTGCTTAATAGTATTTGAGCAAAAGGGAAGCTTGAATAGGGAGATAGAAAGGCCAATTGAAGTCATGGACGGTGATAATCTGCACTAAAATAGAAAAAAATTAAAAAATTAAAAAAATGGAGAAAAGGGAATTAATTAGACCGGATTGAAAGAGTTTTATAGCTCGACATGGATAAAAAGGATGAAGATCTCCCATCATCCCATCGTGCGGGTTTCCATAATGAGCTTATAGAAAGATTTGTACGGTTTTATTTGCTTATCTTTATTATTTGTAGATGATATTTTAAAAGTGATTAGACTTTTGGCGAAGTTATTGAGGAAATCATTAGCCATTTCAATAGGTGTTCAGATTTTTTTTCAAAATCATGGGGTTGTCTTAAAACTTCAACAAATTTTAGATCTTTTTCTCGGAATTAATGTTGAAACGGTGTTGATATTCTTTGCCTGAAAGTCAACTCCTGTCGTGCAAATATTTGGAATTATCTCTTTTCCATAAAACTGATAATGCATTATTGTTTGACCATAACATTTACAAAATAAAAATGTTGACTGAAGGCTGGACAAAAAATTTCATACCATTAGATGTAAACTTCCATTTATAAAGTATTCTGTGCTGAAACAACTCAAACACTTTAAAACAAATATAGCTATAGCCTCATAACAATCATAGCCCTTTGCATTAAAAACACTTAAAATAATCATACTAGTAGGCTAACTTTATAAATACTTGAATGAGATACAACTCTCGAAGTTAGAAAATCCTATGCTAAACCATAAGAAATTTCATAAACCTAGCTCAACTGCACTAAGCCCTTGGTGAACCTTATATAACTTAAAGGAGTGTCCTTAGCATTAAGTTAAGATACCTTAATTTAAACCCTACCCTTCACTTAAATCAAAAACAAGTATGAACATATATATTTTTTGACTTGTTAGTTTTATCGTGAATTGGGATTTGAAACACCCACCAACATCTAAATTAGGTGCTTAAGAAAATGAGGACAAAAGACTTCAATAATGTGAACTCAAGAGACCACCAAACTAGAAGAGCTCTTAATTGGTTACATGACTAAAATAAGTTTATTGCTAATAAGTTTGCAATTTATATTGGGATTACAATATCCAAACCAAGCCAATAACATCTTAAACCTCTACAAGAAAGCTCACTTTCTGATGAGAGGAGTCTAGTCACAACCCATGGAATCTTTGTTCCTTAAATATTTCCATTCATGAAATTATTAGGGAATCCTCCTATACTTCATAAACATGAAAGAATAATGATTAGATGGATCTAGGGCTGGTAGACATATGATTAAGTGATGACACATACACACACATACACACAAACAAACTAACATGCATATGGCAAGGTTCTCCCTAACTTAGGTCATTAAATTTTAATTAAATATAATATAGATTTCCACTTTGTAAACTTAATGTATTAAGTCTAAGCTACAATAGTTAAGCGGCACTCTCAAATTACTAAATTTATAAAAATAGGGACTGTTCTGCCCTACCTGAATTCTAGGGTTTATCATGAGCCACCATATGGTCGGCTCTCGATCTCGACACATTCAGGGTGTCGAGATGAGCAAAGCTCTCTGTTGGCTCGGTTTGGGAGTCGTCGGATCACTGTGAAGTGTTGTAGCCCGATCGATTGATACGATCGATCGATACTCAGCCAGAGCCTAGGAAAACCATCAATCGCTTCGATACAAAAAGGATTGCAAATAGGAGTGGAGTTGAGCAAGAATTGAGCTCTTAATCCCAGTTGAGTGACTGCACCTCCACTAGGCCATGGCTCTATCCAGACAACGAGTCCTCGCTGTCTGGGCTGAACTCGCCTACTCAATCCACTCAACACCGGCTGCCTAAAACTCAGGGACACTCATAGTATTGCACAGCATTAACCTAGAGCCTAATTCACAAAGCACTAAGCCCACATGTCTCAATGAGGGAAAGGTACCTAGGTTGAGTTGAACAGTTCTCTAAGGATTGGTAGTCATTGAACTCCATGAAGCTTCCACAGATCATTTGGCAGCTCTAAGAGTTCTTAATGGGCAAAGGGGCTCACTGAGACTTCTTAGGTCTATTTATAGCTTCAGGACTAGGGATAAGCTTAAGTCAAAGCATCAGTCTTGAACCCAACAACAACTGACCCAAAATATATCAACAGGCACAATCAGACCAATGCAGCTCGATGGAAGGTTGGGGTTGCGAATGGGAATCGGTTGGAGGCCGTTAGGTGGACTGGGGACAGCTTTGACAGCAGGCGTACAAAGATTCACTACTGCCAGGGTTATTCGAGTGAGAGAGACAATGATTAGGAGTGAGAATGATTCCAGCTGTCCGATTGATCGATCGAATGGCATGACGGCTCTGATGCGCTTCTGTTTAATAACTAAACACTGGCAAACTATCATTTGTGGGATGGCAGATGTGATCCAATGGCTGATGGAGAATTTGGATGATGGAAAGATGTGGGCCGCATAATTAATGGCAAGAAATGCGTCAACGGTTCAGATCGGCTCTGCCTTTTATAGTCGGTTGATCGTTGGAAATTTATAGGGTTTTAAATAATTAAAATAAATTAATTAATTATATTAACTAATTCAAATGAAATTAAATTTAATTTAGGACCAAATGACCTTCAAAATTTCCTAAAAATTTACCCATAGCTAATTTGGGGTTGGGAATTCAAAAATAGAATCTTATTTTAATTTGAAAATTAATTTAATTTAGCTAATTTTCTTAGTCCTAAAATTAGCAAAATAGCCAAATAATCAAATTGAGCTTCGATTGACCCCAAATTTTTAGTGTTAAGTTCTAATGACTAGTTGAGTCTAATGGAATGATAATCAATGCTTGATTTGGCTTATATTAACTAGGGTAACAACTTAGGATTGTTATAATTTACCCCTTAGATAGTAAGCTTGCCATAGATTCAAAGAAATTTTAGTTTGGAACACTAATTCTCAAAGTTAACTTTTGAACCCTTAAATAATAATATTTTATTAAGAAAAGTCAAAATACTTAGAAACCTTATTTGAGGTGATTCTAGAGGCTGGATTTAGCTTCAGAATTTTCTCAAATGATAAACAGTTGACTAGGAACCTAAACGTCAGGTTGCACCCACTAATCGCCTGGGAGGAATCACCTTGAAGCTGCGGGAAGCTGACTGGATGGACAAAATCAACTGGAAGAATTATAGTGAATCAACTACAGCTGGGGGTTTATGATGAAGCACGGTGAGCAAAGAGGTCATTGTGGCAAGCGCAAGGCTATTTATAGCCCTAAGGAAGTAGTTGGAGCTCAGGCTATCCATTAATGGCTGGTCTGGGACTTTTCTTGAGAGTCAGTTCGATGCGACGATGGAGATCTTGTATGGTTGAGTCTCGAGATGTTGGAGCTCTGAGAGAAGTGGGGAACATAGTGGATTTGTCGTACTGCCAGTAAGGATGAACCGTTGGGGCTATCGGGGGGGACCGCTCGGCTGGGAGGCTTGGGAACGAAGGTGAATAGCGCTCGATAAGTCATGGCCATATGATTTGAGAATCAAACAGTTGGGAGGTGTTTGAGGTCATTGTCACATGGAAGGGACCACATAGCAGGTCACCAGTGGTCTGCACAGCGGATCCGGTTGATTAACAGAGCGTTGGGAGGATTAACTTGTAATTTTAATTCTTAAAAACCATTTTATGCATTTTCCCAATTAAAATTAAATTCATTTTAGGCTTAAATGACTTCAAATAATTTCCAAAAAATTGCCAGTAAATTTGAGCATGAGAGATTTAAAAATGCACTCATATTTTGATTTAGAGAATAATTTAAATTAGTTAAATTTTTAGGTCAATTAAATCGACAAATTGGCCAATTGATTTAATCCAACTCCAATGGTGTAACAACCCAAGTTGTTACTTAGGTGGACTAATCCAAGTTCAAATTATGGTTTTAAAGCCTTAATTAAGTTATTAAAATGTCACTACTAAGACCAGCCTAAATCATGAATCAAATGGATCAATTCCTGATTTTGAGAATTTCCAGAAACCTTAGAAATTGATTTATTTAAATTGACCTCAAATCAAAATCTGACTTTGTCATTGCGCTTATCACCCCCAGATTAGTTATGGGTGATGTTTTGGATGCGTTTGGAAGTCGTTGGGTTTTTAGTTAATATTTTAATATTATTTAAATACCCTAAAAAATTAAATAATTAAATACTCGTAGAAACAAAAATCCGATTGTGTTGTTGCGTTCATCGCCTCTCATTTAGCTATGGGTGAATTATTAAAAATTTTCTGAGACTAAACTATTTGTCCAAATTTAAATATGGAAATTCTGATTTAAATATATTTAAATTGTCAATTATTCTAATCGATGGGCCCACCTTTGTAATTGAGATTCAAGCCATTTTCCTTCGGGCCCGCTTTCCATTTTGGGACGGGCCCGCCTTTGATCTAAAATGGGCTGTGCTCATTAGTTCTTTCGTATAATCGGTGGTCATTCGATCGATCGCCCTGATCGTGACTTCATCTTCCCGTGCGCACTTCGCGTGTCGCAGGCTTTGGTGCGCGGCACCCGCGGGCTTCGCCTTATGGCCTTTGCCTCCACCGCCAGAACTCATTACTCCATCTCTTCCTTACCCTGAGCATCATCTCTAAAATCGAGGGTCTAGCTCCAGGGAAATTCACCGACACTGTCCTGATCTAGCAACCCTAACTCAAGCCGAATCCATCAGCTTCCTCACCCCATTACTCACCTATCTTAAAGTTTCCTTTATTTCAACATCTAAGACCTCTATGCAAATGATTCATCACCTTTGTGATTCAAAGCTTCTCATCTGATGAAAACCACCACAAGCTCTCAATCAAGGTACCATCTTTGCCCAAATTCGATGTTTCGATTTCAGTTTCACATTGATTCAATGCATGCGAGTATTGTATTGTGCGAATTGTGATGTTTTTAGAGTTGTTCGAATTTAATGGAATTCAATTTTCTACTAATTCATAGCTAGTTTTGTATGCTACCTTAACCCTAGAAACCTAGGTTTGATTCATCTCGACTGGAAGGAAAAGGTTTGAATCCCGTGCTTAACTCGACGTTATGACTGATCTAGATTCTCTGCTATTGTAAGGTTGTCTGGCGAGGAGATCATGCGCCAACCCAACATTCGCCTTTCTTCCCCATCGTCAGCTAGCCTCCTGCATATCAAAGGTGAAGCCTCTTTGGGCCTTAGTTCGGGCCCTTTGGTGGCCCGTGTTAGGTCGGGCCACATGCTTTTGGCCCATCTATGTTGGCTCATATCAACGCCAATGGGATCGTCCGTCGCGCTTTAATCAAATGATTAAAGATAAAATGACAGATTTAATTAACCTAAATTAAAATTAATTAAGTGATTAATTAACAAAAGCTTTATCCTCCATAATTTTAAATTTACTCATCCAAACATAGCAAGTGATTGAAAAAATCCTTGAATTTTACTATTAATAAATTTCAATCTGATGACAATGGTGAGTATCAGTCTTTTACCCATATTCTTGAACAATTTGGCATACATCATACGCCACTGTCAATCTGTCCTGTACAAACTCGAACTAAATGGGGTTCCGTACATAAGCATTGTCACATTGTTGAATTGGGTCGAACCCTACTCACCAAGGCAAACTAGCCTCCTAAATTTAGCACAAGCACTGTTAACTGTTAGGTAAATAAAATATCTGAGTAATACAGCAATATTAGGCATTGTAAACGTGTCTTAAACTTAAGGAAATGCTTTTTTAGGTTTTAAGTGTGGAAATAAAATTCTCAATTGATTGATCAGAAATTAATTGATGATCAGAAAATCCCCAAGAATCTTTACAACAAGTAGCCAAAAGATAAAATCTAGAAACTTTGTCATTCATGCATTCTTTTTAACTTAAAACACCGTAAATGAACCATTTGGGTGCATCCAAAAAAATTCAGTCACAATTCCTGATAGCCTTTTACAACTGAAAACCTATAATCCCTCTCCCTTCAACCAAAAAAGAACAAGAAAAAAAAAAACAACTGCAACAACTTTAAATTAACTAAATTTCTCCGATCCTAAGAAAAAAAATTCCACCCATCCATTCTCAAAAGCATACACAGCAACACAAGCATTCCATCACAAAAAGGCAACCAATTCCAATAAAAGTCATCAGAAAAAATTAAAAAAAAAAAAAGGTAAAGAAGAGAAATCACCATTTTGAGACTGCCGTTGAGGAAAGGCAACATACAGTCCTTCTCATTGACTCCAGAATCCACCTTCCTTTTCACCCAGGCTTGCACGTGCTCCTCCAGCGACTTCCCCGCGGCCGGCCGCCGCCCTCGGCCACGACGCTCCTTCGGCAACACATCGCACGATCCCTGATCAGTTTGAAAGCTCGGAAGCGAGGGAAGAAGATTGCTTAGATCCGGCATGGAAGAGGAGAAAAAGGGATGGTGAATGAATGAAACCCTAGAGAGATAGAGAAAGCGATCGAGAAGCGAACAAGGCTGGGAGCCGCTCTGAAACTTTATATATCCTCTCTTGTTTTTAAAAGAAAAAGGAATTCAGTATTTAATTACGAAGAAGAGGAACAGAGGGAGGAGACCGAGGAGAGACACGGGAGGGGACTGCGCAAACTGATCATGGTTGATGTTTAAGAATTTGGCGGGAAATTGGTCGGCTATACGCCTTGCAAAATTAAGAAAAGAGATGCAAATATAAGAGCATTAAATAAATTCTACGCAAAGGTGTATTTTGAATGATTTTTCTATTAATATTTAGAATAATTTTTAATAATTTGAAATATTACAGCTAAGTAAATAGTATTTTCTTAAAGTTGAGTTTTAAAGAGCAAATTTATAATATAGGAAAAATAAAATAAAATTGAACTAAACAAATAATCATTACACAATACAAAAATGGAGAAATCATCCATGAAAAACTTTCTAATTCAACTTCTTAATACTTAATTTCAAATTTACAATCTAATTTTATAAATATAAAAATTTGTGTGCACTTTCAATACATTTTCATGCACATTTACCCCAATTTTTTTATTTTTTGTTTAAAATTTTATCAAATTAATAATTAATTTATTAAAAAATCAACATTTCTCGTTATGAACACCTATCATACGCTATCTATATAATCCCAATTTAAAGAATTAAGAAATGATGTGCAATTTACATATCTAGCACCAACTTTATATCATTTATTTTAATACAGGTTATGTTAATATATATAAAAAAACTCACTTTATTAGATATAAATATCAGATGATTTCAATGGCCACTAAACTTTGTTCATACTTATAAATGTTTTCAAAAAATATATCTTTGTAATTCCATCATTTCACATGCAAATTGATAAAAGAATATAGAGCTACACCACTCCCACCAATGACATTAAAACTTTTACATATAGTAGAATAATACTACATTTACACCTCATACGAAATCATATACACCGCCAATTAAAAATTATTTCCTATTTTTTTTCGTACACATTGATCCAAACAAAAAATGAAATACATCAGACATATTTACGCATAATTGTCACATCATCTTCATTTTAATGTGTATATAATAATATAAGTATAACAAAATCCAATATAATATTCAATACGCATTTACTATAAATACATGAATGCCAAGAAAAAGAGCTTGATAAATTAAAAGCGGTTGCTTCTTTAGATAGTATCTGTCGTGATGTCTGTCTTAAAGAAGCCCGCTATGCCTATATAGTTAAGAGGTTAGAATTCCTTGTTTCCCTGAATAAAAAGCTCCTGTAAGCTTTCACAGTCAGAGAAACAGCAGACTGCCTAACCCTCGGCCAGCACAAGTGTTCAAACAGCCAAGATAAAAAAGAGCAACAAAAAAACTGCTGAGCATAATAGTAGAGCAGCAGCGAATTGCAGTTTGCAAGCATCCATATAAATTACAAAACATCAATAACATTATCGTTAAAGCCATAAGCTCCAGATTGAAGTAAAGAAAAACCATCAGCGTAAGTAGGAACATAAGTGAAGCCAAAAGAATGGCAGAGTAAATATAAACAGAGCTGCAATAAAGGAAATTAGCTGTATAGATCCTCGAATCGAGAAAAGCTTAACATTTATTACTGCAATTGTTGATGAGATCAGCCGCATTATCAATAGCACAGACAGAATTTTGTCAAAAAAAAATCATTATTAGAGCTTTCTGTATTCCTCTTCCACTTGGAAATAGTAATGGCCAAATCGTGTTTAATAAGATGAATTCTCTTAGCAACCGGGCAAGAGGCAAGATCAAATTTCCTATTATTATGCTCTTTCCAAAGATAATAACTAAGCTGAAATGCTCAGCAAAAATGCTTTTTTCACATCAATATTGCTACAGCTCTGCATATATTATAATAGAACTTGATGCAGTGAGGGATAAAGTAGAAAGAAATCAGCACATTACAAGATTGCACACAGTAGCTAAAAAGTGCAAGTGCAATTGAAGAAAAAGGTATGAAATCGAATCGCAACTAGCATAGCATAAGAAGCATAAAGAATTAACCATAACCTCTAGCATTTAAAATGTCCGCCGTTTTAAATTCTTCCTTCGTAGCTTTTCCACAAAATGCAAGCAAGTTTCAAGTGAAAGCCTTTGTACCAAACGAACTTAGTATACCAAACATCAGGATAAATAGACTAAAGCCATATAGAAATAGCAGAGTGAAGGAAGTGTCTCTATTCCAAGCCAAAATTTGCCTGAACTCTGAAATATTACAACAATAATCTATCAAATTGCTTCTATTCCGAGCGGATTAAGGCTCAGACTGCCAGGCGATTCACTTTAAGGTATGGAAGTGCGCCAGTTACATTCTTATAGTCACTCTTGTTCACTGCGTGCTGTGCAACCCAAAACAAAAACAAAACCAAAATTAGAAGGCATAAAAAAAACTCAAAAGCATGAAAGTCATATCCATATCTTCACAGAGTAGCAATATAGTTACAGCATATCAATGAAAAATACAAACAGATTCTTTTTTGGAGTTGCTCTGACAAAAGTTGCTTTTATAATTTTTAGCAACAACCATGCAATCTTCTTATATATACAGTACGCACAAACCACCCCATTATTTCATAACCTTGTCAGGGTTAGGACGAAGCACAAGTGATCAAGAAAAGGCTGTTGCCCAAGAGGGCTGGAGACCGAGACGGGTAGTAGGGAACTGCAGGCCTGTTGTTCTATAGCTTTTAAAGCCAGGGATGGAGGGAGCTCGCCTATGCTCACTATGAACAGGGTGGTTAGCTCTGAATGATGTCCACAGCGCCAGTTAACGAGCTCGCCTATGCTCACTATGAACAGGGTGGTTAGCTCTGGATGATGTCAACGGCGCAGTTAACGGCACTCGAGTATTTGATGCTATGTTCACAAAGAAGGTATTGTGATAACTCGGTTTTCCAAAAATGGCAATTGCTTACTATGATCAGGGTGGTTAGCTCTTGATGATGTCTGCAGCGCCAGTCAACAGCACTCAGGAAATTGGTGTTTTGTTCACAAAGGAAGGTATTGTGAGAACTTGGTTTTCCAAAAATAGCAATTGGGAAATTTTTTGGATGAACAACAATTCAACAATTACCCAAATATTAGTGCTTTTATAATTTTTCTCAATTTAAATTAATTTTATTTTTGGAAAATTTTTTGAGAATTTTTATTATAAGTTTAGGCAATTGATTTGTATTTTTAATCATCACCACAATCTTTCATATTATACTCTACTTAAATGACCCCAATTTCTTTCCCGTTAAAAGAAGCCACTCGGTCCTCGTGCCCAAATCTGAACGAACACAAGGTGGTATCAAGAAAATTAAAAGAATCAAATAGGAGGAGTCGCCCCTCTTCCTTTGATTCCATCTCATGCCCTATCTCTCAACTCCTCACGACCATAATAAGAATTGGAGGTCTTCGAAGACCCTAAGAAGTAATTTGCTACCCGTCTATAGTGACATTTCTCCTCGTAGTGGCCTTCCTCCTCACCTCTTCTTTGACTACATGTCACCTCTTCTTTAGCACAAGCATCATGGCTATTCTACCAAGACTCTAGTGCAGTTGCATATACAGCCTCGACAATGAATCTTTCGCAATATCTCATCCTCAATCTTTATTTAAAGCAAAAGCAAGAAAAAATCTTTTTATTTATTTATTTTTTGCTTTAAATTTATGGTAAAATCAAGTGATCTCTTGGATTGTTATTAGAGGGTTAACATTACTTTTTTGTTCCAAAATTTGTGAAGAATAACCTTTTAAATCCTAGAAAATCTAGCTAAATGAGGCTACAAATGTGAGAAAGTATTGAGAAGAGATTCAAAATCAAGTATTTATAATTTAAAGTCTTACGCTTTTTACCGTATTTAGCTTGAAAAAATGTATTCAATGAGTTAAGAAATCTTAATATGGATAATCTCATTATTTATAGTGTAATATTTCCTACTCTTTTTGACTAATGCATTCAAAAGTTGTTTCTTGTGTACTTAGAAGCGCACTAAGAAACTATGAGGATAGTCAACATAAGGAACTCTTTCTTTTCAAATGATCTCACATCTTGTACTAAGATACACATATACACTTTCGTTAGCTTAAATGTACAGTGCAGTTAATGGATAGATATTCCCTAGCGTGGATCTTACATCAAACTTGCTTATCGGTAAACATAGAGAATGAGTGCAACGCCCATCATGTTACAAGTTGTCACCATGGGATGTGGCACAGCTACTAATGTTGCAAGTAGGTATTAGGATGGTCAGTTGAAGAGAGACTGATGCAACTGATTAATGTAATGAACTGACACAAAGACCAAGACGATCTCCTGGATGTTAGGCAGCCAATTGATGAGAAAGTGTAGCCAATCAGTGCAAAGAAAGGGTTCATTAAAATGGCTACCAACTCAACCAATTAATTCAAGAGTTGCCAATGTATATCATTAAATAACTTGGTAATCCAAAAAATTTCTTTCTCACCCAAACATTTCCATACATCTATAGGGAGTCATTTGATTCTATTATTTTTTATCTCTTCATACTCTTTAAAGCGTTTCAAATTTCAATTTTACTAACACGTAAATAAAAGTGTAACGGAAACTTTTTATAACTATTAAACTCACTTATATTAATTATATCGGTATAACCTCTACTATGCATCACTCCAAGCACAACAAAAATAGCAAAGAATTTAATCCCAATAATTGGATGCATCTACATGAATCCATAGTCTTTACTATGCTATATCAAATAATAACATGTACCTAACTTTAAATAGGAGAGACCATTCTTAGAACTTTCTTGTCAAGTTCTTTTGAGTTTTCATCTTTTTATAGGGACAAAATTCATTAACAACTTTCCTAAGTGGGTCTTCTAGCTGTCCATTAATAATATGTTCAAATAATCTAAAGGCAACTTTCTTTGAGCTTATCTTCAATTAAAGATGCTCCAACCTTACTATGAATGTACTCATTTGTTATCATATCCTTTCCACTAAACCCACTCATCTACCTTTGCAGCACTCATTAAATCAATATGCTTCTTCTTTCAACATTCTTATCTATATTTCAATGTTGGTTATATAATTATTCTACTAAACTTTCTTTTAAGTTTAAGTGGCATTTTCCAATCGCACAACACCTTAGAAGCACTTGATCGTTTCATCTTACCAAGATCATACTCATCACATTGCACATATTTCATCATAATTTAATATAGTGAACTAAGATATTTGAACCTTGGACTCTCTTGGCAACATGATCTCTAATTGATATGTCCTCAAAATTATAACTTCTTTTATAATTGAACTTACATTTTATATACTATACATTAAATCTACTAAAATAAATCCCTTTAGAATCTAGGCAATTTTTGTAACTCGGGTTGTGGAACCCATCTCTAATTTTATCAATACGAAGAACACATATGTAGAGAACATGTACTAAGGCACCCTCCTCTAAAATGTGTAAAAATGTGTTTAGTAAGCGCATTCATAATAAATACAAAGATATAGTCAATTTGAACATATATCATTAACCAAACCACCTTATGCTTGAACACATGCAGCTACACCAATATTCATATCTTTAACAATATCAATATATGCAATGCAAACCCATTTTCTTCCCAAAACACTCCCAAAAATTTCTCTAGATGCTTTGTCATAATATCATATTTATTTTTACAAGTTTTATGTTAGTTGTTAACTACCAAATGCAATCTTCCACCTCTTTCATTTGGGACTTAGAACCTAGCAATGATGATGTTGAGATACTTTATCATACATATTTTCTAAATCACAAATATCAAAAAAACTTTTTTTGTTTTTTTAACATTTTCAGGTCCCAAGTTCCAAACATAAAAGGTGGAGAGTTTTGTTTGGAAGTTGACAGTACATATAAACTTAACAAAATAATTATGACATAACACCCAAAAATATAAAAAGTTTCCCAAAAACTATAGCATGTACATGCAAGAGTTTTGATCATATCATCATACATTGAGATCTAGATAGAACCAATACCAATAATCTTGCAGAGTGCATTATTACCCATCAAAACATTACCTCCATCTTTCTTACATATGTTGAGAGATTTTCTATATTCAATCACATAATAAGAATAGATAGTGTTCAACGCCCAATGATATGATGGTTGTATTCGATCAACAACCAAGAGTACCAACCATATTTCTAAAGTTGAACCTATAATTCTTTTTCCAATGTCCCAATTCCTTGCAATAATTATGTGTCCTCTGAAATGACTTCTAGCTTGAACTTTCTTTAATCCTACTCTAGCACTTTCCTTTACAAGGCTAAAGCTGGTTAATCCACCAATATTATTTTTTCTATTACCTCTAGATGTTAAAATTCACACGTATGAAGATCAGGCCCCTTCTTAAAGTTAAATTAAAAGACACACGACAAAGGCAAGAGACAAAATCTTTTCTACCCAGTATACTTCTCGACTATGGCAATGTTTGGCATTCTTCTTTATTGATATGCAAAGCCCTAACAATAAAAATTCTATATGAAAAAAATTTGGAGCGCTTTGATATCAGATTTTTTGGATAACCTAGTAAAATTGAGGAAAAATGGAAAACTAAAAATCACCAGCACATAAAATTTGTACCTTAAATTAGATTTACATCCACAAACAATGAGTGATGGTAACCAAGGAGATCTGATTATAAGAAAAACAGAGAGAGGCAACTAGTTTTTTCGAAGTTAAAACATAAGAAAACACTATGCAACATAGATGAATTTACCAAAACAACCGGAGGAATCGTTCCAAAGAAAACCAGAAAAAAATATTCCATAGCATATATTATTTAGGTTTTCCGGAATACAATATTAGATCCAATTTTCCAAAACATATATATAATTAACATGCACTAGTGCACAAAATTTAGCAGCATATTGTAGTGTGCTCTGAAGTACTATATTAACATAATACAAGACAATTCAAAATAGTGTGCATTATAGCACAACGCATGGCACAGATAGTGTGACTTCTTGTTATTTTCAAGAAAATTATACAGTTAAATTTATATATTTTATAATAAGAAAATTATCAAAATAGTCTCTTGACTCTTTCAAAATGTTCAAAACAGTCCTTAAATTTTGTAAATGTTTTTTTTTGTCCCTTAACTTTTATTTAAGTGTTTTTTTTGTCACTGCCGATAGTTTTTCAGCCGTAATTGGCTGCTCAGATTCCAGTGGCTGGAATCGGCCACTAGAATATAAAAAACAATCTCTCCAAATTTTATTGGATTGCCTGCTTGATCATAAAGTCTCTTATATAGATGTAAGTATAAGCCTCTTAAAAATATGAAAGAGAAAGAAAGAGTACAATTATTAATTTCGTTTATATGTATTAGCATAGCAAGAGGACTCTTTATTATTCTCCCCTCCACAAAGCATGCTCAAATGAACAAATTTGACATCTATCAATCAACTTGACTATCAAAGCATTCATTTTATAATTAAAAATAATATGAATGTCATGGCCCCAATCAATCATCAGAACTATCCATTCGTTCATTTTATAAATAAAAACGCTTTGATTTTTTGGATGCATTTTAAAATTGTCTAGTCAATTGAAAAACATTAATTAAGAACCTATTGAGTATGAAAATGCTAGTTCACATTAGCATGTAGATTTGATAGTCTAGATAATTATTATGTAAATATCACAACTGTTCCATAATTTTCAGCAGATTATATTGATTAATCTAAACTTTCATAAATTTCAATGAAATCGACTTATTAATCATAATAAAAGAGTGATTAATTTTAATTAAAAACTTTAAAGCATTTTCAATGGTATTTTAGTAAATATTGATAATTTTCTGTTTTTTTTATTTTTTACAAGTTTTGAATTTTTATGATTATCTATTTCATAATATAATTAATTATTTAATAAATAACAATAACAACACCAAGCCTTAATCCAACTAGGTAAAGTTATCTATATGAATCCTTTGTTTCCATTGTGCATTATCAAATAGAAGTTCCTCCAAGTTCCAAAAAGAGAAAATCCTTCCTAATACTTTATTTACATATCTTTTTCGGCCTCCTCTTCCTTTTTTAATATGGGCAAAATTCATAAAATCAATTTTTTTAACAAGGGTATGGCACGGCCTACGATTAATAGCCTGAACCATCTAAGGCAGCATTCTCTAATCTTATCCACTATTGGAGCCACTACAACCTTGCTACAAATAAACTCATTTCTCATTTTATCCTTGCAAGTATATATAATCATTCACCTAAGCATCCTCATATCAATAACACTTATGTTATTGATAAATTTCTTCTTTGTTCGCCAACATTCAGCCATGTATAACATAGTTGATCGTATAGCTATTCTATATATTTTTCATTTAATTTTGAGTGGGATTTTTAGATCGCACAACAATCCAAAAGAGCTCCAAGATTTCATCCAACCAGCTTGGATCCTATTAATCACATTGCTCTCTATTTCACCAATAATTTGAATAATTGAATCAAGGTACTTCACTCTCTAGCTCTTCTTGATCAATCACATGGTCTTCAATAATTATGTCCTCCAGATTAAAGCTTCTAATACGATTAAATTTACATTATAATCTATTTTAGATCTACTAAGATAAAAAAAATTTAGATTCCAAAGTAGTCCTCTATAACTCAAATTTTGCTTTAATTCCATCCCTATTCCTATCAATTAAAAGAATATTATCTACAGATAATATGCACCAAGAAATCTCCTCTTGAATGTGGTCAATAAGAACATCCATAATTAAAGCAAAAATATTTGAGTTGAGAGTTATATATTAATGTAATCCAATAGTAATAAGAAAATCACATTGCTCTCTATTTCACCATTAATTTGAATAATTGAATCAAGGTACTTCACTCTATAGCTCTTCTTGATCAATCACATGGTCTTCAATAATTATGTCCTCCAGATTAAAGCTTCTAATACGATTAAATTTACATTATAATCTATTTTAGATCTACTAAGATAAAAAAATTTAGATTCCAAAGTAGTCCTCTATAACTCAAATTTTGCTTTAATTCCATCCCTATTCCTATCAATTAAAAAAATATTATCTACAAATAATATGCACCAAGAAATCTCCTCTTGAATGTGGTCAATAAGAACATCCATAATTAAAGCAAAAATATTTGGGTTGAGAGTTATATATTAACGTAATACAATAGTAATAAGAAAATCAATAAACAAATCATCTTGCAATCAAACACATATACCAACCCCATTATACATATTTCTATTAACATCAAATATATGAAACACAAATCCCTTTTCTCTCCAAAGCCCTTTATAGAATTTCACTTTGTACCTATCATAAGCCTTTTCAGGATCAATAAAAATTAAATAAAAATCTTCTTTTCTTTCACTAAATTTTTCTATCAAGCCTCTAAATATATGTATGACTTCTATGGTTGATATACCTAGCATAAAACCAAATTAAATTTGAAAATTACAAGCATCCTTTCATAATCGTATTCAATTACTATCCCAAAGCTTCAATGTATGACATTAACCTGATTCATTTATATTTAGCACAATCTTGAGCATTTATTCTTGTAAATAAGTATACCACTAATCTTTCTTCACTCATGTGGCATCTTTTTTGTCTTCAAAATAATATTAAATAACTTGGTAAGCCAAGCAATTCCTTCCTCACCCATACAATTCCATACATCGATAAGGATGACATATGAATGTACTGCTTTTCCACTCTTCATCCTCTTTAAAGCATTCATCCTCACCTATACAATTCCATACATCGAATAGGATGTTATCCGAACCTACCATTTTTCCACTCTACATCCTATTTAAAGCATTCCAAATATAGTTTTACTAATATAGTGAATGAAAATATAATTGAGACTATTTTTATAGCTATTAAACTCACTTATGAAGTTTAGTAAAATAATTCATCCATCTATGTTGAATATCATCATCCCTAAAAAGAATTTTTTGATTATCATCTTTAATATATTTAACATGAGTCAATTTTTTGTTATTTTATCTATTAATTTAACTAACTTATAAATGTGTCTCTCTCCCTCAATAATTTCTAATTTATCATATAAATCCTCGAACACTACCCTCTTAATATCACGAACTATTATTTTGGATTCAAAACAAACTAGTTTATATTTTATTCAAATCTTCTCAGTCTCATAATTAAATCATTCTTCATAATGCATTTTTATCTTTAATTTTAACTTTAACATCTTGTTTCTACTACTATGCATCTTTATTATTAAGTACTCTCTTTTAATTCATCAAGTAAACTATTTGCTGCAAATACAATTAGCATTCAAATTCCACATAAGATTAATTTCACCATCAAAATCTCACTATTTAAATTTTAAAACTTCACTTTTAATAATATATATATTATCATTCTTACCATTTCATCATCTAGTCTTAGGGTATATTTTAAATTTAATATTACTTTTGTTACTCCTTATTTTTAAATCCAAATCAATAAAAGATATTGAGTTGTCAAATAATCACTTAGAATAATTTTATAATCCTTACAAAATAAACAATCCACTTTGTTTAAAAAAATAATCGATCATAGTTTTAAAAGTCCCATTTTATAAGTGATAATATGTCCTCCTTTTTCTTAAAGTGTTAGTGAACATAAAATCATAAATTAAAGTAAATTCTAAATCATTCTTTATTCTTTATTAATCTCTCCAAAATCAAAATCATCATGAAAACTTTTAAATTCTTTATTACCCTTCCAACAAGTCCATTAAATCTTCTTCCATAAAAAGTATCTCCTCTTGAGGTATTTCTTAAACCAGCTCATTAAAATCATGTAAAATCTTTCTTTTATACACAATCCAATCCTATTTAAAGAGCATAAACACTTGCAATATTAAAGTTATTCCATTAATAATAAGTTTTTAAAAAAATAATTATATCTCTCAGCCTCTTAACTTTCACTATATTATCGTTCAAATTCTTATCCAAAATAATATTCACATCATTCCTATGATAATTCTTACTCGTGCCAAAGTTTAAAGCCTAAATTATCAATTTCTTTTGCTTTCTTCCCCACCCATTTTGTATCTTGATGGCATAGCATATTTTAATCCTACTATTTATCATAACTTCAACTAACTCTAAAAGGCCAATATTCTAACTACCTAAATATAATTATTATTATTTAACATAAAAGAAAGTTGAAAATACTCATCTTCCTAGAATGCAAGCTATAGCAACGCCTTCCTTCCATCTATTTTTCTACATCTCTTTATATGAGATGTCGCCCACCTCCCAAACTAGCCAACATTTTTCTCTCCCTGACGTTTGAACTATCTCTCTTCTCAACTACCAAAGAAGATGTGAACATTAGTTCCCATTTTGAGCACAAACCACACAAGCAAACCATGTCCTTGATGTTGCAAGAGTTGGTATCATGTTTTCCTCCAGCACAATCCCAACATATTCCGAGTCCACAGCATTTATAAAAGCTAGCTTTGTCTACATTGGCTGATTGCAACCTTCTTCATATTAAATAAAGTTAAAGATATATGTGTGTATAAGCATTTATATACCAATATTTATTTTTTTATTTCGAGATAATTATTTACATAGTACCAACACATTGAAAATTAGAAAATAAATATCTAACCTTAGCATAGCAATAGACTAAAATGGGGTTAATTAGGAAACTTAAATATATTTAAATTGAAAATATGAATATAATATTATAACATGTGATAGTTATAGCCATATGCATATTTAAATGTAAAGCTTACAAGCTAATCATTTATTAGTTCAAACATGAGACTTAAATCCTTTTATAAGTAACATAAGTTAAATTGAAATAATTTCTTCAATATTGTTTGCTTACATCTCATATATTGATTCATAGTCTTACATTTACCAATTTATTACATTGTTCATTTACTACTACTTGTTTCTACATTGCACAATCAAATAACAATTTACAAATAAAAAAGATCATTATTAATAGTTTCTTCCCATGCTTTTTTTGCTTCCTCTTCCCCTTAACCTGAGCAAAATTCAAATATTCAACCCCCCCAATAGAGGCATCGAATAGTCTAGTTTTTATATGCTCGATCCATCTAAGACGGCAATTCTCAAACTCATCACTATTGAAGGCACTCCAACCTTGATAGCGAATGAATTCATTTCTCATTCTATCCTTTCAAGTATATACCCACTTCTCCACTTTAGCATCCTCATCTCTAAAACACTTATTTTATCGATTACTTTCCTCTTTGTTGTTTAGCATTCAACTCCAAATAACATAATCAATCATATAGCTGCTTGAAAGAAAGTTGTCAAAATAATCCATTTACTCTTGCAATTTGTTCATTTAGTCATTGACTCTTATATATGAACAAGAGTTAATGACTAAAATGAACAAATTGCAATAGTCAATGGACCATTTTGACAATTAGCTCAACTACTCTATAAAATTTTATTTTAATTTGAGTGAGATTATTCATTCGCACTACACTCCAGAAGTGCTCCACCATTTCATCCAACTTGCTTAGATCCGATTACCCACATTGCTGTCTATTTAATCATTATTTTAAATAATTGAACTAAAGTATGTGAACCTCTCGCTCTTCTTACCATATGGTCCTCAATAATTATGTCTTTGAGACCATGGCTTCTATTATAATTAAACTTATACTTTATATATTATGCTTTAAGTCTACTAAAACAATAACCTTTGGATTCTAAAGTAGTCCTTCACAACTCGAGTTTTACTTTAACTTCACCACTAATCTTAACAACTAATAGCATATCATCTACAAATCACATACATCAAGAAACCTCCACTTGTATTTTTCTAGTCATACATCCATAAATAAAGCAAAAACATATGGGCTAAGAAGCCCATTTTCCATACCATAACCAAACATGTAGAGGCTGAGCCTTAATGTAATCCGATAGTAACAATAAAAACATTAGACAAACCATATTACAATCAAACATATGTCACAACTTCATTATGCATATTTAAAATAATATTAATATATGCTACACAAATTATTTTTCTCTCCAAAATTCTCGAAAGAACTTCTTTTGCTACTCTGTCATAAGCTTTTTCAAGATCGATAAAGATTAAATGAAAATCTTTTCTTCTTTAAATTTCTATACCAAACCTCTTAGAAAATGCTTAATTTTTATGGTAAATCTACATGTCATAAAACCAATTTAACTTTGTGAAATATGAATATCCCTTCATAATATGTATTCAAGCATTTTCCCAAATCAAAATTTCAATGTATGGCTCATTAACTTAATTCCCTATAATTTGCATAGCCTTGAGCATCATCTTTAATCTCAAAAATAGGTACAATAATACTTATTCACTCATTCGGTATTATTTTAACCTTCAAAATAATATTAAATAATTTGATAAGCTAATAAATTCCTTTCACACCTAAAAATTTTTGCACATTGATAAGGATGTCATTCGATCCTACCATTTTTTTAAAGCATTCCAAATCTTAATTTTACTAATCTGTCGAATGAAAGTATACTGATATTATTTTTAAAACTATTAAAGTCATATATTAATTGTATTATTTAACCTTTATTAAAAATATAGTAAAATAATATATTCATTTATATAAAATATCTTTATTCCTAAGAAAATTGATCATCTTTATTATTATTTATACTAGTAACACCAATCATCTAAACAAAATCACATAATTGATTAAACTCATATATTGAGCAAGATTTTGTTGACTATTCTTCGAGCCAAATATTTTTCAGGTACTAACATTAACTGGATGGAATAGAAGAAATGATAGTTTGCTAATTTTACTATCATTAGTAAGAATTGTAGTGCTTTTATTAATCTATTAATAAATCTTTGAAATGAGTACAATTATTGACTCGAGATTTCTATCAATTCTTGTATCAGCAACTTGTATTAACTATTTATATGAACTTTTGTATTATTAATTATTACCTATGGAAAAAATAAATTAACATTGTGCTATGATATTAAATTAAATTATGAGCTTGTAATAAATTAATTTAATGCATAATTAATTTATTTTCCCATACTTAACCCCAAGATTGTCACAATAACCATTAAGTCATTCAGTTCTTTAATAATGTTTATTCGAGTTCTTTAATAATGTTTATTCGAGTTCGATCATCTAGAAAATCTCACCCCATCATATAGACAAACATAATCATGTGCAAAAGCAGTTCAATTAGTTCAAGTACATGAGCATATCCCTCACATTAGATAAGAACTTGTGAGCAAGTTTCTAAAGATAAATGAATTTCAAGTGTATAATCTGATAAAAAATTGTAACTCTTGACTTTTCTATGATTTTGATTTCTACTTCTTTTGAATTTTATATTTAAGCATGACATGACTCTCGAACTTTCAAGTATATGAATATCAATTTTGTTTTCTTAGATGCTTGACGTAGATATTAGTATCCACCAAATATTTACTTTATCAATAAATCTTGAGCAATCACATGTATCTTACGAGTTACAAATTTGTTTGTGGCTGGAAGTATAACCCATTTATAACTCAATAAAGATTTTCTTAAGGCTTTTAATATAGTATTAAAAGCCCCTTTGTTTCAATGCAAGTGGTTAGAAGTTGTTGAAGCTAAGTTTGGAATGAGTGTGCAATTAGAGTGATTTTTAACAATAAAGGTTCTTTTATATGATATTTTACTTATTAACTACCAAATTCCTTATTTGATTGAACTAAAAAGTGAAATATTTTTCACAATCTTTTGAATGGTCCTTTATTTATTATAGTACAAGAAATTTAGTAACTCCTCAAATTAAATATGTATTAATCTATTCTTATTAATAATAGATATAAGAAAAAATTAAATGTAACTTTTCCCATATTATTGAAAAGCACCAATCATCAAGTTGACTTCCAGAAAGTATAAGCATTAGTAGCTCTAGAAAACAATACGAAGAATGTACCGTCTTTGACTCGGAATTTAGTAATGTCGGCAGGTTTTCATCATCTCCTAAGAAAATTGCAGCCTTTATAGTCCTACCTAAAATAGAAACTAAATGTCAACACCCTTCTACCTCCCACAACCATCAACTCATCTTCATCCTTCGCTCATTCACTCACTCATCTTCCAGCACCTCTCTATTTTCTTTACTATATAGCTTCCATTTACCGTCCCACCAACAGAAACCCTCACTGGTCATCTAACATCTATGAATATCTAGATCTAAAAGCATTGATAAGCAATATAACTAAGAATGAGTAAAGCAATATACCTAGGAATATTCCATTTACTGTCCCACCATTGGAAACCCTCACTAGTTATCTATCATCTATGAATATCTACATCCAAAAGCATTGAGAAGTAATATACCGAGGAATATTCCATTTACTGTCCCACCATCAGAAACCCTTACTGGCCATCTTATCATCTATGAATAACTACAACCAAAAGCATTGAGAAGTAATATACCTAGAAATACCCTCTCCTCCATCCACCAACACATGTCAATCCACCTAAAGTAGTCTACAAGGATACTTTCCTCTGCTTCTGTTAACCATTGAACAATAGATATTGTAGATCCACAAAATTCCTTATTTCAGATTCCACAGGAGTGTTCCTCATCCATTCCCCTGTCCAATACATCATAATTCAAAGCAACTTCACATCGGTTATTGAAAATGCACATATGCAAAGACAAAATAGAGAAACGTTTAGTCAGCTAGCCACATAAAGAGACCATATTCACTTCTTATATTATCTTCCTGTATAAAAGCATTAGGACCGAGCAGAAATAATAGATGAGAAAAGGACTAAATAATGGTTTTCTGGGTTCAGCTAACTCAACAAAGAGATGTCCAAAAACAGAACATTCCACAGAACAAAATCTACACTGAATAAAGCTACAGCAAACAGGATAAAGAGATAATTCGATAAAGGATTCAATAATACATATACATATACAAACCATTTTGGAAAGCCTCAGTTTCCTACTTGTACTCTTCTTTGAAAGGAGATGCTGCTTTCCCGCTCTCCTCCGAACTATCTTTCCCCTACCCGTAACCCTAAACCGCTTTGCTGAAGCCTTCAGATTTCATCTCTCAACAAACAACATAAAAAAAGGTTCTTGTCAGAATTGCAAAGAGATCAAGTCATAGAGGCAAAAGAAGTCTACCTTGTGGGTTTTCATCTTGTATCCCTTGGCCGCGAAAACTGTAAAGATGGAAGGCTTCGGAGAGCAGATAAATGAAGGGGAATGAATTGGAATAAAAGTAGTTATGGTTTGGGATGAAGTGAGATTGAATTTCAAGTTCAATGTTGTTGGCGAAGAGGGAATACGAATTGTGTGAAAGTGCTTAAGTGTATGTGAGCAGAAGGGAAGCTTGAATAGGCAGACAGAAAAGCCAACTGAGGCCATCGTCGGTGATAACCTGCACTAAAATTGAAAAAAAAATTAAAAACATCAAGCTTGGAAATAGAACTTCAATGAAATAGGCTTAATATCTTCAAATGAACATAGATGAAATTTGTAGCGAGCATTTCAGCTCTAGTGTTAATCACCTTAATGAAACATAAAAGGTCAAATTGAATCTACATATTAAGAATGCTCATTTCCTTATAAATTTTCAAACCAGCAATAGAGATTTAGGGGCTGTTTGGTTGAATGTTAAGTGAAAAGTTATTAAGATAGCATGCTATTAAGATAATATGTTATTTAGATAGCAGTGTTATATAGATAGCATGGGCTGTTTGATTCAGTGTTATTTAAATAATAGATGCCAGTCTTATTCAGATGTATGTTATTTGATTTATTGTCACTTATGATATATTACACGCGAGGTAAGATTACCCCCAATACTGAGATTTGAATATAAATTGAAAAACCACAAACAACTAGGTAAGCAAAATGAATGACAATTAGGTAAATAATATTGGGATATGACATATACATTAAAAATATAATTAGGTAAACAGTATCAAAATCAAAAAATATATACAAAGCAAGCAACTTAAAAGATTATTATTTAATGATGTCAATGATTATACATACCCACATATATCAGAAATTTATTTTAAATTAGCATTAATAAATGTTAAAAATCACAAAGCAAATATAATCCTAAGTTAATCATAATCAATTGGCAATATCAAGCAAATCTTCAGAAAAAATATCCATCAAAAAAACGAAGTGAATAGAACGGGAGGTGAAGCGAAGGCGGAGCACCTGCGTTGACAAAATCGGCGAGGCGAGCCGAAGCGAGGAGAAGAGAAGGCGGAGCACCGGCGCTGCCTCTGGGGAAGCTGCTTCGGCGAGGCGAAGCAAAGGCGGATCACCGGCGCTGCGTCCGGCGGAGGCGAGCTCCGGAAGAACGAACACGAAGAACCTATCACACCCTATTGATAGACTGTCGGGCGATGTTACTCTGCAGAAATCGTTTAATTTAATTATATAACATTTCGAGTGGCATTTAGTTAATTTTGGATAATGGATTGTTAGTTAACATCAAACGAAACAGCTTCATTTTACCAATATTTTTAAATAACACCACATTACCGCAAGATGTCGGTGAACCAAATAATCCCTTGGTTCAGCCATTATAAAAAACTCTAAACCACAAAATAGAAAATTTTAAGTTAAGCATAAATCAAAAATTTACAGCACCAAGCTGCAAGAGATGCGCGGTCAGCAAGCAGGAAAGTGCCGGTATGAGAGCGGAAAAGCGTCGTCAGATGGCATGAAGGGTTCATCAACGATGATGCGTCGTCGAAGTGCAAAGGCCTAGAATGATGCATTTTATAGGAAGGTGAGAACTATTCGTTGATGCTATGGGAGCCTTAGCACGTCTGTCACGCTTCCGAGAAGATGGAGGGGCCGCGACAGAGTCCTAGCACGAAGCGGGCAAGCGGGAGAAGCAGGATTTATGATGTCTGTCATGCTTTTGAGAAGATGGAGGGGCCGCGGCAGAGCCCAAGCATGAAGCGGGTGAGGCGGCCGAGGTGGCAAGTGGGAGATGCGGGATGAAGCGGGCGACGCGGCCGAGGTGGGATGAGGGGGGCGAGGCAGGAAAGCGGGCGACGCGACCGAGGTGGGATGAGGGGGGCGAGGCAGGCAAGCGGGCGAGGTGGGCGAGTGGGAGAAGCGGGATCTAGGTTTAAGTAGGAGAGCGGGAGAAGCATAATCTAGGTTTAGCTGGTGAAATTGGATCTAGGTATAAGCGGGCGAAGCGGGATCTAGGTTTAAGTTGCGATGTGATATTGGGAGGTGAGGCTGACATGAAAAGATAGCTTTTTCCTAAGAAAAGATTCTTGTCAAAATCTCAAAGAGATCAAATCCTAGAAGGCAAAAGAAGTTCACCTTGTGGGTTTTCATCTTGTATCCCTTGGCCGTGAAAATTGTTAAGATGGAAGGCTTCGGAGAGTAGATAATTGAAGGGGGATGAATTGGAATAAAAGTAGTTATTGTTTGGGATAAAGTGAGAGTGAATTTCGAGTTCAATGTTGTTGGCGAAGAGGGAAGACGAATCGTGTGAAAGTGCTTAATAGTATTTGAGCAAAAGGGAAGCTTGAATAGGGAGATAGAAAGGCCAATTGAAGTCATGGACGGTGATAATCTGCACTAAAATAGAAAAAAATTAAAAAATTAAAAAAAGGGAGAAAAGGGAATTAATCAGACCGGATTGAAAGAGTTTTATAGCTCGACATGGATAAAAAGGATGAAGATCTCCCATCATCCCATCGTGCGGGTTTCCATAATGAGCTCATAGAAAGATTTGTACGATTTTATTTGCTTATCTTTATTATTTGTAGATGATATTTTAAAAGTGATTAGACTTTTGGCGAAGTTATTGAGGAAATCATTAGCCATTTCAATAGGTGTTTAGATTTTTTTTCAAAATCATGGGGTTGTCTTAAAACTTCAACAAATTTTAGATCTTTTTCTCGGAATTAATGTTGAAACGGTGTTGATATTCTTTGCCTGAAAGTCAACTCCTGTCGTGCAAATATTTGGAATTATCTCTTTTCCGTAAAACTGATAATGCATTATTGTTTGACCATAACATTTACAAAATAAAAATGTTGACTGAAGGCTGGACAAAAAATTTCATACCATTAGATGTAAAGTTCCATTTATAAAGTATTCTGTGTTGAAACAACTCAAACACTTTAAAACAAATATAGCTATAGCCTCATAACAATCATAGCCCTTTGCATTAAAAACACTTAAAATAATCATACTAGTAGGCTAACTTTATAAATACTTGAATGAGATACAACTCTCGAAGTTAGAAAATCCTATGCTAAACCATAAGAAATTTCATAAACCTAGCTCAACTGCACTAAGCCCTTGGTGAACCTTATATAACTTAAAGGAGTGTCCTTAGCATTAAGTTAAGATACCTTAATTTAAACCCTACCCTTCACTTAAATCAAAAACAAGTATGAACATATATATTTTTTGACTTGTTAGTTTTATCGTGAATTGGGATTTGAAACACCCACCAACATCTAAATTAGGTGCTTAAGAAAATGAGGACAAAAGACTTCAATAATGTGAACTCAAGAGACCACCAAACTAGAAGAGCTCTTAATTGGTTACATGACTAAAATAAGTTTATTGCTAATAAGTTTGCAATTTATATTGGGATTACAATATCCAAACCAAGCCAATAACATCTTAAACCTCTACAAGAAAGCTCACTTTCTGATGAGAGGAGTCTAGTCACAACCCATGGAATCTTTGTTCCTTAAATATTTCCATTCATGAAATTATTAGGGAATCCTCCTATACTTCATAAACATGAAAGAATAATGATTAGATGGATCTAGGGCTGGTAGACATATGATTAAGTGATGACACATACACACACATACACACAAACAAACTAACATGCATATGGCAAGGTTCTCCCTAACTTAGGTCATTAAATTTTAATTAAATATAATATAGATTTCCACTTTGTAAACTTAATGTATTAAGTCTAAGCTACAATAGTTAAGCGGCACTCTCAAATTACTAAATTTATAAAAATAGGGACTGTTCTGCCCTACCTGAATTCTAGGGTTTATCATGAGCCACCATATGGTCGGCTCTCGATCTCGACACATTCAGGGTGTCGAGATGAGCAAAGCTCTCTGTTGGCTCGGTTTGGGAGTCGTCGGATCACTGTGAAGTGTTGTAGCCCGATCGATTGATACGATCGATCGATACTCAGCCAGAGCCTAGGAAAACCATCAATCGCTTCGATACAAAAAGGATTGCAAATAGGAGTGGAGTTGAGCAAGAATTGAGCTCTTAATCCCAGTTGAGTGACTGCACCTCCACTAGGCCATGGCTCTATCCAGACAACGAGTCCTCGCTGTCTGGGCTGAACTCGCCTACTCAATCCACTCAACACCGGCTGCCTAAAACTCAGGGACACTCATAGTATTGCACAGCATTAACCTAGAGCCTAATTCACAAAGCACTAAGCCCACATGTCTCAATGAGGTAAAGGTACCTAGGTTGAGTTGAACAGTTCTCTAAGGATTGGTAGTCATTGAACTCCATGAAGCTTCCACAGATCATTTGGCAGCTCTAAGAGTTCTTAATGGGCAAAGGGGCTCACTGAGACTTCTTAGGTCTATTTATAGCTTCAGAACTAGGGATAAGCTTAAGTCAAAGCATCAGTCTTGAACCCAACAACAACTGACCCAAAATATATCAACAGGCACAATCAGACCAATGCAGCTCGATGGAAGGTTGGGGTTGCAAATGGGAATCGGTTGGAGGCCGTTAGGTGGACTGGGGACAGCTTTGACAGCAGGCGTACAAAGATTCACTACTGCCAGGGTTATTCGAGTGAGAGAGACAATTATTAGGAGTGAGAATGATTCCAGCTGTCCGATTGATCGATCGAATGGCATGACGGCTCTGATGCGCTTCTGTTTAATAACTAAACACTGGCAAACTATCATTTGTGGGATGGCAGATGTGATCCAATGGCTGATGGAGAATTTGGATGATGGAAAGATGTGGGCCGCATAATTAATGGCAAGAAATGCGTCAACGGTTCAGATCGGCTCTGCCTTTTATAGTCGGTTGATCATTGGAAATTTATAGGGTTTTAAATAATTAAAATAAATTAATTAATTATATTAACTAATTCAAATGAAATTAAATTTAATTTAGGACCAAATGACCTTCAAAATTTCCTAAAAATTTACCCATAGCTAATTTAGGGTGGGGAATTCAAAAATAGAATCTTATTTTAATTTGAAAATTAATTTAATTTAGCTAATTTTCTTAGTCCTAAAATTAGCAAAATAGCCAAATAATCAAATTGAGCTTTGATTGACCCCAAATTTTTAGTGCTAAGTTCTAATGACTAGTTGAGTCTAATGGAATGATAATCAATGCTTGATTTGGCTTATATTAACTATGGTAACAAGTTAGGATTGTTATAATTTACCCCTTAGATAGTAAGCTTGCCATAGATTCAAAGAAATTTTAGTTTGGAACACTAATTCTCAAAGTTAACTTTTGAACCCTTAAATAATAATATTTTATTAAGAAAAATCAAAATACTTAGAAACCTTATTTGAGGTGATTCTAGAGGCTGGATTTAGCTTCAGAATTTTCTCAAATGATAAACAGTTGACTAGGAACCTAAACGTCAGGTTGCACCCACTAATCGCCTGGGAGGAATCACCTTGAAGTTGCGGGAAGCTGACTGGATGGACAAAATCAACTGGAAGAATTATAGTGAATCAACTATAGCTGGGGGTTTATGATGAAGCACGGTGAGCAAAGAGGTCATTGTGGCAAGCGCAAGGCTATTTATAGCCCTAAGGAAGTAGTTGGAGCTCAGGCTATCCATTAATGGCTGGTCTGGGACTTTTCTTGAGAGTCAGTTCGATGCGACGATGGAGATCTTGTATGGTTGAGTCTCGAGATGTTGGAGCTCTGAGAGAAGTGGGGAACATAGTGGATTTGTCGTACTGCCAGTAAGGATGAACCGTTGGGGCTATCGGGGGGGACCGCTCGGCTGGGAGGCTTGGGAACGAAGGTGAATAGCGCTCGATAAGTCATGGCCATATGATTTGAGAATCAAACAGTTGGGAGGTGTTTGAGGTCATTGTCACATGGAAGGGACCACATAGCAGGTCACCAGTGGTCTGCACAGCGGATCCAGTTGATTAACAGAGCATTGGGAGGATTAATTTGTAATTTTAATTCTTAAAAACCATTTTATGCATTTTCCCAATTAAAATTAAATTCATTTTAGGCTTAAATGACTTCAAATAATTTCCAAAAAATTGCCAGTAAATTTGAGCATGAGAGATTTAAAAATGCACTCATATTTTGATTTAGAGAATAATTTAAATTAGTTAAATTTTTAGGTCAATTAAATCGACAAATTGGCCAATTGATTTAATCCAACTCCAATGGTGTAACAACCCAAGTTGTTACTTAGGTGGACTAATCCAAGTCCAAATTATGGTTTTAAAGCCTTAATTAAGTTATTAAAATGTCACTACTAAGACCAGCCTAAATCAGGAATCAAATGGATCAATTCCTGATTTTGAGAATTTCCAGAAACCTTAGAAATTGATTTATTTAAATTGACCTCAAATCAAAATCTGACTTTGTCATTGCGCTTATCACTCCCAAATTAGTTATGGGTGATATTTTGGATGCGTTTGGAAGTCGTTGAATTTTTAGTTAATATTTTAATATTATTTAAATACCCTAAAAAATTAAATAATTAAATACTCGTAGAAATAAAAATCCGATTGTGTTGTTGCGTTCATCGCCTCTCATTTAGCTATGGGTGAATTATTAAAAATTTTCTGAGACTAAACTATTTGTCCAAATTTAAATATGGAAATTCTGATTTAAATATATTTAAATTATCAATTATTCTAATCGATGGGCCCACCTTTGTAATTGAGATTCAAGCCATTTTCCTTCGGGCCCGCTTTCCATTTTGGAACGGGACCGCCTTTGATCTAAAATGGCTGTGCTCATTAGTTCTTTCGTATAATCGGTGGTCATTCGATCGATCGCCCTGATCGCGACTTCATCTTCCCGTGCGCACTTCGCGTGTCGCAGGTTTTGGTGCGCGGCACCCGTGGGCTTCGCCTTATGGCCTTTGCCTCCACCGCCAGAACTCATTACTCCATCTCTTCCTTACCCTGAGCATCATCTCTAAAATCGAGGGTCTAGCTCCAGGGAAATTCACCGACACTGTCCTGATCTAGCAACCCTAACTCAAGCTGAATCCATCAGCTTCCTCACCCCATTACTCACCTATCTTAAAGTTTCCTTTATTTCAACATCTAAGACCTCTGTGCAAATGATTCATCACCTTTGTGATTTAAAGCTTCTCATCTGATGAAAACCACCACAAGCTCTCAATCAAGGTACCATCTTTGCCCAAATTCGATGTTTCGATTTCAGTTTCACATTGATTTAATGCATGCGAGTATTGTATTGTGCGAATTGTGATGTTTTTAGAGTTGTTCGAATTTAATGGAATTCAATTTTCTACTAATTCATAGCTAGTTTTGTATGCTACCTTAACCCTAGAAACCTAGGTTTGATTCATCTCGACTGGAAGAAAAAGGTTTGAATCCCGTGCTTAGCTCGACGTTATGACTGATCTAGATTCTCTGCTATTGTAAGGTTGTCTGGCGAGGATATCATGCGCCAACCCAACATTCGCCTTTCTTCCCCATCGTCAGCTAGCCTCCTGCATATCAAAGGTGAAGCCTCTTTGGGCCTTAGTCCGGGCCCTTTGGTGGCCCGTGTTAGGTCGGGCCACATGCTTTTGGCCCATCTATGTTGGCTCATATCAACGCCAATGGGATCGTCCGTCGCGCTTTAATCAAATGATTAAAGATAAAATGACAGATTTAATTAACCTAAATTAAAATTAATTAAGTGATTAATTAACAAAAGCTTTATCCTCCATAATTTTAAATTTACTCATCCAAACATAGCAAATTAGTAGGTCATTTCAATCAAAAACATATTAGGAACAATAGGGCACTGACAAATTTTCATTTGGAGGTATATTTCATATTGTGACATTTAGGATCCCCCATATTTGCCCTAAAATATCCTAAAACTTCATTTAGCCATAACTTTGTGTGCACTTACCCATACATACTCAATATGGGTCTCAATTTAATCAGCAAATTTCTAGGAATGTTCTAGTAGTATCAATTTTATTGTTTGAAGAATAATTTGACTAATCACTTTTGAATCGAAACCCTAACATTTTCACACACTAGTCCAAATATAGTCAATATGGGTCTTAAAATGATCAGAAAAGCCTCTAAAATAACCTATTAATATTCATATCTCTATTTGGATTAGTATTTGCTTAATCACTTTTATGGCCTAACCCTAATTACCCTAATTAACCTTAAAACTTCAATTGACCATAACTTGGTCAATTGAGCTCCAAATTAGGTCTTCCAATATACTATTTTAATTAGGAAGACCTAATAAATAGTAAACTATAAAAATATTTTAGATCTAATGGTTAGATCTCTTAATCAACCTTAATCATCTTAAAACTTAATTAGTGAATATTAGCATAATTAATGATTCAAATTGAGTGATTCAAGTTTTTAATAGTTATTATAGTATATTAGAACCTAGTAGTGTAGTTAGTTTAGTGATTCTATAATTAGTTTCAATAATCACTCACTAATCACCTTTAATCCTAATTAGGTTATAACTTGACCAAATAAGATTCAAATTAGGTTTACTCCCAATTAAAATACTCAATGGGTTATAGGGAAGCTATAGCCACTGAGTTTACTAAATTTGGACTTCATATAGAAAAATTAGATTTTTGACCTCCATTAATAAAATCATAATTTCCATAATTAACCCTAATCTTATTTTGGCTATAACTTAGCCAATACTTATCAGAATTTAGTGGTTTTAGATTATATAGAACTCTTAGACAGTAAGCTTTAATAAACTGATAGGAAAATTAGATTCTATTAAGTAAAATTACCAAATTGCTCCTATGAGTCAAATTTCTTAATTTGATCTTATAAGGTTTAATAATTATCCAAAATTAATGTACTTAGTGTCTGTCTTCATAATAGACTTTACTGCTATAAATTTCTAATTTAGAGTCCTGAATTAAAAAGTAGATTTTTAAACCCTTAAGGAGGGCAAAATGATCATTTTTACCCAAATTTAGAGTTAAGTGCTTTTAAGCCTTAATTTCATATTATAATCACTAAAATCAATATATAAAGTGATTCTGAATTTAATTCAATTGTTTTAAGCTATTAAATAAGTTTTAAATCAAAACCTTAATTTCTATCTTAATGAAATTCTAAGGTAAATTGTTAAGTTGTATGATGTGAGATAAATCTCACATCATACCTCTTCTTTGAACCCGCAATAATCCCTCATAAATCTTTCTAATAACATTCGTTAGGTTGTGTGTATGAGAGTTCATTTTAGTGTTTAAGAGCTCATTTCCTTAGGAGTTAGGATTAGTTCCTTATGTTATATCTTATTTATTGAGTAAATTAAGTTACTCAATAGGTGAAGCATTGATTTTGATAATTTATAGAATTTCATAGTTTATTAATAATTATTTGATCTTTTAACTTTAGATTTAAGAATATATATCTACCCTATTAAGTATGACTTCACTTAATAGGAGTTTTTCTTAAATTTTAATCTGAAAGGTTGGGTGGTAAAACCTAGACCCTTAGGATCACCTTTAAATTAAATAATTGAACCCCAATAATTAGAGTTTAATTCTTAATCCTTTCATCTTGATTTGACTAATCAAAATGGCTTGGGATTCTTAAAATTATCAAATAAATCGATATATTCATTTATTTAACTTATAATCAATAGTGATTAATCAAATTAGGACTAGGCCAGTCCTAATTGTTTGTAACTCATAAGATCGTGAATTTGAGTTACACTCGATAGTAGGATTTGGAGATCCTGAACTTGTGTAATTCATAGTAGATAGAATGAATAAATTAGGCAACAATGGATATCACATGTGTCCTAGTAGAGTCTCTTGCTCACTTTGACATTTGATGCTTTGCTTACCTTGTATTGAGCCTTATACATTGATCACATGTATTGGGCATATGATATTTGATAAGTATCTCATGTCAACTTTGAAATTGCATAAATGTTATTCATAATTTATTAGTTTTTTCAATTTTCCAATTTTTAGTAGGTTGTGACCTAACTAGTATGCCTCTTCTGTTTGTTGGGTCTGGCATATCACAGTGGAGGCTAGTGTTCTGTAAGTCTATCCATGCCTAGTTGAGCATTGGTTTCCTAGGATGGTGAGAAATTGATTTTACGCCTGTATGACTTTATTAGTTAGGATCTGATATGGCAGTACTAGTTGTGTGTGCACTTCTATTTAGTGACATTCAGTTCAGTACTTCTACCTTAGCTCATCAGGCTAAGTGATTTCAGTGATATTCTGTAATAACCTAGATTATTACTTAGGTCAATTATGACTAAACCAAGACCTAATTATGATTCTAGTGCCTTAATTAAATAATTAAAAGCATACTATTGAGATCCAATCCAAATCAAGGATCAAATGGATCAAATTCTAATTTTGGGAATTTCCAAAACTATAGAAATTGACCTATTTAATTTGATCTTTAATCAAAAATCTGACTTCACCATTGCGTTCACCACCCCCAAATTAGCCAGAGTGAAGTTTGGAGGCAAAGTTGTTAGATTTTCATCAAATATTTTAATATTATTTATACATTTAGATTAAATGATTAGACCCCATCATCTGGAGTCTAATTCTTAATCTTTTCATCTTGATTTGGCTAATCAAGATGAGGTTGGGATGATCTAATTTACAAAACTAGGTCGATGATTTATTCATTTTTAATCAAATAGTCATCTTTTGATTAAGTTATAATTAGGACTTGACCAGTCCTAATTATCTTCAACAATTAGGATTCGTGATTTTAAGTTACAGAATGTGTAAGAATTGTTGATTCTGAAACTTATGTAACTTAGAGTAAATAGAATGAGTAAAGTAGATAACAAAGGATATCACCTGTGTTTTAGATAGAGTTTCTTGCACTTTGATTTTGATGCTTCGCATTCCTTGATTTTGAGCCTTATACCTTGAACATATATTATGTACTTAAGATATTTGGTAAATATCTTATGTCAATTTTGAACATTCATAAATAGCATTGTATTCGTTTCACAAGTGGTTTGTAAGGTGTAGCTTGATTAGTATACCTCTTCGATCAACCCGTTCGGGGTCGGCAACCTTTCGAGGGTTTAATATTCGACAGTCTATTGGCCATGCCTAGTCCGAGTGATAGGATGGATAGACTCTCGCCCTACTGACTATAGAGCCAGTATTCTGATATGGATATACTAATTCAAGTACACTTACATTCAGTTCTGTCTTAGCTCATCAGGCTAAGAGTTTCAGTGATGTTCAGTTCAGAGTTTCTTAGCTCATCAGGCTAAGAATTGCTGAGTTCATGTTCAGTTCAGTTGACTTATATAGTTACTATAGTTTTAGTTTGCAGTTACTGTTTTACTTGCATATTCTGCGTTATAGCACTATTTTACTTACAGCTTTCCTGCACGTGTTATATATATTTAGGATACTAGTTTTACTTACTGTATTCATATGCTCACCTAGGATGTTAGTTGTTTTCAGTTTTACACTGTTAAATGTTGTATGTTCTTTAGCATATTTTTGTTTGATCATATGCATATTTAAGTTGTATTTTTGTACAGTTTTACTTTTCTTTTACTTAACTTGTCTTTGTTGCAGTTGCTTGGAAAAGGTATGTATTACTTCCTAGTTGCTTTGGTTATAAACTGTTTGTTTATAACTTTATACTGTCCTTTTGTACGCTTTTCTGCACCTATTTTGCTCAGTTATGTTCTTATGGTGATATCTATTTAACCTAATAAAATTATTTGCCCTAAAATGTACTTAGACTCATTGTCTAACCAGTTTTTCTTTTGTTGGCTGGGCCCTACCATTATGAAACTGATAATGGTAGGTTCTGAGTTTGTTGGTTTAGCAGATCCAGTGGAGAGTTTGCCATTGGAGGAGGAGCCCGTTCTTGAAGATCCTTAGCTTTAGTTTTTCTTCCAGTGAGATTGAGAGTTTTCTTTCAGTTCTTTTAAACTCGTTAAATATTGTAATAATACAGGATTTTATTTCTTTTTCAGTACTTTACTTATTCTGTATTATTGTATTTATACTGTATTGGATGGATGTTATGTTTTATGCTTCTGCACTCTGAGTTCATGTATGATCATTTAGTGATAGTAGTTCTGGATTAAATGGCAAAATCCTTATTTAAATTGGATTAGGATGTGTGACTAATCCAATCTTAAGTGGGGATCTTGTCATTTGGTGACCCCTCCACCGTAATCATGTTAACTTTAGGGTTAACAGAACCATGGCAGAGCAGGGCCCAAATAATTAAATACTCGTCGAATCAAAAAAATCTGATCGTGCCGTTACATTCCTCACCCCTCAATTAGCTAGGGGTGATTTATTTGAATTTTGTTTTTTTGTATAATTAACTATTTAAATTGCATTAATAAAATAAATGTAAATTATTTAGATTATAATATAATTTTAAATTTCTTAACAGCTTGTTAACTTAACTTCCCTAACCGTTAACCATCCAAACGGCGCCGTCTGATGCCATCTATCCATCGGATCGATTAAATCCGACGGCTGGGAGTCGTCATCCCCAAGGGTTCTCCGCGTGGCAACCAGGTGAACGCGCGGAGTGAATATTCGGACAAATGGCTTTCCCCGCCGCTTCTAAACCCGTAATAATATCTATTTCATTTTCCTACAGTTCAATTTCACCCTTGACTCATTATCTGTAGTGTGTCGTTTGTTCATCGAAGGATCGAAACTTCAAATCTTCATTGACAGTCCATTTTAGGTGCATTTGATTTCACTCGATTCTTTTATGATTACTTGATGCTTGATTCATAATGTTATTTCACATTCTTAACAATCGTTTGATTGTATATGATTGCAATTAAAGCAAAGTATTCAATCGAATTTTTGAATCGATCTGCAGTATACTACAGTTTCGCTCAACCTAATTTCATATTTAGTCGCCTAGGGTTAGCATTTGCCTGCATATTAGGCCACCTTAGTTCATGCTTCTGCTAGCATTTGAAAGTCTCGGATGTCCTCTATCCCAATATATGCGGGCTGGACTACATAGCCGACTAGAAAAGCCCTAATCCTTGCACCCTAGTCATCTCTGTCGTGGACTAGGATTTGAACTGATTAATCTAGTAATCAATAAAACCTCTAGATTAATCTAGTAGTGTTCAATTATCTATTTGGATTAATATGTGCTTAATCACTTTTAAGACCTATCCCTAATTACCTTAATTAACACTAGATCTTCAATTGACCATAACTTAGTCAATTGAGCTCCAATTAGGTCTTCCAATATACTATTTTAATCAGGAAGACCTAATTAACAGTAAACTTTAAAAATATTTTAGATCCAATAGTTAGATCTCCTAATTAATCTTAATCATCTTAAAATTTGATTAGTTAATATTAGTATAATTAATAATCCAAATTAAGTAATTTTAGTTTTTGATTACTCATAGAGTAAAGTAGAACCTAATTGTGCAATTAGTTTAGTGATTCGATGATTAATTTCACTAACCATTCACAAATTATATAAACCCTAATTAAGCTATAACTTAACCAAATGAGATTCAATTTGGGTCTACTCCTAATTAAAGTAATCAGTGGACTATAGAGAATCTATAGTCACTGAATTTATTGAATTTAGACTTAATTTGGAAAAGTTAGGTTTTTGACCTACTCTAGGAAACCCCAATTTCCTTAATTAGCCCTAATTCTTGTATTGGCTATAACTTAACCAATACTTATCAAAATTTAGTAATTTTAGGTTCTATGGAACCTTAGACAGCAAGCTTTAATAAACTGATAGAAAATTTAGATTTTACTAGGTCAAATTACTAAATTTTCCCCTATGAGTCAAATTCTTTAATTTGATCTCATAAGGCTTAATAATTATCCAAAATTGATGTACTTATTGTCTAACTTCATATTAGATAATAAGTAATCATTAGCCACTAAAAATTTCTAATTTAGAGCCCTAAATTAAAAAGTATATTGTTAGACACTTTAGGAGGGGAAAAATAGTTATTTTACCCAAATATATGGTTAATTTCTTTTATGCCCTAATTTCATGTTATAATAGTTAAAATCAATAAGAAAAGTAAATTAAAATAAAATTTCATTAATTTAAGCTATTAATTAAGTTTTAAATCAAAACCCTAATTTCTAACATAAAGAAATTATATGTTAAATTGTTAGGTTGTATTATGTGAGATAAATCTCATATCATACCTCTTCTCTGAATCTCCCTATTTCCTTCCTCAATTTTCTAATAACATTAGTTAGGTTATATGTCTGAGAGTTCATCTTAGTATTTAAGAGCTTAGTTCTTTAGGAATTAGGATTAGCTCTTAAGTTAGAGTTCAATTATTGAGTAAAATAAGTTACTCAATATGTGAAGCCTTGATTTTGATAGTTTATAGATTTTCATAATTTAATAATGATTATTTGATCTCTTAACTTTAGAATTAAGAATAGAAACCTATCATATTAAGTATGACTTAACTTAACAGAATTTGCCTTAAATCTTAATATGTGAGTTTGGGTATTTGGAAACCTAGTCTTTTAGGATCACCATTTGGATTAAATAGTTAAACCCCAATAATTGGAGTTTAATTCTTAATCCTTTCATCTTAATTTGGCTAATCAAGATGGTTTGGGTTGCTTAAACAAATAAACTAGGTCGATTGATTTATTTAGACTTGTAGTCGATATTGATTTATTTATAATTAGGACCTAACTAGTCATAATTATTTTTAATCTGTAAGGTTGTGAATCTGAATTACACTTGATAGTAGGAATTGAAGATCCTGAACTTGTGTAACTTGGAGTAGATAGAACAAATAAAATAAATAATAATAGATATCACCTGTGTCATAGTAGAGTCTCGTGCTCACTTTGAAAATTAATGCTTTGCTTACCTTATTTTGTGCCTTATACCTTGTTCACGTATATTGAACATAGGATATTTGATAAGTATCTCATATCATTTTTGAATTTGCATAAACAACATTTGTATTTTATCAGTGTTTTCAGTTAAGTAGAGTGTGATCTAATTAGTCTGCATCTCGGTTACACTTATCTGATCTTATACTTCTTGTGTGACTGTTGGCCCAGTTTCGATATGGTAGTACTAGTTTTAGGTGCACTTCTACTAAGTGTTTTTGCCTCTTAGTTCCACTTATCTCATCTTATGTGGTTGTTGGCCTAGTTCTAATATGGCAGTAAGTGAGTTCTTACATTTTCCTTTCAGAAGGAAAGTTTGGCCAGTGCAGTGTTTCAGCTTATACTTTATATTTCAATTTACTTTACTATACTTTTAGCACTTTTATACTATTTTACTGCATTACTAGCTTTATTTATTTATAGGTTGCTAGTCTTATTCATTACTTATATCTTTATAAGAAGTCTGTCTTGTTTTTCAATTATTTAAATATTTCACATTTTTATTTTATTTTATGTTAATTAGCATATACTTGTATTGATCATAAGCACGTTTAGGTTGAGTTATGTAGCAACCCAAATTGTTACCTTTGTCAATTAAGACTAATCTCCATCCTAATCTTGATCTTAAAGTGTTAATCAAGTCATTATGAGTCATCCACTAAGATCTAGTTCAAATCAGGAGTCAAATAGATCAAGTCCTGATTTTTGGAAAATCTAAAAACTCTAGAAAATGACCTATATAGATTGACCTCAGATCGAAAATCGGACATCGCCATTGCGCTCATTGCCCCTAAATTAGCTAAGGGTGATGTTTTTCGAGTCTATCAGAAGTCGTCAAAATTTCGACAAATATTTTAATAATATTTAATACCCCGAAAATTGGAAAATTAAATACTCGTCGGAATTAAAATCCAACTTTGCCATTGAGATCCTCACATTCGGATTAGTCAATGGTAAAATTTTGGGATTTTTCAAAAGTCGTTGAATTTTATTAAATATATTTAAATTAATTAGAAAATTGAGGTATTTATTTTGACCTCAAAATCAAAATCCAACATCTCCATTGCGATCATTACCCCCAAATTAGCTATGAGTGATGTTTTGGACGTATTTGGAAATTGTCGGATTTTCGCGAATATTTTAATATAATTAAATACCCCGGAAAATATAATAATTAAATAATCGTCGGAATCGAAATCCGACTTCACCGTTGCGATCGTCACCCCCAAATTAGGTTGAGGTGAATTTTTAGGAATTTTTTGAGTGCGTTTCAAAATTGGAATTTTAATTAATTAAAGGAATAAATAGTAATTTATTCATAATTGCATTTTTTTCTTTTTCTTCTTTCCCTCTCCTAGTTGGCTATTCCATTCGAATGACCCTTACCTCCGCTTTCGACTGACCCATCTCATTCTCTCTCATTAATTGAAAGCTTTGATGGCTATGGTCATCCCTCTTCCTTCCCCCCTCCTTAATGGGAAGGTTTGATGGCTATGGTCATTCCTCTTCCTTCCCTCCCTCCTAGCTCATGATGACTTTCTCCATTCCTTCTCCTCCTATAAATGGAAGCTCAGCTCTTCCTCTCCATTTTTGGCTATCAAGATAAAGCTCCCAAGCTTCCACTCTTTCCCCCATTGTTGAGCTTTATGCTAAAGAAGAAGAAGAAGAAGTTCATCCTCCAAGCTTTCCAAGGTTTCTTCTTCCTTTTCTAAAGGCTAAGGTACTCATTTGTTCTCCTTGGTCATTTCATTCCTCTATTATGCTTATTTGCATATTTAGACATCCATGATTAAGTATGGAAGCCATTATGGTTCTTCAAAGTAATATACCTCATGCTCTATTTTTCGTCCATTCTGCACACTCCTGCCTTTATCACCATTGTTCATATAGCTAAGATGATCTGTTTGTGCCGATTTTAATGTCAATGAAAGGTATTGGAAAAATATTTCCATTGATATATGGCACCGCTAATGGAATGCTCTGAATTAAGAGTATTTGAGCTCGAAATGTGATCCTTCACAGTTTTCGCACAGGCAAAATCACCGTTGGGCGCTACAGCGCACCGTAGCATCCAGAAAATTCATTTGACTATATCTTAGACATTTAGACTCCAAATCCAAAAATTTAAAGTGCTAAATAGCTTAAAATTTTAGTACCAACAATAATCTAAAATAATATTAGATTCTAAACCCTAAAAAAATTAGAAATAACTAAAATACTCATAACCTTAATTAGGTCATAACTTGACAAATCGAAGTCCAATTTAGGTCTACTCCCAATTAAAGTACTCAGTGTAATATAGGGAAGCTATATCCACTGAGTTTGCTGAATTTGGACATCAAATGAAAAAGTTAGCTTTTTGACCCCCTTAGCTTAGAAATTTACCAAATTGCCCTTAGAAATTAAAATGGCTATAACTAATTTATTAGACCTTAGAATTTAGTGTTCTTAGACTCTATAGAATCCTTGAACAACAACCAATTGTAAACTATATAAAAATTTAGATTTTATTAGGTGTAATTTACAAAAATACCTCTTAAATTAAAAACCTTAGTTGGACCCATATGACTCATTTCTTATCCAAATTTGGTGCATTTACTATCCATCTTTATGTTAGATAGTAAGGAATTATTTGAAAGTAAAAAACCCCAATTTGGAGCTTTTAATCAAAAAGTAGCTTTTTGAACCTATAAGTAGGGGCAAAATACTCTTTAAGAATATTGGTAAAATACCATAAGTATGGTCATTTTGCCCAAAATTAAGTTTAAATATCCATAACCCTTAAAATACTCTTTGAAATCATTAAAATTGGTAATATAACTGATTTAGGATCAAATTAAGTCAAAAATCCCTCAATTAGGATAATTTGTAAAATATCTCAATTTTAGGTTTGAAAATCCCCAAGTAAGGTTAATATGCCTTAGTTAAAATTTATCTTTGACCTCCTTAATTAAATAAAATTAGCAAGTGTGAAGAAATTTAATCAATTCTTAAAAAATTTCTAAGTCTTATCATTAAGAATCCTCACTTCACCTTAGGATCTGTTCCTTAAGAATATGATTAAATATTAGGTTAGATTTTATTTATTAAATAATTTATTTTATTCAATGAATGAATCATTGGTTTTATTAGTTTTTAGATTTTACAACTTATTTGGATTATTTTGTCTTTCAATATTAGATTTAGGATAGGAGATTTATCCTATTAAGTCTGATTTGCTTAATAGGCTTTACCTCAATCATTAATTCATATTTAGATTTAACCTGGATCTTAAGTCTTGCCCTTGGGATTATGTGATTAAGCTCAATATCATAGTATTTAGTCCATAATCTCTAGCTTGGTAAATTTTGGACAAGCTTTTAGTTTAGAATGTCTAAACTCATAAACTAGGTTGTAATGATTTCTTATAGTCGACATTGATTTAATCATATTAGGATTAAGCTAGTCCTAATATTTTGTAATCTATAATGACATACTTCTAAGTTACACTCGATAGTAGGAATTAGAGATCCTGAACTTGTGTAACTTGGAATAGTTAGAACATTTAAATTAGACAATAAATGATATCACCATGTTTAGTAGAGTCCTTTGCTTACTACTTGATTTTGTGCTACACATTCCTTGAACTTTGAGCTTATTTTTCTTTGAATATGTCATATAATAAAAATATTGTTGCATGAAAAATGAAAACTTATAATATTATGAAAATATTTGCATTTGGGTTCAGTACATGGTGGATTATGATGCACATTACTCCAATGGATAGGGGTAAAGAGAGATCAGGATGCTTAACATCAATTATTGAGGAGAGTGTGTTAAGCTTGGGACCCATTCAGTCTTGTAGACATGTTTAACTCCTCAGCTGTTTCTAAAATTGTCTACAAAAATAAAAATAAAATAACTAAAAGATATTTACATAATATTATTTGCCTCTTCAATCATATTATACTGTATTGTGATATTATGTCCACCCTAGCCCATAAAGGCTACAGGAATATATTGGGCCGGATTGGCCAATTCTTTATGATATGGTAGTTTGTACATTCTTTACAATTTTCAGCTTACTGTTTATTTTATTGTTGATGCATTTTATTTTGGTTAGTTGTATTTTTCTTATGTTACTTGCTTGCTTGAGTAGATGAATATATAGGATGCTAGAATTTACTACTTATTATATGTACTTTATATTTTAAATTAGCATATATTATATGATCATCAACATGTTTAGGTTAAACTTTTCTTTTCAATATTTTTACTTACTATATTACATATATATGCTCTATCTTATTTAGTTTACTTGAGATGTGCTTTTGCCTCAATTCTTACTTAGTTATAAATATTATATTTATAACTTATCCTCATCCCATTGTATGCTTACTTGCTCCCATGCTAGATAGATATTTCATTTGGTTTAGAGTAAAATAGTGATATTAACGAATACTTAATAAATTATTTGCTTAAAATATACTTAGACAATTTGTTTAATAAGAATTTTCTTTTATTGGCTAGGGCCCTGGCATTCTGAAACCGATAATGTCAAATCTTGTTCAGTTTGAGGAGCCAGTGCCTAAGGAGGAGCCTTATTTAGAGGAGGTGCAGTAGCCTAGCGCAGAAGACCTCTAGTTGCCTTTTTTTTATTGTGAGGACAAGTGATATTATAATTTTTAGTCTTTTAAACTTTAATTAAATGATGTAATAATATAGATATTTGTGACTGTGTTTATTTTCTGCATATTATTATTTTCTGAGCTATTTCATTTTATTTTATAGTTAATGTATGGTGAATGAATGTAATGTAACAACACAAGGTTGTTACCCAGCTTAATTTTAGCTTAACCATATCATAATTATTATTTTATTAAGTTCACCTAGTCATTAGAATCAAACCCTGAAGGTTTGGAGCAATTTGGAGCTCAATCAATTTTTTTGGAATATTTTAATATTTAATAAATTAAAAAATTAAGGTATTTATCTTGACCTGAAATCGAAATTTGACTTCGCCATTACGATTGTCACCCCCAAATTAGTTAGGAGAGATATTTTGGACGCGTTTGGAAGTCGTCAAATTTTCGTGAATATTTTAATATAATTAAATGCACCGAAAAATAGAATAATTAAATAATCGTCGGAATCAAATTTTGACTTTGCCATTGAATTCCTCACTCCCAAATTAGCTAGGGTTAATTTTTGGGAATTTTTAGAGCGCGTTTCAAAAATATGAATTTTTAAATAATCAAAGAAAATAAATAAGGGACTATCAAGTCCTAAATTTGCAAATTCCCCTATTTTTAATTCCTTCGGCTGACAGCCCCTCTCCCTAGCTGGCGCCCCCATGCCTTCCTTAGGCAAGCTTGATGGTCTCCTTCTCTCATTCCCTAGGTCTCATGATGGCCTATTCCTTAGGCTCATCATTGCTTCTCCTCCTTTAAGAAGGAGTTCAAATCCTTCTTCCTTTCCTTTGCAAAAAGTTGAGCTCCTCCTTCCTCCTCCCTTTTTCCTCCTTCTTTGGGTGCTTGCTGAAGGAGAAGAAAGTGCAGCTCTCCACCTCCAAAGTTTTTGAAGAAATCAGAGTTCTCTTCCTTCTTCCTCCTCACAAGGCTGAGGTACCCGTTTGCTCCTCTCCTTTGTCTTCTTCATATTGCTACTATACTTGTTTGTAGCTCTAAAAACTCATGATAGAGTAAGGAAGCCATTAAGGCTCATTGAAGCTTCTCATTTCTGTGAAAAATGCATGCTCTGTTTTCATCCATTTTGTATATCCTATTCTTTATCCATATTTTTTGTATAGCTAAGATACTCTGTTTATATTCATTTTGGTCGATGGAAAGGTATCGGAAAAACCTTTCCATTGATATATAGCACCACTTATGGAATGCTCTGAATTAGGAGTATTTGAGCTTGAAAGTAGGCATTCAGGTTTCATCCAGGCAAAAATTACCGTCTGGCGCTGCAGCGCCCAAGATTGCAAAATGGACCGCTACAGTGATATTTCGATATAAACCATATAAAATTAATTATTCAACAGTAAATCACAAGTTGGACCACTGCAGCGCGCTGGAGCGGGCTATAGCGGAATTTCAGGAAAACCTTAGGAAATGTCAAAAATAAATTAATTAAACAATTAGTTCGCAAGTTGGTCCGTTGTAGCGCGCCCTAGCGCGCCACAGTGGGCTGCAGCGCTGAGAGCGCTACCGCGCACCGCAGTGCTAAAAGCGCCACCCTGCGCTGCAATGGCTGAAGCGCCACAGCGCGCTGCAGTGCTAGAAGCGCTGCAGCCCGCTTTAGCAAGCCACAGTGCGCTGTAGCGCCCAAAATTGCAAAAATCGCCTAGTTTTTTGTAAAACTGCCTGGTTTTGATTGAAATGGCCAAAACTTCTCTGTTTTTGCATTTTAAGGTCCCTAGGACCCTAGTGGGACTGAATTATATCAGATGTGAGCATTGCATAAAATTATATGTTGAAATTTAGTTTGAAACTTTGTCATCTTTATCAAGTGCTCAAAACCTATCATGAATTTTAAATGTATTATGCCAATTTCTAGATAATAGAATCCTTAGAAGCTTGTATTGAATATGTATAATCTTAACAACTAAATAGCATGAAACCTAAGTCCATTAGATTTGTATTTAAATGCTAACTCCTTTAGTTAATTTGGATTTAGTTAGCCTTAATTACTTTCTATTTTATGTCAAATTTATATGCTTGTAAATGTATGTTAGAGAACTTTAACATTATTTGGATACCTAAATGTGCTTAAATTGACATTAAACTATAATTAAACATAACAATCAAGATAACTTGATTAAGTAGTTGATACTTAATCCAAACCTGAAATTACCATCAATAATACACTAATAACACATTGATTTATCATTGACCTATAAATTAACCTTTGGTCTTAATGGTAGAAGGGCTAGGGGTTAAACCATAACTTGTCTTGAATAAGATCTAAATCTTAATCACTTAATCAATTAACTTGATTGCAAGATAATTTAATTCATATTGTTCCAATAATGCATATGATTTAATATTGATCTTAAATCATTAAATTATAAGTGTTAAGGTTAATATTAAATTTGTGCGATTGAATTATCTGAATCTAAACTTGAGATCTTTGATTTTCTCTTATATAAGACTATTAGCATAAGATGAATAATAAAATTATAACGATTTATGAAATTATCTAACTCTAATAAGATCTTTGATTTTATTCGATGGTTATAGAATAAGAAAGGATTAGATGGATTTTGTTCATCTGATATGATCACTTCAATCCAAGACTAATAAGTAAATCTTGAATGTTATCTTAAGAAGTGGAAAAGTAAGATCTTAAGAGTCTTGTTATAGGATCATTATTGAAATGCTTAAGGACCTTAATTATTGATACCTTGAGGTAAGAAGAGCTTTTGTGACTTATTAAGGTAGAAACTTAGATGATCCTTCATAACTAAAGAAGTTGAACTTGATACCTTGTGGTAGAAATCACCTAAAGTACTTAGAATATAACTTATTCCTTGTGGTAGCAATTGTTGAGTGATCCTTTGATCACATCCTTAGATCCTTGTGTAGGATACACTTAATTAGAGTAAGGATTAATAGATTTGATAAATCCTTGATTGATTAAATAGAATCTTCTGAACCCAGATTATTGGTTTGGCATAGTAAGGTATACCTTTATTACTGGATTATTTCAGTAGTATTCAGGATTGGTTAATTCACTCCAATATGGACTTATGACAAGGTGATATTCTAAGGGATTAGATGAATACAGCCTTGTTATAGTAAATCCTCGAATACTAAGAGTGTTACAATTAGTGAACAAGATCCTTAGTTTGAGATATAAACTACAATTGGGTTTTGCCTTTGATCGTAGTGCGCTTCGATAAGTGCAGTTTATGCAAACTAAGTATCTCAAATCACTTTGCATATGACACTAAGTATGCTTATAATTAGGATATGTAACGGCTTAGCTTGAGATATAAACTGTGACCGGGTTCTACCTCCTATCGTAGTGCGCTTCGATAAGTGCAGTTTAAACAAGCTAAGGGTTAAATCCAAATTTCTTGCAAATATGCTAAATATGTGTATATAATCATCCCAGTTAATGATTTTCAAGTAAACCATCAACTTTAACCAATTGTCAAAGTTAGAATTTTAGGAGTCAGAATTATTTTAGCAGGATTCTACACAATGGAGACCTTGAATTCATTATTAGATTTTAATGCATTTTCTAGATTTTGGATTTACCTTATGTAGTTAGAAGCATGAGCATGAGCATATGCATGATGTGTGAGTATTAGAATGATGTATGAGTATCAGTGATAATTTACAAATTACAGAATGTTGCATACATTAATTGGAGAATTTTAGAATACATCGGCATCATCAGTAAATGTTTATCCCAACTGGATGTATGTATACATTGGATTGTACTACTCGTAGCAGTTCAATGATATTTCGGTTGCATATCAATATTATACAGTATTGTGGCATATTCAGATGCACAATTTCAGTGACATATAGCATAGATCTACATATGATTACTTAGTTTTAGATTTAGTATCATTTTGGTTTATTTTCAGTATTTTAGTTTATAGTTCAGCTTTACTTTACTTTACTTTAGTTTTGTATAATTTTATACAGTTTTATGCTTTCAATTATCTTTATAGTATTTCTGCAGATTTAATCACATTATGTAAATGTTAAATGAATAACTAGAACTATTTAGATTAGTTTCGATATGTTAGACTTATTATCTAACACACTGTACTTTTGGGATCCAACAATTTGCTAGATCCTGAGCAGTATATTGAGCCAGGTCAGAAGGACACTTAGGAGATTCAGGAGGAGCCCGTGGAGCATTAGTGGACTCTTCTTCAGTTTTATTTTTCTGCTTACTATTTTTAGTTCAGTACTTAGCTCTATGTCTATTATTCAGTAAATATTTGTAATAATTATGGATGTATTTTCTTTTCTTTTTTAAAACAAATGTTTTTATACAGCTTCTGTGATGAATGTCTCTGGATATTTGTTTTAAGCTTTTGCACTCTGTTATACACTACTTATATTTAGTATTGTGATGTGATCAGTATACTAGAAATGATGATATCTTATACATATATTGGATTCCTATTGTACTATAAATCTAATGTACGTATTTGTCTAATACTTATGATAAGGATACTACTCTTATGTTAAGTATTAACTCTCAACCCTCTTTGAGGTATAAAATTGTTGCTCATGCCCTATTGTTATGCTAAGTTTAACTGCATTTTTACTTTTCATAAATGCCTATGGCATATATCTGTGGTGAGAGTCTTTGGAGATATAATAAAATTTAACCTATATAGGTAGCAACTAATGAATAAATATGGAGTGATCTAGTCCACAAGGAAGAGATAGAAGATCTAGATGAAAGACTTGCCAAAATAATATTAATGTGAATAATTATTATCAGGTAATTGATATATTCGTATAATAATTTTGATGCTAATATCTGGGTCTCCCAGTGATGTCTGGGGATCATAAGCCCAAAATGATATATTTATGTCACATAATTATTTATGCTAAATTATTTCTATTATTATCAATTTATATTTTTGCTTTGAAAATTTCTGAGTCGCTTAAGCATTACAAGTTGCTTACTATTGAAATTGGCATCCCTCAAGTTGTAATGATGATGTTTCCTTCACACTTTATTACATTGATTGTGTAACTTATATTGGATGCTAAAAATTAACTCTTAAATGCTCTATGTACTCCTACTTGATTGGCAATATATTAATTAAATAATCATCAGAATCAAAATCCAACTTCGTTGTTGAATTCCTCACCCCCAAATTAGCTTGGGGTGAATTTTTGAATTTTTCAGAGCGCATCTTTAAAATTTAAATTTTTAAATAATTGAAGAAATAAATGCTTATTTATTTCTATTTTTTCCTATTTTCTTTCATAACTCTTTCTTTCCCTCTCTCCTAGCTGGCCAAAAATTCAGCTGACCCCTCTCCCCTTCTCCTTTTCGACCGACCCCTCTCCTCCCCCTGCTTGATGGCAAAGGTCATCCCTCTTCCCATACCTCCTAACCTCCCTAGCTCATGATGGCCTCCCCCCTTTCTTCTGCTTCTTTAAATGGAGCTTAGCCCCTTCCTCTCCATTTTTGCTGTCAAGTGAAAGCAGAGAGCTCCCTCCTATCCCCTTCATTGTTGAGCTTGGTGCTGAAGAAGAAGTAGAAGAAGTTCCTCCAAGCTTTCCAAGTCTTCTTTCTCCTCTTTTTAAAAGGCAAGGGTACCTATTTACTCCTCTTTCTTATCTTTTTCATGTTGCTATTATGCTGTTTTATATTTTTAGAAGACCCATGATTGTATTTGGAAGCCATTGAGTTCATAAAAGCATCATATTACTTAAAAATATCATACTTTGTTTTTCATCTATTTTGTATACCCGAACCTTTAACTATCGTTTGTATAGTTAGGATAATCCATTTGGGCCGATTTTGGTATCAATGGAAAGGTATCGGAAAGACCTTTCCATTTATATATGACACTGCTCATGAAATGCTTTTAGTTAATTAAGAGTATTTGAGCTCGAAATGTGGCCTATCATAATTTTTGCACAGGCGAAATCACCGTCGAGAGCTACAGCGCGCCGTAGCGCTCGAAGCTCAAATAGTTTCTGTTGTAGCGCGCCACAGTGCACCATAGTGGGTTGCAATGTTATTTCAGGAAAAATCATATGAAATCAATAAATAAACAAATTGAACAGTGATCCAAAAGTTAGACCGCTGCCGCGCGCCATAGCGTCGCAGCGGGCTGCGGCGCCATTTCACAAAAAACTATAGGAAATCAAGAGAAAAATTAATTGCATAAAATTTTGTGTAACAATCAACTTTGAAAAATTACCTTTTTATGGCATGTGCAAAGACCTCTTATGTGCCGTGCCTTAAGTATTTTTGTGTCAAATGCTAAATAATAGAATCTTTGAATATTAGTATCGATTAGGTTTATCTTAATAATCAAATTGCATGAAAGCTAAGTCTTTTAGAGTTGTAATCAAGTGCTAACTTATTTTGTTTAATTTAGAATTTAGTTAGCATTAATTATCTTCTATTTTATGTCATATTTACTTTTCTAAGTTTTCATGATATTAGGATGTATGTTAGAAAACTTTAATATTTAATTGGACACCTAAATGTGCTTAGTTGAAATTAAACTATAATAGAATTTTGAGAACTTGATTAAGTAAATGATACTTAATCTAAATCTAAAATTTGACATCAACAATACACTAATAATATATTGATTTATCATTGATCTATAAATCAACAATTGGTCTTAATTTTGGTAAGGCTAGGGGTTAAACCATAACTTGTCTTAAATAAGATCTAAATCTTAATTACTTAATCAATTAACTTGATTGTAAGATAATTTAATTAACATTGTTCCAATAATGCATATAATTTAATATCGATCTTCAATTATTAAATTATAAGTGCTAAGGTTAATATTAAATTTGTGTGATTGAATTATCTGAATCTAAACTTGAGATCTTTGATTTTCTCTTATATAAGACTATTAGCATAAGATGAATAATAAAATTGTAACAATTTAAAAAATTATCTAACTCTAATAAGATTTTTAATTTTATCCCATAATTGTAGAATAAGAAAGGATTAGATGGATTTTGTTCATCTGATATGATCACTTCAATCCAAGACTAATAAATAAACCTTGAATGTTAGCTTAAGAAGTAGAAAGTAAGATCTTAAGAGTCTTATTATAGGATCATTATTGAAATGCTTAAGGACCTTAATTATTGATACCTTGAGGTAAGAAGAGCTTTTGTGACTTATTAAGGTATAAACTTAGATAATCCTTCATAACTATAGAAGTTAAACTTGATACCTTGTGTTAGAAATCACATAAAGTACTTAGAATATAACTTATTCATTGTGGTAGCAATTGTTGAGTGATCCTTTAATCACATCCTTAGATCCTTGTATAGGATACACCTAATTAGAGTAAAGATTAATAGCTTTGATAAATCCTTGATTGATTAAATAGAATCTTCTGAACCCAGATTATTAGTTGGGCATAGTAAGGTATACCTTTATTACTGGATTATTTCAGTAGTATTCAGGATTGGTTGATTCACTTCAATGTGGACTTATGACCAGGTGATATTCTAAGGGATTAGATGAATACAGCCTTGTTATAGTAAATCCTCGAATACTAAGAGTGTTACAATTAGTGAACAAGATCCTTAGTTTGAGATATAAACTATAATTGGGTTCTACCTCCTATCGTAATGCGCTTTGATAAGTGCAGTTTATGCAAACTAGTATCTCAAATCACTTTGTGTAGGACACCAAGTATGCTTGTAATTAGGATATTTATCGGCTTAGCTTGAGATATAAATAGTGACCGGGTTCTGCCTCCTATCGTAGTGCGGTTCGATAAGTGCAGTTGAAACAAGCTAAGGGTTAAAACCATCTTTCTTGCAAATATGCTAAATATGTGTATACAAACATCCCAGCTAATGATTTTCAAGTAAACTCTCAACTTTAACCAATTATCAAAGTTAGAATTTTAGGAGTCAGAATCCTTTTAGTAGGATTCTACACAATGGAGACCTTAAATTTATTATTAGATTTCAAAGCATTTTTTGAATTTTTGGATTTATCTCATGTAGTTAGAAGCATGAGCATGAGCATAAGCATAATATGTAAGTATTAGAATGATGTATGAGTATCAATGATGATTTATGAGTTACAGAATATTGCATATATTGACTGGAGAATTTCAGGATGCATGGGCATCATCAGTAAACGATATTCTCAACTGGATGTATGCATACATTGGAAAGTACTACTCATAGCGGTTCAGTGATATTTTGGTTGCATATCAGTAGCATACAGTATTGTGGCATATTCAGATGCACAATTTTAGTGATATATAGTCTAGTTTTATATATGATTACTCAATTTTAGATTCAGTATCATTTTGGTTTATTTTCAGTATTTCAGTTTATAATTCAGCTTTACTTTACTTTACTTTAGTTTTGTATAATTTTATATAGTTTTATACTTTTAGTTATCTTTATAGTATTTCTACATTTTTAATCACATTATGTAAATGTTAAATGAATAACTAGAACTATTTAGACTAGTTTTGATGTGTTAGACTTATTATCTAACACAAGGTACTTTTGGGATCCGACAATTTGCTAGATCCTGAGCAATATATTGACCCAGGTCAGGAGGACACCCAAGAGATTCAGGAGGAGCTCATGGAGCATTAGTGAACTCTTCTTCAGTTTTATTTTTCTGCTTAATATTTTCAGTTCAGTACTTAGCTCTATGTCTATTATTTTCAGTTGCATATCAGTAGCATATAGTATTGTGGCATCTGACTCTAATAAGAAAAGATTATATGGATTTTGTTCATCTGATATGATTACTTCAATCCAAGAATAATAAGTAAACCTTGAATATTAGCTTAAGAAGTAAAAAAGTTAGATCTTAAAGGTCTTGCTATAGGATCATTATTAAAATGTTTAAGGACCTTAATTATTAATACCTTGAGGTAAGAAGAGATTTTATAACTTATTAAGGTAGAAACTTAGATGATCCTTCATAACTATAGAAGTTAAACTTGATACCTTGTGGTAGGAATCATCTAAAGCAGTTAAAATGGAACTTCTCCATTATGGCATAAATTAATATTGAGTGATCTTTTTGGATCACATCCTTGGAGCCTTGTGTAAAACTCACCCATTTAAAGTTAGGATCAATTGCTTTGATTAATCCTTATTGATTAAATAGAACTTTTTGAACACAAATTATTGGTGGGGTATAGTAAGGTATACCCATAGCACTGGATTATCTCAATAATAATCAAGATTAATTGATTCACTCTAATGTGGACTTATGACTAGGTATTATCCTGAGGGATTAGATGAATATAGTCCCATTAAAGTAAATCTTCTAAGACTAAGAGTATTATAATTAGTGAATAAGATTCTTAGTTGAGATATAAACTACGACCAGGTTCTGCATCTTATCGTAGTGCACTTCGATAAGTGCAGTTTAAGTAAACTAAGTATCTCAAGTCATTTTGCGTGGAACACTAAGTATGCTTGTAATTAGGTTATTTAACAATTTAGCTTGAGATATAAACTGCGACCGGGATCTGCCTCCTATTGTAGTGCGCTTCGATAAGTGCAGTTTAAAATAAGCTAAGGGTTAAATCCACCTTTCTTGGAAATATACAACCATGTGTATACAATCATCCAATCTAATAATTTTTAAGTAAACTCTCGACTTGAACTAATTATCGATACTAGAATCTAAGTGTCAGAATCCTTTCTTTTGATAGGATTCTGCACAATGGAGACCTTGAATTTATTATCGGATTTCAAAGCATTCTTTTCTAGATTTTTGGATTTATCTCATGTAGCTTAGAAGAATAAGCATGAGCATAAGCATGATATTGAGTATCAGTAATGATGTATGAGTATTAGTGATAATTTATGGGTTACGAAATATTGCATACATTAATTAGGGAATTTTAGGATGCATCGGCAACGTAGTTCCTAACTGGATGTATGTATACATTGGACCGTACGACTCATAGCAGTTTAGTAATATTTTGGTTACATATTAATAGCATACAGTATTGTAGCACATTCGGATACACAGTTTTAGTGGTATATAGCTTAGTTTTACATGCTATCATTCAGTTTCAAATCCATTACTTTTTTTGTTTATTTTCAGTATTCTGTTTTCAGTACAATTTTACCTTACTTTACTTTAGTTCTGTACAATTTTATACCATTTAATACCTTCAATTACTTTACAATTTTTTTGCAAATTTATTTACATTATATAAATGTTAAATGAATAACTAGAACTGTTTAGATTAGTTTTGATGTGTTAGACTTATTGTCTAATACAGGGTACTTTTGGGATCTGGCAATTTGCTAGATCTTGAGCAGTATATTGAGCCAGGTCAGGAGGACACCCAGGAGATTCAGGAGGAGCCTACGAAGCACAAGTGGACTCTTCTTCAGCTTTACTTTTTTGCTTACTTTATTTCAGTTCAGTACTTTTCTTTTATTTCTGTATTTCAGTAAACTGTTTATAATAATTATGAATATGTTTTCTTTTTTTTTTCTGAGACAAATGTTTTATACAACCTATATAATGAATGTTTATGGATATTTGCTTTAAGCTTCTGCACTCTATTACATACTACTTATACTTAGTACTGTGATGTAATCAGTATATTGGAAATGTTAATATTTTATACATATATTGGATTATTCATGTGTTTTACATTCAATGTATATATCGGCCTAATACTTAGGATAATGATACTACTCTTATCTTAAGTATTAGCTCTCAGCCCTCCTTAAGATTGAGTCGGTAGACCTTCAGATAGGTTTGGTTTCAGCTATTCATGGAGATGGGATATTCCTCCCCGAGTGGCGTGCCGCTCCGCCGCCGATCTGTTATACCTTTTACGTGTGGCGACGGGGCGGAGCGCTACATCAGGTAATTGCACAAATATATCTTATGTTAAAGAACTGTCAAGATTTTGGGAAGATATCAAAATCAACTCAGAAGTCGATCTATCGCAATGGTTAAAGTCGAGTGAAAAAATCATAATTTAGAAGAAGCCACTTGAGAGAAAGAAGCGAATATGCAACAAAAATATCCAAAGCTTTTTAAAAATTCTAGTATTTTCCAAACTCTTTTAAATTATGTATTTTATTTTATTATATCCTGCTTAAGTGATATCGAGCACGACATCATTCTTAAATTAGGAGAGTTTGTAATAACTTTGTTACTATGTTAATTTTAATTGAATCAAGTCTTAATCAAGTTATCGATATATTATAAATATTATAAAGATTAAGCCCTATAAATTTGGGATCCATTGGATCTAAATTGAATTTATTGATTACTTTGATCAATTAAATAACATTGAAAATTAGCTAAATTAATTTGACCTCCAAATTAAAATATGATTATATTTTTGAATTCCTTACACCTAAATTTGTTATGGAAAAATTATTAGGAATTTTTGGAGAACATTTAATCATAATTTGAATTTAATTTAATTGGGTTAATTATTTAAAATAAAGTTTAAATTAATTAATTTCATAATTACTCAATGGTCGGTTGGGATATGATGTTTGGACAATGGTGGTTTCACTGTGGAGCTTCAATCGCATCATAGCAAGCCCAGCACCATCCTGTCGTATAACAACCCAAATTGTTACCCAAGTCAATTAAGACTAACTTAGGTCCTAATTTTTAATTTTAAGTGCTAGTTAAGTCATTAGGAGTCTTCCACCAAGACCTTATCCAAATCAGGAGTCAAATGGACCAAATCCTGATTTTGGGAAAAGCCAAAAACCCTAGAATTTGACCTATCTAAATTGACCTCAAATCAAAAATTGAACTTCGTCATTGCGCTCATTGCGCCCAAATTAGCTATGAGTGATGTTTTGGTGACAATCGGAAGTTGTCAAAAATTCATCGAATATTTTAATAATATTTAAATACCTAAAAATTAGGAAATTAAAATACTCGTCAAAACCAAAATTCTACTTCGCCGTTGTGTTCCTCACACATCAATTAGCTAGGGGTGATTTATTGGAATTTTTCTGAGTCAATTAATTAGTCAATTTTTAATTTAGAACATGTGAATTTAACAATTAATATTTAATTATATTAATTATCGCAAACGGCGTCGTCCGAAATTTTTTTCGCGCCGTCTTCTTTGCGTGATGCCATATCTGTCCTCCGTCTGATTGAATGAACATTTGAAGCCGTTCCATCAGTCTGATCAAACAGCTCGCGTCTTTCGCCCTCGGCCTCTCCGCTGCAAGTCCACGCGGCTGCCGCCGCTGCCGCAGCCCGATCGGCTCACCGCATTCCTCACTGGCTCTACCCAGTGTCCTTTAAGGTCCTCACCTGTGCGTAGGACTCACCTCTTTGCGTGAACTGACCCCTCTGGAGCTGTAGTCAAACCCTAAGATCCTGCACCGTCCACTTCAGGTACACGCTGATCTTCCTCCTCGTTCAATCAAATTGTTATACCTTGATTTGTATGCTTATTTCAAAATCTAGATTGGGGAATGAGCAATTATGATCTAGTTTTACTGTTCGAATTTGAACGCAATTAGGAATTTGGCTGCAGTACATTCCGTTACCCCGTCTTTCACCGAGCCATATGATCTAGGATTATACGCAGCGACGACCTTGTTCCACCCCAAGTGTCGATTCAACTACCGGCGGCTAGCTCTCGTCGAGGATAATTCATTGCCATGCGAGAGGGCTTCGGGCGCCGCTGGGAAGGCATCCTATTTTTGTGCCCTAGTTGCTAGGTATCAGGCCCATCGCGGAGAGAACGGTGCCATGCGGGTCGGGTTTGGTCAGCCCGACCCGCGGTTCTGTGGGCGCAATGGAGGCTGGGTGGTCCCCAGTGCCATGTGCCAGGTGCCCATCAGCTGTAGGATGTGTGTTAGCAATCCCTGTCGACCCCGACAGCAGGTCCCGCCCGTACCTCCCGACGCGTGGTATGCTGCCATTTGGCATGCCGGGTCCCGTCGCTCTGTAGCTGTCAGCTGGGTGGGGCCCGCCACTGTAAATCAATTAACATAATTTTAACCATTAGTTTTAAATCAAATAGTAATGATTAATCAGTTAAATTAAACCCTCATATCTTTTAATTTAATGATCCAAATATATTAAATATATATCTCATTTTTTTCAGAAAAATGAAAGAAATAATTTAGTAGTGTCAAATTTTCTGCATGATACTTATTTAACATAGTGACATTTTAGGTCATCCACTCACAAATTACTAAATTTGAACCTTCATAACTTTGTACCTAGTGACTCAAACCTAGCCAATATGGGTCTTAAGGTAATCAGGAGAATCTCAGGAATGCCATGATAGTATGAATTTTGTTGTTTGATAATAAGTTTGACTAATGACTTTTAGGATCATCACTAATGACCCTTAAAATGTTAGAAATAGAAATGTTCATAACTTAGTCAATTGAACTCCAAATCAAGAAATTCAAAGTGCTATCTAGCTTAAAAATTCAGTGCCAACAGTAAACTGAAATAAAATTTAGATTTTGACCCCTAGAAATTCTAGGTTAACCAAAATACCCCTAATCCTAGTTTGGTCATAACTTGACCAATTGAGGTCCAATTTGGGTCTATTCCCAGTTACAATACTCAGTATGATATGGGAAAGGTATAGCCATTGAATTTGCTGAATTTGGACGCCAAATAAAAATATTAGGTTTTTGACCCCTCATAATCTTAGAAAATTTCATAAATACCCTTAGACTTGAAATCATCATAAATAATCCAATAAATCTCAGAATTTAGTATTCTTAAACTTTATAGAATATTTGAATAGCAAGCAACAACAAACTGCACAAATTTTTAGATTTCATTTGGTGAAAATTACTAAATTGCCACTTAGGTCAAATTCCTTAGTTTAGACCTATATGACTCAAATCTTATCCAAATTGAGTGTACTTACTGTCTATCTTCATGTTAGACATTAAAAAATCATTTGGTAGTAAGAAAATCCAATTTGGAGCCCTAAATCGAAAAGTAACTTTTTTGACCCTTAAGTCATTTTGCCCAAAATTTAGGGTGTCCTTCACTCTTAAAATATTTTTTAAATTATTAAAATAATAATAAAACTGATTTAGGATCAATTCAAGTCTTAAATCCCATAATTTAATTAATTTGTCAAATATCCTAATTTTGGCTTGAAAATCCCTAAGGAAAATATTATTTACTTAGCTAAAATACACCCTTAACCTTCCCTAAATAAATAAAAATAGCAAATTAAGTTAAATTGAATAAATTTAATCAACTCTTAGAATCTCTCTCTAAGTCTTTTTATTAGAAGCTCATTAGGAATCTTCACTTCACCTTAGGATCTATTCCTTAGGAATAAGGATATATATTATGTTATATTTCATTCATTGAATAATAGGGTTATTCAATAAATAAATTCTTGATTTTATTAGTTTCTAGATTTTCATATTTTGATTTTGATTATTTTATCTTTTAACTCTAGATTAATAATATGTGAATCTTTCTATTAAGCTTGATTTTATTTAATAGGATTTGTCCTAATCTTTAGTTCACATTTAAATTTAAATCTTAGATCTTATGTTTGATCCTTGGATTATATGCTTAACACTAACTCATGGTTTTAAAATCATAATCCCTAGTTTAGTAGATTTTGACTAGCTCTTAGTCTAGAACGTCTGAATTGATAAGCTAAGTCATGATGATTTCTTATTTTACTTAGATAGTCGACATTGATTTAATCATATTAGGATCTAGCTAGTCCTAATATTTTGTAATCTATAAGGCTATGTTTCTAAGTTACACTTGATAGTAGGAGTTGGAGATCCTGAACTTGTGTAACTTGGAATAGTTAGAATAGTTTAATTAATAACAATAGTGTCACTATGTGTAGAAAAGTCCATTTCTTAACACTTGATTATTTGTGATATACATTCCTTGTATTTTGTGCTTATTTCCTTGAACATATCATGTAAGAGAACTTTGTACATAAAATGAAAATTTAGAATAATTAGGAAAACAGTTGCCTTGGGTTCAGTTATATTCTGGTAGATTCTGGTGCACATTTACTCTAATGGACAAAGGTAAGGAAAAATAAGAATGCTTAACATTACTCATTGAGGAGTGTGTGTTAAGGTTGGAACCCGTATAGTCTTGCAGATGTGCTTGACTCCTCAGCTGCTTCTGGACGTATCCACAGAAGTAAAAATATAATAACTAAAACTTACTATATTTGTATTTACCGTCTCTTTAGTCCTGTTGTACTGTTCTATTCTGCCCTAGCCTAGAAAGGCTTTGGGAATTATGCTAGGCCTGATTGGCCAATTTTCTGATATGGCAATTGTACATACCTTTTTTTTGTTTCAGTTTACTGCTTACTCTTTTAATAATCTATGTTATTTCAATTAGTTTTCCTTTACTTGCTTATATGTATATTATAGGATGCTAGACTTTGCTGCTGTTTACTATATATATAACATGATCAGATTCTTTACTTTAATCAGCATATGTCATATGATCATCAACATATTTAGGATTAGACTTTTCTTTCAGTACTTTTACTTATTATATTATACATATATGTCTATCCTTGCTTAGCTTACTTTGAGATGTGCCCTTTTTGCCTCAAATATTGATTAGTTATAAATGTAGTATTTTTAACTTATCCTTCTCTTTGTATGTTTACTGCTCCTATGCTAATTATGTTTTTTGGTTTTGTTTAAGTAAAATGGTGATATTAATAATTCATGAAAATTATTCAACTTAAAATATACTTAAATGATTGGCTAATAAGATTTTATTTTGTTGGCTGGGACCATGGCATTGTGAAACTAACAATGTCAGAATTGGATAGGTTTGAGGAGCTTGGTGCTAAAAAGGAGGAGCCTTATCTTGAGAAGGAGGAACTAGGAGAACCATAAGCTATTTAGATCACTTTCTGCTTATTTGTGAGGATGAGAGTTTTGTTCTCATTTCATTAAACAATTTTAAAATATTATAATAATACATGTATCTTTAATTATATTTTTTCTTACTGTACTATTTATTATGAGTTATATGTTGCATTTTCTCTATTTATTGTGGTAAATTGGATGTATATTTATTTTACCTTGCTTTTGCACTCTAATTCTATATTTGCTTTGTGACTGATTATATAGCATGTATGCAGTGATTCATCTCTTCCTTACTAGTGGATCAGAGTTTACACCTAATCCAATGTTAAGTGAGGGATTTGCCAAAGTGACACACCACCCCTTAATTTAATCTTGGATTAAGGGGGCGCCACATGTCGTTCCTCCGCTCTAATCAGATAACCCATATTTGATCTCGCCATAAACTACCTCCATCCGTTATGTGGCACCTTAGATCCAATAACCGTGAGTTGATCCTTACCTGACATTACAATCCATATGATCTCAACTGTAGCACCCTTTCGGGTGATCAATCAGACAATTCTCATTACTCCTAATGCTATTCATCATTATTCCCAGACCTCCTCGCACTGATAGTGGGAATCCACTTGTATGCCCGCTGTTAGGCCTATCCCTCACTACCCCTAATGGTTTCTAATGACTTACCTAATGAAGCACAACCCTTCTGGTGGGTCTCTAAGGCCCGAAGCTACTTGTATTTGCATTAAAGTGGCTACCATTGGGCTCTGGCTCAAAGCCATTACCCTTGTTTTTATTGGCGCCCTTAGCCTCCTCTGGTTGTAAATGGCCCTAGAAATCATCAGTGGCCCCTTTGTTCACTGAGATCCTGATGCAAGTGGGCTGCCCTTTTTTGGTGAATTGGGTATTTAAATATTGAATGGATTAGTAGGATAATGTCTAAGGATAATTTTTGGAATTGTGGTGGGTTGGTTATGGGCTTAGAGTGAACTATCTAAAAGAAAGCCAAGACTAGTATAGTTCGAGCCTATTTTGGCCTGGTTCGAAATATCCCTTTTGTAGGTGGGGTTTTAGTGGATTAAAGGGCTGGAAATAAATTAATATATGTAGCCTAAGATAGTAGTTTAGATATGGAGTAGATTGCTATATTTGATAATATTAAGGAGTAGGGAAGAAGACTAGGTCAGGCTATTTTAAGGGATAGGTGTCGAGGGATGGTGGCTTGGGGTGTGTTTGAGAGATTAGATAATAATTTAATAATTTTAAAAGATAATTAAGATGCTAGAGAAGATGTGTGGATAGTTTGAGGTTATGAGAATAAGAGTATAGTTAGAAAATAATATATAAATAAGATAATAATATAACTCACCAAAGTTAGGAAATAAACTTGACATCACCAAGAACTAAGCAATATGAGAGCTATTCACCACAAAATTCCTTCATTCAAGTTATTTCATTAAATTACATTTTAGCTCATATTCATAAGTACTACAAGTCTCTTATTGTGGGGCCCCACACTTTCCCGCGATCACGCTAGTACTGATATTAGCATAATCACGGGGAGTGCGGTTGCTTCACTCCATGGCAAATCCCCAACTCAAGTAGATTCAAGTAGGACCCAACTCACTTTAAGCCAATGACTCATCACCTAGCTAAACTATAAACATACATCAATACATATCAAAATAGCGAAAGCAGAAATAGAATTAACACCCACAGGCATAACATAATATAAAAGAAGAAAGAAAAGTAGTAACTCAGATCAAATGCAGAAAAATAATACATCCAAAGTTTAATTATTACAACTAAATTAAATGAAAGGATCTCTCAATCTCATTGCAAAAAGAGAAAATCTATCTAAGCAGCTGTAGGAAGATCCTCCTCTTGCACTGACTCCTCTCCTGCAGCACTGCCAACAAACAACTCTGAATTTGACATTTGTCGGTATCACAAATACCAGGGCCCTAACCAACAACAAAAAAAGGTTACAGTTAGACAATTGTCTAAGAACATTTTAAGCTATTTATGTGAACTGAAGATTTAAGATATCACATTTAAAGGTTTTAAATATGCAAACATTATAAGGTGCAACAAGCTACAAGGGACGGGATAGCTATAAACTAATCATCTATAGCTAATCAATAAGTATGTAAAAATAGCATACAGAAACAGCAACTAAACATGGTGAGGCTAAAATCAAAAATAATTGTAACTACTGAAATAAATCTGATCCTAGCATGCTTATGATCATATGGAGACATGCTGAGTGTATAAAGAACACAAGTGCAGAAATAAACAAATAATTTTAGCATTCTAAACATGCCAATATTTAATACTAATCAATAAGAGCGTATATACAAGCATGCAGATTGACATATAAAAGGCCACTAAGACATGTGGAAAAAATAAACTAAGTGCATGCATGAGCAAAAGTAAAGCAACTCAGACATGTGGCAAAGCAAGTCAAGCATTGAAAGAAAGGCCATTGAAGCATGTGGCAAAGCAAAACAAAAATCGAACTGAAGTAAAAGTAAGCCTAAGACATAGTACTGCCATAATAGAAACAGGCCATACAGGACCTCTGAACTGAAAGTTCAACATGTATCTATCCTAGGCATCCGCCGAGCTAGGTCCAAGTTGAACTTATAAAATAAGACATGTATTAATCTTAGAAATCCACCGAGCTAGGTTCGAATCTATTCTATAATAAAACTAGAACAAAAGAGGCAGACTATGCTAGGACATACTCTACTAACTAAAAGTACTGAAAGAATTGAATGAATGATATGCTTTCAAATACTAACTTAGGATGTATTTTTCATATCCTAAGTTTACCTATTATGCTCAAGGAACAAGGCTCAATATTCGAAGTGTGCGAAGCAATCAAAGTCAAAGTAGGCAAGAGACTCAATCTAGACTCATGTGATATCTGTTGTTGTCTACTTTATCCAAATCTAACTATTCTGAGAAGATACAGGTTTAGAATCTCCAATATCCAGCTATCGAGTAAGATCTCAGATTTTATGACCTTAATGTTAACATTAGAATTTAACAAGTTCAAATTCATAATCATATGATGACTATAGGAAGTTAAAGTAAATAAATTAATGACTTAATCATTATTATTTTCCTCTCTTAACTCAAATCTTGATTAAATAAATCAAGACTTAAGGATTTTAGATCCAAACTCCACTTGGTGTTCAAATCCTGAATCCAATATAGTATACCTGAAGGGATCTAGGGTTGACACTTTAAAACCCAAATTAATGATAATGAATCTTATAAGCTGAAGGATTCATAAATTATGATCTTAATGAAAGATTACTATACTGGTTATAAGATAAAATAATCAATCAAGAACTAAGAATCTAATATCTATATTAAATCTTTAGGATAATTCCATCATCCTATATATTTAATCAACCTACACCCACATGGAAGGTTTTAAAAGATTTAGATAATTAAATCAAGTAAGGGAATTCCAAAGGAGAGTAATTCAGTTCAATTAGAAGATCTAAAGTCTAAGATATAAGATTTAAGATCTAATACTTGATCACTTTAGACTTAAGTTAAGTTTAGACTTAGAATTTTACAAGAGTATTTCTTTTAGAACTCAAACTTATGGATCAACTTAATTAAGCTATTAAACCAAGGATCTAGCACTTTAAGATAATTAAGCTTAGTTCTTAAGAAGGAGTGTCTTAAGGACACTTAGGGTATTAATGTCTTAATAAGACTAATTTAATATTCTTTTACTTAATATCAATATAAATAATATAAGACTTCAGAATGGTGCTAGTAATCTAACTAGAGATATTCTACCGAATTTTTAAGGTTTAAGGGGTGCTTAAACATATTTTGGTTAAAATGACCAAAATACACCTCTTAAAGCTAAAAATGGGATTTTAAGATTTAATCTTATAAATTGATTCAAATCTATTTTAATGAGTCCCATATTGGTTAATGAAGTAGGATACACACATATCTTAGATTTTGGTAACCTAATTAGCCTAATTAGCACTAATCACCTTTTAAAGCCAATTTAGGTGATTAAGGAAACCAAGGCATTCTAGAGTGATCCGTTTGTATTTATAGGCTCTAATACACTTAATGAGATATTAGGAACTTAGTTCACCAAAATTAGAAGTCTAGTTAAGGTTTAATTCACTAATCCCTCTGTAAGGTAATTAGGGAGAGATTAACAAATTTAATGTTCTTAAATTACTTTTAATAGTTTACAAATATTCTCTATGGTCTTAGGAGCAATCAGAGATCTTAATTAAAATTTTTGGATAATTAATGAATTTAATTTAATTTAAATAAAAACAAAAAAGGATTAGGCTATAATTTAAAATCTAACCATTGGATCTTTGATTTTATTTTATATTAATATTCTTTGCATTTTTTTGATTAAAATGATATATTGGATCATACCATTTGGATAAGTATAGCTAAAGTTATTTATTTAATTTAATCTGTATTTTTATTTAAATAAAAAATACAAGAAATGATTTTTTATATAATTAACATAAGGATTTTAATTCCAATAATTCGTTTACTAATCCGCAGCCCAAATTCGAAACCGCGCAGGTCAGGGTCTGACCTGACCCAAAGCTCCAGTCATCTTCTTCCCCACGGCTGAGTTCCGATACCCGAACCCAAAGGATAACTTCGATCATGAAATTCTCCCCGCTCAGACCACTCTACTATGCCAGGATCTCGACAGCTACACCTTCCTAGGGCTAAGACGCGTAGCTTGAAGTAAGAACGCCATCTGGATCACACTAGATTGACGAGGTGCTACTCGACCGAAACGCATTAGGGAAAGAAATTAAGGTTCCCTATGAGCGAGTAATTTTCCTCACAGAAGCCACCAAATTGACGGGGCTCGATCCCTACACCATTAGTGAGGTGAGGCGAATCAAACTCTCAAAGTTTCACAGCTTGGGGTGCAACCAAATGCTGGGCCCTTACTCAGATGCAGCCTTGGCTCGGCTGTTAGCTCGATCAATCTATATGATCGATCGGAGCTAGCTCAGACCCTGGGAACAATAGAGTTAGGTTCCTAAAGGGCTAAGGGAACTAGATGACATCCATAGGCAATAATTGAGCTTAAGTTGACGGGCTGAGCTTACGCAGCTCAGTGGGAAGTGGCGGTACCTGAGGAATGAGGTTACTGGCACGACTGAGGGGAAATGAGGCGAGCTGGAGCTTCCCAAGTAGCAGATGAGAGTTCACAAGGAGTCTGAACACCAGACGAACCCTCTATCAGCAGTTCGCAGTTCCAGGAAGCTGAAAATTGCCAAGAGAGACGGGAGCTCCATAAGACATCAGATGGCCAATTGAGGATTCTCATTGAGCAAAGGGACTCACTGAGAGGTCCTGGGGGTATTTATAGGTCTAGAGGAGGTCTGGGGTTGGATACTAGAGCTCGGGAATGGAGGAAGGCTCGGGCTGAAGGAGAGGCTTGATTCCAATGGCCATAGGAAATTTAGGGAGACTACTACCGACAGACGATCGCGCAGAGGGTAGAAGAGGAAGAACCGATCATTTCTCGTACTGCCATGGGGGCTGGAAGGATCCCGATTATTGGGGGGACCAGACGCACATGGGACGAGACGAGGGAGACGATCCATATCGCTCGGGCTCGTGCTCATTATCAGATGGATCGACCGTTGGTCTTGGACGGCTCTGATGCATTACTTAGGCGGGATGGATGATAGCCATCAGATGCGTGCGATGGATCCAATGCCTACGATAAAATCATGGAGTAGGGTAGATCGCACCGTAGGATTAGACGCGCTACGATTCGCGCTAGGGTATCTATTGGCGCGGTTTGAAGTGCCGCTGTCGGGACCCCACAGCGGATCTGCCACGAACCCGACAGCGAATCATGGATTATAAAAATATAAATAATTTAATTTAAATTAATTATAATTCATTTATTAAATTACTTAATTCATATTAAATTATTAAAACCAATTTAGGACTAAATGAGCTCCAAAATTTCTCAAAATTTTATTCTTGGCTAATTGAGGCATGAAGAATTCAAAAATAAAATTAAATTTTAATTTGGAGATCAAAATAATTTATGTATTTTCCTGGGCTCAAAAGTATACAAAAATACAAAAATTCTCAATTTAGCTCCGATTGATTTCAAACTTTTATGGTTAAGTTTAAATGACCCATTGAGTCTAATTGAATCAAAATTAGAACTTGGTTTAGCTTAATAAATTTGAATTTAGCTATGGTAATAACTAGGATTGTTATACTTGCCTTATGAGCTTTGAAAAAAAAATATGGAGTAAAATTTTGGAGGGAGAAATAGATAGTTGGTAACTAGTGATAGAGTAACTCCAATTACTTACATTAAATATTTTTCTCATGTCATGGCTAGCCAAATATGTGCATTAATAAATAAAAAGTGGAATATTAATAAAAATAAAATATGAATAGTAAGTCCAATATTTGGGCTCTTTATTTGGCTTTTGATTGGGCTCTTGTAATTAAATTCACCTTCAAATTCTTCCCTTAAACTTTAGCCATGGCTTTTATTATTGGGCCTTTGATAATATTTTTATGATGTGCTACATCAGATCCATTTTTGGATATCTAAACTGTATCATACTAACAAACTTCTCCCTGCTGTCCAGGAGACCCCGACGAGCTCCATTCGACTTCCCCGATGCCGCAATGGGTTAAGTTTGGGGTTCAAGCTCCTATACAGAAGTCCAGTCCCTGAGGAAGCTCTTGGAATCAACTCCATCTTCTAGAATTACCCCACAGTCAACAGTCAGCCAATTCTTCCACAATCTAGGTACTCTCCTTATCATGAACTAGTTAAGCTCAATCAACTGTCAACTTACTTGCAATTTGGTTGCGAAAAAGCTTGTGAATAAATTGTGGCTTAGCTGCATCTAATTTTGAGTGTCAAATTAGGTTATGACCGTAGTCTAGATAGTGATTCTCATCATTTGGAAGGATCCATTAGGACATGAATCCATTTAGTTCCTCATTAATAATTGACACCCTAATTGAGTGTTTAATTGCAAGTGAGCCCATTCCATATCATTTACTTTCGATAGATAATCCTTAAGTGCCCATGTTAGCTCAAATGGAGATTCAACTTCACTTATAACAGTACTACATAGTACTGAGGTGCGAGTAGGGTTCTGGGGGTCTAGTAATCCATTTGACTTACTGTTAGAGGCTTTCTATCCATATGGATTTGCCGAATGCATGAGGATTAAGAAATTGCCACAACTCCGTCTCTGTGGGGAGATATAACTCCCCATAGTAAAACCTTAATTAGGGTTTGGGCTGAGTAAGGATCCACCTATTCTGAGGTCCATATATAGGGCTTTCTTAAGTAATCGACACGCCATAATCAAGAGTGTGGGTATTAGAAATAGGCAGATATTTGGTCTTTGGAGCGAGACTTTTGAGAATAACCTAACCCTAATTTTGTTCTCATTAGGTAAGCGAAGAAGGGGGAGGAGCACAGTGTTGGGCCAGGTCAGACCTGACCCATGCATTTATGAATCGAGTAATTCAAATAACCCAATTAATCTTATTTATTTTTCTCCTTTTAATTCACCATTTTAATTAGAAAATCATGTAAAATCTAATTTAGCAATAATAATTAGCTTTCAATAATTAAAATTCTTAATTATTTCCTAATTACTTTAATTATTTCTTAATTACCCTTGAAATGGATTAACGAAGATTAAGCTCCACACTTAGCCAAATTTCATGAGTAAGGTCTTAATTTTCTCATTAGATATAAAATGATTTAATTATGCAATTACTTATATTTTTTGTGGCCAATTTGGCCAATCACGTTTTATTGAGCTTAAATCGTAATTATTAATTAAGTCAAATCTTTACCAAATTTTATGTTTAAGGTGCTAATCTTCTCTTTAGACAATAAGGAATTATTTGGAACTAAGAAAATTTAATTTGGAATCTTAAATCCTAAAGTCAACTTTTTGACACTTAATTAATATGATTTTAATAGAAAAAGTCAAAGATGACCACATTGAGAACTTAAAACTTCTAATCAGTCTCTTTCCCTTTAAATCAGTAATTAAAATATTTATAATTTTTGGTTTGGTTCAATTGAATCATTAAGAGCCTTAATTTCTTAACCGTAGTTTATCTTTTAGTTACTTAAGTTTAGCTAATTAAGTGCCTTGAATGTGGACTTGAGGTCCACATCTTTTCTTCTAAAACTTTTAGAACATTGTTGTAGTAAATTGAAATCATTGTTGTTTCATTTTAAACTATAAGTCATCCATTTAGAGTAAGCCTTATTCTTGACCTAATTAAGTTAATTCGCCCTTAATTCATTTGGAAATGTGAATCTAAGGCCCACATTCCTTCTTAGGTCTTAGATTAGTATTATTATACTCTATTGAGATTGAATTGCCACAATATATTTTTCTCTAAGTTAACCCTTAATCCAATTTCAGTCAAGCTTTATCTAAACCTTAGAAGATAATAATGTGAGTATATGATCCATATTATGTACTATAACCCTTAAAATTAAAAATATTAGTACCTATTAATCTTATTGAGATTAATTAAATTCAATGAGTTTTTCTTAGATTAATCCTTAAGTTAAGTCTAGATTTGAGTAATTTAGACCTTAGATATTTAGAATTCTTCATTAAGAGATTAAAACCTCATGTTTTGAAGTTTAATCTCCTAACTTCTAAATCTTGCTAAGGTATATCAAGGTTGGTTTGAGTTAATGAAAATACAAAATAGGGCAATTGACTTTAATCATTTAACTTCAGTAGATGATATTGTCTAGTTTTGAATTAGAACTTGTTAAGTTTGGAGTTCCTGAACTTATATATTCTTAGAATAGTTAGAATAAATAAATTAGATAACAAAGGATATCATAATTTTTGTTATAAAATTACTACTTAATCTTTGAACTAATATTTGAGCTTATACACCTTCAATAAATTATACTAGAGATATTATTGTGTACTTGATGAACCCACAACGATATCTTTTTGTATTTGATAAAGTTATATTCCATTAGTAAATGAACATAAATTAAACAAGTAAAACACTTAGTGGAATATGTGCTGGTATTTATGCCTCATTAGTTATTGTTGTTCAGATCAAATTGGATTTAGCTCTAAGATAGCTAAATGATGCATGCATGATTATGTTGTTCGGCTCGAATCTAGCCATGTGAATTTCTAGATGATACATGAGAAACTTTCATTTATGTGGCTATGTTTTAGCCAATTATTGTTATGGCATATTTACTTAGCATATTTTTAGATTATATAGGTTTAGTTTCTGATTGTTATTTATTTATATTAGCATATCTTTTAGTCATTTGCAGTTTTCAATCACTTTTATAGTTATTAGTTGCTTTCAGTTTTTTGTGGACTTTTTAGTGCCTTTTATATATTAATATTAGGATGCTAGATTTTATTCAGAATGTTACAATTTAATTAAATTAAAGTTTAGTATACTCGGCATGTTTAGTTGATCATTTCCTGCTTAGGACTTTCTTTGGCATAGTAGTTAGATTTATATTCTTATGCTTAATTCTTTTTGCAACTTTTGGAGTAAGGTATATTTTGTTACTTGCCTCTTTTCTTTTCTTAAGTTTTAAATGTTCTAATTATAGCTTTTTATGTATTTTTGTATTGCTTGTTGCACCTAAATTGATTAGGATAATCATGTGATATCTTTAAACTTAGTAATAAAATATTGAACCTAAAATATACTTAAATAATTTTTCTAAGTAAGATTTTTATTTTCTTGACTGGGATCCTAGCATGTCAAACCAACATGTCCGATCTGGAGTTGTACATGGAGTCAGTTCCAAGTGACGAGCAAGAATGTGAGGATGATCCTTCTACGACTGCTTAGTTTTAGCTGTCATTTTTTTTTGAAGAGAATGATATTTAGTTTTTCATTATCGTTTCTTTCATTAAGCTTTGACTTGTAATAATTATACAGGACTTGTACGTTTTTACTTTCAACACTAGATGTACACACTTTCTCCTTCTTTACTGTTTGGGTGTAAATGGATGGATGTTTATTTTATTTTATGTATATGTATGTGATGAATATATTTAGTATCTGCTCACTTCAGTTAGTACTCTGAATTATCATTAATATTTTGTAAATAATAATTCGGGGCACTAAGATTAGTATTAGAGGTATCTAAGTACTTTAGTTACACAGATATCCTAAAAAAGTTAGTATTAAAACTATAAATGTCTTAACGGGCATTTAGGGTGCTAATACCGATCACATATGCAAGTGATGGCTCATCACATCGCTAAAAGAGCTTCATTTTACGCAAGCGGCGGGGAGGGGCGCCATTTTATAATAGTTAAATGTTATTATTTTATTGAACTAAAATTTAATTTTGCATTTTAAAAGATAAAATATGCAAAGATTATCAATTCCAAAATATACTCATTTTAAAGAATCCATAAGCTCCTTGATTACCAAATTCTGTATTTGACCTGTTTTATGGTGCACATATAGGCTTTACTTAGGTTTAGATGTTGACTTACGGGTTTATTAAATTACCAGATTTAGAAGTTTATAGTTTCAATTTCAAATTTGTCTTTAATTGAGGCAAATATCTATTAGAGAAGAAGAAGAATATTCCTAATGATAAAATTAGGATGAGACTATTGCAAAATTTCAATTAATTTAACAAAATAGGTTAGAAATGAATATTTGGTTTTCTATAAATTTAATCTCATAGAATACATTAAATTATGGATTAAGGTGTCATTGTGGTAGGCCTTGATAAGATGAATCCTTAAACATCTAAATCAGGCTATTTGGTTAAGTGGTTGAACAAAATTTTGTATTTGAAATTTTAAGTTTTCGAATTCACCCGCCCATTAACGACATCGTTAACGCTGTTAACGGTCACTTGCCTGTTGCTTTCACCGTTGACGACGTCAGATCGCTGGCTCAATCTGCGCCGTCAGTTTCAGCGGCAAACGACGGGATCTGTCATATATACTACTTATCTAAACAACATCATTATTATTAACGTCGTCGTAATTACGCAGTTAACATCTGTTTTTTTTCAAATAATTTAATTTTAATTGTATTTTAAGCATACTTCATTCAATTTAGCTCCAAAAATTATAAAATTTTTAACTTACCATATTTTGATGTGAAAGTTTTAAATATGTAATTATTTTTGGGTTTGAAGCTTAAATATTTTTTGTATTTCTTTGAGCCTTAATTTAATATTAAAATATTACAAAAATTTATCTTTGCTCAGATTCACCCTAAATTATATGGGTAGGCTTCTAATGATATTATAGTCTAATTGAACTAAGATTTAGCCTTAATTAAGCTACGTTTTGAGGAATAACAACTATTGCTTATCTTTTTATTTTGGAGAGAAAGTAATATTCATTTCGGTACTTTTATTTAAAATTAGCTTGTAATAATTTAGGATATTTTATTTTCTTATTACTATTCTAATATATATTTACTTTCTTTTACCATTGCATGCATGTAATCAATTAATGGATTTTCTGTTGCTTCTGCAATTTTGATATATTCTATGTATGCTTATACATTTAGTACATCTCTATTCTTACTCTAGAAATAATCTCGTACTTAATGCAAATTTGTGAGATATCCAATCCAACACCAAGTAGGGGATTATCATACTTAGTACTCTGAATTTTTTTATGATTAACAACTTGGGGCACCACAATTGGTATTAGAGATGACCACCTAACTGTAATAGTAATTCTCAAAAAAAAATTTATAAAAATAGATTATATTGAACTTATAAAAAGATTCACATTTAATAAAATTATGTTATCTTTCCATATTAGGCACTATAGACAAAAAAGAATGTCATATAAACAAGCACATTTGCTAGTTTCTGAATATATCACATAAACAAATACTAATCCTCTTTATGGGCATACTTTATGTCTCATTATCCCTCCAACTGCTGCGATTGTAGCAATCTTAGGTTAAGTTGAATTATAAGATTTTAATACAATTTTGAAAATCTTAAAAATATATTTCCAATATATTTAAAAAACTATTAAAAAAAATATCTATATATTTTTGTAAGAATTTGGCAATTTTTTGAGGAATTGAGTATTTTAAATAAATTAGCAAACTTCATATTTCAATAAATTAGTAAAAATTAAAACATATGATGAAATATAAAATTTATATAATTTTAGATTCTTACATTTTAATGATTACTAGCAAATTTTATTAATTTTAAAGTTCATTTGATTAAATATATATATATATATATATTTATTTATTTTCAAAAATAAAATTTTTAATAAATAAATAAGTAATATATATATATACACACACACGATAATTAAAATAAATCATAATGTTAAAATTATAATAGATGAAATCAGTAATATTGGATGACTGCTGGACATGTGTGCGCATTCAATATTTATGCAATGATTAATAGCAACTTTGATGCATGGATTAAATGGTACCATCATATCAAACCATGTGACGCATGATGATGATTTAATAAAGAAGCAATGATTTATAATAGTATTTAATGCACATATTTCAAAAGCATAAAATTGAGATTGGTTGTAGATTTTAAATAGGCATAGATGGAACAACTGTTATTTAATCAGCATTATCCATTAATGTGGCTTGACCTAACTCTGATTGTTCGTTACTATTTGTCTTCCACCTCTCGATGGACTAATTGAAACCCTAATTGATGACATCATCATCATTTCTTCACCAAAGTGAGCATTCTAAGAGATGATTGAATTGTGGAGAGCTAATATTTAATTTGGAATCATAATTGGCCCATACAATGGGCTAATTAAATTAGGTAATAACTGTGCACGAAAATTATTGATAAATCATTGGCTACATATCATCATTAATCCTACCAAATAATTTAAGTGTAACTTAAACTTTATTTAATTCTAAGGAAGAGATTCATCTCTCATTTCAAGAGTTGTTGTTTGGCACTCTGCTGTTAGGTTTGCTGGAGATCGTCCCTTTCGCTAAAACATAGAAGGATGATGATGAATTCCACAATTCCAATTGACTATGAAATGAGCAAAATTATTTGAAAAATCACTGCCTTAGGTTTTATTTAAGCCCTTGAAGAACATATATGAATCCATGTCCAATTGGGAATGGAAGCATATCCTCTCCAAAACATGATCACGAAAATTATTGAAGAATGGCTTTTGGAAGACTAAATCACTGCCGAACATACAAGAATTTTATAGGTGGTGGGTGAAAACATTTTGATTTTCTAATTATTTATAGAAACATATTTGATAAAATATAAAATATAAGAATTAAATTGAAATTTACATAAAAACAGTTATAAACATTGCAAGGATTATGAAGCCAAAACCAATCTTTAATTAAATGCACAGATCCTCAGATAATACATTTCAGATGTAAGAGTGGGGGTTCAAATTCTAAAATCCGATAAAAATTAGAGAAATAATTAAAAAAAAAAAATTTATAATAATTTCTATCACAGTATTTTCTTGAATAACTAAATTAATAACAACAATAATAATAATGATGATAATAACAAAAAAAAAAAAAGAATAAATGCAGAAGTACACCTTTTTATCATTGAAATTTCTTACATCTGCCCATTCAAGAGATGTATAGGAAACACATGCTCAAGCTTCTAAAGGATGGTTTGCTTGCATTTTATCCAAAAATCTAGAAAAAAAAAAGAAAGTAAAATGCGCATTAGAAAACAGGCATACAATAATAATGCTATAAATCTTGAAGCAAAAGAGCTCAAATTCACAGATCATATATTCAAATATTATCTCAATGAGACTCATCTTCTTCCAAATTATAATAATAAGAATAATTGCCAATGCCAACAAGAATATAAGAGTGCTAAAATTTAATGTATAAAAATGTAACTAATTAAAGATTTGTGCTTGATGACAATTACTAGACTTAAGGTTTCACATAGGAGTTGTTTGATATGAAAAAAAATTAGTATAAAGAAATATGATTACAATGTAATCTGATTACACTTATGTTTGGTTGTCTATAAAAGTTGTGCAATAATTCTGAAATTTTCTATTTTGAATAAAGTAATCTGCTAAGTACAGTACTTCGAGTAATTTATAAGATGAAATTATTCCATAATTAATTTTTTTGCATTATGTTACAATTTTTTTAATAAATCAAAGAAGAAGCCTTAAGTATCACAACGATGAAGTGACTTCACTACTACCTGACAACTTCACTCTCTTGTGAATCCCTCCATTGTCTATAGATCATTGGCTTTAGCGGAGAAATTTAATCACCGATATCTAAATATGGCATGAATACTAAATCGCTGCATGACTTTATTTGTTATTGGGATTCTTACAAAATTTAAGATTGTAGAGAGTTTTATTTCATCATAGAGAGCCCTGTGTATGCCTTTTCTAGTTTTCCATCAAAAGCAACTTTAGAACAGGGGAATTCGTGCAATTGAATTAAAACCAAAGTTAAATTAGCTGCAATACTTGTTCGACGCAGTAAATTTTCATAAAACATCCCTTCGCCTATTAGTTATTTGAAATCTCAACAAAATTTGAAGTGCATACAAAATAATCTTGCACAAGTCTCGTTTGAACCTTAATAAATCTATATAACGAAAGAAACAAAAGTTCTTGGACTAACCATCGATCTTGATGTGTCCGGTAATGGAGTCTCCATCAGCCGAACTGCGATATATACAGATATTCCATTGGTATAGCTCAGTTAAGGATAAAAATAATTTAGCCTTAAGTTAACATCGCGAGAGGTGTGACGATGGCCTTCTCCATTGCTCGTGCCGTGGCTTCTCGCCCGAGCTGATGCGCAGAAACGGACGAAGAGATCATAGAGTGCATGGCTTCTTCTTCGTGCACTATAGTTTGCCGCGTAGAGTTAGATTCCGGCCGATTTGACCGAAATCTAATTACAGCGGTAGTATTTATACCTCTGTAAAAAGATTACACATGAATTTTACTTTCAATTGAAAATGCCGCTAGCTAAACACTGAGAATCTTAAATTTCCTAAAAAATTTTAATTTTAATTTCATGAGTGAAAACCCTTTTGTCTCATTGTGCACCATCAAATAAAAGCTCCTCCTATGTTCTAAATAGAGCTACCTCTTCCTTTATCTCATAAAATGGAAAAAAATTCTAGGATTAAGTCTACTAACAGAAACATCTAACAACTTGCACTTATATGTCTGAACCATCTATAAGAATGCATGCACATCAAATAGATATATGGTAGAATTAAGTCTACCAAAGAAATTATCGGACAATCTACGCTTACTATGTCTGAACTATCTACAAGAATATATTCTCTCTTGATCTAGTCCTCAATCGAAGCCATTCCCCAACCTTGCTATGAACAAGCTTGCATAAGATGTCCTTTCAAGTATTCCCAGCCATAATACACCGTAGCATCATTATCTCTAACAAATATTTTATCATCAGATTTGTATTTGTTAAGTAAAGGAAACGCTTTCGTTGACAAATGTGTAAATAAATATGATTTTGGGAAGATGTATGTAATTTAACTGCAACGAAAACAGCATGCATTTTAAATCTTTTTATGCTTAGCAAATATCATAAAAATCAAGCAAATAAATACCAAATAAAGTACTAATCTAGTAGAGATCTAGAAGTAGAATAATTTACACGTACTATGGAAAAAAAATTTCTTCCTTTCAGCGTTTACAAAACTGAAACAACATCCATATTTACAATAATAGCTCTGAAATAGAAAAAAAAAATGTCGGAGAAATAACCAATAATACAAAATTGGAAAACCGTTGTTTTATTATGGTGAAAAATCTCTAAAGAACCCGGCGGCAGAGGCAAAAGAAAGGTAGTTTGATACATGAAGCATCCCGATAACACAGGGTTTGGAAACGGTTAGACCACATGGGCCAACTTGTACGCAACCTTGCCTTAGACTCCCATGGGAAACTCATGGGAAATTAGATGGCTTAACCGAATGCTTTATACCCTTTTTTAATATATTTGGCCTCCTTTCATTTGATTAAAACAATTATGTCACAACTCAAGAGAGGGTGAATGGATTTTAAAAATTTTAAAACTTTCAAACAAAAAGTTAACGGAAAGAAACGTTTGGCTAAGCAATCCCAAGATGATCACACAAAAAAAAAAAAGGAAGAAATATTACAAATAAAGGTAGAAACAATAAAAATATCAAACAAGAATATAGGAGTTTTTTTTGTTATGCAGTAATTTGAGTGTAAAGTAATTTAAATATCAAGAATCACAAATTTGTTGTATTTAATATGTGAAATGTACAAAATGCGAGGGTAAAATAATTGCCGAGGTATAAATAGGACAGCTGTAAAAGAAATTCGCCCAAATCAGATGAACTATTTTACACGGGGCTTGTAACATGTGAAATCGTGATTTCTTTCGCGATAAAATACAGAGCTTGCGATAAGGAGGTTCGTCAGCCAAGATAGAGTTTAATGATGAGGTTCATCACCGAAGAGGTCCGGCCAAGAGACAGCTCGCGACGCGGAGTTCACAAATGTAGCTTGCAACACAGATGATGAGCTTCGGCGAGCTCTGAGGAGGTTTGTCAGTTATCTAAGAAGATGGAGCCCATGACGCAGACGAATAGGCTTGTTAGTTGTCGACAAAGACAGGCTCGCTGAAAGAGTTCATCGATGAGGTTCGATCAAGATGAAACTCTTGACGCAGGAATTTGCAAAAGATGATACCCTGAATTGCAATGGGATTTGGTTTCGTCATTGGACTGCCTACGCCCCTCTATACTCTGATTTTTTCCAACGTCAAAAAGTCTCTTCAATATAAAGATGGTGGACGACAGCTTGATGGCAGAACATCTTAGCAATTTCAATACCGATACAAGCCAATTAAGCCATGCAGTATTAAATTTGAGGATGATGTTAGAGCTTTCTTTCTACTATACTCTTTGTCGAACATCTAGGATAGCTTCATTAATTCGATGACATAGACAGACTCTAATTTTGAGTCAATAGGTTCGAAGAAAATCTAATGGCAAGGTGTCTACCTCAACGTTGAACATCGAAAGCAGGGGCAGAAATCTGGACAGTAATGTGAACCAAAACAAATTGAAGTCAAGGAGATTAACACTGAAATCGAAGGGCCGAATTGAATATTGAAACTATAGCAAGAATGGACACTTGAAGGATTGCACAGCTCCAAGCAAAAGTGGAGAGGATGGTCAAAGCACGCTAGTCGAAATGTAGAAGAGGTTGCGTAGGATCTAAATAAAGGCCCGTAGGGATTCGTTTATGCTCTTGGAGATTCTAGAACCTCAAATTATCCGTACACAGGCAGGTGTATGTAATACACGCAGCGCTGAGAACCAGCACGCTTCTCTTTTCTTTCCGTTTCAGTCCTCGCCTATCATATCGTATAACTCTTGAATATATTCATCAAGCATTGCAACAGGAGAGCTCTAAGACGCTGCTATCGTCGTTAGACAATACTAAATCATAGGTGGACTCACACGCGTCATTCCTTGACAGCAATTAAAGGTGCTGATAACTATATTGGAGGCAACATAGGAAGAGTATACATGGAAGATGATAAGGCATGAAATTTAGTCAACAAGAGTGATGTGAAGATCAGATTGTCAAATGGCTCCACATGGCTGCTAAAGAAGGTTCGACATGTACCATCATCCCTGAAGAGAAACCTAATTTCAATGAGCCAATTGGCTCGACCCGGATTCAACACTACCTTCATTAGGGATTCATGGAAGGATACTAAATGAGTTTTGGTTGCTATGAAAGTAAACATCGAGGTTAACACTTAACCTAATCAATAGTGTCAGATTCCTCAATATCAACAAGCCAAAGAACTCAAGTGAATGGCTTAGAAGACTCAGATAAATGAGTAAGAGATGATTAAAATCTCTCATCTCACAAGGTAACCTTTCCAGTTAGAAGTCAGTCGATTTAAGTTTTTATGAAGATTGTGTGTTAGAAAAATAAGATGTTGATTTCTTAAAAGCTTAGGAGAGAACCAAAGGTATAGAAATTGAAGCTAATGCAACGAGTGTTTAGGGTCGAGCTCCAATTCATAATTGTGGGGCTCCAACTAGTTTGTTACATTTATGAATGACAATACCAGGAAGGTGTAGGTATATTACCTAAGAAATAAGTCGTACAAGCTCAGAACATTCAAAAAATTGCCTAGATGCAGTTGAGAACAAGATGGGACTAAAGCTGAAGTGCCTGAGGTCCAAAAATAGTGAAGAATACTGTGACAAGAAACTCAAAGAGCATTGCACTTCAAGAAGTATCAGAAAAGAGTTATCCATCCCAAAAAAACTACAACAAAACAATATTGCAAAAAGAATGAACACAACGATTATAGTTTGCACCAGGAGTATGAGACTGCATGTGGGATTGCCTAAGTAGCTTTGGGCTAATGTTGTGAACACATTAGTTTACCATATTAATCGAGCTTTGTCTGTGCTACTGAAGGAGGAATTTCTTGAAGAAAAATGGTGCAATAAAAAGGTATATTTTTCTCCTTTAAATTTTTTTCGCTTCTCGTCATATTACATATTGATGCAAGAGTCAAACCAAGCTAGATCCAAATACCATCAAATGTATCTTCATTGGATACGACTCACAAGAGTACGAGTTCTTGGAATATCAAAATCACAAGATGATCAAGAGCAAGATGACACCGTCACACAAGGCGAGCATATGGAATGTGAAGGCATTAATGGGTTTGAATGGCAAACCAGTAGACAGGAGATTCAAGCTGAACCTCCAACGCTAGTGGTGAAATTGAGAAGTTCTATCAGAATATCACAACCTCCGATTAGGTACTTACCCTCATTATTTTATTTATTATAGACTGATTGGGTGAGCCAGAAAGTTTTGAAGAAACTGCACAAGTAAAGGATTTAAGCAGATGGGAGCTTGTAATTAAAGAGGTGATGCAAACATTACCATCAAAACAAACCTAGATATGGTGAAGCTAACTGCCAAAAGGAAAGCACTCCAAAAGATACTGTAAGTTCATCATGGGCACAATAAAGTCGATAATCACGCTGCTAGGGAGTCACTTCCATCATCCAAATGAGCAGTCATCAAAAATCGACGAAGAGAGAATGGAGATGAATATAACTCCATATGGTTCAGCAATCGAGAGTTTGATATATACCATGATAAGCACAAATCCGTACATCGCAATGCAAGGGAGTAGTCAACAATTTATGAGCAATCCAAGAAATTTACACTAAGAGGTTGTAAAATGGGTTTTCAAATATTTGAAAAGAACCAAAGAAAAAGTTATATGTTTTGGAGGATCTAAAGAAGAGCTACAAGATTTTGTAAGCATTGGCTTGGCAGGAGATAGGGATACTAAAAGGAGTACAATATGGCACATCTTTACTATGGGAGGTGCTATAGCGAATAGGATCTCAAGATTATAAATACTAAAGCGTTTTCAAGCACATAAGTAGAATTTGTAACCATCATAGAGGCAAATAAGGAGATAATATGGTTGCAAAGTTTTATGGCAAAAATTGTGCAAGAGAAAAGAGAATAGCAAGTTACACAATCAAAGTGCAATTCAGCTAGACAACGATGTAGTTTTTTACGCCAAGTCGAAGTACATACAGCTTCGATATTCATCTAACCAGAAGTGGATACATTAAATGTTGGACAAGATCCATACCTCTCAAATCCGGTGGATATGTTAACAAAGACAATGACATTGGATAAAATGAAACTTTGCATAGCTTCAATTGGCCTTGGCATGTGCAAACAAGATAGGATTGTATCACCACACCACTACAGAAAGAATGCTACTAATGAGTGAAGTAAAGAAGATTCACAATCACCAAATGGAAGATTATTGTGTGATGGAACCCCAAGTGCGTTGATCTTAGAAAGCTATGAATCGACTAAATGCAAAATAAATTGTGAACGATCTTAAAGTACAACCCAGATTTTGGTTGGGTGCATATGTATGCTCAAACGCCAAGCTTAGCACCCGAGCACCAGTCTCTACCAAAGGAGCATAAAGTTCAAACACCTTGTAAAGACCCGACGCCTAGTAAATGCCTGACGCCCGTTGATGTTAGCCATGCAGAGAACCCAGCGTCCTGGAAGCCCAGTATCAGCCAAGCCAAACAGAAGCATGGATGCTCAGGAGCACGCAAGCACCCCGCTTTAGCAAGTAGCTCATGAGGTTGGTGTTTGAGCATGCCTAGGGGTCAAACAGAGGAGTGAGCAGCGTTTGGATCATGCCCAAGCTATGTACTGAGTCAAATAGTGTTTAATTGGAGTAGTTTAGAATGGATTGTGTTGGAGTATAAATACCCTAGCGATTAAGGGTTAATCCAGCGGTGGTATATATAGCAAAAGGTAATGGTTGTTGTAGGAATGTGGAGCCTTTTTCTTTGATAAGACAAAACATTAAATACTGCAACTAGAGGCAGCTATTGCAAGTGATGTAACTTCTTTATTCAAATTAGAATTTTCTCGTGATGATGGTTCCATGCTTTTTCCTTACAAAAAATTTCCCATCTATGTTTTGTGTTTTGTGTAACCATATTTGTTTTGCTGTGGGAGTGTGGAGCCTTTTTCTTTGCTAAGATAAAACCTTTATTACTGCAACTAGTGGTAGCTACTGTAAGTGATGCACCTTCTTCATTCATAGTAGAATTTTCTCATGGTGCTGGTTCCATGGCCTTTTTGTTACAAAAAAAAAATTCATATAAGTTTTGTGTTCTATGTGTAGGCGCATTTGTTTTGTTTGTTTTCTGTGATCTTTCTCTTTCTTGTGGTTTGTTGCTCTACATGTGATGAAGTCGGAACCCTTCTGGCAAACGAAGTATTTCCTTTAACAATTAATTTATTTTTAGAAAATTCATATGAGCTAATCTAGATCTTCAAAATATTGCATCTCCCTATGCATTGATAAATGTTCAATTGTTTCAAAAGCTTACTAGCAAATTGAAGTATTCAAGAAATGTACAAAGACCATGTTTGATAGTGTTGATTTTGCTTTCAAAGTCATAAATTTATGTAGCATCTTTAACGGCTGAATGGGTTTTGCTTAAAACTTCATAGGCTTCTGTTGTAATGTCAAGGAGCATTGTGTATTTTACTTATTTCTAATGACAGACATTGAGTTCCACTAACATGATATTATCATGAAATGCTCATCACATATATCAGATTTGCAATCTCCTTTCTTCAGGTTAGTACCAAAATGATGGCTCAATTCTCCTCGCTTTTAAGTATTTTCACAAGCTAAGACTACTTCAAAGAATTTTCCTCACCTCTTTTATATGCTAGTTAAATGTTAAAAGTTCTCACATAAGTTTCATTATTTATAAGATGCTCATAAAATTGAGGTTCAATCAAGTTAAAGGATTTTGAAGTTCAATAAGAAATAACAAAAAGTGACAGCATAGTTATACCATTGTTTAGATCAGATTAAGGATGATGTTCGAGGTGATTAAAACTGAAAAACCTAGAGGTGATTGCAACAAATATATCATAATATAAATGCAGTTTTGCAGTCATAAAGTCAGTTTTTGCTTTAAAACTGTCAGAACATAAATTCTTCTTATCTATCTTTATAAGAACATAATACACATACAACTATTTATAAGGGTAGATACTAAACTAGTAAAATATTCTATACATAAGTATATTGGAGTTCTAAAATATAAGTTTAATAAAAATATAATTCAACTGATTAAATTTATTGGTTCTTCAACAGTAATTTTTAAATCTATAAGGATTATTTTAGCAATAAGAGATTTAAATACCTTCATTCAAATATTGAAAATAATAGTGAAATCGAGAGCAATGAAATTGAAAGGATCCAAATTGATCGGATGAAATAGAGGACTGTTTCTAAAGTGTTGTGCGATCAGAATATATTACTCAAAATTTAAATAAAAATTAACAAAGCAGCTATATATCGGCTATGTTATATGGAGCTAAGTGTTGGTAAACAAAGAACAAACGATAAAATAAGTGTTACAAATATGAGAATGCTAAGGTGGACAAGTGGGTATACTTGAAAAAATAGAATAAGAAACAAGTTCATTCATAACAAGGTTGCAGTAGCTCCAATAGTGAACAAAATTAGAGAATATCATCTAAAAAGGTTTTAGATTATTAATATAGAATGTTTGGTGCCTTTGTTAGAAAAATTGATTTTATGAACTTTGTCCATGTTAAAAAAGAAAGAGAAAAACTGAAAAAGACATGGGAAGAAACCATTCAAAAAAATTGTTCTCTATTTAAAACTCAAGGGGCCTTCTATTAATTCATGTAGCTGAGCCCACATAGTGGGGCTAAGATTGGTGTTCATTGCTCTAAATTTTTCTTTAGCACTCTTACAATCCCATTTTATCTTTTTTTCTTATAGGGGTAACAAAATTTTCACTAAGAAAAATGAAATATCTAGAGGTTGATCTTCGGTCATCAATAAATCCAACATAACTAGCATCTATATATGTATATAGATTCAATATTGTGTACAATTAAACAAGATTTGCTTTCGTAGTAAACCCTTAGAAGTAGGATTCTATTTGCTTCTTTGAAATGAGTTTCTTTAAGATTATACATTAATAGTATTACAATGATAACTACATAAACTATATCAAGCCTTGTGCGAGGGTTAGATAAATTAATGTAATAGCATGCCTTTGATATATATACCTTTCCCTAGTATAATATTTTCATAATTTGTGAATGGGTTTAATTAGCAAGCCAACTTGTTTACACCACATTATTGTTTTTTAGAAGCTCAATCATATACTTTGTTTCTTTTTTGTTAATAAAATACTTCTATGTTAAAACAATGCATGTTTTTCATTATCTTTAATCCCAAATAGTGTCACCAAGCAAGCTTTTTATTTTTAAAATCCTTCCATCTTATCTCCTATAATTGTAATATCATCAACCTAAACTATTAACATTGCAGCTCCCCAAGGCATTAAGTGAAAAATAAACAAGATATGCTTTCATGAGTTTCTTTGAATTTTAGACTAAGCATAATTTATTAGATCTTCCAAAATAGAAACTTAGGAATAGCTTAAGCCCAAACAAATCTTTCTTTAATTTTCATACAATCTTTTCTTCATTTTTGAACCAAACACTTGAGAGGTTTCCATATATATTTCTTCTAAATACCACTCAAGGATGCATTGATAATAATAGATGGTAAAGTTTCAATCCAAATTACTAGCTAATGTCAATAGTATCTATACAGTATTCATCTTTGCAACAAAAGCAAAAGTTTTAAGAGAATCAATGTCACATGTTTGAGTGTAATTATTTGCTACAACCAATTTCATTTCATTGTGCATCAAAAAAAATTTAGAAATGGTTGTCACTAAAGAAGAAGACTAAAGCTTTATGATTGTGCGACATTGTTAAAGGACATGAAAACATAAAAAGAAAGTTTGGTGCAAGCGATAGTTCCTTTTTAAAGCCAATGGGAATAGTAATATCACATCACTTTCGGGGCTGACAAAATAAATGAAGATTTACTTCAATAGTTATTGTCTATAGGAGGGGTGAATGACCTTACATTGGCTGTAGAGAAGGACCTTTCTTCAGTAAATAAATTTAATCAAATGACTTGAGGGAAAAACAATATGTTTTGAGATGTCACATCAAAGTTAGAGTTAAGTCGTTTAAGAGTTTTTGAAGGATATGTTGTTCTTAGGGCATAAAGTATGTTTGGTGGTTTGTGGTTGTTAGACAGATATTGGGTAGATATTAGTGGTCTATTTGATGGTGGGCAGCACTGGGTTGTATGATTGTTTGCTAGATAGTGGATGATTTGATAGAAATATATTGATTTTGAATACATTATGGAAGATAGATTAGAAGATGAAAATTGGGGAAGGGAACTTTATAACCCCTATCTTCCATAAGTGAGACCCTTTTAAATTAAGGGGTTATGAAAATACTATTCTTTCCATCAAAGTAATATAGCATATACGAAGTATTACTACTGAAAGATAATAACCCTACCATTTTTTTGGTAAATGAATTTCAATTAAGACACATTTCAAAACTCTTAGATCAAGTTTGCCCCACCGTTGAGACTGGATATGAACAAAGGCTATGCATCCAAAAAATTTGGGAATAGGATAGTGAAATTTAAATTAGTTAATATTTTATTAAGTTTTGAGCAGAGCTTTAAAATCAAGTATATAAGTTGGGAGTATATTAATGATCTCGGTGGCAATTAGAATGGTTACTTAATAATGTAGTGAGCAATCATTTTTTTCTCACCGCCACAGCATTTTTTAGGCAGTATTAATACACTTACTCATAGAAAAAACCCTGTTTTTTAAAGGAAGATTTGATGGGGATGAACTAATCTTTAGCATTTTCTGACTGAAAACGTCTGATTTATTAATGCTACCAGTTTTTTAATTACATATCATATGACTACAATCAACAATAGAAGAAACAAATCAACAGTTCAAATAATTAAATATAATAGAAGGTTCCCATATATCACTAGGAATAAAAAGATAAGGCAAGCTAATCTTTTACTATTTATTAAAAAGATAGACCGTGCATGTTTTGCATGGTCACAGACATCATATAGAAACTTAAAAGTGTTTTTAATGAACAATGAAGAAACCAAAACTTTAAAAATACCGAAGGATGAATACCCAAGATGAGTGATAAAGTCAAATTTTGTCCTAATTGGATTTGAAGAACTCATTTAATAAAGATAACTGCTAAAGGCATTTTTGTCCTTTCCTCTGTCGTTGCCAAGTCCCATGTTGTCAATGTGAAAGGAGGATGGTTGCGTTAGATAGTCGACAACCAATGTAAAATTTTGTTGAATCCTATTATGACATGAATCAATTAAGTTATTGTGCTAGAGCTAAGACGTCCCTTGGAAGTTATGTGTTGCAGTGCCTAGATGTAGTGAAAAGTGTACAAAAGCTGCTACATCAGTTTTCGGGTGTAGTGTCAAATAAGCAAGGTACCAGTATTATGGACAAATGCAAGTAAAGAAGGATTTCTAATTTATTGCAAAAAAGGGTTCCTATTATAGAGAGATTAATGAAAAAAGATGAATGATTTTGGAGTTTTCTTTGGTCTGTGATCTTATGACTGCTAGCACTTACTATAAGAAATGGGAGATATATATTACTTGTAAAATGGGACTTCTAAAACTCAAATGAATTATTTTATCTTAAAGACAAGGGATCATTAATTTTGTAAGGATTATAAGATTATTCAAAGTGAATGTTTGATGGCCCAACATAGTCTATTAATTTTGGATTTGAAAAATAAGGGGTAATCAAGGTAATATTAAATTTAAAATATATACTAAAACTAGGTGGTGAAACCTTAAAAAGAGTAATATATATATTTTTAAGAGTGAAGTTTTAAGACTTGGACAATGAGATTTTGAGGTTGAAGCCAACCTTTTGTAAAATTCGATTGCTAGCTGATATTTATAATATAGAAGAGAGTTTACTTGGCGAATCAAAAAAAGAGTGCAATAAAGATTCATGGTAGTAAAAACAAATTGTTCAAGCAAAGATCAAGGATAAAAAATAAGCTATAAACATGATTTAAACATAATACATGAGAATTAGAAGAAATAAAAACTTGTTTATTATGAATCCAAAATAGTAGTCAGTGACACTAAAAGAGCAGCATTCAAGGTTTATAAAATAAATTAGATACTGTCAAGGGAGAGACACATTTTATAAGCTTAAGAAATTAAGAGACCAAAGAACAAATGATTTGACTCATGTCAAATATATCAAAGATGATCAAATAATTCAATTTTGGGATGAATATATTCAACATATAAGGATGAATTATTTTACTAAGCTTTTTAATAAAAGTTGTACTACAACAATAAATATAAGTGAGTTTAATGGCTATAAAAATAGTCTTAATTACACTTTCATTCATCATGTTATTAAAGTTGAGATTTAGAATGCTTTAAAGAGGATAAAGAACAGAAAAGCTGAAGATCGAATGACATCCTATCAATGTATGAAAATGTATGTCAATGTTATTTTGAAGACAAAAAAGATGTCAGGTAAATGAAAAAAGAATATTGTTATACTTATTCACAAGAATAAAGGCTATGCTCAAGATTATGTTAATTATAGAATAATCAAGTTAATGTGTCATATATTGAAATTTTAGAAGAGAGTAATTGAATATATATTATGAAATGATACTTATATTTATCAAAGTCAATTTAGTGTTATGCTAGGTAAAACTACCATGGATATCATACATATATTAACAGGTTTAATTGATAAACTTCAAGAAAGAAAAGTTCTTCATTTAAATTCAATTGATTTAGAAAAGGCTTATGATAGGAATACCAATAAAACTTCTTTAAAATCTTTGAAGAGAAAAGGGATTTGTGCAGCATATTTTTATGTTATTAAAGATATGTATTATGGGGTTGTAACATGTGTTCTATCACAAGATTGCTTGCTTAATGATTTTCATGTTACTAAAAGATAACATCAAGGGTCAACTCTCAGCCCATACCTTTTTGCTTCAATTATGAATGTTCTCACTTAGCACATTTAAGAGTAGATTCCTTGGTGCATATTATTCACATACATTTAATAGATAATAATAAGGATAGAGTTAAGCAAAACTTAAATTATGGAAGACTAATTAAGAATATAAAGGTTTTCATCTTGGTAAATTTAAACCATAATATATTGATTTAAATTCAATTGTATTAGAAGCCTTAATATTTAGGATCATGATTAAGAAGAGCGAGAGATTCAAGTACCTTGGTTCAATTATTCAAAATAATAGCAAAATGGAGAGTGTGTGATTAAGAGAATCCAAGCTGGTTGGATGAGATGGAGCGCTTCTGGAGTGTATTCCAATCCAAAAATCCCACGAAAAATTAAAGGAAAATTTATAGAACAGTTATACAGCCATCTATGTTATATGGGGCTGAAAGTTGGCCAACAAGGAAAAAACTTACAAATAAAATAAGTGTTACAGAGATGAGAATGCTTACATGGATCAGTGGGTATACTCGTAAGGATAGAATGAGAAATTAGTTTATATGTAGCAAAGTTGGAGTGGCTCCAATAGTAGATAAGATTAGAGAATGTTGCCTTAAATGGATTGGGCATATTATGCGTAGACCGTGCAATGCCCTTGTTAGAAAATTGGGTTTATAAATTTCTCACATATCAAAAAAGAAAGAGGAAGACTAAAAAAGACATTAGAAGAAACTATTAAAAAGGATATTATCTATTTGAACTTAGCAAAGGACTTCTATTTGATCGTGCACAATGGAAACAAAGAATTGATGACCCCACCTAGTGGGGGATTGAGGCTTGTTGTTGTTGTTGCAATTGTTAAAATTTCAAATTTTTCTTGACGTTCAAAGTTGCAATGATTGTCTAGTTCTTTAAACAATGAGTGGCAAAAACACTACATTACAACTTATATTTTGGGCATTTTTGGTGAAGATAAACTTGATATATGCAAATCAAATTTTAAATAGTCATTAACAATATTATCCTTGCATTTAAAACAATAATAATACAACCATTGGCAATGGTAATTTTCATGCTTATAGAACAAGGGTTACATGAGACAAATTTAGATGATAAATGAGTCATATGATTAGTGGATCCTAAATCAATTATTCATGTGATATGGTAAGTTCTAGTAGTAGCACATGAGCATAAAAATAAGAGAATATATTCAAAAGTACTATGTTACAAGTATCTGCTAATAATATTTCATCTCTAAGTATCCACAAGTTTTTTATTCTCAATTTCTTCATTAAATTCCAAAGTTTCATTTTTGTGCAATTTGTAATGAAAGCACACTTGGTCTCTGCATTAGCTATAACTTCATGCCCCTATGGTTTCACATAAACTTTTGACGCATATCTTTGTTATGACAGACAGCCAAAAAGTGCACCAAAAATTTTCTCAATTGAGCATTGTCCATCATCCATGTAACTTATTTTCTTCTAAGGAAGCATATTCGATGATATTCTTTTTCTCATTTAATAATAAATGCAGAGCACTCACTAATAATTTCATTCATACAATTTTTTTCAATATTTAAGCACATACAATGGAAATTATTTCATTTAGAGATAGCAAATCTTCTCTACCAATATTTGAGCTCAAACTACTCTAATTCAATATATAGTTAAGTAAGAAATTCATAAAGCTTACCCATTTCAACAATTCTTTTTGATATGACAACATCTTTACTGCATTTCATCTCTAGGCACTAATATTAATAATTGCCTATCACTTAATAGTGATTCAGTTCTGATCCATTAATTTGTATAGCATCCCATACCTCTAAATGTATACTTTGAGTCAAGGAATATACATGCATCACTCATTTCTTTTGCAGTGTCAGAATATGCACGTATAACTAAGTTATAGTGAAATAAAGTACCAAATTTATGATATTATAATGTAGGCATTGTTCCATTCATTAAATTTGAGATCTCCCTTCTTTAAAGTGTTTCAGATGCCGCACAAAACTTACACGAAAGCAAGTGATGACACAAGCATATGTTAGGAGCATGAAGACTTAAGATTATGATTTTTTTTTTATTGTATTTTATTTTTGACGTACAAAAGAGCTTGGTCAAATAACATGTGATAAGCATCAAGGTGGTAAGTAAGAGTTGAATTGGTCCCTTATGGTGAAAGAATTTTCAGTCCTTATGAGAAGATAGATTTATAGTAAATTTGTAAGTTTTATTGTAATTTGGCATGCCTTATGTGACTATAAATAAGGCTTCAAATCTCTTGTATTAACACACAATTGAATGAAGTTTTCTTACAAAAATTTGGCTTATAACCGAAACTCTGTCAGTGTGCATAATTGGAGGACTTCAGGGTGCGTATAATCCTGAAGGGATCACGCTGTGCATAATCTAGATCAAACTTATCTTTCTTTTTACTATTATTTGTATTTATTGTTGTTCCATATATTATCTTTCATCTCCATTTTGCTTAGTTAAAATTTGGTTCCATTTGTCGATCAAACACCCTCCAATGAAACCTATGCAAACCCCAATGCCCTCCCACTTCGCTTTTCATAACTTCCTCAAACATCTACCAAAAATTCTATAAAAATATTTCCTAGATCCCTAACATCCCCATAAACATTCTTCCAAAGTTTTGTCCAAATCCGACTTTATTTGACCCACTAAAGAACTTCCGTGAGTTGAGCGGTCGCTTACGCATGCATAAACGTCTTCTTCAACTTTGTGCCACCATTTTTGGTATCAGAGCAGGATTTCACACCTTAGTGTAAAAGGAAATATTGCCGTACTCATCAAAAGCTTTCCACATAAATTTTTTTATTTTTTATTTTTTAGGCGGCTCCTGTCGCTGGCCAATCAACACCGATCCATGTTTCCAAGTATCCAATTGAGCCCAGCTCGATCCATTCCAACCCGTCAACCCCTCTCATCATTGCCCAAGGTGCACGAATTGCCCGCCTAATTTTTTAAAAAAGTAAAGAAGAACAAAAAAAAGAGCAAAAGATAAAAATTATTAAAAAAAAGTTTGTATGATTGTTATTAATATTATTGCTATTATTGTTATTGCTAAAAAAACTAAAAGGAAAATAAAAAAGGTGAGAATTTTTTTTTCCGTGCCCGCACACGAGTGCGTAACTTCATCACACCAACTCCCAACAATCTATTCTCCACAATTTAGGGGCTAATGTCAGTGTTGTTTGTACCGATGCAAAGCTAAGATCTTCAACTACACTCCGGTAGCAAACAAACAAAGATTTGAGCAATCAATTGAGAAAGGGAAAGGCAAGAAGTTTTGACACAAGAACGATGATCTGTTTGCCCTTACGAGAGATTAGTCCTACAATTTTCTTGCATTTAAAGCTTTGTAGAGTGAAAATTTAATGTCCATATTGCTTTTAAGTAAGTTTATGTATTAATTGCAAGTTTTGTGCAAGTTCGTGTTTTTTCCTGGTTGTAGTGAGCTCCATCATACAATAACTGACAAATTGACCTCACAACCTACCAAACTCTTAAGGGATCCCTTGTGAGCTTGGGTGCCACTAAAATAACTATACTAGAGTGTGAATGAGCTACATTTTAACTAAAATTTAGACCATTTTTAGTTGCTAGCCTATGTTAGCCCATTGATCACATTAATTCATTGTTTGCAAGACATATGGAATTCCAACTATGTGTTGCACATTTACTAAAATTTTAGCAAACTTAGAGGCAACATGGCTAATATCCAAGATCCAAATGAGAATATAATGAATCATCAAGTTGAGAGTTTGGAGGCATCTATAACTATGATGCAAGATCAACTTAAGCAAATTTTAGAAGCAATAAATAGGAGGAACGACCAACAACTGCCATAACTTTATCCTCCTGCATATCAAAATAGACATAAGCTGCGATATGATCTTTTGCCATAAGCTAGAAAAAAATATTTCTATGAGATAAGGCAGTACCCAAATTATAGGAGAGTCATCATTGCTCGCATGAAATTGATTAGCCACGTAAAAATATGTTAGACAACTATCATTAAAAAGAGATGAGGAGTGGATGCAGAAGAGTCACGTGGGTAGAAATGCACGAGATATTATGTGATAAGAATTATCTACCATATCATCACAAACAATTACACAAAGTTTCTCATAATGAGACAAGGTCTGATGTCAATTACAGACTACTTGAACACATTCGAGGACCTAGTTGCCCGCACAAACTACCAAGACTCAGATTGGTAACTAGCAAACAAGTCCGTGTTAAGCTTGAGGGTGGACGTTCGCCACCAAGTAGAGAAGAATGACCCACAAACTATAGAGAATGATGTACATGATGCCTTATCTATTGAAGCTCAATTTAAGGCCTCATCCTCTAAAGCCAAACCATCTAACAAGTGGTACTATTGTTGCAATTAGAAGGGACACCTAAAGAACGTGTAAAGTTGTATTATCCATCGTTGTTGAATAAGCAGAAGAACAAAGGAATGATCTAGAGGAAATTCAAGGTATTGCTAATATTGAGATTTCAAATACTGATAATGAAAAGGCTTATTTAAAAGAATTAGAAACATAGAAACATCTTTAGTACCTCCACAACTTGCAACGGGATTACACGTAAACTTGTGAAAGATGAAGATAACACTTGAACGTAGTTTCTACATGAACTTTAATAAAGTTTAAACTCCAAGCTGAGTCACACCCAAGCCCATTTAGTGTAAGTTGAGTGATTCACACATCTCTTCCGATCACTCAGAGGTGCTTTTAGTACTAATAAAGCTGAGGAGCAATGAGGGCTAAATCTGGTGCAATATCTTGCCCATGAATATAGAACACTACTACTAGGTAGCCCTTGGCTTTTTGACATGGACGTCATACGTTACGGGCGTGAGAACACTTATACATCAAGTACAATAAAACTTTACCCCCACCAAACTTCATTCTAAGACACCTCCCAAACCTTCTAGTGCAAACTTAGGAACACTATTCTCACCCATTTCTATTCCATCCACATTAGCCCATCCACCAAAGTCAAAGAAAGGGGCTAAACTTCAGATGAATACAATTACCACATCTCCTTTGACTTCGAAACACCATCTACACATCCTACCCATGGAAACTAAGAGCCCCATCCCAATGCCCATTGTTGATTTGGAAGGATGTTGCACCTTACTAAAAGAGCTTGAAGATTTTGAAGGGGTTCAAATATTTCATATCAAAGAAGTTATCTCAAGTAATGAGGAGGTGATCAATCCTTTGCCAATTGTGAATCTCCTTAGGGATTTTCTAGAGACAACCCTTGAGGATCTCCCATATGAATTGTCATCATGCTATTGATTTAGTACCCGGATATGAAAATCCCAACTTGTCATACTATCGTCTTAATCATGTGGATCAATATGAGCTCCAACGGCAAGTGGAAGCCTTACTCCAACAAGGTTTTCGAGTTCATGTGTCGTAACATCACTCTTAACTCCAAAAAAAAAAATGCACATGGCGTATGTGCATTGACACATTGTTTATAGATACCTTTTACATGGACCACTACTTTGTATTTCCCACACCTCTCTTAAGAGATTTCTAATTTAATAGTTAGATTCTGGTGGTATATCAGGTCACCTGGGGAGGGATAAAATTATTCATCTAACGGAAACCAAATTTTATTGACCATCTTTGAAGAGAAATGTGAGCAAACTTGTCTCCCAAAGCACAATTTACAAGACAACCAAAGCTCAAAAATAAAGGTCTAGAAAATACCTTGCCTAGACTGTACCGATCATGAGAAAATTTATCAATGAACTTTATGTTAGGACTTCTCAAAACTTCATGGCAACATGATAGTAATTATCTGATGGTCAATAAATTCTCTAAAATGGCTCACTGCATACCCTATTCAAAAACAAATGATGCATATCATATAGCAAAACTCATTTAGGAAAGTAATTAAGCTTCACGGATTACCAAACATTATAGTTTATGATATGAATGTAAGGTGTGTCATATTTTTTGGAAAATCTTTTGGCGTATATTAGGCACTACACTAAAGTTTTCTTCAGCCTTCCACCCAATGACTGACAGTCAAACCGAAGTTGTAAATAGATACTTAAAGAAATTATTAAAAAGTTTAGTAGGAGAAAACTTAAGCACTTGATGTAACGACCAATATCGTTACTTTGCAAAATTAGGTTAGATACCGCCTCAGAAATTAGGGCAAACCAAAATACCATTTATTAGAAATAATTTTTAGATCAAAATGCCCTAGTTTAAAAGAATTTGGATAACGAAAATTCAACTTTATTGTTTTCCTGAATTATTTAAATCCAATAAATTGAGAAAATTAAATACGTGTTCAAATCCCTCGATTTTCATGTCATTATGTTAAGTATATTATTTAAAGGTTGCTCAAAAAATTTTATCGATTATGGAGAACCGGTTCGGCCTCAATTAATTTTTGAAGTTTCAAACTTCAAAAATTAATATAAAATAAAATATTTGTCCAAATGGAAAATTTTTAGCACGTGGGTGTTCGTTACATAATAAGACATCTCGGTGTCAAGTTTCGTTATTTTTGGACGTCAAACGGCGAAAAAATGCGAAAATTTTAATTATAAATAATTATTTTAAATTTCCCTTTAAAATTTCCTTCTTCAACCCGATCCTGTCGCGTCTGCAGGTCACGGAACCTTCCGCGCCACAAGGGCCACTGCGTCGTTAAACGGCGCAGGATGGTCGGCACCTAGCCGATCTTCCCTCTCCCCCCTCCTCTACTTAAACCCCTCCCGTCCCTTTCTTCTTCCCCACAATCCTCTCAGCCCTCTCCTCTCTCAACCCCTAAGCCCCACTTCCAGCCAACCCTCCTTCCAACAGCCCTCTCCTCCCTCTTCCAACCAACAGCGGCCGCCTTTGGCCGCCGCCCCTCTGCTCCAGCCACCCATGTCCGGCCTCCCTTCGGCTCCCAACAACCCTAACCCTAGGTTAGAGGAGAAGAAAAAGGAGAAGAAAATGAGGATAAATTTTGCTATTATTTATCTATTTACTTTGTTTCTTTTTCGTTTATATACATACATATAATAATCATTATTATTTTCATAATAATAATAATTATTCATCATTAGCAATTTTATTGTTCTTATTAATTAATAATGAAACCAGTACAAATGCTATAAAATAACTATTATTTCCATTTAGTTATTTCAATCTCTGCATTTTCATATATATTATTATTTTTTTTTTGTATTTTTACAGTCATTTTTATTTTGTTTTTTTCTTTCATACATTATTATTATCATTAAGTAATGATAATAATAACATTATATTAAATATAATTACTACTTTCAGTAACTTAAAAATATTGTCTTCTATCAAAAAAAAGAGAAATGAAATAAAGACAATGAAAAAAAGAGTAAAAATTCCTAAAAATATCATTATAATATTGGCTAAAAGGCTAATTTAAAATATTAAAAATCTAAATGTAGATTCGATCAAACTGCTGAACTTTTAAACTTAAAAGAATAAGATATCAGATGTCTTTTATTACTCTTGTTTAAATATTCTTTTTTGCTAAGCATCGCGCAAATTCAAACATCCCAATAAACAACATCTTTATTATATTTCATCTCTAGGCATTGATAATAATAATTGCCTATAACTATGACAAATTTTACTAGTAATTGTATGACTATCAACTTAATAGTGATTCAATTTTGATCCGATTAATTTGTATAGCATCCCATACTTCTAAGTGTGTACTTTGTGTCAAGGAATGCATATGTATCACTAATTCTAGTGAAAAATAGTACTAAATTCATGATATTATAATTTAGGTCTTGTTCCATTCATCGATTTATCTGTCTTCTTTAAAGCGTTTCCTTGCAAGTTGAAATCACTTTAAGGACTTGTCTAATATGCCGACTGAATATTAGGTAAATCTCCTGTAAAAACCATAATTAACAGTTGGTTCGACCAGATTACAGATTTCAAAGGTTTCAAACATGATTTACTAAATGTTACTATTTGGTTCCACTGTTTGAGATGTTCTACATAAGAAGAAAATGTTTTGGAGGCTATCTTAATCAAGGAAAGATGTTTGGAAGCTGTTGTAACAACAATCATTGGAAGCCGCTAAATCAGAAAAACAAGGAGATCGGAGAGGTTAAATTTTGTCCCTATGATTTCCCAACAATAAATAATTGAAAAATAAAAACTATGGTTTGGATCTGATAGGCTAAACTTAACTCCGTTGATAAAAAAACTATGATTTTAAGTACAATTAAATTCAGTTCTATTTATCATATGTAAAAAGGTAGAAGGAGACCAGTATTAGATATTGTTATACAGCTTTCCAAATTTTACTGAATAACTCAGAATTTGTGCAAAATAGGAATGATAAATTTGCAAAAAATAGTACCTTGACTATTTCCGTTTAATCAATTTAGTGTTGCACTACTCATTTTTCCCAATTCATTCCCCAACTATTCAGTTTGAGCCTAAATTAATTCAATAAAAAGAGAATATAAATTGAACTAAAATAAAGATTCAAGGGAAAAAAATGAGAATATGATAAAATTTGGGAACTAAATTGAACAAATTGAATAGTTTTGTTGGTCTATTTTGACTAGTAACCCAAGTACAAACAGAAATCAACCCAACTCCAAATGGAGACAATATGATAGCACGTTTTCAGCAAATCAGGCCTTTAAGTGATTTTCTTGGCTAAATAATAGAAGCTTAATAAAGTAAAAGAACTATAAAATACAAAATCACTGAATAAAAATAAAAAAAAAAAAGCAAAAACAAAATGTTTCAAAAAGACAACAGGCTTGGCATTGTTAGCATCTATTCAAGACAAAACCATATCAAATATTGGTTGTTATTAGACAACTAGAGATGAACTCTCAATCTCATGCATGACACACTGCATTATTTTAAACGTAATTGCATGCAAAAATCTAACAATATGCATTCATGTAAACATGTATCTGCACTTATTTCAAAACATGAATTAAATGAACCCAGGCCCACCACAATTTAAGTTAATAGAAGATGCCTATTAGTGAAATAACTGGCTTCATAAAAGTCAAAAGCCGATTTGATTGTTGTGTGGCATTAATCTTTGAACAGCAATGACAAACCCTAATGGCAAAGCAAAATAATCCAACAACAGGAACAACAAATAAAAGCAACAAACATCAAAATACAATTATATAAATATCACATATAGAAGATGAACATAGAATAAAAGAAGAACAATGAATCAATAAAAAAATAGAACGCATTGCATATAGGGCTAACAGTGATAAATCTCAAAATAAAATGTAACCCATTAGTGTTACTCGGAAGGACTCAATAAAGCATGCTTTTATAAGAACTATGCACTACATCTAATTATCCAGAAAAATAGGCAAAGGAAACCATAAGTTTGGCAGGAAAAATATCTGAAACTTTACATGAGAAAAAAGATATTGCATACTTAGAAATAAAATAAAAGAAAGTTTGGTTAGTAACACCAAAACTCCAATTCCCAGAAAAAGAGTGAGACAACATCTGAGAGAATATCAATAAGATAAAGGATTACATACCAGAAAAAGGTTAGAACATGGAAAGGGATGAAAATGAGTTGAGGTTCCAAAAGCTATCATATCTTTTTACTCAAGTATCCAAGTGAATGTTTATGAATCAAGCTGGGAGGATACCAAGTCGAATAACAACAAAATGCGAGCCTTGCACAGTCAAGTCAGATTCCCAAAAAATAGAAAACATTTTGTATTTGACTGACTTGTGTGTGCACTTCTATTCTGACCCAATGGTGGTTTGGGTACAGAATCACACACAAAAGAATAAATAGTTAAGTAAATAAATAAGAAAGTTGGAGCAGTACCCTCCATCTGAGTTCCCCCACACCAACCCCGCCAATCATCCTTATACATTAAACAAGTAATATCAATATCACAAAGTTATTTGGGAAAGAAAAATAGGTAGTTATTTGGGAAAGGAAAATAGGCCGATGCGGTGCTATATCTAAGAATAAATCTTAACAATACTAAGAATTGAGAATTGAAAGGAGGTAAGAATGCATAAGTGATAGTAAGGTGGGACAGAAAAGGGCTGTAATAACATTACTAACATGAGGATAGGAAACCCAGACATTAGGAATCTCTAATATTTTACCATCAATCCTGTAAAGCGCTGTCCAGCTAAGCAGAAAAAAAATCTTTGCAACATTTTCACAATAAATAAATAACCAAGAACCAAAGCAGTAGCAAAAAAAAACATTTCAATGAAACAAGGTACAGGAAGCCTAACAAGATACCATCAATCTTCATCAGCTGCATGTTCTAATAAGTAATTTGCAGCCAACTCCTCATTCCTGTCACAAGCTAAGAATGCTTCTATAACCCGTTCCCGATCAAACCCCATCGCCTCAAGCTATGGACAGAATCAAAAGGTTACAAAATTTATGTAATTACTACTAGAACAAGCCTAATTACATAAAAAGTGTAACAAATCTACCCGAGCAACCGCCTCCTGCTCTTCAGTAGACACACTAATGGCATGCGGCATTTCGTCTTCCTCCGTACCAAAGAGATCTCTGTAACATAAAATTTAGTAAAGAATGGTTCCAAGTAAATTTGAGCATCAGAAGGAACCGGCCAGTTAATCGATGCAAAAAATTCTGTAATTTTATGGAAACTAAAATTCACTACAAAAAATGGGAGAAACGCCTTGAGCATCCGTTTTCAGGTCTTAAGACAGGGTTCTTTTTGGAGTGTTGCGACAATTAGCGATTAAATTATTCTCAAGATAGCAACATCATATAGCTAAATAAAAAGTGATAGCAATGATGATACAGCAAAAGTATTCTTTTATAGCTCCTCGTCATCATTAGATTTAATCTAATGAATTTGTAAGAAAAACCTTGTAGCTTAATAATTCATTAACAAGATTCCTATCACACACGTTTATTTCAATTTTACAATAAATTCTTAAAACAAAAGGCTAACATTAAGAAAATTACCCTTCATGATCCACAGGTTCCTGAATTAACTGAAGAAACTCTGCATGATGCTCTTGGATAAGTCTTAGAAGTTGGGGATTCTGCTTTCTAAGTTCATGAAGCATTGGCTACAGCAAAATAGAATGAATTTAATAGCAATAGCATATAGATCAAATGTTTTGAGAATAAGACCTCAAAAATGCCAACAGTAATTGTGCAGAGAAAGGGTTGTGGGATAGGGTCGCTGTCTCAGAGATGGGTTGTTCTCAAACCTGCAAAATTTGAGGATTTGCTTGAACCATCGCTCTTAAAGCTTGGAACTGCAAAAGAAAGTGCATAACAGTTAGAGACGACAACATAATAAAATAAAATTAAACATGCATACAAACAGACGTGCATATGCTAGCAAATTGCATTAATAGAAACAGCTTGCATTAGTCAATAACACTGGGAAGATGTGAAACGGATAAAAGATACTGTCAAACAAAGAACAATAAACCTAGAAAAGCTTGTAGGATACCGTACCATTTGGTAAATAACTGAGCAAACTTACGCCATGCATTAGAAAATAGAAATGGCATGAAAAATTATAAAACAAGAAAAATAGCAAAATCAGCCACTAACATGGCGAACTTGATGACAAAATATAACAAAAAGTGTTCAAAATTATTGAGGAAATTACGCAAACTACCATCAGCAAGTATGAGAGAAACAGCTAAAATTGAATGAGCAAACCCTAAACAAGAGAAACGAGATAAATATTAGTTAAAAATGAGACATGATCAAAACATAAAAAAGACGCCTATGCTCTCCAAACTACCGCAGCGCCAATCCACAAACTAATTCTCACATCATCAAAGAATGGCTCCTAAACAAGTTCACATTTCAACAAAAAATAAAAGAAACTATTGACCAGAATATAGCCCAAATAGATTAAGGGGATTTTGTTCACATTTACAAAATTCCTATGTTTTGATCAATAGTTTGGGCTATATTTTGGTCAATAGGTGTAACAACCCAAAGTCGTTATTTTACACATTATGTCAGAATCCTGCCTTATGAATCAGGATCCCGGAGAGTTTCAATTTAGGGCAAACAAATTTACCATCAGATAGAAGCAAATTTTAGATCAATGTGCACTAATTCGGAAAAAAATTCGAAAGATGAAATCTTCCGATCTATTTTCCGAAATTTTAAATTCTAAAAATCGAAAACATTGAAATGCGTGTCTGAATTCAATGCCGTTGTGTTAAGTATATTTATTTAAAACCTGCTCGAAAAGTTTCATCAAATTCTGAGCGCTGATTTGATCGTGACAAATTTTCGATGTTTTAAACCTCAAAAAATATATAAAATAAAATATTACTCCGAATCGAAAATTTTCGGCACGAGGGTGTTCATTATGTCATAATACGTCTCGGTGTCAAGTTTCGTTGTAGTTGGACGCCAAACGGCGGAAAAATACAATTAATTTAAAGTTTAAGTTTTTTTTTTCATTTTCCTTTGTTTTCTCTTCCTACGCCACCCTTAAGATCGCATCCTGCAGTCTTTCTTCCGCGCCAGGCGGAAGCCTGGCACCTGCAATCCTGCCTGCGCCGTTTTTGGCGCAGGTTGTCGGCCCATAGGGCCGACCCCGACTTCCCCCGACCCCCCTACCCCACTTCCGCCTTATGGCGGGAAAAGCTTCCGGGCGCCATTTTGGCCCACGTTTTGGCGCCACTCCTGCGCCTATATAATCCCCATCCACTCTCTCCTCCCCACAATCACCCACAGCAGCCTCTCCCTCCAAACAGCCGGCCAGCCCCTCCTCAGCCACTCCAACAACTTTCGGCAGCCCGGCAGTCCCCACAGCAGCTCTAGCAGCCCTCGGCCAACCCTTTCCAGCTTCTCTTCGTGTTCCGGCGATCCTAATTCTAAAGTAAGAGGAGGAAATTAGAAGAACACATTCGTTTTCTCTAAAGCTTGTTACTCTCCTTATAACTATCAAGTTTATAACTAGTCATTCACAATAGAATTATTCTCATTTATTAATAATGAGAACGATTCAAATTGTTATAAATGACTAATATTTCTTTTTGCCAATTCAGTCATTTTATTCGGACTTTTTCGATCATAACCTTTAGACACTTTAATAATTATAACTGCTTTAATTTTAAACTTAAATCAATCGAACTTCAAAAGCGGAAGAAGAACAGAATGAAAGAGGAAATTAAACTCCTGAATCATTTGATTAAAAAGGTAACTTAAAAATAACGGGAACTTAAATGCAGATTGAGCGAACTGTCACTCATTCGAGCTGTTGAACTGCTGAACTTAAAGATTAAAAGTACCCAGTATATGACTTGCATTACATGTTGCATTTTTCTATTACTGCTATGCTTCGCTTATTTGCTTTGAGCCAAACCATTTGAAGCTTGGTTGGTTGTCCGAAACCAACGTAATATCATTCGGGGTTGTTATTGGGAAATGACATCAATAACATTCGGGATTGTTACTGGAAAAATAACATCAGTAACATTCAGGTTGTTGCTGGAAAAATGACATCAGCAACATTCGGGGCTGTTATTAGAAAATGACATCAATAACATTCGGGGTTGTTATTGGAAAAATGACATCAGTAACATTCAGGGCTAGTTACTGAAAAATGACATCAGTAACCGTTATTTTGTGATAAATACTTGTTGCAAGAGAATTACTTGCTTATTTTACACGGTTGCCTTACCTATACTGCATTTTACATTTTACCTCTACTAAACGCATCTTTATAAAGAAATTTGTTATTGTATACTGCTGTACTTAGAGTATTCTCTAATTACTGGGAATTCAAATTCCGATATTATTTTATATACAATACCAGGTCAGGTGCTCCTGGAAGAGGTTAAACAAGAACCCTAATTTTCAAAAGATCGACGACGGCGCTGAATTGCTTATTTCGTTTCTTTGTTTTGTACAATAAGGGATCTTGTAATGAGAATTTTGATAAATGAAAATCTCTTTTACTTTTATATGCGTATTCTTTTTCTCTTAAATTGCTCGATATGATCCTGCGGTGAGTAGTCATCCGATGCCAGAACGGTTTCTGCCGAACCGGCATCGGGCCTTCACAATAGTTAAGTTCACATTTCAACAAAAAATAAAAGAAACTATTGACCAAAATATAGCCCAAATAGATTAAGGGGATTTACAAAAATAAAAGAAGCTATTCCCAGGATTTACAAAATTCCTATGTTTGATTTGAGAGTTTACAATGTGATCTAATTTCTGTAAAATTGCGGAGGGATTGAATTCCCCCATTTCTAGACAAATCCTACATAATCAAATTGTACCCGATTAAGCCATAATTTGATGACACTGCAGCCTTCTAATAAAAATTTGTGTTTTCTTTCCTTTACACTCTTTAGCTTCATCCCAAAGGGCACTTGCCGTCTATGCCCACTTCGACCAGCCTTCACTGGCCATTGCCACCCTATGCCTCACCTCGCTGACCCTAAACTCCTCTTGCAAGGATTAGTTGGCCATTCCATCCTCCACCTGGCCATTGCCTCGTCAACACTCACCATCTGTCTCCGTGACCTGTTTCGTCCATAGTGATTCATGGTTTTTTTCTTACTTTTTGAGTAGTCTTTTTTATTATTAAAACAAAATATAGTACTATCAACAAATACCCAAACAGACATCAAATTGTAAATCCCAGTAAAATTTGTACAGCAATCCAAACACAATCAATTGAATTACAATATATTCATTTTACAACAACAAAAACAACACCAAGCCTTAATCTCACTAGGTGGTAAGTCGGCTACATGAAGCCTTTTTTTCCATTGTGCACCAATCAAATAGAATCCCTTCCCTAAGTTTCAAAAAGAGAAGATCCTTTAAAATGCTTTCTTCCCAAGTCACCTTTGGTCTTTTTCTTTCCACTTTTAACATGAACAACTCAAAAATATTTATTTTACCTGAAGAAATTTTACATTTTACTGCTGTATTCTAGTAATCTCCTACCCCTAAGTACAATGTATCATGCATCTCTTCGAAGATTCTCCAATTGTTCTGCAAAAATTGATATTACAGAGAGAGAAAAAACTTTGCAGGTGTCACAATATCTATCTAAACAAGCGTTTTGATGACAACAGATAATATTTTTTTAACAGAAATAACCAGTGCTAATAGGTGACACCATTGGCTATAATAAACAAAATATAGAAAAGCATGATACATTGCAATGGGATTTAACGATGCTTCCTGGCAAAATTTGTGTATATCTATATAAACTTAACAGGTATAAACACACAAAGTAAATGAATACCTGCTGATTGTTCCTCAAAAAAGCAAGGGACCCAGAACCATCACCTACTTCTGGGTTTCCCTGTTGAAATGAAAACTATCATTCCATTACTTACTAATTTGGCAGGGAAGAGATTTGCTGAATAAAAGTGGGAATCTACCTGTGGAAACATATCTAAAGGAGAAGAATTAGGTAAACCAGATGAAGATTGTGTTCCTGTTGAAGTTGGTTCACCAAGGTTCATGCCCTGACCAGAAACTTGATTTGAAGGTATTTGGACTGCTGGAATTGAAATATCAGCTGATGGAGGAATTCCCTGAAAAAAGAGAAAAAAATAACAGTCCTGCATGTTTATAAACCATTCCAGGAAGTTCTATATACTGAATGAAAAATAAACATTGCATACAGAATATAAATAATCAACAGCGCGTTCAGGCTGGTTATAAGCAGCTCGAAGCGCGAGTAAAACTGTGTCTCTATCCCAATTTCCACCACCCATTTCTAGCAAATGCTGGACAGTAGGTTCAATATTACTCCCTGCTACCAAATTTGAAGCGGTGAGGTCATAAGCATCAGCTGTCGACCTGGAATTAAGAGCATAAGATCATTGTCTTAAACAGCTTGAGAAAGAGGGTAAGAAATAAATGAAAATAAATAAGAGATGGGATGGAAACTCACGTTGAGAGTGAGCGAGTCTCTGGACCTGTAGGGGCAGGACTTGGAGTAGCCCCTAAAAGCTGTTGAGCAGTGGGAACAGACACTTGAAGTTGAGGTGGCTGGGCATTTGTTGAAGGCTTTTCATATACAAAACTAAAGCTGTTAGTTTGAAATCAAAGATCAAAATCACTCAAAAAATAGATCAACTTTTGCCTCAGATTGAGCACAAAAAGATGTTAATGAGCACACTAATGAGCCAAGCTCAATTCAAATTTCACACAAATTAAGTTGAGCCTGAATTGGACCAAATCGAATCAAACTAAAAGGAAAGATATATGATATAATTAATATAAATTAATGTATGCATGAATGTAAGCAATTTATAAATAATTTATATACGAGTGAATGAATGCCCATATGCATTAAAATAAAAATATTTTAAATTAATAAAAAAAAATGGAGATCAAATCAATTTTTTTTGCTCGGACTGAAGCTGATGGGCCATGCTTGAATCGAATCAAACATGGATTAGAATATCATATAACAAAACTGATTTGGCTCAAGATCAAATTAAATTCCTTCAAGCAGTCATTGAGCAGATGTCAAATAATTCAGGAGTTAGAATCTTGTACAAAAAGTTAGATATCAGCTACATTCTAAAACAAAAAACTTGCAAATTAGACTACCTGAGCTGTAGATGGCCCTCCTGGTGCACCAACTGTTTTACTCTGAAAAACAGGGGATAATGTAAAGATAAATGTGAATGAAAGAACATGCTAAACATAAAACATAATGATAAATGGTTTACAAGAATGAAATTGCATTCACAATAATGTGCAATGAACAAGGCAACAAAATGACTGATATTCAATGGTGTTAGCATTAAAAAAGTGTGAATACAAGCTTGAAGACTGAATGATCGCAAAGTTTAGTTGGAAACAGCATATAACAAAACTGCAGTTTTCATTTAATAATCATAAAAAGTACAACATGATTGGTTTGGTTGGCTGACAACATTAAATAAAAAAGTCAATCCAAATCTGATGAAGTGTTAACTCGAACCAAGCCTAAAGGTTAACAAGCTAAAGAGAAAATACAAGAGCAGCATGGAGAAATAAAGTATCACAGTCAATTCCATCCACAACCTCACATAGAATCGTCCATCTTCAAGGAACCAAAGATTTATCAGTATTTAAAGTACTGGATAGCAACGCTACAGCCAAGCAAAGCAAACAACCATCCGTAATAGAATCAATAAGCAAATAAAACCTCATAGAACAGGACATCCATAGCCACACGGCAGCTTAAAGAAAAACCAATCCTCCATGCCATTATAGAATATTCGGAAACCTCATCAGTAGGACATTAGCAACAGAACGCCAATGCATAATATAAATTGGAGTTAACCCAGCAATAGAATGTCAATGCAAGCCTTCATATACTCTATAATCTCCACAGCATTGACAACAAGCTAAAAGGTAAGCCTTCACCATTGAGGTTGGAGAAATCTTCATTCAAACCCAAATCAAATAAAGATTCATAACCACTAGCATAGAAAAATGTTTAGATGAAGAAAAGCAGCACTTCTATCACATCGGAATTTATCTCGTTCCAGCCATGCGACGAAGATCGATGTGGTAGTTGAGAAATATATGTATCATAAAGCGTTAGGTAGAAGCGACATCGAACAAATCGCCCAAACTCGGTAGAGCCTACATCACTTAAGGAAAGATCGCAAGTCGTAGAAGAGGGATTCTGCAAATCGCTGAAGATCGAGATGATATCGTATGAGAGGGTTCTGGACTCGCCAGAAAGCGGGGCTGGAGTTATATATATATATATAGCACTCTAACTCATATCTACTTATAAATAGAAGACTTTAAAAGTTGGTGGAGCAACAGTGATTTATTAATAAATATTAAATTTAGGTACAAAATATGTATATTTTAAATATTTTGAATACTAATTATGTAAAATCTACTTGATACCGAGGCTTGCACCAAGAAGCAAGCTATGATAAAGAATATGGGTATAGAGGAATAAGAAAAGAGGATCATGAAAGGAGAAGATAAAGAAAAGCAATGAAAAGATAGATAACCAACTCTCGCAACAGTAATAAAAATAAAATTTTTAATTCATTCAGCCATATCCTGATATTGACAACTAGACCCATATATAAAGCCTTCAATCTTGAGATTTAAATATCAAAGTATAAATGGATGAAGAGGAAACTCAAAAATTAAAATTTAAGAAGCACAAAATCATGGCAGATAATGCAGGTAGTGAGTAATTGATAGGTGTCCATTAAAAAAAAAACAAATGTAGAACTTCAAATTTATCATCATAACTATCCCTTAATAATTTGAATTCAAAATCAAAATAAAATTTAAATTTAGATAGAAAAATGGCAAAATAAAAAAAAAATTATCCCAATTACTAGTCACATCAAATTATAGTATTTCTAGATGTTGACTAGACCCGTTGGTGAGGCCACTTGAAGACTACATGCACCGAGATAGTGATCTAATAATTGGTTGATGTTGTGCAACATCACCTCTATCATTTTTCTAATGAGTGATTTTATAGTTCTAAAATGATGGTTCTATTTCTGACAAGTTTCAAAAGTTGTGAATGATTAAAGTTTTTATAGTAGTGTTGGAGTTATTTCTTGAAACGATATCTCGACTATTGAAAGATGCCCATTTTAGTATCAAACTTATGAGAAACTTTAAATAGTCCCTCAACTCTAATTTTGTAATTTAAAATAATCATGTCAACATATTTATGTTTATTGAAAAATAATTTTTTTACATTAATTGTGGTCTCTATCTTTACAAGAAATTGCAAAAGAGTTTACGGTTGGAGGCATCCCCTTTCGTTCTAATGCAGGCACTACCTTCGTGCATTTAAGGAAATTCAAATTAACCTCCAAAGCAGTGTTCTATGTAGCATTGCAAGTGTTGGTTCAGGTATTGTTGCCACATTAGTTCCAAGTGGTGTTCCAGCAGGTGCACAATGCATCATATTCTTCTCCGCTTAAGGCTTGCTCCATCCATCACATTCATCTCCGACTTTATTTGTTTCTCCATTTTGATCTTCTCCCCTGACTTGGCTCTGACTTGGCTCATTTTTTTTTTCTTGCACCAACAAATTTGTAATTTTTTGCTCTGACTTGCCTCATTTCTTTCTTTGACTGAAGAAGTTTGTGTTTTCTTCTGCGACTCAATTTTTCTACTACAATCTCCTCCAAACCATTTCATCCTAAAGATCTTTACAAGCTCTATCAACTTCATTTTTTCTTTTACTAGAAGATATCTATGGCCGTGATCTTCTCCAAACCATTTTTACCCTAAAAACCTCTATTAAATCAACTCTGTTTAGTACTGACTTGTTCTTTGTTAAATATTAATATAAAATCTAAGAAATAATTTTGTCTTTACAAATTTTCCAACTAATGAATCCAAGAAGAAATGAGCAAGATGCTAATTGACAAACTTTCAATGAAAAACTAATTTAGATCACTACATGACAATGATGTCGCACTTTTAGTAAGAGAGTTTATAAACAAAAATGGATTATTTGTCCAAGTTACGTATCTAATTATATACTTATTTATTTTAAAAAGATTGGAGAATAATTATCATGCTGTAGGATATATGGAGTGTGAATTCTTTAACGATAAAAATTTCATGAATTATTTTGGTGTCTCTAGTGAAAATTATAAATTATAAAAAAATATTGGCAAATATATTGATGATAATGACTATGTTCATATTCTAGATAATGATGATCAAAATTTTGCTGAAAGAAATCAAAAGTTAAGACAGAATGATAAGTAGATGAAGAAAAGATTAAAGATTCTATTGATGTTGTGAAAGTTGAAAAAATGGGCAATAAATAAATATATAATCTAATAGAATTTATTGATCACAATATGAAAAAAATTATGAAAATGAATAAATAGAGTTCAGTGATGATGTTAGTATTCATGATAATGATAAGAACCAAATGAGATTGTCAGTTTTCAACCTCTCAACCTAAATGGAGTCTTGATATCCAACCAAGATAAAGAGGAAAGCACCGGAAAAGTGGCTTGTTTTCACATAGATACTAATTGAGAAAACGAATTGTGATTAAATCTAGCAATTTCACGGAACTCAAACTTTGAACTCGAAATATTTTGACTCGACTCAAAATTTTCAAGTCGAGTTCAAGTCGAACGGCTCAACTCAAACCCTACTTGACTCGTCTTGATAAATCAAAATGACTCCAACTTGAGTTCGAGTCTGGGTCAACTCAACTCGAACTCAACTCAAAGTCAACCCTAATTGTGACACTTCATTGTTCAAAACTCATGACATGTGATTACAATATTACTACTTGTGATAGAATGTTGAGGAAAGATATATCATTAAATAGAGATGTTTATGAGCAAAAATGTGTAAAAATTTTGGTTGGTGTTCAGTATCTTTTGATTGGACAAGTAGGGACTAGTAGAGCATTCACCTAGAGTAGACCATTTGCACTTTCCCTTCTTTAATGGCTTTCACATGGAAACAATTCCTCAATTTTAATTATTAATAAATATATGTTAGATGTTTTAATTAATATATATTAACTCTCCTTTTTACAGATTGGCGTTTCCACTGATATAAATTTCTATGACATTAAGAATACAAGTCAAATGCATGATGGTATACTTTTTGTATAGCATATTATATAGTTACATATATTAAAGTTATTATCTTACTTCTAGTCTTTGAAGTAACTACAAGACACTCAAGAGAACACAAAGACAAGATTAGTAGTTTTTTAGAAAGATTTTAGTGCTAAATTTCATTATTTTATATGATTAATCACTATTTTGGTGATTATTTTATGAGACAATATGTGATATTATCAATTATTAGCATTTTAATATAATTTTTGTTAATTAATTTGTAATATTGATTATGATTACTCCGATTATGTTACTTTGTTTGTGGAAAAAGTATATCGATGCAATGGAAATCTTACACAAAAATAAATTCATAAATTTTGTTTTGCTAAATTGTTTCAATGATATTTGTCAAGTAAATTTAGTTGCCCAATATTATGGCTTCAATTGCAAAAAAAAATTTAATATCAATGGCCTCAACACCAAACAATATTTAAATAATAATCAAATCACATTTCTCAAAAACTATCAATTATATAATAATAAGCTTTATAAGAATTTTAAAATTTTAAAAAAATATATTTTAAAAAAATTTAAATGTAAAATTTTAAAAGAACATGTTAAATACATTTCTCAAGAAAAAATCAATTATAAAATAATAAATTGCTTAAAATTATTGTTTAAAATATAACATCATGCAACAATCAAAACAAGCTTATAATATCCAAGAAAAATGTGAAATAAAAATTAGATACTCAAATAATATAAAAAAAAAAAATTAAATACAACCATATTTAAATTTACAACATTTTTGGCAATTTTTTTAATTAAATATCAAATATGTTTTTAAAAAAAGTTTTACTAATTAATAAATATTAAATAGGCACAAATTTTGTGACATCTTTTAATAAAAATTAAAAAATTCAATCACAAAATATTACTAATTACCTTTCATGGGTTTTCCGAAGGATTTAACATTTCATCCAAAATATATAAAAAAGTTAAAATGGGACCACTATGAACTTTAAAAAAATTGAGGGAATTTTTTTGAGTATTTTTACAGATTTCAAACTAAACTGAAAATCATCAATAATAGATGGGACCATTTCTAAGAAATAACTGATAGTGTCAGTTTGTAAAGCCTTATGCGTGGCCATGCTGACAATAACTCATTAATAGATTTGTCTAAATTCTATCTTAGAAAATAATTTACACCACTTTTTTCTCCACCATGGACATAAAGTGCATCGCTCTTCCTCTTTGGAATATTGAATTGGGCTTCGATTTCTATTTGTTAGAAATATTTTTACAAGAAATTAAAGTAAATTAGATTGATTTAATAATTGTGTCAATCCAATTAACCTTAATATGTCTACAAATTATTAAACTGTTATTGTGCCAATCAACTTAACAAAGAACTAATTTAATAGCATAAATAAAATTATTTCTTGTTATTTTCTTTCTTTTGAGTTATGAGTGCTTTGAACATGTACACATTTGAATTTAATTAAGTACAAAAAATTTATGCAAGATTGCCTCCTTGTTCCGGTGCAAGGCTTGGGTTGCAGCATATGGAGCTTTTCTCTCCATGTTTTAGCATAAAGCCTAAACTGCAATGCCTCTGTAGCATCACCCTTTTGATTTGATAATAATTTGCTTGACAATACAATTATTAGTAAAAACATAAAAATTGAAAGCCACTTGGAATGCTATTATGTTGTTGTATTGTAAATTTCAAATCCTCTAAAATTTCTTATAAATAATTTTACAAAATTATCATAATAAAACCTATGTTTAAAAAATTAAATCTCACACTTTTATCTATCTTTAAAAAAGTTCATCTTCATAAAAAATAGTGTTAGTGGTTTTGTAAAATTGCAACATCTTTTTCAAGTAACACAACCTTTCTTTTAAATTTTGAATAAAGCATTAAGCATCTAAAAAACCTTCACGAAGAATATATATGGTAAACCCTAGCCTTTCACCAATCCTTCTTGCATCATTCCTCCTCTTAAATTTGTGTAATCATAGATGTGATGTTCATTTGAGAGTAAAAAATAACTGACAAATTCAATAGTAAGCCATCACCATATGTTTCAATGCATCATTTATTTTCTATGGTAACTATTATTCTTATACATTTTATTTTCTTTCTTATTTGTGATTGTTTTGGGTTTGGAGATTGAAGTTACACTCTAAAATCATTTGGGATGTTACATCGTTGTGTTGTAATCACAATCTTGTCTCAACATTCTTGTAAGCAATTTTTCAAACTTATTTTAATCAAAAAAATAATTCCAAAGCCTAATTTAATTTCTCTTTATTTAAATTCCCAAAAAAAATAACTGGATTTCATTTTCAATGGGTTTTGCAAATAAATATCTCCTTTTACTCAAAATCATATGCCTTTTTTTGATATTTTTGATTGAGTCAATATGGTGCTTAAAAGCAAGAACACATATAAGGATCTTCCAACAAATCAAAATAGTCTCTTAAACATGCAAAAAGCCATGGTAGACAACCCTATTGACAATAACAACACTACCGAGTCTTAATCCCATTAGGCGAGGTTGGCGACATAAAACCTTTGTTTTAATTGTGCACGATCAAATAGAAGCCTCTCCCAAGTTTCAAATAGAGAAGATCCTTCCTAATAGTTTCTTCCCATATCTTTTTAGATCTTCCTCTACCTCTTTTAAAATGAAAGAAATTCATAAACACAATTTTTCTAACAGGTCATTGCACAGTCTACGCTTAATATGCCTGAACCATCTAAAGCGACTTTCTCTAATCTTGTCCATTAATGGAGCCACTCCAACCTTGCTACGGATAAACACATTTCTCATTTTATCCGTACAAGTATACCCATTCATCATCTTTGATATATTTAGCATGGGCTAAATCTTTAGTTCTCTTATATCTTAATTTGGTTAGCTTTTAAATCTACCTTTCTCCCTCGACAATGTTAATCTATTCAATAGATCCTCGAAGGTCGTACTCTTAGTACAAAGTGCTATTTTGGATTCACGACACACTAGTTTATATTTCTCCAACTCTCATCAGTCTTACATTTAAACTATTTTTATTACATGTTCTTTTATCTTCAATTTGAACATCATTTTTCATCACCGTGCCTCTTTATTATTAAATACTCTCCCTTTTGTAAACTCTTTGTTACATTGCAAATACAACTAACAGCCGAATTCCGCATAAGGTTAGCTTCACCTTCAAAATCTTACAATCCCAATTTTAAGATTTCACTCTTATAAATATTTATATTACCTTCCTAAGATTTCATCATCTAGTTTTAAGACATTTTATATTTAATATAATTGATATGATCTCTTATTTTTAAATCCTAAACCAATAAATGATATTAAGTTATCAAACAATCACTTGAAAAACTCTTAAAATTCTTATATAATAAATAATTCTTTTTTCTTTAGAAAAAAATAATCAATCTGAGTTTTGGAAAATCTTATTTTTATAAGTGATAATACGTTTCTCTTTTTTTTTAAATAAATGTTAGCAATCACAAGATTACAAGCTAAGAGTGTTCCTCCCTTTCTTATATAGGACTGGAACCCGACAACAACAAATTTAAACAACCATATTGACAGCAACATCAAAATCAAGAATGAAAAGTGAGAAGTTAAGATAATGATGGATCATTAATAAGGTGACTAAATTCAAACCCATAAACTTGATGTGGTTTCTAATTATTAAGGTGAGCTAAAAAACAATTTGCCACCCTCGTAATTAATAAGGAAAATCACACGTGCTAGGTACCACATATAATTATAAACCAAAAGACTTGCTAAAATCATCTATGTAATACTTCAATCTTGATAAAATCACCTTCAACAATAACAATACCAATAAGCCTAAATCCCACTAAAGGTCTACTATTTAACACAGTTTAACAGCAACTGAACTAAATAGCAAACACTTAATGATCTATAAGTTGGTGGGGACCAGCTTAACAGTTGCATCTTTATTATGCAAGCTAAACAAAACCGCTAAAGCATAAGATGCCAAGGCACAGCCTATTCCAAATGACCAAAACTTACCACCCCATCAGCTATTCCGCCTAGCCCCACAGGCCATGCCATTGCCCCGCCTCGCTGCCGACATTCTTGCTGCCCTTCCCCACTGGCCATACCATTGTCCGCCTCGTTGCCAACGTTCTCCATGAATCGCTCAACCCAGCTCCGCCTCGTTCCCGAAATTCTCCCAGCACCGCCCCCCCCCCCCCCCCCCCCCCACTTCCCGCGACCATCCAACCACCTGACATTCATCCCATAAACTTCTATTGGATCAATTCATTTTCAATGAAATTTATAGAAATTCTCTCATTTTACTTGAAATCACATGCTTTCATTTTGATATTCTTGATTGAGTCAATATGGTGCTAAAAGCAAGAACAAATATGAGGGTCATCCAACAAATCAAAATAGTCTCTTAAACATGCAAAAGCATAGTAGACAACCCTATTGACAGCAACATCAAATTCAAGAATGAAATACCAGAAGTTAGGAAAATGATGGATCACTAAGAAGCCAATTAAATTCAAGTTCATAAACTTGATGTGGTTTCTAATTATTAAGGTGGGCCAACCTACAATCGGTAATCCTCATAATAAAAGAAAATCACAAGCATTAGGAGCCACACCATTGTAACCAAAAGATTATGAAAATCATTGATGCAAAATACATCGATATTGATAATATCATCATCATCAACAACACCAACAAGCCTTTGACCTAATAAGGACCTGTTTAGCACAACTAATAGCAAATGAACTAAGTAGTAAGCGCTTGATGAACTGCATGTTAGTGGGGATCAGCTTTACAGTTGCTTCTTCATTAAGCTAGCTAAACAAAGCTGCCAAACCATAAGCTGTCAAGGCCCAGCCTTTTCCAGCTTCATAACATTTTAAAGAGCCAAATGACTAAAAACCACCACCCCACTGACCATGCCAACGCCCCGCCTCGCCTCACTGTTCACATTCTCCCTGCCCTGCCCAGTCAATTGTCTCGCCCTGCCTCCCACTGGCCATCCCACTGCCTGACCCCCATAGCCTCGCCCCTCGGCCATCCCGCTGCCTGGCACCCATTGCTTTGCCCCTCAACCATCCCATCTGCTATCCCTCCACCTATCACGTTGGCAATCCTACTACCCTGTCTCACCAACTGCAGCCATCCTGTCGCCATCTAGATGAAACGAATTATGGGTACAATCAAACATTAACAAATACGCACTCATCTCTAACAATAAAACATGCCATCAAACAATATTGGAATCTTCTCTTTCAACAATTTTCTCCTCACCTCCAACTGCGCCAAATAGACCTTAAGTGTGATCTGCTTGCTGAATCCCTTGTCTCAATAGTGTATGATCAAATAACAGCCCCACCCTAAGCAGATATTTAAGATCCTTCCTAATAGCTACTTACCATATCTTTTTGAATCTTCTTCCTGCTCATTTGAAATAAGAAAAATTCATAAACTCAACTTTCCAAACCAATTCTCATCAATCTTACATTCAAGCCACACTTTACAATGAATCTTCTTCTCTTTAATTTTTCTTGAATAACTTATTTTAACCACAAAATTGTAGTATCATCCCTTGATTCACTGAGTACATATTTCGCAGCCTTACAAATGCAACAAGATATTGTTTGCCACATCAAATTAGCATATTTTAATGTACATTATCTAAGCTCTAAAACTACGCTCTTAATACATATTTATTTTAATTCTTAAGATTTCATTGATTATTCTTCAAATATAGCATAGAGTTGTCGTCACTTTAAAATTGAGAGCCAATAATCATTGTCGAGTTATCATGCTTTCTCTTAATATAACCTCATAATTCTTAAAATATAAATAATATCTATTTAACATGAAAATAATCAATTCGAGTTCTAAAAAAAAAATCTCATGAGTGATAATGTGTTCTTGTTTCTTGAACAATATATTGGCAATTATATAATCACAAGCTAAAGCAAGATCTTGAATAATATTCCATTCTACCTTAGTCTCACAAAAATTAAGAATTGTTGTTGTTTAGTCTCACAAAAACTAAAATCACCCTAATTTCATAAAATGCTTCAACTATTCTTCCAACATGTTAATTTAAATCTCCTTTCATAACAAGCATTTATTATAAAATTGAAGCAACTCCTTAAAAAGATGACAAAATTTTCTAATATTTCATGTTTACATGAGTGTCCATCATTACCTTTATGTGAATTATAAATGGATCCAAACCACCATTCACACAATCAAATTTTAAGTACATCTTCAAGAGTTCATATAAGATCTAGGTTAATGTAATAATTGGCCTAAATCAGTCAATAAATCATGCCATGAAAAATTTAGATAGTTGCATGAAACACAATGCACAATTATATCCAAATTGAGTTCTAGAAAAAGGCAACTATTTGATCCTAGGTTATAGTGTTAACATGCCAAATTTTCTAAGAATCATACATAATCCTAATTATGAGGCAAAAATGCGTACAATATTAACAATCACACCACTAAATACAATTTATTCTATTTTTGGGCTGATGAACGTGCAAGTGGATAAAAAATTGAATAATGCAACTAGACAAAATGGCTAGAGCTGGGTGGTTCTTAACAGAGAACCAGTTGATATTGTCAATGGTCAATATGAAAAAAAAAGTGAGATGTGAGGAGCAATCGTTGCCATCTTGAAAAATTAGAAACGAGTTTTCAAGCTCATCTATTTTTCATGTTAAACCAAGGGACAAACAAAGTTAACAATAAAGGCAAAATTTTCATGGAGAAGATTCAAATTCAACAAATTCAATCTGAGAAAAATATGCAAGTAGAAACAGAAAAAAGCAAAAGTGAATTTTGCAGCATAGACATTCCCTTTGGATCAAGAATGACTACTTCGCTAAAGGAATAAAGAATTCATACTAACCTTATCTCCCTCTTTTCCAAGTGAGTTTTCTACTCTCTCTCTCTATAGTTCTCTTCTAATGTGCCTCTCTGAGTCTGATGGGCAACATTCATCATCATAATTGGACCACTAAGACTCTGGCGGCCCTTATGGCCTCTGTTACTCACCTTTTACACAGGTCCCATCCCTTGAGTTGATCCTTTGACAACTCTAACGGTTGCTCACACTTGGTTAATAATGCTAGGAACAGTGTATAGAGCAAAAGAAGTAAGAGTCTTGATATATCTAATGATGAATGAGAAAATCTTTTGTCACGTCTACTTTTGATAGTTTCTTTTATTTTGTTAATAGGATCCTACCACTTCTGGGTGGTATGCTCTACTTAGAAAATCATTTTTCTTACTCTTTTTTTCCTTTTAATTAATAGCAATAACCATATTTCAAGAATACTTTCCCGTGAATACTAGAAAATCATAATGCGGATCTGTTATGCCTGTAAAATTCCTTGATTAATACTGCTCAAATTGAATTTTAAATGTTGCTCAAAATTTTGAGTCAATTCTGATGATTTTTAAAAATTTTGATTGAACTTTTTAAGTAAAATCAGAAATTATGTGCAGAAAACCTAAGACTCTATTTTTAATGCATGTTACTCAAATTGAAAATTTTGATGCAAACTTCCTCAAAACTGACTTTAAAGTAAATTTTCAATGAATTTAAAAAAAATTAATATCATTTTAATATTTAAATAGCCCAGCCCTCTTTAAGAACCAATCGATCTCATAGCAATTTTCGCACTGGAATGGGCTCTAGCAGCGGGAAACGGGCACCAATTTCCTCAAAAAATTGTAGATGCTCCTCTCTCCTCTCTCAATCACAATCAATCTCCCTCTCTCATAACAATAAGAGAGTAGACTAAGCCTTGGTTGAACCCTAGACATCCTCCAACACTCCCAAACAGCCCCATGTTCTTCCTCTCCTAGTAATGACCCCGGGTCATTTTTGACAAGAACATTAATTTCCCCGCTGAGTTTAACTTCTATTGACTATCCGCAAAGTTTTGTTTTCAGTTAAAAATCCCCAGCTAAAATCTATTTTTGTCAATTTCCCGCTCGTTCCTGTTGTGTGCTATAACAAGTATGACTAATTAAACTATTATTTTAGGAAGTTTCATTTTAGGCAAAAATTACAAATAAATTATATACATATATATATTGGAATTTTTTATATACCCATATTTGTTAGAGATTGAAGTAGGATTTGCTATTTGACATTAATTACGAATTCAAATGTAATTAATAAAATATTTTAAATTTCTTGCCTCATTAGATATCTGAACGGTTATTCAAATTGCCTTAATAAAAGGCATTTTCTTTTAAGATTGTGAGCTTAAAAGAGCACAAATCCTTCATTATGAGCGCGTGCTCTTGGCTCTATTTTCTTTCCCTTCCCATAACCAAGCGACTCCCGGTTATTTCCATTCCCGTAACCTAGGAACCCTAATCGAAGATTTCCCAGCGCCATCTTCGACTATTTGAGCGCAAGAGGTAGACGTCCGGTATGTACACACGCCATATTTAATCCCCCACAGATTCCACGACTTCTCCGCACTAATAAACTCTTGAACGCTCCCATCTCTCACAAGACTCACACTTTCTGATCCTTCTTCAGCGCTCAACAACCCACCGACGCTCATCTTCTTGCTCTGGCCGACGGGATCAGCTATCCTTGGAGGCCTACAATAAAATCAAAGACGATCCTGAACATCCCAGCTCTCGACAAATGCTCCTTCTTTCCCGCACGATCTTCTTCTTCGCTCGGTCTCAAGGAATCTCTGATCACTAAGGTATGAACCTTAACTTCGATCAGGAGTAGAATTTAATATGCTTTTAATGGTGTTTCCAGAATCTTGAAATAGAATTACAGAATCTCTCAAATTCTTCTGTAATGCTTTCTAGTCTATGCGGTGAGTCCTAAAATGATACAAAAGCCTTCATGGTTAACCCAGTAGATTTTCAACAGACCTGTGTAATAAAATTTAAGATAAATTGAGTGTTTAATTTTCATTTGCTGAGGTAGCCTAGTGGTGCGTTGAGTTGACACATAAACGAAGTATTGTAGTATGCCAGTGCTGCTTATATTCTCATGAAATGGTTTAACAGAACTATGAGAAAAAGTTGAAAGAATCCAATAGCCTGCTGTACATAGATTCAATGTATTTCTGAATAAGAGATGGGAAGTCTGAAATGTAAATAGATTAGTAAATTCATTATTTTCATGTCAGTTTTATATGTATCCAACTAATTATTACTAGCACTATCTTGTATTCATCTAGGATCAGAGATTACATTTAAAATCTGCAGATATATATATATATATATAACTATAAAATGATTAGGATGAGTAAGTTAGTCATTCAATAAATCCAAACTTCTTAATTATCAGGTACTAAATCATAGTTAAGGATTTCAGGTACTAAATCAAATAATTTAAGTTCTAAATTCATGTAAAATTTTGGGAAATGAAATTTCTGAAAACATTTGAGTTGATGATGCTGAAATTCATCATGGAGTGCAATTTGCTGAGCAATTGTTGGCTTGATTATGTTTCTGCATTTCCTTATTAATTTAGTCGACGGTACTAGCTAGGCATGATAATAAAAGAAAACTTGAACAGATTAGTATAGATGTTGTCTAAACTCCTGAAGCAGAATCCTTCAAAATCTGAAATGCGGTATAGACCTGTAATATGATAGTAAAAGGATGTTTGGACGCCCTCTACAGAATTAGCAAGATGCAATTTTTTCTGATCTAAGTCAATTATATTGATGTGCTGAGACTAAGGGAGAATATTAAAATGATGAAATAGACGAATCAGGACTTACAAGAAAATATATATAAACTAAGTTAACTTAAAAAGTAAGCAATCATCTTCTAAGTCTAACAAATATTTCAAATATAATTTTGCAGACACATCAGCTTTTTTAGTACTTTCTCAGCAAAGTCAAATACCAAGGTACACAAGATATTACTTTTTACACTTATATTTACTTTTATTGTTGCTTTAGCATTACTTTGAGCTTAATTCGTATTGATATTAAATGGGTTATTTATTTTATTGCCAAATGATGTCAAGGAACAAAATAATATTTTTTATGTCTTCTGAATGTATGCAAGGGTTCTGAAACAGTGGCTGAATTAAGTAAAGACAGGGCTAGTCCAACGAGAGTTATAAAGGTGCCAAGTGGAGCTTTTGAGGGTGCCTAATTGATGAACTTATATTATTTGAACTCTCTGCTTCGAGATTCTGAATTTGTCTATCATAACTAAGAACGTTGTTTCATAATTCCACGAGATAGACACAAACATGAATTTTATGCGATTATTAATTTATTATTGAAATTGGCATGTGCTTCTGCAAATTTTATTTGCACTAAAACCATATTTGCTGCAAATTTATTAAATAATGACTTACTATTTTCACTTTTGTTTAAGTATAACAAATAATATCCAATAGTACTTACAGTATTCTCTAAATATTAGGAATTCAAATCCCGACATTATTTTTATAATGACGCCCCAGTCAGGTACATACAGAGGATGCTGAACTAGCTTGATGGCAAGTACGACTAAAGAATCATTGCACAAATTTAAAGAACAAGTCTTTAGTTTATTTTATTTTATGTTATTATAAATTGTAAGGACCAATTAATCCTTCATTTATTCTTGGGACGTTGATTTTATTTTGTATATTTTTATGTTAAATTGAATGAAAATTATCCTCTATTTTATATGACTTTGGATGAATGATGTGATTTGTATGCTTTGTTACTTAATCGTCCAATATGATCCTGCGGGAAATGTACCTAATGTTGGTTACTTGGTTTAGTTATTACTAACCCAACATTGGGTTATCACACTCTCCATCTTCTTCTCTAAATTCTCCATCTTCTTCCCCCAAATTCTCCTACTTCAAAGCAAACCTAAGCCCTTCTTCTTCTTCCTCTCTTTTTATACTTCTGCTATTCAAGTATTCTTCTCAACAATTTTATTAAAATTTAAATTTTTATAGAAATATTATCATTCCAGACAGAGAAATTTTCTCTCCAATTTGTTCCAATGCCGATCTAAATACCAATAACGAACCCAACCCTCTCTCAGACCTCTTTATGGCATTAAGGTAATTGTAATTAATCAATTTATTTTTTGTAAAAAACAAATGTTTATCAGTTAAAATTGTGATTTATGCTCTTTTAGGTCGTTTGAACATTCAATCCAATAGGAACCCTCCCTGCACAATTCCTACAAACCCTAGATTAAGAAACTAAATTTTATTGATTTTACTTCTTTGACAATCATATGATTACTCGAGACACTCATTCTGTGCTATTTAATTACGTCGTAATCAGCATCAAGTGTGGCTGGCATTTTTCATTCATGATCTACCAAAACCTAAGATAATTTTTCATTATTTCATTATTTTTAATTCTTTATATAACCAAATGAATCTTAGATCCTAACCCTCCAAATTAGATTAACAGTGTTAGAGATCAACCATTTGAGGGAGCAACAATTTCACACAAACAAACATCATTTAGTCATTATAAATTTTAATTATAATTAAGCATATTTATCTTTCTAACTGATTAGCATAGTACTTCATATTATGGTAAAAGCTTTATTTGCTATAACAGATAATTCAGTCAAATTAAACATATGACTCAGCTTACTTATTATTAAATTAAAGATAAATCACATATATGTATTTCTACTTATTGAACATACAATTAAATGAAATTGTCTATTAACAAGTAATCACCAACATGAATTAATTATTCATGTCATATAATGTTTACATAGCTTATTTGAAATATAAAATGACCTTAATTAATTACCAAGCCTAAAGCAAATAAATCATGTTAAAATAAATTTACACGATGAAGCGTACAAATTTATAGAAACAATCATGGCAAAGATCTATGTGCATTTTACTCAAACAACAAATCTTCCCTAAGAATAGAACCCTCCCTAATTTTAGAGGGGCTCTCACCATGAGTCCTAAGCAATATGTCATTCAACTTCACCATAAGGTACTCCACCCACGTTGCAAGTGATAAGTTAAATAAAAAATATGTAAACTCTGAACCCATTCTATGTTGACTACAGCTACATATTTATACTCTAATTTATGCTGTATAACTTATTATTTATTTTTAAATGCTAGTATTTTTAACATTTAACCTTTATAACTTTTGTTCATGTCATCATTTAACTTTTTAAAGCATGCAACTCTTTAGCAAATTGTAATTTTTCACTCTAAATTTCTATTATATAGGTTTCAAGTCAATATTAAGTAGCTAAAAAGTATACAAACTTACATGTGTTGCCATATTCGGTACATGTTTTGTCTCTTGGTTTACTTTTCAGTTAAAACTTTTATTGTGTCAGTGTTTGTATCCTTTTTGCCTATACGAACTTTGTGATACATTATCATGTTATTTGATTTAAGATTTGGATAATTACTTAGCTCTTCTTTGGCTATTTGAATGATATATTTATACATGGCTGTTTAATATTTAATTGCTAAGTTTATATTTTTGTCATCCGACCTTTATTTTCCAATGATAATTGAGTCAAATCATAACAAGAGTGATAATAGATCCAAGGTTGAATTAAATTAATTTATTAAAAATCCATTATAGTTATTCATTTTCTTGTTACCCTTTTAAATTATTAATGCTTGTTTCATCTATGCTAAATCCCTTATATTCCATATTATTTGTTTTAGCCGTACTACTAACTGAAATTGTCATGGAGAAAAATGTCAATGCTTCAAGCCAAAACCAAAATGCCCCTATTGTGGTTGGAGGCTTCGTGACTATAAATGCTGAGATTTTTACTCAGACTATGACCACAATGAACCAAATGATGTAGCTAGTTGAGGCAGAGGATAAAAGTCAAGCAATGATGTCATCAAAGATAAAAACTTGGAGGTATTCTAAGCCAATTCTCATATGCCACGAATCCTTTTATTGCCAAGAATTGACTTAGAGAAAAAAAAAAGCTGTTAAATGTTATGCAGTTCTCCAATGACCATTAGGTAGCCTTAGCTGCATTCATACTATAAGAAGAAGCCAAAGGCTGAGGGTTAAGTATTAAGAGAAGCTTGGAGAAGTTCCTGATTCATATCACTTGGAAAGACTATACCACCATCTTCAAAAATGAGTACATGTTATCTAATACCAAATGAGAGATACAAACAAATATCCTAAAGCTGGTTTAGTGAGACCGCACCGCACAATTTACTAATATGAGATAAAATTCACCAATATCTCGAGATATGTGAAGAACTTGATCCCCACACCAGCAAACAAGTGTGATAAATGTTTGAATGAACTCAAGGACTCAATATAATACCCTGAGGCTTATTTAAAAATTAAGGATTTTATGCTGGTGGAGAAGGCTAAACATGTGGTGCTAGACCTCTATATCTTTACAAAAGTACCAAGAGTCTCCTAAGAAGAGAGTTGAAGGGTCAAAAACCCCCTTCCAGAATGCATTGTGCTAAGGCAATGCTGGTGAAAGAAACTCGTACCAGCTTAGCATGGTACAAGCAGCAACTCTGCAGGTACTATTTAGTCGGGCACCAACAGTGGAAAGACCACAGAAATGAATGCTTAGCAGGACATAAATATTTGCTTTAGATGCCGCCAGCCTGGTCACACGGTGCCCCACTACACCAAGTACCAGGATTGATCCCAAGGGAAGGCTCTAATGCAAGAGAATCAACAGCCAATTCCAAGAGGCAGAGTTTACATATCACATACTGATCCGAGTACCTCTCACAAAAATGTTCAGCCCAGTATATAAGCCCTCAGCCATAAGAAAGCACAAACCTCCTGTGACGTGGTGCCATATATTATTTACATAGATGAATTCTAGCTATTTTCTATACTATATATCACATTTATTCATAGCTATCAAATTTGTACAATCTGCATCAATACCAATCACAACACTGCAGCATACACTATCTATGAAATTAAGTGATGGCTCTCACATTCAAGTCACCACAAATTACACATTTAAGTTACATTCAATGATAAAAAATTCAATTGGAATTTGGCAGTCATGCTACTGTCTGAATTTGATGCAATCTTAAATATGAATTGACTCTCCAATTATAACATCCATAAATTGCAATAAAAGATCACAAAATTCAAATCTCTTAGTCAAAAACCCTTCAAGCTCTACTGCGATTGTAACTTAGCTTCATAAATCATCTCCTTCCTTAAAATAAATGAGCTAAAGAGTGAACGTATCAAGGTTTCTTATCTCTCAGAGTACCAAAGAAGAGTTAAGGCTGAAAGATATCTCTGTAGTTTGCAAGTATCCAACAAAAAATTTTGAAAGAGCTTCCAGGATTGTCATCATTCAGTGTGATTGATCTCACTATAGACCTCCCTAGTACAACTCATATCCAAAATATCATTTTGCATAGCAACCAAGGAGCTACAAGAACTCAAAGCTGTTGTAAAAACTGGTGGATAAACATTTTATCATACTTAATCTTCACCTTGGGAAGGTCCAATGCTATTAGTTTAGAAGAAGAATAAAGGTTTAAAGCTCTACATCGATTACAGTTAGTTGAACAAATAAATTGTTAGGAATAAGTATTCATTGACGATGAATAGCTGCTTATTTGAACCCACAATCCTTTATAAAATCCATCAGAGATATAGCTACCACCAATTAAGAGTCATTTAGTATAGCATCCCGAAATAACTTTCAATGTGCATTATGGGCATTACGAATTCGTGATTACAACTTTTAGGCTGACCAATGCCCCAATTGCCTTCATGGAGTATATGAACAAAGGGTGCAAACCCCTTTTGGATTATTTCAAAGTGGTTTTTATCAAAGATAACTTCAACAACTCTAAGAATGAAGCTCAACATGCTAATCATCTTCACACTGTACCTCATCCACTCAAGAAAAACAAGCTCTATGGGAAGTTCTATAATGGCATGTTTTGGATTCGGAGTGTTGCTTTCCTATGTTACATCATAAGTGACGATGGGATCTCTATGAATCAGTTGAATATCAAAGCCATAGTAAAATGATTGAGGCCTACAAGTGTCACTTAAGTTAAAAACTTCTAGAACTTGCTAGTTGCTGCTACCGATTTGTGGAATGATTTTCCAAGAAAATAATGCCCTTCTGCAGGCTTACAAATAAAGCTATGAATTTATCAGAAATGCCAGGTATGATGAAGCTTTTTAAAAGTTGAAAAATTGTCTCATGTCTGCCCGGTATTGATGATACCCTCAGGCATGAATGACTTTCAGATTTATAGTGATGCAACTTTATGTGACACATAATTTGGAGTTAGCTACCATTGTAATTGCTTTAAAGGTTTGAAGGCACTATTTGTATACAGTAAGATGTAAGTGTACACAAATTATCAAAGAGCTTTAAGTACATCCTCACTCAGAAAGATCTAAATATGAGGCGAAGACGATGGTTAGAATACATCAAGGATTATGACCTTATTATCCAGTACCACCCAATGAAGGAGAATGTAGTTGCAAATGCCCTAAGCCATAAGTCAATTGCGAGAACTAAAAAGTTGATCACTTGACATATAGAACTGGTTTAAGCCATTGAAAGACTTAAGCTTACCATAACCAAGTTCTTGTATGAATCATTTGGGATGTTGATGGTTATATCTTAAGTATAATTGAAATCATAAGCTTAAGAACTTGGAGAGATAATATTAAGTGTGCCACTTAAAACTAGTAATTTAATGAAGAGTCACACTTAGATGACTATAGATTAAGAAGTTATCATTCTTTAAACCATAAAGGAAATTACTTATCATAAGGATTATAGAAAGACATCCTTCAAATTAAAATTTAATAGAAATTCTTAAAGAATAATAACAAACCTAAAATTCGTTGTTTGTGTTTTATGTTGTTTGAATCAAATAAATGAGAAATTTTGTAGCACCCTATACCAAGATGAACATTTTCACAAGATTATGGATCTAATCAGAACTAGTCATGCTAAAATGATGGGGCTAGATGCTAAAGGATTGTTGCTCTATTAAAGCAGAGTTTGTATGTCAAATGTAAATAGTCTAAGGGAAAATATTTTGAATAAAGGTGATCATGAGTCACACAATCCATAGTGGTAGTAACAAATGTACCAAAACCTTAAGAATATTTTATAGTTGTTGAAACTTAAATGGAGCATAACTGAGCTCATATCTAAGTTTCCTATATGTTAGATAGTTAAGATAAAGTATCAAAATGCCAATAGATTACTTCAATCACTAACAATACCAAAATAAAAATGGGTCAACATAGCTATGGATTTTGTGGTTAGTCTGCTCTGGTGAAGATAGAGTTGTCCTGCTATACGAGTGATTGCGGATAGGCCAAGTCAAAGCAATTCTGTCAATAAAATAAATTGATTCAATGAAAAAAATGGTCATAATGTATGTTGACTAGATTGTGAGACTACACAAAGTGCCTATAATTATATTCGTGCCTAACACAGATGGCAAGTTTGCTTCTAAGTAGTATATGGCATTTGGGAAGCTCTTAATATATTTGAATTACAGTATTACTTTCCACACTTAGATAGATGGTCATTCAAAGAGAATAATTCAGACCTTGGAGGATCTACTCATGTCGAAGATGGGAAAAATGCATACCCTTAATCAAGTTTACCTACATAAGCAAGTTCAAGAAGAGCATTAGAATAGCTCTTTACGAGATTTTGTATGAAAAAAAGTGTAAAACACCTATCTGTTAGAAAGAAAATGGTGAAAGGCATATTATTGGTTCATAGCTCATTAATGAAGCGACTGAAAAGACCAATTGATTAGAGATATATTGAGAGCAGGGATGAACATAGAAGAAGTATAACAACTACAAACACAGGTTAGTGGATTTTAGTGTTGGAGGTTTTCATCGTCAACATTAATCCAATAAAAGGCATCTCAAGATTTGGCAAATGTGACACTTAATTTGAGATACGTAAAACCATTCAAAATCTCCAAGGGAGTTCAAAATGTTGTCTACATATCGATAATCCCAAATCACATGCATGATGCTCATGACGTATTCTACATCTCCCGGAAGTTATTTCAAACAAGTAGGATTGAGGCAAGCACTATGCATGTTCAATCGAACTTGACTTACGGTTGCAAAGCCAAAGCAAAATTTGTATAGAAATGTGTGGCAACTGATGAGCAGAAGCATTCCTTATGCTTGAGTTCGATGGAAAATGCATTTGTAAGCAACAGTTTGAAAAAAAAAAAGACGACAAGTGCGAACGCTACTCGACCTGTTTGTATAAAGTATAATATTTTTGTTTTCAGGATTTGAGAGCAAAATTTTTATAAGAAGAGTGGATTGTAAAGCCCCTATATTAAAGTTGCTCAAAATTGAATTTTAAATGTTTCCCTAAATTTTCATTCAATTACAGTGATTTTGAAAAGCTTACTAGCTATTTTTGTAAAACAAAAAACTATGAGCAAAAAGCTTAATTTTAGCACATGCATTTATAATATAAAAATTGTCATGAATTTTGCCAAAATCGATTTGATATTGATTTACAACAAATTTTTAATAAAATTCAACCTTTTTAATACTTGAATAGCTCACTTTTAAAAACCAGTCAAACCCCTCATTGCATCTTACATTGATTTTCATATTGAGATGGGTTCTAAACGTGGATAATTGATGCTAAAATTCTCAAAATCGTAAATGTTCTCTCTCCACTTCCTCTCAAACTCTCACCCTTTTTAACAATTGCAGGATGGTTGGCCAAGCCTTGGTCTAACCATTGCCCCCTCCCAAAGCCCAAATAGCTCCACACTCCTCTCTTCTCCATTTTGTTTGTCTACTTCTCCCACCTCCAGCACAAACTGTAAGCTCTTCTTCTTCATAACTTCTTCTTCTACTACTATTAATTATTCTCAATAATTTTACCAAATTATGAGTTCGTCCATAAATGCCAACGGTTCAAATAAAGAGATTTTCTCTCTATGTCTTCCAATGCCAATCCCAACACTGACAACAAATCAAATTCTCTCTAGTGAGCTTTCCACTAGTTTTGCAATTACTTGATTTAGATACAAAACAAATTTATATCAATTAAGGTTGCCATTTGTGTCCCCTTTTAGGTAGTTTAAACGTCAAATCTAATTGAAACCCTCCTGGCACAATTCCTACAAAACCCTAAGATAAAAATTTACATTTTTCTAACTTTTACATCTTGAATTGTTGTATGATTACTCAAAAAACTAATTGTATGCTCTTTAATTAGGTCCTAATCAATGTCAAGCACAATCAGCATTATTCCTTCATGATCTACAAAAATCCTGAGCTATGTTTCCATTATTTTGTTATTTTTATTTCTTTACATAACCAGATTAATCCTGGATTAAATACAGACATTGGAGATTGACCATTTGCGGTAGTGAAAAATTTAGAAGAACAAACATCATTAAGCGGGTAATTATAATTTTCATTTTATAACTAAGCTTATTTTTTGTTCTGATTATTTAGGATAGCACTTCATTTTTGAAAAATTTATTTGATATACCTTAGAATTCAGTAGAATTAAACTCATGGCTCAAGTTACTTATTATTAAATCAAACATGAATGAATCACTTATCTTTATTTCTACATACATAACACAGATTTAAATAAAATTGATTTGTCTCTTAACTACAAGATAATCATCCACATAAAATTAATTATTCATATCACATGATATTTATATAGACTATTTGCATATTAGTTGATTTTACTGAATTACAAAACCTATTACAAATAAATCATTCTAAAGCAAGGGAAAGTTCAATGTAAATTATAATTTTCATGACGATGTTAAAATATGTATGCCCAATTACAGAGGATGCAACGCTCACTTTTACATAATTATGTGGCAAAGACTTTTAAGTGTACTGCTTCTAAAATAAATATTTCTTGGGATAAAACCCTCCCTAGTTTTGGAATAGATTTTCAACATGGATCCTATGTGGTGAATCGCTTAACTTTACTATGGATATTCCATCCATGTTGCAAGTAATAACTAAAGCTTAATGATTAAAATTTAAGCTCAAAATCAATCTATGTTAATTGCAACTACATATTTCATAGCAATCTTTTCACTTTTCTTTAGCTTACTATTTATTTTTAGCAGCTAATCTTTTCATTATTAGATTTACTATTGTTAAGCCTATTTGTAGTTATAGTATTAGAACATACATATCTATTTTCTCACCTTATTTTATTTAGTAGAAATTTAATTTATCCACTCTAAGTTTCCTTTATTAGCATTTTCAAATGAGGATTAGATGCTAATAAGTTTATTGAGTTTATGTACAACTGTTACTGTGTTCAATACATATTGTGTCCATTAGTTTGTTTTTCAATTGTAATTTTTCTTTTGTGTCGATGTTTGTATCTTTATTACTTATACCAACTTGATGAAATGTAAGACCTTACATCGTATTTAAGCAAATATTTGGATGATTAAGTGTCTCTTCTCTTTGTTGTTTGGATGATCTATTTGTGCACAACTCTTTAACGTTTAAATGTTAAGTTTACATTTTCAACATCCAACCTCTGCATGCCGACATTTATTAGGCCAAGTTATGACATTGCATATTTGGCATTCCTAAGAAAAAAATTAGAATTAAAAGTCATAGACAATCAAACAGAATAACATCATCATGCAATTGTACTAGGATAGATATTTCAACGTAAACATAAACTATGTGAGAACAAACATGTTAAAGAACCAACGAATTTGGCAAATATGCTGAGATATTCTTAATAAGATCAAAATGATTTAATCAGGTATTACCAAGTGTAACAAGCCATGTTAAATGTTAAAAAAAGATAGGCCATAATTACAAAGCAAACATGCCACCATCATCTACATTGTGCATTAAGTTAATTGGGATTGTGAACTACATATTTCTAATATCAGAGGCATAGTATTCTCAACAGCAAACAGAGAGGGCTCCTGGGTTATATAATCAAAATTTACAAGAAGTCTAGGTTAAGTAAAATGTCACATCAAAAAAAAAAATGAGCTTAAAAAAAGAACTGCTTTGACAACCCTTGAAAGTACATTTATGATCACTATTAATGAATAGGCCTTGCATTAATCAGATATGAATATAAGAAATGGTCAGGCAGCCAAATTAGTAACAAATAGAATTTCTTTCTTAGCACACCCATGAGTGCATAAAAGACATTTCTTTGTTTTTCATATAAAGACATTTATTCAGCATAGATAATATTGTTGATTGGCAAGGTGTCTTTCAAGCAAACAATACTGCAGTGATTAATAGAATTTTTAAATGCATTATATGAGTTATTTCATTAAGTGCCATGAAAACAACGAAGAGAAGCTACCCAATGACCTTTTTTAATGAGATGTATAGAACAGAGTGGAGTCATAAGATTTGTAAGAAATGCCCCTCTGAAAAGATATAACCATATTCCATCACAAAAGCTGTAAAACAACTATCAGTTGAGAGAGAGAGAGAGAGAGAGAGCATAAAAAATGGCAAGGATAATGTGCGCAAGCAAAAGGCACAGGTATCAACTGTTGAAACTTGATAAATACTATGTCAGAAAAAGTACCTTCTTATGATATGAGCTTTCATTGTAGATATACAAAAAAATTGAGTACTCAAGGAATGAGAGATGTAAATCAAAAATTAATAATATATTTTTCTATAATCAATAAAATTCTATTATTCCAATAATACAAGCCCAAGTGTAATTGCATCTAAAAAGCAAAAATTGAAAAAATCATGAAAATGTTATGACTGATTACAAAACATGAAGATAATTGCTGTCTTGTATATTATTCAGGTGGCGCTAAACCAAGTATAAAAATATTAAACATAAATATGATGCTAGCTGAGATTATATAGAAGTATAATTGTTTACCTTGCTAAGCATAACAACAAGAAAACCATCTTCACTGACTTTGTTCTCTTCCAAAGTACTCTCATCTTTCAATACCTTTCCATTGTGAATCAATAATTGTTGTCCCCACGGATAGCAATCTTTCCCTTGAACTTCTTCAATATTCTTTTTGACAGCCATAATCTGCAGGAAACTGTGAGATAAGTATATAACAATTTAGGATATCAATATGTCCTTCAATACATAAAGAATTAGTGCAAACATACTCATAAATGTGACTTCAACCAATGCTATAATGCAAAGTTAATAAACCATCATAAGCAGCCACATATTAACTACATCAATGAAGTCTCTAGCTTTCAATAAGTTAATTTACAATTTTTATACCTACAAATATGCATTGCATACAAACCCAACTTAGTCTGCAATTAATAAAAGTCTGAGGTGCTTTACAAAATAAAATGTCACTAAAATCATCTAGATATATGGCCTTGTCTGTATGAGCAATGTTCAAAACTATGAAGTGATATCTTGAGGTAGGAATTTCAATTGATGAGTTCTTGCACAATCTAGTACACCATGGTACATAAGGTTTTATAAAAAAGTAAAAAAAGTACTCAAGAACCTTAAGAGCTAGAATACTCCTGATATCAAAAGATTAGTTTCCTGAAAAGTAAACCTTAAATAAATAAATTATTTGTTATTTAAGTGCCAATTATGTGCATTCAATTTTATTTCTTACTAGTAAACATTATATGGTGCTCAATGCGAGATGAATTCAAATTTCAACTAGAACTTAAATAGATCTAAAAGAAAGAAAAATCAAAAGAAGCTAGACATCATAACAAGAGAACATGGCTTTCTGAAAGTAAATTCAAAAAAGTTAATGCAATTTTGTCTGCATACCTGAAATTCTCAATGTTTTCCAACCTTCCCGCCCTCTTACCAACCACTAACAAACATTTTTACTTTGCAACTATATAGCACTAGGGATTTAGCCAGATAAAACCATTCCTCTAAGCCAGATGAACATTTTCATTTGAAACAAATTCAAATTACACAATTGTTGCTGCCCGATAATAAATCCCAACAATACCACACAATGTTGCCTACAAACCTCAATGATTACCGAACTTCTCGCCGTTACCAGCCACTACCAAACAATTTTATGTTATTATGATCAAATTATGGTAAACTAGCAAACTATCATTCCTGAAACCTAATGAGCTTGAAACAAAATTTAAAATACAAAATGTGCCACTTCTTCCCTAGTGCAAAAGATAACTTCTCACAATTCAAAAAAAAAAAAAAAATTCTGTCCAAGTATTTCCTGCAGGAGCACTTAATTTGGCTTACTAGCAAGTAGGCATCTTACAAAGGCTCCAAGCATGATGACCATAACCTATCTTAAGATTCTAACTTTTACTTGTCGCTATATGAAATATTAATCATTTCAAGAAACGAATGAATGCATACGTATAAGAAAAACATAAAGTGGCGAGGAGTAATCAACACAGGAACAACAGTAACTTAAAGAGAAATTATATGATGCTCCCAAAATCTAGTCGATGGAATGTCAAATTATTTCGAAAAAAAATCAACAAGACATCTACCTTCTACTTTTTCAAAATCAGGGAAAATAAACTCCTTAAAAAATGGGTTTTTTGACATCAGAATTAGCCCTAAATAACATAGAAGAAAGATGGAGAAAAAAAGAGTACCGTATCATTAGGGTGAACCTGGATCTCGAAGTGTTTTCCTTTCAGCGTTTTCACTGTTAGCTTCATCTTAGCAGGAAGAGTGGGAAAGGAGAGCGGGAGAGAGAAACCCTAGTAAAAGCTTGAGGAACCGAAATTCGAAAGCGATAGGCGCTTAAGGCAGTATCTGTTTATCAGATGAAATTTGCTTGAGTAAAACAGCAAAAAGCCACTAAAACATCACTATCAGTTTTTGTTATAAATTTTAGATTATTGGTATTTTATATAAAATAAAATGTGGGAAAAATTTTTACACTGTAATTTAATTTTATGTTAATGTATATGGAAACGGGTATCTAATTACTCTCGAATTTGGTGTAAGTGAAGACTACGCCGAGAGAGCAAAAGATTCGAACGAATAATTCGAGCAACCGAGCAGTCGAATAATCTTCAGCGAACGAACAAGCAGCAGCGTCGTTGGTTCATTCGAATGAACGATTTGAAGAATTCGTTCGAACAAATAATTCGTTTGAAACTAGTTCATTCGAAGGAATTCGTTTGAATGAACAATTCGTTCATTTATGAATCATTCGAATCGTTCGTTCGAAGGAATTCATTCGAACAAACGATTCATTCATTTACGAATCCTTCGAATCATTTGTTCGAACAAACCATTAAGAAATTTCAGAATGATTCCAAATAATTGTTAGAACGAACGATTCAAATGATTTATTCGTTCCAACGAATCATTCGTTCGAACAAATCGAACGAAAAACTAAAAAATAAAAACAAGCATAATTATTTGAATATATAACCAAACGGAATACTTCATTTTAAATAAAAAAAAATATTAATTTTTCTAAAAAACTATCAAATAAAAGTAAAATAATTTGATTACACTATAATCAATTTTTACTGTAATTATATTATTTTGCACTTAAATTTTTCGAATTTACTCATGCTAAAGAGTCTCTTAATCTCACATCATTTTATCCATTTGTATGTAAAAGCACAATTTTATTAACATGCTATCAATAAAATATTTTTTATTTACATATATAGTATTTAAATTCTAAAGAATTTGAAACTACCATCTAAATCTCTATTAGTATATAACAAATTACAATTCAACTTAATCTCTTTTAATCATTCAAATAAAGTAAAATTAGTTTTATTCTTATAAATATTAAAATTTAAGTGCAAGATATATAAATTCATAAATTTGTGCCATATATGTAATATTAAATATAAAAACAATTTTTTTTGGTATTTTAAGTATTTAAAAGTAAAGAGTTTAATATACATAATTATAAATTATAGTATAAATTAAAATTTATAATATGGGAATACTGAGCAACCATGATATTTATATGGTGCAAAATTTTAACATACATTCTAAAAATATTAATTGTGATATTTACACATCACATAAATGTCATATGAATACTAAGATATTTTCATATTAATTACTAATATATTTTTTTGTCCCCCAAAAATTTAAATTGAACATGAGAGAATGCTAATATTTGATTGTATTCATTGAATATGTTGATTAAAAAAAGGCTTCATAGAAGTATTTGTGAGTTAATCTTCTGTAGATATGTAAGAGAACTCCAGTTGACCCACAACAATGTGCTCACAAACAAAACGAATAACAATCTCAATGAGCTTAGTTCTCACATTAAATTATTGGACTCGTCGCTAGATATGTTGCTCCAATATTATCACATCAAATAATACAACGGCATCAACAAGAGCTCAATATTCATCTTCAGTATTTGAGCTAGACATACTTTGTTACTTTTTAGAATTCCAATATATTCATTCTTACTGAACATATACCAGTATTGTTAATAAAAGATGATCCTCAAAGGAATATGCACAATATGCATTAATAAAAGCATTGAAGGTAGCTAGAGATTGGCGATGAACATGTAGCGCATGTAGTATTATTCCTTTTAAGTAATGTAAAATAAGTTTGATGATGACCCAATGAGCATTAGTAGCCACATGCATGCTTTGGAAAGCATAATTAATAATAAATGTGATCCGAGATTCAAAATAGATGGAAGATCAGTATTACTTAAATTATGTTATGTTGTGTACTGTTGTTAACTAATCGACGACCATGATCAGACTTAATTGTTAACTCGCCCTAACTCGTCGATGTAAAATTCTAAGATTTTAAGTTAATAAAATTATTGTTTATTAGTTATTTTTGCAAAAGAAAAATATCAAATTGTTAAGAATAATTTTAGAGAATTTTGGAAAATATTTGAGTATTTTTTCATGAGATAAGTTTTCCTAATAATTTTATGATGAATTTAAATAAAAATAATCATAGAAAATTATTGGGTGTTTATTTGAAATATTTTTGAATTTTTGAATTATATACTGTCAAAACAACTAGCAACAAAAATTTCATAATTTTTAGAGCTAAAATGGATGAGTTATGCTAAAAATAAATTTGAAATTAAATGAATTAAATAATTAAAATATTGAATTAAAAAAAAAAAGTCTTTAACAACGATGGCAAACGCCGTTAAATGGTATCTAACGCCGTCAATAATCAACGGGGGATCCAACGGATATCCGTCAATTGCCGCTGAAACCGACGGTGCGGATCGCACCAGCATCTGATGTCGTTAATGGTGAAAGCGACGGGTGTAATCAATTTTGATCAACTTTAAACTCAAATTCCAAATCAACCACTTGACCAAATTGAATAATTTTGATGTCTATGAATTCCTCTTACTAAGATCTATATTTTGGAACCTTCAATTTAAAATTTGGAGGCATATTTTTTATTAATTTTGAGAATATAACAACCCAAATTTTAGAAAGTCAAAACATCAACCAAATTTGAACAAAATCAGGTCGCCGAGTAAGTTTAAAATTAGACCAAAAATAATATACTATTGAAAAAAGTATATTTTTGCAATCCAATGAACGAATATTCCTATATTAATTATTAAATTATTAAATAAAGAAAATTTTAAAAATTGAATATAAGTTTAAATTCAATAATATTGGTGACGTTAGATTAACAACTTAAAATAAAAATAACAAAAATTTTCTTTGAATTTTGAGCGTCAAATTGTCCATAATTAATTTTTGATGTTTTTACCATCAAAAATTAATAAAAAATAAAATATAACTCGAAATCGAGAAATTTTTGTTCGAGAATGTTCGTCTCATCAAGACGAACCTCCGGGCCACGTTTTGTTAAATTTGGAAATCGAATGACAATTAATTTAAATCAAAATTTGTTATTATTATTTAATTTTTTTCCTAAATCTAAATATTATTTCTCCTTCTTCTTCTTCCTTTTTTCACATCATTTTCACCTTCCTTCTTTCCGTAATATACATGCCCTAAGGGCAGCCATGAATGGCTGGCCCCTCTCCCCTCCCTCCTTGGGGGAGGCCACGCCGCTCCCTACCCAGCCTTGCCCGGCCCGGGTGGGCAGCCCCTCCTTTTATAAAACCCCACCCCATCCCCTCATTTTTCCCTTACAAGCTTCCCCAAGCCTCCTCTTCCTCCTCCATCTCCGGCTGGCCGCCGACCTCACTCATCCACCTCCCTACTTTGCCGACAATCTCCAACCATCCTCTCCCTCCCCCCTCTGCAACCTTAAAGTCTCCTCTCACCTCTCTTCCTCTTCTTCTTCTTCCCTGGGTAATGGCTGCCCCTTGCCTCGCTGCCTCGTCGTGCCGAGCCGGCACGCTACTGAAATTCCCACGAGTCGTTTGCTACATTCTTGGCAAATCTCTGTCGCCCTCGGAAGCCCCCTTTAAACAGGGAGAAAGCCCACAAAAACACAACAAAATTGTGAGTTTGAAAAATTTATGAGCTAATTGATTTTAAAAAATTTTAAATGAGATGTTAATAATAATTAAAATTTAAATTGACTCATAACTGTACTAATTAACTAACCACTAATTTTTTTTTTTCTTAGCCACTAATTTTTATTTTTGCAATTTAATTCTTGCATTTATTTTTATGTAATTTTAATTTTTGCTCTTTTATTTATATATATACATATATATATATATATTGTCATAATAATAATAATAATAATAATAATAATAATAATAATAATAATAGCTAGGGAAGTTATTATTATCATAATTATTGCAGCTGCTAAATAATTATTATTTAAATAAATATCTCTTTCTAGTATCATGATATTTTCTATCAACTATTATTCTCTAAATATTGATAGTAATAATAAGTATATTATCTTATTATTACTATTATTATTATAAATATTAACATATTATAATTATAATATAATCTCTTTTCTTACAAAAATAGTAATAATGATAATAAGTGTATACTTATTATCGATATTATCTTCATATAATAATAATATAAATGGTAATCATATTATTATTATTATCTTAATAATATTATCATAATATTATCTCTCTAAAATAAGCTTATACATATAAAATATTTATAAAAATTAATATTTGTATTTCTTTCTTATTATCATATTCTCTCACTATAACTAAAAATAATAATACACTTTTACGTGTAAATTATTATATAAATGATGATGATAATAATAATAATATAGTATTATTATTATCATTATTATCCCTGTTTATATATATACATATTATTCTCTCTCTAATATTCTTATTTCTTATCTTATAAATATAAATAATAATAATAATGACATCGATATTATTATTATTATCATCATAATTTTTTGCCAGTCACTACCACTATTACCTATGTTATATTCATAGCCTCAAACATCATCTTCTCTCTTTACTACTGTTTTACTAACATTGAAACACATGAGAGCAGAAAAATATAATAAAACTTATATTTTTCATCTCTTCATTAATCGATAAATTTTGCACAGATTCACAAGAAGTCAACCTAGCTAAAGAAAACAGATAGCCTGGATATAATGAACTATATTTATATATGTTGATTTAATTATATGCTTTTGCTCCACAAATTTAACTAACTAGTTTTTTGCTTTACTATAATTAAAATTTACTGTCACTATATGAGATACTTTCAAAGATAGATAATGGATCTTGATTGATTGAATTAGATTGGATTCCATGAGAAGTATTTACAATCTGTATATAATACAATTAGAACATGCTAGTTCGCTTTCATATTATTCCATGAAGATATAAGGAGACAATGACTAGGCTTATGAGGGGGCTAGCATAGGTGGAATAATGCCCAAATGACAATGTTTGAACTCAAATTATGATGATTATAGTGGACGTGCTTGATTTTCTCAAGATTCGAGAAATTGCCCACTCGAATGAAAATAATATATGTATATTATTCACTTTCGAGATAGAGATATCAAATTTTGATAAGTATGACTTACTTGAGAGATGTTACTTTTATTGTTATTTCAAAATTATTGCTATAATTCAGATTTATAGGAAAAATTGTGATAATCCTCAAAAGAGGAAATTCTGTCTTTCAAATTCTTATTATTATACTTCCCTACAATTTACATGCATTTAAATATCATGCTTTTGCTTATATATATACAATGTAATTAATGATATCCAAAGTATTAGAGTTTATCTCTAACGGGTGTTCAACCCGAGCATTTTCATTGTAAATGCCAAGTCAGATCACTGTTGATGATTATGATCTGACGGTGCCGTTAATTCAAATAATTAAATAATAATATAATTAATTAAGTTATAATTCTTATTTCCAAATCTACTTAATTATTTAGCTTCCAAATTTTTTTGAATATTCACTCCTAGCTAATTGAGGAGTGAGAAATGCAACAGTGAGGTCAAATTTTTAATCTGACGAGTATTTTATTTTTCCCAATATTTGGAGTATTTAAATATTATTAAAATATTCGTCGAAATTTTGACGACTTCTAATTGACACCAAAATATCACCCATAGCTAATTTGGGGGCAATGAATGCAATGATGAAGTTCGTTCTTTGATCAAAGGTCAATTTAAATAGGGCAAATTTAGGGTTTCTGGATTTTTCAGAAATTATGATTCGATCCGTTTGACTCCTGATTTGGACTGGGTCTTAGAGACTGTCTCCTAATGGATTGATTAACACTTAAGATCATGATTAATACTGAGATTAGTTCTAATTGACAGTGGTAATAACCTGGGTTGTAACAGCGCAGCAGCGATTTTAGGCGCCGCGGCTCGCTGTGGCGAATCAACTTGCGGAAACATTGTTAATTAATTTTTCTTCTGATTTTATATAATTTTCTAGAAATGACGCTGCAGCCCGTTGTGGAGCGCTGTGGCACGCTGCAGTGGTCCAACTTGTGGGTTACTGTTCAATTAATTTTTCTCATGATTTCCTATAATTTTTCCCGAAATGACGCTGCAGCCCGCTGCGGCACGCTGCAGTGGTTTGCTTCCAGGCCATTATTTTAACTCCAGAAGCATTGTCACGCGATGTAGCGTGCTATGGCGCGCTACGGTGGATTGAGTTCGAGCTCGGGCGCTACTACGCGCTGTGGCGCCCGACGGTGATTTCGCATGTGCGAAAACTGTGAAGGGTCACATTTCGAGCTCAAATACTTCCAATCCAGAGCATTCTATGAGCGGTTCCATATATCAATGGAAGAGTCTTTCCGATACCTTTCCATTGATATAAAAATCAACATAAATAGATTATCATAACTATACGAATGATGGAGTTGAAAGCTCAAGTATACAAAATAGACGGAATACAGAGCATGCGATTTTCAAAGTAATATGATACTTAAATGAGCCTCAATAGTTTCCAAATATAATTGTAGATTTTTAAAGATACAAACCAGTATGATAACAATATGAAATAGACAAGAAAGAGGAGCAAGTGAGTATCTTTGCCTTTTAAAAAGAGGAGGAAGAAGACTTGGAAAGCTTGGAGGGGACTTCTTCTTCTTCTTTTTCAGCACCAAGCTCAACAATGGAGGGGAAAGAAGGGAGCTCTCAGCTTTATCTTGACAGCAAAAATGGAGAGGAAGGGACAGAGCTCCATTTAAAGAAGGAGAAAAAAAGGGGAGGCTATCATGAGCTAGGGAGGTGAGGGGGAGTAGAGGGATGGTGTTAGCCATCAAGTCTTATAATTAAGGAGGGGGAGATGGAAGGAATGGCCTCAACCATTCATGCTTATGAGAAAGTCAATGGGGTACCGAATGGAGGTAAGGGAGCAGCCAGCATTGCAATTAAGGAAAGATTAGGAATAATAAGTATTTATTTCCTTAGTCACTTAAAAATTTAGATTTTAGGAACGCGCTCCAAAAAATCTCAAAAACTCACCCCAAGCTAATTCGGGGGTGAAGAATTCAACGGCGTAGTCGGATTTCGATTCAGACAATTATTTGGTTATCCTATATTTCTGGATTATTTAGTTATATTAAAATATTAGCAAAAATTCGACGACTTTCAAATGCGTCCAAAACATCACCCCAGCTAATTTGGGCGTAACGATCATAACGACGAAGTCGGATTTCAATTTCGAGTTCAAAATAAATACCTCAATTTTATAATTAATTAAATATTAAAATAATCCAAAATATTTGATTTAGTTTTGAATCGCACTAAATCTTTAGGGATTGATTCTAATGGCTAGATGAACTTAATTAAGATATGGTTAAGCTAAAATTAAGTTAGGTAACAACCTTGGATTGTTACACTACTAATACTAATGTTATACAATGCAGACATGCTATGATAGAAGTAATGTGATAGAGCAACATAATAAATAAAATAAATAAGTAAATGAATAAATAAATTATAGAATGATATCCTCTTATTTTATAATTACTTTATCTTATCTACTCTAAATCCATTCCCAATATTAAGACTAAATATTTTCTTAACCAAAAAAATTGTTTTTATATTTGACTATTATCTTAATCTTATATTACAGATTATTAGGTATAATTATTTATCAAATAATGACCATTAATATATTTTGGATTAGTCATATCACAAGGAATTCACATATACCTTATTTGATAATATTAGGCTTTGGCATGCTTTACGTGACAATTAATGATTCAAGATAAGATTTTAACCATTTATTCATCAAAACTACCAATTTCATTAAACTCTAAACTATGTATGTTATGAAAATTCAAAAAAATCTTATTTGAATAGATCATAGTTTGACATGCTTTTCGAGATATTGTCGTAATTACCTATTGTGACGGCCCAGCTTTATCGTGGTCCTATTAACTCTTAAGTTAATATGATTACGGTGGAGGGGTCATCTGAATGACAAGATTCCTACTTATAATTAGATTAGGCATACATCATAATCCATCATAATTAAGGACTTTGTCATTTCTCAAAGATATCATCACTAAATGAAAATACAAGAACAACAGAGTACGAAAGCATATGTACAAATATCCATCCATCATATATAATACAATAGTTCAGAATAAGTAAAGTGCTGAAAGTAAAGTTAACCATGTATTATTACAAACATGATTTAAAAGTTTAAGCAGAAATGAAATAAATCACTCTTCCTCATAATGTAGAAAGGAAATTAAGAATCTTCAGGTATAGGCTCCTCCTCTAATGGCAAGTCCTCCATTAGATCTACTGCTTCAAATAACTCTGAACATATAATTATCGATTTCATAATGAACAACAAAAGAAAAATCTTAATTAGGCAATATGTCTAAGTACAATTTAGGGTAATCAATTTATTATGTTTGTTAGATATTACCATAAACAAGTAAGTACAAAAGCATAGTAGGAGCAAAAACACGTAAGAAAGAACAAGGTAAAGCTATAAACAACTAGTTTATAGCTTAACAACTAAGAAGTAAGAATATATTTCCTCCATAGTGACTGCAACAAGGTCAAGTAAGTAAAACAAAGACTAAAGTAAATGACTATAAGGAAAATACATCTTAGACATGCTTATGATCAATATAAAATTATGCAAAGTGACATAAAAGTAAATAAACATATAAAACATTATAAAACTGAAAGCAAAGTTAACATCCTATATATGTGAAAACAACATGTAAGACTAGCATTCTATATGCAAATAAAGCTAGAAAAGATGATAAGTAAAAGTAGTACTGAAATGCAGAAAAAGAGTAAGGTAAAACAGTAAATCCAATACTGAAAACTGTCTTGGCTACTCGAGCCACTCAAACTCTAAGCAAACATAGTCTCACTTAACCTGATGGGCTAAGACTGAAGCTCTGAATGGATAGTATCAACGTACTTAGCCTGATAGGCTATAACAGAAAAACCAAGTACAAGTGTACTTAAATTAGTATAACCATATCAAATTCTGACTAATCAGTCAGTTGGGGCAAGAGTCTAACCCATCCTATCCCACGAACTACGCATGGCATAGATTATCAGACTGACCCTACTTTGAAGCTGATGCCAACAGGGTGAAATGAAGAGGAATACTAATTAAGCTACACCCTACTAAAATATGAGAAAAAGAACAAATACTACTTATGAAATCTCAAAGTTGCCATGGGATACTCATCAAATATCCTATGTACACAATATATGTTCAAGGTATATAGCTCAATTACAAGATAAGCGAAGCATCAAATCAAAGTGAGCAAGAGACTCAACTAGGACACATGTGATATCCATTATTGTCTAATTTATTCGCACTATCTACTCTAAGTTACATAAGATTCAGAATCATCAATTCTTAGTCTAAATGTAACTTAGACTCACAGTCTTATAGGTTGAAAATAATTAGGACTGGCCAAGTCCTAACTATATCTAAATTAAATGATGACTACTTGATTTAAACAAACTAATCATCATCCTAGTTTGATATTTTAATTAATCCAAAATCATCTTGATTAGTTAAATTAAGATGAAAGGAGTAAGGATTAAACTCCAAATGATGGGGCTTAATCACTCAATCCAAGGGTACAACTAAGGGTCTAAGGTTTAGAAGTCATATCTCACAAATTAAGTTAAGGAAAATCCTAATGATTAATCAACTCATTTAGGATAGATTTCTATTCTTAGTTCTAAGATTGAAAGATTAATTAATCATTTAATAAACTAAGAAAATTTATAAACTAGTAAACTTAAGGCTTCACCTATTGAGTAACCCAATTTACTCAATAAATGAACTCTAACTTAAGATCTATTCATAATCCAAGGAATTAAGGCTCTTACTTACTAAGAGTATCTCTCAGACACATATCCTAACTAGTGTTATTATAATATAAGGAAAAATCTAAGAAAGATTAAGGAAGACTAAGGGCACATAATTTTTACTTAGGATTTTCCTTAACGACTTAAGAATGAAATTTTGATCAAAATTAAATTAAGGTTTAAACTCACATAATTTATGATTTAAAATATTATTCTTACTATTCATAATATTTAGAATAGGATTCTAGGGTTTTAAAAAGCTAAACCCTAAATTTGGGCAATGGTCATTTTGCCCCTACTTAAGGGTTCAAAAGATCAAATTTTGATCTAGGGTTTCAAATCTAAAATTTTTAGTGGCAAAGTGTTTCTTATTGTCTAATATAAGATTAGACAATAATTATACAAATTTTGGGTAATTATTAAGCCTCATGAGATTATATTAATGAATTTGACTCATAGGGGTAATTTAGTAATTTGGCTTAATTAAAATCTAAATTTCTTTTAATTTATTGTTGTTTACTATCTAAAGTTTCCATAAAACTTAAAATCATTGAATTCTGATAAGTATTGGCTAAGTTATAGCCAATACAAGCTAAGGGGTAAAAAAAGTAATTTAGGATTTCTTAATTAAGGTTCAAAAATCATAACTTTTCCAATTGGCGTCTAAATTGAACAAAATTAGTGGTTGTAGATTACAAGTAATCCACTAATCACAATGACTAGTGGTAGGCTCAATTTGGACTATAATTGGCTAAGTTATGACCTAATTAGGGTTTAGGGTGATTAGTGAGTGATTTGAAAAATTAATCACCCAATCACTAAGTTAACCATACCATTAGATTCTAATCTACTTTAAGAGTTCTCTAAGACTTAAATTATTTAATTTAGATCATTAAATTTGCTAATCTTTACTAATCAAGATTTAGAGTAATTAGGGTTGATTAAGAAATTTAACCATTGGATCTTGAATATTTTTTTAGTTTATTGTTAATTAGGTTCTCTTGATTAACATGAATATAAGAATCATCTAATTTGGAGTTCAATTGACTAACTTATGGTCAATTGAAGTTCTAATGTTAATTGACCTAATTAGGGTTATGTCCTAAATGTGATTAAGCTCAAATTGATCCAAACAAAAAATTTAACATTACTAGGTTGTTCTAGAAGTTCTACTGATCACTTTAAGACCCTTATTTACTAGGTTTGGACTAAGGGTTGAAAAGTTATGAGCTTAGGAAGATTAGGGTTTAGGCTAAAAAGTGATTAACCTAATAATGTCTCAAACAACAAAACTAATACTACAGAGATGTTCTTTAGGCTTTTCTAATTATTTTGAGACCCATATTAAGTATAGTTGGGTTAACACACACAAAGTTATGACTATTTGAAGTTTAGGGTTAATTAGGTCAAATCATAGGGACCCTAAATGTTACTAAGTGAAATATTGGTCCTACAGCAAAATTAATAGTATCTTTAAATTCCTTATATATTTTTGATAAATTTGATATATTTGATTGTATGATTTGGATTTGTATTTTGCAAGATATGAGAGTCTAAAATTTGAATATTTTCAATTTAAATGAATTCATTAATTAAATTAATTCATTTCCATTTATATAAATAATTTAAACATTTTTGCAAAAAGGCGGATTTGACCGGCATGCCCCACATCAGCAATCGGCAGAGGCGGGACCCGCTAGGACCACGCGGCGAAGCGTTATTCATCGAACGACAAACTGGTGGACCCCATCGGCTCGCATTGCGAAGAACCGCTAACAGATCAGTCAGCCGAGTTCAAAACCTGGGCTGTCGGGTTGGGCTTGACCCGACCCAGCTTTGACTGGGTGCGGCGAACACGAATCGCTCGGTAGTTAGGGCTCTGAAATCGGCGGCCAAGATGCCGCCGCCGAGAGCCGACCCGTTTCGATTGGTACCAACGACATTGCCGGAGGAGGTGTGTGACTCTGGTGAGATCGAACCCTAGCAGATTTAATCGGGACAAGACCACTCTAACGGTATGTACTGTGGAGTCCCGATCAAATTCGCGTTAGATGGAGTCGATCAAACAAATCAGATCCGTTCATAGCTTAATCGAATTCATGAAATCAAGTTCTAATCAATAATTGTAGTGATCGAATGAGTAATTTGAAGGATGACGATACCTGAGCTTGAACGGTGCAGGGATGAGTAGGTCCAACGAGGATTCAGGCGTTCGCTTGACTTCGGTTCTACCCAAAAACACGCAAGTAGATCATTCTATATCTTAAACTAAGCTTGTAGACGGTGGAGGGAGGCCATCTGGCGGAGCCGTGCGACTCTGCGTGCGCTGGAGACATGCTCCCGTCATGCGAAGATGACGGGTTGCCGACCGTTCGATCGAATCCGATCGAACAATCAGATTGGCTGACGACGCGAAGTGGACGGCGTCCCTGGAAGCTAACGACAAGGCTTATTAAACGGACAACGCCGTTTAGTTAAATTAAAATAATACTTATATTATTTATTTAATTTAACATATTTTATTAATTAATTTTAATCATATAATTGCATTCCAAAAATTCCCAATAAATCAGTCCTAGCTATTTGAGGGGTGAGAAACGCAATGGCACGATAAATTTTACATATTTTACAATATCACCATTTTACAATTTCTAAGCAACAACTACATCCAATAATAGGAGCAACTAGCATAACAATAAGAAATGAAAAGCTATAAATAATATTTATAACTTTAATAAAAAAGGAGGCTAAGATATACCTCATATATATAAGCTAAACAGGGTAGGCATATATAAATAACTAAACTAATGCTGAAAGAAAATACTACATCCTAAATATGCTGGTGATCAAAAGAAATATGCAGATAAATAACTTAACTCAGTAATGATACATATAATAACAGCAAAAATTCTAATATTCTAATATATATAAGTAGAACAAAGGAATAGCTGACTGGATCAAAATACTGAAAAGTAAGCCAAATATCAAAACTACACATAAATCTCTATGTACCAACTGTCATATCAAAAGAATTGGCCAATCTGGCCCATATATATATCTATCCATTCCCATTGCCTTTTTGGGCTAGGGCCAAATCTATCCATTCACATAGCCTTTTTGGGCTAAGGCAAACATATCTATCCCCATAACTTTTCTGAGCTAGGGTAGACATAACTGGATACACTGTGTGACTGAAGATGCAGACAATACTATGCAACATCTTTTAGTTATTTTACTTTTATTTTTATGGACAATTTCAGAAATAACTGAGGAGTCAAGCACGTCTGCAAGACTAAATGGGTCCCAAGCCTAACACACTCTCCTCAATGAGTAGTGTTAAGCATCCTGATCTCACCTTACCCCTGTCCATTGGAGTAAATATGCACCATAATCCACCATGAACTGGACCCGAAGGTAACTGTTATCCTAATTATTCTAAGTTTTTATTTTCTTGCAATAATATTTTCTTGTATGACATGCCCAAGGAAAATGGCTCAAATATCAAGGAATGTGTAGCAGCAAAATATCAAAAGTAAGTAAGAGACTCTACTAATATGGTGATATCATTTGTTTTCTAATTATGCATTTTAACTATTATAAGTTATACAAGTTCAGGATCTCCATTTTCCTACTATCGAGTGTAACTTAAAAACTCACCATTATGAGTTACAAAATATTAGGACTAGCTAGGTCCTAATATGCTTAATCAAAGTTGACTATAAGAGTTAAATAGTAAATCATCACGACCTAATTAATAATTTTAGACGTTCTATACTAAGCTCTAATCAAAACTACTATACTATAGATTATAGATTAAATACCTCGAGATTGAGTTTAATCACATAATCCAAAAAGGATAAGATCTAAGATCTAGATTCCATTCTAAAAATAATCTATTAGTTAAGGCAAATCCTATTAAGTAATCAAACTTAATATGATGAATCTCCTATCTTAAATCTAAGGTTAAAAGATAAAATAATCAAAATAAGTTAAAATTATAGAAACTAATAAAACTAAGGTTTCATTCATTGTGTAACCTATTTACCCAATGAATGAACTCTAACCTATGATCTAATCCTAATCTTAGGAATAATCCTTATTTGAGGTGTAAAGACCCTGAGAAGAGACTTATAAGGATTTTCAAGTATTTGACGAATTGACCTAAATACTGATTTTTCTCACTTAAATAATTCTAATATAGTTCTAATATTGGTCTAAGTGTTTTAAAAGACTAATTAAAGGTTATGGGTACTTATCCTAAATTTTTGGCAAAATAATTATTTTACCCTTATTCAAGTGTTCAAAAAGTCAACTTTTGATTTAATGGTCCAAACTAAAGTTTTTTGGTTTCAAATGATTCCTTATTGTCTAACTTGAAGATAGACAGTAAGTACGCCCAATTTGGACAAGGAATGGGTTTTATAGACTCAAACTAAGATTTTTAACATAAAGGCATTTCAGTAATTTTCACCCTAATAAAACCTAACTTTTTATGCAATTTATTGTAGGTTACTTTTCAAGGATTCCATAAAGTCCAAGAACACTGAATTCTGAGTTCAATTGACTAAGTTATGGATGTTTTAAGTTGGAAGGGCAATTTGGAAATTTTGGGTCGGTCAACGGGTGACAAAAACCGAACTTTTCCGTTTGAAGTCCAATTTTAGCAAACTTAGTTTTTATAGCTTTCCTATAATATACTGAGTGTGTTGATATGGAGTAAACCAAATTTGGACCTCAAATGGTCAAGTTATGACCTAACTAAGGTTGGAGATATTTTGATCATTTTCTAAAATTTTAGGGTTCATATCCTAAATATTATTTTAATTTATTGATGACATCAAAATTCTAAACTAGTTAGCATCTTGAATTTTTGAATTTGGAGTTAATTTGACCAAGCTATGGTTATTTGAATTCTAAAGGCATTTTGATCAATTTTTCCTAGAGTGTATAATCTCACTCCAGTAGAAGCTGCAGAAGACAACAATGTAGTTTCAGGTACAAATCGCAACTTTTGCTTTTCTTATTGAATTAGAATTTTCTAAAGTCTATACTGTTATTATTAGGCACCTTATACTTTAAAGAAGAGCCCTGCAGTATATTGTTTGATACTGGGGCTAGTCATTCATTTATCTCTGAAAATTTTGCCAAGAAATTAGGACTCTCATATTACAAACCTGTGAAGATCTTGAGTGTTGGACTTCCATCTGGAGCCCAACTTAGTGCGAACAAATTCTGCGACATTCAAATACCAATTAATAACCATACCTTCCAAGCCAAGTTAGTTGTGCTACCTATAGTAAATTTTGATATCATATTAGGCATGAATTGGCTTAGTATGCATAGCGCTACCATCAATTGTCAAAAGAAGAAGGTCGTGTTGCAAACTTCAGGAGCTTCAACAATGTTTATTGGGAAGATCAGCACTAGTAGCTCCTTGATCAATGCAATTCAAGCAGAGAAAATGGTGTGCAAAGGTTATAGTTGTATTCTGATGGTGATGATGGGTAGTAGCAAAGAAGTAACCCCAATCTCTAAAATAAAAGTTGTTAGAGATTTCGAAGATGTTTTTCCTAAAGATCTGCCTGGTTTACCTCCAACCAGAGAAGTAGAATTTGAAATAAATATAGTTCCAGGAACACAATCTCTATCAAAAGCACCATATAGAATGGCTCCAAAAGAATTGCAAGAATTAAATGAGCAATTACAAGAACTGTTAAATAAGGGGTTTATTAAACCAAGTATGTCCCCATGGGGAGCCCCGGTGCTATTTGTTAAGAAGAAAGATGGGTCTATGAGAATCTGCATAGACTACAGAGAGCTGAATAAAGTTACGATTAAAAATAGATACCCACTTCCTCGTATTGATGATCTGTTCGATCAACTTGCTGGTGCTGTTGTGTTCTCTAAAATTGATTTAAGGTCAGGGTATCATCAAGTGAAGGTAAAGGACTCAGATGTAGAAAAGACAGCATTTAGAACACGATATGGGCATTTCGAGTTTCTTGTAATGTCATTTGGTCTCACAAATGCCCCATCTCTATTCATGGACTTAATGCAGAGAGTTCTGAAGCCTTATCTAGATAAATTTGTTATAGTATTCATTGATGATATCTTAATTTACTCCAAGACAGTAAAGGATCATGAAGAACACTTGAGATTAGTTTTGGAGAAGCTTAGAGAGCATGAGTTATATGCTAAATTCTCTAAGTGTGAATTTTGGCTGGATTCTATATCATTTCTTGGACATGTAGTTGATGCTCGAGGAATCCAAGTAGATCAGAGTAAGATCAGTGCTATTCAGGATTGGGTTCAGCCCAAGACAGTTACTGAAATTCGTAGTTTTCTGGGTTTAGCCGGATACTACAGAAGATTTGTTAAAGGCTTCTCTCAGCTTGCCGCACCTCTTACAAAACTAACTCAGAAGGCAGTTCCATTTGTTTGGACAGAAGAATGTGAAACTGCATTTCAGTCTATAAAGGATGCGTTAACTTCTGCTCCAGTTTTAGTTCTTCCAAAAGAAGGAGTGAACTATCAGGTGTATACAGATGCATCTGGAATTGGGTTAGGATGCGTATTAATGCAAGAAGGCAAGGTTATAGCATACGCATCTCGCCAGCTTAAAACCCATGAGAAAAATTATGCCGTACATGATTTAGAATTGGCAGCATTAGTTTTTGCATTAAAAATCTGGCGCCATTATTTGTACGGAGTTCAATGCTCTATATTCACAGACCACCAAAGCTTAAAGTACATCTTTACTCAGAGAGAATTGAACTGTAGGCAAAGAAGATGGCTGGAATTAATAAGTGATTATGATTTAGATACCCAGTACCATCCAGGCAAGGCTAATGTGGTAGCTGATGCGTTAAGCCGTCACACTGTTCTTAACAATCTAATTTCAGAAAGTCCGTTGGCGAATGAGTTTCATAAAATGGAAATTTCTCTTGCTAAGGGAAATTCAGTCAGTACCATGATATCCATGAATAATATAGAACCCACTTTTCATAGAGATGTTTCGATTTCTCAAAGTAAGGATGACGAATATTTAAACCTTAAAGTGGCAATAGAAAGTGGTCGTCGTCCAGAATTGAATTTTAAGAAAGGTGCTATTTACATGAATAATCGTCTCTGGATTCCTAAATCCATGCAGAAAGAGATCCTAATTGAAAGTCACAATTCAGGATATCAAATTCATCCAGGAAATTCTAAGATGTACTAAGACCTAAAACAATCATTCTGGTGGCCAGGAATGAAGAAAAGTATTGCAGAATGTGTTGCAAAATGCCACGCTTATTGCTTAATAAAAGCAGAGCATCAAAAGCCTGGTGGCTTATTGCACCCACTAGAGATCCCAGAATGGAAATGGACTGATATATCCATGGATTTTGTTATGGGTTTGCCTCGATCAAAATCTGGAGCTGATTCAATATGGGTTATAGTGGATCGTCTTACAAAATCTGCCCATTTTATTCCAATCCGTCAAACTGACTCAGTGGAGAAATTGGCTAAAGTATATATTAAGGAAATAGTCAGATTGCACGGAATTCCTAAAACAATCGTATCTGATAGAGACAGTCGTTTTACTTCTAAATTTTGGCAGGCTGTCCATCAAGATTTAGGCACAATTTTGGCCATGAGTACAGCATTCCATCCCCAAACAGATGGCCAAACAGAGCGAGTAAATCAAGTCTTAGAAGATCTTCTGCATTTATGTATGTTGAATTTTTCTGGATCCTGGGAAGAGCATATTCCTTTAGTGAAATTTGCATACAACAATAGTTTTCAATCCAACATAAAAATGGCACCATATGAAGCATTATATGGGAGAAAATGTTCATCCCCACTAGCATGGTCTGAGTCAGGAGATACTCAATTATATGGATCTGAGTTAGTGGAAGAAACAAATAAGAAGGTTAAACTCATTCAACAAAGAATTAGAACTGCTCAAGACAGGCAAAGTAAATATCATGATACTCGTCATCGTCCTCTAGAATTCAGCAAAGGAGATTTGGTGTACTTAAAAGTGAGCCCGATAAAAGGAATCTATCATTTTGGAGTTTCAGGAAAGCTCAGTCCAAGGTACATTGGACCTTTCAAAATTTTACAGAAGATTGGTTCAGCAGCTTATAAATTAGAACTTCCAGAAGACTTCGCTGCTATACATAATGTATTCCACGTCTCATCTTTAAGGAAGTGTCTCCGAGATCCTTCCCATCTTATTGAACATCCTGCAATTGAAATTCAACTTGATCTTTCTTATACTGAAGAACCAATAAAAATCCTAGATCATGATCTGAAGAAATTAAGAAATCGATCTATTACAATGATAAAGATTCAGTGGAAGAACCAGTCTAGTAATGAAGCCACCTGGGAGAAAGAGGTGGATATGCGCCAAAAGTACCCAAACCTTTTTAAATCAAGGTGATTCTTCAACTCTATCTTATTTCAATTCGTTTCATTAACCTGCTTAAATTTCTTCTTCTCACTTGAGTGATGTCGAGGACGACATCATTCTTAAGTGGGGGAGTTTGTAACAACCCAGGTTGTTACTTTGCTCAATTAAGACTAATCTAAGTCTTAATTAAGGTTCTAAGTCACTAATTAAGTGATTTGAAACTAATCTCTGAAACCTAGGTCAAAACCAGAAGTCATCAAAGTCAAAACAAGAATTCTGGAAAATCCCAAAATCTGGAAATTTGACTTTTTATTTAGACCTCAGATTGAAAATCTGACTTTGCCATTACGTTCAGAACACCCAAATTAACTAGGGGTGAAATTTTGGAGGCATTTGGAAGTCGTTGATTTTTCGTTGAATATTTTAATATTATTTAAATACCCTAAATAATCAAATAAATAAATACTCGTCGGATCGAAAATCTGAGTGCGCTGTTGCATTCAGCACCCTTCATTTAGCTAAGGATGATTTATTGAAAATTTTCAGAATACATTTAATTAGCTAAATTAATAAAAGAATAATCACTTTAAAATTATTTGAATAATGATATATATATATATATATATATATATATATATATATATATATATAAATTATTAAAAATCAAATTGAAGGTGGGACTCGCTCGCAATTTCTGCCCGATCCATTTCCTTTTCTCTGGACCGAATCGCCGGTCCAGCATGAATCGGCTTTGTACCGGTTCAGATGAACCGCGGGTCATCTCCCTCAAACCCGTTAGGGCACGCGTCCAGCCATTGGACGCGCGTTCGAAGTCGCGGCCGCCAGATGGCTATGCCACCGCTTAAGGCCTCTATTACACCTCAGTATTGACTGAAAAATGAAGCTCCGTCTCCCTTCATGCAAAATATTGAGTAGATTTGAGAGTGCCGAAATCCCGCTCTCGTCGAAGATATCCTATTACAGCCAAAGGTGTTAGGTACTTCGACTCTCCTCGATGCTTAAAATTATCATCAAAATGATCCTTCATATCAATTATGTGTTATTATTAGTCAGATTGAATCTCAAATTGAAACGAAATGTTTATAAGAAATTTTATTTTCTTCCTTCCGGTATTATTGCATTTGTAAGAGTATATCCTCAAACCTAGGGCATCATTCTACCGGAATTATAATAAAGGTAAGGCTAGGATTCAAAGTTCAATTGATTGGTATGGCTACTTCCTTCCATTTGGTATGCGAAATCAATTGGTTGAAGTTCTGTCCGTCGCTCTGGAGCATGCCCTAATTTTCTTGCGTCTGCGACTCGAAGGGAAGAAGAAGATGCCGACAGATTTTCGGGTCTTTCGGGCCGGGCGCACTGTTCGGCCCGATTGAGCTTCACCTCCACGTGTTGGCATCAAGTGAGCCCACGTGGCATATCAAACGGTAGCTGCAGCGGGTCAGTCTGTTGGCTATGTGTGGGTCCCGCCGTCCCCATTCAAGCGAATCAGGTATCGACACGTGTCGATACCTTTGTTCTTTAGTGGCTGGCACCATTTGAGTAGGTGGGTCCCAGCTGCGCAAATAAACTAAAATAATTAAATATATATATGATTATAAGTCAGATAAATATTAAATTATATAATTATATATATATATATATATATATATATATATAGATAATAATAACAGATAATCAGTATTGATTAAAATGAATTAAATTAATTTCAAACTTTAAACATTAATAACTCCTAAAATACACCTCCAAATTATACAAATAAATATATTAAATTAATCAAAAAAATATGAGGAATTTATTGATAACAAAATTTTTGCTGTAGAATCAATATTTTGCAAAGTGATTATTTAGGTTTAATTTAATTTAAATTAAATGTCACAAACCTTATTTAGCTCAAAACTTTGTACCCAATGATCCAAACATACCAATATGGGTCTTAAAGTGATCAGAAAACCCTAAGGATTAATTTGATAGTATTTATCTAGCTGATTTGATTAGTGTTTGCCTAATCACATTTAGGACCAAACCCTAATTAGGTTAATTAACCATAGAACTTCAATTGACCATAACTTGGTCAATTAAGCTCCAAATTTGATAATCCATAGGTCCATTTAGATCAGAAGAACTTAATTTTCATTAATATATAAAAATATTTTAGATCCAACGGTTAGATTTGCTAATCACCCTTAATTACTCTAAACCTTGATTAGTGAATTTTAGCAAATCTAGTAACTCAAATTGAGAGATTTAAATTTCAGAGGACTCCTAGATCCATTTAGAATCAATCAATAAGGTTGGAATAGTTTTTGAGTGATTAATTTTGTTAATCACTCACTAATCACCCTAAACCCTAATTAGGTCTTAACTTAGTCAAATTAGGCCCAAATTGAGCCTACCACATATCATTATGATCAGTGAGCTATTTGTAATTCATAGCCACTAATTTTGCTTAATTTGAACACTAATTGGCAAAATTAGATTTTTTTGACCCTTAATTAAGCATTCTTTAATCCCCTTAAAACCCTAAATCTTGTATTGGCCATAACTTGGCCAATACTTATCAGAATTTAGCAAATTTAGGTTCTATGAAAATCTTAGACAGTAAAGAACAATAATCTAAAAGAAAATTTAACTTTCACTTAGTAAAATTACTAAATTGCCCTTATGAGTCAAATTCACTAATTTGATCTCATATGGCTTAATAATCACCCAAAATTAATTTAGTTGCTGTCTAATCTTATATTAGACAATAAGAATCACTTTCCAAAAGAAAATTTCAGAATTTAAGCCCTAGATTAAAAGTTGATCTTTTGAACCCTTAAGTAGGGGCAAAATGGTCATTTTGCCCAAATTTAGGGTTTAGCCTTTTAAAGCCCTAAATTCAATTTCCAATCATTAAAATGATTTAGAACTAAAATTATTCAAATTTAAGTCTAAATTAGGTTTTTTTTTAAAAATTCTCAAAATATACTCTTTAAGAAAATTCATAAGTCCTAAGTGAGAGTTCTCTTTCCTTAACTATTCTTAGACCCATCCTTAGGTCTTATAACATTAGTTAGGATGTGTGTCTTGAGAGATATTCTTAGCAATTAAGAGCCTTATTTCCTAAGATTAGGAATAGATCTTAAGTTAGAATTCATCTATTGAGTAAATTGGGTTACTCAATTAGGTGAAACCTTGAGTTTTCTAGTTTATAGATTTTCTTAGTTTATTAAATGATTATTTGATCTTTAAACTTTAAAACTAAGAATAGAAATCCATCCTAATGAATTTGATTCATCATTAGGATTTGCCTTAACCTAATCTGTGAGTTTGGGTTCTAAACCTTAGACCCTTAGATTATACCTTTAGATTAAGTAATTAGACCCCATCATCTGGAGTCTAATTCTTAATCTATTGATCTTGATTTGGCTAATCAAGATGAGGTTGGGATGAATTAAAAGATAAAACTAGGTCGATGATTTATTCATTTTTAACCAAATAGTCGTCTTTTGATTAAGTTATAATTAGGACTTGGCCAGTCCTAATTATCTTCAACAAGTAGGATTCGAGATTCTAAGTTACAGAATGTGTAAGAATTAATAAATTCTGAAACTTATGTAACTTAGAGTAGATAGAACGAATAAAGTAGATAACAAAGGATATCACCTGTGTTTTAGATAGAGTTTCTTGCACTTTGATTTTGATGCTTCGCATTCCTTGATTTTGAGCCTTATACCTTGAACATATATTATGTACTTAAGATATTTGATAAATATCTTATGTTAATTTGGAACATTATTCATAAGTAGCATTATGTTCATTTCACAAGTAGTTTGTAAGGTGTAGCTTGATTAGTATACCTCTTCGATCAACCCGTTCGGGGTCGGCAACCTTTCGAGGGTTTAATGTCCAATAGTCTATACCAGGCCTAGTCCATGGATAGGATGGATAGACTCTTGCCCTACTGACTATATAGTCAGGATTTTGATATGGTTATACTAATTCAAGTACACTTACATTCAGTTATGTCTTAGCTCATCAGGCTAAGAGTTTCAGTGATATTCAGTTCAGAGTTTCTTAGCTCATCAGGCTAAGAATTGCTGATTTAGTGTTCAGTTCAGTTGACTTATATAGTTATTATAGTTTTAGTTTACAGTTACTGATTTACTAGTATATTCTGCATTTTAGCACTGTTTTACTTATAGTTTTTCCTGCACGTGTTTCCATATAGGATGCTAGATTTATTTACTATTTTCATATGCTTACATAGGATGTTAGTATTTTCAGTGTTACACTGTTTAAATTTTATATGCCACTTAGCATAATCCGTTTGACCATATGCACATTTAGGTTGTACTTTCTTACCGTTTTACTTTTCTTTTACTTACCTGTCTTTGTTGCAGTTGCTTGGAGGAGGTATGTATTACTTCCTATTTGCTTAGTTATAAACTGTTTGTTTATAACTTATTACTGTTCTTTTGATACGCGTTTCTGCACCTATTTTGCTTAGTTCTGTTTATATGGTGATATCTTCTTAATTTAATAAAAATACTGCCCTAAAATATACTTAGACTTATTGTCTAACCAGTTTTTCTTTTGTTGGCTGGGGCCCTACCATTATGAAACTGATAATGGTAGGTTCTGAGTTTGTTGGTTTAGCAGATCCAGTGGAGAATTTGCCATTGGAGGAGGAGCCCGTTCTTGAAGATCTGTAGCCTAGTTTTCTGTTTTCAGTGAGATTGAGAGTTTTCTTTCAGTTCTTTTAAACTCATTAAATATTGTAATAATTCAGGATTATTTTTCTTTTTCAGTACTTTACTTATTCTGTATTGTTGTATTTATACTGTATTGGATGGATGTTATGTTTTATGCTTCCGCACTCTGAGTTCATGTATGATCATTTAGTGATAGTATTTCTGGATTGAATGGCAAAGTCCTTATTTAAATTGGATTAGTACGTGTACCTAATCCTACTTAAGTGGGGACCTTGTCATTTGGTGACCCCTCCACCGTAATCATGTTAACTTAAGGGTTAACAGGACCACGGCGGAGCAGGGCCGCCACAGTATGTGACAGCCCGATGCCCGGTGGGTCTTACGGGCCACGTGGCGGCAACCCAGAGGGCACTAGCTCGCGGGTGGGACCCATGCGTGTCAGCAGCTCTGAGCTGCTGACGAGTGGGGCCACGTGGCGTCACGAGGGAGTGCCACATGTCAAGGAGACCCCACCATTTTTGCTGCATACCCGGACGACTTTGGGTCGGGCTCAGGTCGACCCAGCCCGACCCGGCTCTCGTTTCTTCCTCGCGCAGCAGCCCGAGGGCTGGCACTTAGGGCATGCCTTCAGGCACCCTTCCCAGTCTCGGCGGGGTCCAACCCATACGGCCGACGATGGGGCACGCCGGGGGCTATCTGCCGGTACCAGGTTCGTCGCTGGAGGGGTACGGGGGAGCGACCTAAAGCTAACCCTAGCTTCTAGGTTCAGCGTATCGACAGGTAACGGTTTGTACTGTAGCCTGTCCCTCGATACGCCTCGATCGGGTTCGATCGAACCCCATCGGACCGTAGGATGTGCAATATATGGTGTGAAATCGAGTTTCGAAAAGGAAATGAGTTGATCGGATATAAGAATCGAAGGGTAGAGGTACCTGGTGATTGACGGCAGCGAGTGGTCAGAGGGTTCGAGGCTCAATCAGTTCGGGCTGGCTGCTTGCGAAGAACCATGCCATTAGGTCCTCGACTGGTAGAAGTTGGGGTCAGGGCGGAGCGGTCGAGGCCTGCGAGGCAGTGGGCGGGCGAGCGTGGTGGCGTCCGGCGGTGGGGCGCAGGCGATTTTGCCGAAGAAGACGATGGGCCGGGACCGTTTGAACTTCGATCAGACGGTCCAGATGCTCCGTTAGCTTCCGACAGGCGAGGAAACGGCGCGCCCGATTTGGGCAAACGACGTCGACTCTGTTAACGGCGCCGCGGAAAAAAAAATTAAATAATTAAATAAATATTAATAATAATTTAAAAATAATTAATTATTTAAGAATCCTATTTTAATTTAATCAATTAATTAATTAATTGATTCCCAAAAATTACCAAATACTCACACCTAGCTAATTGAGGGGTGAGGAACGCAACGACGATGTCGGATTTTCGATCCGATGAGTATTTTAATTTCTCAATTTGCGGGGTGTTTAAATATTATTAAAATATTCGTTAAAATTTTGATGACTCCCGATTGACACGAAAACATCACCCCTAGTTAATTTGGGGGCAATGAGCACAATGGCGAAGTTTGTTTTTCGATCGGAGGTCAATTTAGATAGGTCAATTCTAGGATTTCTAGATTTTCCAGAAATCAGGATTCGATCCATTTGACTCCTGATTTGGACTATATCTTGGAGGTTGACTCAATTTGACCTAATTAACACTTATGATTAGCTTTAAGACTAAGATTAGCTCTAATTGACAATAATAACAACTTGGGTTGTTACACAGTAACCCAATAGAGGGTCGTCACAGTAAAACACTCTAGAAAAGTGCATAATTTGTCAAATTTTCTCATTTATTATTATTATTGCTAAGTTTGGAGATAATTTTTATTTTATTTTTCTAAGTTTGGAGATAAATTTTTTTATTTTTTTTAAGTTTGGAGATAATTACATACATATCAACTATAGCTTTAGAGGTAGTTTGATATGAAGTAGTTTTGTTGTAAAGTAACTTGAAAGTGAAGACACAACAATATGAAGTGAGGATAAAGACCACACAAAAATGTGCAACAAAGATGAAGAGGAGCAGAGCTCTTGACAGAGATAACAAGAATGACAACATGGTCTCGCGGATGAATTTGATTGATCTCTTCGACAATTTATCATTGACCCCAAATAGTAGAGATTTCTCGTCGACGAGCCTCTTCTCGCTCATATATTTTGTTTAATCGAATCACATGCTTAAGCCACAATCATTTGTACTGATGTCCACTTAAGAGTTAGATATTGTTGATTTATTTATATTTGTTAGGACTGACAATATAGATGTTTTGGTTTTGAAGTGCATTCATTGTCTGCTCCTAATCTATTGATATGCTGATGATCTTACATGCAAGTAATTTGACATCTCTTACTGGCTGATAAACTTACTTCTGAATTATACGGAGCACTGTAGTTTGCAGATTACTTAATTATAAAAAACACTCAAATAATTGCAAAATAATTATATTACACTATCACACTATAATTAAATTAAATGTAATCAAATTACACTTTAATATTTTAGGACCAATACCCAAAATTTAAGAATTAATTTGCTTTCTTATCTTCTTAAATAAAAATAAAAGTATAATTCTAAGATAAAAAGGCACCTCAGCGTCGAATTCCAATCCCTTTCACTTCCCCCGTCTAAGCGCATGCTATGAGAGGAGGTCGCCGGAGAACGAGTCGTGAGTACTCATTACTTTCTGCTCCTCCTTCTCTCTCTAATCTCTAATCCCTAATCCTTATTAATTAGCCACGTTTATGAGCCTCAAGATCAAACATTCCATGTCTGATCTTCTCAAGCCTTGAAGCTCGATTCCAGGCACAGCCGCCCACGCCCGGCTTGCTGGACCTAAACCTCTTATTAGCGCAAAAAAATCATTTTGATTTTTAGCATATATATATATATATATATAAATTTAATACAAAATTTAAATAGTTTATATAAATATTATTATAGTGTAAAAAAAATCAAATTTATTCCAAATTTGACATTTTTCTTAAGTTCATGTTAAAATTAAGTTATATTATTATTTGGGAGATATTATAATCTTATGAAATAATTATTTAAGAAAATAGAAATATTATAATTCCTAAAATATATTATTAAAGTACAAAAATTGAAAGATAAATTTTAAAGTGTATTATTCAATCATAAGGATATAATTATACATAATACATATTTCAAAATATTAGTGAATTTGGTAGGAGGTATAATAATAGAGTATTGCTCTACTAGTATACATTCAAAATATATAAGTAAATTATTCATTAAATTGAATAAAATTTTTTATGGGACTATATATAAAAATTAAGAAATTTTTTTTTATTAATTTTGAATATTATTTAGTGTATATTTTTTGTATAAGTATATTATTTTATTTAGGAGATATTTAGGAGATATTATTTGAAAAATATTAGTTAGCTCTCAAATATTTTCAAAAAATATGAATATTAGGATTTAAAATTTAAAAAATATATTTTTATAGGCACAATAAATAAAATTGAATTTAATATAATTTTTTTATTTCACTTAATTTTCTAAATCTTAATTATCAATATATTTTAAGAAATATTTGAAAGCTATATAACAATACTTCTTAAAATAATGGCAAGTAGGTTTATATTTTTCTGGGAAAAATGCGAGGCTATCGACAACGAAGCAAGGGAGCTACAGTGACTTCTGCTCAGGTCAGTCAGCTTGCATTGAATAGCAGAAGCCAGTGGCGCAGGCACGAGGGTATTAATGCAATATCCAATTTACACCTAAATCCCCATTTCGAAGCCAAGATTTTGCAAAAAGGACAAACAAACTCCCTGTTCAAGGCAACACTTTTGGCCTATTTTAAAGGCTTAGCCTTTAATAATAGCTTACTAAGATAGTGAAAAAAAACATGAAAAAAAGTTATATGGTTAAACAAAATTTTTCTCTCTGAATGCACAGGAAACTATTTGGGAGCTGCTTGATTCCAAATAAAAACAGAGATAGACAGACAGGAGGGTGGAGAGAGAGAGAGAGAGCGTCTTTTATCTCTTCCTTTAGCCTTTTTCCGCTGAACGCTCTTTTATCTCCATCTCTTCAGGGGTGCAGCAGCCATGGGCTAGAATCTAGAGCAGAAGAAAAAGACCGAGAAAATGCTAACCGCGGCTAAGAGAAGGAAGAGGAAGAAAGGCGTCGCTGCCATTGGCGAGGTGTAGTTAGTATTTAATTACTGTGATATTGGCACTCTTGGCTCAATCACTTGCTATATTTTCACTTTTGTCTGTATTTGGGGTAGATTTATAATGTTTATTGCATTTTCATTTTGTTGCTGTTTTGTCCCGCTGCTGTTGTCGCGTCTTTTGCGTGAATGAGATGATGCTGTGGTTGTGATTGCAAATTCAAGATTTAATACGAAGATTTGGATCCCCTCTTAGGAGGGAGATTGGAAAGATTTTGGTGCATTTGGTGAACTGTGATCGATTGCTTTGGATGTTATTTTCTCTTTGCAATCGCGATTCGGCTGTGTTTAGGGTTTGGGCTCCAATTATTATTGTTCCCATTCCATTATTAGTGTTCTTAAAGATTGGAATCATACCTTGTTTTTATTTTCTTACAGATCACTTCATTCCAAATTGACAATCAGTGCACAGATTAAAACAACCCTAAATGTAAACAATTTTTTGGCCACTACCTAAACCATCTCCACCAAACATAGGATGTCCCCTCAAATCTAAGTGAAAATCATAAATTTTGAACAATGGTTTGGCCTCACCATCAAACCATTGAAGATATGCTCTACAATTAAAGATGCTTATTTGCTTTGGCATCAAACAAAATGAAAATTTAATAAAATATAACATCAAAAACAGAAATTGATCTCTATCATCTATCTATCCTATGATTCTTTGCATTTTAATCTTCTTTAATGTCCCATTAATCTGAAGTAGGAGCATTCTGAAAGTAGGAGAGAGTTTCTCTCAAAATATTAATCTATTAATTGAATTATTTCTCAACCGAATTGATCAGTCGTACATATAAAAACATAATAACTGTTCAATATCATTTGAATCGCTTAATATTAGTAAAATCTTCAATAGTTAAGAATTTTAATTAAGTTACCAGGTAATATTTTATTCAACACTATGTGATTTGTCCTGCCGATAACTGCGCTCTGCCATCTTCTTCTTCCCAACATGTCGACTTCGTCGCTGCTTCCGATTGATCCCTAACTAATCTCTCATGATAATTTTTTGAAAGCAATGGATTTTTTTCTAATCAATTAAAGATATTATAATAAATTAATCCTTGAATATAATTATTATCAGTTTAACACTAGATTTAAAATCATTAATTATGGTAGAGCTTTGAGGAAATGAGAAAGCTTCTTTGGACTGAGGCCCAACAACTAGTTATTTATGGCTGTCCAACTAAATTTGATTCTTAGGAATGCATGTCCTTTGGTGTGACCCAACCTTTAGTGACCCCTATAACCGAGCTCTATAGCCGGTGATGTTTGTGGTATGGCATCAAAAAATGGAGATTGAAAAACCAGCTGCAACGTTCTCTCCATATATTAATAACTGCAATACTAATAGATACGGGGTAAGTGTGTTTCATCCAACCATTGAGATGCAAACCACGAACACCAATGATTTTAGGAATCGGTTGTTTGCAACTCAACGGAACACCTGTCGGAATGATCGTTTGCAAGAAGATGGCACTCGCATATGAACAATAAAGAATAGGTCAGCTGGGAATGGATGCTTCCAATGGTCTCTCGCATCACTTGGACCATTTGAGTTGGTTGTCTATTTTTTCTAATCTTAGCCAAATTCAAGAGGAAAACATTTTTAGTGCACGCGTGCTAGGCGCATGCCTATGGATGTCTGGGCGTATGGTGTGGGGCTTCCAGGGATTTGGGTCGAGGAAAGTGAGGGAATAATTAAAATGTACAATCAAATTCAAATTCACATTCATCTACAATTAGAAATATTGATTTCATCCATAACTTAGATAAAAATATGTAGAGACATACTAATAACACAACAAAAACTCCATCCATGTAGAACAATTACATAAAAAGGCAGAATTTAACATAACTTTAACTAAAAAAGGTTAAGACTTTCATAGCAACTATCAATATGATGCTCACATCTTTAAATAACTAGTTATCAAACTCAAAATATTCAAATAAAAAGAAAAAATATTATATGAAAATATCAATCAATAAAGACTAATAAAATTCTAAAATCACTTTATTTCACTTGTATACCAATTTTTGTTGCATGGGTAAGAGAGCAACATAGGTTTGGTAGCATTTCATAGTTTCATATTTATGATGCTACAAAAAAAAAAATTTTGAACATGCTAAGTAATGTCAAGTATTTAAAAATAGTTGGAGGTATACCAAAAGAGCCTATCAATAATATGCCTATCAAGAGGTAAATTGTCTCATTTGTAAAAATAACAAAATTAATTTTTTGTTTTGCCAATCTCATTACTCGAATCTCATCACTTGTCACATATGAATCTCAACAATCTCCTATTTGAATTATGATTGAAACTCTTACTAATTCATTTTTCATTTGATTCATTCATCATTTAGGATTTCGTACCCAACATCCTTTATTTGGGAATGGCCTAAAGACAAGTCATCATAGTCTTTTTTCCCATCTACAATATCTTTGGGAATTTATACATAGTGTAACTATCTAAGGAAGGTTTCTGTTACCCATCAGTGAGGCTCTAATAATAAATACAATGAGTCATGATGTGATCAGGTCAATGTCCTTTTTTGAGATCACATGATTCTCTTTATATATCTTATGCTGATTGCATCATCTGTACAATCATCAAAGGAAACATAAATACAATACAAGACAACACCAGCTAAATTAGTTCACAAAATCATTTTTGATTTATTTCAAATTTCACTTATGTGCTTCATATGAGATTGTATTAATACCATATAACATCTTGATAATAAGGCTACAATGCCTTACTTACAATAAGGCAAGATATATTATAATTTTACCTATTTAAAATATTTTATGTACATAGATATAATAATTAGATAAATAACATGCTTGATTTAATGATACAAAATATCCCATTCTAGCATAGTTTTCTTGGCAATATGAGGGCAGTGTGAATGTGTTAACAATTCAATAACTATAACATGATGTTCAAAACTCAGAAAATAACAATGGATGCTAATCAAACAGCTCAACAAGGTTCTCAACTTGCACAATTGATCAACTAGATGTGATAATTTTAGGCTATTAAACAATCTAGTAATCATAATGTAGTAGTTCTTATGGCGCTATTTAAGTTACAAATCATTTTGTAAAAATTAATATTTCAACAAAAAAGCAACACAATATTGTGATCTAATTGTATAGTTGAATAACATAATAGCTCAATTATATATAGTTGTAGCTTCCACAATTTGTGATGCTGATTGGAAAAAGACACTCCTTAGGCTCACTACTATGCTCCCAACACAAGTTTGAACTCTTAAAGCACTTGTGGGATCTCAGAAATTTGGCAGGGTAACGATGCTTAAATAAAAAATGTGAAATTTCAAAAGGGGTATTCATAAGCTTTCTAGAAATGACTAGAAGAATGTAAAGGTTTGCATGGATGCCCTAATCAGTGCACGAACAATGCTAGTTTTTAAATAAAAATTCATTAGACATTTATTTGGCTTGTGCCTGAGTGCCTAGTTCGGGGGCCTTGGGTACCCATCCCAACCTAAATAAAATAATAACAATTTTAAGCACTAATACTAATAATAATAATAATAAATGTTATACTAATGATAAAAACGATAACAATTTATGCTTAATGAATTTTGGAATATTGCATTTTTCCTATTTTAAAGGAATGTCATTCTTGACTTCTAATAATGAAAATTAGCCTTAATGATTAAAATTTAGATTTTTAATCATTAAGGTTGCTCACATATTTGAACTTTGTGTAGACATGCTAGGGTATGATTGCTATGTGTCTTTTTCTTTTTTCACATAGCTTCCTTTTCTCTGTAGTTCTTCCACCATATTCATACTATACTATGGGGATTGACTTTTTTCTCAATTTTATGATATCAAATGCCAATATTTATATAGTGATTCGACATATATTAAGTTTGGTTCAAGGTTAATTTTTTCCACTAACCCCAGTGAAGTTATTATCAGAGACATCTTCAAAAAATGGAATTATAAAATATATTATGAACCACACTAAATGATTAGGTACTTTATATGCATTATGTCCCATTTATGCTAAAACTTCAATGAACTAACATATATTGGATTGAGTTTTCTTATGACTCTAAATTGATTTTTCCTTTCAAAGGACATATTCAACTTAAAAAAATTTCTATTGCTGTTTGGGATCAAAATACTTATTTTTTCAGTTTTGTGCAACCTTGATATGAGTTTGAATTAATCTAACTTTTGTAGTAGAAAATTCAATCATTCTTAAATCGAATAATTTACTGTCTCCCACCTCTAGCCAATCAATCATCGTAGTTTATATTCTTCTATAAAATACTTCAAAAGGTGCCATCCTAATACTAGATTGGTAGCTACTATTTTATATAAATTTCACCAAATGAAAATATTACTCTTAACTATCTCCAAATATAACATATATTGGTGAAACAATTCTTAAAGAATATGATTCACCTTTTCTATTTATTATTTCATATATGGGTGAAAGGTTATGCTCAACTATAGCTTGGATCCCAAATCTTCTTGGATAGTGCCGCAAAATCTAGATTTGAATTGACTATTTCGATAATATCTTGAACACTTAATGCACTATAACTATTCTCTTCAAATATAAAAACAAATTATTCGACTAAATTGGTTTGAAGTATGGGAAGAAAATTAGTGGATTGATTAAGGAATTCAATAATCACCCAATAAAAAATGGTCTAGAGTGAGGAATTCCTATTACAAAATTCCTATGTATTCCCACATCTATTTTGGGATGGGGAGTGGTTAGAGCATTTCTCTTGGCTTTAGATGCTCTATCTTGACCAGATTATACATTATATTGGCTACAAAATTCCTTATGTATGTCTTTAAACCAAGCAACCAAAAAATAGCCTTCAAATTTGTTTATGTTTTGGTAGCACTAAGATGAATAATGTATCATGCATTTTGAGCTTCTAACAAAATAAGTCTTTATAACTATGTATCATTTGGTTTCAATCTTCTATTCCCTTGATATATAATATCATCTATGTCCAAACTACTAAAGGAACTTCTGATAATAACAAATTTAGGAATATCTTTGTTGTTCCTTAGGAAACAACTTTTAATTCATACTTTTCCTTTTCCCAAATAAGTGTATCCACTGTAGTCTTATTGATGATATTGTTGGAAAATTTGCACATCTACAACCACATTAGCTTTTCCAATTTTAAATTATAATTCTTTATCATTGCTACCTCAAGCTTAATTTCATCTAAGTGAATACATATTTTAGGCTCTAATAATTTGTAAAAGTTTCACATCTAGCTTCATCGAGATAGTCTCTATATTTTTGGTGTAAATATAATTGTTGCTAGGTCTAATTATGTATGGGATGATTTTTTTTGTGTCTTCAATTATTTAGATGTGTATAAAATGGCTCATCCTTCCTGAATTAACATACATTCTAACTCACAAAGTGAAGCACTAATTTACATTTCATAATTTATTTTTATCAAAAGTACCATTATAGGCTCAAAAGTCACAAATAATTCTTTAATTTTTGGAAGGTTGATTCTGATTTTGAACATCAAATAAAAGAAACATTTTTCTGATTTAATATTAATTTTCCTAAGATTCATACTTATTCAATTCAGAATATTCCTATCCTAAATGACGGCAACGGAGGCGGATCAGCTGGATTTATGGGCCCAATGGGCCAGGAATATTCGATGAATATCTGTCAAACTGAATGTGTCAAACTGAATGTGTAAACTAAATGTGTAAGCCAAAGCTAAAACAAATTTAGCTTTGAGCACTGTCTTTCATCCCCAGACTGATGGTTAAACTGAATGTGTAAACCAAATTCTGGAAGATCTTCTACATCTCTGTGTGTTAGATTTCGGTGGATTATGAGAAGATCACCTTGTCTTGGGTGAGTTTGCCTACAATTGCCTACAACAATAGCTATCAATCCAACATCGGTATGGCTCCTTATGAAGCGCTTTATGGATGGAGATACCATACTCATGTAGCCTAGGTTGAGGTGGGAGACATTCAACTTTATGGCTCTAAATTTGTCGAGGAGACTAACATGAAGGTTCTGCATATTAGGCGCAATATGTTGGTAGCGCAGAATAGATAGAAGAAATATCACGATGCTTGTCATCGACCTTTAGAGTTTCAGATTAGGGAACAAGCTTATCTAAAGGTTAGTCTTATGCATGGTATTCAAAGGTTCGGTGTCAAGAAAGCTGAGTCCTAGATATTTGGGACCCTTCAAAGTGATTGATAAAGTGGGAATGTTAGCGTACAAGTTGGATTTGCCTGAATATTTTTCAATTGTACATAATGTTTTTATGTTTCATCATTGAGAAGATGTTTACTTGGTCCTAATCCGAAAGTTCAAATTCTTACAGTTAAACTGCAGCCCGACTTAACTTTCGTCGTCAAACCTATTGCAATTATGGGACAAAACTTCAAGCAATTGAGGAACCGTGGTATCTTAATGTTCAAAGTCCATTGGTAGAATCACTCAGTTGAAGAAGCCACATGTGAAAAGGAGGAGTATATGTAGAAGAAGATTCAAGAGTTCTTTCTTTAATCAGGCATTTTACAATCTTTTATTTTCAATTCTGCTTATTTCATAATTAATTTGTTAGGGTATCGAGCACGACACATCTTTTAAGAAGGGTAGTCTGTAACAACTGACATATGTAAAATACAGGTCTGCGCTTGCACGCAAGTATACGTGGCCTGAAGTAATAAGTGGAAGTTAATTCTGAGATTTATCGTCATCTTGGAATGGTGATTTTGATACTAAGTTATATCTTCTTTCAATAATGTTTAGAAGATTGATTTTTGGTTTGAATTGGTTCCTAAATTATCAATGCAAATGACCTTAAGATAAGATACGATTTGTTCAAAGAGAGAGAATTGGAGTTTTATTATAGTACTTGTAAGGACTTTATGTTGTCACTTCTTTGTTTAAATGTATAAATTGATTTATTTAAGCCTATTATGTCATTTCCAACCCTTAGATGTGAGAATGACTTAATTACTTTAGCAATATTAAACATTCTTAGTTAGGAATTGAATGGAGATCTTAGAACCAAAATCATATATTATTATTGACGCTTTAAAATATTAGGACTAAGAGGCTATTCTCTACTTAAGAAAGTTTTTTTAGGACTATTAGTAAGTAGTTGATAAAAATTATTTCTTAGAGTAAGAGATACCTAAACCTTAGAATTTCTAATAGCCTTGAAGTTTAGTAAAAACCTTAAAGAGAGTTAAGGTATAGGTCTAAGTTATTAAGTAGAATGTTAGAAGATGCTAAGTTGATTAGAATAAAGTAAACTTTAGAATGTAGTTCAAAGGCATCATAACTTGAGAATTATGATGACTTATTATTAGCAATAGTAAACTTATACTTAGCAAACATAGATGAATTGTTAAATGAATTAGATTGTGAAGTAATCAAAATGATAAGTTCTTAAACTCTTATTTAGTAATTATATTTATAAATTATTTTGTTACTATATATAAAGCTTAATTAAATCACTAATTTGTCAAAACTCATCTTATTATCTTATTATATTTCAATTAACTTAAGAATTCTTAATGTCTAAGTTAATTGGGGGCTTAAATTAGTCCCAATCTTTAAGATAGATAACTAAAAATAGCAAACAATGAATATCATGTGGTTTACGATAATTTAATAATCCTTGAAATATTGTAATGCATTGAGATTAAAATCTTGAAATTATACATTAAGATATTGTGTATGAAAAATAAATATTAAAATATGTTTATGAGGAGTTTATTATGGTGGATCATAGTACAACTGTCATTAAACATGAGCAGGCTATTAGTGTATTGAAAGACCACATAATTCTTATGATGGAGAATGTGTGTTTATAATAGACCCCCACTTTCAGATAGTTGAGTATACATGCTTAACTCATCAATTTTTCTGAGCCCACAAAACATAAGTATAAGATAAATAAATCATAAATTGTATATTTTACAATCTTATTGATTGTGAATGTTTACTATAATTTTATAGCTATACTTTTTGATTATTCAATCTTTTAGATTGAAATTACTTGTTACATTATAGTAGTTTATTATTTCAGCTTTACTTGCAAATTGTGTAGTGTAATTTTAATGCTTATCACTTTCATATTTCTCTATACTGTCTTTTTACTTAGTATATAAATTATTTGAACATATTTATACTTTCCTTATTTATTTAAGTGCATATTTCATAAAATATCTTGATAACATATTAGATGCATGAATGAATGAGATAATTGAATCATGAGATCTAATCTTACTTTGCAATTTTTAGTAACTGTGTACTCTTATATTCATTCCATACAAAATGCTCCACTTATATTAAATTATAAATATCTAATATGATATCAACTTAATAAAAATAATGTATTTAACTTACCTTTAAATCATACATAAACTTTTTAAAGTATAATCATTTATTTATCTTTTATTGGTTGTGCCATACCGTATTATAAATCAAATACGGTAGGTTAGGAGCTTATAGCAAATCTGGTACCTAAGGGAGAGCCTGAGCTATATTAGTATTCCGAAGACTTCATTTGATTTTATTTACATTTAATATGTGAGGATGAGTGATTTTCTCTCTCAAGATTGTATAATTAAATCTTTCTGTGATGTATTTTTTGTGATGACTTAAACTATTCTTTCATATTGTATGCTTTTATATGTTTATTAATGATGAATGTTTATTGGATGGTTGCATTTCTTCTTACCCATAGATCCACTAAAATAAAGGTAGTATTTAATAGTGGATTATAATATATTAATCCAGTATTAAGTAGTACTATAACACTCATTATTAGGTTAAATTATTTAATCTGATAATGGAGTGTCACAGTCCCGAAATCTACCGAAACATTGTTTGCACTTCCTTTGATGATATAATTGGTCTCCGCACCATAATAATCTCACTGCTGAATATTAAGAGAATAAAGTAATGGTGTGAAGCCCATGATGTGAGTATTAAATCTAGTCCTTGAAAATTCTTCATATTGATTGAACTCGTAATGATATGTTTTGACCTAATCCATGTGTTGGCAATCTACCTTGTTGCTGTACCAAGTAAACTTGTTATTGATCTGGCCAAGATCATTAAGAACTGTGCTATTGACAATGCTATAGAAGTCCTCCGTGGCCAAAGAAACTTAAAGGCTTTCCCCCCCTTTTCTCATCCTAAGAAAGAATGCTTATTAAGCTTTAAAATGTGTGCACATACATGCATATGTATATGTAGCTATAAACATATTCATATATATACCACTCAAATTTTTCTTATCTGCACATCAAACTTAAAATTGTTAATCTTAAGAAATGACAACCCAATTCACTATTAAACATACAAAAATTATCACTCCACTTAGACTCTTGCTGTCTTAACGAGTACTCAGATGTAAATGATATTAATTTCTTAATTTCAAGTTATTGTATTAAATATTTAAATGATATATATATATATATATATATATATATATATATATATATATATGTGTGTGTGTATATATGTATATCATGCAATTTCAACATCTGAGATTAAGGAATACTGAAAAATGAAAAGTAATGAAGTTTTTTTTTTTGAATATCTTAACTGAGTAATTGAAAGAAAGCAATATAAAGCAAAATGAAATATATTTTAATATGTTAAAAAGATAACAACAGAGTTATTCTATATTTAATATAAGAAATGCAATTTAAATCTGTTGATATGGCACTTAAAAATATTTATTCAATAAAATTTGAACATCATTTCATTAGTATGATTAAGGTGGATTCAAAATTTGAACATCACTACCAATGTTGCTTTAGATTTTTAATCATCTGATGTGAAAGAGCCAAAAAAGTCATATAATAATATGCTAACGATTATTTGGAATATATTTCAGAAGATAAACTTTATCATTGTTTCCCCAAAAATCTATCAAAGCTTGGATTCTGATTCCTTTTCGATAGTGCAGACGAATTTTGCTCCTTCGGTTGCATAATGGAAAAAGGTGATTCTCTGATTTTATTCTTCTATTTTTTGAAGAGTTTTGCTGAAAAGAAAAAATATTTATAATATGAGAATATGATAAATAGTATTTATATTTGAAATCTATAGTGTGAAAAGGAATATATACATATGTTCAATTATTGTATAAAATATGGCTATGGTTTGTCTATACTTAAAAGTCATTAGAAATATATAAAATAAATATACTTATATTATATTAAATCTGCGTAGGAGCAGAATTTTGTGGAGGCCCGCTTCCTGCCGTGGTCTTGTTAGCCCTTAAGTTAACATGATTACGATGAGGTAGTCACCTAATGACAAGGTCCTTGCTTATGATTAGGTTAGTGACTAATACTAACCATTATAATCAACAACTTTATCATTCTCAAGGAATTTATCACTAAATGACAGTACAAAAAAGTTAAACAGAATGCGGAAACAAAAGTAAACATCCATTCCATCACAATAAGAAAAAATTGAGGCATACAACTCAGAATAAATACATCAATAGAAAAACACCATTCAATATGAATTATTACAAATATTTGAATAGTTTAATTGAAATGAGAAATAAGGACACTTGGCATTTTTACAATTAAAGGAAAAACAATAATAGAAAACAAAAGGTCTTCAACCGTAAAATCTTCCTCATGAAGCAGATCCCCGAGTAGCCCTACAATTTAGAATAGTTCAAGGTCTATCATTATGTTGTTCATTTGGTAATACTCTTATGTATTATGTCGTCGGACTCAGCTCGGATTTGAATATCTGTAAGTGTAACGATGCTCTGTTTTTAAGATAAATCATTTTTTGGTTCAGGCAAGTTTTGAACTTGCGATCTAAAAGCAAGTTTGAAACAACATTAGCAACAAGCCGCTATGCAAATAATAAGTTTTTTTTTATTTTATATATTTTGAATCTGACTCGAATCAACATCGAGTCAGCTCGAACTTAAACATTTTTGAGTCGAAAGTGATTTTAGTGGAACTTGATCAAGCTCAGGTCAAGTTTGAGCCGAACTCAGCTCAATTATTTCGAGTTTGAAACTGACTTGACTTGAACTTAATTCATCCTAAATAAGAAGATTTGATTGTATTATACCAACATAGAAAGTAAGATATTGATATAATTATTATAATGATTGGGTATATTAATTATTAAGGATTGTGAGATTATAGATTTTTGTGATACAACTGCTTTATCTCAAGGTGTATTTTTGGCCAACTGTAAATCACTTACCTTTTTTGATTCATTTTCCCCTATACCTCAAAAGATCTTTCATTCTTACATAACTGTATGGACTAATTCTTTTAATTCATAGCAAATTAAGAAATCAAAATTACTTTGATATAATATATGTACAAGGATTAGATATAAATAAATGAAAATTAATAAATAAACGCAAATAAATGAAATTTTCACTATTTAAGAAAATCATTTAATTAAATAATTTCACAAACAATATTTGATGTAATTAATAAAGATATTTAATAATTAAGTTGGAACTAAATGAAGTCAGCCCCTCATGATTTTGATTAGTTATGTAAAGTTAAACATTTGAAGAGCCAAAAAGTGCTTTTGATGTAAAGCATTTTAAGGTGTTAAAAAGAATCATTTAATGAAAAGCTCCCAAAAACATATAAATTAAGGCTCTTTAATCAATAATAAATGTGTTAACAATCAACCCAACATATTAGCATTTTTTATTTTTAGAGCTTTCTAATATTTTTAAACATTACAAATACAATAGCCGCATGAAACAATAATATTTTAATTTGAAAAATATTATTTAGACTTATAGATATGACACCTAAAAAACTGGTGCAAAAAAAAATTAGACATATTTTTATTAATAATTATTTATTTATATTAAAATAATAAAAAATTGATTTTTAAAATTTATATTAAAATAATATTCAAATTTAATAAACATCTTTAGGATAGTAAATCTAAATAGCATCATCTCTTTTAATATGCTCTTTAAGTTGCACAAGTTTCCACCAAACAACAATTGCCTTTGCATCTTTTTTAAGTTTGGAGTATCTCTCTTAACTTTCAGAAGAGGTGACTATAATGTGGGAATTGTGTAGTTCTCCTTTAAAAGAGGTAACTTTAAGGGGCCCCCGAATATCATAAACAACTGCCGACTGCGTTTTTGCTACAGTTCCACAAGTACACAGGAAAATACGAGCAAACAAACCAAAGGTCTCTTCTCTCTTTAATATAAAATTCAAAGGCAAACAATTCCCTGCTGCGTGGGCAAAAAGGCGCACAAGCCAATTGACTTCACTCAGCAATTTATTCAAATACAAATTCAAACGGCACTGACGATTAAAGGAATGAAAGACACATTAGCAATAACAGCACAACGACGATAAAGCACAAGACAGACAGACAGACAGACACATAGACTTTCACCAATAACAGCCATAGACTCAGATCATCAACTTCTTCTTTTCCTCCTTCCCTCTCTTCTCCTCCTCCTCCTCTACCTCCCAGCAATGGAGAAGCGTCGATCTCGGAGAATCCGTTCCTCCAGCGGCCAGAGAAGCAGCAAAGCTCTGATACATCAGCACTCCCCCAGGGCACAGCTCCTGCTGCACAACATCCAAGCAGCAGTAGCCTTCCACGTCCACCCTATGCCCGTAAGAACCAGCAGCCGCTCGCCCCCCAAAAACCGTAACGGCAACCGAAAAGTTTGCCGGCTCAAAGCACTGAATCACCCTCTCGACGAGATCTCCATACACTATCGCATTCGGCTCAAACCCCATCGCTTCGTAGCTTGCGTAGCTAAACCCGTCCTCCGGCGTCACGTGGACGGTGGAGAGCGCCCCACCGCTGATCCCGTTCATTGAGTACCCGCACGGCTCAAACTCAAAGTCGCATATATCCATCCAGGGCATGATATCGCAGATTCCTGACCTCTTCGTCATATCTCCCGGACGCCCCGTTTCAGAATCTTTGAAGAAAACTGCGGCCTTGTCACCATTCAGCCCAGTCATGCACATCTCCACGGTCACCATCGGGCGCTCGGGGCTCGCAGTTGCATAATACACGTGCCAGTTGCGATTCGGGGCCGCAGGGTTTCCGATCACATACGCGTTCCCGCCAGATGCGAGTGAGCCGAAAAACTGGTTCAGGATAGAAACTTCCTCTGAGAAGCTGCGGTGTGGAGCGGGCTGCACTCCGGGGAAGATGAAGCTTCCTCGAGAGTACTTCGCCGCCGCGACACGGAGCGAAAGCTTTGCGGTGAGTTCGAGAATAGCGGGGATCGAAAGCAGGAGCCTTGTAGTCCCACATGTCTTCAGAATCAGCTTGTATGGGTAGACAAAGAGGCTGGATTCAGACAGCACGTAAGAGTCAAATTCCTTGTTGGAAAGCTGGGAAACAATGGAGCACTTTGCAGGCTCTAAGATAGAATCAATCTCAGGACGAGTGAGGGCACGAAGGCCACGGCCATGGGGATCAGCAAACAGAGAGGCTTCAGAGAAGGTCATTTCGAGACGCTTCTCATAGCCTTCGAACCCGATTGGAGAACAGGCCATCGGGTCCGTGGCAGAGGGTAGGATGTTGGAGAAGAGAGAAAAAGGAATCAAAAGGAGATGCTGGATGAGTATGGTGAGTTATTGGTGAGTTACTAGTGAAAAGCAGAAGAATCAAAGCAAAAGCAAAAGGGAAATCCTAAACTACTCAGGAACGAGAACTCAAACTCTAATCAGGATGGCTTCCGAGCGCACTGAAACAGAAGAAGTAAACGATTAAAATGCACGAAATAAGGGGAAAATGTGATGTGAAGATGAAAACTAGGGTTTTTAGCGATCATTACGTTGGAGTAAGCAGCAGACTGGAATTTCTTCACTCCACCGTGAGGTCGAACGTCTTCAATGCTGTAGCCGAGGGGAGCTTCGTATTGTAAGGAATTACTACTGGACTTCTTCTTCCCACCTTTAGACTCCATTAAAACATTCAAACGTCCTGCAACATTGAAACAAAATTTCATATTATTCTGCTAGTTCTCATACTAAAGATAATCGAGCTTTGAATCTCATACTCAGATCAATTAAATTGACAATCTATGTGATTCAGAGAGATCACACGTTCTATGCGATTTGCAAGATATACGTAGAAATTGTGGGAAAAAATGTGGGTAAAAAAAGATGTGAACTTGAGGATCGATTCTTGCTACAATGTGAAGAAGAGGATGCAATCAACAGTTTAATAAGAGGAATATATTGCAGATGTGTTTTTAATTAATTGAAAAGATTGTCGCTAAAAAACATCATGATCATCATCATTAGCCAGATCCCACAACCAATTTGGGATTTAGCCTTTTGAACGCATTTTCTCCCAACAATAAAGTAATGGAGCCTAAAGAAATATCATGCAAAATGTTTTTGCAGCTTCTATCAATTTACGTTCTGCTTTCTCCGCCTAGATCTTAATAATTAATGTCAATAATAAAGAACAACAATAAATTTCAAATAGCATAACAGGCAGAAAATCAGATTCATAAAAATAGTGGATATGTATAAAAAAAATTCCTCCCCCGAGAAAATAATCCTTCGTTCATAAGTAAGAACGTCAAACATCGCAGATCTATGACACAGAACCATAATGGTGACAGAAGCATGAACTTGAAACAATCACAGATCAAGCCAGAAAACATTATCGAACAACGCCTCAATCGAGAGAAATAACAGTCTCGATGAAAAAAAAAACAACAATAATACTTACAAAAATCACCAAAATAATGCTTGTTAGGTGCAGCAAATATGTAAACCCTAGGACGGATGATCTTCGCAACGCTTTCAATGAAAAGAGTTGAACCGACGAGAACAATCGAATCCTGTTTGCGAAACAAAAGCGAGTAAGCGGAGAAACAAACAGAAGAAGAGGAGAAAAACGAGAAACGCAGGAGAGACGAGAGACGTGAAAAAAAAGCGTGACCGAAGAACAGCTCTCAATCTCTTCTTGGGAACGTACAAAGGATCGATCCACATCGCGTCAATTTATAGCCCTCGAGATTAACCCTAGCGCAAGTCTTCTTCTATCGTGGCACGGAAACGCGATTCCCGGATGATTTCTAAATATATGGTCAGAAATAAATTAAATTTATAACATAAAAGAATAAATTCAAATTTTTAATTATTGGACTATAAATAATGAACGGTTTTTTTTTTTAATTTATATCCACTCGATTCTTCGTCGCACGGAGCACGAATCAGCTGTTGCGAGTTCTGTGCCACGCTGCGGATCTAGTCACGTGCGAAGATCATTAACAGAATAAATTGAAAGTACGTATATATCAAAATACATTTAATTAAATACAATTTTTTTTTGTATTATTTATATGTAAAAATTAAAATAAAAAAAAAAATTCTATTGATTCTAAATATTTTTTGATGTATACTTTTATTTAAAAATAATATTTTTTTAAATTTAAAAAAGGAATTTCCGAATATCATTAGGTTATGATCTAAATTTGGAATTGTTTGATTCAGATTTAAACTAATTAGAGAAAATTAAAATAATTCGATTAAATTTTTGAAGCATACGTGAGATTTAAGGTGCGTGAAACAGCTAATTATACAATTATTTTGCAACAAGTAATAATCAACTATTTCATTCTATAAATGCATAACTATTGCTGTAATTAGGTGCTCTAACATAATTAATTAATGTATAATTAAATGTAATGTTAAATTAATAATAATATTAAGATCACTCATAATTATAATTACATTAAAATATTTAATTTAACTGAGGCAGCGTCGTATTTTTTAAATATATGACTAATAATATTTAATAATCCAAATTTGACTATTCAAAATCATTAAATTCTTTTAAAATAATTAATTACATGAAAAAAAAATTGCAAATAAATATTAATTTCCCTTAAAATTATGCATTTTTAAATATAAATTGCAATATAAGACTTTAAGGACTTAGTTCGAAGCCCGCAAAGATCGGCGAAAGTCTTAGTCCGGGGTGTCGAAAGCGATCTCCGTTCGATGTCTCTACGTTGGCAAAAGGTGAGGTGTTAGCAGACGAATTCGTCTTCGAACTTGCGTTTGACGCATCTCCTTTGCAGAGGGGTTCCCAAATTGTAAACTTTGATTGTGGAGCTACCGAGATCAGCCTCCATTTCAAACCTTCATCGCCCCAAAGCTGCATCAATCACTCCTTTGCAACCTACAAAATAAGGTAAGGCTAAAACTCTGGATGAGCAGATACCCCTGAGTTTATGACCATGATTTGTGGGCAACCTTTCTTATATTTAGGTCTACCAAGGTTTGAGTTTGAGCTTGCCTAGGCTCTTGAATGAAACCAAAATATGAACTCATTTTGGCATCTAGGATCGGGCCTGCCAAAATCAGATATGCCTAGGCACAAACACAGACCTGCATGGGGGCTCGCCCCTTGGCGCCTGAAGATCAAGAGCACAATAAAATTGTGGAGCCCCACCTCAACAAATTCATAAGAAAGAATTTTATTCCCTTCTTTATGTAAAGACCGGATATCTTTAGCGACAAGTCCAGCGGAACAACTAAAAATATCCATATTGGTAATGCAAAAAAAGAAATACGCATAAATCCTGAATTATTATAATTTTAAAGATAAAAGATCAACTGGAAATATTACGCTCATCCTCTCAAATGCAAAATGAAAAGTCTAATCTACAGCAGCATGATCATCCTTCTGGCCAAGCTCCTCATCCGGTGCAATCTCCTCAAACAGCTCCAAATCTTACATGTTAGTTTCACACGCCAGGGCCCCAGCCAAGAAAAAAAAGGATATTATGTTAGATACTTGTATAAGCAAAATTAAGGATGTTTAATAATTTATGCATGCTTTACGATATCACATTTAACTCAAGTCAACTCGATCGATCAACATCGACTAAACTTGTGACAGTGCACGGTCACAAGTAAGGTCCCGATAATATAGTCGGACATTGGGCGTGTTTAATGGCTATCGCTCCGTCTGCGATCCATAATCATGTAGGGATCAAGGCGGAGCGACGTCGAGGTTCATGTGGGGAGAATTTGCTCCCCACTATAAACCTTAAAAAATTCTTAAGGCTAATTTAGGGCGAATAAGCTCCCGGTGATCCAGGCAGCCTAACATATGGCTTTAGGGTGCAATCAACACGAATTGGCATGATTATCATGAATGAATTGAGTTCATGCTACGACATGACCTTGGTAGCTCATAATTTGGGCCTTACCGTAACCTTAGGTTGTATTGCCGAGAGGAATTAAGCTGGGAGGAATTGAAAATTTCCAAGTAAAACTAATACCCCTTAGCTTAGCTAAATTACATCCTTAACTTCCTTAAGTGGATTAGATCAGCAAATGAAGATAAAATATAATAACTATCATCAACTCCTAAAACTCTTTTAGTCATTTATTAGGAGCTTCTTAGGATCTACACTTCATCTTAGACCATTTTTCCTTAAAATTAAGAATTGATCCTATGTTAGATTCATTCATTGAGTAAATGAGTTATTCAATAAATGAAACCTTAGTTTTATTAGTTTTTAAATTTCATACTTTAATTATGATTATTTTATCTTTCAATTTTAGATTAAGACTAGGAGATTCATTCTATTAAGCTTTAATTTTGTTTAATAGAATTTGCCTTTATCATTAGTCCACAAATAGACTTACACATTAGTCCTTAAGCTTTATATTTTGAATTATGTGATTAAACTCAATTTATTGTGTTTAATTCATAATCTTTAGCTTTAGTAGATCTTGATCAGATCTTAGCTTAGAGCGATTAATTTCATCAAATAGGATATGTTGATTACTTATTTAACTTGCAAATAATATCGATTGAATTAAGTTAGAATCTGATCAGTTCTAATTACTTTTAACTCATAAGACTGAGCTTCTAAGTTATACTGATAGTAGGAATTGGAGATTCTGAATTTGTATAATATAGAGTAGTTAGAATGGATTAAATAGATAATAATAGATATCACCTGTATATAGTAGAGTCTCTTGCTTACTATTGACTTACTTGTGCTTTTGCATTCCTTGTACTTTGTGCCTTTACCATGAACTTATCATATAAGAACATTGATGCACGAAACGAAAACTTAAAATAATTAGTATAACATTCGCATATGGTTCACGAAATGAAAACTTAGAATAATTAGTATAACATTCGCATATGGTTCAGTTACTTGTTGATTGTGCGCATTTTACCCTACTGAACAGGGGTAAGAAAAAATAAGAATTATTTAATATTACTCATTGAGGAGTGTTATATTAAATTGGAACCCACTTAGTCTTGCAGATGTGCTTGACTCCTCACCTACTTCTGGATATGTCTATAGAAGTAAAGTAAATAACTAAAACATTAATGCATTTGTACTTACTGCCTCCTTAGTTCAGTTCTGCTTCATTATTTCTATGACGACCCCAATATTGAGAACCACTTAACTCAATATTGATACATCACAACAATATCTAATACCAAATTAGAAGAAACTAATCTAAATTATTAGATATTATATTTGGCTAAAGATTTAGAAGAGGGTCTTAAGTTAAGATGGAAAGGAAATTTTGAAAAGTGTAAAGTAATTTATATATAAAGGTGAAATAAAATTAAACATATGATACTTGTAAGGAGATATGAGAATGTAATTCAAAACAATTGAAGTGAATACTTGTAATCTTAGACATGAAATTCTAGATATTTAATGAGTATTTAACATGCGAATTATAAGTCTACATTTTTACCAAATTATTCTAAGTCCTAAAATTCTTAAAAATTTCGACAGAGTTTCCTTTGTAAATGGCTAAAGAAACACCTGCAAAGTAGATATACAAGACTTCTATTCCAATGAAAGTTATAATTTGAAAGAAAGACAACCTAAACTAACATGTAATCAATTTATTACATAGGATTGTTTAGTTCTAATTATAGTATAGAGTTCAATCCATTATATAGGATTGCTCATTTCCAATTTTAAAGTAAAGTCAATCCATTATATGAGATTGCTTATTTATAATTCTAGAATAGAGTTTAATCCATTACATATGATTGCTCATTTATAATTTTAAAAGTTTAAAGGAAAAAAAAAATCACATGTGTAATAATTATCTATTCTAAGGTATGCTCAATTCACAAGTATTCATTACATACATGTAGATAAAGAAAAGCTTCTCAACTTAAATAAGAAACTAGTTTCCAATTCTATAAGTAATATAATATACAACTAATTCCAATTAATATCCTAAGTAGATATGCAACTAATGACTTAGTTAATATTCATTTTTATACATTTGTAATCATCCATCCATACATTACATTCATCCAAGCATTTAAGTATAAACTAAGCTCCAACACAAGTGTAGTGAAAGTAAAGTAAACAACAATAATTACAAACCATTAGTAAACTTAAATGAAGGAAAGAAAATGAAAGCTCACTTGTAATTTATATTAAGCTATATATTTTTAGTGTATAATAAGCGAAAGCAGTTAATTTCTAACACTTGGTCCAGCTCCACTAGCATCTAAATGCACCTGATCTATTATATTTTAGCATTTAAATGTGATAGGGCAAAGCCAAGAAATAGAAAATTTGGTTATATTAAACAGTCTAAGTACATTTTAAGATTGGCTAAGCATATTATTATTTTAATTGAATATCACTACTAGTTATAAAATGAGCACAAGCATGGGTGTAATATAATAAGCATACAAGTGAGGAAAAGTAAGTAAGAAAAAGAAAAAAATAAAGTGAGTTAGAATACTCACTTAAGTATACATCCTAGCCTGCAGATAAAACAAGGGTAAAAGTATCCTAAATAGGCTAGAAAAAAACTAAAGTGCATATGAAAGTAAATGAAGTAAAGCATGTATATGTTCAAATGAACTTATACCAAGTAAAGAAAAGAAACAGTGAAACATTGAAATGTAATTTTAATAATATTCACTGTAATTTTAGTAAATTGTAAATAAGTAAAGTATAATACTAAATCATAGAAAATATATAGTAAAGAAATTAAAGGAAGATCTTAGACTATTAGTCTAAAATTCACATAGTCTAGAACTATGAAAAGTAATATAGCTGAAAGCTATGATGAGTTATAACAATCTATAAGATTGAAGAAGATCTTATATGTTAATTATTTAAAGTTATTTTAATCTGTACTCATTATGTGGGCATATTCAAAATGAAGAGAGGAGTTAAACACATTTGTTTAACATCTAAAGAAAAGTGATGTCAAATCCTAAAACACTCACATTCACCCTCTGAGAATGTGAGGTCTCCTTATTACTCCTTTTTAGCCTACCCTAGGCTAATCCACCAATATAAACCCTTATTAATTTTAATGTGAAAGTTTTATTCATGCACAATATCTTATATAAATGATTCAATGAATAAGCCTCAAAGCAAAGCAAGCATTCAAGGAAGTTAATAATTGCAACTAAGTGATATTCAAAATTATCTAATTTCAATGATCTACTTAATAATTGAAGCTAATTGAGCTCCCTATTAACTTTGAGATATTGACCTCAAGCTAATTGTAAGTATAGTAGTAGTTGGAGTTTTGAAAGTAGTAGATTCAAATTAATTAATATGATATGATAAAATAATTTATAAGTATAATTGATACTATTAGAAACTAGGTCTTATTTACATCATAAACTATAAGATTTAATTATATAATTAAATCAAGATTTAGGTGTCTAATAGGAAGAGATTAAGATAAGGAAAATATCTAACTTAAGAAATTAAAAGTTAATGTAAGTTCACTAAAGTTTACTAGAGTTCACTAGCTAGGTAATAGTTTGAAGGATCCAATCAATCAAGTATTAATCTAGCTAAGTTATAAGCAATTAAAAGATTTAAGGTAAGTAATTGATAGGACTTAAGAACTACAAGTTCTAAGTATTTTAATAGTTGATGTTTAAGGAATACAATAGGATTCTTAAACTAATCTAAGTAAGTTAGGACTTCTTATTACTATATCTTAAAATAATCAAGAAAAAACTTTAAGGATTAGGATGAGTGAACTAAGTTCTAATCTAATCACTAAAGCTAGATCTAGTTGATTTAATAATCTATAATTATAAAGACATTAAGACTAACTATTCTTAATAGGTGTAACTAATAGATCTAGGGATCAACTATAGATCAAATTATAAATCAATCCTAGGGTTTCTACCTTAGGGTTAAAAGGTGAATTAAGCACTTGGCAATTAATTCACATATCTAAAAAATTGAGAACTAAGCTCAAACAAATGTAATCTAATTTGATACGGGGAGTAATAAATGTGATATGTTAGCTATTATAGGGTTTTATAATACCTAAAATATGCTGTCTAAGAAATTTAAATTATCATAATAACACCTAATTAAGAGTTAACAACCTAAAATCACTAATTATTATCCAATAGAAATGATTTACATATTATTGAAATCCTTATTTTATAAGAAGAAAAATGACATTGAGTAAGTCAAAATTGGACAACATTGGAAAATTAGAGTTTTTGTGACTCCTAATTAGAGTTAAAAAGTGATTAAGAAAATTAGGTTTCAAATATTAAATTTGATTTTATATTATTGTTCTTCATATTTTTGTAAGTGAAATGGATTATTTGATCATTTAATTTGGACATTAAATGATCAAATTAAGTCATATGAAATGCTGAATATTAATTTATAATTAATTAATTAATTTTAATTATTGACTAATTAAAATATTTATTAAAATAAAAATTAAATTGCATATAATTAATCTACTCATTTTTGTTATCAAAATGGTATATTATATCATATCATTTGGAGGTATATTTTGCAAGTTATAGTCAAATAAAAAAATCTAATTTATTTAATATTAATGATATTAATTTAAAGTTATTATTTTTCCTAAATCTATTTATGAACTTATTTACATTAAATTGAAATAAACGGCGGAACCTGTCAGGATAATCCACGTGTCTGAGAAGAGTGGCACAGTTCATCTCTATTCGAACTGGACGGTTCGATCAGGCATCATCCTTGGATCGTCGTCTCCTCCAGGATACCTTCATCTTTCGAGACTTAGGACATCAGGCGGAAAACGATAGTTAGCTCAAGGAGGAGTCGAACATAACAAGTGATGCTCCTACATAGGTCTTCATTTAGTAAAGATAAATAAATTACAGATGAAATCACTTCGGAATAAATAGGGCACGATCCTTATATTTCCGAGATTTTCAATGCGACCCACTTTAGTAAACATAGGAGTAATGCAAATTATGCAAAGATTGCGCACTGATCGATTGAATAATTGCTATATAAAATTTAAAGATTACAAATTTCTTTGATTAGAAGATCTTCACCATTGAAAAATCAAAATGAATAACTGTAATTAAATCAAACATAGCAGGAAAAGATGCGCAATAGGAATAAATTACATGCGAAGTGCCTTGCACCCACGATATTGTGGCTCAAGGTCTGATAAAAAAGAACGCTAGAAGGAGGTTAAGGGGTTCGACAATTCCCTCCTTCTTAGAGCTTTCTGAAGATACGTAAACTCCTCTACATCTTCTGAGCTTCCACAAAGAAAAGGCAGCAAAGAAGGAGGTGCAGATTAAGATGCGTTGTTTAAATTCAAGGAGAGCGGCCACCTGGTGATGAGGGCATATGAATGCCCACTCCTCTAGCACGGTAGAGCAGCTTTCGGTCGAAATGTGAAGAGATATACATGGGATTGATCCAGGTCGTTGGATCGAAGCGCGGATCCAACTGTTGGATATGCTTGCTTGAATCAACACCGCTAGATTAGGATTAATAGAATCCAACGGGTCTGATTTGAAGGTGCGGCTGTCCCATATTCGTAGCAATACACGGGACCTCTACCGTTTATAAAATCCGTTGGATTTTAATTTAATTATTTTATATATATTTTAATTAATTCAATTTAATTAAATAACTAATATACACATTTTATTAATTAAAAATTAAATAACCAAACGCACTCCAAAAAATCCTAAAAATTTACCATTACCTAATTAAGGTATGGTGAACTCAAAAATAAACTGGATTTTTGATCAGAGGTCAATTTAATTATCTTAATTTTATGGGTATTTAAAATATTATTAAAATATTCAGGGAAAATTCGACGACTTCCAAATACTTCCAAAATACCGCCCCTAGCTAAATTTGGTGTGGTGAGTCCAATGGTGGACTCCATTTTTGATTATGTTGTTTAAATAAATTAAGCATTCTCAGAATTATCAAAAAACTAAGAAATGTTGGAAATTGCTAAATGATCTCCAAACTGTACAAAAATTGAAATAGAGACTCCTAATACTATTATAAGACTAATAAAAAAGGATTAGAGTTAACTAAGTCACTAATTGATGGATAACAACACTAGGGTTGTTATAATTTTGCCTTAGCCTCTTATGATGCTAAGAAACTTACCGTCTTTGCCTCAGATGACACTAAGAATATATATTTTTTTGTTCAGCAAGCTAGTTTAGCCATCCTTCTAATATATCAGTCATTAGATACATGTTTACTATTTACTATTATATTTTTACTGCAGTCGTTACATAACCTTTACTTTACCTGCTTACTTGTATACTTATATGATGCTAGATTTTATTTATTATTTACTTATACATATCACAGATAGATTTTTAACTTTTAAATTTGCATAATTCATATGATCATCGGCATGTTTAGGAAGAGTCTTTTCTTTCAGTACTTTTCTTATTTTATTTATATAAATATGCTTAATATTATCATAGCTTAGTATTCAGGTATGTTGCCTCATCTGCTCAGTTATAAATGTTGTATTTATAACTTTTCATATCCCTTTATATGCTTGTTGCACCCTTACGCTTTGCTTGTTTTACAATCTAAGTAAAATGGTGATATCATAAAACTCATGAACTTAAACAATTTAAAATATACTTAGACAATATGTCTAACCATATTTTCTTTTATTTAGTTGGTCCTATTATTGTGAAATTGACAATGATAGGTTCTGAGCAATCTGAGAATTTTGTGCCAGAAGAGGAGCCATTCTTGGAGGAGCATCAGGTCGGGGCAGAAGATCAGTAAATTAGTTGTCATTTTATTTCGCTTGTGAGGACGAGTGATTTATTTTATTTTAAACTTATCTTAAAATTGATGTAATAATTCAGGTACCCATGTATGTTCTTTTACTATACTATTTTATTTTGAGCTGTATATTTACTTTTTACTTGTATTGTGGTAGATTGGATGTAGCATTTTACTTTTTCTTACTTCCACACTCTGATGAATGTATATACTTAGTGAATGATTATACTGTATTATTCAGGGCACATCCTTCCCTTTTTAGTGAATTGAGGATTACATCTTAATCTAATGATAAGTGAGGGATTTGCCGAAGTAGCACACCACTCCTTAGCCTTGATAGTCGGTGGGTAAGGGGCAGGGCGCCACATGGGCCGAGCCCCGACCTGTGCTTTTTTTTCATAATTAGGATTTATTTTCCTTCTGAAAATTAGTTCCGAAAATAATAATCCTATGATTGCTATAATAAAATAATTTCATTTAATTTATTCAAATAACTTAGTTAATTTAAATTCATTTTTAGTGATCCAATATATTATTTTTAACATAAAATCATGAGGAATAATAAACTGCAAAAATATTTATGTTTTTATGAGTAAATTTCTTAATTTAGTCTAATTACTTGAGATAATGATTAGTGATTATTAAGCTCATTCATTAACCAAAATTTATGTTTAAGGTCCCCAATTCTTCATTAGACTGAGAAGGATATATTAGAGAAGATAAGAATATTTTTTATTATGTTTAATTTTATTAATCACTAATTAATTACCATAAATCATAATTATCAAGTATTTAAGCTAATTGAGCTATGATTTTGTAAATTTTAATGCCTATTGATTTATTAATCAGCATATAACTTATTTATGACCTAAAAACTTAGTTTGTATAGCTAAATTTATTAATCACTTCTTAATGAGTTCAAACCCTAATTAAAGCTCATTAACTCTATTTTTTGATAAAATAAGAGTTTAAGGTGTCAAATCTTTTCTTAGACTGAAATGAATCATTTGGAATTGAGTAAATTCAATTTGGAACTTTATAATCCAAAGTCACCATTTAGATCTCTTTATTAAGGGACATTTTGGTAATTTTAGTCAAATCTTGTTTAAAGTGCATTTATGGCTTCTTAATATGTCCCGTGCCTCTAAGTTTAGTAAGCTGAATGTTTGGAACCAAGTTGAGGTTAGCTTGACTCATGGTTTAACCCTAATGGCCTAACCCTAGCTTTGCCCTAAATTAACTAAGTTAATTAATTATGCTTAAGTGTGGATTTATGAATCCACATTTTCTTCCTTAAATGCTTAAAGAGACTTGTCATATCAACTATAATCATAATAAACTTAATTTTAGACTCTTAAATATCATCTTAAGTTGAATTCTTTTTAAGACTCAAATAATCATTATGTAACCCTTAGACCTTCACTTGCCACTTCTTTAGTCCATTTCTATTGAGTAATAAAATTGCTACGGGAGCAGGTGTTCTTGTAGCTATATTAGGTATCATTGCAGTTGGAGCAGGTACTCTAACAGTTGGAGCATGGGCGGGTGAAGGCCCCCTTTTGAACAATTGGTTGATGAGGGCTAACTGTTGCCCTCTCTGCGAACATTGAAAATTGAAATATTTAAATAATTTAATTAAAAAAATCCAAATATATTTTATGCATTCTCCTTCAGTTTTAAGTTTAAAAATTGCGAAACTTGCGTCATTAGCTTATTTTAATGTGAGGAATTCAAAATTTTCATCGGATTTTCGATCCGAGGTCATAATAACTCGAATTTTCGATTCGAGGTCAGAATAATGTTTACATTTTTTGGGTATTAATTTAATATTAAAATATTATATTTTTTCGACGTTGTCCGATTTGACTCCAGATCGCACCGTTAGACTCATAATGATGTTCTGAATTTAATTGAACTATTTTTAAGTCATAATTAAGTTTAATTTAAATAGGTGAAATTTTGGATCTCACAAGGAGATATTTGTTGCATACGATTGTTGAAACCATTGCGGGGAGTGGTCAGCATGGACTGAAGGACGACTTGATACCCCCGTGGTCACTTGACCCGACCTGACTCACAACGTGGATCAAATCCGAGCATAGATCCATGGTGGGGCTCACTGGGATTGTTGGATCTGATCAAGATCCAATGGTTGAGATCAGATCTAGCGACTGCTTAAAGCCAGTCTTTGATCTCAACCTATTGAACAACGCGGCGGCCCAGATTGCCCGATATGGCTGTCTCGTGTTCAGGAAAAAACCACGAATCGCCCGCAAAAATGGTTTAAATCGTTGAAAAAGGAAAACTATATATTTTAATTAGTTCCATTTTTCGACCAATTGAGCTTCAAAAATTTCTATAATTTCCCCCTTATCTAATTTAGATGTAAGGAATTTAAAAATGAAATCAACTTTTTTATTACAAATTAATTTAAATTAGCTAATTTTTCATGTCAATAAATTAGCAAAATATTTAATATTAGCAAAATATTTAATTTATATAATCGAACTCCGATGGGTCCTAATTTTTTAATGTTAGGCCTAATGACACTTAGAACCTATTAGAAAAAGAATTATGACTTGATTTATCCTAAATAAAGCAGGATAACAACCTAAAGTTTTTACATAAATGTTATTAGCTAGCTCTTCACGATGTGGTTCTCTTCAAAACTCTAGTGTGACAAAACCTAGATTGAATTACATTGCATTAAATATAAATAAAGTAAGAAAAAGTTTTCAAAATATGGAGATTCAATAAATGTTGGAAGTGATTTTGTTTTCTTAATATGCCTTATTCCTCTGGAGATCCTTCTTCAAGTAGATTCTATTATTTATCATCTTAAGCCTTTAAGTTATCTTTGGTATATATATTATATCTTGATCACTGGTCATGACATTTAAGTTTCTCGATCATCAAAATATTTGATAAATCTGATGATCCGATCATCTAACTATTTGAGTGTGTAAAGTCTAATGCTATTATGATGTAAGAAAACTTCGTGAAACTTGACCTTCTTAGCTATTTAGATATTAATCTACATCACTGAACACCTCTCCATGCTAGAAGACTCTGGCTTGCTAATCCTTTGAAGTGAGCCTACTAGAAAGAGAGAGAAATATATATATATATATATATATATAAAAGATGTTACAAATAGTCCAGCTACTCTTTTCGCACTTAAAAGAGGTTAACAATGGATCTAATCTCGAAGATCATTCCCACTAGCTCAAATTCTTGAGAAATTGAGAGAAAAAATGTTGTTTCAATTTTTATAAGAATCAAGTTTATCTGCCAAAATGACAGTCAAACAAAATCTCAACGCGCGATTTCTCCCTCCACCCCGCCTCCCGCGTGGACCATGCCAAAGTGCACCGCACTTGCACCAATTTTTTGCACTTATTTTTATCATTTTGTTTTATGTGTAGTTGTAAAAATGACACCCAAACTAAAATTGGCAACTGCCATTTACCCCGTAGGCATGGGAAAAATATCAGGCCCGGCCCAAATCATCGGCCGGTCTGCCTACTATACAGTATATATTTATTTAAATAACAAGGTTGGGTTGGCCCGACCCAAATCCTCGGCCAGATTGTTCGGGCTCAATTCTAAGACAAAATCAGGCCCAGCCCATTATATACCTTACTAGGCCTGAGCAGCTTGGTCGGGCTAAAGATTTTTTATTTTTAATTTAACAGGCCGAAAGAATAAAAGATATTCTTGGATTATGTTTAGATTTGTCCGTACAAAATATTCCCAGAATAATAACTCTTATCAACTCATTGGAAAATAGAGGATTCTTATAAACCTAATATCATTTCATAAATCACAATTTGACTCGAAACATTTTGAGCTGACTCGAACTCGTTCGATTCGAGTCGGACTTAACTCAAAAATTTTGAGTTCGAGTTTGGGCTGACTCTACTCAAGCCAGCCCTACTTAAACAATATTGATCCACTTTGATTAAACCTTTAACTTTTGTATCATTTTATATTTGAATGAAATTTCCACATTAATTTGATTGTCACATTTAAATTTAAGGGATATATCATCTTCAATATCCCACTTATTATTAAAGTACTTAAAATTAATGTTTAACTTATAATAATTAAAATTCAGTGCTCAAAATTATGATTACAAATTTATTAAATATCAACAATTACCTAAAAAAAAATATATTAGATATCTATTAGGGCATATTTTCTTAAATGATTCTATAATTTTGTTTATATAAATAAAAAAGATGCCCAATTTTTAATAAAATTTTAATCATAATTTTAGTCAATAAATTTCATTTATTATGAATTAATTATTAATTTTAAATATTATAACAGCTTACTAAATAAATATCTTTTGTAATTATCAAGAAGATTTGATTGCTTAGACAGGAGCTTTATTTTCATCAAAAATAAAAAACATTTATTTGAAATAAAAAACTGTTTCCGCAAGAAATAAAAATAAGAACTTATATTAAAAATTATTATAAAAGTGTCAGAATATGACATTTTATATAATGCATTATTTTATTATGATTCGTCACAAAAACCCTATAAGTTTTAACGAAAGAAATAGAAAAAAATTACAATAATAAGTTTATTATTTCAGGAATATTTCCAAAACGTTTTTGTATGAAAAAACTATAGTGAATTTCTGGACTCTCTTCATCTTTAAATTGCTTTGTTGGATTGCAACTATTGTAGTGCTTCAACATCTCAATTTATAGACTTTTATAATTTTTTATAATAATTAAATAATTAATATACTTTCATAAATACTTAATATTCTTATAATGTCAAATCAGGAGTAATTTTAATATTTGATATCTAGTGCGGTTTAGTGATTTTGTTAGAAGAGCACAAAATTGAGAGAAATGGATGGTTTATACTCGTGTTATATAATAATCTCATCTAATCTCATCATATCTAGCCACCAAAATAATTGTTTTAGGTCCTGGTACATCTTAGTACTGCCTGGATGGATATGGTATCCAAAATTATGGCCCTCGACTAACACTTCTTGATGCATGGACTTAGGAATCCACAATCGATTACCTTGATAAATTACACCATTTCGCAATTGCAGATCATAACGAAAACCACCTTCGATATCTGCTTTAAGCTTCAAATACTCATCATCTTTGGTTTGCGAGATAGAGACATCTCGGTGGAAAGTGGGTTCCACATTAATATTTGCTAATAGCGAACTCAGCATATCGCCAATAGCTGGAGAAATCTCGAGCTTATGAAATTCAGGTTCTAAAGAACTGGATGCAATCTTAGAGGTTAAAGTAGCACGATGACTAAGAGCATCGGCCACTACATTCACTTTTTCTGGATGATATTGGATACTGAGGTCATAATCACTGATGAGCTCCAACCATCTTCTCTGGCGGCAGTTCAACTCTCTCTGGGTGAAGATATACTTCAAACTTTGATAATCAGTGAAAATTAAGCACTCCAGTCCGTATAGATAGTGGCGCCATATTTTCAAGGCAAATATCACGGCTGCCAGTTCAAGATCATGGACTGGATAATTTCACTCATGGGTTTTAACTGACGAGTGGCGTAGACAATTACCTTACTTTCTTGCATTAAAACACAACCTATACCGATTCCAGAGGCATCGGTATATACTTGATAGTTCAAACATTCTTTAGGTAAAACAAGAACTGGAGCGGTAGAAAGTGCATCTTTTAGAGTTTGAAATCCTTCATCGCATTCAGGACTCCAAATGAACGCTCCCTTAAAGGCTTGTTAGTATAGGCTTTTTATGACTCTCTATATTGGATAACCCCATACTAATAGTTATTTTATCATACTAAAAAAAAATTTAAACAGTGAACCATATGCAACACAATTATCCAAACTCCTTCAAATAATATTTTATATGGCATTAAAATAATTTTCTCAAAATTTTAGGATGATGAGCACAAAAGCATATAAAAAATAATAAAGAGATGTATCTTGTAACTTTAGCAGTAAAAAGTTGATTTGGTTCTGAACAAATATCCTTTGCATTATATTTTCATATGATTTAATATTTACTAAATATAATTATTTTTATAAGAAAATAAAGTTTTCTGTTTATTAAAAGGTCCAAAGTGATCAAAATGCTTATATGTTGGCTTGATTCAGACTAAATGAATCACAAACCCCAATTTGGATTTCTTAAGGGTACTAAAGTATTGCTAGAAGGTAAATATGTAAAATTTGGTGATTTGAAAGTGATTTAGGATGCATTTGGAGGCTCTAGCTAATTTTGGTTAAGTGCTTAGTTTGGGTTAGCTTGGGTTAGCCCAAATGGCCAAGTTTTGATTTCAAGATTATAAGTGCATATTATCAGTGCTAAAATTGTTGAGGTACCTTGTAAGAGTGTTGCTTCAGTTGGAAATAAATTTGGGGATCCGTAGGTCACTTTGGACTATGGGAGGTTTTGGGGTTAACCCAGGACGGGTATATTTGGCTAAGTGATTTCTAAAAGGACCACATCTTGATTTAGTGGTTTATAATGGTGAGTTCGGTCTCCTTAACATTTGCATGGTTGGTTAAGATCATTTTGATTTAGTTATTAGATTAACCTTAATTTGGGATAAGTTGGGCTAGCCAAAATTGGCTTGAATGGATTCAGTGGGTCTTTAAGCCCTAAAACTAAACTTGGGCTTCTTCTTAAGGTATTTGGAAGTGGTTTGAGCAATTAGATTGACTTAAGGCTTGAACATAAAAGTTTTGGGCTAGCTTGAGCTATTATAATTTGTCTCTTTTGGGTACTTAGGTTCCAAAGGAGATATTCGACATTTGAAAGGTTTAAAGGATTCAAAAAAAGTAATATTGGCCTGAATAATTCCCATAAAAGGGTATCAAAGTTGATTTTGGCTTAGGCCCATTTAGACTAGCCCAAATGGGTCCAAAATGGGCCTTTGGGCTTTTGAGGTCACAGGACCACATTTGGCACTCAAAATAGTCTTTTAAATCCATCAGCACATTTCTAGCTCATATACAGGGTATTGGGCTAGTTAAGTCAGGATCTAATTTGGGCTAGCCTGAGCTAGCCAAATTTGGTCAATTAGAATAATAATGGGAGTTTAGATTCTCAAAGTAACTCACTAGTATAAGAAGTTGATATAAAAAATGGGTGCTTCCATAAGGATGAAATGGGATAATTTAACCTAATATGGGTTTGGGCTACTTGACTAGCCTAAGTCTAGTAAAAAATTAGTTTTGGACATAGAGGGGTTATGGAGGCTTATTATTGGACTGTTATGACTCTAATGACTTATCTATAATGGGACTAATGGACATTGGGTTTACCAAATCAATTAGGTCGGGGACTTAGGCTAGCTCGGGCTAGCTTCAATTTGGTCAATAATTAAGTTGAGCCAAATGGGGTTATGGGGGCCCACCTTGGTGCTCACATGCCCTAAGGGGTCATACTGACCCATTGAATGGGATCAAGTCAGCCATAAGTGGGCTAGCCTAACCCGGGCTAGCTTGGATGAGCCCAATTGAGCCATATGGTGATTTAGTAGGTTTGAAAGCAATCAAATCACCGCACAAACTTTCTTGGGTAGAGGAAAGTCCTCGGGCAGCTGGGGAAACTTTAGGGATTGTCATCGGCGGCGGCGGCGGCGACAGAAGGGGAGGAGGAATATTCTCCGGTAAGAGCCAGGGAGGGGATTCTCGATGCTGGGCTCGGGCTCTAGGGGTTTGGCTGACCTTGGATGGGTTGTATTATTTGCTTTGTGCATCTTATTCATGGTCTTTGCATTTCTCTAATCTTATTACCCATAAACTATCACTTTATACATCATATAGTTCAGTTCATCGCAAAAAAATTTGTGGAAAGTTGGGTTCAATTCTATGGAATCTAAAAAATAATTTTTTTTATTAATATCATATCAGTATATTTTAAAGTTATACAAACCTTATCATGTATTTTTGTTTAAACTATGTATTTATTAGTATATTTGGACACATATGGCATTCTTCTAAATAGTTCTGAATTTCTACTTGAATGTCACTTATCAAATTATTTATTTAATACTTTTTTTGTTTTAATTTATTCACATTATTTTCATTTATGTCTTATTTTTGTTCATTTTGATGAAGAATATATATCAAAACTTATTCTTTAGGCATATCAATCAATTTATTATTAAACTTTATTAAATTGTGATTAATTTGCTATTTGATCAAAATATTTGTTGCATGATTAAGGTAGTCATTCTAAATTAAATTTCAAGAAAAAATTATCTAAATCTTTTATTAGATGATAACATATTTTGACTTCAATTTTATTATCAGTTTGACATTCTAGCACAATTAATGCATCTATATATTGATAATAATTGAAATTCACTAGTCAAAATTATAATTGCTAAGAATAAATATTAGAGCACCAAAAAAAATATGGTAATATTTTTCAATTTAGAGTTTCATGCATAACTTTCAACAATTTGTAGGGTTTATTAAAAAAAAATTAAGTTTATAATTTAAGTAAAATTTATTAATATTTTATTATCTCACTTGAACTTGCATTTATGCTTGGGATCTGATAAGAATAACAGCGGTGCTCAATTTGTTGATCAAAGAAAATATAAAATATGATATTATTGAGATCAAAAACGTGGACGGCAGGATTCGAACCTGCGCGGGCAGAACCCACATGATTTCTAGTCATGCCCGATAACCACTCCGGCACGTCCACCAGCTGTAAGCTAAATCATATTATAGTATTATATTTATTTGTACGCCCTATTTAAGTCACTTTTTCCTATGAGGGTGTATTATAAAACCATACCAAACCCTTGTTTAAGAAATTAAAGTAGTAAAGAAGAAGAAGAAACTCTTTCTCTAATCTTTAATGGAGTAATATAAAACTTAGTAAATTTGATTAAAAGTTTATATTCACATTGGTGCTCATGAGTTCTGGCAACTAGTTTACATTTAAATATCTATTGAAATATTTTTCACATTGTCATAGTATGGATTATGCGGTGATTACTTGTTATAAGCTTCATTCAGAGCTCAAACTTTTATGACTACAACATGCTTATGTGGATCAAACCCCACAACATATTGAAGTTGTTGTTCATTCATCTAGGTTAGTTTAATGGATCAAGTTCTTCGGAATGATAAAGTTATTGTTCATATGTCGATACTTACTTGCCAAATTATCATAAACATAGAAATTTGAACTATTTTATCTATTGAATAAATATGATAAATTTATTTGGCCAAAGAAATAATTGAGTATTGTAAGAATTTGATTATTGGGCAATTGTTCTTGTTATCCAAAAATATAACATCTATTTTTTTATAGGAATGATAATCACAAACATAAATGTGTTATATTTAAGAAATTGAAAATGCATTTTCAATTGTCTTAGGGCATTGAGATGAGGATGCCCCAAATAGATATAAAAGTTTTATATTTTTATATTTTTATATTTTTATATTTTTATACATTGTTCATTGCTTTTATATATATATATATATTTGTGTTATGTGATTAAAAATTTCTAATTATATTCATTTTTACATTAATATCTATTTTGTATATTAGAAATTATATTTTTTGAGTTAAGAAGAGACAAGAGCACAAAATAATTTTTATATTAGTTTGAATAGATTTTCATATAATTTAAATGATTAAAATTAGTTTATTAATTAAAATTACGGTTAGCGTGATCTATGCCATCGGATTGGTCGATCTGATCCAACAGTAGACTGCGTGATGAATCTCTATTGTCCAATCGGCTAACATGATTTGACGGTAGATAGACAGAATAAATATCCATTACCATACTGGTGAATCTGATCCAACAATATATCGGCGGGATTCTCTTCTATGGTTTGATCAATAACCCCAGTCCGAAGGAAACAAGTCGAACAACGGATGAAATATTAGCTGTTGAATCAACGATCTAAGCTATTGAATCAACGATCTAAGCTGTTGAATTAGCAATTTGATCCAACAACATAGATTAAGTCATGAAGATTTTTATTTTATTTAAAATTGCAGGATTTAATCTTGACCATCATATCAACAAATTAGATACGAATGTAGGTCGAGTGCACATAAATCTGCGTGCTAATTGCAGTACTCAGATATGATCTGATTCAATATGATGGCTACTAATGGTTGACTTAGCCATACGGCCCGACCGACCGGACTGACCAACTCAATGAATTGTTCTTCCTCATCAAGAACACCGACGGACATCAAATCATAGGTCAATTTTGATCTTTATATAGTCAAAATGAAACACAATAATAAGAGAAACACAATGAAACTTGAATCATGGCCTAAAACAATGATGATTAAAATGCAGAATTTACTCAATCAAATGATCCATTCAACTGGTTTCTTTGAAATCATCTTTTCTCAGGCTACATTTTTATACTAATTTTGTCTTGGTAAAATATTGCTTTCTTATACAAAATTTCAACCTCAATCAGCTCACCAATGAGACTCTTTTATGTTCGTTTTTATTTATTTCCTGATAATTTGAAATTACCATTATGACCACCTCAATTTCTAATGATTTGTTCTTGCTCTAAGCACCCGATTTTGAAGGTTTAATCTCCACCATCCACTGCATGTTTACTCCATCGTATCCCTTGATCCCTTAGCCAATCCTACATACAAAGTATCTATATTTGAACCTATTTAAACCCCTTCCACTAATATCTAATGCTCTCCAGCCCTCTCAAATCCCATTTTTTCAATGCTCCAAACATTATATCTCATCTCTCTTTTCTCTTCTCTCAAAATCAGCCCCATTTCACTATTTTGATTAGTATTACCCCTAAAGTGCAAATCAAACCTCCAAAATTGGAACCCAAGTCCCCAACATCATTCTCTACAACTTTAAAGGATGTACAAACCGTTGAGCAGTAAAAATTTAAAAATGAGAGGAATCCCTTTTGCCAGTTAAAACTTTAGAGCTACAAAGCTTCTGCCACTGTGGTTCAAATCAAGTGTTCTTAGACTTGTTGGAACCCTCTGAACCTCCTCTTCAATTGGGTATCTATATTGGACCCATTCCTTTGATTGTATAAGAAGTTTCTCCATTCTCCCAAAATTTATTTAAAATGTGGCATCCCTTACAATGATTAGGTTCATGATTGGGCTAGCTCAAGCTAAATATAGGTTAGGCTAGAGCCATAATGAGTTAACGAGGATTCAGTTAATCCATCCCTAGCCCTACTTGACCTAGATTTGAAAAAATGTGGATAAGTGGCCATGAAACTCCCATGGAATTAACCCAAACACTTCCTAGCTATAGCTAAAGAAACCTAATCTCTACTTAAGCATTTAATTACTCATTGTATTAATAAAATTCTAAGTTTATTAAGATGTTTTAAGCCCTAAGAAATCATATTATAAAGCTATCTATGATGAAACCCAAAGTGGTACACACACACACACACACTTTCTCTCTTACATGAGCACCCACTTAAATATTGGGTTAACCATGGCTAGCCATGGATTGAATCAACCATGACTAAAGTAATCAATGGAATGTTAGTGGCTCACCCTCAACTTGGATTTGAGTTTATATCTTGCCATAATGAGATGGAAGTAAGGGTGCTTTACCATTCATAATTTTAAACACTTGCATGAAGGGCCAAGCCTTTAATCTATGCTATAACTTACTAAATTATTAATGAAATTCCTTCATTAAGATGATATAAAAAATGAATGTAAACTATTTGGAACTTGATAAGGTGAACTTGAATGCATGAGTTCTTAAAGCACTCCCACATGCACATAATGAATAACATTTAATCACACATTGAGAATATAACCTTGGGAGTCTATAAATAATAAATCTACTCAATGATTTAGTAAAAATGAAACTTATAATGATACAATCATTAATTAATTATTTTAGGTCTTGTCTTGGTTTGGGAACCTCCATACAAGAATATAATAAATCCTCCTCCAATACCCAAAATTAGCCCTCATGGTCACATTCTTATATACTAAACGCTCGGTCACCCAAACAAAGGACCACTCACAACTTTTTAGCTCCTAATTCACTCACAATTAACATCAAAAGTAAAGTAAGACACATTACCATGAGCATACCCTCACTTAAAACAAGGCACTCTTTTAGTAATCCTCTTGATAAATAAGGTGTCCCATAATAAACTCTTGTACCCAATCAAAGTGATATGCTTCCTTTAAGGTGGTGCGATGTCAAATAAACTCTTATGTACGCACCCCTAGTCTTGTCAATCCCTCCATATTATATGCATATCAGCATCATGAATGGCACTAATATGATGGTGCAAACACACGATTTATTGACCCCTAGATCAATCTAAAGTATCTCACTTGAACTTATGGCTAATCAAGTTAAAGTTGGCTAGTAAGTGATACCTAGGCTGACCTTGTTTCAGCTGAGGTAAATGCCCACTACTTGACCTACATGATTACCAAAACCTTAATCATGAGAAATTTAGGACCATATTAGTTGTATAATATTACCCTTAAACCAAATCTTAACATATGCATGCATGAGAGTGTGTGAAAATTGACTAGCTAGCAATATTAGTTAAGGTTCACACCTAACCCCCTACTACTCAAGGCTAGCCTCAAAGGCTAAGTTTATTGGTACTATCACACTTATTTATACATTTATAGTATCATAAACTAATTAACCCTTTAGACCCATTCCATAGATTCGATTAAGCCTTTAAGATCATAGGACCCATGTGCCCTGGCATGTGCCCCGACTTGCTTATCAACCTCCCTTAAGCCCTATAATTGGGACCCTTGTAATCTTAACCCCATCCATTGATCCTAAATGATAATAGGTATCTAATTAAGTGATTTACCAAACTTTGAATCCATATAAATCAGCCCTATATGCTCACCAAATCTTGGGAGATCATATCACCCCTTTCCTTTCTCTTAAGCACATAGGACTCTAAGAAGTAATAAACTAGAGGCACACAATGTTGCATAACCTTGCTGATTGAATTTCAAGAAACATAAATTAAATTATTAAATACCCAATGGAACCATAAGGATCGCCTAGAACCATTGGTATATAAGCTTAGTCCCCACTAGCCTAGATGCGCTCACTGGAGTACCTCATGAGTCACCTTCACATAAGAGCACTTTCTCACTCATTTTTCAATTCAATTATGAACACTTAAGATTTTTAATATGTTTGGACAAACACCAATAGTGAATTAATCTACTCATCATAAAATGGTGAAGGGTAAATTGCCCACTAACCCATCTAAGATAGTAATCTCCCATGACAAAAAGGTGAACCACAAATCTTGAATACATATCACCTCACTATAATATAAAGAATTATACAAATATAACTAAGGATAATCCCCATTAGAATGATGATAATAGATAATTCAAATAAAAAACTACAAGCTTTAAGAATACCCTGAAATTGGCTTTAAGATAAAAAAATGATTAGGCGCACACATTTACACTTAGAGCACCAAAATATAAATATAAGAAAATAAAACTAAGATACTAACACATCTATATGTGTATATACAAGGAGAAAAGAAATATCAAGATGGAAAGAAATGTGCATTTCTATGGGTGCTAAGATTTATACTTAAGCATGCCTATATACAAACCTGTGTAGAAATAAATATACTTGTTTACTCATTCACAATATACCTATATTAGCCCACTAACATAAGATTAAGGAAAGCTAACCCTAGTAATTACAAATATATATATATATATTGAATTATAGATTTTTTGAAAAAGTAATAGCACTTTATGTCACTATTGAAAATTAGTAAGACAATTTTTTAAATATAATTAAAATGTTATTTTCTACTTATTATGATTGCTCTGAGATATGCATGAATATTTGTACTCGCCACCATTGACTTTTTAGTAGTATTCATACATCGCATACTTGCATTTCAGGCACTTTTGCATTTAGAATTTGTCAATTTCTTATATGAGTTACATGATATGCATTAAATCTCGAAGGCTAATATAAAATAAATGACACTGGGAAGTCTCAAATCAATATAAATATATGGACTAGGTGTATCCCTGAAGAGATAAGAAAGACTTGTAATAACCCATGATAAGAGCTTTTGCATGTAGAATATAATAAAGACAGTAAGTAAACAAACCCAGTAAATGTACCAAGGTATCATATCGTCTAAACTTGAGTGTCTACAAGTTATGATAGCCATTTCAAATTGAGACACAACTTTAACATGTAGCTTAATTTTTATTACATTTTCTATTATGCTATTGCATATGAGATAGTTCTCTTGTCATTGACATATGAAACATTACTTTGCATCTAATATGACTTGCTTAGATGACATGAATATTTTTTGTGAATCCTCTAGCATTATTGATCTTACATATTTAATTGATCGACACAAGTTGAAAGTTGTTATATAAACACAATAATATCCAGTTGATTATTTACAACAAATGGTATCTTTGTACTCTCATGCAAATACACAACATATTTCATCTCTTGCATTCAAATTGATTGTATGTCATTTCATTTTTTAAAATATAATTACAAGTCACTTTAATATTCAAGTATTTAGACCATTATAACTTGATTTGGTTCTCTAACACCCATCATATATCAAGCTTGGAAACACTATGAGCCATTCGAAGAGACAACTGTGGAGCCATCGGAAGGTAAGAAATTGAACTTTGCTATCGCTTAATTCATCGAACTTTGGGATAGTTTATTATTTTTGGCTAATGATTTTGAATTCATATAAATATTTCATTTGATCAGCTTGGTGCCTCTATCTATGGTTTATCTCTTTATGCCTGCGCTTCCTTGCAAGCTTTGTAAGTTGCATGGGTTGAGGCCATTAACAATCCTTACCATTTATTCAAGATCTAACCTTTAGCTCCAACACCAAATTATCTTGTTAATAATATCCTAGAATAACAAAAAAGGAAAAAGAATTAAAGAGAATAAATTTATGCAAGTAACACAATAGCAACAACTCTTTTATTGCCTCACATGACTAGATATTCATAACTTCCAAAAGCATCATCAAATTCTTAGAATTTCCAAAATTTCAACTAGAATGATTAGTACTTTCTGTCTGTCCTCAATCCATAGATATAGTTATATAACCACACATCTATGGCACAAAATTTCCCTTTTTTTTCAAGGCATGGAAAAATGCTCCAAGTACACAGCCAAGCAGTTGAGTCTGCACATATCACTCAAGTGCCCTTTTGAGATGGTTAATTCAGCAATTTTCATCTCAGCAACTCACTTGATTGCTCACAAGACCATCTAGCAACAGTGAAATCACTTATTTTAAATATCCTTGACTTGTGTCAAACTTCTTGTAGCCACCCCCACAACATAAGTTCTTGATTTGGAGGTCAAAAAGCAGCTCCCTCTGCATATGGAAAGTTCTTAACGATTCCAAGCCTGTTTTCTACATGTTCAGCCTTATTATCCCATTTGAAAACCAATAAATAGAGGAATAATTTGTCACTTGCTTATGATAGAAATTCACAAGTTCTGATGTAGTTACTGCTCCTGAGATAATAGCTCCTATTTCATCCATCCCTTCTGTTTTAAATGTAATTCATAGCCCATTTTCACTAACATCCTAACGACTCAAAAGTCTGATTTTAGTGCAGAGAATGTGGCGTAACCGTTGTATATAAGACATAAGTGCTAGAAATGTTAAAAAGTAAATTTTTTCTCCTGCTTCATATCGATTATTATCCAATAAACATATATTTATCTAGCAATAATCAAATATAAACAAATTGAAGGACTTCTAATGGTCAAAATTAAATGTAAATACAAAAAATAAAAAAGGGTAAGCAATTCACTTCACAAGTTTTTTAGAGCACTGCTACAATATGAAATGAGTAATTATTACCGTGTAAAAGAAAAATTAGATCCACACACTTATTCCCATTGCATCTCCCTCCAAATTTTGTATTGCTCTCATATTTATAAGGATTTAGAACATTTTTTACGTATCATAAAATTTATTTTTTTCTTTATTTATTCATATTTTGCTGCCCAATCTGAATTATGCTTGAAATAAACCGGAAAATTAAGTGTGCAAAGGCTTTTAGAGAAATATTTTTGAGGAGTACCCACCAGCCAGCAGTGAGAAGGAGAATGCTCACTTGCCCCCCTTCTTTCGCTTAGGAAGTCCGGCGCAATTAGGGCAGTACCATTTTCCCTTTGGTGGCTCCTTCAAACCGACACATCCGTAATGAAACCACTCGATCTTGCACTGCGAAAACAGGTTATTAGTTTCTGTAATACAGTGATCATAGTGATAAAGGGAGGCAAGATAGTTACATCAGGGTTATCACAGGCAACCATCTCCCCATAGCTAACTTGCTTGCAGAAGCAGTAAGTGGGCTCATTTGGGTCAATGGGCAGTTCCAAATCGATGTTCAGTGGTGCCTCCGCCATGCCTTGCCGGGCCCTGTAAATAAGCCAAACTACAAACATGAGTTCCGTCACAATGCCCCCAAAACAGAGCCCAATGGGAAGGCCTCATGGGTGGCTTAAAAATACTGTTGGTACAATGCATTTTCAAGTGAACCAATGCCGTTTATCTTTGTGAATTTTTCTCTGTCTTTTTTCCACAAAATCCTGCTCACCAGAGTCCTTACTTTGGGCTAGAATGAGGCACCATTTTTTTTTCTAGGTGCATAGGTGCAACGGAAAAAACTGAGAGGTAGGGACAAATTTACATACTTCTTCCGGCCGCCCCTTCCGCTTGAGCCGCTGGTTCTTCCAGGTTTTGCTGTGATATCAGGGGTGCCTCCAGTAGATGAAGTAGTGGCCGCAAGCTCCCTTTCTATTTTGTACAGGCAGATGTAAAAAATTATGGATTATTACACACGTAGCTCTTTGCAATATTTATATCCAGTGTCCAACTTGTAATATTTATGGACAAAGCATTATCATTGCGATGAGTTGAAATTCTACTAGTTATAAATAGATACGGGTGCCATGCACATTAGAATCGACAAGATAATAGTAGTGTTTCTAGTAAATATTATAATTTGGGTGCTGGATATATATATTATAAAGTTTTATTTGTTAAACAAGTAAAATTCCAGAAATGATTGAATAAGCAAGCATGAAACTAAAAAACTATAAGGACTTTGTTAAGCTTCGTCTATGCGCACCTAGCCGAAGTTCTTGCATTTTTCTCAAGTACTGGTCAAGCTGCTGGATATGGGCATCAACCTGCATATGTTTAGATGTGAATCAATATAGCATGATGAGCACCATGTACAACAGTGGAGAATAAATCAGGGACATAAAAGGCAAATAAACTGCCTGACAGTTAATAGTCTTGTGTAAATGCAGCAACACAACACAACATAGTTTTAATTACTATCAACAATTGTTCGCTTAACACTAGGTGAACTAGTCTCCAACATGAACCTGTCAAACTTCTTGCACCGCTGTCTCAGTGCTTGTTTTGATCCACACAAGCCTTCTTAAGCAGGCTCACCAAATTCTCCTTATCGCCGTAACATATAAATTTCCTCCAATTCACCATGGAGGAACACTGTTTTTGTGACATCTATCAGTTCTAAATGCAAATCTTCACTCGACACTGACAAACTATCAGCATTTTGACTATGAAGAGAAGATGATGGGGACCATCTTCGAAGCGGGTCCCGCCGCCGAGCCCGCCCGGACCCATACCGGCCTTGATATTTCAGTTTTATTTTTATGCATTTATTTTCGTCCGTTTCAATTTTATTTTCGCATTTATTTTTGTCCGTTTCATGTATTGATCGGAGGGACGAATATTAGCCCTCCGATCGTTTATTAAAAACACTCTAAGGCTAGATTGCTTTGAGGATAATATAAATACCCAATATTTGTATGTTAATTTCAGTTTTGATAAATAGAAATTCTGAGTTTTCTCCAAACAGCGAGAACGGCTCTTGTTTCCCCCGGGAAACCCTAGTTTCCAAATCTTCCCTCTCCAAACCCTAGCAGCCACCTTCCGGACCCCTCCCCTTGCTGCCTTTGGACTTCTCTCTGCAGGACAGCCGCTGCAACCACCCCAGTCGCCGCTGCCCGATCGCCGTTGCCCGAGCGCCGCTGTCCAGCCGCCGCTGCCGCTGCCCAGCCGTTGCTGCCAGCCGCCGTTGCCGCCCAGCCGCTGCTGCCAGCCGCCGCCGCCACCGCTGCCCAGCCGCTGCTGCAGCAGCCACCACTGCCCTTGCTGCCGCTGCCTGCTGCCGGCCACCACTCGCCGCTGCTGCCCCAGCTGTCGCTTGCCCCTGCCGCCGCCGCCGCTGCCCCAGCAACCGCTGTCCAGGCGCCTCCATTGCCCAGCCGTCGTTGCCCTAGCCGTTGCAAGAAATCTACTCGGATCCCCCTTCTCGCTCCCGGTTTAAACCGGCGTGTGTTCGTTCTTCCCCTACCTTAAACTGAATTTATTCAATTAATTTATTGTGCGATTTTCGGGTAGAAATTATTTGTAGGAGCGCAAATCTAGATCCGGTCGCTGCGAGTGGTTTCGGAACGGAAACGCCTCCGAACACACCCGCATGGCAAGTACAACTCGAAGTGCGAGTTACCTTTCCGGACCGGAGCCTTTCCTTTGATCCGGAACCGGTGCCGACCGCTCTTCCTGTTCGTGGCTCAGGACACCCATTGCCAACGAAAGTTATTTTCAAATTACTGTGAAATCTTCCACAGGTAAATGCTGAAGCTTAATTGATCTAAAGCGGCTGCGCGAAAAGTGCTTAAATTTCTAAATACATCTTAAAGAAAAATATCCGCATTCACAAGCATTCACAAACCCTAGGATTGCATTAGAGCCCGACAACACCAAACCCTAGTGTTGCCCTGCATCAGAAGATCTCCGTATAGTCCGTTCCTTCAATCTATTGGAAGCCCTTTACAATCAATATAGCTTTGTAGTGATGTGTTTTTTTCTCGCAAGCAACTTCATCAGATCCCTTATCTGATTGGATGTGAATCATTACATCTCCTGCTCCATTGCAAGCTCCCACTTGCTCGAATCCTCCCCTTGATTTGACCTCCTCTAAGCTCTCAAGCTCACCGCCATCAGTCAACAATAAATAAAAGAATGAAATTGTATATCGTTCCGGAGACCGTGATATCTTGGGACATCTCCTCAACTACACATGGAGTTGGAGGTTCGACTTGAACCTTCTCATTTGCTTCAACTTTTTCTTTGGGCTCAGTTGTGGCCTCGCATTCAATGTACTCATATGACGCCCCTGAATCTTAAACCTTTAGGCTATTCTGATCCTTGTACATCTCCTTCCCATTAAAGATAATGTTCTTGCTATTGTTCATCCCAAAATATGTATCCAATCTAATCTGAGTCATAGCCAATTAAAGACATTTTGTTGGCTTCAGATCAACTTGGTGTGATCCTTTGCATCAAAATGTGCACATATACTGAGCAACCCAACACTTTCGAGTGTGAGAAATCCCCTCCTTACCACTTCACTTCTCAGGCAATTCTTCCATAATGGCATTAACAGTTTGTGGTTGATCAGGTAGTCTATTATGTTCATAAAATCAACTCAAAACTGCTGGGAAAAAATGACATGCAACCTCATGCTTCTAGCACACTCCATGATTGTCCGGTTCATCCTTTTTGCAACATCACATTGATGTGGTGCACTTAATACAGAGAATTCTCTACTGATCCCCCATTCGGCGTAAAACTTCTTGAACTACTTATCATAATACCCGGTGCTATGTCAAATTTCAAACACTTCAATTTGAATTCAATTTTATTTATTACTGAATCTAATTAATTCTTAAATGCTTTAAGCACATCTAACTTGTGCTATAAGAGACACCCACAGCTTACAATTGTGGTTATTAATGAAGATAACAAAGTATTGTGAGGCCCCCAATGAAAAAAATTCAAAGCTAGACATATATTCTAGCTCTAAATTCTGCAATTTGAGTTCTCTCCCAATTTTTATTAAACTAACTTTCTTTAGTTTATCACCCAATACACAGTCTTCACATAAATTCAAATCAAGTGATTTTAAACTTGAAAGATTATCCGTGAAAGGAGAGACTTCAATTCTCTTGTTTATATGTTCGAACCTCCAGGGTTACAAACTTGTTCTCTGCAATCGATGACGATGAAGCAACTGACGCTTTATTGATCAGGTAAAGTGCCCCTTGATGCACCCTTCAGCTGTCACTCTTTCTCTTGATAACCTTCCAAAAGTGGTGTTATCCTAGCTCAAGCCAATTGGCTCGCCGAGACCAAGATTTGCTTCAAATCTAGTATGTGTCAAACATCCTTTAGCTGCCAAATGGAACCATTCAGCAACCTGATTTCAATATCTCCTTTGCTAATGATATCACATGTCTTGTCATCTCCCAAGTATACTTCCCGGTGGTCACCTGTGACATAAGATTTAAACATGCATTTGAATGGTGGGGCATGAAACTGCGTGCCTAAATCTACTGCCAAATATCAGTGCATCTGGGGGTTCATTATGATATTTGTTGCACCAATGTATCCAACAACTGCTATTTTCTTGGGAGCCATATTGTCCTTCCGGTGACCCTCTTTACCACAATTCTAACATTTGACACGAACTTTGGACTTGAACTTTCCCCTCCTGGATTTAGATCGGTTGTAATTCACATTTCGGTTCAGGATTCTTCATCTTCCTTCGATGCTCAAAGCTGTAGTAGATGCTTCTCAATTCAATCTCCTCCGAACCTCTTCGTTAAGAGTCAAACTAACAATTTCATCAAATTTCAATGTAGCAATTCTTGACAAATACTCACAGATGCGATAAAATTGTATCGGTTGTTAGGCAAATATGATAACAACAACAACAACGTTGATTTCATCCTCCAAATTAATACCTGTTGAACTTAACTGGATCATCACAGTATTGAAATCATTCTGAAGTTCCACCACCAAGCTGTTGTCTACCATTTTCAAAGTCATTTCATCAAGATCTTATCAGATGCTAATAGTTTCTTCATATCTCCCATCTTGATAAATTGAGCATTCAACTTGTTGAGTTTTTATCATGAATGTCTAGGTAATGTTGCATTTGTTCCTAAACCAAACAAGACAATTAATCATGGGCTCCGACAGTGTCAACATTATCATCTTTTGCACATGCTCTGCGTCAGATTGATCCTCTTCATCCATCCTTTTGATTGTCATAGTGGATGGGTAGTTTTGATTTCTTGATCTTTCGTATACTCTTTGGGTGGGAGTGCTGTGCTCAACCATGCGAGCTGTTTCGACCAACAAATTTTCTTCAAAATAATTTTCATCATCGACACAGAGCACCTACATATCAATTGTATGTCCATTAATGAGCCATTTTTTCCAGTGATTCACAAGGAATGCTGATCTAGATTCTAAAAATTCTACTTGTTCTTCTTTATTATATGTTTGTTGGGAACTTTCAAGATCATCATCTAAATGCTCATAACGTTCACCAACATTTGTTTTTTATATTGATCTTTTTGAAACCCAAGCCTTATAAAATTGTGGATCTTCAAAATTTCTTCTTGGATGTCACACCTTAGACCTAGGAGCTTCACATGCTGAATCTTCAAGCTTCTTGGCATCTGGATGTGACAAGTGAGTGTTCATTGGATATTCATTTTGGCACACATCGTCTTATATCATTTTATTAATCAAGTTGGTTCTATGTTCATAGATGTGTCTTGCACATACCTGAGCGAGTTTGTTGGCCCTTAGCTTTAGTAAGAGGTTTAACTTCAACTCTTCCATGGTTGTCTTTCCTTTACTGCTTTTAGGACCATGTAAATTTTTAAGGGAATGTGGTCCTTCTTAGATGATACTGCTTATTATTGCACCTTTGTGAAAGGCCTCATAATAACTATTTTAAGGTCCTCAATAGCAACCCAACTTGGAGGCTGATATACGGTTGAGACTGGGATTCTTGCTCATGCAATCATCTCTTCTTGGACAATTGGAGCTGCCTCTGAATTTTCAGCTCTCAATTTAACATTGGCCTTTCTTCTAGCCTTTCTTGATAATTTAGAATGTGATGCAATTACACAAATTTCCCCCTTAAACAAACTCCTCTAAAAAGTCACTCAAATAAACATCAAAACTATAGCTCTCTCGTTGACAACATGATGTCCATCAAGGTTTTTAGCTTCTTTTTTTGTATTGATTGAAAGACAATCTTGAGAAGACAGATACCCTCTTTGAGGGAGTATCGGCTATTCTTCTTGTAGTCACAACTCTTCTACATTCTAACAGATTCAGATTCATGGCATTAGGGCGTCCACCTTGGGCAACAAACATGTAGGAATGGTTCGCTTAAAGACTTCCTTAGCCGATGCCTTTATTATAATCGGCTCGACTTTGGGTTAAAGACTAAGCAGAAATTAAAAATTTTCAGCAAACATCTCCACCTTCTAAATTAGGCTTCAAGAGTAGAACTTTAGTAGAATAGGTTTAAATCTTAACCAAGCATTCCCCTAGTAGATGATCTTGTGTTTAACTAGTTCTATGAACTACAGTTTCTTATAGGTGCCAGTCCCTGTAGTGTTAATTATATGTCCTAACCAATTAGAAAAGAATTCTAGATTGAGTATAATTATCTTTCGGCATGCAGCAAAATGAGGGGCATACAGATATAACTGATCAAGATCCTGTGGTTCCATCATTCCACGTTGACATATGGTCCAATTTGCCAACACTAGATGGAATGTTACCTATAACGTCCAAGAATTCTGATTTGCAACCATTAGTTATCTCATCTCAATATTCTGAGCAAATTTGGTGGTATTTGTGGGAGGCTTAAATATTAGGTTTTAGTTTCTTTCAGATTTGAGATTTACATCCGTTGTAATACCCAACTTGATTTCAGATAGGGCTTATTTCCATTGGAATGCCTGAGTTTAGTTTAGGATATGTCTTATATCCAATGGAATGCCAAAATTCATGTTTAGGATGGGGTTTGCATCATCTAAATGCCAAAAATTTTATTTAAAAAAGGGCTTCATCTACATAGAATGCCCAAGTTAGTGGACCCTATAGTCTTATCATTTAGACAAGGTGGCTTGATGCACATGTATTCAATGTCATTTAGATCTCCATAGATCAAATCACATAACTAAACATTGCTTTGGTTATGGTCAAACATTTGGACATTAGACTATTCTATCTTGATTTGGTTCAACTAGGATCTTTTAGATCTAAGAATCATGTAATTTGGTTGTTCACAACTCAACTAGTACAGTTTGAATCGACTAGGAATTGTGAGCTTTAGAAATAAGATAGTCTTATCAATTGGGTGGGTCAGAAGTTCAGCATGTCAAGTTTTCGACTATAGAGCCATTAGGATCGATTTAGGATCACATAAACCCATTAGAAATATTGTAAGTCAGCTTAGAGTAGTTCATCTAAGATCATCTAGATCTTACTTATAACTAAGTACCCTTGGCTTTCTTTGTGCTGTTTTGTTATAAATTCTTTTACATGCACGATTTTTGCTATTTTAAGCACTAGATCATCTCTTTTAAATGTGTTTTTTGTAATTCATTCACATGGTTCATGATATTGATCATTTTTATTTTGTGTGTAGATTGCAAGCAAAGGGTAGCAGGTGCTTGGCACTCTCAAGTTCAAGACACTAAGTGGTACAAGGTGATCTAAAAAGAAAGTTTGGGAGCTCGCTCATATGGGAGTATTGAGAGTGTAACTTTTATAATCAGCTTGAGATAAATGTTTGTACATTTGAGATATGAAGAGTGCATAACAGTATTGTAACTGAAATGTATCTCGTGAGAATAGCTTTCCTTTTCTTTTCTTTTCTTTTCTTCCTATGTTGTTTATATGGTAGTGACAACACTTGTCAACATTTAGCAATCAATTTATTTATCCTAGTGCGGCGATTAGGCTTAAAGTGTATTTCTGAATACATATTTAATGTTTCATTTATGCTTATGATTAATTAATCAGTCTAATTAAATAATATATTGGTAATCTTATATTTTTAAGCAATTAATAATGTAATAATTAATTAATAACTTAATTCTTATATTACTTAATTACCAATATGATTAATTAGCAATATTAATTTAATCATTAATCTAATTAATTCTATCAAAATATTTTTAATATAATTGGTCAAAAAGAGCAATGGTACACAGATCTTCACATATATACGTACATGTACCCTGCACATATGGGAAGTTTTATAAGTGAACAAGGGATGATTAAAGTGAGCAATTTCCGAGTTATTTGTGAGCAGTGGTTCCAAGCATCGATTCCAAGTGGCGGTTCGCAGGGTCGTGGGAGGCTGAGTGTCGAGGTCACAAATCAACAGAAAAATATTCGGTTGCTTGTATCCACCGATCCTTCAAATGATCAAATGGCTACGCTTCAAAAGGCGTCGCATTAATCAGAAATTCTCACCTTCCACGTGTAGCCGACAATCGGCCCCGCTCTCCACGAGATAATTGCGTACGAGGGCCTACATTTCTGTAATTTTTGACCTAATAATTTTGTTAGATTTTCTCTTTTGGTTGATATACACACTTGAGCTAATGATGACTCGCTTGAAAGCCACAGGTGGCAGAATAACTTCAATTGGTGTGCTAGCTTCGCTTCTAGTTGGCACATTTTCCTTAAACAATCAAAGTGCATTTTCAAACTAGTGTCGACTGACACAATGAAGTAAAAGATCACCGTGACATAGCTTGTTATTGTGATTGCTTATCGAGACGTGTTAATGCCAATTCATTTCGCTTGCTCGTTCCACTGTTCATTTCTAATATTCAGGTGGCAGAGACCTTGTTAGATGCCTCAGACCGAGCCTTTAGAGAAGATTTGGGACGACCTTGATAGGTACAATCCCCTTGGACTAACTCAAATACAGAACCATCTATATTGGCATCAAGAGACACTATTGAGCCAGGACATTTACAATAGGATTTCCACTCACTCTCCTCGTCTGGATCCCTCAACCCTGGAGACTCCCACAGGTTATGATCCCATTAGTTGGATAGTCGAAAAGAGGCTAAGTCATGGAGATTCTCATATGTTGGAAAGAAATGCATATAGCATGAGCTATGGGTTCATTAATCTAATTAATTCTATCAAAATATTTTTAATTTAATTGGTCTAAAAGAGCAATGGTACACAGATCTTCACATATATACGTACATGTACCTGCACATATGGGAAGTTTTATAAGTGAACAAGGGATGATTAAAGTGAGCAATTGCCGAGTTATTTGCGAGCAGTGGTTCCAAGCATCGATTCCAGGTGGCGGTTCACAGGGTCGTGGGAGGCCGAGTGTCGAGGCACTAATCAACGTAAAAATATTCGGTTGCTTGTATCCACCGATCCTTCAAATGATCGAATCGCTACGCTTCAAAAGGTGTCGCATTAATCAGAAATTCTCACCTTCCACGTGTAGTTGACAATCGGCCCCGCTCTCCACGAGATAATTGCGCACGAGGGCCTACATTTTTGTGATTTTTGACCTAATGATTTTGTTAGATTTTCTCTTTTGGTTGATGTACACACTTGAGCTAATGACGACTCTCTTGACAGCCACAGATGGCAGGATAACTTCAATTGGCGTGCTAGCTTCGCTTCTAGTTGGCAGATTTTCCTTAAACAATCAAAGTGCATTTTCAAACTAGTGTCGACTGACACAATGAAGTAAAAGATCACCGTGACATGGCTTGTTATTGCGATTGCTTATCAAGACGTGTTAATGCCAATTCATTTCGCTTGCTCGTTCCACTGTTCGTTTAGAATGTTTTGGTGGTAGAGACCTTGTTAGATGCCTCGGACCGAGCCTTTAGAGAAGATTTGGGACGACCTTGATAGGTACAATCCCCTTGGACTAACTCAAATACAGAACCATCTATATTGGCATCAAGAGACGCTATTGAGCCGGGACATTTACAATAGGATTTCCACTCACTCTCCTCGTCTGGATCCCTCAACCCTGGAGACTCCCAAAAGTTATGATCCCATTAGTTGGATAGTCGAAAAGAGGCTAAGTCATGGAGATTCTCATATGTTGGAAAGAAATGCATATACATGAGCTATGGGTTCAAAATATACTCCAGCCAGTCACTGATGGTGCCAATCATACTTGTGTCATCCAACTTTTAAGTTACAAATTACTGCATCGCAAGGAGGATTGAAGCTGTGAATCCTCACTAGAGGATCTCTTGAGATTCTCAGTTGACACATTTATTGGGTTCGCTATGACTTGAGGACATATTAGACAGCCCTTTATCAAGCGGATGCATCATTGTTAGACTATAGTAGGCTACCTCTTCATGAATTCAAGGAATCATAGAGAGCTATGACAAATACTTGCTGGATTGGTCCTCACAAGATGAAAATTCACTGTGGGAACTAACATGTGTTGTTAGGCTGCAATTTATGGTTTCCCTCATAAGAGGGTGACTCTGGAGGAAGAGTTGTTACAGAAACAAGTGACTAGAGATCGGATGATGAAATTGTTTACTCTAAGGGTCTCCATAGGTCGCTCACACACTACTACAATGTCTATGGTGAGATTAGGAGAGTTCAAAGTCATCGTGCAACTATTCTTCTTGACACTTGGTCCAGAGCTTTTTGTAGCGAGAGCACATGCGACTTGGATTGCACGGCTTCAGAACCATTTTGGTATCATGCCATTTTTGAACATCGATTCTCTTGATGAGTTATTCGAGCTTAAAGCTTCTGCTGAGATATCGCATGTGCTAAGACATGGTATCAAGAGGTATCGCTTTGATTGAATTCATCATAGCTATTTTATTGTGTTATTTTGTATTTCCTAGACAAAAGTCCTTCATCCTGGGGTGCTATTGATTGGTAGTCTAATAGCTTATGATGAGAGTGTCTTTGGCACCTTCCGCTTTGGCTAAAATTTACCAAGGGCTACATCAAGCTAGCATTGTCGTCAATTCACACTATCAAGGCTCGCACAATTATTTGTATTTTCTGTGTAAGGGTGGGTGTATATCCACATTGTCGGTTCTTAAAGCTGTGCTAAGCAGCCTTCAAATTTTATGGATAAGACATTTCCTCTGATTATGTGTCTCGCAAGAGCTACTTCCACTACTCAGATAAGCACTTGCTATGTTTTGTTTTTTTTGCTCCTCACATGATAATCAGTTGGTTCAACATTTCTCATAGGACTCCTATTGGACAAGTACTCTCACATGACATGGGGCATGCGTTAATAAATTCAGTGGGAGATGACGGTATACCTATGTTATTGTGCAGGCTTATTTATAAGACAATGTTAGAATACCTGCATCAAGGTAGAATGGTTTTTAAATATGTGAAATGAACCCATTACCCCAATTAAACGGCTTATTAGTATGGCTTCACACAAGCCACTCTACTAAATGGCATTCCTATGATCTTTAGAGTGATTGATCCTAAGCATACATATGCGCCTATTTTGGATCATACTTTTGCATTATTTTTTTGAGATGGCCACTACAGCAGGTGATTAGAGTGATTGGGAGTCTTTCTGGCTCGCACACACCCCAGTTCATTTTTAAAATGTGCCTAAACTGAGCAAGATTTTACCATTTTTTTCTTCTGAAGATAAGATATTAGTATGTTTCATCTTGAGCTTCTTTATCGTTATTCTACTTCACTTTACTTATTAGAGTTAAATTTTATTCTTGTCGGAGCATCGATCATCCCCTTCTTTTCCTCTCGAGAGGTCTTTTTGATGCAGAATAAATCCTGCTTCAAAATCATTGGACCAGCCTCCTGCTAGTTCATTCTCTGGATCTCCAGACTCATCCCCCTCATCTGACTTGACATACAGGGGAAGCACCTTGCTCAAAGTTTTTGATCATTCTGGTAAAATTGATATTGTCAGCCTTTTAGTAGCAGACAATCCAACGAAAGATAATGATATTACACACATTTTTTAGATATATCATCAATAACAATAGACTTTCACTACCCCTCCAATTTTTTCATGATCTCATTTTTTCTTTCCCTCTAGGTTTAAGATTAGCAAGTTATTAATCATGTATTTCTCATTGGGATATCAGCAATGCTCTCCAAGGAGTCTTGTATGTACTCAAACAATTTTTCAGAATCAATGGATCTTTGAGCTCCACTTACCATCTCTTATTTCACTATTCATACTACTCGCCTCCTAAATTATGTTGTAGCGTTGATGCCCAATCAGTTAGCTCTTCATCGATAGGACTTACTTTGTCAGGAGATGCTTCATAGATTTCTTCAATTGGATATTGCTCGCCAGGGGCATGAAAAAATTGATTTCATAGATGAAAGTTTTCTCTAGCTCTATGGCAAATCTTATGATGATCTCTAAAGAATATTTAAGTTCTGAATTGTTAAGATCTCACCATCACAGAGTCACTAATACAAAGTGCAACCTTCTGGAGGTATCTGGTGAAGTTGAAATATTGTGACAAAGACTTTTAAACATCTTTTGGGACAACAATATGAAGCTCATCAGAGGGGTCACTGAAGCCGAGGCTGATTATGCTGTGGTTTCTTCTCAAGTAAAGACTTTTGAGGAGACATTTACACATCATTCGGAAGTTTACCAATCATCTCTCCAGCAATTAAGAACCATTCATGCCAGATAAGATATTCTGATGCAATGCTTTGAAGATGCTTGGTCACATTTGGATAACTCTCACGATCACCTACTCTAGGTAAGGTAACTCCACTCCATAATTTTCATGTTCTGATTTAATGTTGATTTTCTAATTGTTGCTATTAGATTTTCCTATTTCGTGATTAAATTTTAGATGCAAACAAGATGAGCATATTAAGGTTACATATATAAAATTATGATGGTGCTAGTAATATGTATGGAAGATTTAATGAATCAATTGCTCTGATTATGACAGAAAATCAAAATTATTATTATATTCAGGGTCTTCATATAAGTAGCAATTGAATTTATCGCAATGGCAAAAAATATCTTCAAATTAACCTTTTTATATTATCCACCATCTTTAAATAAATTATATATTTTGTAGAAAAGGGATATGTTGATAGTAAAACTACTATACATAGCGTTTGAACTTCTATCATATGAAGAAATCACTCCGTGAAAAGGCTTGTATGAAAAGATTTCTCTCCAAAAAGCTAATTATATGATTTCACACTTTGAGTCAATTATAAACTTTGATTAATTTTTTAGTTCTATTCTTGATGTGCTGAACTTCATTGCAGTACTTACTACAAATGAGAAACATAAAATCTTACAATAGTAATTCAACATATGAAGAAAAGGGATATGTTGATAGTAAAACTACTATACATAGCGTTTGAACTTCTATCATATGAAGAAATCACTCCGTGAAAAGGCTTGTATGAAAAGATTTCTCTCCAAAAAGCTAATTATATGATTTCACACTTTGAGTCAATTATAAACTTTGATTAATTTTTTAGTTCTATTCTTGATGTGCTGAACTTCATTGCAGTACTTACTACAAATGAGAAACATAAAATCTTACAATAGCAATTCAACAATTTGGCTCCATTTTTTATATAACTAAAAAAAGTAACAAGATATCATAAATACGTGTCTTGTTAGTGCGACAATAAACAATTACAACATATGAGAGAGAATTAGTGAAACTCACCAATTGATGAAGTGTTTTTATTACGTGATAGAAATGTCATTATAAACCCGAGAATAGGGAAGACCTACATAACTTGTGGGCTATCGAGAAGTAACACATAATTTATTTAAATCTATAGCATAATTTATTTAAACCTATAGCATTATCAAGTTGAACTATTCGATACAGTTAACAATTAAAGCATTAAGAGAGAGCACTGGGTTGCTTTTTTGTATGGCATGCTTATATCAATGCAACTCATTTTTTTCTTTTGACAAACAATGATCGATTAAGCCAGCACAATTACATACTTCAAATTTCAAGAAAAATGAATTTATAATGCAAAGGTCAATAATTTCATTAGTAACATGAAGTCTATAAAAGCTTTGTTGCATCTAATAAGAATTGGAGATATTGCAAAATTATTAGAAAACAGTCACATGAAATTTATCGTTTGGCCTGCTTATAAATTAGCTTTGATGTTACTAAATGGTACATTAGCAGTGGAGTATGTATTATCTTCAAGGAAAATAATAAATAATTATTTACGAATATAATGGGACTCCTAGATATATAATTTTGTTGCTTATATTGAAAAGCTATTATTTTGATAATAACTACTTTCTAAAGAATAATTTTTCAATTTTAATTTAAAATATTCTGTGTATGCAAATAGAAATGATATATATATATATATATATATATATATATATATATATATATGCACACATTTATATTTAAGTTACATTTATATAAATGATTGAACTAAGAATATGCAAGTTTATCTTAAATAAAATATATTATCTAGTATACTTAATCAAATAAAATATATATCATAAATACACACACACCCGCCCGCCCGTCCACGCCCCCACGCTATATATATAAAATATGGCAATATGAGCATAACACACACACACAAGCCTATTAAGCTAAAACAAAGTAGCCCTAGTTTAAGTTTACTTGGTTTATGTTTCATATAACTATGATTAATTATAATTAAGATTAATAAATAATAAAAAATTATTTACTAATTAATCATTATACATAACTTTAATTATCCATTATGTATTAACTATTATCTATTAGCTAATTATTATTAATTAATAATTAATACATAATAAATATTGATCAAGAATTAATATTATTTTTATTTAGGAGATGTTTGGCATGAGATAATTTGAGAAATTTGAGTATAAAGTAATCTAATTATAATAAAATTTAATTACAGGATAATCGGATTACTTTACTGTTGTTTAGTAATTTTACAAAAAATTTAACATTTTCTATTTAGAATAAAGTAATCTATAAGTGTGAAATTTTAAGTAAATTGGGAGGTAAACTTACCTCTTTATTTTTTTTAGGTTTTCGTTCAAACGAAACAAATGATTCCTTAAAAATTTTTTAGGATTTCATTCGAACGAACGAATTTGTTCAATCGAATCCTTCGTGTTGATCGTTTGTTCACCGGAGATCGTTCAACTGCTCAGTTGCTCGAACGCTTTGTTTGAATCCTTCGCTCGCTCAGCGTAATCTCCAGTTACGCCCAATTCGAATGTAACTCAATTACCCAATTTCTATATATATTAACGCAAAATTAAATTACAGTACAAAAGTTTTTCACCCCAAATGCCGGTAATCTCAATTTACCCAAAATTTTTTTATTTTACACCCATTTTAACTCAATCCAAACAGCCCCATTACTAATTATGATTATATTAATTAATATTCTTAATTATTCTTTAATTATTAAATATATAACTAATCAGTATTATAATTTAACTAATTACACTTAGTTAATAACATTAATATTTATTATTTACATAAATAATAAATTATACTTGAACCAAACAATGTTCAGCAATACATACTTAAGTCAACTTAGTAACCAAACTATTTTAACTTTGTTGCTTAGCCTAATATTCATAAGAATTCTAATCTTAAACTCAATAAAGCGTTAGTCATCATATTTTATAAGTTAAAGCTTTTATATTTGAAGTTTATATATTATTTTTATAAAATACAAAGTTTTATGCTATAATTGAAGATTTTTTAAATTATATCCTAGCCTTTCTCATAGTGCAACCAATATAATAGGTTGGACTATGACATAAAATCATTCAATTGATCGTCCTGGACATATAGTGACCCGATAGCTATGTCAAATCAACCATTAATCCATCTCTAAAAATAATGAAAAAATCCCAACAATTCAAATAACTCTATAAAATAAATAAAACATACTTATAAAATGTCAAAACAGGTTTACATACCATATCGTAAGCTTGGGTGGCCAAAGCCACCTTTTCATCAGCTACACGAATGCAGTGCCTTTGTTCTTCAAGGGCCTCATCAGTAAATTTGATTAGTGACATGTCTGGTGCAACATTACCAGTTTCAATTCCTCGCTTTATTTCATCAATTTCTTGTTCACAACGTTGTTCATTGTGCCGCTGACTTCCTGCAAGTATATATAGGAAGACATCAAGGCAGGCAGTAAATAAGCACCCTTACAGATAAAAACAAAAACTCATGATACAAATATATACAGTGGTCAAATTGCTATTACCAATAAAAGCATAAGCATTTTCATAAAAATACATAATTAAACTTTAGGATGCAATCATACAAAGCTACAATACAGACACAAAAGTGCCCCCATAAGCTGCGGCATAGATTCAAAAGTGAAACTTCAATACAAGCTTCCAATGAGATGAAACAACACTGGAGAATCAATATTTCATAATGATCTACTGGTCAATTGTATGCCAATAGATAATTCATAATTTTCTTTATAATATCATTACAAAAATAAATGAAGGATCTCTTCCAAAAGTCATTATTCTATAGCAAAATTGCATGATTCATTGTTAAGACGCTAGACATAGCTAAACTGAGCCTATTCTCTGAGCAACTGAGGATAAACATTCCAAATTCAGATTATCAGGGCTATGACCAAATATGTCAATTATGAAACCAATCAAGATCCACAGAGCATGATTTGCATAGAAAAACTGAAAACAAAACTACAAACACTGGCCACATTAGTTAAACTGGAAAAGATTACGGCGACAATGATTGTGACAAAAACCTTGCAAGTCTATAATACCGTTCCATAAGCTATATTAGCTATCTAAAATGAAAGAAATAATACTGTTGGAACTTATTTGAGAGGAAGTGAGATGGATAGCAGGGTAACCATAGAGATGAAATTTTTATATAAGGGAATAAGGACAAGTAAAAATAGCTCACCCTGTAAGCTTGAATCAAGCTCTCGTATCAATGCATAGGTTCGCTGGAGCATGGCAGGTAAAGACTCCAGACCTGAAAAAGAACTTTAGATTATAATCTTACAAATTAAAGAAGGAAATATAAAGCTCCAATTCATACGAAACATCCAAAAAAATTTTGTTAGGTAAAACAGTTCTGACAAGTAATGTGCCAAATAACATCATCAATTTGAAGTTGGCTAGATCATCACAAATAGAGCTATAAACATACCAAACATGTATGAACTGGAATCTTTTTGTGCTTAGCTCTCTAAGTTCAGCTGTTGTTCATGTTCAGCATGAGTTCATCAATGTTTGATGTATTCTTCTTCGTGAGCATAAAACCATACAGATGTATGATAATACTTGTGTAATAGTTATTTCAAATCCCAAACAATGTATTTGCAGTAATTGTATGGAAGATTTACACTTACAAATGAACGTGAGATGTGCCCAAAAATCTTGCATCAAGTTAACGTACCAACAACAGTTCAGGAAAAAAAAACTACTAGGGATCGGTGACTCGTTAGCTACAAAGATTTCTTTTAGGCTTTTATTCAGAGACAGAAAGTAAAATCTACAAAAGCTAAATAAGACTTGTAGGTCCCAGTTCCCCGAACAATAAGTAAAGAATATTTTAAACTCAATAAATTTAATTATTAAAGAGTACAGGAAATTTTATGGAGTCAAGAAAAATATAATTTGTAATAGTATAACAACATCAAAAATTTAATAAACCTTAAAACTATATATTATATTAATATAAATACTCTTTTTCTTACATGAACATTTAATTAGTATGCTATTATTAATATAAATGCATTAAAAAAATAAAATATGAAAATACATATAAACATATCTTGATGACCTCTCATAGAGCAATCTAGTTCATTTATCAATTTGAGCCAAAGATCTTAAATCAAACAGGCTAAATATAAACTGCTTAAGAATATTTTACTTTAATATATTTAATTGAATTTTTATTTATTACTAATTAAACAGTGCTATTCTAATTTTTTTCATAATGAAGGCCAATCAATGCAAGTGTGGACTCTCTTTTAGCTTAAATGTATTAAGTTTAATAGGCTAACTTTAGTTTCATAGTTTAATACCATCTTAGTAGTGCTTTTAACATATGATTTTAGGCATTATTTATTCATATTTTCATTTAATTTAACAGTTATAGTATAATGGTTATATAAATAAAATCAATTTCAATTGCATTCAGTGAGATTATAAAACTAAAATTTGAAATACTTTAAAGAGAATAAAAAGTGAAAAATTGGTGCATTGAATAGCATTCTTAACAATGTGTGGAATTGTTTGGGTAAGAAGGGAATTTCTTAGTTAACAAGTTATTTAATGATATTTTGAAGATTAAAAAGGTGTCAAATAAGTGGAGAAAAAACATTGTTAACATATTTACAAAAATAATGATGTTCAAAAGTGTATTATAGAGAATTAAATTAATAAATCATATATTAAAACTTTAGGAGAAAATGATTAAATACAAATTATAAGGAAATACTTATATTCACAAAATCAATTTGATTTTATACATGGATGAAAATCATATATTTACTAGAAAGTTTAATAGAAAAAGAAAAAGATCTTCATTTTATATTATCAAACTTAAAAAAGCTTATGAAAGAGTACCAAGAGATGTTATTTAAGAAGATTTAAAAAGAAAAAAAATTGTATTACAAATATTGATGCCAATAAAGATATGTATGATGTGGCTATAAAATGTACTCAATCGCAAAGGTAGCTTGTCCAATGAATTTCATGTTAATGTTAAATTACACCAAGGTTATGTTCTGAATCTATATTTTTTTGCTTTAATTATGAATTTTCTAATTGAATCACATTCAAAAAGAAATTCCTTAGTGCATGTTATTTGCAAATGACATTCTATTAATTGACAAAGCTAGAGGTGGTGTTAAGGCAAAACTTTGAGAACTACTTTAGAATTAAGAGATTTCAGCTTTGTAGATCTAAAATATAATATATGGAGTGTAGGTTTAATCATAATAGAAGTTATAATCTCAAGGGCATAAGAATTGATCAAGCAAGGGAGAGGTTCAAATGATGGTTCAATTTTTTAAAATACCTATGACATAAAATGTTGTAATTAATATGATTCATATTGATTGGATAAAATAGATGAGCTCTTTTTGGAATGTTGTGAAATTAAAAAATTCTACTCAAAATTAAAGAAAAAATTTATAGAGCAGCAAAACTGGCTATGCTATATGTGGTTGAATGCTAACCAACAAAGAAAAAACATCAATAAAATAGAGCAGCCATGGATCAGTTGCGGAGCTTGGAGTAACTTCAGGCCATCCACGGATCTGGGTGCAAGCTAGACACGATTAAGATCAAATGACTTGAAGGTTGCTAAAGGAACAAGACTGCACAAAGGAGCCGACACTTGAGAGTACCCAAGCACCAGAACTATTTCCTGCAACCAAGGCTTGGGGGCCTGGGCACGCCCAACCGCTAAGGAGTATTATCCTGATCTAGCCTAAACCTAGACTCCAATGCTTAGGCGCGTCCAAGAGCTGGTGAGTCATTCCAGAGTCAACAAAACCTAAGGCTTGGGTGATTAGGTGCGCCCGAGCGCTGAAGGCTTTGATCAGAAGTGCAATGGGTCAATCCTTTGGCACATGGACATGCCTATGAATCGACACTACTTCAAACATCGGAGCCAGAGACTGAGAGAACTTAAGGCACGCCCAAACAACAGCAAACTAATTCAACCAAAAGCCAAGAAAGAAGCTTGGGCACACCCAAACGCTCTGTGTATCTCCTATCAGTCGTAAGGAACCCAAAAGCCATATGTCTGGGCGCGCCCAGGCGTCCATCGGCGAATGATAATTTCTGGATGAAAATGAAGCGATGTGATTGCTTGATTGGACATGTGACAGGTTGTGATGACCCAATGTCGGCTCAACGAAAACTATCCCGACATTCAAGTGTTCACATACCGCAGGATCATATTGAGCAATTTAAGAGAAAATGAAATACACATACAAAAGTCAGATATTTCTCATTCATTTCAAAATTACATATTACAAAAATTTTCATCGTACATCATGAACATTGTTCAACTTTTTAGAAATAAAGAGAAAATAAAAAAATAATAAAAGTTAAAGTAGCGTTGTTGATCCATCAATAAATTGATAATTTAAGTTTTAAATTTCTTCTTCAAGCTCCCCCAGAAGTATTTGACCTGTTATTATTCAAAAAATAATATCGAGATTGGAATTCCCAATAATTAGAGAATACTCTAAGTACCGCAGTAAACAAAATAATATTACATTTTTATAAAAGTAGATATGCGATTAGCAGATATAAGGATAAAAATACAAAAAAAGGAAGGCAACAGCGCAAAAGGATTAATCAATTTCCTGCAAAAGAAAAAGTATTATCATAAAATGTAGATTACTGATGTCATTTTTTCAGTAACCCATCACGAATCTCACTGATGTCATTTTCCAGTGACCCACAAATATTGCTGATGCCATTTTTCCAGCAACCCACGAATATTACTTATGTCATTTTTCTAATAACCCACAAATGTTATCACGTTGGTTCCGAACAACCAATAAAGCTTCAATATGAATTTGGCTCAAAGCGAAGAAGCAAAGCTAAGCAATAGTAAAGTATAAAAAGTAATATGTCATGCACTGAGTACCTTTGTTCTTTAAGATCCAAAATTTGATAGTTCAATTTTGGACCTGCATTTAGATTTAGATATTTTAAATTAGCTATTAGCCAATATTCTTAAGAGTAATTATAATCTTCTTTTCCATTCTGCTTTTCTTTCGCTTTTACATTAAGTTAGCGTTATTATTATTTTCATTTAATGATAATAATAATATTATATGAAAGTAAAAAATAAAATAGAAATGACTGAAATTAAATTTGTAAAAAGTAATAAAAATAATAAAATGTTAGAATGAAAAGTATCTGAATGGAAGTAATAATAATCTTATAACATATGTACTATTTATCATTATTGATTAATGACAACAATAATAATGTGAAAACATGATCTTATCTTCATAAAGTTTATTAAGTATATAAAAAAAAATACATAAATAATAGTATTAGCAAAATCTTATCATTTCTTCCTCCTTTCGCTCTCCTCTTACCTAGGATAGTGTTGCCGGAAAGCTGAGGGTGGCCGGACGGCTGAAGGAAGCCGGAGGTGTGTTATGAGAAAGCCAACTTAAGCAAGGGGGAGGAAAAAAAATTCTTTTAGAATTTTCTAAATAACCACTTAAAGTTAAATTTTAGCATTTTTCCACCGCTTAGCATCCAAAAATAACGAAACTTGACAACGAGGTGTATTGTGATGAAACGAACACCCTCGAGCCAAAAATTTTCGATTCGGATCAATATTTTATATTTAATTAATTTCTGAAGTTTTAAACTTCGAAAATTAATTGAGATCAAACTGGCGCTCCGAAATTTATGAAACTTCTCGAGCAATCTTTAAATAATATTCTTAATATAATGACACAAAAACTGATGAATTATAACATGTATTTTGATGTTCTTGATTTATTGAATTTAAAAAGTTAAGAAAAATAAAGAGGAAGTTAGGACACTTTGATCTAAAGTTTATTCTCATTTAAAAATATTTTGTTTGCCCTAATTTGAAATTCCCCGTGTGATGACCCATGTTAGGTTGGTAAGAACCAAACTAACATCGAATGCATCTTTCCGCAGGATCATATTAAAAATATACTTAAAGCAGAGCGGGAAGCAAAATGATAATAACTGCAGAAAATAGTGTATTTCAAAAACAAGGAGATAAATATGTTTCCTGCAAAATAACTGTTCTTGCACATGCCAAATTTTCAAACAGAAAACAATAATCGCATAAAAGTTCATGTTTATGTTTATGACTTGATATTATGAAGCAATGTTAGTGGTTCTGCTGGGCAAGGCCAGAACCGTGAGGTTGGGTTCATAAAAATGCAATTAAGCATGTCATTCACCTGGGCCTCTCTCAAGGCTCCAGATGGTATCCTTCACCTGGGCCCCCGTTAAAGGTTCCAGATGGTATCCTTCACCTGGGCCCCCGTTAAAGGCTCCAGATGGCACCTTCACCCGGGCTTCTCTCAAGGCTCCAGATGGTATCCTTCACCTGAGCCCCCGTTAAAGGCTCCAGATAGAATCATATATGCAGTTAAGCATGACCTTCATCTAGGCCCCTCAAAGCTCTAGATGGCACCTTTATGACTCCTGATGGACTAGCCCCGTCCCTAACTTAATTTAACCTCCGTATTGAAACCCTTTGCAACATTCACAATATACATAAACATCTTTTTAACTCTCTAGCAGTAAGAGAAAAACGCAATAATATAAAACAGGTTCAAAGCGATGCTTAAGCAGCAAAAAGATAGAAAGCATAGAAAAGCACAAGTAATATCCAGTGTACATTTTGTGTTCGACTTATCTAGATGAATCACTCACATTTGATGTGTCTGCAAAAATTATAATTGGGAATTCTATTAAACTTTGAAAGTAATATTGTGTTTCAACAATTCTTATTTATAAGATTTAAGACCTACATTTACATAATTAGAATCTCAAAGTCATAAGAATGATTTTAAGTTAAACAATGTTTTCTTAAAAACTCCTAATTTCATTCCAAATTTCATGCGAAATTTGAATGCAAGTATTTATAGGTTGAAAAATGTATCAAAGTCTATTAAATATCGCATAGATTTTTTTTCTAGTTTAACACATTTTCTTAGGTGATATCTAAAATAGCTAAGTATTCACTTAGTTTATACCTTCAATTTAAGCATATATGAGTTTAACCCCATCAAATTCTATCACTTTAATCTTCTAATAGCATGATTTGAAAATTAAACTAAAGCTGAGATTCGACATTTAGGGTTTGCTTACTAATGTATGGAAATAATTGTTTTGCTTTTGATATATTAATTTAACTAAATTATACTACTCAGAAAATTGTAACATAAAATTTAAAATCAAATTACTTTATTTTATTCTCCTTTTATTATTATTATGATTATTATTATTATATATATACATATACCTATATAAATATATATACATATTTGTACATATACATATATATATCTATAACTATATTTCTATATATAACACGTATACTTCTCCCCTCAAGAGATTTGGCATAACTCTAACCTTAAGCCGAGCGAGAGAGCCGAGCGACACGTAGAGGGGAGTTGACACAAAGGACCGAGCGGCAAGGATCAGGTGTGGAACCGAGCGGAGAGGGTTCGGCGCAGAGGCAGGTGCCCTAGCAGAGGGGAATCGGCGCCGCGAGAGGTTGAGCGGAGAAGGATCGGGTCTCGGTGTACGAGCGGAAGGAGGATTGATTTTCCCTGCTCGATCGGTTTCCAGGTACGCTTGATCGGAAGAAGGGTTGCTTCTTAGGGTGATAACCGAGCGACTAAGTGGAGAGTGGAGGGGTTTGCTAGAGTGGTGAGAGCCCTCTGTCTTCTCCTGAATAAATAGGACGTGCATATATAACGCACGTCCGATTTATTCGGCTCATTAGCCGCAAATTATGGGTATTTACCGTAAGCATCCCTTCCTAAAACAGCGATGATTTTAATTGTTTTCAGTTTTGGCTGATTTCCTTGAATACGAGTCTAAATGAGGAAGTTACGTTTTGCTAACTTAATTATGCGTTGATGACGTTTTTTTTTTTTTTTTTTTACTTTCAGTTTCAGTTTCAAACCTTCCTTTAGAAAGTTTTTGAAATTTATTTAAACTGAAATTGAAAGAAAAAATCGAATTTTAGCGGGAATCTTAACGAGAAACTGAAATTGGCGGGAGATTTAACAAATCGGGAGTTTCATGTTTTCCTTATAATGACCTAGGGCCATTACACCCCGGGATCCTGATGTTAGAGTCGAGATTTTGACCTAATTTGCAAAGTAACGACATTGGGTCGTTACACTAGTACATATAAAGCATGGGGACACGTGGTCAATATGCAAGGGTCTTGGGTTGAATTGGAGGTTGTTTGAAGGCTATAAATACCAAAGTTGTTTATGGTTTATATGGTTGTTGTTGGGTTGAGTGCTGGCGGATAAAGGCTCTGTGGTGGCTGTGAGTTGTAAAGAAAAAGAAGTTGTTGGAGGGTTGAGAAAAGCTTGAGAACTCCTGAAGAAAGTGAGATCTCTCTTGTATATTTTTCTTATTTTCATAGTGAAATTTTCGTGGTGTGACTTCGTTAACTTTCCCCATTTCCTAGAATTTTCCACGTAAAAGTTGTTTGTGCTTATAAATGCTTATGTTTTCTTCGTGTTTTTGTTGTCTTTTGTTTGTGCTCTCAAAAGTGACGGAGCCAGAGAATCCCTCGAAGACTTTGTGTCATCCTCATTAGTGCTTAACAAGGTGAGCTCAAAAGTGTGGTTAGGCGCTAAACCACAACAACCGATATTAGAGCGAGTTGAACTTCGTTCGAGTGGGAGTAATATTGGTAGAAATGAAATATAGCATAGTGAAATTTAACCAGACAAATTTTATGTTTTGAAAGGTGCAGATAGAATATTTGTTTTACCAAAAAAGGTTGTACCTTCTATTGGAAGGCATCGCGAAGAAGCCGCAAGACATGAGCAAGGTTGATAAATCTGGGACAGAACACCCTAGCGATGATCCGACTATCCCTGACTTCATCTGTGGGGGTCAACTTTGTGAACACAAAAACCACTATTGTGCTAACCCATGGATCAAGGCCGAGGATTCTAGATAGTAATTCCACAAATTAAATTCTTGAATGAAAAATAAGAAAGCATAAGCATAATTTAGATTAAAATTAAAATTCAATAATGACCATTTACCAAAAACAAAACCTCTAGAATATCCTCAAACAACCATAAGAATCAATAAAATTCTCAATTATCTTATATTCATTTATCAAAAAGAAAAAATAAAATAGAAATATTATTCCTCTCATTATCTCTCAAGCAACAAGCACCCTCTAAATTGGTCTCCCAAGGTGCTCCCAAGCCAAGTCGTCCTACCTAGTAGTATGCTTGTCCTAAAAAATAGCTTCCAATCAGAACAGGAGTACATAAAATTTAGCAAAGAAAATACTAAGCACCCTTATTATAAGAAACAAGCAATAATAATAATTGTTGTCACAAGTTTTTCAAGTACTTTGCATCAATGGACATGTTCTAGTTCTTTCGCCAAATAACCATGTTTCAACTTGCAATCATAAAAAGAGTAAGTAAGCTAATCATGCCATCAAGCTATATGTATAAAAGAGAATAACAAGAGCAAGAATAACAAATTTTGCATTTATTGTTTTTGTGTATATATATATACACACACACAAATATGAGTGTATGAATATATAATTATATGTATATCATTATATATAGATACTATAAGTGCATATGTGTGTGTGTGTATATATATATATATATATATATATGTGTGTAGTTATATCATTTAGCACATTGTGAATTTCTTTTGGGTAGACCACCCTAGCTTAATTGAGAAACTCAGCTCATAAGCTTTATATATATTTTTAAGAAGATATACAATTATTCGTCAGTAATTGTTCTCATTTAAATTTCATTTAGTGAGTCCAAACATAAGGATCTTCTACCCCTTTCTAGTGGACAAGATCCCTCCTTATTCCTTCATATATGCTAACAACACTACTTGTACAGGTTTCAAATTTTATTCTCATTTCACATGAACTTCCCTACACAATAGATGTCACAAGTTTTAATGATATAATAAATTTCAAAAAATGAACAGTCAACAGAAAGTGAAAAAACCACAGTACAAATAGCATCTAGTTGTACAAGTACCAAAGGTGCTTAATCACATAGAAATATTATCATGTAAACATTACTATAGTTCTACATATCTTGAGTCTAAGCAAGGCAAATTAACACAATGGAATACCCCAACTAATCTTCTCTTTAGTCTACATTAGCATGCACAAAATTTGATAAGAGAAAATACCATTAAAATTTATCTTTTTCACATAAGGATTTTTTTCAAGTTATTTGATTATTATGGAAATTTTTCTTTATCTTCCATTAAACATTCTTAGTTTATGTTTATTTACATCAATTTTACTATATGGTGAGTGGATTTAATGTATTTTATCATTTTACAAAGTTTTATGCCAAATTATCGAAGGGCGTCTAAAAGGGTGATAACTCAAATATTCCGAGCACTTACAAGATTTTTAATGAAATTGTATACGTTTGTCGTCCTAATTTGGAGACATATCTAAATAGCAAATGATACATTCCATGTAAATTTGGAGTGATAAAAGCAGGTAGATACAAAGATATCATCAGATATGCAAAAAATGATGATTTTAATAAATGTTGTTATCACACACACAGCTCATCTAATATACTGAAGATTTACAGTTGTTAACAAACATTCTAAACACATGATAATATATCCATGATCATGCTACAGCTAAAAAATATATATTTCACATAAAAAAATATATGTAATACAAGATAATAACCACATAGTCCAAAATTTACCAAAAATACTACATAAAGGTAAACTTAATTGATCAAGCATTTATTCCATATAATTTCTCTACACAAGTGAGTTTTTTTATCATGTGACGTTTAAGGGTATGACAGCAAGCATGAAGATTTGATAATTAATTCCATGACATAATTCAATTCAAATGAAATAGAGCATAGAGAAAGTAATATCAAGTAAGATGATTTACAAGCTAATTTGCATGGAAAATCGTTCAAATTAAACTAAAACATTCATGGGGCATTTACATACTTATGAGAAGAGCAAGAGCATCATTATCCATTACAAATGATTTGGTGAATCTAGCATTGGTTGTGTCAAAAAAATGCACAAGTGAAAATTCAATTTTCTACCACATAATTACTACACATGTCAATATTTCATACCTTTGCAAATTAGGAAAATTGAGATAAAATTCTCATGAATCTATATTTATTCAATTCATACACATGTGATATTCAATTTCATATAATTTGACAAGAATTTTGCATACAATTGAAATAATACATGTCATTTCATAAAACACAAAGTGTGCAAGTGTATCATGGAGCATGTGATATAAAGAGGCATAAATCTCATTAAATTCTAATCAAAATAACAAATTAAAATTACATGCATGATTCTTTATCACATGAGAAGGAATTGGACATTCCGTTTGACATGGATTAAAGAAAAATAAACAATTAAAGATCTCAAAAATTCATTTAAACTAAGTACTACGCATAATTTCAAAAGAGCTTACTAATTGCATATTAACTCGAATCATGCAAGTATCACACTAACTAAGGTATTCTCTCATAAGAACAGTAAGGAAATAAATAATTAAGTAAATATTCAAACGTAGGAATTGATAGTATGATCACATAGTTTTCCAAAAATCTACTTATGCAGCGTGCAAATCAGTTAATCTTAAGTGAAGTTCTAAGTCTCCTAACTACCCTAAACATGAAAGATCTACATTCATTCAAGTTATACACATTTATGCAGTAAATAATAACCCATGCAAGCCATGACCAAGTCATGATTAAGCCACGCAACTCTTATATTTGATAAAATACAATTTCCAAATCTCTTCATAAACATAAAAGAGAAAAAAAATTTCATAAGGCACAACAAGTCTCCATTCACTTGTGATATACAATTCCCTTCTTGATACAAATGCTAAATGATTAATACAGCAATTATGAAGTTAATTTAGTTGAGATTAGACCATAATTTAAGCTAGATTTGAGATATTAACTTCTAATTTACTATAATATCTACATGTAAGGGTCCCATGCCTCTTCTTTAACTTCATAAGAGATCAACTTTCCTGCTCATCCATGAACTTGGCCTTCTCCACCAACTAATGGAAATCGGAGATCTGGAAAGGCGTCAAACCATGTTGGTAGAAGCTCCTCCTTCCACTAAGAAAGAGATGGCAGCGAACGTCCTCAATTGCTATCATCACTTATGGGTTGGACCCAAAGATAAACAAGGTCTCCCACATCAAACTCTACCATACAGTGTTTAAGGTTGTAATAATTCTTTAGGCAATCTTGTACCATCTTCATATTATCCTGAATGATCTTAATCTGATGTAGCTTGCTCCACCAGATCTGATCCAAGGAGTTGAATGCCACCAACCTCATTCCATGCTAGAGGTGGCAGTAACTGAGGACGTTTGCTGCCATCTCTTTCTTAATGGAATGAGTAGCTTCTACCAACAAGGTTTGAAGCCTTTCCAGATCTGTGATTTCCCTCAGCTGGTGGAGAGGCCAAGCTCATAAAAAAACAAGAGAATCAATCTCCGATAAAGTTTCAGGAAAAGGCATAAATACAACAGAACCAAAAATTAAATTAGTAAGAACCTTACAAAGGGAATCCAATGCCATAACCAAAATAAATAAAAAACTATCTATTATAATGTAATACAAGAAAAAAACCAGCAAATACAGAAGAGACATCTTACTGGCTTGAAAATCCTCCAGAAACCCCATTGTTAGTTTCTAGTTTATCACGTCGCACAGGATTATGTATGCTATTGATTTTCCCAGCACACTTTCAAGAAGTTTTGCACCACCAAGAGAATTAACCAAACCTAAACAAAATCATTTGAGTTAGTATCTAGTAAAGCAATACTATAAAATATAAAAATTCACCATATATAATAACAAGAGAGCTGAGATATTAAAAAATAAATAAAGAGAAAGGAGAAGTGACAAATAAAGAAAATAAAGCGAGTTCAAAATAAAATAAACGAAGCTTCTAAACATACTAAATTAGTGCAAAATAAGATCTGTAAACGACACTATTTCTCTCGTGGAAATGGCCAGCAAATCAAAAAAAAAAATCTAAATTAAATTTATAGAGTAAGCTTGCAATGAAAGCTAACATATAAACCTGTATATTAAGGCATAAATGCAAGACAATACATCTAAAATGGTCAAAAAATATCGCCCAAATATCAATAAACAATTTAAAATTTGTTGCAAGTAACAAATTAATTTTTGTTTCCACGAATAATGCAATAAACTAAATATAACAAATATAAGTTGCATAAAAGCACAAAATCCACTTGAAAATAACCAACGTATATGAAAAACATGACAATAACGAGTATCACTCCATAGCTAACATAAAAAATGTATAAAGGAATGCTCATCAATGGTTAATATAAAGCAAGTGTGCAAATGTACCTAAAATTTAAGAAAGGCATGCCCCAACTCATGTGTAAAACTAGTGTCCTTTTGGATACAAGTATATAATTCACAAGAATATGTATGTGTATATGATTTATTGAAATTTTGCATCATCTCATGGTTTTCCTTGTGCGCAAACAATCCTAAAAGTTCATTAAAAGCGAACAATCTAATACTACAACTGAACGTATTTATACCCTTTGGCACAAACAAAATAGTAGATATAAGGAAGCTAAATCACATGCAATGGGTAGGTCCATAACCTGAAAGAAACATTTAATTCTAATGAAATGAAATGACAATGTTGCAGGGTGAAAGGCAAGAGCTGAAAGAAACATTTAATTCTAATGAAATGAAATGACAATGAATTTGAGCTGATGGCCAAAGAAGCATACCTACTCAACAAAAAACTTGCAATGGGTAGGTCCATAACCTATAAACACAAAATGATTATTGACCCAATCATAATAAAATCCATGAAAAGAGAACTGAATTTTAAAACAAACAGATTATTGACTCGATCACAATAAAATTCGTGGACAATACAACTCTGAATATAATCATATGCACACATGCATGCGCGGACGTACATACACCAATTCCGTCCAATCACATTAAGAGTAAAAAATTTCAACACTAGAACCCAAGCCGTTAATTGATGCAATTGCATTAAAATACCATGACATGCAAATAAATATTATCATAACTCGACTATAAACACAAATATATATATATATATATATAAACACACATGCAAGCACATCCATGTAAATACATGCATGCAAACATATATATGTGTGTAAATATAATGAACATGGCTTGTAGACCGAGTCGTCTTTGTTCATCCCCATTCGCAATCCATGCTTACATCAATGGTTAGTGTTAAGGTTTCTACAATGTTTGAACTCTCAAATGAGCTCAAAAGCACTAAGGTGGAGGATAGGGATGGCATTATAACAGCATAAGTGGAGCTTCATCAAGAGTAGCCACTACTTTGTCTTCTGTTTCCAATCAGTAAAGCAAGAGTTAATGATGTATTCATTTTCTCTTCAAATGATCATGGAAAGTAGCATCCCTAGTTCCTTTATCCTAACCATTTGAACTGAGGAAGATTATATGTTGGCTACCAATTTTGGAGTACAAATGGTGCAAATTAACTCATTGTAATGCCCAACAATGGCCTTCGTTTCATGATAGTATTCATCATGTCTTTTTTACAGTGTCTTAAAGGCTTGGCCACAAGCTCCCTATTAGTAATCATCCATGAAAGTGAGAGAGAGAGAGAGAATCATTTAAAATATGCCTCCCAAATGTTTGTTAGGTAGTCTCACGCACTTGTGCTTGGTTCTAAGGTTGTCCATTCCCTTTCGGACACATTGGCCTTTCACCCATATAATAGAAGAGAAACATCAACACCCAATCATTCGCTAAAACCTTATAACCAAGCTCCTACTTTTATGAACGAAAAGCTAGACTTACACTTCTCAAATAACAAAATCCAACCCTAGAGTTATTCTACAGCTAACAAATTTTCTTTTGACAATCCCTCGTTGGATAACATTTCGAAGGTTATTCAAAGTTTTAAGCTTAGAAGGGTTAAGAATGTCGGCTTCATTGACTGTTGCTATGTGTTCTTGCAAATTTATAATGACAATGATTATTCATATATATTTGTCAGGTCTACTAATTTTGTGGATAGCTTACCCATGCAGATGATCAATTGATCCCTAGGGTTCAATCCTACTGTACAATCTCACATTATGCTTATATAAGCAGCCTTTCACAAGCTTGTGGTACCTTCAATCATGCAATTATTTGATACTTGAGTTCAATCTTTGAAAAATGACTTGGGCTGAATACCAGATAATAGATAGATTCTTAGTTGAGTGGGATAGACTGGTTGAACTTCATTTCAATGTCTAGATGAGACAAGAAACCCAAGTTTATGGTAATCAGTTGTATTTGAAAACCATCCCTCGCACAGCAAGGGTTGCAAGACATAGAACCATGAAGTCACCTTGTGTTTAAAGCAATCAAGATCCATCCAAAGCTTAAAACTCAAACGTTAAAAAGCTCCTCAATGCAAGGTTCCAATGAGTACTTCTAGAGTAAATGGGTCTAATTGATTGTCAACCAACAATTTATGTTCCACTTAGCTTTCAAGTTTTCTCGTGACTTTCTCTGAGATGCCAGTGAATGAACAAAGACTACATATTGTTGAGATGCATGATACTAAGGATCATATGATTCAAGTATATGAGGATGGCGAGGTGCTGGTGCAAGAAGGGAATTGTGGATTTAAGGTTATCCTACCTATTATCATTGGCACTATAAGTGCGAAAGAACAGGATTTTTAGTTTGTATGAGCATGTAAGCATTTGGATAGTTTGATTCCAAACCGAGCTAATTGTATAGAAACTATCAATTTCAGTTCATAACAAAATAATCAAACTGACCAAAAAAATTTCAAAACAAAACCAACCAATTCTTTTTGTTTTGGTTGTTTTCAATTTTGAAGTGGTGAAATAAATTACAAGCCAAATAGTACTAATATGAGGCTTTTTCACATATCTCATCTAGTAAATAAGATTCAATAAATGGAAAACTCATCAGAATCAAAAAGCTACATTATAATTTGAAAATTAAAGTCTTACTAAAAGAAAAAGTTGCTTGAAACTCCAACTAACTGTTAATAACTATAATCACGCCAATATAGGCATATTCATTTCAGTCCAAATGAGAAAACTTGCCAGATAACAATGAACGTTTATGAGTAATCAAATTACTTGATCAATAAAAATCTACAAATAAGATTATGTTGAACATGATATGTGTAACGACCCAATGTCGTTATTTTTCAAATTAGGTCAGAGCCCGCTTCAGACATCAAAACTCCGGGGAATTTCAAACTAGGGCAAACAAAAATACCCTTATATAAGAATATTTTTTAAGATCAAAGTGCCCTAGTTTAGGAGAAATCCGAATAACGGAAGCTCCTGCTTTATTTTATGAATTATTTAAATACTAAAAATCAAAACATTGAAATATGTGTCAGAATTCATCGATTTCAATGTCATTATGTTAAGTATATTATTTAAAAGTTGCTCAAAAAATTTCGTCAAATTCTGAGCGCCGGTTTTATCATGGCTAATTTCTGAAATTTTCAAACTTTAGAAATTAATTAAAAATAAAATATTTATCCGAATCGAAAATTTTCGGTGCGAGGGTGGTCGTCATGTCGTAACACACCTCGATATCAAGCGCTAAAAATTCTATATTTATTTTTGTGACTGCAATTATTTTTATGCTAAGTTTCAAGTACAATTGAAACAGGTTTGCAGGGATAATTTTGTACAGCTTTTATTTCCTGTCAAATATTGATTATTTTGCTTATTATTTAACATTTGTAAAGATGACATCTATTAGTACTTAGTTTCGCAACTAACTGGTATTTGAATGCCCGCACTTTTGAAACATGCCCAAATCAGGAGTTCATCCTCGAGAAAAGGTGCTAAAGAACTGAGCAGTGCTAATACTGCTACCTGCTGATCCACCGTTTTCTTTTTGACTCTATCTACTTTTAAAAAGTTTGTAATTTTTTTTTTATCTATGTACTCAAGACTCGTGAATTAATGAATAAATGAGTTATGTTTGATTTCTATATATTTGTCTCTTAAACCACACAATATGATCCTGCGGCTAGAGGACTTGTCGTTGCTTGTTGTTGTTGCTATTACTATTCCACAAGCAAACTGGTGCTGGATTAGCTCCCGCTGACCCCGCATCGGGTCCTCACAATATGAGTTATATGATAATGTTTTAATGCCCATAAAAACTTTAACACATTTTATAAATTACACTTGAAGTATTTAAGTGGGACAAGATAAGATTTATTGTAGTTTTTTTAAGAAATAGTAATGAAAGGTAATTGGATTCTATCACAATCTCGTCAATCAACATCACTACTAGACTATGGCCTTCAAATTTATATACATGAATGGGGGTTGGGACGATGCATTACATCTTCAAATGAGAAGGTGAGATTTAGGAAGAGCTATTACAGATAATAATCCTAACTCAAAATAAAATTAAATTTATATAGTGCAGTTTTGTTAATAACTTCATAATTTTCATAAAAAAATCGAAAGCTTTTTCACTTTTGTTGAAATCCATTTTATCGATATAATATTTTGAGAGGAATTGTGGTGCAAATGTTGATGTTGACAACATGAAAAGTTCTAGACAGCTAATATAACAGAGTTTTAAAGAAGTCAAGAAATAAAATAAAATTTATAGTGTAGTTTTGTTAATAACTTCATTATTTTCATAAAAAAATCAAAAGCTTTTTCACTTTTGTTGAAATCCATTTTATCGATATAATATTTTTTAGGACTTGTGGTGCAAATGTTGATGTTGATAACATGAAAAGTTCTAGACAGCTAATATATAGAGTCTTAAGGAAGTCAAGGATGAAGCTATGGGAGTTGACGTTGAAGAGATTAAGGCTGACAAATATATTGTGAACAATAGCGTTAGCTTCTAAAATAGACATATGGATATGCAATTCTCAGAACATAATTAATTGCCCATGAAGAAGCACGTTGTCACACTAGAGTTTACATATACAAGTGGTGGAACAACAGCTACATGATCAAACAACAGCATGGTCCTTGCTAAATGTTAGCAACTACTGGATAGAGAATGTTGAGAAGCTCATAAATGCATACATCTTTGATTCATCCTGAGCAATCAAATTACAATATGAGCTATACATCAAATATGTAAGAGTCTAACATCAAGACCCTCTTTGTAATTTTTTTCAACAATTACATTATGATACTATCATTTGAACTTGAATCATTGGCTAATACGGTAAAAACCACATAACACCCCAACTAACCAAACATTATTCAGCATGTTGAGCACCTTGTTCTCTTCGATGACTACAAATAAGATATAAGTATAGAAATTTTTTTTAATGTTCATTGCTTATCAATAAAGCGTAAGAAAAAAACAAGATAATTATCCTCTAAATAGATTTCCAAAGTATTGATGGTTAGACATACTCTTTAGCATGAATTTAAGAAAAAAATATGAAAATATTTTTTAATCAAGATGGATTTGAAAGCAATCACATGTGTCACAGCATCTAAGAAGATTTGGAACATAAGATAGCATTGTGACAAAAAAAATTTGAATCCACAACCCTATCATCACAGCAACAATATCAAACTCATGCGATTATCAGCATATAAAAAAATATACATGGAATACACTACAAAGCCAAAACTCAGATAAACCATAGCATAGATATTACAATGTCTTGACAAATAGAAAATAAACCCATACATACCATCACAGCAGCAATTTCAAACTAGAAATGATTGTCTCTTAAGCATGCAATTTCATTTACAAAAGAAACTTGAAGCATAAGAAAAGATTCCATAAATTGCTTCATCCTCATTCCTTTTCCTTCATTCCTGCAAACCAACAAATATACCAACAAACTTACTCACGGGATGTCATGATACCAATAGAGTATTCATTCTCAAACACAGCCCCCTCACTCATTCCGAGCAACAAAAAAACGAACACACCACAAAGCCAAAACCCAGATATACAATACATAGATATTGGATTGTCCAAACACAAAATGAGTACATGCCATCACAGCAGCTCAATCAAATTCAAAAGCAATTCATACCATCACAGCAGGCAACTTCATTAAAACTAATTAAAACTAGGTGGAGAGATTCTCACCGACGGTAGGCGTTGGATTGTCGGCGTAGTGGGAGATGAAGGTGAATCGACGAAGAGAAGAATCTTGAAAGAATATTCGTAGCTACTCGTGGAGAAGAGGCAACGGACAAAGAGAAGCTCGACCCAGGCCAAAATTGCAGAGAGAAATATGGATAGAATTGCAAGGGCAGGAAAATCGCAACAAATACAGGAGCTCCGCGGAAACTTTTTACCTGTCTATTTATAGCATTAATTTAATTGCTTTTTCTTTAAGACATCGAATTGTTCATGCCTAAAATAAATTAGAAATATTTCAAATCAACCAATTGAAGGAAAAGTGTATGTAGGAAACAAAAGCAAAATATAAATTTGTTTACAAATAGCAACACAGCAAAACAGTAAAATGAAAAAGATTTAGAACGTAGGAATCAAGAACCATGAAGAACAGGTCGTGGCCCGTGACCCTTGAGGGTTTCTTGCTCATATAGTATCAGAGTATAGTATCTATTAAGCCGGCTATGATCAAGGAAAAACCATCCGTGCCGAAGGATGAGACCCCTGTTTTATCATATTCCAATATGGTTCCCAAAATTTGCAATAAAAGCATGTCGCATACGAATCCATTTACCAAATAACTATGATTTACACCGCAAATATGCCTAAATAAAGCAGTTCCATAATAATAAAACATAAGACCAAATGCAACAAAGCTCATAAGAGATCCAACCAAAAACAATTGAGATCATCCAAACAACGTTTTGCTTAATAAAAATCAAAAAATCATTTCCTCTAGCATTGTCATAAATGATTCACTATTTTCAACGAAACAAATATCCAGTAAAGTCAATCCTTAAATGGAGAAATTGAGAGAAAAGTGATCCACTCGGACAAAACCAAAAGTTAATATGACGATTCCAAAGTTTAATGAATTGCAATTCATAGTTCACTTGAACAAGTAATTCGTGTAATTTCCAATAAATAACAAGGATTTTGAAATTTTTTCGGCAATCTGCAGCAGTAATATTATGTCTTCGAAAGACTTTTAAATTAATGACTCTCAAGAGTTCATAGACAACAAGCCCAATAATTTGCAAAAATATTGTTTTTCCCCAAAAGGCATATTTGAAATATCCATGGTTTAATTAACACTATGGGGAATAACCACTCATATCAAATGGTAAAGTAGCCCTTAAAACTTTAAAGAAGTAGTTGCAACCAAAAAAAAAGGTGCAAGTGAGTTTCCATATCAACAGAGAACAGAGAGCAAAGAGAATTAGCATTAACACCTCTTGATCCCATCTTATAACCCCGCCTAATAACTTTCCAAGTAGCTAGAGCATGTCACAATTTATTCATCGTAAACCAAATAATACTTTTATGCTAATCTATCGATGACAAAAAATCAAAAAATTATAGCTTTCCTAGGGTTAAAGTAAAACCATGCATGCCATTATATTTAATCATATTGTAATCAGCAACACTAGAACAAAACTGAACTTTTGGAGCATATCGTTTGCAGTTGAGAGGAGACTTTAAATATAAGTAGAATAAACTGGAGACTTTTCCAACCAATATGATCCGGAGAGCCAAAAGAAGTCTTCCACCAATGGGAGAGGAGAGTGGGAGAATTCAATTCCTTCCAAACAATGGACATTTTAGCACTAGATATATAAACATTTGTTGAGCAAAGAACGATACCACCCTTAATTTTTGGAGTTATAATGCTATTCAAGGCAAGGATGTAAAGACCCACTTAAGTAGTATTAAGTAAAACTCTTAAACATCGAGACAACTTTTCAAATAATGGTAAAAACCCATTAATCATTAATTGTAGATAATAATTCAGAGTATTAGAGTTGGTGTTCGAGATGCCTTAACGGACATCTAGGGTATCAACATCTTATTAGTAATGATTGTCTCGTTGTAATTTGATTAAGGTTTATTGTAATATGGCGGTAATAGGGCAAGGCATTACAATTTCTTTGTTATTGTCAATATCAGCATGTTGGGTATCTTTTAGTCCTCCAATGGCATTCGGCAAGGGTGTGCGCTGTCACCTCTCATTTTTGCAATAACTTTAAATGGACTTTTAAATCTTATTGAGGAAGTTTTCTTACCTTTAAAGTTACAATCTTTTTTTGCTCCCATATGTTATTTGCTGATGACATTTTCTATTTTGGTGAAGCCTTAGTTGAGAATCTTCAAGTTCTAAATTCATGTTTGGAGAAGTTTTCTAGCATCTCAGGGTCTCATTTTGTAAAGACCCGCTTAAGTACTAATAAGTAAACTCTTAAATATCGAGGTGCCTTTTCAGATAACAATGAAATTCTTAATAAGAACTCCAAAGTTAAGCGTGCTCATGTGAGAGCACTCCTAGGATGGGTGACCTACCGAGAAATTATCTTCTGAGGGCAAAACCGTGAAGCCTTTCAGGCCAAAACGGACAATACCTTAGTGCTTAGGGGTTTGGGCTGTTACATTTAAATAAGAAAAAATCGATTGTCTTCTTCTCAAAAAGTGTTAATAATGCTGAAAATTTAGCTTTTCTTCTTAATGTCGGCATAAAAGGATCTTCCCTCTAAATACCTAGGTCTCCCTATATGTAACGGCCCAATATCGAGTTAGTGAAACTAAACCGACAATAGGCGTTAATTATCCAGGATCCTATTGGGTGATTAAGCAAAGTGGCAAAAATAAAGTAAAATTTTCAACAATTTATTTCATAGCCATTTAGAAGAAAAAATAATATCACTTCCATTCAACTTAAGATAGAAAATGCAAACTATAAAATTATCTAGATTCGTATTAGGTTTTAATAGAAATGAAATGTGCATTAAACTAAGAGTTGTATAAGCAAGCTTTGACTCCATTTTGTTCTTCCTAGTGGCAAAACTCTTCTCTAATAAGCATTAATGACCTGTTTTTGAAAAAACTGTTGATTGCATGCGTGTATTAGAGAATTTCTCTAGTACCGCAGATAACAACGTTTACAATTAAATTAGTGGTTAGCACAATGTAAATAATAACATGCAATAATAAATCGCAAGGAATAAAAGAAATAAATGAATGAAATAAATGGCAAGCCTCTTTTGAGGAAACAATACTGATTTCTTTGCAACACAGATGTTAATCACAAATGCATTTATGTGTGTCACATTTGACACTGTTTACCAAAATACCTGCAGAAATCTACAAAATAAGGGAAAATGAGCACAATTTAAAAGTAAAATGAAGTTATCTAAGTACCTTTACTTATATAGCAACTGTAACAGAATCAAGTGTATCTGCAAGCATTTATTGTATTAAATTTTGTTAGCATATGAGTCTAGACTTATATTTGTTATGACGGTTCTTATGATTATGCATTTAGATTACAACCATTTATAGGCACTTGATAATTATATGCTTAATTTGATATGTAAGCATATCAAATTTAAGAGACATTATTTTTAATAAAGTTTTAAATACTCATTTGTCATAAATAAGATCACATGTTTTCAATAAGGTTCTTATGAATTGCCTCCAAATAATTATTAATATTAAATCCTATCATTGTTAAGCAAACAAAATTTACAATAAGCTATTTATCCTTGAAATCTAATTGTTGTGATAAAAATCAAGTGCCTAAAACTTAACAAAAGAATAATTATATCATGTTATTATTAATGGTAGTATATTCCTTTTTCTTTTCAATGATCCTAATATAATGTCTACCACTTTAAAATGCAGGCTAAAAATCAAGAATACGGAATAAGCACAAAAGGAAAAATCAAATACTACAGTCTTTCGCAAATTGCATATTTCTACCATTCCTTAGTAAAGTAGGAAATTATAACACTTAAATTTTTAGACTTTAAATGATACAATTGCAGCACAAAATTTGAAGTATAATAATGTGATGAGCAACAGTGTTGTTTAAAACAACTGCAAGGCTCACAAAACAACAACTTGTGATAATTGCGGATCATCATTGCAACATATGAGGCAATCAATTAAGTATACATGCTATAAAGTAAACAGAAATGAGAACCAATATTAAAACCCCCAAGTTAAATGAGTGTTTTCAACATCTACAAAATAAACATCTCATCACATATCACATACAAGAGTTCATTCTCTTGTAATTATTGGTAAGAAAAAAACATACCATGAAATAATATTAAAACAAATAGAATATTTGTTAAGCAAATAAGCAAGATAAATGATACGCATAAAATTTCTCTCTAAAATTAATTTATCTAAAAGTCATGCTTTGATATAAACAAAACAACCACCTAACTTTCGCCATGTGTAAATCCCAAAGACTCGGCGCCAAACTTGATACAGAGTTCCTTAAAATATACTGATTAAATTGATAAACCCTAAACAACCATTAAAAATGTGCCTGCAAGATCAACTATAGTGTGTGAATTCAAAATATATCAATAAACTTTAAGCTAGATAATGCCTCCTTAAACCAATAGAAATACACATAATTTTCACAATAATTTGGAACAGATAAACATTCATTAAAATGCGATGCATTTTGAATTTGAATCTGTTTATGTTTGAATAAGTTCACAAAATATTGTTGTATTAAGATGAAACATTTCTTTAATCCAACTATCATTAAGCACAAAATATGAATAAGAAATATTCAGCATTAAAATTCTTTTGCTTAATGAATATAAAATATAAAACTAGTGAAATAAGTTCATTAATCACATCATTTAGCATTTAAAAATTAACATCACAGCAAAATCATATACCAACAAAAATGTAGTTAAAAAATAACTATATCAATTGATCTAAATTTCAATATAAGGTTGTCAATTGAGACAAATTATAAAATAAGTTTTCAAAAACTCATCACTTCCTCATTCGCATGCTTCAAAAAAAAAATTTTTACTAATGCATGCTTTCAGGTTTCAAATAACCCACAACCAAATGAACCCCTAGTAAATGAAGACAACTCAAAATTGCATCAATGCAACTACAACCATTTCTATATAAAAATTACAAATTCACAGAAGAGCTAGATAAGTTTTAAATAACTAAATATGCTCTCTATGCATATGTTTTCTCAATGTTGTGAAACAAATTCGTAAATAATCAGCAATCTAACAATAACAATAAGAATCTAAGATAGATAAAATAAATAAATAAATAAATATAGCTATTTTATATATGTAATTTTACAAATCTGAAATTATAAAAAAAAAATGCTTGAAGTTATATATCCAGAAACCATCCAATTTTTTTATAAAAGTACTTGAAGTTTTTGTTATCAAAACAAGACATTAACCATATATCTAAGGGGCTGTTTGGTTCAGTGTTATTTGAAAAGTTATTAAGATACCATGTTATTCAGATAACAGTGGATGTTTAGTTCAGTGTTATTTAAATAATAGATGTCAGTGTTATTCAGATATATGTTGTTTGGTTCAATGTCATTCATGTTATTCATTTCATAAAAAATTTTGTAAAGAAAAAAAAAATAGAGTAGATAGAGCAGATAGTTCCATTCACTATTTGAGTGCAACAAAGACCATTAATAGCAGCCTGCATTTAAAGAAAAAATAAACTTTAGATCTTAAGCAATTTATACATATCAGACCTTAAACACCGTTTACTTCATCTTAAGCAATTTATACATTTACAACAGCGTCAATTTATCACTTTATTTCATTTAGAACAAAATTTTCAAGATGATTTTCCCAAATTCATTACAAATTAAAGATGGAAACTATACTAGGCTTGTTAATATACATAACACAGCCTCCTTCATATCAAATTGTTCGACGACAATACAGAGGACCTGAAGAATGTTCGGCCAAATTAGTTCATACAAAGCTAAATACAGCCCGCATAAAATATCAAATTCATAATGCCAAATGACTTGAGACTATATAATCTGGATCAAGGTTGAAACATCCAAACTTTGGTGAAAAACAAAGACCTGCAAGTTTCTCTTTTTACCAACACAATATTCTTTTACCAACACTATTTTTAATTTGCAAACACAGTTCCTCATTTCAATAGCTTAGATTGTTTCGAAAGTTTAAAACTAATATCAACTTAACTTTGTTTCAACTTGATAGATGCAATAATAGATTATTATCTTTCAGTAACAAGCAACAACAACATTGCTTCCTGCTCACACAGCTTCCTCACATTGAAGATAAAGCATTCCATATATATATATATATATATATATATATATATATATATAAAGAATATCACAAAGGCATTTTCAGATTACATTTATCTCAAATGAAATATGATGTTGATTGCACATAAATAAACTTATATATAAGCATTTATATATATTCTCGTTTGAATTAAGCATCAAACTACAAAATAATGTAGACTCCTAACAACATTGATTCTGTGTGAACTAAGAAAATGCCCAAAACAATGTTAAAGATATATGCAATCTATCTTCTATAAATAACAAGGGATTAATTTAAAAACTTACTAGAGGGAGTCGGGCTCGGCAAGTAGCGGTGAAGGACTGAAATGAATAGTCTCAACTAAGTAGCCTTGTCAAATACAACTGAGACGGAAACACAAAGTCCTCTTCCCACAGAGTTCCCACAGAGTTCAATGTGTTAGACGGATCGCATATAAAGAAAAGGCAACGAAGAACCCTTCCGTGCGTCTGGCTTGGCAAGGCAACGAAGAAGGCAGCGATCGGCGAAGGCAACGAAGGCTCGGCGAGCGGCGAAGGCAACGAAAGCTCGGCGAGCGGCGAAGGCAACGAAGGCTCTGCGAGCGGCGAAGGCAACGAAGAAGGCAGCGATCTCAGCGAGCGGCGAGAGGCGACTGCGACCTTCCGTGCGTCTGGTAGCGACGGCGGCGACGGCAGGCAAGGCTCGGCGTCGAATCTCCAAATCGCGCGCCAAGTACTGTACCTCTCCCGTCTCTCCCGTGGCGATAGATTGGCGTAATGTTATCGTCTTTCGATTTTCGACAGACAATACAGATAACATTATAGAACCCCATTTCTCTAATTTTTGAGATTATTATCTTATCTGTAGTTTTAAATAATATCACATTAGACTGAATGTCTAACAAACTCAACAGCCCCTAAAATAAAGATAAATATATAAGAATTGAAATATTTCATTTATCACCTTTACGTGATCGATCAATGGAGAAGAAATTGAAGCTATAGATTGAACACCTCGATGAAGAACACTTGCACTTCGAGTGAGGTAAGAGCGGGTTCAAACCTCACCGTGGAAGGGAAGAAGATGTTAAGTCTATTGCGAGAGAGTGGCAGGCCCTTCAAACGAAGGAATGGATGAAGAACCGGCGTTGCTTGCAAGAGGAAAAGAGTGGTGAAACGTAAGAGAAGAAAGAGAATAGAGGATCGGCCAACTTTTAAGAGTTGCGAGTTTTCGTAAATGGGAAGAGCTGATCGAGGGTGCTGCTAGCGATCTAATCGGCTTGTAAATAATGGTTTTATATAAATATATTTGGAAAAATAGATCATGTAATATGGTTGCGGATCACCCAAAATTTCTAAGTTTTGATTGATTGTTCAATTGAACTCAAAAGCTTACAAAACCGATTCGACCGTATCGACGAAACGAACTCACAAGTTCAAAAATTATTGAATTTAGACTAGTATTTTATTTTATATTAATTTTTAATTACAAAATTTCAAAAAATCATTAACATTAATGAGGAGCTAAAAATTTGATGAAACTTGAAACATAGCATTATCATTTGATACTTAATTTAAAACTATAAAAATTTCAAATTTTCAATTTGAATTTTATTTTTTATTAATGTTTGAAGTTAAAACTTCAAGAATTAATTTAGGACGATCCTGAATCCCAGTCATGCTCAAACTTTCACAGTTAGATCCTTACATTGGGATCTATTTATAAGTATTTTTATTTGACTTGTATCAGGATCCTAATTTTTAGCTTAATCATCTTAAATTTAGAACTTAATTGCTCGAGTAACAATTTCGGGTTGTTACAAAAGATGTGCATCTTTTTTTCAAAGCCCACCAAAATCTATTAAGTTATCGCAAATAAAATTAATCTTCTGCATAACTGCTTTGGGAATGTGCACAACCTTCATCCAATAAAGTAGAGTGTTCCATATAGAGAATTTAAGAATTTGCAACCTCCCTATTTGAGAAAGAAATCTATGAAACAAACAATAAGAATTTTATGTAATATAGCAAAAAGGGGCTTGCATAATTCCATTGAGGTTTTTGAATGGTGTATAGAGAGACCTAAGTGTTTATGGGGAAGATCCTTTTATGCTGATATTAAGAATAGACGCTAGACTTTCAGCATTATTAACACCTTTGAGAAGAAGACAAGCGATTTCTCCTTGTTTAAATGCGACCCAATGTAACAACCCAAATTTTTGAATGCCAAAATATCGACCAAATCAGGACAAAATCAGGTCCCCGAACAAGTTCAAAATTAGGCCAAGCAAAGTAGATCATTAAGAAAGTATATTTTTGTGATTATAATGCTCAAATTGAGAAGCAATCCGACGGATGAATATTCTCATATTAACTATTGAATTTTTAAATAAAGAAAATTAGGAAAACTAAATATATGTTCAAATTAAATAATTTTGGTGTCGTTGGATTCACAATAATAAAATAAGGCTACACAAAATTTTTCGTCTAATTTTGAGCGCCAAATTGTCCATAATTAATTTTCGAAATTTTTATATTTAAAAATTAATTAAAAATAAAATATAGTTCCGAATCGAGAAATTTTTGATCGAGAATGTTCGTCTCGTCAAAACGGACCTCCGGGTCAAGTTTTGTCAAATTTGAAAATCGGATGATAGAAAAATACGATTAATTTAAATTAAATGTATTTATTATTTTTTTATTATTATATTTTTCTATTTCCCTACATCTAAAGATTCATTCTCTTCTTCTTTTCTCAAGTAATATTCCTTATTCATTAAAAAGTACAACCATGGCTAACTGTTCCCCCTCCCCTCCCTCCTTAGGGGAGGCCACGCCTCCAGTTGCTCGGCCTTGCCCGGCCCGGGAGGGCAGCCCCCTCCTACCCCTATAAAATCCCACCCCATACACTCCTTTCTCCCTCATAAGCTTCCCCAAGCATCCTCCTCCTCCTCCATCTTCGGCTAGCCACCGACCTCACTCTTCCACCTCCCTACCTTGCCGGCAACCTCCAACTATCCTCTCCCTCGTCTCTCGGCAACCCCAAAGCCTCCCATCAGCTCTCTTCTTCTTCTTCTTCCCCGGCCAACGGAAGCCCATCGCCCCGCCACCTGGCTGTGCCGACGCCATGTCGGCACGCTGCCGACATTCCCACGAGTCGTCTACTACCTCCTTGGCAAGTCTCCGCCGCCCTCGGCAAACCCCCTTTGAACGGGGAGAAGACCCACAAAAACTCAAAAAAAATGTGAGTTGGAAAAATTAAATTGGTCAATTGAAATATAATAAAAAAAAAAATTAAGCGGTGAAAAATAACTAAAAATTTAATTTGACTCATAACTAAGATAATTAATTCACCACTAATTTTTACATTTATTTTTATGATACTAATCACTAACTTTTTTTTTTGTAATTTAATTCATGCATTTATCTTTACGTAATTTTACTTCTTGTTCTTATATATACATATATATACATACACACATGTATGTGTATTATAATATGATAATATGATATATTATAACTATGTTATAGTAATAATAATAATAATAATAATAATAATAATAATAACTAAATATATTATTATAATCATTATTATCATAATATTTATTACTTAATATTATTATAATATCTCTCACTAATATTATAATATTCTTTCTCTACTATTATTCTCTAAATAATAGTAGTAATAATAATTATATTATTACTATTATTATAAATATAAAAATATTATTATTATAATATTATCGCTCTTCTTAAAATAATATGATAATAGGTTATACTCATCTTCATATAGCAATAATAATAATATTTATACTATTATTATTATCCTATTAATATTATCATAATATTCCATTTCTCTAAAATAAATTCATGTGTATAAGATTATCACTCGAAATAATAATTTTATTTTCTTCAATTTATTATACTCTATCATATAGAACAATAAAAAAAATACTTATTACGTATAGATTCTCATATAAATAATGATAATAATAATAATAATAAAATAATATTATTAGCATTCGTACTTTTGTTATTTCATAATGACTTCCATTTTTTTATTTATAAATATAAATAATAATAATAATATCATTATTATTATTATTATTATTGTCATTATCACTATCATCACTATTATCATTACTATCTCCATCACCATCATTATTATCATCTTATTTATTCTAACATTGAAATAGCAAGAGGAAGAACTAGAGACAGAGAGAATTAGAAATAAGATAATACAAATATCTTTATTTTATTTACCCATCGATAATTTTCTAATAAATAGATTTTTCACAGATTCAAAAGAAGTCAACCTAGCTAAAGAATACAGGTATCCCGGATATTATGAATTACATTTATATATGTTAATTTGATTATACGCTTTTGCTCCGTAAATTTTACCAAACCAGTTTCTTACTCTGCTATAATTAAAGTTTACTGTCACTATATGAGATACTTTCAAATATAGATAATAGATCTTGATTGATTTAATTAAATGGGATTCCATGAGAAGTATTTACAGTCTGTACATAATATAATCAAAACGGGGATAGTTCACTATCATATTATTCCATCAAGATATAAATAGATTATGACTATGCTTACGAAGGGGCTAGCATAGGTAGAATAATGCTTGAATGGTAATATTTGAACCCAAATTATGATAATCATAGCAGACGTGCTTGGTTTCCTCAAGATTCGAGAAATTGCCTGCTCGAATAAAAATATTATATATATTATTCACTTTCGAGATAGAGATATTAATTTTTGATAAGTATGACTTACTTGTGACAGGTTATTTTTATTGCAATTTCAAAGTTATTGTTAAAGTTCTGATTTGCAGGAAAAGCAATGATAATCCTCAAAGGGGAAAATTTTGTCTCTCAAACTTTTATTATTATGCTTCCCTGCAATTTTCCCTGCACTTAAATTTCATACTTTTTGATAATATATATACAATGTAATTAATGATATCTAAAGTATTGAGTTTATCTATAACGGGTGTTCTACCCAGGCATTTTCGTTGTAAATGCCAGGTCAGGTCGCTACTGAGGATCTAAAGATAACCTGATCAATCTACCGCTGCACTTTTTATTCTCTTATTGTATTTATAAATAAAAGAAAACGCTGCGCTTGTAATAATACTCTTTTTATAATAAAAATTTATACTTTCATGTTTTCTATTTATTTGAGAAAATATTTGTGATCTTTATATTATTATTATAAACTCCCAACTACAATCATCGGCATAAAATGACGACGCCACCCTAGTCTCCACACCTTAACCAGGATCTATCAAGGATCCAAGGTCAAGGTTACGTCAGAAACTAAGGTGGTGGTCGTCACACCCGAGAAGTAAAAAAAATATCCAAATATGAATTTACAACTTGAAGATTCTCAACTGAGGCTTCACAAAAAAAAAGAGAATGTCATCAACAAATAATATATGTGAGCAAAAACAAGAGTGCCATTTTAAAGATAAGAAAACTTCCTCAATAAGTGTAACAACTCAGGTTATTACTTAGGTTAATTAAGACTAATCTAGGTCTTAATTGAGATTCTAGTTCACTAAATAAGTCAATAAGAACGTATCTTTAAGACCTAGGTCAAATTAGGAGTTAAATGAATTAAATCTGAAATTCTGGAAAATTCCAAACCCTAGAAATTAACTTTTTATTTAAATCTCAAATTGAAAATCTGACTTCACCATTATGTTCAGAACACCCAAATTAGCTAGGGGTGAAGCTTTGGATGCATTTGGAAGTCGTTGAATTTTTGGTGAATATTTTAATAATATTTAAATACCTGAAAATTCAAATAATTAAATACTCGTCAAAACAAAAATCCGAGTGCGTCGTTGCATTCCTCACCCCTCAATTAGGTAGGGGTGATTTATTGGGAATTTTTAGGATGCATTTGATTAATTGAAATTAATTAATAAAATGGATTTAAGAATAATTAAATATTAATATAATTAATTTAATTAAATAAATTTCGTAAATTACATAATGCATGCCGTCTGATCCTTGCGCCATTACCCTGTTTTGCCGTTCGAACCAACGACGATTATTGACCGTTCGATCGAACGGTCCGTGCACTTCTTCCCCATGAGGTCTGCGCGTGGCATCTCCAACGCACGCGTCGGGCTTCCTTCGCTGCAGATGGCAGGCCACCGCTTACAATCACCATTTTAAGAGTCTAGTATAATTACTCTAACTTTTTCTTGTTAAAAAGAGGGAATTTTTCTGAAACCCGAACGTTTGGAGCTCCCTGGATCGACCCCATTTCTTTTCAACCGTTAAAACAAAGGTACTCCTCCATCTACACATTACTTCAGCATATCGTTTCGAAACCAATTCGTAAGCTTATTTCAACACATGGATTGACATGTTATTGCATCTGATCGTTGAATTAACTGTTCGATTAAACCAATTTTTCGATTCATACACAGTGCTTTTCGTTATGCTACTTAGTCCCGATAGACATCTATTAGGGTTTGGTCTAGCCTGTGATGCAGGTCTCCTCTAGTGATGATTCAAATACCAATTGAAAGGTCTATTCAAGACCTTTCGATCGGTATGTGGGCCGGCCACTGAGGACGCCGGAACGGCCTCCGTTTTGGCTGCCCTAGCCGAGGGTATCACGGGTGTCGACGAAGAAGCTAAGCCCGTGCTGTGTCGGGTCGGGCTTAGCCCGACCCGATCATTTAGCACGGGTCAGTAATAATTACGAACCATGAATGACGGGCCGTGCAGTCACGCTGTCGACGCTGGGGATCGCCACGTGTACTTCTTTTGTGCAGATGGGACCCGCTGTCTCTTCGAAAATGCCGTGAATTATAACTGGTGGGACCCGCAATTCGATCCTCAGCCAATCACTAATTGACACGTAATCCTCACAAACCTGCCTCTGTTGACGGAAGAAATAATTTTTTTTTTTTATTTAATTTAAATAATAATCATAATAATGATATTAATAAATTCAATAAAAATCAATTAAAATCTAAACTTTATGTAACCATAACTTAATGAATTTAAGTCCAAACTTAACAAATAAATATACCATTGGATTTAGAATATTATAAGGAATATTATGAAACTATCAAATTTTATTTTGGATAGATATTTAACATAGTGAAATTTAGGGGTATTAATTAAATCAACATATGTTACAAATCTTCATTTAACCATAACTTTGTAACCAATAATCAAAACATACCCAATATGGGTTTCAAAATACTCAAAAAACCCTAAGAAACATTTTAGTAGGGTTAATTTTGCTGTTTGAATTAGTATTTGACTAATCATTTTTAGGACCTAACCCTAATTGCCCTAATTAGGCCTAGATCTTCAATTGACCATAACTTAGTTAATTGAGCTCCAAATTGGATGAATCAAATATCAATTTAGATCAGAAAAACCTAATCTACAGAGATCTATAAAAATATTTGGGATCTAATGGTTAGATTTGCTAATCACCCCTAATTACCCTAAAACTTGATTAGTGAATATTAGTAAAATTAATAATCCAAATGGGACAAACCAAGTTTCAGAGAACTCTTAAAACTTATTAGAACTTAACTGTAGGGTTGGATTAGTGATTGATGATTAATTTCACTAATCACTCACTAATCACCCTAAACCTAATTAAGCCATAACTTAGCCAAATGGAGTCCAAATTGAATCTACCGCTAGTCATTAGAATCAGTGGATCAATTGTGACATACAGCCACTAAAATTATTCAATTTGGACACCAAATGACAAAGTTAGGGTTTTGACCCTTAATTAAGAATCATTAATTACCTTTTAAACTATAGATCTTGTTTTGGCTATAACTTATCCAATACACATCAGAATTCAATAATTTTAGGTTCTATGGAAACCTTAGGGCATAACCTTTAATAAACTATTAGAAAAATAATATGTCATTAGGGTAAAATTTCCAATATTCCCTTATAGGTCAAATTTCTTAATTTGACCTTATAAGGATTAATACTAAACCAAAATTTATGATCTTACTGTCTAAATCTTATCTAATATGAGTTTAGACAGTAAGATCATAAATTTAACCCTAAATTCATAAAGATAAGATTTAGATCCTTAAATAGGGGCAAAATGGTAATTTTGCCCAAAATTAGGGTTTAGCATTTTAAAACCCTAAAATCACATTCTAATCATTTCAAACATAAATAAAGTGATTTAGGACAAAAATTAGATCCTTAATTTGATTTTGATCAAGAATTCATTTTTAAGTCCTTAAGGAAATTCCTAAGTAAAATTTGAGTGCTTCCATTCCTTAATCATTTCTAGATCTTTCCTTAGGTCTTATAAAATTAGTTAGGATATGTTTCATGAGAAATACTCTTAGTATTTAAGAGCTTTAAATTCTTAGGATTAGGAATAGATCTTAAGTTAGAATTCATCTGTTGAGTAAATTAGGTTACTCAATAGGTGAAACCTTGAGTTTATTAGTTTATAGATTTTTCTTAGTTTATTTAATGACTATTTTATCTTTAAACCTTAGAACTAAGAATAAGAGATCTATTAGGATTTGATTTATCATTAGAATTTGCCTTAACACTTAATCAGTAAGATGGAATTAAAACCTTAGTCCTTAAGATGACCTTATGATTAAGAATTAAATTTCATTCTTTGGAATTTGATTCTTAATCCTATAAATCTTGATTTGACTACTCAAGATTAGTTTGGAATTTATAAAATGATAACTTAGGACATTTGATTTATTCTTTTAACTTAATTAAGCGATATGTGATTTATAAGTATTAGAACTTTACTAGTTCTAACATTCCTTTAACTTGTAGGCTCGTGATTCTAAGTTACAGACAGTGTAGGAATTGAGGATTCTGAATCTTATGTAACTTAGAGTAGTTAGAACGTCTTAAATAGAAAACAAAGTGATATCACAACTGTCGTTTAGTATTATTCTATATTCATTGAAAATTGTATAATATGCTTTCCTTTTTTCTATGGATTTATTTACCTTTGGATACATTGCATTAAACATAGAATATTGAATGATCATTTCTATGTTGATTTAGATGGCATTTCATATTGTTAGAAGGTTATTTGGTGGAAAACAGTTTTATCAAACTTGAGGAGATGTCTTTTTAGTCTGCCATGTAGTATGACTTTACTTGAGAATGGTTTTGGACTAGGACTACTTTCCTAATGCCTGTAGGATAGCTGTTGGGCTAGGACTACTTTCCTAGTGCCTGTGGTTCTGGACTAGGACTACTTTCATAGTGCCGACTGTTTCTGACTAGGACTACTTTCCTAGTATATCTGGGACTACTTTTCCAAATATTGGCTGTTTCTAACTAGGACTACTTTCCTAGTATATCTGGGACTACTTTTCCAGATGAGCAGATGGACTTTACTAGTGGCAGGACTAAGTAGGAATATCTCAATTCTGGCAGTTACTTTTCAGTTACTTCATTTGTATTACAGTTACTTTACATTTGTCTTTTATTTATTTTATAGTTTTGGCTAGCTCTTACCTTACAGATCAGTTCACTTCTGCTACATTTTCATTTTCTGCAGTTCTTACTTGTCTTATAGTTTAGCACGTATGCTGATACATTTTTATTTTCTGCAGTTCTTACTTGTCTTATAGTTTAGAACGCATCTTGTTATATTTTCATTTTCTGCAGTTTCTTTGTACTCACAGCTTCGAATATATTCAGTTTTACCTTTCAATAGTTCATTTTTATCTTTGGCATGTTAGGATATTAGAATTTTACTTTCGGTATTTGTACTTTCAGATTAGTTGTAAAAGCAGCATGTTTTATATTGATCATATACTTAGAAGTTTCATTTGTGTTTAGTAGAGTTCTTTATGTATTACTTGATTTTTTTCTATGGCTTGGATTGAGGTATGTGTTTACCTCACATCTTGTTAAGTTATAATTATATTAATTAAAATTTTGTTACCTTTCCTTACTGCTTACTGCTCCTATGTTACTTAGTATTGTGATATCATTAAAAATTAACAATTTATAGCCTAAAATGTACTTAGACGTTTTGTCTAACTAATTTTTTTTCTTTTGTTGGCTGGGGCCCTACCATTGTGAAACTGCCAATGGTAGATTCTGAGCTGTTCGAGGTTGTGGGACCTTCTGGAGATCCGGTACAAGAGGAGGAGCGTACAGGAGAATATAAGTAGTTTCTGCCTGATATTGTGAGGATATGAGAGACTTTACTCTTTTTACTAGATAAACTTTAACATCATTTTGTAATAATACAGGATCTAACTGCTTTACTTTTCATGTTTATGTATTATGAGTTGTACAGTTTATATCTGGATTGTATGGATGTTACTCTTATTTTTCTTTCGCACTCTGATAAATTATAGTATACTCATTTAAATGATTATTTCTGTTGTTACTCTTTGCTTATTAAGGCATATCCTCCCTTGACATTTGATTAAGAATGTTTATTCATTAATCTGAATGTTAAGTGAGGGTTTGCAAAGTGACGACCACCTCTTAATCCGGGTGATTTGGGGGCGGCCGCCACAATAAGATTCGAAAGTCCATTTAAAGCTATTGTAAAAAGGAGAGGTGATAGCTGACACCCTTGTCAAATGCCATTGGAGGACTTTAAGAGACCCAACATGCAGATGTTGACAATAACAAAGAAGTTGTAATACTCCACCATATCATCGCTGGATTACAACGAACCTTTATTTGATTACGACGAGACAGTCATTACTAACAAGATGTTGATGCCCTAGATGTCCGTTAAGGCATCCCGTATACCAACTATAATATTGTGAATTATTATCTACAATTAATGATAATAATTCAAAATGCTAATCAAAGTAAACAATAAATTCTAAGTATAACATCACAAAGTGCGGAAGCAAAAAGACAACATCCATAAATTACATTCAGGCATAAATAAGATAAAGAAAATTTATCCATCTCAAAATAAAAGTACTGTAAGGAAAACATACAAGTTCTGAATTAATATTACATATTAATACTTAAATAAAATAAAGAGAATGAAATGCTAATATTCACTCTCTTTCAAGTAAAAATATAACTGAAACTAAACAACTACAGCAGCATCATCTTTACACTCCTGCTCCTCACATGTAGCCTCCATGAATATCTCTAAATATGACATATTGGTTTTTATATATCAGAACCCCAACCAATAAAATAAAAATTTATATTAGATAATTATTTAAGTATATTTTAGGTTGAATATTTTATTACTGAACTTAAAGATATCATATGATTATCCTAAGTAATTAGGTGCAACAAACAATAAAGAAAATAGGAAAAGTTATAAATAAGACATTTATAACTTAAGCAAATTTGAGATAAATAAAGAAACATACCTCACTCCAAAAGGTGTAATTAAGATTTGGCATATAATGTAAATATGACAACATTAATAAAAAAAATATTAAATAGGAAAATAATCAGCTAAAAAAATATGCTTAGTATATTGAATTTAAAGTAAATAGTGTTGTAAATACTTAATGAAATTTAACATCCTATAACATGTGTATATAAAGGCACTAAAAAGTTCACATAAAAATTGAAAATGACTGAACTGTAAACTGTGAATAATCTAAAAATGATAAGTAAATATAACTGAAATGAATAACTGAGATTGAACATATATAAAATTTGAGAATGCCTAAGTAAATCTATCATGATCGTAACTGACTAAAATAGAGCCACTAAGAAAAAGTCTCACGTGTATTATTTAGCTATCTAAGAGCTAGATGCAAAAAAAATATAAGGGAGAAATGCAACTAATCAAGGATTAAGCAATAATTCTACAACATGATATGTAATATATATTATTATCTAATTTATTCGTTCTAACTATTATGAGAATATACAAGCACATGATCTCTAATATCCTACTATACAGTCTCATATTTGAAACTTTAGAACTTAACAAGTTATAATTTGAAATCATACAATATTGCCTACATAAATAAATTGATTAAATCAATTATCCTATCTGGCATTTTCATTAACTCCAACCTAATCTTGATATATCTTATCAAGATTTAGAAGTTAAGATATTAAACTCCAAAATATGGGATTTAAGTCTTTTAGCTGGGATTCTAAGCCCTGGGGTTTATACTATTCAAAACTAAACTTGACTTAAGGATAATTCAAGAGAATCTCATCGAGTCTAACTCTCAATAAGATCAAATGGCACTATTTTTACTGATTTCAAAGATTAGGGAACATAATTTGGATCATAGATCCGTGCTATTGTCTTCTAAGTCTTAGACTAAATTTAAATGAAATTGGACTAAAGATTAACTTAGAGGCAATCCTATTGAGGCAAACCAATCTCAATATAATCTAATACTAATATAATACTAATATAAAACTCAAGGAAGAATGTGGATCTAAGATCCACATTTCAAAATGAATTAAGGCTGAATAACGTTAATTTGCTTAAGATAGGGTTTAGTCTTAATGGATGATTTATATATCTAAATGAATCAATACTGATTTTAAATTCACTATAACAATGTTCTAAGAATTCTAGAAGGAAAATGTGAATCTTAAATCCACATATAGGACACTTAATTAGTTAAACTTAATTAATTTAGATTAAATTAAGTTTTAGGCCAATAAGGCTCTTAATGCACCAAAGTGAGTCAAACCAAGATTCTAAGCAATTTAATCACTAATTTAAGGGGAAATTAACTGATTAGCAGTTCTAAGTTCTCAATTTAGATCTTTTTAACTTTTCTTATTAAAATAATATTATTTAAGGGTTCTAATATTGACCTTAATATTTAAGATCCCAAATTTAAATTTTTTATTATCTAAATGATTCCTTAATGTTCAAGGAAAAGATTAACACCTTACACATTATATTTAGCTAAACATTAACTCTAATTATCACTAATCATAATTTAAGCTTATTAAAAGATTATTAGCAAATCCACTAACAAAAAAGAGTTTTTTTTCATAATTAAGATGTTCAGTGTCTAAAAAGTCATTAACACCTTAAACACTTAATTTGTATTATTAATATTATTAATTTTCACTAATCAAGGTTTAAGATATTTAATGGGTGATTAGAAAAATTAGTCACAAAAAGTATAATTGATTACAATTTAAGTTCTCCTATATCTAATGAGAAAATTAAGACCTTAATCATGAAATTTAGCTAAGGACTAAGCTTAATATTCATTAATCTATTTATAGGGTAATTAAAAATAATTTAAAATTCTAATTAAAAAAAGTTAAATATTATTATTTAATTAGATTCTTTATGATTTTCTAAATAAAAATGATATATATGATCATTATAATTGGATTTGAATTGATCACTTAATTTTATTAATTAAAAAAAATGTTTTCATTAATTGAACCATAGGATTATTATTTACAAAATAATAAACAGAAGATAAATATTTCCCAAAATTTGATTTATTTACTTAACCCAAAGCAAAAAGACGCATGCTGGGGTTCGGCTCGGCCCAGCATTGTACATCTTCTCTGTGCTGAAATCCCGATGACGAGGATTTAGGGTTAAGGTTTGCGACCGATTCGATTCTAGAGGCCATGCCTTAGCTTGATCTCAATCTCTACACATTCACAGAACCGAGACGTGTCAATTGCACCATAAAGCCCTTTGTGATGACATCATAAACATGGAGACCTTATTCTACCTAAATCTGATTTTAGGCTTTACTGCGAAGAGATAATTCTCCCTACAGAGATGATGTCACGACCTCTACTTCATCTTGAAATGATCAGTGTTTCAATATGAAGAGAAGTCCTACTATAATGCATTGAATGGTCGATTAAATTATTGGGACCTTACTTGTGAATTTGTAGTGTAGTGCACTGTTGAGGGTTTGATGATCCGCGATCACCTGGGCTAGCCTGAGTGACAGATATCTCATTAATCAATCGCTGGTGACTTGCAATAATGCTCACTAGAAATTAGACACCCAATAGTGGTGTTAATTGCCTGTGATTGATCAGTGACTACGCTAGCTGACATCACCCCTCCATATAGTGTTCTTCACTATCTAACCTGCTGCCATACCTGAGCAATGCCCAAGAATTAATTGCAGGCAATCCTAATGATATTACAATTCATCATAATAAGAAACTGAGGAAGGAATGGAAGATACTGAGCTTTATTAGCTCAGGGATAGGGAAGTACTTGGATGAGGGAAACTTGGCTGGATTACAGGCCGCTGTAGATGATTCAGAGGCTGGCTCTAGCTTGTCAGCTTCCTGGAACTATGAAATACTCATCAAAAATTTTAACACAAGTCGCACCCAATATAATGCTAGGAATGAATGCTAGAAATTGTCAAAGATTGATTGGAATAGAAGGAGAGAATTCAATGGAAAGGGAGCTGACTGAGGGGAATTAAGGTTATAGCAAGATTTTACAGTGAACAAAGGGCTCACAAAAGGAAAATTTAAGTCTAGTTATAGCCATGAAACTCAATGGAGATCTTGGGCTAGACATCAATGGCTAGCCCGAGGATTCTGGGATTTGGGTTTGGCCCGATGAGGGTAGACCTGAAATAATAAAGGTTCCAAGCCATTATTACACAGAGGAATCGTGGAGATAGGAATCTCCCCCGTACGTCTATGGTGGTGACATCTGACAATCCTATCGAGGCTGTGAATGGAAATGGGGACAAAGCTGAATATTGGTCAAAAATATCCCAACGTTCGATCATGCTCTTCATCTAATGGTTGGATTGGCTTTGGGGTTGCAGGGTGAATCAGGATCATCTAATTCAATGGAGAAATGTAGGGGCGGCATGGATCTGTCGTTGCGTGTGACCATTAGGGTTATGATTTAAAATAAAATTATAATTAATTTAAATATTTATTCCAATTGGATTTAAATATCAAATTAGATCTAAATGATCTCCATTTTTTTGAAAAATTCACACTTAGCTATTTTGAGTGTGAGGAATTAAAAAATAAAAATTGATTGATTTGAATGTCAAATTAATTTAGCAAATTTCTTAGGTCAACAAATTGATTAAATAATCAATTAATTCAGTTTTAATCCAATTTATCCCAAATTTCTATGATTTTGTCCTAATAATAATTAGAATATATCGAAAACTTGATTAAGACTTAATTCAATCTAAATTTGGTAAAGTGATAATATAAGGTTATTATATAAGTAAGCATCATTTATACAAGAAGCAATACAACAGTTAAGCCGGGAAGCAAAGACAATTTTTTGAAACCTAGTGAGAATATAATCCATATTTACCATGTCCAAAGCTTTATGAAGATCAATCTTAGCATAATAGAGAGTTTTTTTCTTTGGATTAAACCACTGGAGTAAGGTATTGTTATAATAATATTATTTAACGCTAGCCTATAATAACCCCAAAATCGGATAGGAGCTTAATCCAATATTGGAGCATTACCTTAGCACATAATATCAAATTAGAAGAAAATTAACCCAATACTAGATGCTAGTGGCCAAGTATCTTTATGAGTAGTGTTAAGTTAAAGATAATTTGCAATATAAACATGCATAAAGCATGTAAGGAAGGTATATAACAAGTTTATATAAAATATGCAGTATTTATCTACTCATTCAATCCAAGCAGTTATAAAAAAAGTAAACTCAGCATAGATTAAGTAAAAAAATATTTCAAACATTTTAAGTTATTACATGCCTTTAAGTAAAAGAGTAAGAAAATAATCACTCTCTCACATAAAATGAATGAAATTATATGAAGTAAGCGGAAGCAAATTTGTAAGATCTTCAAGTACTAGGTCCAGCTCTACCTGAATTGTATTGCTCCTGATCTATCATATTTTGGTATTTAAATATGATAGGGCAAATCAAAGAAAAGGAAAAGAGTAGTTAGACTAAATAGTCTAAGCACATTTTAAAATTGGCTAAGCATTTATAAGTTTATTTGGATATCATAAGCTAATTTACAATTTAATATAAGCAAAAGAGTATTTGAAAACATTTAAGTAGGGAAGGAAAATAAACATAACTGTAAGAAAGAATAGTTTAAAGTAAGATGTGTAATAATACTCAAATGTATAATTATTCTAGCCTGCAACCAAAAAGGTAAAAGAAAAGTATCATAAATAAGGCTAGTAATTATTAAAGTGCATTTGAAACTAAAAAAAAATGGAAATATGTATATGTCCAATAGAAATTATGCTAAGGAAAAGAAAAATAGTGAAACATTTAATTGAAATTAAAGTAATAGACACTGCATTCTATATGAACTGTAAGTAAGTAAAGCATAGTACTAAATATAGAAGGTGCAAAGCATAGTAAGTAGAGAAGAATCTTAATCTCTTGGACTAAGAATGTATAATTTAAAATTATATAATAGAAACATAGCTAAAAGGCTATGATGAGATCTTATAATCAATAAGATTATAATAGGCTCATATATTATTTACTTAAATTATTTTATAAAAGCTTCATTTTGTGAGCATATTCAGAATGACATGATGACTTTAGCACGTCTGCCTAACTAATAAGGGAAAGCAGGGTCTTAATGAAAATAAATACTCACATTCACCTTTTGAGAATGTGATGTCTCCTTATATCTCCTATTTAGCATGTCCTTTGCTATCCACCATAATAAAAATTCCTATAGTTCAATTGTGAAAATCTTATTTATGCACAATGTCATGTATGTATGTTTAAAGGAATAGGCCCAAAGCTAAGCAAGCATTCAAGAAAATTTAAATAATTGTAAACTATGTAATATCCAAAATTATCTAATTTTAATGATCTACTTAATGATTAGAGCTATTTGAGCTCCCAATTGACTTGTAGATATTGATCTTCAAGTAAATTTTAAGTATTAGTAGAAGTGAAAAAGCTTATGAAAATAATAGTTTGAATTAATTTATAAAATAAGAAAATAATTTATAATATATTCATGCAAATGAAAATTATTCTATACTAGTCCTAAATTAGTCAAATAAATTAGGTTAATAATTAAAATTTAGGAAAATAGTAGGAAAAAGTTATACTAAAGTATTAATAAGCTAAAGGAAGTAGGGATTAATTTATAACCTTCTATCTTCATTTAATTTAGCTTAACAAAATGAAAGGTTTCCGATCAAGTCGTTCATTACCTTAGTTAGGATCAATTAGTATGAAATGTATAAGTATATGGAAGAGGATAGATTATCATCTACAAGTATTAATTCATTCTAGGTTATAGGTTAAATGAGGCCTATAAGCTTATCTTATTAAGTATATTAGGAAACTAAGGTTCTTCTTATTTAATAATTAGAGAACTAAATTGAAAAATTAAAGACTAAGAGAGATATGTGCTAATATTCTAATTAAAAGGTTGGGCACTAGTCTTATTAAGATTTCTTAGTGAAATGAAGTATACTACTAATATAATTATTGTCAACTTGCTAAAGGTCTTAATATAAGATTTAGAAATTAATGAACTATCAATAAGTTTTAATCAATTCATAGGACATTAGTTCTAATAGAACTGTAACATGACAAGAAGGCATGCAATTTAAAATCTAGAATCATGGAATAAGTTAGCTAAGATTTTAATGACAAATTATATAATATAAATATCTAAATTTCATAAGATAAAATCAATGAATGAGCATTGGATCTAGAAAGGTGCTATGGATTAATCTTGATAAATTCATAATATTACAATTACATATATATAAATGTTATCAACACTAATTAAAATTGATATATAGCTTTAAAGATTACTAGGAAAGCATTCTTTTCAAATAAATCTTATAGCAATCATACTAAGGGTGAAGATTAATTCAAGTAAATTGCCAAGTGTTCTAAATGTCAAATTATGAAAATTCATGTCTCAAACATACAATTGAAAATATATGTGAAGTAGTAAAGTGAGACATGTTTGCTGTCCTAAGCTTTAAATACCTAAAATAAGCATGAATGAAAAATATGAAATTACAAAATTACCTAATTTAAGAAGCCAAATACCTAAAATCTCTACTTGTTCAAATGAAATGATATACACAAATATGGAATCCTTATAATATAAGGAGACGAATGACATTAATTAGGTTAAATCTAGAGATCTTTGGAATTTTAGGATTTAGGGAACTCCTAATTAGAGTTAAAATGCCATTAAAAAATTTATAGTTCAAAACCTAAATATAATTTTATGTTATTGTCTTACATATTTTTAAGAGTGAAATTGATTATTAAAATATCTAATTTGGACAGCAATTGACTAAATTATGCTACATACAAAGTTTAGGAGTTAACAATTAAATAATTAACCTAAATAGTGATTAATAAAAATAATCAACAAAGCAGAAATTTAATATGGTAATATTATTCTACATATTTTTCTAATTGATATGGTATATAATATTGCACATTTTGGATAATTATTTTGCAAGATATGATTAAATGAAGTTTACTTAAATTATCATTAATTAAGCTAATCATTACATCAATCAATTAAACATTGCAGTTGATTTAACTGCTCTGCATCGAAATCAAGATGGCGTAGAAAAATTAACGTGCAGATTAAAATAAAGGCATAAAAAATGGGGCGCAGAAAAATCGTGCCCGCCGTCGCGACATGCGTCAACCTTAACAGGCGACACATGTTGAAACGAGACCTACTGGTGTGCGGCACTATTAGCGCAGTTCGCAAATCGAACTGGTCCTGATCCAACAGAGGCATTTTGAACCGTGGCATGCTCGGTCTAAGCCGTTTCATCCCGAGGGGATCGTAAGGACTTGACTAGGGTTTAGGCTCGCGGCTGATTTCGGGGACTTCACAGCTCGACCCACACGTCAGCGTGAAGCTCACTTCATGACCGACGTGTCAAGCCATATAGTAAGGCCAAAGGACATTGAATATGAAAAAGGTGTGATGCTCTAGCCTCGGGTCCGATGGCTAGGGTTCAACCGGGAAGATCCGAAGTCCCCAAATTCAAATGGGGGTCGATTCGGCTCAATAGAGCTCAATCAACCCCTCATTTAATATCATTGAATGGACTATTGTTCAGAGAACAATAAAGAAGGTAGAGGAAGTCAAAGTTAGTACCTTAGTATTCTTCTTCTTCAGCTAAAAATAGGGGTAGGTTGTAGAAGGGAGGATCCACTGGTTCAGTACTCCATGAGCTCCTCAGCAGCACCAGAAATTAGTTTAGGCAAAAAAAGAATGAGAGTAGTGAGGAATGGAGGGATAATGCCAAGGTTAGGGAGTCCTTCGTATGCCACTTGCCCTCTACAGATGCACGATGGAAAGTAGAAGGTAGACGTACAAAAAATTATCCAGGCTGCTCGTTGGATCAGTCGATCGAACGACCAGATCTGTTACATCGGATCAGATTGATCATTGATCGTCAGATCTGCCTCTAAAAAGGCGGAACAGTCTCGATTAAGATAAACAGTTGTCTAGTGCGTTGGCATCACGTACGGGATCCCCGTCTTTTGAAAAGAGCCATTAGGATATTTATATTATATATATTTAATAATTTAAATTAATTACTTAATTATTTAATAAATTACACTCAATTTAATACTCAAAATTAAATAATCAAACAGGCTCCAAAAATCCTAAAATTTCACTCACCAAATTGAGGGGTGAGGAACTCAAAAATACAAACGAATTTTTGATTATATGTCAATTTAGTTATCCTAATTTTCTGAGTATTTAAATATTATTAAATAATTGGGAAAATTTGACTACCTTTAAACACTTTCAAAATACAACCCCTAGCTAATTTGGGGGTGATATCCAATGGCGGACTCCATTTTTTAATTACAATGTCTAAATAACTTAGGCATTCTCAGAATTATCAGGAAATTAAAAAATATTGGAAAATATCAAACGATCTCTAAAATGCACAAAATTTGAGATGAAGGCTCTTAACACTAATATAAGGGCATTAGAAAAAGAATTAAGTTGATTAGAATATTAATTGATGGGTAACAACTCTAGAATTGCTACACGACCTTTCTTTAATGAAATTAGATTGAGCATGATTAATAAGCCTATACATCACGAAAGTTACCTGGACCACAATTAACTTGGAGATTATTTTATATATAGTGTTGCATAATGAAATAAGCATGTAGTTTTGGATTGAATTTGGATTCTTACCTTTAAAAATAAGAGATATTGCAGTGCAGGTAAGCTAGTGGTGCATTTACTTGAAGAGAAGAAATAATATAATGATTAAAGGATCATTGGAGTAGTGTCATTTCAAATGGTTTAAAAGTAATGACTATTATGACTTGCAGGCCCAACGAGGCATTATTGTTAAAGCTGAAAAGAACACATCTAATTTTTGCAATTGAAATTTTATTAGAAAGGGAAGGGGTTACCTCATCAGGCACAACCATAAGATAGGGCCCAAAGTCTGCCAAGACCATAACATTCTGATTATAAATAATTGAAAAATAATCAATAGCATGAATCATAAGAGGGACTCTATAAGGGGCACAAAAATTCATAGCATTCATATTCTTTCGAATATTAATATAAGAATAAAGGAAATTTATATCATTTTCACCTTATTTAAGCCAATGCTTTTACTCTTTGGGCAGCCCAATTATATTGAAGAGAAAATTTACGGTTAAGATCATGGGAGATTTGCAAGTATTCTTAAATAGCACTAGCGTCTACCGGATTATCACTAAGATGATTGGTGAGAGTTGATTGATGATGAGAAGCTCAATAGCAGAACAATTTTCAGCCCCAATGGTCATATGTTCAAAACTATGCAGCTTACATTTTGTAGACCTTACAAGCTTTTAAAAGGGATTCATTGGCTTACCTTCATCATTAACTGACCAAATCTCGCCGATAATTTCATTGAAACCTTGTATCTGAGTCCAATAGTTCGTAATAGAGAATATTGTGTGGCCCAAGGACCTTTCATTAGCAAACTTTTGCAAAAGAGAATTGCATGCTTAAGAGACAATCATTTCTTATGAAATGATATTCAAAAGAGAATTGCATAGCTCGATAAAGAACACTTGCACTTCGAGTGAGGAAGGAGCAGGTTCAAACCTCACTGAGGAAGAGGAAGAAGAGGTTTAGTCTACTGTGGGACAGGAATGACATGCCCTTCAAACGAAGGAATGGATGGAAGAATAGGCGTTGCTTGCAAGAGGAAAAGAGTGGTGAAACTTAAGAGAAGGAAGAGGATGGAGGATCGGCCAACTTTAAGAGTTGCGATTTTTCGTAAATGTAAGGAGCTGATCGAGGGGTGTTGCTAGCGATCTAATCGGCCTTGAAATTAGGGTTTTATATAAGAGAAATGCAAGTTGTTGACGTGGCACCCAAAAAAAATTCATACAATAGGATTTGGATATCATTTCAATATAAACTTTAAAAATAATATTTATATTATTTTAATATAAATAAATAAACACTTATAAAATGATATTCAAATCCAATTAGATAGATATTTTTTGGTGCCACGTCAGCGGGTCTAAATAGTATTTCTCTTTATATAAATCTATTTTGGAAAAATAGACCATTGAATCAAGATTAGGTGGTTGCGGATCACCCAAAATTTTCAAACTTTGATCGATCGCTTATTTAACTCAAAATTTTACAAATTTTGGACCGATTCAAGTGTATCAACGAGACAAATACATACGTCTAAAAATTATCAAATTTATACGATTATTTTATTTTATCATTAAGCGCAAAATATGAATAAGAAATATTCAGCATTGAAATTCTTTTGCTTAATGAATATAAAATATAAAACTAGTGATATAAGTTCATTAATCACATTATTTAGCATTTAAAATTAACATCACAGCAAAATTATATACCAACAAAAATGCATTTAAAAGAAAACTACATCAATTGATCAAAATTTCAAAATAAGGCTAGCTTAATTGAAACAAATTATAAAATAAACTTTCAAAACTCATCACTTTCTCATCCAAATGCTTCAAAAAATTTTTTTAGTAATGCATGCTTTCAAGTTTCAAATAACCCACAACCAAATGAACCCCTAGCAAATAAAGACAACCCAAAATTGCATCAATGCAACTACAACCATTTCTGTACAAAAATTACAGATTCACAGAAGAGCTAGATAAGTTTTATATAACTAAATATGCTCTCTATGCATATGTTTTCTCAATGTTGTGAAATAAATTTATAAATAATCAGCAATCTAATACTAACAGTAAGAATCTAAGATAAATAACAAAAATTTTATAAATAAATATAGCTGTTCTGTATATGTAATTTTACAAATTTAAGATTACAAAAAAAATTGCTTGAAGTTATATATCCATGAAACCATCCAATTTAATATCAAATGCTTGAAGTTTTTATTATCAAAGCAAGACATCAACCATATATCTAAAATAAAGATAAATATACAAGAATGAGAATATTTCATTCATCACCTTTACCTGATCGATCAATGGAGAAGGAAATGGAAGCTATAGATTGGACAGCTCGATGAAGAACACTTGCACTTCAAGTGAGGAAGGAGCAGATTCGAACCTCACCGAGGGAGAGGAAGAAGAGGTTCAGTCTACTGTGGGGCAGGAGTGGCATGCCCTTCAAACGAAGGAATGGATGGAAGAATAGGTGTTGCTTGCAAGAGGAAAAGAGTGGTGAAACTTAAGAGAAGGAAGATGATGGAGGATCGGCCAACCTTTAAGAGTTGCGATTTTTCGTAAATGTAAGGAGCTCATCAAGGGGTGCTGCTAGCTATCTAATCAGCCTTGAAATTAGGGTTTTATATAAGAGAAATGCAGGCCGTTGATGTGGCACCCAAAAAATTCATCCAATAGAATTTGGATATCATTTCAATATAAATCTTAAAAATAATATTTATATTACTTTAATATAAATAAATAAACACTAATGAAATGATATTCAAATCCAATTTGATGGGTATATTTGGGTGCCACATCAGCGCGTCTAAATAGCATTTCTCTTTATATAAATATATTTTGGAAAAATAGACCATTGAATCAAGATTAGGTGGTTGCGGATCACCCAAAATTTTCAAACTTTGATCGATCGCTTCTTTAACTCAAAAATTTACAAACTTTGGATCGACTCAAGCGTATCAATGACACAAATGCCTACGTCCAAAAATTATTTAATTTATACGATTATTTTATTTGATATTAACTTTTAATTGCGAAACTTTGAATATTCACTACGGGCAGCCAGAAGCACGAAAATTGACAGAACTTAAACCGTAGCATCCTCATTTGATGCTTAATCTTTAACTATAAAAATTTTTAAGTTTCAATTTATATTTTATTTTCTATTAATATCTGAAGTTAAATGTTCAAAATTAATTTAGAATGATTCAGAATCTCAATCATGCTTAAACTTTTGTAGTTGGATCCTTACATTGGGCTTTTCTTATTTGTATTTATTTGACGAGTCAAGATCCTAATTTTTTACTTGATGCTCTTAAATTTATAGCTTAATTGCTCCAGTAATAACTTTGGGTTGTTACAAAGGATGTGCTTCTTTTTTTCAAAGTTCATTAAAATCTAGGAAATTATAGTAAATAGAATTAATCGTCTACATGACTGCTTTGGGAATATGCACAACCTTTATCCAATAAAGTAGAGTGTTCCATATAGAAAATTTAAGAAATTGCAACCTCCCTGTTTGAGAAAAAAATCTATGAGACCAACACCAAGAATTTTATGTAATACATCAAGGAGGGGCTTGCATAGTTCCATTGAGATTTTTGAATGGTATATAGGGAGACCTATGAATTTAGAGGGAAGATCCTTGTATGCTGATATTATGAATAGAAGCTAAACTTTCAGCATTATTAACACCTTTTGAGAAGAGGAAAGACGATTTATTCTTGTTTAAATGTGACCCCGAGAAGCTAGAAAAGTTCACCAAACATGAATTTAGAACTTGAAGATTTTCAACTGAGGCTTTACCAAAAAAGAGAATGTCATCAGCAAATAATATATTGGAGCAAAAATAAGAGTGCAACTTTAAAGATAAGAAAAGTTCCTCAATAAGATTTGAAAGTCCATTTAAAGTAATTGCAAAAAGGAGACGTAGCAGCGGACACCCCTGTCGAATGCCATTAGAGGACTTGAGGAAACCCAACATGCTGACGTTGAGAATAACAAAGAAGTTGTAATTCCCCACCATGTCATCGTCGAATTATGACAAACATTAATCCGATTACGATGAAACGGTCATTACCGACAAGATGTTGATACCCAAGATGTCCGTTAAGGCATCTCCGATACCAACTATAATATCGTTAATTATTATCTACAATTCATGATAATAATTCAGAGTACTAATCGAAGTAAACTGAGTAAATTCTAAGTGTAACATCACAGAGTGCGAAAGCAAAAAAATAACATCCATAAATTACATTCATGAGTAAATAAGAGAAAAAAAAAATATCCATCTTAGAATAAAAGTACTATAAGGAAAATATACAAGTTCTGAATTAATATTACAGACCAATACTTAAAGAAAATAAAGAGAATGAAATGTTAATATTCACTCTGTAATAGCCCAAACTCTTAAGCACTAAGGTATTGTACGCTTTGGCCAGAAAGGTCTCACAGTTTTGCCCTCAAAAGATAATTTCCTAGCAGGTCACCCATCTTAGGATTGCTCCCGCTCCTGAGCACACTTAACTTTGGAGTTCTTATCAGGAACTCCACCATTATCTGAAAAGGCACCTCGATGTTTAAGAGTTTCACTTATTACTACTTAAGTGGGTCATCACACACTCACTTTCAAGTGAAATGCTAACTAAAACTAAACAGCTGTAGCATCATAATTTTTACTCTCCTACTCCACACCTGTAGCAGGCTCCATGAATAACTCTAGATCTGATATATTAGTTTTTATATATCAAAACCCTAATTAATAAAATAAAAAATTCATATTATATAATTATATAAGTACATTTTATATTGAATATTTTATTATTGAACTTAAAGATATCACATAATTATCCTAAACAATTTAAGTGTAATAAACAACAAAGAAAATATGAAAAGTTATAAATAAAGTATTTATAACTTAAGCAAATTTAAAGTAAATAAAGAAATATACCTCTCCAAAAATTGTAAACAAGATTTGGCATATAATGGAAATATGAGTACAATAAAATCTTAAATAAAAAAATGATCAACTAAAAAATATGCTTAGTATATTGAATTTAAAGTAATATAATGTAGTAAATACTTAATAAAATTTAGCATCCTAACATACGTATATAAAGGTACTAAAAAGTCTGCATAATAATTAAAAATGACTAAACTGTAAATTGTGAATAATCTGAAAATGATAGATAAATGTAACTGAAATAAATAATTGAAATTGAATATATATAAAATCTGAGAATGCCTAAGTAAATATATCATGATTGTAACTGGCTAAAATAGATCCACTGAAAAGAAAGTCTCATAAGTATCATCTAGCTATATAAGAACTAAATCTGAGACAGACTACAAAATCGTGCATATATCATATGGCTTTCTAAGATCTAGATCCAAGTCGATCTGAACAACGAGAACTGAGGAGCATAAATACTATGACATGTTTCACTGAGCATTTTACTTGCTTATCATGTTTACTTATTGATATAATATGATTTTTTCAGATGCACAAAAAATATCCTTGTGTATTTATCAAATATACTATAGTATTCCAAGTTTATTATGCTCAAGGATAAAAGTTTAAATACAAGGGAGCAATGTAATTAATCAAGGATTAAGTAATAATTGTACAACAAGAACTGTAATATATGTTATTATCTAATTTATTTGTTCTAAATATTTTGAGAATATACAAGCTCAAGATTTTCAATATCATACTATCCAGTATAGTCTCAGATTCACAATCATATAAGATTAAACATTAGAACATAACAAGTTCTACTATAAAATAATACATTATCGCCTATAGAAATAAAATGATTAAATCAATTTTCCTATCTCATATTTTCATTAACTCTAACCCAATCTTGATATAACTTACCAAGATTTAGAAGTTAAGATATTAAGCTCCAAAATATGGGAATAAGTCTCTTAACTAGAATTCTAAGCCCTAGGGTTTAAGCTACACAAAACTAAACTTAAGAGGGCTTAGAATCTTATAGAATATAAGTCTCAATAAGATCAAATGGCATTAATTTTTATTGATTTCAAGGGTTAGGGAACATAGTATGGATCATACATCCATATTATTATCTTCTAAGTCTTAGACTAAATTTGAATGAAATTGGACTAAGGATTAACTTAGAGGCAATCCTATTAAGGCAAACCAATCTCAATAGAATCTAGTGCTTATATAATACTAATCCAAAACTCAAGAAAGAATGTGGATCTTAGATCTACATTTCAAAAATAATTAAGGGTGAACTATCTTAATTAGGTCAAGATAGGGTTTAATCAAAATGGATGACTTAAATATCTAAATGAATTAATACCGATTTTAAATTTACTATAACAATGTTCTAAGAGTTTTAAAAGGAAAATATGAATCTTAAATCCACATATAGGGCACATAATTAGTTATGCTTAATTAATTAAGAGTAAATTAGGTTTTAGGCCAATAAGGCTCTTAATGCACCAAATTGAGCCAAACTAAGGTTTTGAGCGTTTTAATCATTGATTTAAAGGAAAATGGACTGATTAATAGTTCTAATTTTTCAAGTCAGATCTCTTTAATATTTCATATTGAAATAATATTATTTAAGGGTTCCAATATTGTCCTTAAGATTTAAGATCCCAAATTAAATTCTCTCTATTCTAAATGATTCCTTACCATCTAAGGAGAATATTAACACCTTACTCACTATATTTAGCTAAACATTAACTCATAATTTAAGCTTATTAAAAAATTATTAGCAAAACCACTTACAAAAATGAGATTTTATTTCATAATTAAGATGTTGAATGTCTAAAAAGTCATTTAACACCTTAAATACTTAATTCTTCATCTTTATTACTACTTTGATACATCAAGTATACTCATTTTCATCAAATGATTTTTTATTTATTTATTTTCTATTTTTATATGAATTTGTTGGTCTCTTAATTCATCCTGATTACTTGCTTAAAAATTAATGAGCTATCACAGCCGGCCAGAGCCCAAGGCAAACTAAGCTCAAGCCACTAAACACAGTCAATTTGCAAAATTGAGTCCAAACTGCAAAAATGTGTTGCTTTGCCAAGGCCCACTAAACTAGTAATATTTTGTAAAATACCAAGTTTTTAATTTTTATTTAATCAAATCACAAGATAATTTAGCGTAATAAAATTTTAAGATTGTTAAGCATACTTTTAAAGAACTTTTAATAATTTTTAAAGAATTTCTTCATTTGTTTACTTTTAAGATTTAATTTTTATGTAGTTCTTTATTAGAAAATCTAAGATAATTAATTTGATTTTCAATTAAAAATTAGATTTCACCATTGAGTTCCTTACCCCTAAATTAGTTAGAAGTGAAATTTTAAGATTTTTTGGAGTCCGTTTAATAGCCTAATTTTAATTATTAAAATAATATTTAATATCTAAATTAGTTTAATAAGTGGGACCTACCACCTACATATCCTGTCATCTTCCTCGCTTGTAGTTTATCCCCTAATCAAACTCATTTTTTCCCTCTTGCAAACTCAAGAAAATTTCAGCTTTCCCTCTCAAGCCAAGTTCACTTTCCCCACTTACAGCAATTAAAGAGTCCCCTACCACTTGCTTATCCTCTAATCCAGCTCGTACCCCCTTTCCTTAACAAAATCAACCTGATTTGATCTCTTAGCTCGCGCTTTGGAAGTTTGAGAGAAGGAGAAGAAAATGTTTATTAAAGTTTCATCCCAAGCGCAATAAAGAAAATCTCCATTTTTACTGAACTAAGATATTTCCTTTCTTGCCGGTTCAATCATACCATAAAGTTTGATTGTCTATTAATCCTTGAGTGTGAAAATCTAGAAGTTTGATTAAGCTCGCAAGTGCTCAATCAAAACCTGATTCCACCAAAAGATAAATAGTTCTGCATATAAAAATCATAAAAATTTATATATCCATGTAACTGAAATATCTCTATTTTGATGTTAGAGTGCTCTAATTGCGCCAGTTAGGCATTAATAGAAATGTCTCAGAAAGACCTTTCAATCGGTATATGACATGACCCATGAGGTACTCCAAATATGGGGTATTTGGATGCCAAGTAAAAAACCTTCCGCCTTTCGTTCATGCAGAATGAACGACAAGCCCTACGACACGCCGTAGCTCCTGACTCTCGTCCAGGGGGCGCTCCAGTGTGCTACAATGCCCATGCCTCAAGAAGTCTAGCGCCATAGCGCCTGGCTCTCGGTCAGGGGACACCAAAGCGTGCGACAGCGCCCACGTCTCAGGAATTCTGGCGCCACAATACACCATAGCTCCTAGCTCTCGTCTAAGGGACACTGCAGTGCGTCGCGGCGCTGAAACATGCCTTAGCGTGCTGCATTGTAGTAGCATACCACAGTGCGCCATCGTACTAGGCTCTCGACCAGGAAGCGCTATTGCGCGTCATTATGTGCTACAGCACCCAATTTTGATAAAATTATGCATATAAAATATATACACGATTTAGAGGAATTTGATGCTTAAGTGAACCTTTAATCATTCTATTTGGAGAGCTTAAACAAGGTTAAGTTTATTAAATTGCTTATGATCTAAGTAAAAAATGAGAGTGTATCAATCAAGTGCGTAAAATATTAATTTAATGTTTGAAATTAATATTTGATAGATTAAACCAATTGAATCATAATGTAATATAAAATTAGTGAAGTACATAGATCTACTTATATGTTTTGCTTCAACATGTTTACTTTGAGCCTATTCCATTTGAAATAATATTTATGCTTTTTAATATGCTTATCGCTTAATAAAATTATAAAAATATTATCATAAGATATATAACAAAAAGATAAAATATATCATATTATGTGGTGTTTGTCTTTGAAGGATGAAAAGCAACACCGAGAGTCTGTACAATTGAGCTTGTAGGCAGCTCCTGGGAGATATATGGAAGGATTTAGCCCTTTTAGGAAGTGGGAAAATCCAGAGAAATGTCACCAATCAGTTTTAAAAAGGCTAAAAAGCTATCGACGGGTAGCGAGAAAGCTTCCTAAAGGCTAAGCCTATGGGTTTACTCATTTTGGGCTCAAGAGTCTCCGGACTCGACTTTATGTTACATAATATTTTTTCATGATTTCTTATATATTGAATTCAAGTTTAACATGCAGGGTAAAAGTTAATTTCATTTGACTAGCATTTACTTATTCTTAGTTGTGATGCAAAGTTATTTATATCGCATATACATTGATTTATACATATTATAGGATGCTAGAAAGTAACTCTTATAAGAATGGTCTACGTACTTCTGCTTGACTGGCATCTTTTGATAAATTTCTAGGTTTGATAATTAGACATTCAAGGATCAACTTGAGTAAGAAGAAAAGGGCTAGAAGTGAGCTAGAAATGAACTTTTACTTTAAATTTTGTTATATTAAATAAACTCTTGTAATATATATATGTGTATGACTCTATATTAATAATTAGGAACTTATATTTACCTAATTTCATTATTATTATGTATATTTCTTAATTATGAATTCTTCATTGGAAATTATTGAACTCAATTCCCCGGCCATCACATATCTACTCACCAAGATATCTAATGTTTTCTTAATCAAATTTTCTAATGATTAGCAATATTTTCATCAGCTTTAGGATTAATTTGAAATGCCAACATTGCTTGTTTTGTTCAGCATTTTGTGAATTCTTTGGATAATGAAAGGGGTGTGCTGCTAATTTTAATACAATCAATAGAGTATTTAAAGGATGTCTTATCACAATTTAACATCTAAATAAAAATAAAAGCAAACATGTACAAGTTAAGTTTATAATTGATGGTAGTGGGCTTCCTTTTTAGTGAATTAGGTATTCAAATATTTTATGTCGTCAATTGGGCATTTTTGTCAATTTAGCTGTCATAATTAATAGCCAAAATATTTTGACCTCTGATCCAAAATCTGAATATATTTTTAAATTCCTCACCCCAAAATTAACTAGAGGTGCAACTTTGAGAATTTTTGGAGGTCATTTAGGTCTTAATTGTATTTAAATTTTTTTTAGAAAAAATTGCACATAAGGGTTCCTCACAATTTAAATTTGCAAAAATACCCTCAACTAATTTACCCGTCCGGTATTTGTTGTGCGGACCACGGGCGATCCGCTGCAAAGCTTGGGTCACGTGATGGCGGAGCCCCGCTCTATTTAATCGTCGCCATACCAAATGCTATGACTGATTTTGATACGCGGAGCGCGGATCTACCGTATGATCCATCCAATGAATGCTAGGGCCCGGATCGTTCCCGCGATCGGCCGTTATAATTTGATGGATCTGGGCCATCGCGCCTATCTGATCGATAGATCATACAACCCACAATGCACCCGCACTATTGATCATCATCTCGAGCGCACCCCATTCTTGACAGGAAGTATCCTCTGTACCCAGGCAACCAGCCTTGTCCCCCACTCCCCTGGCCAGCCCAACATAGTCGTTAGAGGCTTCCTTGTATATGTTGGATGCTCCGATCGGGCCTTGTGGCCCAGTTTCACCTATTGGAGGAAATGGGTGCTAGGTCATGGCCCAAGCTCTCGGGCATTCCTGCCCCAATTGGCTACACCCAAACTCCTCCCTGAGGCTACAAATAGCCACAGGATTTGTCCAGAGGGTTGTTTTCCCTCTATGAGCTCCTTCACTCTCGAGTGACTCTGCACTCCCGAGCTCTTCTCAGCCTTTCCAGTCACTGCCAGTGCAATTTAAGGGTGCATCCTGGAGTTCAGGACCCCTAGTGATCACTAGAATCTCTACCAGCCCTTTGGATCGCTCCCTGCATAATCAACAAGCTCTCCCATCAAGAACTAGGTACCCCCATTGCTGTGATGAGATGATTAGGCTTGACACTAACTCCTTTTGATTCATGATTATTCTCCTAGGCTAGACAAATATAATGCATGTGTTATCAAGGTTTAAGTTAGCCATGATCGACCGAATTGATCGATCAGGCTAACATTCCTTCATGAGGCTGGGTTCGAGTAAGGACCAAGCGATTGGATGCATCCTAGACTCAACCACCTTAGGGGTTCAATCTGCCTCACCTCCCTGAAGGTATAGGGATCGAACCCTGGAGGATTCATGGCCTATGTGGGGGGAATTGACTCCCCACTTTAGCTCCATGGCAGAAGCCTCTGGTGAGTAAGGCTCGGGAGATCTTGGCCTTCTCCTATGGGGCTAATAGGTGTGATCGACGTGTCTTGGCCAACTGATCGAGTAGGGATCAAATTGGGGATGTGGAGTGGTCGGGGTATCTTGCAATTGGGCTCTGAGTTCTAACCATAATTCCCTATCTGTCGGGAAAGAGGGGTTGGAGATGGAGCCATTATGCTAGTCGAGCCGACCCACGACCCACGCAGTGCGATAGTATTGGGCTATTGGGTCCTGGCCGACATGCACAGTTTAGTTAACGGATCGAGCCCGTTTAATAAATAAAAGAATAATCAGAATTATTTTCCTTAAGGAAAATACTCTGATTATTCAAATCATAGGAAAATTAAATTAGAGAAATGCATATTAAATTAATACAATAACTTTTGATACTTATCTAAACTATATGAAATTATATATTATTTTGTTCAAAAAGTTATGAGGAATAAGAATATAAAATAATATTGCACTTCTGTGAATAGATTTTCTAATTTAGCCTAATTATTTTGGAACTTAATTAAGGGAGATTAGCTTGTATGATTAGCCAAATTGCATGATTTAAGTTTCATTAAACTTCTTATACCTTGTAGAATGCATGTGCTGGGTGAATACTTTTCTGATTTGTATTTTGCTAAATATACCCTAATCCTTAATTTGCATAATTAATAAACATTAGTGTTTGTAGTTAACTAAATTAAATTCCTAGTATTTCTGATTGCTTGTATGGTGTAGCACTCCATTCCATTATCATGCATAAATGAATTAATAATTAGCAGCAAAACGGTGTGCTACTCGGGAAAGATTACTGAACCTCCTTGAATAGCTGCTGAATAATGAGCTACTAGACTAATCCTTAAGATAAGCTCAAAGCCTTATCTTAAGTATTAGACAATATTATATATACATTGGATTATGAATAGAATATGAAGAATTATTATATATAAGTATAATAGCATTTCTAGTATGTGATCACATCACAGTACTAAGTATAAGTTATAGTAAACATAGAGTGCAGAAGCTAAAGTATAAATCCAGAAACATTTATCATACAAGCTAAGTAAAGTATTCATCTCTGAAAAGAAAAGAAAATATATCCAGAGTTATTACAAATAATTTACTTGAATAAAAATATAACAAATAGTTTAGTTACTACACTGAAAGTAAACTAATGAAAAAAATGATAAATGATGATGTAGAGTTCTCTAGTACTCCACGAACTCCTCTTGGATCTCCTGTGACGCATACTAAACTAACTCTACAGGCTATTCTAGATCTAGTAAATTGTCAAATCCCAAAAGTACCATGTATTAGACAATAAGTCTAACACATCAAAAATTACTTTAAATAATTATAATTATCTAAGGTTTAATATTTCAACAATTTAAGTAAACTATATAAAAGCAATAAAATAGTTGAAAAGTATGAAACTATTCAAATCTAAAAATAAGGTAAAGAGGCAGCTGAAAGATAAAGTACTAAAAATAGAAAACAGTGAAGAAGTTGAAACTTAATAAAAGCTGAAATATGATTGTATTGTATGTTACTAAATATATATCTGATTATACCACTGATTTATGCTGTCATTATGCATTTGGTGCCTCATACACTCCAAAAAATCCTAATTTCCATGATGCATGCTGTATTTCGTAGGTCCTACCAATATTGATGCATACTGCATCCCGTATTTCACAATAATTTTATGCTTATGCTTATGCAACTATGCTAATAATTTCAATTCAACATGTGTAAAATCATTAAAAAAATCTATTTCAAGAAAACAATCATTTAACACAATTTTTAATTCTCATAATCATCTTAGCAAGCACTCATGCTTGTATCTGCTGAATTTAGAATCTACCACAATTCCAACTATATATTTCTAGATCATCACATGTGTAGAGCACATATACATATGAAGTAAGTATTTAAAAAGGTAAACTTGAATTTCTTAGTTTGTTTAACTATACTTATCAATGCACAAAGATAAATGGATGAAACCCTTTTACAGTTTATTCTCTCAAACTAAGATATTCAATACCCTAATTGATACATTAGTTTGAGTATGTTCTAAGAAAGCTAACATAAACCACTTAATTTATTTAATTGCACTTACCAATACACACAAAGATAAGGGGACAAAACTCTTTCATAGTTTATTCTCTAAAATTAAGAGGTTAATACCTTAATTAAACATACTATAAAAGTGGGATGTTTATCCATTGAATCACACTTATCGATGCACACAAGGATAAGAGGATGAAACCCTTTTACAATCTTATTTAGGATAAATCAACCAATTTTATGTCATACTAAATTGAATCAGTCATATGGACATGCACTAAAATCTCCACATGATAATACTAATGTTATTATTTCTAAGCTGACTAATTTAATATCTAAGGAATATCAGACTAAATGAATTCACACTCTCTTATGATGAGTCCTACTTAAAGGTTCTATGGATGTGATATGAAAGTCACTCAACTTAGGATACTATCACAAGAAAGAATCTTATTCTAAAATCTTTAGGTTATTCTACCACAAGAATATAAGATTAGAATCTAAGGATCTTAAGGGATCATCTAAGCTTCTGTCTCAAAATCAGACGATAAGCTCTTCCTATCTCAATAGTTCATATATTTTAAGATCTAGCAATTGATTAAATTAAACCACTAATAATTCAGTCTTAACTCTCTAAGTGCTAAAATGTACAAGTATAATCTAAGTCATAAGATTCATTTTAATATTTCAAGCCTTTATACAATAGGCTGGGTTATACAAATCAGATGGGTAAACCCATCTGGTTCTAGCCTATATTATAATTATGAGATACAATCATATAAACTATTAAGGATTGATCTTTTCATAAATTAATCTTACTTTAAATTCAGCTTATGCTAATGATATTTTTTATGAGAAATCAAAGATCTAAAGATTAGATTCAGATGATTAATCATATGAGCTTTTTTGTAGATCTTAATACTTCTAATTTATTTGTTTAAGATCAATGTAAAATCAATAAGTATTATTGAGATCATGTAAGTTCTATAATTCTTCAAATCAAATATCTTATTTAAGGTGATTAAGATTTATGTCTTAATCTAGACAAGTTAAGGTTAAACTCATAGCTTGGCCAAATCAAGAGCATTTGCTTAATTATTGATCAATAACAAAGTTAGTGAATTCATTGTGCATTATTAATATCCAAGATGATATTAGGTTCATTAATGTATAGCTTAAGCATTTCTTAAAATTCTTAGGATTAAGAGTTGATTAATATCAAATCATGGATTATATGTCCAAAATAAAGTTAAGGTTTTCTAGTATACATACTATTGTTATTGAAAACATATATATATATATTAAATTAAGCAAAATAGAAAATAATTAAAGCTAAATAGAACATTAATTACGAACAATCATATGAATTTGTTATAAAACTAAGTTCTTCTAAGTTAACGATTTAAGATTAAATGGAAAGCCAACAATCATTATTTGTAACAACCCAAGTTGTTACCCAAGATAATTAGAACATATCCAAGTTCTGATTTTGATCGTAGTACTCTAATTAAGTCATTAGGAGTTTACCACCAAGACCTAGTCCAAATCAAGGGTCAAATGGATCAAACCTTGATTTTTGGGAAATCCAGAAACTCTAAAAATTGACCTAATTATTTTGACCTCATAAAAAAAATTAGATTTCGCCATTATGTTCATTGGCCCCAAATTAGCTAGGGGTGATGTTTGGTGGCAATCGGAAGTCGTCAAAATTTCGTCGAATATTTTAATAATATTTACATATCCCAAAAATTGGAAAAATTAAATACTCATCAAAATAAAAATCTGACTTCGTCATCGCGTTCCTCACCTCTCAATTAGCTAGGAGTGAATATTTGGATTTTTTTTAATCCAATTTAAATATTTGGGTTTATTTAAATTAAGTAGATTTTTTATTATTAAATTAAACTATTAATTAATAAATTAAAAGCGGCGCCATCAATTTCATAACGATTTTTTGCCCGCACCGTTAGGGCTAGCCGTCAGAGCGGATGGTCGATCTGGACTGTATGATCGAATATTAGACGGTCCCATCGTATCGCCTTCCTAGTGGGTGTTGCCCACGACACGCGGCACCCCGCCGCTCGCGCCGGCCAACCCCCATGTTCCCCCACCTTGCAGTCTCCATATAGATGCCATTAATTCCTCTCCTGCGCACAAGGCTTGGCATTTGCACGATTGGAGCTCATATCTTCCTGCTGTAAACCCTAGCTCATTCGGACTGCCGATCATCAAGTACCTCTATCTTTTGATCTTGTTACTCAATCATTCCATTTCTTGCTCGTAACATTATTGCATGTCATAGATTAGAGTTAGGACGGATCGATCAGGTTGGTTCAAACTCGATCAATCAGATTTGGCGTAGGGTATACAGTACAAATCGTTACGCCTCTATCCCGCTGACCCCTTATAGCTAGGGCTTACCATAGCCGGTGGCTCCGGTCACCTCTCGGCACGGTTCGACCCTCATCGGGAAGGCCTCACTCCGGCCTACCCATGGCCGTGCAGGTCGGGCCTTGGCGCCGCCGGGAGGGCCGCATAATCCTGTGCCCTAGCCTAGGTCGCTCGAAAGGAAGGCAGGGATTTTGGGTGGGGCCGGGTAGACCCGGGCCGGACTCGCATCTCTTCGGACCGCGCCGTAAGTCTTGTGGGTCCCACTGACTCGTCAGCCATGGGATTTAAAATCCTGCGGGCCTCACCTGCGTAGCGCAGTCAGCATGTGGGCCCCGCTAGCAGTCCCGCAGCCAATCCTTGTCTGCTGCGTGTACTGTGGAGAGCCCGCTGTTTTGCCCAATCAATGATGGACTGCCACGTGTCTGCTGTGGGTCCCATTGCCAGTTAATTAATTGATTCTTATTATGTTAATTATTATTTAATTAAATTATGTTTTATTTAATTAAATTGTAAGCATAGTTTAATTTAAATGGAATTAAATTAAAATGCATAGCTTTAAACACTCATAATTTGCAAACTAATAATCCAAATATTATATATATATATATATATATATATATATATATATATATATATATATATCATTTTACTTAAAAAAATGAGAGGGATAATATGGCGGTATTAAATTTCTTATAGAACACCTATTTAACATAGTGTCATTTTAGGACATTCTACACTCGTACCAAGACTTCCCCAAGCTATAACTTTGTCCCTAGTTACCCAAACCTAACCAACATGGGTCTCATTTTAATCAGGAAAGTGTCTAGTTTATCATAGTTGTATTAGTTTTGTTGTTGCCATTAGTTTGACTAATGACTTTCGGGTATCCTCATTAATTACCCTAATTAGCCTAAAAATTCAATTGATCATAACTTGGTCAATTGGACTCCAAATTAGGTCATTCAAAATGCTATCCAGATTAAAAAAATATCACCAGCAGTAAACAAAAATAAAATTAAGGTTTTGACTACTAAAAACTCTAAGTTGACCAAAATACCCCTAACCCTAATTAGGTCATAACTTAACCAAATGAGGTCCAATTTGGGTCTACTCCCATTTAAAGTACTTAGTGTGTTATAGGGAAGCTATAGCCAATGAATTTGCTAAATTTGGATCTAAAATGAAGAAGTTAGATTTTTGACCCCTCTTAGCCTTAGAATTTACATAAATGCCTAGACTTGAATTGCTCATAACTTAACCAATAGACATCATAATTTAGTGTTCTTAGACTCTATGGAGTCCTTGGACAATAAGCAATAGCAAACTGTACAATGTTTTTTGTCTTCATTAGGTGAAATTACTAAAATGCCCTTAGGTCAAAATCTTTTGTTTGAATTATATGACTCAATTCTTATCCAAATTGAGTGTACTTACCATCTATCTTTATGTTAGACAGTAATGAATCATTTGATATTAATAAAATCTAATTTGGAGCCCTAAACTTAAAAGTAGCTTTTTGGACCTTAAGCAATGGCAAAATTATTATTTTTCCCAAAATTTAGGTTAAGTGCTCTTAACCCCTAAAATAACTTTTAAATCATTAAAAATAATAATAAAACTAATTTATGATTAATTTGAATAATTTGATAAAAATCCTAATTTAGGCTTGAAAATCTCTAAGGATAATATGCCTTACTTAACTAAAATTCATTCTTAACTTCCCTAAATAAATAAAAATAACAAATAAAAATAAATTGAAATTTTTTCCATCAAGTCCTAAAATTTCCTAAGTCATTTCTCTTAGGAGTTCATTATGAATCTTCATTTCACTTTATAATCTTTTCTTTAGGAGTAGGAATAGATACTATATTAGATTTTATTCATTGAATAAATAGGTTATTTAATGAATGGAATCTTAGTTTTATTAGTTTTTAGATTTTATATGTTAATTCTAATTATTTTATCTTTCAACTTTAGATTAAGAATAGAAGATTCTTTTTATTAAGCTTGATTTTACTTACTAAAATTTGCCTCAATTATTAGTTCACATGTAGATTTAAACCTTAGATATTAAGCTCTACCTTTCAATTACGTGATTAACTCCAATTTGTGGTGTTTTATCTATAATCCCTAGTGTAATAAATCTTGATCAGATCTTAGCTTAAAATGTATAAACTCATTAATTAGGATGTGATGATTTTTAATTTAACTTGTAGTTAATTCTGATTGAATTAAATTAGAACCCAGTTAGTTCTAATTACTTTTAACTTATAAGATCGTGCTACTATGTTACAGTCGATAGTAGAACTTGGAGATCCTAAACTTGTGTAACTTAGAATAATTAGAATGGTTAATTAGATAACAAATGATATCACTATGTGTAGTAGAGTCCCTTACCCATTATTGATGTATTTATGCTTACGCATTCCTTATGCTTTTACTTTGGATATGTCATATAAGCTAACATTGTTGCATGAAATAAGAACTTAGAATAATTAGGATAATATTTGCATTAGATTCAATATTCAAGTTGATTCAGGTGCACATTTACCCTAATAAATAGGGGTAAGGAGAAATAATGGATAACTTATCATTACTCATTGAGGAGTATTGTGTTAAGTTTAGAACCTAAAAAGTCTTACAGACGTGCTTGACTCATCAGCTGCTTCTGGACGTGTCCATAAGAGCAAAGTAAAATAACTAAAAATTTATTGTATTTGTATTACTGCCTCCTCAGTCCCGCCTGTTCAGTTCTGTTTTTCCCTAGCTCAAAAAGGCTTTGGGAGTGTTATCGTGGCCCGATTGGCCAATTTCTGATATGATAATTTGTACACACCTGTTATTATTTACTATTTTACTATTATATTTTACTTCAATCAGCTTTACTTTATCTGCTTACTTACTTATAGGATGTTAATTTCTTTTACTGCTTACTATACATATCACAATCAGATTATTTATTTTTAATCAGCATATGTCATATGATTATCAGTATATTTAGAATTAGTTTTTCTTTCAATACTTTTCTTACTGTAATTATATATGCTTGCCTAGCCTTATCTAAGCTTATTTTACCGAGGTATATCTTTTACCTTATTCTTGCTTAGTTATAAATGCTTTATTTATAATTTATTATTTCCTATGTATGTATGTTACTCCTATGCTAGTTAGGTTTTGTTTAGTTTAAAGTAAATAGTGACATTCATAAACTTATGAAAATTTATCTGCCTAAAATGTACTTAGACAATTGTTTAATAAGATTTTTTTTCTTTTCTTGGTTGGGGCCCTGACATTGTGAAACTGACAATGTCAGAATCAGATCATTTTGAGGAGCTCGAGCCTGAAGAGGTGCCTTTCTGTGGTGCCCCGCACCCTTAATCCGCCAAAGGATTAGATTAAGGGTGGGGTGTTACGCTGGCTAACCCCTCACTTATCATTAGATTAGGATAGACTCCACAAGCTACCTGATTAGGGAAGGATTAATATAGAATCAAACTAACAGTCACTGTATAAGTAAATAAACAGAGTGCGGAAGTGATTTAAGGAAATATAAACCATCCAAGTATTACAGTACAAATAGAAAAAATTGAACTCATAATATAAGCATATAATCCAAATACACAGTCAACAGTACCTGAATTATTACATCATTTAAAATATTTAAATAAAAATAGAATGAAAACCACTCATCCTCACTCGAAGTATAAATGAACTAGACGGCAGCTTCTTCCACGGGCTCCTCCTCTGGGTAAGGCTCCACACCTAACTCTTGCTCGTCTAACTGAAAGGAGTTTGCCATTGTCGGTTTCACAATGTAGGGCCTCAGCCAAAGAAAAAAAAAATCTAGTTAGACAATTGGCTAAGTACATTTTAAGCTGATGAATTATTATAAGTGTTAAGTAATATCACCATTTTACAACATCTAAGCAACATATATATATGAAAAGGAGCGGAAAGCAATACAAAAGAAATATGAAAGCTATAAATCATTATTTATAACTTAAGCAAAGAAAAGGAAAGAGGCTGAAACATGCCTCGCATACAAGTTAAACAAGGAAGGGCGTATAAATATACATAACTGTCATGTGCTGTAAGAAAAGTTATATGTCCTAAACATGCTGGTGATCAATAGAAAATATGCTAATTAAAACAAGTTAACTTGGCAGTGATACATATAAATAGCAGCAATGTTCTAACATCCTAAATATATATAAAAGCAGTACAAGAAAATAGCTGACTGAATAAGAATACTGAAAGGTAAACAACAACAACTGTATATAAAATCATACATGTACAATCTGCCATATAAAAAAGAGCTACACTAGCTCACTAAACAGGGTTGAAGATCTTAGCACTAGTACGACTAGGACGGTTCTTAGCACGATATGGCTAAGGCAACATCAATCAACGAAAAAGGCCCTAACACGGTACGGCTAGGGCGGTTCCTCGCACGATACGGTTAAGTCACCAACAGACATACCCGAAAGATCCTAGCACCAGTATGGCTAGGGCAGTTCCTAGCACGATACGGCTAGGGCAACAATCGGTATGAGCAAAAGAACACTGAGAGGCGGCTCAAACACATCAAATCATTATCTTCTCATTAATTACTTTAATATTTTCACAAGGAATTTAAGGAGTCTCCATATTTTTATAACAGTTTATTTATGCATCAAAAATCTTGTATGATATGCTTAAGGAAATATGGCACAAAAATCAAAGAATGCGTAAGCAACAAAATATCAAATAGAAGTAAGAGACTTTACTAAATATGGTGATATCATTTATTTTTTACTTAACCATTCTAACTATTCCAAGTTACATAAGTTCAAGATCACCGTTTTCCTACTATCGAGTGTAACTCAGAAATTCATCCTTATAAATTAAAAAAGATTATAACTGATCAGGTTCTAATCAAGCTTAATCAGATAGACGACTATGAGTTAAATCAATAAATCATACGTCCTAATTTTTGTGAATTTAGACATTCTAACTAAGATCTGATCAAGATCTTCTAAACCTATGGTTATGGATTAAACACTAAGAGATTTAGGTTTAATCACATAATCCAAAGAGGATAAGACCTAAGTTCTAGGTTTTATTCTATAAGTGATCTACTAGTTAAGGCGGATCCTATTAAGTAATCAGACTTAATAAGATGAATCTCCTATCTTAAATCTAAAGTTTAAAGACAAAATAATCAGAATGAGTTGAAAAATAAAAAAAAGTCTAGAAACTAATAAAACCAAGGTTTCACCCATTGGGTAACCCAATTTACCCAATGAATAAACTCTAACCTATGATCTAGTCCTAGTCTCAGGAAAGATCCTTAAGGTGTAGTGCTTAAGACTTAGAAAGACTACTGGAATCTAACTTAAGGGTTGATTTCACATGCTTAAATATTATTAAGATGATTATAATATTAGACTTGGCATTTTGGGATGTCATCCAAAGGGTAAGGGTACTTAATCCAATCTTAGGGAAAAATGACCATTTTGCCCCTCCTTTAAGGGTCAAAAAGTCAACTTTTGACTTAGGGGTCAAAATTGATTTCTCTTAGATCCAATTGATTCCTTACTGTCTAACTTGAAGATAGACAGTAAGTACGCCTAAATCGGGCGAAAAACGGTCAAGTTATGACTAAGATAAGGCTAAGGGTAATTTGATCATTTACCTAAATTTTTAGGGTTCAGATCCTAAATATTATTTTATTATATTGATGACATTGAAATTCTAGGCTGGTTAGCATCTTGAATTTTCCAATTCGGAGTTGATTTCACTAAGTTATGGCTGTTTGAAGTCTAGGGGCATTTTGGTCATTTTTCACCGAGGATTCTAGGGTTCACTTTTTGTCCTGATGTCAGAATGGGAAAACTAATACTACTACTGTGTTGGGGCCACTCTCCTGAGCATTTTAAGACCCATATTGACTAGGTTTCGATAACCAGGTAAAAAGTTATGAGGCTCTAAAGAGGTCATAAAATGCTACCTCGTTATACATACCTTGAAATAAATTTTTACATTATGTTATTTGATTTCTTATATTTTTTTGAGTATTTTAAGACCTATATTGGGTATGTTTGGATTATCCTATAAAAAGTTATTAAAATTTTAAGATTTACTATTCAAAAATATAATTTGAATAAATTTACTATTCATTTATTCAAATTAAATTAATTTACTATTCATTCCTAAAGTTTTTCTGAAATTAATTAATCTTCATTAATCTGTACTTAATTAGGCTTAATTAACTATTAATTAATCCATTAACTAATTAATTATAATTATTTTTAATTTTACTATAGCAAAGTAATTAGCACTAATTACTTTTTAATTAGTCATAATTATCTGTTAATATTTAATTAAAAATGATTAATTAGGTTTTACTGTTCAATAATAATTAATTATCCTAATTAATGTTTAAGATTTAATTAACATTTAATTAACCTTAATTAATCTCTAATTATACTTAATTAATTAATGTTACTGTTCAAAAGTAATTAGTGCTAATCTAAATTTAATTAACCACTAACTGTAATTAATTACGGCTAAATATTAATTAATTAACACTAACAGTAATTTAATTAAATTTTAATTAACAGACAGTGGCCCCCACTAGACACGTGGCACTGCCAGAGGATGCCATGTGGCACTGTGGGCCCCACAGGGGCTGAGTCAGCTCGGGTGACTGGGCAATGGGCCCCACGGGGAGCCGAACCGCCGCGGTTGGCCGGGCAGTGGGTCCCACTTGCCACGTGGCGCTGTGAGCCCCACTGGGGAGCCGAACCGCTGCCCGGGCTCGGGCAGTGGGTCCCACTTGCCACGTGGCGGGCCCAGAAGCTGCCACGTGGCACTGTGGACCCCACTGGGGAGCCGAACCGCCGCGCAGGCTCGGGTGTGGGCCCCACGTGACACGTGGCGTGCCGGCTGGCTGCCACGTGGCACTGTGGGCCCCACGGCCGAAGCCGAAGGGTCGCGGCTTCGGCTGGTAGGACACGTGGCAGGCTGACGCGGACCCGGCTCGGGCGGGTCAGGCTCGGGTCGACACGGCCCGACCCGGACTTCGTCTCCCTCACAGAGACGGCCCGAGGGCGCCGGGCTAGGGCACGGCTTTCGCCGGCTTTCCCGGCGCTGGACCACCTCGGCCCGCAGGGCCGCCGGTAGCCCTCGACGAGGGCTACACGCCGGTGGGCGGACCTTCGCCGGAGGTGGCCGGGATCGACGGCAAAACGGAACCCTAATTTTCTAGGGTTTCGGTTTACGGGTTTAACGGAAACTACTGTGGATCGATCGGTTAATCTGATCGATCCGGTTGAGCTAACCTAGATCCGAGTCGATGGATCATCAATCGGGCTCAGGGGATAGCAATTCGAATCAATAATTGCAATGTTTGGATACGAGAGGGGGGAGATCCAGTACCTGGATTCGGACGGCTCGTGGTCGGACGGGGCTTCGGGGCTCGATCTGGGCTCGGGTTCGCAAAACCCGGAGCCCAGAAGCTGCCGGAGGCTTTAAAGGGAGGCTGGCGACCTCGTCGAGGCCGGGGAGGGCTCCAGTTGGCCGAGCGGGGCGACGGGACGCCACGTGGCACGCGGGACGGAGCTGTCGAGGACGACGGCTCCGCAGCCGTTGGATCCGGGCGTGATCCAACAGCTGAGATGGCGCCGTCTGAATAGACGGCGCTGTCAGCTACAGTTGACGGATCCGTTAATTACTTAACGGCGGCCGTTAAGTAATTAATTAATTATTATTATTATTATTTTTTTTTTCAGAAAATTTTGAACATGTTTTTCCTAGCTAATTTAGGGTCAAGGAATTCAATAGCAAAGTCGGATTTTCGATCCGACGAGTATTTTGATACCTCGATTTTCGGAGTATTTTTATTATTAAAATATTCGTCAAAATTTCAACGACTTCCGATTGACACGAAAACTTCACCCCAAGCTAATTTGAGGTCAAGGAACGCAATGGTGGTGTCCATTTTTTGATCGGAGGTTAATTTAAATAGGTCAATTTCTAGGGTTTTCTTGAATTCCAGAAATCAGGATTCGATCCGTTTGACTCATGATTTGGACTAGGTCTCAAAGGTTGACTCTACTTGACCTAATTAGCACTTATAGTTGTGTTTAAGACTTAGGGTTAGTCCTAATCAACCATGGTAACAACTCGAGTTGTTACACTTTCTTAGAGGAGGAGCAGCCGGATGAAGCAGAAGCCACTTAGTCCTTTTTACTGCTTTATTGTGAGGATGAGAGATTATCTTTATTTTCCTTTCATTAAATTATTTAAAATGATGTAATAATACGATACCTTTAAACTATATTTTTCCTTACTATATTGTTTGTTCTAAGCTGGATGTTTATTTATCCTTATATTGTGGTGAACTGGATGTATTATTCACCTTTCTTTGCTTCCGCACTTTGGATTTGTATTACTTAGTGATTGATCCTCATGAATGTATTCTGAGTATATCTCTCCCTTATTAGTGGATTATAATTTTTATCTAATCCAATGATAAGTGAGGGATTTGCAAGAGTAGCACACCTCCCCTTAAGTCTAATCTTGTGGATTAGAGGGCGGGACACAACATTATTAGAGTCATGCAAGTTCTTAATATCCAAAGAAGTGCCTTATTTACTGATCAAGATTCGAGTCTTAATCTAACCAAGCTAGGGTTTAACTCATAACTTTACCAAATCAAGATTGATTACATAATTATTAATCAATTTAAAAATCAACAAGCTTATTATCTATTATTGATTTCTAATTCCAAGTCAATTCAATTATTGATTTAATTAAGCACTTCTTAAGATTCTTTAAGGTTTAATTATTGATTAATATTAAATCAATTATTCAAGTGTCCAATACAAAGCTAGGGTTTTCTAACATGCATTCTTACTATTAATAAGGTATAAAAATATCACATTGATTAAAAGAGCAAGCAATTAAAGCCAAACATTACATTAATTACAATTAGGCAAAAACAGCTCAAATGAATCCTTTAGAAAGTTAGAATAGGTCATTTAGGGTAAGAGGTAGATTTTAAATTCAAAATCACATCTACATTTGCACAATGCATGATTTTACTAAATCCAAATTTATGTTGGTATATTTTTGCATTATTAGGGTTCTAAGGTCATAAAAATGCGAAAAATATCGAATTTAAGCAAAACTGGACAATTCTGCGTGTAGTAGCGCATCTTCGCCGAGAGCAATGCGCTACCAACCCGAGACCTGGGTGCTACGGCGCGCAGTGGCGTCAGTCAACCTGAGACTCGGGCACTACGGCGCGTTCCAGCACTGCGGTGCCAGAATTTCCGATACTCGGGCACTACGGCGCGCTACGGCTTGCAAATGGAAGAAGACAAAGTTTCATTTCCTTCAGGGCTTGGGAAGAAGGACTTCTTATTCAGCCTGGGAGGGAAAGAGCTTCTTCCTTAGCTTGGAATGGAGCTTGGAAAGAGGGAATTTTAGCTGACAGCAAATGGAGAGGGAGGAGTTGAGGTGGTTGCCTTTAATGGGATGGAGGCATGGCTCAAGTCTGAGCTTTCCCATCATCATGAAGGAGAAGGGGAGGAGAAAAACTCCTTGCGTGCGCATAGGGGAGAAGGCGCCGATCACAGAAAAAATGGAAAGAGGGTGTGGGGCCCAGCTCAGAAGAGAAAAGAAGGATTTTAAATAAATAAATAAATTATTATTATTTTTAATTAACACATTTCTCTAATTAAAAATGGATGACTAAACGAGCTCCGAAAAATCATAAAAATTCAATCATAATTAATTTGGAGGTCAAGAATTCAACTGTGAAATCGGATTTTAAATTGGAAATCAATTTAATTATTTTAATTTTTAGGATATTTAAACACATTAAAATATTCTTGAAAATCCGACGACTTCTAAATATTTCCAAAACATCACCCCTAATTAATTTGGGGTGACAAGCGCAATTGAAAAATCAAATTTCGATGTTAAATTAAATGTCTCAAAATTTTTAATTAATTTAATATTATTAAAACAATCCAAATATTCGATTAAGCTCTAAATCACTCCATACTTCGGGATTTAGTTCTGATGACTAAATGAACCTAATGAAATAATAATTAAGATGCAATTAAGTTAAGATAAAATTAAGTAATAACCTAAAATTGTAACACTCCATTAATAAATAAGCTTAGAGAATATCATCCTAAATGATTTGGGCATATTAAATGCCCTCTGATGCCCCCTGTTAAGAATATTGAGTAATCGGATCTTTCCAGAGGAAAAAAAAAACGAGAGGAAATCATGGACTTATTTTATCATGCACAATAAAAACCAATCCCACAATGGGGCTAAGGCTTATGTTTTAGTTGTTATATTAGTAGCAAAGATGGAGAAATAACAACCATCTATAAAGGCTCACCCAGTATCCACACCCTAATAAGAAAAAACAAGACAATATCTTACAACATTTTCATAGCCCATTTTATGCCAAAAAGCCCTAAACCAATCCAGACGAGATCACAAATTCATGGTAATCCAACACCATCAATATCTGGACCATCAGTTCCTTAATAAAAAATTCATACCAAAAAGGCTTCCAAAAATAGTAACCACACAGTTAATTGATTTAAAAAATAACTCCTCATTTTGTAGAATGCAATTCACATAAACTAGAAATCTTGATTGATCGAACACATGAGAACTTCTCTAATAAGAGAACTAAAATGGCCGAGTCAATTCACAGACCTATTTCTTAGAGAATAAAAGCTCAAGTTTACCTTTGAAAGTGGATGAAAATGGTAAACACCACTGAATGAGCAACACACTTATAAGACCTAACAGAATTCAATAACAGCATCACAAGACAAAGAGCCAACAGATACTAGTCCAGCAGAAACAACTGAATAATCCTGATCGCTAAAGAATGTCTTGATAACAGCATCACAAGCTATCGCCCCTTCTTTCCTTTCCCCTTGTTACTCTTTCGCTTCCCTTTCTTCTGCTTCCCAATCTTCTTGCTCGGACCGTCATCCCTTTCTTCCTGCCCGCGTCCCAATAGATGCTTCACATTAAGCACGCCCCTGCTGAAATAGCCTTCGGTGGCTTTCAGAACCATGTCTCCGGGTTGGCGTTTCACCACCTTACTGCTGCTTTTCCGCTTTGTAAATATTCCAAGAAGTTTTTCCTGGATATGAATCAGAATCAATGTCTCCAGCAAATCAATGATTAAAGATCATATATATATATATATGCATATATAAGGATCTAGATGTTAGACATTTTTGTGTTTTTGCTTGTAATTATCCCAAGAATATGAATATCAGATATATTCGCTTGAATAAACTTATAATCCTGCAAGAGAGAAATCACATAAACCCTTCAATCCAATTCAAAAGTGGTGTTTATTTTCACCTCCTCCATCTTCTTCTCCTCCCTTCTCTTAATGTTTTTCATCATTGGCTTTGCAACGCTCAGAGGCATTCTGTGACTTTTGGTTGGCTGAACCAAGAAAAAGAAAAAAATATTCAAAAAAAAAAAAAAAAAAAAAAAAAAAAAAGTCCTTATACGTAGCATTTGAAACATTGATATTTAAGGAATCCTCACATTGTCTCCTTCATTTTTAATAGAATCATCCTCTCATTTTGAAGCGTATTTTTCGTTTTGTAAAATACACAGCATTTAATTGCAGCAAGTTTAATAGAATCATCCTCTCATTTTGAAGCGTATTTTTCATTTTGTAAAATACACAGCATTTAATTGCAGCAAGTTTAACAATATTGGACAGTTAGTTCATTTTTTTGGAGGGTTGCCATTTCGTCAAGACCCACCAAGTATTATGTAATTTGCCAAAAGATATTAGTAGAGGAATTTGAATTTGAACTTTAATAGTGAATACAAAGGGCTTCACCTTTCCACCCAAATTAGCAATATACTTGTTTTCCAACTTCTTCCTCTCATTCCAGGTCAAGGTTGAAGAGCCTAAATACATAGAAGTATACATTCATAAATAAAAACAAAACAAAAATTAAGCATATTAAAAATGAAATAGAAAAGATGCTGCTTTCAGAAATAGCCCACATTTCAAAGGTTGATAATAGTAAGCCCTGCATTTATTTAACAAATTACGAGAGATAACTATAGGCACTCACATTTTGAAAAGGTGAAGTTAGAACTCTTGATTTGCACTACCGGCCAGTTCATTAAACTGTATGAGCCAATTCATAATAAGAACATACAATATGACATTAATCTAGGTTATATTATGATTCAGATTCAAACTGCAGATGCGCATAATCCAGGTGATAAAAAATCACATTTTCTGTTCATATGAGTGCCATTGAAAAAAAAATTGTTCTTAGATACTTGACGCGTATCTATTGACAAGCAAATTGCTATAATTTGGCATACATTGGGCCATTACATTACCGCTACTTGAATAATTTTGTTTGTGATTGGAGAATCCCCCACGAGGTTATTAATCCTCTTACAATTTTACTACATATGATATACAATCCAATTCAAGATTCTTTGAATCGACTACAGACTATGCTTTTGGAAGAATCGGTTCACAAACTGTAATCAAATTCATTTTTCCCTTTGATGTACAAGTTAACATAATCATAGCAACTTGTATCTTTTATAAATGGATTTTAAGAGTGAGTGATGATGAATTGATCACTCATGAGACAAAATGGTTGGCAAGAACAAACAATAAAGATGCATAGACAGCATGAATGAACCAAATTGCAAATTGGATGTGGTTGTGAATGACTAATGAAAGGGCTGTAGTGGGGATTAGATGCGACTTTATCTTGAAATTTATTGTGGTTATATTAAAATATGAAACTACATTTTTATGCCTCTGGCATGTATGCGGACTTTTTTTTTTATTGAAATGTAGTTTAAATTTTTCATTGTTGAAACATTTAGTACATTGAAATCATTTTAATGCCTCTTTACATGAATGTGTAATTTTTAATCATTCTAACGTCATTGCATTCCAAACAAGTATTGGATACAGGCAAGCTTGTGGAAGGCATCTCCTTTATAGTATAAAAAGAAATTCTGCAAACCCTAAACAGATAGCTAAGTACTTCATAATATGTGTGATTATGTTGATTTAAACCTAAAAAGTGAGCACTATTTATAGATGTAGATTATCAAAGTGCGGTGCAAGAAATTAAAATTAATTTAAAATTATCTCACGATGAAACAATGTAAAATTCAAATATGCCATCACAGAAGCCTACGGAACCGTATACGCTTGAAGAGGAAGTTTGGGATGCCATGGGATAAAGAGAAGAAAATGATCATTATATGGCCAAAATAGTATGCTTTGCATACCCATGTGATCATCCATTTATTCTTTTTTAATATGTGATTTCTACGCTTTCATTTTTAATAAGATTTCCCAAAGTTGGAGCACATTAGAACACACCAATTCTAAATTTAGATAGTTAGCAACAAGGGGAATGCAACAAGTAAATGATCAAAGTGTGGTACTAGACAGGTATATCTGGGTCATAACAAGTTCATTTGGACAAAGATGATTTCCTTAGCTTCGCCAATAAAATAGTTAATATAGTTAATGTAGTTGAATCAGGCCTCAAAGAGCAAAAAGGAAATTTTGAGTAAAGCCTAAGCACATCTATACCTGGATAAAGCAAGAAACTTTATCTAAAACCCAAAGAGCTCCATCACAGAGAATGATAATAGTGGAAGCTATCAGCAACCCCCCATGAATCGCTAAAAGTTTATCACAAGTTGCAGTTGTGATTCAAAATCTTAAATTCAATTTAGACAAAAAAGATGTTCGCTAAATTATGGCAGAGCTGTCTCATATTTTGAGTTTCACTAACCCACATCAATACTATGTACAACAACTTGTCATTTAATCCAACAAAAATTCACTTATTCATGGCTAAGTCAATGGTGTCAAAAGCTAAACGGACACATTGAAAGCTAGAGAATAGTATGTAGTTGTTATACTTATCCATGATCATTCAATTGCTTATATTTTGTCATACCACATAATTTGCAACTTATAAGATATGATTATTCAATTTGGTATGGTGAATTGTCAATGCAGATGTTACTTCTACTTATCTGTAACAGTTCAGAAGAACTGTATTAACGTATTTGAGATGCCTGCTTATATAGAACTCAGAAATTCAAAATGGAATTAACTATAAAAAGATGCATAAAAATTAATTTTGATTAGTATTATTAGAGTGCATAGAGCAATCAACCAAAAATTGAATGGGAAGTTGAACTTAACAAATCACAGATTAGCCAGTTGGATTTAGAGCTTTAAAAAAAAAAGCAAATGCTTCAATGTCATAAGCAGGCATGGAAACTTAATTAGGAAGGCAAGGATTTATTTCCATCTATATATACTCTTTAACTTTTGCCCAATAATCAGTAAATCTACTCAATCTATTATTTGAATCAATATATAACAAAGAAAATCATCCATCATTACTCAAAATTCTACAAACCAAGTCAACGCTAAACTCTATACAGACAAAGCTTGAGACATGTATTTTCACGATAAATGAAAGAATAACTGAGATAAGATCATTACAATAAGGCCACAAAGATGCCCAATATTTCAAATGAAACAATAAAACTAAATAAATCATAAATTTATTTTTAAATGACATGGAATCTTACCCAAACGCTCAATATCCTTCAACAACTTTCTCATATCCATTCCCTCATCTTCAGGATCTGGGTTTCTTAATGATTCTCTAGACATTGTATTATTATACATATCTGCTACCTTTGGTGACTGAAAAACAAATGCACAAATTAGAAACACATCCTGATTTTTTTTACTTGAAAGAACAAGCTAAGAAATTATGACCTCAGTACAATATAGAAATTGATTTAACTACTGCCTTTAGGATAGCACAATATGCAGAACATGCTCTACAGAAAAAAAGAAAAAAGAAAAATTGGATTGAACTAGAAATAAATATGTTTGAAAAATTAAAAAAACCTATAATGCCAAAATAGTCCTTGATTACTTCAGTCTGACCAAATTAGCCACAATCTAATCAATTTATCTAAATTACTCTCCAAGTTATACCGTAAATCCAAATCATCCCCAAACTACTCATATTGAGCATGATAAAATCGCTGACTTCTACTTGTTTAGAATTAAATTTGGCTCAAAATGAATAGTTGGTTGACCATATCAGATATATTGAATAATTGGGGGCAAAATTTAATATTTTGGCATGTCACTACATTGGCCAAACTGTAGGGAATATTTTAGCAAATTTCAATACACTGTCCAGTAAAGCTGTCGTTCCAGAGTTTTTCTCCTAAGTATTTGTAACGCCACGTCCCATCGCCGCGCGCAACAGAATGATTATAATAATGATAACATAATAATTGGCGGCGGAACGATGCGTTACTTGGGAAGGCTGAACTTCCCCAAATCTAACTTACTGCTTCTGAACACTAATCCATAAGACAAGTGTAATATTTTCATCTTAAGTATTAGTGTTCAAAAGCAGTAAGTTAGATCTGGGGAAGTTCAGCCTTCCCAAGTAACGCGTCGTTCCGCCGTCAATTATTATGTTATTATTATTATAATCTTTCTATTGCACGCGGCAACGAGACAAAGCGTTACAGTTGGTATAAGAGAACTAAAACATAAGATAAGTAGAGTGTTTCTATATACCTTATGATCCATTCTCTAAAACAATTATGATCATAATCACTAAGTTTAAGGATTGCATCATCCTTAGTTCATCATAATGAATCTCATAAATGAAAATTAAGAACATATGGAAAATGATAACTTAGGATTTGAACGAACTTAAAATATTTAAAAGATGCTTAAACAAGTATAAGTAAAATGCCAGATCCTGATCCTTAACAAATTATATTTTAAGAATGGAAAACTATCATTTTGGTTTCAATCACTACCTTAGGCTCTTCAACGAGTATTGGATGGATGACTTTCAACATAGTAAGATCTACGGTAATAGTATTAGTGGAGTCTCTCCTAATGGTGTTGAAGTTCTGGACAAGATTTTGGTGTGCTCAAACTTCAGAGGAACTAGCCTTCCAGTACTTGCTCGAGAATAGTAAGATCGTGTGGCAATTGCCCTTCGAGAGACTGCTTGTCCCGATGAGTATCATCTTCAAATTGTGGGGTCGTTGCTTGGTGGATCAGCTAAAATATGGTGGTTCTAGATGAGTCAAAAACTAGAGTGAAAGCGCAAGAGAAGCCAACGCATCATCACTTATGATGATTTTTGTACTTCATTCATAGCTGAATTTTGTAGTTGATTTTGTTATCATTTCTTTTCGCTAATTATGTTTTTCATTCATAGTACATAGTTCATTCCATTTCATGTAACTTCTCCTTTCTGTAGTAATGATTGAAAAAGCAACCTTTTTTACTTAATTTCTGAATCTATGCTCTTGGAAAATTCCAGTCATGAATCCAGGATCCCCTTCAATGACCACACCTATTTAAGACAATGTCTCTTCATCTAGCAAGTCTGATGACATCAACTCGTTGGTAAGCTTGGTGAAAACTCTAGAGGGTCAAGCTCTTCAAGCCCAAGAAACTCGCAGCATCCTTGCAGCCCAACAACCGCCAGTGGTTCATGTTGCAGCCCCATCTGCTTCCCATATCTCTGTGGATGAAATTCTTCACAGCTTTCTGAGGCTAAGGCCACCTACGTTCAATGATGCCCTCAACCCTATGGACACGATAAGTTGGCTGAAGCTTGTGGAAAAGAAACTCACAAGCATTAAATGCCATAATTCCGAAGCCATTCATTTAACCACGCACTTGTTTCAAAATGAAGTTGAATATTGGTAGGAGAACAAAATGAACATGAATTTCTATGAATTTGAGTTTGAGGACATTTCTTGGGATTCCTTTTTAAAAGCTTTCAAGGAGGCTTTCGTCCCCCAATTTGCCCATACCATCCTGGAGGACGAGTTAAATCTAAATTATGGTAATTCATATGATTGTGTTCCGATTTATATGACATTTAAGGTAAATGTATATATTAGGGATACCAGGTTAAATAGTTAGATAATAAGGGATGTTTTACTTTTATTTTTTGGTTTTTAAGGTTTTAAAGACAATTGTTGCATTAAATCCTTTGGCATAAATTGCATAAGTATAAAGTATCAAGAGCATTTGTGAATTACGAGATGCATGATCCATCAAGATTGAGTAGAAACTACGGGATGCAGCATGCATCAAGTTATTAGGATTCCTTTGGATGCAATGTGGCAACAACTGCATATTTACAGTATATTCAGTGGCATATTCAGATGCATATACAGTGACATTTAGCACAGTTCTATTTTCAATTTATTTCAATTTACAATTTCTTTTGAGTTGATTTACTTTTAGTATTTGTTTAGTTACAATTTTCTTACATTCTGTTTCAGTATTTTACAGTATCAGTATACTTTAATTTTCTACAATTGATTTCTATTTTTATTTAATGATAAGTAAGATCCCCTAAATTGTAAAAAACTATTGTTTGCAGCCTAAAATGTACTTACACTTATTGTCTAACATAAAATTTTATTTTTTTTGTGACTAGGGCCCTAGCATTACGAAATCAGCAATATCAGACTTTGAGCAGTTGGAGCATCCTGCATTGGAGACAGTTCAGGAAATCCAGAGGGAGCTAGAGGAGCAGTAATCAGCACAGCTTTTATTTTCTGCTTAGTTCTTTAACTGTGAGATGAAATATTTACTTTCAGTTATTGTATTTTATATTAAATTCTGGTTTATAATAATTAACTCTGAATATATTTTCCCTTTCCTTTATGAGATGAATGCTTTTATTTAATTTTGTGATGAATGTATGGATGAATGTTGAAGCTTTCGCATTCTGAATGTTTCTTCTACATATACTTGGTATTGTGATGTGATCAATATAAAACTCATATGACATACTCATATACATTGGATACTTTCTTATTACCTCTTATAAATCTGATATGTATAAGTACCTTAACTAATCCTTAAGATGAGAATATTACACTTGTCTTAAAGATTAGCGTTCAGAAGCAGTAAGTTAGATCTGGGAAAGTTCAGCCTTCTCAAGTAATACACCGTTCCGCCTCCAATTATCATGTTATTGTTAATATAATCTTTCTATTGTGCACAGCGACAAAACGGGGTGTTACAGTATTCCGTTCCTATCTCCTGAAATTTGGTAATCCGCATGCCGCTCTTTGATCAAGGGCCAGAATATGAACGGAAAATGTTATCCACCAAAGTTTGCAAAGCTTGTTGTGAGTAGAATGCCCATTTGAAGTTAGTGTATAAGAAATAAAAAGTATACAGACAAAAATAATCTCTTTTTTTATAAAAATAAATATGACAGCTTAAAAGTTGTATAATATAATTTTATTAACCAAAAATTATTATATATTATGGCCATACAACATCAGATTCATATATTGTCACATACATTACTTATTTACTATTGCCAAAATTGAGATTTTGAACATGAACTCAGTTTCTCATATCAGCTGTTATTCATGGTTTTTATGATTTAATAAAACACACAATATTGAGATACCAATAGTTGAAGGAAATTCATATATTGCACATACAAGGTAATGCTTTAGTGAAGAAATCGGCTAATTGGTTTTCAGTGATTTTCAATGGTGATATATTCTAAGGTAATTGAGCCATGACCTATCATAAAATAGTGTCTAATTTCTACGTACTTAGTGCAATTATGTTGAATAAGATTCTGACACAGGAATATTGCACAAGTTATCATAATGTACACATATGTAATCAAATTTAATTCCTTGATCTTCTATATATTGCTCAAGTCAGCGTACTTATGCAACCAGTTTTTGGTGCTACATACACACCATTAGCTGTTGATAGAGCTACCAAATGTACTAGCTACATGCTAACCCGTCATACTTATTGCTTAATCTAACGTCCAAGATTTTGCCATGCATCCATCATTGTCCACTCAACTTGGCTATTGGAGCTTATTTATAGATTAACATTTGAAGCCATATGTTATAACAAGTTTGCTAGATATTTGGTAAACCATTCTTCTATATGATCAACTCTTATAAAACTGCAGAAATTTACACAAATACATAGTTTGATACAAACTTTTATACGCCTAATAAGATCGATATGCAAACTTTTTAAGACCAGCTTCAATAATAAAGGAGGCATTGGTTATGAGAAAGGAAACAATTAATTCCAAGCTGAAGGCAACTATAAGCTTATCCAGAGAACAAAATAACAATTGCAGGTGCAATCATCATGTTAAGTATGGAGATGCCCGTAACTAGAGATAAGCAAGCACAACATAGTGAAGTTTACTGGCAAGTACAATAAATGAATTACAGACTACCATTAAAATGGCATCATCACTAAACAAACATATTTTTGTTAATGCAAAACCCAAATGCATGAAATATAAATGAAATTCTGATAATACAAAAGTAAGTAATTAAAACCTACAAAGCAGCTCATTTGGCACATAACAAAAATGGCTAAGAGGGATTTCAAAATGTACCATAAAGCTACGCCATTCCCGATGGGATGCTCGAGGATGTGAAGGATCGTGTAAATTTGTGCCTGCAGCCTTAGATTTCACCATATTCTGACTAATCTGAATAACAATTATACATGAAGCGTTATAATATTTCCAAAATTTCAAGACAATTTTCATATGGTTAACTCTCATAGCTAGCATAAACTTTACACATCAAGCCAAATAATTTATAATAATATAATCAGAGTACTCTATTTTTTTTATGATGAGAAGTTATATGGTATACTTGCAAATATAAATTAAAGTATTAAATATGTAAGTAAATACTATTTAGTTCCTTATAAGAAATATGCCTCTAAGGATAAGTATTAATAATTTTTGTTGAAGTTCTAGAAGGGCAAACATTATCAAATAAAGTATTGTTTTTCGAGTTCAAATTTTGTTCTCAAACTCGGGCCCTTACCTTATGAACAGGCCAACGCAAATTATTCGTGATCGATGAGCTTATTTGGCAGCACAAGCTTAAGAAATGTGTGTAATTTTTACATTAGAATGCCAGTAGAATAAAGCACAGCAAAAGAGATGGAGATGACTAACAGAAGCTTAGCATCTTGAACAAAGTATTAGTCTGAAACGCATTGAACGTCAAATATTTAATAATCGACTGTAGCAGTTCAAAGATTAGTTATTCAATTACAATTCAGTCACAATTAGCATCACAAAATAGCAGATAATAATAAATAACGGCACACCCACACAACAGTTAGTAGCAATCAAGCAATCAGCAGTGAAGAGACAATTAAGACATTCAGCACTTAACAGCAGTAGACTTAACTCATCAATTCAATTTAAAAACTCTACCCTCAACAGTAATTAAAACTCAACCAGCTGCACTTAAATGCAGTGAAGAGACAATTATGCAATTAACTATTTTAAAGAACAAATAGTTACTATATTATTAAAAGTTGTATCTAGTTAATTATGTTGCTATTAATACATAATATCAGGCAGTGTTTAGTTAGTCATTCCCCGCGCCTTGTGTGATATCTGTAAGCGGAACCAGTCACCGGTTCATTGAGAATTAGTTTTCAGTATTTGAAGACAAGCTTGAAGCAACGTCACCAGCCCCTCCACAATGATCTGTTTAGTCAAGGGCATGCTGAAGTAAATGACGTTCGCATTATATATTCCAAGGTAGATGTGGAGCACTGTTATATATTCTAAAGTAGTTGAGGAGCACTGTGCATACTAGTGTCAGAACTTCCAAAAGAAAGTAACTCCTTGTCTTAAATGATGAAGAAGGCTTTTTAAATCATGAAATTCACTCAACAACATTTTGTAGCTGGGCATGTCGATAAATGGTAATTCTTGATGCACACTATATCGTCTTTGTGCACAAGTAGAATAATCACTTAAGTGATATCGATACCTGTATAGTGCTAGAAATTGGCTAGTAATTGTATATCCTGAATCCACTAAACATACTTTATAGAAAGAACAGGTCCACCATCCTGAATAGCATGTTTGACCACTTGCATAACATCTAATCCTTCACATCCAGCACAAACATGAATGAAAAGTTTATCAATAAGTATAGCCACAAGAACATTATATGATGTGAAACCCTTCTGATTTATATAGTGGGTTGGCTCAGCAGTTGCAACAACTGCAAGAATATGCATTCCATCTATAGCACCTATGAGATCTTTGAAGAATAAAAACTGTAATTTTCCTATGCAAATCAATGCAATAAAACATTTGAAAGGATTTGAATGAGCTCAAGCATCAACCCCACTATAATCTAAAGTACAATGTTGAAAACACGATAATTATGTCAATCGAGTGTTGTAAGAACTCAGCAGCATCGATAAGCATGCCCGTCTCCAATTGTTCGGCAACTATGATTACATGTATATTGAATAATAGGCCGTTGTTATGCAAGAAATGTGTCGATGCATTAAAGCTCTCAGATAATATCCTGAAACACCAACACACTAGCACATGATGAATATCAAGCACGTTTGGGACATAAGACTCATGGAAAATCAATTGTACATATATTCAATATGCTGCCATATAGCATCATCTATGAAATTACCATTGATGAAATTCTCTATCAAAGACTCCATAACTTCATTGCTATCATAGTATGTATTTCAAGCAGACATGCTGCATAGCAATGATAGATATTCAGTCAACCCACCAAGATGAGTCAGCCACACTTGGTGGTTCAGCTTTAATGATTGGCTTGGGTGGATGTAGTGTCTCCAAGAGGCAAACCTTTTACTCTGGGGGAGGCTAGAAATCGAGGCATCAAATAAGGATGGAGAGGGATGATGTCTCAAATTACATCCTCCATCTAATGAGAGAAATGAACATGTCAACAAAGCTGCATCTCCAAAAATGATCAATGCATTGTTTGGGCTAATTCATCCCGAACTTAAGCTTTGCTAGCTATCATGCTGTATCAGATGCTCTCGGAGTTGACAAGCAAGCACGAGGGCTCCTCTACTGCTTAAATAATGTATGCCTTAGGGAGTTCAATAAGCAGTCAATTTGGGCCACCCAAAGTACTTAAAACCATCTGCATGGAATTAGGCACTCTTCTATTATCTTTGATGATATATGTTAATGAGACATTCTATTTGTCTAATGAGCGTGAGCTTTTAATATATACGTGTGAACTATGTGACTTAGAGTTATGTTTATTGAATATGTTATGTTTCCTGGAGTTACTTTAAGGTATTATGTTGCACTTAGATCTGTTTACACAGCCATGTTGTCAACATGTTATATTGTTTATACATCACATTATGTGCATCAATGCTATTCATAATGTTCAATTCTGACATAAAAAAATTATGATAGAGATGATATTACGGAGTCTTTCATGAATAATTCCATCAATTGGTATTTTCATAGATGATGCTATATGACAGTATACTGAGCAATATATTACAAGGGAACGCTATGTACATCCGACCTTGTATAAGCTATAAGCATGCTGTGAATGTACTTGTTGTGTATCATGTGAAAATCTACCGCTACTTCAAGATTTCAATCGAGAGCTTTAAAGCCTTGACACATTTATTCCACAACAGGGGCCAGTGGGCATGCCTACCTAATGTTACTGAGTTGTTCCAACATATGTTCGACACAATTAATAATGCACTACAAGTTATAGTGGGGTTGATGCTTGAGTTCATTCAAATTCAATTAAATGTTCTAGTGAATTGATTTGTGTGGGAAAACTGTAATTTTCTTCCCTACTTCAAAGATGCCATAGGTAATAACAACAGCAACGCCAAGCCCCTCCCTGAGTCCCAAATAGAGAGGATCCTCTAATGATTTCTTCCCATCTTTTTTGGTCTTCCTCTTTTAATATGGGAAAAATCATAAACTCAATTTTTCCAACAGATGTATTGAACGGTCTTATGCTTAATATGCCCAAATCATCAATGTCATAAGAGTTATAAATGGAACAAATATTCTTGCAATCGTTGCCATTGTTGAGCAAGCCTCTACTGAAATCAAAAGGGATTTTATGTCACATAAGTACTCACAATTGTATCTTTTAATAAACTTTTCATTATGTTGGTACTAGATGGGATGGATTAATCATAGACATGTGGGTGCTCAAATGGCCCACATTAAGAAAGGTAGGGTTGTCATTTCGACTGAAGTATTTTTGGTGGCTTTGAAATACGCAGATACTAGCTGAATTCTTACAACAATTAGAGGACACTGATACCACGTATGCTCCACTGGTGCACTGGTGCACATGTGCATTAAGAATTACGTAATCATCATTATGCCCAGCTACAAAATGTTGTAAAGCAAACTTTCGGAATTTGGAAAGCTTGCTTGCTATTCTTAGACAAGCAAACAATTTCCACCAGTTCACAGATCATTGTCGTAGCTCACGTAATGCTCAATAACTTAATTGGAACGCACAACGTGAGCAACATTAATTTCAATATTCCCCAGCAGTTTCCACCAGTTCACAAATCATTTCTAAGTATGGAATTTCGCAATGAATTACATTCCAAAAATTTTGACATTCAATATTACTTCAAATTGAATTGCAGAAATTCTGGCATTTCTAAAAATTCGAACATCGAATGGGGTTTAAATTGATACCTTGTGCGATCGGGCAAAGTTCCAGAGGTCAGCAGAGGAAGAAGAGGTTCAGGAAGGGGTGACGGTGGTCGACAATTGACGCGGGAATGCTAGGGCTTCCTTTCTCTTGCCTTAAGTTGTCAATGGTCGACAGTCCCATCGGGTGTGGAGAAATTTTTAACGGAAATGTCGTGAGATTGGAGAATCTTCGAGTTCTAAATTCATGTTTGGAGAAGTTATCTAGCTTCTCAGATCGCATTTTCTAAAGACCCGCTTAAATATTAATAAGTAAAACTCTTAAATATTGAGGTGCCTTTTCTGATAACGGTAGAATTCCTGATAAGAACTCCAAATTTAAGCGTGCTCATGTAGGAGGACTCCCAGGATGGGTAACATACTGGGATATCTTTTGAGGTAAAAATCGTGAGGTCTTTTAGGCCAAAACGAACAATACCTTAGTTCTTAAGAGTTTGAGCTATTACATTTAAACAATGAGAAATTGATTGTCTTCTTCTCAAAAGGTGTTAATAATGCTGAAAGTCTAGCTTCTATTCTTAATGACGGCATAAAAGGATCTTCCCTTTAAATACCTAGGTCTCCCTATATGTAACGACCCAATGTCGGGTTAGTGAAGCTAAACTGACATTAGGCGTTAACTACCCAAAATCCTATTGGGTGATTAAGCAAAGTGGCAAAATTAAAGTAAAATTTTCAACAATTCTTTTCATAGCCATTTAGAAGAAAAAATAATATTCACTTACATTCAACTTAAGATAGAAAAATGCAAACTATAAAATTATCTAGATTATTACTAGGCCTTAATAGAAATGAAATGTGCATTAAACTAAGAATTGTATAAGCAAGCTTCGACTTCATTTTGTTCTTCCTAGTGGCAAAGCTCTTCTCTCATAAGCATTGATGACCTATTTCTGAAAAAAATGTTGATTTTGTGTATTAAAGGATTTCTCTAGTACCGCAGATAACAACGTTCACAATTAAACTAACGGTTACACAATGTCAATAATAACATGCAATAATAAATTGCAAGGCAAAAAAGAAATAAATGCATGAACTAAATGGCAAGCCTCCTTTGAGGCAACAATACTGATTTCTTTGCAAAATAGATGTTAATCACAAATGCATTTATGTGTGTCACATTTGACACTATTTACCAAAACACCTGCAGAAACCTATAAAATTAGGAAAAAAGCTCACAATTTAAAAGTAAATGAAGGTATCTGGGTACCTTTACTTATATAACAACTGTATCATAATCAAATGTATTTGTAAGCATTTATTATATTAAATTTTGTTAGCATATGAGTCTAGACTTATATTTATTATGATGGTTCTTTTGATTATTTATGCATTTAAATTAAAACCATTTATAGGCACTTGATAATTATATGCTTAATTTGATATGTAAGCTTATCAAATTTAAGAGATTATTTTTATTAAAGTTTTAAATACTCATTTGTCATAAATAAGATCACATGTTTTCAATAAGGTTCCTATGAATTGCCTCCAAATAAATATTAGAATATTGAATCTTATCATTCTTAAGCAAACAAAATCTACAATAAGCTATTTATGCTTGAAATCTAATTGCTATGATAAAAATAAAGTGCCTAAAACTTAACATAATAATAACTATATCATGCTATTATTAATGGTAGTATATTCCTTTTTCTTTTCAATAATCCTAATTTAATTTCCACGACTTTAAAATACAGGCTAAAAGTCATGAATACGGAATAAGCACAAAAGGACAAATCAAATACTACAGTCTTTTGCAAATTGCATATTTCTACCATTCCTTTATAAAGTAGGAAATTATAACACTTAACAATTGCAGCACAAAACTTAAAGTATGATAATGTGATGAGCAATCGTGTCATTAAAACAATTGCAAGGCGCACAAAACAACAACTTGGTGCATCATCATTGCAACATATGAAGCAATCAATCAAGTATACACGCTATAAAGTAAACAAAAATGAGAACCAATATTAAAACCCCCAAGTTAAATGAGTGTTTTCAACATCTACAAAATAAACATCTCATCACATATCACATACAAGAGTTCATTCTCTTGTAATTATTGGTAAGAAAAAAACTTACCATGAAATAATATTAAAATAAATAGAATATTTGTTAAATAAATAAGCAAGATAAATGCTACGCATAAAATTTCTCTCTAAAATTAATTTATCTAAAAGTCAAGCTTTGATATAAACAGAACAACCACCTAACTTTCGCCATGTGTAAATCCCAAAGACTCGACGCCAAACTTGATACAGAGTTCCTTAAAATATACTGATTAAATTGATAAACCCTAAACAACCATTAAAAATGTGCCTGCAAGGTCAACTATAGTGTGTGAATTCAAAATATATCAATTAACTTTAATCTAGATAAAGCCTCCTTAAACCAATAGAAATACACATAATTTTCACAACAATTTGGAACAAATAAACATTCATTAAAATGTGATGCATTTTGAATTTGAATCTGTTTATGTCTGAATAAGTTCACAAAATATTGTTGTATTAAGATTAAACATTTCTTTATCCTTAAGCACAAAATATGAATAAGAAATATTCAGCATTAAAATTCTTTTGCTTAATGAATATAAAATATAAAACTAGTGATATAAGTTCATTAATCACATCATTTAGCATTTAAAATTTAACATCACAGCAAAATCATATACCAACAAAAATGTATTTAAGAAAAACTACATCAATTGATCTAAATTTCAATATAAGGCTGTCAATTGAGACAAATTATAAAATAAGTTTTCAAAAACTCATCACTTCCTTATCCACATGCTTCAAAAAAAAATTTTTACTAATGCATGCTTTCAAGTTTCAAATAACCCACAACCAAATGAACCCCTAGCAAATGAAGATAACTCAAAATTGCATCAATGCAACTACAACCATTTCTATACAAAAATTACAAATTCACAGAAGAGCTAGATAAGTTTTAAATAACTAAATATGCTCTCTATGCATATGTTTTCTCAATGTTGTGAAACAAATTCGTAATCAGCAATCTAACATTAACAGTAAGAATCTAAGATAGATATAAAAATAAATAAATAAATATAGCTGTTTTATATATGTAATTTTACAAATCTAAAATTATAAAAAAATGCTTGAAGTTATATATCCAGAAACCATCCAATTTTTTTATAAAAGTGCTTGAAGTTTTCATTATCAAAATAAGACATTAACCATATATCTAAGGGGCTGTTTGGTTCAGTGTTATTTGAAAAGTTATTAAGATAGCATGTTATTCAGATAACATGTTATTCAGATAATAGCGGCTATTTGGTTCAGTGTTATTTAAATAACATATGTCAGTGTTATTCAGATATATGCTGTTTGGTTCAACGTCATTCATGTTATATTACACATGAGGTAAGAATACCCTCAAATAAGACTTTTTCATTTCATAAAAAATTTTGTGAAGCAAAAAAAATAGAGCAGATAGAGCAGATAGTTCCATTCACTGTTTGGGTGCAACAAAGACCATTAACAGCAGCCTTCATTTAAAGAAAAAAACAAACTTTAGATCTTAAGCAATTTATACATATCAGACCTTAAACACCGTTTACTTCATCTTAAGCAATTTATACATTTACAACAACGTCCATTTATCAATTTACTTCATTTAGAACAAAATTTTCAAGATGATTTTCCCAAATTCATTACAAATTGAAGATGGAAACTATATTAGGCTTGTTAATATACATAACACAGCCTCCTTCATATCAAATTGTTCGACGACAATACAGAGGACCTGAAGAATGTTCGGCCAAATTAGTTCATACAAAGCTAAATACAGCCAGCAGAAAATATCAAATTCACAATGCCAAATGACTTGAGACTATATAATTTGGATCAAGGTTGACAGCATCCAAACTTTGATGAAAAACAAAGACCTGCAAGTTTCTCTTTTTACCAACACAATATTCTTTTACCAACACTATTTTTAATTTGCAAGCACAGCTCCTCATTTCAATAGCTTAGATTGTTTCGAAAGCTTAAAACTAATATCAACTTATCTTTGTTTCAACTTGATAGATGCAATAATAGATCATTATCTTTCAGTAACAAGCAACATCAACATTGCTTCCTGCTCACACAGCTTCCTCACATTGAAGATAAAGCATTCCATATATATATAAAGAATATCTCAAATGAAATATGATGTTGATTGCACAAAAATAAACTTATATATAAGCATTTATATATATTCTCATTTGAATTAAGCATCAAAACTACAAAATAATGTAGACTCCTAACAATATTGATTCTGTGTGAACTAAGAAAATGCCCAAAACAATGTTAAAGATATATGCAATCTATCTTCTATAAATAACAAGGGATTAATTTAACAGCAGAAAAAAAACTTACTAGAGGGAGTCAGGCTCGGCAAGGAGCGGTGAAGGACTGAAATGAATAGTCTCAACCCGTAGCCTTGTCAAATACAACTGAGACGGGAAACACAAAGTCCTCTTCCCACAGAGTTCAATGTGTTAGGCGGAATCGCATATAAAGAAAAGGCAACGAAGAACCCTTCCGTGCGTCTGGCTCGGCAAGGCAACGAAGAAGGCAGCGATCGGAGAAGGCAACGAAGAAGGCAGCGATCGGAGAAGGCAACGAAGAAGGCAGCGATCTCAGCGAATGGCGAGAGGCGACTGCGACTTTCCGTGCGTCTGGTAGCGACGGCAGCGACGGCGGCGACGGCGGCGAGGCTCGGCGTCGAATCTCCAAGTCGCGCGCGAAGTACCCTACCTCTCCGTCTCTCCAGCTAGATTGGCGTAATGTTATTGTCGGTCGATTTTTGACAGACAATTCAAATAACATTGTATCAATGGCATTTCTGTAATTTTTGAGATGTCATTACTCAATGTTAACAAACCAAACAGCTATTATCTTATCTATAATTTTAAATAATATCACATTACACTCAATATCAACAAACTCAACAGCCCCTAAAATAAACATAAATATATAAGAATGGAAATATTTCATTATCACATTTACTTGATCGATCAATGGAGAAGGAAGTTGAAGCTATAGATTGAACACCTCGATGAAGAACACTTGCACTTCGAGTGAGGTAGGAACAGGTTCGAACCAAAGAAGAGGTTCAGTCTATTGTGAGAGAGTAGTGGCAGGCCCTTCAAACGAAGGAATGGATGGAAGAATCGGCGTTGCTTGCAAGAGGAAAAGAGTGGTGAAAAGTAAGAGAAGAAAGAGAATGGAGGATCGACCAACCTTTAAGAGTTGCAATTTTTCGTAAATGGGAAGAGCTGATCGAGGGTGCTGCTAGCGATCTAATCGGCTTGTAAATAAGGATTTTATATAAATCTATTTTGGAAAAATAGATCATGTAATATGGCTGCGGATCACCCAAAATTTCTAAGTTTTGATTGATTGTTCGATTGAACTCAAAAGTTACAAATTTTGATCGATTCGACCGTATCGACGAAACGAACTCACAAGTTCAAAAATTATTGAATTTAGACTAGTAGTTGGATCCTTACATTGGGATCTATTTATAAATATTTTTATTTGACTTGAATCAGGATCCTAATTTTTAGTTTAATCCTCTTAAATTTAGAGCTTAATTGCTCCAGTAATAATTTCGAGTTGTTACAAAAGATGTGCATCTTTTTTTCAAAGCCCACAAAAATCTATTAAGTTATAGCAAATAAATTAATCTTCTGCATGACTGTTTTGGGAATGTGCACGGCCTTCATCCAATAAAGTAGTGTTCCATATAGAGAATTTAAGAATTTGCAACCTCCATGTTTGAGAAAGAAATCTATGAGACCAACAATAAGAATTTTATGTAATATAGCAATAAGGGGCTTGCATAATTCCATTGAAGTTTTTGAATGGTGTATAGGGACACCTAAGTATTTATGGGGAAGATCCTCTTATGCTGATATTAAGAATAGAAGTTAGACTTTCAGCATTATTAACGCCTTTTGAGATGAAGACAGATGATTTCTCCTTGTTTAAATGCGACCCCGAGAAGTAAAAAAATTCTCCAAATATGAATTTACAACTTGAAGATTCTCAACTGAGGCTTCATAAAAAGAGAGAATGTCGTCAACAAATAATATATGTGAGCAAAAACAAGAGTGCAATTTTAAAGATAAGAAAACTTCCTCAATAAGATTCGAAAGTCCATTTAAAGCTATTGTAAAAAGGAGAGGTGATAGCTGACACCCCTGTCGAATGCCATTGGAGGACTTTAAGAGACCCAACATGCTGACGTTAACAATAACAAAGAAGTTGTAATGCCCCACCATGTCATCGCTGGATTACAATGAACCTTAATTCGATTACGACGAGACGATCATTACTAACACGATGTTGATGCCCTAGATGTCCGTCAAGGCATCTCGTATACCAATTGTAATATCGTGAATTATTATCTACAATTAATGATAATAATTCAAAATACTAATCAAAGTAAATAGAGTAAATTCTAAGTGTAACATTACAAAGTGAGGAAGCAAAAAGACAACATCCATAAATTACATTCAGGCATAAATAAGATAAAGAAAATTTATCCATCTCAGAATAAAAATACTGTAAGGAAAACATACAAGTTCTGAATTAATATTACATATAAATACTTAAATAAAATAAGAGAATGAATTGCTAATATTCACTCTCTTTCAAGTAAAAATCTAACTGAAACTAAACAGCAGCATCATCTTTACGCTCCTGCTCCTCACATGTAGGCTCCATGAATATCTCTAAATATGACATATTGGTTTTTCAAAACCCCAGCCAATAAAATAAAAATTTGTATTAAATAATTATTTAAGTACATTTTATGTTGAATATTTTATTATTGAACTTAAAGATATCACATAATTATCCTAAGTTATTTAGGTGCAATAAACAATAAAGAAAATAAGAACAATTATAAATATGGTATTTATAACTTAAGCAAATTTGAGATAAATAATGAAACATGCCTCACTCCAAAAGCTGTAAATAAGATTTGGCATATAATGTAAATATGACTACATTAATAAATAAAATATTAAATAGGAAAATAATCAATTAAAAAATATGCTTAGATATTGAATTTAAAGTAAATAGTGTTGTAAATACTTAATGAAATTTAGCATCTTAACATGTGTATAAAGGCACTAAAAAGTTCACATAAAAATTGAAAATGACTGAACTGTAAACTGTGAATAATCTGAAAAAGATAGATAAATGTAACTGAAATGAATTACTGAGATTGAACATATATAAAATCTGAGAATGCCTAAGTAAATCTATCATGATCGTAATTGACTAAAATAGAGCCACTAAGAAAAAGTCTCACGTGTATTATTTAGCTATCTAAGAGCTAGATGCACAAAAAAATATAAGGGAGAAATGCAACTAATCAAGGATTAAGCAATAATTCTACAACATGATATGTAATATATATTATTATCTAATTTATTCATTCTAACTATTATGAGAATATACAAGCACAGGATCTCTAATATCCTACTATACAGTCTCATATTCATGATCATATAAGATTAAACTTTAGAACTTAACAAGTTATAATTTAAAATCATACAATATTGCCTACATAAATAAATTGATTAAATTAATTATCCTATCTGGCATTTTCATTAACTCCAACCTAATCTTGATATATCTTATCAAGATTTAAAAGTTAAGATATTAAACTCCAAAATATGGGATTTAAGTCTTTTAGCTGGGATTCTAAGCCTTAGGGTTTATACTATTCAAAACTAAACTTTACTTAAGGATAATTTAAGAGAATCTCATCGAGTCTAAGTCTCAATAAGATCAAATGGCACTATTTTTACTGATTTCAAAGATTAGGGAACATAATATGAATCATAGATCCATGTTATTGTCTTCTAAGTCTTAGACTAAATTTAAATGAAATTGGACTAAAGATTAACTTAGAGGCAATCCTATTGAGGCAAACCAATCTCAATATAATCTAATACTAATATAATACTAATATAAAACTCAAGAAAGAATGTGGATCTAAGGTTCCACATTTCAAAATGAATTAAGGCTGAACTACCTTAATTAGCTTAAGATAGGGTTTAGTCTTAATGGATGATTTATATATCTAAATGAATCAATACTGATTTTCAATTCACTATAACAATATTCTAAGAGTTTTAGAAGGAAAATGTAAATCTTAAATCCACATATAGGACACTTAATTAGTTAAACTTAATTAATTAAGATTAAATTAAGTTTTAGGCTAGTAAAGCTCTTAATGCACCAAAGTGAGTCAAACCAAGATTCTAAGCAATTTAATCACTAATTTAAGGGGAAATGAACTGATTAGCAGTTCTAAGTTCTCAATTTAGTCATTTTTAACTTTTCTTATTAAAACAATATTATTTAAGGGTTTTAATATTGACCTTAATATTTAAGATCTCAAATTAAATTTTTTATAATCTAAATGACTCCTTACTGTTTAAGGAAAAACACCTTACATTTAGCTAAGCATTAACTCTAATAATCACTAATCATAATTTAAGCTTATTAAAAGATTATTAGAGAATCCACTTACAAAAAAGAGATTTTTTTTTTATAATTAAGATGTTGAGTGTCTAAGAAGTCATTTAACACTTTAAACACTTAATTTGTATTATTAATATTATTAATTTTCACTAAGAAAAGTTTAAGATATTTAATGGGTGATTAGAAAAATTAGCCACAAAAAGTATAATTGATTATATATTTAAGTTCTCCTATATCTAATGAGAAAATCAAGACCTTAATCATGAAATTTAACTAAGGACTAAGCTTAATATTCATTAATCTATTTATAGGGTTATTAGAAAATAATTTAAAATTTTAATTACAAAAAGTTAAATATTATTATTTAATTAGATTCTTTATGATTTTCTAAATAAAAATGATATATATGATCATTATAATTGGATTTGAATTGATAACTTAATTTTATTAATTAAAAAAAATGTTTTCATTAATTGAACCATAGGATTATTATTTACAAAATAATAAACAAAAGATAAATATTTCCCAAAATTTGATTTATTTATTTAACCCAAAGCAAAAAAAACGCATGCTGGGGTTCGGCTCGGCCCAGCATTGTACATCTTCTCTATGCCGAAATCCTGACGACGAGGATTTAGGGTTAAGGTTTGCAACAGATTCGATTCTAGAAGCCATGCCTTAGCTTGGTCTGAATCTCTACACATTCATTGAATCGAGACATGTGAATTGCATCATAAAGCCCTTTGCGAGGACATCATGATCATGGAGACCTTATTCTACCTAAATCTGATTTTAGGCTTTACTGTGAAGAGCTAATTCTCCCCACAGAGATGATGTCACAACTTCTACTTCATTATGAAATAATCAGTGTTTCAATATGAAGAGAAGTCCTACTAAAATGTATTGAATGGTTGATTAGATTATTGGGACCTTACTTGTGAATTTGTAGTGTAGTGCACTGTTGAGGGTTTGATGATTTGCGGTCACCTGGGCTAGCCTGAGTGACACATATCTCATTGATCAATCGGTGGTGACTTGCAATAATGCTCACTAGAAATTAGACACCCAATAGTGGTGTTAATTGCCTATGATTGATCGGTGGTTGCGCTAGCTGACATCACCCCTCCATATAGTGTTCTTCACTATCTAACATGCTGAAATACCTGACTGACGCCTAAGAATTAATTGCAAGCAATCCTAATGATATCACCATTCATCACAACAAGAAACTGAGGAAGGAAAGGCAGATACTGAGCTTTATTTGCTCAGGGATAGAGAAGTACTTGGATGAGGGGAACTTGGTTGAATTACAGGCCGTTGTAGATGATTCAAAGGCTGGCTCTAGCTTGTCAGCTTCCTGGAACTATCAAATACTCATCATAAACTTAAACACAAGTCACACCCACTATAATGCTAGGAATGAATGCTAGACATTTCCAGAGACCGACTGGAATAAAAGGAGAGAATGCAAAGGAAAGGGAGCTGACTGAGGAAAATTAAGGTTATAACAAGATTTTACAATGAACAAAGGGATCACAAAAGGAAAATTCAGGTCTAGTTATAGCCATGAAACTCAATGGAGATCTTGGGATAGCCATCAATGGCTAGCTCGAGGATTCTGGGATTTGGGTTTGGTCCGATGAGGGTAGGGTTCCAAGCCATTATTACATAGAGGAATCATGAAGATAGGAATCTCCCCCGTACAGCAATGGTGGTGACATTTGACGATCCTATCGAGGCTACGAATGGAAATGGGGACAAAGCGGAACACTGGTAAAAAATATCCTAACAGTTTGATCATGCTCCTCATCTGACAGTTGGATTGGCTTTGGGGTTGCAGCATGAATCTGGATCATCTAATTCAATGGATAAATGTAGGGGCGGCATGGATCTACCGTTGCGTGTGACCATTAGGGTTATGATTTAAAATAAAACTATAATTAATTTAATATTTATTCCAATTAAATTTAAATATCAAATTAGATCTAAATGATCTCTAATTTTTTTGAAAAAATAACACTTAGCTATTTTGAGTGTGAGAAATTAAAAAATAAAAATCGATTGATTTGAAGGTCAAACTAATTTAGCAAATTTCTTAGATCAACAAATTGATTAAATAATCAATTAATTCAATTTTGATCTGATTTATCCCAAATTTCTAAGGTTTGGTCCTAATAATAATTATAATATATAGAAACTTTGATTAAGACTTAATTCAATTTAAATTTGGCAAAGTGATAACATAAGGTTGTTTTATAAGTAAGCATCATTTATACAAGAAGCAATACAACTGTTAAGCTGGGAAGCAAAGCCCATTTTTTAAAACCTAGTGAGAATATAACCCATATTTATCATATCCAATGCTTTATGAAGATCAATCTTAGCATAATAGAGAGTTTTTATCTTTAGATTAAGCCCCTGGAGCAAGGTATTGTTATAATAATATTATTTAAGGCAGGCCTATAATGACCCCAATATTAGATAGGAGCTTAATCTAATATTGGAGCATTACCTTAGCACCTAATATTAAATTAGAAGAAAACTAACCCAATACTAGATGCTAAGTGGCCAAGTATTTTTATGAGTAGTGTAAAGTTAAAGATAATTTGTAATAGAAACATGCATAAAGCATTCAAGGAAGGTATGTAACAAGTTTATATAAAACATGTAGGATTTATCTACTCATTCAATCCAAACAGTTACAAAATAAGTAAACTCAGCATAGATTAAGTAAAAACATTTCAAACAGTTTAAGTTATTACATGCCTTTAAATAAAATAGTAAGAAAATAATCACTCTCTCACATAAAATGAATGAAATTATATGAAGTAAGCAAAAGCAAATTTGTAATATCTTCAAGTGCTAGGTCCAGCTCTACCTGAATTATATTGCTCCTAATATATCATATTTTGGTATATAAATATGATAGGGTAAAGCAAAGAAAAAGAAAAGAATAGTTAGACTAAATAATCTAAGCACATTTTAAAATTAGCTAAGCATTTATAAGTTTATTTGGATATCGTAAGCTAATTTATAATTTAATATAAGAGGAGCATTTGAAAACATTTAAATAGGAAAGGAAAATAAATGTAATTGTAAGAAAGAATAGCTGAAAGTAAGATGAGTAATAATACTCAAATGTATAATCATTCTAGCATACAACCAAAAAGGTAAAGGAAATGTATCATAAATAAGGCTAGGAATTACTAAAATGCATTTGAAAGTAAAAGAAATGGAAATATGTATATATCCAATAAAAATTATGCTAAGTAAGGACAAGAAAAGCAGTGAAGTATTTAATTGAAATTTAAGTAGCATACACTGCATTCTATATGAACTATAAGTAAAAAACAATACCAAAGATAGAAAGTGCAAAACATAGTAAGTAGAGAAGAATCTTAGTCTCTTGGACTAATAATGTATATTTTAAATTATATAATAGAAACATAGCTAAAAGGTTATGATGAGATCTTATTATTAATAAGATTATAATAGGTTCATATATTATTTATTGAAATTATTTTATAAAAGCTTCATTCTGTGAGCATATTCAGAATGACATGATGAGTTAAGCACATCTGCCTAACTAATAAGGGAAAGCGGGGTCTTAATAAAAATAAACACTCATATTCACTTTTTGAGAATGTGATGTCTCCTTATATCTCCTATTTAGCATGTTCTTGGATATCCACCATAATAAAAATTCCTATAATTTTATTGTGAAAATCTTATTTATGCATAATATCATGTATGTATATTTAAAGGAATAGGCCCAAAACTAAGCTAGCATTCAAGGAAATTAAAATAATTGTAAACTATGTAATATTCAAAATTATCTAATTTTAATGATCTACTTAATGATTGAAGCCATTTGAGCTCCCAATTGACTTGTAAATATTGATCTTCACTTAGTAGAAGTGAAAAAGCTTAGGAAAATAGTAGTTTGAATTAATTTATAAAATGAGAAAATAATTTATGATATATTCATGCAAATGAAAATTATTCTATACTAGTCCTAAACTAATCAAATCAATTAGGTTAATAATTAAAATTTAGGAAACTAGTAGGAAAAAGTTATACTAAAGTATTACTAAGCTAAAGGAAGTAGTGATTAATTTATAACCTTCTATCTTCATTTAATTTAGCTCTACAAAATGAAAAGTTTCCGACCAAATCGTTCACTACCTTAGTTAGGATCAATTAGTAGAAAATGTCTAAGTATAAGGAAGATGATAGGTTATCATCTACAAGTATTAATTCATTCTAGGTTGTAGGTTAAATGAGGCCGATAAGCTTATCTTAAGTATATTAGGAAACTAAGGTTATTCTTATTTAATAATTAGAGAACTAAAATGGAAGATTAAAGACTAAGGGAGATATGTGCTAATATTCCAATTAAAAGGTTGGGCACTAGTCTTATTAAGATTTCTTAGTGAAATGAAGTATACTACTAATATAATTATTGTCAACTTGCTTAAGGTCTTAATATAAGATTTAGAAATTAATGAACTATCACTAAATTTCAATCAATTCGTTGGACATTAGTTCTAATAGAACTATAACATGACAAGAATGCATGCAATTTAAAATATAGAATCATGGAATAAGTTAGCTAAGATTTTAATGACAAGTTATATAAGCTAAGTATCTAAATTTCATAAGATAAAATTAATGAATGAGCATTAGATTTAGAAAGGTGTTATGGACTAATCTTAATAAATTCATAATATTACAATTACATATATGTAAATATTATCAACACTAATTGAAATTGATATCTAGCTTTAAAGATTACTATGAAATCATGCTTTTCAAATAAATCTTATAGCAATCCTACTAAAGGTGAAGATTAATTCAAGTAAATTACTAAGTGTTCTAAATATCAAATTATAAAAATTCATGTCTCAAATATACAATTGAAAATATATGTGAAGTAGTAAAGTGAGGCATTTTTGCTATCCTAGGCTTTAAATACCTAAAACAAGCACGAATGAAAAATATGAAACTACAAAATTACCTAATTTAAGAAGTCAAATACCTAAAATCTCTATTTGTTGTCCAAATAAAATGATATACATGAATATATAATCCTTATAATATAAGGAGAAGAATGACATTAATTAAGTTAAATTTAGAGATCTTAGGAATTTTAAGGTTTAGGGAACTCCTAATTAGAGTTAAAATATTATTAAGAAATTTATGGTTCAAAACTTAAATCTAATTTTATTTTATTATCCTACATATTTTTATGAGTGAAATAGATTAAAATATCTAATTTGGACATCAATTGACTAAATTATACTACATACAAAGTTTAGGAGTTAACAATTAAATAATTAACCTAAATAGTGATTAATAAAAATAATCAACAAAATAGAAATTTAATATCGTAATATTATTCTACCCATTTTTCTGATTGAAACGGTATATAATATTGCATATTTTGGATAATTATTTTGCAAGATATGATTAACTGAAGTTTACTTAAATTATCATTAATTAAGCTAATCATTACAACAATCAATTAATCATTGCAGTTGATTTAACCGCTCTGCGTCAAAATCAAGATGATGTAGAAAAATTGACGTGCGAACTAAAAGAAAGGCACATAAAATGGGGCACATAAAAATCGTGCCCGCCTCCGCAACACGCGTCAAACTTAACGGGCGACGCATGTTGAAACGAGACCCGCTAGTGCGGCGCTATTAGCGCGGTTCGCAAATCAAACTGGTCCTAATCCAACAGAGGCATTTTGAACCATGGCAATCCCGGTCTAAGCCGTTTCATCCCGAGAGGGGATCGTAAGGACTTGACTAGGGTATAGGCTCGCGACTGATTTTGGGGACTTCACAGCTCAACTCGCACGTCGGCGTGAAGCTCACTTCATGACCAACGTGTCAAGCCATATTGTAAGGCCAGAGGAAATTGAAGATGAAAAAGGTGTGATGCTCTAGCCTCGGGTCCGATGGCTAGGGTTCAGCTAGGAATATCCGAAGTCCCCAAATTCAAATGGGGGTCAATTCAGCTCAGTTGAGCTCAATCAACCCTTCATTAAATATTATTTAATGAACTGTTGTGCAGAGAACAATAAAGAAGGTAGAGGAAGTCAGAGTTAGTACCTTAGCCTTCTTCTTCTTCAGCTAAAAATAGGGGTAGGTTGTATAAGGGAGGATCCACTGGTTCAACACTCCATGAGCTCCTCAACAGCACCAGAAATTAGTTTAGGCGAAAAAGGAATGAGAGTATCGAGGAATGGATGGATAATGCCAAGGTTAGGGAGTCCGCTATATGCCACCTGCCCTCTGCAGATGCATGATGGAAAGTAAAAGGAAGATGTACAAAAAATTATCCAGGCTGTTCGTTTGATCAGTCGATCGAACGACCAGATCTGTTACATCGGATCAGATTGATCATTGACCATCAGATCTGCCTCTAAAAAAGCGAAACTGTCTCGATTAAGATGGACGGTTGTCCAGTGTGTTGGCCTCACGTACAGGATCCCCGTCTTTTGAAAAGAGCCGTTATAATATTTATATTATATATATTTAATAATTTAAATTAATTACTTAATTATTTAATTAATTATACTCAATTTAATATTCAAAATTAAATAATCAAACAGGCTCTAAAAAATCCTGAAATTTCACTCTTATCAAATTGAGTGGTGAGGAACTCAAAAATGCAAATGAGTTTTTGATTAGAGGTCAATTTAATTATCATAATTTTTTGAGTATTTAAATATTATTAAAATAATTGGGAAAAATTCAACTACCTCTAAATACTTTCAAAATACCGCTCCTAGCTAATTTGGGGGTGATGAGTCCAATGGCGGACTCCATTTTTTAATTATGAGATCTATATAATTTAGGCATTCTCATAATTATCAGGAAATTAAAAGATGTTGGAAATTGTCAAATGATCTCCAAAATGCATGAAATTTGAGGCGAATGCTCTTAACACTAATATAAGTGCATTAGAAAAGGAATTAAGTTGATTATATTACTAATTGATGGATAATAACTCTAGGGTTGCTACACAACCTTTCTTTAATGAAACTAGATTGAGCATGATTGATCAGCATATACATCACGAAAGCTACCTGGACCACTATTAATTTGGAAATTATTTTATATATAGTGTTGCATAATGAAATAGGCATGTAGTTATGGATTGAATTTGGATTCTTACCTTTAGAAATAAGGGATATTGCAGTGTAGGTAAGCTAGTGGTGCATTTACTTGAAGAGAAGAAATACTATAATGATTAAAGGATCATTGGAGTAGTGTCGTTCCAAATGGTTTGAAAGTAATGACTATTATGACCATCAAGGCCCAATGAGGCATTATTATTAAAGCTGAAAAGAACATATCTAATTTTTGCAATTGAAATTTTATTAGAAAGGGAAGGGGTTACCTCATCAGGCACAACCGCAAGATAGGGCCCAAAGTCTGCCAAGACCATAACATTCTGATTATAAATAACTAAAAAATAATCAATAGCATGAATCATAAGAGGGTCTCTATAAGGGGCACAAAAATTCATAGCATTCATATTCTTTCAAATAATAATATAAGAATAAAGAAAATTTATATCATTTTCACCTTATTTAAGCCAATGCTTTTACTCTTTGGGCAACCCAATTATATTGAAGAGAAAATTCACGGTTAAGATCATGGGAGATTTGTAAGTATTCTTAAATAGCACTAACATCTACCAGATTATCACTAAGATGATTGGTGAGAGTTGATTGACGATGAGAAGCTCGGTAGCAGAACAATTTTTAGTCCCAATGGTCATATGTTCAAAACTACGTAGCTTACATTTTGTAGACTTACAAGCTTTTAAAAGGGAGTTCATTAGCTTATCTTCATCATTAACTGACCAAATCTCGCTGATAATTTCATTGAAACCTTGTATCTGAGTCCAATAGTTCGTAATAGAGAATCTTGTGTGGCCCAAGGACCTTTCATTAGCAAACTTTAGCAAAAGAGAATTGTGATCAAAAGTGTTTAGGTACAGAGCTTTGTAGAAGGAATTAGGAAATGCCTTAAACCGAGACAAATTACAGAGCACCCAATCCAATTAAGCAAATATTTGATAGTCCTTTTGATGATTGAATTAGGTTAAAATGGGCCCCAGAGCATAAAACTCAAATAAACTTGAATCTACAATACATATATTAAAATGTTCAAGATTTTGAGTAGGAGAGAAATACCACTTATCTTTTCCTTCTTATGCTTGATTGAATTAAAATCGCCAATTAACGCCCATGGTTCATTCACCGTAGCTGCAATAGTAATTAATTCCTTCCATAATTTAGCTCTTTCAATATAAGAATTTCCTGAATTGAGCATTGAACTGTAAGGTTTGAAAATCAGACACAGCAGAATTTCATTTCAACTAAATACGACCAGTTGGTGTGTAAGTAAGGTTATGACAATCCATATTATTATCTAACAGATCAAAATTCTTGATAAAGTCGAGGTCTTGGCATTGAGCAATCTTATTTTGGGTCTAACAATCTAATAAAGTGAATGATGTGTAAACGAATGAAATTTTTAACACCAAGCAAATTGGTCTTAAAGTGAAGAACTCTCATGTTCCAACAAGCAATGGCGTTGTTTATAAAATGAACAAAATTAGTTTATGAAACAAAATTAGCCAAAATAAAACAAAAGGAGTTATTAATGCTTAGATATGCCCCTTTTAGGTCTAACTATAGTTCTTGCATCATTGGAGGTACATGAGGTAGTAGAAATAATTGAGGATGCTTGTAGGGGGGAATTAACAGGGCCTGAATATATATATATATATATATATATATATATACATGCATGAACCCCGCACAATGTGTGGAGGCGGCGACAACACACTGACCGAAAAAAAATATAATAACAAAAGTTCGTAGCACAAAACTCTCACATTATGAGAATGTACTAACCTACGCAAAAAAATTTAAAGACTACAAACCACAACAAATGAGAAATATTCCAATTTCATATGCTCCTTAGCTATGCATTTAGCAGATAACACATAGTAAGTGGCATATTCCAGTACATTAGGTACAATTACAAAAATATCACAAATCTAACCAATGCTAAGAAAGAAATATTTAAATTTTGAAATACATGATAATATTACTTTCAGTTTCATCTTATTTTTCTCTCATCATAAAATTGAATAATTTCTAAATGGAAGTTGTCCAATCAAATTCATTTTTTCTCTCTATATTTGAATTTTTTTTTTAAATTAAAAAAAGGAAATATAACAATATTAGGTAAATATAAATTATTATCAATGATCAAAGAAATGTGTATGAGATAATTTCTTCTAACAAATACTTAGAAATCTCCAATAATTTCTTCAAATCCTCATATGAAAAATAAAAATATAGAGTTAAAATAGATGTAAATGTATATGTACTCACAAAGACTATGGATTGCACTAATAATTTCTTATACTTGAGTTTGTAAGCCTGCAATTGAACTGAATTTTGTGAGAATTTGGGGAAGCTTGATAACAATCACATCTTAAACATCATTAAAAAAGAAAACATAATTCAAAATCATTGACTTGTAGATTATATGTAAATGAACTATCTTAAAATGTACGTCCCTTTGAATGATGAAAGATTCATGAATTTATTTTAAAGCTATATATATATATATATATTATATATATATATATATATATATATATATATATATGTAAGATTTCTCCTCTCCAATTCTACAATATATAGCTATGCATTCAAATTGATAACATAAATAGATCGAGATGAGAAAACACTCCAATCTTGTAATAACCCAGGTTGTTACCTTGGTTAATTAAGATCAATCTAAGTCTTAATTGAGATTCTAAGTCACTAATTAAGTAATTTAGAACTCATCTCTGAAACTTATGTCAAACTAGAAGACAATTAAGTCAAATCAGAAATTATGGAAAATTCCAAACCCTAGAAATTGACTTTTTATCTAGATCTGAGATTGAAAATCTGACTTCGCCATTGCATTCAAAACACCCAAATTAGATAGGGGTGAAGTTTTGGAGGCATTTGGAAGTCGTTGGATTTTCATCGAATACTTTAATATTATTTAAATATTTAAAAATTCAAATAATTAAATACTGGTCAAAACAATAATCTGAGTGCGCCGTTGCGTTCCTCACCCCTCAATTAGCTAGGGGTGATTTATTGAAAAAATTTGAGATGTGTTTAATTGAATAAATTTAAATAATAAAATCAATAATTAATAAAATATGAATTAACATTATTTAAATTAATTCCAATTATTCTAAGGTGGGTCCCGCCATTTGAAGCATGCCGTGAGCCTTAACGGGCTCAACCCATCAAGTGGAACGGTGCACGTTTGCACCGTTCGATCGGGGCGTCCGATCGGACGGCCCCGATCTCTCCTCTGCCAGAGCTAGGGCACGCGACGATTTGCGCAACACGCGGCCGCGATTTCGCTCATGCAGGAAGCTTCCACCGTCGAAATTATGCTATGACCTCCCCGCCGTAAGACTTCCTTAAACGCATAAACTTAGATCGCAAGCAAAAAGGGACGGCATCTTCAATCCTTAAGGAATCGAACCCTCCCCAATCTTCTTTCACTCGAACAGCCGCCAGGTACTTCACGTCAGTACCAATTCCTCATTCAATTCAATTTCAATATTTTATTATGTGCATGTAATTACAATTGTATTGATTAACTGCTTTAATTCAATTGAACTCATATGAATCGATCTAGTATTTCTTCCATTTGCGAATATCCCGTTTTATCGAGATACTATCTTCGCATAAAATACATTTAGGGCATCACCTCCATGATTAAGATTTAGAGTGAGTCGATGCGAGAGGTAGACTGGATTGAAGATCAACCCTTAAGCTTTCAATCGGTGGGCTTCTCACGCCGTGAAGTGGATCGTATGCCGATCTGCATGATGCCCTAGGTCCCCTCTTCCTTGTTATCTGACGGGGAAGATGACCTCCCCTTTTTGGGTCAGGTTGGGTCAGGTGGGATCTGACCCGTGTATTTTCAAATCGGGCCACGTCTATTTCTTCTACCGAGTGGACAGTGGTGGGGCTAGCCAATAATAGTATTTAGGGAAATTAAGATTAATTTGTTAATCAATTTGATTTAATAAATTTAAATAAATTAGCAGAACTTTGAATACTTATAATTCTCATTATATAAAATCAAGTATGGTAAAATTTTACATCCATAAAATCAGAAAATTATGAAAGATTTAATGACACTGTCCAAATTTCAGTAGGATCATTATTTCACTTAGTAATATTTAGGATCTCTAAATTTATCCTAAGTGTCACAAAAATTTCATTAAGTCGTAACTTTGTACATATTACTCCAAATATACCCAATATGGGTTTTAAAGTAATCAAAAAATCCTAAGGATCATTTTAGTATAGTTATCTTTGCTGTTTGGATTAGTATTTGACTAATCACTTTTAGGTCCTAACCCTAATTACCCTAATTAGACTTAGAACTTCAATTGATCATAACTTGGTCAATTGAGCTCTAAATTTAATGATCCAAATATCAATTAAGACTAGAAAAACTTAATTAACAGTAATCTATAAAACTATTTTAGATCCAATGGTTAGATTTGCTAATCACCCTTAATTACTCTAAATCTTGATTAATGAATATTAGCAAATTTAATAATCCAAATTGAGTGATTTAAGTTTCAGAGGACTCATAGAGTCATTTAGAACCTAACAGTAAGGTTGGATTAGTGTTTGAATGATTAATTTCACTAATCACTCACTAATCACCCTAATCCCTAATTAGGTCATAACTTAGTCAAATTAGATCCAAATTGAGCCTACCATATATCATTGTAATAAGTAGACTATTTGTAAACCATAGCCACTAATTTTACTCAATTTGGGTACTAATTGACAAAGTTATGATTTTGATCCTTAATTAAGAATCCCTTAATTAACCCTTTTAATCCTAAATATTGTTTTGGTCATAACTTGGCCAATACTTATCAGAAATCAGTAAATTTAGGTTCTATGGACACCTTAGAACATAACCTACAGTAAATTAATAGAAAATTTAGGTGTCCTTAAGGTAAAATTACTACTATGCCCTTATAGGTCAAATTCCTAAATTTGACCTTATAAGGCTTAATACTTAACCAAAATTAACGATCTTACTATCTAAACTCATATTAAATAGTAAGTTATCATTCCACTTTGTTAAAATTCAGAATTTAACTCTAATTCATAAAGATGAGATTTAGACCCTTAAGTACGGGCAAAATGGTAATTTTGCCCAAAGTTAGGGTTTAACAATTTAAAGCCCTAAAAATCACATTTTAAACATTTCAAACAGTAAATAAAGTAATTTAGGATAGAAATTAGATAAATTCAAACCTTAATTTGATTTTGATAAAAATCTCATTTTTAAAGTCCTTAAGGAAATTTCCTAAGTAAAATTATGAGTGTTTCTCCTTCCTTAAACCTTTCTTAGATCCTTCCTTAAGTCTTTATAACATTAGTTAGGATGTGTGTCATGAGAGATACTCTTAGAAATTAAGAACCTTAATTCCTAAGATTATGAATAGATCTTAAGTTAGAATTCATTTGTTAAGTAAATTGGGTTACTCAATAGATGAAATCTTGAGTTTATTAGTTTATAGATTTTTTTTAATTTATTAAATGATTATTTGATCTTTAAACTTTGGAACTAAGAATAGAGATCTATCATAATGAATTTGATTTATCATTAGGATTTGCCTTAACCTGATCCGTGAGTTTTGGGTTCTAAACTTAGACCCTTAGATTATACCTTTAGATTAAGTAATTAGACCCCATTATCTGGAGTCTAATTCTTAATCTTTTCATCTTAATTTGGCTAATCAAGATGAGATTGAGATGAATTAAATTACAAAACTAGGTTGATGATTTATTCACTTTAACTAAATAGTTGTCTTTTGATTAAGTTATAATTAGGATGTGGCCAGTCTTAATTATCTTCAACTAGTAGGATTCGTGATTCTAAGTTACATAATGTGTAAGAATTGATGATTCTGAAACTTATGTAACTTAGAGTAGATAGAACAAATAAAGTAGACAACAACGAATATCACCTGTGTTTTAGATAGAGTTTCTTGCTCACTTTGATTTTGATGCTTCACATTCCTTAATTTTGAGCCTTATACCTTGAACATGTATTATGTACTTAAGATATTTGATAAATATCTTATGTTAATTTGGAACATTCATAAGCAGCATTATGTTTTTATTTCACAAGTGGTTTGTAAGGTGTAGTTTGATTAGTATACCTCTTCGATCAACCCGTTCGGGTCGGCAACCTTTCGAGGGTTTAATGTCCGACAGTCTATGGCCATGCCTAGTTCGAGAGATAGGATGGATAGACTCTTGCCATACTGACTATAGAGTCAGGATTCTAATATGGTTATACTAATTCAAGTACACTTACATTTGGTTCCGTCTTAGCTCATCAGGCTAAGAGTTTTCAGTGATACTCAGTTCAAAGCTTCTTTCTTAGCCCATCAGGCTAAGGTTTGCTGAGTATGTTTTCAGTTGAGTGACTTGGATAATCATTGCAGTTCTCAATTTTTAGTTACTATTTTACTTGCATATTCTGCATTACAGCATTGTTTTACTTACAGCTTTCCTGCACGTGTTTTTATATAGGATGCTAGTTTTACTTACTATTTTTATATGCTCACATAGGATGTTAGTTGTTTTCAGTTTTATACTATTCAAATTCTGTATGTCACCTAGCATAATCTGTTTGATCATAAGCATGTTTAGGTTATACTTTTCTTACAATTTTATTTAGTATTTTGCTTACCTGTCTTTGTTGCAGTTGCTTGGAGGAGGTATGTATTACTTCCTATTTGTTTAGTTATAAACTGTAGTTTATAACTTATTACTATTCTTTTGTACGCTTTCTGCACCTTTTTGCTTCAGTACTGGTTTATGGTGATATTCAAGTAACTTAATAAATTATTTGCCCTAAAATGTGCTTAGATAATAGTCTAACCAGTTTTTCTTTTGTTGGCTGGGGCCCTACCATTATGAAACTGATAATGGTAGGTTCTGAGTTTATTGGAGTAGCTGATCCAGTGGAGTGCTTGCCATTGGAGGAAGAGCTCGTACCTGAAGATCTTTAGTTCTAGTTTTCTTTCTGTCTGTGAGATTGAGTGTTCTTTTCAGTCTTTTAATCTATTTTAAAATGTTGTAATATTACAGGTTAAATCTTTTCTTTGCAGCTCTTTACTTATTCTGTATTGTTGTATTTATACTATATGGATGGATGTTATATTCTTATTGCTTCCGCACTCTGAGTTCATGTATAGTCATTTAGTGATAATACGTTGGGATGAATGACAAAGTCCTTATTTAAGTTGGATTAGAACATGTATCTAATCTAATTCTAAGTGGGGAACGTGTCATCTGGTGACCCCTCCACCGTAATCATGTTAACTTAAGAGTTAACAGGACCACAACGGTGCTTAAGAGTTCGGGCCGCCACAAATCTACTCACAAAAATACTAATATAACCCTTTAACCTAATGTACTTTAAAAAAGATTATTTTTATGCCAAAAAATTAAAATTAAGAAGGATTGAAATGCCAAAAATAGAGTAAAGAGAAATTTAACTACAATATATAATTATCTAATGTTTGTTGCAACCTTCTTCTCCACCTAGAAAGTTTATAGCATATTATACATACAATTAATACTATATAAAGAGCATAATAGATTCATAAATTGTAAAATAATTATTTTCAAGCACTGCTAACAAAATAATTATACATCCAGGTTGATAACATAATAGTTTGAGATGAGAAAAACTCCGTTCTAACCACACAATAGCACTTTATCAGTTTGCGGATAGGTGCCAGCTCAGATTCTCCAACAATGGAAAATATTAAAATATATTATATTAATTAAGGAAAGGATTTTCATTTCCAAGCTAATCAAATATAAATTAATAACTTTTTCTATAATAAAAAAAATTGTATATTAGCATGAGTTGGAATTATATGATATTAAAACTTCTTTTGAGTATATATTTGAGTGGCTTTGATACTTAAAAATTTGCATACCTAGAAGTTGTGGAGAAATTTGCATACTTAGAAGTTGTAAGAACCCTATGTTGTTACCCTAACTAGATCTAGATTAATTAAGCTAAACCAATATTTAATTTTGATTCCATTGGATTCAATAGGTCATTTAAACCTAACCCTAGAAGTTTGGAATCATTTGGAGCTAAAATAAAAATTTTGGTATTTTTGGCTATTTTTAAGCTTTGAAAAATACCTAAATTATTTTGATCTCCAAATTAAAATCTGATTTCATTTTTGAATTCCTCATACCCTAATTAGCTAAGGGTAAATTTTTGGGAATTTTTTGGAGCTCATTTGGTCCTAAATTAGATTTTGGATATTTAAGGATAATTATATATTAATTAATTGATTTTAATTATATTTAAATTAAAATTAAATCGATGGGATTCGCTGTCGGGACCACGGCAGATCCGCTGCGGGGTCCCGACAGCGGCGCATGAGTGTAAGCCACCCGATGCACTATCACGCATCTCAGCGCATTTAATCCAACGGCTCGCATACCGCGCGTCGTGATCTCATCCCATCCGCCTGATCAGCATCTCAGATCTGACGCTCGGGATTTAATCCGCAGTTTGGTTAAGTAAAAGCCGCATCAGGCCGTCTATCCCCAACGGTCGCTCCATCGGACGGCGGAGGCGAACCCGAGCACTGTGGATCGTCTTCCTCGCCTCGCCCGTCTACGTCTGGTCCCCCCCCCCCCCCCCCCCGCCGATAGCCAGGATCCTCCCTGACGCGTGGCAGTACGAGAAAATCACCGAATTTCCTCTCCTGCCCTCGGCGCGTTCGTCTGGCCGGCTGCCTTCTCTCCAAATTTCCCATAACCGTTGGCCCGAGCCATTCCCTTCGGCCCGAGCCTCTCGCCATTGCCCGAGCTCTGGAAGCCACCCTCATAGCCCCCTTGGCTTATAAATACCCCCAGTGATTCACAGTGAGTCTTTTTGCTCACCGTGAACCCTCAATTTCTCCAACCGAAGCCTCTGGAGCTCCCGTCTTCCTCGGTGAATTCCGGCGTTTCCAGAGCTTATAACAGCTAATAGAGGGTCTGTTTGGAATTCAGACCCCCTGTGAACCTTCGTCTGTCCTTCAGGAAGCTCAGGAGCACTTCTTTTCCCCTCGGCCAAGCCCGTAACCTCGATTTTAGGTAGAACCTTCCTCCATTGACTTTTCATTAAGCTCATTTCCATTCTGTCCTCTGGATTGAGCCCTGGACGTCGTCTAGGTTACCTTAACCATCTAGAAACCCAATGTGATTGTCGGCTAGGGCTAAGCTAGCTCGAGTCGATCGTATCGATCGACTGAGCTAGCAGCCGAGCCAATGGCTGAGTCCGAGTAAGGACCCAGCGATTGGCTGTGCCTCAAGTTAAGATAGGTTGGGGGTTCGACGCGTCTAGTCCCCCTGAACGTGTAAGGATCAAACCCCGGTCGAATCGAGGCCTCTGCGAGAAGAATTTCCCCCTCAAATTTGGCCTGAGATGCCAGTATCGAAGGCGTCTCGGTCGAGTAGCACCCTGTCGATCCAGAAGGATCCAGATGGGGGTTCTTGGTCCAATCGACGCGTCTTGACTCAGGGAACGTGTGGGATCAAGCTGAGCCGCCGTCGTCATCTGTGCGCCGAGAATTTCAGCGCCGAAGTTCGGCAGGCTCGGGACCCATCGAGAGGAAGAAGACGAAGTCACGGGTTCTGGGTCGGGCCGACCCGTGACCAGCGCAGTTCTGATTTTGGGCCGTGCCTAATTAATAATTATTGGATAATATTTTTAATGATTGCGAATTAAATTAATTAAACCCTATAGTTTTAATTTAAAATAAACATTCAGATTAAATTAATTTAATAACTTTGGCCATACTGATCCAAATGGTATGATCCAATATATCATTTGGATTAAGAAAATTTAAAGAATCTAAATATAAAATAAAATCTCAGATCCAATGGTTGGATTAAAATTTATTTACCAAACTCTTTGTTGTCATTAATTAAATCATGTAAAATTATTTAAGTATCCAAATTATGAGATTTAGGGCTCTGATTGCTCCTTGTACCCTAAGGAACAATATCAGACCCTTAAATTTAATTTTGGATAATTAATTTTCTTAATCACCTTAAATAAGAATTAATGAAATTAACCCTAATTAAGCCTCTGATTTGGGTGGGGGTTGTTCCTAATGTCATATTAGGTCTGTATTAACCTAAGTATAAGGTTGAATTGCCCTAAGAATGCCTATGTCACTAATCACCCTAATTGCCTTAAATAAGTGATTAGTGCTAATTAAGGTTAATTAGGTCATCAAAACCTAATATAAGTGTGTTTCTCACTTCACTAATTAATATGAAACTCATTAAAACAGATTAGATCCATATTGGGTAACTAAACCTTAAAATCCTAATTTTACCCTTAAGAGGGGCATTTTGGTCATTTTGACCAAAATATGTTTAAATGCTCCTTAAAGCTTGGAATTTCAGTGAACTACCCTAAGTTAGATTAGAAATGTTCTCTGAACTCTTAGACTAATAGTAATGTTAATGTGATCATCAATTCAAGAAATATCCACTTAATCCCTAATTAAGATGCTTAGATCTTTTAAGTGATCTTATAAGAGTCATTTGGCATTAATTCTTGAATCTAATAATTGAGATGATTAAATATCACCTTAATAAGTTCAGTAAGGTTAACCTAAGAGCTAAAACTTAAAAGAAATGTAATTGGTAAAGTCTAAGTTAAAATTTAGCTTAGGGTCTAAAGTAATCAAACACCAGATCCTTAGATCTTAAGTAGCCCTAAAAAGGTCAATATGAGTTTAATGTTAATCTAATGCTTAGAATTATCAATTCTAACCTTAATAAGCTCCTTATAGTTTAATTATGAACTTAGATTTTAAAAGAATCACAAATGAAAGCTTTTAAGATAAAACTATAATTTAAAAATCTAAAGTGATCAAACTTCAGATCTTTAGATCTTAGACTTAGATCTTCAATTTGAAATTAAACCATCTCCAATTAAAATTCTTTAATGATTGATTGTTTAATCTTTTGAAACCTTCCATGTGGGTATAGTTTGATTCAACCAATAAGATAATGGAATTATCTTAAAGATTGAATATAGATCTTAGATTCTCAAGTTCTTAATTGATTATTTTATCTTACAATTAGTATAATAGCCTTTCACTAAGTTCTTAGTTCCTAAATCTTTCACCTTATAGGATCCTTTACCTTTAATTTAGGCAATAAGTATGAACTCTAGACCCTAGATAAAAAATTTCCTTGGATTTAGGATTTGAACTCAACATAGGGTTTAAGTTCTAAATCATTAAATCTTGATCTACTTAATCAAGATTTAGGTAAGAGAGTAAAATATAAATAAATTAGGTCATTGATTTACTTACTTAAACCATATAGTCGTCGCATGATTTTGGATTAGAACTTGTTAAGTTCTAATATTAATTTTAAGGATGTAAATCTGAGATTCTACTCAATAGCGAGATATTGGAGATCCTAAACTTGTACCTTCTCAGAATAGTTAGATTGACTAATTAGATAACATCAAATATCACATAGTCTAGATTGAGTCTCTTACTTACGTTGACTAGATTGCTTTGCTTACCTTGGTTATTGAGCCTTATTCCTTGAGCATAATAGGAAAACTTAGGATATGGATGATACATCCTAAGTTAGTATTTGAATTGCATATCATTCAATTTTGCCTTATTTGCAATTGGTAGAATATGTCATAGCTTAGTCTGCCTCTTTAGCAGTAATATTGTATAGACTGTACTTAGACCTAGCATATTTGGATGGCTAGGCTGGGGATTGATTGATTGATATTGAAGGTCATGTATGGCCTATTGGATGGTATGGCAGTACTATGTCTTAGGCGTATTGCTACTTTAGCTGAATTGTATTGCTTTCTGATTTACCTTGCCACATGCTTTAGTGGCCTTATTTTCAGTATATGCTCGTTTTGCCACATGTCTCAATGGCTTTATATTTCATAGATTGATTTGCTTTTGCCACATGTCTCAGTGGCCTTCCTTTCATATTAATCTGCATGTTGTATGTATACTCTTATGTCTTAGATATATGTATAAATGGCATGTTTAGGATGCTATAATTTTATCATGTTCAGTACTTATATTTTTTTATACTCAGCATGTTTTAATGTGATCATAATCATATTATGATCATATTTATTTCAATAGTTGCAGTTACTTTTGCTTTTAGCCTCACCTTATTTATTTTGCATTGTATGCTGGCTATAAATGGATAGTTTATAGTTACCCATTTCTTTCATAGCTTGTTGCACCTTTACTGCTTGCATGTGTAGTTAAATTAAAATGTGATATCTTCAACTGTTCAGTTCATTAAAATAGCCTAAAATGTACTTAGATAATTGTCTAACTGTAACCTTTTTATTTTATTGGCTAGGGCCCTAGCATTTGTGATATTAACAAATGTCAGATTCAGACGTGTTCGTGGGCAGTGTCGCCAAAGAGGAGCAGATTCAGGAGGAGGATCGTGCTGCCGCTGAATAGATAGTTATTGCATTTTCATTTTTAGTGAGATTGAGAGACTTTTTCTTTTTCTTTAAACTTTAGTTTGTAATAATTAATACTGGATGTATTTTATTTCTGCATTGTGATGAGTTACTATATTGCATTTTCTTTTCCTACTATGTATGCTTGTTGATATTACTCTATTATTTATTGTTTCCGTCACTTTGATATTCGTATATTGATGATGTGATAGTACTTGGTGACAAGTTCTTAGCTTAAGGCAGGTTGGGTTTACCTAACTTTACTTAAGTTGGGGATTTGGCACAGTGGGGCACCGTACTTCCTTATTGTCAGTACGGGGGCCCCACAGCTCAGAATCTCCAACAATGGAAAAGATTAAAACATATTATATTAATTAAAGAAAGGATTTTTATTTCCAAGCTAATCAAATATAAATTAATAATTTTTTTCTATAACAAAAAAATTTATATATTAGCATGAGTTAGAATTATATGATATTAAAACTTCTTTTGAGTATATATTTAAGTGGCTTTGATACTTAAAAATTTACATACCTAGAAGTTGTGGAAAAATATTGCTTAGCTATGCACTACACACATTATTATTTTATGTCCTAAATAAAAGAAAGTAGTTATATACCTTTGTAAATTTGGCTACCCATAGCCGTTGATTTTCCTTAAATTATTCAAGCAAACAATTGTAATGGTTGAATGTGAACATACATCTTTAAGAATTTATTCTAGTTTTACACCACAAATACATCAATAGTTAAATACCATTCTTTCAATGTCCATAAATTTTATATACAACAACAATATAGTAAAGATTGTTAAGTGATGATAGTATATACCCAATGTATTATTTAATTCATGAAATTAGTACAGCCATTCATTTTGTTTATTTTGCAACATTTCGAAAATTCAAGAGCCCATCACTGCCAACTTTGACTTCTTTAGAATGAAGATGAGCGAAGTATGAAACATCATAAATAATATGCAAAAGAGTAGAAATTAGGGACGAATAAGAGAATTTCAATTACCATTTATTAAATTTCAGTGATTCCAATTTGGCCGAGGTGGGAATTCAAAAAGTTGTATCAAGCGTCATTAAATTTCAAAGATTTATTTTTGTAAAACACTTCTCAAATAAAAGATAAAAATATAATGATATAAAAATCTAAAAAAACCCACACCATAAAACTTCCATCTTCATCTGATTCTACCTTGTTGCAGCATGTGAGGCTCGGCATTTGCGCTCCGCCCAATCGCTTACGTTCATCTTTCTCGTCATGGGTGTAATCTCAATTTCATAACCTATGAATCAACAAAATATTACACAGAGCATTTGATTACAAAATCAATAGAGCTTCAACGAAGACAGGCCTGGAGAGTGAAACTCTAATATCTCGAAGACGGTACTACTCCAGGGACCTTGTGCAAGAAGAGCCGAGTTTTTATGTCTAGACATTGAACTGGAAGGTGAAAAGATGCTTCTGTTTTTTTTCATTAATAAAAAATACAAAAATTTGAAAAAAATTTATTCCTATTTCATGAATTTCTATACATTCTTAAACTAAGGTATTCTCTCTCATATATATATATATATATATATATATAATATAGATAGATATAAATTAAAAAAATAATAGTGCTAGGCCTAAAACTATCTGATTTTACAATTGAACCGGCAAACTGTAAAGCCGCTAATTTTGGTAAAACCGGGCGATTCGAATTTTTCAAAAAAAAAAAAATTATGCATTGCACGCAAGGCCCATAAAACCCACAACAGCCGACCCACAGCTCACTCAAGGCATAACAACGCTATTCTTGGCAATAAGATGTGATAATTGATTGAGACAACAATATTAGAAAAAAATATTTGTATATTTAGAGCTAAAAATTTTTTTATGATAAAAAAATCATTAAGAATAACAAATCATAGGAAACTTATAATTAAAAATGTCTTAAGAATTATGATTATTAAAATTAATCATTTAATTAAATAATTAAGCAAGCTAAGAAAATAAAAAAAATACACCCATATATATATATATATATATATATTCTCAATTAATTCAATAATTTTTTTTAATTTCAATTTGATTAATAAAAATTTTCCTTAAATTTTACTTAGAACAAAAATAAATTAATATATCTAGATAACTTAAATGGATATTAATTAATTATAAAAAATTTTTGTAGCAAATAAATATTTTATAATAAATTTATAAAAAATTTATTAGTGCGTATGAAATATTTTGGGTAAAAAAATTCATAGTTGATATAACTTCATTAGCTTTCACGTAAAAAATAAATTTAATGATAATTTTTTATGAAAAAAATATATATATTTGAGAAATATTCATTAAATAGGTCCGCAGCTTAAGATTGATTGACAGCTTGAATTGATAATTTTAAATAATTTCGATGATAAAAATTCTTTTCTACCAAACTTTCATAAGTAAACTGCATTTTTTAATATATATATATATATATATATATACTATATATAATTTAAATATTTGATAAATAATTCTTAAAAAAATTTCAAATTATTTGCAAATTCTCTCTCCTAATGAGATTTCACAATTTTCAAATGGCTCTCTCTCACACACTCTCCATCTCTCTCCTATATCAATATATATATATATATATATATATATATATATATATATATATATATATATTGGTGGACTAGAGTTTACTGATTTAGGAGATACTGAGGTAATCTTCTAAGTACTAGGTGAAATTAGAGGTTTTTTTGAAATAGGTGGTGGGCTATAAAGCAAGGGTTCCACAAAAGGTTCCTATTGAGGGACCTGTAGCATAGTAATAATGAGAGCAAAGATGTAATGACCCAAGTTGTTACAATGATAATTAGTACTAAACCCAACTCAAAAAGTAGGATCACGAGTGACTTTAAAATTATGGCAAACTAAAAATACTATTGGATATAATATATTTTTGTGATCTTAAATATTCAAGTTTGGGAGTAATCTAGATAGCGAATATTTTTAAATTAATTTTTGAATTATTTAAACTCAGTAAATTGTAAAAATTAAATATAAGTCCAAATTCAGCAATTTTAGTATCGTTGGATTAAGAATATTATAAAAAATTACATAAAAAGTTTCATCAATTTTAGAGCTCCGGATTGACCATAATTGATTTTTGAAGTTTTTATCTTCATAAATTAATAAAAAATAAAATATTGCTCTAAATTAAAAAAATTAGCACGAGTGTGTTTTTCTCATCAAGATACACATTCGTGTCAAGTTTCATTATTTTATGGAAAATAAATGAAAGAGAGAGAAAGTACAAAGAGAAATATGAGAGAGAAATAAAAGATAAGAAGAAGGAAGAAAAAGTTAAATTGAACACTTAAAATATTTATGAAGAAGATGATAAATTTGTTCTCATCTAAATAATAAAGGAGAGTTAAAATTTAATTAATAAATTAATTAAATAAAAAAGTTATAAATACACACCCACCCACCCCATTTTCTTCACTTCCCCCACCTCCACTTCCTTCTCCTCCCCGCTCCCCTCCTCCACTCTTCTTCTCCCGTTCACTTCCTCCCTCTCTTCCACGGCCACCAACGATTCTTCCCACTGACTTTCAGTAAAGCCCCATCAACGCGAATATAGAGTAAGAAATGAAAAAAAAAATTATATTCTTTTCATTTCTTCTTCTTTTTTAAGAATAATAATAATGTTATTATTATTATTAATATTAATATTAATACTATTATTATTATATTTCCATTTTTATCATTTTTAAATATATGCATATATTTCATAATTTCTGTAACTTTTATTTTTGTCATTCTATTTTTTTTTCATATATGTATATATTTTCTAATTTCTGTAATTTTCATTTCTGTTATTTCTTTTTTTTTCTATATATGTATATATTTTGTAATTTTTGTAACTTTTAATTTTATCATTTTTTTATATATGTATAAATTTCATAATTTCTGCAACTTTTATATCTGTCATTTTTTTTCTATTTATGTATATATTTCATAGTTTCTGTAACTTTCATTTCTGTCATTTTCTTTTTTTCTATATATATATATTTCATAATTTTTACAACTCTTATTTCATTCATTTTCTTTTTTTTATAGATGTATATATTTTTTAATTTCTTCAATTTTTATTTATTTCCTTATATATATATATATATATATATATATATATATATATCATAATTTCTAGAACTTTTATTTCAGTCATTTTCTATTCTTTTTCTATATATGTATATATTTTCTAATTTCTGCAACTTTATTTCTGTAATTTTTTTTTATATATGTATATATTTTTTAATTTTTGCAACTTTTATTTCTATCATTTTCTTTTTTTTATATATATGTATATATTTTCTAATTTCTGCAACTTTTATTTCTATCATATTTTTTATATATATATATATTTTTTAATTTCTACAATTTTTATTTCAGCTAATTTTTATATATATATGTATTTATTTTCTAATTTTTGAAACTTTTAATTCAATTATTTTTCTTTCATTTAATATATATATATATTACTTATAATAATAAAAATTATTATTTTTAATGTATAAAGATAAATAACCAATATAATATTAATAATTATATTTTTACTGACATAAAATAAAAGATATTACTTTCATTTGCAACTTTTGCACGCTTTTAAGCTTTGACCCACTTTGATATATTTATATAAGATTTTATACTCAACACTTGAAATAAATGATCATAAATCAGTATCATTAGTTCATTTAGGTTGATCTTAGGTTTGTACAGATAATACGTTAGGTCAGGACAGACTGATATTTAGATAAATAAGGAGACTGCACATAGCCTTTGAGGAAGAATGTGTAGTTAGTCTAGAACCCATATTTCAAATAGTTAAATAGACATATATAATTCATCAATTATTCTGTAATTTTATCCAACATAATAAATATTATATATTATTATATTTTAGCACATATCTTAAATATGTATATTGTATTTATAATTATAAGCATATCATACTTAAATATCATATAGTATTTGTATATACTTCTCATGCAGAATCATGCCGCTTAAATACTATTTTTCTTGCTTTTGCACTGAGGTTGCAGGCACAACCGAGAGAAATTGAGGTGAGCTAGAGTTTTCCAAGTATCAGACGCAAGTTCACAGGGAGTCTGAACACCAGACGAACCCTCTATCAGCGGTTCAAAGCTTTGGAAATGCCGGGAATTGCCGAGAGAGACGGGAGCTCCAAGGGACATCTGATGGGCAATTAAGGATTCACAGTGAGCAAATGGATTCACTGTGATATCTTGAAGGTATTTATAAGCCTTATGAGCAAAGGGGATGGCTTCCAGAGCTCGGGCTCCATGGCTTTGGCTCGGACCAAAGGGAAGACTTGGGTGCAACGGCCAGAGGCATTTCAGGGAAGCTACTATCGGCAGAAGGTCGTGCTGAGGGTAGGAGAGTAATTTTAACATCCTCACGTACTACCACGGGGGCTGGAGGTTGCTTGGTTGTCGGGGGGGGTGGCAGTGAGCGACAGGTCGAGAGGTGGACGAAGGTCCACAGTGCTCGGGGACTTCAGAGCTGTCGGATGGATCGACCGTTGGCTTTGGACGGTCCATATGGATTACTTAAGCGATATAGATGGTAGTCATTAGATGCGTGCGATGGATCCGATGCCTAAGATTAGACCTTAACCCGGATGGGATCCTGCCATTGGATTAAATGCGCTAGGATGCATGCTAGGGCATCAGATGGCTATATCCTATGCGCCGCTGTCGGGACCCCGTAGCAGATCTGCCGCGGTCTCGACAGCAAATCCCAAATATATAAAATATAAATATATTTAATTTAATTAATATTAATTAATTTAATAATTAATTTAAATTATAATTAATTATATAAATCTAATTTATGATTAAATGAGCTCCAAAAATTTCTAAAATTTCACCCTTAGCTAATTAGGGTATGAGGAATTCAAAAATAAAATCAGATTTTAATTTGGAGATCAATTTAATTTAAGTATTTTTCAGGATCCAAAAATAGGCAAAAATACTAAAATTTTTAATTAAGCTTCGATTGATGTCAAACTTTTATGGTTAGGTTTAAGTGATCCATTGAGTTTAATGGAATTAAAATTAGAGCTTGGTTTGACTTAATTAATCTGAATTTAGCTAGGGGTAATAACTTGGGTTATTACAGTATATTTGCAATTCCAAATTATTCAAAACCCTGTGTGCAATTTTCTTTATGCCTATAATGAGCTCAGAAATAACCTAGAGTTGTTACAATCCCGGTCAATCGAGCCTTGTTGTTTGCGTCTGAACCAGGTACCTCCTTCCCTTGTAGTGAGCTGTATAAGCTCACTGCTTAGTCATTTGGCTTTGCTTCTGAATTGCGAGTAGGTGCCTGTAAACTAGGATTGCATAGGACAGTATCATATCCATTTGTGAGCGACGAGGACTCAGAAAATGTGGAGCATAGCCGAGCTGGGTCATTGTCCAGAGACGGAGGCTCAGCTTTGTCCCTGGCAATTGGCATGCAATTGGATCGATACAATGTATACAGCTCAAGCTTGTCATGCTTATCCATTCCCTACTCGAGTCGATATACTATGGTACAATACTATGGCTTGAGTAAGGATCCACCTTCCCAGTTGCTCTCGAGCCTAGCCATAATAGAGCTTAGCTCCGCCACCTCACAGCGAGTATGTAGGGATCAAGAATTATCCCGATGGTAGCTTCTATTGGGAGAATTTACTCACCACAGTAAACACTAGAAGGGTATAGAGCCCGACTTATGCTAGGGTCCATCCCAGTGATTTAGTTGTTTCCACAGAGGGCTTCTACAAAGCAATCGGTGTGTCTTGCCATGGGGTGCGCTCTGCACTTTCAATCAAGGTGTGCGGGTGGAGTATTAGAGAATTTAAGGTTTGACCCTAACCCTAAGCAATTGGAGTCAAGGGGAAGACACAGGGAGAAGAAGAAGCATTGTAGCAGATCGGGTCAGACCCCGGCCCGCGTCTTTTTGATTTCTAGTTAATTCAATTAATTTGATTTCTGGATTTAATTTCCTTAATTTAATTAAAATTATATTGAAATTAAAATCTATGGTTAATTTAATTGAAATAAATCCATTTAAATTAATTAAATTACTTTGTTAATTTAAATCCAAAATATATGAAACCATATATTATTTTGATAAAAAAATTGTGTAGAACAATAATCTGAAATAATGTTTTAATTTTTGTGATTAATTTTCTTAATATTGCATAATTACTTGGAAAACTTGTTTAAGTCATATTAAGATCATTTCTTATCCAATTTGCATGATTTTAATTTCTATGGTTTCATTTTGTTATATATAACTTAATTGTAATAATTAGAATTATTTTATATTGTTTATTTTGTTAATTATGTCTTAATCACGTAACTACATGATTAGTGAAAAATAGTGAAAATATTTAACCAATGGCATGCTTATAATTTCTAATTGTTCATTAGGATGTTTAGAATTAATTGGCTAAGCTAATTTTTTTTTTGTAATATAATTTGCTAGTCAAACAATGATCGCTTGAAAATCTAGTTAGTGAAGATTAACTTCCCTTTTTAATCAACCTTGCTAATTTGATGCTTAAGCGATCCTTAGATGATAAATAACTTGTTAGTATCACTTCATTTCAAATTATGCATGTTAATTCCTTAATTTGATTAATTGACCTAAAACCCCAATTAGCATTATTTAGGTTCATTAATGAATTAAGAATGTTAATTACTGATTTTATACACTCAAACTAGCATGGGTTAATTTAACATTTCTGATTTTATCATTTGACCTTAGAATGACATGTTAGAATATTAAGGCTTATAGTGATTTATGTGTTCTTTACATCTTAACCCAAACTTTAATTCCCTTGAATATCTTTTAAGAAAGAGACCAGCATGAATTGATCCCTAACTAATAAATAAAAGGTATTTGATTTATCAATCAACTATATTTTAAGTTTTTAAAGATTTGCTTCATGATTTAAAGTGCTTAACGATAAGTAAGAAATTAAGAAAATTAGCATGCCTGATTTCTCCACTTAACCTAAATGATTGAACTTATAAGTTCATATGTGATTTCATTGCTTGCTTTTAGAATCAACTCATGTTAGGCATAGATTTAGATGTAATGATTAGAAACTTTAGATATCTTAAGTAAAGCTAATATTTATGTTTAATGAATTTTACATCTTTAGCTAAGGTAACTTTGAAGTAGGAAATACTTTATTGAATACATATTGAGATAGCCACTAGATGAATCTCATAAACACTAGATAATTGATCTTATGCCCTTATGGTAAGATAATCTAAAGATGTCTAGTTTGAGCTTACTAAATTGAGGTAGTTATCCTAATTTAAAAAACATTTCTATCATTTTTTTAGAGCTTTGTGATTAGGTCCTATTATAATGGAGAATGAATTCATTAATTTGAGACTCTTTGTATATTAAATTAGTCAATTTAGAATCAAGTAATATTAGTATTATCATATGGATATTATAATACATATCCATTGAGCTGACTTGATTTGTTGGATGTGAAATTGGATGATTCATCCTGAATGAAATTGTAGAGTTCTAGTCTTATCTTAGGCTAATAGATAAGTACAATTCAAGATAATTCTTCCATTTCCAAAGTATGTTCTAAGTAGGGGATTGAACACCTTAGTTTGAGAGAATAAACTATAAAATAATTATGTCCCTTATATTTGTGCGCATTGATAAGTGCGGTTAAACAAATTAAGTGTGACAAATTACCTTTCGTAGTAATATACTATATATGTAAATGTACTCTTAACATGTGGTGAGTTATGATAATATGAAAGCATAGTTTTGATTAAATATTGTTTTCAACTGAGTTAAATCTAAATTATGGTAATTCATATGATTATGTGTTCCAATTTATATGGCATTTAAGGTAAATATGTGTATTAGAGATAACATATTAAATAGTTAGATAATAAGAAGTGATGTTTTACTTTTATTTTTTGGTTTTTCAGGTTTTAAAGACATTTATTGTATTAAATCCTTTAGCATAAGTTGCATAAGCAAAAAAGCATCAAGAGCATTTGTAAACCACATGATGCAGCTTGCATCAAGATTGAGTATGAACTACAGTATGCAGCATGCATCATATTATTAGGATTCCTTTAGATGCAATGTGGCATCAACTGCTATGGCACCCCAGCCCCATTGTAGTCCTGTTAACACATAAGTTAACATAATTATAGTGAAGTTGTCACCAGATGATAAGTTCCTCACTTATAGTCAGATTAGGTTTTCACCATAATCCTTTATAACTAAGGAATTTTCCACAGAACTAGAATATTTCTCTAAACGATCATACATGAATATCAGAGTGCGGAAGTAAGAAAATATACACATCCATTTCACCATAATTTAGAAAGTAAATACATTCAACTCAGAACAAATATGTAATAAAAGAAAATACAAAAAGAACCTGTTTTATTAAAATATTAAAGCTTAACTATAATGAAAAATAAACACTCATTCTCACTGATAAAATAAGAAAGAAAATTAATGATCTTGGGCAGCAGTACGCTATTCGTCCTGAACAAGCTCTTCAGAAGGCCCAACTACTTCAAACAGCTTGAAATTTGTCATTGTCAGTTTCACAATGACAGGGCCCCAGCCAAAAGAAAAGAAAATCTGATTAGACAATTTGTCTAAGTACATTTTGTGGGGCCCCCGTACTGATAATAAGGAAGTACGGTGCTCCAACTATGGCAAATCCCTAACTTAAGTGAAGTTAGGCAAACCCAACTTGCCTTAAGTCAAAGACTTGTCATCAAGTGTTATAACATTCATCAATATAAATATCAAAGTGGTAGAAGCAGTACAAAATAGAGTAACATCCACAAGCATACATAGTAAGAAAAGAAAATGCAATATAGTAACTCATCACAATGCAGAAAGTAAAGTACATCCAGAAAGTTAATTATTACAAACTGAAAATGAAAGACTCTCGTCCTCACTGAATAAACAAGGCAAAATTATCTAAACAACAGCTGGAAGATCCTCCTCCGAAACTGGCTCCTCACCAACAGCACTGCCAACGAACAACTCCGGATCTGACATTTGTCGGTATCACATGTGCCAGGGCCCCAGCCAAAAAAGAAAAAGGTTATAGTTAGACAATTGTCTAAGTACATTTTAGGCTAAATTAATGATCTGAATATTTAAGATATCACATTTAAATTATTTTAACATGCAAGCATTTAAAAGGTGCGACAAGCTGTACAAGAAAAGGAATACTATAAACTTTCCATCTATAGTGATCAACGGGTATGTAACAGGACATACAAAACATCAAAAATAACCAAGGTAAAGCTCAAAGCAAAAGTGACGGGTCTACAATGTAAATCTGATCCTAACATGATTATGATTACAGTAAACATGCATATTATAAAAGAACACAAGTACTGAATAAATCCAGAAAATCTAACATCCTAAACATGCCATTTATGCTTATATAATTCATAAGAACATACATACAATATGCAGATTAATATAAAGTAAGGTCACTGAGACATGTGACAAAAGCAAATAAAACCTAAAGCAAGAAACCACTGAAACACGTGGTAAAGCCAATTGAATTGCAAGTAAAAGCCACTGAAACATGTGGCAAAACAATACAAACTGAACTGAACTGAACTAAAGTAGCAATAGGCCTAAGCTATAGCACTACCACCCCAGCCTGAAAAATCATCAAAATACCCAGCCTATAGGCCATCCCCGTTCCTCTCAGAGGCCTGGGTAATTTCCATACTGTACTGAATACTGGAGGTGGCAATACTATACTCAGAACCTAATCTACTAACTGAAAGCACTGCAAAAACTTGAATGAAATGATATATGCTTTACAAACTCTAACTTAGGATGTATCATCCATATCCTAAGTATTCTTATTATGCTCAAGGGATAAAGCTCAAATACAAGGTATGCCAAAGCAATCTAATCAAAGTAAGCAAGAGACTCAATCTAGACTTATGTGATATCCATTATTATCTAATTTATCCAACTAGCTATTCTGAGACATTTACTAGCTTAGGATCTCCAATATCCAGCTCTCAAGTAAATTCTCATATGTACGACCTTAAGATTAATATTAGAACTTAACAGGTTCTAATCTAGAATCATAAGATGACTATATAGTTTAAATAAATAAATTAACGACCAAATTTTATTAATATTTTACTCTTTTACCCAAATCTTGACTAAGTATATCAAGATTTAAGGATTTAGAACTTAAACCCCATGCTGAGTTCAAATCCTGAAATCCACGGTGACAATCTAAATAGGGTATAGGATTCTCACTTCTTACCCAAATTTAAGGTAAGGAATCCTATAATATTGAAAGATTCAGGAACTAAGAACTTAGTGAAAGGCTATTCTACTGATTATAAGATAAAATTATCGATTAAGAACTTGAGAATCTAAGATCTATATTCAATCCTTAGGATAATCTCATTATCTTTAGATATTGAATCATCCTATACCCACATGGAAGGTCTCAAAGGATTAAACAACCAATCATTCAAGAGTTCCAATTGGAGATGGCTTGATTCAATATTGAAGATCTAAGTCTAAGATCTAAGATCTAAAAATCTGAAGTTTTAATCACTTTAGACATTAAAATAAATATTAACTTAGGAATTCCCAATTATAATTTCTTTAGCAATTAGGCATTTGATTAATATTTAACCTAACTATATTAAACTCATTAATATGATTTTTAACAATTCTAAGCATTTGATTAACATTTAAACTCATAATAATCTCCTTGGATTTCTTAAGATCTAAGGGTCTGAGTTTTGATCACTTTAGATCTTAAGTTAGACTTTACTTCGACATTTTCAATCACTTTTCCTTTAACACTTAATTCTTGAGTTATTTTAATTGAACTTATTAATGAGATAATTGACCATTTCAATTATTAGATTTAAAGTTTAAGGTCATATGATCTTTACAAGGGAAACTTAAGATCTAATTATCTTAATTAATGATTTAATGATGATTTTAGGAATTTATGATCACATTATCACTATTATTATTCTAAGATTTCAGAGAACATTTCCAATCTACTTTATAGTGGTTTACTGAAATTTTCACTCTTTAAAGAACACTAAATCACATTTTGGTCAAAATGACCAAAATGCCCCTCTTAAGGCTAAAATTGGGATTTTATGATTTAACTATCCAAATTTGTTCTAATCTATTTTAATGTATTTCATATTACTTAATGAAGGGGGAAACACCATTAATTTAGATTTTGATGACCTAAATGGTCTTAATTAGCACTAATCACTTAATTAAGCCACTTATGATGATTAGTGAAGTTAGAGAACTTTAGGGCAATCCAACCTTACACTTATGTTATACTAGGTCTAACATGATATTAAGAACCATCCCCACCTAAATCAGAGGCTTAATTATGGTTAAATTCACTAATCTTTGATTAGGATGATTAAGGAGTGATTAAGAAAACTAATTATCCAAAATTAATTATAAGGGTTTGGAATTGTTCCTTAGGGTACAAGGAGCAATCAGAGCCCTTAATCTCATAAATTGGATAAGTAGATGATTTTATATAATTTATTTAAGAACAAAAAAGGTTTGGCAAAATATTTTTAAATCCAACCATTAGATCTGAGATTTTATTTTATATTCAGATTCCTTGAATTTTTCTAAATCAAATGGTATATTGGATCATACCATTTGGATTTGTATAACTAAAGTTATTTAATTAATTTATTCGGTATTTTTATTTAAATCAGAATCATAAGATTTTATTTTCTGTTTTAATTTCCTTAAGGAAATTAAATCCAGAAAAGAAATTATTTACTGTTGGCCCAAAATCAAAACGCGCGGGTCGGGGGTCGACCCGGCCCAAAATCGTCGTCTTCTTCCTCTTGCTCGCGCTCGCTATCCGAACCCTAGGGCCGACTTTCAGCGCCAAATTCTCCGCACTCTGGTCACGCCACGCCTCGATTTCGACGGCTACATGATCCCTGACCTCAGACGCGTCGATTAAACCAAGAAGCCTTAACTGGGAGGCACTGGATTGCTAGACGGCTGCTCAGCCGAAAACCTCCAAAAAGCGCACCTGTGAGGAGATAATTCTCCTCACAGGGACCACGAGCCACCACGAACTCGATCCTTACACGTTCAGGGATCGACGAGGAAGCGATAGGGCGAAATAAGGAGCCATGGGGTGGTCTGGATCATTGGGGTGTTGGTAGGCATTTTCTGTCGCTTAAACCTGTGACTGGTTAGGTCGATTCCAGTCGAATCGATCGAACTGGTCGAGCTCAACCCTCGATACCAGCTCACAATTATTGCCCATATGATCTTAGGACCGATTAGACAATTAATTCAAATTGGAAACGCCGAATTAGGCGAACCAGAAGTTTCGTCTAGCGGTGCGCACAGACGACGAATTCGTCGTCTAGGTCACTGCCAGACCACGCTTTCCGACTCGATCGACCACAGAGGAACTAAGGTAAGGTCCTACTCAGCATCTAAGGCTTGCGAAGAGGCGAATTGAGCTGAATCTAGCTCGACAGAGAAAAGGGAAAGAAGATGTACTTTGGTTTGCAGCAATGAAGACAATGCAGGTAGACTGGATTGCCCTAGAGGGTTGCAGGAGCTTGACAAGGGGATCTGAACTCCAGACCTCACCCTATATCAACAGAAACAGCAGGTCCAGTCGTCGGGAGATCTAGGAACACCGGGAATAGAGAGCAGAGGGAGATAGTGAGCAAAGGAGCTCACTAAGGGATTAATGGGGGTATTTATAGGCTTATGAGGGCTCGAATAATGGATGCCAGGGCTCAGGCTTGGAGCTCGGCTCAGCCAGAGTGGTTCGCTCGCCATTGCCCAATAGGGATTGGCTCGGCCATTCCTACCCACACCAAGGGCTCGGCCACGAAGGGAAGATGCTAACTGCTGGGCGGACGTGGCAGCGTGAGTGGGGGACAACGCCTACGTGGTGAATTTTTGCTATCGGCCGAATCTCTGCGAAGACGAAGGTGAACAGCGACAGGGGGACCGGGAGCCGTCTGATGCCGAAGCCGTTGAGTTTGAACAGCCTAATGGAGATCTTAAGTAACGGCCACGCGGATTAAATCCTGGACGTTAGATCTAATATGCCGATCACGCGTCTGAGATTCAATCACGGGGCGGAGCGACGCGAGCCCTTGGATCCTGCACTGAGATGCATGCTAGAGATCCCACTGGCTCAAAACCATGCTCCGCTATCAGGACCCCACAGCGGATCGGTCGCGATCTCGACAGCGAATCCCAGGTTAAAAAAATATTAATTTAATTAAAATTAAATCCAATTAAATAATAAATAATTATTCCTAAATAATTCAAATCTAATTTAGGACCAAATGAGCTCCAAAAATTTCTAAAAATTCACCCTTAGCTAATTTGAGTGTGAGAAATTCAAAAATAAAATCAGATTTCAATTTGAAGATCAAAATAATTTAGGTATTTTTTAGGGCTTAAGAATAGCCAAAAATACCAAATTTTCCAATTTAGCTCCGATTGATTTCAAACTTCTAGGTTTAGGTTTAAATGACCCATTGAATCCAATGGAATCAAAATCAAACCTTCGTTTAGCTTAATTAATCTAGTTTTAGCTAGGGTAACAACCTACACATTTTAGGCTGATATTAGTTTCAAAAGCTTTTAAGATATCACCATTAACTAAACGGCTAAGCAAGCATAAATAGGTACAGCAAGCTATAAAAGAATAATGGAAAGCTATAAATAACATATTTATAACTTAAGCAAAAAGGAAGTAAAGTACATACCTCCACCCAAAGCTATAACAATGTTAAGCATTTATATAAATATAAAATACTATAAATACTGAAAAAAAGACTCATCCTAATATGCTTATGATCATATGAAAATTATGCAGATTAACATAAAGTAAAACTGACTGTGATACATATAAGTAAGCAAGCAAAACTAGCATCCTAATATATGTAAGTAAATAAACAAATACTAAACTGTGGTAAAGGTAAGCAAGAAGAAGTGAAAAAAAAATAACATAGAAAATCTATCATATTAGAAGAATTTGATAACAAGCCACTGAACTAAAGCATGCTGTCACTTAGCTTATCAAAGTTAAGGCAAAAAATTGTATCATGTCATATCACTTAGCTTTTCAAAGCTAAGGCAGAAAATGGTACTGAAATGAAGATGCATAAATACATATATGCGGTAAGTTTTAATTATTTTACTTTACTTCTGTGAACATATTCAGAAGAAGCTGAGGAGTCAAGCACGTCTGCAAGACTAAAGTGAGTTCCAACTTAACACAACTCTCCTCAATGAGTACGTGTAAAGTAATCCTTATTTCTCCTTACCACCTATCCATTGGCAGTAAAAGTGCACAAATATCCATCCATAAATAAACCCAATGCAAGTATTATCCTAATTTTTATATTTTCATTTCATGCATCAAAATATCTTATATGGCATGTTCAATATGAAAATGCTCAAAATACAATAAATACAAAGCAATAAAGTTCAACAGTAAGCAAGAGACTCTACTAAAATACAGATAATATCTATTGTTGTCTAATTTATCCATTCTAACTATTCTAAGTTTATACAAGCTCAGGATCTCCAACACCCTACTATCAAGTATAAACTCAGATTCATAGCCTTATAAGTTTAAAAGCAATTAGAACTGATCAGATCCTAATAGAATTTAATTAATAACACTTATAAGTTAAATAATTAATCAGCGCATCCTAATTAATGAATTTAGATGATTCTGTGGCGCCCCACCCATCTAATCCGCAAGATTAGACCTAAGGGGTGGTGTGCCACTCTGGTAAACCCCTCACTTATGGTTGGATTAGGTAGAACCACAATCCACTAATAATGGAAGGATGTGCACAGATTGAATATGGATTTCAATCACTAAATCCAGCATAAATACAGAGTGCAGAAGCAATACAAAGTAAACATTATATCCATTCATCATACATCAAGTAAAAAATAATAATGTAGCTCAGCAAATAATAGTGCAGAAAAGTAAACACAGTCACAAGTACCTATATTATTATATCATTTAATTAAAGTTTAAGAATAAAATAAAGCATCACTCATCCTCACAATGAAATAAAAGATAACTGAAGGTCTTGGTGGAAGACTCCTAATAACCTAATTAGAGTACTAAGACTAAGATTAGGACCTGTATTAGCCCTAATCATATTGGGTAATAACTCAGGTTGTTACAAGCTCCCCCACTTAAGAATGATGCCATCCTCCATCCCTCAAGTGGAAAGAGGAGACAAGATAACAGAATATGTATTGAATTGAAAGCTTAGGATGTTAGAAAATAATACCTAGATTCTCAAAAAGTCAAGGATATTTAGCTCGCATATCTAATACCTTCTCCCAAGTGGCTTCATTCCGAGAACGATTCTTCCACTGAACTTGATCACTTCGATGGCACGATTTCTAAGCTGCTTTCGATCTCAAGCCAAGATTTAAATTGGCTCCTCAGCATATAACAAATCAGGCTGGATTTGAATTTCTGGGAGCTGAACTAGGTGAGATGGATCTCTGATGCACTTTCTTAGTAACGATACATGGAATACATTATGAACTGCTGCAAAGTCATTTGGAAGATTTAGTCAGTAGGCGGAAGAACCTACTTTGGATGTTACCTCAAACGGACCAACATAACGGGGACTAAGTTTTCCTACTATGCCAAATCTAAAGACTCCTTTCATTGGATTGACTTTCAAGTAAGCGAAGTCTCCAACTTTTAAATTCTAGAGGACGATGGTGCATGTCGTGGTATTTACGCTGATGGTCTTGAGCTGCACGAATTCGATGTTGAATCAACTGAACCTTCTTGTTTGTTTCTTCTACTAATTCAGATTTGTCCAACTGAGCACTTTCTATTTCTGACCATGTCATTGGAGTGCTAGATTTTCTATCATACAGGACTTCATATGGAGCCATCTTTATGCTGTCTTGAAAGTTGTTATTATAAGCGAACTCTACTAACAGAAGGTGACCTTCCCAAGATCCAGCGAAATCAATGATACATAGTCTAAGCAAATCTTCTAGAACCTGATTTACTCTCTCTGTCTGACCATTTGTTTATGGATGAAAGGCTGTACTCATTTCTAGGGTTGGGCCTAAATCTTGATGCACGATCTGCCAGAACTTGGAGGTAAATCTGTTGTCTCTATCAGATATAATGGATTTGGGAATTCCATGTAATCTGATTATCTCCTTAATGTAAAGCTTGGCGAGTCTCTCAACTGAGTCTGTTTGCCAGATAGGGATGAAATGAGCAGACTTGGTCAATCAGTCAATTATGACCCAAATAGCGTCGGCTCCAAATCTTGTACGGGGCAAACCCATAACAAAGTCCATGGATATATCTAGTCATTTCCATTCAGGAATATCAAGCGGATGAAGCAGACCACCGAGTCTTTGATGCTCTGCCTTAACCAAACTGCAAGCGTGGCACTTTTTAACGAACTCAGTCACACTTTTCTTCATTCCTGGCCACCAAAAGGACTGTTTCAAATCTTGGTACATCTTTAAGTTTCCTGGGTGAATTTGATATCTGGAGTTATGGCCTTCAATTAGAACTTCCTGGTGCATGTACTTAGGAATCCATAGACGATCCCCTTGATAAATGGCACCTCTATGGAAACGAAGGTCGATGCGACGGCCACTCTCGATGGCTTGTTTAAAACTCAGATACTCATCATCCCTAGTCTAGGTAATAGACATGTTCCTGTGGAATGTGGGCTCCACATTAACATTGAGATCATCGTACTCAGTTGGCCACTGCGTGCTAATTTGATATCCATTTTATGGAAGTCTTCTTCCAAATGATTCTTAGAGATAAGAGCGTTCAGAGTAGCATGACGACTAAGCGCATCAGCTACCATATTCGCCTTTCCTGGATGATACTGGATATCAAGATCATAGTCACTAATCAACTCCAACCATCTCCTTTGTCTGTAATTTAATTCTCTCTGAGTGAATATGTACTTGAGACTTTGATGATCTATAAATATCGAGCACTGAATTCTATATAAATAGTGACGCCATATCTTTAAGGTGAACACTACAGCAGCTAGCTCGAGATCATGAACTACATAATTCCTCTCATGAATCTTCAATTGTCTGGAAGCATAGGCTATGACCTTACCTTCCTGCATTAACATGGCTCCCAAACCTATGCTAGAGGCATCAGTGTAAACTTGATAGTTCACAACTGTTTTAGAAAGAACTAGAATTGGAGCAGTGGATAGTGCATTCTTCAATGCTTAGAATGCTTCCTCACATGCTGGAGACCATTCGAATGGCACTGCTTTCTGGGTTAGCTTAGTCAGCGAAGAGGCTATCTGGAAGAAACCCTTTACAAATTTCATATAGTACTGGCTAAGCCCAAGAAGCTTCTGATGTTGGTTACTGACTTGGGCTGAACCCATTCATGGATAGCGCTAACCTTGTTCTGATCGACTCTAATACCCTGGGCATCTACAACATGCCCCATAAAAGCTATTGAATCGAGCCAGAATTTGCATTTCCAATATTTTGCATAAAGTTCATGGTCATGCAGTACTTCTAGCACTATTCTTAAGTGCTCTTCGTGCTCCTTCTTACTCTTTGAATAGATCAAAATGTCATCAATGAAGATGGTAATGAATTTATCTAGGTAAGGTTTGAGGATGCGCTGCATTAGGTCCATGAATATCGAAGGTGCATTCGTCAACCCAAATGACCAAGAACTCGTAGTGTCCATAATGAGTCATAAAGGTTGTCTTATAGACATCTGAATTCTTAACTTGCAGTTGACGGTAGCCAGTTCGCAGATCAATTTTAGAGAATACCTTGGCTCCTGACAGCTAATCGAATAAGTTATCTATGCGTGGTAATGGATACTTATTTTTGATCGTAACTTTATTCAGTTCACGGTAGTCAATACACATACGCATAGAACCATCTTTCTTCTTTACAAATAGTACTAGTTGTAGCGCCCCGCCCCGTCGCCGCGCGCAAAAGACAAGAGATATGTGTACATCCTGCGGCGAAGCGGTGCGCTACTCGGGAGGACGGGTATACAAGCAAAATCCATCTTCCCGAATAGGCGGGTATAAGACTGAGCCATACTGAAGGCTGCTGACTCGATCCTAAGAGTAAGATTGAGAGCCAATACTTAAGATAAGAGTAGAATACTTACCTTAAGTATTAGACTATCACGTATATTGGATTTAAAGAACAAGTAAGGATCCAACATACGTCATCAACATATCAGCATTTCCAGTATGCTGGTCACATCATAATACTAAGTATAGTAGTATAATAGAGTGCAGATGATAAAAGCAATACATTCATAATACATTCATCTCAAGCAGTAGTAAACATTCATCTCAAAAAAAGAAAGTAAGAGATACATCCAGAATTTATTACAGACTGATTTAAATGCAAAAATATATATAAAGTCTACTATAGTACTGAAATAAAGTTGAAAGTAAAGGTAGATGGCCGATCCACTAATGCTCCACGTACTCCTCCTGGACCTCCTATGTGTCCTCCTACCCTATCTCTACAAGCTGCTCAGGATCTAGCAAATTGCCAGATCCCAAAAGTACCCCGTTTTAGACAAGAAATCTAACACATCGCAACTAACTATGCTGAAATAAAGCTAAATACAGGTGAAAAGTATAGTAAAGAAAAACTGTAGAAAAAACTAGGGAAAAGAACTAAGTAAAGAAAAATTATAGCAGCTAAGTAAGTAAGACAGTAAAGGCTAAGTAAGTAAAACTGTCACACTAATGAAAACTGAAAGTAAAGGAAGCATCGAACACTCAAAAATCAAGATGAAAGAAATGCTGAATGCTGTACTATATGTCACTGGAATGATGCACCCAAGTATGCCACACCACATATGCCACGGATATATTACTGAACTATCACTGAAAGACTATGAGTAGTACTGTCCAATGTAAACATACACCTAGTTGGGAATACAGTATGGTGACACAGATGCACCCCGAAATTCCCCAGTATGTGTATGTAGCATTTCATAACTCATACTTCATCACTGATACTCATGCGTTACAACTGAAATAATGCTTCAGTCCATGCTCATGCTTATGCCCATGCTTCTGTTCTATATGAGTAAAAATCAAAAAAATGCATGAAAGATTAAAATGCTGATAATGAATCCTAAGGCTCCACTGTGCAGAATCCTACTAAAAGGGTCTGACTCCTAACTTCTAGATCGGTAATTAGTTAAAGTTGCAGATTTAATTAAGGATTATTAGGTAGAATGATGGTATACACATACTTAGTGTCTTTGCAAGGAAGGTGATTCTCATCACTTAGTTTGATTAAGCCACCCTAACGAAGCGATCTTCGATAGGAGGCATCACCCGTTGGCGATTTGTATCTCAAGCTAAGTTGTTAAGATACCCTACTCAGACATAGATCACGTCTTAAAAGCTTGATCCAAGACTTAAGATTTCTTAAGTTAATTAAGGAGGTTAAGATCTCCAATTTTTGGTTTATCCAATTTTATATTATGGATTATTATATAATGTTTTTAATACATTTACCATACTATTATGAAGCATAAAAATAGAAAAATTCATAAAAATAGAAAGTAATTAGTGCTAATCAAATCCTAAATACATTCAAATAGATTAGCACTTAATTACAAATCCAGCCATCAAAATTAGTTGCAATTTGGCACACAAGTTCTACTCAATAATATAATTAATCAGAGCTTAAGTTTGCTAAGATCCAACAAGTATAAACCTTAATTTTCACTAATCATGCTTTAACAATATTAAGACATAATTTGAAATACAAAGCTCAGAAAAATAAATCACTTAACACATACATTCTACTCACTATAAGTAAACTAAAGGCACCATTTGCTAAATCATCCTAATTAAGTTTCACTGTAATTAGGCAATAATAGAGAATCCAACCATCAGATGTTAAATTTTATTTTATATTCAGATCCCTGATGATTTTTTGATCATTTTCATATATAATATCATAGGATTTGATCTAGTGGATTAAAAGTTATGCAATTAATACATTATATATTTTTATTTAATTAATTTCCTATGATTTGAATAATTGAATTATTTTCCTTAAAGAAAATAATTCTAATTATTCGGATTTTATTAAAACGGGCTCGGTCCATTAGCCAAACCGCGCGGGTCGACCGAGGCCCGAAGACCCGGGACTGTCGCACCGCGCAGGTCACGGGCTGCCTCGACCTGCACAAGGCTTCGTCCTCGCGCCTTCGTCCCAATAGAGAGGGCCGATCAGGGGAACCCTCATCGTCAAATTCTAGCGCATCCTGACCACGGCACGGCCAGAAATGGATCGCTACTCGATCTCTGTGGTCAGACGCGCCGACTGGGACCGAAGCCCCCTGTGAGACGGTCGGGATCAGCCGGACCTTACTCACCCGAGGGCCCCTTCAATGGAGCTACTGTGGGGAGATAATTCTCCCCATAGAGGCCATGCCAGAGACCGGGCTCGATCACTACACCATCAGGGAGGTGAGGCGGATTGAAGCCCTCTGATCTGTGGGTCTGGGATGGTCTAGATCGCCGGGTCCTTACTCGACCGAGGATATCCCTACGGAACTTAACCTGATCGATCGATTCGATCGATCAGGGCTAACTTAGATCTTAATTTTGATATCGATGGGTTCGAAATAATAATACACACGCATACGAATCAAATGGAAGGAGGTCTGATCCTTATTGGCTCGAAACCAGCAAATGAGGGTACCTGGTTTTGCCGAGGGATAGCAGACGTCGAATGGACAATGCCGGACTTACTGAGCTTCTTTTGAGAGTTCCTGAACACCAGGAGACTCTCCTATCAGCGGTACGCATGCCGGGAACACCTGGAGATCGCCTACGCAAGCTCGGGAATTCAGAAATGGCGGAAGGGAAGATAGTGGGAATTCGGGGCAATTGAGCAGCAAAGGGATAGGGGAAGGATTGCTGAGGCTATTTATAGCCTCAGATGAGCTTAGGGAAGCTTCTGGAGGGCTGGCTCAGGCTAGAGAGGACCCGAGAGGTCGGGCCATAGCCGAGCTCTCGAATTTCCAATTCGAGCTCGGTCAGGTCACGAGGCCCGATCGGGGCTCCAATCCATTACGGGAGGGGTCCTAACGGCATGCTGAGGTGGACGCGGGAGTGGGGGACAGAACCTGGCTGCCTGGAATCCGCCAGATTCCTTTTGTCGGGCGCGGGCGAGAGGAAGACGAAGGTCCACAGTCGTGGGACCTTCGGGTGCCGTCTGATCCATCGATCAGATGACGGAACGGCTCGGATCGCTCGGATCCTAACGGTCGATCGTGGGAGCGATCCGGGCCGTAGGATCTGTCGGGTAGATCCAATGGTCGATCCGTGGTTCCGCGAGATCACATCTCGACCGTTGGATAAAAAGGCGGAACGGCTAAATGTGCGAGACTCTGCTGTCGCGTGAACCGGGCTCCGCAGCGGATCGCCCGCGGATCGCCCGCGGTCCGCACAGCGGATCCCGGCCGTTTAATCGGGTATATGGGGTAGATTTGCAAAATCAAATAGTTAGAAACTTTTTTATGCAATTAGACTATTTTAATTAAATGTGAATTATGGCCTAATTGATTTCCAAATTACACCAAATTTTCACCCTTAGCTAATTTGGGGGTGAGGAACTCAAAAATACAACCAAAATTTAATTTTGAGATCAAAATATTTTGGGTCTAGGCTAGGGCATCTAGACTGATCAAACTATTATTTTGGATTTAGAGAAGTCCTTTGGACTTCAAATTTTCAGGATAATCTTTATTTGAAGTTCTAAAGCAATGGAGTCTAAAATAAGGGTTGGTTTAGTTTATGGTTTAGCAAGGTAACAACCTAGGATTGTTACACTAGTGCTCCCCAAGGAGATGAGCTTGGTCAAATGAGATATTTCCTAGCAGTTCTTGTAAGCTATTTATTCAACTCCTGCAATTCTTTGGGCGTCATACGGTAAGGGGCTTTAGATATGGGTTGGGTTCCAAGAATTATGTCTATTGCAAACTCCACTTCTCGAGTGGGTGGAAGATCGGGTAGGCCTTCAGGGAAGACATCAAGATATTCACAAACGATAGGATTCTCGATTATGAGGATAATATCCTTCTTTTATCCTACTATCGTCACTAGGAAGGCATCACAACCCTTCTTGACTAGCCCTTTTGCTTTTATAGCATTAATTAATGAAGCTCACGTACTAAGGTTACCAACGAAGGACTTGGCCTTACTACCACTACCTAAAGTGATCTTCTTCTTTATGCAGTTGATAGTGGCATTATGTTGGCTTAACCAATTCATACCCAATATCACATCAAAATTAGCTATAGGGAGGACTATCAGCTTAGCTTCAAATTCTACATTATCAATAGGAATTGGTAGTTTACAGAACTGACGAGCTGGTATTTGGGCTCCATAAGGTAATCCAACGTTTAAAGGATTAGCTAGGCGATGTAGAGGTAGGTTGAGTGATTTAGCTTAATTTTCTGACACAAAGGAATGACTAGCTCTAGTGTCAAATAGTATATTGCAAGGATTATCATTTACACAAATCGAACCTATTTGCAGATGCAATAATTACTAACTACGTCAAGCAAGTAATAACTTGTGAAAATAAAGGGGTTCAAAAGTGTGTACCTAACACCACGTGGTTATCCTCAACAGCCTCAATTGGTGTGATGGTGTACACACGAGCAGGGTCGGTAGGCCTATTTTTGTAGGTCTGCCGTGGGGGTGGCCTTGGTGTGCTTTGGTGAGTGACAACAGTTATCTCACGCCTTGGAGCTGAAGAAGGAGGTAGCGCTGGACGAGTTGTTGCAGGCTTATGGAATAAGTCGAAGACTTGCCGGCGCTTGGAGTGATCAATCTGATCACCGTCAATAGTTTTCGTAGCCGCATATCGTGGCCTGACCATCCGCAGGTGAAGCAGGTGCGACTCTTACGGTAACATCGACCATAAGGATGAGGCTTCGTGCAGCCTTCAAATGGATCGGCGGAGGGGGTTTCGGCCTCGAGCTGATATACTCTAGCTCGCTTGGGAGGATTCTGCTGGAATAAAGTGGACCTGAGACTCCTTTTGGGCCCCTCCCTGACTTGGTCCTGTTCTACTACCTTGGTGGTCTCCAATAGTTCGACAAAGTCTAATATATGAAGAGGGATCACCTAGCTCCTGATAGAAGGCCGCAGATCGCTCTGGAATCGGTGACAGCGGTCCGGCTCGATGGGAACCAAACTGGTGGAGAACCTTGCAAGGCGTCAAAATTCTGCTTCATACGCAGACACAAAATGGTCACCCTATTGTAGTTTTAGGAACATGTCCCCCAAGTTGTGTTTGGTGGACAAGGGAATGTATTGGGCCTGGAATGCTTTAATAAATTCGTCCCATGTAATGTCCTCGAGCTCTATGTCGGTGAAATGTGTACGGCGAGTAGTGTCCCACCAATACTCAGCTTCATCTTGAAGGAGGTGAGTGGTAAGACGAATCACTTCCAAGTCGGAGCATTTAATACTTGTAAGATTTTTCTCCACCATCTTAATCCAGCTGGCAGTGTCTATCGCAAAAAGACTCCCGTTGAAGGTAGGGGGTCTCAGGCGGAGGAAACTGTGCAACAGTCCATCTGCGAACTGCACATGATACTGGTGGGAATAATAATGGTGCTGGGGCTACCTCAGACGTAGCGCAGTTCTAGTTTACCTGTGCTACAAGTAGTCGCTCCATCCTTTCAGCCTGCTTGGCTTGTGAGTCTGTGACCTGCTTGGCTTGCTTTCGGTGGGATTATGCTTGCTTTTTGGTGAGATTCCACCATCAGTTTGACTGCTTCCAGCAGTGCATTCACTTCCAAAGAGGAACTGCCAGATGTGGCCGGGGAAGAACTTTGTCCAGGATTCATGATTCGCATAAGGTTCTGAGTTTAAAGACGAAATATTCTCAGAAAAACTAGAAAATAGGAGATTGCAATATTTCATTTCTTTTATTAGTCAGAATAAAAATGGGAGTACATTATCGAAAAATAGTAGATAAAACATAAGATAGTGAAAAACAGTAAATGGGAAAACATAGAGTCTATCTTATGTATTCTTCGGTGAAGGCTTGGGAGAAGTAAGCGTAAGTTATCTCCCGGCGAAGGCGAGCAGATCCATGCTCGAACACTCATACTTTGTGGGCCCACCACTCCTCAACGTAGTCTTGGAGGAGGATGTCAACAATGTCGAGCCGAATACAATCCAAGTATCCCAGATCATCAAACATTTTGGTTACCCGTCATAACCATTCCCTGGTTAAGATGGGGAAGTCTAACCACCTGTAGACGGCATCCTCCAGCATCCTTTCCAACACGCTAGCTCCTACTGGGGAGACTCCTTGGACTTCTCTCCCGTATACATCGAACTCCCACCTTTCTTCATATTGGGTGTAAAAGTCGTATCTCGACATGATCGTATAACAATGTCCCTAGGTATCCATATTAATTAATTTGTTTTGGTTAGGTTGAGTATTCTATCTTACTTGTGCATGCATCTTCATTTCTATACTCTTATTATCCTGAGCTCATGATTATATTGACTTGGATGTAATTCTAGTATTCAATTAGTGAGTGATTGGTAGAAGAGCAATTCATTAGGTAAGGAGGAATACAATTTCCAATCTGACTCTTTATGGAGTTCTCTGATACTAACTATGGCTCCCCACACGTTTAATCCACAAGATTAGATCTAAGGGGTGGTGTGCCAATCTGGCAAATCCCTCACTTATCGTTGGATTAGGTAGATCCACAATCCACTAATAATGGAAGGATGTGCACATATTGAATATGAATTTCAGTCACTAAATCCAATATAAATACAGAGTGCGGAAGCAATACAAAGTAAACATAACATCCATTCATCATACATCAAATAAGAAATAATAATGTGGCTCAGCAAATAATAGTGCAGAAAAATAAACACAGTCACAAGTACTTGTATTATTATATTATTTAATCAAAATTTAATAATAAAATAAAGCATCACTCATTCTCACAACGAAATAAAATACAATTAAAGGTATTGGTGGAAGACTCCTAATGACCTAATTAGAGTACTTAGATTGAGATTAAGACCTGAATTAGCCCTAATCAGATTGGGTAACAACTCGAGTTATTACAGATCCAAACCAATCTTAATTAAGATAACTCAAGATTGAGGGATTAAGAATTAAACTCCAAATATTGAGGTTTAATAACTTAATCCAAAAGTGATCATAAAGGCTAAGGTTTAAAAACCCAAATCTCACTAACTAAAGATTAAAGCAAATCTTATTAAGCAAAATCAGAACTTAATAGGATGGATCTCTAACCTTAATATAAGATTAAAATACAAAATAATCATAAATAAATAATGAAATTCTAGAAAACTATAAAACCAAGATTTCATCCATTGAGTAACCCATTTACCCAATGAATAAAATCTAATATATTTCTATGCCTAATTCCTAAGGAAGAGGATCCTAAAATTAAAGGAAATCCCAAGAAAAAGATTTGCATTGCTACACATTAAAGTTAATTAGATCTTAAATATACTTAATTATCAATTTAGGAGGTTTATGAATGACATCATGTGAGATAAATCTCATATCATGAAACTACTTAATTACTTAGAAATATTTTAAGATAAAACTTAAGATTTTACATAGAAATTTAATTAATAAGCTTAAATAATATAAAATTGAATCCAAATCACTTTATTTACTTATTTTAGTGATTAGATTATGCTTCTAAGGATTAAAAATACTTAAACCTAAATTTGAGCAAAATAATTATTTTGCCCCTACATAAAGGTCTAAAATGTTACTTTCTGATTTATGATTCCAAATTAAAATTTATTGATGCCAAGTGATTACTTACTGTCTAACGTGAATATAGATAGTAAGTACATCAATTTTGAATAAGGATTAAACCTTGTGAGCTCAAATTAAGGATTTTAGTTTATAAGGGCACTTTAATAATTTTACTTAGGAAAATATGAAATTTTAGTTATACTTAAGTTGTTTTACTATCCAAGGATTCTATAGAGTCCAAAATTATTAAATTCTGATGTCAATTTACCAAATTATGGTCAAAATAAAGTTTATGATCTAAAAGTGTAATTAAATAAGTTTGGGAATTGATTCAAAAATCTAACTTTTTTATTTGGTATCCAAATTGAGTAAAGTCAATAACTATAGTTTATCATGAAACAAGAACTAAGTTACATATACCATAATAAGATGATCCAAAACAACATAGCTTACGAATCTGTAAAACATAACACAACTTGAGCGAATTTCAACAGCTATGAATTCAGAGACAACATTTCATTATTTGATAACCACCAGAAACTTGTAAATTGTTCAACTGAGAAACTTCCACTCCATTAATAATCAGTACTGAAACAAGTAACTTGTCTCTGAATTTAAAAGCATTGCAATTCAAAACATTATCAGTTTTTGTTTTGTTTGCACTTGCCAACTATCCAAGACTAAATAAGAGGAAGATCTATGAACTGAAGAAATTTACTCAAACATTTTTACGCCTAATAAGATCGATATACAAACTTTTTAAGACCAGCTTCAATAATCTTCTTAATATAAAAGGAGGCATTGGTTATGAGAAAGGAAAGAATTAATTCCAAACTGAAGGCAACAATAAGCTTATCCAGAGAACAAAATAGCAATTGCAAGTGCAATCATCATGTTAAGCATGGATGATGCCCGTAACTAGAGATAAGCAAGCACAACATAGTGAAGTTTACTGGCAAGTACAGTAAATGAATTACAGACAACCATTAAAAAGGCATCATCAGTAAGCAAACATATTTTTGTTAATGCAAAACCCAAATGCATGAAATTTAAATGAAATTCTGATAATACAAAAGTAATTAAAACCCTACAAAGCAACTCATTTGGCACATAACAAAAATGGCTAAGAGGGATTTCAAAATGTGCCATAAAGCTACGCCATTCCCGATGGGATGCTCGAGAATGTGAAGGATCATGTAAATTTGTGCCTGCAGCCTTAGATTTCACCATATTCTGATTAATCTGAATAACAATTATACATGAGGCGTTATAATATTTCCAAAATTTCAATACAATTTTCATATGGTTAACTCTCATAGCTAACATAAACTTTATCCATCAAGCCAAATTATTTTTAATAATACAATCAGAGTACTCTACTTTTTTATGATGAGAAGTTATATGATATACTTGCAAATACAAATTAAAGTATTAAACATGTAAGTAAATACTATTTAGTTCCTTATAAGAAATGCCTCTAAGGAAAAGTATTAATAATTTTTTGTTGAAGTTCTAGCAGGGCAAACATTATCAAATAAAGTATTGTTTTTCGAGTTCAAATTTTGTTCTCAAACTCGGCTCCTTACCTTATGAACAGGCCAATGCAAATTATTCGTGATCAATGAACTTATTTGGCAACGTAAGCCTAAGAAATGTGTGTAATTTTTACATTAGAATGCCAGCAGAATAAAGCACAGCAAAAGAGATGGAGATGACTAACAGAAGCTTAGCATCTTGAACAAAATAATAGTCTGAAACGCACTGAACGTCAAATATTTAATAATCGGCTGTAGCAGTTCAACGATTAGTTATTCAATTACAATTCAGTCACAATTAGCATCACAAAATAGCAGATAATAATAAATAACGGCACACCCACACAACAGTTAATAGTAATCAAGAAATCAGAAGTGAAGAGACAATTAAGACATTCAGCACTTAACAGCACTAGACTTAACTCATCAGTTCAATTTAAAAATTCTACACTCAACAGCAATTAAAACTCAACCAGCTGCACTTAAATGCAGTTCACACAATTCTAGAACAATTATGCAATTAACTATATTAAAGAACATATAGTTACTATATTATTAAAAGTTGTATCCAGTTAATTATATTGCTATTAATACATAATATCAGGCAATGTCTAGTTAGTCATTCCCCGCACCTTGTGTAATATCTGTAAGCGCAACTGGTCACCGGTTGATTGAGAATCAGTTTTCAGTATTTGAAGACAAGCTTGAAGCAATGTCACCAGCCCCTCCACAATGATCTGTTTAGTCAAGGGCATGCTGAAGTAAATGACATCCGCATTATATATTCCAAGGTAGTTGTGGAGCACTGTTATATATTCTAAAGTAGTTGAGGAGCACAGTGTATACTAGTGTCAGAACTTCCAAAAAAAAATAACTCCTTGTCTTAAATGGTGAAGCAGGCTTTTAAAATCATGAAATTTCACTCAACAACATTTTGTAGCTGGGCATGTCGATAAATGGTAATTCTTGATGCAAACTATATCGTCTTTGTGCACAGGTAGAATAATCACTTAAGTGATATCGATACCTGTATAGTGCTAGAAATTGGCTAGTATCTGTATATCCTGAATCCACTAAAAATACTTTATAGAAAGAACAGGTTCACCATCCTTAATAGCCTGTTTGACCACTTGCATAACATCTAATCCTTCACATCCAGCACAAACATGAATGAAAATTTATCAATAAGTATAGCCACAAGAACATTATATGATGTGAAACCCTTCTGATTTATATAGTGGGTTGGCTCAGCAGTTGCAACAACTACAAGAATATGCATTCCATCTATAGCACCTATGAAATCTTTGAAGTATAAAAACTGTAATTTTTTCCTATGCAAATCAATGCAATAAAGCATTTGAAAGGATTTGAATGAGCTCAAGCATCAACCCCACTATAATCTAAAGTGCAATGTTGAAAACACGATAATTATGTCAATCGAGTGTTGTAAGAACTCAGCAGCATAGATAAGCATGCCCGTCTCCAATTGTTCGGCAGCTATGATTACATGAATATTGAATAATAGGCCGTTGTTATGCAAAAAATGTGTCGATGAATTAAAGCTCTTAGATAATATCCTGAAACACCAACACACTAGCACATTATGAATATCAAGCACGTTTGGGACATAAGACTCATGCAAAATCAATTGTACATATATTCAATATGCTGCCATATAGCCATCTATGAAACTACCATTGATGAAATCCTCTATAAAAGACTCCATAACATCATTGCTATCATAGTATGTATTTGAAGCAGACATGCCGCATAGCAATGATAGATATTCAGTCAACCCACATAGATGAGTCAGCCACACTTGGTGGTTCAGCTTTAATGATTGGCTTGGGTGGAAGTAGTGTCTCCAAGAGGCAAACCTCTTACTCTGGGGGAGGCTAGAAATCAAGGCATCAAATAAGGATGGAGAGGGAGGATGTCTCAAATTACATCCTCCCTCTAATGAGAGAAATGAACTTGTCAACAAAGCCGCATCTCCAAAAAATGATCAATGCATTGTTTGGGCTAATTCATCCTGAACTTAAGCTTTGCTAGCTATCATGCTGTATCAGATGCTCTCGGAGTTGACAAGCAAGCACAAGGGCTCCTCATCTGCTTAAATAATGTATGCCTTAGGGAGTTTATCAAGCGGTCAATTTGGGCCACCCAAAGTTAAAACAATCTGCATGGAATTAGGCACTCATCTATTATCTTTGATGATATATGTTAATGAGAGATTCTATTTGTCTAATGAGGCTGAGCTTTCAATATATACGTGTCAACTATGTGACTTAGAGTTATGTTTATTGAATATGTTATGTTTCCTTAAGTTACTTTATGGTATTATGTTGCACTTAGATCTGTTTACACAGCCATGTTGTCAACATATTATATTGTTTACACATCACTTTATGTGCATCAATGCTATGCATAATGTTCAATTCTGACACAAAAAAATTATGATAGAGATGATATTACGGAGTCTTTCATGAATAATTCCATCAATTGGTATTTTCATAGATGATGCTATATGACAGCATACTGAGCAATATATTACAAGGGAACGCTATGTACATCCGACCTTGTATAAGCTATAAGCATGCTGTGAATGTGCTTGTTGTGTATCATGTTCAATCGAGAGCTTTAAAGCCTTGAAACATTTATTACACAACAGGGGTCAGTGGGCATGCCTACCTAATGTTACTGAGTTGTTTTAACATATGCTCGACACAATTAATAATGCACTACAAGTTATAGTGGGGTTGATGCTTGAGTTCATTCAAATCCAATTACTTTAGACTAAAATTTCTCAGAATTTCTATGCCAAATATGTCTTAGAGCATAAGGAGGTTAATTTCTTAGAATTTGGTACTTCAAATGTTGTGTGGAAGGGCAACCAATCTCCCATTAGGCCCTCAACCCACAGGTTCTTCTAAGTGATCTATTTTTTCTTCGGTTTGCAGTTTGTTCTCTTTATTGACTGATTATTCCATGCTGCTCTTCAGTTGGCTTATGCACTTTCCAATGCTAAGTTCTTTTTGTAAGTTGTCTCTCATTGCTGCAGATGAGTTCAGCTCAGGTTTACAATTAGTTGCAGTGAACGAAACTATTTTTGAGGAATGCTTCCAATCAAAATGAATTGCAGCGGAATGCTTATTAGCTAATGGTAGCTAGATTGTTGCTTCAGTGTTTGAATGTGTTTGCTCCACATGAAAATCTTGATAGGTTTTGTACTGAAGCAGCAAGTTTGTACTCTATTCATTCCCATACATTTTGGGCAGGAGGTTGGTTAGGGTAGCATGTTCCTGTACAAAGAGCAAAACATTTATCACTATATAATAAGAAAATGCTAGGAAATCCACATTTTGAGAGAAAAAAAAAATTGTACCAGAAAAGCTTATAGCTACATTATTTTAGAAAACTAAACGTGTAAGTAATGGAGTAGCCGTCAGGGACAGTCTCTGAAGCAGAGAGCGTATTTAGATGGTTTAACCGCACAAAAAGCTGCTATAAAATTTCCCTCAAGAAAGCCTGGAAAGCGAAAAGAATGGTGGGCTATCCTCCGGTCGAGATTCTAGAGAAGGGATTCGTGGTTCCTGGCGAGGAGACGCCGTCGGAGGACATCTGGCTGTCGAACCTGGACCTGCTGGTGGCTCGGGCCCACACCCCGACGGTGTATTTCTACCGCCACCCCGTTGGCTTCTTATCGCCGGAGGCAGCTGTGTCGGTGGCGGAGCTCAAGGTGTCGCTATCCCGCGCGCTCGTTCCTTTCTACCCTCTGGCCGGCAGGTTCGCCTCCGCCCCGGACGGCCGCCTCTGCATCCGCTGCTCGGCCGAGGGCGCCCTCTTCGTCGTCGCCCGGTCTGATTCGACGCTCGAAGATTTCGGCGATTTTGCGCCGTCCGATCAGATTCGACGGCTTCTCGTTCATTCAGTTGACGGCGTTAATCTAGCCGATTCCCCGCTTCTGCTGCTACAGGTTAGCTAAATTATTTCTTGGAAAATTAAAATTGACGACATATGACAATTAAAATTAATATAATGCAGCTTTATTTATATTTTTTATTTAATTATTAATACACATATTTTTATGAAATTGTTTATTTATTTTCTTAAAGATTTAGCATATATTTGTCAAATTGAAATTTGCAGGTAACCTTCTTAAAAGACGGCAATCTTTGTGTGGGCGTGGCGATCCATCACACAGCAGCGGACGGCCTGGGCGCCCTCCACTTCGTAAATTCATGGGCCAAAATGAACCGCACCCAAAATTACACCCCGATCCCCCCTTCCCTGAACCGCGCCATCCTCCGCGCGCGCTCTCCTCCGTCCATAACCCGCACCCACACCGAATACACCCAATCCCCTTGCACCGCCTCCCGCCTTCCCTTTATCTCCTCCATCCTCAGACTCTCGAACCGCCAGATCTCCCTCCTCAAAACCGCCAATCCCGAATCCCCTCTCTCAACTTTCAAAGCCCTAGCCGCCCACACCTGGCGCACCTTCTGCAGAACCTGCGAACTCGACCCGACCCGCCCGACCCGACTCTACCTGACTGCTGACGCCCGGTCCCGGCTGAACCCGCCTCTTCTCGCCGAGTACCTGGGCAACGCCATTTTCCGCGTCGCTGCCGAAGCGAAGGTCGGCGACGTGGTGGCCTTCGGAGCGCCGGAGAAGATCGGGGCGGCTTTGAGGCGGATCGACGAGGAGTTCGTCAGATCCTTGGTGGATTACTTGGGGGAGAGGGTCGACGACGCCGGGGTCAGGAAAGGAGGCTGGGCCATGGCGGACGCGGATCTATGGGTGATCAGTTGGATAGGGCTTCCGATCTACGATGCGGATTTTGGCTGGGGGAAGCCCTTTTATATGGGGCGGGCGTGCCTGCAATTTCCCGGGCTGTTTTATTTCGTGCCGGAAGAGGACCGGGGAGGAGTCGCGGTGGTGGCTGCAATGGAGGAGGAGAGGATGGAGAGGTTCACGGATCTGTTCTATGAAGACATTGGGCGGGTTGGTCCAGGTGAGAATTGAACCCCGCAGGTTCATCGGGTAAAAGATTTGAACAGATTGAGTCTCCGTTGTTCGTTTGTCAGGTTTCGGTTTATGGCAAGCATGGTTAGTCCGGGCATCGTTTAAAAAATAGCAATGATGTCAATTTCAGAAATATTTTATTAAATCTAATGCATTGAAATTAAATATATTTTTATCTTTGATTATATATATTTGAGCTCATTATAATTTATTTAAAATAAAAAAAATCCGTATAAATTCGCAAGCACAAAACTCGATGAAAATCACATGCATTCGAAATATATAACAAAGACTAATAATAGTATTAATAGTAGAGATAGGAAGTTCCACAACACTACTCTAATATGCCAAAAGATTCCATACTAAAGATTTGAGAAGTTGAAGGCAGCCACCAGAGAAAAGCCACTAATCTTAGCCAACGGTAATATTCATATTAATATCAAAGTCACCAATTTGTTTAAACTTTTAGTAAAATATTTAGGTAATTAATATTCTTGATTGAAGGTTCTCAAAAGGCTTAAATCTAGCCTTTTTCTACAGCTTCATTGAAAAGTGATAGCCCATCCATAGGAGGTAAGAAGGGAGAGGACATCCTCGTCACACTCCATTAAAGATGCAAAGTAACATTTAAGCCCCATTTAAGAGAGTCTATTGCAAATTTATTTATTTATTTTTAGTGTGAAAGGGCGATTTGGGCATAATCCAATTAAGCAAATTTTGAGAATTTAGTTAATTAGATTTCTTCAAAACTCACATTCCAATTATTTTGAGAATTCTGCAAAGCAACACATAAATTTTAGGAATACAGATAATTATATTACTTGACTCCGAAATTATCGCAAACGATGATTTTGTACAGATAAAAATAAGAATATAATACATTTGGGTTTCTAAATTGTTTCTTATTATTATATACCATAAAATTTAATCAATAAACCTCAATTTTACTTGAGTTTTGTTTAGTGATTGTTCAAGAAAAGTTTTGAAGCTCTAAATTAGTTAATCTACAACCTAAGATTGAAAATTTTTGTTCTAATCTTTAGTTCTATATTAAATAAAAATATTATATATCAAGTGCATGAATGTAATGTAAATTACTAAAGTTTGATGTTAATAGAGCTAGTTAATTTCATAAAGCATTAAACTTACTCGACACTTGCGCACAGGCCCCAAACAAAAGACTCCTATACTTGTGCACCCAACCTCTAGTGCCTCAACGTGTATCAATCACGTGCCCAAGCGTGCCATGATTAGTGCAGGTCGACAATGGGAAGGCAAACACACTCTCAATTAGCACATAAATGTGCCAATTTAGTTCTCAAGCATGGGCATGTGAAAGTGTAAAGGCTCACTTAAGTAGTATTAAGTTAAACTATTAAACATTGAGGTGCCTTTTTAGATAACGGTAGAATTCCTTATAATAATTCAAAAGTTAAACGTGCTCAGGTGGGAGCACTCCCAGGATGGGTGATCTCATGAAAAATTATCTTCTAAGGGAAAATCGTGAGGGCTATCAGGCCAAAGCGAACAATATCTTAGTGCTTAAGAGTTCGAGTTGTTACAAATAATATTAGAGCAAACTATAGGGTATCAGATATGAGCTAAGTATCATACAAGGCAAAGTATCATTTCATGTGAGCAGCCTCTTAAACCCATGATAGTTAAGGTGCTATGCATTTTATGGATTGAGCCTATATGGGCCACCTTTAGTCCCATCTACCAAATGGATGGTTCTTGGATTTTTGTGCGATTATTGATGAGGACATCGGTTACTTAAGTTTGTGAGATCGTAAAGACCCACTTAAGTAGTATCAAGTGAAACTCTTAAACATCGAGGTGCATTTTCAAATAATTATGGAGTTCCTGATAAGAACTCAAATGTAAGTGTGCTTATATAGGAACACTCTCAGGATGGGTGACCCGCTGATAAGTTATATTTCGAGGGAAAAATTGTGAGGCCTTTATAACCAATGTGAACAATACCTTAGTACTTAAGATTTTGAGCTGTTATAAATAATATTAGAGACCCACTTAAGTAGTATTAAGTGAAACTCTTAAATATCGAGACATCTTTTCGGATAACAGTGGAGTTTTTGATAATTAGTATTTTAAAGATCACTTAAGTAATATAATGTGAAACTCTTAAACAGTAAGTTGCCTTTTCAAATAACGATAGAGTTCATAATAAAAACTCTAAATTTAAGAGTGCTTAAGTGGGAGCACTTTCATGATGGCGTGACTTGTGAGAAATTATCTTCTGAGGACAAAATTATGAGGCCTTTCAAGCCAAAGTGAACAATACATTGATGCTTAAGATTTTGAGCAATTATAAATTGTATTAGAGACCCACTTAAGTAGTATTAAGTAAAATTCTTAAATATTGAGGTACTTTTTCATATAATAGTAGAGTTTCTGATATGTAATATTTTAAATACACATTTAAGTAATATTAAGTGAAACTCTTAAACATTAAGTCATCTTTTCAAATATCGATAGAGTTCGTGATAAGAACTCCAAATTTAAGCGTACTCAAGTGGAAGCACTTCTCTGATGGGTGACTTGCTGATAATTTATCTTCTGAGGGCAAAATTGTGCGATCTTTCAAGCCAAAGTGAACAATACCTTGGTGCTTAATATTTTGAGCTATTATAAATAGTATCAGAGACCCCTTAAGTAGTATTAAGTAAAACTCTTAAACAACGATGTACTTTCTAATATAATGATGGAGTTCTTGATAAGTAGTATTTTAAAGACCAACTTAAGTAATATTAAGTGAAACTCTTAAACATCGAGTTGTCTTTTCAGACAACAGTAGAGTTCCTGATAAGAACTCCAAAGTTAAGCATGCTCATGTGGAAGCACTCCCATGATAGTGACTTGTTGGAAAGTTATCTTATAAGGGAAAAGCGTGATGCATGTCCTGCCAAAGCGTATAATACCTTGATGCTTAAGAGTTACGACTGTTATAGGAGGCCCAAAGGCCACAAGTTATCAACTCACATGATGAGATGCGCCAAAGCCACACGCTTGAGCACATCAGCCCTCACAAAATAGAATCTTGTTTTCAGTTGACCTAACATCTCACCTATAAATAAAAGCCATTAATTAGTCTTTAAATACACCCCCAAGCATCTTAAGAATATCTCAAGCGACATCCTAAGCATTTTTAAGGAAGATTTAAGGCGCTTTAAGAAAAAATCAAAGCTATATCTCTCAAAGTTTATGTAGATCCTATAATTGGGACTTCACTTCAAAATGTTATGCATATTGTTTGTGTATTTTTATTTTTATTTTCTGATCCTATCTTTGTGGGATGTGCAAGTGAAATTGTGGCAACTTCGCTAAGCAATGTGCTTGCAAAAGAGTGATCGAGGACGCTCCACTTTGGCACTGATATGGGAATAAGAGAAAGGTTTTCTACTTCGCAGCTAACTGTACGAGGGATCTTGGCAACTCCGCCGATGAATGAGATTTGAGAAGGAGGTAACTTTTGTATTTCCATGATAAAAAAGTTCACAAAAGTGCTTGTACGAATTTCTCATGTTGTTGTAAAACAAAAACAACAACTATTATACTGTGAATTTTGAAAGCTCAAAAAATTACAAACTTTCTTAAGTTAAAATTTTGTATAGAATACTTCAATTTTTAAAATAAACTTTTTGAAGTAAATAGAAATTTAAATATTTCAAAATTTAAATTATTCTTTAATTTTTCATAGTTATATTATTTTATTAATGAAAACATCACATCATAAATTATTTAATAGTCATATCATTATTAATTAGTTTTTTAATTTATTGATTTTGGTTATTTGAATATAAATTATTTATTATAATCTTAAGATTAATTTATTATAACAAAAAAAAGATTTTAATTTTATTGTTGATCTGATGTTATATTTTAAGAAGCAAATTGGAGCAAATTTGGAGTCAAACAAAACTGATCACTAGGGTATGCCAGGCAGAACAAAGGAGACATTAAAAACTCTCACATTATGAGAATGTGCGGAGGCGGCGGCAACACACTGATCGAAAAAAATAATAATAACAAAAGTTCATAGCACAAAACTCTCATATTATGAGAATATGCTAACCTGTGCAAAAAAATTTTAAAGACTGCAAACCACAGCAAATGAGAAATATTTCAATTTCATATACTCCTTAGCTATGCATATAGCAGATAACACATAGTAAGTGGCATATTCCAGTAGATTAGGTACAATCACAAAAAATATCTCAAATCTAACTAATGCTAAGAAAGAAATATTTAAATTTTGAAATACATGATAATATTACTTCCAGTTTCATCTTATTTTTCTCTCATCATAAAATTGAAGAATTTATAAATGGAAGTTGTCGAATCAAATTCATTTTTTCTCTCTATATTTGAATTTTTTTTTAAATTAAAAAAGGAAATATATTAATATTAAGTAAATATAAATTATTGTCAATGATCAAAGAAATGTGTATGGGATAATTTCTTCTGACAAATACTTAGAAATCTCCAATAATTTATTCAAATCCTCATATGAAAAATAAAAATATAGAGTTAAAATAGATGTAAATGTATATGTACTCATAAAGACTATGGATTGCACTAATAATTTCATATACTTGAGTTTGTAAGTGTGGCGCCCCACCCCTTAACCCACAAGGATTAAGCTAAGGGGCGGTGTGTCACTCTGGCTAACCCCTCACTTATCATTGGATTATGATGAAATTCATAATCCACCTAATAAGGGAAAGAGTGAGCACATAATCAAATATCAGTCACTATCTCCTAAATAATACAAAGTGCAGAAGCAATTTAAGAAATGACATCCAAGCATCACAATATAATATAATGAAATAAAACTCAGAATATAAGCATAAAATCCAAATGCACAGTCGCAAGTACCTGTATTATTACATCAATTTAAGTTCTAAATAATGAAGATAAAGTGTACTCATCCTCACTTATAAAGGAAAGACTAAATAGCTACTTCTTCCACAGGCTCCTCCTCCGGATATGGCTCCACACCAAGATCCTGATTGTCCAACTGAAGATGATCTGCCATTGTCAGTTTCACAATGTAGGTCCCCAGCCAAAGAAAAGAAAAATTTTGTGTTAGACAATTGTCTAAGTACATTTTATGATATTAATTTTTCATGTGTTCTATAATATCACCATTTACAACTTATAAACAACAAAGTAACTAAGCAGTATGTGCAGTAAGCGTATAAGGAAAACAGGGACATAACAGCAAATGAGACAAAAATACAATAGCTAAGCAAGGAACAGGCATATAACATAATAAGTAAAAAGTACTGAAAGTAAAGACTAATCCTAGACATGCGGATGATCATGCGGCATATGCAAATTAAGTGACATAAATCAGAACATGGTACGTATAATAAGCAGTAAAGTCTAGCATCCTATAAATATGTACAGGTAAGCGGGTAAGTAAGGAAAAATAGCTAATTGAAACATGCATCTGAACACTGTACACAGTAAGCTGAAAAATTAAAACAGATGTATAAAGACTGCCATATCAGAAAGTTGGCCATCGGGCCGGTAAAAACCCTAAGCCTTTCAGGGCTTGAGCAGATAGAAATTCCCATAGCCTTTCAGGGCTAGGGCAGACAGAATCCAGCAGCAGAACTGAGGAGGCAGTAATCACACATGCAAAATCTTTTAGTTATTTTACTTTGTTTCTGTGGACACGTTTCAGAAACAACTGAGGAGTCAAGCACATCTGCAAGACTATGCGGGTTCCATACTTAACACACTCTCCTCAATGAGTAATGTTAACCCTCCTTATTACTCCTTACCCCATCCAATAGGGTAAATGTGCACCAGAATTCTCCCAGAGAATGAATCCAAAGATAACTGTTATCCTAATTATTTTAAGTTTTCATTTTCATGCACAAAGTTCTCTTATATGAAATATCTAAGGAAGTAAGCTCAAATATACAATGAATGCATATCACAAAATATCAAAATAAGCAAGGGACTCTACTAATATGGTGATATCATTTATTTTCTATTATTCATTCTAGCTATTCCAAGTTACACAAGTTCAGGATCACCATTTTCCTACTATCGAGTGTAACTTAGAATTTTGTCCTTATAAGTTAAAAAAAGATTAGAACTGATCAAGTTCTAATCTAGTTCAATCAAATAGATGACTATGAGTTAAATTAATAAATCATACATCCTAATTTTGGTAAATTTAGACGTTGTATCTAAGATTTGATCAATATCTTCTAAAAACCTATATATTATGGATTAAACACTACGAGAATTAGGTTTAATCACATAATCCAAGATGGGTATGACTAAGTTCTAAGTTTTATTCTATAAGTGATCTAATAGTTAAGGCAAATCCTATTAAGTAATCAGACTTAATAGGATGATTTCCTATCTTAAAACTAAAGTTAAGAGATAAAATAATTAGAACAAATTGTAAAATAAAAGAAAAGTCTAGAAATTAATAAAACTAATGTTTCACCTATTGAGTAACCTATTTACCCAATGAATGAACTCTAACCTATGATCTAATCCTAGTCTCAGGAAAGGATTCTTAAGGTGCAGTGTTAAAGACTTAGGGAAATTATGGAATCTGACCTAATAGTTGATTACACTCACTTAAATGTCACTAATATGATTATGACATTAGTTTTAATTGTTTTGTAATGTTGATTAGGGGTTATGGGTGCTTAATCCAAACTTAGGGCAAAATGACTCCTACTTTAAGGGTCTAAAAAGTCAACTTTTGACTTATAGGTCAGAATTGAATTCTCTTAATTCCAACTGGCCTGTAAGTCAAAAGTTGACTTTTTAGACTCTTAAATAAAAATACAGAATGTATTATTTGAATAACTTTTAAATCTACTGGTCCAAACCCTATGATATTATATATGAAAATGATCAGGGATCTAAATATAAAATAAAATTATGCATCTAATAGTTAGATCTTTAATTATTGCCTAATTACAATGGATCTTGATTAAGGTAAATTAGCAATTTTACTTATCCAAATTACATGTTCAGGGTGCCATTAGTTCACTTGTGATAATTAAAATGCATGTGCTAAGTATATGATTTTCCTAAGTTATGTAATTCTAGTTATGCCTTAATTTTGTTAAATCATGATTAGTAAATACTATGGTTTATACTCATTGGATCTTAGCAAACTTAGGCTCTGATCACTTGTATGGTTAAATAGCATTTGTGTACTAAATTTCATGCAATTTGAATGGTTAGATTCATACTTATGTGTTAATCCTTTTTGAATGGAATTAAGGTTTAATTAGCACTAAGTAAATTGTTGTTTAACAAAATTGAATAATTTTTTATCTTATAACAGCAAGTTAAGTGTGGTGGATTCACCTAGATAAAAAATATTAAGCACACTTGAATAAATATAAGGAATTGAAAACCCTAAATATCTTAATTAACTTAAGAAAATCTTAAGATTTGGATCAAGCTTTTAAGACTCGGTCTGGGTCTGAGATTTGCCACCAATAATACATAATTAACCCACTGATTTGACATTGATCTTTAATTACATATTTGATTTTGCTTAAGATATGAGAAGGGGTCAAACCCTAATCTACTTAAGGAGAATCCAAATCCTTAAGAACCCTAATTTAACTAATTTGATTTCAAGACTATGAATTGAACATCTTCCAATAATGCATTTGAATTATTATTGATTCTAAATATTTGAATTAGACAAATTAAGGTTAATAATAATCCTTTGTGATTTCATCATCTGAATCAAACCTTAAAGATCCCTGATTTTTTCTTAAATAATAGATCTGCATAAAGAGACTATTAATACTACATTGATTAAATAAGAGATCTACTCCTTAACAATATGTTTGATTCAAATCCCTTGATCCTAGGTTGAGTGGTAATCAGAGGATTTAGCCATCTGATCTAATCATCCTAAACCTAATTATGGAGCAGAACCTAAGGGTTATATATATTAGAAATTATAATGGGGAGCTTTAAGTATCTCTTCATAAGATCGCCTTGAAATATCAAAAGACCTAAATTCACCTTACCTTGAGGTAGGAGACCTTGTATGAATCTTTGAGGTAAAAGCTTAGAAGATCTCATAACCCTAGAGATTGATCTTAGTCCTTGTGGTAACAATCATTTAAGACATTAGAGAAGATACATCTCTTTGTGGTAGAATCCATACTAAGTGATCATTGATCACATATGCTTGGTAAAATCTTGCATAGAACTTACCTATTAGTTAGATATTTGTAGTTTTGATAATTCCTTATTTTATTAATTAGGCTTGATTGAACCTTGATCATTGGGTGGTGTAGTATAGTATATCCATATTACTGGTCCCCAATAATATTCGGGATTGGTTGAGTCACTCTAAGTGACATTTATCTTTGTGCTATCCCGCGGGCTTAGGCAGATATAATCTCGCTTAGAATAAATCAATCAATCTTAAAAGTGTATTAAATGGGTACCCATTCCTTAATTTAAATTGAAAAATAAGTTGCAATCGGGCAATTCCTCATAGTGAAGATCGTTTCAATAGGTATGGCTCAAATAAACTAAGTAAAGGGATCCACCTTCCTTAAGACACTAAGTACAATTATGAGTTTAGTGACTTAATACTTAGCTTGAGATACAAAATCATCATCGAATGGTGCCTCCTAATGAAGATCGCTTTGTTAGGGTAGCTTAATCAAACTAAGTGATAAGATCTCTATCTTTGCAGCATATTTAATATGTATATACAGTCACCCGATCTAGTGATCTTTAAATAAATAAGCAACTTTAACCAACCCTCGCTTTAAAGCTTTGGAGTCAGAATCCTCTTAGCAGGATTCTGCATAGTAGAGACTTAGGATTCACCATTGTTTCTTACTAAACTCTTCATTAATTTCAGGATTTTTATTCATTCAACATAATGGCATAAGCATAATCATAAACATGTACTGGACTCATTTCCTTCCATTGTGATACATGATTATCAGTGATACAGTATGAGATACAGAATGTTATATATATAGATTGAGGAATTTTAGGTTGCATCTGCTCACCATACTAACTTCCTAACTGTTGTGCTTACATTGGACCGTACTACTCATAAACTTTCAGTGATAGTTCTGTGGTATACCGTGGTGTAGCATACTTGTGAGCATTATTTCAATGGCATATAGTGCAGCTCATAGCATCCTTTTCAGCATAAAGTTTCTTTCTACTTTCAGTTTTGTTGGTGATAGTTTCATATTATATAACCTTTACTGCTCCGTTTACTCAGTATTTACAACTTTTCTCATTTACGTGTTTTATTTCAACTATGTTATAGTTTTGCCTTACTCGTACATTTTGCTATGTTTAGTTTAGTTCTGTATAGTTAGTGTGATGTGTTAGACTTCTTGTCTAACACGGGGTACTTTTGGGATCCGGCAATTTGCTAGATCCTGAGCAATTTTTGGAGACAGGTCAGGAGGATGTACTAGAAACTCAAGAGGAGCATTTGGAGCTATAGTGGACCAAGCATCTACTTTTACTACTAGCTCTTTTCAGCATTTTAGATAGACTCTTTATATTTCTGCATTTAAATGATTTGTAATAAACTCTGGATGTACTTTTCTTTTTTCTTTTCTGAGATGGATATTTACTACTGCTTGAGATGAATGTATTCTGGATATTTTGCTTTTAGCTTCCGCACTATGTTATACTGCTATACTTAGTATTGTGATGCGACCAGCATACCAGAAATGTTGACATATTTTTTATAACGTACATAGGTTCTTCCCCACTTCCTTGACCCTTATGTACATACTAGTCTAATACCATTCTTATCTAAGATATTATCTCTCGATCCTACTCTTAGGGTTTGAGTCAGCAGCCTTCAGTATGGCTCCGTCTCTCTAGCCTATTCGGGATGATGGGTTTTGCTTGTATGGCCCACCGTTCCCGAGTAGTGCACCGTTCCGCCGCCGAAATATGTATTACACTTATCCTTTGCACACGATGACGGGACGGGGCGTTACAGGCAGATCCTCTTCAGTTGGACAATCAGGATCTTCGTGTGGAGATATATCCGGAGGAGGAGCCTATGGAAGAAGCAGCTATTTAGTCTTTTCTTTATAAGTGAGGATGAGTGCACTTTATCTTCATTATTTGGAACTTAAATTGATGTAATAATACAGATACTTGTGACTATGCATTTTGATTTTATGCTTATATTCTGATAACAATCACATCTTGGGGAAGCTTGATAACAATCACATCTTAAACATCATGAAAAAAGAAAATATAATTCAAAATCGTTGACTTGCGGATTATATGTAAATGAACTATCTTAAAATGTACGTCGATGAAAGATTCATGAATTTATTTTAAATATATATATATATATATATATATATATATATATATATATATATATATATATATATATATATATATATAAGGTTTCTCCTCTCCAGTTATACAATATATAGCTCTGCATTCAAATTGATAACAGAAATAGATTGAGATGAGAAAACACTCGAATCTACTCACAAAAATACTAATATAACCTTTTAATCTAATGTACTTAAAAAAATATTATTTTTATGCCAAAAAATTAAAATTAAGAAGCATTTAAATGACAAAAATTGAGTAAAGAGAAATTTAACTAAGTATATAATTATCTAATATTTGTTGTAACCTTATTCTCCACCTAGAAAATTTATAGCATATTATACATACAATTAATACTATACAAAGAGCATAATAGATTCATATATTGTAAAATAATTATTTTCAAGCACTGCTAACAAAATAATTATACATCCAGGTTGATAACATAATAGATTGAGATGAGAAAAACTCTGTTCTAACCACACAATTCAAATATAGCACTTTATCAGTTTGCGGATAGGTGCCAGCTCAGAATCTCCAACAATGGAAAAGATTAAAACTTATTACATTAATTAAGGAAAGGATTTTCATTTCCAAGCTAATCAAATATAAATTAATAACTTTTTTCTATAACAAAAAAATTTGTATATTAGCATGAGTTGGAATTATATGATACTAAAACTTCTTTTGAGTATATATTTGAGTGGCTTTAATACTTAAAAATTTGCATACCTAGAAGTTGTGGAGAAATATTGCTCAGCTATGCACAACACACATTATTATTTTATATCCTAAATAAAAAAAAAGTAGTTATATACCTTTGTAAATTTGGCTATCCATAGTCATTGATTATCCTTAATTTATTCAAGCAAACAATTGTAATGGTAGATCGTGAACATACATCTTCAAGAATTTATTCTAGTTTTACACCACAAATGCATCAATAGTTAAATATCATATTTTTAGTGTCCATAAATTTTATATACAACAACAATATGATAAAGATTGTTAAGTGATGATAGTATATACCCAATGTATTATTTAATTCATAAAATTAGTACAACCATTTATTTTGTTTATTTTGCAACATTTCAGAAATTCAAGAGCCCATCACTGCCAACTTTGACTTCTTTAGAATGAAGATGAGCGAAGTATGAAACATCATAAATAATATACAAAAGAGTAGAAATTAGGGACGAATAAGAGAATTGCAATTATCATTTATTGAATTTCAGTGATTCCAATTTGGCCGAGGTGGGAATTCAAAAAGTTGTATCAAGCGTCATTAAATTTCATAAATTTATTTTTGTAAAACACTTCTCAAATAAAAGATAAATATACAATGATATAAAAATCTCAAAAAACCCACACCATAAAGCTTCCGTCTTCATCTGATTCCACCTTGTTGCAACGTATGAGGCTCGGCATTTGCGCTCCGCCCAATCTCTTACGTTCATTTTTCTCGTCATGGGTGTAATCTCAATTTCATAACCTTTGAATCAACAAAATATTACGCAGAGCATTTGATTACAAAATCAATTGAGCTTCAGTGAAGACAAGCTTGGAGAATGAAACTCTAATCTCTCGAAGACGGTACTACTCCACTGACCTTGTGCAAGAAGAGCCGATGCTATAGGTCTAGACATTGAACTGGAATGTGAAGAGATGCTTTTGTTTTTTTTTTCATTAATAAAAAATACAAAAAAATTTATTCCTATTTCATTAATTTCTACACATTTTTGTAGACTTATAGCTAAAAAAAATTTATTAAAACTAATCATTTAATTAAATAATTAAGCAAGCTAAGAAAATAAAAAAATACATATATATATATATATATATATATATATATTCTCAATTAATTCAATAAACTTTTTTTATTTTAATTTTATTAATAAAGATTTTCCTTAAATTTTACTTAGAACAAAAATAAATTAATATATTTAAATAACTTAAATGGATATTAATTAATTATAAAAAAATTTGTAGCAAATAAATATTTTAAAATAAATTTATAAAAAATTTATTATTGTGTATGAAATATTTTGGGTAAATAAATTCATAGCTGATATAAGTCCATTAATTTTCACGTAAAAAAATAAATTTAATGATAATTTTTTATGAAAAAAAAAATAAAAAAATATTTGAAAAATATTCATTAAATAAGTCCGCAACTTAAGATTGATTGACAGCTTGAATTGATAATTTTAAATAATTTGGATGGTGAAAATTTTTTTCTACCAAACTTTCTCAAGTAAATTGCATTTTTTAATATATATATATATATATACTATATATAATTTAAATATTTGATAATGATTTTAAAAAAAATCTTAAATTGTTTATAAATTCTCTCTCCTAATGAGATTTCACTATTTTCAAATGACTCTCTCTCACACTCTCCATCTCTCTCATATATCAATTTAATTACAATGTAATTTAATTTACTTTTTTATATTATTTATAAAAAGTTATGTAAAAAATTTAAAGCTTTTTATTTGGAATGAAGTAATATGTTGATTATAGTGCTTTGAATAATTTAAGAGTTTTGATTACTCTAATTTTTTTTTTTACTTTCTTAAACAATTTGAAAAAAATAAATGATAAAATGAACACTATATTTTATCATCAAAATAATTTGAATTCATAAAATAGTGTAACACCCCGATGCCAGATTAGTACAACTAAATTAACATTATGGGTACTGTGACTCCTTACCTTGGATTGGAGGTGATATTCCAACAGAAGGGGTCACATTTGCCAAGGGTCCTATCTAGGGGCAACACAATAATAAATGCGCAAATGGGAAAATATACACAGTAGCATCCATAATTCATTCCATAATAAAATACACGAGTCTTATAAAAGAAAGTAAAATCATACAGATACAATAGTTTATTACAAATGAGCTTTAAAATAAAATCTCTCATCCTCATTGAATAAAAACAAAAATGAACTACAACACTAAAGATAGAGGTAATAGACGCAGAGCTACTTTTGAACTGGATCCGCCTCCAAAACTAACGTGTCATCAAGCTCCTAATATGACAAATCGATATCATATACCCACAACCAAGAAGTAGAAATCTGATTAGACATATTGTTTATGTATATTTTAAGCTCATAATCTAATTTTTTTAAGATATCACAATTTATTTAATAATTAATTTAATAAGCGGGTGCAAAAATGCAGACATTGCAAGTAAGGAAAAACAAAAATATGGATAAACAGTATAATACCGTATATCCTCAATAGGACTGAATAGCATGCAGAAGATTGATAATATGGCATATATAAACATACAAATGTATTGTAAAAGAAAAAGTAAAATATGAAACTATGATCAAATATGTTGAGTACTAGAATATTGTATAAAAGAAAATCTATTGAATGTAAACACAAAAGTGCATAAAATAATTTGTAAGTATGGAGTAAGTAAGTAAACTGTAAGTAAGCAACACAGCTCTAGAAAATTATATTTAAATATGCAATCTATTAGATTGCACGTGAACTAAATTACACAATGTTAAGAGATTGTACAAAAATGTAAGTATTTGAAATTATATCCTATTTTACTGATGTGTTATATGGGCAATTTACAGTACAACTGAGTAGTTATGCACATCTGCCCAACCATCTGAATCAAAAAATTTTAAATAACATACACACTCTTCCTTTATAATATTTGTAGTCTCCTAATTTTTTCATAGTTTGCCCTAGTTCAACGGTCTATATAGACTCCAATCCCTCATGAGTGAATCTGTAAATGTACATATTTATATTTATATTTGTTTTATGTATCAAAATTTATTTGAATGATATGCTCAATAGGATTTGTCACAAATATATTGCAGTGACAATATAATAATCAAATCAATTAATTGTAATTTTTAATTTCATTTTGTAATGTTGTCACATCCCCCAATTCTCGAGCCAGTAAGGGCACGAGATTTGGGGTTGTCTTGAGTTGTTGATGATTGTAGTCGTGATTTTGAATAATAATATAAGTTATCACATATATTCATTATCCAAATTTTAAATACAAAAAAGAATATTTTATTTATAATATTATTATATCAATATAACTATCTTTATTTAAATAGATTGATAGATAAAAAGTTATTAATTTTTTAGGGTAAAAAATTCAAAAAATAATTGCAGACAACCTGATGCTTAAAATTTAACAAAAATTTTGTGTAGCCTTACTTTATTATTATGAATTCAATGAAACAAATTTTTTGAATTTAAACTTATATTTTATTTCCTAATTTTATATATTTAAAAATTAACACATGAATATCCGTTGGTCGGATCGTTTCCAAACTTGGGTATTACTATCACAAAAATAAACTATTTCTAACTGTATATTTGGTTCAACCTAATTTCGAACTTGTCCGGGATCTTAATTTTGTCTTATCGAGTCAACATTGCGTCTTAATTTCCTTACTAAAAATTTGGGTTGTCGCATATGTACTAAATTATCTTTCCATATGTCGTAAAGAAGCCAAGACTAAACAAGTCTTTCATTCAAATTTTAATGAAATTATGAAGTCATCCAAATTCTAATCTAATATATACAAGTACTCAATGTTTAATTAACCCAATTTTAGTATTAAAAAACTCAATGTACTAAGTATCTCGATCTTGACATACATAGGATATACATTTTACTTAAATACTTTTATAGCGATTCTAGATTTAACCTACATAATTATGTAAACTATGTTTATTTTAACTAAATATTTAACTTATAAATTTAATTACTAAGACTATTATTTTATGATGGATTGAGATTCCTTGAGTAATTAGAATTCCATAGACATCTTGTTTTGCTAAATTGGGCTCTGACACACTTTATGAGGCACTATTATACCTTATTAGGGTTAGAAATATAAAATTGTAATTTAGTGTTTTAAATAAATCAATTTTACTATTATTGGATTTCTTGTATTGCCAAGAGTTCATTGATACTTTATTTGTTAAAATCTAAGGTTGACACTATAATCGAGGCATGATTAAACATAATTAGGGTTCAAAAACTAAAATTTCAAATTAATAATCCAAACTACTCAATCTTATTGCCATTGGAGTGGTCACCTCACAAGGTGTAGCGCCCTGCCCTGTCGTTGCGCGCAAAAGGTAAAATAGATTGACGACGAAGCGGCGCGCCACTCGGGGAGGAGTATCTCGTCTCCCCGAATAGTTGAAAACCAAACCCATCTGAAGGGCTGCTAACTCAACCTCAAGGAGGGTTGAGAGATAATGTAACAACCCGGTGTTGTTACATTCGTGATTAATTCTAAATTTAGGAGGATTAAGTCGAAATTAAAATTTTCAATTTTAGTTAAATAAAAATCAAATAAAAATATCCTCAAATGAAGCATATTAAGGGGATCCTTCCACCAAAATTTGAGCGCAATCTGAGTTCCGGATCGTCCTAAATAAAATCAAAAAGTTTAAACTTCTGGAGTCGATAAAAGATAAAATAAAAGTCAAATTTTAGAAATTTTTGTATATTTGAATTAAGCATAATAAGAGGAATTTATTTTTTAAGTTTCGTGATTTTTTGGGCTCCAAATTAATTGTAGTGAATTTTTAAAAATTTTCATTTAAAAACTAATATAAAATAAAATACTTGTTCAAATTCAATAATTTTTGAACTGTTGCATTCATCTCATTGAGACGGTCGTTTCGATACTAAGTTTGTAATTTTTGGAGTTCAATCGACTTAGATCGAGGCTTGAGAAGTTTCAGTCATTGGATTTTGATCTAACGGCTGCGATATGATTTTACTTTTTGCCTCTTAAGTATCTAACCCTACCCTAAAGGCAGCAACCCAATTTTTCCTTCTCCCTCAGCCGACTACTCCCTCTTCTCCCTTAGGAAAAATCAAAACCCTCATTCCCCTCCTCTCCTCTCCTTCCCTCCAAGCCGAGAGCCTCCTCTCCTCCTCCTTCCCTCCAAGCCGAGAGCCTCCTCTCCTCCTCCTTCTCCATGGCCGACCTCCCATCTCCTTCACCATGGCCGAACCCCTTCTTCTCCACTCCTTCCATAGCAGGGTAGCAGCCCTTCTTCCTTGGCCGACCGAGCATGAGCAGCAGCCCTCCTTCCATGGCCGAGCACATCTCCTCCTTCCATGACCGAGCGCATCTCCTCCCTCCCTTGGCCGAATCTTCCTTCATTCTCCAATGGTGGCCGAAAATCAGTATGCGTCTTCATTTTTTTTTGCCAACAATAGGTCAATTGTTGGATGGGTAACTCCTCATACTCTCTAATGAATCTAATTTTTATTGTCTTTTATGTTAAGTTAAGATAAATGAGATGTTTGTATTATGGCTCCTCACATTGATATGCATATGTATATGTTAGCATAATCTAGATTTTGCAAATTATATAGATAGATCTACTTCCATTCAAATTATATAACTTAATCAAATTAAGTTTGCATATCATTACTAATTACACCATCATTTTCTTGCAATTTCTTTGAAGATTAAATTTATGCATATTATATAATACATATTAAAATTAAATTGACACCACATATTCTAAGACTTATATAATGTATATAAGTTATATTAAAAATATTATAAGGCTTTAAAATAGCTCACTAAGAGTTTGGAAGATTAGGATTTGCATTTAAAGTAAGTATATGTTAGTAGGTCTTGCACACAAAGAATTAATTAAATGACTTAGACTAATTGTCATCTTAAGTTTTTTTTGAATAAATCATATCATTGATTATTATTAAGCTATTATATTTCATCTTGTAGATCCCATCTCTAGCTTATTATAGTTTAGTCTTCTTTCTTGTGAATTGGAGGATGATTTGGTTTGGTTCCATGTTTGCCTAGGACCAAATAAAGTTATCAAAAGAGAGTATAATTTAGATATTCTTTGCTTAATTATTGTAGATGTGGTAATTGTCATCTCATTCCAATCAATCTCCAAGCTTCAGGTTTGGATCATTTTTAAAGGTACGTAAGTACTTAGAACTTGTATTGAGTTCTATATATATTAAATTATTTATTTAGTCCTATGTTAAGTGCGTACATCACTTGCATAGTTCTTGTTACTGTTTTCTTTTGTGCTTTTACTTTTCTTAAGTTGTATGTTAACTTTCAATTTCTTTATAAGCTATGTTTAAGGATTTAGGTGTCTTGATTATGTCATGAATGCTAAATTTTCATAAACTCTCATGTATCCTTAATGTAACTTAAGAGATCTTAAGGGATTGATTAAGTGATTTACACTTAATCTGGATCTTAGATTGCCATCAATAAGTCATCAATAATTCATGTGATTTGACATTGATTTGTAACACAACTATTAGTCTTAAATTGATAAGATTATGGGTTAACACCTAATCTGTCGAATTTAGACCCAAACTCTTAACCACATAAATAATCGACTTGATTATAAGATAAAGAACTTAATATTTTCCAACAATGCAATCAATTTGGTATTGATCTTAAACATTTGACTTAGACATGTTAAGGTTAATAATAAATCTATGTGATTGCTCCATCTAAATCAAACCTTAAGATCCCTGATTTTCTCTTAAGAAAGAAGACCAGCATAAGAAGACAATTAAAATCATATTGATTAAACAAGTGATCTAATCCTTAACAATATGCTTGATTTAGTTCCCATAATCTTAGTCTAAGTGTGATCAAATAACTTAATCGTCTGATCTAATCATCCTAAATCTAATTGTGTACCAAAACCTAATAGATTAATATCAACATCTAGAGGAGAGATCTTGATGTTCTCTTCATAAGATCGTCGTGAATTATTTAAAAGACCTAAATTCATATATCATGAGGTAGGAGGCCTTGTATAACTCCTTGAGGTAGAAGTATAGAAGATCCCATCATCTTAGAAATTGATCTACTCTCCTTGTGGTAGTAATCCATTGAGGCACTAGAAAAGATACTTCTCATTGTGGTAGAATCCATATTAAGTGATCCTTAATCACACTTGATTGGTGAAACCTTGTATAGAACTTACCTATTAGTTTAAGACTGGTAGTCTTGATAAATCCTTTTTCTATTAAATAGACTTGATTGAACCATGATTATTGGGTAGCACAGTATAGTATACCCATATTACTGGTCCCCAATAATATTCGGGATTGGTTGAGTCACTATAAGTAAGATTTATCTTTGTTGCTATCCTGCGGGTTTAGACGGATATAACCTCGCTTAGAGTAAATCAATCGATCCTAAGAGTGTATTAAACGGGTGCCCATTCCTTAGTTTTATTGAAGAACAGTTGCCATCGGGCAATGCCTCCTAGCGAAGATCGCTTCAATAGGTATGACTTAAATAAAACTAAGTAAAGGGGAATTACCTTCCTTAAGATGCTAAGTATGATTGTGAGTTTAGTGATTAAATGCTTAGTTTGAGATACAAAATCATCATCGGATGGTGCCTCCTAATGAGGATCGCTTTATTAGGGTGACGTAATCAAACTAAATGTTGTGTTCTATCTTTGCAGCATATTTAATATGTGTATACAATCAACCCGCCTAGTGATCTTTAAATAAATAAGCAACTTTAACTAAATATCGATCTAGAGTTTTGGAGTCAAAATCCTTTTAGCAGGATTCTGCACAGTGGAGACTTAGGATTCATTTTTGTTTCTTACTATATTCTTCATGGAGTTTGGGATTTTTCATTCATACCATATAATGGCATAAGCATAAGCATAAACATGAGTTGAACTCATTCCTTCTGTTGTCACACATGATTATCAGTGATACAGTATGAGATACAGAATGTTATATACACAGATTGGGAAATTTCAGGGTGCATCTGAGTCACCATACTGACTTCCTAACTATTGTGCTTACATTGGACCGTACTACTCATAAACCTTCAGTATTAATTCTGTGATATACTGTGATATAACATATTTGTGAGCATTATTTCAGTGGCATATAGTGTAGCTTATAGCATCCTTCTCAGCATTTGACATTCCTTTCACATTGATGTATAAGCATGTGATATTTTTATTTATTTTCAGTATTTAGTTTTGATATAATTTTACCTTGCTTAGTCTTTACAGTTTCAGTTATGTAATGTCTTTACAGTTTTTTTGCACTTTTACTTTACTTTGCTTCCATTTTATACAGCTTATACTTTTAGCTATTTACAGTATTTCTGCAGTTTTATTTCTGTCTTACTCATATGTTGAATAACACCTTCCTAAATACAATTATAAGTTATTTTATAGTTTTATTGTGCTTAGACTTTATAAGTCTAATATTATTTTTCATTTGTTGGCTTGGCCCTGTTATATATGTACATATGGCAGCATTAGGTGTTAGCTCAGACCTTGTACTTGAGGTGTGCTGGTGATAGAAGGTCAGGTGAGGTTGATACTCTGCAAGGAAGGAGACCTTGCTCAGTTAGTAAAAATTCATGTTGTTCTTATTCAATTAAATTTAATAAAAGAGTTTCTTTCTTGTTATTCTACGTTTTCTATATTGTATATAAATGAATGGATGTGGATATTGTTGAATGCCTTTTTCCTTAGTTTCTGCACTGCTTTACTTATGTTTCTGTCTAATACTATGCTCCCCTTCAGATTAATGCCATGGATAAGTTGTCTATTATCTATGGTATTAGTGACATCCACCACTTGATCGTAGTTGAGTTAGTGTTACTCGATGATGGTCAAGGGGCGGCCGTTACAGCTAATACTTAAGATAAGAGTAGTATCCTTATCCCATGTATTATACCAATACATACATTGGATGTAAAATATATTTGGAATCTAATATATGTATAAGATATCAGCATTTCTAGTATACTGATCACATCACAATACAAAGTATAAGTAATATATAAATAGAGTGCAGAAGCTAAAGTAAACATCCAGAAACATTCATCACAGAAGCTGTATAAAAATATTCATCTCAAAAAAGAAATGAAAATACATCCATAATTATTACAAATATTTTACTAAAATATAGAAATAAAACTAAGTACTGAACTGAAATAAATTAAGCAGAATAATAATGCTAGGGAAGAGTCCACTAATGCTCCACGGGCTCCTCCTAGACCTCCTGGGTGTCCTCCTGACCTAGCTCAATACACTGCTCAAGATTTAGCAAATTGCTGGATCTTAAAAGTATCCCGTGTTAGACAATAAGTTTAACACATAAAAACTAAACTAAACAATTCTAATTATTCATTTAACATTTACATAATATAAATAAATCTACAGAAAAATTGTAAAGTAATTGAAAGTATAAAACTATATAAAACTGTACAAAACTAAAGTAAAATAAAGTAAAGCTATACTGAAAACTGAATACCGAAAGTAAGCAAAAATAGTAATTGATCTGAAACAGAGTAATATCTTATAAAACTATGCTGTATGCCACTGAAACTATCCATTTGAATATGCCACAATAATATATGCTACTGATATGCAACCAAAATATCACTGAATAGCTATGAGTCGTACGGTCCAATGTATACATACATCCAATTGGAAACTGTGATGTCGATGCATCCTAAAATTCTCCAGTCAATGTATGCAATATTTCATAACCCATAAATTATCACTGATACTCATATATCATTACTGATACTCAACATCATGCTTATGTTCATGCTCATGCTTCTAAGCTACGTGAGATAAATCCAGAAATCCAGAAAATGCTTTGAAATTCAATAATGAATTCAAGGTCTCCATTGTGTAGAATCATGCTAAAAGGATTCTGACTCCTAAATTCTAATATCGATAATTAGTTAAAGTTGAGATTTTACTTAAAAATTATTAGATGGGATGATTGTATACACATATTTAGCATATTTCCAAGGAAGGTGATTCTTAACACTTAGTTTGATTAAGCCACCCTAACAAAGCGATCTTCGATAGGAGGCATCACCCGATGACAATTTATATCTCAAGCTAAGTCATTAAGATGCCCAACTCACAATCATACTTAGTGTCCTAAAGAAGATGACTCGAATTACTTAGTTTGTTTAAGCCACATCTATTGAAGCGATCTTCACTAGGAGGCATCACACGATGATGATTTGTATTTTAATCAAACTAAGGAATGAGTCTCTAATTATAATACTCTTAGTCTTGGAAGATTTACTCTAACGGGACTGTATTCGTCTAATCCATCGGGATAGCACCTTGTCATAAGTCTACATTGGAGTGAATCAACCAATCTTGAATACTACTGAAATAATTCAGTACTATGGGTATACTTTACTATACCCAACCAATAATCTAAGTTTAGACAATTCTATTTAATCAATAAGAATTTATCAAAGCTATTAATCCTTACTCTAAATGGTTGAGTCCTACACAAAGCTCCAAGGATATGATCAAAAGATCACTCAATGTAGGTTGCTACCACAAGGAATAAGTTTCATTCTATGTACTTTAGGTGATTCTTACCACAATAAATTAAGTTCAACTTTTAAAATTATGAAGGATCATCTAAGTTTCTACCTCAATAAGTTACAAAAACTCTTCCTACCTTAAGATATCAATGATTAAGGTCTTTAAACATTTCAAGAATGATCATATAACAAGACCCTTAATATCTCACTTTTCTATTTCTTAACATTCAAGGTTTACTTATTAGACTTCGATTAAAATGATCAGATTAGATGATTAAAATTCATCTGATCCTTTTCTATTTTATAATTATGGGATAAAATTAAATATATTATTAGAGTTAGATCATTTCATAAATTATTATAATTTTATTATCCATCTTATGCTAATAGTCTTATATAAAAGAAAATCAAAGATCCAAAATTTAGATTCAGATGATTTAATCACACGAATTTAATATTAACCTTAGCACTTCTAATTTAATAAGTTAAGATCAATACTAAATCAAATATATTATTGGAATAATGTCAATTGAATTATCTTTCAATCAAGTTAATTGATTAATGGATTAAGGTTTAGGTCTTAATCAAGACAAGTTAAGGTTTAACCCCTAGCCTTATCTATAACAGCCTAAAATCATAAGCACCAAGGTATTGTCCGCTTTGGCCTGAAAGATCTCACGATTTTGCCCTCAGAAGATAACTTCTCAATAGGTTACCCATCCTGGGAGTGCTCCCACATGAGCATGCTTAACTTTGGAATTCTTATCAAGAACTCTACCGTTATCTAAAAAGGTACCTTGATATTTAAGAGTATCACTTATTACTACTTAAGTGGGTTCTTACAATCTCCCCAACTTAAGTAACTGACGTCCTCATCAATATCCACACATAGATCCAAGAACCATCCATTGGGTAGATAGGACTAGAGGTGACCCATACAGGCGCAAGAGGTACCCACAACCATATAGCACCTTAACTATCATGGGTTCAAGAGACTGCTCACATAAAGTGACACTTTGCCCTGTATGGCACTTAGCTCATATCTGACACCCTATGGTTTGCTCTGGTACCATTTATAACATCCCAAATTCTTAAGCACCAAGATATTGTCCGCTTTGGCTAGAAAGGCCTCACGGTTTTGCCGTCAGAAGATAACTTCCCAGTAGGTCACCCATCCTGGGAGTGCTTCCACCTGAGTACGCTTAACTTTAGAGTTCTTATCAGGAACTCCACCGTTATCTGAAAATAAGCATCGATGTTTAAGAGTTTCACTTATTACTACTTAAGTGGGTCTTCACAATCTCCCCAACTTAAGTAACTGACATTTTTATCAGTATCCACACATAGATCCAAGAACCATCCATTGGGTAGATAGGACTGGAGGTGACTCCTACAGGTGCAAGAGATACCCACAACCATGTAGCACCTTAACTATTATGAGTTCAAGAGGCTGCTCACATGAAGTGGTACTTTGCTCTTTATGGCACTTAACTCCTATCTGACACCCTTTGGTTTGCTCTGATACCATTTGTAACAGCCTAAACTCTTAAGCACCAAGGTATTGTCCATTTTGGCCTGAAATACCTCATGGTTTTGCCCTTAGAAGATAACTTCCAGCAGGTCACCCATCATGGGAGTGCTCTCATATTAGCACGCTTAACTTTGGAGTTCTTATAAAAAACTCCACCATTATCTGAAAAGGCGCCTCAATATTTAAGAGCATCATTTATTACTACTTAAGTGGGTCTTTACATTACCAAAATTAAGACCAATGGTTGATTTAAAGATCAATGATAAATTAATATATTATTGGTGTATTATTGATGTCAACTTTTAGATTTAGATTAAGTAATATCTACTTAATCAAGTTCTTAAGATTCTTATGTTCAAATATAATTAATATCAATCTAAGCACAATTTGGTGTTCAAATAAATATTAAAGTGCTCTAACATACATCTTAATATCATTAAAGCATAGGAATATAAAGATGACATAACATAGGAGGTAATTAAGGCTAACCAAATTCTAAATCAAAATAAAGAGATTAACACTTGATTATAATTCTAAAAACTTAAGTTTAATGCCATTTGATTATTAATATATAACTAATCAATACAAGCATTCAAAGATTCTATTATTTAGCATTTGATACAAAAATACTTAAGGCACATAAGAGATCTTTGCACGTGCCATAAAAAGACAAATTTTTAAAGTTGATTTTTACACAAAATTTTATGCAATGCTCAATTTTAACTAAATTAGGTTCAAATTTGATATAATTCAGTTCCACTAAAGTCATTAAAATGTGAAAACGGTGAAGTTTCGGCCATTTCAGCCATTTTTGGGAAATTCTAATTTTTCCTGGTCGCAACGGCGCGCTATAGTGCGCAGCAGCGCTTTTGATGCTGCGGCGCACTACAGCGGAAAATGGTGCAGTGGCATGCTGCAGCGCTTTTGATGATGCGGTGCGCTACGGTGGGATCAATCCGAGATCTGGATGCTATGGCGTGCTGCAGCGCTTTCAGGCGCTGCGGCGCGCTGTGGCGGATTAACATGCGGAAACACTGTTCAATTAATTCATTTTCTAGTTTCATATATTTTCTAGAAATGACGCTGCGGCCCGCTGTGGTGCACTGCAGCGGTCAAACTTGCAGGTTACTGTTCAATTAACTTTTCTCTTGATTTTCTATAGTTTTTCCCGAAATGATGCTGCAGCCCGCTGCGGCGCGCTGTGGCGCGTCGCAGCAATTTGCTTATAGGCCCTTATTTTAGCTTCAGAAGTGTTGTGGCGCGCTATAGCGCCCTATAACGCGCTACGGCGGATTCAGTTTGAGCTCGGGCGCTACAGCGTGCGGTAGTGCCCGACGGTGATTTCGCCTGTGTGAAAACCGAGAAGGGTCACATTTTGAGCTTAAATACTCTTAATCTAAAGCATTTTATGAGTGGTGCCATATATCAATGGAAAGGTCTTTTTGATACCTTTCCATCGATACCAAAATCGGCACAAATGAATTATCTTAACTATACGAAACATGCAGTTGAAGGCTCATGTATACGAAATAGACGAAAAACAGAGCATGCTATTTTCAAAGTAATATGATGCTTAAATGAGCCTCAATGCTTTTCAAATATAATCATGAATTTATAAATATACAAACCAGCATGATAGCAATATGAAATAGACAAGAAAGAGGAGCAAATGGGTATAAAGAGAATAAGCAAAAGAATACATTAGCCTTAAAAGAGGAAGAAAAAATCTCTATTTTTTTCAAGAACTTGAAGAGGAGCTGAACTTCTTTTTCTTTAACAAGCACACAATGAGGGAGGGAAAGAGGAGATCTCAGCTGAGCAAAATGGTAGGAGAAGTGGTTGAGGCTTCATCTTATAGGAAGATGGAAGCATGACTATGAGAGGGGATGAGGAGGTGCCCTCACATCAAGGTATGGAGTAAAAGGACTAGCCTCTCCCTTGCTTGTGATGAGGAGGCACTGAATAAGGAGCATGGTCAGCTGAATAGGAAATTAGAAAAGAGGGAAAATTATAATTTAAGGACTAAATAATTATTTATTTATTTTCTTTAATTATTTAAAAATTCAAAATTTTGAAATGCACTCCAAAAATTTTCAAAAATTCACCCCTAGTGAATTTGGGGGTGAGGAATTCAACGGTGAAGTCGGATTTTGATTTTGACGAATATTTAATTATCCTATTTTTCCGGGGTATTTATTTATATTAAAATATTCGCGAAAATTTGACGACTTCCAAATGCGTCCAAAACATCACCTCTAACTAATTTAGGAGTGACGATCACAACAGCAAAGTCGGATTCAATTTTGAGATCAAATTAAATACCTCAATTTCCTAATTAATTAAATATTAATATAATCCAAAATATTTGATTTAGCTCTGAATCGCACCAAATCTTTGGGGATTGGGTCTAATGACTCGATAAACTTAATTAATATATGGTTAAGCTAAAATTAAGCTGGATAACAATCTTGAGTTGTTACACAAGGAGTTCGTAAACACTCGGTTTGCTAAATTTTGAGATCGACAAGCTAAATGAGATGTACTAATATAGAGTCAAAATGTCATTTTCAAAATTACCTGACGAAACTTAATTTTCAACCTACCAAAATATTCCTCATTTTCTGAGTATTTTGACACATAACATAACTATGTCTAGAATATTTAAATAATTAAATATGTATTTTTCTGTAATTTCTATTAAATTTGGAATATTCCATTTAATATTCCATCTCGGCTTAACAGTTGTTTAACGATCGTTGGCCAAATCCGTTAAAATTTTTGACGGAAATGAAATATTCTGCGAATATTCTCAATAATGGCTAATGATTGTGAACGAACTAACGACCGTTGACGAACCGACCGAACCAGCTGCTACAATACCGATTACGCTACATAGAACTGGTTATACAGTAACCTGTTTGTTACAGTAAAATTACTTTTCATCATTTCCGGCGAAACTACCCATGGCACTTTGTCTTCCGCGGTAATTTCTAGCGCCATTGGACTCATCTCGTCGCGACCTACCGGTGGGAACCAAAAGCCCCATCGTCGGCTGGCTGCCGGAAACTTTTTTCGGTGAAGTTATTGTTCATGGACAACTCAATTGATGGCAAAAATTAGGTGTTTTGGACAAATTTCCCATAACGTATTTTGATGTAAGGAATTCAAATTTGCAATTAAAATTTGGATTTGAGATCAGAATAATTTTCTTATTTTTCCAAATATTAATTTAATATTAAAATATTCCGAAATTTTGACATTGTCTGATTTTACTTTAGATTTCACCGTTAGACTCCTAATGATGTCCTATTTCTAATAGAACTATGTTTAGGTCATACTTAAGCTTAATTTAGAGGGGTGAATTTTTAAGTGTTACAATAAGTGCCATATTTCATCTTTATTAGCTTAGAACCTTACAAACTTCTCAAATGTAGTAATCTTAAATTCACATTCAAAATAAGAAAAAATAATAACACTATTTTCTTGAACATGAATCGAGTAAAACATAACAACATTCTTATGTTTATGCTTTGAGGGTATAGCAACATTCTTATGAATTGAGCAATATAGCAACCAAAACACTTCTTAAAATGATTAGCTTGTACACATAATATTGAATTTGACATCTCCATCAAATTAAGGTAACATTGGAAGAAAAATTCAATGGCTAAAAGTAATAAAAAAAATACAAACTTTAATTTATTTTAAACTTAAAAAGTACGAAGGGTCAACAATTTGTTTCATCAACTCTGTTTCTTGCTCAACTGTTTCCCTTTGTTCCATAAAGAGCCGCAAACAATATCGACAACATCAATGGTCGCATTCACCTTTATTTCATCAATTATTAGACATCAACTAAAAAAACAAATAAATGCATGGCGTCTAAGCTTCTCTGGAGCCATTATGAATGAATTATGATAGAATTGGTTGCAGGATTAACGAAGTCGTGCATAGGGACAACGAGTGTTAACGAAAAAACATAGACAATTATTCTTTGCATAGAGAGGATCATCAAGGTGTTGTAGGCGTGGGACAAAAGAAAGCTAACCCGAGAAAAGACAAAGTAGTGTCACAGGACTAAGAATGCACATAAACGACTTGTCTCTCACTCCATAGACAAGTTCCAAAGTTAGGTAGTAGTTTCAATATATATCAATATAAATAATAAGATTTTAAATTTATTTATTTGTAGATTTGAATGTCTAGATATTTTAAATACAAATTATAAAGATTTGGATGATACACATGTAAAATTTACCTATACTTTACTTATAGTTATTAATATTATAATCCAAATATTTGGCACTCAAGATTAATTTGTTTCCACTTAATGTATCTAAATTAAAATAATTTAGCTATCTAGCGGGTTTAAATTGATTTAAATTTATAATATTGAATTCCTAAAATCTTCATAAAATAAGAACTAAATAATTGTCAGATTCTTAGACAATGTATTAAGAAATTCAAATAATGTGATATTTTATCAAAAATAAAATATAGAACTTTAATAATTCTATAATTAGTAAAATGGGCGACTTGAAAGCAAGCTTATACATTCGCAGCAGTAGATAAGAAGGTCCCACTAGGTATATATATTAACTGAGTATTTGAACTAGAAAAAATCAAACCTGGATTGTGAACATAAAGAAGAGATCGCCAATACTATTCTTACACCATCAAAGAAAGAAAATTGTTGATAGGAATGCGTGCTTTCGAACCGGCGCCTTCGTTTGTCTTCATTCGTCTCGCCTTCTCGTCTGAATTTGGTGGAGAATTAACGGCTTCTTCTCTTCCTCTTGCTCACGTCTGATCGAATTCAGCCGGCGATCTCTGACTGTGGCATAATTTTTTGGTTTTTTCAAGGTGTGCGTGGTGCCGATCCTATTTGCATTTATAGATTATTTAACTTCATCGGGAAGCGTAATCTATGCTGTTTGATTCACAGCGAGGAGTTGTCTTGCTGGAATTAGGGTTTTGATCATATATCTCTCGTATCTTCAGTAGATGAGCTCGAATGGTGTAATATGGAAAAATGAATTACTCTCCGGGGTTTCAAGTGATGTGCTATTTTGAGCGGTGGATAGATTGTAGTTGTTGATGTCATCATCGTACGTATTGTTGCGCATTAGGTCAGTTCTGTGTGGATGGAAGTAGCTGAATTGGGCGGAGAATTTTGGGGATTTATCCACGTTTTGGCGTGAAAAACTATGAAGCTTTGTGTACCGAAGGGAGATATTTATTACGATGTTATAGTAGATTGAACTTCAGATTGTCAGTCAATATTTGCGTATTTTCAATTATGTTGCGCATTTAACCTTTTTAACGCTGTTACTTTTACCGTAGTGGGATAAGGCTGATTGATATGTTGGCGGCTTAGCTCATTTATTTAGAGCACTATTAACTGATGTTTTCTGGGGATTTACCTGCCCAAATGCTTAGCTTTTTGCTCCATTTATTACCTTTCATTGTGAAAACAGTTATTTTTAGCAATTGGATTGGGTAGAACCATTTCTTATCATCTTGAGTGTAATTTACCTCGATAAAAGAAAATTGTGTCAAGATATTACACGAATGAAAAGACATTACTTGTGCATCAATAGTGTAGTTGCATGAGCAAAAAGTATGTTATAAATTTGTAGATACTTATTTTACTAGCATTGTCGTAGTTTTATTAGTCTATCTTTACTTTTTATATAAACTTTGGATTTTGATAAAATGCCGTGCAGTATTAATTTATGGCCACCGGAGTTAAAGTTTGTCAGATATCTTGTTCCATCTTGAAAGAAGCTATTTGCTGATTTCATCCCAAAGTTGAGGAGGATCTCAATATATTTTATCAACTCAGTGAAACAAACTGTTGGACTATGTTGTTCTGTGTCTCTTGTTTGCGTCATTTATATCTTTATTGCTACAGTTTACTGTTCACATAATGCAGCAATGGGCATATATCTCAGTACTCCCAAAACTGACAAATTTTCCGAAGATGGGGAGAATAACCGAGTTAGATATGGCTTGTCTTCTATGCAAGGGTGGCGTGCAACAATGGAAGATGCAGTTAAGTGCAACTGCTAACTTCCCTTTTTTTAATTTTTTATATGTTGTAGTTCTAAGATACGATGAAGCTGCCAAAGAGTTTTTTGTAGTTCTTAGTAATATTCAAAACAATTATGCCATTAGTATTTTCATGTACATGAGTATAGCTGTTGAACCAAAGATAGTAGCTTTGGAGTTTGAAATTAAGTTGACAACTGCATTTTGCAAATTGCTCAGCTTGCCTACGTAATATTTATGCCATCAATTCAAATGAAGCTTCCTTATAACATTGTTATGTTACATTTAGTTCAGTAAATTCATTCTGAACAAATTTTAAGTTATTTGTATATAAAATCAACTAGGAATCTTTCTTAAATAGTATCATAATTTTTAGACTTGTTACCACCTACATTTTTTGTGTTATGATAACCCATATTGCTAGAACTATTGATCTAACCATTTAGTGTTGTTCCTCTAGTTCTTAAGATAGGATTGCTCAATGTACTGCAAGGCAAAAAGTAATACCTTGTCAAAGACATACCCAAAGAATGCAATTATGGATAGGTTTTGTTTGATTATAATACAATCAACGATCAATGGTTGTTTAAAAATATGTTTTTAGAACTATTCATTTAAAAAATATAGTCCAATATATTTATGATATCAGAGATTGTAACTCATGACTTCTTGAAATCATTCTATCAATCTCAATGAATACTGGCCATATCCACAAGCACCATTGTATAAGAACCTTGCATTTTAGCCCGCCCCTTTAGCTGGCCCCTAGTTCTTTCTTCATATTCTCCTCCACCTCACTATGAAGAGGGGAGGTTCCTTGTTTTTTGTTAGGGCACAATTGACAAGCGGAACAAAAAAAGGTATGCACACATATCAAATTCAAAGCATAAAGAACACAAAAGCTTACTTTAAAAATTCAAATGGCAAAAATCATGGGCAAGCAGGATATCAACTTGACTAGAATGAAAAGGAGATAAAGAAGATATCGATGAGGTGCCTTAAGCTCTACAACAACAACAAAACCGAGCCTTAATGCCACTAGTTGGGGTTAGTTATATGAATCCTTATTTCCATTATGCATGATCTAATATAAGTCCTTCCTTAAGTTTCAAATAAAGAAGATCCTTTCTAATGGTTTCTCACGACATCTTTTTTTGGTTTTCATCTTCCTATTTTTGTATTGCAAAATTCATAAACTCAATTTTTCTAATATATTGACAAAACCATCTAAGTTAACATTTTCTAATCTTATCCACTATGGGAGCCACTCCAACCTTGCTACAGATAAACTATATCTTATTATATCCTTACAAGTATACCCACTGATCCAACTAAGCATCCTCATTTCTATAACACTTATTTTATCAGTAAGTTTTCTATTTGTTGGCTAGCATTCAACCCCATACAACATAGCTGGCTGTATATCTGCTTTATAAAGTTTTTCCTTAATTTGAGTGAAATTTTTCGATCGCATGACATTTCAAAAGAGCTTTGCCATTTTATCCAACTAGCTTGGATCCTATTAATCACATCGCTCTTAATTTTAATACTATTTTGAATAATTGAACAAATATATTTGAACCTCTCTCTTTTCTTGATCACATTGCTCTCAATTATTATGCCATTGAGATTCGGGCTTTCAATGCAGTTCAATTTAAATTTCATATATTCTGTTTTAGATCTACTAAGAAGAAAGCCTTTAACTTTTAAAAACTTCTTTATTACTCAAATTTTGCTTTAGCTTCATAGTTTTATCAATTAATAGATTATCATCTATAAATAACATGCGCCAAGGATCCTCTTCTTGAATTTGCTCAGTAAGAGCATCTATAGCTAAAGAAAAAAGTTATGACTGAGAGTCGAGCCTTGATGTAATCTAATAATAATAAAAAATATTAGACAAGTCATCTTGTGATTGAACACTTGTTACAACCTCATTATACATATATTTAATAACATTATTATATGCAACACAAATCCCATTTCTCTTCGAAGCTCACCAAAGAACTTTTTGTTATAAAAGGATGCAATAAACACGATGGCTTTTCGCTGGTGTTACAAAGTAAAATCGCAAAATATAAATCAACACAAGCAAGAAATAAACCATAACACAAAATAATCACAGCACAAACCAAAAAATCATCTAAAGACAAATATTTACGTGGAAAACTCTCAAATAAAAAAAATCAAGGAGCCACACCACCAAAGAAAATCTACTATGAAGGATAATAAAGTTACAGAGTTACAGAGAGTATCACCGTCACAAAAATAAGAAAGATCTGCTCTTCCAAAGCCTTCTGATCATCTTCTTCGCCTTCTGAAAAATCTTGCTCTCACTCTAGGGTAGGAGAATGCAAACAACAGCCACAACCACCATTGGATTAGGGTTAACATATAAAATATCCTTAACATGTTTTCTTAAATACCCAAGCCCCAAATAGGCACCAAAAGACTCAAAGTACCCCTAAAATTGCTTAGGGTACCACCAAAACCTGTTCCAGAGTTTTCACGGGTGCTTGGACGCCCCAGACTTGGTATGGCCTGCTCGACGGGGGCCTGGGCACCTTTGCCTTTGCTGACAGATGCATGGGCTTCGTTTTCCAGGCGCTGGGGCGCCTGGCCCTCGGGTCCATGGGCTGCAGGGGGTGCTGGGGGCAATTCCTGAATTGTTCCCGACTTGTCCCGGAACACTCCAAAACCTCTCGAAAACTCACCGGAACTTCATTGGCACCTTTATGAATGATCAAAATGGTCTTCACATCCCAACAATCTTCCACTTGGAGACCTATTGGGATCATTCCACCATTAACCTTGGATCTTCTTCAACCTTATTTTCATACTTGCGAAAGGACGTGGTGTGGCTCACCCCTCCCTCTTATCATGTACCGAGGCCAACTGAAGTAGCACATAGTTTCAGTTTCTCTACTATTACAGTCTTTGTAAGCATGTTAGTTGTATTCTTTGATGTGTGAATCTTCTCTAATACCAATTGATCGTCTTCCAACAGTGTCTGGATGAAATTGTATCTCAATTGAATATGTTTCGTCCTGGCATGAAATGTTGTGTTCTTAGCGAGATGGATGGCTTCATACTGTCACTATGCAGTTTCACATCCTCTTGCTCCTTGCCCAACTCAACCAAAAAGCTCTTCAACCAAATCATCATTTTACTTGCCTCAATGATGGCGACATTCTTCGATTCAGTAGTAGATAAGGCAACTATAGTTTGTAGCCTGGAGATCCAGCTCACCGCAGCACTGCCCAATGTAAACACATATCCTGTAATGCTCCTCTTGCTATCAATATCTTCAGCTAAATTAGAGTCTACATATTAGTGTAGCTCTATATTATATTTCCCAAAGTAAAGTGCTTTGTCCGCTGTGCCTCTTAGATATCTGAGTATCAACTTGACAGCCTCCCAGTGGTGCTTCCCCAAGTTACTCATGAATTTGTTGACCACTCCCACAGAATGTGCTATATTCAGTCTCGTGCAGGTTATGTCATACATCAAGCTTTTGACTGCTAAAGCACAAGGAACCATTTTCATTTGTTTTTTCTTCGCTTAGTCTTTGGCATCTAATCATTTGACAGATTGAAGTGACTTGCAAGGGGTGCAAATTGGAATTGCCTCATTCATGTTGAATCTTTTTAGCACTTTATCAACATATTCTGCTTAAGATAGCTTCAGTATTCCTTCACTTCTCTCCCTATTGATCATCATCCGAGTATCTGCTTTGCCGGCCCCAAGTCTTTCATGTCAAACTTCTTTGACAATTGCTTCTTCAATCTCCTGATTTCATATCAAATCCAATAATTAGCATGCCATTTACGTACAATAGTAGAATAATATATGAAATATAAAATTTCTTTATACAATAGCAATGATCCGCCGGTATCTCAAGTACCCTGTGTCAGGCATAAACTTGTCAAATCTTCTCTACTGTTGTCTTGGTGCTTGCTTCAAGCCGTATAGGATTTTCTTGAGCTTGCAAACTAGCTCTTTTTTCCCTTTGGTCACAAACTCCTGCGATTGCATTATGTACAGTTCCTCCTCCAGATCACCACGTAGAAAGGCAGTCTTTACGTCCATCTTCTCTAGATGCATATTTTCCATTGCCACAATATTCAATACTACTCTGATAGTAGTCATCTTCACTATTAGAGCCAAGATCTCACTGTAATCTACTTCTTGCTTCTGTTGGAACCCGTTTATTACAAGCCTCGCCTTGTAGCGATTGCTACCATTAGGCTCTTGCTTCAACCTGTAAACTCACTTGTTGTAAAGAGTCTTCTTCCAAGCTGGTAGAGCAGCCAACTCTCACGTCTCATTTGACACGAGTGATTTCATCTCATCATCCATGGCTAGCTCTCACTTGTTTGAGTCGCGCACTTACAATGCCTCTTCATAACACTTTGGTTCACCACCATCTATTAGCAACATATAAAACAATGAAGGAGAATACCTTTCTTATGGTCTAATGATTATGGTAGATCTTCTCAGTTCAGTAGCAGATATCTGAGGAATTGTTTACCCTTTGTCATCATGAGCATTTTGCTGTACCTGCTCATTGCTGTCTTCCACTTCAAAGTACTTTGATGCATTATCTGTTGGACTCCATTCTGGTCCTTGTACGTCTCATTCTCATTGAATGTGACATTCCTGTTTCTGATGATTTTTCTATTATGATAATCCAGAATATCCAAATTCTTCGACTCAATAACCTATAAAGGTGCATATGATTACTTTTGAATCAAGCTTGCTTTTGGAATCTGCATCGAGGCGTACATAAGATGAGCAGTCAAATATGTTCAAATGATTTAATTTCACCCCTTTCTTGCTCCATGCTTCATCGGGTATTTCTTCTTTCAAAGGAACTGACGACCCCCGGTTGATCAGATAAGCTGATGTGTTGACCGCCTCTGCCTGTCATCTCCCAAGTAGACTTTGCCCAAATCACCTTTGATGTAATTTTTGAACGCATACCTGCTTGGAGTTGCATTGGAATGAAGTGCCCGAATTAACAACCTATGATTTAGTGCTAACAAGTGATAGGATCAAAGCATCATGATCTTCCTTCGCTGAAATATTCACTGAGGTCTTATCCTTTCCGCCTCTTGACTTCTTTAAGATAGGGCAATTTTTCTTGAAGTCTTTTGATTTTCAATAATTCCAGCAATCAAACTTTACTTTTCCGGGTCTTGATTTTTCGCACTTTGACTTGAACTTGTTCCTGTTGGATCTTCGATTTACACTTCTTCCTCTAGTTTCAACATTTAAGGCTGAACTTGACGCTTCACCGTTCGACCTCTTCCGAACCTCTTCACTCAACACCAGCTCAACTATATCGTTGAAATTCAACTTAGCATTTTCTAATGAATTACTTACAATAGTAACTAGACCATCCCAGCTATCGGGCAACGAAAATAACAATAACAAAGCTCGCACATCACCATCAAACTTGATGTCCACTGAGCTCAACTAGCTTGTAACAATGTTGAAGTCGTTCAGATGTTCCATCACTGAATCACCATTTGAAATATTAATATTTCATTAAGAAAACTTTCTTAGAAACTGAAGGCTTCTCATATATTCGCATCAAGACTGCCATGAGATTTATAGTAGTTTTCTCATTTACAATGTTAAATGCGACTGAAGAAGATATTGACAGGCAAATCAAACCCAAAGTCGTTCTGTCCATAACTTCCTTATCCTCATCCGTCATGGTTTCAGGTTTCTTCTTGGCTCCTTCGAGTGGTAAGTACAAGTTCTGGTAAAGTAACTCCTCAATTTGTATTTTCCAGAAGGCAAAGTTTGTGCCATTAAACTTCTCTATTTTGTGTCTCATTTCGTCGGCCATTGCTTCCACTCAAATGACAAATCCTAGAACTTTTCTCTGTTACCACTTGTTATAGAGGGTGTAATAAATACACCGGATTTTCGTTGGTGTTACCAAAGCAAAATCGCAAATATAAACCAACACAAGCAATAAATAAATAACAGTACAAAATAATCACAACATAAACCACAAAATCATCCAAAGATAAAGATTTCTGCTAAAATCTCAAGAATGAGAAACATCACAGAGCCACACCACCAAAAAAATTCACTATAAATTATAATAAAGTTACATAGTTGTAGAGAGCATCACCATCACAAGAACAAGAAGGATCTGCGACTTCCAAAGCCTCCCAATCAACTTCTTCTCCTGAAAAATCCTGCTCTTACTCTAAGGTCGGAGAATGCAAACAACAGCCATAAGCACCAATGAACTTGGGTTAGTATAGAAAATATCCTAACATGTTTTTTTAAATACCCAAGCTCCAAATGGACACCAAAAGACCCAAAATACCCTTAAAATTGCTTAGGGTACCACCCAAACTCGCGACAATTCCGTGGGAGCCTGGGCGCCCCAGGTTTTGTTTGGCCTACTCCACGGGCGCTTGGGCGCCTTTGCCTCTGTCTGGAAGGCGCCTGGGCGCCTTTGTCTCTGCCTGGCAGGTGCCTGGGCTTCAGTTTCCCAGGCGCTGGGGCGTGCATGGGCACCTGGCCCTCGGGTCCATGGATTGCAGGGCGCGTCGGAGAGCCCAAATTGCTCCCGACTTGTCTCATAACATCCCAGGATCTCTCAAAAACCCACAAGAACTTTATTGGCACCTCCATGGATGATCAAAATGGTTTCCACACCCCAATACTTTTTTGGTACTCTATTATAAGTTTTTTCAAGATCAATAAAAATTAAATGAGTATATTCTTTTCTTTCTCTAAATTTTATTAATCAAACCTCTTAATACATGTATCACATTTATAGTAGATCTACCTAATATAAAATCAAATTGATTTTGAGAAATACAAGTATTTATTAGTAATATATATTTATTTACTCTCTCCCAAAATTTTAACGTATGACACATTAACTTGATTTCTCTAGAATTTGCACAATTTTACGCACCATTTTTATTCTTTTAAATAGGCATAACAATACTCTTTCTTCACTCATTTAACATCTTTTGGTCTTTAAAATAATATTCACTAACTTGGCAAGCCAAGAAATTACTCTCACTTCAAAATTTCCATACATCGGTAGGAACATCATCTAATTCTACCATTTTTTTGTTACTCATTCTCTTTAAAGCATTTTACTCTCTTAGTTAAGTATAGTTGATACTATTCTTTAAAGTATTAAACTCACTTATATTAATTGAATTGACACAATCTTTATTAAAATATTAAAATAATCATTCATCTCTGTTAAATATTTTCATCCTTTAAAAGAGTTTTTTTGTCATTATTGTTATTATATTTTACATTAATCAAATTTTTAATTCTTTTATCTTTTAATTTGGCTAGCTTATATATGTCTCTTTTTCTTAGTAGTTTTTAATTTACTATTTGTATTCTCAAATGTTGTACTCTTTTAGCATCACGAATTGCTGTTTTGGATTTACAGTATGTTAGTTTATATTTCTCATCCAACTTTCTTCAATCTTACATTTAGACTATTCTTTCTAACATATTTTTTATCTTTAATTTTAATTAAATATTTTTTTTACCACCATGCTTCTTTATTATTTGGTCATCTTCCTTTTGATTCACGAAGTAAACTTTTTGCTATATTGCGACTATAACTAGCAACTGAATTTCCCACTGTATAACTTTTAAAATTTTACACTTTAAAATATCTATATTAGCATTCTTAAGATTTTTCCATCTAGTTTTAGGACATTTTAGATTTAGTATTTTTTTGTTGCCCCTTATTTTAAAATTCAAAACTAATAAACGATGCTGGGTTGTCAAACAATTATTTGAAATAATCTTATAATTCATACATTATAAACAATTTTTTTCTTAAGAGAAAATAATCAATCTGAGTTCTTAAAGCGTCATTTTTATAAGTGATAATTTGTTCATTCTTATTTTTAAAGTAAGTGTTAGCAATCACAAGATTATAAGTTAGTTGAACTCTAAAATCATTATTCATTCTTCGTTAATCTCTTCAAAATTAAAATCATATTGAATATTATTAAATTGTTTAATGACCTTTTCAATATGTTCATTTAAATCACCTCCTAAAAAAATTTCTTCTTTTTAGGTATATATTGAACAAGTTATTCTAATCATGCTAAATATTTTTTTATGCATATTCAAATCTTATTTGAGGCGCATAAACACTTGCAATAGTAAAATTTATTTCATTAATTATAAATTTTTAGGATATAATTTTATTTTCCAAGTTTTTAACTTCCACTACATTATCTCTTAAATTCTTATTTAGAATAATTACCCACAGTGTTACGATGGCAATTCTTACATGAGTATCAAAATTTAAAGTTTAAAATATTAATTTCTATTATTTTCTCTCTCCCATTTAGTTTTTTGAAAGCACAATATATTAATCATCATAGTTATTGCTAGTGACAGGGCCAATATTTCAAACTAACTAATCTTAAATTAGACTTATATATTAACTTCTTTACCTGCATTCATCCGTAATATGGGAACCCTTGTTTATTTTGCACTATGCCCAGTTGCTGGTGTAACGGCCTTTGCACACTTTCACTATATTTAGGCAATGCAATCACCCTTCACTACATTGTTTGATATGGATTTAAAATCAATTGTAATAAGTTTTATTGATCTAAATTTGCAAACAAGTTGATACCAACCAAAATTATCTTTTAACTGTGTTGAATTAGAATTTTTGTACTACTTGCTCTACCTAATCCCCATTCATCCAGTTCTTTAAACTCTTACCATGGATATATTGCATATGACATTATCGTTCCACAACCAAAATATTAGCCATTCTTCTGTAATTCGGCTTGGGCTTAAGCAAAAGCTTTTATAAAAAGTTATTAGGCATCCAACATTGCAGTATAACTTTGGTTGATAAAAGGGGTTTCACGCTACTACAAGAGCTTTAGTGTTGTTGAGCTTCCTTGACTAAGACAAACAAACTTTTCTATACTAAATATGAAGGAAAATTAAAGGAAATTAATTTTTCTTAATTAAAGAAAAATTAAAAGAAATTAAGTTTCCTTAATTGAAAAAAAATTAAAGAAAATTATTTTTTTTATATATAATTAAATCTCTCAATTATGGCATTAATAACGTGCCGCATTAATAACTTCCATTTCAGGAATTATGGTGGTCGAATTTGGAAGTTTTCCTTAGGCCCTTTTAATACCGTAATTATTGAGATTGAGAATTTGTAACTCTTGAGAATCAATAATGGCTTATAAATAGGCTTTGATATTCAAGTTAATAAGTAGAGAAAAAGAAATCTCCAAGAGAAAGGTTTTGTAAGGGTTCTCTAACCCTAAAATCATTTGTATTCCTCTCTGATTTTAGTAAAACTTTGTTCTCCTCCCCATGGACGTAGGTGTGATCACCGAACCACGTAAATTTTTCTTGTGTCTGTGATTATTTTGTAAGTTCGATTTTCTTGCTTTAATTTTTGGTTTCTCAATGCTTGTTCAAGTTTCTTTTTGTTCCGTTTTTGGTTTAAACCCTATTGAGCTCAACAAAATATACTTCGTAGTACTTAAAAGTGAGTCAATTTAATTACCTCTTAACTAGAAGATATAAAAACACACCAAAAATAGAGATTAAAATGTCTTGAACACATTGAAAATGCGTTTGTAATTTGATGCCATAGGCCATATTTTTCAGCTAGAATAAAATTAGGGAAACCTGTCACTAGAACTCTGAGTGAGCTAAAATCTAAATTATGGTGTTATTTATAATATTGTCAATAAGTATTATTACAGTTCATTAACTAACCATAATTTGAATCTTACTTGCACCATGGTTGTGATATTTCGCTTTGAAGAACTGTTTAATATTTTAATTGACAAGATTTTGCTCTTAACAATGACTATCATTCGTATTCTACAATTAATGAAACTTAACAACAAATTTCTAAACAAGCACCACATAAAAGTATCATAACACATATGATAGAACTGTTTATTGTATTGGATTGACAATTTCCTATTAGAGTGCTACTATGCTATCCAATGATCTCCCAATAACCTCCCAAAAGTGAAGGGTGGATGCCATATGTAACTTTATGATTAGCCAATGCACTTTTGCTTACGGACCCATTGGAATAAAAAATCTTGTCTCTTATTTTTTGGAGGTTTGGAGGGCATTTTTGGAGGGTATGATATTATTTTTCTTTCGATCTAATGCTTCGTGAACTGTTTAGCTAACTCATAATGCAGCAGCTGTCATCACTTCATGCCAGCAGATCAACCCAAAGGAGCTCATGCAGATGCTACACAAATTGCACATGCTATCCATGTGGCATGCCATGTGTCAATGCCACATTGAGTGCAGATCTAACTTTTACAGTCTAATGCTTGTGCTATGCACATTACTAGCTAATGATATATCATCTACTAGTACTGGTTGATTAATGAGATCAATCAATCATTTCCACAATGCACCCAGAAAGTGCCACATGACACAGGTCTTGTCAATGCCACAGTAGCTCATTATTGATCAGAATTGAAGGAATTATTGAAGTATCCACAAAAGTTTTAGAAATATAAGGAAATACCTAGATAACCCAAAATAATCACTGATATTTACTTAAATGTTACAAATTTTTCCTAAGGTCTTGCTTTAAAAACTCTTTTACCCTTGGAAAAGTATGTGCCTTGTTGAAGTTTTCTCCATCTAGCCCTGAAATTTAGTAGTCCTATTTTTATCCTGTATGCTTCGGTTGTATTTCATTTTCAGAAGAATGCAATTCTTGTTTCTTACATTGTTGCGTTATGTTTCCTTTAGCATGCTACCATTCCTGATCTTGATGACCACACATCGTTCTTTGGTGTTTATGATGGTCATGGAGGTATGTTTTTGGCTCATTTAATACTTTTTTGTTTATCATATATCCTAGCCTTTTTTGTTATTTTACATCTTACCAATCAATTGATTTTCTCTATTTGTACTTGTGTTTTAGCCTTAGCCTTTTCTTACTCAAAATGCATGTTTATGATAGATCACGCTTAAACATCGGTTGAAATAATAATACAACTTACGTTTGCTTTGCAAAATTTCATATATTTAAATTTAAAAGGCATTTGCTTCATTCACATCAAGCCATTTACTTCATTCACATCAAGCCATTTTCTCAGTGAATTTGCTTCACAAAATAACTTAACAGAGATATTTTGATTGTACATAGCAAAGACTTTTCTGTCAACCAAACAATTCTAATTTGGTGCCGTAATGCAAAATCTAATTGCACAAGAGGAAATAGGCATGATGCGAGTGACTTCAAAAATATTTAATGTGGCAACATACAAAAGAAAATTTGCAGATTTTTGGATCAATACAATTACTTTCAAATCTCATGAAACAAAAATGTATATGAAATTTGTCTCCCAAAAAACATAATTGCCATGAATTTATGAATTTACTTATATGAAATGCAAATTGCTAATAATCTCACTGCACATTCTATTTTTAAGCACATATAGTTTGTTACCTCGGACAGTGGTGGAGTTAGGGGGCGGGGCTACATGGTACATGCCCTATAAATAAATCCACATAAATAGGGGGTAGTGCCTTATTAATTTTAAAAATATAGAATATTAAGTTTATTAAATATGAGCATAAATAATAATTATATCCCCATGTATTTAAATTTAAATACTTTATTTGTTTTGGTTAAATTGTACTCCTAAAACAAATTTTTTTGGTTCCACCTTGGCCTTAACTATATGCCAATAACTTCAATTTGCTTATATGTCCATTTTAAGACAATTACATAAAGTTGATGTTATTTCTAGTTATGCATAGCCCACTTTAATTGGATATCAGCAGCATTTTAGTTGAAATAGTAATCTTAGGTGACATTAAGATTGTAGGTATCATTGCAAATTTTCAAGATTTGATCATATTTTCATCTTTGTTTGGGGAACCCATTTAATAACACTGTATAAGCAAACATTGACCATTGCAATGTTCAATAGATTAATTCAAAATTTGTAATAAAATAATTGAAATACTGATCTTGATTTGTATTCATTGTTCCACAATATTGGTAAAATTGTTACTTTAGTGTACTCATGATTATAAGATACTTTTCATTTATAAAATAATTTTATATGATATTATCATCACTTGGAATTTGTATTATTCATTTGAATTTACATTACGATTTGATGATTTATGTTATCAACATTCTCTTTTTTGGTGCAAGAATATAATGCGGTTGTATGTGTATAATTGATATAAATGATTATCTTTTAAATCTGGTAAACAAAATCAAAGTATCAATATATTTTAAAAAAAATTGTAGTGGAGGATCATCATAGAAATAATGTAGATATTTAAGGATCAAATATAGCGTAATATTTTCGTTACTTATAACCTGAATTAATTCTCTTTCAACTTGCATTCGGATTTGATGATTATATAATTAACATTCTCACTTTTCTTGCAAATATACAATGTACAATATGCATGAGTAATCCAACTTTATTATATTTTAAGTTGGGGTAAACAAAATCAATCAACATATCAGTATGCTTCTAGAAAATTTGTGATAGCATACCATTTGGTATGGAGATTTAATTAGCTATTGACAACCCCTTCAAAATATTCACCCTAAACTTTCTTCTTGTCTAACATTTTGCCATTATATAAACACTTGTATGTTCGTGGATGGAAAATTTTCAATATCTTTAAATGTGTTGTGTTATCATACAACCACAGTATCCTCTCGTTCACCTAATGCAATCTATAATGCGTGTCTAAATTTTTTACCAAGTACATATATTTTTCCTCCAAACACTCATTCATTTGATTCCTTATATTTAATTTTTATAATGTCTTGTAAGATAATATTCAGTGCCTCAAATGCTTACGGATGCCTACTAGGTGCTTTATTTAAATATTAATTACATGATTTGCAATAATTTAGAAATCTTAGATTGATGTGAAATGGCACACATTATCATTTGATTTAGATGAAGCCGTCCTTTAAGTAAAGGAAGCAGTAATTTCAGAAGATGTGAAAATAATAATAATAATTTTTCAGAGTGTTCTTATGCTAGCTATAATTGTCTTATAAATCCAAGGTTTTATGTGTTGCCACTATTTCTACAAATGAACCGGCTTTCATCTTGGTGTAAATAGTGTTGTTATTGGTTTAATAATGGATGGAACCTATAAAACTATTCTCAAAAAGCAACGTCTTAGTCCAAAATCAAGTGATAATGCATGTTTAAAACTACTTTAGTATTTGACATAATCATTGCAGTTAAATAGCAAAGCAATCTTATATTACAATTTAAAATCATTCCAAGCTGAGGAAGTGTTATTTTTTCTTGATACTCATCAATAGCATTAACATCATCCTGTTATTTCATCTATTTATAAAAATTATTTTTTGTTAAATGCATCTTAAATTATTATTATGTTAAATGCATCTTTAACATCATTCTGTAGAAGAAGCAGAGTCCGTCGATTTGCGAAAAGGAGCTCTCCCAGTCGGTCAAATGGGATCCTGTTCATTAGCTCGTGCGCCAGCATTATCTGCCTCCCGTAGTACCAGGAGAACATCACTAATGAAAATGGTCGGGCCAGCAGGTTGCGGAACGAGAAGGATAGGCGGATGACTCTTTAAAATTTTAGGGACTAATTTGATAAAATTAAAATTATAGGGACTAATTTGAGACAAAAGCCAAATTATAGGGATTAAGAATCACTTTTCCCTAATTTTTTTGAAAGAGTACTCTAAAGCGTATTCATGCATTATCATACAGACTGTTTGATAATTTCTTAAGTTGACTTCATTTCCAACTTCAAATGTACATCGAATTTCGTCATCCATTGAATATTAGCTACTTATTTCCTTAAGTGCATTTTTTTTTAACTATTTTGTTTTTTTCCTTACTTTCACATGTCAAATTAACCCCATTATTAACACATTCATATTTATTAATTCAACCCATAGATTATTTACATATAGTTTAGTGCCTGTTTGGTTTGCTGTAAGTGATTCTCTAGGTTAATTCAATTACAGTGTAGTTGAATTTTAGGTAACATAAATATAATTTTGAATGCTTAAAAGTTTTAAAATGTAATTAGATTTTGATATTTGCTTGGGTGCAAACTAAAAATCATTTTAAAAATCTTTTATTCTTTGTGCAGTCTGCATGATCTGTATGACGGCCAACGAGCTAGCAAAGCTCCATGATGGCCTGTGAGGCCGATGATGGTCGGTAAGGCCCCGATAAGGACCAGTTTGGGCCTTGGAGTGTCAATGAGGGCTAGATGTTCGATATGATATAGGATATCTTTGGAGGGTTAGAGGGCCGTCAGTGCGGATATACAGCTGGTGCTAGCGTGGAAAGGCCGGGGCTAATGTGGGAAGGCTGGAGTCATGAGCTTTGAAATTCTCTTAGTGCGTGAGTTTAAAGTAATTAAAATCCATCTGATTTGGGCAAATGTTGGTTACACCAAAATTGCCTAATTGGGGGGGCATTGCAATTTCATTACTTGAAATCAAACGTATGCAGTTTGCAATTCCTTAGATTTCAGTTATTTTATACTCAAATTACAGCAAGTGGAACAGCTCCTTAGAAAGAAATTATTAGCTAACACAAATATTTACTTGTCGACGTTGAATTACACTTCATTTCATGTATTTGCTAATGGTAAAAATTAGAAGTTAATCCATCAATTTAATATTCTATGTTCCGTTTGAAAAATATGGGCTAAAACTAAAGTTAATTAATATATTAACTAAACAATGCATACCACCAAAGTTAGCACTGAAAATAAGATTTATAAGTCAATTATACATTGATTTTTAAACTTTAAAACATAATCATTTTAACTTATTAAACACATCCTTGCCAAGAAAGCTTGATTTCTGGCTCTTCATTGATTGTAAGTGCACTAAAACTGCGGTTCTATTTTAACAAATAATCAGTTGAATAGAAATTGTTATTGCTCTAGTTAATAAATTTAAGGTTTAAAATATATTGACATAAAAAATGTTGAAAGCTAATTTAAAGATGGTTTTATTTGGGAAATTCGATTCAAAACTTAGCTCAATAATATTGTTATTATCAAAAAGGAAATATTATATGGAGAAGTGTCTCTTAAAAAAGTTGTGCATAAAAGATTTATACCATTTATTAAATATAGCTAACCTGATAAATTTCACTGTTCTTCACAGGACATTAATTTCTTAGATGTCTACTCAAAATGCCGTTAAGGTGGATCTTCGAGATGAGGGTAAGATTACAAGTATAAGACTATAGTATTTATTGCTATGTAGTAATGTCCACAAGAAGGTACTATGCTCGATACTGTTAAATAATATCGTATACAGCCTATTATGTCTTCATATGGAGCATGGATTTTATAGTCATTCTTTTTTGTCTTGTGCTAGAGAAGATATGTTATAGATTTTGTAGATTAACTTAGCAACTATGTATTGGCAGTGGTCTTTGCCAAAATGATAGCTTAGACAATGATTAGATTCATTATGGAGTAAGTTTTTTGAGATTTAGTCTACCCTTCATAATAATCATTGATAATAGATCATAAGTTCTTAAGGAACTGCTAGAAGTCATGGACATAAGCAATGTTCAGCTTATACTTATATTAGTCCCTTTTCAAACAATAGGTCAATTCGAGTTGACATACAAAATCATCATCCAACTTCTTGGGAGAAGATTGAATGATTGAGCGGGAAGTTGGGTTGATGGTCCATTTAATGTGCTCTGGACTTATCAAGCAATTTTTAACTTGAATGTTACTGAACTTGTTCATGATCGTTGCTTTGAGGTGCTTGGTCACCACATTCATCAAAAGTCTAAAAAAAGTAGTTCAATTGTCATTTATTTTAAGAAGTCATTCATAAAATATATGCCAACCTTCTTTGAAATTTAAAATGTTGAGTATCAATTTTGGCTGTACAAGTGACAACAACCTTTTGATAGCAAATTTAATAATATACTGATCAACCAACTCAAATACTTTGTTAGCCATCTTGTATGAGTTTGGGCATAATTTGTTATTGCCTGATATGACTCAAAAAAGAGAAACTATATCCCTACTTAAAAATCAAAGAATAATGCACATCATCTATGAAGAGATGTACACATGTTTGGTCGACAATTTGAATTTAATATTTATTGAGATTGTACTAATTGAAGAATTTTTCTAAATGCATCGTTGTAAAGTTTGCACTCATACTTTTGAAGCTACTTCAACTCTTTTAAAAATTTCATTGAACCTCTTGGAAGATTAAAATCACTATGAATGAAAGAAAAGGAAACACTAGGGTATATTAGAAGCTCCGGGAAAGAATGAACACAAGATGTCAAACTGATAAAAAGAAATTCTTGTTGAAACATCATCGCTGAATCTGGTGGCGTGTGTTTATAATTGCCTTAATCACCAAAAAGTTTGGTGTTTAAAGTGAAAATTTGGCAAAAATAAAATTTAAAATAAATTGGTGTTTAATTGCTTGACCACCAAGTTGGTTATCCATTATAACCTGGCTATTCAACTAATTATCATTACTTAGAAACAAAGCTAATAATTATATCCAAGTTCTAGTTTGACTTGTGAAAATCTAAGCCTGCATATGGCTCTAGAATCATCTTATCTCTCATTATAATATTTTTTCTCAAAATTGACCTTCAAATCAATGACTTCTCATTTTAAGTTTGACTTCTATTACCTAGATATATACCATCATAATTCTAAATAAGTTTAGGTAATATAAATGGTGCCAAGTGACAACTATTAAAGGTAAACGAAATTTTTTTTCATTACATGGATATACATATGAGGAGCATTAAAAATAAAGTGTTCAGTATAAAAGAAAGTTGCAAGAAGCACAAATTACAATACAAAATATAAACAGCAAAATAAAAAAAATTAAACTATTGATTAGCTAGCTGTTATTATCTACTCTTGCAACTAGGATCTTGATCAAAAGTCCTTATATTTTTGAAAAATCTCTCTTTTGGTTTAGCAAAGTATTTGGCTCTAAGAATTTGAGTTTTCTGATCACCACAAACAAAATCTAGGATTTGATTTGCATCCAATGGAATTGCTCCAATTTCTACAAAAGTATGGATCAAAAGTACACCAACGTTCTGTTTTATGGAAGGAAACACATACCTGGCTTATGGGTTGGTTATCCGTATGCACTATTGAATTCTTTTCAATTGGTCTTCCAATTTTTTTGAACTTAATCTGCTTAGTTGTAAATTTGAGGCATGATCAGTTTTAAAGACTTTAAATTAACTAGTTACAACACAACTTTATTTGTATAATTTGCTCTGTCAGTTGGGTACTACTGCTCAAACATTTTGATATCATCAAACGTCTTCACTTAAGTGTTTGTTTATATATAGAGTTGTCTCTGCAAAGAGTTGATACTTGACATCGTTATTTTCATTTTTATAATGGTTTGAGATTCTAAACACTTTTTAATTCATAGCCGATCTGATTTAGAGCATTCTTATTTTTTCTATTTTTGCTCATGTTCAGTCTTGAGTGGCAACTCTTTTTTTTAGGCCAACAACTTCCGGTCCAAGTTGTTGATTTTTTCTTTAAAACTATAATTTGTAACTTATTCTTTGACTAGCCCTCCTCCTCAAGCTTTGAACTCTTTTGGTTAATCTTCTAAGCCCTTGACACTACAAAATTTACTTACATTTGGAGGCTCAATAAGAATGTTTGTGACCCAACTTACTCTCCAACAACTTCTTCATTAGGAGCCTTATTACTTCTAGCAATAGCATTAGCTTTCTTGACCTTGCGAGCAATCTCTTAAGCCATATAAAAACTACAATTGCTTGCAAGATCAAATCTATAATAATCACATCAATGCTAACTATTTTGTGCTCGACAAATTGGTAACAATAATCTTCGGGGATGCTCCCGATTTCTCAGCTTCAGTTATCTCAGAATGTGAAGAGATCACTTTAGCTTTTTGATCAACGTCGTCTCCATGGTCAAGCTTGTCTTCTATGTAAATAGTTCATGGATTTATCACTTGCCATCTCTTTCTAAGGATTAATTATTTTCTTACATTTTTTATATCATTTCATGAAGCAAAAGGAAGGTAGGGAAGAAGGATAGATATGCCACTAGCCCACCAAGCCTTGGGTTGGAACTTCTCCACAAAGAGACCCTCCTTAGGTTGACCATCAAGCCTCACCACATACACACTTTAAAGTAACTGGCAAATATTTTATTTCATGCAATCTTGCTGTGTGGTGTAGCCTTGAATACTTTGGAGCAAGTACTGGATGATTCACCCTAGCGCCTGTTGTATGCTTGGTCATATGCCAAAGTTCGAGATTCTTACGCTTGGGCCTAAGCGCTAACCTCAACAGCTCCAACTGAGAGCCCAGTGCTTGGGCGTGCCCAAGCGCCTAAGGCTTTGACAGCCTTAGCCAAGTTTTAGTCCAGGGATCGACAACCCGGTGCTTGAGTGCCCTTAGCCCTAGGTGAAGCGTGACTAATGCAGGAGTCATGCCAAGCACTTATTCCGGCCTAATTTAGGGGGAGCAGATTTGAGAGTGGTATAAATGCTCATGCTATAATTTTGTTGCATATTAGTGGAATTAATTGCTTTTCATACAAGGGTGGCTATTGTGAGTGTGAGAGCTCTTCTTCCTCATTGAGAGCTCTGTTTGCTGCAGGGGAGATCATTGTAAGTCTTGTAACTTCTTGATTATTGTGGAGTTTTTTTTATGATTGTGGCTTCATGATTTTTCTGTCTTGAGATATTCATGTAAAATCTGTGTCATCTATGCTTGGATTGTTTTCCTTGTGCTGTGTGAAGTTCTTATTTAATTTTGTGTGAATCTTGTATGCTTGTGATTGTTGTTGTTTGAAGTAACAAACCCCGGATCCTGTTGTAGTGCTGCGAAGTTGTAACTCAAGGAAATATTATGCACAACAATGCTTGAGGAGTTCTATAAAATACCTAAGAGATGTCTTAGGGTTATTGAATGCTGGGAAAGGTTGTGGCGGCTGGGGAGGCTATGAGAGCTTGAGGGTACTGTGAGGTGCTGTGAATGAGAAGCTTGTTGTGTGTAGGACTGGTGAAATGCTGTGAGTGCTTTATGGGTAAGAGAGTATGATCGCTATTATAATCTTTTTATTTAATAATGAATTTTTTGTTGGCGTGGTTCCGTGCTTTTTTCCCGATTTTAAGATTTTTCACATATTTCCGTGTGGTTGTGTTTGTGTCGCATTATTTTGCTGCATGTCTCTTGCATTTGCCTCAAAGCTGACAAAGTCTGGATTTTGCAAATGTTTCAGCAGCCAAGGAGATTAGTGGAAGATCCCCAACAATCATGAAGTATAATAGCATATATGATTGGAGTGGGGAGATTTATAGATCCTTAGGTACAACTGTGATGCATTACTCTTGTATTCACAAAAATAATGCAAGTAACCTTAACTAAATTCTCCCTGCTACCCCTTTAATGCTGTTTGACCCAACTACTCAGATAAATACCTAAATTTAAATTGACTTTGAATGCTACTCAACATAGAATAAAAATGCTAAAATATTCCTTTGATGTCTGGTATCAGATCCTTGAGATGTAAGTGACATTACTGGTGTTATATCAATTTCACCCTGCCCAAATAACGGTTCTCTAAAGAGTTAAAGCTAATGCAGCCAATTTGAAGATCAAAAGCAATAGGATGAGACATCAGTTGAAGACCATTTAGGTAGTACTTTTACATTTGATAGCATCTTCATTGACTGTAAATATCATAGAATATCTCCATAAGAAAGAGTTGAGATCATGATAAATCTATAAATATTCTCCAATGATATACTTTAGATGTGCTACTGTAGTTGTAGAGGCAATAAAGTATAATTTAAACAGTATAAACACGGCTTTTTATAGGAGAGGCAAGGCATGCTCATGATGCATTGACGCAAGCATCGGATCAACAATTGGTGAATGCAAATTATTATGTGGGATACTTGGCTTTATTTGTGTAGAATTTGCATGATGTTGTTAATGTTTTGAAATGACAAATATTTTAGTGGGCTTATTTTATTGTCAGGGTGTTTAATAGATATGTAGTAATATGACTAGGTTGAATTGAACTCTGGAAGTGTATCATCAAAGATGTAAAGCAAAAATGTAATTAATATGTTCTTTTGTAGTAATGGGATTTTCAGCGAGCTCTTTGTTTTTAGAAGCTGGACCGAAAAGAATCTGTGGTGTGGTATATAATTTAGAACAGTCTTTGAATATGTAATAGCTTGTTTTTGACCTGATAATTGTGTGGGCGGACAGTTGTATGAGTGTGTTCACATGGATGGCTGTTATTTGGCTATTGGTGGATTATGGGTGGACTAACAGAACCCAATGATCTTAAAGAGGTTTTAGAAGCTCTTGAAGGTGCTAATTTTTGTGCAAATTATCATAAAAGTCTTAAATTCAAGTGGGAAACCTCTAAAAAACACGTTAAAGACAGATTTGTAGCTTAAAGATGAAAATTGCCACAAAAATGTGGACAAACACATGAGAATTTGTGTAGTCATTAAATAATACGTCCACTGGTTAGAGACGATAGCTAGTGTAGCTCTGATACTAAACTTGAAGCTGTGGGAAGGTAGGCAAGAAGGAAAGATATGCTATCAACTTCTAAGCTTTGGATCGAAAACCTCTTTGGATTGGCCACTTAGCTTTACCACAAGCGCACGCATTAAATTGACTGCCAAATAGTTTGTATCATTTAACTATGGTCCATAAGTTTGCATGATGGGTATATATAAATATTAAGCTCATGTAAAATAACCATTTTATGACTGAATTTGAAAATAACAAAAGTACCCTTCATCAAATTTTCAACTACTCCGCTAATGCAACATGACCCAGCTACCCAAACAAATACCAAAGCCAAAATGAATCATATAAAAAAAGTAAATAAAACTCAGCATAACTTAACAATAAATATACTAAAATTATCACATTATTTCCCAGCATCAGTTCCTGTGGTACAAATGACTACTAGCACCACATCATTTCATCAATAATTCCAAAGATTACCTTCTCAACTTCAGACAGTTCAAACCTTTCTTTCTTTCTGGCAAGTTCTTATTGTTCCCCTTAACATTTTCTGTTATCTCATTTTGAATGGACGGCGCAGTTGAAAAAGGTGAGCAATTGATTCTGCTTCTTCTCTACCTCTTTTCTTTATTTTGAAATATCACCTTCTGAATCAAAGACATGGTTTCCCTTGCAGATGTACAGCAATTTTATAGGAATTCTCCTCAAAGTATCTGCAAGAACAATATTGAAGGAAATTTCAGCCCTTATTCTATAAGAATGACAAGTTATAAGTTTTGGGTTGGGAGATGTCATACTCAATTTTTTCGGTAAAATCTTAGAATACAAATCCCACTATTGGGAGCATATATATTTGAATTGCACTAAAGTTCGAATCTAGACAAGTACAATTGCTGGTCAATATAATATGTTGATATGCACGCAACACCATTACTCAATTACCTTCATTTTTAGCTAACCATTATAGTGAGGCGATCTCATTGCTTGACTCTTTAGCCGATTGAAACTGGATCCAACTTTGACGTTCTTGGCCATTATAAAAAAAGTATTCAGTCAGTTGTCATATTTCTTCAAGATCAACGTAGTTACTTAACTAAAACAATGTGTGTTCATATATGATCAATTGCAGCATGACATACAAAAGGTTGCAGTTGTCCAAGACTTTAGTTCAACTGTATTATATCTACTGCCTTTATGCGATGAAAAAGGGACTTTTACGTCTTCCAACCTTATCTTCTTTATGAACTACTTTAACTTACATTTTCTCTTTCTTTCCGCCTAGCAATATTTGTATATTTTAAGAAATAATTCATTAAAATTCCTACTTATTTTCAAAGTGCAAAATTATGCAACTTCAATTGGTTGTAGGCCAAAGTGAACAACAAAATTTTGTGTGTTTTATGTGCATGAATTTGTTTATTTTTCTCTTTTTTGTTATGAACTCAATACACTCATCATTAAGTCTCCTAAATAGCATAATCTAATAGAAGGTTAACTTTATTTAATTGAACTAAACCCCAATTCACTATATAGACACTTAGTTATGCCCCTTAAGTATTTAACAACCTATTAAGTCATTAAATTAAACTTTCAAAACATATAAAAAGTCAAACTTAGGGTTTCATTATTAATTGAGGGACTGCCGACATTAGACTTGGGGAGCTCAACAACGAGGAAAGACTAGCAAGCGAATGAGGGATGACCAATGAGCTTTCTTGGTAATGATGAGAGATAATTAATGGGTCAGTAGTGGAAAGGGAATAACTTTTAAAAAAGAGAAGGTTTGAGCTAGGATTCATGGTCCATCAGTAGATGGAATGGGGACTTGCTGCTAGTGCAAGGATTTAAATAAATGGTCGACTCCGAGGATGCCAAATGTTCGGAATGGAATGAGTGATTTTATGCTTCTGGAAATGGGGCAATTCTTGAATCCACTGAGAAAGTGGGCAGTTTCATGACTAGTTGAGGCAAAATCTGCAAAACTGGTCTTCAAACTGCTAGTTGGAAGCTGCGTTAAGAGAGAAGCATCCTCATTGTGGGGAATTCTTACAAAGTTTTTGAGAAGCTATATAAAAGTTACCACACACAATATAATTGCAATTATTTGAAACACAACATCTAAAAAGCTGCCAAATCAATGCATTAGAAAAATTTATAGGGTTTGAATCTTCTAAAAAATAGAATTGTGATCCCTGAGGGAATTATATTCATTTCAATTTCTGAATTCAAAAGAAGTATGGTTTCCCCAACTTTCTGCACTGCAGAATTGAAGACAACAATGAGCATAACTCATGAAATAGATTGGATAGAATCAATGTGTAAGACTATCAAAAAAGCTTGTTGTTCATGAATAGTTCATGCTTATGCTTGACTCGTTAAACACTTCGAGTTTGACTTGATCGATAAGCAGACAAGTCAAGCTTGAACAAATATTTTGGGTTTGATATCTTAGCAAGCCAAAGACAACAAAACACTGTTCCTTCAAGTTCTGCTCGATAACGGCTTGATTTACTATTATGACAAATAATAATAATAATAATAATTATTATTATCACTATATTAATCTTGATATTCCATATGTATCAAAAATTAAATCATATACATGAAAGCTTACAAATTCAGTCGATTACAAAAAAAAAATTACATGCCGCATGCATGGCTGTTTTTTATTAAGTTAGTCCCATATTGCAAAGAAGTAAAAATTGGATTGGGATTGCTTCTTTGCATTAGCAGATTATTATGGCTTCATTTGCAGCTATCTCAACCCGAGTTGAGTTGAGCCAAGAGAAAATGGCTTGAGTAGAACTCTGTCTGACCCATTTTGGGCTCAGTTCGATCTTAGAGCTGAACTTGAGCCAAGTAAAAGACTAACGAGCTGAGCTTTAACATAGATTGAGATTGATTAGGCTCAGCTTGTTTACATCCCTTTCAATATGTGATTTAGCAGAGATTTTAATTTGTACATTTACTTCCGTAAATGATACAGTAAATCATCAAATTCATTTTTTTGCCAGACTACATCAAATATGTACCTTAATTTTCACAAATTTCATTCGAATTTATAAATGAATATTTGAAGCTTCTGGAATTTTGCTTGGATTATTTAAAAGTAAAAAAACTTCAGATACTGAGAATATCATGATTAAGAACTTTGCTTTTCCAAAAATCTTAAAACAAACTCATGCTTCCCAATTTGAGTGCACAGATGGACTTGAGGTAGCACATTTTTTATAGGTGCGCATAGTCTCATTGGTAGACATAACAGCTGTGTTCCTTATTATAAGAAATATGTTTAAATCTAAGCTCATCACTTTCTATAGTGCCATATATATTGTTTTTGTTACAAGTCATCCGTAATGTGCTACAAAGACTTTGATAATTGTATTTGAAAAATATATCAGGGAAGGCAGTTGCAAAGTTTTGTGCTAAATACCTGCACACCCAAGTGCTTAGGAATGAAGCTGCTTCTCCTGGAGATTTAGGGGCATCTCTTCAGAAAGCTTTCTTGAGGTATGATATTGTTTTTGTTATTTCATGCTCGTTATTAAGATAGTGTAGCTTTTAGCTCTATTAAAAGTTCATTAGGTAACAAAGAAAAGAACTTTTTTGAAATTTCTTATAATAAAATTTCTGTAGAATGGATGAGATGATGCAAGGACAGAGAGGATGGAGAGAATTAGCTGTGGTTGGAGATAAGATGCACAAGTTTACTGGCATGATCGAAGGCTTGATATGGTCTCCAAGAGGCGGTGATTCTAATGGCCATGAAGATGATTGGGCTTTTGAACAGGTAATATCTCTATAGGGAAATCCTGTGCTTCATTTTCTTCTTTGACCCTATCTAAAATATATTAAATTACATACCTAATGCATTACTATACATGAGGCTCATCCTTATTTTGTTAATTTGCAAATGGATTTGTTGAGTCTATCATGTATCTAAATTTTTTAACTTTTGAAATAAATAAAGCACATGGAACGAACTCCTAGAACTTAATAGGATTGCAAATCAAATTAGATTCAAAAGAAAGTGTAATGACTTTCCTTGACATCCAGATCTGCGTTTCATAGTCCATGTTTAGAAAGGTACATTGGAACGAGCCAAAGTTTGAGGCAGGATGGAGATATGGATATGAATACCTAGGGAAAACCTACAAAAGCAAAAGCCATGAGGTAAGAAGAGATGCAGCGATAACAAATATGAGTGGAAGAGGACAGAACACAAGATGCAACTTTGATTTAAAGCGTTTTTCCTATAATATTCAAGATTTTGAAGTTTCTTTTATTTGTTTTATATCCATAGATTTCCACTGAGATTTATTTTGAAAAACTATAGCAAATGATAGGTCATCCTAAGATGGATCTTGGCGAGCGACACCATCAATGTTCCTGTCCCAAGGAGAAGACATATGTTTAATTATCATAGGTGTAAGAAAAACCTCCTGCCCCAGCAAAAACAATGACCTTCAAATTTGTATCAGTAGGGCAAGAAGACCCACTACAACCTGAGGCAAGATCCAGGGAGCAACATCGCTAGGTACATATCAATGGCATCCACAGCCACACCTGGACCAGCAGGATCGGCTGAATCAGCACTAAGTGTTAACTTACTCTCAAACTCTGGTTTTTGCACTTGCACAGTACTCAGAGGAATCATGCACTTGAGGTACACCTACTAGCTTGAAGAGTTAGAATTTTCAGACATGACAAAAAGCTCTATAGACTTCTACAAGGTAGGTGGTAGCTGCTAATAAAACTAGAATGAGGCCTATCTTAAATTAATTGTAATATATTTTAAAAATATTTAAACCATTTTAAAATAACTTGACTATCAAATTAATATTTCTACAATCCATTGGTTGAAAGGTTTTTATTTTATACCTCTTGTTGTTTAGGTTCCTTATTAGGTAAACCAATAGATGTTAAGGCTAGCATGGATCAATCTTAATTTATGTTTTATTTAATCTAATATAATTTTAGAGTTATTTATCAAAATCATACATCGACTCTTGCAAAGTATTCAAAATAGCCGTTAACTCTTGTAAATGTTTGTTTTGGTGCATAGACTCTCGTTAAATGATTTTTTTGGTACATTGACTCTTAATTTCCATTATCAAACCGTTTCATGCAGGGGTAAATACGGAATTAAAAAAATTTGGGTTTAATTTTTCATTTATGCGTATGAATAACTGAAGTGTGTTTGCGGATAAATTTATTCAGGTTTAATTTTTAGATTAAAAAAAATATATTTGTAAATAATTGAAATTTTCTGCTTAATTTTAAATAAAAAAATTTTGGATTTAATTTACATGTTATAAAATTTTCGGATTTAATTTTTGGCTTAATTTTAGTAAAATGTTTTTAGTATTTGCGGGTTTTATTTTCTTGCGATTTAATTTCACATTTAATACAACGATGAAAATTTTATTTCACCCTAAATGATTTTTGAAATTAAAATGTATATCAATCATCAAAATTTCATGTAATTTTTATTCGACATTTTTGAATTTTAACGTATAGCATTGCCAAAAAGAATATAAGCTGAATTGAACGTCACCCACATTGGCCAGTTTGCTGTCTGGAGCTGTAAAATGGAAAGCATTACAAATCATTAATAAAAGGAATCAAATATTAAAAAAATGTCAATATAAGCTGAATTTCCCCCTTTGCTGCCCGGAGCCGAGAGGCACTCCTCCCCGCATTGCACTCCTATACGAACAACAGAGCGAAGACGTTTGAGTCACGAAGAAGTCCAGACAGAGCCGCGAAGAAGTCAAAGCGAAGGAGAGATGAGAAGAGAGGCGTCGAGACACCCAGTCGCGGTCAGCGAAGAAGTCAGAGCGAAGGAGAGACGAGAAGAGAGGCGTCGAGACTCCCAATCGCCGTCAACGGAGAAGGAGAGGAGTCTGCGAGGTAGAGAGATGGAGACGGAGAGGTGTCGGCGTTGACGAGGCAGAAGAGACAGAGAAGCGTCGACAAGCGCAGCCCAGACGGGAACGGCAAGATAAGAAAAAATGCACGGTAAGATGGAAAAAATTGGAAAACAGAGGACGAAAATGTGGACGAAAATGCCCCTAATTGTTTTTGCTAATAAAATGGGGGTGACGGAAAGTTAACAATTTTGGCAAAAAAAACTATTTAACAAGACTCCATGTATCAAAAGAAACATTTACAAGAGTTAACGACAATTTTAATATTTTGCAAGAATGGATGTGTAGTTTTGATAAATAACTCTATAATTTTAAAACTTTTGAAACATTACAAAAGATATTCCCTGTTTGAAACTTAAGGAGAACTTCGAATTGATAGTGCACAATATCAATAAAGGATTTCTGTAGTCAATCCCACTTAGTGGGACTAAGTCTTGGTGTTGTTGTTATTGCTGTATAATTTTGAAGCTCCATATCAATTTAAAATAACTAGACTGTTAAATTAAAATATCCAAATCCCATCAACACGCTAGCTGCTCATGTTGCCTAACCTACCTGTAAATTTCATGAATGGAATTATTTCGCTTCTAGATTAAGCAACTAATGCATGACATCACCGCCCGACTGAAATCCTACGACAGTCTGCTAGACACAGTAAGTTTCTTTATGTTATTATAAATAATGTTTAAGCTCATTGACTGAGTTGGCACATTCATTCAAATTCCACCACTTCCATTTGCTTTATCACTTTACTCCGCAGGGTTTGAATGACTTTGTTGAATGTGAATTTAATAGTCCAAATAGTGCAAAATTAGCTATACAAAATTTTGGCTGAGTAAATGATTGAATAAGTGGAATCTAATTGGCTTATGATTCAAGATGTGAATATGATATCTTATGCAACTTATTTGCAACTAGGAATTCGTATTGTTTGCTCTGTAGTTTGTACTTGAGCTGCAAAGAGCTTTTCTATATACTATTGTGATTTTTTTCTTTATTTTTTTTAATGAGAAGGATGACTGCACCCCAGATTTTTCATAAAAATATTCTTAAATTATTTGGATGTTATGAAAATATAATGACAGGGACTACAATAACACTTAAATAAAAGCCTGGGACAAAAAAAAAATATTTACAAGAGTCAGATTATTTTGAATATTTTGCTAGGCTCATTTTGATTATTTTCTCAATTTTTTTCTATAGAATGCAAAGCACCTTGATTATTTTCTATACAATCTTTCAGTTATTTGAAAACGTGTCATCAGATGTCTAAAGATGTGTAATGCACGACATAGTAGTGTTAAAATATTTTAATGCAACTGTATAATGTGTAGTAAAAATGTTTGTCTATACTTGAACTAGAATTCAAGTATTAATGAATGACCAAAAACAGAAATTTGGCAACATTAATAACTACGCAAAATATACTAGCACTTATAATCTAACTTTTACAAATTAAGCATATGATATGCCAAATTAGAACACCTTAATTAAATTACGAAAATTTATGTATAAAGTAAGGAATAAAAGTATCAAGGTAAGAAATTCCATGCTTCTTTGCGTCTCAAGGTAATGTTCTTTGGAATAATTTCTCCAGGGCACTAAATCTGGCACATATATTATTGTTATCGTAGGGTTCAAAGTCTTGATAAAAAAGGTGGGGGATTATACTTGGTAGTAGAAACAATATAAAAAACATGATTAACTCCTTGGTACATATTATTTGCATAAAATTAGCCTGATTTGGCTTGAAACAATCATCATTTTTATTTTAAATTTGATAAAAATTAGAAAGTTAAACAAAAAAATTTCATTTCCCATAAACCAGGGATGTCGTTGCAAGGTTAAGGCTACGAATCATACCACAAGAAACAGTTACCAAATTACTTGCGACAATAAGCTTACTAGCTGCCATAATGGCACTAGAGCGTTTTTCAAATAGTGTGACATTGAAGGAAGCAAGTATAATTGAAGGACTGAGTATATGATATTGGAAGTTACAATAAAGACAGCATTTGGGCACTTTTGTGTATAGTAGGATGAAATATGAGATAGCGGCAATTCAAAAGGAAAGCACCTGTATATGATACAAACAACCAATGAGCTGTCAAGATTAGTTAGTTATAATTTTTATTTTTTGCTTTCTTTAAATTGATAATAGAATGTATGTTCTGTAATAAGTAGAAATAGCTGTAATAGACTAAATAGAATGGGAGTTGAATAATCATCTTAGCAAAATTTTCACAAAACAATATCTATCAAATTTCCAAATTCTTTTATGGTATCGAAGCCTAGAAACGAAATTGACAGACTTTTCAATAGTTCTCCTCAGCTTACTTCTTCCGTATTAAGAACTAAAGATAATCCTTTGAGCCTCTTTTCATCCACCAAAATTAAAGTCCCTCTCTTGTATCATTCACTCCCATCCTTACTAGCCCCAACTATCACACTTGGGGTCGTGCCATTAGGATCAATAAATTGAAAGAGCAAACTGAAATTTGTTGATGGATCGATAAACACTCTAGATCAAGATGAACCACTATTCTAGGCATGCGTGAGGTGCAATATTATGCTGATGTTTTGAGTATACCAAAGAGGTTTCCCTCTCAGTTCACAATACAATTGTATCTGGAACGATCTAAAAATTAGTTTCTCCGAAGATAATGTTTTCAGAATTTTTGGTTTACAACAAGAGCTTTTTTCAATAAATTATGAAATTATTAGTGTCAATGATTAATATTGGCAAATTAAAAATAAAGGATGAGTTAACTTCAAACCCATGACTATTTGAACAAGTAATTCACAATATTCTTGTAGAATTTTGAAAATCATGAGGAAATATCAATAGAGTGATTATGTAATCAAATTTATAAAAAAGCTAAATGTGAACTTATAAATGTGTACAATTGTAATTTTTGGGATTATAGGTTTGAACATTTATCCAATTCAAGGCAAAATATAGATTCAAGTGTCGTTATTCCATCTGATTCACATTGTACTAATTCCATATGGCAAAACAAAAGAGATTACTTTTTTCCTTTGAGCAACACCACTGCAAATAAAGCATTTGATTTAATTCATATGGGTATATAGGACCTATCAAATTAGAATCTCTTCACGGACATAGATATTACTTGTCAATAATTGATGATAAAACCAAATTTGTATGGGTATTTTTGTTAAAATACAAATCAGAAGCAAAAACCCAATTGTAGAACTCCATCATGCACATTGAAACACACTCTGAGACATAAAAATTAAAGCACTAGGAGTGATAATGGTACATAATTTCTTAAGCCTAATTTTTACCAAAGCAAAGGGATTAGGCACTTAACAGGTTGTGTTTGTGACCCACCGCAAATAAAATTGTAGTATGGAAAAATCAACATATACTAAATGTTGCAAGGGCATTAAGATTTCAAGCTAGCTTACCTCTGCAATTCTTGGCAGATAGCATTATGCATGCTGTGTATATGATGAACATAATTTCATCCCCATTGCTTAATGATTGCACACCCTGTCAGATGTTGTACAATAAAACCATATGCATCAACAACAATAAATAATTGAGCAAAGTTCTACCCAAGAGCTATTGCTGCTATCTTTCTTGGATTCCCTCCCAATACAATGGGATAGAAATTATGTAACTAGCAAATAAAAATAGTTTTTGTATTACTGTGACGACCCCAATATTGAGAATCACTTAACTCAATATTGATACGTCACCACAATAACTAATACTAGATTAGAAGAAAATTAATCCAAATTATTAAGTATTGTGTTTGGCCAATGATTTAGAAGAGGGTCTTAAGTTAAGATGGAAGGGGGAGTTATGAATGGTGTTTAGTAAATTTATAATTGAAAATACAATACATGAATTGAAAGATGAGAATGAAATAGATTTGAACATGTGATATATGAAAGAAGACATGAGAATGTAATTTAAATCAATTAACATGAATACTTGCAATAGTAATCTAAAACAAATGAATTGCTTACATTCAATCTTAGATATGAAATTTTAAGTATTTGTTGAGTGTTTAACATGTGAATTATAGGTTCATATTTTTACCAAAATATTCTAAGTCTAAATTTTCTTAAAAATTTCTGCAAAGTCTCCTCTGTAAATGGTTAAGGAAACACTTGCAGAATCACATGCTAGACCCCCATTCCAATGGGAGATATAATTTAAAAGAAAAGATAACCTAAACTAATATACAATCAATCTAATTTAACTCCAATTCTAGTGTAGAGTTCAATCCTTTTGATAGAATTCCTCATTTCAAATTCTAAAATAGAGTTCAATCCATTTTAAAGAATTGCTCATTTACAATTCTAAAATAGAGTTCAATCCTTTTTATAGGATTGCTCATTTATAATTCTAAAGTAGAGTTCAATCCTTTTTATAGGATTGCTCATTTACAATTCTAAAGTATTTAAGGAAGAAATCACATGTGTAACAGTTGTCTACCCTAAGGTTTACTTCATCAAAATATTCAGCATTCACATGTAATTATGCCAAGACTATTACTTGGTGAGAAACTAAATTCTTATTGTACAACAATTGAATATATAATGAATTTCATTTATCATTCTACATAAGTATACAATGAAAGACTTAATTAATATACAAATTTTATACATTTATAACCATTCATCCATTCAATACATTCATCCATTCATTCATCACAAGTATTTAAGTATGACTAAGCTCCTATAAGTATAGTAAATTAAAGTAAATGATCTTATTACAAAACAACAGTAAACTAAATAAGAGAAAGAAAATTGATAGCTCACTTGAAGTTCTTAATAAGCTATAATTAATATTTTATAAGCGGAAGCAATTTTTAATTTTTAGCGCTTGGTCCAGCTCCACTAGCCTCCAAGTGCACCTGATCTAGCACATTTTGGCATTTAAATGTGATAGGACAAAGCCAAGAAATAGAAAATCTGGTTAGACTAAACAGTCTAAGTACATTTTAAGATTGACTAACATGCTTTTGTTATAATTGGATATCACAGTCCTAGTTACAAAGTAAGCACAAGCATGGGTACAATATGGTAAGCATATAAGTAAGAAAAAGTAAGTAAGGAAAACAAGTGAGTTAGAAGACTCAATATATATTCTAGCTTACAAATAAAATAAGGGTAAAAATATACTAAATAGGCTAGAAATAAACTAATGTGCATATGAAGTACATGAAGTAAATTATGTATATGTTCAAATGAACTTATGCTAAGTAAGAAAAATAAACAGTGAAGTATTTAATGAAATTATACAATATTCACTGTAATCTAAATGAACTATAAACAAGTAAAGTATAGTTCCAAATCATAGAAAATGCATAGTAAGGAAATTGAAGGAAAAATCTTAGACTTTAATCTAAGATACACATAGCCTAGGATTATGTAAAGTAACATAGTTAAAGCTATGATGAGTCTTAACAATCTAAAAGATTGAAGATCTCACATATTTATTAATTGAAGTTATTTTAATCTGTACTCATTCTGTAGGCATATTCAGAATAAAATGAGGAGTTAAACACGTCTGTTTAATAACTAAGAACGCGAGATCAAGTCCTAAAATACTCACATTCACCCTCTGAGAATGCAATGTCTCATTATTACTCTTTATTTAGTCTGCCCTAGACTGATTCACCAAATGAAACCCCTAGTAGTTTTAATGTGAAAGTTTTATTTATGCATAATATAATATATGAATGATTCAATGAATAAGGCTCAAGCATGAGCAAGCATTCAAAGGAAGTTCAATAATTGTAATCAAGTAATATCCAAAGTTATCTAATTTTAATGATCTACTTAATGATTGGAGCTAATTGAGCTCCCAATTAACTTTGAGATATTGATCTCAAGTTAATTGTAATATAATAGTAGTTGGGATTTTAAAAGTAATTGATTCAATTCATTTAATATGATGTGATAAAATAATTTATAAGTATAATTATTATTATTAGAGGCTAGCTCTTAATCTCATCGTAAACTATAAGATCTAATTATAAAATTAAATCAGGGTTTAGGTACCTAGTAGTCAGAGATTGAAATAAGAAATTATCTAACTTAAAAAATTTGGAACTAAGGTAAATCTACTAATTTTTATTAGGGTTCACTAGTTTGGTTATGTTTTGAATATTAAAATCAAATAATATTAATCTAGCTATGTTGTAAGAAATTGTAAGATTTAGTTTAAGTAGTTATTAGACTTAGGAACTACAAATTCTATGTTTACTCTTAATTGATGTTTAAGGAGTTTAATAGGATTCCTAAACTACTCTAAGTAAGTTAAGGATTCCTATTATTACAATTTAAAATAATTAAGAAAAGGCTTTAGGGATTAGGATGTAATAACTAAATCCTAATTTAATCACTAAAGCTAGATCTAGTTGATTCAAAGTTCTACAATCACTAAAGAATTAAGACTATCTATTCTTAATGGATGTAACTAATAGACTTAGGATTCAACTATAGATAAATTACAAATCAATCCTAGGGTTTCTACCTTAGGGTTGAAAGGTGAATTAAGCACTTGACAATTAATTCACATTAAAAGAAAGTTGAGAACTAAGCTTATATAAATGTAATCTAATTTGTAAGCGAGATAAAAAATATGACATGTTAGCTATTCTAGGATTTTATAAGACCTTGTGATGACCCACTTAAGTAGTAATAAGTGAAACTCTTAAACATCGAGGCGCCTTTTTAGATAACGGTGGAGTTCCTGATAAGAACTCCAAAGTTAAGCGTGCTCAGGTAGGAGCACTCCCAGGATGGGTGACCTGCTGGGAAGTTATCTTCTGAGGGCAAAATCGTGAGGCCTTTCTAGCCAAAATGGACAATATCTTGGTGCTTAAGAGTTTGGGTTGTTACAAATGGTATCAGAGCAAACCATAGGGTGTCAGATAGGAGCTAAATGCCATACAGGGCAAAGTACCACTTCATGTGAGTAGCCTCTTGAACCCATGCTGGGAAGTTATCTTCTGAGGGCAAAATCGTGAGGCCTTTCTAGCCAAAATGGACAATATCTTGGTGCTTAAGAGTTTGGGTTGTTACAAATGGTATCAGAGCAAACCATAGGGTGTCAGATAGGAGCTAAATGCCATACAGGGCAAAGTACCACTTCATGTGAGTAGCCTCTTGAACCCATGATGGTTAAGGTGTTACATGGTTGTGGGTACCTCTTGTGCCTGTAGGGGTCACCTCTAGTCCTATCTACCCAATGGATGGTTCTTGGATCTGTGTGTGGATACTGACGAGGACGTCAGTTACTTAAGTTGGGGAGATTGTGATGACCCACTAAGTAGTAATAAGTGAAATTCTTAAACATCGAGGCGCCTTTTCAGATAACGGTGGAATTCCTGATAAGAACTCCAAAGTTAAGCGTGCTCAGGTGGGAGCACTCCCAGGATGGGTGACCTGCTGGGAAGTTATCTTCTGAGGGCAAAACCGTGAGGCCTTTCTGGCTAAAGCGGACAATATTTTGGTGCTTAAGAGTTTGGGCTGTTACAGACCTAAACATGATATTAAGAATTATGGAATAATCACAATAACACTAAGTAAGAGTCAAAAACTTAAAATCCTAAATTTGTTGTCCAATGGAAATGTTTTATAAATAAATGAAATCTTTATTTCTTAAGGAGAAGATTGACACTAAGTATGTCAATTTTGGACAACTTTGAAAAAATTAGGGTTTTAATGACTCTTAAATTAGGTTAAAAAGTAATTAAGAAAATTAGGGTTCAATTGTTGAATTTTATTTCATATTATTATTCCTCACATTTTTGTGAGTGAAATAAACTATTTGATCATTTAATTTGTATTTTAAATGATCAAATTAGGTCATATGAAATGATAAAGATTAATTTGTAATTGATTAATTAATTCTAAATATTTACCCATTAAAATAATTATCAAAACTGAAATTAAATTTCATATTATTGATCTACTCATTTTTGTGATTAAAATGGTATATACTTTTATGCTATTTGGATAAGTATTTTTCAATTTATCAAAAAATACAAATGACATTACTTATTATATTAATAAATCCTTTAATAATTATTCAGTTATCTTAATTACATTTGAGAGTTTTGGCGCTGACACAGATGTAGGATTTAAGTGCCACACCATCCTATTTGGCGCGGTTCATAAAAGGAAATGAACCGGACCGTATCGAAACCCGGTTCAAGGGAAATCGGGGTCTGCACTTCACCTCTCCCGTTAGACACGAAGAGGAGTTACTAGGGCATCAGAGACGGGAGAGATAGAGCAAATTGCAGAACTCCAAACTTCACAGAACGCAAGCCGATCGAAGACCTTAGAGAAACGCTTATGGATTTCAATCGAAATTAAGTTTAAGGTGAGTGAATGCCCTAACTTTACCCCCTCTATCTCCTTTTTATGAGTTATGCAGAACGAGAGGAAATGGAATTTGGATAGAGTAACTAAATTGATACTAGTCAATTATTGTTGAGCGTAAGAAACGACTTAATCCTTAAGCATCTTAAGAGATATCATCTTACAGCAGCTTAAGAGGAATTAAGTAAAAATGCGACTGGATTTGAACAAGGATTCACATACTTCAAACTCAGTTTGCAAAGCTCAATAAAGTTAGATGACATCAAATCTGGTATGTGTATGCACTTCTTCATAGGTAAAAATAAAATAAATTGAGGTACCTGGAAATCACAAGAAATTGGTGAAGCTGTCGGCCAGAGGTCACTCCAGATGGAGTAATCGAACGGAATAGGTTCGCAGCTCCCTCAGACGTCTTCAGCTCGCAACTGGCTCCCAGCTCCCAAAGGATCTCATGGTGAATGGCAAAGAAGAGAGATGGCCGAATGTTTGGTTCCCAGCTCTCGGTAGAAAGTAGAAGGAAGAAAAATGATAAGGAGAAAGAGCTAAACGAAGATAAGAAGAAGTGGCCAGAGAGATTGGGGTGTGCGCCTCCATCCGCCCGTGACTTATTCCGCGTGGGTATCAAAGCAGGGCACGGGAAAGAGCAAGATGCACAGCGCTTTTCTAATAGCCGTTTGAGAGAAAAAAAATATATATATAATCATATTATTTAATTTATTTACTTTTTTAAAAAAACTTATTTAATTATTTTATTTTAAAGGGTTGTTACAATTAGGAGACACAATTTTCTTGAGAATATTTTTTCGTACTCAGAAAGACAAAGTGATTATTTTGATCAAACAAAAGTGTCAAACCAATTTTCAGTTATAAGCAAGTTTTAGATAATATTGTACATCTTTATACATATCTACACAAAACAGATGATCCGTTTCCTCCACTCATGAATTCTTTACCTCCAATTATGATCATTGTCTCCATTATTCAATCCTCGTCTCCACTACCTATTCAGAAAATTCTTACTCTTTTCTTAAGAATCAGAATTTTCGCCAATCTCCAGAAAATACACAACAGAAATTACCTTATTAAACCTGATCTGGAGAGATAGAAAGACCACATTTTTATTTATAGCGTTTGATTGGCATAAAAATAAGGAATGGAAAAACAGACAAATTCACACATCCTTGATACTGACTTGAAAATTTTAGACCTGATCATTGAGCTTACATTAATCAAATTGACAGTATAGTAGAACCCTAGGATTACACAGGCAATAAAACATAAAATCTGACAACATGCCATAAAACAAGAAATTAAAGCTATTAAAGAAATATAAACTCGGACAATAGAAGATATGTCATTTTGGGAAGCAGCCAACAGGTTGCAAGTGGGTGTATAAAGCAAAATTTCATTCAGATGGAACACTCAAGAGATGCAAACATCAACTTGTAATCAAGGGCTATATGCTACAATAAGGGATAGCATTTGTTGGTAGTTTTTCTCACTGGCCAAAATGAGAAGTATACGGATATTACTAATTGTGGCTGCTAATCAGTAATGGCTTCTTGAGCATTTAGACAAATAATACATTCTTACATTGAGATTTATAGAAAGAAGTCTACTTGACATTGCCTCTAGATTTTAAAATCACAGACAACATATAGTTTTCATGTTAAGAAAATCTCTTTACAGTTGAATAGGCAAACAGGCAATGGAATGACAAATTATCCTCAGCGCAACTATCAAAAGGATATATATAACATCCATTGTAGACTTCCCTCCATTTTCTAAGAAGGAGAATAATTGTTTCATTATTTTGCTAGTATATGTAGGTGGAATAATATTTGCTGGCATTAATGAAAAACAAATACAAACCATTAAAGCATATTTTGATGAATAATTGAAAATCAAGGATTTGAGAAATCTCAAATACTTACTAGGATGTGAAATAACAAGAGATAAAACTAAGATTACTTCATCTCAAAGAAAAGATGCACTAGACCTAGAGTCAACAAATCTTTTTAATTGCAATTTAGTTTCCACGCCAATGGTGAAATATGTAAAGCCAAATTTAGAAAATGGAGATTTGTTACCAAACATTATATATTATAAAAGGTTAATAGAAAAACTATTGTATCTTTGCACAACAAAAAGTTGATATAACATTTGCTGTGTATTGCTTGAGTCAATTTTTGGAAAATCCAAAGATAACATTATGAGAATAATCAAATACATCAAAGGATCACCTGCCAAATATTGATCTTTCCCTTTGGTGCGAAGTTACAATTAAAAGGGTTTAGTAATTTAGATTGAGACTTTGCACAAATTTTCGTAGATCAATCACATGTATTGCATGCTTTTCTTGTGTCATTAAAATTTGAAATGCAAAACTTAGTTTCAAGATCTTCGTGTGAAGCTGAATTTTGAGCAATGGCTTTAGTAATGTGTGAAATAGTCTGACTGCGCTTCTTACTCGGTGATCTAGATGTTTTGACATCATCTTCAGGCTTACCTTATTATGACAACCAATCAACAATGGACATTGTGCACAACTCAAGCTTTGGTGAAAGGACTATGCACATTGAAAATATCAACATATATCAGACGGACAAGCGCTCAGGCCCTAGCCTCGCTAGGCTGGAGCACCTAGGCGCCTAGGAACTCACCAGGCTGGAGCACCTGGACGCCTAGGCTGGAGCACCTAGGCGCCCAGGAACTCACCAGGCTGGAGCACCTAGACGCCTCGACACAAGCCTCGCTAGTGCCAACCAGAATGACAGACACTCAGACTCTAGCCTTGCCAGCTCCAGCCAGAGGCTGGAGTTCCAGGCACAAGCCTCGCTAGAGCCAACCAGCAAGACGGGCGCCCAGGCTCTAACTTTGTGAGCACCAGCTAGAGGTTGGAATACCCAGGCGCTTGGGAGCCTAGTAACTCCATGAACTGAACCAATTGTGTTATATATATATATGTGTGTGTGTGTGTAATATTATGTTCAAGTGATATATGAAAAACAATTACTGAAAGAATTATCTGTGAAGCTACCTCTCTTCTTCCTCTTCAACCTTTGTATCACGGCATTAGAGCTCTTCATTTTTCTCTTCTCCCTATAACAGCTTCTTCGTCAAAATAAAGGACACACCTCTCAGCTCTCTACTCATATCTTCCACCAATTCAGCCCTCCCTCATTCCTTCCCCAAGAATTCTCAAAAAAATACTCAGTCATCATCAAGAAACCTTACCACATTCTTGAATAAACTGACAACCCCTCCCATTCACTTTCCCTTCCTTTTTTCAATCAAAAGAATCCACCAAGAATGGCTTCAGCCAACAACTCCCAATCCAGCACCAATTCTTGAGATCAATCCAGCTCGCAATATAGTCACCCAGTCTACAAGCTAGAGTTCAAGGATCTCAAATTTTTACTCTCAAACATTAAAAACCTGGTCAACAATCCTTTAACAACTAAAAACCACCCAACTCTTTTCTTTTTTGTTTTGGTCTCTCGACTCTCGATTTTGTTTTTTTTGGTCCTAGACTTTTATATTTTCATTTTTGGTCCCCAACACTGTCCTAATTAAGTTTTTTAGTCCCAAAGTCATAGATAGGGTTAAATTGGATGGAATATGTATTTTTTGAATTTTTTAATGAAGGGCATGCTTGTTATTTCTAATGATTTTTTGAAATACTTTTTGGCAAAATATTTTTCTTATTTGGATGGTTCCATTATATTCATTTCTAATAGAAATTTTTATTCTTTTGAATAATAAAAAATATTTAATTGTTTTTTTGAAATACTTTTTAGCAAAACATTTTTTTCATTTCTATTTGAATGGCTCTATTATTTTCATTTCTAGTAATTTTTTTTAATTAATCCAAAATATTTAATTGTTTTAATAAAATATATCAGATTAAATTTATTTAATATTTAATTATTAACATGCTTAAATATTTACATTTATATGTTAGATAAATATTTACATATATTTATAAAATTAATATTAACATGTATATGGAATTGAATGTTTAATATTTGAAAATTTTAATATACAATCTATAACTTTCTTTTTAATTTCTTTTTGTAAAAATTTTCTTAGCTCTCAAAAATATTCAAAATGGACAAAGAATTCACCTTTTAACAAAAAATTGAGAATATGCAAAACTCTATCAAAGAATAATTGTTGTTTCTTAAAAAATGTTTACCATAAGATTTTCATAAATAGATTCTAATGCCTTGTAACTCTAGAAAAATTATTTGTTCTTTCTAATAAAATTACATTGAGTTAATTTCAATCTCAAATAATGAAAAAACATCTATCCTGACAATTTAATTATATTAACCCTTTTAAATAAAAATATATCCTTATAAAATTTCATCAAAGCAAGTACACAATCTTCATCACAATTGTTCAAATTCTTACCTCTCAACAAAAAATATGAAGTATATCATAAAGTAAAAATTTAAATTAACTAAGTATGATAGCATCTTACCCCAATAAGATGGCATATAACAACTTGGCTTATTTTGCGCTGAGTTCACGTCACACCCTCTTTTTTGCGCTTATAAATTCAAGTCAATACTTCGCTTTAATCATTGGCATGCTCATGAGCTATTGAGGTACACATACTCTTGAAAAACCACAAATAATTTATTTTTAAAATTATAAATTATAAACTAATTTGATTATTAAGATTGCAACTATTATTACCATTGTCTCCAGCACATTGTTTGAACTTTGTACGACCAAAAAATATTCTTCATCCTGTTGATCATGAACATATATAATATAAAACATGATTATTCTTAAAGTAAGAGCTTTATAAAATAATGTCATACATAAACAATAAGCATTTCTTACATGTTATTCCACGTCCATATAATTGTTCCTTTCCTTTTAGTTTGCGAGTGGTTTTATCCTTCCCACATAAAAGGATGTTATGATATGCCTTTTTGCATTTGCAGGGTTACTACATTTATTCTCAACCTCTTTCCTTGTCCAACACCCTTGGGTTCATCAGGTGCTTTCCTTTGTAGTTGGCCTCTCTTAGGCTTATTATATTGTGGAGGTAATGGAGGTGTTCTATCACTTTTAGGCCACTAATCAGGACCATTCATTGGCATTATAGCATTTTTATACGCATTCGTATGTGTCTACCAAATAATAATGATGCACATAAGCTTCACAGTTTTCCATTTGCATGTTAATAGCTGGGCAAGCATGCATACACGGGATACTAGTTAGTTCTCATTTCTAACATTTGCATGATCTCATATATAAGTTGACAACGAATTGGGCACCCTGCATAGATGTAATTTGATAGTTAATGTCATAATCTTTGACTCCAATACAAGATGCTGCATAATACATATTTTGATCTAATATAGCTTTAACTCTTGGGCATAGTACAGTATTCCATTTCTTAGCTCGGGCTCTACTCTCTTGACTTCTTGTCATTACCAAATTTCTGATGACTTGTGCATAGGAAAAATTGGCATCTCTCTAGCATCAAGAAGCATAGCATTGAAGTATTCACACGTATTATTTAGAAGTGCATCACATTTAAATGTGCTAGAGAAATGAGATACTGACAATGTAGATAGATGCTTCTCATTCAGTCATTGAAATACACCTATATTTATTTTTATCAAATTCTCCATGCATCCACTAAATTGATTGATTGTTGTTGCCCTTGCTGCCTTCCATTGTGCGTCTTTCAAGATTTTCCCCATGTAGCTAGCTTTATTAAAATTTTGATGAAAAGATGTTGAATACAAAATCTATTATCAACATTAGGTAAAATATTTTGGAATGCTTTGTAAATCTTTTTGTCTATTTGAAATAAAGGTTTGCTGGTCATTATAAATTGGAAGATCTCTCATAACCAAATAAAAAAACACCCAACTATTTCTGGTTTCTTATTTACAACTGCCCAAGCAATAGGAAATATGTTTTTACCATCAAGGTTACAATAGTCAATAATTGACCTCCTTGGGTCCCTTCAAGAAGCATCCATCAACTCTAATTATAGCTCTACAACCTTTTCTAAAACCTTCTTTATATGCATCGAAACAAACATACAACCTTAAAAATCGATAATGACCATCTAAATTCGGATCACTTGTTTGAATTTGGATGGACGATCTTGGATTTATCCTCTCAATCTTCAAGCAATAATTTTTGAAATTGTTCATTCTCTTTTAGGTGTATCATTTTCAATACTTTTTGTGTTACCATTCTGGCTTGTGTGCTTTTGAAATGAAACTTCAAATTATTCATAACTTCATTTTGAAAATCTTAGACTTTAATTTTGGATTAAATCTGACTTTATTAACAAACTTTTTTGCTATTGTGAATGATGTCACAGTTTTATTGTGGTATGTTCACAAAAAGTTATTATCAATAAGAGATCTAATCTGCCATGCATCGGACCATCATGCCTTAAAATGTAGTCTAACATATGGACAATTAGGTCTCCTATAAATAAGTTTGCACCTCTTATTATTTTTTACAAATTTTATTGATTTACCACAATAAATAGACCATTTTTAATAGCCTCTCTAAAATTTTCTTTTGTGCTAAAAATCATTCGTATCTCAAAATTTAAATGGGATAAATCCACAAGGGCAAAACTTTGACGATTTGATTGTTCTATCTTGACCCTTGTCATAAACACTTGCAGAATCTATGCAATCTACATCATCTGTTTTTCTTTATTCTCAATTGAAATCCTTTGATTTTCATATTCTCATATGGATCAAAGTTCGCATCAAATAACTCATTATCATCACGCAAGGCACATCACTACATGTAAAATTTTCACATTTTTTAGACCATAATCATCATCATTGTTAACACTATCATTTCTCTTATTACCCACTCCCCTATCAGTCTCCTCTAAAGCATTCTCATTTCAATTCAAATCACAAAATATTTCTGAAAGTGTGGCATCATCAAGCAATTCTGAAATCATTTCATATACATCATTCTCAATAGTCTCCTTAATATTTTTTTTGACATTCCTATGAAAATTAAAAAATAAATATATGAGAATATTTCTTGAAAAAAACTAGAAACTATTAGCTACATAATAAATAACAAATTCTAATTTTAAAAATATTTTTCAAAAAATTTCTTTTTGAAAATATTTTTGAAAAATTTTCTCCATGGTTGAGATATTGCTGTATGGAAACTTAATTTTTTTTTGATAAAAAAAAATATATATTGTATGGGAACTTGTTCTTCAATTATAGGTTCATCTTTCTTAAATATTTCTAAAATAATTTCTCCATGAATTATTTTTTCAAAAAATCAAAAAAATAAGTTGTATACAAATATTTCATAAATTTATTTATGATGGAGGAAAGTTTTTCAAAAACAGAATTGCATTAAAAATTAATAATCTGTATGAAACTTTCCATAAAGTTTTTAAAAAAGTATGTACGCATTACATCATTTTTGTTTAGAAATTTTCTTAGATGCCTAGGAGGAGCCATTGTCTGGCGTAACAAGAGTGAGACCTTCATTGAGACCAATCATTCCCTAAGATTAATCCTTGATGTTGATGATGCATATGAGGCTTCGATACTGTTGAGGTTCTGATGCCATTGAGGTTCCAATGTCGCCTTCGTTGACTTTAGTTGAATGCTAAAATTGGTCGCCTTTGTCGCTAGCGCGTCGCTAATATGCTTCGCCAATTTCCTCAGCTTCACACCTTATTGATGCATGTACGATGCCTCGAAGCCTCGATCATAAAGAGTGATTTTAATACTTAGGGTTAAAATTTTTGGTGCATTTTTGTTTAACATTTAACCTGGCCGTTAAATTTTAACCTCCTCGAGATGGCGCCCCCCGCCCCGTTGGCTGAAGGCCAACATTGACGCTTCGTAGTTCTTCGGAGAGCCCACAGCTTTTGGAGCTGCAGTTGTGCGGGATGCTGAGGGTCGGTTCTTGGTTGCAGCAGGAGACATTGTACAGGCCAGATCCCCGCTCTAGGCAGAGATTCAGGCAGTGACTATTCTGAGGCAGGCACTCTCGGCTACGGAGGCTGACTTGGAGGGGCTCATTATAGAGGGAGATTGCTTAGGAGCTGTTCGGAGACTCCGACGTCTCTGGGAGAGGATCCTTTGGTCACGGGGCGTTGACAGACACGCGGACCCCCTCTCTTTCCTGCTTGATATCCCCTGTGTTATATTTGCTTACCGATCGCGTGGTGCGAATCATGTAGCAGACTTTTGTGCTTGTTTGGCCCGTCAGGGTATTTTTTCTTTTGATAGGGGCGCTGTGCTCCCCAGGAGGCTTTTAGACCTTCTAGCTAAGGATACTGTGGAGTTTGATCCCGGTTGAGCTACTGTACTATTGTTTGATTGTAGTTTATATATATATATATATATATATATATATATATATATATGCATAAGCTATGGCCGTCTTTCATGGAAAAAAACAAATTTGATAATGTTGGGCTAAAAAAATAAAAATATAAAATTCAGGGACTAGAAAATTTATTTTAATGAGTTGTGGAACCAGAATAAAAAGAAGCTCCATTAAAATGGTGTCATATAGTAAGGAAAAGGCTCTAGGAGGGAATATTATAGCTAATGATATTTACTTCATCTAATCAGTTGGCTGATTTTCATTCATGTTTATATCATTCATATCAAAGCTACCGGCATACACAATGCATATGCTTAGTTTGGGGGTATATTGAAAGTAGCAATAATAAATGAAAAAACTGAATAAATATTTGATAGTAAAAGTTACAATAAAGATGGCAATTGGTACACACTTGTCTGTATAGCCGGATGAAATACGAGATAACAGCAAGCCAAAATGAAGCACCTGAACAGTATACAAACACTAATGAGAATTGATGAGCTGTCAAGATTAGCTAGTTAAATTGTTTTCTTGAAACTGATACATCTGTATATTCATGTAATATTCATTAAAGCTTTGTTCTTTTATCTTCAATAACTCTTTGAAGTTGAAATCCATAGATAAAGCACTAATCTAAACTTTTTGTTCAGGGACCGCACTCTGATTTCTCCGGGCCAACATCTGGAAGCACGGCCTGTGTGGCTATTGTTCGAACAAACCAACTTATTGTTGCAAATGCGGGCGACTCTCGCTGCGTTATGTCAAGGAAGGGACAGGTTTGTTATTCTGGAAAGGTTTACCCAGTTTATATTTATGTGGGCATCCTTTCGAGGCAATTTAATGTGCAATTCATTGTCTCACTCTTTCATTTCTTTTTCATATCTACTATGTCCAGGCAATTAATATGTCAAGGGATCACAAGCCAGAGCTAGAGTATGAGAGAGACAGGATTTTAAGAGCAGGGGGGTTTATTCATGCCGGACGAGTCAATGGAACTTTAAATCTTGCAAGAGCAATCGGTATCATGACATTTTGAGTGTTTTTTTCAGTTGCGCGATGTTTACTAAATCTGAAACGCGATTATCTTGTATTCAGGTGACATGGAATTTAAGCAAAACAAGTTTTTATCTGCTGATAAACAAATTGTAACAGCCTTTCCAGACATTAGTGTTGTGAGTAGCGTGCCTCTTGATTTTTTTCTCTTAATGAACTCTTCTTACCCGGTGACTCAGTTTTACTTGTATTTGTCTGTACATCCTGCAAGGCGGAACTTTGTGACGACGTTGAATTTATCGTTTTAGCCTGTGATGGGATCTGGTAAGACTGCCTATTCAATTTAACTGTTTTACATTGTATTGGCAGCAATTTTGATGCAATTTTCATTCAGGTTTATTGTATTATATTGAATTTTGTAGTAACAAATTTAAAATTGAATGTGTTTAGTTCATGAAAATATACTTCCACCAACTACTATTCCTTATTCTTTGAAATCCTTTGTTATTTCTGAATTTTTTTTTTTTGGGAAAACAGAAGCTTTAGCTTTTATCATTTACAATGTGCTACTCTAAATCGTCCCATAGGATGTCTGAAAGCTCATTGGGGATAGTATCTCAATAAAACAAAAATCCCTATCATATGCGAGTTTACTATAGAATTCTGCGGCTCACTAACAAAACATATTTCTATGCATGAATAAAACTGGATGAAATCAAGCAAAAAGGAAGATGATAGGTACAATGTGACTAATAAAATCTAATAAGCTGGAGTGAAATGGAGCACTGGGTTGTTGTGTGATCAAACAATTTCACTCAAATTTAGAGGAAAGTTTAGTAGTGCTATATGACTAGTGATGATATATAAGGCAGATTGTTGGTCTGAAAAGTAGTGTTGCAGAGTTGAGAATATTTAGGTAGATAAGTGGGGTATTCACAAAAGGCACAATGGGAAATGAGTATAATTTTAGAAAGGTTGGAGTAAATCTAATTGAGGATAAGCTCAAAGAAAGGTCTCATAAATGATTTATGCATATTGGTAGATTGGTAGATGCCTCCACTAAAAGAGGAAAACTAAAGAAGGCTTGGCAAGAAATTGTTAGAATTCTGACATATCGATATTTAGGGTGGTGTTAGTGTTTTATAGAATTCAATAGAGATAAAGGTTTCATATATAACTAATTCTACTTAGGTGAATTAATATTTTATTTTTTCATTGATGTTGTTGTAGACTTATCTGAATAACTAATAATATCTAATTGCATGATTTGATCAATCTCAAAAGGTTATATTTTTTATCCTGCCAATACCAATTCTTTCTGTTGGAATAGCATCACAGAGGAAAATGAGGCGGAAATGATTCATGCATCACTAAGCCAAATAATTGGTCTTATATAGACACGATGAATTTGTCATTTGTACAAGTTGTAATCTTATAATGACTCAATGGGGGTAGGTCCCCAAATATCAGAAAAAAATGAGATGTAATGGTGTTGAGACACTGAAGTAATAATTGATAAATGCAATTTATGTTGCTTTGACATATGACAAGAAATGCAAGTAAAAAAAGGTGAAGCTTGCCTGGTCTTGGATGGCCAAGAGGACAATGCTAGATATCTAAAGATTCCATATGACTGAGATTGGAGGATGAATTGGGTGCGAGAAAGTGTAGAGACTGTTAATGAGCGTGCCCTTGTGGAGTTCTTGTTTTGTAATTGGATCCGTAACAGCACAAAAGGAGAGATGAAACTTAATAAAAATATTATTATCAAGAGTGAAATGACTAGTTAGTAGAAGATTCTTGGAAATGTTAGGGACGAGCAAGACTTGATTCAAGTGAAATATGTGTGAAGGGGATGAGAGAGTGACTGAACATGTATGGGTCATGGGTAGGGATGCGCTGTCATTGACTTGCAAACTCTATGTCCCATTATACCGCTGCAGGTTTTGCAAATTGGCCATGGATGGTTGCGCATGGTGAGTGGCTCCTGAATCAAGAAACCACTGGCCAGTGGCTGATGCATAGTACGAGGAAGGCAGTGGCTGCATAGTGGCAGATCGGTCGTTTGGGTACATGGATAAATTTTGCCGGTGGAAGCAAATCACGGTAGTGTGACCAAATTTGCTGCAAAGTTAGCACTACATAGTGGCCAGAACTGGGGCTGGGATCATTTCGGTAGATTGGTCCGCATACCAGTGAGCTCATCAAGTTTAATGGGGGGTGATGCGTACTGTAATAGCAGCAGTGATTGGGAAAAATCAGGTCCCAGACTTGTTAAGACGCTGAGAATGAGTTGCTACTTTGTTACTGGAGATCCTGTAATCGTGGGCTAGTGTGCCAGATCTTTGGCTTGTTGGATGAATTCGGCCATCATCATATAACTTTTTTGTTTATGCTTCTCAGTTGAAGCTCCATCTACTGGAGTTGAACTTGAGAAGAAGCATAGATTGCAGCAAGTGATGACCACATTGTCGCTGCTGAATTGCCGACCTCCATATTGTCGCTGTTGAATTACAATGAAACAACTTGGGCAAAAACTTTTTCAGTGAGAGAGGAGATCAACCAATTCAAAATCACTTGTACCGAAGAATGGCAGCAGGATAGGAGTTATCGTCTCCATTGATTTGTAGAGGCAGAGAGCTAGAACAGTCTACATACGTCAGTTAGTGAAATCGGAAGATAGGGAGAAATTGCTGACCCCCATAGAATGTAATTTTTACCGTCAAGCTCGACTGGAAGGAGATGATGAATTGCGGCTAGGGTTGGATTGCACAGATCTGTGGTTGTGATCGATGCTTGTGATGGATGTGTCGTTGACGTAGAAGATTGCGTCGACAAGTTTGCTGTTATCTTTCGACACGGAGGTGGTCAACGAAGCAAAGAACGAAGAGGAAGATCAAGATCTGGATCGTCTATTTTTGATACCATGTTGGAATATCGCGCATAGAAGAAAATGAGGCGGAAATGATTAGTATATCACTAAGTTAAATAATTGGTATTTTATACACGGTGAGATACATGAAGATTTGCAGAATAAAATCAAATATTTGAGTAAAGATAAATCTGTCATTTGCACAAGTTGTTATTACTTTCAAATTGGCTTTATGAATTGTCGAGCATTATTTTTTGCGTACAACTTTTTTCCCAAGGATCACCCACCCCAAAGCCTTCAGCTACAAGTACACTTATATATCAAGCTTCCAAATAAAATATGCCAACTACAACAAACAGCTATATATATATATATATATATATATATATATATATATATATATATAGTATTATTTCCTTTCATGCAGTATGAGATTCGCTTAGCTTCTCTTCTTGCTTACAATTTTGACACCTAAGAAGCCCATAGCGAACTACTCTTTGTTCAAATACCATTTCGTTGGCATTCGCTCGCTGACCCGATCCTCAAAATATTTTGGCATTACAAGCCGTATTTGCACATAACAACTGTTGTTTTTCCCTTTTAATTCAGCATTCCTTTTGCTGATAGGGACTGCATGACAAGTCAGCAGCTGGTGGATTTCATCAATGAACATATAAGCACTGAGGGCAGCCTCTCTGCCGTCTGCGAGAGAGTGCTTGACCGCTGTTTGGCCCCATCGACTGCTGGCGAAGGCTGCGACAATATGACTATTGTTCTCGTTCAACTCAAGAAGCCCATCACTCCGAATGATGCTGAGGCTGAGCCGTCAAGTCAGTCCAGATTAGCTGTTGAGGCAAATTCAGATGCTTGATCCATTTAGGCTGCAGGTTTGTCCTTTTGTGCCATTTTATGACACATTTTGGATATTTTAGAAGTTTTCAAGTATTTCCTTGTTATATGCCTATGAACAGGTTAGAAAGGGCAGTATAGCTTGAAGACAAATGTGCATAAACTGTTGTCTGTGGTGTATCTTTAAAATGAACAAAAAAAATTAATTTCTGCCCAAAAAAAATTCATTTTAGAATGTGTTGTATCTTCTTTTAGAATATGCGGACAATTTATTTTCTTCTCAATCTTTCGGTTTCACTTTAAAATATCTGAACTTTACTGCTGGTTGGATCAAAGCCATTACTGAGTTGGAAAGAGTGTGGCGTATGAGGATTTTTGGTTTGAAGAAAACGTGCTTGGTTCTTAAACTAATGACCTGTTAGATACTTGAAATGGTTAATGCATTTTAAGCTTGTTGAGATATTTAGCTTATGCTTCACATCTCCTTATTCTAAGTAGAGCAGATAGATCAGATAGATCGATTAAACTCAACAGTGTAAATTAGTTGAGTTGAAGTGGAGGTGATCTCCACTTGAATTTGAGCTAAATTTTATGAGTTTGAGACAGGCTCAAATTTCTTAGAAATTGGTTTGTTTGCCTCATCTACTCCCACAAGTATATAAATGTTTGAATGTAATTATGATCATAATCAATAGTTGACATTGATGCTGTGATTATGACCATCAATCATGGTTATGACTACAATTATCACATATATCATCCTCATCACCATCACCACCTTCCATCTCTACATAATCACCAACACCACTATCCTCGTGAACATCACATTGGTTGCATTTTTATGTATGCATATAATTGCATATGTATGCGAATGTACATACATATATACATGTTATGTGTGTATATATACCGTTCCTCTCCTTCACAATGCATGTGCTTTTCCTTTTGTGTAATTGCCTATACGATTGCTTTAGTTGCCATTATGAAATAAGGTATAATATTGGGCCGAGCTAAGCTTCATAAGACACGTCATTATGAAATAGATTGTATATATGGCGAGGGAAATTTTAAAAAATATATATATTGTGAAAATATTACATCATTCATAGGCAAAAAAATTATCATTCAAGTGCTCTCATAAAATAAATTAAAATTTATAAATGAATTTTCAAATTATTCACATACAAATGCTCATTTTAGAACATCTATGCATTTTTTTGGTAAAGTACAAACCATCGATGTTTATAATCAAGATCAGGTGGAAAGTTACTGGCCAACAGATGCAGCACAATGCATCATTGTTTCAATATATGAAGCTCTAAGAAGCTCCAAAGAAGTCCCAAGTTTCCTCAAATCCATCATCGTCCCAAAAAAATGCTCCTGAAAATAAACTACAAGCAATAAAATATGCAAAAGAAACTAGATCAAATCGCACAGCAAAAGTCGCATAATCAAGAGTAGAACCTTCCAGCAAAATTCCGAAAGGAAAGAAGAAACCAATTTGCAAACTATATACTAGAATTATGCCAAGAGAACACCGAGTCCAGCCATTCCAACGCAACAGAGAAATAAAAAACCAATAGAAACAATGATGCATTGTGTTGTATAATCAATAAAATATGCAATCCCGTACAATCCTTTGAGCATCTTCTGTTCAGTTCCCATTGCTAAATTAAGGTGTTATATATCATATGTAATCATGGTATATCTCACTGCAAATGCTGATTAATCAATGTGAACTAACTTGAGTTGAATTGACGTTCGAAATAGAGCTAGGGAAGGCCAGATATTTGGCTTTATTAGAACCTGCATTACATCTTCTCGATCACTATTCCGTGAGATTACACAATGATTGTCAATCCTAATCGAATATAAATAAGCTCGATTGGCCGTCAATAGAGCCGAACATAACAATGGCATACACCAGAAATTTATCGAATAGGTCCCCATTGATCCAGTGTGAAGGCCATGGGATATTATATCAGAATGGCATATACTAGTCCAAAGAATGTGTAGGGTTTGGAATTAGGCCGGGAGGTGGACTGAGTTGAAAATTTAATGATTAAAATGTTAAATTGATAGATTTTTCGGGACGCCAAACAGTGAGCCCAACATTTAGGGTGAACCGACAATCTCGATAACCATTCAAATGGTTTTTGGATTTATTCGTACTGCCTTAGTACACTGAATATTTTAGAATTTAGTTTGAGCTCTAGAATCAACCACAAAGAGGGTATTTAGTTCACACAATAAACCCTAGAGGACCGCCCTTGGTTCTTGACGATCAGAGCTTTATAAGTCATTGAGCATGTTGGTAATTTAGGTTTGAAGCTAACCCTAGATTGCATGTTTGGGGATTTTCCCTGCAAATGAGATACACACTGGCGGGGTGGGTTGACCAGTAGCCTGCGCTATTTTGCGGGAGAATATGCACCAAATATTCGAAGACCCATCAGGTCTCAGTTGACCCTAAAATGATCATTGCCATTACAAAGTCAATTAGAGCATGAAATAGGTCACTTAAGACCTCATTTTAGTGTTAAACCACTCTCTGATGAAGTTGGGATAAAAATATCAAAAGAAAATATTTTGAATATTATAATAATATCCTTTAATTAAATAAATAAAGAAACCAATTTGATCATGGATGATGAAAATATTATAACTTTTGAATTCATCACCCTCAAATTAACTAGATGTTAATGTTTCATAATTTTTGGAAACAAAACATATGAAAAATGCACAAAATTTAATTGAAATAAATCAAATAATTTATTATTTAAAAATTAAATTAAATTTAAATTCAACGTACGATCCGCCGTAGCGAATGAAGGACCGGATGACGGCTAGCGCTTTCTCAGCCGTTGGATTGACCCAGCCCGCCATCGAACAACCCACGATTCGTTTCATTTTATGGTAAAGATCTCGTATGGAACAACTAGATCATGGCCATTTGAATAGATTCATACGACCTAGAATAAATCCATACATCATAGCCAATTAGACCATCGGATTTGATAGCCCAATCCGACGGCCATGATCTTTTCCTGCGCTTATCCCCCGCCTACAGAGCATGCGCGACGACTTGTCGCTGTCACACGCAGAAGGCACCCTGGCACGCCTGGCCAGACGTCCGACCACCGCAAAAAGGACTGCTTCGCTGCTAGCACAGTCATGCGTCCTTGCTAAGCCAGTTGGGTGTACGCTCGAGTGCGCCATAAGGCAGCTCGTACGGCAGGGGATACATATCCTCTAACCACTGTCCTAAGCCGTTACAGTGGCTCAAGCTAGCTGGGGCTAGGGTTATAAATACCCCCTCGACTCCCTAGCTAGTCGTCAAACCCTCCAGCATCTTGGAAACCTCTCTTGAGTCTCTCCCCCTCATCTCAGTGTCGCCTCGAATTGTTGTCTTTTTCGGTTGCCCTCTGGTCATGGCAGCTTCCCAACACCCAGCTAATGCCAGGTGGACCCTTGGAGCTCCAGCCTGACATCAGCAATCCCCTCCCCAAGCTCCAACCCAAGAAAAGTCCTCTTCCCTCCATACCTTCCCCTAGAAACCCATGATTTGGAAGCTGGCCCAATCAGACTAGCTTGAGCTAGCCCTAACCCAAGTTCGGGCTAGCCCACTTGGGGCCGACCCGACTCCACCTCATGGACCAATGTGGTCCAATGAGGCATGAGGGCACCAAGGTCAGCCCCCATAGCCTCATATGGACTGTGAGTTTTGACTAGACTCGGGCTAGCTCAAGATAGCTCGAGTCTTAGTTAGGTTGACTTGGTCAACATAGGTCTTACCAACCCCACATATGATCCAATGAGTTCATTGGAGTCATAAGAGAAAACTGGATTGGGGCGCCGTAGCGCGCTATAGCACCTGGTTCTCGGGTCTAGGATGCCGTAATGCGTTGTAGCAATCGGATCTCGGGACGAGCGTGCCGTGGAGCCCAACTCTCGGGCTAAGCGCGTCGTAGCACGTTCTATCGCATGGCTTTCGGGCCGAGCACGCCATAGCGTGCTGCAGCGCCCAGTTTTCAGGTCGAGCGCGCCGTAGCGCCCAACTCTCGGGTCAGGGAGCGTCGTAGAGCACTGTAGCGCCTAGCACTTGGTTCAGGGGCGCTTCGGTGTGCTGCATCGCCCAAGCCCCAAGCTTTCTGGCCTCGCAGCGCGCCACAGTGCTTAGTTTTTCAAATCTTCACAATTTTGTAGCGCGTTGTAGCGCAGTATAAATATGGATTCATTATTTGTGATATTTGGATCATTTGAATATGAGCTTTGTATGAAAAATTTGCATTTGTAACAATCTCTTATGAATTAATGAAAATCATGAGTATCAAATCAATGTATTATTACTTCTTAGAACCTAGGACAATAGTATTAATTTAAATTGGTGCTTAAGTGAAATTTAGAATATTATGCTAGAAGAGATTAAGTAATAATAGATTCAACCTTAATAAAGAGATTAAGAGCTTAGAGTACTAAATATTAGATTTGAGAACTTGATTAAATCCAAAAATATTATAATTAAAATAAGGATATAAACTTCATTTAAAAATCATATATTTATTATGAAGTTTAATGGAAAAAATTAGAGAAAAAAGGTTTAATGCATTATTATTGATTTTGAATAAAATTTTGATAGAACATCAGTAGAAATTCCTTGAAGAGTTTTTGAGAGAAAAAATCTCATATATTGATGCTATTAAAGATGTATATAATATGATTATGACATGTTGCAATGAAGTGTGTTCCCCTATATAATTTGCAATCTTGGGCATTAGTTTTTTCTTGTAAATAAATACAATATTACTATTTATCTGTTTATTTAATATTCTTTTATATATATATATATATATAAACCTTATGAAATAAATATGTACCCATGAAATTTGAACATTTAATATCAAAATTCACGGTTTAATCTGCAACTTGATTAAAAAACTCCATTCATGTTTTTTAAAAGCACGTGTTAATGTTGCTGCATGATCTACAGAAATGTATCTGATCACTACCAATTCATCAAGACAGAAAAATCCTCCTTAGTTTTGACAATAATTTTCTCATTGATCTCGAACAATTCTAAAAAGACAACAATATCACTTAAATTTATTACTCCTATAACAAGTGAAAAAAGAAATAAACTACATGAATATACAAACTACTACAAAAAGAGTACAGCTTCTATCAGCATTAGCACATCTCAGGAACTCAACATTATCCCCTCCCTTTACAAAATGGCATAATTAAGATTGAGAAAGAAAGAATACCATTGATAGGGCAATGGGAGTATGTTATTATCTCATAATTACACTTTTTATCTTTTTTTCAACAACAATGCAAGCAGCGGGTCACAAACATTTAGAGAGAGCTGATCTTGCCATGAAAATATCCAATGCCCCCCCAATTTGATAGACTGCTGCTTCCAAAGTCTCTGCAGACTGAAAACTTAAAATCATCAGCAATTGCATCACCTTCATTCAAGCTCCTCTTCAGCTTGTTTATCTTCAGGGGTTCCCATTTCACCTCAAACTCTTCCATTTCTTTCCCATTCTGAAACATAAAAATAATAATAATAATAATTTTCAAACAAGAGCATGTCTACTACACACTAAGCAGGGTAATAAAACCTAGCTTGAGCAGATTCAAGTGTTGTTTTAGCCGCGTTTCACCAAAGAAAATAGCCAAAATTTTAAGTGTGCTTCATCCGTTTGATTACTATCCAGTATGAATTATTAATGAGCGTAGTCTACTTGAAGGCAATGCATAAATTGTTATTATTATTATTATTATTATTATTATTATTATTATTATATATAGAGAGAGAGAGAGAGAGTGAATGGTTTTCTGGCCCAGTAATTAGGGTTCTAATATTTTGAGCTTTTGACATATATAATTGACTCGTTGAAGCTTCACTTTTTCTAATATATATATATATATATATATATATATATATATATATATATAGTGAGAGAGAGAGAAAGAGAATCAACAATACTATCCTTTACAGTTTGTTCTACATTCCTCACTATTCTTTAAAAAAAGTTTAAATTTAAACAGATAAAAAGTCACAATAATTTTCTTGTTTCTTTAAAATATGGATGAATGTTGGGTGATACAGAAGAAAAATAATCTCAATCTATCCCTCTACATACAAGTAAAAATTTATTAATACAATTATACACAATCAAAACATATAACATAAAGATATACACATGCACACAAGCAGCAACAAAAAAGAGCATTCTATTAGTGTTTGCTTTGTTAAATAAACCAGCTTATAAATCATAGTCATAGTTCTAGCTAAGCATGAAAAATACTCCCTTCTTACAGCCCTACACATACTAGCATAACCTGCAGATAAATTCAGGATATACTCACTGTGGGCTGCAAGCGTCTCAAAACATGAAATTAAAGGAACGAATAACTTGTCAAATTATGCAAAATTTGTATAAGTAAGCAAAATAGGATTCATTTGATTACCGGGAAGGAAACCTGGTTCAAATCTAATAGTCTTGGCGAACTAGGAACAGAAGCTTCCTTTGCTTTAAGATTCTTTTCACTAAATGGCACTTTGAATTGATTGAACTCTGCTAAAATTTTGGAGCTTTGAACAGACACTTCTTTTGATTTTGCAGCCCTCTTTGAAGGCGGTTTGATTTCCATGACTGGAAAAGAAGAATGAGTAGCTTGTTTGAAAGATTGTCTCTTTACCCTGCAGGGCTTCCCCTTTGAATTGCTTGACAAAGATTGGTATTTTTTGCTTAAGAATCTGTAGCATAAAAAATATAGCATGAAACATACTAACATATAAATGCATTTGAGAAGAAAAAGAGAAAAGCTCTTACTTCACTTCAGCCAAGAGCTTTAGCTTCCTTTGCACCGCTTTGTTTAATCTCTCCCTTTTATCTTCTGTATCCTGAGAAATAAGGCATACTATAACTCCATATAAAATTCAGAAAAAATTCAGCCAATATAGAAATCAAATTCAAATGCCACAGATCAGGCATGTTTAGTTTTAAGGAATTAGAGAGAAAACAAATGCAATTTAATACTCAGCTTTATATCGACTATTTGAAGCTAAAGTAAATTGATAGGGAAATAAATTTGCCATAAAACACCTTTTAATTATTATTTCTACAAGCATATATATACATTCATAAGAAGATTCATATATAAATATTAAAAATGCAAGTTTTAATAATAAATAACTGTATATTGCTGTTTTCATGCCAATTTCCACCAGGCCAGCTTGAAATTAAATCAAACAAAAAAAAGAAGCTCAAGAGCCGGCTTATTTGGCTTGATTCAAGACTGATTCAAACAAAAATTGATAATATATTTAGGGTAATTTTTCACCTTCAAGCTATATTCTTAGTTTTGTATATCTAATCTATATCATAGATGGACAGAAGAGCATAGAACAGCTAAATGATTACAAAAGTTAACACCTAAATATTTCATTAATCAGATGAGAAATTAAATCTCATATCAAAATTTAGATTGTAAGTACAATAATCACAAGATTTGTTATAAAAAGTAATATCTAATCTAGAGGCTCAAGCCCTAAAAAAAAAGAAAAAATAAGCATACATAAACATGCAGAAAGATGCTTCAAACTTCATAAATAACAGAAAAACCCTAACACAAATAGAGACCAAGAACTTGGAAACCCTAAAAAGCTGTGAAATTAGATGAACAGCCAGTGAACATAGAAACAGAAAGAGCCAGATCTCTACGAAAGTGTAATCAAGGACAACATAAACCTCTCAAGAACACAACTGATTAATTCAAAAAAACAAGATCACACCTTGAGCAACTCCTGATAATCTTGCAAAAGACACTGATGTTTAAATCTCGCCCTGGCTTCCTCTCCGATTAGAACAGAAGTAGACGGCGCTGGATCCATAAAAACCCTAGCCTTTTTCTTCAACATCTCTCGTTAAAACCGAAGGATATCAAGAAGAGGAAAAAAAAGAAGAAGAAAGGGCAGAAGCTACAAGAAAAAAAAAAGACGGAAAGGGAGAAGAGGAGATAATGGAGAAATAAAAGTGGTGAAGAGAGAGAAAGAGGGAAGGTTCCTTCCCCGTTTTTCTCTCTCCAAGAGGTCTGACCGCGGCAAAAATTCGAGAGAACCCATAAAAATCAAAGATTTTGAGAGCAACCCCTCCTTCCTTCAATGGAAGAAGAGAAGAAAGATGATATTTTTTGGCCGAAAAGACTGGATTTTTTGGAGCGCTGCACAGGGGCATTTGTGGTACCTTCCTCAGACTAAACATTTGATTTTGGAAGTGGTTTGCTGGAAAGCTACTCTTCTTCCCACCCACACATAATTATCTGTTCCCTATTCATTCTCCTGGCTTTCTTCCCATAAATCTGGTCCACTTTGGCCATTGGAATGAAAGGGTGAGACAAGTGGAACAGGTCTTCTAAGCATGGATGGATGAGATAATTTCTTCAGACCTTGTATCTTCTGCATTTGAGGAAGAGAGAGAAGTGGGAGAGAGAGGGGGAGGGGGGAGAGAGGATGGTGGGAATCAGCTTCTGTAAAATGCTGCAATTTTGGCTGTGGCTGCTGGTAGAGCCCTCTTGATTGAAAGTTGGGTAGAGGACATTTATTTATTATTTTTAATATTCCAAAAATGACCCTAAAAAATTTCTCATTGTTAGCTACATGAGGCAGGCACTACACCATGGAGTTGGACCTCCTCTCTCTCTTTTTTGCTTTTCTTAAACATGAACACAAGAAATTATATGCTTCATCAATTTCTTTATATGTTCATATAAATATATTATTTCTTCTATATTTTATGATTATTTATTATATAACCACATATAAATACTTAAAATTAATAAGAATTTCTTGCATATAAACTTATTATTTATACATATTACATGTAAATTTTAAGTATTGTAAATTATCACATAAATATTTTTATTATTCTCAATTAAAATCAAATTCAATATCTTCAATTTTTTTTTGGGAAAAAAGGTAATTTTAAAATATTAAAATTATGATTAAATATTAATTTTATAATATTAAGCTTATATAATAAGAAAAATATCATACTTATATAAGAATATATATCAAAAAGTATTCAAGACTAATAATTTTTTTTTAATTTTTGTATATAGACCCTACAAAAAATATATTTAACAAATAATCTACTTATACATTAAATTGACACATCATTTATATATTTTAATGTATGCTAATATGTAAGTATAGCAATACTCAAATAATAATTACTAAGTTATGTAATAAAATCTTTAGTCACATAAAAAAAATAGTCAAATAAAATAAATAATAGTCAAATAAAATAAATCATTATTAAAGATGATTAAGTTTAATATTAAGTCTATAATAATTGAAATCTATTAATTAAATCATATACTTAGAAGTATTGATTTATTTTTAACTTAAACAGCTGTTTTTCCACATAAAAATGTAATAAGATTGAAAATTCTTGCAAGAATATATGAATTTAAATTAAATTCATAGCAAGTTCACTATCATCTATGTTAAAAAAGTTCATTTACATTTGGGCTCATAATTTGACTAGGAATTTGAAATTCGAGTTCAATTCGATTCAAACTCACTCGAAAATTTTAAAGTCGAATTTGAGTCATAAGTCTTGACTCAAATCATATTTAAAATGAGTCAAAATGACTCGAACTCGACTCGAATAAGTTCGAGTATGGGCTGACTGGATACATTTGAAGTTGATTTCTTATCAAACTGACATTAAATTTTACTAGGCTTAATATTAACTCGATTATGAAATTATCGATAAATTATTTTTTGTGAATTAAAATTTGTAAAATAAATATTACTTCAAAAATATGCATATAAAGTCTCAATGCTTTAATATTGATATATAAAAATATTTTTATTTTTATTTTTAATTATATGGAATTTTGAGATTTAATATGCTTTAGAAAATATAAATTAAATAAATAAAATAAAATAAAAGATTGTGTTATGTATTTTACCATATAGATTTAGGTGATTGCGTATAATATTCATTTTAAAATAGGAATATCATTGATTGACACAAAATAGTATAGATTATTAGTGTACTGCTTAAGAAAGAATTTATGAGTTTTTGTGTGGGTTACCTAAGGGTTATATAACAACCCTAGGTTGTTATTAGGGCTTAACTTAGCCTAATCATTCTTAAATCTTTCTGGTCTTTAATCATCATTAGGAGCAAATTCCGAAATTTTGGTTTGATTTGGAAATCATCCGGATCACTCGATAATTTTGGCCAAATTATTTAATTAAGAAAATAAAATAAATTTTTTGACTTCTGATTGAAAATTCAATTGTGTTTTTAAATTCCTAGTACCCAAATTAGTTATGGGTGAACTTTTGGTATATTTCGGAGTCTATTAGGTCAAAATAATAATTTCAAATATTTATATTAATTTTTTATTGTTTAAACCCAACAGCTTCGACGCTTAACCGTTTGCGCAGGGGATCCGCCGCGCTCACTCGAACACGTGATAGCCAGATCCAGCGATCTGAGTCGTTCTGCGGTTCATCTATATTAGATCGGACGACATTTGCCACCCGATCTAAATCTAGTCGTTGGATCAGAGACCAGATCCAATGGACATAATCGTTTCCACCATTTAATAAATCCGGGTTCATATCTGGGCTGCCATATTTGATCCAGCGACCCAGTTCGACAAGGAACTGTGCACTATCGTCCTGAGCCAGCGTCTCGCACACGCGCGCCCCGCGTCTACGCGTAATGGTCCCCTGCCCTGCCAACTTGCCAACAGCGACCATCCTTTCCCTCTACAAAACCCTGCGCCATTACCGGTTGTCTCCTGCACTCCTGCGCCTTCTTAAACCCCTCCAGCGCTTAATCAGAGGCTGCTATGCCTCTGATGCTTCTTCTTATTCTTCTTCTCCTGTGCGAGAGCGACGGCCCCAAGTGCTGATCCTGGCGCCTGCAGCAACCTCCTGGACATCTCCCAATGATGGCAAGAGCACTTGGAGCTAGCTGGAATCACTTGTGCTTGCTTTGGAGCTCGGCTGCAGCTCAACAAGATCGATGAATCGGTGAACCAGTGGCAACCCAGGTACTCCATTTACCGAGTATTCAATATGTTCTCTGTGCAATTGGAGACTCCAATTGCTATCATAATGTTGTTGGCTGGAACCGTAGCATATATCAGGTTTGATCAAACCCGATCGAGTGGCTATGGACTCGGGCTCGTATAGTGGGGTACAATGGCCGAGCCCCATTGATCATCTAGTGAATCCGACCATTTTCTCGTCGAGCATAATGCTCCTTGGGTCAGTCTTGACCCAAGGAGCATATCGGCAATAGTCACTGGTCGTGGGTCCAACTGTAGAGGGAGGAGTACACCTCCATAGTAAAATCCTAGAAGCCCGTTTATCCGATTAGGGTTACGGCGTTTGAGCACACCCCATTTAGGACTTTCAATGCTGTCGGTTAGAGCCATGTCATAGCGTTCTTTTAAGCTATTATTTGCGCTGGTTGATGGTCTGAGCGTTGGGAATTTAAGATTTCCCTAAGCCCTAAATCGCCGGCTCTGAATTTGCCCTTTGTCCGCATTGGGACAAAGAAGGCGCACAGCGAGGGGGTTGGGCCAACCAGTAATCCGCATTGATTAACAGTACGGGCCGTCGGGTTTCGGTCGACCCGACATGGCCCGAACCTTTGAATGGAATAATGTGATATGGTATTTGCATTTCCTAAAGCTCTAATAATATGAAATGCATGGAATTTAGGGTTTAATAATGTTAAGCTATATGTTATTTAATTTTAGCAAATTTATATACAATTTTGATCAAAATATTGTGTAGAATAATAAACTGCAATAATTTTTTATTTTCTGTGAATAGATTTCTCAATTATGCCATAATTGTCTCTAAAGAAAGATGAGTGATTATTAGGATATTTACTTAGCCAAATTGCATGTTTAGGGTCTCCATTTCTTCATTATGCAAAGGAAAATTTAAATATGAAATCAGAATTATTTTTTTTATAATTAACTATGTTAAGCATTCACTAATTATTTTAAACTTTGATTAGTGGTTATTAACATTGTTTTTGATTTGATTTAAGTGTTTTAAGTGTATATGAATTCATTGAACAACATGGAACTCAATGATAACATAATATTTCATTTTTATATGATAAATTTGCTGATCATCCTTAATTATCTCAAAACTCTAATTAACTAATATTAAGCAAATTTACTTAGTTAAATTTGGCCTAACTTACTGTCTAACATCTCATTGGATAGTAAGGAGTTTTTAATAATTTGGTTTTGTGTTTGAATTCAACGTCTTAGATTTTAGAATCTCTTAAAAGGATTAATAGATTAAGAAGATCTAAGATAAACTTCAACATTGACTATTCATTATATAAATTAGTGAGTTAGCATGCTTAAATCATTTAATAAGCCAAATAAAAGGTATTGATTTACCAAACAACCAAGTGCCAATCGTAAGAAATCATTTAAAGAAAATAAGTCATAACCTTTAGAAGTGGATTGCAAAGTAACATTTGCAATCTTGATTTGTCATCTAAATCCTTTTAGTAGACATCAATTGAAACTATTCTTATGTTATTAAGACTCATTTGATTTATGTTTCAATCTTAGAAGCTCAATTATAGTACTTAAAAGAATTAGAATTTATTAGAAATCCTTAAAGGATAACATTGAATTAATTTATTGAATAATGTATAGTTAAGTTGATTTATTGAGGTAGGATGTTTTATATTGAATACTTTGTGGTAGAACCTTATATTTATCATGTGAACCCTAAGAATTGAGCATATTCTTGTGGTTATAATAATCCAATGAAAACTAGATTTGCACTTGCATTCTTGTGATAGTAGGTCCCATGGTAGAATGTAGATGATCATAACCTTAGAGCTTGATGTTAGTATCTAAGATATGTCTCTTGTAGTTTTATAAATAATTGAACCTTAAAATAGCTTACTTGAACTTTAAGTCCAACAATAATATTAGTATTATCATATGGGAATGAAGTACATATTCATAGCTTAACTCTGATTTTCAGTAAATTTAAGGAATTGGTTGATTTGCTTTGTAAGGAAATGTAGAGTTACTATCTTATCTTAAGCATTTGGATAAGTACATTTCATATTAGGATAAATATCCTAATTCCATTGTGTTTTATGAGTTAGAGTTTGGACACTTTAGTTTGGAGGACAAACTGTGAAAGGATGAATGTCTTTTGTCCCTGTGTGCGGGGATAAATGCAGTTAAACAAACTAAGTGTCCAATTTCACTTTACTTAGAATATGCCAGTTATATGTATGTACTCATAACATATGATGAATTAGGTTACCCAACATTATGATTACAAAACTTGTTGAACCAAATGCAATTAAAGTCTGAATTGTGTATAATTAGACAATTCTTATGAATTAGATTTCATAATAAGTTAGTATCTAAATTAATATGCATATAAGGTGATGACAGGATAAATAGTTAAAAAATATGAGAGATATGTTTTATGTTATATGCATTTGATTATTTTATCCTCTTAGTTTTTTTGTAAAAAGAATCAAAAAAGCATATTATATCATTAGCAGTGCAATATGTAACACATCTAGAATCTGTTAGCAGTGCGATTCATAGCACACATAGAATCTGTTAGAGGTGTGATTTAGAGCACACCTATGATTTGTTAGCGGTGCAATTCGGAGCATGCATAGGATCTGTTAGCGGTGAGATTCTGAGCACACCTAAGATCTGTTAGCAGTGCGATTCAGAGCACACCTAGGATCTATGAGATGCATTATGGCATCAAGTTTATGCATACACATGGTATATTTTGCAGCACATTCAGTTAGAATATTCTAAGAAATATTCTGCTTAATGAAGACATCTCGGGAACGGGTCGGTCGGGCTGTGGGGCCCGATGGGCCAAGAATATTCGGTGAATATTTTATGAATAAATATTCATCGAATACCCTCAGCATAGTGCAGCATAGATTGCGAGTCAACCCACTTGGCACTGTAATTCGTTGTTGCGCCTGTGAGGGCGGAAACAAAGGATTAAGTTTTTGAAGAAACCCTAATTTCTTAAAGCACATGCTATCTTAGGATGCATACAAGGTGTCAAAGTGTTTCTTGTGATGAGATCTAAACAATGGAACAATAAGCCCTAGATAAAATGGCCTAAGTTGAACTTTGGAGGGATAATGTTCCCTCCATAGTGAGCCAATCAATTTGACTAAGATCCTGTCATGTTCCTTAGGGCAAGACGGACCCAAGGAGCACATAAATGGAGCCAAAGGTGAACTAGATCGTCAGGGTCTTAGTCGGGTCTTAGGCACAATACACTATTGTACATTCCCAAGTCTATTGAGCCTCAATACAAGTACAATTTGTATTAATCAAGATATATTAACCAAATGAGTTCCAAAAATTTCCCAAAATTCATATATAGCTAATTTGGGTGTGATGAACTCAAAAATATAATCAAATTTTTTATTTAAGGTCAAAATGAATTTGTTATTTTCTTAATTATTTAAATTGAGTAAAATATTCAATTTATTCAAATGACTTCCAAATTTGTCCAAAATTTTGGATTTGATCCAAATGATAAGTAGCTAATGGTGGGGTTTCTAAACTAATTAACATAATTAGGTAATAAGCTTAGGTCGTTACATGGTGTAACAACCCTAGGTTGTTACTTTACAAATCTGGATTCAATTAAGTCCTAATCAAATTAGTAGTAGGTTCTATTCATCATTCAAATCCTAGAAACTTGGGATCCATTGGATTAAAATTTAATTAATTGATTATTCTAATTAATTAAATATACCAAAAAAGTAGTTAAATTAAATTGACCTTCAAATCAAAATTTGATTTTATTTTTAAATTTCTCACACCCAAATTAGCTAAAGAAGAATTTTTGGAGATTATTTGAGCCTAAAATTAGATTTAAATTAATTAAAATAATTTAATTTAGTGTTTAATTATTTAAAAATCCATTTAAACCCTAACGGTCTACTAGATCTATTGTCAGGACCATGATAGATCCGCTGTAGAGCTCCATCCATGCTATCGCTAGCCCTCGAACACCACCCAGCCATCTAACCATCTAATCCAATGAACATTATTCGATCCTGCCAATTATAAGCTTTGTCATTAGATTCTAAGCAGGATCGAAGGGCTATGACTAAATCTAGTACTATGGACCTTCATCCCAACCTTCTTGAATCGGCCCCGAAAAATATCATATAATTTTTACCATGGCAGTATGGGGATTCATCATGTCCCTCACAAGCATCTGATCCTGAATGATTCAAACACCCAATCTTTTGGGTCTGCCCCCATTGAGTCAAACCCAATTGGAAAAACTCTCAAGCCATCCATTGGTGGCAATCTGAGATCCCATTGAGCTTTCAGGGCTAAAAATAGCTTTGAATTTTCTTCCAGTGAGCCCTTTTGCTCACTGTATGTAATGCTCTACCTTGCCGCTATGCATAATAGGATAATATTAACAATGGAACATGTCATTGCTGAAGGGCTAACCCACCTTGACTCATTATCAACCCATCGCTCATAATAAGTTAATAAGAATCCAATGAGTTATCCTTTCATATTGCAACAACAACTAAGATTAATCCTTAAGATAGGTATAAGATCCTGATCTTAATTATTAACTATATATATCCTATGCATTGGCATATAATAATTCATGAAAAAAATAACCCATGTATATATAGTAAGGTATCACATATATACTGATCACATCACAATAATATATATATATATATATATATATATATCAAAGTGTAGAAGCTTAAGCATCCATTAATAATATTTATCATAGAAGCTAAGAGAACATTCATCCTAGAAAAGAAAGAAAAATATATCCATAATTAATTGTTATAAGTTAGCATTTAAAATGAATAGTAAAATAAATCTCTCATCTCATAATAAAAAATAGTAAATTAAGAAACTAAAATCAACATTCCAACAACTCTTGCTCCTCTGCCTCCTCCTGAAGCACCTGAATATTCTCAAATGTAGGCTTCTCAAACTGCTCTAAACTTGACATGTCAGTTTCACATGTCAGGGCCCCCGCTAAAAAATGAGAAAATCTTGTGTTAGACAATAAGTCTATGTACATTTTAGGTTGCAAGCAGTATTTTCTTACATTTTAAGGGTTATTTCTCAACTTTACAACAAAATAAAAATCAATTATAGAAAATTGAATAAAAATTATAACAACAAAGCCAAAATATTGAAACTAAAGCCAATGTAACATTGAAACATAACAAGTGTGCTGAAAGTAAATCAACTGAAATAAGTTAGAAATTGAATAAATATGAAAATTGAATTGTGTTATATGTCACTGTATATGCATTTGAATATGCTACTGAATATACCACAACTATGCGCGACCTTGATGTAGCATAGCATCCCATATTTCCTAGGTGTTCTTCGAATTGCATGGCTAACAGATCTTAGGTGTGCTCGCATAGTACCGTTAATGATATGTTATGCTTATGCAATTCATATTATGCTTAAATTTGATGAAATAAGGTTAAAATGATCAAATCTAAAAAATAGAAAGACACATCCCCTTTTATTATCTAACTATTTAACCTTCCCACTTTAATATGCACATGTTAATCTAAATATCGTAATATCCAGAAATCTTAATCATGGAAGTTATATAATTTAGATTCTAATTCAATTGAAATTAACACATCTCATGGTTACAATACTAAATCATGCTAAATTACTATATGTTAAGAATACATACACAAAATTAGCATGTCTTAAGAAAGGTGACATTGGACACTTAAGTTGCTTAACTGTGCTTATTTCCACGCACAGGGATAAAAGACATACTATATTTTGTAGTTTATTCTCCCAAACTAAGATGTTCAAACCTTTGCTTATAATATACATTAGAATTGGGATGTTTATCCTAAATTGAATTGTAGTTATCTAATTACCTAAGATAAGACAAAAACTCTACAGTTCTATACTGGGCAAATCAACCAATCCTATATACTACTGAAATAAGAGTTAGTGTGGGGCCCCGTACTTTTCCGCAACTACATTAATACTGATATTAACTTAATCGTAGAGAGTATGGTGCTCCACTCCGGTGGCAAATCCCCAATTCAAGTAGTCATGTAGGACCCAACTCACATTAAGCCAAGGTCTTGTCACTTTGTAGGAGAATTGTAAATATACATCAATACAAATCAAAGTGGCAAAAACAAGAAACAGTATGATATAACATCCACATGCATAACATAGAATAAAAGAGTAAAAGAAACAGTAACTCAGAGCAAATGCAGAAAATTAAATACATCTAGAATTTAATTATTATAAATGGAATTTAATAAAAATAAAAGTCTCTCAATCTCACTACAAAAAGAGAAATGCTATCTAAGTAGCTGTAGGAAGATCCTCCTCCTGAACCGGCTCTGATTCTGCAGCACTATCGACGAACAACTCTGAATCTGACATTTGTTGGTGTCACAAATGCTAGGGCCCCAGCCAACAAAAGAAAAAGGTTACAGTTAGACAATTATCTAAGTACATTTTAGGCTATTTAAGTGAATTGAGTATTTAAGATATCACACTTAAATGTTTTAAATATGCAAGCATTAAAAGGGTGCAAAAATCTACAAGAACAAGGTAGCTATAAACAAATTATTTATAGCTAATCAACAGGTATGTAGAATAACATACAAAAATAGCAACTAAATATGGTGAGGCTAAAAGCAAAAGTAACTGCAACTACTAAAACAAATCTGCTCCTAACATGCTTATGATCACATGGAGATATGCTGAGTATAATAAGAACACAAGTGATGAAATAGACATACAATTCCCTTTCCATCATTCGATGGATAGTCTTCTCCACAATTTCTTAAGAATGAGGCCTTCCACCTTCAGTGAAAACCTATCGCCAATGGACACAGCCGACTGGCTAAAAGCAGTGGAAAAGGATCTGATTAGTATAAAGATCCCAAACTCTGAAACCATCCGTCTCACTACACATTTGTTTCATGCGGAGGCAGAGTATTGGTGGAAGGAGGTCAGGAACACCAAGTTCATTGACTATGAATTGGAGGACATCCCTTGGGACAAGTTCGTTGAAGCATTCAAGACTGAATTCATTCCCCCGTCTGCACAAAATATCATTGCAGACACAATTATACGGTTGACTCAAGGGAGTCATTCCATTGCTGACTACGAAAGAGAATTTCGTAGGTTGATTTGCTTTGCTTCAGAAGTTACTCATTCTGAACAGACTAAGTACCACTGCTTTCTCTGTGGACTCCGAGATTCACTAAAGGATCAGATCGTTCCACTCTGCCTAATTAGATAAGTTTGTGATCATCTTTATCGACGATATCCTCATTTATTCTAAAATCCTAAAAGATCATGAAGAACACTTGAGATTAGTATTCAAAACTCTGCATGAACATCAATTGTATGTCAAGTTCTCCAAGTGTGAGTTCTGGCTTAAGTCATTGCATTCTTGGGACATGTAGTCGATGCCCAGGGTATTCGTGTAGATCAGAATAAAGTGAGCGCTATTCAAGACTGGGTTCAGCCTAAGTCAGTCACCAATATTAGAAGTTTCTTGGGATTAGCTAGATATTACAGAAAGTTTGTTAAGGGCTTTTCCCAGATCGCTTCACCTTTGACTAAGTTAACCCAGAAAGCCGTTCCGTTCATTTGGAGTACCAAATGCGAGAAAGCAGTGGTACTTAGTCAGTTCAGAGAAGTTAATTAGGCGGAGTGGAACGATCTGATCCTTCAGTGAATCTCAGAGTCCACAGAGAAAGCAGTGGTACTTAGTCGGTTCAGAATGAGTAACTTCTGAAGCAAAGCGAATCAACCTACAAAATTCCCTTTTGTAGTCAACAATGGAATGTCTCCCTTGAGTCAATCGTATAATTGTGTCTGCAATGATGTTTTGTACAGACAGGGGAATGAATTCAGTCTTGAATGCTTCAACGAACTTGTCCCAAGGGATGTCCTCCAATTCATAGTCAACGAACTTGGTGTTCCTGACCTCCTCCCACCAATACTCTGCCTCTGCATGAAACAAATGTGTAGTGAGACAGATGGCTTCAGAGTTTGGGATCTTTATACTAATCAGATCCTTTTCCACTGCTTTTAGCCAGTCGGCTATGTCCATTGGCGACAGGTTTTCACTGAAGGTGGAAGGCCTCAGTCTTAAGAAATTGTGGAGAAGACTATCCATCGAATGATGCGATAGTATTCTTGATAGGAGTGATAGGAGGTGATGATTCATGATCCATTTTAATTAAATAATGCAAACTGTATTTTAGAATTTTCTTAAAGGAAGACAGTTATTTAAAGTTGTGATAGATATCCAAAAATTTTCATTACTTGTTGAAATAAGGGATTACATAAGATTTTAAAAATGCCAAAAAAAACATAACTCTACTAGAATCATGTAAGTCAAAAGATGATAATTGTTCTAACTAACACTCAGATATCCTTAATATACTCAGCCCTAAAAGCCACACAAAAGTCCTCAAAGGTCTATTCCTGACGCTTCCTCTTACGCTTCCTTTTGAGCATTACAATGGTGTCATACCACCAGACTCCTGCGTAATCCAGCATCAGATCCATCACAATGTCCACGTAGAGTGACTAGGGACACTCTATGTATCAAGATTGACTCCACTCGGCTCAACCACTCCTTTGCGTATATAGGAAAGTTAAGCCCTCGGTATACTATACTGCTTGATATAGAAGTTTGTCCAAAACTAAAGTCCCTCTTATTGAAACTCCTTCAATCTGCCAGTTACTCTCTTGTCTCCATTTGAAACTATAGATCCAAGCCAGCTTGAAGGTATGCAGATAATAGTCCACGTCAAACTCTCCAGAATCCATTTGACTTTAAGAAGAGAAGTTACTAAGTTTTATTAAACTAGAGATAATGAGATTTTCAAGATATGAGTATTTTCATTCTACAATTGTTTAAAGAGTTACCGATAATACTATATTATGGATATTACATATTGATGTTTGCACCTCAGAAGAATGATCCAGTAGGTAGAAAGGAATTATAGATCCCATTCTGATACCTTATGGTATTATCTGATACTAACTGTGGGGCCCCGTACTTTCCCGCGCTACGCTAATAATGATATTAGCATAATTGTAGAGAGTACGATGCTCCACTCCGGTGGCAAATCTCTAACTCAAGTAGAGTCAGGTAGGACCCAACTCGCCTTAAGCCAAGGACTTATCACCCTGTAAAAGAACTATAAACATACATCAATACAAATCAAAGTGGCCGAAATAAGAAATAGTATGATATAACATCCACAGGCATAACATAGAATAAAAGAGTAAAAGAAATAGTAACTTAGAGCAAATGCAGAAAAGTAAATACATCCAGAATTTAATTATTACAAACTAAATTTAATAGAAATAAAGGCCTCTCAATCTCACTGCAAAAAGAGAAAAGCTATCTAAGCAGCAGTAGGAATATCCTCCTCCTCAACTGACTCCGATCCTGCAGCACTGCCGACGAACAACTTTGAATCTGACATTTGTCAGTATCACAAATGCCAGGGCCTCAGCCAACAAAAGAAAAAAAATTACAGTTAGACAATTGTATAAGTACATTTTAGGCTATTTAAGTGAACTGAGTATTTAAGATATCACACTTAAAGGTCTTAAACATGTAAGCATTAAAAGGGTGCAACAAGCTACAACAACGGGGTAGCTATAAACAAATCATTTATAGCTAATCAACAGGTATGTAAAATAATATACAAAAATAGCAACTAAACATGGTGAAGCTAAAAGTAAAAGTAACTATAACTACTAAAATAAATCTACTCCTAACATGCTTATGATCATATGGAGACATGTTGAGTATAATAAGAACACAAGTGCTGAAATAGATATACAATTCTAGCATCCTAAACATGCCAATATCTTAGTACTAATTAATGAGAGAGTATATACAAACACGCAGATTGACATGAAAAAGACCACTAAGACATGTGGCAAAAGTAAACTAAGTACATATATGAACAAAAGTAAAGTCACTGAGACATGTGGCAAAGCAAGTCAAGCACTAAAAGAAAGGCCATTAAAGCATATGGCAAAGCAAAAAAAACACTGACTACTGAACTAAAGTAGTAGTAAGCCAAAGACATAGTGCTGCCATAACAGAACAGGCCATACAGGGCCTATGAACTCAAAGTTCAACATGTATCCATCCTAGGCATCCGCAGAGCTAGGTCCGAGTTGAACTTATATAATAAGACATGTATCCATCCTAGACATTTGTCGAGCTAGGTCTTAGTCTATTCTATAACAAAACTAGAACTGAAGAGGTAGACTATACTAGGACATACTCTACTAACTGAAAGCACTGAAAGAATTGAATGAATACTATACTTTTCAAATACTAACTTAGGTAGTATCTTCCATATCCTAATTACCTATTATGCTTAAGGAACAATACTCAATATTCAAGGTGTGCAGAGTAATTAAGTCAAAGTAAGCAAGAGACTCAATCTAGATTTATGTAATATCTGTTGTTATTTATTTTACCTAGCTAACTATTCTGAGAAGATACAAGTTTAGGATCTCTAATATCCAGCTATCGAGTAAGATCTCAGATTTACGACCTTAATGTTAATATTAGAACTTAACAAGTTGTAATGCATAATCATATAATAATTTTAAGGATTAAAGTAACTAAATCAATGACTTAATTATTATTATTTTCCTCTCTTAACCCAAATCTTAATTAAGTGGACCAAGATTTAAGGATTATGGATCCAAACTCCACTTTGGAGTTCAAATCCTGAATCAAAGGTAGTATCCTTTGTAAGGATCTAGGGTTCACACTTTAAAACCCAAACTAAGGATAAGAAATCTTATAAGTTGAATAATTCAGAAACTATGATCTTAATGAAAGGTTACCATACTGATTATAAGATAAAATAATCAATAAGAACTAAGAAGATAAGATATATATTCAATCTTTTAGGATGATTACATTATCCTATGGATTGAATCAATCCTACACCCACATGGAAGGTTGCAAAGGAATTAAATAATAAATCACTTAAGAAATTCCAAATGGAGGTAGTATAATTCAATTAGAACATCTAAAATCTAAGATCTAAGATCTGATGTTTGATCACTTTAGACTTAAACTAAAATTTAAACTTAGGATTCTTACAAGAGTGTTTCTTTTAGAATTCAAGCTTATGGATCAACTTAATTAAGCTATTAACTAAGGATTTAGCACCTTAAGATATTTAGGTTTAATTCTTAAGACAAGGTGGTTTTGAGTTCTCTTAAGATCTTAAGATCTTAGTAAGAACTAACTCAAGATTTTTTTACTTAACAACCATATTATTACATGAGATTTCAGAAAGATGCTAATAATCTAATTAGAAGTATTTTACTGAAATTTTGAGACTTAAGGGGTGCTTAAACACAATTTGGTCAAAATAATCTAAATATTCCCCTTAAGGCTAAAAATGAGATTTTAAGATTTAAGTATCTAAATTGATCCAAGTCTATTTTAATAAGTTCCATATGGATTAATAAAGTGGGATAAATACTTATCTTAGGTTTTGGTAACTTAATTAACCTTAAGCACATTAAGAGGCCAATTAAAGTGGTTAGTGAGATTAGGGCATCTTAGGGTGATCCAATTGCATTTGTAGGCTCTATTATTATTAATAAGGCATTAGGAATTTAATCCATCAAAACCAGAGGGCTAATCATGATTAAATTTACTAATCCTTAATTAGGGCAATTAGGAGATAATTAATAAAATTAGGGTTCCTAAATTACTTTTAATGGTCTACATAGGTTCTATATGGTCTCATGAGTAATTAGAGACTTTAATCAATACTTTTGGATGTTTGATAAATTTAATATGATTTAAATAAAAATAGAAAATGATTAGGTATTTATTTACAATCTAACCATTGTATTCTTGATCTTATTTTATATTCAAATTCCTTGTATTTTTCTGATTAAATGGGTATATTGGATCATACAATTTAGATAAGTATAGCTAAAGTTATTTAAATAATTTAATATGCATTTTTATTTAAATAAAAACTATAGGAAATGATTTATTAACTAACTATCATAAGAAAAATAATTCCATTATTCATTTTATTAAACCGTAGCCCAAAATCAAAAGATGCGGGTCACTGGTCGACCCGACCCGTGACTTCGTCTTCTTCCTAGGGATGCCCGGACGCCCGAACCCTAGGGTTCCATTCCGATGCACAATTCACCACGCACAAGCCATGCCACACCCTAATCTCGATGGCTACACCATCCCTGACACTAAACGCATCGATTAGACTATAAATCCCCATATGGGATGCACCAGATCGCCAGGGTGCTACTCGACTGAGGCATCTTCTAAGGCGCAAATTGGGAGATCAAATTCTCCTTACGACATCGACGTCATGAGCTAAGGCTTATCCTTGCACATTCAGAGACCAGAAGAGAATCGATTGGGCGAGTCGAGGGGTTCTGGGGAGAGCTAGGTCACTGGAGTGCTACTCGAGGTGGAGTGAGGACGGGAGCTAAAAATGGGTCGATCTATTTTAGCTGAGTTGATCGATCTGATCAAGTCTGACCCTCGATATGGGTTTACAATTATTGCTGAGAGGTTCTGGCACTACTCGGCTAACCAATTGCTTGAGGGAAAAGCAGCATTTGGTGAACCGGAAGCTGACTGGTAGTGCACACTCAAACGACGAATTCGTCGTTTGGTCCACTGCCATGCCTCACCAAAAGACTTAGACCTCTACTAGGGAGCCAGGGTAAGGACCTAACACAGCATCTAGGGCTCAATTAGAAGTGAGTCGAGCTGGAACCAGCTCGACAGAGGAGACGGGGTCAGAGGCTATACTTGAGGATGGCCGAGGTGACTGAGGCAAATGCAGGCAGCTCAGATCATTCCAGATGGTTGCAGAAACTCTAATAAGGAGGTTTGAATGCCAGACCTCACCCTCTATCAGCTGTATGCAGCAGGTCCAGACGTTATAGTCGTCGAGAGCTTCAGGGCAAGCAGCAAGGAATTGAGGGGATCACAATGAGCAAAGTGACTCACTGTGATTCCTGGGAGGTATTTATAGGCTTAAGGGGCAATGGAGGGTGGATTCTAGAGCTCGGGGACGGAAGGAGGCTCGAGCAGAAGGAGAGGCTGGGTTCCAATGGCTTAGGGCAATATGGGGAGTCCACTGCTGGTAGGAGGTTGCGCCAAGGGAAGAAGAGGAAATTTGGGCTTTCCCGTACTGCCACGGGGGCTGGAGGATCTGGCTGTCGGGGGACCAGCGCGCGTGGGAGAGATCGGGAGGTTCACGAAGATCCACAGTGCTTGGGGTCTTCAGAGCCGTCGGATGGATCAACCGTTGGCTCTGGATGATTCGGATAAACTACTTAAGCAGATTAGATAGTAGCCATCAGATACGAGCTACAATCCGATGCTTAGGATTAGATCCTTTCACGGAGGAGATCCCGTCGTTTGATGGTTTGCGCTAAGATGCGTGATATCGCATCGGGTGGCTCCAACCCATGCGCCGCTGTCAGGACCCCGCATCGGATCTGCCGCGGTCCCAATAGGAAATCCCATGAATTAAAATTATATATATATATATAATTAATTTAATTAATATTAATTCATTTAATAATTAATTAAATTCTAATTAATTCCATAATCCAATTTAGGCTTATATGAGCTCCAAAAGTTCCCATAAATTCACCCTTAGCTAATCAGGGTATGAGGAATTCAAAAATAAAATTAGATTTTGATTTGAAGATCAATTTAATTTAGGTATTTTTCAGAGCTTAAAAATAGACAAAAATACTAAATTTTTCAATTTAGCTCTGATTGATTTCAAACTTATAGTGTTAGGTTTAAATAACCCATTGAGTCTAATGGAATCAAAATCAAAGCTTGGTTTAGCTTAATTAAATCTGGATTTAATTATGGTAATAACTAGGATTGTTATAGTTAGATATATGGATATGTACTACATTCTCACATGATAATACTAATATTATCATTACTTATAATACTAATAGACTATTTTAGTAATTAAAGAGTTTTAAACTGCAAAAGATATATTTAACGGGTGGTTCTAACTAAGCTCCAAGGAATTAACATATAATTTTATCAATTTAATTTTACTACCACAAGATAATATGTTCAATCTAATTTGCATAGGGTTAATACTACCATAAAAACATAAAATCAATCTTTAAGGTTCATATGGTAAATATAGGATTCTACCTCAATACATTACAACTAAAGCATGTTACCTCAATAATTTAACTAGATTATAGTTCCACTAATTATATTATTTACCATTACACTTAAAGCTACTTCTAAGGCTTTGAGTGTTATATTATGAAGACCATTCAGATCATCATGGAGATGCTAATATAGCTCTAATGATTTTTCAGGAGATTTTGAAGTGATTATAACAAGATATTTTTGAGAAAGCGGTCTAATCTGACAAATTTCCTCCCAACATTCCACGTGAAAGCGGTTTAATATTGTTAGGAATATTTTAGAAATAAAAATAAATATAAAATATTAATTGTATTTTTTTGTCATCCAATATCCAAATAAGTATATGCACATAATATTATTACAAAAAATAATGATATTATTTTCTTCTCATTATCATACTCTCTCACTGTGATAAATAATAATAATACCCTTTTCATGTAAATTATTATATAAATTATAATGATAATGATAAAAATAGTAATATAATATTATTATCATTATCATCTGTGAATATTATCTCTACTTATATATATATATATATTATTCTCTCTCCAACATTCCTATTTTCATATTTTATTCTTATTTTACAAATATAGATTATAATAATATTATTAATATCAATGTTCTTATTTTTACTATTATTACCATTATTATCACAATTTTTTGCCATCATCATTCTTATTATTATCTACATTATCCTATTTCTTTGCCGCCTCAATCATTCTCTTCTCTTTTTATTTTGTTTTACTAACTGTAAAACACACTGAGAGCGAGAGAAGATAATAAATTTTATATTTCTTCATCTCTTTGCTAATCGAAAAATTTTTCACTCAGATTTGCAAGAGATCAACTTAGCACAAAAATAAGTACTCGAATATCATGAAGTATATTATATGTTGGTTTGATTACCTACGACTACTTGATTTTGAGCCTCAACATTTCTATTTTTGGCAAGTTGATAATCATTCTTGGAAATTACTATTGAATTTATTATTACTTTAATAATATTTGTTACACATTTTGAGAAAAATTATGATGTCTTATATGAAGTTATATTATTAAAATAAATATTTCAAAAAAGAAGATTCTTTGTTACTATGTTTGTGTAGGTACTGGGTTAGGTAGACCCACTAGGGATATAAGGAGACCTTATCAATACCCTGGAGGGGGTTGGTATTTGTTGAAGTGAAACTTAAGGAACAAATTTACTAGATTAGGTAAACGTACATTGATTCCTCAAGTTCTATATACTGTTGCCTAAATAGAACACAAAATTTGCTAGCGATATATAAGACATATTTTCAATATTTTAAAATGGTGACAGTTATCTTTTGTGATAGTAAATGAATTGCTTATTTGACAATTGTACATCTTTACTTATTCTGTATTATTGCACAATGATCTTTATTTTTCAGAAAATATATTGCAAAATTTTGATCTTTATTCTATCATACTAACATTTGCTTTATTGCTTATCGCTTTTATATGATATATTAATGATATCCAAAATATTTAGAATATTCTCTAACGGGTATTCAATCCGAACATTTTCATTGTAAATATATATGCGCATAATACTATTACAAAAAATAATGACATTATTTTCTTCTCATTATCATATTCTCTCACTATGATAAATAATAATAATACACTTTTCATATAAATTATCATATAAATCATAATGATAATAATAATAATATTATTATCATTATCATCCATGAATATTATCTCTACTTATATATATATATATATATATATATATATATATATATTATTCTCTCTCTAACATTCTTATTTTCATTTTTTATTTTTATCTTATAAATATAGATAATAATAATAATATTAATATCAATGTTCTTACTTTTACTATTATTATCATTATTATCACAATTTTCTGTCATCATCATTCTTATTATTCTCTATGTTACCCTGTTTCTTTGCCACCTCAATCATTCTCTTCTCTTCTTATTTTTTTTTACTAACTGTAAAACACACTGAGAGCGAGAGAAGATAATAAATTTTATATTTCTTCATCTCTTTGCTAATCGAAAGATTTTTCACTCAGATTTGCAAGAGATCAACTTAGCACAAAAATAAGTACTTGAATATCATAAAGTATATTATATGTTAGTTTGATTACCTACTACTACTTCGCTTTGAGCCTCATTATTTTTATTTTTGGCAAGTTGATAATCATTCTTGGAAATTACTATTGAATTTATTATTACTTTAATAATATTTGTTACATATTTTGAGAAAAATTATGATGTCATATATGAAGCTATATCATTAAAATAAATATTTCAAAAAAGAAAATTCTTTGTTATTAGGCCTGTACAAGTACTGGGTTAGATAAACACACTATGGATATAAGGAGACCTTACCAATGCCCTGGAGGGAGTTGGTATTTGTTGAAGTGAAACTTAAGGAACAAATTTACTAGATCAGGTAGACATACATTGATTCCTCCTATTCTATATACTGTTTTGTAAGTAGAACACAAAATTTGCTAGCGATACATAAGACATATTTTCAATATCTTAAAATGGTGACAGTTATCTATTGTGACAGTAAATGAATTACTTATTTGGTAAGTGTACATCCTTTTTTTTTGTACATTACTTGTTCTATATTATTGTACACTGATAATTGTACATTACTTATTCTGTATTATTGCACACTGATCTTAATTTTGCAGAAAATATATTGCAAAATTTTGAACTTTGTTCTATCATACTAACCTTTTCTTTATTGCTTACTGCTTATATATGATATATTAATGTTATCAAAAATACTTAGAATATTCTCTAACGGGTATTCAATCCGAGCATTTTCGTTGTAAATGCCAGGTTAGAATTTCAAAGAAGAACTGAATCAATCCTGAGATATTCAACTGCTGCACTTTTATGTTATTTTTCACTTCTTAGTTATCTATCTATTCAAATAAAGATAGATGTACTAATGTAATAATATTATAAAATAATGAAATAAAATATCCTTTTTTGTATTTCAAATTTGGATATATATGCAATAAATTTAATTATTATTCTAAATTCTGACTGCAATCTTCGGCAAGTCAGACAAACCCCAAATCATGTGCCCTCACTGGCTTGAGAATTGGGGCTTGTCACATAGGGTTTTGTAGAAACCCTGATTTCTCATCGCACAAGCCATGGTAGATCGTGGAAATTGTGCTAACATGTTGCTAGAGTTGAGTTATATTACTTGGTCATAAAAGCCCTAATGCAAAGCCTCTAATTGAGCTTAACCCAAATTGACTCTAATAAGATCTATGGTTTACTATGGAGGGAAAATTATCCATCCACAATCCACCAATCATCTTGAATTCAAACTCTACAATATCCTTGGGTCTCGACTGACCCAAGGTGCTAATGGGCTTCGCTGGAAATGCTTGGGACTGAACCATATCGAGCTCAATTGAGCTCGATAGAACCCCTCTTTCTTTAGCAATAATTTGAGCATTACATGAAATGATGGAGCGAAATGGAATTGAAGCCAACAAGACAGTGACTAGCATTGAAGAAGAGGTACTTGGGGGTCGTCTATTCGTCGATCGCCAAGTACAAGAGATTTGCTAAGAGCCGCTGTGAGAACTCAATTTCGTCACTGGGAGCTAGAGGAGAGACGAGGGAATGAAATGGGAAGAAAATGGAGGCTTGGCCTAGTTAACTAACATGGAGTAGCTACGGGATGGACTGCCATTACTTGAGTGGCAGTTGCAGGTGGGGGTGGGGGCCGCAGTGCGCGCACGACTATATGTGAACGCGGCCATGCAGCCGGGGAATGACAGGGCACAATGCCTTGTTAATCTTGGTTGTTGGGTATCAGATCGGGTGGTCCAGATCTGATTCATGAGATATGATTTACGATGGAGTGAATCCTAGCCATTGGATATGACTCAGATCCAATAGCTGGATCTGGATCGAGCGGCCGAGGTTACGTGCGTTGTCAGATCCGAGCAATATAACCACGCAACAACTAGGATGGGCTTGAATCGCGCAGTTCAGGAGAGAGAGAAATGACAATTAATAGTTAATTGACCGTTGGAAAATTCAAATAACTAATATTAAATAATTTAATAAATTTCAAATTGTCATTTTGACTAAACAAACTCCAAAAATTATCAAAAATTAACCCATAATTAATTTGGATGTTAGGTATTCGAAAATACAATCGAATTTTTGATCGGAGATCAAATTAATTTTCTTATTTTCTTAATTATTAAAATTAGCTAAAAAGGTCAATTAATTTAATTGATCTCCAAATTGAACCAAAACTTCGGGATTTGCTTCTCTTTTTTTTAATATGCATCAATTTTAATTCTTTAAGAGTTTAATATGCAATCGTCTCTGCGTACAATGCAACCGTTCTATTCAACATTTTTCCCCCCTCTTTTGAACTTAGCTTTGGTCTTACATTTGTTGTGTGAAATCCCTGTTTCTTATGCTTTTGGTTTAATTTTGATAGGAAAATTGAGGCCGTGAAGAAGGAAGGATTCTTCCAATTGATTTACTTCCAAGAAATAAGAAAATTGGTAAGTAAAGCGAGATTAATTTTTTGTAATATGTTTAGTCTTTTGAAGATTTTGGCAAGATGATTACTTTTTTAATCAAAAAATTTATTTGTAAGGTTAGTGCGCTAAAAAATACTGTTACATCTCCTAATTTCTTTCATTTTTTTTGTTTAATTTAAATACTTGCTCTAATCTCTTGAAAATAATGAATCTTTTTAGAAACTTATTTTTATTACTCTATTTTAAATATGGGTTATACTTTTTCTTAGAAGATGGAGAAATGCATCCTATTTAGATTTGTTGATGTGACATTCAGAAAAATCCATCCAATAAAATTTGGGTATCATTTCAATATAAATTTTAAAAATAATATTTATATTATTTTAATATAAATAAATAAATATTAATAAAATAATGTACAAATCGATGGATTTTTGTAAGTGCTATATTAACAGATTTAAATATCATTTCTCATATATTTATATGTTATAATTTTTTTAGTAAATTTGCTTGCTTATAAAATAAGTGCAGATCTATATTTGTTAATCTGCCGGTTCTCCCTCTTTCCTTTGGAGAAGCTAGCCGAACATACTTTCCTTCTTCCCGACGACGATACGCAACGAAGTTGCCTCGATCTTAGCTCTTCTTTGAATTTTCTACAGAGACGAAGCCATCCCTTTGAACCTCTATTTCCATCTCTTTCAATCAGGTAAAGATGGTGTTAATGGCTACATCTTGTTATTGATAGCCAAAAAAATCATTAAGATTTTTTTTCTTTTATTGTCTCCATTTCATGATGATATTTATTCTCAAGTTAATTAATCTTTGAAATTTCTTATGGTCTATTCGAAACATATTAAATTCAATTTAGCCTGATTAAGCAAAATTAAATTATATTAAATGTTTATTGTCAATTATATTAAATGTTCTTTGCGTGCTTTATTAGCGACGATAAATTTTATATGAAGTTTTAAGTTTTTTTTTTTTTTTTGTGTTATCATGTCCACAAATTATACATTTTCAGTTATTTTATTCTGTTTTTTATTTTCTTTCAGTGTGTTGTCACTTCCGAGCATACTGTGCGATTTTCATGTTGTATTATTATAATTTCATATTACACAAGCCAGGAAACAAATTTTATTTTAATAGCACAATTTTATTTTAATTTACAAATTTAACATAATTTTCTTAAATATATTATAGATATAAAATTATGTTAAATTTATAAAATGAGAATAAATTTATGGTAAATCTGTAAAAATCCAAAAAAAAGAATACGTGGGCGCCCATTTTATCTTAAATTTTTTTCTGAATTGGGCCCAGCTTGACGGGCCCGCCCGTCCTGAATGTGCAGCAAGGTAGGCATAAATGCAAATATTTATTTACAGATTAACCCAGAAAGTAAAAACCCGACGGTTCGCTTCCAGCCTTCAACCAATGTCATGTATTTTATCTCGTACTCCTTACCCCCCCAATGAAAGCGCCGAAGAAATAAGCACCTTCTTCCGATATACCTAGACCTTTCTAGCTGCTTCTCCCACTGCACTTAAAAACCTCGTTCATAATCTCCCAGCCTCTTTTATGGCTTCGGTCCTGGGAATCTCGTATCTCCTTCCGCTCTCCAGGCTCGACATGGCGTCGACGAAGAGTCGAAGAAAGCTTTCGGGTATTTGCATCAGGGAAAAAGCACCGGCGAGGCCTCTTCGTGTTAAATCGTCTCGTTATCTCTCTATGCCTCTTCGATTCTCTTCATTCTCTTCTTCAGCTGTCCATGGTGAGGCCTCTAAGGTTGCGGATGTAGAAGAGACTGTGCTGCAGGTATTTTCATTGAATTTTTGTTCCATTTGCCATGCTGGGTATGTGATTTGTGCGAAATTTTTTTCAATTAGAATCGTCGGGTTTGAGAATTTATGTTGCATTTTCTTGATCGAATTTGAAAATGTCCATCTGGTTTTACATAGCTGTATCATTGAGATGATAACGTGTTGTAATACAATGAAAAGACTCATCTCAAATTAATTATGATTGCTTGGATGCTGATAAAATGTGTGCATTGTAAAAATTAATACTTGAAGTATTTGTTGCTACATTATGAACTGTGAAGTTGAAGAATAGGAAGATTCATTTTCTAAATAATGGGTTGTTAGAAGCCCTATTTAGAGATTAGAGGTTTGAGCTGCAAAGGCAGACAATTTTCTTCAAATAATGCACGCTTTGCTTATTGTTTGCACTTCTTCACAAAACTTCAGCTGTGTCAATTATTAGATATGCATGCAATTGTGCTGAGCGGATTCAGTGGTTTTTATAACTGAGGCAAATGATGAGATGACATATCAGTTAAAGAGGGCTTTAGTATATAAACCAAAATTCATTTTACCTTTTCACAATTAGATTTAGTTTCTTAGTGACAGTTCCTTGTTCCTCATTCCTGGAGAAGAGGGGATGGTTTTGTTATTTAAACTAACATGTCTTGTAAGTTTGGAAAGATGCCTAATTAACTACTTGGATTGCTAAAGATAATCTATAAAAATGTTTGTAAGCTTACTCCAATGTTATTTAAGAATCCTGGCTGAATTTGACAACTTGTAAGATGCTTTGAGTTCGTGATAGTATTTTTATGTATACCATGCTTGCACTGACACTTGACACTTGTCTAAAAATCCATTTAAAGTAGTTTGATCTTTTATCATCTTTCAATCTGGTGCGGTGTCTTATCTTAACCAAACCATTGAATTAAAGACCTGAGTTACTTGATTCATTTTTTAGGATCCTGATATTTAGTTAAAAGATGGCTCAAAGTAGAAATCTTATAACTGTTAGGAGTTTGTTGAACATTCTGCTTGTTTTTTTATTTAATTAGTTTGGCGCATGCTTTGTGTGTTATAACTGTTAATTGATGAACACTGATCATTCATGTGGAATTAAGGTTCCATAGAGTCATAGTGGTGTAAATGAGTCAATTTTGATAGTTGTCATCCATTTTGTCTGCTTATTTGATTGTATGAACTGATGAGAGTTCATTTATTCTGTTAAGATCCCAACTTTGTGTTAGTGGTAAAGAATAGATGGTATTTTGATGGTGTTCTTAAGCAAGTTTGTCATTTTGAACAGAAAATGCTTTTTACAGAAAAGTTTGAACATACAGTTAATACCGACATGTTACATTGGAGTTTATACTGACATGTGACTTTGGAGTTTATACTGACATGTGATTTTGGAGTTTATAATGACATGTCACTATACTTATCTTTAGTTAAAAGATGACATGTCACTATACTTATATTTAGTTAAAAGATGGCTCAAAGTAGAAATCTTACAACTGTTAGGATTTTGTTGAACATTCTGCTTGTTTTTTTATTTAATTAGTTTGGCGCATGCTTTGTGTGTTATAACTGTTAATTGATGAACACTTATCATTCATGTGGAATTAAGGTTCCATAGAGTCATAGTGGTGTAAATGAGTCAATTTTGATAGTTGTCATCCATTTTGTCGGCTTATTTGATTGTATGAACTGATGAGAGTTCATTTATTCTGTTAAGATCCCAACTTTGTGTTAGTGGTAAAGAATAGATGGTATTTTGATGGTGTTCTTAAGCAAGTTTGTCATTTTGAACAGAAAATGCTTTTTACAGAAAAGTTTGAACATACAGTTAATACTGACATGTTACATTGGAGTTTATACTGACATGTGACTTTGGAGTTTATAATGACATGTCACTATACTTTCTTTTCTGATTTATGGGGAAAAATCATAAATTTTGCACTGGCTGGTACATGCTGGGATTTCAATGTCTGTAAGATTTGTGAGCCCTGCTAGCAACTTTTGGCTCTGTAGGCATATATCTGCAAGCTCCAACATTAAAGAAAGAAGAAGTTCATATGAATTGAGTTTTCTTCTTCAACATTAAGAATACTGAGCATTTATATTAATGGATGGTTATGCAGGAACGAGTAGTATGCTTTATCAGGTGGTTAAGGTGTTAGAAAGAATGTTCTAGAGCCCTTTGGGTGCATTAACACATCCACTCAAATTTGATTGCTGATTTTACACAAACAAACTTGAAACTAATATTGAGTCATTGATGTCAATAGTTTTGTTAGTGCATTTGCAAGTTGATTGGTGGTTGGTGTGTGGACAACATCTAGTTCCTTTGCAATGGTGAGGTTTATAATGAACTTTAAGTCTACTAATACGTTCTTCATGCGTGCATTATCTTGTGAAATGCAATGTGGATATTTTATTGTAATCCTGGTCTCTTGAAGGAAAAAATGACCCATTGTATCTTACTAGCAGTTTGTGCCATAGTTTTACTTTATGCTTTGGTGCTTGATTGAGCTATCGTGGCTTACTTTTTGCAGGACAAAAAAATAAGTGATGTTCCAAAGAAAACCAATTACCTTGTGGTTGATTCTTGATCATTTGATTAGCTATCCCAATGGACATACCAATAGCTTGAAGTGACCAGGGTTGAAGAATGATATGCCATGGTGAATGCTATACTTGATGTAACAAATAAGTTATTTGATGACAGTCCGTTGAAGTTCTGTAGGTTGTTGCATGAGGTCAAGGGAGTGAGGAGTGCTGTCAACAGTTTTGTTGTTGAGTCATTGGTGTAATACATGATTTGCATAGAGCTATGTTTGTGTTATTGAGAAGCCAATAAATATATATGGTTTGTAATAATTGAGACTAAAAACCAATCGGTGAATTATTAGGCTAAGAAAGTTGTATTTATTGCTGTAGTCTTTATGAGCAATGTTGCTAGATAATGTCTGAATACAATTGTCAATAACGGTGTGAATACTTCCTGTGATGAGAACATTATTAATGCACACTGGAGCTTAAAATTCAACTGTTTTCTGGCATAATAGAAACAAGAAGCCTCTGATCAACTACTTAATAACCCAAAATTATATAAATTGGCATTATTTTTGGTTCCACTCTCATACTAATTGAATACTGGGAATCAATGAAACCTAGAGGTTGGTTCATATAAAGAGCGTTGTGAAGGTTACCATTTATAATTGGAGATTAAAATTATGCTATTTAATTAAATTATTGTTTGTGGTAGCAGTGGTGAGCATGAGTCGAATGGTTGTAGGAGCTGAATATGTTGGCATTAGCAAGACATGGAATGCATGCTTAAGTTTTGTTGCATAACAGAGCTGTACTCTCTTCAGCCATTGCAAGTCATTATGGTTTACACTAAAGAACTTGGGCATGAGTAGCTGAAGAGAGTTGAAGGATAGAGGAATAGTTGTAGCAAAATGAGTAATGGGTGGTGGAAGTCTTAGAGTTTAGAAAGCTAGTGCGGGGTCATGTGACCATGGAATTTAAATTGGTTGAGGGTGGTGTGGTGATGGGCTTTTGGTATTGCATAAAATGGATTACTTGATAGAGAGGATTGTTGTGGTGGTGGTGCAGGTGGAGGGATAAAGAGATAGAGGGTAAATTCTGAAGTATTTTTGGGTTGGGTAAAAGGTTGGTATGAGGGAACTAAAGTTTTTTGTGTGGCTGAACTGGGCAGCTGGTTCAAGAAGTAGGGATATGAAAATTCAACAAAGATAACATATGTAATATATTTGCTATGGTGGATGAATCACAATAGACATAGAGACATAGTTTAGTGTTTGAATTGGTGTTTGGGAAAAGCTAGGAATAAAAAATGCTCTTTAAAATTTATAATCAGTTTGAATTTAATATATAATTGATTCCGAGGTTTGATTGCGAAGTAGTTTCGTAGGTAGTTAATTTTTAAGGTGGCTCATTGTTTAAAAGAAATGAATTCATAAATTAGGAGGTAAAAATGATTAAATGAGTAAAGTACAATCTAATTCAATGACATGTGGTGCTTTGATTTTGCAGTATCATTTTTAGATGATGTACATCTAAGAAAACTGATGATGGATACCGGCCTTATCTATATTTGTGCAAAGGAATAAATTTTCTACTCAACATCAAAATGAAAGGATAGAATGGAAATGGTGGATGGATCACAATACACATAGAGACAGTTTTGTGGGTTGTGATTTTAAAGTGGTGTTTGGGAAAAGCCCAAAATACAAAATGTTCTTAAAAATTTATAATCTGTTTGAAGTTAATATGTAATTGAGAATGGGGTTTGATTGTGAAGTAGATTCATAGGTAGTTAATTTTTAACGTGGATCATTGTTTGAAAGAAATGAATTCATAATTTAGGCGGTACAAAATGCTTAAATGATTAAAGTATAATCTAATTCAATGACGTGATGGTGTATTGATTTAATTGCTATGGACAGGAGTTATGCTTCTAGATAGAGGCATGCTGATGCAAGCAGTTGATGAAAGTATTTTTTTTGTTTTGTTTCCAATTTGACATGTGATGAGAAAACAATTCCATTACAGCAGAATCATGCAAACGTTTGTAAGAGGTCAGACTACAGCGTTTCATATTCAAGGAGCAAGCCTTGTACATTCATTAAGTGAAGCAGTGATTGTGGTGGCGAGGGTTGAATATTGTGGTCCTAATGAAGTGAGCAAGCTTATGATCATTTGCTGATCAGAGATGGGGATTCAACTCCAGTTAAGTTGTGTACAATGCATATTGGATTAGGCTCGTGTGATCAGGAGGTTAACCTTATTTAATGTGTTTAGCTGATGTTCGAGTTGTGTATGGAAATTTGGAAAGATGAGCTATACCTTTTCACATTGTGCACGTTGTTTAATTAGTGAGAACTTGAGCAAACATGTGTTTAGGGAGTGTTATTAGCCAACCCATGATCATTTGGTCTTGTCTAGTTCATTGAAATAAATTTGGAGCTGGTCGATCAGAATTTGTTATTGTTTGTGAATGAGGAATTGAACTATCTATAAATTCTACTTATCATGGGTTCTAAATTGTGGAAGTTATTGTGTTTTTTTGGAGTTGTTTAATTTGATATCTAGCAAGTGGTGTGACAGAAGAAGAATTACTAGTAGAGATTATGGCTGGAAGAGGTGCTGTGGTAGTTGTTGTGCTATATGAAGGGGATGTAGTAGTCAATATAGGTTGAATAGTTGTTGGATTACGTGATTTAGAAAGTTAGGTGATTTGATTAGTTGGTAATGATGCCAGGGAATTATGGTGAGGTGAGAAGCTAAAACTTATTACAAAAATGAAGATCTGATATGATGATGAAATTGCAACTGCCTTGCAAATTACAATGAATAAGGACTAGAAATTTATATTTTAATATTTTATAAAAATGCGAAGTTCAAAACTACACAATAGGTGGAATAAGGTGGTAGTTGTTGTGCTATATGAAGGGGATGTAGTAGTCAATATAGGTTGAATTATTGTTGAAGTTGTTGTTGGATTATGTGATTTAGATAGATGTGCTTGATGGTGATATCTCGGTGATTGATGTATTCCCAAATGAAGTGGCAGTCAACCTCCATATTTATGGTGAAGGCGTGAAAGTTAGGATTGTTGGCTAGGGCAATGGCATATTTGTAATTGCAGTAGAGGGGTGTAGACTTTGTGGTAGGAAGTAGAAAATCTTCAAAAATCATACAGTTCCAAATAATATCGGTTGTTGCGGTGGCTATGACCTTTTATATTTCTTTTGCGAATTATTTGGCAGTAGTATGTTGCTTTTGCGCTAATGAGATAATTGTGCTGCTGAGGAATATGCAATATCCGGTTGTTGATTTTCTATCAATGGTATCCTCAGCTTAGTCAGAGTTCGAGTAGGTTGTGGGGCAAAAGTTGTCGGATACAAATGACGGTGTGTTGCAGTTCTTTGAGATATCATAGAATGTGTTTGACTCCATGAAGTGTGTATGAAGCAGGTTGTGTATGTTGGCATGCTTTTGTTTAATGTACTGATATTTGGGAGAGTGAGTATTACGTATTGAATGGAGCTGACTAATTTGTGGTAGAGTTATGATTGACTGAATGTAGAATTTGTTGTTGAAGTAGAGGTGCTGGTTGAGGCAAGTGTGGATGTTGGTTTGCAGTTGGACTTGTTGGTCTAATAAGATTAGCTTGTTACAGTGATGTGTGGATGGAGATACCAAGGAAGTTGGTTGACTGGATGAGGATCTTCATTTTAAATAATATGGCCATGGTGGATGCTCATATGTTAATGGGAATTAGATCCGGTGATGATGATATCATTGACATATATGATTGTTTATGTGCATGGGTTGGATGGGTCAGCCTTGGTGTTGAAATGTTGGTTATGGAGGAATGAGTGTTGAGTAATTCTGCCTCGTTGTTGATTGTTTAAGGTAGTAGATTGCTTTCTTTAGTAGGTATACATGGTTGGATTTTGTTTGATTGTTGAAACCTTGGTGGTTGTTCTATGTAGGACTTCTCATGGACGGGGCTCTGAAGGATCGTGCTGGAGACATCCAATTGAAGCAACGACCAATTGTTGAATGTGGAGACAACTAGAAGGATGCGTATGGTAGTCGTTTTTGTTAACAGGCTGAATGTTACAGCATAGTCATGCCATAACATTGAGTGAAGCCTTGCACGACCAGTCTAGCTTTGTATTAGGTGACGGTTTTGGTATCGTTATCTTGATACGAAACATCCATTTGGTTTCCTATAATGCTTTGAGCAGGTTCTGGGAGTACAAGGATTCATGTGCTGATTTTGTAAGGTCTGAAATTCTTCATTTATGAAGGATATATAGTTTGGATGTTTTGGAGGCTTCTTTATAAGTTGTTGGTTCGGGATCAATAGATTTAGTGTGAGTAAGAGTGGAGATTTGCTTAGGTTTGAGGCGTCTGGTCTTTGAACAAGTGACCATTCGGTGAGTTCGATTGATTGGTTGATGGGTGGAGATGGGTACTGGATGGGGGTCGCAGTGTGTTGGGGGATGTGGTTGGGGAAGTGGATTTTAGTGGCTGGTTGTACTGGCGTGGTAGTACTATTAGTGGGCTGCTGGTAGTAATATATGGAGAGTGATGCTTTGTTTGTTCTTGGGAGTTGGGATTGGCTAGGGGTTACACCCCAAGAATTGGGGTGAGTATTAGGGGATTAGAATGATGTGGCAGGTGGTTTATCTTAGGTGATTTAAGCTTGTAGTAGTGTGTTGTTGTGAAGGCGTTTTCAAGGAATTTGATGTGTTGGGTGATGATTTTTTGGCTGAAGTGAATTGAAGTAGATGTAATCTTTGTGATTTGATGGGTAGCCAATGAAGCTGCAAGGAAGGGATCGGTTAGTTTGTTGATGTGATGAGGTGGTAGGAGAAGGAAGCATAGGCACAGGCAGATACACAAAGATGGTTGTATCTTGGTGGCTCATTGTAGAACTTTTGGTAGAGAGATATTGTATGTGCAGGGCGAAAATAGACTGTTTATTAGGTACATAGCTGTTTGAGTGGCTTCCGAGGGTGGAGAAAGTTGTGCTGTATTGAGGAGAGTTTTGGCTATGTTCAAGATGTGACAATAGTTTTGTTTTGTGATGTCGTTTTGTTGTGCGATACAGGGGCAGGAGTTTTTATGATGAATGCCAAGGTTGTGGTGGAGGGATGTAAAGGCGTGAAAGGAGTATTCTCCTCCATTCAAATGAAGTATTTTTATTTGTTTATTGAATTACTGTTCGATGAATTTGTTGAAGGTAATGAAGTGTTGAGATGTTTTATATTTTTTTGTAAGTTGAAATATCCATCAAAACAAGGGTAGTCATATTTGAATAAAACATAGTATTTATAACTATCATGTGAAATGGTTGGGGATGGATCCCATATATTAGTGTGAATAAGATCAAAAACATCATAAGAATCTTTTACACTCAGATAGAAGGGTAATTTGTGTTATTTGTTAGTATGCATTGTTGATAGTTGATTTCCCTTAATGAATGGTGGATGAGGGATGAATTCTTGGAGATGTGCTTTATCTTCACTTCTTGGATGACCTAGCCATTGATGTCATAGCAAAGAAGTGCTGGAGGAAGGTGAGGTAAAGCATTGTGTTGACGGCTGTTGGAATTTGGTGAAAACTTTGAGATGGTGTATAAGTCGTTGTGGCTAGCCCCCTTGAGTAGGATCTTGTTTGATTTGGGTTCCTTGATAGAGATCATGTGAGTCAAAAGAGATGGAGCATAGATTATTATTGGTTAGCTTGTGAATGGTTAGGAGATTGTATTTTGAATTTGGAGAGTTGATTGGATAGGACAAGCTTACAGTGAGGGGTTGATAGGAGTCCTTTTTTGACAGATTTGTATTGATTGTCCGTTACCAACTGTTTTGTTGTCTCTTCCTGTGTACTGGTCAGCCATGGACAGATTGTTAAAGTCATGGGTGATGTGTTCTGAAGCACCTGCGTCTAGATACTAGCTGTTGTTGGAGTTGCTGTCGGATAGTAGTGAAACTTCCCAAGACTTTTGGGAGCTGTTGGGATTCAATCTGGACCAGCAGTGACTTGCTATGCGTTCATCCCTTTCACAGATTTGATACGGTGTTGATGTTGATGAAGTTTTTACTACTGGTTTTTTGGAACTGTTTCCTTTAAATGAACCTCAACCGCAGCCTCTAGTAGCTGCTAGTGTGGGAATTTCTGGCTGTGGACTGGCGAGTTGGGTGGCCTGCTGAATTTTCTTGCTGTGGTTGTTGGAGATGTTGAATTCTTCGGAGCAGAGGAGGGAGTATAGGTTGTCGAGGCTTATAGGGTGGAGTTTGGTTCGGATTGCTATTTTGAAGGATTGATAGGTGGTAGGTAAACCATTGAGTATAGGATATGCCTTCGGTATTGATTTTTTGGAGCAGACTGTGGCTAAGTTGTCTACGAGGCTTTAATTCCAGTCAGGTACTTCTGCGTTGATTGGCTTTTCTTAGCAACAATGTGGTTTTTTTGTTGAATCATTTGTGACCTGTTGGTAGCTTGGAGTCGCGTTCGTGAGTGTACCGAACGTCATTGCAGGTCTCTGCGCGTGAAGAATGTATGGTAAAATTGAGATGGAAATGGTTGAGTTAGTGCTGCAATGAGATTCTAATCAGTTGATATCTATATGTTGTGCTTGGGGCTGGGGTGGGCTGACCGTGTTCATCGAGCATGGTCGGAGTGGGTTGTAGATCCGTCAAGATGCCCCTAAAGATCGATTGCTTTGAAGAGCTTAAGAATTTGCACCCACCATATGGGTTTATTGTTTGCAAGAGGGGTGTGGATCATGTTTTTGATGTTATTCATAAAGGATTTCAGGTTGGGGAGAATGATTGTGGTTGCTTAAGATTCCATTGGAGAGGATTCAATAGAGCTTGAGGATCCACTGTAGCTACTGGATGCGGCCATGTAGAGGTTGCTGTTGATTGCTGCGAGAGGCAGAGGAGACGGTGCGAGGAAGTCGTCTGCTGCAGTTTGTTTGATGGGATATACTTGTTCAGAGCTTGAGCAGCTTTGATACCATAAAGAGTCTCGAGGGAGATATCAGAGGAATCAAAGCTGGGCAGCTGCAACTTTTCTGTATAGAGTTTTGTAGTATTGTTATATACATTGATATACAGTGTAGTAGTGTTATGTTAATGGTGTATGATTTTGGTTGTTATGCTGAGGAAGTGGTGAGTTTTTTTTATTTTTAATTAAATTTATTGCTTGCTCCCAATGAACAGTCAAATTTCACTCAGGTATATAGTAAAATATGGATGAGCAATAAATTTTATTTAATATTCAGATTAAAGCTACTGTTTATATAATTTTAAATTTAATTATTAATCAGTAAGTATAATTTGTAAAAATATATGCATTATATTATTAATTAAGCTTAGTGAATTTATTTACTGCTGATTCTGAACATATTATTAATTAAGATTAGGGAATTTATTTACTGCTGATTCTGAACCATATAATAAACAAAAGTATTTTTTTTTTGGAATAATCCATAATTGTTTGAAAATTACGATAACTTGCTTTTTATCTATTTATATTTTACGACAGGTTGCAGTTTATCATTAGGTTCTTCTATAATCATTTCAGCCCGATTTTTTTTATGCTATAGACAATAAGCATGTTATGATTCTGCATTTCTCCTCAATTTAAACTTCTTGAGCAGGAAGGCTCTGAAAAGGTACCTACTTTTGATGAAGGCTCGAGCGATGAAATTGCGCGCTCTTCTGCTGAAGATAAATCACCTCCTTCTGCTGTAATGTCCTCCCTGGAATCTTACAAGGAAGCTTTGGCAAACGGCGATCAATCCAAAATTGCCGAAATAGAGGTCTTTCTTCGATCCATTGAACATCAGAGGAATTCTCTCCAGATCAAAATCACCGCTTTGTCCGATGAGTTGGGGGCTGAAAAAGACCGTATTCTTCGTATTAGCGCTGATTTTGATAATTTCAGGAAGAGGACGGATCGGGAGCGGCTGTCTCTGATGGAGAACGTGCAGGGAGATGTCGTGGAGAGCTTACTGCCGGTTCTCGATAATTTTGAGAGGGCTAGAATTCAGATAAAGCCGGAGACAGATGGAGAAGAGAAAATTAATGGCAGTTATCAAAGCATTTATAAGCAGTTCGTAGAGATTATAACCTCCTTAGGCGTCATCACTGTTGAAACAATTGGCACTGCATTCGATCCTATGGTAACAAGTTCAAATAGTTTCTTCAGTTTATTGAAATTTCAAGGATGTTCATTGGGGATTTTATTTATTAATATTATTAATTATCGTTTTTATATGATGAAGCTTCACGAGGCAATATTGAGAGAAGACTCCACAGAGTTCGAAGAAGGAATTATTGTTCAAGAATTCCGCAAGGGTTTCAAGCTTGGGGAGAAGCTTCTGCGTCCGGCAATGGTGAAGGTGTCTGCAGGACCAGGACCTGCAAACCCCAAGGCAGAAGAAAAAGAAGTCGCTGCAGAATCAGGCAATAGCGTTCACGAATAGAATGAAGAAAACACCGAGGACAGCGAAGCATCATAGAATATAAGATTTTGTTTAAGGGTATAGTTACATCATTGTCAAAATTCAGGATAAATAGCCTATGTATCTGTGAAAACCTTCCTTCAATGTTTCTGGGCAGCATTCATGCAGTTTTGTTTCTGGGAACAGCATGTTGTAATTTGTCCATTGAAGGATGTTTTTTGTTATATTCAAATCTATGTGAGCCAAACATTCAAATTATTGGGATCTACTAGTTCATTTGTTTCAGGTGATGAGCCTTTATTATATAATCTTTTTAATTAAAATCTTAAGTCTAGTTTTTCTTCAACTGAATTACATATAAAAATTGAACAATTGTAGCAGTCCATTTGAGCGCTTCAATGACAATGCAATCAGTTGTACTTTGGCTTATATGCATCTCAAACTTTCCAGCTAGAGTGTAGTCAAAAAAGTGTTACCAGAGCTTGGATTGACTTAAAAAATGGCTGTTTTTAACTTTCAGATGACAGTCCAACCGGTGACCTAAAACATGTTTTGGGATTATCAAAATATATATAGATATATATTTGGATGGATGTGATAAATTTGGGGGCTGAAATATTATTTTCCCATATGTTACCGGTAACTCAATTGTGTCCATAGGGGGCTGATGAAGATAAATCCATCATGAAATTATAGTGTGGGGGCTTCAGTATTATCATGAAATTATCAAAATTAGCTGCTATAATGCCCAACTGGGGACTGGGATTTGAGCAATATTTCCTCACTTATTTTGGGCTACACATGAATAACTCTAGCATTTCCCCTACAAAAACAACAAATACCTCAATCCGAGTTACTATTATCTCACAATCAATTGACGAATACTTGGTCTATTCCGCTAGCTTACGACAAAGTTACTTAGGAAGGATAACATAAAGAAAATTATCCAATTATTAATTATTTGAGATTTTTATTAGCACTGTACTATGCCAACTTAACCAATTCAATTGCAATTAAATAAGAAAACTGGCCAAGCTATTTAGACTAAGCTTGAGCTCACTCGATTCTGGCCAAGCTATTTAGACTTGAGCTCACTCGAGTTTAACCTAGAAAATATGTGATAGTTGCTATACGGGGGCAAAAATGGGCGAGGTACATGGAGTTGTACCAATAAATTTTTGGTCTTATTCTCTTTTTATGATATTTTATCCAGCTGATTGAGATTTTATTATTGTAATTATGATTGTATGGTTGTAAATACCCCGTTATTAGCTAATGGAGCAATTGAGGAATGATTGAACATTCTTATGTCTTTTACCTTTTTGAGACAAAAATAACTCTCTTTGTAATCATCTATAGACTAAGACTTGGCTGGTGGTCATTGATCAATTAAAAGGTGGAAGTCGACTTGTAACTCTCATGGAAGATGCATCACTTACCAAGAATTGCAAGGCACAAAGTAATGAACTTTAAAGTTATAGTCTAAGCACTAGGCTCAAGTGTTCATTCTAATGATAGCTACATTCACCCAAGAGCGCAATAATTCTCAAGGCAAAAGACTGAAAACAACTCCATAATCTAATTCCAATACAAAAGGGAATGATGATGATAGGTGTTGATTAAATATGCATTTGGAAAGACAATGTCTTATTCGTGCAATTTTCGAAGTAAGTGTCATGCTCAAGGCACACAATTGGATTAAGTGATGAAGTCTAAGTTACATCAACTAAAACATTTCATCTTGGATAAACCAATTTACAACATATATTTTGCAAATTACATAACATGGTATAAAGAAGCTACTTTATTATAATGATCCCTAACACATTTGCACAAAATAGAGGAAAAGTGAAGAATCATGTAATGATAAGTTAAGACACAAATCCAACAGAGATTTATAGAGTGAGCTTTCTTTGAAACAGAACTCGAAGGCCAGAAAGATATAAATTCTCAGAAGTTGTAGATTGAATGAGTTCCTTTTTACTCTTTTAAACTTTAGAATTGTACTTGAAGACATAGCCCAACACTCTCAAAGTACATTACATTTATTTCAATGAATTATTTATGTATAATAATTCGATTGTATTTATTATAATTCGATTGTTCATACAATCAACATAAATATATATCACAAAAATATTATGTGTATATCATCAATTTTTTTCTCAAATGAATTTTCTTAAGCACTAGCTAATTCAAGCAGTATATTATACTTAAAATCCTATTTTTCAAAATCAATATTTATTTCAAATAATTGATATTTTTGTATTTCAAAGTGCTCGACCCTTTAACATTTATATATATTTTCCGTTTTATGCATGGGCATGCCTGCATTCTTCACATTCCCGAGCGGGGGCAAATATTTGGGCACACACAAGCGTCACCTTCTCTGTCTTGATGCTGTTGTTGTTGCGTGCACATATCACTATATTGTTAGAGTTGTTACAATATTCTTCCATCTTTTCCAACCAAAAACTACAATATTATTAAGGTAGAGAATTTTGGGGGACCATTGCACTCTTCCACTGTGAATTTCAAGCTTTTTGCAGCATATTATTTTGTTAAATAAATATCAGTCTTACGGTAATTTTTTAGCTCAATTTCTCATTTCAAATGCATTTAAATTAGCCAATGTGTTGTGCCTTTCAACTTAATTTATTGGAAAATAATGAAAAGTATATCAAAACATGAGTGTTACTATTACAATTTTTTTTTCAAAATTCAGCTAAGCGCATGCAAAAAGGGTGCAGGGTGTGTGCACTTGCACGTGTCCCGCACAGGCGTGCGCGGAGAAAGAGAGACAAAAATTGCGCTTGCAATTTTTACTAATATCTCAAAATATTTTACATTTTCTCGCTTAAAAAAAAATATTAAGAATAAATTTTGGGTATGAGTAGCACTCTTTAGAAAATTGCCATATAAAAGTTAATAAATTCATATTAATTTTGTGAATACTCACATATTCTCTGGATCATTTTCATTTTTTTAATTGAGGGTTAATAAAGCCGAAAAATAATGTTACTAATTGAGATTATTATTATTATTACAATTACAGTAACAGTAACAACGACAACAATAATAATAACAACAATATAAAATCTTAATCCACAAGGGTTATTCGCATGATTCCTTAGTTTCTATTGTGTACGATCAAATAGAAACACATCCTTAAGTCCCAAATAGAGAGGAAACTTTCTAATGGTTTCATATGTTTCTTCCCAAATAGAGAGGACCCCTTCACAATGAGAATCTGTAAGTCCCAAATAGTTAGTTTGGTCCATCTCTGCCTATTTTAATAGGGGCAAAATTCATAAACTCAAATTTTCTAACAATGCATTGAACGGTCTATGCATATAATCTAAGGCAACATTATGTAATCTTTAAACACATTTGTCTCTATTTCAACATTATTTAGAATAATCTCTCTCTCTCTCTTTGATCATATAGTTCTCAATAGTTATGTTACGAAGATTTAGCGCTTTTAAAATAATTGAACTTACACTTTATATATTTATTTTAGATCTACTAAGATAAATTTTTAAATTATAAAATAGTTATCCACAACTCAAGTTTTAGTTTAACTTTATCCATAATCTTATCAATTAATAAAATATCATTTGTAAATAATATACACCAAATAATCTCCTCGTAAATGTGCTTAATAAAAATATTTATATTGAGCTGAGAGTTGAGTTTTGATGTAATCAATAATAATAGAAAAATCAATAAATAAATACATATTTCTAATGACAATCAACATATGCAACACAAATATTTTTTTCTTTTCAAAGCTCTCCAAAAATTTATCTTGGTACTTTATTATAAGATTTTTTAAGATCAATAAAATTAAATAAAGTTCTTTTCATTCTTTAAATTTTTCCATCAAACAACTTAATATATATATGTATTCCATAGAGATCTACTTCAAATATAACCAAATTGATTTTCATAAGTAAAACAAAAATATTTATTCTAAAAAACAAAGTTCATACTTTCATCCACAATAAACAATATATAACCTCCCATAATAACCATTTATTATAATTATTATAAACAAAAAAAGAAAATAATATACATTACCTTCTACTCGAAAGGTTCATCTTCAGAGTAGATGTAGCTTCTCCATAAAATAATTTTATCATATTCTATTGCTAATGATTATTGTAGAATTACGAAAGCAATAAAATTTTAATCAAATGACCATAAAAATAATAAAAAAGAAAACTCAAAATATGTGGCGATTCGTCACATATTTTGATTAGGTCATAATCCCTGAAGATGAACCTCAAAATATAAGTTGGGGTAGTCGTCACTTGGCAAATCCTTCACTTATCATTAGATTAGGTCATAATCCCTAATCCACTAATAAAGTAAGGATGTGCACTATATAACAACGAAATCATTCACTAAATAACATACATATTTATCAGAGTGCGGAAGAAGGGAATAGCAAGTTTATATCCAATAAAACCATAATGCAAAAATAGAAAACATACAACTCAGAATAAAGTATGAAATAAAGGAAAACACAATGAGTATCTGTATTATTACAATATTTTTAAATAAATTTTAAGTAGAAAGAAAAGACACTCATCCTTACTTAAATAAAAGTAAGCAACTTAAACTAAGCCTCCTCAGCTCCAAGGTGCTCATCCTCCTGGAACTGCTCTTCCACAGGCGCTAAATCTTCAAAATGCTCAAAAATTGATATTGTAGGTTTCACAATGCTAGGGCCCCAACCAAAAAGAAAGAAATCGACTTAGACATATTGTCTATTTTAGGCTATTAATTTTCACATATTTAATGATATCACAAACATCCTAAGCATTTTAGGAGTAATAAAACAAAAATAGAAAGTGGTAAAAACTATAATCATATAATTATAATTTAAGCAAGATGTGAGGTAAGTATATACCTTAACCTAAAGCTGTAGAAAGATTAAGAATAAATGTGTAAAAGAAACTGCTAAGTATAAGAAATAACCTTAGTAAATATGATCAATACTATCCATGCTGATTTTCAAATAAAGGCAGTATAACCAAAATTGAAGTAATTTTAGCATCCTAACATGCTTACATATCAAATCAAGAACTGCTGAATATATAAAACAAAATACTGGAAAAATAAAAAAATATAGAAATGCTGCATAAATACTGAAGAATACTAATATGCAAATATGATGAAAAATGCTTTATTATATGGACATATGCCTACTTAGAACTGCCATAACAGAAAATGGCCCTAGCCACTAAATAAGTCTTCTAAAGCATCTAGGAGAAATTTCCCAGATCAACAGATCCATTGAAAATATACCACGTACCACGCGCCCGTTCGTGATCGGGAACGGGGATGACAGGCTAGGGCTATTCGATCGACTGATCGAACGGTCCTGGTTTGCCGTTCGATTAGACAACGGAGGAAGGGAAACAGCGCAGAGATTGTGACGACGCCAATATTTAATTAATTATATATATATATATTAAATTTAAATATTCAATTATTCAAATTGGTTCCCAAAAAAATTTTCCAACGCATCACCCCTAACTAATTGAGGGGTGAGGAACGCAACGACGAGGTCAGATCTTCGATCCAATGAGTATTTTAATTTCCTAATTTTCGGGGGTATTTAGATATTATTAATATATTCGTCAAAATTTATACGACTTCCGATTGACACGAAAACATCACCCCCAGCTAATTTGGGGGCAATGAGCGCAATAGCGAAGTCTGTTTTTCGATATGAGGCCATTTTAGAAAGGTCAAATTTTAGGATTTTTAGATTTTCCAAAAATCAGGATTTGATCCATTTGACTTCTGATTTGGACTAGACCTTAGAGGATGACTCCTAATAACTTGATTAACACTTAGGATCAAGATTAGAACTGAGATTAGTTCTAATTGATTAGGGTAACAACCTGGGTTGTTACAGGCTCCCCCACTTAAGAACGAAGTCGCCCTCGACATCACTCGTGAAAAGAAGAAAGCAAAATAAAGAATATGAATTGAATTTGAAATCTTGGAATGCTAAGAAAGAGTACCTGGATTCTCGAAGAGTCTAGAATATTTAGCTCGCATATTTGACTCCTTCTCCCAAGCGGCTTCATTGTAAGAACAATTCTTCCACTAAACTTTGATCATTTTAATGGCACGATTTCTAAGCTGCTTGCGATCTTGGGTCAAGATTCAAATTGGTTCCTCGGCATATGATAGATCGGGCTGGATCTGAATTTCTGGGAACTGCACGAGGTGAGATGGATCTCTGAGGCATCTTCTTAGAGATGATACATGAAATACATTGTGGACCGCTGCAAAGTCATCTGGAAGGTTTAGTCTGTAGGCGGAGGAACCTATCCTGACTGCCACTTCAAATGGACCAACATAACGGAGGCTAAGTTTCCCTGCTATGCCGAACATGAAGACTCATTTCATTGGGCTGACCTTTAAGTAGGCAAAGTATCCAACCTTGAATTCTAGAGGATGATGGTGCATGTTGTGATATTTACTCTGGCGGTCTTGAGCTGCACGAATCCGCTGCTGAATCAACTGAACTTTTTTATTTGTTTCTTCTACTAATTCAGATCCGTACAACTACACACTGCCTGTTTCTGACCATGCCAATGTGGTGCTACGCTTTCTGCCATACAAGGCTTCATATGGAGCCACTTTATACTGGCTTGAAAGCTGTTGTTATAAGCAAACTCCACTAGTGGGAGGTGATCTTCCCAAGATCCAGTGAAATCAAGTAGACGCAGTAAGTATATCTTCAAGAACTTGATTCACTCGTTCTATCTGACCATCCGTTCGCGGATGAAAGGCTGTACTCATGGCTAGAGTTGTGCCTAGATCTTGGTGCACGGCCTGCCAAAACTTAGAAGTAAATCAGCTGTCTCTATCAGATACAATGGATTTGGGAATTCCATGTAACCTGATTATTTCCCTGATATGCAGCTTTGCGAGTTTCTCAACCGAGTTTATTTGCCAAATAGGAATTAAATGAGCAGATTTGGTTAACTGGTCAACTATGACCCAAATCGCATCTGCTTCAGATTTTGCACGAGGCAAACCCATCATGAAATCCATAGATATATCTATCCACTTCCATTTAGGAATCTCAAGTTGGTGAAGTAAACCACCGGGATTTTGGTGTTTTGGCTTAACCAGACTGCAAGTGTGGCATTTTGCAACAAACTCAGCTACAATTTTCTTCATTCCTGGCCACCAGAAGGATTACTTCAGGTCTTGATACATCTTTGAGCTTCCAAGATGGATTTGGTATCCAAAGTTATGACACTCAATTAGAACTTCTTGGTGCATGGATTTAGGAAAATAGACGGTCTCCTTGATATATAACACCTTTATGGGATCGAAGATCAGTGCGACGGCCGCTTTCGATAGCTTGTCTAAAATTTAGGTACTCATCATCTTTCGTCTGAGTAATGGATACATCTTTGTGGAATGTGGGCTCCACATTAATCATTGAGAGCATTGTACTCACATGGTCACCACATGCTGACTTGATATCCAATTTTTGGAATTCTTCTTCCAAAGGACTCTTAGAGATGAGAGTACTCAGAGTAGCATGACAACTAAGCACATCAGCTACCATATTTTCCTTTCTTGGATGATACTGGATATCTAGGTCATAATTGCTGATCAGTTCTAGCCATCTTCTTTGTCGGCAGTTTAACTCTCTTTGAGTGAATATATACATCAAACTTTGATGATCTGTGAAAATCGAGCACTGAATTCCATATAAATACTGACTCTGAATCTTTAAGGTGAACTCTACAGCGGCTAGCTCGAGGTCATGCAATGCATAGTTCCTTTCGTGTATCTTTAGCTGACGGGAAGCATATGCAATAACTTTCCCTTCCTACATTAACACAGCTCCTAAGCCTATACCAGAGGCATCAGTGTAGATCTGGTAGTTCACACATTCTTTAGGGAGAACTAGGACTGGGGCAGATGAAAGCGCATCTTTTAGAGCTTGGAATGCTTCTTTACAAGCTAGCGACCACTCAAATGGCACAGCCTTCTGGGTGAGCTTGGTGAGCAGAGAGGCTATCTGGGAGAATCCTTTCACAAATTTTCTGTAGTAACCAGCCAAGCCCAGGAAGCTTTTGATGTTGGTTACTGACTTAGGTTGTACCCATTCTTGGAAGGCGCTGACTTTGTTTTGATCTGCTCTGATCCTGTGAGCATCTACTTCATGGCCTAGGAAGGCGACATATTCAAGCCAAAATTCGTACTTTGAATACTTGGCATACAACTAGTGGCTTCTCAGTTCTTCCAATACTGTCCTGAGATGACATTCGTGTTCCTTTTTTATCTTAGAATATATTAGAATATCATCTATGAACACGATGATGAATTTATCAAGGTATGGTTTCAAGATATGTTACATTAGGTCCATAAAGAGGGAAGGCATAATTGTTAATCCAAATGACATTACTAGAAACTCATAGTGGCCATATCTGGTTCTGAAGGCAGTCTTTGCTATGTTTGAGTCCTTTACTTGCAGTTGATGGTATCCTGATCGTAGATCGATCTTGGAGAACACTTTTGCTCCTGCTAATTGGTCGAACATATCATCGATGTGAGGCAGTGGGTACTTGTTATTTACTGTTACTTTATTTAACTCTCTATAATCGATACACATCCGCATTGATAGATATTTCTTCTTGACAAATAGAACTGGCACTCCCCATAGGGATGACTTAGGCATAATAAGACCTTTCTCCAATAGTCCCTGCAGTTATTTGTTCAGTTCCTGCAATTCGTTGGGCACCATTCGATAGGGAGCTTTAGAGATGGGTTGCGTTCCTGGAACAATGTCGATTGCAAATTCAACTTCTCGTGTAGGAGAAAGACCTGGTAGATCTTCGGGAAAATTGTCGGCATATTCGCAAATGACGGGGTTCATGGATAAGGAAACGTCTTCTTTCTTTTCTCCTAGTATTGTTACTAGGAATGCATCACAACCTTTATGAGCTAACCTTTTCACTTTTATAGCATTGATTAGCGAGGCTCTTGTGCTAAGATTACTGACGAAGGATCTGGCCTTGCTACCACTACCTAAGGTGATCTTATTTTTCATGCAGTTGATAGTGGCGTTATGTTGGCTTAGCCAATTCATGCTTAATATTATGTCGAAGTTGGCTATAGGAAGAATTACTAACTTGGCGTCAAATTCTTCATTATCAATGGGGATTGGTACTTTGCAAAATTGGTGAGCTGACATTTGGGCTCCAGAAGGTAACCCAATGTTAAGAAGATTAGCTAGGTGATACAATGGTAGGTTAAGTGCTTTTGCCCAACCTTCAGACACAAGAGAATGGCTAGTCCTAGTGTCGAATAGGATGTTATAGGGTTTGTCATTTATGCAAATTGAACCTAATCACAGATGTAATAATTACTAACTATGTTAAGCAAGTAATAACGGTAAAAACTAGAGAGGTTGAAAAGCGTGTACCTGATACCACATGATTATCTTCAGCAGCCTCAACTGGTGTGAGGGTGTATACATGAGCAGAGCCGGTAGGCTTGTTGTTATAGGTCTATCATGGAGGTAGTTGTGGCGCTGAAGTATATCAGCTCGAGGCCGAAGCTCTCTACCGATCAGTTCAATGGCTGCACGAAAGCTCACCCGTATGGTTGGTGTCACCATGGGAGTCGTGTCTGCTTCACCTGCGGATGGCCAGGCCACGGATTTTATCAATGTGCGTCTACAGAAATGATTGACGGTGATCTGATCGAACGCTCCAAGCACCGTCAAGTCTTTCACTTATTTCAGAAGCCTGCAACGACTAGTCCTGCACCTCCTCTTTCTTCAGCTACAATGCGTGAGACAGCCAATGTTCATCGCCCAAATGTGCCACGACCACCTCCATGATAGACCTATAACAACAAGCCTGCCGGCTCTGCTCGTGTATACACCCTCACACCAGTTGAGGCTGCTGAAGATAATCATGTGGTATCAGGTACACACTTTTTAACCTCTCTAGTTTTTATCATTATTACTTGTTTAACATAGTTAGTAATTATTACATCTGTGATTAGGTTCAATTTGCATAAATGACAAATCCTGTAACATCCTATTCGACACTAGGGCTAGCCATTCTTTTGTGTGTGAAGGTTGGGCAAAAGCTCTTAACCTACCCTTGTATCGCCTAGCTATTCCTCTTAACGTTGGGTTACCTTCTGGAGTCCAAATGCCAGCTTGCCAATTTTGCAAAGTACCAATCCCCATTGAGAATGAAGAATTTGATGCCAAGTCAGTAGTTCTTCCTATAGCCAACTTCGACGTAATATTAGGCATGAATTGGCTAAGCCAACATAACGCCACTGTCAACTACATGAAAAAGAAGATCACCTTAGGTAGTGGTAGCAATGCCAGATCCTTCGTCGGTAATCTTAGCACGAGAGCCTCGCTAATCAATGCTATAAAAGCGAAAAGGTTAGTTCAGAAAGGTTATGATGCATTCCTAATAACAATACTGAGAGAAAAGAAAGAAGACGTTTTCTTATCCAAGAATCCCATCATTTGCGAATTTACCAACATTTTTCTCGAAGATCTACCAGGTCTTCCTCCTACACGGGAAGTGGATTTTGCAATCGACATGATTCCAGGAACACAGCCCATCTCTAAAGCTCCCTATCGAATGGCACCCAAAGAATTGCAAGCACTGAACAAACAACTGCAGGAACTATTAGAGAAAGGTCTTATTAGGCCTAAGTCATCCCCATAGGGAGTGCCAGTTCTGTTTGTCAAGAAGAAAGATGAATCAATGCGGATGTGCATCGATTATAGAGAGTTAAATAAAGTATCAGTAAAGAACAAGTACCCACTGCCCCACATCGATGATATGTTCGACCAATTAGCAGGAGCAAAAGTATTCTCCAAGATTGATCTGCGATCAGGATACCATCAACTGCAAGTAAAGGACTCAGACATAGCATGGACTGCCTTCAGAATTAGATATGGCCACTATGAGTCTTTAGTAATGTCGTTTGGATTGACAAATGTGCCTTCCCTCTTTATAGACCTAATGCAGCGTACCTTGAAACCATACCTTGACAAATTCATTATCGTGTTCATAGATGATATTCTAATACATTCTAAGATGAAAAAGGAACACAAAGGTCATCTTAGGATAATATTGGAAGAACTGAGAAGCCACTAGCTGTATTCCAAGTATTCAAAGTGCAAATTTTGGCTTGAATTTGTCGCCTTTCTAGGCCATGTAGTAAATGTTCATGGGATCAGAGTAGATCAAAACAAAGTTAGCACCATCCAAGAATGGATACAACCTAAGTCAGTAACCGACATCAGAAGCTTCCTAGGCTTGGCCGGTTACTCAGAAAGTTTGTGAAGGGCTTCTCCTAGATAGCCTCTCCGCTCACCAAGCTCACCCAGAAGGCTGTGCCATTTGAGTGGTCGCTAGCTTGTGAAGAAGCATTCCAAGCTCTAAAAGATGCGTTTTCATCTGCCCCAGTCCTAGTTCTCCCTAAAGAAGGTGTGAACTACCAGGTCTATACTGACGCCTCTGGTATAGGCTTAGGAGCTGTGTTAATGAAATAAGGGAAGGTCATTGCATATGCTTCCTGTCAGGTAAAGATACACAAAAGGAACTATGCAATGCATGACCTCGAGCTAGCCACTGTAGTATTCGCCTTAAAGATTTGGCGTCACTATTTATATGTAATTTAGTGCATGATTTACATAGATCATCAGAGTTTGAAGTATATATTCACTCAAAGAGAGTTAAACTGTCGACAAAGAAGATGGCTGGAACTGATCAACGATTATGACCTATATATCTAGTATCATCCAGGAAAGGCGAATGTGGTAGCTAATGTGCTTTGTTGTCATGCTACTCTGAGCGCTCTCATCTCTAAGAGTCCTATGGAAGAAGAATTTCGTAAATTGGATATCAAGTCAGCACGTGGTGACCAGGTGAGTATTATGCCCTCAATGATTAATATGGAGCCCACATTTCACAGAGATGTATCCATTACTCAAACGAAAGATGATGAGTACCTAAATCTTAGACAAGCTATTGAAAGCGGCTGTCGCACTGATATTCGATCCCATAAAGGTGTTATATATCAAGGAGTCCGTCTATGGATTCCTAAATCTATGCACCAAGAAGTTCTAATTGAGAGTCATAACTACGGATACCAAATCTATCATGGAAGTTCAAAGATGTATCAATACCTGAAGCAATCCTTCTAGTGGCCAGGAATGACAAAAAGAGTAGATATATCTATGGATTTCGTGATGGGTTTGACTCGTGCAAAATCTGAAGCAGATACAATTTGGGTAATAGTTGACCTGTTGATCAAATCCGCTCATTTCATTCCTATTTGGAAAACAGACTCAGTTGAGAAACTTACAAAGCTGTATATCAGGGAAATAATTAGGTTACATGAAATTCTCAAATCCATTGTATCTGATAGAGACAACCGATTCACTTCTAAGTTTTGGCAGGCCGTGCACCAAGATCTGGGCACAACTCTAGCCATGAGTACAGCCTTTCATCCGCAAACAGATGGTCAGACAGAATGAGTGAATCAAATTCTTGAAGATCTACTTAGACTGTGTATACTTGATTTTGCTAGATCTTGGGAAGATCACCTCCCACTAGTGGAGTTCGCTTATAACAACAGCTTTCAAGCCAATATAAAGATGGCTCCATATGAAGTCTTGTATGGCAGAAAGTATAGCACCCCATTGGCATGTTCAGAAATAGGCAGTGTGCAGTTGTACGGATCTGAATTAGTAGAAAAAAGAAATAAAAAAGTTAAGTTGATTCAGCAGCGGATTCGCGCAGCTCAAGACCGCCAGAGTAAATACCACGACATGCACCATCATCCTCTATAATTCAAGGTTGGAGACTTTGCCTACTTAAAGGTCAGCCCAATGAAAATGTTTTCAGGTTCGTCATAGCAGGGAAACTTAGCCCCCGTTATGTTGGTCCGTTCGAAGTGGCAACCAGGATAAGTTCCTCCACATGCAGACTAAACCTTCCAGATGACTTCGTAGTGGTCCACAATATATTTCATGTATCATTTCTAAGAAGATGCCTCAGAGATCCATCTCACCTTGTGCAGTTCCCAGAAAATCAGATCCAGCCCGATCTGTCATATGCCGAGGAACGAATTCGAATCTTGGCCCGAGATTGCAAGCAGCTTTACAGTGGAAGAATCATTCTTGCAATAAAGCCACTTGGGAGGAGTTAGATATGTGTGCTAAATATCCTAGACTCTTCGAGAATCCAGGTCTTCTTTCTTAGCATTTCCAAGATTTCAAATTCAATTCATGTTCTTTATCTTGCTTTCTTCTTTTCACTTGAGTGATGTCGAGGGCGACATCGTTCTTAAGTGGGGGAGCCTGTTAAAACTCAGGTTATTACCCCAGTCAATTAGGCCTAATCTCAGTCCTAATCTTGATCATAAGTGTTAATCAAGTCATTAAAAATCATCCTCCAAGATCTAGTCTAAATCAGGAGTCAAATGAATCAAATTCTGAATTTTGGAAAATCAGAAATCCTAAAATTTGACCTGACTAAAATGACCTTAGATCGAAAAACGGACTCCGACATTGCACTCATTGCCCCCAAATTAGACGGGGGTGATATTTTCGTGTCAATCGGAAATCGTCAAAATTTTGACGAATATTTTAATAATATCTAAATACTTTGAAAATTAGAAAATTAATATACTCATCGGATCGAAGATTTGACCTCGACGTTGCATTCCTCACCCCTCAATTAGCAAGGGGTGATGTATTGGAAATTTTTTTTGGGAACCAATTTGAGCAATTGAATATTTAAATTAAAAAAAATATTTATTTAATTAATTAAATAAGGGCGCCGTCACAATCTCTGCGTCGTTACCCTTCCTCCGCCGTCTAATCGAATGCCAAACCAGGACCATTCGATCAGCCGATCGAATGGCCCTATCCTGTCGTCCCCATGCCCAATCGCGAATAGGCGTGGGGCTCACAGCCACGACTTGCGTCCAACTAGTGCGTGCGAACGCCTTAGGAAGCTCCGCCGAGCTTCTTTAACCCCCGCCTTCCTGCTTCATGCCACCGAATTTCAGGTACACACTTCTTCTAAAACCTCCTTCCAATTTTATCAATGCATGTATTGCTCTGTGCTGGTGGTCTGAATATTTCGGTTTATCGATGTTAGTATCGATCGTTTGAGTGAAGTTAGGGCGTTTAGTTTCCTGTAGGGTAGACCCTAGGGCTCGAGATATCTCGAAGTTCAGGTAGCCTCGGCGTTCGTTTCACCTACGGTTGGGAAGGGTTCGTCGAGCCCTTCTCGCTGGTATGCGGTTTGGGGTCCTCCGCCGCCGGGACGGCCGCCTAGGAGGAACCCTAATTTCCCCAGCACCCCGGGTACTTGCCGAAGGGAAGATGTCGGGTCCACGTGGCGTGCAGACGCGGAGTAGAGGGACCCCGTTCTAGCTGGCGTCGCGTTACAGGCTTCAGAGATCGCCGCGTGGCGTGTGGGCCCGGAACTGTCGCTCGGTCTACGTGTGGGGCCCGCGCGCGTCAGTGGGTCGCTATCCAGAGCACGCCGCGTGGCAGGTGGGCCCCGCTACCTCTGCCGCGCCCATCCCGGGGGCACCACGTGTCCGTGGCGGGTCCCGCCGCCATGATGATCCTGCAGAAAATATAAGATTAGTTATATATATAATATAGTACATACATATATGTTATATTATTATACATATAGTTATATTCATATATATATATATATATATATATATATATATATATATATATATATAGCTTCTGTTAGATTAATTAAGTTAAGATAGTGATTTAATTAATCAGTATTTAATTAATATTAAGTCTAATACTAATTAATTAAATTATTTTAATAAGTATAATAACAAACAGTAGCTTAAATTAAATAGTAGATTAAAATTAGTTAGTTAAAAACAGTTAGATGAATTGACTAATTAATTAAGTCTATTTAAATTAGTAAATCAAAATTGAAATTTAGAAAACTTTGAGATATAATACAAATGCAAAACTATACTATATATATATATATATATATCCCTTTCTTCTCTAATTGAACCTGAAAACTGGGGAAGAACCCAGTAATACCTCTCTTCCCAAAGATACGCTTCAGTCGATCCCAAGCGGATCTTCTTCAGTTTGCCAATGAATATTTTATGTTGGAACATCAGAGGTATTGGTAATACCTCTTCTAAAAACAGACTTAAACATATCATTTTTGAAAAAAAATCTCTATTCTTGCTATCTTTGAACCTAAATTAAATCAAACTGCTATAAACTCAATCAGTACATTTATAAAACTTGAAAATTTTATTCAAAATGATTCCAATAGAATTTGGATGTTCTAGGATAATAAATGGAAAGCTAAAATCTTAGCTCAATGCAATCAAGCCATTCATATGCAATTCCAAAACGACAATCATAACTTTCTTTTAACTTTTGTCCATGCTGATAATCAAAGACTTGGCCGTATCCCGTTGTGGAATTTCCTCAAGGATTGCAGCTCCTCTAATCTCCCATGGGCGGTTGGAGGTGACTTTAATGCCATCCTTAAGAGTTCTGAATATAAAAGTTATTTAAGAGATCATTCTAGCTCCACTTTTGATTTCAATTCTTCTATTCTGGAGTGTGGTTTGGATGATTTTAATTATTCGGGTTCGCATTTTACTTGGAATACTGGTAGAAAGTTTGCTAGATTAGATAGGTTTCTAATCAATAATAAGTGGTGTAGTCTTTTTTCAAACTATGAAGCTTCTACTTTGAACTCGATGGTCTCGGATCACAAACCAATAATCTTATCTTCCTGGAACCATATTTCTAAAATCCCTAAACCGTTCAGGTTTCAACTCTTTTGGTTTGATAAAGATCAATTCTCCAATCTAGTTAAGGACACTTGGAATGAACCTTGTGCGATCTATGGTTTATCCCGTCTTGTAGAGAAATTTAAAAATCTTAGGAAAGCTTGCAGTCTTTGGAATAAAAAGGTGATTGAGAATATTTTTAGTAATGCGAGTTCGCAGGAAAACAAAGTCTGTTATTTAGAGAACATCTTTGAACATGACCCCTCAGATCATAACTGATTCGAAGTCTCCAAGGCCAAAGCTTTGCTTATCCAAACTCATAATGACATTGAAATGTTATGGAAGAAAAAATGTAGTATCAATTGGTCTTTGCAGGGTAAAAAAAATACTTCCTTTTATCATAACTGGGTCAACAAAAGAAGACATACCAATAGAATTTCCAAGATCTGTCCCCCAAACTCCCCCGAAATTATTAGCCCGGAAGATATTCAAAATTCAACTATTACCTATTTCCAAAATTCTTTCAAACACCCAATCTCTCCCTCCCAAAACATCAATCCTAACTTATCCATTCCCAAAATCTCCTTAGAAGATCAGCATTGGATCAATTTGATTCCTTCCGAAGAAGAAATCTGGGAGGCTATAAAAGGTCTAAAGAAAAACACTTGTCCTGGTTCTGCTGGTTTTCCAATTGAATTTTTTTGTAAGTTCTAGGATATCATCAAGGTGGATGTTTGTAATGGGGTAAAAGAATTTTTCAGTGATGTCTGTTTACCTAAATTCTTTACTCACACGATGATATCGCTCATCCCCAAATCAGAAAATGCTTCTTGGTGGTCCCATTTTAGGCCTATTAGTCTTTGTACCTCCATAAACAAAATCATATATAAAATCTTGGCTAAAAGGATGCAATCATTGCTCTTCAACCTTATTGAGCCCAATTAATTTGGTTTTATCCCTGGTCGTCTTATCCAAGACAACATCCTTGCCACTCAAGAACTTTTTCATAGCTTGAAAAAAAAATGTTGGGGTCATAACCTTATTTTAAAACTTGATATGGAGAAGGCTTTTGATAGAATTGATTGGAACTTCCTGTCCAAAATGCTAAGCAGCTATGGGTTTAATGCTAGTTTTCTCCAAAAAATAAAGAACCTTACCCATTATAATTATTTCTCTATTTTGATTAATGGGCAAGCTAGCGGTTTCTTCAAGTCCGAAAGAGGTCTTCGTCAAGGTGATCCTCTATCTCCCATTCTTTTCATCCTTGCCTTCAACTATTGGTCCATATATATTAACTCCCATTTCGCTCTTGACCCTAGTCTTCGTTTTCATTATGGTGGGAAAACCTTAGTCTCGCACCTAGCTTACGCTGATGATCTAATCCTATTCAGTAACGCTAGTTCTAATTTCGTAAGAAAATTAAAATCTATGCTCTCTGATTTGGAACAATCAACCAGTCTGACAATTAACCTTTCTAAATCCCATTTTTTCGCTAATACTAAAACACCTCCCATTACTATTAGGAGAATTGAACAATCTTTAAAAATCAAACCTGGCAAACTCCCAATTCTTTATCTTGGCATCCCCATCTCAATAGGTCATAATAAGAATGGCAATTTCTCTAAACTTATTGATAACATATTCAAAAAATTGCAAGGATGGGAATTTAAATACCTCTCTCAAGGTGGGCGCCTAATCCTACTCAAATATGTTCTGAACATGATTCCTATATTTTGGCTTGAGGTGTCTTCTCCCACAAAGTTTATTTTAAAAAAACTGAAAACAATTTTCAACAAATTTCTTTGGTGTCACCCTCGCGGAAATAAAATTATTTGGTGCTCTTGGGATCAAGTCACCTTCCCAACTTTGGAAGGTGGTCTTGGTCTAAGGTCTCTTAATGATCTCCATAAAGCTTTCTCGCTTAAACTGTGGTGGAAGTTCCGTACCTCAAACACTATTTGGTCCAACATTCTTCTTTCTAAGTACTGTTCTAAAACTCACCCCTCCCAAACAACCTCAAAAATTACTGACTCTATCACTTGGGCTCGTATGCTTGCGTCTAGAGAAATTATAGAAGATACCATAACTTGGGACTCTTTAGACAAATCCTTATCTTTCTGGTATGACCGTTGGCATAACAATGAAATCCTGGCCAATAGCTATGCTGAGATCAAAAACCAGAAATTATCCCTAGCTGATTGTCTCAACAACAATAACACTTGGAATGTTGATTTTCTCGCTAATTCGATTCCTACTGATCTCCATGAGAAAATTAGGTCGGTATCCCTTAAAGTTGATCCCTCAAAATCAGCTAACTCCACTCTTTGTCAAAAAAAAAAAAATCTGCCTTAGCCTCCTTTGGTGAACAATTAGAATCCATAATCTCCCTTCTTTCCCGAATTGGATCTGGCATAATTGTATCCCCTCTCTGATCAGTTTATTTCTTTGGCGCCTTCACAACAATTACATTAGTGTTGATTCAAATTTGCAAAATATGGGTTACAGTTTGGCATCCAAATGCCATTGCTACTCAAACAACATCGAAACCTTAAATCATGTTTTCTTCAGTTGCATTCCGAGCCAAAAAATGTGGTCAGTTTTTAATCTTAAAAAATCGGAGCCAAATCCTAGTGAGATGCGTACTGTTTTTGGTAGATGGCCTTTCCAGAAGAAAAAAATTCACGTTGGCCAATTAGTTGACTGCTTCTGCCTTTGGAATCTATGGAAAGCCCGTAATTCTGCTAAATATTCTAATATCCCGGCTGATGCTCACAAAATAAGGGCAGCTATCACTCGGGATGTGAATATTGCTCTAAAAAATTTCAGCCCCAAAAACTTAAGCTGGAGCTTGCTTAATGTTGAATATGTTAAATCATTCCTGGATGTCTAACATTGGGCCTACGTGCTGGGCCTTTTTGCTTTGCCTTCCTGTATCGAGGTTTGAAATTTTTTCTATCTCCTTGGTTACCTGTTGTGCGGACCATGATCTGCATGCTAATCTGACGTTGTTGGGGTTTCGGCTTTGGTTTATTGTGGCTCATTTATTCTGCATTCAAATGCATGTGCTGTCTAAGGTTCTAAACATTTCAGTTAAAGTTATAAATGCTGTTTTTACATTCGTGGTCATCCTTAGTTTGCTGGTTTGCGAGTTTCATGGGTCGGTGATTGTTAATTACAGATCCATTGGCGGGTTTAAGAAAGCTTATGTCTGTTGCTCAACTCTTTTGCCGGGGTCGTTTGAGCCTCATCTCATCTTATCTTGATTCGGAGCAGTTTTTAATTAACAGTGTGGCGGAAATCTTAACTGGTTTTAATTGGCGTAGAAATTTTATTAAAGTCGCTGGCGATGCTAGTGTTTGGGATACAAGTTGTTGGCCGTTTTATGCTAAAGTTGGTTCTATGGTTTTTTTTGGCTTATCTATTATGCCTGTAAGGTCGGATAGAAAGTTGATGGCTTACTTTTGTTATTTAGCAAATTGGGCCAATCATTCCATTATTAAAACAAGCATTGCTCTTTGCTTACAGCGTTCTATCTTATGGAGTAACCTCGTTTTTAATTTAGTGGTGAGTGACTTAATTGTTTTTAATTGGCAAAGCATTTCAATGAATACGGCTATCTATGTTGATGCTAAGATCGGTTATGCTGTTTTTTTTGATGCTTTATATCTTGAGCTTTTTTGGAGCAGCTTTCTATTTGATTTAGTGGTGGGCGACTTATTTTTGTGGTGCAGCATTTTTAATTATTTGGCTGTCAATGCTAATTTTTGGGCTCTCAGTAATTGTTCGCTTATGGATCATGATGGTTATGTTGCTTACGCTCTCGGCATGCAGCTACATTCTTTTCATATGGGGTTTATTTGGTGCAGCATTTTTTTTACATTAGATGTGGGTGTTTCAACCGGTTTTATCTGGCGCAGCAATTTAATTATAATGAATGATCCCTGGGAGACTTGTAGATGCCCGCTTATTGCAAGATGGGCGGATCTTACTCTCTGCTTTCATTTGTTAATTTTATTTTTGCTGTCTAATATCTTTCTTTGGCAAGTCTCTTTGTTCAGGTTGAGCGACACCTGCTTATACTTATCTGCTGAGCTTTTATTATGGTGTTTAAATGCATATTTTATCCCCTACATCATGATTAGTAGTCTTACTTGTTCTTCAAATGATCCTCATCATGGCGCAAGTAGATGCGATGGCCAGGCTGCTAATCTTCACATTTTGTGGTCCAAAGTTTCTTTATATGTTGTTTATCCTGTGCTTTGGCTGCCAGTTTCTGAATTTGCAGGTTACTCGAGAGATCAGTTCATGCTCTTTTGCTCCTTGGGATGATTTGGTCGTTCTCGCTTTTATCTTTATTTTAGATGTTGCCTGTGTTATGTTCTCTATTTTAGTCCGAACTCTTTTTTCTCCATTTTTGTTTGTTTGGTTTGGAGACCTTTTAGGATATACCCTGGATCTCTATTTTTAGGGCTAGATTCTGGTTTTTAGTAGTTTAGGTATCCTGTATCCTCCCAGCCCAAGTCCTGTAATCTTTTTGCTTTTGATGAAATAAAATACTGCCGAGATGGCTTTTGCTAATATATATATATATATATATATATATATATATTTGCACATATTGAATGATTAATTAAATTATTTAGAGAATTAAATTTAATTTAATTAATTATTTAGAATTAATTAGAGAATTAAATTGAATTAAATAATTAATTTAATTAAAACCAGTTAATAATAATTGAATTAATTAATTAAATAGTATTTTAAATTAAATTAAAAATAGTGAGGTTAATTATATAGTAAATTAATTTATATTGTATAAATAAATAGTAAATTAAATTAAATTAATTTAATTTAATTAAAACTTTAAAGTTTAATAACTTTCAAAATACTAGTCCAAACATATTAAATATAGGACTCATGTTACTTAGAAAGATAAAATGAATCAAACGACGTAATTCAAAAATTCAATCGGGGTATATTTACCTAGTGATATTTTAGGTCATAAACAAACTATCACAACTTTTAACCTAGTTATCCACACATAGATAATATGGGTCTTAAAATACTCAGGAGAATAACCCCAACACTATAGAAGTATTAGTTTTCCAATTTGGAGCTTAGTTTGGAAAGTGTCATTTAGGACCATACCCTAAAAATAACCAAAATATCCATAGTCTTCAAATGACCATAACTTGGTCAATTCAACTCCAAATTCAGAAATTCAAAGTGTCAACTAATTTAAAATTAAAGTGCCATCAATAAACTGAAATAATATTTAGGATATAAACTTTAGAACTATAATTAGGCCATAACTTGACCATTTGAAGTCTAAATTAGGTCTACTCCCTGTTAAGACACTCAGTATACTATAGGAAAATAATAGAAACTGAGTTTGCTGAATCTGAACTTCAAATGGAATAGTTCAGTTTTGTCCCCCGTTGACTAACAAAATTATCGAATTCCCCTTAGAAATTGAAATAGCTATAACTTAATCATTTGACCTCAGAATATAGTGTTCTTGGACTTTATTGAATCCCTAAATAGCCACCAATAGTAAACTGCATAAAATTTTAGATTCAATTATATGTAAATTACTAAAATGCCCCTTAGGTCAAAAACTTTAGTTTGGACCTATAGGACCCGTTTCTTTTCCAAATTGAGTGTACTTGCTATTTATCTTCATATTAGACAGTAAGGAATCAGTTGGCAGTAAGAAATTCTAATTTAGAACTATAATTCAAAAAGTAGTTTTTTGAACCCTTAAGTAAGGGCGAAATGATCATTTTGCCCAAATTTAGGTTAAGAGTCTTTAACTCCTACATTATCTTATAAATCAGTAAAACTAATACTAGAGCTATAATAGAATCTTCAAAGTGATAAAAATCAGCAATTCAATCAACTTAGTAAAAATTCCATAATTTTCTCTAAGTCTTTTCCTTAGGAGTTTTCACCTCACATTATTATTTGCTGAGCTGTAATTTTACTCTTATTTGATGTATGGTGAATGGATGTAATGTTTACTTCTTATTGCTTCTGCACTCTGTATATATGTTAGACTTAGTGACTGATCCTTATGTTCATTCTGTGCACATCCTTCCCTTCTTAGTGAATTGTGAATCTACTTAATCTAATGATCAGTGAGGGATTTGCCAGAGTGGCACATCATCCCTTAGGTCCAATCTTATGGATCAGGGGGAGGGGCATCACACATATGCCTACTTAGAACTTCCATAACAGAAAATAGTGGCTCATCTAGCCACTAAATAAGTCTTTTAAAGCATCTAAGAGAAATTTCCCAGATCAACATATCCATTAAAAATATACCATATAGGAGACATTTCCCAGGTCTTCATTATCTCAAATATGTGCAACAATACTGTAGAGGCAGTCTATATAGAACATATTCTAATTAAAATGTTATATAGTTCATTAATTTTGTTTAATTAATTATTTGTGCATATGTCTCATGCAAATTTCAAAACTAACATAGACTATTCATCAAATATTCTATGCTCATCTAATATGTCACAATATAAATACTCAAGGCAAGGAATAAAAGCATCAAAAAAAGGTAATACATAGTACTACACAAAATCTATGATATCACTTATTTTCTAATTTAATCTGTTCTAACTAATATGAGATTATACAAGTTCAAGATCTCCAATATCCTATTATTCAATATAAACTCAGAATATCGGTCCTATAAAGTTTAATGCAATTAGAACTAATCAAGTTCTAATATAATTCAATCAATAACGATTACTTAAGTGAAATAATAAATCAAATGACCTAGGTTAATGATTTTAATAACCCCAAGCTAATTTTGGTTAATACAATCTAAGATTGAGGGATTAAGAGTTAAACTCCAAATATTAGGTTTAACCTCTTAACCCAATATATTATAAAGACAAGGGGTAAAGGATTAATCCTAACTTTCACGTACTACAATTAGGGTTATCTTATTAAGCAAAGTTAAGTTTGATAAGATTGATCTCTAAACTTAGACTAGGGTCTAAATATAAAATAATTAAAATAAAGGATGAAATATAAAAACTAATAAAACTAAGATTTCATCAATTGATTAACCAATTTATCCAATGAATGAACTATAACCTAAGCATACATCTAAATCTTAAGGAAAGTCCTAAGGTTTCTAAGGAAGAATCCTAACCTAGGAAGAATCATGATTTCATTGGGAACTTAGTTTAATGAGCTTAAATGAGTTAATACTAATTCCAAATTACTTATAATACTAATTTTATTACTAATTCAGGTATCTAAAGATTAAGAAAGCTTAAACTTAACTTTGGGCAAAATGCTCATTTTTTCCTTATTTAAGGGTCTAAAATGCAATTTTTTGATTTATGGTTCCAAATTGAAATTTGTTAAAGCCAAATGATTATTTACTGTCAAATATAAAGATAGACAGTAAGTACACCCAAATTGAACAATGATTAAGCCTTATGAGCTTAAATTAATATTTTAGCTCATAAGGGGTGGTTTAGTAATTTTACTTAAGGAAATATAAAAATTTAGTTATACTTATATTGTTTACTGCCTAAGGATTCCATAGACTCTAAGATCATTAAATTGTGATATCATTTGGCCAAGTTATAGCCAAAATAATGTTGGGGTCTAAAAGTGTAATTTATGAGATTTTAGGAAATGTTCAAAAACCTAACTTCTCAAAACGGTGTCCAACTTTAGCAAATTCAATGGCTATAGCTTTCCTATATCATACTGGATACTATGATTGGGAATAGACCCAAAAAGTACTCATTAGAAAATTCACCTACAAATTGATTAGTGAATTCCATTTGAAAACTATGATAAATGTATTATATACAAAAAAATTCATTAGAAAAAACTTTGGATTGGGGAAGTTGTTAAGTAAAACTTTTATGATAGGTTTAATGGAGCAATATAAACCATAGTCGCTTTTAAAACTAAGACAACTTATTTCATTTTAAAATTTCCTTGAGTTATTAGAGTATTATAAATTGTCTTAGTTTTAAAAGGGATTAGGGTTTATATTACTCAATTAAACCAATCATAAGAGTTTTACTTAACAACTTCCCCATACCAAAAATTTTTCTGATGAGTATTTTTGTATATAATACATTTATCATACATTTCAAATGGAATTCACTAGTCAACTTGTAGGGGAATTTCCTAATGAGTACTTTTTATAAACTAGAAAAATAATAAATAAATAAAATTCCAAAATATAAACTTAGAGGTATAAAATAGTTGAGTATCAATATGTTATGACATTAAATTGAGTGAGAATAAAATTTTATTCAATGAGTAATGTCAATTATGCATGTTAACCAAACATTCATCTAAATATTTCATAGTAAAATATTTAAAACAAATTTATATCTATGCTCTTGGTATGTCATAATTCAAATATTCATGCCACTTTATGATAGCTAATTCTCATGTACATATTTTTTGATACACCATAAAATTTTATGCTAATTTCTCAATTTTCATTAGGTTCTCTACATAAACAAGATGGCATTGCTATATAGGAAGGAAAACAAGCATATACGCTTTTTTTTAAAATGGTTTCATAATTTTCATCACATAAACCATACACAAACTCTCCGTAAGGTAGAAATACAAATCTCTTTATCTCTCAAACAGTAGATAATGCCCCATCCTAAGTGCGTTTGATCATGCCTATAAATTCTTCCACAATAGAACCAACTAGTTTAAAAGCTAAACATAACTACTATCATATAAGTATTAATTAAGAAAAAAATCATCGTATAAAATAAAGCCACACATCTTTTAAATGTAATAACAAAATAGCAATAAATTTCATTTATACAATGGTGTTTGTGCATGTGTATGTAAAAATTGAATAAAACATAAGCTTACATTAATCAATTTATATTTTTCCATATAACACCAATATTATATCAATATAAGGATAATATGTGCTCAAAACAACCACCTAATGACTATTATTAATCATTTTTATGATTAGGAAAAACAACAATTGATAGAATCACTCAATCAAATTCCCAAGTTTACATCATATGCAATTAATATGATATTCTAGGCACTCTTAATGATATACAATTAAGTGTACTATTTCCATAAAATTAAAAAATTCCACTATATATTGGGGAGTATTTATTGAAACTTTGGGCAAGTCTAGATGCCCATATGATGTAGGCACCAAGCTGGTCGTACGAACAACACTGGTCATTTAATGTAAAAATTAGCCCGCTCTAATATGAATTGTGTATGGGCACGTGTTGAGTCGCACTTGGGTGCGTCATATTTAGACTCACACCAGACTCCTCTGGACTCATAGACAGAGATGTCTTGACTCATCACAATTGTACTTGCAAATAAATGCATCTAGATTTTAAATTCATCTCATATGGACTTGCATATAGTTGTGTCTGAACTTATGACACGTAGGATTTGCAGACAAGCATGCCTGAACTCATCACATTTGGAGTAGCAAATAAGCGCATCTAGACTCGTGGAAGAATAAAATAATAATATTTTTAATTTAATACTTTTGAAATCTATATTGTTAATAATAATAATAATAATAATAATAATAGTGATATTTAACAATAATAAAAGTAATTTAAATTATTTAATTTATTAAGATGTTGAACACTTTCATATTCTATATTCAATTGCTCTCTTCCAAAGTTTCAATGTATGATACATTAACTTGATTCTATTATAGTTTGCACAGTTTATGCATTGCCTTTAGTATTATAAACATGGATAACAATACACTATCTCTACTTATCTGACATTATTTTAGTCTTCAAAATAATAATGAATAATTTGTAAGTTAATAAATTCCTTCCTCACCTAGATATTGCCATACATACATCAATAGGAATGATATCCAATCATACCGCTTCTTCCCACTATCTTTTTCAAACCATTTTAAATCTTTGCTTTACTAACACATCGAAAAAAAGTATAATTGATACAATTCTTCTGACTATTAAACTCACTTATAGTAATTATATTGGTACAGTATTCATTAAAAAGTTTAATAAAATAATCATCCATCTATGTTGAATATCTTCATCACAAAATAGAATTTACTAATCATCATATTTATTATATTTTACATAAGTCATATATTTGATTTTTTTTTCTCTTCCCACTCCTACGTTTGATCCGTTAACTTCTTAAGCACCTGTGATTCCCCAGAGGGATGACCGACGTGACAACGACCACCACACCGAGGAGGAAGGTCGTGACGAGGACCACAAATTTCCAGATCCAACAACCAACCCAATACACGAATTGATGCCTTTTTTCAGCTTTGAACAACGAGAATTTGGCTAACTAAATGTGCCTCTCTCCCTTAGTAGCTTAGAGTTATAATATAAACCCTTGAATGCTCGACTTTTAGCATCACCAACTACTATTTTGGAATTATGAAAAATTATTATCTCTTCCAATTTTCTCTAATTTTACCATTAAATTATTCTTTATAACAAATTTTTTTATCTTTAATCTTAATTGACCATGCATTTTTTCTATTGGATACTTTCCTTTTTGATTCACCAAACAAATTCTTTACTACATTACAAAAGTGAAATCATGAGCTCAATAGTAGTCAAAGAGAATAATAAAGCACAAAATAGATTCATTTTATAGTTCAATGTTGACCAAAGATGAAGTTAATTATTATCAATCCAAAAGTTTGCTTTATACTCATTATATTGGCCATATGATTATCTCAATGCTTTCATGCTTATAAAATAATAGTCGTCATTGACCAATCATCAAAAGAGTAAAAACTCAAGTGTTGTATGACTTTATCATAGTCTTTACTCATGGATTCTAAAATAACTAGAGCATGAAAAAACCAACTGAACCAAATATTCAATGCCTCATGTTTACAAATGGACCCTTGGGCATTCTGATATTCTTAATAAGCCCTAAGAATATAACACCATTGTCAACTATTAAGCTCGAGTACCCAACTACAAATAAACATGTCGAGTAGGATGCCTTGCTAGATAGCCATATACTCGCTACAACATTAAAAAAAAAAAGCTAATAATAAAGTTTTTGCTGACTCACTCACCATTAGTTGTCAATAAGTCCTTATGATTATGAAACTAATGATATAATATTAAACTTATATTCAATAGTGGTTCAACATGAATCACTTGGTTCAATTGGTTTCAATCAAACATGCTATGAGAATACAAAAATCATTGATGTAATGGACAAGTACGAGAATCCTTGCACTATCTACCATCGAGAAATTCTACAACCCACCATACTTAGCCAGATGGTTGTGACAGAGAATACTCAAACAATTAAAAAATCATGGTACAAAGTATCTATAGCTTCCTAAAAGACAATGTCCATCTTTTTCAATCCAATCATTTCCACATTCCTAACCACAAGCCCCAAGTCAAACCCCTTCTTTATTTTGTTGAAGACTATATGGCGAACTCTCTTTGTGGTTGTTGAAGACTATAAAGTATCTAATACTTTTATGCTTACCTGTAAGTAGAGAAAACAAAATGGAAAATATTGCATGTTGCTTATTGAATTTCATGAGTACATCCACACATATAGAACTGAATGTATTTGGCTACTGTTACAAATAAATGAATAAATGAATAAATGGATAAATGAAGAAGATACAGACATACACTTTTAATGACTTGAGAAGTTACAAAGAGTTTTAATGAGTTGATGGGTTACAAAGGGTAAAAAAGCTTATTAATTATGGTCAACACACTCCCACAAGTGTACCATAAGTAACGACATGGTGAACTTGGATGTAATAAGTTGAAATCATGAAGGCAAAAGGGGCTATGTAAGCGCATCACCGAGTTGATAAGTGGTAGGCATACAACTAACAAGAAGCTCCTTTTTGACAGTGAGGTTGCAATAAAATAAAAATCTACTTAAACATGATTCATAAGGTGTGAAGAATCGGTTTGTGCACTAGGTAAGTGGCACCGACAATGTCACAGAAAATATGTGGCGTACGAGGAAGAGAAAACCCAAGTTTGGCGAGAATATGCTTAATTCAAAGAGCCTTAGAGGTAGCTTGGGCAATGACCATGTACTCAGCTTCGGTGCTGGAGCAATCAACAGCAGATTGCCTTTTAGAGGACTAGGGAATAAGAAATGAACAGAGAAATATAAGATAGTCAGTCGTAGATCTTCTATCATAGAGATTGCTTGCTCAATCAACATCCATGAAGTCACTTAACAAGAAAGACGGCTTTAGTGATGAAAATAACATGATACAAGGTACCTTTTAAATAACATAAAATACATTTAATTACTGCACAATAGCCCGTAGTTGGTTTAGATATAAATTGAGAGATTTTGTTTACATCATAGCTTATATTTTAACATGTGAGAGAAAGGTACTGAGTTGTCTAACCAACTGATGGTGTATGATCAAGTAACGGTGTACCCTGTCTGGCAGACAAAGAAAAACCAACATACATATGTGTGGAGCAGGAGGACTTGCAATCGATTAGATCTACATCTTGAAGTAAGGACATAATGTATTGATGTTGCGACATGTGATAGCTAGTAGGAGGCATGGTGAATGAGACACCAAGAAAGTGAGATGTTTTACCCACATCTTTAATGCAAACTATTGTGAGATGGTAGTATCACGTGCTGCAATAATTCAAGAATATGTTCCAAACATAAATACATCCTCAACCTATATTAACAAATAAATTTTGATGGATGAATTATTAAGAAAAAATAAGGACCGGTCTAGCTTGCTCTTTTGGTAATCCATTCAAAGCAATTTGGTTGATGATTTTTGATACCACACACGACACGACTGCTTAAGACTATAGATTGCTTTGTTGAGGTGGCATAAATGATGTGGTTTATCTAGATCGTGAAAGCTCGATGGTTGAGCCATGTAAATTGTGGGGACCTGATGCCGGGTTAGTATGAGCTAAACCAACACCAAATGTAATCCCCTAGTTGTAAAATCATATTGAGTGATTTAAAAGAAATAACACGTATTTACCAAACATAAATTATTCAATAATAGATTAAGCCGCGCAGGCCAGTGGTTACTGCGGGGGTTCACCGATGAGTTCAGTGGGTCGAATGAAGCCGCGCAGGCCAGCTGGTGGTTGTGCAGTCCTCTCCGCGACGATCAGACGTATTCAGAGCGCCAGGACACCTTCCACGCGCGACAATAATAGGTTGTCGTGGTGGGCTGCGAGCGGGAGAGAGGCTTAAGAACATATCCTAGCCGTCGAATCCAGGGCTCGGATCCGACGGCCCAATCTAATCCGCGGTCTCGGATTAAACGTGGACCGTCAAATGTTATTTAAAAATCGACCATTTTGGAAGCATTTGACGGTGAAGAAACGAGTAGATATTTAGGAATGGAAGTAGAAAATGGAGAGTGCTTGTCAGATGGAAAAATAGTAGTTGTTATTATGGAAGCAAATGAGAATGAAGTTTCATAAAAAATGGCATGGATAGCTATATACTTTCTTTTATTTTGAGGATCATTGCATAAATAAGCTTGATGCAGACTAACATAGCCAAGGAAGATGCAAGGTTGATGGTGTATGTAAGCTTGCATTCAGGAGCACCATTTCGGGATGGTGTATAAGCTTGATGTTTACAAACAAAGCCAAGAAAGACGCAATATTGAGATCGTGGTTGCAATTTTAAAATTGTGTATAGTTTGGGCCAATGAAAGCATAGACAACCAAAAACTTTTAAAAACTTCTAATTAGGCGTGATTCAATAAAAAAAAGTACGAAGATGAACATTAAAGATAGTTGGTGGTTTGGAATGCATAATGCCAATATTCCAATGACATGAATGCTTTCATAAAAATAGTGCGTCCAAGTTCAACAATATGTCTATGCTTGTGTTCAAGAACAACAGTTTGGGATGGTGTATGTGGTGCAAAGAATTGATGAAAAATGTCAAGTTTACCAAGAACATATGCAGATGAACGAAATTCACCCCTGACATCATCAGATTGAAAATATAAAATATTGCAACAAATAATTTTTCAATAATTTGCTTAAATGACATAAAATGTTGGTATGACATCAGATTTACATTTCAAATAATAAAACCAAGAAGAAGGTGAAAAGGAATCAACAAATATTATATAGTCGCAATAATTGAAAACATAAACAATATGCCTACGACCCCATACATCAGAGTATATTAATTATAACAGTTTTGTAGTTTTGATTGAAATAGGAGGGAGGTACAAAGAATGACTCTTTCCCCCAACTGACATTCTGAACATAACGAAGGCATGGCAGTGGATGCAATGCTGAGATGCTGCAGAATGTGTTGGAGCGGTTCAAAAAAGGTGACCCAATCGCTCGTGCGATAAGGTGCCCGCAGTGGAACAGTACTAGAAAGAGCTTGGGTGGAAGCCGTTGGTGGTAGGAGGGCTGGTAGGCAATAAAGAATGTGATATAGAGGGCCGCACAATAGTTCCTGCTTTGTTTGTGTGTCCTCCACAATGCAAAAGGAGGGATGAAACTCAAAGAGCATATTATTGTCTTTTGAAAATTTATGAATATATAAGATGTTTTTGGAAATAGAGGGAACACAAAGAATATTTATTTAAATGAAAAACTGAAGAAAGATAGACAAAAGTAGAAGACCCAATGTGAGTGATAGGCAAACCTGAACCATTTGCAGTGTGCACTTGATCATTGCCATTATAAGGATATCATGAATTTGAAGTCATTTAATGTCTGCAATAGCATGATGAGTAGTGCTGTAATCAAAATACCATGGATCATTTGACTTGGCAATATATGATGCTGGTGGCTGAGAAGATCGGCTAGGCGGATAAAGCTATGGATTATGGTGATGGGTAATAATATGCTGCTATTTGCCTTGTTCGATTGCAAAGTTGAGAACTGTCCACGACCACGAAAATCTGTTGGAGTCATATTTAAAGAGCATTCCTTCGAAGGAGTCGCCATTTACCAACAAGCACGAAGACGAAAGTCGTAAAACAAAATTCAGGTATGGCTCTGATGCCATGTAAGATGGGAGATTAAAATGAAGAATATTGCATGTTGCTTCTTGAATTTCATGAACACATCGACAAATACATAACCGAATGTATTCGGTTACCATTACAGATAAGCGAATAAATGAAGAAGAATACAGATATACGATTTTAATGAATTGAGGAGTTACAACAGATAAAATAGGAAGAGCCTATTAATTATGGTTAACACTGCCTACCCCCCTTCCCATGAACTGAGGACATACTATTGCTCTATGCAGCTTTTGCCAAAACGAACAAGTTTGATTTGCACGAAGACCAACTCTTACTTATCACAAACAAGATCTGGATCCAAGAAAAGAGTTACCACTAGAGGAGAGAAACTAGAAGCTTTGCCAAGATAACCTCAATTTTGCAATAGGAATACTACTTGAGAAGATTTTTAAAAACCTTGATATACCAGATGAATCACCAGTGCCAATTCCATTAAGATTGTGGATCAGTTGGACTACAAAGATGCTTGATTGGCTGCTTATTAAGTAAGAGTCACTCTTCAAGCATTAAACTCAAGGACCATAAATATGCTCGAACGTAGAAAAGGAAATGAAGCTTAATAGGAAACTTTTCACCATAGGAATGGTAGCATAAATGAAGATGGAGCATAAATGCAAGAACTAAAATTAGGCTCAGCAGCACACGACCTTAAACAGGTAACGAATTCTTTACTTCAAGCAAAGTAAGAGAACTAAGATTATTTCTAATATTTTTTTGATGAAGTGGTCATAATAATGCATGTAACCTTTAGAATAAATAACTTGCTTCTAATTTTATTTGCTTAACTCTCTTAATTTCATCATCTTGTAGTTGTGAATAATCTTTATAGAATGAAAACATAATAATTTTTTTACAGGAAGAACAAATTTGTGGGTGATTGTCAAAGTGAAAACCTTGTAAGAATTTGTGATCTCTCGGGGAAGATCAGGGACAAAACAGCTAAACTTTCTCTTCCTTTTTTCTCCCTCTCCTCACCACCTGCCTGATCAGATCTTCCCTAAAATAGCTGCTTGGGGTCTCTCTCCCGCCCCTCACATTTCCCGACCTTCATCATATCGAAATCAAAGCTGCTGATCTCAAGACTCCTATCAAACCAAAAGGCTTCAACAGCTTCACTGACCGAGCCAAGCTCTATAAACTTCCTTCCACTTGAGTAGAACATACATGGTTCAACAAGCAAATGGGTTTCTTGATCCGTTCAAAGCTAAGCCGCAAGCATACTATGAATTAGATGAGGATCCAACGACTATAAAGCTCATTTGAGCTGCTCCCCAAACTGAACGCAACCTCTATCAAGCCCCATTAATTGAAGTACATTAGGCCAAACAATGTGCTAAACTCCATTGGCTCCAGCATGACGAGGACGACCTAAAATTTTTCTACAATTTTATGAACCATATACAGGAAGAATGGCAAAGGAATTCTACTTCATTTAGGTGCCGAGAGCACCGTAGTGCTAGCCACCGACCACTTTCGAAACATCCTCAACCAAAAAAGAGCTGATACTGCTGGCCCACGCCTCCCTTGTCGCAGCGCTTCATTCCTTGGAAGTCAAGCTAGACCTTTATGACATTAACCCCAATGCCTCCTCTGGTTCGGATGGGTTCACATCCCTTTCTGTCAACGCACCTGGAACGTGAAACTCTCTTTACCTAGCAATCCCGCATCACTTTGCTACGACAATTGCGCTGCGTTGGTTCACCTATTCTGCCATCACCCTATTTCCCTAACCGCGTATCACAAATAATATCAATAAATGTAGGCCTATTTCGTTTTGTAACATTGTTTACAAAATCACAGCCAAAATACTTGCTGCCTGGCCCATACCTTGATTCTCTAATCCACATTTCTCAAGCTGCCTTCATCAAAGGCCGGCTTCGCCTCTTGTACTAACCAATGGAAATCCTTAGGCGCCAAAATTAATTCCATCAATCGCAATTACAACATTGAAAGGCAGTACACTGTGAACATTCCCCCGAAATTCATAAATTGGATTAAAGGATGCATTTATAACATCCCAGTCTCCATTGCGATAGAAGAGTGTCTCCCAGTCTCTTCTATTTGGGATCGAAATGAAAGGGAGTTTATGATCTCATTACGCATAGCTACAACACAATCAATTTCATGCCTTACACTAAGAATAGTTTTCGTTGCTCCCACTTCCTCTATGCCGATCCCATATTCTGGAAACTCAACATCCCTGACCTACAACACCATGGCAATATTCTTGATTTCTTCAAATCAGTCCCCAATCTCAACCATAACACCATCAAATCCTCTATCATTTTCTCCAATTCGGATATAGATCCACTTTCCCTTGTGACCTACATCAGCCTACCCATCTCCTCCTTTTCCATTAAATACCTTAGGATTCCCATCTCCTCAAAAATACCATCGGCTAACTAAAGCAAGCCTGTAATAGGCAAAATTTATAATTGGGTTGATGAGTGGACCCAATGCCTATTATCCTCAAAAGGCAGATTTCAATTGCTGCGCTCCTTAAGTTCGACCACTCCTGATTTACGGGTACAAAGAAATTCACATCCCGAGCATCATTATTAAGTAAATAAACTCAATTTGCTCAAGGTTTCTAAATCATGGTACAACCACCAAAACAATTTGCATCATCTAAGAGGAAATCTCTGCCTCCCCTAAAGCCTTTAGCAGTCTCGGTCTCGCCACACCAAAGCAGTTCCACAAAGCTTGCAAATTTCGCACTCTGAAGAATTCTATGCAATAAATCTCTGATAGGAAATTTAAAAGGAAATTTTTTTTACTATATTCTAATTTATTAAATACATTAGTACATATAATGAACTAAGGGGTGTCAACGAAAAGACATATTCCTAATAAAAGGACACATCCAAAAAAAAATCCCTAATTAAGAGACACATCTCTTCACTCACAAAACAAACAAAAAAAATAATTGAAAATTTTACTTAAAAAAAAACTAATACTCCCCCTTAAGTTAAATTTTCAGAACTCCGATCTTTGTTTTCATTTTAGCAAAATCTGTAGGCTTCAACGCTTTTGTAAAAATGTCCGCGGCTTGGTCTTTGGTGCTACAGAATACGACTTCAATTTCTTTATCATTGAGTAGCTCTCGAATGAAATGATATTTCATTCGAACATGTTTCATCCTTCCATGAAAGACCGGATTCTTTGTCAGTGCTATTGCAGCTTGATTATCACAAAATAGAACATTACCTTTTCCTTGAGGTTTCAACAAATCTTGCAACACCATTCTTAACCAAACAGCTTGACAACCTGCAATAGTTAGAGAATTATACCCTGCTTCAGCAGTTGAGAGAGCTATAACCTTTTGTTTCTTGGACTGCTATGAGATAGCACCAGATCCAAGACTAAATACAAATCAGAATGTACTTTTGCTGTCATCAACACAACCACCCCAATCACTATATCAGAATCCCACCAAATAGCAGTGATCTACCTTTTTGTACTGAATACCATGATCAGTGGTACCAACCAGATAACGTAAGATGCGTTTTCCTGCTTCCCAATGACTCTTCTTAGAATTCTCCATAAAGCGACTGATCATACTAACCGCAAACATGATGTCCGATCTAGTGTTGTTAGGTACATCAAACTTCCAACCAAGCTTCTGAACAAAGATGAATCAACTGACTCTTCATTAGTCTCCTTTGACAACTTCAATCCGAATTCCATTGGGGTGCTTATGGGAATAGCATTCTCCATTCTAAATCTTTTGAGAATCTTAGTGACATACTTCGTTTGAGATAGTGAGATCATCCCATCACTATACTTTACTTCTATACCAAGGAAGTAATAAGCTTGAACCAAATCTGTCATCTCAAACTCTTTCTTCATAGACTTCTTGAAGTCCTCACATAATTCTTCACAATTTCCAATAAAAATTATATCATCAACATAAAGGCAAACAAATAAGAACTTATCTTTATTCTCCTTGATATATAGGGTGTGCTCATACGGGCATCTCCTAAACTCGTTCTTCTCAAAGTAGCCATCAATCCTACCATACCAAGCACGAGGAGCTTGCTTGAGCCTATACAGTGCTTTCTTTAACTTGCAAACTTTTGTTTCTCTTCCCTTCTCTACATATCCAAGGGTTTGGTCTATGTATACCTCTTCTTCAAGCACACCATTCAGAAATGCCAATTTTACATCCATCTGGCTGACCTTCCAGCCATATTGAGCAGCAAGAGAAAAAACCAATCTTATGGTTTCTAAACGAATAACAGGAGCAAATACTTCATTGTAGTCATATCCAAACTTCTGTTTGTAGCCTTTCACAACAAGACTTCGTGAGACTGAAGCGATCCCATCAAACTTTCAAGAGTCAAGGTTGATAAGTCCTTTGACTCTTCTATCGTTACCACAATATTTTCAAACTTACGAGGAAGGCTTCGTAGAATCTTCTCAATCACCTTTTTGTTCTCCACTAATTCTCCATTTACTAGCATCTTGTTCACTAAGGCCACCACTCGATTGGAAAAGTCTTCAATCGATTATGAATCTTTCATTTTGAGTGTGTCGAACTCACACCTCAAGGTTTGGAGACGCACCAACTTCACTTTATCTTCACCTCGGTAAGTCACATACAATATATCCCAAGCCTCTTTGGCGGTCATTGCCGATGAAATACGCTCAGCTTCATCTACCGATTGATAGATGAAGTAAAGTGTCATATTATCTTTTTTCTTTATCTCCTTTAGCTCCGTTAGTTGCCTTATCGATAATGTGTTCACATCCATCGACTTCTCTACGTCATTTTCTATAAGATGCCATAGATCTTGAGACTCATACAAGACCTTCATCATGATGCTCCACTTGTGGTAATTCTTCCCATCGAAACGAGGAAGTTGTGGCTTCGTCAAATCTCCAGACGAACCTTCCATCTTTTTCTTCAATTTCCTTTAACCTTTCTCTGATACCACGTGTTAGGAAATCTAAAAAGAAATTTTTTTACTATATTCTAATTTGTTAAATACATTAGTACATATAATGAATTAAGGAGTGTCAATAAAAAGACACATCCTTAATAAAAGTACACATCCTAAAAAAAATCTCTAATTAAGAGACACACCTCTTCACTCATAAAACAAACAAAAAAATAACTGAAAATTTTACTTAAAAAAAAAACTAATAAAATCTAGCCTCGTTGGTGGAAGACAGACAATCTCAGATCCTTGCCGCGTCTTCTAGCTCGGACAGTCTATTGGAGACACTGTTTTTGTTATAATTTGGTCTGTCTTCGTAACGACTTGGTCTCCATCTTCGACATGGACGCTCAAGTTCTTGTCAACGCATGAGTTCTCACTGACGCCATCGCCTCTGTCGCAAGTGTCTGTAGTTCTTGTTGACAGTCTCCGACGCCAACAGGTTCATCTCCGTCGCACATGTCTGGAGTTTAGTTTATGGATTCGTCTGATATATGGCGGCATGGATTTAGTTTATGGCGATACTGCATTTAGATGGTGATGTTGTGATTGTATTTGCTACTTGTTATAGTATATCTGTACTTTGGTTTGACAGTGCGTTCATTTTATGTATTTTGATTTTTTAGTATGTTTCTTTCAAGAGAGTAATATTATATTTAAATTATGCGAAACACTGTACTGCAAATTAAATAAAATCTAAGTAATTACAAAATAATCAGACAACAATGCAGTTATATTACACTACAAATAAAGCTATCAAACGACACGACAAGCTAAATGAGTGCATTAAAGGTTGTATTTATAATATCCATTTTTCAACTGTGCTCGTTGTCATTTTATCTAGCTTCTTCAATTCAACCTCTCCGGCCTTGCTGCCTTCCCTTATCTCCCCTTCTCTTTATCATTGGTATGAATGGCTTCTCCAATCTCCTAACACTCAGTGTTCAAATTAACCAATTTCTTCCTTTCTCCAAAAACAACTACCGATGTTCTCTTCTCCTCTTCCTCAATGACATCCCTATCTTTGGGAAAGCCTCAATGTGCAATACTCAACATCTGAACTCACTCCTATCTACCTTCTAATTTGCTTCCAACCTTCACACAAATCTCTTGAGGAATGCATAAACCTTTCAATCCCTTCATTCCCATTCAAATACCTCGACAAACACATTTCAACCACTAAATCTTAGCATTGTTCCCTCTTCTTGAAAGGATTCAAAAGCGGATTACCGAGTAATTGCAACTTCTTCGGCCTTTGGTTTGCCTACTTCGCCTATGTTGGTTTAAGTCCATTCATGTACGAGTTAGCATCATCAAACAAATCAGCACTATCTATATGCGTTCGTTGACCACAACAACACATGAATAAAGATGAATACGATTGCATGGGACATAGTAGTTGCTCCAAAAATAAATGACGAATTGGGGCTTCCTTCACCTTGCAACTTCACAAAGCATGTAAACTTTCCATACTTTAGAGAATCCTTTGAAATAAATTTATTCTCTCAAGCTAGTGGAAAATAGATAATATCCCCCAACTCTTTTGGTAGCTTTTCGTTCTAATTTGAACTTTTGTTGACAATGTTACAGGATTGGAACTATCATCCAACTGCAACTTTCATGGCACCATCCTTCTCCAGCCGGAGCGATAATATCCCCCAACTCTTATGGTAGCTTTCTGTTCTAATTTGAACTTTTGTTGACAATGTTACGGGATTGGAACTATCATCCAACTGCAACTTTCATGGCACCATCCTTCTCCAGCCGGAGCGATAATATCCCCCAACTCTTCTGGTAGCTTTCCGTTCTAATTTGAACTTTTGTTGACAATGTTACGGGATTAGAACTATCATCCAACTGCAACTTTCATGGCACCATCCTTCTCCAGCCGGAGCGATAATATCCCCCAACTCTTCTGGTAGCTTTCCGTTATAATTTGAACTTTTGTTGACAATGTTACGAGATTGGAACTATCATCCAACTGCAACTTTCATGGCACCATCCTTCTCCAGTCGGAGCGCTAATATCCCCCAACTCTTCTGGTAGCTTTTCGTTCTAATTTGAACTTTTGTTGACAATGTTATGGGATTGGAACTATCATCCAACAGCAACTTTCATGGCACCATCCTTCTCCAGCCGGAGCTTTAATATCCCCCAACTCTTCTGGTAGCTTTCCGTTCTAATTTGAACTTTTGTTGACAATATTACGGGATTGGAACTATCATCCAACTGCAACGTTCATGGCACCATCCTTCTCCAGCCGGAGCGATAATATCCCTCAACTCTTCTGGTAGCTTTCCGGTCTATATTGAACTTTTGTTGACAATGTTACGGGATTGGAACTATCATCCAACTACAACTTTCATGGCACCATCCTTCTCCAGCCGGAGCGATAATCCCCCAACTCTTCTGGCAGCTTTCCATTCTAATTTGAACTTTTGTTGACAATATTACGGGATTGGAACTATCATCCAACTACAACTTTCATGGCACCATCCTTCTCCAGTCGGAGCGATAATATCCCCCAACTCTTCTGGTAGCTTTCCATTCTAATTTGATCTTTTGTTGACAATGTTACGGGATTAGAACTATCATCCAACTGCAACTTTCATGGCACCACCCTTCTCCAGCCGGAGCGATAATATCCCCCAACTCTTCTGGTAGCTTTCCGTTCTAATTTGAACTTTTGTTAACAATGTTACGGGATTGGAACTATCATCCAACTGCAACTTTCATGGCACCATCCTTCTCCAGCCGGAGTGATAATATCCCCCAACTCTTCTGCTAGCTTTCCATTCTAAATTGAACTTTTGTTGACAATGTTATGGGATTGGAACTATCATCCAACTACAACTTTCATGGCACCATCCTTCTCCAGCCGGAGCGATAATATCCCGTAACTCTTCTGGTAGCTTTCCGTTCTAATTTGAACTTTTGTTGACAATGTTACGAGATTGAAACTATCATCCAACTGCAACTTTCATGGCACCATCCTTCTCCAGCCGGAGCGATAATATCCCCCAACTCTTTTGCTAGTTTTCCGTTCTAATTCGAACTTTTGTTGACAATGTTACGGGATTGGAACTATCATCCAAATGTAACTTTCATGGCACCATCCTTCTCCAGCCAGAGCGATAATATCCCCCAACTCTTCTAGTAGCTTTTCGTTCTAATGTGAACTTTTGTTGACAATGTTACAGGATTGGAACTATCATCCAACTGCAACTTTCATGGCAGCATCCTCCTCCTGCCGGAGCGATAATATCCCCCAACTCTTCTGGTAGCTTTTCGTTCTAATTTGAACTTTTGTTGACAATGTTACGGATTGGAACTATCATCCAACTGCAACTTTCATGGCAGCATCCTTCTCTAGCGGGAGCGATAATATCCCCCAACTCTTCTGGTAGCTTTCCATTCTAATTTGAACTTTTGTTGACAATGTTACTGGATTAGAACTATCATCCAACTGCAACTTTCATGGCACCATCCTTCTCCAGCCGGAGCGATAATATCCCCAACTCTTCTGGTAGCTTTCCGTTCTAAATTGAACTTTTGTTGACAATGTTACGGGATTGGAACTATCATCCAACTGCAACTTTCATGGCACCATCCTTCTCTAGCCGGAGCAATAATATACCCCAACTCTTCTGGTAACTTTTCGTTCTAATTTGAACTTTTGTTGACAATGTTACGGGGTTGGAACTATCATCCAACTGCAACTTTCATGGCACCATCCTTCTCCAGTCGGAGCGATAATATCTCCCAACTCTTTTGGTAGCTTTCCGTTCTAATTTGAACTTTTGTTGACAATGTTACGGGATTGGAACGATCATCCAACTGCAACTTTCATGGCACCATCCTTCTCCAGCCGGATCCCCCAACTCTTCTGGTAACTTTCCTTTCTAATTTAAACTTTTGTTAACAATGTTACGGGATTGGAACTATCATCCAACTGCAACTTTCATGGCACCATCCTTCTCCAGCCGGAGCGATAACATCCCCCAACTCTTCTGGTAGCTTTCCGTTCTAATTTGAACTTTTGTTGACAATGTTACGGGATTGGAAATATCATCCAACTGCAACTTTCATGGCACCATCCTTCTTTAGCCGGAGCGATAATATCCCCCAACTCTTCTGGTAGCTTTCCGTTATAATTTGAACTTTTGTTGACAATGTTACGGGATTGGAACTATCATCCAATTGCAACTTTCATGGCACCATCCTTCTCTAGCCGGAGCGATAATATCCCCCAACTCTTCTAGTAGCTTTCCGTTCTAATTTGAACTTTTGTTGACAATGTTACAGGATTGGAACTATCATCCAACTGCAACTTTCATGGCACCATCCTTCTCTAGCAGGAGCGATAATATCCCCCAACTCTTTTGATAGCTTTCCGTTATAATTTGAACTTTTGTTGACAATGTTATTGGATTGGAACTATCATCCAACTGCAACTTTCATGGCACCATCCTTCTCCAGCCGGAGCTCCTAACACTCAGTGTTCAAATTAACCAATTTCTTCCTTTCTCCAAAAACAACTACCAATGTTCTCTACTCCTCTTCCTCAATGACATCCCTATCTTTGGGAAAGCCTCAATGTGCAATACTCAACATCTGAACTCACTCCTATCTACCTTCTAATTTGCTTCCAACCTTCACACGAACCACCAAAAATCCTCAATCTACTTTTCCAAAGCGATTTCGGATCAAGAAAATCTTGAGGAATGCATAAACCTTTCAATCCCTTTATTCCCATTCAAATACCTCGACAAACCCATTTCAACCACTAAATCTTAGCACTGTTCCCTCTTCTTGAAAGGATTCAAAAGCGGATTACAGAGTGATTGCAACTTCTTCGGCCTTTGGTTTGCCTACTTCGCCTATGTTGGTTTAAGTCCATTCATGCACGAGTTAGCATCATCAAACAAATCAGCACTATCTATACGCGTTTCGTTGACCACAACAACACATGAATAAAGATGAATACAATTGCGTGGGACATAGTAGTTGCTCCTAAAATAAATGATGAATTGGGGCTTCCTTCACCTTGCAACCTCACAAAGCATGTAAACTTTCTATACTTTGGAGAATCCTTTGAAATAAATATATTCTCTCAAGCCGGTGGAAAATAGATAATATCCCCCAACTCTTCTGGTAGTGTTCCGTTCTAATTTGAACTTCTGTTGACAATGTTACGGGATTGGAACTATCATCCAACTACAACTTTCATGGTACCATCCTTCTCCAGCCGGAGCTCCTTCCCCTCGGTTTTGGAATAACCCCACCTTTAGTTTTTGCGACACCGTCATATCTACTCTGCGTATAAACCTTTCCTTGTTTGGTTTAAAGGCTACTGGCTGAAATACAGTTTGGTAGCTTGGAAAGCTCTCCGATGTGAGTATAAGACCAAAGATATACTTGTTAAATGCAATATGCTTTGTCAAGCATGCGTACTTTGCAACACCTACCCCGAATTTCACAAACACTTGTTTTCTGGTTATGCCTTCTCCATGATGGTCCTCAAGGCACAATGGCAACATCCCCTCTTACGGTGGCGATCTCTCTAATATTCACTCAAACCGTCGGGCGAGGGACTTGAATGGCTTCCTCCTCTCCATCATTATCTGAATCTACTTTGTTTGGCAAGAACGCAATCCCCCAATTATTCACATTGTCTGGTCCCGACCTCATTGAAATGCAGTCTTCATTTTCAAGAGATTCCCGCTAGCTGGAATTTAGACCCTTCCTCAGATCCAAACTAGCCCGCTCGGATGAACAATCTCAGCATGTAACTCCCCTCTAATTTTATGAGATTGGGTCTAATCTGACTCGTAAATTGTCTAACGGTCAATTTGTAATTGTTGCTCGGTTCATTGAAATGGCAATGACTCGAGGTTTTCAATCAAAAAACCCCTTGGTGAATTTCTTAAACACATTACGTAGGGAGAACACTTTTTTAGTATCTCAATTCCTCCATCAAATATTTCAAGAAAGAAACATCGTCAATATAACAAATAATAGATTGGTTCCATGCATTTCTCTCTCTTCTTGTAGTATTCTCTCATTAATTTGAGAGAATTTGAAGCAGTTTTTGTACCATAAAATCCTTTGTATCCAAATGAGCAAAAGGATATTATTTATCTACTAATGATGAATCGAGATTCAAGCATGTTTTGGGTTTAAAAGAAGAAATAATGAAGGGCTATGATAATTCTGAAGCTCATATCATGGCAGGAGAGCAAGTCTCTCTTGATAGAACAATAATGAAACATAATTAAAATTAAAATGTACTAAAAAATATCAATACTAAAATATAATTAAAAAAATAAACATAGTCAGATAAATAATAAATTCTCAGCTTAAGAATAAACGACACTTTATTTCAATTCGATGTTGCCAAAAGAAACACGAGGATAGAAAATGCAGCTTAACGAAGCTATGAAAGGATTGTGATGTTTCTATTAGGATCGAAAAACAAACAAAAGAGTAAGAAAAAACAAAAAATAATTGCAGCATAATCACAACACAAAAGCTTTTACATTGTTCGGTGTAAACACCTACATTTACAATAAGGAGGTAGAAAGAAGAAATTCATTACACGGATGAAAAAATACAATTAGAGTTTCACAAATCTTTCACCCTCAACCAACAATAGTGTTTCTTACTACCGCCAAGCTATCATACAGAACAAACACCGGTTTACCCTAAAATTGGCTTCACAATGCATATAAACCCCTCCATATAACTGCTCATATATGCCTAAGGAATCATCCCTTCGGGCCTAAACTGCTTGGGCGCCCATCATTCAAGTAGGGATTACTAGTAGGCGCCTAGGTTCCCGGCTCTCTGGTTTGAGGGAGCTTGAGCACGCATGGGTGCTCGACTCTGATTTAGGGGCTCCTGGGAGCCCAAGACTTGACTACTTGGTGCTGGGGTGCACCTAGGCTATGTCAAGCCCAATAACGCCTTGTGCTGAAATGCTCTGAAATGCGTCGACACCACATTAGGTAATCCAAAATAGCATGTGAATATTTATTCTTCCAATTTAACAATTCTCCACATCACTATTAAATGTGCCATATAAAAGCTGACCTCAACACGCCCTCAAGCGTAGTAGCTGCACCAACAACAGTTGCCTACGTATTATCCTCCCAAAGGAGTCAAGCTGCATGTAGTTCAATTGAACCAGAAGTTTTAACAAAGCTTCTTCATGTTCACCAAACCCTTACAATGGATAAACTTCTAAACTATGAGAACCTTAGTGAGCATATCCATCGGGTTGTCTTTGATGTTTATTTTTTTTGTAACATTTCTTTACCTACTATGATATTCCGAACAAAGTGGTGTTACACATCTATATACTTTGTGCAACATGACAGACTGGATTAGTGGCCAAAATATAGCACTTTGGCTATCAAGGTTGACTACCATCTTTTCTTGCTTCACACCCAAGCCTTCTAGTAGGCCGCCCATCCATATAGTTTCCTTGAATGCTTCCGTGATGGTTATGTATTCAACTATTGTTGTAGATAAGGAAATCGTAGGTTGTAATGTAGATCTCCACCCAACCTGATCTTCTGACAAAGTGAACAAATAACCTATTATTGATCATTTTTTATCCAAATAACCAGCATAGTAGGAATCCACATATCCAATGCACAAATCTGCTACAGATGTCTTTTAGAACAACAAGCCAACACCAACTGTACTCTTCCAATATCATAATATACCAATCACTGCCTGCCAATGATCCTTCCTGAATTATACATATACCTGCTCATAAATCCAAATGTTTATGTCAAATTTGATCTCATATAAGCCATGGCAATAAGGCTTCTCACTGCACTAGCATATGACATTGTGTGCATCTCATCCCTTTCTAGATTTGTTTATGGACACATCAACAGATAAGTGAAAATGAGGTGCTAAAGGTATGCTCACCGACTTTGATTTACTTTAAACCTTTTAAACACCTTCTTCAAATAGCCCTTTTTGGTAAGTCGAATCCTGCCTATATCTCTGTCCCTATAGATGTTTATCCCAAGTATCTTCTTAGCCTACCTTATATTTTTCAATTCTAAATTCTTTGACAATTGATCTGCCATTTTTGGATTTTATTTAAATAAGGAAAATTGCAATTTAGGGTTTAGAACAATTCATAATTGCATTTTGGGCCCCCAATGGTCGCCAACCATTGGGATCCGCTTGACGGACCGCGGGCGATTTGTTGCGGCGCTTGGGTCCCGCGACAATGGAGTCTCGCCGCATCTGGCCGTTGCTCCCACGGATCTGACGGCCTGGATCCAATCGCGCCCGAGCTGTGATCGCTCGTTGGATCGCACGCGTGGATTCTATGGCCTAGATCACCCCTACATCTGGCCGTTAGAATCCGATTGATCAGAGTCGTTCCGCGGTTTTGATCAATCAATCAGACGAACGCCTGAGCATCCGCGACTGTGGACCTTTGTCCCCATTTCGCCCAGCGCCCTGACAAGTAAAATCCTCGTACGCTAGCGCCAGGGTCTGTCCCACACTTCTTCCTTCCATGTCAACAAGCCGTTAGCCCAAGGATGGATAAAAACTCCATTTGGGCCTCTAGTGCCCGGCTTGCCCCAATTGGAAGCTTGAGGGTTAAGCCTTGGCTCGAGTTCCTGGGTCGAGCACGACCCATGGCAGCCCACCCCATTCGCTCCCCGCCTATAAGTAGCCTCTGTGAATCCCAGTGAGCTTCTTTGCTCACTAAGGATCACTTGTCGCACTCATTTCTCCCAGTCGAGCTCCCAACAATTTGTAAGCTCCCGTCAGCTCCCAGGCGATCCTCCTCGGCGTGTGTAGTGGGTGCAGTCTGGAGTTCAATCCCCCAACTTATGCCAGTGATCTTCAGCAGCATCAGTTTCGCTCTCAGTCTCCAGCCGACAGACAGGTACTCCCCTACCTCACTACGAGCTGTGTGAGCTCACATTCCCTTTAGTTGAGCTCCATTCATTGCTTCGAGTAGATGCTTGCAATCTAGGGTCGATTAGGTTAGCGGTGGGTCAGCAGGGAGCCGATAGAGGTCCAGGCGATGCAGATCACTGTCTGAACTGGGTCGTGGCTCGGTGATGGCGTACTCACCATTTCACAGGTAATTGGTTCCTAATTAGGTCATAAATTGCTGGTGGAAGCAATCACGTATCGATCCTCGTTGATCGATACAGTTGGGCAAGCCTGGGAAGGGCAAAATTGCCAACTCCACGTTCTGGCCAACACAGTGCGCACAGTGCAGGGCTCGAGTAAGGATCCGCCAACCCGGCTATGCATGAGCCCAGATAGCTTAGGGCTTAGCTCTGCCGTGCATTAGTGATGGTGTAGGGATGAAAAGTAGCCCTCTTGTGGTCTCTGTGGGGAGAATTGCTTTCCCACAATAAACCCTAGAGGTCCCGATGAATGGATTTGGGGGAAATAGCTCCCTGGTGATCCAGGCCTCCTCGATTAGGGCTTAAGGTTTCCATTGACATGTCTTGACACAATGATGGTGTATCGATCAGCCGTAGGCGATGACGTGGCCTGGCGAGGGAGGATTTAGCGAATTAGGGTAAACCCAAATTCGGGTATCAAGGAAGGCGCAGAGGAGGAGAAGGTGCACAATGCCATGCAAGAAACCATGAAAGATAGAGTTGGATAAGAAGCTTTTAGTTCTTCATCATCGGGGGGTGGTAGAATGATCTTTCCACTAACTTGTGACACATTCGGTAAGGATCGATGTTGTCAAGTTTGATGGCAAGAACAACTTTGGAATGTGAAGATGCAAAGTCATAGATGCACTTTGCGCGTTGAACCTGGAGGACGTTTTAGATGGCGATGAAAAATTGGAGGTATTGGAGAGGGATTGGGTCAAGATGAACTGAAACACATACTGGTTGATTCGAAATTGTTTGACTGAAGAAATCAAGTATGTGGTGATGATGGAAATGTCGACATGGAAGTTGTGAAAATTCCTTGAGAGCAAATGTCTGACAAAGGGCATGAAGAATCGTCTCCACATGAAGTGGCAGTTGTACAAATTTCAAATGCGATGGGGAATCTTCATTGATGAACTCATAAATGAGTTCACCAAGTCACTGACAGATCTTTTTAATTTGGATGGACAGGTAGAGAATAAAGACAAAGTTCTCTTCTATTGAACTTGCTCCCTGATGAGTATGAAAAATTCACCATGATGCTCATTCATGTGAAGGAGGCCTTGATGTATGATGAATTTACGACAACATTGTTGAATAATGAACTTCAACAAAGAGACAAAGAGTCTTCAAAGTCAGAAATGTCTGAAGAGTGGTCATTGGAAGAGGGACTATCCGAAATTGAACAATAGCAAGAAAGATTTATCAGATGCAGTAGCAAACATTACACAGGTGAACTCCAATGCTAATTACTCAGATGTTTCTATAACGGTGGTATATCAGTGCTTATACACAGAAGACTCATGTTGGATTATGGACACAGGTGCTACCTATCATATTTGTTCAACACACATTAGGTTCCATACTTATAGAGTGTTGGAGACTGGTATAATAATGGTGGGCACAATCATGCCTATCATACAATTGGAATAGGGAGTATTTTTGTGCGCTTGCATAATGGTATGGTTAGAGAATTGAAGGAAGTGTGACATGTTCTAGATATCTGTAAGAATCTTTTGTTAGTTGGATATCTTGAAGTTGAGGGTTTTAGAGTTGTTATTAAGGCAGGAGTTCTAAGAATTAGTCGGTGAGTTATGACATACATGAGAGGAGTTCGATAATATAATCTATATTTACTTCAAGGAAGAACAGTAGAAGGTGGGGCCGTTACTACTGATGAGCCTGTTGATGCTACTACTTTATGGCACATGAGGTTAGCACATGTTGGGGAACCATCACTTAATACCTTGAAGAAGCAAGCTTTGATTGAAGGAGTTGATTATTGCAAGCTCAAATTGTGTGAGCACTGTGCGTTTGGTAAGAAGACATGTGTATCTTTTGGTAATGCCATTCACAATACCAAAGGAATACTTTATTATGTGCACACAAAAGTTTGGGATTCGGTAAAGATGGTGTGCCATTTGGTGGACGATGATATTTTGTCACATTTGTTGACTATTACAAATTTATATGGGTGGACACCATGAAGTGTAAAGACAAATTGCTAGAAAAGTTCATGCAGTGGAAGAAGTGGGTAGAGAATTAGACTGGCAAGAAGGTGAACAAAATCAGATCAGATGATGGGGGAGAGTATTCTTTACATGAGTTCTTACAAGAGTGACAAAAAGGTGAGATTGAGCACCACTGCACAGTGATGGAGACACCATAACAGAACAGAGTGGCAGAGCAAATGAATTAGACTTTGGTGGAGAAAATTCAGTGTATGTTATCGAATGGTGGGATGGAGAGAGTCTTTTGGGTAGAGGCCCTTGATTATGTCTGTCACATTATCAACTATTTGCCTTCTACATCTATTGGAAAGAAAACTCCTATAGAGGTATGGTCAGGTAAACCTGCTACTGATTATCATGATTTGAAGATCTTTAGATGTCCTTATTATAATGTTATGAATGAAGCCAAAAGGGCTATGTTTATCAAATATAAAAGATAAAGGTTTCAAATTGTATGATATGAATGATAGGAAAGTTGTGATATGTAGGGATGTGACCTTTGGGGAGGACTTTCTTATGAGGTGAAGCATCCTACAAAAGCCATTGGAAAATTATAGAAGGTGGAGCTTGTAACAGTTCCATTTGCTCCACAGTCTCCTACTTCCTTAGAGCATGTTACTGAACAGCCTAACTCTGATGATAATCAAAGTTTTGATGTGGAGAAGGTGAGAGTAGGAGTGATTCTATAATGAGAATATATTGCTACTGGTAAGACCAGGAGGGTAAATGTTCCAAAGCCTGCACGGCTAAGGGATGACTGAATTTGCTTTGACAGTTTCTAAAATAAAAATTCTATGTCACTATAAGGAAGCTATGGAGAGCCCTGAGAGTGAGCATAAGAAGATGATAATGGATGAAGAGATGGACCCTTTTCATAAAATTACAAACTGGAATTTGGTGAAGATTACTCCATGTAGAATTGCTATTCGATGCAAACTAGTATGTACCAAAGAAAAAGGATCTAAAGGAGCTTCTGATGTGTGCTATAAGGCAAGATTTGTTGATAAATACCTTATACAAAGAAGATTGATAGACTACAATGAAACATTTTATCCTATTGGTAAATGTCCCATCATCCATGTTCTCTTAGCACTTGCAGTGCAAGTTGATCTGATCATGGAGCAGCATAAGAAGAAAAGATTCCGACATAGGGAATTTGATGAAGAGATTCATATGCAGCAACCTTCTGGGAATATCTTCATAGTATTGAAGTTCATTGATTACAAGAGATTAATGAGCATGGAGAAGCTTTGATCAAGGATTCTCATTTGGATGAATTACGAGTTACTTGATTTATTTGGGAGGAGGATATGTAGGCAACCATTTCGGTGTAGTCGCTACATTACTTTTAGGAGTGTGTCGGGGTCAGCTCTCATGTGGTGCATGTGAGATATGGGGTGAAGATTGTTAATTTGAGGAGTGTTTTAAGGTACCCAGGTGCTCAGGCGCACTCAGGCCCCAGACTCCTGACAGGTAGAGAGACTCGGGAGCTCAGGTGTGTGTAAGCACCCGATAGGCAGATACATGGGCGCTCAGGCATGCCCAGGCATGCCCAGGCACCCACTATTTTCAGGACTTGATTTCAAGGGTTCTAAAAATGCGAAAACAGCAGGCTATCGTTAATATTTTTGTTATTTTTTCTCAGCCTCCATCCCAAATCAGATGTATGGTTAGGGATTTGATGCTTGTGGAAGAAGAAGAAGGCGATAAACTCATTTGTATGCCTCTTGGGTGAAGGATAGTGATCCTAAGAGTTGTAAGCTCTTTAATATAATTAAATTTTCTTATCTCCTCATTATGGACGTAGGTATTTACACCGAACCACATAAATCTTGTGTTGTGTTATGATTTGTTGTGTGTTATTTTTCTTGTATGCTTATATTATCATTAGTTCTTGAGAATATTTTAGTTTAACTCATAGAGCAATTCCTAACAAAATTTTTAATTATTTACTGGAGTGAAATCGACGGGTTGGGTTATCACTTAATTTATTCCAAAAAATATTAAAATAGATATTTAATATGATAAAAATGTAAAAATGTATTTAATAACAAAAGTGATATTAAATATATAATAATAATAATAATAATTATTAATATAATAATTAGTTGTACTTAATAAATTAAATTGACAAAAAAGTTATTAAAATATAATCAATACAATCATATTTAATAACATAAACTTTAATTAAAAATATATTAATTAAATGCATAATTATAATATAATAATTTTTAAAGAAAAAACATAATAATGTGTAAAGTTTAGCCAATGTCTTCCTTGAAAAATATTGAATTATTCACTAGGTTCCTTATGAAATTAATTGAGCCTATTTCATTACACTAACATAAGATTTTGATGTGGATAAGCTAAGAGAAGTCATGCAATAGCCCGCCATCTATTGTGATCCAATATTTTCTTATGAGCTTCACTTCCTCCCAACTCTCACTCTCCAACTAGCCATTTAAGGAAGGATAATGTTTTGAATGATGTTGAAGGTCTCCATCCTTAGCATTAAAGAGATTCGAAGCCAATAATAGATACCCTTGCACTTAAATTAGTCTCCAGGATTATCTAGTAACACAATCACCAATCGAAAAGAAAGAGGCACAAAGTGCTCCATCGACATTTGCCTTTTCCCAATGTGAGGGGACACCAAATTGAGTGATGGTGACTATGGTCGAATAAGGCTGTGATATTTCAACTACCAACATTGAGAAAGAGCCCCCATTGAGTGAACTCTAAAGTATTGAACACATAAGGTGGGAGGTTTGGAAGTGCTACCATGCTCCTTGAAATTTCAAGCTACAACTTCCAATAGAGAAATTCATCATGACAAACGTTAGATCAAATATTTTAGTTTTGAACCTCCATTTTGAAACAAACCTCTAACTTATCCCACAATCACCAATCCTTGATTGAGAAACTCCAGCTCCATAAAGTTTCCCATATTTGTCTCATGAAGATGTAGTGGGCAACCAAATGATCTCTACTTTTTATCATGTTACAGCCCCCAAAACAAGTTTTATCCCAAACAACTACTTTTTTTTTTAACAAAAACTTGTAAGTTTTATTAAGATAAAAGCTAAAGATGCAAAAAGGGTTGAATGGTTACAAAGAAAACCTATATCTAAAAAATCCAAAAGCCAACCCAAAAGAAGGCAATCCCAGGGTATAACCTAAAAGGATCACCCATAAAAGAAAATACAAATCCAAAAGATTGAATAAAGGCACCACGCCAAGATAGCAGTCAACTACTTCAAGCCACCCAATCCAAATAATATTAAAGACCTGCAATTTAGACTCACAAATAGTTTTATCAATATAATTTAAAGGCATACCTGAATGATGCACCAAGAGATTCACGTTAGTAGCCCAAACCATTCGCCAGGTACAAACCACTGGATTAAAAGAACGAAACGTGTATGGTGATTCGGGAGCAAGGTGATAACTTCCTGTGGAGAAATTATTAGCAGCAACCAAAGAAAGAAGTCCGTGATAAGGGAGGAGTCACCGATCACAAGGAAACGCAGAGACGTACTTTCAATCAAATGTGCCCACATCAGTGATACTCCAAAAAAGATTATAAGCACCCAGCCAACAGAACAATCTATAAAAGCTAATTCTCCAGCCCTCAAAAGAGAAAATACAGAAATCTTGCATCAGCCAGGGAACGCAAATGCCGTCCCAAGAGGAAATCCTGATAGCAGTAGGAATTAGATCCAGATATACTAAAATCTCTCTATCCGAATAATTATTCACATTAGAATCATAAAGAGAAATGTATTTTTTCAAAACTATAAGGCAAGAATTCCATTTAAACAAACAAATCCCTGCCAACAAATTCTTACCAGCCACACAGATTAGGCCCAAAATTAAATTGAGCTTAATCCTCATATAATTGGCAACCAAACCCACGGCACCATCACATTTCCTGGCAACAAAAAACCCAAATACCAACAGATTTCTAAGCAGAGACTGCAGCCCACCGATTTGATAATAATTAATATAGATGGTACAAGGATAAACCGCGAGCAAAGAGCCAACAGACAAGTTAAACCTCTTCAACGTTAAACCATAACAGATCATAATACAAAAAATAATAACAGTATCTCATCCATAAATCCACAGACCCATTTAAAATTGATACCTAGCCAGCATCTCACATAAATTCCAAATAATTAATAACATGTAATCATCCCACATAAAATGCACCAAAGCCTGGCCGAAGACATTGCCGCCGTGAAGCCGAGCTCCCACCAGCACTCGTATCATGACAAAATATTTCAACGAGTACTGCGGCTCACCAGTCCTCTTGCGAACAAGATCAATGACGAGCCGGCAGCTAGAACAAAAACCAACCTTCAACAAAGTCTTGCGGCAAATCACAATTGAAGAGGAAAAGCACAGCCAAATAAAATAAAACCCAATCATACAACCAAGACAACCATAAATTTTAAGAAACTCCCACATCAAATAATTCGGCAAAGAGAGTTTTATTGATGTTATTCCAACAGATCGACTTTTTAGGGAAAGTGTTAATGATGGAATTGATGCCAAAAATAATATTTAGTTTCAACTTCATGCAGTTCCAAGCAACATCATGATATTTTTCCTATTTCGGGCCACCCAAATGTTCCATAAGATGTAAGCATCAATTAAGTTCGAGAGCTGCAACTTCTTTAATTTTATAATCCTATCATTCCATCGGGCAATAATGGAAGGAAGATCATGCACAAGTTGGTTGCGGATTTTGATGTTGTTGAAAGTGGACCATAAGAATTGAGTTGTTGAGTTAGAGAAGAACAGGTGGCTAGTACTTTTAAAGCTCGCAACCGATGAGTGGCAACATTGGCATTTAGAGGGAAGGTTAAATCCTCTAGACATAAGAATTTCATCAACACTTATGAAGTCATTGTGAAGCCTCTAGATGAATAAGCTAATGAGCGTAGGGACGTTGTGATGCCAAAACCAAGGCTTAAAATTAGAAATCTTATATTTTCTGTGAATGTTCCAAGCTAACTTAAGATTAAATTTATCGTTGATTATAACGTCAGCAGTTGTAAACTTCTCGGCCACCAAATTTGGTTTGGAGTTCAAAATGAGGTCCTGAAAGTTAGAAGGAATGATGGAATTAATGAGGTTGGTGTTCCAATTGTTGTCGCAATTGTAACAATCCCCAAGAGTAAGCTTAGGAATTATTGGATTGCAGATTAAATGCAGGGGACCAAAATCACTCCAAGCATCACACCAGAACGAGGAAGAGGAGTTAATATTGGTCCAAACAATTAAATGTTCCATAAGATTTCTTGAATCCAACATCCTCTTCTAAGTTATAGAGTCTGTTATCTTCCTAGGCACAAAGACCAGATGAACCGTGAAATAGTATTTGGCTTTAAGGATATCCACCCAAATATTTTTCCTAGTTCAGAAGTTCCACCAAAGTTTGGCTGAAAACGCGTTGTGAATGGCTTCAAGATTTCTTATTCCAAGGCCCCCTTCCTTAATGGGGAAAGAGAGATTTTCCCATTTGATCCAGATTAACTTGGAGCCTTTGCTACTCCCCCAAAGGAATTTGCTAAAAATGATATTAATTTTAGTCAAAATCGTTTTGGTAGGAGAGATAACTTCTAGCCAATAAAGAGGGATTGTGTTAAAGATATATTTTGTTAGAATAAGCATATCACCCTGAGAAAGATAAATATTTTCCCAACTTCGAATTCATTTGAGGATTTGCTCAATTAGCCTGTTGTACACTGTGCTTTTATTCAGGCCTTTAAAAATAGGAATCCCAAGATAATTACAGAGAAATTTGCCTTCTTTAAAACCAAGTTTATTAGATATGAAATCTTTTATAATAGAAGTTGCTTTGTTATTTATGAAGTAGTTCGATTTAGCACAATTGATTTTAAGACTCGAATCCCTTTCAAGAGTGTTAAGTAACAATTTAATCTTTATGATGTTTCTTTTTATCGGCATTAGTGAACATGATAAAGTCGTCAGCGTAAGCCAAATGAGAGATCAGAAGTTTGTTCCCTACTTTGAAATGAAGATTTGTATCCAACCGAAAAGAATTATTGAGATTTATGGACCAGTAATTGATAGCTAGATTGAACAATATGAGGGATAAAGGGTCACCTTGCCTAAGCCCTCTAGATGATTTAAAAAAGCTAGTCGGAGCTCCATTAATTAAAATAGAGAACCAAACATTTGAAATTAGATTTTTGATTTTGGAGATGAAAGATATATTGAAATCATAAGCTTGTAACATTTTTAACAGAAAGTTCCAATCAAGTTTATCAAAAGCATTTTCAATATCTAACTTGAGAATTATATTATGACCTCTACTTTTTTTGTTAAGGCAATGTAATAATTCTTGAGTGATAAGGATGTTATCTTGAATGTGTCTTCCGGTAATAAAATCACTTTGATTTTGTTCAATTATCTTGGGGAGCAGGTCTTTTAAACGATTTGCAATTAATTTGGAAATAATCTTATTTAGCGAGGAGCATAGGCTAATGGGTCTAAAATGATTCCACCAAGAGGGACCAAAGATTTTTGGAATTAAGGTGATGGTGGAATGGGAAATTTTTTTTGGAAGAGGAACGTTACAAAAAATTCTTTAATCCCATTACAAATGTCTTCTCCCACAATATCCCAAGCTTTTATAAAGAAATCAATAGGGAAACCATCCGTGCCGAGACAAGAGTCGTGATTAAGGTTTTTAATAACCTCCCAAATTTCTTCATTCGAAGGCATTGCATTTAAAGATTGATTTTCAGAATGGGTAATCATGGGTTCGAGATAGCATAATGATAAAACACTTGGTTGATTAGATTCGGACGAAAGAATGTTTGAGAAATAATTAATGGCCGAGTCTTGGATATCTTCAGCTTTGGATAGAGTTACTCCTTTCGGATTGATGATCGAATGAATTTTATTCTTAGAGCGGTGTTTATTAACCCAGTTGTGATAAAACTTGGTATTTTTTTCTCCAAGAAGTTTCCACCTGATGCTACATTTTTGTTTTCAATAACATTCAATATTATTATGACATTGAATAAGATCAGCTCTAGCTTTTGAAAAATTGATTTTATTATTGATGGTTGATTGAGATTTGGTAACATTTTTACTAAGGCGCTTGAATTTCTCTAAAATTCTAGGGAGGCTATAGTAACTACAATTTGCAGACCAGGAAGAGTGGATAACATCCAAACAATCCGGGAGGTTTAGCCAAAACAATTGAAACATGAAAGATTTCTTTATTCTAGTAGGAGGATTGCTAGAACAAAGAAATATGGGCCTGTGATCCGAGTTAGTAGAATTTTGAGAGAAATTTTTAATGTCACGGAAGTGACTACACCAAGCATTATTCATTAGGAATCTGTCAAGACGGGCAAATTTTTTGCCATTGGACCAAGTGAAAGCAGCACCAGTATAGTTAAAGTCATCTAAACCACACTCAATGAGGGCTGTGTTAAATTCAAACGTTGACGCTGAGTGATTAAGGGAATAACCTTTATATTAATTTGGGCTGAGGACGGCGTTAAAATCTCCACCCACGAGCCACTGGAGGTTGTATGAAGGGCTATTTTTAAGAAAGCTCCAAAGGAATTGTCTATCACTTCTAAGGTTTTTAGTATGCACAAAAGTGATTAAACCAAAGAAGTTTTGGTTGATCACATTGGTTAATTATATCAATATTCCAAGTGTTATTCCAAAAGATCCAGATCTTATTAAAGAGCGAAGTAGTGCTATTCTCTAAATGAAGAAAATGCTGGATCTTTTGAAAATTCTGGCTTTGAAATTTAGGTTCGAAAATAGCTACGATGTCAATTTTATGTTCCATTGATAAAAGCTTAAGCCGGTTCTTAGAGGAAAGGTTTCCCAGACCTCTAATATTCTAGCAAAGGATATTCATTGATCAACCAAAGAAGGTCAGGAGTGAACCTTCTGTTTAAAAATATTAATTTTTGGAAGTTTTTTAGTTATTTGATCTAAGCTTTTTATTTTGATTAATCCGAAGGATTCTTCTAAGCAAGCAATGGGGTTAAATCTATTAGAGTTGATGAGGGAAGGGGGCTCTTTAAAAATATTTTGATTACAGTTTTTCTCGCGAATTAAAGGGGATTAAGGGCCTTTACGTTTGTTAACCACAATAAAATCGGAGTCCAAGGAAGCTGAGTTAGGTGACTGAACCACCGCCAAACCAGATTTATAAAGACTAACAACCATAACAGAAGCATCCGGTGAGGTGACTGCAGCAAATGTTTCAAGCAAGAGTTTTGAGGGTTGACTAGACAACACAATTTCAGCACAGATATTTTCACATTTATCCAAGCCAGACATGCCGTTAGACTTAACATCTGGAGTAAAATCATCATTGTTTAAATTAGGAAAGTAAGCCTTTTCAGGGACATCCATGGAATCACTTACTTGATCACCAGAAAATTTAAGCGTCATGTTCTTTTCAGTAGAGACAATATCAATGCAAATTGGAACATTAGCATCAGGCTCTTCGGTTACCAAGCAAGCCGAAGCTTCAGGATGAAGATCACAATAATTATCTGCAACCAGTAACGAATTACAAGCAAGCATGATACTTGGGGTATAATCATTATGATGGCCTTCTCTGTGAACTTGATTAGAGAAGTTATCAACATTATTAATAAAAGTATCATGATTGGCATCAACGATCATAAAATCATTTACGGAGTTACCAAGGCAAGCCTTATGCATAGTATTATCAGTGTTAAGCTTTGCATCAATGTGAAAAGGGGTATTAGCCACCGCAGCCGTTGAAAGGCAAGCAATATCAATTTCAGCTTGGATGCTGATGTCATTACAATAATTAACGTTAGCTGGAATATTTTTAAAAATAGGCTCTAGAGGATCAGCAATAATTTCAACATTTTCAGCATGCACAGACACATTAATATCATCAGTTTTTGAATTTTTGGGGCCAGAAATAAAGACCTCAGCATTATCAGTAACAGAAAACTCAGTATTTTTTGGATTAGATTCATGCTGACATACCTGGATCGACTTGCATTTTCCTTAGTCATCAAAACAACTTGCGTATTAAAATCAATGTTAGCGTCATCAACATTAGCCACAACATGAGAAATCACAGTATTATTAGCAGCCAAAACAATAGTATCGACAGCCAAAGAGGAATCACCCGTCGCATCACGGTCACATAAGTGGGGACAAGCGGTGGCCTTATGACCAATCGTGTTACACATAAGTGGGGACAAGCGGTGGCCTTATGACCAATCGTGTTACATAGATTACAGTAGGATGGTAAATTTTCATAAAAAACCTTTTGATAATAGCCTTTCAATTCAGACCCCAACCATATTCTATCGAGGGGAGGAGCTTCTAGGTTCACCTCCACTAAAATGCGAGGCGCAGCGACATTACGTTGGGTTGCTGAGTTCCTATCAAGATGTAGGGGCTTCCCAAAAGCTGAAGCTATGTTAAAGAGCACCTCTTTCGAAGTGTACTGCAATCGTAAACCCGAAAAGTTAATCCACACAGGAGCAATAGGGACATCAAAATGCACATCAATGTAAGGACTCCATTTGAACAATTTCATAGTGTGACCGTTAATGTCATACGAACCCTTAGAGAACACCTTGCGTAATCTAGGTCAGAAGAGAACTTAAGAAAAATACGGAAGGAGTCGAGCGAACGGATAGAAACAGCACCTTAAAGTTTTAAACGATTGATGAATCTTTGCATGGGAGCGAAGCTGGGCTTCGTTCGGGTGAATTTGCCAACTAAAGTAAGTTCAAAGGGAGCCGCCAAAAGCAATACTTTAACATCCGAGAAAAAAATCGCAGGACAACCATTATAGTACGAAATAGGTTTAGACGGAACGGTGTTGGAGGGAGGGCTTTCCAACACCTCCCGAAAAGATCTCAACAAGGGGGAATCAGCCATTTAACTCATAACGAAAGCCCAAGATCAGCGACCCCGGAGCGCAAAAACGAGTCAAACAAAAAAGCAGAGGATATACAAGCAAAAAGACAAATAAAGCGAAAAGGAAAGGAAAGATGTCACTCGGGAAGACCAGAAGAAGAAGCCAGCCTACCGACTGACGGGGCTCCGTCGGCCGAGCCGGCGAAGGGGAGAGACCGATGACGCCCAGTCGAGACACGAGCAGCGTAAGGGAACCCTAGAGCGCAAAAAAAGTCTATTATCCCAAACAACTACTTATTAAATGGGATGATATCCCTTGAAAGCCTCCAAATGAAAAAGGAACTTTAATGCTTCAAACGTGCAAAGTTTATATATATATATATATATATATATATATTTGTTGATAAAAGCCATATCGGCACACTTTTATTAGCTAAATTAAAAGATACAAAAAACAGGGCTGCGATGGTACATAAATTCCTATCCATCTAAGAACTTGAAGACATCCCCAAAAATCCAGGGTATAACCTAAAAGGTCTAGATAAGAAAAAAGAAACCTAACTATAAAGCAACCTCTAAATCTAAAAAACTCAGAAACGCATCCGAAAAAAGAAACCAATCCGAAATTATCAGCACAAAGAGGAGTAGAACAAACAAAATGCTTCCGAAGAGGGCAGGAAAGCATTCAGAAAACACATCTTCAGCAAACCCAATTGAGATAAAACGGTTCACTGCAGCCTTTGAAAAATCGATTGTGATAAACCCGATAGGAGAACAATCAGAAATCACAACTTCAGCATACCAGCGCAAGACAAGGGGAAACAGTCATCACATGAACCAAGGCAGATGGATTTCCACTTTAGCGACCAAACCACGAGAAGAAAACAACAAGAACATCAGACGCAAACAATACCATCCCTAGAATAGGCGCCAACAACCGCCAACAACCGCAACAAAACGAAGCCGGATCAGCCAACATCCAGCAAACGAACAATGCCAGAGACCAGAACCAAACTGCCGAAGGAAAGCCATCAATAGCACTAGCTACCAGCCTCAAGCACAACTCAGCCAAACAAAAAAACATCCAAAACCAGCCAAGCCAGCCAAACAAACAAAACACCACCACCGACGCAAGGGACCACATAACTAATTAGAAGAAACTAAAATTGAAGAAGCACAAAAGCAACAGACTACACAGCCAGAGAGAAACTTTCAAAACAGATGCAGATAAATTCAGCCACATAAAGATGCCAGGCCACCAGCCCACATCCAAAAAAAAAGAAACTAAGACACCAGCACAAAAAAAGAAACCTAGACGAAATACTCACGAAACCGAAGCAGCCAACATAAACCAGAGAACCAAAAATGAAAAGTCGAAAGCAAACCACCACCAGCTCTAGCAACCAGCCTCAACACAAACCAGCCAAGCAACTAAACAACCAAAGCCAGCCAAAACCAACCAACAACAAACTACACCTCCGACTAGATCAGCATAATGAAATTAAACAAATAAGTCTGAAGAAGAAACAAAGTGGTAGGCATCGCAGCCAATTAAAAGGTAGAGCTTGCAAATTTACTTTTAAAATCGTGACTCTTGAGAGAGCCCCAAGAGAAGCAAATATCGTCGTAAATTTTAAAAATGATATTGATTTCATTGTGAACCACAACAATTATTTTCTTAGCGTTCATGGGAATACTGTTATATTTTGATTTGTTTCTATTATCCCATATATTCCAGAGCGCTAACGCAACAAATAAATTCCAAATAGGGAGTTTTTTTGTGTTTAAAGTAGGGTCACTTTGAAAAATAGAGATAAGAGAGATGTTTGTAGTAGAATCAATCCATCTCCAAACATAATAACTATGGTAGTTCTCAATGAACATATGATTTAAACTTTCTTGATTGTTGTAACATTGGCATTTTGAGGCAAGAGAAAAGCCTCTCTTCTTCATGTTTTCATCTGTACTTATAAAATTATTTGCTATTCTCCAAAGAAAAATGTTGATTATTGAAGGAATGCATTTGTTCCAAATCCAAGTAGGAAAACAAGGCATCTTTATTATCCTACAATAGTTCCAAAGATTGGTTAAATTTAGCTTGCCGTTACGACAAAGGTCAGAGTTTGATTTTTTATCTAGACCGAGAATAGGGTAGTGAGAAATAATCCCAGGAATAAGGTGAGGTGGTATAAGTTTGTTTAGCGTCTCCATATTCCAACCCAGCTCATTCGAGTATATTTCTCCTAACTTTAATTTAGATCTAGGAATAATATCCATTAAGTTTGCAATCGGCTCCATTTGGTTCCAATTGTCAAACCAGAAGCTGTTATTAGCATCAATTTCATCCCAATAAAGAGTCTCTTCTGTAATGTCATGGTGATTTAGCATCCTGCTCCAGACTTTGGAGTCAGTAATTTTGTGGTTGATTTGAGCAGGATGCTTAGTCGCACAGTATTTAGCCAACAAAAGCTGAACCCAAAGAGATTTGGTAGTTCTGAACTTCCACCACAGTTTGTGGGAAAAAGCTGTATGAAGCGAGTCCAAAGAGAGTAAGCCCAACCCTCCTTCATTCAAAGGAAAATTAATTTTGTCCCAGGCACACCAGATAGTTTTGGAACCTTTGTTGTGATACCAAATGAACTTGTTGAAAATCACCTTTATTTTGTTCATTATAAACTTTGTTGGAGAAGTCAATTCAAGCCAATAAAGAGGGATGATGTTTAACACAAATTTAATTAAAGTAAGACGATCTCCTTGAGAGAGATACTTATTTTCCCAACCCCTCAGCTTTTTAAAAATAGTCCATAAAAGATCTTTATATATGGAATTTTTGTTGTGACCTAAGAAAATTGGGATGCCTAAATAGGAAAAGGGGAGTTTACTTTGGTTAAAATTTAGCTTTTGTTTTATATTGTTGATTTTTTGGGAGGAGGCTCTTATTGATATAAAAATGAGATTTGGAGGTGTTAATTTTAAGGCCAATGTCATTTTCAAGCTTTGATAGCAAATTTTTAATTTTGACAACATTGTTGGCTTCTGCATTAGAGAAAATGATCAAGTCATCTGCATAAGCCAAATGAGAAATAACAATTTTCCCATCCGCATTGAATTGGAGGCTGGGGTCTTTTGAAAAAATGGAGTTAATATGGTAAGACCAATAGTTCATAGCCAGAATAAATAAGATAGGGGAGATTGGATCTCCTTGGCGAAGGCCTTTTGTAGAGTTAAAAAATCCGTTTGATTGACCATTTATAATGATAGAGAACCAGTTTCTTTGAGTTAAATTTTTAATTTTTTTGATGAAACTTTCGTTAAAACCATAGGCATTTAGCATTTTAATTAGAAAATTCCAATCTAATTTATCGAAAACTTTTTCAAGGTCAAATTTGATAATAAGGTTATTGCCTCTCCTCTTACTTTTAATACTTTAAAAAAATTCTTGGGTAGTTAAAATATTGTCTTGTATGGTGCGATCAGGGACAAAGCCCGATTGGTTGAGATCAATGATGTTAGGGATGAGTTTTTTTAGTCTATTTACCAAAAATTTTGAAGCAATTTTGTTGAGCGTGAAAATAAAACTACTTGGTCGAAAGTTGGTCCTCCAATAAGCCTTTTCGTGTTTTGGAATAAGTGCAATTGATGTGTGGGTAAAAACTTTTGGCAACGAGACACTACAAAAAAATTCTTTTAACCCATTGCAAATATCCTCCTTTATAATGCTCCAAAACTTAATGTAAAATACAGAAGGAAAACCATCAGGACCAGAGCAAGTGTTAGCTTTCAAAGTTTTAATTATTTCCCAAATTTCCACTTCAGATGGCATTATATTAAGCATATTGTTTTCATCTAAAATGATTTGAGGACCCACAAATTTAAAATGGGTGTTTAAAGAGTCTGAGGGGTGGGAAGAGAATTCTTTTTTAAAATAATTTATTGCAGACTCTTGAATTTCTTTTTCATTATTCAAAACCATTTCTGCAGGAGTGAGTTTCAGTGATTTTGTTAATTTGTCTTCTTTGGTTTACTTAGTTGTGATAGAAAGCAGTATTTTTCCCCTCATCAGTTTCCAATTTAGACTACATTTTTGTTTTCAAAAAGTCTCAACATTATTATGGTGCTGACTTAGAATGGCTTTTGCTTTAGAAAGAGCAATTTTATTTTCAGTTGAGGAGTCGGCTTCATAAATGTTTTCCAAGGAAGACAAAAATTTTTCTTATCTTTCAAGGTTAGTGAAGATATTTCCAACTCTATTTTTGTTCCATTCGTTTAGAGCCTTTCTTAATTTTTTGAATTTTTCAACAAGTCTAAAAAGATCGTAGGAATTATAATTTTTGTTCAAGCTATTTTTAACAATATCAACACAATCAGTTCTATTTAGCCAAAATAGTTGGAATCTAAACGATTTCTTAAGACTTTGCTTTTAAACTAAAAAGAAAGGATGATCAGTTTGTGGTCAGAGGTAGTGGAGTTTAGAGAAAAGTTTTTGTACTCAGTGAAAGTGTTGCACCAAGAGTTGTTAACAAGAAATCTGTCAAGCCTAGCAAATTTTCTGCCAGCAGACCAAGTAAATGGAGTCCCTGAGTATTTAAAATTATCAAGAACCACATTCAATTATAGCTTCATTAAAGTCATAAGTAGATAATTCATGGGAAGAGGAGTATCCTTTATACTCATGATGATGAAGAACCGCATTAAAATCGCCTCCGGCCACCCACGGAAGTGTAGTGTGGCTACAATCTTTAAGGAAGTTCCAGAGTGAAATACGGTCTGATCGAAGATTGTTAGCATGGACAAAAGTGGCAACAAAATTAGCGGAGGAGTTGAAGAATCTGATGTGAATGGCTTGATCATTTTGGGCAATGATGTCGAGGTCCCATTTAATATCATAAAGAATTCAGATTTTATTGTTGTTTGTCGATATAGCCTTATCTAGTTTTACCAACTTACAGAGCTTATTAAGACTTTCCACTTTAACCTTTGGTTCTAAAATTACCGCAATGTTGATTTTCTGCTCTTTAATAATATGTTTTAGTCTATGTTTGGAGGAGGTGTTACCTACTCTAATGTTCCAAACAAGAATATTCATTGGAGAACCGTAGACGAGCCGCTTGGGCTCCTCTGAGATGCTTTGTTTGTTAAACTAATAAGTGTACTTGTTTGAGATTCTTCGCCTTCATCCGCATTTTTAGTTAGAGCTATCAGCGATTTGTATCTATTTGTTACTTTAACTTCCTTAGCTTTATATTGCAGCTTTTCCACTTTTTATTATTATTGGACTTCTTGGTTTGGCAAAGTTTCCAAGTTTTTCCTTCAAGTCCTGAGAGACTAGAGCAGATTCTTTCAAACAAATGTTAGAGCCTATAACAAAATTATTAGCATTTTCAATGGAAGTGACAGCAATTTCAGCAACAAATTCTTGCCGAAAAGTAATACTATCCTTATCATAATTTGTAACAATAGGCACATAATATAATTCAGTAATGATGCCACTAGGTTTGGCAACAAGAGTCATTTTGCAAGGAGACGATGTTTCAATGGCAGGGTTTGATTTTTCAGTATTTCCTCCAATACTAACCTTTAGTTGCTCCATGATTAGAGGTTGTTTTGTAACCAAATTGGCATTTTTGTTGTTGTCATGCTCAAGAAAATTGATAGTATTACTAATCTCTGTCATATTATTTTTTGCTATGCCATAAAAAGTTTTGTCATTGCTTTTGAAACTATTTTCAGATTTGTTAGCAATCTGAGGATATATATATATATATATATATATATATATCCCTGGTATCCTACATTCCCTCGTACTGAAAGAGCCTCTCATTCTTATTTGTATTTTGTTTTGGTGAGGAATGCGTACTGTTTGCTTTCCGTCCCCAAGTTTTGTTGGGTGAGAACTTTTGTTGATTCTTCCGCTTGTGTTTACTGGATGGATTTAAATTTGGTTGAAGGAATCCGTCTTTGGGTGATCCCTTGGATGGTAATCTGGTTCATTTGCTAGTCATATGGCTTTATTGATCATGTTTGTTTTCCAACTTTTTGGATAATATTCTTTCATGTAAGAAGGAGTTTAGGAAGTATAAAATTGTGATTTCAGATCTTTATATTTTTTGGACTAGAGAATTCAAAGTTAACTTCTGGTGGCTGCAGAATTTGTAGTTATTTGTTATTAAAGATTTGTGCTATTGCCTTTTTTCTTTGGTAGAGATGGAAGGCATTATACCTGCGGGTATAATTGCAACCGCTCTAAGCCGTTGCCTTTTCTTTTTAAGATTGATGGTTTTCTGGACCAGTTTCTATTGGTAGATCTGTTATTTTTAATTTTGAGGCTTGGAATTTATTCATGTGATTTTCTATTGTTTGAACTAGACTCAAGACAGTCACTGTGGTTTATAATTGGGCTGTCTACAACTATTTGAAACGAATTTTTGGGTTACTCTCGTTTGACTGGCGCTTGAAATTCCATATTATGTGGTCTTTTGTTTTTTTATGGGTGGTCTGCGGTTATTTGAAGGAAAGTTTTGGGTTTTTCTTGTTTGGCTGACGCTTGAAATTCCTTCTCTAGTAAGGCTCTATATAGTTTTTGGTTTGGAGAAGTTGGTCAGTCTGATCTGGCTGACTTCGGAGACTCAGTTTGATTTCTAATTCTCTATCAGGTGTAATGTTTTCTTCTCATCTTTTCAGGATGGTACAAGCTCCACTCATTCGGTACTTGGACAGAAGTGCGATGATATTGTCATTATCAGTTGGATGTTATTCTCTTCTGCTGGGGAAAATTGAGCTCATTGTCTCTGTGTTTTGTCTAATTTCTCTTTGGCTTCTTTTATTTTCAATATACTAAGAGTTTCATGATTTTAGTTTGGATTTGTAAGTTCTCAGGTTGGCTTTCAACTTGGATCCGCAATATTAGGTTTTTGGCTGGTGTGGCTGCTTGCTGCTCGTTTTGGTCATCGTCTGTGATTCCAGCTAGTCACGATTGTTCGCATTTTTCCTGGTGGAGTCAGACTCTTCTTCAACTATTGGATCCTTCGTTTGATGATATTCTCTTGCTGTTAGTGGAGACAATTGAGCTTGGTCTGAATGTGTTATAGTGTTTCTTCATGGTTTTAATTTTTTTTTGTCTGTTCTTACCCTATTAGTCTAAATCTCAAGTTTTTGATAATCCATTTTTTCATTTTTTTTTTGGAGCCGATTGTTTTTGGTCTTCTCAAATGTTTTGTATTTTGTTGTTTTGTTGTCTTTTGATTGAAATTCAATCGGGGTATGGATTGAATTTCTCAAGAAAAAAAAAAAAAAAAAAAAAAAAAAAAAAAAAAATATATATATATATATATATATATATATATATATATTATTTGCGTTGAAGACCAGGACACAAAAATTGCATTGTCTAATTGGGAAAGTGAATATTGAATATTTGAAAATGTATTTCTCCAAACAAGAAAAAAAATAATCACATTCAGAATTGTTTCAATTCTAGTTCCAATAATAATTTTACTATTATGCCTAGTGGGATTCTTAATATATGATTAACTTTGGAGATTAAATGGAAACCAACAACAACAACAATATCAAGCCTTAATCCCAATAGGTGGGATCAGCCACATGAATCCTTCGTTTCCATTATGCGCGAGATCATATATAAACCATCCTTAAATTCCATGGTATTCCTCAAACTCTTTTAACATCGGTGATATTCATAAACTCAATTAAATGAAATGCTAAATAATTAAAATGATAAGATGTTTATTTACTATTTTGTTTAAACTGAATTTGCTATTTAAGTTAAGAGGAAATAAAATTTGTTTGGTTCAAAAATAGCATAACAAATTTAAGATTATTTAAGGCAATTACTTATGAGGATAATAAAAATTTATAATGATTAATTAATGTGTAATTAAATAATAAGCCTAATTTATGTTTTATTTTATAGGACTTAAGAGAAATTTTTAATTATATCAAACCATTAGTTAGTTAATAAAGATAGTTTTATTACATAATTAATCAAATAATAAAAAAATAACTTTTAAAAGTTAAAATATTAATGAATATTCATAATTATGGCAATAATACTTAACATTGATTAATTAGTTTTATTATTTATAAGATTCACATTTTGATTTATTAATAAATCTTTTTAATTACTTAATTAATTATATTGTTATTAAATTATTATATGAATTAAAATTAAACCTAATTATTAGGTTCAATCATTAGTAATAACTAGTTAATTATTATAACTATAAGTTTGATTTGTTATATTTATTAATTGATTATATAACGATTAATTCGTTATTCTAATTAACATTTAACTATTTACATTAGTTAATAGTTGAAAAGTTAATTAAAGATTTCAAATACTCTATTAATAAAAAATAATAGATATTGCCACTTTAAGTTATTAATTAATCACATTTATGTTTAAAAAGAAAAAAATATTTTAGATTTCTTATATTAATTATATTCCTTAAAATGTTGACTAATAGTACACTAATAAAATTTCACAATTTTATATGATAGCTAATTATGTTATTACATATTTTAAATATAATATTTATTAATTTCATTGATTAAGTTATAATGAAATATTTATTAATTAAATAATATTAATAAAAACATGCTAATCATAACTTTATAAATTTGATAAATTAAAAAAGCTAACTTGCTCAAATTTAAGCACAAAATAAAGAATATCACTAATTTTAGTGATGTTTTAATATATATTTAAAATAAATTCATTCTTTTAATATGTTGCAATTAAGATTTAGAAATTAAATAAATTTAGTCAAAATTAAAAATTAATATTTCACCTTATATAGCTAATCCTAATTATTATAAATTGAAATTTATTATGACCTACATAATTGAGCAACAAACATATTCAAAGCTAGATTTGTAAGTATACACTAAATTATTTGCTCATTTAATTATATTATTGATGCATCAAGATGATTTAAAAAGAATTGGTTTATATACATCAATTAGTAGTTTTTTTTAGTAAATAGAGTAGTGTGTATATGTCAATTACATGTTAAAATTAATTTTATTATGGCAACATACTACATACTTTCCTTCTTCCCTTTTGTTTTTAGAGAATATAACTAATTCACAATATATTCCCAAAAAATGGAAAAGAATGAAACATCAAAAACTCAGCCATGTTGACATACTAACCAACCATCCCCACCATGGAAGGAGTTCTCCAAGATGAGAGCAAAATCCAAAGTAGGAATATTCTAGTGTGTGAGTAGTAGTACCCTCAACACCAACTAATGGGGGTGATACTTTGTGGCATTGCCATGATCCAAACATTTAACACTTCCATTTTGAGGCCCTTCCCCGTCTAGCTAAATGCCATTAGATCTAGCCACTCAACCGTCCCAAGAAAATTTAAGCTCTAGATGGAACCTTTTAGCATAGGATCGAATGACGAACAATCACATAATAAAAAAGAGCAGTACATTTGAAATAACATCTAATTAATAGCCAGAGTGGCCACATCCAATTCAAACGTATGAGATACTAAGCTAAGAACAATTTGATCACGCACAAGATTGCTTGATAAAACTTGAGATGCATACAAAATATTGACCAGAGTAGTGACACCATGCAACGATTATAGAACATATGTGAAAACTGAGATCTATATCAACTTTACAGGTGCCTTAAGCACTTGGTCAAAATCACGAGCCTACATGAGATGATTGATAGAAACATCAATAACTAGTTGCAAGAGGAGCCAAGACTAGCAAATAATGCACGGTTTGTGCTTGAATTTGTATATGGCAGTGGAAACGAAAAGAAAATACAGATAAAACTTGTGGACAGAAAAAAAAAAAAAAAAAAAAAAAAAGATCTTACAGAGAAACAGAAGTTATCAAGGTTATCCTCACATTTATTTCTTGAGGATCACTAAAATCCTCTATTTTATATGGTGTTGACAAGTGTTGATGAGAGGGTGCTCCATATGAAAAGCTAAAGCCTTTCAAAAGATATTTTCTAGCACATACTATATATATATATATATATACACACACTTTTGTATCAACAAGATAAGATCAACATAGAAAAGCTCACAAAAGATAGTGTTTGCCCATATAGCTTGACAATGAAAATTTTACAAATCTTTAATGCATCATTTTTAATTAGATTTAACTATTTTAGTTTATCATACATCTCTTAACTTTTCCTACGTTTTTTCAACACTTTCCAAAAGACAAAGCAAATAAAAATCACAGACTTTAGCTGCATATAGCCATTCATTTCGGAAACAGATATTATCAGTGCTTCACCTAAATAAGCTGAATAAAGTGACGAAAACGACAGAAATCAAATTATTTTAATTACAACTTGACTGCAAATTAACTTTTTCGATTCAACAATCATCAAAGAATTACTAACGCAAGAAGAAAAAAAAAAAAAAGGAAAGATTCATACGAAAAACTTCACAAGAACTAACCTCCACTCCAGATCACTTAAACGAGGCTGAATCTGCAATCAAAATGAAGAAGATATCTCCATTTACTCTGAGAAAAAAGAGTAGTGAATGTCAGTTAACAGTGATTTCTGCTAAGTCAGTACAGATAGATATATATATATATATATATATATTATTCTGAAAAAAAAAACTGACCTCGGAATCCGTCGCCATGGTTGAGGCTCAACATCATCTTCTTGGGAACACGCTACAGAGAAGACCGGTCTGACGAGACTGCCTTTTATTTATTTATTTTTTTTATTTGAAAGAAAAAAAAAAAAAAAGCAAAAGAGAGAGAGAGATGCAAGGCGGCTGACAGATAGAGAAATGAGCACGCAGCGCGAACCGCATTCATGGATCGATGCAGCCTTCACCGCTGTGTGCTCACTCTCTTCTGTCAACGATATCCTCTCAAGCAAAATAAATATATAAAAAATAAAAAGAAGCCTTTTTTCTTTCCTTCTTCCCTTCTTTTTTTTCTTCGTTTTTCTTTCCTGCTTTCTATCTATCATCTTCTAGGGTTTCAGTCCATGGATGATCCACAGCAACGCCCGTATTTAAGCTATGCTGAAGCGTGCGTGCGCGCACGTGTCTCGTCTCTTTTTCAACTACTCTTGTGATTATAAATATACATTTTAATCCGACATGTTGATTGCATTTGTTCTTAATTATATTTCATTTTAAGATTATTGCGATTTGTGGCCATTAAATTACGAAGACGTATATGCCATTGGTTGAATTCAGAAGACCAATTATTTTCTCACCTTTTTAATAAAACTGATTATTTAATTATTAAAAGATTTTTCTTACGACCAATGACAACGGTTGTTTGTGCATATTATTATTATTTTATTTTTTTAAAAAAATACTATTTGGCATCTTGAAAATAATAAAGATGAATATAATATATATATATATTTCAAATTTAAATATAAAGTAAAAAAAGCATTTTTCCCAAATTTCATCTTGAATTAATGAAAGAATGAATACAATATACAGAGATTTTGAAGACAAAATGTTCAAAATACATAGTGAAAAGAACATGATCACTAATGCATACCAACCATAATACATCATACCAACCATATGTCGCTAATAGTGGAATCACAACCATAACTGCAAAGACAAAGAAAGATGAACTACTTGAGACGATCTCAGTCGACGATGCTGAATCAACCGTCCTTCTACCTTGCTCTCGAATTCATCTTAAGCAACTAGTGCTAACAATCATAGATTCAGACGCATTAATTTATTTATTTTTTTGATAAAATCCATCTCAGCATTATTTTTATCCCAAATAAAAGACAGAGATACAAACATAAGCTGGGAGGTTACAGAAGCCTAGATATCCTAAAGTTGCAATCATCACCCCCAAATTAGCTATGGGTGATGTTTTGGACGTATTTGTAAGTCGTCGAATTTTCGCGAATATTTTAATATAATTAAATACCCCGGAAAATAGCTTGGGTGAATTTTTGGGAATTTTCGGAGTGCGTTTCTAAAATCAGAATTTTTGATTAAATAAAGGAATAAATATTTATTTATTCCTAATTGCATTTTTTTCTTTTCCTTCTTTCTCTCTCCTAGTTGGCTATTCCATTCAGCTGGCCCTTACCTCCACTTTCGGCTGACCCATCTCCTTCTCCCTCATTAAATGAAAGCTTTGATGGCTATGACCATCCCTCTCCCTTCCCCCCCTCCTTAATGGCAAGGATTGATGGCTATGACCATCCCTCTTCCTTCCCTCCCTCCTAGCTCATGATGGCTTTCTCCCTTCCGTCTCCTCCTATAAATGGAAGCTCAGCTATTTCTCTCCATTTTTTGGCTGTCAAGATAAAGCTCCCAAGCTTTTACCCTTCCCCCCATTGTTGAGCTTTGTGCTAAAGAAGAAGAAGAAGAAGAAGAAGTTCCTCCTCCAAGCTTTCCAATGTTCCTTCTTCCTCTTCTAAAGGCTAAGATACCCATTTGTTCTTCTTCCTTGGTCATTTCATTCCTCTATTATGCTTATTTGCATATTTAGATATCCATGATTAAGTATGGAAGCCATTATAGTTCTTCAAAGTAATATACCTCATGTTAAATTTTTCGTCCATTCTGCACACCCCTGCCTTTATCACCATTGTTCATATAGCTAGGATATCCGTTCGTGTCGATTTTGGTGTCAATGGAAAGGTATTGGAAAAATATTTCCATTGATATATGACATCGCTCATGAAATGCTTTGGATTGAGTGTATTTGAGCTCGAAATGTGACCCTTCACGATTTTCGCACAGGCGAAATCACCGTCGGGCGCTACAGCGCGCCGTAGCGCCCAAAAAATTCATTTGATCATATCTTAGTAATTTAGACTCCAAATCCAAAAATTTAAAGTGCTAAATAGCTTAGAATTCAGTGCCAACAATAATCTAAAATAATATTTAGGTTCTGAACCCTAAAAAAATTAGAAAATGACTAAAATATCTCTAACCTTAATTAGGTCATAACTTGACCAATTGAAGTTCAATTTGGGTCTACTCTCAGTTAAAGTACTCAGTATGATATAGATAAGCTATAGCCACTAAGTTTACTGAATTTGGACATCAAATGAAAAAGTTAACTTTTTGACCCATTTAGCTTAGAAAATTACCAAATTACTCTTGGAAATTGAAATGGCTATAACTAATTTATTAGACCTCAGAATTTAGTGTTCTTGGACTCTATAGAATCCTTGAACAACAACCAATAGTAAATTGCATAAAAAATTAGACTTTATTAGGTGTAATTTACTAAAATACCCCATAAATTAAAAACTTTAGTTTGGACCCATATGACTCATTTCTTATCCAAATTTGGTGCACTTTCTGTCTATCTTTATGTTAGACAATAAGGAATCATTTGACAATAAGAAATCCCAATTAAGAGCTCTTAATCAAAAAGTAGCTTTTTGTACCTTTAAGTAGGGGCAAAATGACCAAAATAGTTATTTTGCCCAAAATTTAGGTTAAATATTCTTAACCCTTAAAATACCCTTTAAAATCATTAAAATCAATAATAGAACTGATTTAGGATCAATTTAAGTCATAAATCCCTCAATTGAGATTATTTGTAAAACATCTCAATTTTAGGTTTGAAAATCCCTAAGGTTAATATGCATTACTTAGCTAAAATTCATCTCTAACCTCTCTAATTAAATAAAATTAGCAAGTGTGAAGAAATTCAATCAATTCTTAGAAATTTTCCAAGTCTTATCATTAGGAATTCTCAGTTCACCTTAAGATCCATTCTTTAAGAATAAGATTAAATATTAGGTTAGATTTTATTCATTAAATAATATGGTTATTCAATGAATGAATCCTTAGTTTTATTAATTTCTAGATTTTATAACTTATTTGGATTATTTTGTCTTTCAACATTAGATTTAGTATTGGAGATTCATCCTATTAAATCTAATTTGCTTAATAGGATTTATCTCAATTATTAGTTCACATTTAGATTTAACCTAGATCTTAAGTCTTACCATTGGGATTATGTGATTAAGCTCAATTTAATGGTGTTTAATCCATAATCTCTAGCTTGGTATATTTTGGACAAGCTTTTAGTTTAGAACATCTAAACTCACAAATTAGGTCGTGATAATTTTTTATAGTCGACATTGATTTAATCATATTAGGTTCCAGCTAGTCCTAATATTTTGTAACCAATAAGGACGTACTTCTAAGTTAACACTCGATAGTAGGAATTAGAGATCCTAATCTTATTTAACTTAGAATAGTTAGAATGTTTAAATTAGACAATAAATGATATCACCATGTTTAGTAGAGTCCCTTGCTTACTACTTGATTTTGTGCTATGCATTCCTTGAACTTTGCGCTTATTTTTCTTTGAACATGTCATATAAGAGAAATATTGTTGCATGAAAAATGAAAACTTAGAATATTAGGAAAATATTTGCATTTGGGTTCAGTACATGGTGGATTATGGTGCATATTACTCCAATGGACAGGGTAAGGAGAGATCAGGATGCTTAACATCACTCATTGTGGAGAGTGTGTTAAGCTTGAGACCCGTTCAGTCTTGCAGACGTGCTTAACTCATCAGCTATTTTTGAAATTATCCACAGAAACAAAAGTAAAATAACTAAAAGATATTTGTATATTATTATTTGCCTCTTCAATCATATTTTCATTATATTATTATATTATATCCGCCCTAGCCCATAAAGGCTAAGGGAATATATTGGGCCGGATTGGCCAAGTCTTTTTGATATGGCAGTTTGTACATTCTTATAATGTTTTAGCTTACTATTTATTATGTTGTTGATACATTTTATTTTGGTTAGCTGTATTTTTCCTATATTACCCGCTTACTTGAGTGATGCATATATAGGATGCTAGACTTTACTGCTTATTATATGTACCATTTTCAGATTTATGATTTAAATTAGTATATGTCATATGATCATCAATATGTTTAGGTTAGACTTTTCTTTTCAGTATTTTTACTTACTATATTACATGTATATGCCCTACCTTACTTAGTTTACTTGAGGTGTGATTTTATCTCAATTCTTGCTTAGTTATAAATATTATATTTATAACTTATCCTCATCCTATTATATGCGTACTTGCTCCCATGATAGATAGATATTTTATTTGATTTAGAGTAAAATAGTGATATTAACAAATGCTTAATAAATTACTTGCCTAAAATGTACTTATACAATTTATCTAATAAGAATTTTCTTTTATTGGCTGGGGCCCTGGCATTGTGAAACTGATAATGTTAGATCTTATTTAGTTTGAGGAGCCAGTGCCTGAAGAGGAGCCTTATTTAGAGGAGCTGCAGTAGCCTGGTGTAGAAGACCTCCAATTGCCTTTTTCTTCATTATAAGGATAAGTGATATTATCACTTTCAGTCTTTTAAACTTTAATTAAATGATGTAATAATACAGGTACTCGTGACTGTGTTTACTTTCTGCACATTATTATTTTTTGAGCTATTTCATTTTAATTCATGTCTGATGTATGGTGAATAGATGTAATCCTTACTTCATATCGCTTCTGTACTCTATATGAATATATAGATTTAGTGACTGATTTTCATAAATATTCTATGCACATCCTTCCCTTATTATTAGATTGTGGACCTTACCTAATCTAATGATAAGTGAGGGATTTGCCAGAGTGACACTCCACTCCTTATTCTAATGATTGCGGACTTAGGGAGTGGGGCCCATAGGCTGTTCTTATGAACAGTAAAAACTATTTACTAATAATTTAATTCTTAATTTGCAAATTTTTAAAGCCTCGTATCTCTTTAACCACAAATCCAAATATATTGATGTTATATCTCAAAGTGAGCAAGAAAATTCAAGGAGTGTTAATTTGTCATTAGATTCTCTGTTTGACGATTAATTCCACTAATTAACTTTTTAGTTAAAAGTTAATTAGTTTCTTAATCTTCAAAGCCTCATATCTTTTCATATGCAAACCAAAATATATTAATGTTATATCTCAAAGTGCTTAGAAAAATGCAAGGATTATTATTATGCTATTAGTTTTTCTATTTAATGATTAGTTTTACTAATCACCTTTTTAATTAATTAAGTATTTAACCTTAATTTTTTGTAATGCCATAACTTAGTCTAATCACACCCAAATGTAATGATACAATATATCATTTCAATCAAAAAAATACAAGGAACACTAATATACAAAAATATTTAGGTTTTTGTCATTAGTTTCCTTAATTATACTTAATTACTTAGAAAATAGATTAGTGATAATTAAGCTTTTTGGCCAAATTTTATGTTTTAGGTCTCTAAACATTCACTAAATAGAGAAGAATATGATTATGAAGTTAAAATTATTTTTTTGTAATTAATTTTACTAATTACTCACTAATCATATTAAATCATAATCATAATTAAAATTCAAATTTAGCATACTTACTAACATTGTACTAAGTATACTATAAGGAACCCATAGACACTAATGGTTCTTGATTTGGACCTCAATTAGTGAAATGAGTTCTTGACCCCCTTTAATTGCCATTTTTAGAAGTTTTCCTTAAATACCTCATAATTAAGTCATTTGATCTCAAATTTTAGTGATCTTAGTATCTTTGAACTCCTTAGACTGAATAGAATAGTATTCCTTAAATAATGATTTCATGATAATCCTTAGGATTATTTTTAATATTGGATCCATTAATCCTTATTTTTAAATCATTAGGTTCCATCCTATTGAGTAATGAGATTACTCAATGGCTTAAGTTTAATTTAGCTTGTAGCTTTTGATTTTAATAATTAGATCTTATAAGTTTTAGTCTTAATTATTTTATCTTTTAACTTTAGCCTAAGATTAGAGATTCATCCTATTGAGTTTGATTATACTTAATAAGTTTTGCCTTAAGCTTTAGTATGTGAGAATTAGAGAAATATTATATCCTTAAGCATTAGTGTCTCTGGATTATAAGGTTCAAACCCCATATTTTAAGGTTTAACCCTTAATTTCTTAATATTGATTTGCTTTATCAAGTTTAGTTTTGGGTTAATAAATTCATTAATTAATGTAATTGATTTGTTATTAAACTTTTGTAGGTGACACTATTTGATTTAACTTAGAAATTGATTACTTATAATGGGCAATTTTATAGGATAGTGAACCTGAGTTTATACTGGATAGTAGGATATTAGAGATCCCGAGCTTGCATAATCTCAAAATAGTTAAAACAAATAAAATATAAAATAAAAGATATCACATATCTTGTTTAGAATATTACTTTATATTCTTTGAATTTGTACGCACTGCCTTCCTTGTTATTTGAGCCTTATTGTTTTAACATATTAATTTAGAAATGGAATATTTGATAAATATTCTATGTTAGTTTTTAAATGCATAAAACATTGGTATTAATAATCAGTAAATTTAGTTAATAATATAATGGAGTGTGTCCTAGTTAGTCTGCCTCTACAATCCTATTTGTTGAGATAGAATTGACTTAGATCCAACGATGAGAGGAATTGGATGATACATGTCTAATTCTATAGTATGGCTTAGATCTAGCCATTAATGGTCTAGATGATACAAGTGGAATTTACTGTTCAGTGGCTATGTTAACAAATTTTTATTATGACAGGACTAATCTAGGCATACAACCAATTAGAATGAAATGATATTTAGTTCAATTACTTTTAGTACAGCTCAGTTCAATTTTCAGTGGCATACAATATTTACAGTATTTTCATTATCTTCTGTATTTATGTATTTTTAGTAGCTTTCTAGTTTTATATAGAATTTTTTGTGTAAGCATGTTAGGATACTAGATTCAGTATTATTTTACTAATTCCGCACTTTAAAAAAAATTAGCATATATAATTGATCATATCTATTTAGAACTTTTCCTTTGAACTTTAATAGTTTGAATTTATAAATTGCTTTACCCTTTTTGTAGAAATTTAGTTTGATGTATCTTTACTTACCTCATATTTTGCTTAAGTTATAAATGTATTGTTTAAAAGTCTTACTATTTTAGTTGATGCTTTGTAGAACCTTTACTATAACAACACTAGCATTGTTACAAACTCCTCTCCGTAAAAGAGGTATCGCCCTCAACATACAACAAATAAAAATATGAAATTGAAAATGCATGAAAGTCAAAAGAAACGTAAAAGAAAATGAAAGAAATTAAACTGCTTGATAAAGGGAAGAATTATGGGAACTTATTCCACATATCCTCTTCTTTTTCATACGTAGATTCTCCAACGGAGTCGTTATGCTAGTTGACTTTAATCATAGGAATACTGCAGTTTCTCAACTGCTTGAGATCACGTCCTAGAATTGCAATGGGTTTAATGATGAAAGTTAGATCGGGCTGCAGTCTGATCACTGGAATCTGAACTTGTTAACTTGGATCAAGCAAGCACCTTCTTAATGAAGAAATAGGAAACACATTATGCATAGCTGAGAAGTCTTCAAGCAACTCCTACTTATATGCAGATGTTCCAACTTTTATAATCACTTCAAAGGGTCCCAAAAATTTTGGACTCAGCTTTCCAGACACATCGAACCTTTGCACACATCGCATCAGACTTACTTTTAGATACACACTATTTCCGACTTTAAATTCTAACGGATGATAATGAACATCATGATACTTCTTCTGCCTATCCTGAGTTATCATCATATTATGCTTAATCAATAGAAGTTTTCTAATAGTCTTCTCAATTAGATCAGAACCATAAAGCTGAGAGTCTTCTACTTCAGTCCAAGCAATAGGAGTAGTACACCTCCTACCATAAAGAGCTTCATAAGAAGCCATACCGATACTGAACTAGTAATTATTATTGTAGGCAAACTCAACTAAGGCGAGATGATCTTCCCACGATTCGCTAAAATCAAGAACACAAAATTGTAGAAGATATTCTAAGATTTGATTAACTTATTCAATTTGACCATCAATCTAGGGATGTAAAGCAATACTCAAATCTAAGTTTGTCCCTAGGTCTTGTTGAACAGAAGACCATAATCTAGAAGTAAATCTATTATCTGTGTCTGAAACTATGCAGTTCAGCGTACCATGTAAATGAACAATCTTCTTAAGATAAAGCGTGAATAACTTTTTAATAAGATCGATCTGACGGAATGGAAGGGAGTGAGCTAATTTGGTGAGTCAGCTGATAATCACCCAAATCAAGTCAGAACTAGATATACTATTAGGCAGACCCACAATGAAATATATGGAAATGTCATACCATTTTTATTCAGGAATATCTAAGGGTTTGAGAAGTCCACCAGACTTCTGATGTTCCACATTGACTAAAGAACATGAATAACACTTAGAAATGAAAATAGCAATATCTCTCTCACGCCAGACCACCAGAATTATTTCTTCAGATTCTGATACATATTACTGCTACTAGGGTGAATGGTGTAACCAGAGCTATAGTCTTCTGACAGTATTTACAACTACAGGCTCTTAGGAATCCATAACCTAGTCTTCTAAGAGATCACACATTTGACATCTAGAAGTAATTCAAACTTCTTTCCACTGCCGACATCAGAAACCAGAATGGAATAACTAGCATCTTTCTTCTGCGCTTCGACAATCCTTCACCTTAGAGAAACATCTGACTGAATAACAAATAATATAGTGCGCAAATCTATAGATCTGATCAGCTCAAGATTTAATATGACAAAATCTTTGATCAAAGATTCATTGCTACAAGGAGAAGATAAAGTCACTTTACAATTTAGGGTATCATCTACTACATTAGCTTTACCCGGATGGTATTAGATTTCCAAGTCCTAGTGATAAAGTAACTCCAACCACCTATGTTAACGACAGTTAAGTTCCTTCTGAGTGAAAATGCAATTTAGACTTTGATGACCAGTAAACATCTCATACTTAACTCTGTATAGGTAGTGTCTCCAGATCTTAAGGGTAAGAACTACCCATAAAATTTCTCGATCATGCACAGGATAGTTCTTCTCATTAGGTTTAAGTTGTCTAGAGGCATATACTATTACACGATGATCTTGCATTAGAACACAACCCAGTTCTATTTTAGAGGCATCGGTATAAACCTGAAAATTTTTATCCTCTGAAGTTAGTACTAGAACAGGAGCAGAAGTTAACAACTGCTTCAATACTTGAAAAGCTTTTTCATAGGCAGTGCTCTTGATGAACAGAACTTCTTTCTTAGTTAACTGAGTGAGTGATGAAATGATTTGAGGAAATTTAGGGACAAACCTTCTGTAATAACCAGCAAGTTCAAGGAAATTGTGAATTTTTGTAATAGATTTAGGTTGGACCCACTGTTGAACAGTTTGGATTTTCTTTTGGTTGACTCTAATGCCTTCAGCATCAATCACGTTACCTAGAAATGCCACAGATTTGTGCCAAAATTTGCACTTTGAAAACTTAGCGAATAGCATATACTCTCTTAACAGCTCAAGAACGGTACACAAATGGTCTTCATGACCAACAACTGACTTGGAATATATTAGAATATCATTGATGAAAATAATAATAAAGTCATCAAGATACGACTTAAAGATATCATGCATCAGGTCCATGAAGATGGAAGCAGAATTCGTCAGTCTAAAAGACATGAATAGAAACTCAAAATGCCCATATCAGGTTCTGAATGCGGTTTTAGGAATATCTTCATCCTTAACTTCAATATGGTAATAACCTGATCTCAAGTTAATCTTGGAGAAGACTTTCGCTCCAACGAGTTGATCGAACAAATTGACGATCCTTGGAAGAGAGTATTTGTTCTTCATGGTCACCTTATTAAGCTTGCGGTAATCTATACACATCGGCATAGTTCCATCCTTCTTCTTGATGAATAGAATGGGAGCTCCCCAAGGTCACATGATAGGGTGAACAAAACTTTTTCCAGCAACTCTTACAACTGCTCTCTAGGCTCTTGCAACTCTTGAGGTGCCATTATATACAGAGCCTTAGATTTAAGTTGAGTCCCAGAAATAAGCTCAATAGAAAACCTTACCTCACGCAAAGGAGGTAGTCCTGGCAAGTCTTCAGGGACACATCCAGGAACTCTCTAACGATGATAGTTTCTTCAGGATTCCTATCTTACTTTACCTCATCATTTAAGGTTACTAAAATTGCATAGCAACCCTTATTAATGAGGCTCTTAGCTTCATATGCATTTATTTAGGATGCAGTTAAGCTAAGTTTTCCTATGAAAACTTCAAGTTTCTTTCCAATCTTAAGTGAAACTCTCTTTCTAAAGCAACCTATAATGGCATTGTACTTACTCAACCAATCCATACCTAAAATTATGTCAAAGTTTGTAATCAACATAATAATAAGTTTGGATTGGAAGAATTAGTTATTGATTGTGATTTCTACCAAACAGTACTTATTAGTGCACATTTCAGCACCAAATAGTATCTGCACTCTCAAGGCATTACCTAGGTTGAAATATTGAAGGTTAAGGGAAGAAGCACAACTCTCGGACATAAAGGGGTGGCTAGCACCCATGTTGAAGAGTGTGTCGTAGAACTGATTCCTAATAATTAGAATTCCTATACTAGGGAAAATAAACTCTAATTATATATAATGAAATTAAAAGTAAGAAGTGATGAAAACAAAATGCAGGAAAAATGAAAGACAAAAAATAGAAAAATTAAATGTAGGACATACCGGTAACGACGTTGTAGTCATCTTGAGCAACAGTAGGAGAAAGAGCATAAACACGCGGTACCATAGGAGGTTGAGAAACAACCTTGCCTTTATCAGTTCTATTAGACTGCCCTTGCTTCTGAGTAGACAGAGGTGCACCTTTTTGACCTTGAGCACTTCCAATAGTAGAAGGAGGCATTAAGGCAAGTGCTGCTTGAGAATTAAGAAGAGTAGGGTTCTGAATAGAAGGCTAGCGATTGATCCACATTTTGTCCACTATCCACTTTTCCTGATAGTCCCTATGGTATTGGTTGATTTTGTCGTAGATCTAATATCAGCCTCCAATGTGGTAACACTTACAATAAGGGTGCCGTCTATTACATGTAGCACTAGGTCTTCCTTCCTGATTTTGATTTTGAGTGAGCTGGAAGACCTTAGGACCCTGAGGATGGTTCTTCTTGAATGGTTCAGACCTTGAAGGCAGGGGATGGGGATGCTTCTTGAGTGCCATCTATACTTGATGGTGTTCAATCATACACGCACTTTCCAGAAGTTTAAGAAAATAATCATGATGCTGAGACATCAGATGACACTTTATTGAATCTTTCAGACCCATTAGGAATCTGCTGCACCTAGCCACTTTAGTGCGGACTAAGTTTGGAGCAAAATGAGATAATTTCTAGAATTCCATCTCATAGTTGTGAATCGAATGATTAACTTGAGTAAGTTGCATGAAGTCATCCTCAATTATGGTTTGGGCAGAGGGATAAATGAATTCTTCACGAAAAACTTGTTCAAACTTATCCCATGGGATTTCCTCTACATGTACGCTAGAGAAACGAGCCTTCATCTCACTATCTCACCAGTACTCTAAAGAAACCATGCTAGGTTAGTTTGCTTCTAATAGTGTTAGCTAGTGTGGTGGCACTCTGGTGTTGGGTAGGGTTCTTGATTTGATGTTGGGGTCATCACATTTACTGCTTAGGATAATTTGCGATATCTTAAGACTTAAAAATTTATCAGCATAAAATGTAATTAGACAATTTGTCTAAAGAATTTTATTTTCTTGGCTGGGACCCTGACATGTAAGATCCAATATGTCAGTTTTAGAGTAGTATGAGGAGCCAATTTCAGGTGAGGAGCAGGAGCATGAAAATGATTCATCTATAACTGCATAGTTTTATTTTATTTTTGAGAGAGTGTTTTCATTTTTGCCTTTCTTTTCTTAAAACTGTTATTAAATTCATGGTTTGTAATAATTAAACTCTATATTGTATATTTTATTTCAGTACTATATCATTTGGGATGTATCATTTATATATTTTTACTATTTACTTCTTGAATACGATGAATGGATGTATATCATTTTTGTTAGCTTGTGCACTCTATTTTTTTGTTGCACCTGCCTAATTGTACTTTGAATTATGATTATCATTATATGATAATTCAGGGCATAATAGTATGTCTAAGTGATTGGCTAATTAGACATCTTATTAGTATTAACATTAGCAAAGTAAGTAGCCTCTTAGTAGATATTTACTTTGTTAATGCTAATCTTGGATTATTTTCAAATGATGACCCGTCCCACTGTTGTTTCATACTTTGTTTGCGTGAAGCGACGGGGCACGACGCCACAGATGGTATCTGAGAGTACCATAAGGTGTCAGATTAGAATTTCATTCATATCTACTTAATGGAATATTATCTTAAGAATGCAATCATATCAGGTGCAATTACTTGCATCCATAATATCACATTCTTGTCTTCCTAGAATATAAGCTGAAAAGATAATGTATAGTATTTGACATCTTAGAAAGTTATAACAAACTCTTAGATGAATTATTGATATAATAAACTTTAAAGCAAGAAAACTCCAAATAAATATTAATAAACTTATGCGTTGTGAAAATTGTATAGGATGCTATTTACTTTCTCAGCCACTGAATGCTTCCTCAAGAAGTTTGATGCAATATGAGGAGAATCATTTCAATATGCCCAGCTTCATGGAAGAACCATACCAGAAGTCTCTCATGAAAGAATCTTAGTTTTAGATAAGATGTTGCAGTACCCTATCTTTAGATGGCTATATTTTCCTATCCTTGCTTGTGAATGGTTGCAGCGCACCCCTTTAGCCTTCAACATTGTCCAATTTCCTGATAATATTTGTCTTATGGTTCTGCCTCATCTCCTTCACGATGAAGAAGGATGCTGATGGGACAAATCCAACTAGAAGATATCGAAGGATTGCCATAAAGAGCGTCATGCACCCAATTACGGTGACTTATGTGCAGCATTTGCTATCGAGTACTTTGAGTGACTATAATTAGAACCTATAAGCTATATTAAGCTTTTCTTTTAAACTTGTTATGTATTCTCAGTTTCATTTCTATCATTTTATGTCATTTAGTTTATCATTGTATTTACTGATATTCCAAGGAGGTTTGATTAAAAAGTCAATTTTCCATTTGAAAACTTCTTTTTATCACTAAATAAATGATTATTTCTAATTCTAGCAAAATGAATCCAGGATCTTCTTCCTCTACCTGACTGCATCAAGCAGTTCTTTTGAAGAAATTAGTAACTTAGTGGAAATATTTAAAACTCTGGTTGACTGTCATATAAGGCAGGTGAAGAGAATTGAGAGGTCGCTTGCTGCACAAAGTAGTTAAAACTCGTCATCTGCTTCAATAGCTCCAATGCCTTTCTACCCTCCTCAACCACATTACCAATCTTCTAATGAATTGTTACACAATTTTATCCACCATAGAAATTTCACATTCAGCGGTAACTTATCAGCCATGGACACTTTAAATTGGCTAAAGCTTGTAGAGAAGAATCTAACTAGTATCAAGTGTCTCAATTTCGAAGCCATTCAACTCACTGTTCACATGTTCCAAAAAAATGCAGAGTTCTATTGAGATAACATGTGGAATAACCATTTCACTAATTTTGGTATTGAAGAAATCCCTTGGGACGCTTACATTGAAGCTTTCAAGGCTGAGTTTATACCTCCTTCAGTATAGAACGTACTAAAAGACACTATTTTAAAGATGAAACAAGGTGACCACCTTGTATCTGAGTATGAAATGTAGTTCAAACAACTAAATCATTTTACTCTTGAATTAGTGATAACTGAGGTAGCTTGTTGCCATCATTTCCAAAGTGGTCTCCGTGGTTCGATTAAAGGTCACATAGTGCATCTAAGACTCACTAACTTCACTAAAATCATCGAGACCACATGAGTAATTGATCTGGTCCTAGAGGGACATGAAGCAGAATTTTAATGCTGCATTCTATAGAAATGATGCCTTCAAAAGGACAAGAACCCCATCCAATAAAGTTTATCAAATTTAGGTACTTGTTACTACCTCAGATCAATTTAAGGGTTGCAAGAGGCCTCATCATTATGGAAAGTGCTACCATAATTGTCGATGCTGCTATACTTGTGGCAGGCTGGGTCACCTCTTCTACCACTACAATTATGTAAAGATGGTTGATGGTGTGTGCATCAATCACTCCAGGCACTAGCAAGTCTTCAATCCCACTCCCGTGAACCATAGAGATTAGAGGTTGATAATCATGCCTCCTCCTCAAGAAGAAGCTCAGATTCAAAAAAAGGAAGAGTTTTCTGCACCTTGAACATTTAATGCGAAACCTCCTAGGAAGCAAGCTTTCAACAACAAGTATGATGTACCTACTAGAGTATATAACCTAACTCTTGTGGAAGTGCCTGAGGATTATAAAAATGTGTCAGGTACACATGCCTAATCCCATCCTTATCTTTGTTGCTTAATAGCTTTAATTATGCAACTTTCCATCCTTATAATTACTTAATTATTAAATACCTTAAATTCATAACCATTTGCATAGATGCTAAGCCTTGTAAGGTATTATTTGATAATGAGGAAGGCTATTCCTTTGTATCTGAAAGTTTTGCCAAATCTGTGAACTTACCCTTCTATAAGTTAGCTGAAACCTTAAGTGTTGGACATCCTTCAGGAGCCCAACTCAGCGCAGCTAACTTTTGTGGCCTTAAGATCTCTTTGAATAGTAAAGCCTTTCAATCCAAGTTGATGGTGTTTCTTATAGCAAATTTTGATATCATATTAGGCATGAATTGGCTCAGCATGCATAGTGCCACTATCAACTGTCAGAAGAAGAAGGTAACCCTGCATTTTCTTGGTAATCCTAAAACCTTTGTAGGAAGGTTTTGTACCAAAGCTTAATTAATCAATGCAACTAAAGCCAAGAATTTGATAAGTAAGGGTTGCATTGCTTATCTAATCACTATGACGGGTAATGCCAAGGAAGACATTCCATTATCTGATAATAAAGTCGCTAACAAATTTGTTGACGTCTTTTCTGAAGATCTGCATGGGATAACTTCAGTCAGTGAGGTAGAATTTTCTATTGAGCTAATTTTTGGAACCCAACATATATCTATAGTCCTTATAGAATGGTGCCCAGGGAACTACATGAGTTGAATGAGCAATTACAGGAGCTATTAAACAAGGGCTTTATTAGGCTAAGTATGTCGCCTTAGGGAGCGCTTGTTCTTTTTGTTAAGAATAAAGATGATTATATACAAGTATGCATAGATTATTGTGAATTAAAAAAGGTAACCAACAAGAGTAAATACTCACTTCCCAGGATCTAGGATTTGTTCGATCAGCTTGCTGGTGCTGTTATCTTTTCAGAAATTAATTTGAGATCTGGTATCGCCAACTGTGAGTGAAAGATTTTGATGTTGAGAAAATTGCTTTTTGTACTCGCTATGGCCATTTTTAATTCTCTAAGGCTCCCTAAATTTTCATGGATCTAATGTAGCATGTGCTTAAATAGTATTTAGATAAGTTTGTTATTGTTTTTATTGATGACATTCTTATCTATTATAAGAGACAATCATATCATGAAATTCATCTTAGGTCTATTCTTGAAACCTTTAGAACTCATAAGCTATATGGAAAATATTCCAAGTGCAAGTTCTAGTTGTTACATTCTTGGGGCATGTTATTGATGCCCAAGGAATCATGGTTGACTAGAATAAAGCAAGTGCTGTGTAAGATTAGGCACATCCTAAGTCAATAACAGATATTCATAGTTTCTTGGGAATAGCCTGCTACTACAAAAAATTTGTTAATGAATTTTCTTAGACTACATCTACATTAACCAAACTGACTCAAAAAGTAATGCATTTCATTTGGGATTATGAATGTGAAGAAGAATTTTAAAAGCTCAAGTATGCACTCTCATCTGCTCTAGTGCTGGTCCTACCAAAAGAAGGACTAGACTATCAAGTTTACATAGATGTATCTTGAATTGGTCTAGGTTGTGTATTAATACAAGAAGGAAAGGTCATTGCATATGCTTCTCTTCAATTAAAGCTGCATGAGAAGAATTATTCTATGCATGACCTTGAGCTTGGTGCTGTTATTTTTGCTTTGAAGATTTGGCATCATTATCTGTATGGTATTTAGTGTGACATTTTCATGGACCATCAGAGCCTAAAATACATCTTCACTCAGCCTGATTTGAATTGTCATCAGAGAAGATGGTTATAGATGATTAGTGAATGATCTAAATATTCAATATCACCCAGAAAGGTGAATATTGTAGCAGATGCACTTAGTCGTCGTGCTACTCTTTGTGCTATGATCGCTGAAAGCTCTATTCAAGAAGTATTCGACAAGCCATGTATCAAACCTGTCAGAGGTGAAATGCTAAATCAATTGATTGATTTAATTTTAGTAGTGCTGACCTTTCTCAGAGATGTCTCCAACTCACAAACGAAAGATGAAAATAATCTGAAGTGCAGGGCTAAAATTGAAAGTGCTGCCATTTTGATTTGTAGTTGAAAAAGAATGTTATTTATCAAGGAAATTGGTTTTGGATACAAATTTATATGAATCAGAAGATTTCTTGAAGGTCACAATTATGGATATAAAATTCATCCTAGTAGTGCTAAGATGTATCAAGACTTGAAGCCGTCATATTGGTGGCCAGGTATGAAGAGAAGTGTAACAACCATAGGTTGTTACCCTAGTTAATCTGAGCATAATTACCTCTTTATTTTTATTTAATTATTTAATTATTTTTATCCATTCATTAGAATTTAACCCTGAAGTTTTGTAGTCAATCAGACCTCATTAGGTTGAATTGAATATGTTGCCAATTTTAGGTCTTAGAAAATTAGCTAATGGTGAATTTTTGAGATTTTTTCATGAGAAAATTTTCCTTGATTATTTTATGATAGTTTTAAATCAAAATAATTATGAAAATTTTTTGGGTATCCAAATTGAAATATTTTGGAATTTTTGAATTATACATCATTAAATTAGTTAGAAATAAAAATTTCATTATTTTTGGAGCTAAAATGGATGAGTTATGATAAAAATACATTTGGAATTTAAAAAAAAAAAAAGAGAATTTGGCATTTACGGTTTCGGCAAACATGATTTTGGCCAACTTTAAACTCAGATCCCGGGACAACCAATTGGCCAAATTGGACAGTTTTAGTGTTTATGGATTCCTCTCAATGAGATATAGATTTTGGAACCTTAAATTTGAAATTTGGAGGTATATTTTTTATTAATTTTTATAAATACTAAAATTTCTTTTTTAGCTAAATTAGACAATATTATGCCATAATTGTTAAGACTTTTCCATGTAAATCACCTAATTAAAGGCACCAATTATTATTCCATAGAAAGTATTCTTAATTAAGGATAAATTTAAGACAAATTATTTTGAACTATTCAAACTTTGCCTTGATCAAACCTATACCATTGTATTTTTGATCAAGCCTTAAAGGTACTCCTAAACCTTCTAACCCTAATTGGATACCTAAAACCTATATTTATTTCTTTCTTACCTCCATTTGGAAGCATATCTCAAAACTCTCTTTCTCTTCCTCTTCTCCTCCTCTCCAAACCCTAAGGACTTCATCCTTAAGTAAGTCCAATGGCAAGGAGAAGATCTTGGAAGCTCTAAACCACATAAAGAGGAAGATCTAAGTTGCACTATCTCATTCTTTCCACGGCAAGGAGAAGATATAGACTTTATCAAAATTTATTTGCTTCAAGGTACTCTCTTCTTTGATTATCTCATTCTTTCCCTTCTTTACCAAATTCATTTCATGTTTTAAAAAAAAAAATAAATAAATAAATATATATATATATATATATATATATCAATCAAATAAATGATAATTGCAATATTAGAAGGTTATAGACACACCCACAATAATATTTTAGATTGCTTATTTTATGTGTATATTCATAAAATTCTAAGAAAAATTTCTTAGATTTATTCAAATATTTTATAATTATTCATCCTTATTTTGTACTATTATAATTCTTATTCTACTCAAAATTAGTTATTGTAATTTTGCATACACATTCTCATATATATATTTAATAAATCACTAGAAGACACTATACTTTAATTTTGTCTTTATGATGTTCAAAAATCACCACAAAGTTGAGAAAATAAATTTCTATTTTTTTTAAGAAATTTTTTAGAAATTTTTATTTTTTATCAACTTTGGAGAGCTGTAACTTTTCAACTACTGGGATCTGAAAACTGTGACTTTGCATATTTATTTCCTATATTTTGTGAATACTTTACCTGTCCATCTAGAATCTAAGGTCACCATTTAAGCACTCAAACTTTAGCAAAACACCCATTGAAATCCAAAAACTTGTTTTTGACAGATCTTTGGTATGCTCAATCTATATTATATTTGGAACAACTTCACTATTGAACACATAACTTTGTTTTTCCATTTTGGTCTTTATATTTAGGTCCAAAATTCGAAAAATAATATGACTATTTCTTAGAAAATTTTAGAAATAGTAAGAATTTGTCTCATACTTTGCTCATTCATAAATTTCAAACTACTTTGAACTAGTTGTTGAAATTTAGCGTGCTTAATCTCTAATCGCTTAGGAATAACTTTTATTTAGACATTAGTATTTGAAAATATCATTTGGACATTCATTTAGGTGTCCAAGGTTCACTATAAAACCTTTTTTACACTTCAAAGTGGTTTAAATCAATTTGAATCTTAGTATTTAACTACTAAACTTCTTTTAAATCACCTCAATAATACATTCCCTTAAGTAGCTCTTTTAAGAGTTCTTAGTAATTTCTTCCTAAGTGTAGACTTAGGATTTTCTTCATTCTATTGGGTAAACTGGGTTACTAAATGGAACGAATCATTGATTTTAGATTCCAGGTTATATCTTAAGTTTGATTATTTTATATTTTACTTTAGTTAATTGCACCCATTCATAAGTATTAAAATGTTTATCTTAAGGTCTAAATCTCTTCTTTTTAAATCTTCTTAAACCCTTAGAATAAGCATTATGAGAAACCTTAGACATTTAGATATTAGCACTTTGAATTTTATAGTTTGAACCTCATGTTTAGAGTTTGACTCTAAAGCCCTTAATCTTGATTTTATTAATCAAGATTTGGTTTTTAATTGAATAAAATATCAAAATAAGAGGAATGATTAATTATTCAACCTCTGTAGATGACATTTCTGATATTTAAATAAAACTTGCTAAGTTATATTATTTATTCTTATAAGGTCGTGAATATGAGATGTTACTCAATAGTTAGATATTTGAGATCCTAAGCTTGTATTCTCTCAGGATAGATAGAACAAATAAAATAGACAACTACAGATATGACATATATTTTAGTAGAGTCTTGCATATTTTTACTTTGATACTCTGCACACCTTGTATTTGAGCCTTATACTTTTGAACATATCTGTTAAACATGGAATAAGTGAAAAGTATCCTTTGTTAGTTTTGAATGTAAACATTATATTCATGATAAATTCAATAAGTTCGGTATTTCAATTATGCAATTTAGACGTTAGATTAGCTTTATAGAGCGTGTTCTAGTTAGTTTGCCTCATCAGTTTAATTTTTCTTTGACAAAATAGACTCGGATCTAACTCTGTGGTTGGTTAAATGGTATATGTCTTTTTTGGAGAATCAATTTGGATATTGCTCCGTGGTTAGTTAGATGCCATATGTTTGATTTTTTAGTCCGACATGGATCTATCTCTGTGGTTGGCTAGATGGTTCTGGGGGACTAGTTTTATTTTTGTGGTTATGTTAGCTAGTTTTTGTTAATGCAGTACTAATCAAGGTATACATCTATTCAGTTCAGTTCAGTTCAGTTCAATTCAGTTCTATTAGTTTCAGTGGCTTTACTGGTCAATTCACTACTTTTGTACCTTTGTGGTTACTTTCTCTTTTCTTACACATTTTTTAGTTCAACTCAGTTTTACAATACTTATTTTACTTAAACATGCTAGGGTGCTAGCTGTTTTTATTTCAGTACTTATAAACATCAGTTTTCAGCATTTACATCATTTTTAGTATCTTACAATATTTTTAGTATTTTATAGTATTTTCAATATTTATGTATTTACAGCAGTTTTTGGTTTTTTTTGGTATTTTTTGTGTAAACATATTTGGTTGTATTTTACCTTCAATCCTTTTAGTATTTTCAATCTTATATACTTTTATATTACTTGTCCTTTGTTGCATCTTCTTTTTTAAGGTATGTTTGCTTACCTCATATTTTGCTTAAGTTATAAATGTATCGTTTATAGCTTTTCATTACTTGTAGCTTGTTGCTCTCTCTTTAGTTATCATTGCTTTAAGTTTTCAATGTGATATCTTTAAAATGTAGATTTCATTAATCAGCTTAAAATATACTTAGACAGATATCTAACCAAGATTTTTTTTTCTTAGCTGGGGCCTTAGCATTGTGATACCCACAGTATGGATGGGGTACCATAGTTGATATCAAAGAACACTATTAGGTGTCACATTGGAGTTCATCTCTTATCTATCTAATGAAAGGCTCTTCTACAATACATAGTCACTAAATGAATACTTGAAACATATATGTTACCATAAGTTTACATGCTCATAATACAAGTATGAATTGGAAATATTTCTCTAAGAATACACTTAGGATATCTAGATCCAAATCAAAGTAAAAAGGGTAATGAATTTTAATAGCTTAACATTGAATTCTTGTAGGAATTTTAGAATTTGGAATGTCAGACTTAAATTATTTTACTAGTAGATTTGAAATCATTTGGGGGAATGACTTCCAGGTTGATTAGCTCCATGGAGGATTTGTAGATGGAGTGTTAGCTCGAGGAGTACTAGTGTTGGAAAAATTTCTGCAGCATGCTATGTTTAAGGAGTTTGATTTCCCATTGTAGCCAAGGAGTAGCTAAAGCGATTAGATTCAACTTTATATGCCATCGAATGTCCTGGTCACGTACATATTCAGCTAGTGTCCTTCCTTTTGCGAGATGAAGCTGAAGATCGGTGGAACTCTACTTGTTGGAAGCTCACAAAGGAGTGCAGGAGGAAGCGTTGCGCTGTTACTTATGTTGACTTTCATCTCGCCTTCGTTGCAAAATTCATAGGATGATCCTAGTCATCATTTTCTTTAGCTCTTTCATTTTGATTATATCTTCCCTTATCATTGCAATTTCATGCTTCATTTTTTATTTTCATTGTACTCCTTAAAATTTATTCAAGTGATGAAGTTCCATGATTATTAAATGGCATTTTCCCAAATTTGAGTGGTGTTTATTTTTCCAGAATGAATCAAGGTACACACTTCTAAACCTATCTTCTTTTGCAAAGTATCTTTGCTTCCCATTCAATAAATTTTATAAGTAGTTAATTATTTGCATTCATATAAATCATAGGAACCTTGTGTTTGAACGAAAAACCATGCAATGTGTTGTTTGACACTAGGGCTAGTAATTCTTTCATCTCTAAGAGTTTTGCTAAATCTCTTAATCTGCCATCATATAAGTTAGCAAAATCTTTAAGTGTTGGGCTTCCATCTGGAGCCCAACTCAGTGTGCATAAGTTCTGTGACCTTAAGATCTCATTAAGCAACCAAGTATTCGAATCTAAGTTGTTCATTTTACTAATTACCAATTTTGATATCATTCTTGGAATGAATTGGCTTAGTATGCATAGCGCGATCATCAATAATCAGAAGAAGATGGTCACGCTTCATTCTCGTAGTAAGCCTGAAACTTTCGTTGGGAGGATTAGCACTCAGACATTATTGATAAATGTAATTAATGCTAAGAAATTAATCATCAAAGGATGTGATGCTTATCTTATCACAATGATGGGTGAAGCAAAGAAGAGTGTCCCACTCTCTGAAAGTAAAGTAGTGTGTGAATTTGTCGATGTGTTTTCCGAGGATCTACCTTGTTTATCACTAGCAAGAGAAGTTGAATTCTCTATTGAGCTAATTCATGAGATGTAGCCAATATCTAAAGCACTGTATAAAATGGCACCAAGAGGCTTCAGGAGCTAAACAAGTAGTTGAATGAGTTGCTTACAAAAGGTTTTATTTGACCCAGCATATCTCCTTCGGGAGCGCCAATTTTATTCGTTAAGAAGAAGGATCTATGCATATGTGCATAGATTATCGTGAGTTAAATAAAGTAACCATTAAAAATAAGTATCCCTTCCCTAATCGATTATTTATTTGGTCAGTTATCTAGTGTTGTCATATTTTTCAAGATTTATCTAAGGTCAGGATCTCACTAGTTACGAGTGAAAGATTCAGATGTAGAGAAGACAACATTTCACACTCATTATGATAATTTGAAATTCTTAGTGATTTCATTTGAACCCACTAATGCGTCATCCATTTTCATGGACTTGATGCAAAGACTCCTGAAGCAGTTCTTGGATAAGTTTGTCATCGTCTTCATTGATGATATTCTTATCTATTCTAAGAGCCAAAAAAAGCATGAAGATCATAGCATTCTTGTGTCATGTAGTTGATGCCAATGAATTTATGTTGATAAACAAAAAACTTAGCATAATCCAGGATTGAGTGCAGCCTAAGTCAGTAGCAGATATTTGTAGCTTTCTGGGATTAGCCAAAAATTATATAATGCTCGTCAAGGGCTTTTCTCATATTGCGTCTCCATTGACCAGACTAACACAAAAAGCAATACCTTTTGTCTAGAGTGCTGACTGTAAAGAGGCATTTCAAAAATTAAAAGATACACTCTTAACCGCCCCAGTGCTAGTTCTACCAAAAAAGGTTTAGATTTTCACGTCTATAGCGATGCATCTAGAGTTTGTTTAGGAAGCATGTTAATGTAAGAAAGGAGAGTGATTGCATATGCTTCTCGTCATCTTAAGATGCATGAGAATAATTATCCAGTACATTATCTTGAAATTGCTGCCATTATTTCTGCCTTGAAAATTTGGCGTCATTATCTATATGGTGTTCAGTGTGCTATTTTCATCAATCACTAGAGTCTGAATTACATCTTCACCCTGCGTGATCTTAATTGCTATCGAGAAGATTTTTAGAGATGATTAGCGATTATGATCGGAATATTTAGTATCACCTGGAAAGGTGAACGTCGTAGCAGATGTTCTTAGTTATCGTGTTACTCTCTCTGCCATGATCGCTAAAAGTTCACTCGAAGAAGAATTTTATAACTTGTGCATTGTACTCGTGTGTAGTGACATGCTGAGTGTGTTGATAAGTTAAAGTTTTGTTGAACCCAATTTTTGCAGAGACGTTTCCTTCTCTTAAATGAAAGATGAGGAGTATTTGAAATTGAAAGTGGTCGTCGCTTTGATTTGTAGTTGCATAATGTCATATTGTATCAAGGATATTGACTGTGGATTCTAAAATCCATGCATCAAGAAGTCCTTGTTGAAGGCCATAACTCAAGATATTCAATTCATCCTAGAAGTGCCAAGATGTACAAAGATCTAAAGCAAGAATGTAGGTGGCCAGGCATGGAAGGAAGTATTGCTGAGTTAATTGCAAATTTTTTTGGCATCGCACATAGAATGCTCTGGATTAAGAGTATTTGGGTGCGAATGGAGACCCGTCATGGTTTTCATACAGGAAAAATTATCGTCGGGCACTGCAGCACGCCGCAGTGCCTGAAGTTTTGAATTCAGATCCACCGTAATGCGCTACAGTGCGCTGCAGCGTCATAATAGTTTGATGAAGCATAAAAATATTTTTTATGAAATTAAATGAAATCTGCCGTAGTGCCTAAATGCGCTGTAGCGCGCCGTAGCATATGCACCTTGAGGAATCAGGCACCGTAGCACCCAGCTCTCGGGTTAGTCACGCCATAGTGGGCCGTAGCGCCAAAAAACACTTCATCACGCCACCGCAATGATTTCCTCAGCAACGCCTGAAAGCACAGTGTGCATCGCAGTGCCTGAAGGCGCTGCAAAGCGCCACAATACTCAGACTTTGGAAAGTTTTCTGCCACAGCGATCCGCCGCAGTGCGCACTAGCGCTTGAAAGCACTGCCGCGCACTGCAGCACACCACAACATGCTATAGCACCTGGCATTCGGCCATAATGCACCACAGCGCACCATAGTGCCCAGAGCTATTCGGAACTGTCCAGAACTGTTCGGAATGGATGAAAATTCATATTTTTCTAAATTTAAGGACTATAGAACCCTAGTGGAACAGAAATATATCAAATTAGTATTTTTAATAAAATTAAGCATTGGATAAAATTTTATGTGAAATTCAAATGTGAAAATTTATCATAAGTAGCACGTGCTAAAATCCCTTATGTATTTACTTGAATATTTTGTACTAAATGTTAAATGATAGAATCATTGATTGCTTGTATTGACTAAGTAGATTTTAATAACCAAATTGTATGAAATTTAAGTTCTTAAAATTTATAATCAAGTGCTAATCCCTTTAGTTGGATTTAGGATTTGGTTAGCCTTAATTACATTCAATTTTATGTCACTTTACATTCCTATGATTTCATAATATTAGGGTGTATGTTAGAGAACCTTAACATTTATTTGGACACCTTGGTGTACTTAATTGATATTAAACTATATTTGAACATGAGAATCTTAAGACCTTGATTAAGTAAGTAATACTTATTATAAATTTAAAATTTGCCATCAATAATATACCAATAATACATTGATTTGTCATTGATCTATAAATCAACCATTGGTCTTAATTTTGGTAAGGCTAGGGGCTAAACCCTAGGTTGTCTTGATTAAGATCTAAACCTTAATCACATTGATCAAATAACTTTAATTGAAAGATAATTCAACTTACATAATTCCAATAATACATTTGATTTAACATTGAACTTAATTACATTATATTAGAAGTGCTAAGATTATTAAAAGAATTCATGTGATTAATTATCTGGACTTAAGCTTGAGATATCCGATTTTCTCTTATATAAGATCCTTAGCATGAGAATAATTATAAAATTGTAATGATTTACAACATGATTTAATTCCAATGATATTCTTGATTTTATCTCATGATTGTACTATAGGATGTGATCAGATGGGTCTAACTATATGATCTGATCAAACCAATTCAGACTTAACAAATGCAACTTATGATCTTAGAGCAAATTATAAAATTAAATGTTAGATGTGTAAGATCTTGATGATCTTATATTAAAATTTTTATGTATTTGAAATCCTTAATAAATTATTAACACATTGAGGTAGGAAGAACTTATTGTAACACCTTGAGGTAGGAACTTAGATGATTCTTGTTAACTATGGAAACTTGATCTTAGATCCTTGTGATAGAATCACCTAAAGTACTTAGAATGAGATTTTTCCAATGTTGTAGTAACCTATATATGGTGATCATTTTGATCACACCCTTGGAATATTGTGTAGGATTCAACTCTTGTAATCTAAATCTCATAGCCTTGGTAATCTTTATTGATTAAATAGCATTGATTGAACTCAAGTTATTAGTTGAGTTTAGTTTTGTATACCCATAATGCTGGATCACTTCAGTAGTATTCAAGATTTGGTTGATTCAATTTAATATAGGACTATATTTGTGTTTTATCATGTGGGCTTAGTCGGATATAGTCTCACTTAGAATAAATCATCCAACCCTTAGAATGTTATAATTAGTGACTTAAATCCTTAGTTTGAGATATAAATCCTTAGTTTGAGATATAAATTGCGACCAGGTTCTACCTCCTATCGTCATGGGCATCAATAAGTGCAGTTTAAGGTAAACTAAGTATCTCAAGTCACCCTTCTTAGAACACTCAATATGCTTGTAGTTAGGGTATTTAATAGCTCAATTTGAGAGGATAAACTGTGACCATGTTCTACCTCCTATCGTTGTGCACGTCGATAAGCATAGTTTAAAACAAACTAAGTGTTAAATTCACCCTTATTGAAAACATACAACCATGTGTATCCAATATTTCCAACTAATGATTTTAAGTAAAATCCTAAATAAAGCTAGTTATTGAAATTAAAACTAGGAGTCAAAATCCATTTGAATGGATTTTGCATAGTGGAGACACTTAATTCATTATCTAATTTTAAAACATTTTTTGGATTTTTAGATTTTAAGATATGTAGTCTTAGAAACATGAGCATAAACATAAGCATGGGTATGTGTATTAGTGATTACATATGGATTATGGAAAGTTGCATACATTAATAGGAGAAATTCATGATGTTTAGGCATCACAGTAAATAGTATTTCCTAACAGGATGTTTGTAGACAATAGTCTATATATTAATGGCAGTTCAGTGATACTTCAGTTACATATCGGTGGCATATAATATTATGGCATATTCAAAAGCATGAATACAATGACATACAATATAATTTTATATGTTATTACTCAGTTTCAGATCATTGCCCTTTTATTTACTTTCAGTATTCAATTACAATACAACTTTGCTTTACTTTACTTCAATTTTTATAGTTTTATACTTTTAGTTACCTGTACAGTATTTTTGTAGTTTTGTTTTCACTATTTATATATTAAGTAAATTATTTGAACTGCTTAGATTAGTTTTGATGTGTATGACTTATTGCCTAACACGTGGTCATTTTGGGATCTGACAATTTGTAAGATCCAGGGCTGTTAGTGGAGCCAGATCAGGTGGATACTCAAGAGATCTAAGAGGAGTTTGTGGAGCACTAGTGGACTCTTCTCTAGTTTTATTATCTTGCTTAGTTATTATTTTAGTTCAGCACTTACACTCATTTCCTATATTTCAGTAAACTATTTGTAATAATTCTAGATATGTTTTTCTTTTTTTTCTGAGATGAATGTTTCATTCAGCTTTTATAATGAATGTTTCAGGATGATTGCCTTAGCTTTCGCACTCTGTTTATATATTACTTATACTTAGTATAGTGATGTGATCAGCATACTGGAAATGCTGATACCTTATACATATATTGGATTCTTCATGTATGTTTTAAATCCAATGTATGTATTGTCTAATACTTAGGATAAGGATAGTGCTATTATCTTAAGTATTAGCTCTCAATCCTCCTCGAGGTTGATTCAGCAACCCTTCAGATGGGTTTTGTTTCAACTATTTAGAGAGATGGGAAATTCCTTCCCAAGTGGCGCATCAGTCCGCCGCCGAATTAGTTATGTTACCTCTTTTTGCATGCGGCGATGGGGCGGGGCACTACATATATAACATGTGATTTGCGACTTCTAAATATAGGGACTCCTAGGTATTTAAAAAAAAGTTTATCTTTTTTGAAACCTAATAAAGTATATATCCTATTAGACAAATTATAGGAACATTTCTTATCAATATAAAAATTAGATGTATCCAAATTAATATTCAAGCCCAAATCTTTTTCAAGGGTATAGAGAAGATTTTTTAGTTTGCATATAGCTCTCTTGTCTCCATTCGAGAATATAACATGATCATCAACATAGGCCAAATGAGAAGCTATAAACTTTTCACCCTTGTTAAAATGCTAACTAGTATCTTGAGAGAATTTGAGATTTATCTTAAAAGACCAATAGTTCAAAGCAAGACTGAAAAAAATAGGGGAGAGTGGATCACTATGACGAAGCCCCCAATAGGATTTGAAGAAACCACAAGGTGCATCGTTAATTAAAATTGATAACCAAATGCTTTCAGTAGAGTTTTTGATTTTGAGAATGAAAGAATTATAAAAACCATAAGACATGAGAACTCTATAAAGAAATTTTTAATCAATTTTATCAAAAGTTTTTTTCCAAATAAAGTTTAATAATGAGATTATGACCTATTCTTTTCTTATTAAAATTGTAGAAAAGCTCTTGAGAAACTAAGATGTTATCTTATATATGCCTTCTAAGAACAAAACCAAATTATTTAGGCTCTATCAGTTTAGAAAGAAGAGTTTGAAGATTATCGGCAATGATTTTGGGAATAATTTTGTTGATGGAGGTACACAAACTTATAGGTCTCAATTTTGACCACCAATTAGTAGACTTCTCTTCGGGAATGAGAGATATTGAAGTGTGAGAGAAGAATTTAGGCAAAGGTACATTGTAGAAAAATTCTTCGATCCCATTACATTAATTATTTTCTATGATGTCCCAAATTGTAGTAAGAAATTCACCAGGGAAGCCATCTGAACTAGGGCAAGTATTGTGTTTAAGCGATATGATAACCTCCCAAATCTCATCATCACTAGGCATTATATTAAGAGCCACATTATCCGCAACCAAAATATAATGAGGAGGGGAAGACCACGAGAAAGAAGAAGAAATCACAGTATCGCTAGAGTAAAGTTTACTAAAATAATCAAATAACATAATGCTGAATATCTCATTTAGAATAGTAAGACCATCCGGGTCAGATATTTCAAAAGTTTTGTTAAGAAGCCGCCGCTTGTTGAGCCAATTATGATAAAACGTTGTATTTTTCCCTATCAACTTTCCACTAAATACTGCATTTTTTCTTCAAAAAAGTTTCTATACCATTGTGGGATTGGATAAGAGAAAGTTTTAACTTTAAAAAGTGCTATCCAATTATCAATGGAGGGATTAATCTCAAATAAAGTTTCAAGAATAACAGCTAGATTTTCCTGATGTGTAAGGTTTTAAAGGATATTACCCACAGATTTAAGGTTCTAGTTTTGTAATACCTTACAAAGATTTTTAAATATTTCAACTAATCTAAGGAGATCAAGAACAACACAGGGTTTTTCCCAAGCTGATCTAATAATATATTCACAATCTTTATTAGTAAGGCAAGAAAGTTGAAATTTGAAAATTTTATCGAGGAGATAAAAACTTTTCTCAGAAGAAAGGATATTTAGTTTGTGATCAGGGACAATAGAATTCAAAGATAACATTTTAATGGATGGAAAAGTATTACACCATGCATTATTTATGAGAAATATGTCAAGACGAGCAAACTTTTTCCCATTTGACCAAGTAAAAAGGGAACCTTTATGGTTAAAATCCTCCAGATCGTAATCAATGATGGATTTATTGAAATCTAAGGTTGAAGAAAAATGACTGAGAGTATACCCTTTATACTCATTTTGATTAAGGAAAGTGTTAAAATCCTCCCCTAACCATTCACAATAGAGTGGAAATACTGCACGATTTAAGATACTCCCAAAGAAGATATTTATCACCTCTAAAAGAATTAGCATGAACAAACATTATAACAAAAGTGAGATCAGATACTTTAAATTGAATATGAGTAGTTTGTTCACATTAAGATATGACCTCATAATTCTAATCATTAGACCAAAATGACAATATTTAATTATTAAAAAGAGAAAGACAATTATCAAATTTGATGGATTTTTGAATTTTAAAACAATCGTCAGCACACAATTTGGGTTCAAAAATAGCAAGAATGTTTATTTTATTATCTTTTAAAATATGTTTTAATTTTTGTTTTTGAAGAGATGTTACCCATGCCTCTAATATTTTAACACATAATATTCATAGTTTACCAATAGAATACCCAGAGTAAGTCTTTTGACCAACATTATTAGATTTAGAAAAGTATTTAAACAATTGAATAATTTTCTTAGATTTGGTATTGGGCATCGAATCCTTCTCAAGCTCAATTAAGGGGTATAATTATTAGAAGAAATAAACCTTGTCATACCTTTTGAAGGAGAACAAAGTAAGGGAAAGAGAAGGGCAAAGATATGATTGGGGAGAAGAGTTTAGTTTGATAATTGAGTTAAGCTTTTCATAATATAGATTTGATTAGGCTCATCGACCAACATTAAAATTTGAGAGAGGTCCATAGTATCAAATTGCCCAAACACAAGAGTTTCTTAAAAAGGAAACATTGGAGAGTCATCCATGGGAGATGTATGGGCACCTATAATGGAATATGTCATGATTTGCTGAGAAATCATCTAGAAGTTTTAATCTGTAGGCTTTAAATCCCACTTTAAATCTCATTTCAAAAGGTCTAACATAATGGGGACTAAGTTTCCCAGCCATTCCAAGCCTAAATACACCCTTCATTAGGCTGACTTTCAGATATGCGAAGTCTCCAACTTGGAAATCCAGAGGATGATGCCTGGCATCGTGATATTTACTTTGATAACCCTATGTCGCTCGGATCCTCTGATAAATAAGTTGCACATTTCTATTGGTTTCATATACAAATTATGATCCACAAAGATGTACGCTTCTGATTTCAGACTAGGCGAGCAGAGTGCAGCATCTTGTTACATACAAAGCTTCATACGGGTCCATGCTAATGCTTTTTTTATGGCTATTATTATAAGAAAAGTCCAGTAGCAGAATATGTTCTTCCCAACTTCCACCGAAATCTAGGATGCATAGATGTAGAAGATTCTCAAGCTCCTAATTAACCCTTTTTGTTTGGCCATCAGTCTGAGTATGGAAAGTTGTGCTCGTTGTTATTGTAGTTCCCAAGTCTTGGTGAATGGCTTGCCAAAATTTAGATGTGAACCTGCAATCTTTATCAAATATGATTGATTTATGAATTCCATGAAGTCCAACAATCTCTTTGATATAGAATTTTGCCAACTTCTCCACTGAGTTAATCTGACGAATTGGGATAAAATGTGCAGATTTTGTTGGCCGATCAATAATAACCCAGATTGCACCTACTCCAAATTTGGCTTTAGGCAATTCCACCATAAAGTCCGTTGAAATACCTAACCACTTCAATTCTAGACTTCCACGGGATGAAACAGCCTTCTAAGTCTTTGATGTGCAGCCTTGTCTAGACTGCAGGCATGGGATTTAGCTATGAACTCAATGACACTCTTTTTCATTTTGAGCCACTAAAAGGATTGCTTAGATCCTTATAAATTTTAAAAATCTTTGGATGAATTGAATAACAAGGGTGATGAGCTTTGACTAGAACTTTCTACTGTATGGATTTGAGAATCTAGATTCTGTCTCCTTGATAGATATAGATTCCTCGAAGATGCAAATCAATTCTCTGACCAATTTTGATAACTGCCTTTAACTTAGGATAGTTTTTATCCTTGGATTGCATGATTGACACTTCCCTTCATAAAGTAGGCTATATAGTTCTTAGATCAATAATTTCTTACAATGTGTCACCTTTAGCTAGAGTGATACTTTGATTTTGGAATTCATCAGACAAGAAAATTTAAGTATCATTGAGCATAAGGTAACATGTTTGCTCAGTGCATCTATTACTACATTTGCTTTGTTGGGAGGATATTAATGTTTTGATCATAGTTAATGATAAGTTCCAACCACCTTTGTTGATGGCAATTTAACTCTCGTTGCATGAATATGTACTTTAAAGTCTAATTGTTCATAAATATTTCACATTTAACACCATAAAGGTAGTGTCGACATATCTTTAGAGTAAATATCACTTCTGAAGATAGTTTTAGTTACATCTTCTTCTTTAAAATGTAGCTAATAATATCCAGATCTTAAGTCAAACTTGGAAAACACTTTTGCTCTTGATAGATGATCGAAGAAATCATCGATCTTTGGCAATGGATATTTGTTCTTGATGGTAGCTTTATTTAGCTCTCAATAGTCTACACACATCCTCATAGAACCAAATTTCTTTTTAACAAATAGAACTGGCACCTGCGCTGCTTGGCATGATAGCATCCTTATCAAGGAATTCCTGAAGTTTTTTGTTTAACTTTTATAGTTCCTTGAGTACCATTCGATATGGAGCTTTGGAAATTATTAGAGTTTAGAGAATTAGCTTGATATAGAATTCTATTTCTTGAACTAATGGCAAACTAGATATATCTTCAGGGAAGACATCTGCAAATTCCTTGACTATACGATTGTTTTAGATTGGAATGTATTTCTTCTTTTCTCCCATTATTAATATAAGATATGTGTTCCATCCTTTCTTGATTAACTTTTTTTACAATAAGGGCATTTATCAAGGAAGTTTTGGTGCTTAATATCCCTATAGAGGTTTTTGTTTGGTTTCCGCTACCGAGTGTGATTTTCTTCTTTTGATAGTTAATAGTTGTGCTATGTCTGCTAAGCCAGTTCATCCTTAAGATCATATCAATGTTTTTGATGGGTAGAATAATTAGCTTAGCTTCATAAACTTGATTGCCTACAAGTATCTCAAGGTCACATAATTGATGAGCCTGCATTTGAGCTCTAGATGGTAGACCAATGCTTAGTGAGTTGGCTAATTTATAGAATGACAGGTTAAGCAACTTGGCCCATTTTTTTGAAATAAAAGAATATCTTGCCCCAGTGTCAAACAAAATTTCACAAGTTTTGCCATTAATATAAGTTCCCAGATTTGAGCATTTTGTTATGACTAGAAAAGAATGACATATGAATAGCATGATAGACTTAAATGTGTACACAAGATGACATCATTATCTTCAAGAGTAGTGGTTGTGTCAAAATATTGACTTTAGCATCAGTAGAGGGCTGATTATTCTAATTTGACCTACTTTGATAGTTCTGAGTTGATGCATTATTTGGCTCTTTCCTTGGCGAAGAAGTAGAACTCATTGGTGGCATAACTACTAGAGCAGATGTCCTAGTATTGAGTGGATTGGGTCTGAAAACTTGGCCACCTGTTTTGTATTTGATCGACACTACATCTATTGTTTTCTCGTAATTGCATATGCAGAATCTATGGTCTTGTCTACCGCAAGTGTAGCAAACATTCTCTTTGTGGTAACATTTCCCATATGTATGTGGCCAAGTGCATCCTTGACTTGGTGTCGACTGGAGATCTTCTAATTGATATACTTTAATAGTGCATGGTTTCTTAAAAACTTCACTCATGTTAGGAATGAACTGAGTTTTATGCTTCTTGTCCATTTGGAGCTGGTAACTCTCCTAAATACGAGCAACTTCCACTAATTTAGAAAAATTCTTAGAATAGCGAGACACTAGATGTTCATTGATGGAATCTTTGAGCCCCTTCACGAACTATTACATACAAAAACTTCTAATTTTACCAGATCATGAGTGAATCATGATAGTCTTTTGAATTCCATTTCATATTCTGAGGCAGACGTTCCTCCTTGAGTCATTTGGAGTATCTCATCTTCCAGTATTATTTGTGCTGATTGTGGAATGAACTCTTTCTTAAAGATTTCTAAAAATAATTCTCAAAGGATGTCTTCAGCTTCAAAGTCCACAAGCTTGATGTTGCATGCATTTTCTCACCAATATTCAGCCTCATCGTGGAATAAGTGGGCGGCCAAACGGATGGCTTGAGAGTCTGGACACTTGATACTTGCTAAGTTCTTCTCTACCAGCTTCAGCCACCTAATGGTATCCATAGGGGAAAGAGATCCATTAAAATTGGCATTCTCAACCTGAGGAAATTATGAAGTATGCCATCGACTGAGAATGGCAGATGAAGCAGCTATATTGATGATGGGGGTTATTGAGCAGTGAGGATGTTATGTGTCTCTTGGGCATGGTGGGCTTGTGTGGTGCCCCCGTACTGACAATAAGGAAGTACGGTGCTCCAACTGTGGCAAATCCCCAACTTAAGTAAAGTTAGGCGAACCCAACTTGCCTTAAGGCAAGGACTTGTCACCAAGTGCTTGTAACATTCATCAATATAAATATCAAAGTGGCGGAAGCAATATAACATAGAGTAACATCTACAAGCATACATAGTAGGAAAAGAAAATGCAATATAGTAACTCATCACAATGCAGAAAGTAAAGTACATTCAGAAAGTTTAATTATTACAAACTGAAATGAATAATTAAAAAAAAATGAAAGGCTCTCGTCCTCACTGGAATAACAAGGCAAAGCTAACTAGACAGCAGCTGGAAGGTCCTCCTCTTGAACTGGCTCCTGCTCAGCGACACTTCCCACGAACAAGTCTGAATCTGACATTTGTCGGTATCACAAATGTCAGGGCCCCAGCCAACAAAATAAATAGGTTACAATTATACAATTGTCTAAGTACATTTTAAGCTATTTAAAGTGAACTGAATATTAAAGGATATCACATTTAAATTTAACTATGCATGCAGCAGTAAAGGGGTGCAATAAGCTATGAAAGAACTGGGATACTATAAATTATATATTTATAGTATGCAACATGTATGTAAAGTAACATACAGACTCAAAATAAGTAAGGTAAGGCTAAGAGTAGAAATAATTGCAACTACTGAATAAACATGATCCTAACATGATTATGATCGAAATAAAACATGCTGAGTATAAAAGAACACGAGTACAGAATATAATAAAATTCAAGCATCCTAAACATGCCATTTATACATATATCTAAGCCATAAAATATACATACAATATGCAGATTAATATGAAAAGAAAGGCCATTGAGACATGTGGCGAAAAGCAAAGCAATATATGATAAGTGAAGCCATTGAGACATGTGGCAAAGTGAGCAAATACTGAAAATAAGGTCACTGAAGCATGTGGCAAAACAAACCAGAAATCAAAACAGTACAATACAGGTAAAGTAGTAATATGCCTAAGTTCTAGTACTGCCATACCAGCCAATAGGCCATACAGGGCCCCCAATATCAATCAATCAGTCAATCCCCAGCCTAGCCATCCAAATATGCTGGGCCTGAGTCCAGTCTATACAATACTACTACTAAAGAGGCAGACTAAACTAGGTCATATTCTATTAACTGTGACAAAACAAAACTGAATGATATGTAAATTCAAAACTAGCTTAGGATACATCATCCTAAGTTCTCCTATTATGCTCAAGGGCTAAAGCTCAAAATCCAAGGTATGCAAAGCAATCTAATCAAAGTAAGCAAGAGACTCAATCTAGACTTATGTGATATCTGTTGTTGTCTAATTTCCAAATCTAACTACTCTGAGAAAGTACAAGCTTAGGATCTCCGATATCCAGCTATCGAGTAGAATCTCAGATTTACATCCTTAAAGTCAAATATTAGAACTTAACAAGTTCTAATAAAAAAATCATGTGACGACTATATGGTTTAAATAAGCAAATCAACGACCTAATTTTATGAATATTTTACTCTCTTACCCAAATCTTGATCAAATAAATCAAGATTTAAGGATTTAGAACTTAAACCCGATGTTGAGTTCAAATTCTTAATCCAAGGTGATACTAAAATAGGATCTAGGTTTCTCACTTAATCTCAAAGGGTAAAGGTTCCTATAAGTTGAAAGATTCAGGAACTACGATCTTAGTGAAAGGCTATTCTATTAATTATAAGATAAAATAATCAGTTAAGAACTTGAGAATCTAAGATCTATATTCAATCTTTAAGATAATTTCATTATCTTATTGATTGAATCATCCTACGCCCACATGGAAGGTTTCAAAAGATTAAACAATCAATCATTTAAGAATTTCAACTGGAGGTGGTTTGATTCAAATTGAAGATCTAAGTCTAGGATCTAAGATCTAAAGATCTGAAGTTTGATCACTTTATACATTATTTAGATTTTAACTTAGGAGAATCCAATTGCATTTTCTTTAGCAATTAGGTTCAACATCTAGCTATATTGGGCTTATTACTATAAGGATTAATAGTTCTAAACATTAGGTTAACCATTAACTCATAATAATCTCTTTAGATTACTTAAGATCTAAGAGTCTAAGTTTGATCACTTTTAGATCTTAAGCTGGATTCTTAACTTAAACTTTTCCAATTCCTTATCTTTTGATACCAAACTCTTAAGTTATCTTATCTGAGTTTATTAATGATACAATTGACAATTCTTATTATTATATTTCAATTTTCAGGTCAAATGATCCTTAAATGGAATGCTTAAGAGTTAAGCATCTTATTTAAGGATTAAATGAAGATTTGATGATTTAAGGATCATATGAATAATATTATTGTTCTAAGATTTTAGAGAACATTTCCAATTTAATTTAAAGTATATTACTGAAATTTTCAATCCTTGAGGGACATTAATCCACATTTTGGTCAAAATGACCAAAATGCCCCTCTTAAGGCTAAAATTGGGATTTTAGGGTTTACTTACCCAAATTGGTTCTAATCTATTTTAATATGTTTCACATGACTTAGTAAAGTGGGAAACACCCAAAATTTAGGTTTTGAAGACCTAATTGATCTTAATTAGCACTAATCACTTAATTAAGCCACTTAGGGTGATTAGTGAAATTAAGGTAATTTAGGGTAATCCAACTCTACACTTAGATTCTAATTGACTTAATATAAGGTTAGGAACAACCCTCACTCAATTCAGAGGCTTAATTAGGGTTAAGTTCACTAATCCTTAATTAGGGTGATTAAGGAGTGATTAAGAAAATTAATTACCTAAAATAGATTTTAAGGGTCTGGCATTGTTTCTTAGGTCATAAGGAGCACTCAGAGCCCTTAAAGTCATAATTTGGATAATTAGGTGATTTTATATGATTTATTTAAGAACAGAAAAGTTTTAGTTAATATTTTTAAATCCAACCATTGGATCTAGAATTTTATTTTAGATTCAGATTCTTGAAACTTTTCTGATTCAAATGGTATATTGGATCATACCATTTGGATGTGTGGATCTAAAGTTATTCAATTAATTTATTCTGAATATTTATTTAAATTAAAACTATAGGTTTCAATTAATTTAAATCATAACTATTAAAAATACACTCCAATAAATATTAATTAATCGCGGCCCAAAATCAGAACCGCGCGGGGTCAGCGGCCGGCCCGACCCAGACCCGCGACTTCATCTTCAACCTCTCGACGGGCCCCGAGCTCGTCGAATTTCAAAGCTGAAATTCTCGGCACTCCGGCGACGACAGGGGCTCAAATCGATCCCTACACGTTCCTTGAGGGAAGATGCATCGATTGGACCAAGAACCCCCATATGGATCCCTCTGGATCGATGGGGTCTTACTCACCCGAGACGTCCTTCTGTGAGGCATCTCAGGTCGCCTGTGAGGGCAAAATTCTCCTCACAGGGACCATGATTCGATGGGATTTTGATCCCTACACACTCAGGGGGACTAGACGCGTCGAACCCCCAACCTATCTTGACCCGAGACGCAGCCAATCGCTGGGTCCTTACTCGGACTCAGCCATTGGCTTGTTGGCTAGCTCAGTCGATCGATACGATCGACTCGAGCTAGCCTGGCCTCAGGCGACAATCATAGGAGTTTCCTAGGTGGCTAAGGCTGCTTAGACGGCATTCAGAGCTTATTCCAGAAGACAACAATGATGGAAGCTTCAGAAAATTTTAATGGAGTAAGCTGTACCTTGAACCGGGGATACAGGCCTTGCCGAGGGAAATTGGAGGGTGCTGAAGCTTTCTGAAAACTAGACGAAGCTTCCCAGGGAGTCTGAACACCAGACGGACCCTCTATCAGCAATTCAAAGCTCTGCAACAGCCAGGAAATCGTCAAGGGAAGGGGGAGCTCCAGCAGCCTTCCGCAGGGAAATTGGGGATTCACAGTGAGCAAAGGGACTCAATGTGAAGTCCCAGGGGAACTTATAGGCTCTATGAGGGCTCAGGTATGGAGGCCGGGGCTCAGGTTTGGAGTTTGGCTCGGCCCGGGCACTTCCCAATTTTCCAGAATTGGGGCGACCCATGCCACCTGGCTCAGCCGGCTAGGCTCGGCCTCAAACCGGAAGGTACCAACGGTCGAGCTGACCTGGCGCGGGGAGTGGCAGACAGGAATTACGTGGCGAATTTTTGCGGATTCTTCCTGTCGGGACGAAGCCTTCTGGGGACGAAGATGAACAGTGACGGGGTCACCAGAGCCGTCTGATGGTTCGTTAGTTGGCGCGGGACGGTCCTGATCACCCGACATCTAACGGTCGCGCGTGGAATTGGATCGACCATTGGATCTGATCCGCGGATCGAACGGGTGAGCGGCTTACTTAAGGCGGATGAATTGGGCGCCGTCGGATCAGATCTCAGAACCGCAGAACGGTCGAGATCTGTCGGATCCGATCGACAGCGTGGGCCGTTGGATTGAAGCGCGCTAAGATGCATGCTAAGGATCCTACGGGTGCAAAATGGCGCGCCGCTGTCGGGACCCCGCAGCGTATCTGCCGCGGTCCCGACAGCAAATCCCAACAGTGATTTTAATAATAAAAATTAAATTTAATTAAATTAAAAATCATTTAAATAAATTTCAATTATTCCTAAAATTCCTAAATTCAATTTAGGTCCAAATGAGCTCCAAAAATTCCCAAAAATTCACCCTTAGCTAATTTGGGTATGAGGAATTCAAAAAATGAAATCAGATTTTAATTTAGAGATCAAAATAATTTAGGTATTTTTCAGGGCTTAAGAATAGTCAAAAATACCAAATTTTCCAATTTAGCTCCAATTGATTTCAAATTTTTAGGTTTAGGTTTAAATGACCCATTGAATCCAATAGAATCAAAATTCAAACCTTGGCTTAGCTTAATTACTTTAGTTTTAGCTAGGGTAACAACCTAGGGTTGTTACAGCTTGACTCTTAATCAAGTATTTCACCAACCTAATAAGAGAAATCACATCTTCTGATCTTTTTCTAGAGGAAATTGTATTCTTGATTGAAGTAGTCATGGATAGAGAACCAGGATTTATGGTTAGAAATTTATGAATGCATAAATCTTAGAAGATAGAACATGAGATTCTTTATATTAATAATTTTTGATGAGGAATTACATAAGGTAGATAGACATATACAAATAAAAATGAATTGCTAATAAAGAACATAGTTATGAAAGTAAGGATATCATGATCATGTGCAGAATTCTGCTACAAAAGTTGTATAGAAGTCATCGTAAGTGAAAATACACTGTTCTCTCTTGCACTTTCTTCTAGCCTTAGATGTACCTTCGACCACCAATCTTTAAATTTCCCGCAAAGTAGTGTACCCATAATCTAAAGATGATAGTCATCTGAACATGACATCTCATGGAATGCAGTGGTCACATGGTTTAACCACTCCTAGGCTAGTGTTGGGAAGACAGAGCCTTTGAATGTAGAATAGTACAAAATCTTATTGAGCAGCTCTAAGAAAGCGGGGGATGTTCCTCTAATAATTCTTGTATATGTTGCCACCCTGGTAGTTGTTCATTTAATAGTCAACGAATAGTCTAAGATAATAGTCAATTATATGAAGATAGTTTTTCATTTCTAAGTAGTTTGAAGATTATGAGATTATATTTTTAAGTTTGTTTTGATTTTTACCTTTAAGTTAATTCAAGTTTTAGGGTGTCATTTTTAGATATCTTAGTTTTCATTTTTGAGAATGCAATGTGATGACTTATGGATGAGATATTCATTATACTTAGTATCATACTTTTATAGAGAATGAACTATTAGGTAGATAGGAACACTCTCCATACCTGAAACATTATGGTTCTCTCTGGTGCCAACTGTGATGGCTCATGCTACGCACAGTTGGATAACTTAGAACAACCATGGAGCTAACCTGCCCTAATCGTCAATCAGATTAATACTCATTTTAACCTGACTACGAATGGGTGATTATGTCTCATGCCATAAGTAACATCTTAGTTTTCACTATAATAGCTTAAATATTAACTATACTTATCCCTATTTATTAGTACATTATTTTAATAATTCACCAAGGAATATGAGATAATTTATAAGTATGACTATCAAACACAATACTAAGTACAATCAGTAAATGCGGAAGCTAAAACACATATCTTCCATGCCATTCATTCATCTATAAAACAAAGTAAAACATCCATCTCGGAAAAGAATTGAAATAAAATATATCCAGAGCAGTTAGTGATTATAAACCAGATAATAAAGACATTAAATAACTCTCTTCTCATTAAAAAAAAAAAAGACAAATCAACTACTCAGCAGTAGCGAGTTCCTCCTCCTCTTGTGGGCCTTGATCCTCAACAAAATTTGGTTTCTCAGAGCACTCAACACATGACATGTCAGTTTCACATGCCAGGGCTCTAGCAAAAAAAGAAAAAAGAAAAATCTTATATTATTTAAATTGTTTAAGTATATTTTATGTTTTTAAATTACATTATAATTTAAGGGTATTAGTACAGTTAAAACAAAATTTATAATTATATGAAACTGTATATATAACTGTAAAACTAAAAATTGAACTGAAAGTAAAATAGTAACTTTAAATCACAAATATAAAAAATAAGACTGTAGTTGAAATAAATCGTTGAAATACTTTGCAATATTGGCATGTACTAAAACATAATACTGATACAACTGCCATGCTAGAATGTACTAAAAATGCAGCAATGAATCACATTGCTAATAAATTCTATGGTGTGCATTGAATCGCACTACAAATGTTGATGTTATGCATCCAGACATGCGATTATAGAAGTAATATGATAGAGCAACATATTAAATAAAATAATAAGTAAATAAATAAATAAATAATAGAATAATATCATCTTATTTTCAAATTACCTTATGTGATGGCCCAAGTTAATTAGTAACAACTAATCTAACATTGGGTACATCTTTCCACAGGATCATATTGGCAGTTAAGTAAAATAACAGTTAAACAACAACAAGAGCTAATCAAGTGTAAAGAAATAATAGCCATTTAATTTATAGTAAATAACATCCATAATTATTACATAAATTTCATCTAACAAAAGTGTTTATCCATTGAAGGGCAACTAAAATTTGTTATTATTCTGTGTCATGCCCCTCTTTAACATTCTTAAGCTGCGCCAGCTTTCTCCAGTAGGATCTAGTCTGGAATTATGAAAATAATACCTTAGTGCACATTCTAAGTACATATGATATTAAATAATATATTTTTAAGCAAAAGTGAAAATAAAAATTGATATGAAAATAATTACAAGAAAATATGGAAAAATGCAAATAAAAGATTATCATTACTCCTGCAAATAAAAGTTTCTTGTCATATGCCAAATTTTCAAATGGTAATTGCATAAAATTTCATGCTTATATGTTTATGACTTGATATTATGAAGCAATGGCAATAGTTTCGATGGACAAAGCCAGAACCTTGAGGCCGGGTTCAATAAATGCATAAAAGCATAACCTACACCTGGGCACCCTCAAAGGCTCCAGATGGCACCCTTATACCTCTTGAGCACTTCCGTCTCTAACCTATTCATGCTCCATTTTGAAAACTTTAGCAACATTCACAAGATATATAAATATCATTTTGTTTCTCTTACATAATTAGTAGTAAGAATAATACATTAAGTAATAATACAAAAGAAGCTCAAAATAATGCCTAAGTAATAATGAAAGTAAAAGCATTTAAAGTAACACCCAGTGTACCTTTGAGTTTAGCTATGATAAAAAAGTACTCAATTATTTGATGGGTCTACATAAATTACATCACAATTATATTTATTTTATAAAATGATTATATGCATTATTAAAGTTTATTATCTTAATTTCTTTTACATCATCTTACCCAGAGATATGAGATCTAATTATTTCTCAAAATTTAACTTTCCACTCATAATCTTATTTTAGTTATGATTTGCAATAAGATGAAGGTTTTATCCAAATGATCTAAATCACTTAACAAATCTATATTCTAGATTTGTGAATACAACATTCCATAAGGTTTGGATCTATATAGGATTTGCATTAGGTCTAATTATATTTACTCTAAATGACTACCTTTGGGTTATTACATAAGTTCTAAGTATTCTATTTAAACTAAACTTGTACTAGATTAGATTCAAAGGGGCTAGACAACTTTATTCAAATGAAATTCTAAATCAAATTATCGTTGGAAGTAAAAGAATCATCTTATTGAATCACTAGAGTTGTCTAACTAATCATGATTCAATAGGTCTTTATTGGAGAACCATGATTTAAAATATTAGTCTACACATGCTAATAGTAAGAAAAATAATCAAACTATAATTGGATCAATAAAATTTACATGATCCTTAGAATTATAGTTAGATAGATCAAATAATGTACTAAGGCTGTGGATATATTATATAATTTCATTGCAATCAAATTATTTAGTCTAACACATTCATATAGACATCTAGTTGGACATCTATAATGACATTCAATTGATTTGTATTTTTAATACAAGTATATATGTTAACCTTAACAACTTTTCTATATGAAATTCAAAGTTTGTCACATACATCTTAATTATTTGATATGGTTGGCTAATCTAATTTGAAGTTCATCTATATGGCTCCATCTTATATTAAAAGAATCGAGAAAATGAAGGATTCGTACGTTCAAATAGGATTGGGCACAAAGAATTGAGCGGAAGAAGAAGAAGGATCATGAGGATCCCTGATGCAATACACTGAGACGTCAACGAGAAGAACTGTTCCTTCTTTCGTCTGCATCCATGCCGAACGAAAAGAGGAGAAGATTATGTGTGCCGAGGTTAGATGGAAGGGTCAAGCGAAAGAAGCTATTCTGCGATTGACTTAGCCTTTGGCTTCTATGTTGAACAAGACTTCGTCTCCGTCTGTGGGTTGGATCAAGTGGCTCGGTCGACTGAATAAAAGAGTGAGGGTAGAGAGCAAGCAATGGCCGAGTGGGAAAGAGTGAAGTGGCATGCGTTCGATTAAATAGGATGTGTGTGCATAACACACACACACACACGTTTCGCCCAGCAGGGAAGCAAATCTAATGCCCGTATGTTACAAAAAATAAAATATGGGAGTAACATAATTGTCGATAGTTTCTACATGGGTATCTGATTCTGCATTAATGAGGTAATTTATGGTTTACTAAATTAAGTATGGGTTAATGACAGAATCTTAATTTCTAATTTAGCATTAAATGAGTTTGAAAACTTCCTAAATCAAGAATAGTAATAGAGAAGTTTTGATGAAATATATTTTACCGGAGAGGTAACGGAAAATTGAAATTTACTGGGAATTAATGAAATCTAGACATTGCGGGAAATTGACATCTTCCTTATATAAAGGACCATATTTACAAACTCCTCTACTTAAAAATAATGTCGTCCTTGACATTACACCAAAATAAAAAACATTTAATTGAATGTAAAAAGATTTAATTATGATTACCTAACTTCTGAAAGAGTCTGTGGTATTATTTCCTCATATCTTTCTCCCTTTTCCATGTGGCTACCTTGGCACTGAGATGTCACCATTGCACCTTGACCATGAGAATGGTCTTCTACCTTAATCGATAGTTATCTCTTTCTAACCTCCACATATTCAATTTTACTATGGTAAAAATATATAAATTTTAAAGTAATGATACTTCATAACATGAATTTCCTCTCAAGAATATCATCTAAGTATTAAATCATAAAGTGTCTCAAATTTGTATTACTGATCTCAAACATTGCTATTATTTTCTTACTGCTATATGTGTTGATGTCCTTATCATGTTAATGTTTACTCAATTTGCCTATTTCCTAAGCATTGAATTCCCAAACCTTCAAATTAAATTGAATTGATCTTCTTTGGCGGCCCTCCATTAGGACAAGGCAGTCGTCACTTGACAAATCTCTTACTTATCATTAGATTAGGGAATGATCCCCAATCTATTAATAATGGAGGGATAAGCCTTTATGAAAAACGTCAGAATCATTCACTAAATACATACATATCAATTAGAGTGCGGAAGTGAGTAAAGAAATGAGCTTACATCCATTATACAATAATGCAGAAAATAAAAAACACGTAGCTCAGAATAAAGTCATGTAGTGAAAAAAATAAAAATACATAGAGTACATGTATCAGTACAGCATTTAATAAGTTTAAACTGAAAAAGAAATACACTCTCATCCTCATAAGCAAATAAATAAGGAATTAAGGATCTTCAATAGCAGGGCGCTCTTCCTCTAGATCTAGCTCCACTCTTGGCTCAATTACCTCAAATAGCTCAGAATCTGCCATTATTGGTTTCACAATGATAGGGCCCCAACCAAAAGAAAAGAAAATTTGATTAGACATATTGTCTAAGTATATTTTAGGCTAATTAGTTTTATGTATTAAATGATATCACCATTTACTTAAAGCAACAATGCAACAAATGGGAGCAACAAGCTAAGAAAGAATATGGTAAGCTATAAATAATGCATTTTTAATTTAACAAATAGTGAGGTAAGAAGACATACCTCAACTGAAAGCTGCATCAATATTAGACAATATATATGTGTAAAATAAACTATAAGTACTGAAAAGAAAGACTCATCCTAACATGTAGATGATCATATAGAATTATGCAAATTAATAGAAGTAAACTGAAATGTGATACATATAAGTAAATTGAATCGATATCTAGCATCCTAGTATATATGTAAGCAAGTAAGCACTAAACTAAAGCTAAACTATAGTAAAAGTAATGGAAGAAGAACAAATTAAGTATAAGCTGCCATATCATAAAAATTAGCTAAACAAGCCACTGAACTAAGCAGTATCATGTCATATCACTTAGCTTTTCAAATCTAAGATAGATAAATTATAATGTACAGACAAGGCAGAAAATACATATACAATAGTTCTTAGTTATCTTACTTTACTCCTGTGGACACGTCCAGAAGTAACTGAGGAGTCAAGCATGTCTACAAAATTGAGGTGGGCTCCTGAACTAGACACAACTCTCCCCAATGAGTTTGTGTTAAGTTTCCTTACTTCTCCTTACCTCCTATCTATTGGCAGTAATGTGTATACACAGTCTCCCATCCAGAACATGAATCTAATGCAAGTGTTATCCTAATTTTCTATATTTTCATTTCATGCACCAATATTATCTTATATGATATGTTCAAACTAAAAAAGCTCAAAATACAAGGAATGTAAAGCACAAAGTTAAATAGTAAGCTAAACACTTAACTAAACATAGGTGATATTTATTGTTGTCTATTTATACAAGCTCAGGATTTCTAGCACCCTACTATCAAGTGTAAACTTAGATTTACAACCTTATAAGGTTAAAAGCAATTATAATTGATCAGGTCCTAATAAAATTTAATCAATGACGCTTACAAGTTAAATAATTAATCAACATGTCATAATTAATGAATTTATATGATCCAAATCATTCTTGATTAAGATAAACTAAGATTGAGGGATTAACAGTTATACTCCAATATTAGGATTTAATCACTTAATCCAAAGGTGATCCTAAAGACTAAGGTTAAATTCCAAACCTTCCCAACACTACAAGTTAAGCTATCTTATTAAGCAAAGTGAAGCTTAATAAGACAGATCTCTAAATTTAAACTAAAGTTTGAATACAAAATGATTATAATAAAGGATAAAATCTAGAAACTATCAAAATCGATGTTTTATCTATTGAGTAACCCATTTATTCAATGAATAAATTATAACATAGTCTCTATATCTAAATCCTAAGAAAGAGATCCTAATGGTTAAAGAATTTCCTAAAGAATAAAGTTATGATAAAAGGTGAGGATTTAGCCACTTGTGTAATTAATCTTCACTTATCTTATTATTGATTTAAGGAACTTATAATTAATATAATATGAGATGAATCTCACATTATGAAACTTATTACTTGCTTATAAACATTTTAGGATGGAACTTGGGTTTCACTTAGAAATTTAATTAATAAACTTAAATAATATAAAATTAAATCTAAATGACTTTATTTACTGATTTTAGTGATTAAACTATAATTCTAAGGCTTAAGGATACTTAACCTTAAATTTGGGCAAAATAACTATTTTGCCCCTACATAAAGGTCTAAAATGCTAATTTTTAATTTAGGGTTCCAAATTAGTATTTATTAATTCCAAATGGTTGCTTACTATCTTATGTGAATAATAATAATAAGTATATCAAATTTGAATAAGAATTAAGCCTTGTGAGCTCAATTTAAGGTTTTTTTACTCATAAAAGTAATTTGGTAATTTTACTTAATGGTATCTGAAATTTTAGTCAATTTATTACTAATTTTAGTCAATTTGTTACTAATAAATCACTTTATTGTTTATTATCTAAGTATTCCATAGAGTCTAAGATCACTAAATTATAATACCATTTGGTTAAGTTATAACCAAAACAAGTTTGGGGTCTAAAAGGGTATTTAATGGGGTTTAGGAAAGGTCAAAAACCCAACTTTCTTAAATAATGTCTAAATTCAGCACACTCAATGGCTATAGCTTTCCTATAATATACTGAGTGCAGTGATTAGGATTAGACCCAATTTGAACTTCATTTTATTAAGTTATGAGCTAATTAAGTTCTAGAGTAATTAGGGCAAATTAGAAAATCAAATTATCAAAATCTAAATATTCTTACTGTTAATTAGGTTCTCCCAATCAAAATAGTATATTGGATGACCTAATTTGTAGCTAAATTGACTAAGTTATGGTTAGTTGAATTTTTAGGTCAAAAAGGGTAATTAGGGAAAGGGCTAAATATCATTAGTCAAATTTTAAGTCCAACAACAAAACTAATACTCTCACTATATTTTTGGTATTCTCCTGATTAAAATAAAACCTATATTGATTATGTTTGGATTAGTGGGTACAAAGTTATGAAGGTTTGAAATTTTCTTGGGTTTTGAACTAATTAGAGGGTCCTAAAAGGTCACTATATTAAATATACATCATATTGGAATTCTGACACTACCATAATGTTTCTTGAATTTTGCTGATTAAAATGACATATATATTTAATTTATTTGGACTTATTATTTAAGAGATATTAGCAATTAAGGATTTTAGGTTAATTTATTAAATTAATTAATCTAATTTTATTTGATTTAACTAATCATTTAACTAAATGATTTTATTCTATAGGTAGGGCCCACCACAAAACCGACAGCAGTGGCAGCGAGGTCCCACGCACTGAGAGGAGCAGCTCCACCTTCGCGGTTCAACAAAGGGCACCACGTGCTATCATGAGGAGCCGCCAATGCAGCAGCACGAGTCCTGCACCCTGAAATGAGGCAACGCCAGGCGAACCCGGGCGGTACCTCGCGGACCCGGGCGGTACCACGCGGATCGAGTCCGACCCTACCCGAGACCGGCTCTCTGTCCCCAGTAGATTCCAAGGACAGAAAGCAAGGGCTTTTGGCAATGGAGGCCTTCCCGACGTCGATGGAACCCAGCCCGCACATCGACATGTAGGTCTTGATGTGATCTATCCAACGATGACCGAACCAGCAACGGAGAGGACTAGGATCGCATGCAATCTAAGACCCTATGTGCCTAGGATCGGCAGAAGGTTTAACAGTAAGCACTGTAGACGGCTGACTAAATTAGTTCGTTCAAGCTTTTTAAACAACAATTGGGTCCGTTCGATTGTCAATTAGAAGTGTGAAATAGAGTTTCGAATGTTAACTGAACAAAATGCATTAAGAAATGGAGGTATCAAAGGTACATGGCTTTGATGGGTAGCAGCAATTAGGGTATGACCAGACACAAAAGGTTTGCTCAAATGCCTTAGATGGTTTCTCAAATGTGCAAAGCGAGTCGTGCATGCGGATGGGGGATTAAGGGAGCCTCGGCGGATTCCCCAAGGACTCCGAGCTGTTGACAGCGGCGAGGACGCCGCGTGTCCGCAAGTGACACATGTGGCAATTTTCGTGAGGAAGATGACTCGCCCGCCATCTCATCTGAGGATCACATGGCTCGAATTAGCCATTAGATTAGACGACAGACGATAACAGCGCAGCATTAAGTGGATGACGTCGTTAAAGGAATTATTTTAATTATTAATACTAATTTCCTTAGTTAAAATTAAATAGTTAAATAACTTTCAAAAATTTTCAAATATTCACCCCTAGCGAATTGAAGGGTGACGAATGCAACAGTAAAGTCAGATTTTGATTTCGACGAGTATTTATTTTTCTTAGTTTTCATGGTATTTTAAATATGTTAAAATATTCGACGAAAATCCAACGACTTCCAAATGCCTCCAAAACATCTCCCCATGCTAATTTGGGGGCAATGAGCGTAATGGAAAAGTCCAATTTTTTATTTGAGGTCAATTTAATTTGGTTAATTTCAAGGGTTCTTGAAATTCCCAAAATTAGGGTTTGATCCATTTGACCCCAGATTTGGACCAAACTTTTAGGGCGTGGTTCTAATGAGTATTTAAGAGTGTTAGAATCAAAATTAAAACTTAGTTTAGTCCTAATTAGTCAGGGTAATAATCTTGGATTATTAAAGACTCCCTCACTTAAGAGCATTGTCATCCTCAATACCCCTTAAGTAAAATGAACAAAGCATGAATGAATTTAATATGAGGAAGTACCAGGAATCTCAAATAGCTTTGGGTACATTTATTTCATATCTCACTCCTCCCAAGTAGATTCTTCTTATGAATGATTCCTCCATTGAATCTTAACCATTGGGATTGAGCGATTTCTCAGCTGCCTTTGATCGTGAGCTAAGATTTTGATTGACTCCTCCACATAGGAAAGATCAGGCTGGAGTGAGACTGCTAAAACTTGAACTAGATGATTTGGATTATGGAGGCACTTCCGCAGGGACAAGATGTGAAATCTAGAATGCATAGACGCAAAAGATCTTCAACAATATAATTAACACATTCTGTTTTCCCATCAGTTTATGGATAAAATGCAGTGCTCATGGCTAGGGTAGTTCCCATGTCCTGATGCACTGCTTGCTAGAACTTTGACATGAATCTGCTATCATGATCAGAAATAATTGATCTCAGGATACAATGGAGTCTGACAATTTCTTTGATGTATAGATTTGCCAATTTTTCCACATAATTAATTTGATGCATTAGGATAAAATGGACTGACTTGGTTAGTCTATTGACTATGACCTAGATAGAATCAGCATTCAACCTTGATTTGGGCAAACCCATGATAAAGTCCACAGAAATATCAAACCATTTTCATTTAGGGATAGCTAGAGGATGAAGAAGTCTTTCGGGCTTTTGATGTTCTTCTTTAACAAGGTTGTAAGCATGACATTTTGTAACAAACTCTACCATGTTCTTTTTCATACCAGGCCACTAGAATGATTTCTTCAAATCCTGATACATTTTAGTAATACTAAGGTAAACCTGATATCCAGAATTATGGCCTTCTATGAGAATCTCCTGGGGCATGGATTTAAGAATCCATAAACAATTTCCCTGATAAATTACTGTCCCACGCAACTGTAATTCTTGATGATAACCACCTTCAATATCTACCTTGAACTTTAAATATTCATCATCTTTAGTTTGTGCTATGGAGACTTCTCGGTGAAATGTGGGTTCCACATTAATGTTAGCTAGCATCGAGCTTAGCATATCTCCACAAACTGAAGTGATTTTTAATTTACAGAATTCTTCTTCTAATGAACTAGAAGCAATCATAGAGGATAAGGTATAATGATGGCTAGGAGCATCGGCAGCCACATTTTATTTACCTGGGTGGTGTTGAATATCTAAATCATAATCACTGATGAGTTCCAACCATCTTCTTTGTTGGCAGTTCAATTCTCACTGAGTGAAGATGTATTTTAGGCTTTGGTGATCAGTGAAAATGGAATATCAAACTCCATATAAGTAGTGACGCCATATTTTACGGCAAAGATTACGGTAGCAAGTTTAAGATCATGTCCAGGGTAGTTATTTTTGTGAGGTTTTTACTGATGAGAGACATACGCAATTACCTTATGCTCTTGCATTAAGACACAACCTAATCCAGATACAGAGGCATCTGTGTAAACCTAATAATTCACTCCTTTATTTGGTAGAATGAGCATGGGAGCTATTGAGAGTGCATCCTTCAGAGCTTGGAATGCTTCCTCACACTCAACACTCCAAATGAATGGCATAACTTTTTGAGTTAATCTAGTAAACAAAGAAGCAATTTGGTAAAAACCTTTAACGAACTTTTTATAGTATCTAGCTAGTCCCAAGAAGTTTTTGATATTAGTTATCGTTCTTGGTTAAGTCCAATCTTGAGCCATGCTGACCTTTTGCTAATCCACTCTAATACCTTGGGCATTAATAACATGACCCAAAAATGCTACTGAGTCAAGCTTGTGGCTACGTCATTCTTTCAATACTGCTCTTAGATGAATTTCATGCTCTTTCTCATTCTTATAATAGATTAAAATATCATCGATAAAGACGTTAACAAATTTGTCCAGGAATGGCTTAAGCACATGCTGCATTAAATCCATGAAAGTTGATGGCACGTTTGTGAGTCCAAACGACATTACAAGGAATTCATAATATATGTATTGAGTTCGGAACGCTGTCTTTTCAATATCCACATCCTTGATACGCAATTGATGGTAACCGGAACACATGTCAATTTTTAAAAACATGTTGGCTCCAGCTAGTTGATCAAACAAATCATCGATCCTGAGTAATGGATACTTATTCTTAATTTTTACTTTGTTGGGTTCTCTATAGTTGTAACAACCCAGATTGTTACTTGGCTCAATTAAGACTAATCTAAGTCTTAATTAAGGTTCTCAGTCACTAATTAAGTAATTTAGAACTCATCTCTAAAACATAGGTCAAACCAGAAGTCAATTGAGTCAAATCAGAAATTCTGGAAAATCCCAAACTCTAGAAAATTAACTTTTTATATAGAGCTCAGATTGAAAATCTGACTTCACCATTGCATTCAGAACACCCAAATTAGCTATGGGTGAAATTTTGGAGGCATTTGGAAGACGTTGGATTTTCGTTGAATATTTTAATAATATTTAAATACCTGAAAAATCAAGTGATTAATACTCGTCGAAATAAAAATCTAACTTCGCCGTTTCGTTCCCCACATCTCAAATAGCTAGGAGTAATTTATTGGAATTTTTCTGAAGTCATTTTATAAGTAAATTTTTGAATTTAAAGAAATCAGATTTTTTATTATTAAATAATATTTATAAAATAGTTTAACTTAACAGTTTCGTTAAGTCCTTTAACTCACCGTCTATTTCTCTCAACGCCGTCCACTGTTGCCGTTTGACCGAGCGATTAAGTCTGAACCGTCTGATCTCTTCGATCATACGGTGGAAGTGCTTCGTCCCCAGGATCCTGCACGCGGCAAGACGAGCGACGCGCGGCACCGTCGATCTCTAGTTGTCGTGCCTGCCGCCTAAAACAATGCGGTCTACCTCCATTAAATTCCAGATTCTACCCCTCTCTGCCCGATTTTCGATTAGCTAGAGCGTCGAAGGGAGTTGAAGCTTCTCACCGTGAACATAATTTTTCATTTGCCGTCCGTCAGGTACTGACCTGTACCCATCTTCTCCGATTTTACACTTCGGCAATCTCCTCTCTAATTGCTTTAATGATTGTAAATGTTTGGACATCATAGTTGTTTGCACTCAAATTCATTTAGATGTTCAATTTCTGGATCAAATAAAGTACTCTCCTTGTACCTTCATTTTATTTCTAACACTCTAAACTCGAATCTGCAATGGTATTTTAAGCAACATGTAATGCATAAATAACATTCGATATTCAAATCAAGCTTCGCATTTTTAATTCAAGCAATCAGATGTTTCAAACTTTGTGCATAATTGGGCATTCAAATTCAAATTCATATATCTCAAATTCGATTTGATATTCTATGCTACGCAACAATAAAAGTATACATTAAGTAATTGAAGATAGTTAGAATTTAGTCGATCGTCAATTAAGGGATCGAATTATATTCGAAAATATCTGCCTTTCAGAAATTTCTTCCACGATTCTAGGGCATGCTATTATCTCCTTTTAACGGCCGTCCATCTTAGGGTTTATAAGTTCCATCGAAAGGTTAGAGTTGTATTGTTCAAATGGCATATGAACCTCGCGATGGAAGCTGGATTCGTCGGCTGAAGCTCTGCCCTAGACGCCTGAAGTCCCGCGAGCTGTCGAAGAAGATGCTCGGCTTTGTCGAACTGCTGGACCGGTTCTTCGTGCACTACGGTCAAGACTCTGGACCGGTCCTCAAAAATCAAGGTGTGGGTCCCACGCCCGTGCCAAATGTCACCACTGTCTTCCACGTCAGCCACCTCTCATCTTCTGCAGAGATGACACGTGTCATCTGGTGGACCTGCCGTACCTGCAGTAGAATTAAAGACTAATATAGATAAAATTTTAGTTAGATAAAAGTTGTGTATTTAGATTTAATGTAATTAATTAAATCCTAAAATTTAAGGCATCAATAACTCAATGATTATAAGTCCAAATATAGCAAATAAATATGCCATTTTGATCAACAGAAAATAAGGAATATTATGGAATTGTCAAAATTTCATTTATAGCCAGATTTAATATAGTGACATTTAGAGTCCCTAAAATTAACCCTAAATGTTACAAAACTTCAATTAATCATAACTTGTCAACCCTTAATCCAAACATACCTAATATGGATCTTAAAGTGATCAGAAAACCCTAAAAAATATTTTAGTAGGGTCAACTTTGCTGTTTGGATTAATTTGAGACTAATTACATTTAGGACCTAACCCTAATTCCTTAATTAGACCTAGAACTTCAATTGACCATAACTTGGTCAATTGAGCTCCAAATTGAATGATCCAAACACCAATTTAGATCAATAAAACCTAATCTACAGAAATCTATAAAAATATTTAGGATCCAATGATTAGATTTTCTAATCACCTCTAATTACCTTAAAAATTTGATTAGTGAATATTAGCAAAATTAATAATCCAATTTGGACAAACTAAGTATCAGAGAACTCATAGAACCATTTAGAATCAATTTGTAAGGTTGGATTAGTTTTTGAGTGATTAATTTTGCTAATCACTCACTAATCACTCTTAACTCTAATTAGGTCTTCACTTAGTCAAATTAAGTTCAAATTGAGCCTACCACATGTCATTGTGATCAGTGGACTATTTGTAAACCATAGCAACTAATTTTGCTTAATTTGGACACTAATCAACAAAGTTAGGATTTTTGACCCATAATTAAGGATCCCTTAATTACCCCTTTAAACCCTAGATCTTGTATTAGCCATAACTTGGCTAATACTTATCGGAATTTAGTAAATTTAGATTCTATGGAAAACTTAGGCAGTAAAGATCAGTAATCTGAATGAAATTTTAACTTTCACTTAGCCAAATTACTAATTTGCCCTTATGAGTCAAATTCACTAATTTGATCTCATATGGCTTAATAATCACCCAAAATTAATTTAGTTGCTATCTAATCTTACATTAGACAGTAAGAAATACTTTTCAAAAGAAAATTTTAGAATTAAAGCCCTAGATCAAAATTTGATCTCTTGAACCCTTAAGTAGGGGCAAAATGGTAATTTTGCCCAAATTTAGGGTTGAGTTTTCTAAAAGCCCTAAAATTATTTTAAATTCATTAGAAACAGTAAATAAAATAATTTCTAGTTATAATTAATCAAGTTCAAGTCTAAATTAGATTTTGATTAAAATCTCAATGTTTGCTCCTTAAGGAAAAATTCCTAAGTCCTAAGTGAGTGTTCTCCTTCTTAATCATTCTTAGACCCATCCTTAGGTCTTATAATATTAGTTAGGATGTGTGTCTTGAGAGATACTCTTAGTAATTAAGAGCCTTAATTCTTAAGATTAGGAATAGATTTTAAGTTAGAATTCATTTGTTGAGTAAATTGGGTTACTCAATAGGTGAAACCTTGAGTTTACTAGTTTCTAGATTTTCTTAGTTTATTAAATGATTATTTGATCTTTAAACCCTAGAATTAAGAATAGAGATCTATCCTAATGAATTGATTTATCATTAGGACTTGCCTTAACTTAATCTATGAGATTTGGGTTATAAACCTTAGATCTTTAGTTATACCTTTGGATTAAGTGATTAGACCCCATCATCTGGAGTCTAATTCTTAATCTTTTCATCTTGATTTGGCTAATCAAGATGAGGTTTGGGGTAAATTAAATTACAAAATTAGGTCGATGATTTATTCATTTTAACCAAATAGTCGTCTTTTGATTAAGTTATAATTAGGACTTGGCCAGTCATAGTTATCTTCAACTAGTATGATTCATGATTCTAAGTTACAGAATATGTAAGAATTGATGATTCTGAAACTTATGTAACTTAGAGCAGATAGAACGAATAAAGTAGATAACAACGGATATCACCTGTATTTTAGATAGAGTCTCTTGCTCACCTTGAATTGATGCTTTGCATACCTTGTTTTGAGCCCCTTACCTTGTACATATATATTGAACATAGGATATTTGAATTTTGAATTGCATACATATCATTCATGATTGATCGATGTTTTCAGTTTTTCAGAAAGTTGTGGATTAACTAGTATGCCTCTCCAATCCTCGAGTTCGGCATAGCACACTGGTTTGTTACTGTCGGTAAGTCTATCCATATCTGGTTGAAATAATTCCCAGGATGGCGAGAAATAGATTTTGCGCTCTTTAATCAGGATTGTACATGGTGAGTACTAGTTGAGAGTAATTTTGGTAAGGTGTAGCTTGATTAGTATACCTCTTCGATCAACTCGTTCAGGGTCGGCAACCTTTCGAGGGTTTAATGTCCGACAGTCTATTGGCCATGCCTAGTCCGAGTGATAGGATGGATAGACTCTTGCCATACTGACTATAGAGTCAGGATTCTGATATGGTTATACTAATTCAAGTACACTTACATTCAGTTCTGTCTTAGCTCATCAGGCTAAGAGTTTTCAGTGATGTTCAGTTCAGAGTTTCTTAGCTTATCAGGCTAAAATTTGTTGAGTATGTTTTCAGTTTGAGTGACTTAGATGATCACTGCAGTTTCCGTTTTTAGTTACTATTTTACTTGCATATTCTGCATTATAGCACTGTTTTACTTACAGCTTTCCTGCACGTGTTTTTATATAGGATGCTAGTTTTACTTACTATTTTCATATAGTCACCTAGGATGTTAGTTATTTTCAGTTTTATACTGTTCAAATTATGTATGTCACCTAGCATATTCTGTTTGATCATAAACATGTTTAGGTTGTACTTTTCTTACAGTTTTGTTTAGTCTTTTGCTTACCTGTCTTTGTTGCAGTTGCTTGGAGGAGGTATGTATTACTTCCTATTTGCTTTCCTGCACGTGTTTTTATATAGGATGCTAGTTTTACTTATTTCTGTTCTTTTGTACGCTTTCTGCACCTATTTTGCTCAGTTCTATTTTTATGGTGATATCTTTTTAACTTAATAAAATTGTTTGCCCTAAAATGTACTTAGACATATTGTCTAACCAGTTTTTCTTTTGTTGGCTGGGGCCCTACCATTATGAAACTGATAATGGTAGGTTCTAAGTTTGTTGGAGCAGCAGATCCAGTAGAGAGCTTGCCTTTGGGAGAGGAGCCCGTTCTTGAAGATTTATAGCTTTAGTTATCTTCCTTTCAGTGAGATTGAGGGTTCCTTTCAGTTCTTTTAAACTTATTAAATGTTATAATAATACAGGTTTAACTTTTCTTTTCAGCTCTTTACTTATTCTGTATTATTGTATTTATACTGTAAGGATGGATGTTATATTTTTATACTTCCGCACTCTGAGTTCTTGTATGATCATTTAGTGATAGTATTTTTGGATGAATGGCAAAGTCCTTAATTAAATTGGATTAGATTGTGTGTCTAATCCAATCTTAAGTGGGGACCTTGTCATTTGGTGACCCCTCCATCGTAATCATGTTAACTTAAGGGTTAACAGGACCACGGCATGGCAGGGCCGCCACAATAGTTGAGCTCCATTGGCACCTCCATGATGATCTAAATTCTCTCCACATCCCAACAATCTCTCACTTGGAGACCTATTGGGATCATCCCTTATTCAATCTTTGATTTTTATTATCTTCTTTCATCCAAGAACGTGGTGTGACTCACCCCCACTCTCTTATCACATGTCGAGGTCAACTAAAGCACAACTTCTCTTCAGTTTCTCCACTGTTACATCTTTTGTAAATATATCAACAGACTTATTCAAAGTGTGAATTTTCTCCAATCCTAGCTAACCTTCTTCCAATTGTGTTCTGATGAAATGGTACCGAAGCTGTACATGCTTTGTCCTGGTATGAAATGTAAAATTATTTGTAATCTGAATCGTGCGCATACTATCATTATAAATCTTCAAATCCTCTTGATTCATGCCCAATTCTACTATAAAGCTCTTCAACCATATTATCTCCTTACTCGCCTTAATGATGGCGATGTACTCAGCCTCATCGGTGGATAGAACAACAATGTCCTGTAGCTTGAAGATCCATCTCACCATTGCACTTCCAAATGTGAACACATATATGATAGTGCTCCTTCAGCTATTAATATCTCCTATAAGATATGAATCTACAAAGCCCTATAGAGTAACATCAGACCTACCAAAGCAAAGTATTGTGTCTGTTGTTCCTTATAAATACTTCAAAATCTACTTGACCATGTCTTAGTGGTGCTTCTCTAGATTTTCCATGAATCTTCTGATCACTCTCACTGCATGTGCAATATCCAGTCTTTTGCAAATCATCATGTACATCAAGCTCCCAACTACTGAAGCATAAGGAACCTTCTTCATGTGTTCCTTTTCCTTGTTAATCTTTAGTATTTGATCTTTTGATAGGCTGAAGTAAATTGTTGGGGGAGTAGTACCCACTGGTTTTCCTTCACTCATGCTGAATTTGTTTAGCACCTTTTCAACGTATTTCTTCTGAGACAACTTCATAATTCATGCACTTCTCTCCCTATTGATTCTCATTCCAATAATTTGCTTGGCCGGACCCAAGTCCTACATGTCAAATTTCATGACATTTGCTCCTTCAGCATCATAATCTACTCCATATCCAATCTTACAATCAACATATCATCCATATATAGTAAGAGTATGATATAGTAATACTTATATTATCTCATAACAATGATCCGCTTAACACCTTTAGTACCCAATTTCTAATATAAATATATTGGATCTCCTATACCATTGCATAGGCACCAACTTTAAGATATAAAGGCTCTTCTTGAGCTTACACATAAGTTCTACTTTACCTTTTACTTGAGCCTAGTTTTGATGACCCCAATATTGAGAATCACTAAACTCAACATTGATACGTCACCACAATATCTAATACTAGATTAGAAGAAAACTAATCCAAATTATTAGATACTGTATTTGGCCAAGGATTTAGAAGAGGGCCTTAAGTTAAGTTGGAAGGAAATATTTATGAAAATGTGTTATATGAAGTACATGTTAAAATATAATACATGTATAGACATGTAATTATGTAATTTAAAAGCAACTGATATGAATACTTATAATTCTAGATATGAAAATTCTAAGTAATTAACATGTGAAACATGAGTACAATTTTCTAATTATTCTAAGTCATTAAATTCTTAAATTTTTTGGCAAAGTTTCTGTTGTATATAGCTAAAGAAACACCTTCAATTTAAACATACAAGTTTTCCATTCCAATGGAAGATATAATTGAAAGAAAAACAACCTAAAACTAACATGAAATCAATCCATTACATAGGATTGTTCAGTTCCTGTTTTAATATAGAGCCAATCCATTACATAGGATTTACTCATTTACAATTCTAATATAAAGTCAATCCGTTACATGGGATTACTTATTTCTAATTCTAAAGTAAAGTCAATTTGTTACATGGGATTACTTATTTATAATTCTAATAGTTTGAAGTGAGAAAACATATATGTAATAATTATCTATCTTAGAGTATGCATAATTCAATTATCACTTATTATATACAAGATGGATAAGGAGAAATTCTCAACTTAGATAATGTAACTATTTTCCAATTCTATATAAAATCTAGTATACTACTAATTCCAATTAACATACAAAGTAAATATGCAACTAATGATTTAGTTAATATTTCATTTCATACATCCATTTACATCCATCCATTCATCACATCTCAAGTATTTAAGTATAACGCTAAGCTCCAACATAAGCATAATGAAAGTAAAGTAAATGGCATTGTTATTACAAACCAATAGTAAACTTAAATGAAAGTAAGAAATTAAAAGCTCACTTACAGAAATTTATAAGCTATATATTTTATTATATTATAAGCGGAAGCAGCTAACTTTTTGCACTTGGTCTAGCTCCACTAGCCTCCAAATGCACCTGATCTATTATATTTTGGTATTTAAATGTGATAGGGCAAAGCCAAGAAATATAAAATATGGTTAGACTAAACAGTCTAAGTATATTTTAAGATTGTGCTAAGTATTTTATTATTTAATTGGATATCACTACTAATTACAACATAAGCACAAGCATGGGTGCAAAAAGGTAAGCATGCTAATGTGGGAAAAGTAAGTAAGGAAAAAGGCAAAGTGTGTTAGAATACTCACAAAGAAGCATTTAAATGTAATTTTAATAATATTCACTGTAATCTATGTAAACTGTAAATAAGTAAAGTACAGTACTAAAACATAATGCATAGTATAGAAATTAAAGGAAGATCTTAGAGAATTAGTCTAAGATTCACATAGTCTAGAACTATGGAAGGTAGCATAGCTAAAAGTTATGATGAGTCTTAACAATCTATAAGATTGAAGAAGATCTCATATGTAATTAATTAAAGTTATATTAGAAAGTACTCAACCTACGGGTAAATACAGAATGAGGCGAGAAGTTAAACACGTTTATTTAACAAGTAAGGGAAAGCAGGGTCAAACCAGTAACACTCACATTCACCCTCTGAGAATGTGAGGTCTCCTTATTACTCCTTATTAGCCAGCCCTTGGCTGATCCAGCAATATTAACCCTTATTATTTTTAATGTAAAAGTTTTATTCATGCACAACATCTTATATGAATGATTCAAATGAATAAGTCTCAAATCTAAGCAAGCATTCAAGGAAAATTCAATAATTTCAACTAATTGATATCTAAAGTTATCTAATTTTAATGATCTACTTAATGATTGAAGCTAATTGAACTCCTCATTGACTTTGAGATATTGATCTCAACTCAATTGAAAATAGTAATTGGGGTTTAAAAAATAATTGTTTCAATTCATTTATTATGATATAACAAAATAATTTATAAGTATAATCAATCCAAATAGAAGCTAGTTCTGTTCTAGCCCTAAACTATAAGATTCAATCATGATAATTAAATCAAGGTTTAGGTGACTAGTAAGAAAGATTGAGATTAAAAAATCATCAAACTTAAGGAATTAGAAGTTAAGGTTTAATCTACTAAAGTTCACTAGCTAGGTTATAGTTTGAAGATTTTATCAAACTAAGTACTAATCTAGCTAAGTTATAATAAAATGGAAGGCTTAAAGTAAATAAATGATGGAATTTAAGAACTATAAGTTCTAGGTATTCTAATAGTTAATATTTAAGGAAAATTAGTAGGATTCTTAAATTACCTTAAGTGAGTTAGAATTTCTATTACTAACTCTTAAAGGATACAAGAGAAGTCTTTCAAATTTGTAATGAATAAACTAGGCTCTAATATAGTTGTTAAATGCTAGTCTTAGTTTATTTAATAATCTATAATTACCAAGATAATAAGACTAATTACTCTTAATGGATGTAACTAATAAATCTAAGGATCAACTATAATTCATATTGTAAATCAATCCTACAGTTTCTACCTTAGGATTGAAAGGTGAATTAAGCAAAATTATAATTGATTCACATATCTAGAAAATGAGAACTAAGCTCAAACTAAAAGTAATATAATTTAACATAGGGAATAATAAATGTGACATATTAGCTATCCTAGGATTTTATAAAACCTAAAATAAGCTATCTAGAAAATTAAGATTCATCATAATAACACTAATTAAGAGTCCAAAGCCTAGAATCACAATTTATTGTCCTATGGAAATGCTATACATATATTTGAAATATTTATATCACAAGGAGAAAAATGATACTAAATAGGTTAATTATGGATAACATTTGAAATTTAAGGTTTCCAGGACTCCTAATTAGGGTTAAGAAGTGATTAAGAAAATTAGGATTCAAATATTAGATTTGATTTCATATTATTGTTCCTCACATTTTTGTAAGTGAAAAAGACTATTTGGTCATTTAATTTGGATATTAAATGATCAAATTAAGTCACATGAAATGATGGAATTAATTTACAATTAATTAATTAATCTTAAATCTTGACTAATTAAAATATTTATCAAAATAGAAATTAAATTGCATATTATTAATCTACTCATTTTTGTGATCAAAATGGTATATGATATTGTATTGTTTGGATAAATATTTTGCAATTTACAAGTGAAATGAATTTCATATCAATTAATAAAATCCTATGATTTAATTAATTATTTTCAGCAATCAAATTAATATACTGTTAATGTTTAATTAACTTTTGTTTTTATTTGACAGTGGAGCGTATACGGGCTTGCCACATATTTGAGGGAATATTAAAGAGGCGCGGTTTGAACATAAGTCGAACCGACCAATTTGATTCCTGAAACTCGACACCTCTTCTCCTTCTTCGCACGCCTCATCTGCACCAAGCTGAAGTTAGGGCATCAAGGATTAAGCTGATTTCGATACTTGAGAAGATGATCGACTCTAGGATATGAAGCTACTGATAAGACCCTCAATCGGATCTTTGAAATCTCCTATCAAAGTGTCCAAAATCTATATATAATAAGCCCTAATTCAATGCATCCTTACGGAATTAATGGTAATTTACACGAAACTAAATGCAGTGAAACGATTTGAACTTGACAGGGATAAATTGAGTTCGATAACAGTATTGATATATAAATAAATTTGTATTAAGATATGGATTTAGCAATTTAAATAATGTATGCTATTACTGAAGAAGGATGCCACTTAAATCAAATTAAAGGAATTTCAAATTTTGCTCTCAACAGATTCAGTAGATCTAGAATCAATGCGATGATAAACGAATTGAAATTTAAAGTAGGATAAGGAGATATTGGCATACCTAGACTGCTTTGCCACTTGCAATTTCGTCGACTATCCAAATGAAGATCGCGGCAAAGGAGCTTCAAAGGATCTTCGACTAACCTTCAGAAATCCGAAGGAGATTGGCGAACATAAAAAAAATGAAATCCCTAAGTCTGAGCTGCCTTTGAGGAGAGGATAGAAGGGCGTACATCCTTTCCTCTGCTCATGGTAGAGCACAATCGCCTGAGGAATGGAGGAGGCGTATAGGAGGTGATCCTGGCCGTTGGATAAAGATGCAGATCCAACGGCTAGGTCTAACCAATAACCTTGGTCGTTAGATCAACTTAAGAAGGGCGCAACGGCTAGGATCACTTCGATCCACCGCTTGGTGCACAAGGACTCGTAGTGGATTCTTGCAAAATGACTGGTGAGGGTGGTCATTTTAAAAACTTTAATTAATATTTATAATAATTAACTTAAATACTTTATTTATAAATAAATACACACATTTTAATACTCAAAATTAAATAACAAAACGCACTCCAAAAAATCTCAAAATTCTCCCTTACCTAATTGAGGTGTGGGGAACTCAAAAATGAAATTGGATTTTTGATCGGATGTCAATTTAATTATCTTAATGTTCTGGGTATTAAAAATATTATTAAAATATTTGGGGAAAATTCGACAATTTCCAAACACTTCCAAAATACCACCCCAAGTTAATTTGGGTGTGGTGAGTCCAATGATGGACTCCATTTTTTATTCTGGGGTCTAATTAAATTAGGCATTCTCAGAATTATCAAAAAACCAGGAAACATTAAAAATTATCAAACGATCTCCAAATAATATGAAAATTGAAATGGGAGCTTTTAATACTATTATAAGACTAATAGAAAAGGATTAGAATCAATTAGGTCATGAATTGACAGGTAATAATGCTAGGGTTATTACACTTGTACCCTTATGGTTTTTGTATGTACAATTCATCTTCTAACTCTCTATTAAGAAATGCAGTATTTACATCCATTTGCTCCAAGTGCAAATCTTCAACTACAATGATATTCAGCACTATTTTGACGGTAGTCATCTTTATAAGTGGAGCAAATATCTCATTATACTCAACTCCTTGTTCCTACCAAGTGCCCTTTACTACATGACTTTCCTTGTAGCATTTTCTTCCATCTGGTTCTTCATTTAGTCGGCAAACCCACTTATTATAAATGGCCTTCTATCAAGCTGGTAATGCTACCAACTCCCATCTCCTTTTTGACATGAGTGATATTATTTCATTATTCATGGTAGCCTCCCACTTGATAGAATCATTCACTTGACAAGCCTCTTCAAATCTTTCTAGTTCACTACTATTATTAGCAATATATAAAATAAATAAGGAGAGTACTTTTGTGGTGGTTTAGTGACTCTTGCAGATCTTAACAACATTGGTGTTTGTGGTTCAATCTGTCTAACACCCTCCTAAATATCTTTCTATACATACTCCTCTGGCTAAATGATGCCATCAACGTTAATGTGTTGGGGCTCAGTATCCAAAGCAACCTTGGAATCAGTCTAGACTCCAAAATAGTCCTTATACATCTCATTTTCAATAAAAGTGACATATTTTTGATAATCTTTAGGTTCTAATTGTCTAAGAACCTATAGCCCAACTCGCACGTGCCATATCCAATAAATGTTTACTTGATGGCCTTTGCATTAAGCTTTCTCCTGGATCTTGCATCCATATACACATATCATGAACAACTAAATATCTTGAGGTGGTTTAGTTTTACCTTCTTTCCACTCTAAGCCTCCTTGAGAATTCTTTCATTTTGGGGTACAGAAAGTCCTCAATTGATCAAGTATACTGCTGCATCAATAGCGTCAGCCTAGAACTTCTTTAGGAGACCTACATGCTGTCTCATGCTCCTGTCTTATTATGTGATCATTATATCCATCCATTCTGTAACATTATTTTGTTGTGGTGTTCTTGGAACTGTAAATTTCCTCTTGATTCCTCTCAAGACATAGAACTTCTTGAACCCTTTGTCATAATACTCACCTCCATTATCGGATCTAAAGCATTTAACATTCAACCATGTCTCATTTTCAGCCAAAGCATGCCATTTCCTAAACACATCAAATACATAATATTTTTACTTTATAAAATAAACTCATACCTTCCTTGTATGATCATATATGAAGGTAATAAAGTATGTGACTCCACCTATGGAAGAGGTAGGAGATGCCCCCAAACATCTGTATGCACTAACTCAAGCTTCCTACTTCTTATTTTCCTTCCAACTTTAGAGAATGTAACCCTTTTTTGCTTGCCCATTACACAATCTTCACAAAAATCAAGTTCACTAACTTTAGTTATGGAAGGCTTCCCCATGACTGTAGGGATTTTAAAACCCTCTTGCACATATGGCTAAGCCTTCAGTGTTATAGACCCCCATTTATTTTTCCTGCAGTAGCAATAATATCATACACTTTATTGATCAAGTAAAGTGTAACTTCCATGTTACCTCGTACAATAATAAGTGCACCTTTGGTGACTTTCCACAAGTCCCCTACAAATCTTGTACTATAGCCCTCCCTAGCTAGCTAGCTAACTAAAACAAGGTTCCTCCTTAGAAATGGCATATGCCTAACTTCTCTTAACTTAAACACTACACCACTTAGTAGTTGGATGTTCATTTCATGTTTACCTATAATTTTGCATGCCTTGTCATCTCCTAGATACACCTTCCCCAAGTCACCATTGGTGTGATTCTTGAAGGCACCTCTCATAGGAGTAGGATGTAAGGATGCATCCGAGTCCACTACCAAGGACTCTGTACTAACAAACAATATGATCAATGTATCTTGATCCTCTTCTACTGAATCATAAATAGTGGGGCTCATATTCTTGCTCCCACCACTCATCTTTTTTAGAATATGAAAGTCTTTCTTGAAGTCTCCAACCATTCCACAATTCTAGCAATATGACTTTTCTTGCCTGGGTCTTGAGTTTCCTCACCTTGACTTAGACTTGTATCAATTGTGTCTTTGGTCTACATTTTTTCCTCGACTCTTTGCATTCAACACTAAAGTAGATGCCTCCTAATGGGATCTTTTTTGCACATCTTTATTAAGCTTTAGTTTGATAATGTCATCAAACTTCAATGACGCATTTCCTGATGAGTTACTAATGGCTATCACTAGATCATCCCAACTGTCCGACAATGAAGAGAAGAACAACAAAGTTTGAACCTTATCATCAAACTTGATGCCCACTAAACTCAACTGACTTGTCACAGTGTTGAACCCATTCAAATCTTTTGTCAATAAGCATATGTCCATCATCTTCATATTGAATAATCATTTTATCAGAAAAACATTGATAGAAGCTGAAGTCTTCTCATATATTCTTGTCAGAGAAGCCATGAGATATATGATTATTTTCACATTTACAATGTTAAATGCAATAAAAGAAGACAATGAAAAATGAATCAAACCCAACACAATTATATCAAGAACTTCCATATCTTCATTAACGTACTGATTGATTTCTTGTCCTCTCCATTGATTGGTAAATACATCTTTTGGTAGAGCAAATCTTCTATTTACATCTTTCAAAGGAAAAAGTGTCATTAAACTTTTCTATTTTATGTCTCATTTTGTCAACTGTTGCTCCCACTCAAACAGTAAACCCTAGAATAACAATCTCATTGATACTAATTATTAGAACATGTGCATAAGTGATAGGAATGGGTTTCTGTTGATGGTTACCAAGCAATAATCAAAATATCCAAGCACAAAAGAGAATAAAACCACAACACAATCACATCATAAACTCCAAGCATCCAAATATAAGAAATTTTACATGAAAAACTTGATGACGAGAAAAACCACAGAGCCACACCTCATAAAAATTTTCATTATGAACAAGATGATGATAAAGTTATAGAGAGCTTCACCTTCACAAGAATAGACATAACTATTCAATCAACTTCTTCTCCTTTAGAAATTTTTTGCTCTCACTCTAGGTTGAAGATGACCAATAACAACCATTACCTAATTTAAGGTTAATTTTTCCTTTTCAACTCTTAGAAAATATTCCAACATGTTCCCTTATATACCTAGGCTTCATTTGAACTCCAAAATATCCAAATTCCCCAAAATAATTATGGTAATGCCTAGATCTGAAGCAGATCTCTAGTGGGCGTTATAGCTCATGGTAGCTCCCTAGTTTAGTTCAATGGGGTGACACAGCGAGCTATGGTGCCCATGCTCAAACCGATGCGACACCTAGCCCTCTACAATAAATTCTGTTGGGTGCACCGAGGCGCGCTGAAGCGCCCAAAATTCCCTTGATTAGTCCTTAAACACCACAGGACCTCTCGGAAGCCCACTAAAGCACCATTTGCACCACCACAATGATCTAAATGGTCTCCATATCCCAACATTAGCGGCCTCTCCTCCCCTTATTTACCCATTATTGAACGTTATAGGTCATCCACCAGCCTCAGCTTGATAAGGTTTTTCTCTCCTAGCCTCCACCTTTTGAAAATCTTCCTTTTCAGTTGTCCAATAAGAAAAAAAATCCCTCAATCTTTTCTTTGTCCCATCTTCTAATGAAGTGTGATAACTCAGAGTTATTACCCTGCTTAATTAGCCATAAACCTCTTCCATTAGTATTTAAATGTCATTAAAATCAAACCCCAAAGTCTTAGTTTGATTTGTAGATCAACCAGGTCACTCAATAATTTTGGTTAAATTATTTAATTAAGAAACTAAAATAATTATTTTAACCTCAGATTGAAAACTTGATCATATTTTTTTATTCCTAACACACAAATTAGCTAAGGGTTAATTTTTGGTATTTTTCGGAGTTCGTTTGGTCAAATTAGGAATCTCAAATTTTGAAATTAATTAAATATTAATTAGTTATTATCTAATGGCTCCCTAACTACTTTAATTGCCGCTCTCCCTCTCCTCCAAACTGCGCAGTCCCGGTCATCAAGACCATCGTGTGGTTCGACTTCGTAGATCGAACAGCCCGTGTTGCTTTGGCCACCCGACTCGGGCCCAGCCATTGAATCAGAGTCTAGATCTAATGATAGAGCCTTTAAATGCAAATAATGTTGTTCAATTTTATAAATCGTAAAGTTCAAACCTTATAAATATTTATGAAAACAAGGGTTTAATTCTTTTCTATCAATACTTACCTAGTTCTTGCAAACTTATATACCATTTAGACCAAAAATCATGAGGATCATTAATCTGCAATAATATTTTACTTTATATGGATGGTTTTCTCAATTTTTCTTAATTATCCAAATGCATGAATAGTTAATATTAAGGTGTGTGCTTAGTCAAACTGTAAGTTTAAGGTCTCTATTTCTTCATATAATAGAGGAGAATGTATTTATGAAATTAAAAATATTTTTTTATGAATTTGATTGTGCTAATCTTTCCTTAATTACCTAAAGACTTAATTAGTGAATATAATTAAGTGCCTATGGACCCATTTAACATCAAGGAACCTAAGGATAACTTAATTTTTTAATTTTGGACATCAAATTTATTAATTATTCTTAATGAGCTCAAAATCTTAATTTACTAATTATCATTTAACTTTGTTCTTGAATCCAATTTCACATATTAGAACTTAGAAGCTCTTAAAAGAAATGGATTAATTAAGATGATTATGATAACCTTCAAAGTTTGGTTATTTCTTCCAAGATCAGTAACTTAACATGCTTAAGTTACTTAGTAACCCAAATAAAAGGTATTGATTATTCAAGCAGCCAAATTCCAACTTTAAGGACTTATTTTATGGAATAAAATACTAACTCCTAGAAACAACTTAAGGAAGGTTTACATTCTTGATTTGCCATTTAAATACAGCTAGTATACCATCTTTTGTAGATGATCTTGCATTAATTGATACTCACTATGATTTATAATTCAATCTTAGGATCTTGCATTTTGGTTCTTAAACATAATTAAGAATTGGTAGAAATCCTTAAAGAATAACATTGAATCAATTGGTTGAATAACTTATAGTTAGATTAATTTATTGAGGTAGGACACCTTATATGAAATACTTTGAGGTAGAACCTTAGATTCATCATGTGAACCTTAAGAACTGAACCAATTCTTGCGATAACATTAATCCAATGGAAACTAGACTTGTAATTACATTCTTGTGGTAGTAAGTCTAATTGAAGAACTTGAATGCTATTACCTTGGAGCTTAGAGTTAACCAATTGCCTATGAGTATAGCTCTTGTAACTTTGAAAATCCTTAGATATTAAATAGTTTGTTTAGAACTAAACCTAAATATAATATTAATATTATCATATGGGAATGTAGTACATAACTATAATATAACTCTTATTTTTAGTTTGTTTAGGGATTGGTTGATTCATCTTGTAAGAAACTATAAACAACTCGATGGTTGTTACATTGTTTTAGACATCCAAATTAAGCTAAAACCATCGCAGTAGACTCCTAATTGCATTAGGAGCCTGCACCTGAAATTTAGTATGATTTGGAGATTATTCATTTTCGATGCGTATTTTGAGCCAATTTGAATATCCAAGAAATTAACTAATTTGACCTCCAAATCAAAATTGAAGTTCGCATTGAACTCCTCATCCCCAAAATAGGTAGAAATAATATTTTGGATATTTTTAGAATTCGTCAAATTTTCTAAATATTTTAATATTATTTTAATGCTCAAAAACATAAGATAATTAAACTGATCTCCGATTCAAAATCCAACTTCATTTTTGAGTTTCTCACCCTTCTTTTAGCAAAGGGTGAATTTTTGGGATTTTTTGGAGCTCGTTTATTTGCCAAATTTTAATTAATTAGAAATTGTATAAATTATTAAAATATTTTTAAATAAATTGATTTATTTAATTACCTTCCTAACCCTAACGATGCATTTCAGCCTTGTGGGTCGGATCCAAGATGTTTGTCGCCCAATCGGATTGATCAAATGGCTACGGTCATTCTGTTGTACGTCCCTGCAGTCTTACTATCGTACGAGTGCAAAGACCGCATGGATGCCGTGCTACGATCGATTACCGAGCACATTACCTGTGGCCTCCAACCCCCTTTACCATGCTTCGAGTTGCCTTTGGTGTTGTCCTAATCACTAAGGTAATGAAAGAGTTTGAGCGGCCGTGCGGAGAATTCAATCAAGCCCTAACCCTAATCGGCAAGCAAGCAGAGGTACCTTCACTCTCTTTTATTTTACTTGGCTTTTCTAATAATTAAACTCTCATTTAGAAATTAACTAACTCTGTGAATAATTGTAGAGCTCCAATCGAGCTTGATCGAGCTCAGTTGGAGCCCGTTTTCGATGGTAAGCTGCCGTGGGTAGCAGTGACACTGAGGGTCCCATAGCGTTGAATTAAGGCATCACCTTTTTTAATGCTAGAGGTGGCCTTCGGTGATGTGCAATGTGTCAATTGAATGGTCTCCCTAAGACTCTTCAATAAACATGTAATTCGGCCACGGGCGACCACCGGAGCAAGGGCAATTTCGATGCCTTAGCTCTCACTGTCCATGTTTCGCCAATTCGGCCATCGCTAACCTAAGTAGCACGGCCCGTGGGCCTGGCCAGGCCCACTCTTGCCCTAGAATTTGTTGATGGGCCCGCCGTTGTGGCCCGCGTGCGGGGCCGAAGGCTTGTGCGCACCTGTTCGACAAGCACCAATGCGTGTGTGTAGGGAATCAATGGCATTGGGAAGTTAGGTTTAATTAAACCTTAGTTTAATTAACTTGAATTTAATAATGTAAATAACTTTAAGAACAATTATCTAAATTTAGCAATATTATATGTCATTTTGACAAGAAAAATATGTAGAACAGTAATATCATATTAGAGTTCTAGTTTGAGGATTAATTTTGCTAATCATTTTTTTAATTAGTTTATTAAATAATTAATTAACCTAAATTTTCAAACAATGTAACTTAACTAATTTTTGTTCAAATTGGATGATCCAATAGTCCATTTCGATCATGAAAATGTGTAGAGCAATAATAAGATGTCAAATATCTAGTTTGACATCTAATTTTTCTAATGACCTTTTAAGTGTCATTAAGAGTCATTAAAACCATGATTAACCATTTGATGTCCGATTTAACCTTACTTGGTGTCATTTTACTCGTTATGTATATGCTTACATGATTTTGACATCAAATAAAAAATGTTAGTTTTTTGACCATTGAATAAAATAATATTAAATTCCCAAAATTGAGATTTTGCATGTTTAGGCCTTCTAAAGGCTATGACACTTTAGAAAATATAATTTAAGTCATGTAGCAATTTTAGATGACATTTTGAGTTGAAAAATAACTAGAATATCCTAGTCTATACTTGGTACTAATAAATCTATTATAGAGCCTCAACATAGAGATGAAGTGTTCTGCTTGATTTTAGTACTTAGAGGTTGTAGTAGATCCTAAACCATAACTTGATTATGATTTAGTCATTCTTCCTCAAGATTAGGTTATTCATTTGTAGGAACCTTAAGAGGCTAGCTAAATCCTATCCTATTTCCTTACACTATAAGTATATGCTTGACCCTAGCTACCCTATTTAGTGGATTGGTTCTATTGTAGTGAGTCTGATCTCTTAGTTGGCTCTAAAATTTCTTAAGTGCTGTGAAGTAAGCCTAGAAGTAGCATTTAGAATACCACCACATAAAACTTCATTTAATAGGAGCACATCATTGTCAAATAACTAGATTAGAGTAATTATTGATTAGGATCTTCTAACATTAAGATTCCTTATTAGGCTATAAATCCTCATGATAACCTCCCAACTAAGGATCCTAACCACTAGTCTAAGTCCTATAACTTGATGAGATTAGGAAGCTAATGTTGAGTTAAGCTCCCAATTCAATATAGATCAATAATTATACTTTCAATGCCATTTAGGTAACTTTAAATGAATCTTAACTTGGAGGATAGTGAATTTTAGATCATCTTAGATCTTGTGAGCTCCTTAGAATATTATTAAGTAATTCTTCATTTAGCCGTTGTACCTACAAGATGACTTAGATGATAACTTAAATGGAGACTTCTTATGAAGTCTAGTGCCTTCTAATTAGACTTAAGGAGTTATCTAAGTAACTAAGTGTAACCTACTTAGGATTATATGAGTAGTCATAACATGCTAAGTCTAACACTTGGAGATTAATCTAAGTAATTAAGTAAGACCTTCTTTGAGAAATGTAGTTAGTCATCCTTAGTGTAAAACTAAGATCCATTTAAAAATGCTATATGGCCAAGATAAGATTAGAAGAGAACTCAATAATAAGAATGATAGAATTATAAGTGAATTAGCATCTAATTTAGAGCCAAGATGCTATAATCTTTTAAGTGGAAGCCATCAATATGATAACTAGAACTTAGTGTCCATATTTCTTAGACTTAGACTCCCTTAGAATGACTTAGTGATTGGAGTTAAGACTAGATATTGCCTTAAGTGTTAAAAGGCTTAGAAATCCTATAAGTGCTTAATATTAGAGCTAAACTTTAGATATTCGTAATTATAATACTAAGGTTTGGAACCTTAGAATTAAGAGGAGAACCTTAAGATTAGATAATGCTAACTTAAGCAATATCAACCCTTAAATCTTTCCACATTAATCTTGTAGTCTCGTAGAACCCTTAAGGCTAGGATTAGATTAGAATTATCCTACTAATACCATAGCTAAGGCTAAGATTACTTAATTGATTAGACAGAGCAACCTTCATAAGCATAGAACCTTAATATGCTTATGAAATATAATAATTAGAGAATAGTATTAAATGTGATGCTTAAATGTGATAGTTCTTAGAAGCCCTTCAACCTAAATAATGAGGTGCTAGTTCAAGGGTTAAAGAATATTGTAGTTAGACCTTCAGTAATCTAAGTCATAAAAACCTAGTAACTTAAGTAGTGTAATAGTGAAACCTTTAGCATCTAAGCTAGAGTTTCCCTATAAAATAAAAGTGTTAATTGATAGTTTAGATGATTATAATGTTAGAAATAGGATTGGATGCTTATTTGTAGCAACTCAATTATATCTATAAATTATTTTATCACATCAAAAAGACCTTAATCAAATAATTACTTTCAAAAATCATTTAATTACATATTACTATGTATCAATTGATGGAGATATTTGATGAATCTCTAATCCAACTGAGGATCTTGATTAGCTCCCATCATAAAATAGATAACTAAAGTAAATTTCATTAGATATCACATTATTTACAATTAGCTTTGAAACATCCTTGAATGATGTAATGCATTGAGACTAAAACCTTGAATACATTCATATAAATAATGTGAATAAAATAAACTTATAATCTTTTCTTGGGGTTTTATATGGTAGAATATGCTAGGGCAAGCAACAGTGTAATAAGGAGATCTCACATATCCTAGATGAGGAATGTGAGTGTTATGGGAGACCCCGCTTTACTTACTTAGTTAAGCAGATGTGCTTAACTCCTCATTTGTTTCTACGCTCACATAACAAGACTTGCAATATAAATAACTTAATATATTACAGTCCTTTATTATTGTTCTTACTTTTCTCACATTCCTGTGATTGATGATGCTTTATCATAATCTCATAACTATATTTACTCAATTTCTTATGACCATTTTTACTTTAACTTTAATCCTTTATGACTAGAATTTACTTTACTTACATATATTACAGGTTCACTTGTATTTACAGCTCCTTTTCTTACTTACTTACTTGTAGTGTATGTTATTATTACTTACATTTATGATAACACTGCTTTCACTTATCTTACTTAGCATATGTCTATTTGTACATATTTCTTTACTACTTTTATTGCACATTTGTTAGTATAGTTGTACCTATTTTCCTTACTTATATATATGATGCAGATTGTACTAGTTTTTCCTCTTTTTACTGCTTTTATAACCTTTTTTATTATTGATTATAGTCACTTACTTTACTTTACTATACTCCATTTACTTTCCTTTTTACTGTATTGAGCTTAACTTAAATAATAATTGTAAATGTTTAAATGTGATATCCACTTAACTTATAAATAGATTAGTTTCCCTAAAATATACTTAGACATTTTAAGTCTAATTATTTATTTTTATTTTATTGGCTATGTCCTATGGTATTAAATACCAAATAGTAGATCAAGAGCTTAAAGTGAATCTTATATCTGAGGTAGATCAGATCTAGTAATTGCAGCTTTGAAGACTTTTATTTTTGCTATATCCTTCTTAACTTTATACATTCCATGAGGATGAGTGTCATTACATCTAAATGTTTGCATAACTTTAATAATTAAGTATGAATATTTTTCTTTACTATTATGTGTTGTATTTTTAGTTTCTTTTCTGGATGGCTGAAATATCTTATATTACTTAGTATTATACATCTAGTTTTTCTCTTTAGAGACCCTTAGCTCCTCGTAGTGCTTAATAGTGGGTTAAGACTCACTAACTTAGTATTAAGTACTATAGTAACACATAATATTGGATGGCTTCCTAATTCAATATTAGGGTCATTACAGGAGTGATATAGTTACTGTCTTATCTTAAACATTTAGATACATGTGATTCCTATCAGGGACAAACATCCCAATACTACAGTGTGTATGAGTTAGGATTTAGGCACCTTAGTTTTGAGAACAAATTGTAAAATGATTAAGTCTCCTATCTTTATACGTAAGGATAAGTGTAGAAAAATAACTAAAGTATCCAAATTTACCTTACTTAGAACATATCAGTTATAAATGTACTCTTATTATATGATGAATTAGGTTAGCATCATTGTATGACTTTAAAACCAGTAGAATTAAGACTAAGTCTGAGTTTGAGTAAAGAGAATATCCATGTGAAATAGATCTTCAAATAAGTTATCATCTTAAGGTATATAATATGTGATGACGGGATAGATAGATAAATAACAAAAGGGTTGTGCTTTCTACTTTTTTGATTTAATTATTCAATCACTTCTGTATATTGCATAATATCAATCGCATAAAGCATAACATATCATTAGCGTTGCGATACGTAGCACACCTAGGGTCTGTTAGCAGTGCATTTCGGAGCATTTATAGGATCTAGATGCAACAAAAATCAAAGTTATATGTATATATGGCATATTATGTAGCATTATCAAATGCATGTTTAGTTGGCATACATTACAATTCAGTTTTATATTCACTTTATAATTTTACTTTAAGTACCGTATTTTTATCACATTTATTTTAAGTTCCAGTATTATTTATTTTCTATTTTGAAATCGTATTTACAGTACAGCTTTATTCTTAGTTTATTTATTTGATTTCTATTTTACCACTTATTTGTTATTTTGCTGAACAATATCCCTAAGATATTAAGAAAATATAGCAAGCAGCCTAAAATGTACTTAGACTCATTATCTTACATAAGATTTTTCTTTTTTTAACTGGGGCTCTGGCATGTGAATTTTACATGTCAGGCTTAGAGCAGTTTGATGAGCCTTCTTGTGAGAAGATCTTGGAGCTTCGGGAAGAGATGGATGAGCAACCGCTATTGGAGTGATGATTTTTAGTACTTAGATTGTCTTATTTCTGCTGGTGAGATGAGCAAACTATTTTATTTGAACATTTAAATTCTAATTTTTAATAATTAAATTTGAATGCATTTTTACTTTTCTTTTCTGAAATGATTGTTTACTTATCTACTGTGATGAATGATATGGATGAATGCTTAAGCTTTTGTACTTTGATTTCATACTATATTGTAATTAGTATTGTGAGGTGATTGCTATTATACTTCATATCCATTGGATATTCCATAAATTATCATGCCGCAAATGCAGAGGGGTAAGCTGCCTAATACTTAAGATAAAGAGATTATATTTATCGTAAGAATTAGTCTCAGTTGCTGCATTATTTAGAGATAACTCATTTGAGCCTAATTAATTTAGCATGAGTGATGAATTGATGACGGGTTAGGGTGGGTTATCTCAAGTTAATGTTCTGGGTTATTGGTCGGTGAATAGACTAGGGTATTACAATTGGTATCAGAGAAAATCATAAGATGTTGGATAAGAAGAGTGTTCCTATCTACCTAATGATTTATTCTCCTAAATAATTATGATCACAACTACTAAGTATAAGAACACATCATCCATAACTCACCAAGTCTTATCTCAAAAATGAAAATAAAGATATCTGAACTAATGACACTTTAGGACTTGAATGAACTTAAAGATAAAACACATTTAAATGTTAAGATAAAATTTGAAACCTGATTATAACAAATTATACTTTATGGGAATGGAAAATTACAATAGATTCTATTACTACCTTAAATTATTCAATGACTTTTGGACCAATAATTTTTCCAAACAGAAAGATATATGGCAAACCATTAGTGGAGTGTCTCCTGTTGGCTTAGAGGTGCTCGACTAGATCTTATCTTACCCCATGTTCAAAGGATCTAGTTTACCAACCCTTACTCGGGAGTGGTTAGATCATGTGAATATCGTGTTCCGTGAGACGGTCTGTCCAGATGATTATCACCTCCAAATCTTATGTGTGCTACTATACGAAGAAGCCAAAGATGGTGGGTTAGGACATCTAAAAAACTATGAAGGAAGCGTAAGAGAAAATGTGTTGTCACCTATAATAACTTCCATGCGACTTTTCTAACAGAATACTATAGTTGATTATGATATCTTTACTTAATAGCTATGTCCTTCACTTGCATTCTCTTGCTTTTCAATCCATCTACATTATGTAATTCCTCATTTAAATGCATTAATGGGAAGAAATTTCATGATTTATCTTCATATTCTTATGCTTTTATTTTCTAATCATGAATCCTGGTTCTTTGTAAATGACTACCCCAATCAAGAACATTTCTTCTTCTAACAGATCAGAAGATGTGAGCTCTCTAGTTGGCTTGGTGATAGCCTTGACTGAAAGTTAGGCTAATTAGGCTCAGGAAGCTCAGAGAATTCTTGCTACCCAACAATGTCCTGTTATCAAAATAGCAGCCCCATCTACGCCTTACTTCTCAGCAGATGGCATTCTTCATAAATTTCTTAGATTGATGACACCTACCTTCAATGGGGCTCTGAACCCCATGGAAATTATCATCTAGTTGAAGCTAGTGAAGAAGAACTTGATATGTATTAAGTGTACGATTTCAAAAACTATTCATTTGACCACTCACTCATTCTTAGATAAAGTAGAGTATTAGTTTTAAAATGAGAGCAATGCTAAGTTTGTTGAATACAAAGTAGAAGACATTCCATGGGAATCATTCCTTGAAGCATTCAAGAAGGCATTCATCCCTCAATCAGCACAAAATATATTAGAGGATGAACTACTCCAGCTCACTCAAGGAGAAAAGTTCATCTTTGATTATGAAATGAATTCCATTGTCTGTCCAGGTTCACTCCATATTTTGTGAGATCAGAAGTGGCCCGGTGTAACTATTTCATGAAGGGACTCAGAGACTCCATTAAGGGACATATAGTGTCCCATCATTTCAAAGAATTCACTGAACTTGTGAATGTTACCCGCATTCAAGAGCACTTCCAATCCCAGATGGACAATAAATAGAAAACTCATTTCATTCTTGCTAGAAAGGAACCCTTCAAGCACCATAGAACAACAAACTTATACCACCTTGAGGCTGAACAACCCCTGGCAGTTACTTTATAATGCAGTTGCCCCATCAAGAGAATTTTTGCTATACTTTTGGCTGACCAGTCCATAGATATTACAGATGCACATCCAAGAAGACAATTGATGGATTTGTTATCACCTGTTCAAAGAGGGATCAAGTCTTCCGCCCTAATCCACTGAATAGTCGAGCTGCTTCTCTTGTAATCATGCCACCAATTGCTACTGTTCAGGCATCAAAGAAAGTGTTTGCTCTTGTTCCTATTCAAAACCATCATGGTTGAGCAAATCTGAACCGCTAACTATTCTCTCCTGCTAGAGTATATATGCGTACTCCGACTACTGATTTCGAGGATAATGATGTTTTCTCAGGTATGTTTGTATGAGCATTCAATTATTTTATTTCTCTTATTATAAGTAAAATCCTGTAATCATATGTATAGGCAGTTTAAACATTAATGGCAAAGCCTGCAATATTTGATTTGACACTGGAGTGAGTCATTTGTTCATATCTAAAAACTGGGTAAAATCTTTAAAGCAACCATATTATTGGTTAGCTAAGTCCTTAAGCATAGGGATACCTTCTGGAACTTGTATGCAAGCTTATCAATTATGTGACTTAGTAATACATATCGGCGAACAAAAGCTCAAAGCTAAGCTAATAGTGCTTCCAATAGCAAATTTTGATGAGATACTAAGGGTGAATAGGCTAAGTTTGCATGCTGCCACTATAAACTATCAGAAGAAAAATATTACTTTAGGCAGTGGAAGTCAAGCAAAATCATTCATCGATAAACTGGTACTCAAGCTTCTCTGATTAACGCTCTGAAGGTAGAAAAGCTCGTCATGAAAGGATGCGACGCGTACTTAGTAACCATGCTGGGTGGAAAAAAATAGAATATTCATATTGGTGAGAATTGTATAGTTAAAGAATTTACTGATGTATTCCCCAAAAACCTACCTGGTTTTCCTCCAGTTTGAGAAGTATAATTTGCAATCGAGTTATTCCAAGAATGCAGCCTATTTCAAAGGTTTCATATTGCGTGGTGCCCAAGGAGCTGTAAGAATTAAACAAGTGGCTTCATGAATTGTTAGAGAATGGTCTCATTAGGACAAGCATATCCCCTTGGGAAGTTTTTCTCCTCTTTGTTAAAAAGAAGGATAGTTTCATGTGTATGTGCATAGACTATTGAAGCTAAATAAGGTAACAATTAAGAATAAGTATCAATTACCACTTATTAATGCCCTATTTTATCAATTGACTTGAGCCAATGTGTTCTCCAAGATTGATCTGCGATTAGGTTACCATCAGCTAAGAAGATGTTGAGAAGATTACATTTAGGAATTGTTATGAACATTACAAATTCTTAGCTGTGTTCTTTGGTCTGGCAAATGCACCATCCATTTTTATGAACTTGATGCAATGAGTTCTAAAGCTCTTCATAGATAAATTTGTAATTGTATTCATTGATAATATTCTTATTTACTCTATGAATGAAGTGGAGCATGATAACCACCTGAGATCTGTGTTAGAAGAATTGTGTAAGCATCAGTTATATGCTAAATATTCCAAGTATGAGTTCTGACTTGATTTTGTATTGTGTAAATTTTTGGGTCACATTTTTAATGCTCAAGGAATCATAGTTGACCAAAAGAAAGTCAATATTGTGCAACAATGGTCTCAACCAAAGATAATGACTAATATTTGAAGTTTTATAAGACTTGCAGGATACTATCCCAAGTTTGTAAAAGGATTTTTTGTAACAACCCGAGTTGTTACTTTAGTCAATTAGGACTAATCTTAGTCTTAAAATTAATCTTAAGTGCTAATTAGGTCATTTGGAGTCAACTACCAAGATCCAATCCAAACCAGAGGTCAAACGGATTAAATCTTTATTTTGAGAATTTCAGGAACCTCGGAAATTGACCTATTTAAATTGACCTCCGATCGAAAAACAGATACCGCCATTACGTTCCTTGACCCCAAATTAGCTTGGGATGAAGTTTTCGTGTCAATCGGAAGTCGTCGAAATTTTGACGAATATTTTAATAATAAAAATATCACGGAAATCGAGGTATCAAATACTCGTCGGATCGAAAATCCGACTACGCCATTGGATTCCTTGACCCCAATTTATTTCGAAAAAATATGTTGAAAATTTTTTTCTGAAAAATGTTAAAAAAAAAAAAAATTTAATAATTAATTAATTAATTAACGGCGCCGTACGATGCCGTTAACTCCGGACCATCCGATCGCACGCGGATCCGACGGCCCTCGGCCGCGATCCGCGTCACGCGATCTGGAGCGATCCGGCCGTTCGCGATCGCCCAGATCCGATGGTCCGGAGGCGTCTTCCTCGCCCTCTCCGCCCGCGTGACACGCGGCGGCCCGTGGCATTTTTTGGCCAATCCGGCCGCATACAGACCTCGGCAAGGTCGCCATCCGGTCTATAAGACCTCGGCCGACCCTTAGGCTCCGAGTTTGCACAAATCGGAGCTCGGATCGAGCCGAAATCAAGCCCCAAAGTCAGCCTTATTTTTCCGCCGATTACCTTCGCCGTCTCGACCTTCAGGTACCCCGATCTCACTCGTTTACCGTTCGATCGTTGCAATAATTGTAGGATAGGTAGATTAGGATGTCATCTTCACATCCACCGTTCCGATCGGGCTCAAACCGACCCGATCGGGCGCACCATACCACGAAGGGGTCGGGGTTCGGTCCGCCGAACCCCCGGAAGACGAACGGTCGCCGCTTCGGGCCGGGCCGGGTCGACCCGCACCCGACCCGCTCGGGTCGGGTCCGCGTCAGCGCGGGTGGGGCCCACCTAGCCACGTGGCCCCATACGGGCCCGCCACGTGTCACGTGGGGCCCACACGCCGAGCCCGCGTCGGTTTGGCTTCGGCCGTGGGGCCCACCAGTGCCCCGTGGCCGCCTCTGGTCCCGCCACGTGGCAGTGGGGCCCACTGCCCGGGTTTACCCACGGCGGTTTGCCTCCCAGTGGGGCCCACAGTGTCATGTGGCAGCCGCTGGCACTGCCACTTGTCAAGTGGGGCCCACAGCCCAGTCACCCGAGCTGAGTCAGCAGCCCGTGGGACACACAGTGCCACGTGGCAGCCTCTAGCAGTGCCACGTGGCAGCCTCTGGCAGTGCCACGTGGCAGGTGGGCCCACTGTCCAGTCACCCAAGTTGAGTCAGCAGCCCGTGGAACCCACAGTGCCACGTGGCAGTCTCTGGCAGTGTCACGTGTCAGTGGGGCCCACTGTCGGTTAATTAAAATTTAATTACTGTTAGTTACTGTTTAACCCTAATTAATTACTATTAGGGGTTAATTAAATTAGGATTAGTACTAATTACTTTTGAACAGTAACCATAATTAGAGATTAATTAAGAATTAATTAACTGTTAATTTAATCCTAAACAGTAATTAGGATAATTAATTACTTTTGAATAGTAAAACATAATTAATTAAATTTAATTTAATATTAACAGATAATTAAGACTAATTAAAAAGTAATTAGCACTAATTACTTTGCTACAGTAAATTAATATAATTAATTTAAAAATCAGAAATTTTATATAAAAACTTTAGGAATAAACAATAAATTAATACAATTTGAATAAATAAATAGTAAAATAATTCAAATTATATTTTTGAATAGTAAATCTTAAAAGTTTAATAACTTTTTATAGGATGATCCAAACATAGCCAATATAGGTCTTAAAATACTCAGAAAAATATTTAGGATCAAATGACGTAATGTAAAATTTCGTTTCGGGTTACTATAACGAGGTAGCATTTTGGGGCCTCTTTAAAACCTCATAACTTTTTACCCGATTATCGAAACATAGTCAATATGGGTCTTAAAATGCCCAGGAGAGTGGCCCCATCACCATGGTAGTATTAGTTTTCCCATTTGGACATCAGGACAAAAAGTCAACTCTAGAATTTAGAGTTGACTTTAGTGAAAAATGACCAAAATGCCCTTGGACTTCAAATGGCCATAACTTGGTCAATTTAACTCCAAATCCAAAAATTCAAGAAGCTACCTAGTTTAGAATTTCAATGTCATCATTTTCACAGAAATAATATTTAGGATTTGAACCCTAAAATATAGGAAAATGACCAAAATGCCCTTAGCCTTATTATAGCCATAACTCGGTCGTTTCTCGTCCAAATTGGACATACTTACTGTCTATCTTCAAGTTAGACAGTAAGGAATTAGCTGGAGAAGAAAAAACTCAGTTTGGACCCCTAAATCAAAAGTTGACTTTTTGACCCTTAAAGTAGGGGCAAAGTAGTCATTTTACCTTAAAATTAGAGATTACTCAACTTTAGTCCTTAATTTAAATCTTAGAATATTATGATTAATAATGTAATCATATTAGTACCATATAAGTAAATAAAACAAGTCATTAAATTGAATTCTAATAATTTTTCCTAAGTCTTAAGCACCCCACCTTAAGGACCTTTCCTGAGACTAGGACTAGATTATAGGTTAGTGTTCATTCATTGGGTAAATTGGGTTACCCTATGAGTGAAACCTTAGTTTTAGTAGTTTCTAGATATTATTTTGTCTTACAACCTATTCTGATTAGTTTATCTTTTAACTTTAGATTTAATATAGGAGATTCATCCTATTAAGTTTGATTACTTAATAGGATTTGCCTTAACTAGTAGATCACTTATAGTATAAAACCTAGAACTTAGGTCTTATCCAGTTTGGATTATGTGATTAAACCTAAAATCTCGTAGTGTTTAATCCATAATCTATAGGTGTAGAAGATCTTGATCAGATCTTAGTTAGAACGTCTAAATTCACAAAATTAGGATGTATGATTTATTTATTTAATTCGTAGTCGTCTATCTGATTGAATTAGATTGGAACCTGATCAGTTCCAATCCTTTTTAACTTATAAGGACGAATTTCTGAATTACACTTGATAGTAAGAAAATGGTGATCCTGAACTTGTGTAATTTGGAATAGTTAGAATGGTTAAGTAGAAAACAAACGATATCACCATGTGTAGTCGAGTCTCTTGCTTACTTGTTATTTGTTGCTACGCATACCTTGTAATTTTTGTGCCTTATATTTTTTTTGAACATATCATATAAGACATTTGATGCATAAATAAAATGTTAGGAAATTATGGAGACTCCTTATGAAAATATTAAAGTAAATAAGTGAAATGATAATAAGGTGATGTGATTGAGCTGCCTCTCAGTGGTTTTCTTTTAATCAGACCGAATGTTGCCCTATCCGTATCGTGCTAGGAGTTGCCCTAGTCGTATTGTGCTAGGATATTTTGGTATGATAGTTGGTGACCTAACCTATCGAGCTAGGAGTAGCCCTAGTCGTATCGTGTTAGGGCCATATATATGACTGTTGTTGGCTTAGTCGTATCGAGCTAGGAGTAGCCCTAGCCGTATCGTGCTAAGATTTTCAGTTTCTTTTAGCGAGCTAGTGTAGCTCTTTTCTGTATGACAGTTGACGTATTATAAATTTATATGCAGTTGTGGTTATTTCAGTATATTCTTTTTTTTTAGTCAGCTATTTCTTTGTACTGCTTTTTATATATTTAGGATGTTAGACTCTTGCTGCTATATGTATATATCACTACTGAGTTATTCATTTTTAATTGGCATATTATTTTTATTGATCACCAGCATGTTTAGGATGTAGAATTTTTCTTCCAGCATTTATTCAATTATATTTACACTTATATGCCTTTCCTTGATTACTTGTTATGCGAGGCATGCTTCAGTCTCTTTTCTTTGCCTTGTTTATACTATAGAGCATAGTCTATAGTTTGCCTTTTTACTTGTGTTGCTTACTGCTCCTGTATTTACACATCATGCTTAGAAGTAAATGGTAAAATGGTGATATTATATAGCCTTATTAAAAATTCAGCTTAAAATATACTTAGACAATTGTCTAACTAGATTTTCTCTTTTATTGGCTGGGGCCCTACATTGTGAAACCGATAATGTCAGGCTTAGAGCAGTTTGAGGAGCCTGCACCCGAGGAGGAGCCTTACTTAGAGGAGGCGCAATAGTTGGGGCCAGAAGATATCTAGTCATTTACTGCCTGTGAGGATGAGTGGATTTTGAACATTTATTTTGTTAAACTTTAATCGATGTAATAATACAGGTACCTATGACTATGTGTTCAAATTTCACTATGCTACTTTTCTGAGTTATATTTCTCTTCTTATATACATTATAATGCTTGGATGTCATTTATTTATCGCTTCCACACTCTGTATTTTTACTTATATAGTGACTGCTCGATTGATTCTGAGTTAACCTTTCTCTAATCAGGTGGATTGTGGAGTTTATCCTAATCTAATGCTAAGTGAGGGGTTAATCAGAGTGACACTCCACCTTTAATCTAAACCTATTGAGGGTTAAGGGTGAGGGTCACCACATTTTTGTAGAATGCTTCTCCTTTAACAAGGTTGCCCAAAATTTTGTTCCTTTCAAATGGGTTCTTGAATGCGAAGAAGCCTTCTCAAAGCTTAAGCATGCTCTTACTTCTGTTCTTATTTTAACCATAGCCAAGGAGAGTATGGATTTCCAAATCTTTACTGATGCTTTGGGATCTAGCTTGTGATGTGTATTAATGTAAGAAAAAAAAGTCATTGTTTATGCATCTTGTCAACTGAAACTAAATGAGAAAAATTATCTAGTCTATGATATTGAACTTGTTGCTGTAGTGTTCACTTTGAAAATTTGGCGACACTATCTGTATAGAGTTAAGAGTGAAATTTTCACCGATCATCAAAGTTTAAAGTACATATTCACTTACTGTGAATTAGACTGTCGCTAGAGAAGATAGTTGGAGCTTATGAGTGATTACAATCTTAAAATCCAATATCATTCTAGTATATCTAATGTTGTAGTAGATTCTCTAAGCCATCATGATATTCTCTGTTCAATGATAGTGAAAATTTCATTAGAAGCTGAATTTCATAAGTTAAGTATAGAACTAGTACGCAGTAAAATGCCGAATTCATTATTAGATTTAAGTTCAATTGAACCAACCTTCCTCATGGATGTCTCCATTTCGCAAACAAATGATGAAGACTACCTGAAATTCAAAGCCGACATCAAAAGCAATCACCACATCAACCTTTAATTTTAAGTAAGTGATATCTATTAAGGAAATTAACTGTGGAATCCCAAATCCATGAATTAAGAGATTCTCATCGAAGGCCATAATTTTAACTACATAATTTATTCTTGAAGTGCTAGAATGTATCAGAACTTAAAGCAATCTTTTCAGTGACTTGGAATAAAGAAAAGTGTGGCTGAGTTCATCGTAAAGTGCCATGAATGTAATCTATTTAAGGCCTAACACCAAATTTCTGGAGGATTACTGCATCCACTTGAAATCCCGGAATGGAAGTGGTTCAACATATCAATGAACTTTATTAAGGGATTGCTTGAGTCAAGGTCCAAATCTAATGCAATCTGGGTTATTGTTGATCAACTAACCAAGTTAGCTCATTTTATTTCGACTCATCAAACTGATTCAATGGAGAAATGGGAAAGCATCTATATCAAAGAAGTTGTTAGACTTTATAGTGTTCCAAAGCCAATCATATCTGATCAAGATAGTAGGTTCACTTTTAAGTTCTAGCAAGCTATTTATCAAGACCTAGGAACTACCTTGGCCATGAGCACTGCTTTTCACTATCAGACCGATGGACAAACAGAAAGAGTTAATCAAGTCCTTGAAGATCTCCTACGTCTATGCATTTTAGATTTTGGTGGTTTCTAGGAAGATCATCTTCTGCTTATGGAATTTTCTTATAATAATAGTCATGAAGCAAGCATTAGCATGGCTCCGTATGGATTGCTGTATAGGATAAAATACAGCACTCTACTTGCTTGGTTTGAAACTAGAAGAGCTCAGCTTTATGAATTTGAATTGGTCAAAGAAACCAACAAAAAGGTTTAACTCATTCAGAAAAGGATTCGTGCCACAATATCATCAAAGAAAATACCACGATGCTAGGCATCATCCTCTGGAGTTTAAAGTTGGTAATTTTGCTTATTTTAAAGTCAGCCCGATGAAGGGTGTGTTCAAATTTAGCATACTTGAGAAACTCAGTCCCCGTTACGTTAGACCTTTTAAAATATCAGCAAATATATTACATATTTTGCAGCATTATCAGATGCATATTTAGTTGGTATACATTACAGTTCAGTTTCACATTTTTATTCAGTTTACAATTTTACTTTCAATACCTTATTTTCAGCATATTTATTTTTAGTTCCAGTATTATTCTGTTTCTATTTTGAAATTTTATTTATAGTATATCTTTCTTTTTTTTTCTACTTATTTACTATTTTGTTGAATAATATTTCTAAAATGTTAAGAAAATACAGTACCAAAAATGTACTTAGACTCATTTTCTCATTTTTGGTAGAGGCCATGGCCTATGAAACTGATATGTCAGACTTTGAGTAGTTCGAGGAGATTTATTGTGAGGAAATCCAATAGCTTCAGGAGAAGATGGAGAAGCAGCAATCATTGGAGTGTTGAATTTTAGTACTTAGTTTGTCTTATTCTGTTGGTGAGATGAGTGGACTATTTTATTTGAATATTTAAATTCTAGTTTGTAATTATTAACTCTAGATACATTTTTACTTTTCTTTTCTGAGATGAATGTTTATTTAGCTTCTAAGATGAATGATAAGGATGAATGCTTAAGCTTCCGCACTTTGATTTCCTACTATCTTATACTTAGTATTGTGAGGTGATCGCTATCTTGCTTCATATTTTAATAATTTATCATGTCGTCAATGTATACGGGTAAGTTACCTAATACTTAAGATAAAGATATTATATTTATCTTAAAAATTTGTTTCAGTTGCTGCATTTTTTAGAGATAACTCATTTGAGCCTAATCAATTTAGCATGAGCTATGAATTGATGATGGGTAAGGATGAGATATCTAGAGTTAATGTCCCAGGTTATCGATCAATGATTAGCCCAATTTATTACATGAAGTTGTCGATATCTCAAATAAGGAAATTTCTCTATGTGAACAATAATGGGTTAACTGTTTTGTAGGCATCAGACTTGGAAGAATGCATACATTCAAAGCCTTGCAAGAATCCATATAAAAACCCTAGAAAATGAAAATGTTCCTTATATTTATTTTCTCTAAATGCAAGTTATTATCTTATAAAGTTTAGTTGTGAGAAATATTTGCAGAGCATTTGTAAATCCCCGCCCCATCCCCATGCGCAATATAGATAATTAATTCAGCAGCAGAGCGGTGCGCCACTCTGGAAGACATAACATGTCTCCCCGAATATGCTAAAACTAAGTCACACTTAAGGCTACTGACTCAACCACAAAGGAGGGTCGAGAGCTAATACTTAAGATAAGAGTAGTATCCTTATCCTAGGTATTAGATAAATACATACATTTGATTTAAAATACAATATAAAAAATCTAATATATGTATAAAATATCAGCATTTTTAGTATACTGATTATATCACATTACTAAGTATAAGTAATATATAAATAAAGTGCAAAAGCTAAGCATACATAAGAAAAAAACATTCATCACAAAAGCTGAAATAAATATTCATCTCAAAAAAAATATATATATATCCAGAATTATTACAAATGAATTATTGAAATACAGAATCTGAGTCTAAGTACTAAATTGAAATAACTAATCAAAAATAGTAAAAGCTGAAGAAGAAGTGTCCACTAATGCTTCACAAGCTCTCCCTGAATATCCTGAGAGTCCTTCTGGCCTGGCTCAATAAGCTGCTCAAGATCTAGCAAATTATCGGATCCCAAAAGTACCACGTGTTAGACAATAAGTCTAATATATCAAAACTAATCTAAACAGTTCTAATTATTTACATATAATAGTAAAATAAACAAAACTGTAGAAAGATTATTAAAATAATTAAATAATTAAAATTATATAAACTGAAGTAAGGTAAAGCTAACTATATACGAAATACTAAAAATGGATAAAAAACAGAGTATGATCTGAAATTGCGTAAATATCATGTAAAACTATGTTGTATATCACTGAAGTTATGCATCCAAATATTTCACAATATTATATGCCACTGCTATGCAACTGAACTATCACTAAACTGATGTGATCTATACAGTCCAATGTCTATCTATATCCTATTGGGAAATATAGTTTACTTTGATGCATAAACATCCTGAATTTCCCCTGTTAGGGTATACAAGATTCTGTAACTCCTAAATCATTACTAATATTCATACATCATGCTTATGTTCATGCTCATATCTCTATACTACATAACTTAAATCTAGAAATCCATATATGCTTTGAAATTAAGCTATGACTCAAATGTCTATATTGTATAGAAGCCTGATAAAAGGATTCTAACTCGTAGATTCTAACTTCAACAATTTGTTTCTCTTATTTAGGATTTTTGCTTGAGATAATCAATTGGTATACACATAGTTGTATGTTCTCAAGAAGGTGAATTTAGTACTTAGTTTGTTTATAACTGCACTTATCGAGGAGCACAGAAGATAAGAGGAAGAACCCTATAGCAATTAATATTTACCCAAACTAAGATTCTAGTTCACACTCTTATGTTTGGTGGATCTACTATAGCGAGAATGTATTCAGCTTATCCCTCAGGAAAGTACCTGGTCAAAAGTCCACATTAGAGTGACTCATCCAAACCTGAATATTACTGAAATAACTCAGTACCATGGGTATGCATAATCATAATCAACTAATAATCTGAGCTCAGTCAATTCTACTTAATAACTAAGAATTTATCAAAACTATAAATACTTACTCTAATTGGGTGAGTCCTACACAAGGCTCCAAGAATGTGACCAAAAGTCACTCAATATGGGTTACTACCACATGGAATAAATCTCAATCTAATGTCTCAGATGAACTCTACCACAAGGTCTAAGATTAACTTCTAAAGGTAAGGGGTATTATTTAAGTTCCAACCTCAATATGCTTTAATAGTTCCTCCTTCCTTGATATATTAACATTATTTTGGTTTTTAGACATTTCACAACACTCCTATAGCAAGACCATTAAGATCTCACTCCTATAACACTTATGCTAATTTTAAGGTTCACTTATTAAACTTGGATTAAAGTGATCAAACCAGATGGTTAGATCCATCTTATCACATTCTATTATACAATCATGGGATAAAATCAAAAATGTTATTATGATTTGATCATTTCATAATCAATATGATTTTATTAACAATCTTATGCTAAGGATCTTATATAATAAAAAAATCAAGGATCTTAAGCTTAGATTCAGATGACTCAATCACATAATTTTTTTATTAATCTTAATATTTTTAATTCTATGATTTAAGATCAATACTAAATCAGATGCATTATTAGAATAATGTCAATTGAATTATCTTTCAATCAAGCCATTTGATTTAGTGATTAAGGGTTCAAGTCTTAATCAAATAGGTTAGGGTTTAACCCTATCCTTACCCAACAAAGACCATTTGTTGGTTTATATATCAAATAACTAATCAATGTATTATTGGTGCATTATTAGTGGCAATCTCAGATTTTTAGACCAAGTGTTAATAGTTTGATCAAGATCTTAAGATTTCTTAAGATTAATTAAGGGATTTATGCCATTTTAGTCAATTTAGTTAGAATCAATTATTCAATATACATGAGGGAGTTGATTACATTTATACTATTATTATGAAAGCATAATAACAGAAATTTGTAGAAAACAAAAGGTAGTTAGTGCTAATCAAACCTTAATTTCACAGAAATAGATTAGCACTTAATTACAAATCCAACCATTATAAATTTATGAAACTTGGCATTTATAATCTATATATTCATATGAACAATCAGAGACTAAGTTTTCTAAATTTGGATAATTAAAAATCCTAATTTTTATTAATCATATTTTTACAAGATTATGGCATAATTAATAATACATTACTCAAAAAATTAATCTACTTAGCACATGCACTCTACAAGGTATAAGGAATACAATGGCACCTAAATCATATAATTTGGCTAAGTATACATGCTAATCAACCTTAATTAAGTTCTGCAATAATTATGCTAAATCAAAAAATACAACCATTAAAAGTGCAATATTATTTTATATTCTTATTCCTCGTGATTTTTTGATCAATTTGATATATAAGATTATAGAGTTTGGACTACTGAATCAAAAGTTATCACATTAATTTAATTTGTATTTTCTAATTAAATTTTCCTATGGTTTAGATAATTGGACTATTTTCCTTAAGGAAAATAAATCTAACTATTATTTTTATTAAACCGCGGGCTCGACCCATTTTCAAAACACGCGGGTCGGCTGGGGCTCGAGAGACCCAAGACTGTCGCACCGCACGGGTCACAGATTGGCCCGACCAGCACAGTGGCTTTGTCCCCGACCCCTCATCCCGACATAAGACCGATTAGGGAAACCATAATCATTCAAGTCTAGTGCATCCAGGCTATGGCAAGACCAACCGAAGGTCGCTACACCTTCACCATGGCCAGACGCACCGGCAGAGACCCGAAGCCCCAAGTGAGGTGGTCTGGATCAGTCGGACCTTACTCACCCGAGAGCTTCCTCTGTGGAGCTATTATGGGGAGTCAATTCTCCCCACAAAGGGCACGATTAGTCCTGAATTTGATCCCTACACCTTCAAGGAGGTGGGCGGATCGAACCCCTAAGGCGGTTAGGTCTGGGGCGGCCTAGATCAATGGGTCCTTACTCGGACCCAGCCCTCTTACAAGACTTAGCCCGATCGATCAAAATTGATCAATCAGAGATAGCTTAAGGCAGAATTATGATCACATTGAGTTCATTTCTACAATTTTATCCATCACGAATCAAATGGAGTAAAGCCCGAGCCTTATTGGCTTAGGACTTGCAAACGGAGGTACCTGGTTTGGAAGGGAAGCTTGCAGATGATGTCGGGAGAGATCCAGAGGCTTAGCCGAGCTTTGGAAGAGAGCAAGGGGTCCTGAATGCCAGGACGCACCCACTACCAGCGGTACGCAAGCACTAGAATGCCTGGAAGAAGCCTAAGCAGACCGGCAATGACGATTAGGGAGGAGACTTCAATTGATCAGCAAGCTTTACCTAGATCAAACATGAGGCTATTTATAGCCTCATGGAGGAGTTGGGAAGGTTCCAGAGGTAAGAGCTCAGGCTGGGGAGGCCCGAGAGATCAGGCCATAGCCGAGCTCTCAATTTTCCAAATTGAGCTCGATAGTGTCACGAGGCCCGATCAGGACTCCTTACCATTAGAGGTCCTAATGACCTGCTGAGGTGTACGTGGAAGTGGGAGATAGGCCCGACAACTGGCAATACAGGGGATCCTTCCTGTCGGGGACAGGCGCTATTGGGACGAAGGTCCACAATGTCAGGACCTTTGTATGCCATCTGATCGATTGATCAGATGGCAGAATAGTTCGGATCACTCAGATCCTAACGGCCAATTGCGGGAGCAATATGGGCCATAGGATCATTCGAGCAGATCCAATGGCAGATCTGTGGCTCCGCGGATCTAGTATCCTAGCCGTAGGATCCACAAAAGGGACAGCGGGATGGAGCGGGATCCCGCTACCACGCGACCCACGCTCCACAGCGGATCGCCCGTGGTCCGCACAGCAAATCCCAATGGGTGTTAGTTGAGGGTAGATTTGCAAAATCAAGATATTGGAAACCTTAGAATGCAATTAGGACAATTTAATTTAAATTGAATTATGGACTAAATGATATCCAAAAATCACCAAACTTTCACCCCTAGCTAATTTGGAGGTGAGGAATTCAAAAATATAATCGGATTTTAATTCTGAGATCAAACTATTTTAAGTCTAAATTATGGCATCTTGACTGATTAAAAGCTAAATTGACTTAGAGAGGTCCAATTGACTTCAAATTTTCAGGGTTAGCTTAACTTAATATTCTAAATGCAATGGAATTACAGTTAATGCCTAATTAGATAGAGAATTAAATAGGGTAACAACCTAGGGTTGTTACAGCATTATTTAAGGTGGCATGTGGTTCTTCTTCAATATGTATTTTTGGTGAACCCATGTACACTTAACTTTCTTCCATCTGAATTCTCATTCTCCACGCTATGACATGGATTAAATTTATGAAACTTCCCTTACATCTCTGATTTATGAAACTTGCAAGTAATATTGGGGTTCCAATAATGGCAGATTTGCTTACTGCTTCTCAATCAAGATTAACTTTTGCTAGATTCTATGTTGAAATTAATACTTTGTTTATGCTCTTGGACATGATTCAGGTTCGTGTGGATAATAATGTTTTTTCTTAGTGTGTTGAATATGATTGGATCCCAAATGTTTGTGAAACATGCAAATTGTTCATTATTGCTAGCTGCACTTGTAACTCCAAACCTTCCACCCTTGAGAGGGGTCAAAGCAAGTCTAAACGCCCCAGACATATGCAGCTTTGACCCTCTCCTAACAACCCTAGCAATGATCATGGAACCACTGCTAAAGTGAATAACCTCCCTACCACATTGGAAACTTTTATTCAAGTGACATCTACAAATTCTGTAGTTACCCCACATGCTATTCCTTACCTACCCCCTTCACAAGACATAAATGAGTTGCCCAAAAATGGCTCAAGCCCTTCTTTTGGGCCTCACTCTCCAAGGGAGCCTAACTCCCTAGTTATCAATTTGTGTCCTCCTCCATGCCTTTTGTTTCTCCCAATCACATTTTCATGCTTTGCATAAGAATTTTTGAGACAACTCTAACTGCATCATCTTAGTTTCTGCCCTCCTCTTCTTCCCCATAAGCTCAACCCTCCTCTTATACTTCTCTTCCATCTTCTTAGCTAATTTTGGTAGTTAACTCTGATGTTGATCCTCAACAAAGTGATGTTTCATTTAAAATTATGGAGGATCGAAGTAGATCCCTTAGATCCCTCGAGGCCTGGCCCAAATTTTTTACTTTGTTTTCGTCTGGGTACTTTTCTTCAGATTTTGGTTTGTTTGGGTGTTTGGATCTTTTCTATTTCTACTATGGTTAAACCCTTTATAATTGTGTGAAATGTTAGAGGTCTTTATTCTGACATTCGGATCAAAGATTTGAAATATTGTACTAATTTGCACAATCTAGATATTCTTCGAATTTTAGAGCCTAAAATTAGTTACATTGATCTTATCAATGCCCTTCCCATTAACAAATTTACTTTTCTTTATAATGAATATAGTTGCAATAACTTTGATTATATTTCAATTGGTAGGATTTGGATCAAATGGAACACTCTTAATATCTCATTTTTGCCTTTCATTATTAAGGCTAATTTTATTCATAGTACTCTCTCTTATTCCGGTCTCATGTGCTGGCTTACTCTTACTTATGCTCCTAATCACGAGAATGAAAGACTTGATTTTTGGAATTATTTAATTTTTGACTTTAATTGCATTCGTTTCTCTCAAGACAAAGTAACCGGTACTCCCCCGTCCCTTTATAAACTTGTTGCATTTAACAATTTCATTGATGAGGCCGGATTGCTTGATATTCACACCATTTGAAGTCACTTCACTTGGACTAACCATCGTTTTAACTTTCCCATCAAGGCTAAACTTAACAGATGCTATGCAACATAGATTAAATCACTTCATATCTCATTTCTTTAAGAATGATTATTGATTGAATTTGAAAAGAAAGAAATGCTAAATTCTGCAATAAATGTAATTTAAACAAATATCACCTGATTTTTAAGGCTCAAACTCACAGTTTGGGACTTACTAGAAACTGGAAATGGCCCTCTCTGTCTATCTCATCTTACAGAAATTTTCAGTATTAGCACAGTAAACTTCTTTTACATTAATTTTCTAATTTTGTCGTTTGCTCTAGATTTTTGCAGCTCATGATTTATGGATTAATGCACTTCTTATATTTCTGCTTGGGTTTTCCATTTTATCTTGTAAGAAGTTATCTATCTGGTTTTATTTGCTAGATCTGTTGCTTGAATAAGAGTTGTGATTTTTTTTTTTATCTTGATTGTGGTATCAAGACAATGATGGATATGGATGATTTTTCGAGCCCCATTCGATGGTTGGTGACTTCCTCTAATCTTGGCTTTGTGAATAGATACTTTTCAAATACTCAAGAATTGATGCCCCGTTGAATCTTTTGATTAGGTATCAGTCTCATCTGGATCTGAATCTGAATCATACTCTCAAAACTTTTTTATTTCCTGTTTAATTTATTTCTACTGTTTGTCTTTTGTTGTTGAGCTATATACTGTTTGTACATATTTTGCAATATCCTGCTCTGCCCTCACAAATTTCAAAAAAAAAAAAAATTATTAATTTATTTAATTTAAGGAGCAGGTGTGGCTGAGGGGTGGAAAATAATAACGCCTGCCGGCCGCCCCCGCCAACTGCATGCCTGTCCGGCCGGCTACGTGATCCCATGCAGCATGCATACAGTACGGACAGAATTTACTATGCATTTCAGCCGTCCGAACGGTAAACAAAGAGAACTTTTTAGTCGTTATGGCTAATTGAGGTGGGTCAGCCTGCTTCTTGCTTTCGTGGGGATTTGCGTGAGAGAGCTGATCGGACGGTTGTACGGCCATCTCTGACTTGAAAATTAATTCAGCAGATTTCTTGAGGAAAATGCTTTTTTCTTTCTCATTTTAGAATTGGGATATTGTCTCAAATAACTTAAGAAAATATACTTTTTATATTTTATAAAAAATAGAATTAAATACATATTTATGCATGAGCTTTCTAATAATATATATTCTAAATTAAAATATTAATTTTAATATATTTGTTGATAATATATATACTTATTTATTTAAAAATACTGTATTGTTGATATTTTATTAATTTCAAAAAAGAAGACAAATAATGTCGTTGAGATGGTACAAAAATATAATTCTTAAAACTTAAATTTAACTTAAAACGTCAGGTCCCATGCATGATATAACTTAAAAAGGACCCAATAAAAAGAAAAGCTAAAAGAGAAAGAAAGAATAAACAGAGCAAAAAACTTTTCGTGTAAACAAACAAACTAAACCAACGACCACATGGACCCTTTTACTTGGAGCAAAGCAAAAGCTATCATGCAGAAAAACAAACATAACCAACTAAAATCAAACTCATACATGCAGTAGATCGGATGATGTGGACAGAGCAGAGCAACCGAAACCAGACTGCTGCAGCTGAAGGAGCCAACATACATAACCAGCTGCAGCAGCAGAGAGCCCAAGCAAAAGGAACTCGGACAATTAAATTCTGAACTTCGATCGCATCCAGAAGAAAAATAGAACTACCAAATGCAGGGCAACCAAGCAACAAATCGGCCCAAACTCAGCCTGCCAGGAAACATTGCTCCAACAGAAAGGAGCGGGTACCTGGAAGGATCTACAAGCATATGCCCATCTCTGAAGGCACAAACATCACAACATCCATAAAGGAAAATAAATGAAAAACCCTTGAACCAAAGCTAAAGAAACAACCGCCAAGAAAAAACATCGCAGCAAGCAACAATCCCCAGAGGGCAACCAGCCCACCATAACTAGAGGAACAAATAAAGAAAACCACAAAGAGATTCCAAGGCGAGCCAAGCTAGCAGGCTAACAATGCCAACAAACCAAGAAACTAACAAAAATATTTTAGCAAACCAGCTGAAATCAAACACTTTGCAATAAAACTAAAAATTGGGCAACAAAACAAAACATAGGGAAATAAGAAACAATAAAGGGTGAAACCAAACACAAAGCAACACGACCAACAACTGCTACTCGCAGAAAAGCATGAATCCACCTGAACCAGAAGCACAACCCCTGCTACTCGTAGCGAAGCTTAAATCCAATAGAACCACCAATGCCATCATAACCAATGGAAAAGAACCAAAGTCATCAAAACCAAGGCCAGCAAAACTGAAGCAACATAACCAAGAATATTAAACACAAACCAAATGAGGCTAGCTAACCAAATTGAAACCATTGCCACCATGACTATCAAAACCATTGCCAGCCAAATAAACTGACCCAACCAAACCCAACCAAAATAGCTAATAACCAATAAAAATAGTAGGTCCAACAAAGCCAAAGCTAGCCCACCAAGACAGCATAACCAAAATAGTCAAAAAAACCAAAAATGCAGCACTTCCAACAAAGCCAAATACCATCAGCAAAATTAAACTACCAGCATTGCCAACATTACTAGCAGTTCAACAATGTCAAAAATGTTAAAATAGAAGCTCCAACAAACCAACAGAGCCAACCTCTCAACTTAAAGGAGTCGACCGAGCAAGCTACTTAGAAACTCCAAATTCAACAAAGTTAACATTGTCAATATAACCAGCAATACCAACAAACCTACCAAAGCCACTTACCGATAAAGTCAACAAAGAAACATGAACGCTTCACCAAACCCACAATTGTCAACAAAAGAACAACCAACAAATCCAAAAATGCAGCACAACCAGCAACACAAAACACCACCAGCAAATACTAGCAGGCCAACAAAGTTAAAAATACAAAATATAGAAGCTCCAGCAAACCAACAGAGCCAACCTCTCAACACAGAGGAGCCAATCGATCCAGCTACAAAGAATCTCCAATTTTAGCAGAGCCAACATCGTCCACATAACCTACAATATCAACAAATCTACCAAAGCCACCTTCCAACAAATCCACATACCAGGATGCAAATCTTAAAAAGTGTTAAAATATGTATAAAAATACTTTTCTTGATGATTTAATATAGAGTTAACATCCTTGATAATATTGTTTTTGATTCTATGAAAATTGAACTCAACACTTTGATACTTTTTGTTATTACGAGCATTCCAAATGTGCCAAATAATATAAGCATCGATCAAGTTACTAATGTGGAGTTTGTTAGCTTTAATAGTATTAGCATCCGAATGATCAATGAGGTTTTTACTATTAATAGCTAATCAATTATTTACTTTAATCACATTAAAGTAATTCTATAGTGATTCAAAAATATCATTATTGAAAAAAAAGTGAGTAATACTTTCAGTATCGACATTAGTTAAGTTACAACAATGGCATTTAGAAGGAAATTGAAAACTGTTTTGTTTAATTCCTCAGTGACACTAATATAATTGAAATAAATCTCCAAATAAACATATTAAGTAAAGTCAGGATGTTGTTATGCCAAAACTAAGGTTTGAAATTAATAGCCTTATGATTTCAATAAAGGTTCCAAGCTAACAGAAGGTTGAATTTATCATTAGAAACTAACTCAGTAGTGGCGTGCTTTTCAACTTCAAGATTAGGAATCAATTTTCAAAATATTATCTTGGCTAGTAGGGAGAATGATAGAAAGAATTAGGTTGAGATTCCAAGACTTTTTCACATCAAAACACTCACCTAACACTAGCTTAGGTAAAATGGGGTTGCAAATCACACTAAAAAGAAGAAGAAGAGTCTAGTGTTTCTCAGTCAATGATATGCTCCATTAGCTCTCTAAACTCCAACATTCTTTTCCAATTTAAGGAATCCATAATTTTCTTGGAAGCAAGAATTGGATGAGTGGAATCATTATACTTAGACTTAAGAATATAAACCCAAAGTTTATTCATGGTTCTAAAATTACACCAATGTTTGATATTGTAGGCATTATGAAGAGCCTCAATATTTCAAAAACTAAGATCACCTTCATTGATAGGGTAAGTAATATTATCTCATTTGGTTCAAATGAATTTGTTGCCCTTGTTATGAACCCAAAGGAAGTTGTTGAAAATAATTTTGATTTTGTTTAAGGTAGTCTTAGTTAGAGAAGAAACTTCAAGCTAGTAAAGATAAATAGTGTTGAGGATGTAATTAATCAAGATGAGCCTACCTCCTTGAGATAGATAGCTATTTTCCCAGCTACAAATTCTTTTTAAAATTTGGTCTATGAGGCCATTATAGATCATATTTTTATTAGGTTTTTTGAATATATGAATGCCAAGATAATTACAGGTATTTACCCTCTTTGAAACTCAACTTGTTAATAATAAAATCATTTAAATTGGAGTTAGCTTTCTTATTAATGTAAGAGAGTGACTTATGATATTTAATCTTAAAGCCAGAGTCCTTCTCAAAAGTATTAAGTAATAAATTAAGCTTAATAATGTTCCTTTTATCTACATTGGAGAAGATAATGAAGTCGTCCGCATAAGCAAGATGGGAAACATAGAGTTTGCCACCAATGTTGAAGTGTAAACTAGAGCTCATCAAGAAAGTTTTGTTAAGATTTAGGGACTAATAGTTTATGACAATACTGAAAGGAATAGAGGATAGAGGATCACCTTGCCTAAGGCCCTTAGAGGAGTTGAAGAAACCAACTAGGGCACAGTTAATCATAGTGGAATACAAAATATTAGTAATCTAATTCTTAATCTTAGTAATGAAAGAATTATTAAAACTATAAGAATTAAGCATTCTAAGAAGAAATCTCTAATCATGCTTAGCAAAAGTTTTTTCCAAATTTAACTTAATGATAAGATTGTGACCTCTTCATTTTTTGTTAAGGCTATGAAATATTTCTTGGGGCGCAATGATATTATCTTGAATATGTCTCCCAGCAATGAAACCAGATTAGTTTTTTTCATTGATATTAGGGATCAAAACTTTTAGCTGATTATCAATAATTTTGGATATGATTTTATTAATAGATGAGAAAGGAATTATAGGACTAAATTGTTTCTACTAATTAGGAGAGTTAACTTTAGAAATAAGAGTACTAGTGGAATGACTGAAGAATTCAGGAAGGGGAGCATTATAGAAAAAATTCTTAATCCCATTACAAATGTCATCACCCACAAAGTTCCTAAATTTAATAAGAAATTTCTCAAGAAATCCATCTAGCCCAAGGCAGGTGTTATGATTAAGATCTTTAACCACATTTCAAATTTTATCATTAGTAGGCATGTTGCTTAAATAGTTATTATCACTTTGGGAAATGATGGTTTCAAGAGGGTTCAAGGAAAAAATCATTGGAAGAGTGAGTATCAGAGGAGAGCATTTTGGTTAAGTATTAAATGATAGAAGCTTGAATGTCATCCTCCTTTGAAAGAGTGGTGCCATCTTCTGTGGTGATAGAATAAATTTTATTTTTAGTTCTCCTTTTACTGACCCATCTATGATAGAATTTAGGATTTTTGTCACCTTCTAATTTCCAATGAGTACTGCACTTATTTCCAAGAGGTTTAAATATTATTGTGGTATTGAATAAGGTTAGCCCTAGCTTTGGAAAAGACAATTCTGTTGTGATCATTAGGTTGATCTTCATATAAACTTTCCAAGTTATTAACAAGATTTTCAAGTTTGGTAGCATTATTAAAAATGTTACCAACCACATTATGATTTCAAATATTGAGAGCTTTCCTAAGATGTTTGAAATTATCAACAAGCTTAGGAAGACCAAAAAATTCACAATTCTCATTTCACAAAGATTTAATCAGTCCATATAATCAGGTCTATCAAGCCAAAAGAGTTGAAACCTAAAGGATCTATTAATTCTAGGTAAATTATTATTAGCGCAAATAATGATGAGTTTGTGATCAAATAAGAAGAATTTTGAGAGAAATTTTTGATGTTATAAAAATGATTGAACCAAGTGTTATTCATCAAAAATCTATCAAGGCGGGCAAACTTTCAACTATTAGACCAGGTATAGGAGGGAGCCAACATAGTTAAAATCATCTAAACCACAATCTAAAATAACCAAATTAAAATTAAAGGTCGAGGCCGAGTCATTCAGGGCATAACTTTTATACTCATTATGATTAAAGACCGCATTAAAATTCCTACAAACTAACAAAGGAATGTTGGTACAAGGGCTATTTTTCAAAATCTCTCATAGATAAATCTAGTCACTTCTGAGGTTATTAACATGAACAAAGGTGATGACACAATTGAAGTTTTATAACAACCTAAGGTTGATACCCAGTCAATCTGATCTAAATTGATCAAATTAAGTTGAAAATCAATATCCTAATTTTAAGTCAAATAAAAATTAAATAAAAATATCCTCAAATAAAGAGTATTAAGGGGATCCTCCAACAAAAATTTGAAAGCAATTGGGATCTTCGATTGTCCTAAATAGATTCATGAAATTAAACTTCCGGAGTTAATAATAGATTAAATACAACTCAGAATTTAAAATTCTTTGTATATTTAAGTTAAGCATTATAAGAGGACGCTATGTTTTAAATTTGTAATTTTTGAAGTTTGTATGGTTATAGATCATGGCTCAAGAAATTTTAGCCATCCGATTTTAATCTAATGGCTGTCTTGATTTAGGTTATGGCTTTAAATAGATTGTTAAATAGTTTCTAAACTGAATAAGCTACCAAAACCTAACTATTTATTTTTTTCTCAGCCAAAATTCTCTTCTCCTTCCTCTCCTCTAATACACACAATTAAGAAAAAAAAATGCTCATGACCGTCCCTCTTCTCTCCCATATTTGATGGGAGAATTCAAGGGAGAGTCATGCTCTCCTTCTCCTTTAAATGGAGGCTCAGCTCTCTCCTCCTCTCCATTTGGCCATTAGCTGAGCTCCCCTCCTTCTCTTGCTGTGCTGCCATTGAAGGATCCTTAAAGCCCTCAAGCTCTCAAGGAACCAGCCGAGTCTTCTTCTTCCATTCCTAAGGCCAAGGTACACTTTTACTAAACTCTTCCTTGTGTCATTCTCTTCATATGTATCAAAGTATTGCGATTGATATTTCCATTAAGTTAATGTATGAATTATATGCATGATTGTCGCACCTCAATCGGACTCGAACGAGTTCGATCGAGGCACATTCCTTCATTTAAAATTTCTGTCAAAAACTGCATGATTTTGGTATACCCGTACCTAGAACTTTAATTTCTATTTATTAGAATAATCTGTTTGTGCTGATTTTGGTATCAATAGAAATATCTCGAAAAGGCCTTTCCATCGATATATGGCACTGCACGTAAAGTGCTCTAGATTGTGAGTATTTTAGTACGAAAGGTGACCCTTTACAATTTTCGCACAGGTGAAATTATCGTTGGGAGCTACCGCGTGCCGTAGCGCCCAAAGTTTTGAAAATGCATCTGTCGTAGCACGTCGTAGCATGATATAATGTGTCACAGTGGCATATAGATACTAATAAAATTAAATTAAATGTGTCGCAGTATTGAAACCCGCCATAGCGCACCGCAGCATCTGAAAATGCTGTCATGCGCCACAGCATCCCAATCTCGAAAGGTTCTGACGCCGTAGCGCACCACAACACCAAAAGTTTTCCAGTGCGCCACAATGTTGATATCCGTCATAGCGCCTGGCGCTCGGCCAGAAAGCGCTACAGCGCGCCGTAGAGTCCAAAATCGTTAGGAATGGTCAAAATTTCATATTTTTGTATTCTAATGGTTCTAAAACCCTAATGAGGTCAAATCATACTAAAACTAAAACTGAATTTAGTAAAAATGAGCATTGTATGAATGTGTGGGTGAATTTTAATATGAAATCCACTATTTTAGCATGTATAGTATGTTCTAGACCTCATAAAGAAATTACTTGAATACTTTATGGCGAATAGAAGTGTTATGATCTTTAATTGCTTGTATGGTCAATATATAACTTAATAATCAAATTATATGAAACTTAATTATTTTATATTTATAATTAGGTGCTAATCCCTTTTGTATTTAATTTAAGATTTGATTAGTCTTAATTACTCATTATTTTAATTAATGTGATATTTATGTTTGTTAGATAACTTTAATTTTAAATTGAACACCTTGATTTACTTAATTTGATATTAAACTATATTTGAATATAAGAATATTAAGAACTTGATTACGTAATTGATAATTAATTTAAATCTGAAATTTGTCACCAATAATTTACTAATAATATATTGATTTTTCATTGATTTATAAATCAACTATTTATCTTAAGTTGGAAAGGCTCAGAGTTAAACTCGATACTATCTTATTAAGATCTAAACCCTAATCACTAAATCAATTAACTTGATTGAAAGACAATTCAACTGATATGATTCCAATAATATATCTGATTTGATATTGATCATAAATTATTGAATTAGAAGTGCTAAAACTATTAAAAGAAATTATGTGATTAAATATCTAGACTTAAGCATAAGATCTTTGTTTTTCTCTTATATAAGACTCTTAGCATAAAGAGAATTATAAAACTATATTAAATAATTACAATATCAAATCCCAATAATATTCTTAATTTTACCCCATAATTGTAGTATAGGATGTGATCAGATGGGTCTAACCATCTGATCTGATCTAATCAATTCAAGTATAATAAATGAAATTTAAAAATTTAGGGTAAATGTTAGATGTGTAAGATATCGATGATCTTACAATAAGATTTATAATATAATTGAAAAGCCTTGTTAATTCATAACACATTGAGATAGGAAGATCTTTTGCTAAACCTTAATATAGGAACTTAAATGTTTTCCCCTTAACCTTAGAAGTTAATCTTCAATTATTGTGGTAGAATCACCTAAAGTACTTAGCATGAGATTCCTCCCATATGATAGTAGCTTATATTGGTTGACCTTTTGGTCACATCCTTGGAATCTTATATAAGATTCATCCCAATGAAGTCTAAATTCATAGCTTTGGTGATCCTTATTGATTAAATAGCATTCACTAAAACCATATTATTAGTTGAGTATAGTAGTGTATATCCATAGTGCTGAATCAATTTAGCAGTATTCAGGATTAGTTGAGTCACCCAAAGTAAAACTTATCTTTGTGCTATCCTGCGGGCTTAGGCAGATACAGTTCACTTAGAGTAAATCCTCTAATCCTAAAAGTATTATAATTAGGGACTTAAATCCTTAGTTTGAGTGAAATAAAAATCACCAATGGGTGATGCCTTCTATCAAAGAATGCTTTGGTAATAGTGGCCTCAAACAAATAAAGTATTTCAAGTTATCCTCCTTAGGACACTAAGTATGCTTATAGTTAAGGTATTTAATAGCTTATTTTGAGTGAAATAAAAATCACTAACGGGTGATGCCTCATATCGAAGAATACTTTGATAGGTGTGGCTTCAAAAAAATTAAGTATTAAATTCATCTTTCTTGGAAACATACTAAATATGTGTATACAACTTTTCTAACTGATGATTTTAAGTAAAATCTCACGTAAAGCAAATTTATCAGAATTAGAACTAGGAGTTAGAATCCATATAGATAGATTCTACACAATAAAGACATTTCATTCATTATTTAATTTTACATCATTTTTTGGATTTCTAGATTTTAAGCATGCAGTGCAAAGACATGAGCATAATATATGAGTATCAGTGATGATTTATGGATTACGAAATATTACATATATCAATCAGAGAATTTTTAGGATGATTAGTACTGGATTCCCAACTAGATATATGTAGGCATTGGACCATATGATTCATACCCGTTCAGTGATATTTCAGTTGCATATCAATTGTATTTCGTATCGTGGCATATACAGATGCATGACTTCAGTGACATACCAGATAATCTTACATATTATTTACTTAGTTTATTTATTTTCAGTATTCAGTATACAGTTAAGTTTACTTTACTTTAATTTCATACAATTTTAAATTTTTAGTTACTTTTATAGTTTTTCTACAGCTTAGTTTACATTATTTAAATGTTAAATAAGTAATTAGAATTGTTAGATTAGTTTCGATGTATTATACTTATTATCTAACACGTGGTACTTTTGGGATCTTGCAATTTGCTAAATTCTAAGCAGTTTGCTGAGCCAGATCAGGAAGACGTGCAAGAGGTATAGTATGAGTTTATGGAGCCTTAGCGAATCTCTCCTCCAGCTTTACTGCTTTTGATTAGTTATTTCAGTTTAGTACTTAGGCTTTATTTAAGTATCATTTTCTTAAATTATTTGTATTAATTCAGGATGTATTTACTTTTTTGTTTTGAGATGAATGCTTTTATTTCATTTCTGTGATGAATATTTCTGGATGTATGCTTAGCTTCTGCACTCTATTTATATATTACTTATACTTAATATTATGATGTGATCAGCATACTGAAAATGCTAATATCTTATACATATATTGGATTCTTCATTTTGTATGTAAATCTAATGCATGCATTTGTCTATGAATCCAAAAAATGATGTAAAATTAGCTCTCGACCCTTTTTATGGGGTATGAGTCAGCAATCCTTTATATGGGTTTATTTTTAGCCTATTCGTGGAGACGAGTAATCCTTTCCCGAGTGGCACACAGCTCCGCCACCGATTGTTTTGTTATTATATACTTTAGTTGTGCGCAACGACGGGGTGAGGCGCTACAAGTTTTGATTCTCAACTTTCAAGTGAATAGATTGATCACATTGGCTAATGATTTTGACTTTCCAGTTGTTGGACTAGAAAACTAATACTTTGCTAGACAAAGAAGTGGTACTATTCCATAATTAAGAAAATGTTAAATTTTGTTTTAAGCAATTTTGGAAATTTTGGGTTCAAAAATGACAGCAATCTCTATTTTATGTTTTTAAAAAAAAGGTGTTTGAGGTGGTTTTTAGAGGAAGAGTTGCTCATTCCCCTTATGTTCCAACAAAGGATGTTCATTGGGATAGAGAAGAAGGCTCGTGTTAAACCTTCTTATTAATAAGATTAGCTTTTGGAAATTTTTATAATTTGATGTAAACTTTTCATTTTATATAGCGCAACTATTTTCTTCTAAGCAAGCAATAGGATTGAATTGATTGGAGCTAATGAAAGGAGATGTACCGTTAGCAAGCGATGTTGAAATACCTTTATCATGATTCATAGGAGATTGTAGGCATCATAACTGGCCAATCAATAGCAAGTCAGCATCAAGATTGTTATTCGGACTCAAATTCCTAATGATTCAAGGTTGGCAGCCCTATTATTCATGTCAAGCATATCAGGCAAAGCAAAAGTTTTTGGATGGACCTATTAGCATAAGTACTGATATTCTTTTCAATTTTAATCGGGACAAAATGGATACCATAAGGAGCCACTTCATTATCAACAATATTCAAATTAATCACAAGGTTAATATTAGCATTGACCTCATTCAAAATAGTAACAATACCACAAGGAACCGCATCACTTTCAACATTAAAAATTTTAGCATTTTCAATAGTAGCATTGTTTTCAGTAATAGAGGAGGTGACAACATTATTAAAAGTAGTATTTTCAGCATTAACAGCTTTACCATTAATATCAAAAATTTTATTGCCATGAGTTATATCATTATCACAATCATATGAATGTTATCGTCAATTTCTTTTTCTAGATACATATTTCTCAATTTTAGTAGTAATGTTAACATCAGTAGTATCAAGGGTAACAATATTAAAAATAGTAGCATTGCCCTCCTTTTAATAAGCATGAATTCTTGTATTTTCAACTACATCCTTACCAATAATATTTTTACTAGTAACAGTAGAAATTTTTGTAGCGTTAACTATCTTTCCATCATTTCCAATAATGTAATCATCATTAACAGCCTTTCCAATATTTCTAATTGAATTTTTAGCAATAACAAAATTGGGAATGACATCATTATCAGAAGTAGTAATATCATCAGCATTAACAACCCTTCCAGCATTAGCAATAGAATTTTCAATAATAGCAAAATGGAGCATTATCAACAATAATATTTTTAGTGTTGATACCTAAGTGAGGGCATGAAGATGAAATATGACTGATAGTATTACAATGCATGCAATAAGATGACAAATTTTTGTAAATAACTCTTTGAACGTAGCCTTTCACTTCAGAACCAAGCCAAAAATTTTCTGGTGATTTTTGTTATAAGTTAACCTCCACATAAACTCGTGGTGCCACATAGTTACATTAAATAGTAGTGTTTCTATCAAGATGGTGGGGTTTACCAAAAGCTTGTGTAGTATTAAGAAAATTTTTTTAGAGGTATATTGTAAACATAAACCAGGGAAGTTGATCCAAACAAGAGCAATTGGCACATCAAATTTAACATCTATATGAGGGCTCTATTTGAAAAGTTTGATCATATGACCATTGATGTCATAAGAGCCCTTAGAGAATAGACTAGCATAATCTAAATCTGAAGAAAACTTTCGAAAAATTTGTAAGGAGTCATAGAAACGAATTGAAACCATTCCAGCAAGTCTTACGCGATTAATAAAGCTATGGAATAAACTGAAGCTAGGTTTAGTGCGAGAAAATTTGCTAACGAGGGTTAGATATTGCAGAGCAACAAGATGACCAACTTCAGTCTTGGTAAAGAAGAGGGCAAAGTCACCTTTGTAACATTAAATAACTTTAACATGCAAGAAGGAGCACCTTCCAACACCTCACGAAATGATCTAGGGTTAGTAATATCAGCCATAAGAATTCATTGCAAAAAATAAAAACTAATGACTAAAACAATAGAAGATAGATAGCTTACAACCTGCATTAAGAGAAAATAGAGGATGAATCGAGGTACCCAAGCCTATCCTTCGGCAAAAAAGGTGAAAGAAAAATCGAGAACCCTAGTATATGCTGCAGCTCTAGAATAAACAAATAGGTAAATAAGGGAGGAAAAAAAAACCAGAAGCCAACATAAGCAAAAATTGCCGAACGGAGATCCAGCATGTCAGCCATAGGTCAAAGCGAGGGAACCTTAAATCTCCCAACGAGAGTTTCTCTCTCTACTCGATTATATGCAGTATAATGCACTTTTTGGTATAATGCACTTTGACTAATTATATTAGCCATAGGTTTAACCCCGAAGAAGTAATGCAAGCTTTAACGAGCAGCAATACCAATTGGAGTGGGAATGTTGCCAACAATCCAAGGAACTTGCTATCCAAAGAAAGCAATGCCTGACACATTCTCATCTCCAGTAGAACAATTCCATCTGGGCATCTAAGTGAAGTGACCCGAACTAAAGTTATGCTAAACTTTGCAATCTAATGCTAGGTAATATAAACATAGCTGCAACAATTTTTGACCACCTTTGGCAAGCCTTAAAAAGGCCATGTACAGCCCTAACCTTTGGGTCCCTCATCATTAGATTGTGTTTAGGGTGAAGAATAAAAGTAAAGAATGATGAAACCCTGCACCCCCCCATGTACTTCTCACCTTCCAAACCATGCACCATAGCTACATGGGGGGGGAAGGGGGGGGAGTAAAAAGTGAAAGCATCATCAGGAGGATAAAGGAGCTTCAACTTCAATAATACAATGCTCAAAGTACGCAAGTCTCTGGTGTAAAATTCACAAGTTGGGGGCATATTATAGACATACCTAGAATTCTGTGGAAGAGGATCTAAAATTTTGCAAAACCTCTGTGTACCAGCAACACCAATATAGCAAAGACATGCACACTGCTCTTGAAAGCATGATTGCAAATTTGAGTTTACACGGTGGTCCCAGAAAAACTAATCTTCCATCACACCCAAGACCTTAACCCCCAACTATTCATTGGCGAGAATTTGAAGAAGATGAAGAAAAAGATGATGAAGAGGAAGATTGTGGAGCCCCACCCCTTAATCCATAATTATTAGACTAAGGAGTGGAGGGTCACTTTGGCAAATCCCTTACTTAAGATTGGATTAGGTATTGACTATAATCCATTAGTAAGGAAGAGATAATCCACTATATATATATGTCTTAAACTTAGTCACTAAGCGAAGACAGATCAGAGTGCAAAAGTAAAGTAAAGCAGGTATACATCCAGATTATCACAATAAATAAGAAAAGGACCACATACAGCTCAGAGAATAAAGTACAGTAAAAAAAACACAATTAAGGTACCTGTATTATCATAATATTAAATGAATAGTTTAAGAAAATTGAAATAAAATCTCTCAAGCAAACTATATAAGGAATAGGCATATATATATATATATATATAATTCAGCAAGTAAAAGTACTGAAAAAAAAGTCTAACCTTAACATACTGATGATCACATGACATATGCTGACTAAAAATAGTAAGTTTAAAAGTTGTATATATAGTAAGCAGTAAAGTCTAGCATCTTATAAATATATATAAGTGAGTAGGTAAGTAAAATACAGCTGACTGAAATAATATGTATCAATAACACAGTAAATAGTAAACTAAAATTGAAACAAGTATGTAAGACTGTCATATCAAAAAATTGGCCAATCGAGCCTAGACAAAAATTCCCCAAAGCCTTTCTAGGCTAGGGCAGACAGAACAGGACAACATAACTGAGGAGGCAGTAAATATAAATGCAGAATTTTTTAATTATTTTACTTTTATTTCTATGGACATATCCAGAAATAGCTGAAGGTCAAGCATGTCTGCAATACTATATGGGTTCCAAGCTTAACACACATTCTACAATGAATAATGCTAAGCATCCTTATTACTCTTTACCCCTGTTCATTAGAGTAAATGTGCACCATAACCTACTACAATATAATTGAACATAAGGTAATTGTTATCCTAATTATTATATGCTTTCATTTCATGCACAAAGTTCTTATATGACATGTCCAATGAATTAAGCATAAAATCCAAGAAATGCGTAGCACAAAATCAAGTAGTAAGCAAGGGACTCTTCTATACATTGTGATACTGTATTGTCAAATTAAATAATTCTAGCTATTCTAAGTTACTCAAGTTCAGGATCTCCAATTCCTACTATCGAGTATAACTTAGAAGTACGGCCTTATAGATTACAAAATATTATGACAAGCTAGGTCATAATATGATTAAATCAATATCGATTATATATGTTAAATAATAAATTAGTACGACCTAATTAATATATTTAGTCATTCTAGACTAAAAGTTAATCAAAATCTACTAAGCTAAAAATTATGGGTTAAATACCATGAGCTTGGGCTTAATTATATAATCCCAAAGGTAAAGTCTAAGGGCTAAGGTTTTATTTTTAAGTGAACTAATGATTAGGGTAAATCCTATTAAGCAAAGTCAAAATTAATAGGATAGTTCTCCTATTTTTAATCTAAAATTAAAAGATAAAATAATCAAAATAAAATTATGAAAATCTATAAATTAATAAAATCAAGGATTCATTTATTGAATAACTGATTTATCTAATGAATAAAATTTAACTAATGATTTAGTCATAGTCGTAGGAATGGTCCTAATGTGATGTGAAAGATCCAAAGGATAATACTTAGAGAAAATTTTAAAAATTCTAACTAATTTGGTTAGGAAGCTAATTTTATATGCTTAAATGATTCTATTACAATTCAAATATTGATTTTTATGATTTAAAAGATAATTTAGGGGTTAAGGACGCTTAACCTAGCTTTTGGGAAAAATAACTATTTTGCCCCTGCTTAAAGGTCCGAAAAGCTACTTTTGAATTAGGGTTCTAAGTTATAATTTCTTACTGCTAAATGATTCTTTACTGTCTAACATGAAGATAGACAGTAAGTACACTCAATTTAGATAAGAAACGGGTCTTATAGTTCCAAACTAAGGATTTTAACTTAAGGGGTAATTTGGTAATTTACTCTTAACAGAATCTAAATTTTATGCAATTGATTGTTGATTGCTGTTCAAAAGTTTCATAGTGTCTAAGAACACTAAATTCTGAGGTGGATTGGCTAAGTTGTAGAGGTTCTAAGATTCATGGGCAATTCAATAATTTTGTAAGGGTCAAAAGGGGCAAAAACTGAACTTTTCTATTCGAGGTCCAAATTTAGCAAACTCAGTTTTCATAGATTTTCTATAATACACTGAGTAATTTAACAGGGAGTAGACCTAATTTAGACTTCAATTGGTCAAGTTATGGCCTAATTAGGGTTAGGGGTATTTTGGTCATTTCTAATTTTTATGGTTCAGATCCTAGATATTATATTAGAATTTTTGATGGCACTAAAATTCTAAGCTAATTAGCACTTTGAATTTTTTGATTTGAAGTTGAATTGACCTGGTTATGGTCAATTGAAGACTAAGAGCATTTTGGTCATTTTTGGGTGAGAGTCATAAATGTCACTTTTCAAACTAAGCTCCAAATGGGAAAATTAATACTACTACAAGGATGGGACTATTCTCCTGAGTATTTTAAAACCCATATTATCTATGTTTGGATAACTAGGTTAAAAGTTATGGGATTTGTTTATGACCTAAAATATTACTAGGTTAAATATACACCGGATCGAATTTTTAAATTATGTCATTTAATTTCTTTTATTTTTCTAAGTAAAATGAGTCCTATATTGGGTATTTTTGGATTAATATTTTTAAAATTATGAGGCTTTAAAGTTTTATCTAATTTAAATTAAATATATTTAATTTACTATTTAAATATACAAATTAAATGAATTTATTATTCAAAATAATTTAATTAAATATTAATTTATCTTAATCTACTATTTTAAATGAATTACTATTTTAATTAATTTATTTAAATAATATTAATTAGGCTAACTACTATTTTTAATTAAATTATTTAATTAATATTAACTAGTTTAAATCACTAATCTACTATTTAATTATTATATATTATAACTAATTGTCATTTAATCAATTATATTAATTTAGTAGCTTATTTGTTTAATTAAAGTTACTGTTAGATCTTAATTAACCAAACTAATTAATGATTATAATTAATTTACTAAACTAATTAATACTAATTGCTTGACTTAATTGCAATTAATATATATATATATATGAATAGTATTGTAGCCCACTGGTTGAGGCTCAGGATTTGTTATCCCAGGTCATGAGTTCAAATCCCACCGGCCACACATATATTTCCGTTGTGTATATTATAATATATAAGTATTTTAATTTCTCAATTTCCATTATGTAAATGGCGGGTCAGATTTTGGATTCGACCAGTATTTTAATTTCCCAATTTTCGGGGAATTGAAATATTATTAAAATATTCGTCAAAATTTTGACAAGTTCCGATTGACATGAAAATATCACTCGTAGCTAATTTGGGGGCAATTAGCGCAATGACAAAGTCTGATTTTTGATTTAAGGTCAATTAAGACAAATCAAATTTTATGATTTTTGAATTTTTTAAAAATTAAGATTTAATTCATATGACTCCTGATTTAGACTAGATCTTAGTGGAAGACTCCTAATTACTTGATTAGCACTTAGGATCAGGATTAGGACTAAAATTAATCCTAATTTATTAGGATAACAACTTGAGTTATTACAAAGATAAAGGTGATGATGATAAGGGGAGGACTAATAATAATCAGGCTATTACTTTTTTTTTGTTTATATTTTGTCTATTTCTTTCCCTTAAATCCTTATTTTGTTTTTCTCATCCCATTGTAACATATTGAAAAATTTTAAATGAAATTAATTTTTTTGAGAATTTCTATCTTGTTACAAAATTTTAAAAGAAATTAAGAAAAATATTAAGTTGGTTGGCATGTTAAGTAAATCTTTATATATTTAGTTTTTTAGCAATTATGTGATTAAGAAAGTGAGTAATAATCAAATGACTATTTTTTAGCAATTATGCTCAAAACTATTGCCTCAAGTTTTTCATCAAAAACTTGTAACTATATGAAATTAAGAGATTGATGAAAATAAGAAATTTGATAGGCTTTTGTATGACTTAATATATGCAAGGCATAAACAATGGGATGAAAAAAAACAATCTTTCCCTTAAACAAAAAAAATGAAAGAATTGTGATGAAGAAAAATATATCTTTATTGCAAAACTAAAAAGAAAATATATGGGGATGAAAAAAAATATCTCTTCCTAAAATCAGTATGCATTGAATCTCATAAGATGAAGCACATATGACATAGAAAAAAAAAATTCTCAAAAATACCATCTTTAAAATTTCATATAACAAGCTGAAAAGTTCTCCAAAACACCCTTCCATGAAGTCATAATTATTATGTTTTAAAAGAAAAAAAAGAGGAGAGGTAGAAGAATTGAGCCAAATATTGAACTAAAGATAAATAGAGGTTAGTCATGATCAATCATTTCATTGTTTAAAAAACTTGAATTTCCAAAAAATTCATAACTGTTTCAAATCAAAGCAAGATTATGTAATTTCTTAATATTCCAAAAAGATATTCATTACTTACTCGAGGATAATCAAGAATTTAAGTGTGGGAATAAAATGAACCCAATAAATATAGATCATTTAATGTTATAAATTATATTTTTTATAGGATTAGTTGTGCTTTGATAGGTGTTTTTGTTGCATTTTAATTTCAAGAAAAATAACTTAATTTGGTAAAATGTAACAAATTAGGCAAAGAACGGAGCTATAGAAGGCCACGATGCACTCAAAATGTGTCATGGCGGATGTTGCCCGAGAGCTAGGCGCCATAACGTGCCTTAAGTGGCCACAAACCCGAAAGGAATGCGCTGCAGCATGGCGCAGCGGGTGAATTCCTGAAAGCCATGCACTACAGCGCGCCTAGCGGATGATTTCCCAAGAGCACGGTGCTGAAATGTGCCGTAGCGGGTCTTACTCGAAAGCCAGGTGCTACAGCACACCATAGCGAATATAAAACTAAGAACAACGTGATACAGGTGATCCTTAGCATATCAATCCCGAGAGCTAAGCGCTCTAGCGCGCCCTAACGAATACAACTTCTAAGAGCTAAGTGTTAATGCATGCCACAGTGCACTGCAAGTGCACCGCAGCGAAACATAACCCAAGAGACGGGAACCATAGCGCATCGTAGTGCCCGCCAGGCCAAAAGCCTAGTGTCACAACGCACCATAGCGCGCACCACAATTTGATCTGGAATAAGCATCCTAGTCAGCATTGGTAAGGAATAAACCTTAAATGCAATTCAATTTTCAAGAAGAGGAAGAGGAGGTTGTGCAAATGCTAGGAGGGTGTTTGGAAAGTTATAAAAGGAATGATTTAATAACCTTGGACAACACTTAATCAGTCAAGCCATGAGAAATGTTAACACTCTCTGAGCATTCTTGAGTGTTAACATTTTTATGTCTTAAGGCTAAACATGCATAATCTTGGACAAGACTTGATAAGTCAAGCCATGAGAAATGTTAACACTCTTTGAGGTCCATATCTTTCTCCTGATTTACGCAAGGTGATTATTGCAAGTTACACTTTGAGCCATGTGACAAACACCCTAAATTTGTATATCCAAGGATTTGCAATACTTTATCCCATAAATCTTGTATACCAAACAACCCCTATAATTTTTGTTATATTTCTAGAGACTTGATTGCAGTCCAAAGAGGTGCAACTAAGTTGGGTGCACCTAACTACAACTTGGAGTAACTTTAGATTAACCACAGTCTAATAATGGGTCTATTATGATGTTATGTTGTGTGAGTATTGAGCTTGGATAGGAGGTTAGTGGTTGTGTTGTAAAAAAGGAGGAGCTGTGAGAAGGGATTTGAAAGCTGTGAGCTCCTAAGAAGAGTAATATTTCTCTCGTGTAACCTTCTTATTGATCATAGTATAATTTTCATGGTGTGCCATTGTGTTTTTCTCTTATTATTGGGTATTCTTTGTAAATTTTTTTATGTTTAGATGCTATATTTTCTCTCCTATATTACTATGTTTTCTCATTTTGGGCTCTCAAATGTGACCAAGATGGAGGATACCTCAATGCTTTCATGACAAGACAGTGAATCAACAATGGGCAAAACAACATTTAAATTTGATAGAGCCCACCCAAGCAACAAGCAAAGCGAGAGAGAGTGTCAAGCCTTTAGCGATAACAATTTCATCCTTGAGAATTGTGCTGTTCCATCAACAAGGCCGATGACGGCTGAAGACACGGATGATGGAGGCAACTGAATTATAATAAATCAATGATGATGCATGCTTAAGTATATATTAAGATCATAAAATTTACCCTTTTGTATTTGGATTATGGTATACACATAGCAATAAAACTTAAGGCTATACATTAAAATAAAAAATTGCAGTATTTATGTAATGACCCATAAAAGGAAAATTCTACTCATTTGCAGTCAAACTTTTGAATTTTGTCTACACAAATTAATAAATAAACATACGAAAAAGTTGATGATGTAGCATAATTTAGTGGTGTTGTACCATGTTAACAAATACTCAAATTATACTTGGCATCTCACCAATATATTTACTATGCATAATATATCTATTAATGTTATGGTTGAGCATAAAATTCCTAGTCTCAAAATAAAGTATGTGCAAGATTCTTATGCTAACTAACATTAACAATAGAGTCAAAATTTCATTCTAGTGTTAATTGGTGTGTGAACATTTTGATGATCATGAACAAGATTTCCATTTTTCCACAGAATTATTTTTTTTGTTTTATGGCTTTTTTATTTATGGCAACAACACCCGTTATGAGAGATTAACTTTGTGGTATTTTATTAGAGGCTTATGTTGTGTGGTGTAGCCTCAAGTGCGATGTAACAACTATGGAAGTGTTATGATTAACCCAAATGCAAAGTGAATGTGAAATGTATCGAGAATGCATTTGGAACACAAAAAATATTTTGGTCGGTTGCCTAAGGGTACCCAAGCACCATGCCTGACTCTTGGGAGCACCTAAGCACCATGCATAACGCTTGGAAGTGCCCAAGTGCCATACTCGTTCAAAAGAACTATTATCAATGAATGTTTGCTTTACCAAGAACTCAACACCCACGTGTGCTCAAGCGCTTGAGGATGTACAGAAGTCAGAGATTCTGAGTCTAGGCATGGTTAAGCACCTGTTGAAGGAATCAATAGCAGGTAATGGATTGAGGCCTTGTGTAACAACCCTTTGTTGGATTAAGGATACTAACCCAACATTAGACATTTTTGTAATACTCATTATTGGATTATTGATAAAAATCTAGTATCAAGTATTACATATTCCAAAGCTAAGATTGAGATGAAAAAGAAATATATAAAATGCAATAAAAAAACATATATCACTACTTTCTATTCATCCAAAAATAAATAAATATAAAAACATTCATAACAAAAAAGAAAAGAAATATCATCCATATACTTTTAAAGTTATTCAAAGTGTCTTAAAACTCTCATCCTCACAATATATTATAAAATGCATAATCTTTAAGGCTGGCATGGCTTTGCCTCATGAATAGTCTCCACGTCGAATGCTGGATTCTCATCATGTGCTGATCTGCCGTATAGATATCATACGGTAGGGCATAGCAAAAAAGCGTTGAAATATGATTAGAAAATGAGTTTAAGTACATTTTGGCTTTATGTTTTTATGTTTTAGGATATTTATTTAATTACAATTAATTTATAAGTTGTAAATAAAGCAAAAAAGTAGACTTAAATATATAAAAAACTGAAAATAGGTAGAGCTGATGAAATACATGCTAAACCGTACTGTGTAAGTTCTGCAATATCTGTCAAACTTAAAGTAGCATATATACAAGTGTATATATTAACAAAGGAAATACTAAGAGGAATATGCTAAGAATAAATTTTGTTGAGTGAATTAAGAAATAATATAAGTAAATCTAACTGAAGTAAACTGAAGTGCATAAAAACTGAAGCACATAAGCATTGAAAGTGTTTGTATGAAAAATAAATTCAATATCAAGCGCAGAAGCAAGATGTACTGATTAGTCATCATGACTATATGTAATAACTAAAATTGCACAATCAATAAGATTGTACTTATGATGTAAATACAATTTTCTTAATTTATTTTATCTTATTTTTATAAGTTCCGTGATCACATACAAAAAATGTGATAAGTTAGACACGTCTACCTAACTATTTGAAGTGGGGTCTCTTATATAACTACACATTCCCAGTGTATGATATGTGTAGTCTTATGATCTCGTTATAGCCTGCCCTAGCTCAAATGTCTATACATACTAATATACACTGAGTAAAACCCCTTATACATTCTATTTAAGTTATACTTTGTACAAAAAGTCTTGATGTGATGACAATGTTTTGGGTTAAATGCATTATAATAACAAATAATTTTAATATTAATCATAAAATATAGTGATATATTTTGTTATTTAACTATTATATGTCCTTAGTTAATATGGGATTAATAAAATCCACAATTGAATTAAGACACAAACTAAGTGTCTTAGTCAATTGAATTGAGCAATTATATTTTGTTGTTTATTATTAATTATACTTTATAAGATTAAAAATGTTGAGTTTTAACAAATTATATAATTGTTGGAATTTAGACTACTATCTATATTCTAACTATCGGTATTTAATTTAATATACTAATTCTTATTAGTCTTAAATCTTCTATTAATTATTGGTCTCTCTCTAATTAATCTCTCAATTTCAACAAATAGGTATATTAAGGTTTGATTATTAAACTAAAGTTGAGATCATATACTACTAAAGTATGTTGAATATAGTCCTCTAATTGTAATACTATTACCTAATTGATAAAGGATCTAAGGTCAATCAATCTCAATTCTAAAGTTTGGTCAATTTAAGAGCTTGGGGCTTGACATAATTATATCAATTCCCAAATTAAATTATCTATTAACATTTTATAATGAACTAAACTAAGTCATATGTTAATTAGAATGTCAAATGGTCAATTTGAGACTTAAGTAATATTTTTTATTAAAATAATATTAATTTAAGATTTAAAATTGACATTAGAATCCAATAATTTTGATATTTTTTGAATCTACAGATTGCAAGGAGTCCATCGACATATCATTTACTAAAATATAAGCTCTCAAGGCTCAAAAGCATCTTAATCATCCTAAATGATGATTAAAAGATCATTAGTAAATATGATTATAAAAAGTGAAATTTTGCTTCAATTTGTTGTTTCTCTTTTTTTTTAATTAATTTGATATTCAATATCAATATATTTGGATTTATATTTCTCTTTTTATTCCATTAATTAATTTGGAATTAATTTTTCCTAAGATTTAAGTTTATTAAATTGGGAATATTCTTTTTAGAATATTCCCTTAGGATTTAACCACGGGAGAACGAGTCTGACGGGCCGCAGGATCCGACGGGTCAGCAAATATTCATAGAATATTCACTTCACAATACCACGCAGGTCACAGGTTGACCTGCATGGAGTGTGTATCTCCTTTGATCACGAAAAACCCAATGCTCATGAATTTAAGGTTAACTTAGAACCTTAAATTCTAGAGCTACAATTTATTAAGGGTAGCAAATAATATACCATAGTAATCCTAAAATTGAGAGTTATCTATTAAACCTAAAAGCCTTATGATTAGTTATTTAAATATCTAAATTCTCATTCTAAAATTTCTAGCATTAGGGTTTACTATAGAGGATGAGCACTCCCTCCATAGTGAACCATTTGGCTCATTTAAAGTCTTTAACTTGGCCTCTACTTCGCTGAAATGCCACTGTAATAACTTCTTTCTTTAAGCAGCAACATGATCCGCTCCTCTTCTTGAAGCTCTTTAGAATATTCAGAAGCCCTCGATGCTCAGCTAAAGGTAGAGATTATCGGCACTAGCTTCAACCGTCGTTAGGTGCTTAAGGGGTGAACGAGAGTAATGGGAGGAAACAAAGGAGAATGAGGGAGCTCTCCTCAAATGACTTAATGAATTAATCCCAAGGGTTTAGGAACAATATAAGGGAGAAAAGGTCAATCATGGGAGGAATTCATGCGATATAGTTTGCGCCACTAGCATGCTTGAGTCGAGCTGGAGAACATGACACTAAACAGTGTCTCTTCAGATCCATCAGGCTGTCTAATTTGCATTCAACGTGGTTTATAGCCTTGGCCTTGATAATAGCCATTTGATCTGAATTAAATCCGACGGCTGAGTTCTGATCCGACCACGAAATCAACTCTCGTCATTTGATCTCATCACCTGAAGGTGTGATGCAGCGATTAGAAGGATTGGCTGCTAAATGTTCGAAGTCGAACAACGGTTATGCACTGTTCTGATTCTTCGACTGTTATCCATTGAAAATTATTAAATTAATTAAATTAATTAATTTAAATAATAATTATTAATAAAATTTATATTAATTCAAATATCTTAATCAAATAAGCTATGAAATTCTCAAATTTTCACTCTTAGCTAATTTGGATATGAGGAAATCAAAATTGTAGTTAGCTTTTGGATTTGAGGTTTTTTTTTTCTTATTTTCTAAATTAAATCTAATAGAATATTCAATTTATTCATATTACCTCCAATTCCTCTCCAAATTTTAGGGTTTACTCCTAATGATGTTTAAAGTCTAATGATGTTGCTATTAACCTAATTTAATCTTTTTAAGCTAGGTAACAACTAAGGTTGTTACACCTTGGCACTTGAGAAAGCACAGGCACCTTGTTATAATTGAGCCATATTAAGAACCCTGCTCTTGGGCGTGCCCAGGCATTGCACAGAATGTGAACTATACTTGTTCATGTTTAAGCTCTTAATGGGCATTGAATTTTTCTTTTAAGGGGAAATGGAGAAGAGATTTAGTTGGTTTATAAATAATCTTATTATTTTAGTGTTAAATAGTATGTATTACATTCAAATGGTGGCTTATGTGTGTTGTGAGAGCCATCTTCTTCTCTAAGAAAGCCTTAATTAATGCAACAAGGAGGCTGATGTGTATTGTGAGAGGCACCTTCTTCTTCCTTGAGAGCCTTGATTACTGCAACTAGGAGGTTGACATGTGCTGTGAGAGCCACCCTGTTCATCTCGTAGATAGCTTCGATTACTACAACTAGGAGGATACTATGAGTCATGAGTCTTGTAATCCTTTTTTTTATTCATAGTGGATTGTTCAGTGGATAGCTTTTCCCCGTAATGGGCTTCTTACATAAATTTCTAGTGTTCTTAGTGATTGCATTTTTGTGTTGGGCATTAGTTTTGTTGTGTTTTTCGCAATTTTTGTTTCTTGCTTGCAACAGTTCTTAGTGTGATGAAATCAAGATTCTTAGAGAGAGCTATAGTTTAACTCTCATTACATAATAGTATCAATACTAGATCTATGATCCTTTGGTTGGTTGGTGGTATTTTTAATGTTGTATTATATAATCATAAATATAAGGATTGCACTCACTCTCATAGGAATTCCTCTAATAATTTTAATAATTTAATCATAAATTGGAGAATTGATGAACAAAAAGTACACATGATCATATAATGGGCACATATTAGCCATTTGATATACTAGATTGGCGGGCTCTATCAACAGCGTTGGAGAGCTCCGTCATTGCGCCAAACAGCGAAAATGAAGATTTGTGTCAGCATTGGCGGGCTCTATCAACAGCGTTGGAGAGCTTCGTCATCGCGCCAAACTATGAAGATGAAGACATGTGTCAGCATTGGCGGGCTCTATCAACAGCGTTGGAGAGCTTCGTCATTGCGACAAACTGCAAAGACGAAGACTTGTGTTAGTGATGACGTCAGTGAGCTATATCATTGCACCAAACTGCAAAGATGAAGACTTGTGTCGGTGTTGGCAAGCTCCATGTTTGCGTCGAACTGTGAAAACGAAAACCTGTGTCAGCGTCAGCATCAATGTTGGCGTCGAAGAACTATGTGTCTTCTTAGAGATGAAATGGCAGTGCTTGCGATATGGGTTGAGAGCTTCACGTAGTTAGAATTTTCCCAATTCTGGTAAAAAAAAAATTCATCAGCCGTTTATATATTATCTTAAAACTCTTACTTTGCTATTTTATTTTACCCTAGTAATCCTGCAAATAAAACGCCCTAAATTTGTATATCCAACGATTTACAATACTTTATCTTAGAAATCTCATATACCAAACAACCCTTATACTTTTGGTTATATTTGTAGAGACTTGATTGCAGTCCAAAGAGGTGCAACTGAGTTGAGTGCACCTAACTACAGCTTGGAGTGACTTTAGATTAACCACAGACTATTCATGGGTCTATTATGATGTTATGTTGTGTGGGTATTGTGCTTGGATAGGAGGTTAGTGGTTGAGTGCTGTAAGGAAGGAGGAGCTGTGAGAAGGGATATGAAAACTGTGAGCTCCTAAAAAGAGTGTTATCTCTCTCGTGTAACCTTCTTATTGATCATAGTAAAATTTTTATGGTGTGACTTTATGATTCTCTCCTGTGATCGGGTATTCTTTGTAAATTTGTTTATGTTTAGATGCTATATTTTCTCTCCTATATTACTATGTTTTCTCATTTCGGGCTCTCAAATGTGAATCCCTGAAAGCTTTTGTGACGATGCGGTGAATCAACAATGGGCGAAACAACATTTAAATTTGATAGAGCACACCCAACCAACAAGCAAAGCGAGAGAGAGTGGCAAGCCTTTGGCGATAACACGTTGGTCCATCAACAAGGCCGAAGATGGCTGAAGAGACACGGATCATGGAGGCAGCTGAATTATAATAAATCAATGATGATGCATGCTTAAGTAGGTGAAGATTAAGAAAATCTAAATGAACAAGAGAATTGCATAATAATAAATAACAATAATTAACTAGTAAATTAGGTACATAAAATGTACTAATTATCCTATTATCTTTAGTAATAAACAAAATTTTATCCTATTATCTTGTAATTCGCGCATTGCCTCTGTTATTTTTGTGGAAATTACTAATATGTATGCAAAGGCATCTAATTTAACAAAAATATTATTATTATATGGATGATAATTTCTTGGAATTGTTTTTAATGTAAGCACACAGAATTGGTTTTTTGGAATTATTATAAGAAAAATATTATTTTGCTCTTAAATATCTCTTAAAAAATATGAATAAGTAGTATTTAGAATTTAAAATATATATTTTTATGAAATCACAAACAAAAATAAATTTAATAATAATTTTTTAAACAGTGGTTCTTGATTGATTGGGTGGGGTAAACGTGGACGCCTATTTTGGTATAATTTTCCATAAAGAGAAATAACAACAAGAACAGGCCTCTGACTGATTCGGCGATCTAACTGTAGCTCGCTGCGACTCAATAATTTGTTCGTTGGACCACAGCCTTCACAAATACTGTCATCAAACATATAGTAAAAAATAAGTTATCTGAAGGGAAAGATATGCTCAAAGGTCCCAATGGACTTCTTCGTCCCAACCATTCTAACTTGGCCTCGGACAGACAATAGCTTGCGTCGCAACGAATGGCTACTTCTCTTCCTCTAACAGTGGCAATAGCTTGTGTTTCGAGGAAGCTTTGCGGAGCATAAATGGGCGGTCGAAAAAAATGTTATCTTTCGCAGAGAGATTGCGATAACTTGAAGCATTTGCGCTCGCTTTCTGTCCGACTTTGGGATTCCGGCGGCGTTGGCAGATACTGGAAACAAGTCATTAGCTTTCAAGCATAAATATAAGATCTACTATACTCAAGAAGATAATAGAGACCTAATTTATCAAAATCAGAAGATTAATTAAGGCTAAATTTATTAATCAAAATTTAGAATAATTAAAAGATGATTAACAAATTTAATATTCACACTTAAAATAAGTAATCGAATAAGTGCAATACTGTCAAATGAGAGCCATCCATCATAGTTTCCAAACCGTATAGCAAATCAAATTTGATAAACGGTCAAGAAAGCAAGATAAAAATATTGTTGTTGAGTATATTAAAGTTTTTTCTACTTAAAGCCAGATATAACATAGAATAGTTCAATCATTTTGTAGCACATAGTTTCAGAATCTCAAAAGCTTAAGAGATAGCACCCAAAATAACCAGATTTAGAAGTGAACAGAAAACCATAAGTTCAGCAAGTAGTAAAGATACAATGATATGCATGTCATAAAGAATTCCTGGTCATAAGAATGTCCCGATCCAAGCTTTAATTTGTTCTAATTATGCATAATGATAATGATGAATATTAACAGCTGGAAATTTTAAAAAGGCAACAAGTTTTTAGCTGTAGTTTACAAAATTTGGATAAAGTAGTCGAGTATCTATAACGCTTTTGAAACCTTCTATTGTTGCACTTTTTTCAAAAATAGAAAATGACCAATTCTATAGTTTGAAATAATGCTCTATTTTTCAAATTTGAAGGTAGCACAAGAAAATCAGATTTTGTGGTTTTTGAACAAAATATTTTTGCAACAGCCTATAGTTACTATATTTTTGTAAAAATTAGGTTTTGTTTTTGCAAGAGTAACAGAAACAATTCCATCAAAGCACAGGATAGAGGGATTCCCATAATGACTATGAGTAGTTAAATTTGATATCATATAGTTTGAGTAGCTAAATTTGGCAACATAGAGTAATTAAACTATGGATAGTGGGTTTCCCATCATGACTATTGGATGCTAGCATGGTGGAAAATAGTTGGAATGTGGCTAACTTGGGTCTTTTGAGTGGTACTATCACACATAAATGTGGATAACTTGATAGTTGGCTAATATTTGAGGCCTAAAAGATACCAAGTGAAATTAATTACAAACAATATGCACAAATGGTTGATCTCACTAAAATTAAGCTAATTTTTACCCATAGCTAAATAATATCACTCATAGCTAATTTTCTAATTAATTAAATATTATTAAATATTCCAATTATTTGATTGAGCTTCGAATCACTCCAAATCTTCGGGGATTGATTCTAATGACTATATGAATTTAATAAAATAATAATTAGAATGCGATTAAACTAAAAGTAAGACAAGTAACAATCTAGGGTTGTTATAGTATAGATTTTCCTTACTTATATAGATGATGCATGTTGTACTAACTTTTCCTTTTTTACTGCTTTATAACCTTTTTATCATTATTTACAGTCAATTGCTTTATTGTACCTTACTTCACTTTACTCAATTTACCTTCCATTTTACTGCATTGAGCTCCTCTTAAATAATAATTGTAAATGCCAAAATGTAATATTCACTTAGCCTATAAATAAATTAGTTACTCTAAAATATAATTAAACTTTTTATGCATAATAACTTATTTTTATTTTATTGATTGTGCCTTATCATATTAAATACCAAATATGATAGATCGAATGCTTAGAGTGGATCTTGTACCTGAGGTAGATCAGATCCAATAGTTACAACGAGTGCCATTACATCTAAATATTTATACATGTTTGTATAAATTTAATTAACACTAGATATTTTTATTTTTTATTATGTGTTGTGTTTTCTCTTTCTTCTCTGGATGGCTGGAATGGCTTATGTTTACTTATTTTTTATGCATCCAGTTTTCCTCTTTAGAGAACCTTGGCTTCCCGTAGTGCCTAATAGTGGGTTAAGACTCATTAACTTTATATTAAGTACTACAATAACACCTAATATTAGGTTGGGTTCCTGATCTAATATTGGTGTCGTTATAGAGAGATTCTTAGAAGTGTGAATCTTTTTCAATCCCAGTTGTCCTTTGACAGACTAAAAATACACGTATGCGCTAGCACGTAAGTGTACGTGGTCTGAAGTAATAATTTGGAATAGTGAGTTCCGAATTTATCTTGTCCACAGGAAACGATGGTTTTGTTACTAAGTTTTATTTTCTTTCAATAATGTTTAGAAGATTTATTTTTGTGTTTTGTTTAGTTCATAGATCAACAATGCAAAAGAGCTTAAATTGAGATACTATTGATTAAGAAGAGAGAGTTGGGATTTTATCATGTGACTCGTAAGGGATTGGTGTTGTATTTAATTCTTTATAATTCATAAAGTACTTGGATTATGCCAAACAAATCAAGTAAATATAGTGTTCCTTAAATTGGTCCTCTAATTCTGACCAGTTCTGTAATTACCCTAGGTCATTATAAGGTAAACATTAAATTCCCGATTCGCTAAATATCTCGCAATTTTCAGTTTCCCGTTAAAACTCCCGCCAAAATTTAATTTTTCAGTTTTAATCTTTCACATAGAAAGTTTTCAAATTCATTTCAACTAAAATAGGAAGTCTTAAATTCCATTAAGCGCAAAAGATCAAAATAAGAAATGAAAACCTCAGAAAAATTGTCGGCAATTAAGGTTGACAGTTCGATTAGGAAGGAAATTTGGAAACTTACGTGCGCTCATCAACCGCTCGGCTCCTATAATCATGCCGTTTCCGAAATAGTCGGAAGCCTCCCATGCATTTCAACGTAACGCGGCAGGCGTGCGTTACGTACGCACGCACGCCTTATAAAAGCGCCAGAAGACCCTCGACTCATCACAACCTCCTCTCGCCTCTCCCTCTCTTTCGTAAGAAGCATACCTGAGCCGCGTCCAGCAGTCAGAGCCGCTCGACCCTCCATCCGATCGTGCGCCGAGAGACGACATCAAGAGTTCGCAGCGCACGACCTCTGCCTCTGCGTCGACTCCTCCTTTGCGCTCGACCGATCCTTCCGCTCGGCTGTCCTTCCGTGGCGACTCCCTTGCGCTCGACTCTGCGCCAAATTCTGCGTCGATCCCCTGTCTGTGCGCTCGATTCCTCGGCTAAGGTAAGGACTCTGCTGCCGATCCTCTTAAAGGAATAATATATAAATACGTATATATATGAATATATACATATATATGAATATATATATATATATATATATATATATATATATATTTATATAGGTATATTTATAATAAACAATAATAATCATAATAATAATATTAATAATAAAATTAGAATAGAATAAATTAATTTGATTTCAAGTTTTATGTTGCAATTTTTATGAGTAGTATAATTCGGTTAATCTATTAGCATGCATTATTAGCAAACCCTAGATGTCTAATTCCAGCTTTAGTTTAATTATCAAATCATACTATTAGAAGATTTAAGAAATAGAATTTGATAGGGTTAAACTCGTATATGCTTAAATAAGTGAATACTTAGCTATTTTAGATATCACTTACAACTAAATTTCAATATGAAAAAATCTATGCGATATATTAACTTCTATTTAATGGAATTTGATACATTTTCTAACCTATAAGTATTTGCATTCAAACTATGCATGAAATTGAGAACAAAATTAGGAGTTTTAGGAAAGCATTGTTTAGCCTAAAAATTTTCCCTACGACCTTGAGATTTTAAAATCAAGTTTAAGAACTGAAATGTAAGTTTTAAATCTTATAAATAGGTCATTGTAAGGTTTTATGGAATCTCAATTATAAATTTTGCAGACACATTGAAATTGTGAGTGCATCATCTTGAATAAGTCAAACACGAAAGGTACACTGGATATTACTTTATATGCTTTTACTTTTATTTGCTGCTTATGCATCGCTTTGAGCCTATTGTTACTTAATATATTATTCTTACTACTACTGATGTAAGAGAAATTGAATGATGTTTATGTATCTTGTGAATGTTGCAAGAAGGGTTCTGAAACAGAGCATGAATAGGTTAGGGACGGGGCTAGTCCTCGGGAGCTATAAGGGTGCCATCTGGAGCCTTTGAGGGAGGCACAGGTGAAGGTTGCTTAAATGCACATTGCCATCTGAGACCCTTAAGAGGGTCCAGGTGAAGGCTTATGCTTAAATGCATATGAACCCAGCCTCATAGTTCTGGCTTTGCCCAACATAATTGCTTTATTGCTTCATAATATCAAGTCATAAACATAAATATGAATTTTACGCTATTATTACTTTTTCTTTTGACACTTGGTATGTGAACAGAACATTTATTTTGTAGGTGACATGATCATCTTTTATTTGAAACACACTGTAATTCCTTACAATTGTTATCTCATTTTTCTTTGCCTTCCGCTATATTTTAAGTATATTTTAATATCCTTTGTATTTAGAATGTGCAATGAGGCATTATTTTTATAATGCCAGATCAGTTACAGCTGGAGGAAGCTGAGATAGTTTAAAGAAATGGCACAACAAAATAACATAAAATAACTACCCCCTTCAAGGGATATTTATTTTTGTAAAATGAAAGCCATGTAATAAATTTTGGATATTGTTTTATTTTAAATTGAATGAACATTGTTTCTTATATTTGAATGGCTTAAATATTTGCTTAACTGCTATTTTACCTAACTGCCAATATGATCCTGCAGAAAGATACATCTGATATTAATTTGGTTATTACCAACCTAACATAGGTCATCACAAGTTCAAATCTAGTGCGTGTAACAATAAGTCGAGTACGTAGACTCCTGAGCCCAAATGGGTAAACCCATAGGCATAACCTGTAGGAAACTTTTCTCACTACCCATCGGTAGCTTACTCAAAATAGGAACTGATGGTGTGTCTTTCCTCTGGATTTGTCCACTTCCTAAAAATGGCTAAATCCCTCCATATAACTCCCATGGGCTGCCAACAAGCCCAATCTGTACAGATTCTCAGTGTTTCTTTCCATCCTCCAAAGACAAAGATCACAATAAAATATATATATACTATTTTTCACCTTTTTGTTACATACTTATTTGATAATATTTTTTTGTAGATTTAATAGCGATAAGCAGTTTTATATTAAATAGTACTCAAATGAAAATAACTCAAAATAAAAATACTGAAATAAAACTTATAAGTAGATTTACGTACCTGACTATTTTGATTCAAAATCAACTAATTTTAATTCCTTTGATCTGCCAAAAATAATTTAATTCATTAATATTGTAACAGCCAAAACTCTTAAGCACCATGGTATTGTCCACTTTGGCCAGAAATGCCTCATGATTTTACCCTCAGAAGATAACTTCCCAGCAGGTCGCCCATCTTGGGAGTGCTCTCACTTGAGCACGCTTAACTTTGAAGTTCTTATCAGGAACTCCACAGTTATCTAAAAAGGCGCCTCGATGTTTAAGAGTTTCACTTATTACTACTTAAGTGGGTCATCATAGTGCACAAGGTGAACACACTAGGGTTCTTCCATAGCACATAGAATCCTATGAGAACACATTGGATTTATTTTATAATTCCTACGTCTAGGTTATCAAAATAATATTTAGTTGGGTAATCTCATAAGCATTGATTCCCACCAATCAGCTTCATGCGAATCATACACAGTTTAGCTAAGGGAGAGGATTCACCAGACCATATGGACTATGTTACATCATCCATGGGTACATCGATGCTCTCTCCCACCTTCAACGTCTACTGAGCCGCAGAGCATGATTGGAGGATCTTGGCTCACATGCATCAATCGCTCAACTGAGCTTCAGGAATGGTGTCATTAGGCTAAGAGCTTGTCATACAGCTCTAAGCTCTAATTCACACACTCCTACCTCTAGCTAATTAGAGACCTAAGGAGCACAAGATTTTTACTTTCATTTTATTAAATTATCCAACTATTTAAAATCTGAGGTGTTTTACACCGAGAATCCTTGCTCGGGGACATCATGTCGCGGCAAGGACCTTTATATGCATTCCCTCTAGATTTATGCTGTTTAGATAATCTAGCTTTATTCATTTAAAATTTAGTTTCTATAGTGATATGTATATCTCAACATTCCCCACATACATTCCAAGTAATTAGTTAAGATAAACCTTCAGCACATTTTTAATTCATTGCAGAATTTAAACATACAACACATTCATCCCACACTCATCACATGACTATGGCCCAACCCTCTCCAAGGAGAGTCTAGCCTTTCATTGCAATCACAATACAGAAAGATATGTTCAAAGATAAGAACCTTGGCATCGGTTCGACTGTAAGAGAAACAAGATAAAGTTGAGAAAAAATACTAGGAACAACCCTAAATTTTTGGGGTTATCTGGATTTCTTCTTATACTTTCTCTTCCTTCTTCCAAGCTCCTTGTACTTCTCATTCCTCTTGATCTTGCAAAGGTACTCTGAACCTTTCCTTGGAGAGTTCTCTTTCTCTCCCAACAGCAATCCTTCCTTCTAGGTCTTAGAATGTCAAAAATTAAAACCTTGTTTGATTTCAAAATGTTGCTTAAATAGGGAGCCATTCAGCTCTTGAGAAGAAATTATTTTTCCTTTCATCTCCCATGAATTCATGACAATCCAATTAATGTTATTACTTTATTCTCTTGGAATACAGCATGCCTTAATATTATTTCACTTTTCAAATGGTTAGGAAGGCCAAAGGTTTGATTTTTTGGCCTTCCCTACGCTATCATTAATGCTTTTACCTGGGAAAATCTGTATCGGGCGCTGTGGAGCGCTACAGCGATCGCGTCTGATTTCTGCTGAGTTAAGCTCCAGACATAATGTTTATTAGGGATCTGTCATAGCGCGTTGTAGCAGCTTCATTTGAAACACTGTTTCGGTGCAGCGCGCTGTAGCGGGTTGAGTTAATTTAGATTCTCGGAACGATGCACTGTGGAAGTTTGAGTTTCGAATCCACTGTTCAATTAATTTTTTCCCTTAATTTATATAGTTTATCTAAAATGACGTTGCGGCCCGCTGTAGCGCGCTGAGACGCACTAGAGGACTTCCTTCCAGGTCTGCATTTTTGTTCATTGTACCCAGGTGCGCTGTGGCAATTTGGAAGCACGCTGCAGTGGTTAAAAGTTTGAATTCGCAAAAATTCACTGCTAAATTAGTTCTCCTAATGTTAAAAATTATTTCCGGAAAATGACGTCATGGCTTTCTGTAGCGCACTGAGGCGCGCTAGAGCAGATTTTCTCCCAGGCTTGCAGATGTGCTTCCAGGTGACTTAGTTTCACTCGACCGCTGTGGCGTGCTGTGGCGATTTTCTTCCAAAAATTCCCTTTTGCTCCTGATTTTGTCTTTTCTCCTATTTTTTCTTAAAAATGATAAAATTTATTTCAAAGTATGCATGTTTATGTGATGTTTTGTATATTTTTGATCCTTTATTTTACTATAAATCTGGGATTTATCATCCTTCTTCTAACAATATCCGAATGAAATTATATTGGAGTTGTATGTGTTTTGTCCTTGCTTGAAATGCTACATTTTTGGCTAGGTAAATAGCATTCGTACTATCACTAAAGAGCTTCACATCCTCTTTCTCCTTCCCCAATTTCATCATATAACTCTTCAACCAGATAATCTCCTTACTCGCCTCAGTAATGGCGATATACTTCTCCTCCATGGTAGATAAAGCAACAATTTTTTGTATTTTATAGATCTAGCTCATAGCTGCACTTTCCAATGTATACACATATCCAGTAGTGCTCCTCTGGCTATCAACATTACTTGCAAGATTTGAGTCTACCTAGCCATGTAGAGAAATGTCAGACCTACTAAAGTAAAGTACTTTGCCCGCTATACTTCTTAGATACTTTAATATCCACTTAATCGTATCCCAATGGTGCTTCCCTGGGTTTCCCATGAATCTATTAACTACTCTCACTGCATAGGCAATATCTGGTCTTGTGCAAATCATAGCATACATCAAGCTCCCAACTATTAAAGCATAAGGAACTTTCACCATATGTTCCTTCTCCTCTTCAGACTTCGGCATCTATTCCTTTGATAAGCTAAAGTGACTTGCTAATGAAGTGCCCACTGGCTTTGCCTCGCTTATGTTCAAACTTTTCAGCACCTTTTCAACATAATTTTTCTAAGATATCTTTAGAGTTCCAGCACTTCTCTTCTATTTATTCTTATCCCAAGAATCTGTTTGGCCGGCCCCAAGTCTTTCATGTCAAAATCCCTTGACATCAGCTCCTTCAGCATATTTATCTCCTCCATGTCTGATCCTGCGATCAACATATCATCCATATACAACAACATAATGATATGGGAGGGCTCACTATTTTATGTAGCAATAATAATCTTTTAGTTTAGCATCAACATTATTAGTAAATAAAATAGCATGGTTCATCTCTTAGTTTGTTATATATACATTTAGATAATGTTATCATGGTAATACTACAAAACATAGTTCTTTATAATTGATAGTTGCTATTTAGAGCCTCTTAGTTTGTTTACAATTATTTTTACTTGGTCTTTAATATAGTGTGTTATTATTTAAGGGATCAATTACTATTATTAAGCAAAAAATAGTTGGCTACATGTATACTTTGTTTCTATTGTGTGCAATCAAGTTTTAAATAGAGAATATCCTTTCTTATAAATAATCCATGTTTTAATGTGATTAGGAAAGCATTCTACTTGGCCAACAGTGTGCTTAGTTTGCATTCTAGAGACATTAAAATAAGGAGCAACATTAGTATTTATCTATTCAGTAATTGGAGCAATTTCACCATTTAAATTAACATTTCTAATCTTAGCAGAAGCAACATTTATTTCAACATTAGAAACAACCTCAATACTATCAATCTTAAAAACCACCTCACAAATTTTAATAGTAGAAATAGGTTTACTAATATCAACATTTATATCCTCAACATTAGTAACATATTCAACATTAACACTATCAGCAATATTAGAAATCTCGTTAACTACATTAGAGACCTTAGAAATAGCATTCTCAACATTATCAAAATTAGAACCAACATCCCTAATTTCAACATTAGAAATAGGGTCAACAGAATCATTATATTCAACAATATTAACAATATAAACATCCTTAGCAAGTTCAATACAAGAAACAAGTTCAACAGTATCAACATTTCTATTTTCATTATTAGAAATAGGGTTAGTATTAGAAATCATATCAGTATTTGAAATAGCCTCAACAGTTTCAACAGTATAAATAGGTTCCGCAATATTATTATTAGCAACAATAGAAACAATAGTAACTACATTGTCAACCTTAGAGACAGCATCAATATTATCAACATCAGAAATCACATCTATAATTTCAATGTTAGAAACGAGGTCAACAGAATCAACAATATTGTCAGCATCTTTTTCAATATTTGAAATAGTATTATTAGTGACATTGACTAAAGCAACTGGTAATAATGTATCAACTTTGCATTCATTTTCATTTAACATGTGCAACATATCCAACATGCCATCACCACCTCGAATATCATGGTTTGAACCTGATTTTAACATCTTGTTAATTGTAGAAGGGATGGGGCTGCATTGAGATCTAAAGTTGCAAGTGTCTGTGTTATGGCCAATGGCAAAACATCAATTACAATACAACGAGAGATTTTCATAACAAATTTGTTGAGAATAATCACGATTCGAAGAACCAAGCCAACTTATTTTAGGAATGGGAGAGGCAATTTTGACTTCAATCCAGATTCTAGGGGCCACAATATTTCTAAGGGTATTAGTATTTTTATCAAGTTGCAAGGGTTTTCCTATAGATTTACCAATATTAAAAAGGATTTCCTTAGTAATGAAATGGAGACGAAGGCTTGGTAGATTAACCCTACCACGAACAATAGGCATGTCATGCTTAACATCAGAAAAGGGATCCCATTTGCAAAATGCATCATGTTTCCTCTTAAATCGTAAGATCGCTTCAAGAAAACCTTAACACAATCTAGGTCGAACTCAAATTTGAAAAACACATTGTGGGAATCGAAGGATCTAATGGAAACATGGGTGCAAGCTTAAGAGCTTGAATAAAACCATTAATTAAACCAAAACTAGGTTTTATACTAGCAAAAAATTTCAACTAGAGTGAGTGTATGAGATGCTAGAGAGAAAATTTTTTCATTTGAAAAAAAAAAAAAAAACAGAAATTATTTGTAAGAGGATACTGATTTAGTGATTGTGAAGGCAAAATATTCCACAATCTCCTTAAACAATCTAATTGAAGGCGAAATATCCATTAAAAATACAACATGATTGAGCAAACCTAACACAGTAAATAGAAAAAAAAATAGAGCGCCAAGAAATGAGAGAAATCACCGAGACGAAGCCAGGAAGAGATTAAGAGCGCGTCCAAGCCAATGATCCGCGGCTCGCCGACGGAAGCAAAAACCCTAGGGATACTTTAAAAAATTATAAATATTTCGTTAATATTAATGAAAAAATAAATTTAAAAATCAAAAAAAAATTAATAAAAATCATTCCCATTTTTCAATTATATTTCATAATCAAGACAATTGGTTAGAAACTTTAAATATAATATCCTGCAGACTTATTTTTTAAAAAGTAATCAATTTAAATTCTTTAAAAATAAGAATAACTTATATTTTTATCATAAAAGAGTTTAAAAAAAACCATATATTAATACTTATAATTTTATATTGTATTGTAAAAATAGAAGTTTAGTAAGTTTATGTGAAAAAGAATATTCCCGTTTGAATAAGAATATTCTTTTACCAATAAAGTTACAATTATTTGATATATCAATAGAGAATAATTTATAAAAAATTAGGTATAAATATAAATTAAATTACTCTTACAACTCTTTACATTTTACAAATAAATCAAACCTTTTACTTCATAAATTCATCTACTTGCTAAAAGATTATTCTGCAACATATTTAATAGAAGAACAAAAATTTATTTTGGAAAAAAATAATTGTAAATCTATTTTAGATCCAAATATATTTCATTTTGAAAGTGATGTTTAAAGTACACTTCCTTTTTTATAATAAAAATAATTTAACTTTTCCTTTAGTTAAACATTAAAAAGAAACTAATCTTTGTATTTGTAAAATTAAATATATTTATAATTATGATTATTGTAAAATATATAAAAATTTTAATAAAGATAAAAATATTATTAAACGAATATCATATATCTCAAGATGGGATAGCTTACGAGCATATATACCATGCTTACTTACTTTGATAGGTTGGACATCTATGAAATTAATTATTTTATATAGTATATCCAAGATTATTTTAAAGAGTATTCAAAATCTTGATTACATCTTTTATGATACTCTGAATATATTTGATACATACAAGTTAATTACTCGAAAATTAATTATTAATCTACCACATATTCTGATAAATGAGACTTTTAATAAAATATTACAAAATCTTATTTGCCCTAAAAATATATAAATAGAAAAATATTTTTGGATACTGAATGTGCCAAAAATATTCGGGAATTGCTCTATTTCATTTTTTTTTAATAGTGGATATATCATTTTTACACAGCTTTTATTAATTACCAATCTTTTTTTGAGTTGCAAAAAGGATTAGAAAAAAAAAAATCATTAATAATTACATTATATATGATGGAATATAAAAAAATTATATATAGATATCCTTTATATAAATATCAATATGAACTCAAATTTTTAGGCTTAAATTATTTTGTTTTAGTTAATACAGAACAATTAGAAAATTATTTTTTTGATATAAAAATATTTTTTATAGGTGATAATCAATTCAAAGCTAATAAATATCCTACCAAAGCTGATAAATAGAATACTATTTTCAAATAATACAATATTTTCAAGTAAAATAAGTAAAAATCTTTTTTTATCGATAAATAAAATAAAGAACATTTAAAAGTATTGGACTGATGAGAAAATAAAAATATGGGTCTCAAACAGTATTAGTATTTTTGATGAAGAATAAAGAAAATTCTTAGTTCAGTTTTTAACTTTAAAAATTGAAAAAAACTTTTTATCGGTACTGACCAAAAGTGATCATGAATTTCTATCCAATAATAGATTTAGTTATCAAATAAGTGAGCAACCATGCTTTATTTCATTACATTACTTGCTATACATGCATCAAATAGATATAATTATTTATATATTCAAAAAAATCTATATTATTAGAAAGATAAATATTCTTCTGTCATTTTCATAAAATAACTGATTCACAAATTTTTTGTGGATTGAATAGATCTCATAAAAAAAAATTTCGATACGTTTATCCTTATCTTTTAAAGGTGTTTTAGTTATAGGTTCAATAGGAGCTGGACGATCTTCTTTGATTAATTATCTAGCTAAAAACTTATATATACCCTTAATTACAATATTTATAAGCCAATTTTGGGAATTCAATAAAAAAACTACTAATACTAAGTTTATTGATTCTTTTGATAATCATGCTGAGAATGTGGAGGATACTGATGATTTTGATATGAAGATGTTAACTATGTCTACAACATTTAATTTTGATCAATTAGGTCTAATTCTTCAATTTGAATTAGCAAAAGAAATGTCACATTGTATAATATGGATTCCCAAGATTCATAATCTGCAGATTAGTGAGTTTAATTCCTTTTATTTAGGTATAAACATTTTGGATAACTATTTATTTGAAGAAATGAAAAATCCTTTATTGAAAAGATTATTTTTCTAGCTTCAACTCATATTCTCAAAAAAGTTGATATAGCTTTAATTGCTATTAATATATTAAATATATATATTAAGATATGATGACTTATTCTTTCATAACAACGAAAGTAATTTTTTATTATTTCATAAACTCGAGGATTTTACTTTGAAAATAAGATGTTACAGAATAAAAATATAATACAGGTTCTTTTGTAATAAGTGATCTTGTAATATTTATAGATGAAGTCCTATCACTTAGTATTACCCTGAATAATTTTAACATAGAAATAAATACGATTCTATCGGCTTCTCATATAAGATATTGAAATTCTATATCTCAAATAAGATATATTAGAAATAATGATATACTTTTTATCAAATATGAAGGGTTTTTATAAAAAAATATATTTTCATATGATTGCCTTTTAGATTTGCTATCTATTTATATGAATAATAAATATTGTATATATTTTTGTATTTACCATGAATCTTATTTTTGTATTGATTTAACATGTATTTCTCTCTTTTTTTTTTTTTACTGTGCAAATATAATTTCTTATATATGGGCTTAAACAAGTATATATATATTTTTTCTGTTATTTAAAATATATATCACTTAAATTGTAATATGATTTCATGCTTTTATATATATATATATATATATATATATATATATATATATATATATATATATATATATATTTGAGGTGCTATATATATTTTTCTGTTATTTAAAATATATATCACTTAAATTTTAATTTTAACAAATATATTTTTTCATCTCAATATTCATAAATGTTTGACACGTCATATTTATTTATGCCGCCATCTGCTGGGTTCAAGCCCACTACGTCCTTTATGAAAATAATTGGGCCGGCCCTTATTTAGTAGCTTTAACCGGATCGACAAAATGTGGCCGGCCCATTTAAAAAAAATTATAAAAAGAATCAATTTTTTCTTTATTTATAGCGAGCAATATTTATGTATTATAAAATTATATGCTAAGAAGATTATTTTTAATGCCACTGTATATGTAAGTAGTTAAGTAGAAGATATTTGTTTAGATTTATTTATTTATTTATTTAATTTATTTAGTATAAAATATATAATCAATATGCATCGCGGACCTGCTATTTGAACCTGGGTCCTTGTTTAGGAACTTTAGGCGGACCGGTCATAAGATTAACTAAGTTCGAACGACCCATCAGCCCGAGTTTATTATATACACAAATAGAATAAATAATATTTAAGACTAAATAAACTTCAAGTTAAATCAACTACAGACTAGCTCCACTGTCTAGTTCACTTGATCCAATAGCTTGCACCTGATTGATCCGTGTCTAGCCCAAAGTTACTCCAAGCTTTGCAATCGACTCTGAGCCCATTCTATTGCACTTGAGACTTCAACTCTCCAATTCTCGCTTATATTGATGCCCTTCAAGTTGTAGTTAGGTATAATCAACCCAGCCACATCTCTTTAGGTTGCACTCGAGTCTCCACAAACATGATAACCTCCCACTTTGAGAATTAGATTTATTTACTATCTTCTTATTCACATTGGGAGAAACTTGATAGTACAAAAGGCATAGTGTGACTCAGCACGACCTCCCGATCACAACCCGAACCCTGCCACCAGATCAAACAGATATGAGTAATCAATTTCAAGTTCATCTTAGATGCCTTTGTACGAATCGTCTTTTAGCATCTGCTGCCCACGGGTCTTCTTCTCACTCACTTTCGAAGAGCAGTCTTCCTTTTACAAGTGGCTCGAGCATCCAAGTCACCGGCTATACTTGGCGCATGTGTCTGCACCACATTTCCAATTATTGTTAGCTATCACTTGTTTTAGCATATTATAACTCAAAAGGACTTTGTAAGCTCACGCTTTTAAAGCTTGATGATCGCCCTGCCTAAACGGAGCCTCAATCTTCGTTCTCTGTGACCACTAGACTCCTTTACAAGAGCAGACTTGACTTCCTTTGTCACATGTTCACGTCTTCATTTGAGAGGGTAGATTCATACCCTTTCGCTTTTGATCCTTTCAAACCATAGTGCTGCTGTCGGGAGTCGAGATTGTTACATACAATAACTTGACTTTCCTCCGGTGTGTAATCATCAGGGCTCTCTTGGCCACCTTCTAGGAGTTCTCCATGAACATTGTCACAAACTTTGCTCATGTTAGTTGCCAACAAAGATCAATCCCTCTTCATGCTCAGAATATGCTAGACATCCTTCAATTGCCACGTCGCAAGTTAGATTTAAACCATGTGTCTTGAGCTATCGGGGGCATCCTCCACGTATCCGGGCATCCTAAGTTAGATTTAAACCATCTGGTAGCTTCATATGAGCAGTGGGGAGCAGAACGAGACCATCCCAGCATCCTTTGATTGCCGTTTACTTTCACCACCTTTTAGTTTGGTTAGCAGCCGTTGTATTTAAATTTTTCTCTTTCTCGCCGTTTATATTAAATTAAAATCAAATGTTTATTAAATTAACTTCAAATATATATTTATGTATATTTTACTAAAATATGAAATATTTTATCACTTATCTAATTTGACACAAGAAATCCAAATATATAATTATATTTGAAGTTTGACCATTGGATTACTTCAATTAATTTTTCTTTTTAATTTCTTTTCAATAAAAATCTATAATTTTTATTCTTCATTTGTGATTTGCTTCCGTTCGCATACACATTAAAATTATTTAGAATCTTTTTTTTTTCATTTTAGCTTAATGATTTCACTACTAAGATATGGTATGACTTTAGCTTAATTGAACCAAATTAGAGGGTGAATATTCTTAGTCTAATAACATTCTAGGAATTTTACAGGTTGTCAAAATAAAAATTGAATGGAAGGAAGACATACACATATATATATATATATATATATATATATATATATATATATATATATAGATATATAGACACACACACACAAATGGATACTACTCAAATGATTTAGGGCACTAGTTGAATATTTAATGAAATAGAGGGGAGAGGACTCTAAAAGTTGAGCCAGCATAATTATGTTATAAATATTTTGTAGAGGTTTAACATGGATGCAACAAAGTCAGTCAACAAACCATTGGGAAGTCACTTATGTTTCTCAAAGGAGCAATCATCAAAGAACGATGAGGAGAGAGAAAATGGAAAGAATTCTATATGCCTCAGTCATATGAAGCTTGATATATGTCATGATCCGCGCACATATGCGAACATTGCCCATGTTGCGGGAGTAGTGAGTAAGCTTATGAGAAATCCAAGGAAGGTGCACAAGGAAGCTATCAAATGGATATTTTGACGTCTGAGAGAAATAATGAACAAAACACTATGCTTTGGAGGATCAAAAAATGAGCTACAAGGTTACGTAAGCTCAAATTTAGCAGGAGATGTGGACAACATGCATAACACTATACGATATAGTTTTGCTACTAGAAACACTATTGTGAGATGGATTTGTATGCTACAAAATTTTGTAGTACTATCTACCACATAAGCAGAATACATTGTCATCGCAAAAGCAAGCAAAGAAATGATATGGTTGAAAGGCTTTATAGATGATCTAGGAAAAAGGAAAAACGTTAGTGGGTTGCATACCGACAATCATAATGTCATTCATCTATCCAACAGTACTACATTCAATGCCAGGAAAAAGTACTTTCAACTTTGGTACCATTCATTTGGATGCTTCTAGAGGAATGATGTCGTATGCTTGAGAAGATTTACACCTCTCAGAATCTAGCACAAACTGAAAGGAACTCTGATGAACTCAGGTTAGCCGGAGGTGCGTTTGGATTCAAAGGAAACCAAAAGACCTACTCTAAGTGCTTGGGCATGTCTAAGATCTAAGCAATGTTTAAACAATAGAAAAACTAATGCCAAGACGTGCCCTGGCGCCGAAGATATTATGGACAATAAAGCATTGTTCTATACCAGCTGAAGCTTGTGCACCCGAGTGAGCCCAAGCGCAGGAAATCTTGTTGCAGGAAGCTTGGACATAATCTTGAGCACTAAAGCGCACCCAAGCACTCATAGGCACTTAGAAGAAGCCATAGGCTTGGGCTCCAAGATGCACCTGAGTGTCAATTATTGTTCAAACGATGCCCAAAATATAGGAGCTTGGGTACTTGAGCGCACCAGACGCTAAACCTGGAGATTGAGTTACTACAAATAATAAGTATGGCGCTTGTGTGCGCCTAAGCACCCGTTGTTTCTTAAGAAGTTCAAAATCAGACAATGACCACGATGCTCGGGCGAGCCCAGCGCCGGAGCCAAGTTTGTCTTTCAACCGTAGACAGTAAGTTCGGCGTCGTCTGGGCACGCCCAAGCTTCTAACAGAGTGACTTCCGGAGAGTAAGAGCACCTTACTTTTTTCTTGAGAGAACACGGTGAGCTCTATAGAGAATTGTTGTAAGTTAGTATGACATTTCTTCATTTAGTGGATCTTTGTTGGTGGTGGTAACTACGCAATTTTTCCGTCCTAATGTTTTTCACATAAAGTGTTATGTCTCTTCGTGCTTGTGTGGGCATTTTAGATTTGTGCGTTTGTGTTGCTTAAGCCATTGTCTATTGTGTGACTTATCCGGAATCCTCATTATAAACTCCAAAGTAGTGTTCATTCATCAGCAACGAAGCCCCTATTAACTGGAAAGATGATCATGAAATGATATTCAATAATTAGTAGAAGCTTGTGTTGCTTAGCTCATTTGATTCCTGTTTAAATACAGATTAAAATAAGACTAAAGTATTTAATTCAATAATTGAAGGCATCTAATAATTCTATTATTCATTACAATCGGACAAAATAACCAAGAAAGGCATGATAGCTTGAAGAATCTTTATCAAAACTCGTGCTTCGAGCAGCATTACCTAACTCTTGTTAAGTTTACAGTGCCCCCTTCGGTGCCCTAACACAGTCAATGCGTCTAAGCCTATTGTGCTCATAGTATATATATATATTTCTCTACTGATCTACCCATCTTTACACATAAAGGTTGCTAACTCATTAAGAATTGCCAAAGCATTTTAAGAACAGTTGAAACCAACAAAGCAAAATTTCATTAGATAATGTATTCAAAGTTTCAACATACTATTAAATAAAATGATGTATTGTAAGTTACACATCAAGGCAGATCACACACACCTTCGTACCAAACTGGAAAAAAAAAAGTTGTCGTATGGTTACCATAGAATTTAAAGGTCCTTCAAGTTAAGACTGAGGTAATCAATCCACAAAAATGAGAAGCCTATTGATGCTTCTCCATATTCACCGGATTCTTGTAATGAGCGAATTTTTGAACTGTTAGTACTTTGGTAAGCATATTCGCTAGATTGTCTTTTGTATGAATCTTTTTCAACATAATCTCTCCATCTTCTATGATATCCCGTCTGAAATCATATTGCACATTGATGAGCCCATATATATAGTTATTTTCTTATTTAAGATGTGTGTTTTTAGTAAATTTAGTTGCTATTTTAGTTTGTTTTAGTGTTAATTCAGCTCAGGTTGGTCAAAGCATGCAAAAGGGGATTTTTCTGAAGAAAGGCGCCACGGCGCGCTGCAGCGCTGGACAAAGTGCAAGAGATCCGCCACAACGCAAGGCAAAAGATATGATGATCGATGCCGCAGCATGCTTCAGTGCCTAATGCCGAAACCATAACGCCACGCCGCGCTACCACCAAACTGAATTCCAAAACAGTCACCACCGTAGCACACTTCAATGCATAGAAAATAAATGAATGACGCCACAACGTGCCACATCGCAAAAAAATCTGGTGAAGCGCTACATCACTCAATAAGGAAAAAATATCACAAGTTCAATCCTACAATGCGCCGTAGCGCCAGAGGAATAGAGACCATGGCGCCACGGCACACCATAACACCCGCAGATGAATATGCATTAAATACCTAAGCAAACATAAAATTTGAAAGGTCAAAATCACTTAATTTCTCCACCAATATTAATATTAAGAGATGACTCTTCAGTTTTCAAGGATGGATAAGAAAATATTCTGAGCATTTGAACTAAATGAACTCAACATTTAAGGAATTTAAACAACGATAAATTAAAGCAGAATTTGGAGAGAATGAAGGAGAAGTTATTTAAGGGAAAAGAAAAGGAGGAATAGGTGTTCTTTAATAATTTTTCTAAACTCAGCCTTAAGGGGAGAAACCCTAATCAAGAAGAAGTTCCTGAGGAAGAAAGCGACAATGAAAACTAAAAGAGATACAAAAACAAGGAGGAGCAAGGCATTGAAGATGGAGAAGACAAAGAGAACACAGAAAGCAGTTCCTACATATCATTTCCCTAATTCTGTTATTGATTTTCTTTGTATCTTGTAGAACGCAATGTATGCTTTATCGAATTCTTGTATTTTTCTTACTTTATTCATTGTGATGGCAGCCTAAACTCCTATTTTGGAAGGGTTTGGTAGAGAACATGTAACTAATGTAAGTCTTATGTGAGTATGAGAATTCTCTCTTTAATGAAATGGCATGAATTTTGAGCTTAAAATTTGTTTTCTATCTTTCATGGAATGAGTAGTTATTTATAGTTAAAATTATTTTTTGAATATTAGTAATGATATTTTAGTTGTGCTTGATGATCCTTTTGACTTAAGGGTTATGCACCTAGAGCGTCTACGTCGTGAACGATGTGACATAAATTCATTGTGCCTGATTGCTCGTGCATAAACTATAAGTTAGAAGACTTGATCATCTAAGCCAATAAGAACATTTTAAGTAATTTTTTGAACTTCATAGCTCAATCCACAACACATAGGGATAGCATGTTAGGTAGTGGATGAAGTGACATAAGTTCACGTAGGCATTGCTTATCCCTATGTTAAGCTGTGGATTTGACACATGTGACATAAGCTCACTCATGATTTAAGCAAGATGATTGAGCATGATAAGCTATGAGCGATGTGACATAAGCTCTTTGAGCTTGGCAGCTCATTACCTTAGCTAAATCAATAGTAGAAGCATGAGAGCCTTAGATCGAATTAAGATTATGTGATCATAATGTAAAATATGAATTTTGTCGCTTAGACATAAGCATAAATTTCATTCTTAAAAAGATCACAAAGATATCTAATGGGCTTAATTAGAACCAATTATCATTCAAGATAGCACTAGATAGGGTTGATGAGAAACTAATATCTAAGTGGTGAAATTCAAGATCTTTGATAATTGAAATGATGTAATGATAAAGCTTACATTTAGAGAAGAATTCTCTATCACAGTTATCTTCTGAAGGCAAAACTGTGTGGCCTTTCTAGCCAAAGAGGACAATACCTTAGTACTTAAGTGTTTGGGCTGTTACACTATGAGACTCAAACAACATTCTCTAGGCTCTCAGGAGGTAAATAGTCCTTTTAAACAAAACTCAATTTGAAATGGACAACTTAGGAGAAATACTTCAAAATAACCAAGGTAGGGCTCTTTTCTGACTATGCACTATCTACTATTAGAGTTATCCCTAATGCCATTGTCAGACCAAATGTGTAGGCAAACAATTTTTAGATAATACTTCAACCCTGCAAATGGTCCAAAATAATCAATTTAGTGGCTTGTGAAGACCCTAACACACACATCTCAAACTTCTTAGAAATTTATGTCACATTTAGGTGTAATAGCATTATTGATGATGTCATAAGATTGAGATTATTTTCATTTTCTTTGAGATATAGATCCAAAACTTGGTTAGGCTCACTACCTAGCGACTCAATTTTAATGTGGAATGACTTTGCTCAAAAAGTTTTAGCAAAGTAATTCCCACCAACAAATACAGCGAGGCTAAGGATAGAGATCACCACCTGCATAAAATTAGAAGAATAAACCATCTATGACAATTGGGAATGGCTTAAGTAGTGCATAAGGTGCTGCACCCATCGTGGTTTCCCATTATGGATGCAAGTTCAAACATTCTATAATGGACTGAATGCACCAACAAGAACCTTGATTGATGCACAACTAGAGGTTCCTTGTGCCATAAAACTCAAGATGAGGCGTATGAGCTTCTAGAGGATATGACTAATAATGCTTACCAATGGCTGACTGAGCAATTTAACCAAAATATGAGAGAACTGGGGAACTCGATATAACATAGGGTAACCTGGACCATGACTTAGTTAAACTTTAGAGTATGATTTTGATAAGGAATCACTTAGAGTAGCCTAACATTGATTTAACCTAATAAAAACTTAGGATTGAGCCTCAATCTTTAAGAAGGAGAAATGAATGAGAGAAGATATGATCTAATTAATAAATTCAAATTGTGTTAGTTCTAACCCTTGAGTATGAATAAAGTGGCTAATGACCCATATCCAAATCTCATTAGATCTACTTATAAAAGTCTTGAGTGATTAGATTAAACCAAGTCCATCATCCTCTCTTCCATAAATTTAGGAGTGATCTAACATATTCTAGTATATTATAGGTGATAGTTAGTGATTATCATGAAATCATTAGAAATCAATCCATTGACCTAACCTTAAGGTTATCATTTGAAAAAATAATGTTTAGAAGAGTTATGTTAGTGAAATCCCCATCCTTAGAACCCTTAGTTTTTAATAAGTTAATGTAGTTGTAGAGTCAAATAGGTCTTAACCCTAATAATCCTAATAGACTCAAATTATAATAAAGTCTCTAATAAACCTTCTAAGTTAAGAACTTTAGCACTAGTCTAAACCTAGTAGCTTATGAGAAGGTTTAGTAGCTTGTATTAGATGTAGCACAAGAATAATGAAACTTTATTATTTTATTTATTCAAAATTTATTTTCAAATCATTATTTTCTATGATATATATATATATATATATATATATATTCAATTGACTTAAGAGATTGATAATATCTAAGTCAACTGGGGGCTTGATTAGTCTCAATTATTAAAGTAGATAACTAAAATGGACAATAATAGATATTACATTGTTCACAATTAACTTTGAATTATCATAAATGCAAATATGCTTGAGTCTATAATCTTGAACATTCATTCAGACATTTATCATAACAAAAATATATAAAAGAGTTAAAATATTACATTAGGGGTTTCACTCTGGTAGGATTAGTCTGTACGAACATATTTGAGCCAGATGCAAGCTATTGAGAGATTAAGAGACCACACATATCTTAGAGTGAGAGGGTGTGTGTGTATGTATGTGTGATATAGGAAACCCCACTACTTATAGTTGGGAAAAGTGTCTAACTCCTCATTTTCTTCTAAAACATACCCACATAACATAATTAAATAAGATAAATACCATAAAATTGTATTTCTCATAATTTTATTGATTGTGAATATTTTATTATAGTCTTATGACTATGCTTTAAAATCTACTTAGTCATTAAGGTTAAACTTCATCTTACTTTGTTTTCTTTATACTTTAGTGCTTACATTATAGTTTTACTTCAGCTTTAGTGCAGTATATATTTTCATAGCTCACACTTATATTTTTCTTCCTTACATTGTCATTACTTTTACTATTACTCAGCATAAAATCCTATTGAACATATACATCTCCTTTACTCTTTCATATGCACTTTAGTACTTATATGTTATCTATAGATGTTTTCCTTGCATATTTTATGCAGGATTAAGCAGCCTACTGTAATTATTTTATTCTCTTCTAGTTTATTTTACGATTTTTATATAGTTATATTACCCATTTTACTTCCTTATATTATGCTCCATTTTAGAATAATTGTAAATGGCTAATGTGGCATCTGCTAAATTAAAAATAATTAACCTTAGTAAACCCTAAAATGTACTTTAACTTTTGATGTTTAATCACTTGTTTTTTATTGGCTATACCATACCGTATTAAAAATCCAATACGGTAAATCCAGAGCTTGGAGCGAAGCTAGAACATGAGGTGAAACTTGAGTAGTTGCAGCAATTGCGTTCTTTCCTTTATTTCATGTGTGTGTGTGTGTATATATATATATATATATACATGGATGTTTTGGATGATATGTACTTATACCAATGGGTATTGATTTTCTTTCTTTTCATAAATTCTTAACCAAATATAGTGCATAATAGTGGGTTAATATATACTAGTCTAGTATTAAGTACTATTGTAATACCCACTATTGGATTAGATTACTTAATCTAATACGGGGCATTACATAGACAATTTCAAATAAGGTCGCATGCACTACGATTCATTTTAACCCAATTCATCTCAAAAAAAAAAAAAGGTTTTTCTTCACCCTCGAGAACATCTTCTAGATTTAGTGCACATAGTGCATCCGTTACTTCACATCTCCATAAGATGTTCCTAATGAATAAATTTATTCAGCAAGAAGATGGTGTATGGACGTTCCATGACAAAGTACTTAAAAAACTTCGACACCATGACTAGCCAATGTGGTTTGATCAAAATCAGGCTTGGTGATAAGGTAAGAGCACTATTGTTGTTATCTTCTTTTGTAGATACTTTGAATGGCCTAATGGTGATGGTGATCAACTCATTGGGAAGTGTAGCCTTAAAGTTTGATGATATTATTAGACTTATCCTAAATGAAAAAAGATCCAATTGAGAGGCTATTTTATCCGCCTTAAATGTTAAAAGCAAAGAAATGAGTTCTAACCGAAACCCAAATCAAAGTCAACCTAGCTCAAGAACAAGGAAATAAAAAGCAAGAGAACTAAAGGCATGGTTCAAGAGAGAGATGATAATGCAGATATCACAATAGTCAAATTGGAAGATGGATTGATCTCATCCTTGGACAATAGAGACTCTAGAGTGATGGATTCTAGAGCATCATGCTATGCAACCCCAAACAAATGTATGTTAAATCCTATGTTACGAAAGTTCTAAGAAGCATTAATATTGGAGATGACAAAATTTGCAGCATCATGGGGCGAGAAGCCATGGATGATAGACCACCACAGTGAGACAATGTGGAAATTGAAGAAAGTTTGACAGTTTCCTAATCTGAAAAAAACTTATTTCTGTTAGCCTACTAGCACACAATGATCCAGGACCACATTCATGGGAACCCCTAGATAACCAAGGGTGCTTTTGTCGTTGCACGATGAAATATAGAAGGAACCATGTACGCGATAAGCTTTACTCCAGTAGTGCACAGAAAGCTTGGGCAAAAGGGTGAGAGAAGAACAAAATCTATCATCTCTGAATGTACTATGAATGAAGAACAAAGAAGGTCATGTTCTTTTTTGACAAGAAGTTCTTTGGTCACAAGGAGATTGAAGAGAAAACTAAGAAAACTGAAGAAGCACGGGCACATAAAGTCTTCAAAATCTTATGCGCCAATGTGAGTGGGAGCAAGTCAAGGGAGACAAGGTATAGTCATTAGCACCAAATCATATAGTAGATCTAAAGATGTTACCCACATGGAGGAAGACGCTCCTCAGAAGGCATTCAAGTCGCTTGAAAATCTTCTATCCAATACTTATGCTAGGGACATGATAAAAAGGAGGAAGGCTGAGCCACACCATGCATTCTAAAACTATGAGGATCGCTACCAAAGAATAAGGAAAAAGGACCATTATACTCAACCTCTATGCAGGAGCTCATTGTACATGGTGGAGACTCAGTGCTTTGAAGACACCACAAGTTGCATTATATGTTGTTTATAGATACAACACCAATATGTTTTCAAGAAAGATATTTAAAACTCCTAGAATTGTAAATTCCATTTATGAACATTTAAAGAGGGAGTTTCAAGGCTCTTAGATGCACTTTCAAAATAATATTTTGAACTCTCAAAAAATAGTTATATGCTTTCACGATTGATTAGTATGAAAGTGTTGCATTCTCAAAGTCTTAAGAAAATCATGAATTTCATAGAGTTAGAGTATGAACGTGTGGTTGTTTGTATTACCGCTCACATCAGAAATGTAGGTTCGTAATACTTGCCTCAAATACAAGATTATGAGAGCCACCAAAATACAAGAAACGTCGCATCAAGTTTTTTTTAGGGCCTGTTTGGTTGAACATCAGTTGAAAAGTTATAAAGGATAAAGATAGTAACTAAAAAGATAACCAAAATAATCATAAAATTTTTATACAAACACCTAAGAAAAGAATCATTATTTGGACAAACATCACTTCACTCCAATTATAAATTTATTTTAAATCAACCATAACAAACTGTAAAAATACAATTCACAAAACAAATTATCATTCATAATCAAATGACTATCAAATAAATCTTCAAAAAAAAATAAAAAACATCCATTTACAAAAAGCACTTGCGTAGGCTGAGCTCTGGGTCGATCAGGCGAGAGATCTGCGTCTGGGAAGCGAACACGTAGGGCGAAGCGAAGGCGTTGGCGATGAACCGGCTCTGCGTCTGGCGAGCGAAGCTAACACGAGGATCTCTGTAGTATTGTGCGAAGAACTCTATCCGAGCGACGTCAGCAATGTTATCTGAACGTCGGCCGAAATCAACCGATATTCAGATAACATTTTGTGTGGCATTATTGTAATTTTTGAGATGTCGTTAATTAGATAATATGGAACCAAATAGTTCCATTTTACCGACATCTTTAAATAAATAACATCAGGTGTTTGAACCAAACAGCCAATTAATACAGTTCACACTCTTAATTCACACAGAACCCTTCCCTCAGGCCGAAGTGGACTTTCGCTGAGAATCGGGCGACGCCAAGATGATGTCTTCGATGGCCGGCCGGAGCTCATCCCTGCAGAAACGGTGGTACTCTATCGAATCTCCGCCGTCCTTCCTGACCTCCACGACCAGAACCGACGACGCAAGGGCAAAGATCTCTGCCGCGACGGCCAGCCTCGCTTTCCCGCCGCTCTGCTCCTCCCCCTCGAATCTGACCCCAGCCGGCGAACTTTCGGTGATCCGTAGCCTTCCCGGCGCCCTCGCCACCAGCCCTTCGATCCTTGATATCACGTCCCTCGCCGGCTCCTTCGTCACGAACCTCAGCTCCGACTCTCTGCTTCCCCCGATCTCGAACAGAGGCGACAGATCAAGCCCCTCCGAGAGGGATATCAGGTCAAACGCAGTGAGCTGCACCGGCTCGTGATCCCCCTCCTTCTTCGCAGGGAATGGCTTCGGAAAAGGGATTTTTCGGAACCAGGGAGATTCAACGAGCTTGCTAACCGTGATTCGGGTCTTGAGATTGGGATCCAGCAACCTGGCGATCAGGCGGCGGGCATCCGAAGAAAACCAAGGCGGGCAACGGAAATCTCCTCGGCGGATCTTTCCATACATCCCGACGATGTTTTCGTGTTGGAAGGGGAGGAACCCTGCCAGAAGAACGAAGAGGATGACTCCGCAGGACCACAGATCGGCCTTCGATCCGTCGTACCCCTTCTTCATCATGACCTCCGGCGCGACGTACGCCGGAGTTCCGCAGGTGGTGTGGAGGAGGCCGTCAGTGCGCGCGTGATCAGCCAGCGCGGAGAGACCGAAGTCGGCAACCTTGAGATGGCCGGCGTCATCAAGGAGGAGGTTCTCCGGCTTCAGATCCCGATGGTAGACGCCTCTAGAATGGCAGAAATCAACGGCGGAGATCAATTGGCAGAAGTAGTGCCTAGCCGCATCTTCACGGAGACGGCCAGATCTGGCGATTTTGGAGAAGAGCTCGCCTCCGCGGACTAGTTCCATGGCGAAGTAGATCTTGGATCTGGACGCCATGACTTCGTGGAGCTCGACGATGTTGGGATGGGTTACCTTTTTCATCACGGAGATCTCGCGCTTCACGTGCTCGGTCATTCCGATCTGGATGATCTTCTCCTTTCCGACCACTTTAATGGCGACATTTTTGCCCGTACGGAGGTTGCGGGCGAGGTAGACCTTGGCGAAAGTCCCCTGGCCGAGGACGCGGCCGAGTTCGTATCGGCCCTGGAGGACGCCTTGGCCGCCATTGGAGCTTGGAGATGGGGGAGATAGATCTTCCATTTTTAGGAGATTGAGAGGAGGAAGAATGGAGGCTGCCTACCCGACCTCGACGTGCTTCCGGTGGAAGGACCGGCCGGCGTGCTGCTTGCGTTTGACGGCGAGATCGGGATTAGATCTCCGCATCTCGACGCATTCCCCAGCAAGAGAGTGATTGTGAAGAGAAGAGGTCAAAGAAAGTGCACTCCAAGAGCCGAAGTCTTTATCGGATAAGAAGCGGAAAAGGGAGCGCCGCTAGCATAATGGCTACTCTCATATTTATAGGCGCTACAAGAAGAAGGCGGTCAAAAAAACAAATATGATTTGATATTCTCATTCGGTACCTTTTTTTTTTTTCTCAGATAATTAAATATTTTTAATAAATTTATAATCATTTGAAAATATTATGTTTTTAAAAATAATTATTTTATAATGTCCACGTAAAAATACATCTAAAAATTTATTTTATATGCCAATCCTAAGATATTAATATTTTTATATTTTTTTTATAGGTAACAATTATTCTCATTTATTCATATTAATATTTTAGTGAGCAATTTGGGAATATAAATTTTACTTGAAGATTATATTTTTCAAAAAAAATATTATAATACACAAATTTTTAATATATTTATGAAAAAATAAGGAATTTCTTAATAGTTTTAAATAATTAAATATATAAATATTTTTCTAAGCTTTTTTTTAATGATTTGATAATTAAAATATAATTATTAATTACTTTTAAATTCTATTTTTTGTTAATTATTTGTGAAACTTTATATGAATTATATTGAGACATTGCACAAAAATATAAAACACAAAATTACGATAAAATTATAAAAAATAAAAATAAAAACAGAATTATCTATATTTATCATATAAACTTTTTCTACGACCCATTTAATATGACAATTAGAATATTCTTTGGTCTTAAAAATGGAATTAAATTAAAAAAATAAGTTGAAAATGCAGTATATTTGATATAATTGTGCTTTTTAAATATATTTATAGGACAATACTACAATACCCAATTTTCCACCCATCTATATTTCATATGACGTGGATGTTGACGTGGCATGTCAGACCACGCCATCAATTTTGCCCTAATATTTTCAGTCTACCCTAAATTCTCCATACGGCACCCTACCGAAGCCTCCGTCTGATTTCTTCTTATTTCTCTTGTTCTTCTATTGAAACGAGCGATAATGAGAGCCCGTCGCCCCCTGCTATTATGAACCCTCCACAGCCACAGCCAGCGGACGTGCAGTCGCCGCCGGCCGTGAGCAAGTATTTTCTGCCCTAAATGCTCTAATACAACATACGGCGCCCTACCATTGCTTCCACCCGATTTCTTCTTTTATTTCTCTCGTTCTTCTTCTGAAACGAGCGATAAAGAGAGCCCGTTGGCCCCCTGCTAATGTGAACCATCAGCGGCCGCAGCCAGCGGAGAGCAACTAGATTCTTTGTTGGTGAACTGTTTAGTGCTTTATGGTTTGTGGTTTAAACTAATAACAAACGATGTTGTGGCTTTTCATCGTTCGTCTCAATTAATTTCCCATTACCTTTCTTTTCCTCCCCTTTTTAAGTTTTTTTTGAACCGCTTCATTGATGAATTCACTTCACCATCACATCTAGGTTCCGTTTGGGTAATAAGATTTGGGAATTGCTTCTTGAAAATTATTTCTTAAAAGGCTGTTTATAAAGATCATTGCTTCTTGAAAGCAATTTCTTCAATACAACCAGTGGTTTGAAATTATGATTATTTTATGTCTGATGAAAATTATTAGATTTCTATTACATAAGCTTTTTCTATTTCAAATGTTTGTGGAAGTAACAATATTATGCTACATATGTTATTTTTCAAGTTGAAGTTTCCCCTTTTTTTCAATGCAAATTACTCAGACATTGGTTCATTAAGTCTTAGGAATTGTAAAAAACTTAAGTTTTAAAAAATAGATATAGAATTGGATAGATGTGCTGCTTTTTTTGTGCTAAATGCATACATTCTGTTTGCATACTTATTCTCTATTGGTTAAAAGAATTGTAAGTAGTAATTTACTGATAAAAATATAAAAGAAAATGATCATGTTGTTAGATGCATTTGTGCTTCATTTTTCTTATTATTGCATATATATGGATGCTATAAACATCATGCCTCATCTCAATACTTAGATTATTTTTGTTATTAACATATGGAGCTCAAATGTAAGAGGAGAATTGCGGGTGGCTTAGAGACAATGGTTTTACTTTGTATTTGCTCTATTTTGTTTTTTTTTTTGAAGATTAAATATCAATGAAAATTAACTAAATTTAAAATATATACAACTTAAATTTAAAATAAAATGCTTCAATTGATTTACTTCTCAAACTATTTATTATGTTTTTATTATGATTGGAAGGATACTAATTGCAATTCTAGTGTTATGGTGATTCACAATTCTTGTGATATTTTAATGAGCTGTGCGACAACTATTACAGGTTATCTTTCATGACAACAAAAGCTGAGGAACTCTATGATATTTTATAAATTACAAATACGAAAATTGATTTTATATAAAAGAAAGTTGTGATCGTGTTGAGCAACAAAGTTTGAGCCCATGATGATTAATAATTGAGCTGCTTACAACTTCTTCTATATTTATTAGCTTTCAGGGCTTTTTGAGAAGAGCTTCAGTCTTGTCCGATTGCCTAAAAGTAAGCATAGCCATCCCTTTTTGGATTATTTCTTCATATGGAGATTTGCTTCCATAATTTATTAGTTTTTTCTAAATACTGATTTTATATTGTCAAGAAAAAAATGCAAGTTGAGTTTGTGGTAATCCGTATTCAGCTGCAACATATGATATTGATATTGTTGCTACTTCAGTTATTTGTTATCCCTACTTCAGTTATTTTTTTAATAACTAGACTATATCATTATAGACATTTGGAGCCCAAAGGTAAGAGGAGAATTGTGGGTGGTTTGGAGCCAATGGTTTAAGGCTTATAACAATTTGTGCTTATTATAAACTTTTCTACTTCTTTTCTAATCTCTGAAATACTAACTAATATTTCTTAAAGCTTATAGCAGTTTATGCTTATTTTGTACATTGCTTTACCATTTAAGTATAAAATAATATATTCTTGATTGTGGGTGGCTTGGAGCCCAACTAAAGCTTTGTTTTCAACTTTGTTTGGGAAGGAATATATTGGTCGATTTTTGATTAGAGACAAGGATGGATCGTGATGTTATTTTAGACCACATTCGACAGTTTGATAGCTTCCTTTGGTCATACCTCTCAAACAAATTCTACACTGATTTTAAGGATTGATACTTCGTCGAGCCTTTAGTCTTTTGCGGGCCTCATTTGGAGGAGCTGCATCCGGATCTTCTAGTCTTTGTCTTTTATTTGTTTTTGTTTTTAGTCTGTAACATGTTTTCAGTACATTTTCTCTTCCTGTACAATTTATTTGATGAAAGATACGGGTCTTTCTCTCACTTTTTACCAAAAAAAAAACAAAAAAAAATTTTCAAGTACAAGGTTCACAGTTGCTGGATGAAAGTGCTGCAGCTCATTGTTTTTGTTAGTTTGGAAGGTCTTTTTGAATTTTTTAAATATTAGAATTTGGTGCATTCCAATATATTATATTGTTTGAATTTGATATTGGGTCTATGCAGGTAAAGTGTAAGAAGCCGTTGAAGATTTAGCTGAAGAACTAAAAGAATTGCAGTGAAGAAAACTTTGACAATCATTGTAAAGAATTGATCAAGGCTCAATATGATGCGAACATTGAAGCATTTTTGTAACTACCCATCAAGTAATATTAAGTGAAACTCTTAAACATCAAGACGTCTTTTTAGATAATGGTGGAGTTCTTGATAAGAACTCCAAAGTTAAGCGTGCTCAGGTAGGAACACTCATAGGATGGATGACCTGCTATGAAGTTATGTTTTGAAGGAAAAATCATGAGGCCTTTCAGGCTAAAGTGGACAATACATTGGTGCTTAAAAATTTGGGTTGTTATAAATGATATCATAGAAGGTTTGAAGAAAAAAAAACTAGAAGTATAAGCAAATTTACATTTCAATCATACAGATAAGTACATAAATGTGAATTATATTCATCAATAACTCAAGATAGCAAACTCACTTATTTTTTCTTTTATTAGTTGTGCCATACTGTATTAAATATAAAATATGGTAGATCAAGAGCTTGATTGCAGCATTGAAGACCTTTTACTTCCCGCTATTATTTTTTACTTTATGCATCCCGTGAGGATGAGTGTTATTATGTTTAAATATTTGCATAATTTAATTAACTATGGATGTTTTACTTTATTATTATGTGCTGTATTTTTACTTTATTGTTATGTGATGTATTTTTACTTTCTTTTCTGAATGGATAGAATGTCTTATATTACTTAGTTTTATACATATAGTTTTTCTTCTTTAGGGAACTCTTAGTTCTATTAAATGATACTCGTATGTTGTAGTTGCTTCTCTGATGGTCTCTTATAATTTCTCTATTTCTCTCTTATGATTTTTAGTCTGAGAATAGAAAATTGTAAGGAATTAAACTATAATTTCTCTATTTTTATTTTCTTTTTTGAATGGACAGAATGTCTTATATTACTTAATATTATACATCTAGTTTTTCTTCTTTAGAGAACTCTTAGCTTCCCGTAGTGTGGCGCCCCGCCTCCGGTGTGGTCCTGTTAATATGCATGTTAACATGATTACAGTGGAGTGGTCGCTACGACAGATCTCTCACTTATCATTAGATTAGGTCTTCACCATAATCCACTAATAAGTGAAGGATATGCCGCATGCTAAGCTGAGATTTCACTAAATGTACATACAAGAATATCAGAGTGCGGAAGTAAATAAATGCTAACATCTATTTAACCATCATACATAAAGAAATATAATCTAAAACATGTATTATTATAGTATTTGAATTAAAGTTTAACTCAAAGAAATAAACACTCGTTCTCCCAGAAATTAAAGAACAGTCTATCTAAGGGTCAATGGAAATGAGATGATTCTCCTTTTGATCTGGCTCTTCTCCTAGTGCTACAACCTCAAAAAGTTCAAATTCTGATATTTAGGGCCCCATCCAAAAAAGAAAAAAATATGATTATAAAATTATCTAAGTACATTTTAGGCTGATATTTCTTTGTATTTTATTATATCCCAATTTATCATAAACAAATAGGAGCTACAAAGCATTAAATGAAAGAATAAAAGCTATAAACCATATATTTATAACTTAAATAAAATATGAGGCAATAAAACATACCTCACTCCAAAGCTACAAAAAAGGTTAATCATTTTATATAAATAGACTACTAAGTACAAGATATAACAGATATGTTCAAATAACTTATGCTAATTTTTTGAATAAAATGCAATATATAAATAATATTAAATTGAAAACTAGCATCCTAACATGCTTGCACATAAAACCAGAAAATTGCTGAAAATATAAAAAATACTAAAAATACTAAAAATGTTGTAAATACTAAAAATGCTAAAAATACTGAACTGAAATAACTAAAACTGAACTGAAAATATTTTAATTGGACATGTGCATAGATTAGTCATACCATAATAAAAATTGGCTAAACTAGCCATCAAATATAAAATAGAAGACCCTAATACCTAGATCAACATATATATCATCTAGGACACTAATGCCTGGGCCTGAGCTTGTAATAGCCCAAACTCTTTGTCCTGAAAGCCTCACGGTTTACCCTCAAAATATAACTTTCCAGCAAGTCACTCATCCTGAGAGTGCTCATACAAGAGCACACTTAACTTTGGAGTTCTTATCAGTAACTCTACTGTTATCTGAAAAGGCATCTCAATCTTTAAGAGTTTTACTTATTACTACTTAAGCGGGTCTTTACAATCTCGCCAACTTAAGTAACTGACGTCCTCGTCAGTATCCACACACAAATCCAAGAACTATCCATTGAGTAGATAAGTCTAGAAGTGGCCCCTATAGGCTCAACCACAACTATGTAGCACCTTAACCATCATGAGTTCAAGAGGCTGTTCACATGAAGTGGTACTTTTCCTTGTATGCCACTTAGCTCCTATCTAACACCATATGGTCTACTCTGATACTGTTTGTAAGAATCCAAACTCTTAAGCACCAAGGTATTATTCGCTTTTGTAATAACCCTAGTATTGTTACTCGTTAATTAGTGACCTACTTAACTCTAATCATTTTTCATTAGTCTTATATTGGTATTAGGAGTCTCCATTCAAATTTCGTGCAATTTGGAGATTGTTTGGCAATTTTTAATATTTCCTAATTTTTTGATAATTCTGAGAATGCCTAATTTATTTAGACCTCAAAATAAAAAATGCAGTCCACCATTAGACTCACCACACCCAAATTAGCTAGGGGTGGTATTTTGAAAGTGTTTGGAAGTCGTTGAATTTTCCCTGAAAATTTTAATGATATTTAAATACCCAAAAAAATAAAATAATTAAATTAACCTCCGATCAAAAATCCGATTGCATTTTTGAGTTCCCCACACCTCAATTAGGTAATGGTGAATTTTTGGAATTTTTCGGAGTGGGTTTGGTTATCTTATTTTGGAGTGATAAATTGTGTTTAAATAAATAATTAAATAAAATAAATAATATAAATTAATATAATCATTAAATTATTAATTCCATCAACATTATTTTTGAACGGCGGAGATCTGCTGCGGAAGGCGAAGCATGGGACAGTAGTTCTATGCGATCAGAACCGTTGGATTTTAATTTCCCTAAATCTATTGGCGCGCCCTCTAAGGATCTGATCTGGCCGTCGGATCAGCACTATGATCTGACGGACCAGATTTAATCCATGTACGTCTCTGCCAAATAAGGATCGTGCGCCTAATGCCTGCGCAGAGACGTATGCTGAATTGGCCAGATGCCCCTCTTTTGCATCTCTAAGCATCGCCTAATACTTCATTTCCTCCATTCTTACCTTCATTCTTGAGAAGAGTAGCTGCTAAGGATCCTACTGCCGCTGGAATCATCTTCGTCTTAACCTTCTTAAGAAGCCGAAGAAAGAGCAAGTACCCCATTGCTTACCTACCTTAATTGTTTTGACATTTCAAATGTTATTAGTTGATCTTTATTTCAAGAATTACTAAGTCCTAATCATCTCTATTATGGCTGATTGAGTTTCATTTTGGTAAATCTTATAACAATCATCCCTACCATTTTTCTCTTTTTCTTATTCCAAATGTATGATGTTTTAATAAACATATAGTATTTTTTTTTATGTCTTAATCTTAGATCTTTGGTGAACTCTGTATTTTGAGTTCGATTTTGATCTTAAGATCGTTAAAGGAGTGGATCTAACTATGCCCTAGGTTACCTCCTGCGCACAAGCTGATTAGGGAAGAAGACAACCCTGTTTGGAGCGCTGCCATCGAACCGTGCCTTTTTGCTTTAGGTGACATGGCCAGTGGGATTTATTGTCTCATATTGGTGCCCGTTTAAATGAAAATGAATTAATTAATTCATTAAGAGTAAAAATTAATATAGATAATGAGTTATAAATTTCAGAGTTCATTTATTTAATAAATTACAAATTACTTAACCAAGATATGTTATATAATATATCATTTTGATCACAAAAATGAGTAGATTAATAATATGCAATTTAATTTTTGTTTTAATAAATATCTTAATTAGTCATTAATTAAGATTAATTAATTAATTGCAAATTAACTTCATCATTTCATGTGACCTAATTTGATCATCTAATGTCCAAATTAAATAATCAAATAATCCATTTCACTCACAAAAGTGTGAGGAACAATAATATGAAATTAAATTTAATATTTAAACCCTAATTTTTATAATCACTTTTTAACCCTAATTAGGAGTTACAAAAACCCTAATTTTTCCAATGTTGTCCAAATTTGACATACTTAGTGTCATTTTTCTCCTTATAATATAAGGATTTTAATAATATGTAAATCATTTCTATTGAACAACAATTAGTGATTTTAGGTTGTTGACTTTTAATTAGGTGTTATTGTGATAATTCAAATTTCCTAGATGTCATATTTTAGGTATTATAAAACCTTAGGATAGCTAATATATCATATTTATTATCTCCCTTGTAAGATTAGATTAATTTTATTTAAGCTTAGTTATCATCTTCTAGTTATGTGAATCAATTGCAAATTTGCTTGATTCACCTTTCAACCTTAAGATAGAAACCCAAGGATTGATTTTAAATTTGAATTGTAGTTGATCCCTAGATCTATTAGTTACTCCATTGAGAGTAGTTAGTCTTAATGCCTTTGTAATTGTAGATTATTGAATCAACTAGATCTAACTTTAGTGATTAGATTAGAACTTAGTTCATTCATCTTAATCCCCAAAGCCTTCTCTTGATTTTTTTAAGATCTAGTAATAGGAATCCCTAACTTACTTAGATTAGTTTAAAAATCTTATTGAATTCCTTAAACATCAACTATTATAATACTTAGAACTTGTAGTTATTAAGTCCTATCAATTACTTACCTTAAACCTTTCACTTTATTATATCCTAGCTAGATTAGTACTTGATTGGTTAGATCCTTCAAACTATAACCTAGCTAGTGAACTTTAGTGAATTTACTTTATCTTTCAATTTTCTTAAGTTAGATATTTTTCCTATATTAATCTCTTCTAACTAGACACCTAAACTTTGATTTAATTATATAATTAAATCTTATAGTTTAGGATATGAATAAGATTTAGTTTCTAATAGTATCAATTATACTTATAAATTATTTTGTCATATCATACTAATTAAATTGAATCTACTATTTTCAAAATCTCAATTACTACTATAATTAAAATAAACTTGAGATCAATATCTTAAAATTAATTGGGATCTCAATTAGCTCCAATCATTAAGTAGATCATTAAAAATTAGATAACTTTGGATATCACTTAGTTGCAAATATTAAATTTCTCTTGAATGTTTGCTTAGCTTTGAGCCTCAATCATTGAATCATTCATATAAGACATTATGCATGAATAAAACTTTCACATTAAAAATTAATAGAGCTTTATATAGGTGGATTAGCCTAGGGCAGGCTAAAAAGGAATAATAAGGAGACCTCATATTCTCAGAGGGTGAATGTGAGTGTTTTAGGTTCTGATCCCGCTTTTCTTTAATTGTTAAACAGATGTGTTTAACTCCTCTCTTCATTCTGAATATGCCCACAGAATGAGTACAGATTAAAATAACTTCAATTAATTAACCTGTGAGATCTTCTTCAATCTTATAGATTGTTAAGACTCATCATAACTTTTAGCTATGTTACTTTCCATAGTTCTAAACTATGTGAATCTTAGACTAATAGTCTAAGATCTTCCTTCAATTTTATATTAAGTATTTTCAATGATTTAGTACTGTACTTTACTTATTTATAGTCCACTTTGATTTCAGTGAATGTTGTTAAAATTACATTTAAAAGCTTCACCAATTTTTTTCCTTACTTAGTATAAGTTCATTTGAACATATACATACTTTACTTCATTTATTTTCATATGCACATTAGTTTCTTTCTAGCCTATTTAGGATGCTTTTACCATTATTTTATTTGTAGGCTAAGATGTATACTTAAGTGAGTATTCTAACTCACTTTGCCTTTTTCTTTTCCTTACATACTTTTCCATATTTGTATACTTACCTTTTTGCACCTATGTGTGTATTTATTTTGTAACTAGTAGTGATATCCAATTAAAATAATAATATGCTTAGTCAATCTTAAAATGTACTTAGACTATTTAGTTAAACCAGATTTTCTATTTCTTAGCTTTGCCCTATCACAGTTAAATGCTAAAATGTGATAGATCAGGTGCATTTGGAGGCTAGTGGAGCTGGACCAAGTGCTAAAAGCTAGCTACTTCCGCTTATAATAAAAATAAAATATAGCTTAAAGTTAATTGTATGTGAGCTTTCATTTCTTTACTTTCCTTTAAGTTTACTGTTGGTTTGTAATTAATATTATATACTTTACTTTTACTACACTCATGTTGGAGCTTAGCTTTATATTAAAATACTTATGATGAATGAATGGATGGATGTAAATGAATGGATGTAAATAAATATTAATTAAGTTATTAGTTGCACATCTAATTTGTATATTGATTATAATTAGTTGCATACTAACTTATAAAATTGGAGAATAGGTTTATTCAAATTTTAAATGAGAATTTCTTCTTATCTACATGCATATAATGAATGTTGTGAATAAAACATACCTTAGGGTAGATAATTGTTACACATATGTTTCCTTACTTTGAATATTTAGAATTGGAAATGAGCAATCTCATGTAATGGATTAGCTTTATTTTAGAATTAGAGATAAGCAATCCTATATAACGGATTAGCTTTACTTTAGAATTAGAAATAAGCAATCTCATATAATGGATTGACTTTATATTAGAATTATAAATGAGCAATCATATGTAATAGATTGACTCTATTTTAGAACTGGAACTAAACAATCTTATGTAATGGATTAATTACATATTAATTTTAGGTTATCTTTTCTTTCAATTATAACTTCCATTAGAATGGAAGTCTTGTATGTCTAATGTGCAGGTGTTTCTGTAGCCATTTACAGCAGGAACTCTGCCGAAATTTTTAAGAAAATAATAACTTAGAATAATTTTGGCAAAAATGTAGACTTAAGTTCACATGTTAAATACTTAGAATTTCATATCTAAACTTGCAAGAATTCACATCAATTGTTTTAATTTACATTCTATTATATCTTTATATGTATTGCATCTCGATATATAAATTACATAACACATCTCATAAATTCTCTTCCATCTTAACTTAAGACCCTCTTCTAAATCCTTGGTCAAACACAGTATCTAATGATTTGGATTAGTTTCCTTTTAAGCTAGTACTATATATTGTGGTGACGTATCAATGTTGAGTTAAGTGATTCTCAATATTGGGGTCATCACAGCTTTGGCCTAAAAGACTCACAATTTTGCCCATTGAAGATAACTTCCCAGCAGGTCACTCATCCTGGGAGTGCTACACATGAGCACGCTTAACTTTGGAGTTTTTATCAAGAACTCCATCGTTATCTGAAAAGGCACATCGATATTTAGGAGTTTTACTTATTACTACTTAAATAGGTCTTTACATAGCTGAAGTGAACTATATCTCAAAAGTAGAACAATAGAGACAGACTAACTAGGGCATATTCCACTGAATTTTTATCTGATTTACTGATCTATACTGATTTATTAATGCTCATGACTTATGAAAATTCTAAAACTAACATAAAATATTTATTAAATACTATATGTCTCATCTAATATGTTACAACAGCAAAGGCTCAAATCAAGAAAAGTAATGCATACAAATCAATAAATAATAAAGCAATATTATGCAAAAATTTGTGATATCATTTGTTTTTTAATATATATATATATTCTATCTATTCTGAGAGAATAAAAGTTCAAGATCTCCAGCATCCTACTATCGAGTATAATCTTAGATTCACGGCTTTATAAAGTCAAATAATTAGAACTAATCAAATTTTAATTTAAATTAATTAATATCATTTATATAAGTTAAATAATAAATCAATTGCTTTAATTAATGAATTAGTTAACCCAAACCAATTTTGATTAAGATAAATCAAGATTGATATTTTAAGAGTTAAACTCCAAATATTAGGGTTTAAGCTTATAATAATCATAGGTTATTACCTAGCTTAATTTAAGCTTATTCGTGCCTTAATTATTATTCAATTGCATTCATTACATCATTATAAGCTAATCATGAAAGTTTGGAGTCAATTGGACCCCTCTAAGGCAATTTAACCACTTGATCAATCTAAATACCCTAATTAAGACTTAAGATATTTTGACCTCAGAATTAAAATTTGATTATATTTTTGAATTTCTCACCTTCAAATTAATTATGGGTGAAAGTTTGAGAATTTTTGGAGGTTATTTGGATTATAATTCAATTTAAATTAACTTGGGATAATTGCACATAAGGGATCCCAACATTTATTATTTGCAAATCTACACTAACTCATTTTACCCGTGCGGGCCTCAAGCGATCCACAGCGGAGCCCGAGTCACGTGACAGCGGAACCCCACTCCATCTCACCGTCCCTCCCACGGATTGTAACAACCCAGGTTGTTACCGTAGTCAATTAGGACTAATCTCAATCTTAATCTTGATCCTTAGTGATTAATCAAGTCATTAGAAGTCAACCACCAAGACCTAGTTCAAATTAGAGGTCAAACGGATCAAATCCTTATTTTGGGAATTTCAGGAATTTTGGAAATTGACCTATTTATTCTCACCTCGGATTTGAAAACGGACTTCGCCATTGCGCTCGTTGACCCCAAATTAGCTATGGGTGAAGTTATCGTGTCAATCGGAAGTCGTCGAAAATTCGACGAATATTTTCATAATATTTAAAAAAAACCCCGAAAAATGGGAAATTAAAATACTCGTCGGATCGAAAATCCGACCTCGCCGTTGCGTTCCTCGCCCCTCAATTAGCTAGGAGTGAGTATTTGGAAATTTTCTAGAATCAATTTAATATTTAAATAAAATTGGGAATTTATTATTTAAATATTAATAATTATTAAATTATTAATTTTTTATTATTATTTTCGAACGGCGCCGTCCCACGCCGTCGCCCGCGAGTGACGCCGTCTCCTCCAGCCGTCAGACCCGATCGAGAGATCGGGACCGTCCGATCGGGACCGATCGAACGGCCCCGGCTCGTCACCTCCTTCGGGCCCGATGCCCTCGCGCCACGCGGCGAACGCCGCCTCCCCTCACGCCCAATCCCCGCGAGCGGCGACCTCGGCAGCTCCGCCTCTCCTTCCTTATCACCTCCTGCCGCAGCCTTCCCCTACGCACGCACGCTGAGGACCCGGCCCAACCCTAGAACCGCGGGTCGACACCCTCCCGTCCTTCTCCCACCTCCTCCGGCGCTCGTTCAGGTACTCTACCCCTCCCCTTTTCTTCGGTTAAGCATCATATCCTTCGTGCATTCCATTTCAATAATTGCTACGACCTACCGGCGCTCGATCAGTTCGCGATCGAGCGTAACCGGGCTCGTTAGGGTTCGACCTAGGGTTAACTTAGGAGGCGAGTCCTGTGCACCGTAGCCGACGATCCGCCCCTCCATGGGTAGGACTAGGCTAGCCCTACTTGGCGCCATGAGGGTCGAGCTCCGGCTTCGCCGGGATGTCCGCGAACCGCCGCGCCCTAAGAGCTTGTCCTCGGGCGCTCCTCGGGAAGGCAAGGAGCCGCGGGCCAGTTCGGGCCAAGCTTGGCCCGACCCGCTCACTGTGGGTTGCCTATCCGCGTGCACAGGCGTGGGCCCCACCCACAAAACCGCGGATGTCGAGGTGCCGCCGCGTGTCCTCTACGGGCCCCGCAGGTGGACCCCGCCAACGTGGCTGCGCCAATCGGCTCCCGCCACGTGGCACCTCTGGGTCCCGCCGCCGTCCTCTCACCTGCAATCTAATAAAAGCTTAGCATTATAAATATATATATGTATAGTTATATAATTATAGTTAGAAACTTAGGTGAGGACTATGTATATGTACATATAAATACTTATATAGACAGAAAACTTTAGCTATTTAATATGAAACTTTAGATGTATAATACGCATATATACACATATAATAAGAACAGAAACTAATTATAAGGTGTTAGTTTTATGCGTATTAGTCACGTTAGTTAGTTATTAGTTGGGCTAAGTAATATTAGCAGTAGATTAATTAAAATAGTAATTAGTGACATATTATGACTTAATTAATTAGGTTAGGACTAATTAATTGCTTATAGTTAATTAGTATATTAATTAGAATATATATATATATATACATATGTATACGTATAGTTATAAAATAATTTAGAACTAATATTAATTAATGTTAGCAGTAAGTTAATAAAATAAATTACTGTATATATATTTATACCAAACAGAAACTTAGGTTAATAATTAGTTAATTAGAGTACATATTAATTATAATTAGTTATTTATATTTAATTAATAAATATTATGATAAATTAAATATTAGTATATAATATAATTAAATATTATTATCAATTAATTCAGCAAATTAATTGCTAACAATTGAAAAAATTATTTTTTTACTTTAAAAATTGAGTAGTAAATTAATTAAATAAATAAATAGTAAAATAATATACAAATTATATTTTTGAATAGTAAAACTTAAAAGTTTAATAATTTTTTATAGGACGATCCAAACATAGCAAATATAGGTCTCAAAATATTCAGAAAAATAAATAGAACCAAATGGCGTAATGCAGAATTTAGTTTCGGGGTACGTGTAATGAAGTAGCATTTTATGACCTCTTAGGGACCCCATAACTTTTGACCCAGTTATCAAAATATAGTCAATATGGGTCTTAAAATACTCAGGAGAATAGCCCCATCACCGCAGTAGTATTAGTTTTCTCATTTGGACATCAGGATAAAAAGTCAACCCTATAATTTAGAGTTGACTTTAGTGAAAAATGACCAAATTACCCCTAGAATTCAAATGATCATAACTTGGTCAATTCAACTCCAAATTCAAAAATTCAAGATGCTAACTAGTTTAGAATTTCGATGTCACCGATAAACTGAAATAACATTTAGGTTCTGAACCCTAAAAAGTTGGAAAATGACCAAAATACCCCCAAACTTAATTAGATCATAACTTGATTATTTGAGGTCCAAATTGGGTCTACTCCTTACCAATATACTCAGTACATTATAGGGAAGCTATAGAAACTGAGTTTGTTAAAATTGGACTTCAAACGAAAAAGTTCAGTTTTTGTCACCCGTTGACTGACTTGAAACTACCAAAATTAAAACGTTCATAACTTAGTCAATTGACCTCATAATGCAGTATTCTTGGACTCTATGGAATCCTTGAATAGTAACCTACAATAAACTACATAAAAACTTAGTTTCCAGTAAAGTGAAAATTTCTTAAATATCTTTAAGTCTAAAATATTAGTTTGAACCTGTATGGCCCGTTTCTCGTCCGAATTGGACAAACTTACTGTCTATCCTCAAGTTAGACAGTAAGAAATCATATGGAAAAGAGAAACTTTAATTTGGATACTTAAATCAAAAGTTGACTTTTCGGACCCTTAAGTAGGGGCAAAATGGTCATTTTGCCAAAAATTTAGAATAATCAATCTTAACCTTTAGTTTGTCTTTTAAATCACTAAAACTAACTTTATAACCATATTAGTGATATTTAAGTAAGTAAAATCAATAGTTAGGTCAGATTCTAGAACTTTTCTTAAGTCTTTAACACTACACCTTAAGGACCCTTCCTGAGACTAGGACTAGATCATAGGGTTAATTTCATTCATTAAAAAATGGGGTTTTTTTTCAATAAATGAATTCTTGGTTTTATTAGTTTCTAGAAGTTTCAACTTATTTTTGATTATTTTGTCTTTTGACCTTAGATCTAAGATAGGAGATTCATCCTATTAAGTTGGATTACTTAATAGGATTGGCCTTGACTATTAGATCACTATTAGAATGAAACTTAGATCTTAGGTCGTATCCTTTTTGGATTATGTGATTAAGCCCAATCTCGTGGTGTTTAATCCATAATCTATAATTTATGAGTTTTAGATAGAATGTCTAAAATTATCAATTAGGTCATAATGATTTATTATTTAACTTTTATAGTCGATTTTGATTTGGTATATTAGGACCTAGCTAGTCCTGATATTTTGTAACTCATAAGGACGAATTTCTAAGTTACACTTGATATGTGGGAAAATGGTGATCCTGAACTTGTGTAATTTGGAATAGTTAAAACGAATAATAGAAAACAGATGGTATCACCATATTAGTAGAGTCCCTTGCTTATTTTGATATTTGTGCTACGCATTCCTTGTATATTTGAGCTTACTTCCTTAAACAGTTCATATAAGATAATTTTGTGCATAAAAATGAAAACTTAGAATAATAGGATAACAGTTGCCTTTGAGTCCGATTTATAGTGATTATGGTGCACATTTGCCCCAATGGATAGGGGCAAGGTGAGATCAGGATGCCTAACATTCTCATTGAGGAGAGTGTGTTAGGCTTGGGACCCGTATAGTCTTGCAGACGTGCTCGACTCCTCAGTTGTTTCTAATAGTTGTCCATAGAAATAAAAGTAAAATAATTAAAATATGTTGCATAAGTATTGTCTACCTCTTCAGTCATGCAGTATGTTCAGTATGTTTGCAGATTGAGATGTATATATATATATATATGTGGGCCAAGTTGGACAAGTTTTCTGATATGGCAATCAGTATATAGAGTTTGGATTTGTAGTTATAGTATTTGGCTATATTTTGGCATTGTTCATTTAGTCAGCTATTTCTTTGTACAATTATTATACAGTAGGATGTTAGATGTTGTTGTTATTTATATGTATCACTGCTGAGATTTATTATTGTAATTTGCATATTTCATTTGATCACCAGCATGTATTAGGATGTAGCATTTTCTTTCAGCATATATTTAGTTACTTATATTATATGCCCTGTTTTATTTACTCCGCTTTCGAGGCATGTCTTAACCTCCTTCTTGCTTAAGTTATAAAAGTTATTTATAGCTTTTCCTCTTTCTTATTGTATTACTAGTCGCTCCCTGATATATTGTTGCTTAGGAAAATTGTGTAAAGTGGTGATATTATAAAACATATAAAAATGTATTAGCCTAAAATGTACTTAGACAATTTGTCTAACCAGATTTTCTCTCTTTTTTTGGCTGGGGCCCTATATTGTGAAACCGACAATGGCAGGCATAGAACAGATAGAAGATCCAGTACCTGAGGAGGAGCTATTTATAGAGGAGGAGCAGCAGCTCGGATCAAAGCATACCTAGTCCTTAGACTTATTGTGAGGATGAGTGCCTTTACATTTCCCTTTATTTGAACTTTAAATGTTGTAATAAAATAGGTACTCTTGACTGTGCATCTGGACTAATATACTTATATTCTGAGTTATATTTTGCACTTATATTACATTGTGATGCCTGGATATTATTTATTGCTTTCGCACTCTGTACATTATAGTGACTGTTAGATTGATATTGTGTTAATCCTTCCCTAATCAGGTGGATTGTGGAGTCTAACTTAATCCAATGGTAAGTGAGGGGTTAGCCAGAGTGACACTCCACCCTTAACCTAATCCTCGTTGGATTAAGGGTGCGGGGCGCCACACGGATCCTATGGTTAGGATCTAGATCCGCAGAGCCACGAATCTGCCGTTGGATCTGTCCATGGATCCTACGGCCCGGATCGCTCCCGCGATTGGCCATTAGGATCCGAGCGATCCGAGCCGTTGTGCCATCTGATCGATAGATTAGATATCATCAGAGGAACCCGCCACTATGGATCTTTGTCCCTGTCACGCTCCACTCCCGACAGGGAGTATCATACGTACCCCCGATAGCCTGGCTTGTCCCCCACTCGCGCCTCCACCCCAGCATGTCGTTAGGACCTTCCCTATTCTAGCAAGGCTTCCCGATCGGGCCCCGTAACCTAGCCGAGCTCAAATTAGAATTTGAGAGCTCAACCATGGCCCGATATCTTGGGCTGCCTCTAGCCCTAGTCCTCACCTCTAAAACCTTTCTAACCCTCTACTGAGGCTATAATTAGACTCAACATTCCTCCCCTACACCCTTTGCTGATCAATTGAAGTTGAATTCCCTCTCTGCTATTGTTGGTCTACTCGAGCTTCTTACGGCACTCCAGTACTTGTGTATCGCTGATGGAGGGTGACTCCTTTGAAGCTCAACAGCTCCTGCATTACCTCTGTCGATTGAATTGAACTACCCCATCAAACAAGGTACCCCCTTGCGTGCTCTATGCCATTTAGGCTCAAGCTCTCCTCCATTTGATTCATCAAGATTGGTATTGTTAAATCGAACCCAATGCATATGTTATTGCATCATAAATCTAAATTTAACTTTAGTATAGCATATAAGTCTTCTTTCCTCAAATTTCTATCCATAATTTCCACTAATATTTTAAATATATATATGTTTCCACTAATTAAGTCTAGAACTTACTTATTTCTTTAGTCTAGATCACCATTCTTTATGGCCCAACAGTCTAAACTAATTACTTTAATAATAGCTTCATAAGGGAAAACTAACCTTGAGTTATCTAACATAATAAGGATGATCCTCTAAGGTATAAGAAATGATAACTTCTTAATCTATATTCATTTAATATAACTCTTTACTAAGTTATTAGTCAGACTCAATAATATCTCTCCGAGGTTTCAAGCATTTGTTGTAGTTATACTTTAAAATTTAATTACCAAAATATTCTAGATGGTTATAATCCTTATACTTAACATAATATGGTAGCTTACTCTACACTAGCTAGGTCACTTTTAGACACTTAGATTAATCACTAAGATCTAAAGGGATTCAATAACTAATCTACATTGAGTGTTACACTAATCTTCTTGTGATGGTTCCTCTTTAAGATCTTAGGATTCTCTCTTAGTTACATGTACCACAATAATTATCACATACTACTAATTTCAAAACAAAATGATTAATGTTAATTATAGATTTCCATCTAGCTTATCTCTCTTTTAAAGGTTAAATCCATAAGAACTTAGTCCAGAATTAGGTCAAACTTATTATTTTCCTACCCAATTTATCATTTTAATATTTGAATATGACATAAATTTAGTTCCCTTAAGATATCATAGGGTTAGGGAACTTAAAAGGCAAAACCTTAATTTTTGGATATAAAATAATAATTTATTTAAGAGTCAAAAACTCATATTCTTCGGTTAATGTCCAAATGATATGAAATCAGTGGCTATGAATTCTCTGTAGCATAATGAGTAAAATGATTATAAGTATGTTGAATTTAGAAATCAAATAGCTAATCTAAGGCTTAATAATAATTAAAAGGTGATCAATTAAATTAGTCTTCAAAATAAAATTCTAACGTCATATTAATGTTTCTCATTATATTTTGATCATTTTGAGATATAACTTCACTATATTTGAATTTATAATTAATTAGATATTAAGCATTAAATTAATTTGAGTTTATTTGAATTAATTAATTAACACATAATTTATTCTTACACCCCAGCAAACCCTACACACGCCATCCACTGCCACGGCCCTCACGCACGCAATTAGCATGCTTGTGCGGGCCCGATGACAGTGACGCAGGAGTCACAGCCGACCCGCCCAGCACTGTTCATTTTCCGGTTGAAGGAACTCGAGAGGAGAGCTAAGGCATCATCATACTACCTGCACTGAGGGTTTCGGGACTTGAATTATATATCAAGTTAAAGCTATGTGCAAGATCTATCCAAAGCACTTAAAAACCCTATTTACTATCACTTATAGTGGTAGATTTACTATTGCATAATTCTCTGACCTAAGGTTTATTGTGGACAAAAATTGTTCCCTCCACAGTGAACCTTAGGGTTCAAGCTTGGGCTTGATGAGATCTTTAGGTCAAAACTAGCCTAAACGATCCATGCAAGGCCACATAGGTTGTTGGGAATGAGCATAGGGATCTATGCGGCTCTGCTACTCTACAGGACTGTACACACCTAAACTTATCAAGGTTCAACTGGGTTCAATCAAACTCATGTGAACCCTTAGGATGATAGCTCTAGGTCTAGAATTACAATATGAAATCATCTCTTCAATCATAGAGAAGAAAATTGGCGTGAGGGAGTATACTTAAACAATGAGAGGTCACCACTTCGTTGCCCACTATCAGCCCAAATAACTTTTCTCAAGACTTGAGAAGAATATTCAAAGCATCAGTAGAGGGATAGGGACCAAATGGGGGCTTAAAGGAGAATTAAGGGGGATTTGAGTGGTGGGAGGAGCAGCTACTGCATCCAACTCAGGCCACATGTGCGGCAGCTACCATGCGCTGCGCAATGTTTGCGCATTCGGGACGAAGACTTACCAGAAGTCCGATATGGATGACTGGTTTAATCAAATAGCTGATGGATAGATAGTTAGCGATTTCATTTAATTTATTAATTTATAATTAATAATTTCTATTTAATAAAAAATTGAGTTACCAAATGAGCCTCGAAAAATCTCAATAATTCACCTCTGACTAATTTGAGGTGCTGACTCAAAAATAAAATCAATTTAATAATCTTAATTTTTTTATTAATTAATTACATTAAAATAATTAAGAAATTTAAATGGGCTCCAAATTGAACTAGAGTTCGAAGGTTGGTTCCTAATGATATTTAAAGACTAATGGAGAGGGTTTCAGATTGATTTGATTGGAAAATGATGATAAACAACTTTGGGTTGTTTCACCATTAATAGCTTGCTCGAGAAGAGTAAGGAATCATGCTTGAGCCTTAGAGGGGTAGACCTTGAATAGTTGGTTAAGTCTCAGGCCGTTGGGGTACTGAGAGGAGTGGGAGACAAAGTGGATTCATCGTATGTCCAACGTGGACGAGCCGTTGGGGGTGTCAGAGGACCACTCAATGCTGGGACCACTCGGGTTTGTGCTAACTGACTAAGTAAGCGCAGATCTGATGGACAGTAATCAAGGATATCTTGATTAAAATGAAGTCATCGGATCAGCGGGTTGAACAGTCGAATCGTGCTCAGGATTTGGCTGCCATGTAGGTTGAGCCTCATAGCCGATTTCCCACGATCTGTACAGTGGATCTGGGCGATCAGCCTACTGTTGGAGTGGTTAAAATACAATTATAAATTTTAGCAAACCCTTTTATGCAATTTCTTAATTTAAATTAAATCCATTTTAAACTTAAATAACTTCCAAAAAATCTAAAAAATTCACTCCTAGCTAATTTTGATATGAAGAATTCAAAAATACACTCATATTTTAATTTTGAGATCAATTTAAATTAGCTAATTTTATAGGTAAAATAATTTAACAAAATAGTCAATTCATCCAATTGAGTTCCGATGGATCACAAATTTTTAAGATCAGGTCTTATGATAATTAGAACCTAATGGAATAAGAAGTTGAATTTGGTTTATCCTAGATTAAGCATGCTAATAACCTATGGTTGTTATATTTAGCTCCATTAAATGATACTCGTATATTGCAGTTGCTTCTCTGATGGTCTCTTATAATTTCTCTATTTCTCTCTTATGATTTTTAGTCTGAGAATAGAAAATTGTAAGGACTTAATTTTCTAAGGCGGGAGGTCAATCAATGCTGTAATTTCTCAGGCTCCTGATGGGCATGAATATATCTCACAAAGATCTTCATTTTCTTCAAAGTATTATATCAACTCATTTTAAGGATCCATCTCTAAAAATAATATATTATAATATATATATATATATATATATATATATATATATGTATATATATGTTACTTTTTAAATTAATTTTGAACAAATCTAGATTTTATGTTATCATTATAAATTTTTCTCAACTCCATCTCTGATCTAACAGTGACATCCCCTAATATTGGATCCCATCAGGGGTGCAGGGATTGGGGTTACGTCATTTGATTTGCTGATGATTGTAGTCATGATTTAGAATAATAACATAACCATCTTAAATATTTTCTCAATTAATTTGAAAATAAGAAAAATATTTGATTTTGATATAGTTGCATTTACAACAGTATATTTTTTTATTTAAAATATAGGAAGAAAATAAGAAAGTAAAAGTGCAACAGTTTATTATTCAATGTTGTTCTAGTTCTTCAGCGACGTCCTGATCTGGCAATTATAACGAAAATGCCCAAGTTGAGCACTCGTTAGAGAAAACACTAAGTATTTTGGATATCATTAATTACATTGTATATATAAACAAAAAGCATGGAGTTAAATTTGTAAAATACAGCGAAACAAAGTAATATGAACTAAAAAAACAATCTTTTCTTTTTTGAGGACTATTGTAGCTTTTTCTGTAAATCAATATTAAATAATAATTAAAATAGTAATAAAAGTAGTATGTCACAAATAATTCATACTTATCAAAAATTGAAGATTTCTATCTTGAAAATGAACAAGTAAATAATAAAAACATTGTTCGAGTGGGCAAATCTCAAACCTTGAAAAATCAAGCACATCTGCTTCATTACCATAATTTTAGGTTCTAACGTAGTATATATATATATATATATATATATATATAAAATAAACACTATTTTTTTTCTTTTTTTTTTTGCTTATGTGTGACCGGTGGGATTTGAACTTATGACCTGGGATAACAAATCCTGAGCCTCAACCACTGGGCTACAACAACATTCATATATATATATATATATATATATATATATATATATATATATATATATATCATTTCATCTATGCTAGTTCCCTCGTAAGCATAGTCAGTATCCTTATATCTTCTAAAGCAGGATGAAGACGAACTGACCATGTTCTAAACATAAAATTGCATTCATATAAATTGTAAATAAGTTCAACGATCAATCAAGATTTATTATCTATTTTTGATAGTATCTCAAATAGTGATAATATACTTAAATTATGAAATTTGCAAAACTTAAATTAGAGCAAAAGTATAAAATTAAATCAATGAAATTTGTGAGTTTCAAAAGTTAAACAAAAATATGTAATAAAATTAGTATATATAAATATATTTCATGATATTCAATGTATATGTTTTTCTTATTAAGTTAATTTCTTGCAAATCTATATGTAAAATTTTTAAATAAAAAGTGATCTCATAATAATATTGATTTGGTTTTATCTTTCTCTCTCTATTTTTCTATTAGTAAAAAAAATAAATGTAATAGTAATAAGGAAAGAAGATGATGATTTCAATTAAAAAGAAGTACTATAATGTAGATAGTAATAAGGATAATAATGATAATAGAAATAATAGCAATAATAATAATAATAATATTATTATTATTATTATTATTTATATTTTATAAAATATATATATATATATATATATTATTATTATTATTTTTTTTTGTAAAAAGTCATCTCGGTAAATTTTTATTCCATAAAATAAAATTTACAGGACCGAGGCTAGGAGGTTACAGAATCCTAGAATGCTAAAAGCCAGAAATCAGCCCCAAAAAAGAGACCCATGGAATATCCTAAAAGGTCTCCAGACACAAAAAAAAAAAAGACCAGCAATGCAAAACAAAGAAAGGAAGCAAAACAAAAAGAGTGCACTGAAATATACAATAAACCACCAACTGCAAACAACAAAAAGAGGCGATGACGCAACAAGCAAAGTCAACAACAAAAATTGAAAATAGAGCACAGAAGACCTCGCCAACAGAAAGCTTGGTAAACAAGAATAGTATCAAAACTTCCAACATCAATACAGCCAAAGCACCGTAGATTTTGGGAGCCACGATAGAACATTACCACAGCCGAAGCTCCACAGCAATCATTAGAACATCATAACAACACAGCCAAACCACCATAAACTTCGTCAGAACATCACAGGACGGCTAGTCTAACAAGAGAAAATCCCCATAGCTGAAATACTGACAGCACCACCCATAGCAAAATACAACAATACCAGCAAAAAAGGAAACAATAAGAGAATACAATAGGAGGATAATGCATAACAAGCAAATGGATACAACAGACCCAACAAGAGAATAATGCAAAAGTAAGCAGCAAAAAATAAACCCCCAGAAAATAATGCATAACCAGCAAAGGGGTACAGCATACCCAACACAGCCGGTACCAAAACTAACCATAATAGAAGGATGCACGAATAAGAATGCATTTGATCCCGCAAATGTGCCATAACCAAAACCAGCCATAACAGAATAATACTAGTGATTCTAACAGCCGTACAACACCAACAACAAGAGCTAACACGGGCGAATCCAATATCAGGCAGATCAGAACCAATAAAAAAAGAGGCAATAATAATACCAATAGCCATACTTGAGGAGATGATACTTGATACAACATAAATTCCAAAGCAAAGTCAAGGTGTGGCGCCCACCCCCTGATCTGCAGGATTAGACCCAAGGGGTGGTGTGCCACTCTGGCAAATCCCTCACTTATCATTGGATTAGGTGAGATCCATAATCCACTAATAAGGGAAGGATGTGCACAGAATGAATATAAGTATCAGTCACTAAGTCTAACATATATACAGAGTGCGGAAGCGGTATGAAGTAAAGATTACATTCATTCACCATATATTAAGTAAGAAACATTAATATAGCTCAGCAAATAATAAAGGGTAGAAAGTAAACACAGTCACAAAACTTGTATTATTACAATATTTTAATTAAAGTTTAAAAGATTAAAAATGATAATATCACATGTCTTCACAATGAAGAAAAAAAAAGGCAACTACAGCTCTTCTGCACCAGGCTGCTGCACCTCCTCTAAATAAGGCTCCTCCTCAGGCACTAACTCCTCAAACTGAACAAGATCTGATATTGTCACTTTCACAATACTAGGGCCCCAACCAATAAAAGAAAATTCTTATTAGACAAATTGTTTAAGTACATTTTGGGCAGAATATTCATTAAATATTTATTAATACCATTATTTTACTTTATACAAAACCAAACATCTATCTAGCATAGGACTAGGTAAGCATATAAGGGAAATAGGATAAGTTATAAACATAACATTTATAACTAAACAACAAGTGAGGCAAAAGCACACCTCAAGCAACTAAACTAGAAATAAGCATACATATATAATACAGTAAGTGAAAGTACTGAAAGAAAAATCTAATCCTATATATGCTGATGATCACACAACACATGCTGGTTTAAAACATAAATCTAAAAGTGGTACATATAATAAGCAGTAAAGTCTAGCATCTTATGTATGTATCTACACAAGTAAACAGGTAAATAAGAAAAATACAGCTAACTGAAATAATATGCATCATCATCATATTATACAGTAAGCTGAAAACTAAAAAAAAGTGTATAATTGTCATATCAGAAAGAATTGGTCAATCGGGCCCAGTAAATTCTCATAGCCTTTCTGGGCTATGGCAGACATAAATTAACAATAAAGCAAAATTGAAGAGGCAGATAATATCTTTTAGTTATTTACTTTTGTTTCTATAGACAATTTCAGAAATAACTGAGGAGTCAAGCACATCTGCAAGACTGGGCAAACCCCAAACTTAGCACACACTCCTCAATGAGTAATATTAAGCATCCTAATCTCTCTTTACCCCTGTCCATTTGAGTAATGTGCACCATAATCCACCATGAACTGAACCCAAATGCAAATATTTTCCTAATATTCTAAGTTTTCATTTTCATGCAACAATATTTTTCTTATATGACATGTTCAAGGAAAAATAAGCACAAAGTTCAAAGAATGCGTAGTACAAAATCAAGTAATAAGCAAGGGACTCCACTAAATATGGTGATATCATTTGTTGTCTATTTTAAATATTCTAACATTCCAAGTTACACAATTTTAGGATCTCTAATTTCTACTATCGAGTGTAACTTATAAGTACGTCCTTATAGGTTACAAAATATTATGACTAGCTAGGTCCGAATATGATTAATCAATGTCGACTATATAAATAATCACGACCTAATTTATGAGTTTAGATGTTCTAAACTAAAAGCTTGTCCAAAATCTACCAAGCTAGAGATTATGGATTAAACACTACGAGATTATGCTTAATCACATAATCCCAAAGGTAAGACTTAAAATCTATGTTAAATTTAACTGTGAACTAATGATTGAGGTAAATTCTATTAAGCAAATCAAACTTAATAGGATGAATCTCCTATCCTAAATCTAATGTTAAAAGACAAAATTATCAAAATAATTTGTAAAATTTAGAAACTAATAAAACCAAAGATTCATTCATTGAATAACCCTAGTATTCAATGAATGAAGTCTATCCTATAATCTATCCCTAATCTTAGGAATAATCCTATTATGAGGTGTTGAATTTCCTAAGGAAAAGACTTAGAAAAATTTTAGGAATTTTAAAAAATTTGACCTAATAGCTGATTTTACTCACTTAGAGGATTTTAATACAATTTTAATACTTATTTTATTGACTTAAGAGATAATGTAGGAGTTAAAGATACTTAACCTAAATTTTGGGCAAAATAACTATTTTGCCCCTACATAAAGGTCCAAAAACTATTTTTTGATTTAGGGCATCAAATTGGGATTTCTTATTATCAAATGATTCATTACTGTCTAACATGAAGATAGATAGTAAGTACACCAAATTTGGATAAGAAATGAGTTATGTATGTCCAAACTAGGGTTTTTTGACCTAAGGGGTATTTTAGTAAATTACACCTAATAAAATCTAAATTTTGATGTAGTTTACTATTGGTTGCTATTCAAGAATTTCATAGAGTCTAAGAATACTAAATTCTGAGATCTAATAAATTAGTTATAACTATTTCAATTTTTAAGAGGAATTTGGTAGTTTTCTAAGTTAAGATGGGTCAAAAAGCTAGCTTTTCCATTTAATATCCAAATTTAGCAAACTCATTAACTATAGCTTCCCTTTATCATATTGAGTACTTTAACTAGGAGTATACTCAAATTGGACTTCATTTGGTCATGTTATGACCTAATTAAGGTTATGGGTATTTTGGGTATTTTTTATTTTTTTAGGGTTCAGAACTTAAATATTATTTCAGATTATTGTTGGCACTGGAATTTTACGCTATCTAGCTCTTTGAATTATCTAATTTGAAGTCTAATTGACTAAGATATGATCAAATTAATATTTAGGGTTTTAGGGGCGATTAGGGATTAAATTATCATCTAATGCAAAAATTATAAATTCATCTACACATTTATACAGTGCTCCATTTTACCGTAGCGCTCGATGGTGATTTTGCCTGAGCGAAAACTGTGAAGGGTCAATTTTCGGGCTTAAATACTCTCAACTGAGAGAGCTTAATGAGATGCGCTATATACCGATGGAAAGGTATTTCCATTGATACATAAATCGACACTAAACAATCAAGTTATCAATGCAAACAGTGGGGTTAAAGGACTAGGTGTGCAGAAATTCGTATTATCAGATTTACATTTCATTCCTTATTATCTACAGATTTTTATGAGTTCCTACATCTTAAACATGGCTTCATAGATGCACAACTAAGGTAACACAGAATCTTAAACATACCAATAAGCATAGATACAAAATGGAATAGTCATTAGATTAACTAATGGAGGGAAATGGAGTACCTTAGTTTTCAAATGGAAAAAGAAGGAGGAGAAAGCTCTGTTATCTGCAGAGACTTGGGAGCTTGAGGGCTTCTTTAGCAGCACAACAATGGAGGAATGAGGAGAGGAGCTCAACTTGGCAGCAAGGGAAGAAAGGAGAGGCTGAGCTCCATTTAAAAGAGAAGAGGAGGCTGACCTTGAGATGGGATAAGAATGAGTTATCCCATCCAAGGCATGGAGGAGATGATGGTCAAAAAGGGAAGGAGAGGGGGGGGATATGGTTAGCGGCTGAATGGGAGAGCAAGAGGTGCTGATTTCAGCAGGATTTAGGGAGTGGGGTCCACCTTAGGGAAAGATGGAAAATGGATTATTTAAGGATCTTAATTTATTTAGTTAATTAATGCTAAAAAGTCAGATTTTATAACGAGTTCCGCAATTTTCCAAAATTTTATCCTTAGCTAATTCGAGAGTGAGGAACGCAACGGCAAAGTCAGATTTTAATTCTGACGAGTATTTAATTTTCCTATTTTTCGAGGTATTTAAATATTATTAAAATATTTGTCAAAATTTTGACGACTTCCGATTGACTCGAAAATATCACCTCTAGCTAATTTATGGGCAATGAGTGCAATGACAAAGTTCAATTTTTGATTTGAGGTCAATTTAGAGAGGTCAATTTCCAGAGTTTTTGAATTTCCTAAAAATCAGGACTTGATCTATTTGACTCCTGATTTGAACAAGGTTTTAATGAATGACTCCTAATGACTTGATTAATGCTTAAGATCAAGATTAGGATGGAGATTAGTCTGAATTGACAAGAGTAACAACTTGGGTTGTTACACAAGGAGACAGTAGTTACCAATTGGAGTGATCGAGGGAGGCCCCACCGACAAACTTAGAGAAAGACTCTCTAGGATGTCTTAGATTCCAGTTCCAAGAGCAGTTACCAAAGAGGCGAATCGCTTTCCTAGAGTCTAACAACCAGGTAGGAAACAAGCCAAAAGCAATAGTCAAAACCTTAGGTGAGCCAGAAACAAATCTAAAATTGCATGCAATAGCTATTTAAAAACAAAGACTAAGCCTGCAGACAATATTCCAATAGCTATTCCGACTAAAAAAACCATTCCAGCAGGCCCCATTTAAGAAACTAGAACAGCAGACATCAATCCAGCAAGCATCGAAACAAAGAGGGGAATAGGCAACCACAGAATCGCCAAATAAACTACATCATCCAAAAGCTAGATAAGGGTTAAGCAGAACCAAAGAAAGCAGATTCGATCAGCCAGAGCAAACACCATAGAAAAAAGGAGAGGAGAACACTAGATCACCCAAAACTTAGGATAAGGAGAGCACATTCTTAGTATAGGCTTCATTTAAGCTACTCCAACTGAAATTAAAAATACCATAGTTTCTTATGGTTTGCTGAATGTCATTTTTAATCCCCTCCAGAATTTTATCCTGATGGAAGGGAATGGTGGCGTATTTACTTTTATATCTTGCTTTCCAAATATTCTAGAGGATAAGGTTGTCAACAAGTTTCCCAATAAAAATTTTCTTTTTATGGGTGGGCCAACAATTGAAGATATCATTTGTATTGTTTATATCAGGCACAAAATTCAAATTAATATTCAAGGAGGACCAAATTGTTTTACTTATAGTTCCCAAAAAATATGTGATTGATAGTTTCAGAATTTTCTGAACAGCAATAGCATTTGGAGGCTAAGGAGAAACCTCTATTTTGCATGATGTTATCAGCGCTGATAAAGTTATTATAAAGCCTCCATAAGAAAATACTAATAAGAGAAGAAATACATTTGTTCCAAATCCAATTGGGGAAATTTGGATTACCATGGGGCCTACAAATATGCCAGAGAAGAGTTAAACAAATTTTGTTGTTAATACACAAGTTCAAGTTGGCAGTTTTAGTGTCAGTTATAGTAAGAATGGAGCTTTCGATGTCTCTAAGAATCTCATAAGGGAGCAGATTATTAAAATGGTAGGGAATCCAACCCTTACCATTGTCAAAATAGTCAGCAAGAGATAGCTTTTGATTTGGGATGGTGCATGTATTATAGTTAGCTAAAACATCTTTACCATTCCAGCAATCATACTAGAAAGAGTTAGTGCCATCAATAGTGTCCCAACATAAAGAATCTTCAACAATTTCCTGATAGCCATCATTATTTTCCAAGTGATTGAATCCGTGATTTTGTGTTTGGATTGAGAGGGATGCGATCTAGTACAAAATTTAGCCAAGAGAATGTTGAACCAAATAGTGTTAGAAGATTTGAATTTCCACCAAAGTTTGAGGGAGAAAGCTTTGTGTAAAGAGGGAAGACTTCTAAGACCAAACCCTCCCTCACAAGTAGGGAGAGTAAGACAATCCCAGCACCACAAAGTCTTGCTACCTTTAGGGTGAATCCAAAGAAATTTGTTAAAGATGGCTTTAAAAGTTTTGAAGATGAAAGTTATGGGAGAGGTAACCTCAAGCCAATAGAGGGGAATTGTGTTTGAGGAGGATTAAGCGCCCACCTTGAGAGAGATAAATATTTTCCCAGCCTTGAAGCTTTTTGAAAATGCCATCAAGAAGGTGAGAGAAATTTGAGTTCTTGTTGTGGCCTCTAGAAATGGGAATGACAAGATACATGATGAGCATCTTTCCCACCTTAATATTTAGGATATTTATAATTCTGTTGTTGTATCTAATCAGAGTTTTGGTGCTAGTGAAAAATTGGGATTTGAGGTTATTTATCTTGAGGCCGAAAACTTGCTCTAGAGAATTAATAAGCTCTTTGATTTTGAGGATTGATTTTCTACTAGCGTTGCTGAATATAATCATGTCGTCGGTGTAAGAAAGGTGGGTAACAAAATTTTCCCTCCAATGTTATAATGAAGGTTTGAGTCCTTTTTAAATAAAGAGTTGATGCTTAAGGGACAGTAGTTCAAAGCAAGGATGAAGAGAATGGGGGAAAGATGGTCACCTTGATGGAGGCCTCTTTCAGCATTAATAAAACCTCCAGCCTTGCCATTGATAAGGATTGAAAAATAGTTGGGGTGGGTAAGGTTAATTATTTTCTGAATGAAGCTTTCATTAAAATCATAATTCCTTAGCATTTACACCAAAAAACTCCAATCCAATTTATCGAAGGCCTTTTCAAGATCTAACTTTAAAATGAGATTGTGGCCCAAACATTTATTATTGAGGCTATGGAAGAGTTCTTGAGTAGCTAAATGTTATCTTGAATTTTTCTCCTAGGGATAAAAGCAGTTTGATTTGACTCAATAAGGGAGGGCAAGAGCTTTTGAAGTCTTTTGGTCATAAATTTGGAAATGATTTTGTTGAAGGTAGTGCACAAATTGATGGGTCTAAAATCAGACCACCAAGAAGCCTTGTCTTTTTTGGGATTAAAGAGATCATAGTGTGAGAGAAAAATTTCGGTAAGCGAGAGTCACAAAAGAATTCTTTAACCTCGTTACAAACATCAAATTTGATGATTTCCCAGAATTTACAAAAAAGTTCTTCATGAAAGCTGTCTGAGCCCGAACAAGTGTTTTTCTTTAGGTCCTTCACCACCTCCTAGATTTCATCCTCATTTGGCATCAAATTACAAAAATTGTTGTCCTCAGTTAAAATTATTGGAAAGGGAAGCTCATTATTAAGAGGAGCAACATTGAGACCAACTTTGAAAATATCTTGAAAGTGGGAGATGGCAGAATTTTGGATGTCAATGAAATCACTAAGTTTGGAGTTATTAGGAGATATGATTCATTAATATTGTTGATATGTTTACGTTTATTGACTCAATTATAATAAAAGGAGGTGTTCTTCTCACCATGCAAGGCCCAATTGATGTTGTATTTTTGTTTCCAGAAGGTCTTAATGTCATTATGGGTTTGCATTAAAATGGCTTTGGCCTTGGAGACCTCCAACTTGTTGTGGTTAGAGAGATCCAAGTCAAATAAAGTTTCCAAGGAGTTAAATTTTTGTTCTAGAAAGGAGGCATTGGTTAAAATATTGCCAATCTCTTGTTTATTCCAGAGGCTAATAGCTTTCCCGAGTCTTTTAAATTTTTTAACAAAGCATGGGATACCATAGGAATCACAATCATCATTCCAATTGGAGAGGACAAGCTAAGAAAAATCCTTTTTTTCCAACCAAAAAAGTTGGAATCTAAAGGACTTAGCAACGCTCAAAGGATGCAAACGAACGGAGAGGGTAATAGGCTTGTGAATCCGAGACAGTGGAATTTAGGGAAGAAACATTGTAATTAGACAAAGGAGTTGCACCATTCATTGTTAATAAGGAATTTATCGAGCCTCGTAATCTTTCTCCCAGAGTTCCAAATGATGGGGGCACCAGAATACTTGAAATCCTCAAGACCACGGTCAAGAATGGCTGAATTGAAATCAATTGAGGACAATGAGTGGTCTTTGGCATAACCTTTATACTTAGTGTTTTTAAGGATTGTATTAAAATCTCCACCTACAGCCCACGAGAGGGTGGAAGAACTATAATCTTTAAGGAAACTCCAAAGATGGAGCTGTTCAGATCTAAGATTACTGGCATGGATAAAGGTTAAAAGAAAATTAAGGTTATCATTATATAAACGGATGTGGATAGCTTGATGAAATTCAGCTAAGACTTCAGCCTTCCATAAATCAGTCCACATCACCCAAATTTTGTTAGAAGAGGAAACAATTGCATTGTTAAATTTAGCAAAGTGATAAACTGAGTTAAGGTTGTCCTGATTTAGTTTGAGTTCAAAAATAGCAGCAATACTGATTTTATTTTTATAAATAATGTGTTTAAATCTATTTTTGGATGAGGCATTGCCAATGCCTCGAATATTCCAACATAAAATATTCATTAATTATCATGAGAAGATCCACTTGGGATCGACTGATGAGTTTCAATAGAAGAATCAGATTTAATTATATCATAAGAACCATGTTTTTCAGAAACTGAATTCTCATTTTCTTGAAGAAGAGATAAAGATTTGTACCTATTGGAGACTGGCATTTTGTTAATACTAAATTGAACCCTTTTATTTTTCATAGGCAATTTTGGTTTTATAAACGGTTCCAAAATTAATGAGCCTTGTTTTTGCAGTTGATTATTTATTTGCTGATTATTGGTTGATTCCTGCATACAAACATTAGGAGCATTTAAAACAGCAGCTATCCCTAAGGCATCTCCGAGAGCATGCCTTTCGGGGGAAACAATATGTATTCCTGGATGATCAGTTGTAGTGTCAATTGGAGCCTCTGGGCAAATACCAATGTCGGGGGAATTATCTACAAAAAGTTTTTCAACAGTAATAGTAGTACAATTGTTCCTTGTAGACTCATTACATAGATCAATAAGGGATTCTACATATTTTAAAATATCCTTATGAAAGATCGAATTAACTCTAGCAGCATCATCAGCAAAACAAATGTTATCAATAACAGAATTTGATATAGAAATAGCGTTTTCAATCTCACCATTATCATTCTCAGCATTCTCAATAATAACATTAGGAGTGGAAAAACAGTATAAATTATATTTCTAGTGGCATTAGCATTTGAGGATATATCAGCGTGGACATAGCCATTTATATCAGCATTAGGATTTAAAACCGTGTGAACCTCAGTATTTGAACATAAAAAATTAGCAGATTCTAGTGGCAAGGGAACATCATAAATAGTATCAGTGGAATGTGCTATATCATGCAATAAACCAGCACTTCCATTCCTGTCAAGCAAAACATTCCTGCAAAAGGTTGTAGGAGCCATAATAGTATTGGTATTAATAGGGGGAGCCTCAATTTTATTCGGGACAATAGCAAGGATGGTATCACCAATCCTTTGGTTATGGGCGACGATAGCCAGGCTATTGGGATCTTCAATATATATAGGCTGCAAGGTGCTGATCGAGACAGTGTCAGTTTCAAGCACCCTACAAACGTGGGCTGGAGAGTTTTGATTTTTGAAGTTGCACGACTCAGTGTTATGGCCCAAACTACAATACCAATTGCAATATAGGGCATATTCTCATAGCATATTTCTTGGGAGTATCCTTTTTCAATTGACCCCAACCAAACCGTGTTTGGGGGAGGGGAAGAAATATGAACTTCAATTAAAATTCTAGGTGTCGTTATGTTTCTATTTGTAGCAGTGTTTTTATCTAATTACAGAGGCTTCCCGATTGCTTTCCCAATGTTAAATAGGATTTCCTTGGAAGTAAACTGCAAACGGAGGCTCGAGAAATTAACCCAGATAGGGACAATCGGGACATCGTGTCTAACATCGGAGAAAGGGTCCCATTTGCAGAAACGAATAGGGCTTCCTTTCAAATCATAAGTGCCTTTTGAGAACACGCGGACGTAATCAAGGTCTGATTGGAAGGTGAAAAAAACCCAATGTGTGTCAAAGGCTTTTATGTTAACCGGGCTAATTAATTTAAGGCCTTCTATAAAATCAAGAATCATGCCAAAGTTGGGTTTCACCCTAGCAAATTTGCCAACAAGCATGAGTGAATGAGGGCTAGCCAACGCCCTAACTTCCTCATCATAAAAGAAAAGGGAAGGACCACCATTGAAAGTACTAACCGGTTTAGAGATGGACGATGAGGGACTCACAACTATATCTCGAAAAGATTGGATCGAGGCCTCCATTAAAGAACCATGAGAAACGAAACACACAAAAAATATGCAGCAGAGATAAGAAAAACAGAGGAGAAGGAGCTAAGTCACCCAGAGAGAACTGGAGGGAGCCCGATCTGCACTTACAGCTTGGAGCCGCCTTTGAACCCCAAGATGAGCCACCCGGAGAGAAGCTAACGAACCCAATCCGTCGGCTGCGCCGACGGAAGGAGAGTCGCCCGAGGAATCGCCTCAAAACCCTAAAACGAGAGTTGATCTACACAACAATTGTGATATATATATATATATATATATATATATATATATATATATATTTTTTTTTTTTTTTTTTTTTTTTTTTTGTGGGAGAACCTGTGTATTTTATTAATAATAAAGTAAGTAATACAAACGGAGTTGGGAGGTTACAATGAAACCTAAAATTAAAAGACCAAAATCTAACCCAAAAAAAATGACAGTCTCAGGACATACTCCTAAAAGATCATCCAAAAAGATAAAATACAGAACCAAAAAGCACAAACACCGAAACAGATGACAACCACCCCACAGCCGGGCGAGAGGCGACCTGCACAAAGATCACCAAAATGCAAAAAGAACAGGATGTGAGGACGAACCTGCAAGTCAGAACGACCCTCCATCCGAAACGTACAGGAGAGCATCGCAGAGGAGGTACCTATATGAGGAGAAAGAGCGGCATCCCAAACAAAACAAAGCAGCTCGCCAAAACAGGGCCAAAAACCAGTAGCCCGATCCAGCAACCAGGACCCGAATGCCATTGCTAAAATAGAAACCAAGTCCAAACAGCCACCACTATTTTTACGACAAATAATATAAGGCGAACCCATCAATACACCAAAACCGCAATGCGCCAACATAACCAAGCAATAACTAGAATAAAAGAGATTCAGCACCATCCACAAACTTTCGCTAAAATGAAAATCAACGCAAATTAACACAGCCATCCATCTCAACGAAAGAGTTAACAAAGTCCACTGCAGGAACGGAGTGGCAACCGAAGAAAAAAGAAAAACCGACATTTCCTGAAACGGGTTAAGCCTCCAAATGGAGATTGCACCAGCACAGTTCACATAAAAACGAATGTATTTCAGGAGAGGAACCACAGTACACAATTGGGAGCCACACACATAAAGGTAAGAGATACTGGAGGATAAACTTCCATAAGTAACAAATTTCCGAGCCATAGACAAAACGAGCATCCAACCATATGCCAGAAAGCCGGTGTTGGGAGAGCAATTAGGCAGCCCCAAAAAGAGACCTGACCCAACTACCAGCTCCCACACAGCCGTGCAATTCTCAGCCACCAAAATGTCACAGCAGATTAAATAATTTTTTGATTTGAAATGCATTTAGATTTTTCCAACTAAACAATTTTTTATCATTAATACTGATGAAGGTGTTAACCTCCTATATAGTTTTCAAAGTATAAACATCCGCATCGCAAGTAAAATTGTTATACTTTGCTTGATTTCTAGCACCCCAAATGACCCAAAATGTAAGAGCATCGGCAAGGTTACCAATATGGAGCTTTCTATGCTTCGTTTTTGGCCAACGGTTGAAGATTTCTTCCATATTCAGCGGGACCGGGGCCAGATTTAGATTATTCCAGATAGCTTTGTTGAAAGAGCTATCTATGAAGACATGATTAAGAGTTTCATAATTGTTACAGCATTGACAACGGGAAGCCAGCGAGTAACCTACACTTTGCATTTTTGTGTCTACACTTATGAAGCCATTAAAAAGTCTCCAGAGAAAAATGCTTATGAGGTTAGGGAAATTTTTATGCCAAATCCAAACAGGGAAGGAGGGGCACCCATGGGATCTACAAAAGTTCCAAAGACATGAAAGATTTATTTTCCTGTTTTTGCAGAAAACAGAGATTGCGGATTTGTATGAGACAAATTTAGGGTGGAACGTCATAATGTTGTTTTTCACTTCCTCATAACAAAATTCTTGAAGAATGGACTGGTTCCAGCCACTATTTTGTGTGAAAATTTCAGCAACCTTTAATTTTGGATAGATTATATGTGTGTGATTGGTGTACAGCGCCTTTTCATTAAACCAAACGTCATACCAGAAAGAAGTGGAGGTATCCAGATTATCCCAAATTATCGTTTCCTCAATCAAATCCCTAATCTTAAGCATTCTTTTCCTGTTGGGAGAATCGGTGATTTTGTTTTTAACCACCGCCGAGTGCGAGCTAGAACAATATTTAGCGAGCAGAATTTTAGACCAGAGGGAGGAGGAGGTCCCAAACTTCCACCACAACTTTAGGGAGTAAGCCTTGTGAATGTCTACAAGATTCCTTATCCCAAACCCTCCTTCAGCTTAGAAGTCGGGGAATCTGACGATTTATGAAACTATGAACCAAGGTGAAACTTGGCTTAGTCCTAGAGAATTAACCAATTAGCATTACTTTGTGAGGAGTGGCTAACTACAAAATATCAACATCGTCGGATTCCCTTTACAAGATGATATTGATTTGAAGGGAGTGACGGAAGTGGAACCTTCCACCACATCCCTAAGAGATCTAATGTGCGAGGGCTCAGCCATAGCCTTACTAGGTCATAGCAGAAAAGAAAGAAAAAAAGAAAATGAAAAACGAAACACTGGGTAAAACCAAAAAATGAAACTAATCGAAAATTCAAGAAATAGAGAAGAGAGCACCATGATGGATGAAGCAAACGGAAAGATGAAGCAGAGGCCTCCACCGGAGGCAACGACTCACCGACCAAAGGCTGATGAGGGGAAACCCTAAATTGCTAGACAAGAGAGCTCAAAGCAGCTGAGAAAGCTAGATGATCAAAGGTGACTTATTATATATATATATATATATATATGAAGCTAAAATGTTTTGTTTGGGCAACGTGCAGTCCTTGAGGTATAGTTACTCCTCGGTAGACTGTAGTATAGCTTCCCTAGCTTCTCCAACGACTAGCTGCCGGAGAATTATCAGTACAGGACAATATGAAATCCTATGGAAAAGAACTCTAAGTACAAATATCAAGACATTTCCAGTTAAATTTTCAAAAGTAGTGCTAAGCAGTATAAAAAAAAGCAATAAAAATTTGACGATCTTACATTAACCATGGTATGCTTAGGCCGCTTTTTCGTTACTTTGTTGCAGCGAAGATGCCTGAAATCCCTATTAGAAAGCAAATGAAAACTTCGAATAAAAAAAGCTAAGGGTTTGGCGATGTGGAAAAAAAGTTAGAGCTACTTTAATTTTTATAAGAAAATCATTGAATAGAAACTAAATATCATACACACAGAGAGAAAACACAATATTTATAGCAAAACCAGACCCTACATTTGCTCTTTGGAGGTTTGTCTTCTTATGTAATCCACTCGCACCTTCTTGAGCCCTTCCTTTGTTGATCTCACAACAAGTTGAGACGCCGTGTCCCTCCTTTACAGGGCATTCGCACTAGATGCACCAAGCCCTACGCCTTGGCGCAGTCATAGTGAGCTTAACTTTCAAGCTTTGCTTAATTAAGCTCATCCCATGGCTCAAGACCTTTCAAACTTCAAAAGCCTAAGACTAAGCCTAAGTTTAAAAGTTTTCAATCTTCGGTGTTGTAACTTCGTCTTCACAACTTTTTTGAGTCTCGAAGGGTTGTGGACATATGCTTCACTTCACTTGATTCTTCATTAAGCACATTTTCATTTTCTATCTTAATCTACTTCTAAGCTTGATCATCTAGGCTAAAGTAGCTACTTATGCTGAACATATTAGCTAATATAACATGAAATATCTACAAAAAAAACTATAGTACAATAAAAAATATAACATTTATTTAATTATCATCAAATTAGGGCATTCACATCAACATCTTTTTCAATGAACACCTAATTTATATGAAAAACTCAAAATCAGGGGAAATAATCACAGAGCTACGCCATAAAAGCATCACTGAGGCCACTTTCCTTCTCTTGGAAGAAGATGACAGCAACCATAAATCTTTACAATTCTGCGAAAATTGATGATCGGAACGACCTTACATCCTGATCTAATTCAAATATATAAGACTTGTTTTGCTTTGTGAAAAGAAAGTTGAGCCATCTGCTCGAACTCGATTTGATATTGTACTTCTTAACATAGATAAGCATACAATGTTTAAGACAACATCAACTCAACTTTTATGCTCATTAACCAACAATTTTAAAAAGAGAAATGAAATTTGAACTCGCTGATGTGGCACTCAAAAAAGTTCATCCAATAGGATTTGAGCATATTTTATTAGTGTTTTTTATTTACATTAAAATAATATAAATATTATTTTTAATGTTTGTATTGAAATCATGTCCAAATTTTATTGGGTGAGCTTTTTTGAGTGCCACATCAACAGGTTGAAATAGCATTTCTTTTTTAAAAATTATATAATAGAATATATATATATATTATGTGTGTGATTGGTGAGATTTGAACTCATGATCTGAAATAATAAATTCTGAGCATCAATTACTGGGCTACAACAACATTCATATTAATAAAGTTAATAGAGTTAATATCTTAGTCTAATTTTATAAAAAATGTAACATTTTATCTCTTCTTTATTTTAATTAAGATTTAATAATTTCTCATTTATTAATTTGTTATAAAGTACTCTTCAACTTAAAGTATATAATCTCTTTTTTAATAAATAATGTTATTTACTTGAAATAGCACTACATATTTTTTATTAAACGGCCCATAAAATATAGCTCTAACAGAATTAATTAATAAAACTTAGATTAAAGATAGAGCACACTTGTGCTTAGCTACTACACTTATAACCATAGCTGTTTTCGCAATATATATATATATATATATATATATATATATATATATATATATATATATATATATATATATATATATATATATATATATATTCTTACAGTATAATATTCGATTTCAATCTTTGATGGTGGAGGGTTCCTCTAAGTTAATGAGAAGGGTTTTGCTTTATATTTAGGTAAGTTTTCAAAGAAGGAAAAAGAAGACCTTTAGCCCTATTTATGTGAAAATAATTTCCATTCAAGAAAAAGCTTTTTGATGAGGCCAATGCTATAAATCTAAGGAGATAGCAATGTATAACTTGCTCCATTAATGTTGAAAATGATTTGAGGGACCAACTAAAATTTTATTATGTCAATAATAACTTTAGATTTGAATCACAATGCAAGGGGAATCCATGCCACTTGAGAATGGGGTCAAAGTTGAGATGAATGAGAATACCTAAATAATAGCAAATAAAAGCACCCAACATTGCCATCTAGGTGAACATCAAGCTAATAAAAGAAATTGCATATGGAGTACAATCCAGAGTAGCCCCACTTGGAGAACCAATTATTAGATGGCCAAGTGAGCTCTTAAACGTCTTTCTCAAAAAATAGAAGGTTAGATATACTTACATGATCATTTATCAACAGAATCCCCAAAGTAGTTGAAGAAGATGTATTTGAATCTAAATGACTTGAGAGAAAGGGTGTGTACCCCAAGCTAAATGAGGCACCACATACACATGAGAATGCCTACTAGCATGTGATGAACTTGTCACTGTACTTCCCTAAAGATAGTAGAGGTTCTATTGTCTAACTTCTCTCAAGTAAGGCATTGCATCTTTGTTAATCTTCAGGACCCCTATCTCAATCACCACCTTAAATTCCTTAGCTTCTAAGGTCCCAATAGACAATAAATTCTTCTTGATCTCTGGTACATGCTTAACTTCAGTTCTTGAACTATCCATGCATGTCTCCTAATCAATATACTTCCAACTCCTGCGATCTAGCATGTGACATCATTCCCCATCATGAGTACATGTGACAACCCTAGGTTGTTAATTAGCTTAATCCCAAGTTTAATCATGCTCTAATTATAATTTCATTTCATTTACTAGGTCATTATAAGTTAACCCTAAAAATTTGGGATCAATTGGACCTCTCTAGGTCGAATAGGTATTTTGGTCCAATTATGTACCCTAATTATTAGCCAAAATATTTTGATCTTCAATCAAAAATATGATTGCATTTTTGAATTTCTCACTCCCAAATTAGCAAGGGGTGCAAGTTTAGGAATTTTTGGAAGTCATTTAGTACTTAATTGAAATTAAATTAAATTAGGAAAATTGCACATAAGGGTTCCTCATAAATTGAAATTGCATTTATACTCATTAACCAATTTACTCATCTGAGATCTGTTGTAGGACCGCAGGTGATTCGCTGCGGAGCCCAGGTCATGCGACAGCGGGCCCCGCTCCATCGAACCGTCCAACCCGTGATCTCAACGGTTAGGATCTAGATCCCCAGAAGCATGGATATGCCGTCTGATTTTCCCGTGGATCCTACGTTCTGGATCGCTCCCGCGATCGACTGTTAGGATTCAATTGATCTGGGTCATCGCGTCTATATGATTAATAGATCAGATAACCCACAGTGCACCCACACTGTGGATCGTCATCCCGAGCGCGCCCCACTCCCGACAAAGAATATCCTCTGTACCCAGGTGATCTGCCGTGTTCTCCACTCCTCTGGCCAGTTCACCAAGGTGTTGGGGATCCTTCCTCTAACAATTAGGTGACCCAATCGGGCCCTGTGGCTTGGCTGAGCTCAAAATGGAATTTGAGAGCTCAGCCATGGCCCGAGCTCTCGAGCCATCTCCAGCCAGCCCCATTGCACCCAACCCATCCCCCGATGCTATAAATAGCCTCAAGAAACTTTCTTAAGTTCCTGGTTGGTTAATTGAATCCCATTGGAGTTTACCCCCAATCTCCAGCTCTCAATCTTCCTATGCAATCCTGAGCTCTCCTAGTGCTTCCAGCCCTTCCTAGTAGCAGTCTAAGGGTACGACTTGGAGTTCAAGTCCCCTAGCTCTCTTTTAAAGCTCTATCATCCCTCTAGATAGCCTCTTTCATCGTCTGTGAGCTCCCCCGATCAAACCAGGTACCCCAGTCACCGTGAAGAGCCAATTAGGCTCAACACTTATCTTATTTTGATTCGTAATTGCATGCCTATGCTAAATGAACTCATCCTGATTATCGATCGGGCTAGTTCCTTCCATCCGGCCTGGGTCCGAGTAAGGATCCATCGAATGGGCTATTCTCAGACCTAGTGGATGGGGGCTTAGCTTCTCCATCAACTGGGGATGGTGTAGAGAATAAGAGGAGCTGAAATGGTGGTTTGTGGAGGGAGAACGGTCCCTCCACAATGAGCTCAGAGGCCAAAAAAAATCTGAATAGGGCCTCTGGGTTATGGCCAATCCTTGATGGGGATTTTGGGCTCCATCGATGCACCTTGGCATGAGGATGGAGTCTCGATTCATTTGAGATCATGGCATGGCTTGGCGGCCATGAATTTGGCCAATTAGGGTTACCCTAATCGGCTGTGCGTCGGGGAGGGCTTGAGGAAGAAAGCGAACTGTGTGGGTCGGGTCGACCCGTAACCCGCGCTATATGACAGTAGTGGGTCCCCGGGTTAGCCGACCCGCGCCTTTTGATAATGGGCCGATGCGTGTTTAATTATATTTAAAACCATATCGTAATTATTTTCTTTAAGAAAAATCAAATGGATTAATTAGAAAAATACAAATTAAATTTTTTGAATAACTTTTGATCTACATATCCAAACCATATGAATGTATACATCATTTTGTTCAGAAAATTATGAGGAATAAGAATATAAAATAAAATTTAGGTTTTTGTGAATGGATTTTCTAATTTAGCATAATTATTCTAGAAATTAATTATGGTTGATTAGCATGTATAATTATGCCCAAATCTTAGAAATACATGATTAGTGAAAATTATGGTTTATACTTAATCAAACCTTATAAACTAAGTCTCTGATTATTCATATGGATAAGTATAATATAATTGCCAAATTTCATGAATTTTGAATGGTTGGATTTGTAATTAAGTGCCATTTCTTTCTGGCTTAATTTAGGGTTTGATTAGCTTTAATTACTTTCTGTTTTATTTAATTTAATATTTATATGATTCAATAATAGTAGTATGCATGTTAGAGAATTTAAACTCTGATTTGGACACCTTAAATATTTGATTTGACATTAATCAACCTTAAACCCTAAAAAATCTTAAGAAATGATTAAGCTAAATAATAATTGATTAACTCCTGATTTTGGACATCAATAATGCACCATAAACTCACTGATTTTATTATTAATCAATAACTAAGCAAATGGTCTTGGTTTGGTCGAGTTAGGAGTTAAATCCTAACTTATCTAGATTAAGGCTCAAATCTTAATCATCTTAATTAATTAACTTGATTTAAATAACTAAATAATTTGCATAATTTTAATAATACCTATTGATTGGACATTGGTCTTAAGATATTAAACTAGAAGTATTATGATCTATAATAAATTTATATGATTGATCATCTAAATTTAACTTTTAGATTTTCGATTTTCTCATAAGAAAGACTATTAGCATGAACTGAATGGTAAGATAATAATAATTTTTAAACTCAATCAATTTTTAATAATTTACATGATTATATCCCATAATTATAGTATAGGTTATGATTAGATGGGTTTACCCATATGATTTGTATAATTCAGTTTAAAGTATTAAAAATTATAGATTTAATATGAATCTTAAAAGTTAAAGTACACTTGTATAATTTAGTGCTTAGATCTGTAAAGTTGTTCTCTAGTGTCTTTAAATCAATAATTGCTAAATCTTATTAATAGATGAACTATTGAGATAGAAAAATCTTATTAACTAATCTTTGAGGTAGGAACTTAGAGGCACCTTCTTAGCCTTAGATATTTGATCTTATATCCTTAAAAATTTATATCTTCTGCACACCTCAAGTGCATCTACCTCGATGTTTAACAATAAATAATGCATTATTTGAGGATGAGCAAGGTAAATTGATTCAAAATAATGAAGGTATCAAAACTATTTGTGGCTTCTCAAACATCAACATACCCCTAGTAATCTTGATAATTATTGTGTGCAATTTGAATTTGTAGAGAAATGTTTTGATTGTACTCCTAAGAAAATTGAATTTTATGCATTTTTATAAAATAAAATTGAAAATGATATTAATGATGAATTTGATGAGTTTAATGACAAACATTAGGCGATGAATGAGAATAATGAAAAGAGAAATAAAAAAAAAAATTACTGAATGTTAGAGGACACAGGGTGGGCCTGGAAGGAGAAAATAGTGTAGCTGACATTAATAACGATTACATTATTAAACAAGCTCGTACTTATCCTAAAACCTTAATAAAAATATGAAAAGAAAATTTAAAGGGATATAAACTTTTTTTGTCATGCTGATGACATTAAACTAAGCACTGGTTACGAGGCAACTCAATAAATAATTTTATGTTTTTGTTTGTTTCAGATTCACAGTAGTATCAGTGTGTGTCAATAATGAAGCAAACAGACCCTTATGCATGATTGCAGTAATAACAGTCTATCATTTCTCTATCAGGTCATTTCACTCTTTACTATTCCTAGTACAATATTTTTAATCCAAATATTACTTTCGTAGTATTATTTTTATTATTTTATATTTTACTCTTCTTAATATGATCATTCATTGAAATTATTCAGATACTAATTGTCACATTGTATATATATTTATTGAGTACATATTAATTATACATTAACTAATTATGTATTGCTTAGATAATTATGCATAAATTAAAAGTAAATGAATATTTATTAATTATATATAGCTTTAATTTTTATGTTTTAACCTATTATATATTTATTAATTATGAATAAATACTTGAATTTAGGTATTAACTATTTAAGTAATTTGTGCTTTTAATATACTTTATATATATAATTAATTTATAATTTATTACATTATCATGGTTCGATCTCCGATTCGATCTCCATTTGAGCTCTGAACATTGAATATATAGTCTTATACGGATTCGATTACTAATTCCTTCACAAAAAAGGTTAAGCGATCTTAAATTTAGTCTAATAATGCATGAAAATTCTTATGTAAATAATATAGTAGGAAATAATATCTGTTGATAAAAAGTAAGCAAATATATGCAAGTTGAGAGCCGAGCTAGTAAATAATTGGGGAGGCAGAGACAAGAAGACGTGCCGTGGAGAAAGCATGCATTATTGCTACATTTACATATTAGTATATAATAAAATATATAGATAATATGTTAATTTAATGTATAAGTAGATTATTGATTAAATATATTTTTTTGTGAGGCCTATATATAAAAATTAAATTAAAAAAATATATATTTATGATGAATATTTTTTAGTATATATTATTGTATAAATATAAGATTTTTATGTTATGATACACTCAATCACTAATAAAAAGACAGTGACCTTCTCCCATGAGTAAGCATTATGTAGAATCATCAACTAAATAATTATTTCATGGCCTCTCAGCTTATGCGAACGTGCCACGTAAAAAGCATGCAATAAAACGTAAAGGAAAACTTCTCTAAGCATCACGTTATTATAAGATCAATTCTTGCTTGATTCATATTTGTTTTGAGAAGATAATAGATGGTAATGAATTCAGTATGTTGGGTGGTTCTTTCTTAATCTTGATCTCTGAATAAATATATCTACTGGTGCTTTTGGATTGATGCTCCCACAGATTATTGATTTTGCTTAATTTGTCAATAGTTTTTATTTGGATTATTGTACATATTTTGCAATATAAAAAAAAGAAATACTATTTAGACCCGCTAACGTGGCACCCAGAAAAATTCATCCTATGAGATTTGCTTGCGTATCATTTCAATACAAATTTAAAAAATAATTCTATTTCAAAGTAAGATTTAAGAATATTTTAATCACAAGAAATTAAGTTCAACCAAATCTTAAAACCGAAAAGACAATATCCTGTGCAATGATCGAATTAACAGTACATAAAAAAGGTTAATTATATATACTCACAGATAGATCTTAAATAGCTTCTAGAAAAGGCAAGAAAAAATTCTTACAAAAAGCAAAAAAATTAAATTCACGATATTTATTAAGTCATAACAGAAGGCATTAATCAGCATATCATCGACATATAAAAGTATGTAGATAAACTCATCATTGGTCAATCTCCGGAAGTGAGCACATAATCAAATGACTTATCGGATATTGTTGTCCGAACCATAGAACTACTAGTTCAGCTTGCACGCCAAGTCCTTATTTTGTGGCACTATATCCGGGAGATTGTCGCATATAAATTTCTTCTTCCAATTCCCTGTATAGGAATGTCTTCTCCGCATCAAGTTGCTTCGAGATAAGATCAAACTGCACTGAAAGGGCAAGAGAACATAGATAGTGGGTGCTTAATAACGAACGAAAATACTCCATCATAGTCTATACTCTCTCTTTATGCAAATCCTTTAGTACAAGCCTTGCCTTGTAGCGCACATTAGCAACTCCTTGAGATCCTTCCTTCTTGACATACACCCATTTGCATCTGATAGGAATCCTTCCTAGAAGAAGCTACACCATACACTAGGTTGCATTCTTATGAAGTGACTCCAACTCTTTATCCATCATCGTCTTACATTGCTCACTCTCAAAGCTCTCCATATCTTCCTTATAATAACACAAAATATTAGTTTATGAAACTGATAATGTGAATTCAATGTCATTGCTTAGCCATGCTAGTTTTGGGATATTCACCTTTCTTGTTCTTCCAGTAGCAATATACTCTGGCACTAAAGTCGCTTCTACTCTCACCTTCTCAGCATCAGCACTTCACTCATCATTTGAATTAGCATGTCCAATACCACGCTCTATGGAAGTATGAGATTGTGGAGAAAATGGAACTGCTTCAAAACCCCAGCTTTCGGGCAACAAACTTTTATGTTCTACGTTGCCTAGGTAGAAAAACGCACTAGACTAATGATATACGTAAGATATAATATCAGCATCTTAAACTGATAACAATTGTATATGACAGAAAATGTATTTTGCGCTTACATATGCATGTGTCATATACTTATTATAGATACCCTGACTTCTATTTTGTAGGAAATATGTTACAAGTTTTATTGAGTAAAACCTTATTTTTTCTATATATACTTAATATTAAATATAACATCCAAGTATTTAGATCATTTTAAATGGAATTCAAATCCTAGCACATTTCATGCATCACACTCGGAACTGCTAGAGGAGAGTAATCCAAAGGAGTATATTGTCGATCGTTAGTCCCTACAACTTAACCAATATAAATATATATATATATATATATATATTTATTTATTTATTTATTTATTTATTTTCTTAAAAAACTTCATCTTGTTATCATTTTATTGAAAGCAAAAGGAAGATACAAATGAGGTTGGGAGATTACAAAACACTTAGATCTAAAAGCCTAAATCCAACACCAAAAGTTAGGTCTCAGGGTTTAACCTAAAAGGACACATTGGAGAAAAGAAAAGCAATTAGCAAACAAAACAGAAATAAACATAGTGAAAAAATATTACAAGAAGACTCTACTACTAAAACAAAAGATGATGAGCAAACTAAATCGAGCAACTTGGAGACCATGCTAGGAAGAACCAAAATCAGCCCTGTATAAAGAAGAAAAATAAAACAGGAAAACAAAAACAAATTTGCACAAATAATATAATACCTTCTAATATTGGCCTACAACAGAAAATTAAGTCACTTCGTCAATAGGGAGCAGAGAACTGGTCGAAAAAACAAACCACCTGGAGCAGAAAGAGAGGCAGAAGATAGCAGAAAAAATGATCTGGAAAGACAGAGGCCACAGATGACATGAACAACAATAATTGAAGGGCCAAATTGCAAACAATACAGCTTCCCAAATCTATTTGCAACCAAACCTCCTCAAATCAGACAAAAAGCAAAGGACCCACAAAGATGAAACCAACGAGAGTTCACCAGCATAGCCCCAAAAATAGGGCCGCAATGCCAAACCACGAGCCTCCAAAAGTAATAAGAACCAACAAACTAAAACAACCAAAGAGCCACACTGAAAGCCACAACATCACATGACAAAACAGAGCAAATGACCAGCAGCTGTGCAAAGGCTCAAGCAAAAATTGACCCCAGAAAAGGGCAGCAACTAACCGCCGCCAAGCAGATAAAAAGCAAATGACCTAGAAGGAAGAAAAGCAGCCAGCTATGTAGCAACCCTATTGTTATTACTAAGTTTTAGACATTCAAATTCTGTCAAAATTATCGCCACTGCACTCCTAATTGTATTAGAAGCCTGCACCTGAAAATTGGCGTGATTTGGAGATCGTTTGTTTTTATGCGTATTTTGAGGTAATTTGAATATTCTGAAAATTATCTAAATTAATTTGACCTCAGAATCAAAATTGGAGTTCTCCATTGAACTCGTCACCCCCAAATTAGCTAGGGGTGATATTCTGCAAATTTCTGGATGTCGTCGAATTTCCCCATATATTTTAATATTATCCAATTTTGATTTATTAAAATGGAAATTAAATTATTTAATTATTTAAATAATATATCTTTTTCTGGGATGACGGTGCTCGAACCACCATTTGATCAAACGGCGGGATCCAATCTATGTCGTCCATTGCGTGACAACGCTAGATCGCAAGCAATCGAATGGTCCTCCCCGCTCGCACTGTACGTCCCTGCCGCGCCCGATCATGCGTGACAGCGACGCATGACCCATACGCAAAAGCCGCTCCTTCATCAATATGGCTCTCTTCCTTGAAGCATAATGCCTATTTTCGACGAAGCAAGCTCTCGGGCAAGGTCAAGAATCAGATGGAGCTCATTCACGCCCAATTTCCCTGATCCTAGATCCTGACCGGCAAACCCTAAGGTATCCTAATTCCATCGTTTTAGTTACATTTTTTCCTCAATTTGATTTTGTTAGGTTATATCATAGTGATTGCAATGGTTCCTTAGTCTTTATTGGGGTCGATTAAGGCTCGATCCGACGTTAGTGCACGGTGCCTTTCCACCTACGTACGCATCTTGGAAGCTAGGGCCTCACCATTTCCGACATTAGAGATGGCCTCCGACGACGTTACAGGTGTCAATTGAAAGGTCTCTCCAAGACCTTTTGTAAAGTATCAAGTTTTAATTTTTGTGTATCCTGATTTTTATTTTATTAAACAACGTGATAATTTGGCATTGTTAAGCATAATTTAGAGAATTTATTTGTTAATTTTCGGAGAATATCATTTACGGACTTTTTGGGTTAATTTTAATGTAATTGCTTAATCATAAAATCTAAGATAATTAATTTTATCTCTAAATAAAATTCGGAGTTCATCATTGAACTTCTCACCCCCAAATTAGTTAAAAGTAAAATTTTGAGATTTTTCGAAATTCAATTAATAACCTAATTTTAATTACTAAAATAATATTTTAAAATATTATAGCAAGTGGGGTTCACCACCTACTTATCCTCCCCACTAGCAGCAGATGATAAACCCCTCTAGATTATTTCGTACCCAGCCTAGCTTCCCCATTTGTACCTCTCTTCTTTCCAACCACAATTTATCCTCTCAAGTCCAGCCTATCTTCCCCAGTTGCATCTTTTCCCACCTGCTGCTAATCATCTAATCCAACCCATACCTTCTTCCTTATCAAAACTCATCCTGATCACTCAGCTTGCACTTGGAATTTTGAGAAAATGAGAAAGTAAAGTTTGCTGAAGCCGCATCTCAAGCAAAAAAAAATCAGCCGCTCGAGCATTGCGTCATCTTCCTCGGTGAGTTCGAGCTCGACCTCAACCTGCATGCTACAACGAGTTCTTTGAGCACCTACCACACCTCGAGAGGAGTGCGTCCACCATTCCAACCAACCCGCCGGAGGAAGACGTCGACACAACATTGCAGTGGCTAAGCCCTTTCCACCTTCTCGTTCACGTTCGACTCCCCCTGTCCGCCTGCCTTAAACAGCTTAATTCGATCGAGGTATTCCCTGACCCATTGTTGCTGATTGTGACACAATAAATCTTTACAAAAAAAATGGCTCAATTAGCTTTTATAGTTTTGTCCAAAAATAGCCTTTAGAAGTGGCAAATATAGCCCCACATATTTTGCCTCAAATCTAAGTTAATTCAGTTCAATTAAAATTGAATAAAAATATTCATCACATTGTCTTAGTGTTAACATTTGATGGAATCAAGAGATATTATTGTAATAAGTATTCCAATTTCGTATTAAGTTAATATAGATTTTTTGCAATCAATGCGGGAAGGAGAAAAATATGAGATTTATGAAAGAATTTAATCCTTGGGTATTAATTTTTCTTGCAGATTTTAATAATCATGCCAAACGTTGATGCTATTTGTTGTTTTTAAGAAGATGGCTTTGATTTTAATGGTGACAACTATGAAGTAGAAGAAGTGTCATTAGAAGCTATTAAGTTATTGATACAAACTTTATGCTAATTGCATTTTAGGATGCTGAAGACTTTGGGACCAATCATGATAACACCAACTGATTCTGATGAAAATATTGATTTTGTTGCAAATGATGAAATGATGGGATATGAGTGGAAAATTGGAACAACATTTGGGTCTACAAAGGAAGCATGGGAGGCACTCAAGGAATATGCTGTTGCAAATGCATATAATATTTATTTTAAGAAGAATGATTTGGTGAGACTTAGGGCAAGGTGTGTTGATGATTGTTCATGGGACGTGTTCATTTCAAAGATGAGAAAAGAAGATACATTTATGGTGAAAACAATTAAATCTTTGCACATATGTAATCGGTCTTTTACGAATAAGCATGCGAACATACCTTTGTCTCAAAATTATTAAAGGAGGATATAAGAAATGATCCACACATGGAGCTTTCAGTTATTCAAAACAAAATTAGGGAAAGATATTTAGTAAATTTCACTAGAGGCCAAGTGAGCAAGGCAAGGGGTAAAACAATCTTAAACATTAGTTGGCTTTGGGATTATGCAGAAGAGTTGAGAAGATCAAATTTTGGAAGCAATGTAGCAATTGAAACTAATCACATGTTCAAAATGGTGTATATATGCTTGACAGTGTGTCACTAAGGTTTCTTAGCTGGTTGTAAGCCTATTATTTGCTTAAATGCCTGTCACTTGGACGGAATTTGCTCAGGTCAATTGATGGCTGCAGTTGCTGTGGATGGTAACAATATGATGTATCAAATGGCATATGCAATTGTTGAAACCGAGAGCAAGGAATCATGGAGATGGGTCCTTAGTAATCTTCTACATGATATTGGCATAATTGAAGAACATTAGTGAAAACATTCATTTCGGATCAAGAAAATGTAAGCAATTTAACTTGTCTTTTTAAGCATTTGTATGAGTTGATCCAATATTAATATTATTTTTTTGATCAAGGGTTCGTTTCAAATTTTGCTTCATTTGATTCACAACTGGACCATCATTTTTGTGTGTGCTATTTATATGGTAACTTTAAGATGAAGCATAAGGGAAAAAAGCAAAGAGATGCATTTTGGAAAAACAGTTAAAGCTAGTACATTTTATAAGTTTGATGAATATATGGCATTGATATCACTTAATAGCATAGAGGCACATTGGTGGCTAATGAATATACCTTCTCAAACTATGGTGCGCAAAACCCTCATTTATGACATACTCGGGAGCAAGTCTTAACTATTTAATAATTATCTTGTTCTTAAAATTAGGCATGCTTAACGATACAAAATTTCTAAATTCTTACTCAAACATAAACCTAGATAATTATTTTAATAATTTCAATGAATTTAAGGTTCTCCACATAATGAGGAGCTCGTAGAAACCTTATTGACTTTCTGAATTTGTCATATTTTACAAGGCACTAACACAAAAATGTGATTGTCCCTACTTTATTTTGGCTTACTCAATATTCTCAAGTATTTTTCCGTATTGATTTAAACCCTAAGAGATCCCAACGCCTCTGACAACACTCCATTCACCAACAAAGTTATGCAGGCCACCAGCTAGGATAACTGACTGTTTATCCAAATACTAGGCTTCATCGACTGTCAACAACCTTCTTCAGCTACTTGCCATCAATTTTCAGGGTAGTGAATTGCAATAAAATAAACATCCAATTTCAATTATTGAGAACTAACATAAATTACAATGTAATTCAATGCCTTCAATAATTCAACTCTAGCAAATAAGATAATCTCTAAATCTATGCCCATTGAAAATGGTAAATTTTATTTTAGCTTTCATGCTCTCTTTTATATGCATGATTTTGCTTAGATCTGAGCATTTCTTGGAGTGGTTGCCAATGGAAGATTCCATTTTATATGCTCTACGAACATTGTTGAAGTTTTAAATACTCTTTTGTTGCTAGAATTTGTTTTTTGACACATCATTAAAATAATAATCTTAGAAGTAGTATTTCTTCTGATTTGCTTGCATCACTGTGATGGTTTGGCGTATTATTGTCAAGGTTTGCAAGCTAATTTTAGCACAGATTGTCTTATTGATCGTTCTCGACATTTTTGGTACGTTGCCTTAAAAGATAAATTCCATTCCATCAAAGCACAGCTCTTGTAACAAACTTAGGTTTAAAGATTTCATTGAAATCCCATTTTAACAATTCATCCCCGTGATAGCAGTTGATTTCCAACCATCCACAGCGGAATTAACCCTAGTAATGCCGGACACCTTGGAACCCCCGAACCGGCATCTCGATCGGCGGACCCGCGCTCACCAACCCCGACGAGCCGCTTGCGGAGGAGGGGGCACACCGTGCCAACGGCCCCCCCCCCCCCAAATGTTGTTCCACTTTTCTGCGTGGCAAAAACGGGCAGCTCCTCTCCATTGACTCATTGGGACTGTTGGAAATAATCTCTTATGCAGCTGCAATCTTGCTTTTTTTCGGATAGTTGATTTGGTTCGCAGTTCAGCATCAGCGGCTTTCCTATTGTTGCGATTGATGGATTGTGATGTAATTTGTAGGTCAGTTGACGACTCTCTTCCCTTAATCTTGTATTCAACAGATCATGAGCTCGCTCATTTTGAGAATCTAAATCCTAATCTCTGCTTTATTTCTTTTTCACTTTTATTTTTGTACACATATTTTTGCTCGTGCAGTTCCTCTTAGCTTTCTTTCATGACTCTTATTAGCCAAACCCTTGTATTTTTCTTTTTACTCAATTAAAACAAATATTATATATTATTATTTAAATATAATTATGATTTTTGTGTAAATATAAGATTAATGTGATATATTTTTTATTGTGGGTTATGATTTATTTTTTTCAATATTTTTATCAATTTTTAATTTATCTATTCAATTGTATAATATTTTTTTTCTAACAAATATTATTTGACTCCAAAATATCTTCTAAAAGTACTAAGATTTAGAATTTAAATATACATTTTTATAGACTGCACAAATAAAAATAAATTTAATGATAATTTTTTTATTTTACTTAATTTTTTAAAGAAAAATAGTATGCTTAAGTAATAATATACTAAAAAATATTCATAACTAATAAAATTTTTTTCTTTTTTTTAATTTTTGCTATTTACAAAAACAAATATTTAATCAATAATCGCTACCTGTCTCTTAGTTCTGCCCGCGAATGAAAGCCGGAAGGCGGTTCTGCTTTGCCCACAGAAAAACTTAGGATTATTGTTACACTATTTATGTATTAATATATATCAAAATATATGAATGTGCAAGTAAATTATTGTTTGAATATAATTTCTTACAAGAATAATATGAAAAAATTAAAAAAAAAAATAAAAATTCTATTGGTATGAATATTTTTTTTTGTATATATTCATATTATTTTTCTTGAGAAATAATTCAAAAAAATACTTTCAATAAATACTTTCAATAATTTATAAATTACTAAAATCTATAAATTATTAATTAAAATTATTAATTATAAATTTATTAATATTTAATTGCTAAAAAAAGTAAGAGACGAATATAGATATCAAAGTATTTCGATGTTTTTTTTTTAATTTTAATATAATTTAAATTATTTATTTGAAAGAGTATAATGGTAAGAATGAAAATATTATGATTATACTAGACATTAAAATGTATTTAGGATTAATTAAAAAAAAAAATTTTTATAATTTTTGAATATAGATCTTTTTAAAAAAATATATTTAATTAATAATTTACACACATTAAATTGACACATTATCTATATATTTTGATATATATTAATATGTAAGTGTAATACTACACTAAAAAAAACATAAAATCCGCTCCGTGCATTCCGCAATCCCCATATAAATAGCCTTCCCTGATCCCGTTCTAACAGCATCCTATCAGGCACAGAATGAGCCTAGAGAATTCGGAGTCGCGAAAAGTTCTGTTCAACAAGTACGAGATGGGCAAGCTTCTAGGTCAAGGCACCTTCTCCAAGGTCTACCACGGCCGAGACCTCCTCTCCAGCGAGAGCGTTGCCATCAAAGTGATCAACAAGGACCACATCCCCCAAGAATCGTCCATGTCCGCCCAAATCCAGCGCGAGATATCCGTCATGCGCCTCCTCCGTCACCCGAACATCGTTGATCTCAAGGAGGTAATGGCGACCCGATCCCGCATATTCTTCGTCATGGAATTCGTACGCGGCGGCGAGCTCTTCTCCCTCGTCGCCCGCGGCCGCCTTCCGGAGGATACCGCCCGCCGATTCTTCCAACAGCTGATCTCCGCTGTCGATTTCTGCCATTCTCGAGGCGTTTCCCACCGCGATCTGAAGCCGGAGAACCTTCTCCTCGACCAATCCGGCCGTCTCAAGGTCTCCGACTTCGGCCTTTCCGCCCTTCCCGACCAGATCCGGAGCGACGGCCTTCTGCACACCCAGTGCGGCACGCCCGCTTACGTTGCGCCGGAGGTGCTTCGGAGCCGAGGATACGACGGCAATCGGGCCGATCTGTGGTCCTGCGGCGTCATCCTTTTCGCTCTCCTCGCCGGATCTCTCCCCTTCCAGCACCACAACCTCATGCGAATGTACAGCAAGGTCTTCCGAGCCGATTTCAGGACCCCGCCATGGATTTCACCCGATGCTCGTGACCTTGTTTCCCGCCTCCTCGTCGCGGATCCGAAGGCCCGGATCTCGATCGGTGAGATCATTCGCCACCCATGGCTTTGCAAATCCGATCCTCCTTCTCCCATCTCTGTTTTGCCCCCGATTTCCCCATCCGCGACGGAATCGGACTCTGTCGGGAAGGAATCGTCGGATTCCCCGAGATTTTACAACGCGTTCGAACTGATCTCATCGATGGCGCAGGGGTTTGATTTGTCTAGAATTTTCGAAGAGAAAGGGTTTAGGAAGGAGACGATGTTCGTGTCGAGACGACCGCCGGCAGCTATAATGGAGACATTGGAGAGTGCCGGAAAGGAGCTAGGGTTTCGGGTGGCCGAGGGAGACAGGGGGAGGTTTAAGGTGAGGATGGAGGCCAGAGAAGAGGGGAGGAAGGGGAAATTATCCATCACCGTCGAGGTGTTTGAGGCCGCAGCCGGCGTCGCCGTCGTCCAGTTTTCGAAAAACTCCGGTGATACGCTCGAGTATGTCAAATTTTGCAAGGAGGACGTGCGGCCCGGATTGAAGGATGTTGTTTGGGCCTGGTCCGGAAATGGGGGAGCCGACGACGATCATCAGTGATGCGGGATTAACGTTGCTGATCAGTGGGCAGAGTTCTTGGATTTGTACCTTGATCAAAACATCCAAAGATTTGATTTCTTAAATGTAGTGGTTAGGTGGGCAGAAAAAACAACACAGATGCCTTAAATCCTACACAAATTTCAAGCTCATGCTTTTAAGCTAATAAAAATATATATTAACCTCACCACACCTCCCCCATGAATGTAAATACTCAATCATCAAGAAAAACATAGATGCTCCCAACTTTTATAGTAGCTACAGTTTCATAGCAGCAGCACGAAGAGGTTCTCTTCCGAGACAACGGGATGCAAACCCCCATGGCTGATAGATAATATAAGCAAGCATCCATTGAAGCTGATACAATTTAAAGAGGTCTTGAACGGAGCTGCAACGAGGAACCTTTAATTATTGCCATAAATAATTTAAAATAACATTTAATTACAAACCCGCCCATCAATCACAATTATTGCCATAATTTACAATTATTAGCCATTTCCTTACAAACAAACAAAAAACTGTTTAGCTACGTCAAGCATATTTTCTACTTTCTCATATTACTAATGCTTCGAACCTTAATAGATCTCTTTACTCGTATCTTCCGGCAAAAATCACGACCAAAGAATGGGAAAATAATCTATAGCAAAAGTAAGGAAATTATTAATTATAGCAACACTAAGATTGTTTATAAGTGTTACCTCTACAATGCCAATAATTAAAGAAAAATGCTATGTAGATTTGATGGATATTATTAAATAAGTCCTTAAATTCTCAGAGAAGACCCAAATTGATCCTTCCTTCATCCCACCCCCGATGTTCGCTCACAATGAACTTGAAACAATGGTCCCGGCCCATGCCGGGCGGCGCTGGCGGCCCACGGGACGTTGGACGGGCAGGCAAGGAAGGCGGGGGAGTGCGGCAGAGGCGGCATCCTTCCAATGGTGGAGGATGCAATACTCGAATGAAGATTTGAGCATCGCAAAGAGCGAGGGGGCTCAAGTGCCATTTCTAAAACTGTAGGGCATGTTTGTTGCTGGCACGGATACAGCATCCATCCACATAGATTGGATCATAGCATATCTCCGATGGTATTCGGCATTGATGCAGCATGTTCAAAGGGAGAAAAATAAAGTTGTTGGATGCATAGAGGCAGTAGAAGATATCAATAGGTTGGCTTAACTGAATGCAATCATTAAAGAGACATTACTTGTCAAGCCCAAGGAATTATGTCCGGAGAGACGTTGCAAGCGGTGTTTTCTGGTGAGGTACTCTGTCGTTGCTGCCCTGCTCGAGACATGACAGCTTGCTTTCCTCTGCGATGACATTAGAATAACCGCCTGCTGCACTGCCGACTAAACTAAAGTAAGAATTCGTTTTTTTCTCTAATTATGCAATAATAAATAAAAATAATAATCCAAATATGAATTCTTACTTTAGTTTACTGGCTCTCTCTGATTCATATTAATATTTTGATACCTTGATCATAAATATTGAATTTTTGGATGCGTTAATATTTACTAATCTATTTTAATAGTTTTTAGCTAATATTAGAAAATAATAATTATTTAAATTCAATTTTTATTTTTGTTTACTATTCCTCTAATTTCTATGAACATGTTGATATCTTAATCATAGAAACTTGAAATTATGAATCTCTTAATATTTATTAATTATTCTAACCTTGATTAGCAATAACAAGAAAAATAATTATCCAAACTTATTTTTTATTTTATTTTAATATCCCTTAAATTTCTATGAACATTTTGATACTTTAATTATAAAAATTTAAGTTTCATATGGTTTAATATTCAATAATACATTCTAATCTTAATTAACTAATAATAAAATAATTATTATCCAAATTTGGTTTTTATTTCATTTTATTATTTCTCTAATTTCTATGAATATTTTAATATCTTAATCACAAAAAAATTAATGCATTCCATAAATTTTGATATTTCCTTGAATAAAGCAAAATGCATTGCTTAATTAAAAAGAGTTGTAGGTACTTAGCAATGGAGATGGAGGTAGAGTTGGTCATGAATTTGTCAAGAATGAGCTCTCTATGCCTTCAAAAATATTTCTTCTACTTTGAGAAGTGGTATCTCTCAACAAAAAGATTTACCAATAGGAGTTTTGAGGAAAAAGATAAGCAAATTAATCTAGATTTTGCAAAATTAAGATTTAGAATGGCTGTTAAGGAGTGGGGAATTTAAATGTTCTTAATTAGTAATCAAGAATACTTTTATTTTGATGAAAATGAAGCCAGTCTCTTAATTAATTATGCTGCGATTGTCGTTTAAGCCGGTTGGCTAGAACCGGCATTTCAATTCTTTTGTCTCGGTAAAGAATCTAAGTGTCTTCGAAACGGCGAATGACTCCCGAATCACGAAAGCATAATTAATCTCCAATAAGCAGCAACGATCAATCATCGTAAGCTATACAAGTAAGGTGTCTCACCACAGCTCGAGGCAAAATATTCATACCAGTTGAATAGGACACGATCAAAGCGTTTAAAACCAATCTATCATTGCACCACATAAATGGCTGGCAAGTGATAAAATATTTTTGTGCTCGATAATATTATTTTTTTCTTGAGAAATTCTTTTTAAAATAAATATATTCTTACTAGAAGTTTAAAATTTAGTAAACTTCTGTTGCTGCCCAGGATCGAACTGGGGACCTTTAGTGTGTAAGACTAACGTGATAACCACTACACCACAGCAACACCTTGAATTTCTAATGATATTTTAATTATAATATTAACTTTATACGTACAGCCATTTTATCATTTTACTTATTTTTCAGGTGATTTCATTCATATCACTGATAGCTCTTGATTGAACATTTAACATATATATTTTTCAAGTTCATTAAGCATATAAATATATGTGCACAATGCATTATTTTGCTTTAACAATTAACCCCCATTTATAATTTCTATAATGAGATATTTGTCTTTAATTGATTTGAAAATTTTTAATATAAAATAATCTGATCACAATCTAATAAGTTTATAGTGTAATAGATTAATTTACTATCGTTTGGTTATTTTTCAAAAAACTAACGATTTGTTTGTTTATAATAAAGTAATTTAAAAATATGTGGTATTTTGGATAAATTAGGGAGTAAGATTATGCCATTTTTTTTTTATTTAGGTTTCTTAAACGAAACGAAAACGGCTCGTTCGATCGTTCAAACAAACGATTCAGTTGAGTCATTCAATTCGAACGATCGAATCGTTTGATTAAACACGATTCGGTGCCAGAGAAGAGGGAGTTTTACGTCGCCATCTCTCGGCTTCCTCCTACGGAGCTTCTTGCGTCTGCTTTGGCTTCTCCTCCCGTTCCATGTAATTGCAAGTGACGCCCGATTCAGGCTTAACCAGATTACGCGGTAGCCTTAAATACGATTTCACAATTAAATTACAAAGTAAAAGTTTTTCATCAATTTTACTTAACCAAATACAGATAATCTCACTTTACCTGAAAAACGGCAGCCATACCAAAAATCTAAAGCGCTATTTCTCCCTCCACCCCGCCTCCCACTCATGAACCACTTTAAAGTGCATTGTAAGAAAGAGTATTGAGAAAGTGATGATTTTTTGTTTTTCTTAGTTGGCCCCCAAAAAATATCCAAGAGAGAGAAATGAAGTGAGATTATTCTTTTAATTTTTTTATTCTTAATTAGGTAATTATCATAATTGTAGTGTATTATTTCTTACATGCATTCCTCCCAAACCCCTATCATGCTTCTTCATTGGCCATGGTGGCCTCCTCCATTTTGGGGCCTTCTCCTCCCTTCCTAACCCGTAGAGACCTACACTTATTTTTCACTAGTCCACCCTAGGTGGCCCCAAAGCCAAGTAGAAAGCCATCGAAAGCCCTCTTATCTTTTAAATATGGATCACTCTCCCTTACTTTTTCAGCCTCCTTCAGACAATGTCTCTTTGGATGATACCAATCTCTCGACGGCCTCCCAAATTTGGTGAAACTACCTATTAGGTTTCTCTCTCATTAAGGTACGCTCCTACAAAGCCTTTTTTAATATAATGGTAAAACTATCAAAGCTAAAATGTTCCTTTTCTTTATTCTCTCTTTTCAATAGATAGCTTCTACTTTTTGACAAGTATATTCACTAAATTTCTTCTCATTATATCAATTTGACTATTTGACTAGGATATAAAGCTAAAGAAATTTAACTTAAAAGCTACTAAATTCCAAAGAGTCTTAAAAAAATATAACATTCAACATGAAACTCAAGAATTGCTTGAAATTAGCTCAAATTTGGAGTTGAACTAAAACGACTCAAATTTTGTGTTGATTGTCCAGTTGAATGGGTTGATTCAAAATATATAAAATAAATAAAAATATAGAGAACATTCTATTGCCCAAAGATGCAAAACTACTATGGAGATCAATAATTGGAGGGATGTTGAGGAGGTGCATTTAAAGCTTGAACATTTTCTAATATTAACTAAGAAGGTAATAAGATCAATATGCAAATTCTTGAACTAAATTAAAAAGGCTAATTGAGTCTTGTGATGTGTGACGTCCCCCAATCTTGGATCTCAGGTGCGGAGATTTGGGTTGTCATCAAATTTGCAAATGATTGTAGTCGATATTTAAAATAATAACATAAGTATCACACATATTTGCTTAATTAATTTGAAAGCAAGAAAAGTATTATATATTGATATAGTAACATTTACAAAAGTAGGCTTTTTTTTTATTTAAAATATATGAAGAAAGCAATAAGTAAAAGTGAAACGATTTATTATTCAGCGTTGTTCTAGTTTGTCAACGACGTCTTGACCTGACATTTACATCAAAAATGCCCTTGTTGAACACCCGTTAGAAAAAACTTTAAGTACTTTGGATATCATTAATTATATTATATATAATAAGCAAAAAGTATATAGTTAAATTTACAAAATACAAGAAAAGAAATTAATAAGAACTAAAAAGATAATCTTTCCTCTCTTGAAAAAGAGTAAAACCTCTCTAATGTAATATCATGGGGATCGAGGCAAAATATTACTTTAAGGAGGTTATTACATCACCCTTATCTAATTTAGGAGCAATGAGCACAATGGCGAAGTCCATTTTTGATGAGAGGTCAATTTAAATAAGTTAAATTATAGGGTTCCTAGAATTTCTAGAATCAGGATTTGATCCATTTGACCCCTGATTTAGATTAGGGCTTGCTGGTCAACTACTAATGACTTAACTAGTGCACTAAGATCAAATTAGGGCTTGGATCAGTCCTAATTAGCTTGGGTAAGAACTTGAGTTAAGAAATTCAAGTTACTCTCTTAAGAACTTACTATGTATGTATATGTACTTCTAACATATGATAATTTATAAAGTTGTGAGTATGATTACATCAGTATATGGTAAAGTTCTAATAAAGCATGTGTGCTTGTTATTATGAATATAAAGATCTAATAAATATTGAATTTGAATGTTTTTCTTTGAATGATTTCTAATTTTTTTGATGATTTAAGAATCATATTAAATTGAAAAGAATTAGCATAATTGTATAAGCATGAGCATCACGAGCATTGTGAAATACGGGATACAACATGCATTAATATTTGTAGGACTTACGGGATGTAGCATGCATCATGAATATTAAGATTTCTTTGAGGTGCATGTAGCACAAAATGCATAATTATAAAATAAACTAGTGGCATATTTAGATACATACACAGTGACATAAGTACGATTTTATATTAGCATTCTATTTAGTTTTAGTTGCTTTACAGATTTTTATTTTGAGCACCATATCTGTTTATTTATTGTTTTACTTTACTTTCAACTATATACAATTTTATGTCTTTCAGTTATTTCAACATTTTTCTGCAGTAATATTTTAGTTTATTTAAATGTTATTCTTTCAAAACTATAAATGGATATAGATCTTAACACGTGGTACTTTTGGGATCCGACAATTTGTCAGATTCAGAGTAGTTTGAGGAGCATGCTTTGAAGGTTTCCCAGAAGATCTAGGAAGAGCTGGTAGAGCATTAGCCAACTCAGCTTATTTTCTGTATTAGTTTACATTTCTATTGCGAGTTAAGAGACTATTTTCGACCATTTTCATTTAAAGCAAACTGTCTATGATAATTTTATCTTTTGATGCATTTTCTTTCATTCTACTTAGCTTCTATGATCAATAATCTGGATGAATGCTTTAGTTTTTGCATTCTATATTTATTATTATTTATACTTAATATTATGATGTGATCAGTATTTTGAGATGCTAATACTTTTATATATACATTGGATTTCTCATACCATTACTCATAATCAAATGTATGTACTATACTTATCTAATACTTTAGATAAGAATTTCATACTTATTTTAAGGATTAGTCCTCAGCTCTCCTTTGAAGTTGAATTTCAGCAATCAGCAGTATTTGAGGAGGTTCAGCAGTCCTTCCCAAGTAGCGCACTGTTCTGCCACCAACTGTTGTTCTCCCTTAAAAATACATTAGTAGGGGAGATTGTAAAGTTCCACTTAAGTAGTAATAATTAAAACTCTTAAATGTTGAGGTACTTTTTCAAAAAATAATAGTTATTGATAAAAACTACAAAGTTAAGTGTGTTCATGTGGGAGCACTCCTAGGATAGGTGACCTACTGAAAAGTAATCTTTTGAGGGCAAAATTGTGATGTCTTTAAGGCCAAAACGAACAATACTTTAATGCTTAAGAATTTGAGTTATTACATATTATGACCTCTAGTTGTTCAAATTTGGGGTTTAATGTGTCATTTGACTCTTTAAATAGTAAATAACCCATAGAAACAAAGAATTTATTGTTTGGCCGCCTAAATCTCTATGTTAAATTTTGGACTCTTAAATATTAATATTTTAATGAGATTATCAAAAATGTTTAGGACCTTATTTTGAAACTCTAAATTGCTAATAACATATAAATCAGTAAATGAAGAGATTATAATGCTTATGTTGTCTAATTTGATGCATTGGGCATTCCTAATGTCTAAAACATATGGATAGTGTTTATACTCTTAACTCCTAATATTTAAGGCGAGTTAAATCTAATACTATGATGTATTATTTGATAAATTAATTTCATTAGGCAATTGTATCTCGTTTGAATTAGAATTGTATTTAGCTATAATATCTTTTAATCTTATGATCCTAAATCTTGGATTATACTAGATAATATGATAATGGAGACCATGAGCTTGTGCTTTCTAAGAATAGTTTAGAACGAATAATTAGAAAACAATTGATATCCACATGTATTTTGTTGTCTTGCCTATTCCTTGAATTGTCACGCTTGCAATCGAGCAAAATTCCTTGAACATGTCACATAAGATAAATCTTATGAATGAAATGAAAACTTAGTAAATTTAGAAAAACATTCAACTTTTGGTTCATGTCAAAATGGGTGATTGTGTATATACATTATGACCAATGGGCAAGCTGTAAGAAGAAATAAGAATTACTAACACATACTCATTTGGGAGAATTATATTTAGTTTAAAAATCGATGCTTAATTTTACAGACATGCTTGACTGTTCAACTACTTCTATACATGCCCACATAAGTAAAGTAAAATAACTAAAATTCATCATATGTATTCTAGCTTTTCAATTTACTTTAGTACAATACAACTCTAACTATTAATAACAAGATAATTTACCGATACAATTTTAATTATAAATTGTGGCTTTATTAGTTAATCTGATATGACAATTTTATATTTAATCCTTATTTTCAGTACTTGAACATTTTTATTATTATTTTACTTTATATAGTTCTTCGTATTATGTATCTGTAGTAGTATTATTTCAATCTCGATTTCTGTTACTGATCTATTAATACTGTATATCAATACTCATTATAGTACATTCAAATCAACAGCAAGTTGGCTTTCTATGCAATTAATTATAACCCTGAGTCCCATTCGTTGGGTTGAAATGTTTTACAATTTGATCTCAGCCAAAAATATACTTATATGATACTACTGGAATAGAATTCCAGATAGATCTTTGGCTCTAACTTTGCAAGTCCTCTAATACTTTTGTTTTTTTCTATTTTTCTTATTATGTGATTATGCTTTAGTTGGATTTATTTTCCCACATTTGTATGTAAGCTTATATTATTTTTTCAATGTATAAAGCAAATGCCTCATAAATTTCACAAAAAAAAAGAAAAAAAAATAGCATTTAATTTATTCCAACTTACTTGAGTGTCATTTCAATAACTCAGACTTCACATATGCAACCTAACCACCTTATAGGGCAGACAATTTTGAGATGACTCAAACTCCGCCTGAAAGTATCCAGTTAGTTAACAAGCAGAATAGCTTGACTCAACTTTAAATTCAATTTGAGTCACCCAACTCGAACTCGACTCGAACTACGTTCGAGTCACTCAAAATATATAAAATAAAAAGCATAAAGCATCCATAGAAGAAATAACCCGACCTAGTGATAACACTCTCAGATTCATCCCTTGGACCTCGGGTTCAATTCTCTTCCCTCATTGATTCAATTCAAATTCAAAATCTACTCAACTCAAAAATTTTAATTTTGAATCTAAACTAACTCTATCATCCTAACCACATCTAAAACTAAGCGGACAGCTAAATTGTCAGAGCAATCATCGCTGCTCTTTATTGCAATGAACACGAACCCCATTGCATATCTTCTCTACTACACTGTTCTGCTCAAGTAAAAATCTCCGGTGCATAGAAATAAATGTTTTCCTAATTCCACATCAACAGCAGGTTGGCTTTCTATGCAATTAATTGTAATCTGTAACAAAAACAAATGTGTTTTAATAATAAAAAATAGACACATATGTATAAGCATATAAGAACAAGAAATGCAACGACAGACCTTTCCCTTCCCAGCATGAAACTCTGTCCTTAACTTAGAATGGTCCCTAGACTGCAGATGCGTGCATAAATTTTGAGCAAACTTGCTATTTCCTGGAATAGACGTCAAAATGCAGCCTTGTGTCAGATGAAAGTAGAGAGGGCGATAGAGGAAAGACACAGGCAGTAAAAGCTAAGAATGTGACCAGAATAAAGGTTAGCAATGGGTTCCCAAAGCAGCACAAGTGTAGGCCTTGCCAGGGTAATGGCAAATGAGAAGCCTGAAACTCCTTGCACCTCCTCACTACAGATTATAACCTGAGGGGAGATTCAACAAAATCAGCTTTGAAAACATACAATTGACTACACACACTCATATATCGCTTACAGCATCCTTTGAAATCATGCTGTGATGAAGCAAGGGCGACCCAAGCGACTCTCTCATGTATTGCTCCTACCAAACAGAATGGGTAAAAAAGATATATTAAGAACAAATATAATAAAAAACCTTTCAACCACAAAAAGAACTAAGAAAAATTAAAATTAAAAAAAAAACCTGCGACTTCGCAATGCTCTCCAAAGCATTCTTGTCCTCGTCCAATGACTCGTAGAACACCTCCACTAAATCAGTGGGCTCCAGTCCGGCTTTCTTTCTTAGTTTCTGGATCCTATTAACTACCTAAGTGAACCATTGAACCAAAAAAAACAAGCCTTTTAAACAGCAATCCCTTAATGAGCATCATTTTGAATAATTAAAACTACACAAAAAACAGACTGCATGAGAGAATATTACCTCCCGCGCGACCCCAGCCTCAAACAAGGATTCATCAGCACGCAGATCCAATATCACAAGAACATCACCTGAAAAATTAAAATAATTAATAAGCATGTATGCCAACGTTTAATGCAAACTAAATTTGATTACCATCCCCAGCAGCATCCATTTCTTTGTTTGAAATATTGGCAGGCCGCTGGAATTCCCGCATTACCTGCAATTTTGGCGGATAAAGCACAAAAGCATTCTCACTTTATTTTATTAGACTCAAAGAATTGATTGATAGGAAATTGTTTTATGAATGTTAAATGATATATTGAGAATTAAAACTTAATTAATAAGAAGATAACGAACCTTAATTTCATTAAATTTTAAACAATGCCCACAGAATGTAGCTTCTCCAGACCTTTCGAAAGTTAAAATATCAGCCTGGCTCATTGACTTGACCTCCTTTGCAACAGCTCCCATAGCCTTTCCCAGTCTAGCGCCTAAGATGCTGTGTTGACAGAAACATAAAAAAAGTAACAAATCTAAAAAATTCATTCAAGTTAACAAGCGGAAAAAACAAACAAAATAAAAAAGAGATAATGCACCTGTAGTCTGGTTCAGCCCTCAGAGAGGTGTATTTTAATGGATCACTGCAAGGGAGGATTTCTTTTACATTAAGCTCTTCAAGTACATACTACATGGATACAATAATAATGTTAGTGCAACGTAATCACTTCAAGAGAAAATAAAATTTCTTATAACAAGAAAACATTTTAAACACCACAAGCACACAAAAGTGTGAAATTTATAAAATGTTAAATCACCTACAAAATAACAAATTCATGCATATATAATAACATCGCACAGACAAAGTCAGCTTTTAACAAAAAAACTAAAAATCCCATTCGGCAAAGATTTAGTGAATACACAAAACTTCAATATGTTTTACTCAAATCCGTCATTAATAAAGAGAAACAATTTCTAAATGTTTCGTGATGTACAAGGTTAACAATATTTTCTTGTTAACTGGACATCACATATTCTCATCCTTCTTAACAAGCAATTCAATTAGACATTTTCCATGAATATTCCTTCACAAAAGCCCTTGTCATTGCACAAACTTTAACTTCTGTAAAACTCAGAGAGCACATTCTATTTCTTCTCCCGACAATAAATTTCAACTGATATAAATAAATAGCTAGAGACGAATCTTCTATCTAATGAAGAGTCACAAAGGAGGTCCATAATGAACAAAAAAATTATTCAAACATCTAAAAATCTAGTAGGCAATAGCCATACATTCTTAAAAAATCATTGATACACTATTTGCAATAATAGCTCGCTCTCCATTCAGATGGTTTGCAACATAGCACATATAGCTTCATCAAAATTTATGGCACACCTTTCAAGGAAGAAAAAATGTCTTTCTTAAATCTAGCTACTTCTATAACAAAAAATTATATCAAATTACCCAGAATTTTATTTTAAAAATCTTCAGCCAGTTGTTGTCTGAGTGTTGCAATTTCCTAAACATTATATATTCTACAAATATAGATTTTATAGTGATTGTTTTATCCAAAATAAAGATTTTTAGCTAGTAAACTTTATTTGGAAAATTCATGGCTTTAATGCAAAAAGAAACATCCATTGTATCATATGCTTTTCTTCAAGATTTTCTTTCAAGAAGACAATATTAGCATTCAATAAGTACAAAGCCTAGTTAAGGTAAACAAGGGACAATTATGCCCAAGCAGTCTTTATTTTTGCAGCACAACTAAAAAAAAAGCTAATTTGCTTTTGGTTTTGTTATCAATACAGGCTACGAAGAAGGATGTTTATATTGATCGACAGGCTTGGTAGAAATCTCACTAATTGAAATACCACTTTAGCCACAACCATACAGGGAGGGAGGTATCTACTGTTCGACAGTCATCGTGTAGTAGAAACAATGAATTTTGGAACAATACTTGAAGCTCATTGTGTTCGTTTCAGTTTTTATAAATTTGGTTTATTGTGTAATTTGTTTTTTAAGGTATTTTATTCTTGGTTTTGGTTGCTACCCCTTTGGATTCTTATTTTGGGTTAGCACCTTCTAGTTTGGTTGGGTCTTAAGTTTAGATTAGAGTTATTTATCATATTGATCCTTCTAGTTTTGTTGCCATTTCCAATGACCCATTCCGCTGGAATCCATCTGCCGATTCATGCTACCAATTCCAACGGGAATCGGTAGTTGGATTCCAACAACCAATTCCAGCAAGAATGGGCTGCTGGAAATGGCAAGTGGCCGATTCCAGCAGCTAGAAACAGCCATTTGCCATTTCCAACGACCAATTCCAAGCCGAAATCTTCCTTCTTCCACATATACCCCTCAATTTTGATGGAAGAAAGGGTTTAATGGTACTTTTAGCTGATAGGGACAAAAAAAATAATTAAACAAGAGTTAAGGAAAAAAAAATATTTACAAGAGTCAATGATCATTTAGAACATTTTGTAAGAGTCAAAGGAGCAATTTTGCTAAATAACTCATTCAGCTTAAGTTTAATGATTTAGACCAACCAAACTCATTTGCTATACTTTTTATTAATTTTAATAAAATTTTCAATGATTCAGACCAAGAAACTTTTCATTTTTCCTATTTTTTCATTATACTTTACAATCAACATCCATTTATATCCTAAATATTTTACCATGTAAGAAGAGCATAGTTAAGCCCAATGTTTTTTTTGGTGAACTTAATTGTTCTATTTAAGAAATCTAATGGTTTGTGCTATATATGTCTGAAACATCTAACAGAACTTGCTCCAAACATATTCTCAATTACCCACTCATCCACCTTAGCATTCACATCTTTGCAAAACATAATAGAATATTTCTGCTTTGCTAGCCAATATTCTACCCCATATAACATTGCAAGTAACTACTGTAAGAATTTATGTTAAGTTTGAGTGTTCCTTTTCATCTAGCATTCTTGGATCTAGTTACATTGCCCATTAATTCTCGATTACTTTAGCCACATCTATAGTTATATTAATAACTCTATTGTCTATCAGCAACATGATGTAGAGTGAATGATTGATGTACTCAATAAGATCATGACTGTACTCAATAAGATCATCCAAAATGAATGCAAGGAGATACATGATGTAGAGTGAATGATTGATGTAGTTTGATCAAATGTGAAAAATCACTTGACAAATTACTTTGCATTTGTATACACATAGTTGCTCCATTATACATATTTTCAATAATATCAATATAAGTAACACAATCCCCTTTTATTTATTGTTTGTTACTAACTTTCTATGGTCTCAATATATCCCCATATGTTCAGGCTCTGATAATAGTTAGCAGTAAGTTTGCAATATCTACATTGCCACTCTAGTGTTATTTGCATAGCTAAGCTCACCACTTCATTTTCTGGCTTTGAGATATCCTCACTTAAAGCTAGCGATGGGGGCAGTCATGTTAATGAAGGTCACAACAATCACAATGGTGAACGTAGTCAAGTCAAACAAATCAACCCTGAAGCAAGTACCTCAAGCCAAAAATAGCTGCAAAAAGATTCAACATCATAAAAGACAATATAAGAATTTCAGTGTTCATTTGACTGAGTCTACATCAATAAAAAAAGTGAACATCAATCTATCCATCAACAAAGTCAATTGTTGTGGCAATAAAATGGCGAGTATACCATCCCTCGACAAAAGTATAAAAAAATGTCAGCAGTCATTATAACTATAAGAAAGATTAAAAATCCAATAGGATCAAACAAATACAAAATATGATTATGATGATGACTACAACGATGATCAACTTAAATGAGATTTCGAAGAGCATTAAATAAATACCAAATATCACGATGACAACTACTATTATTACTATTTAAAGCAATGATAAAAAAACTCATGATAATAATAACTTGAATATTAATCATGATAAAAAAACAATGATAATAATGATAAAAACTCATAAGAATTATTAATCATGAAAATGACTGATAATGAGGATGATCATAATACTAGCAACAATGATAATAATGATGGAAAGTAAATTGATACAATTACTAATCATAACAACAATGACAATAATTATAATAATGGCAATGATATTGATGATGATGATGATAATGATGATAAAAAAATGATAATAATAACTTGAATAGTAAAAAAATTTGAATGAAACTTGTTGAACCGAGATAAGAGGGCAACAAGAAATTGCAACAACAATAAATAGATAGACAAGCTTTTATTTGAAAAGACTAAGAATTCCAGAAGGTTATTTTAACTAACCTATGAAGAGGACAATGATAATGACGATAATGATAATACTAGCAATAATATAATTAATAATAATAATAATTATGGTGATGACATTTAAAATGATAAAATTAATAATCATAACAACAATGATAATGATGATAATGATAATAGTGATAATGATGATAAAAAAATAATGATACAAATAACTTGAACAGTAAGAAAATTTGAATGATACTTTTTGAGCCGAGCATAATAAAACAACAAGAAATTGCAACAATAGTTAGATAAATCAACTATTATTTGAAAAGCCTAATAATTTCAGAAGGTTATTTTAACTAACCTCTTTTAGTTTGACAGTGATGTCTTCAAGAAATTCAGCGTCTGGATGAACAACAACCATCTCTCTGAGAAAAAAAATAACTAATGAAAAAATAAGAAATCTAAAAAATAAAAAATAGAAATTTACACTCCATGCCTTAATGGAGTCTTAAGAGGTTTGTTGCTCCTCTCACGAATGTTTCGAGCAAGATCAATGATGGTCATCATCCTTGTAACACTTTGCTCAATGCGCTCATCTCTCTACAAGTGTAGGTAATTTTCAGTCTTACTACAGAGAAACAAAAACTTAAAAGTAGTTTTCTAGGATTAGTGGAAGCACCTTTCCACCAGTAGAAGGGAAACTACAATAATGAATGCTTTCATCCAAAATATTTGAAACCTTCCGCAAATTTTGGAAAAGAGTTTCTGTGAAGAAAGGAGTAAATGGAGCCATAGCTATGCATGTTGTGAAAAGCACCTGCAAAAAGATACTGAACATAAGGAGATAAAAAGATAGGATGTCAAGGAACCCCCCCCTACAAACATAATTACTTCCCGTAACATGTTAGTGCCAAGAAAAATTTGTACAACAATTAATTATTTGTCTAAATAAAATACAATGATGATATTCCGGGATGTTGGGGGCCATTTATTACCTTCTTAATTATTAAATAAAAATATTAAGCAATGCCATAAAACATTTCTAATTAATTTTTAGAAAAAAAAATTGAACTTTTAAATAGAATGAATTCTTTTAAGAAAACATAGTATTTTTGAATGTTTTGACCTACTTAAGATTAAATAACTTTTTATTTTTTAAGTAAGAAATGTTAACATTACACATCTACCTATACATACACTCGTATATATATATATATATAGATTAAGCAAAAGACAAAAAATGTTTTATGACTATTATAAAAAGTAACTAAATACATAAATTATATATATATATATATACATAATAAACCATAGAAGCAGATTAATTAAAAATAATATAAAAAATAAAAAAATAAATGTCTTTATTATACAATTACTAGCATCATGAGTATATATTTTGAATGTGCTATGAATTGATCTTAAAGAGAGCAACAATGGCAACAGCCAGTAATACATTCTCTTAGTAGTAGTAAGGCAATCAGAAAGTTGGCTACCATTGAGTAAAGAATGGAGTTGCAGCAACTAGCAGCAAATGGCTCATGCACAACAAGTTTCTAATTTTCAATGAACAGCTACTGGACAATGAATTGAGACTTATGAGCATGCAAAACTCAGAGAGTGAGCAAAGAATTGCCTTGAAGAGAATTCTTATTGGTTTGTTTATTATAATTACAAGTCTTCAAATAAAACAATTACATCATGGAATGATCTAATCCACACGCCTAAACAAACTCAAATAAAAGAGAAATTCAAATATGAAAGCCAAGTTCAGCAATAATATAATTCTTGCAAGAATTAACCCATAGTAATTTTATGTTTAAATGAAAAAATATTTAAACAATTGCAGCTTAAGTCTTCACACGGTGCAATACAAATCAAGATTTTGTTTATATGGATGGCCTCTCACAGATGCAATCAAACTAAAATACAACACAATCATCAAAAGCATTAAAAGAGTACAACATTTTTACTATGAAGTTTCCCTAAGAGAAAATGGCTGCCTAAGCTCTAAACAGCTTCAGGAGTGCCTCCCTAGTATGTATTGAAAATTTCAAGCCACTAAAGAATATGATATTTTGGAAATAAAAAGAAACTTTTAAAAAATTTTGAGAAATTTTTATTAGATAAATAAGATTTAATTAACAAGTAAATTAATGCTCTTATAGACCATTAATTTAATTATTATTTTTTGAATTTTTAAAAATTTTCTTTTCCCTACAATATTTCTATGTTTCTTAAATCATTAAATTTATAGGTATCTCCCTAAGCATGAATTAGGTTACATTAAGGTGAACTGAAAAATATTGGTTTTTGGCTCTTCTAATGGGATACCGGATTATGATTGCGTGCATAGACATTCATCTTGGTGGTAGGTGTGTTTCCGACCATCTTCTTTTCATCCTTTTCTCATCCCTCCTTACTGCAGCTATCAGCTTTAATCAGCCACCCCTTGTTTCTCTATACCATTCAAGTTTCAACTATAGCATTTATCCGACTTCCCCACGCATGAAGCATCCAACCACCCTTACTCTCCACCTCAACAATTCAGACACTCTGCTCTCCCTCAGCAATATATAATCAACATCTTCTTTAACAGTCAGCTATCATGTCCTTTCTTGCTTCTGCAACTAACCACTCCCTGCCTACATCCCATGGCTGCAGTTCACAACAAATTCCTTCCACCTACCATTATTCTCTTCATCCACTCGCCCCTTACCCTAACCTTATTCTCATTCCAGATTCAACCCACAGCCACACATCTCACCCTACAACCACATCCCCTTTCCACCCTGCACACAGCTTTTATTCATTAAGCCTATACACGCCACTGCACATGTAACGACCCAATGTCGTTATTTTACAAATTAGATCAAATCCCGACTCAGAATTCAGGATCCCGAGGAACTTCAAATTAGGGCAAATCAAAATACCATTGGATAGAAATAATTTTTAGATCAAAATGCCCTAATTTAAGAGAAATCCGGATAACGGAAACTACTGCTTTAATTTCTGAATTTTTATTAAATTCAATAAATTGTGAAAAATAAATATAAGTTCAAATTCATCAATTTTTATGTCATTTGGTTAAGGATATTATTTATAGGCTACGCTAAAAGTTTCATCAAATTCAAAGCTTCGGTTTGATCGTAATTAATTTATGAAGTTTCAAACTTCATAAATTAATATAAAATAAAATATTGCTCTAAATCGAAAATTTTTGGCGCGAGAGTGTTCGTCTCATCGTAACACACCTTGGTGTCAAGTTTCGTTATTTTTGGATCCGCGCCAAAGACGCGGTTGCATGCGCGCCACCTAGTCTGCGGGTGGTCAGCGCCGGTCGACGGCCGACCAGCTAGCCGGCCACCCCCCCTCTCTCCTTCCATCCTCTCTTTTTATACCCCCCTCAGCCAAGCCTTCTCTCCATCAATGGCACTAAATCTTAAACCGACTAGGTGGGGTTGGTTACATGAATTCTTAGTTTCTATTGTGGACAATCAAATAAAAGCCCCTCAATTCCAAAAAAGAAGATACTTTATAACAATTTCTTCACATTTTATGATCTTCCTCTTCTTTTAACATGAGAAAATTTTCGATCGACCTACACTTAATATGCATGCCCAACAATCTAAGACAATCTTCTCTAAAATTACTATTGAAACGACTCCAACCATGCTACAAATAAACATAGTTTTCATTCTATCATTATTATACCAACTAATCCACCTTAATATTCTCATACACTTAAAATTCCTTTAATTTTGAGTGAAATTTTCCAATTGTACAACACATTAGAAGCGCTCCTCCATTTCAACCAACCAGCTTGAATCTTTTAATCACATCAATCTTTATTTCATCATCATTTTGATTGAAGCAATGTACTTGCACCTTTTGCTCTTTTTTATCACATGATTCTCATTACTTTGTCCTTAAAAATAAGGATTCTATAATAATTAAATATATAATCCATTTATTCATTTTAGATCTACTAAAGTGAAAACCTTCGAAGTTAAAAAAGTTCTTCACAACTCGAGTTTTGCTTTAACTCCATTCCTAGTCTCATAATTTAATATAATGTCAGCTGCAAATAATATGCACCAAGGAACCTCCTCTTGAAAATATTTAGTATGAATATCCATAATTAAGGAAAAAATATATGGAGTAGGAGCATAGTCTTGATATAATCCAATAGTAATAGATAAATCATTAGACAAGCCACATCATTGAAAAATACACCCCACGGATATAAAATAAGTATAAACAATCTACTAAATCCAAAAACAAAATCTCTTGTGGTTTAAAGAAAAAATACCATACATGGTAAAGAGTTGAAAGTGATATCCTGCAGTCCTCTTCTCCTGTACGTCCCTTAAGTCTCTTACGGTTAAATCTAACATATATGTTGGTAAGATTGTCAATAAACTTCAAAAGATATGGTACCACCTGATAGAAAACAAAGATGTGTTAATTAAGTGAAATAATACAAGATAGGTTTCTTATTGGCAATAACACACCGTATACAATCGATAAGCATCCATTTCACGACAAACAAAATGAACCAGACTTTCAGTAGCAGAATTTATCCAGTGATCAAGAACATTTGAAGATTTTTGAAGAATTTCATAATCAATCGGTGTAAAAGGAACAAATTCTTCAGCTTCAACTCTCTTTGCGTTTTGAACAAGGAATCTATATGCATTATACCACGGTAGGAAGACATCCTTCACCTAAATCAAGTTGAAAATTGAATCAAAGTTAATAAATTGGCATTTTAACAAAGTACTAAGAGATAGCAAATATAAAGTGTTTTGATCCATAGTTTTTAGCAAAGAAAACAAAACACTTACAACAGCGTAGACACCTTCCTTTTTAAAATTCAATGATTCTGCACGTACAACAGGTGAGTTAATGAGGTATAACCGCAGTGCATCCTACACATAGCATATAAATGGTACTGTAAATTATTAATAGCCTGCATGAAAAGGACAATTGACCTAATAGCTATTGACTACAAAAAAAACAACAGGGTATTAAAAGTTCCATAAAAATGAAAAAAAAAAATCTTATCATGTAGCTAAAGATGCCACTGTAACTTGACTTTTGACCAGAAACATGTAGTACTACTGATTAATATAAACAAACATAGCTACAAGAGTGATCAAAAAGAATATTGTGGTGTTAATTATTGGATACCAATGCATTTCATCTGCAAACAAGGCTTATAAAGACATAATTCCTACATTATAGAATGTCCAGCCCACACTATTTGCGGTTGACTGCTTTTAGAAGAAAATAGTCACTTTGCCAATGCATCAGTCATTAACAAGCATATAAATCTATATAAGTTCAAACTTACTGTCAAAAAAACAAAAAACAGAAAAATGCATTTCTGTTAGAGCATGAGAGGTGTGAGAAAAAAAAATTCTATATATCCTAACAAGTAACAGCACATATATTTGATATAAATAAATATATACATGCACAAGTATAAACTAAAAGGATGATTCATTTATGTTACAAGAAAGAAATAAAAAGGCAAAGAAGTCTCACACCGCTTCTGCATAGAGGCACAAATGTAAGAAAGCAAAAACAAATAAAAAAACAATACTTGAAAAATTAAATTATTTAAATTCTCATCAGCCTCCTTAAATTGTACGTCTCAAGAATTTCATTAACTAGCCAAAAAGAATAACTCAAAGGACTAGATAGTTGAATACTTCAAAAAAATTTTATTCTAAGCATGCTAATTTTTTATTTAGTGTTATAGTTGTAAGGTTTCCAAAAATCAGAATAATTTCCCAAGTTAGATTGTGATTTATCATTAGTTACAAAAGTTACACCGGTACAAACAAACAAACAAAACTCAAAGAGTTGAGAAATAAAAAAAGTGATGTTCAGAATCATGCTTGGGTAGCATCAAGATAGTGCTGGCCATACATCATACCATGGTGGAAGAGCAGGTAATGTATAGGACACCACATCCTCAACATTCCAAGTAAGCAATAGTTGAAGGGCCAAAATAGTAGACAATAGGAGGAAAAGAACTTGTTAACAAGCAAAAATCATGGAAGATTACCATCACTCAGATTAACTGCTTACGTATTGATTCATGGCTTCAAAAATACCAAAAAAAAGTCTCGACTCTGAGAGCAACGTTTACTTCAAATTTATAACAACCGAATATGAGCACACATCTTTAATATCACAATGAAAAGACAGCAAGAAAAAAAAATTAAATATTCAAAAATTAATAAATGGAAATGTTCATATTTGGAAAGTGTTATATTCGGAAGCAACAAAAGTGTATGTCTAAGAGAAAAATTACTTGTTAAAATTTTACTCTTATTACGACAATATTAGAGTGTAAATTTTTTCCTATATTAAAACGTACAAGAATTTAAAATTTTACAATTAAAGAATAATAAAAAAATGAAATTATAATCTCCTCCCTTATTTAACTCATTCAATTATCTCTTATTTTATTTACATTTTTCTCCTTCAAAATTTCGAAATTCATATTTACACCAAGGGGTTTTATAAATACAACTACAAAATAAAAAGATGACTACTTTTAAATGAACCAAAAAGTTTTGGGTATAGTTTTCTCCATTTAATCACTTTATCTTTTCTTCATTCTCTTCCCTAATACTTTTGTCTCTTTCTCAACCCATAAATTTACTTATTATTCCCTTCTTCCATTTTTTTCCTCCAATTTCTCTATTTTTATCACCAATTCCTCTCTATTCAATCCTTCTTCTTTCTTTAAATCTTTTGTTCTCCCTCATCAATACTGCTTGTCAAAAAATAGCAAATTTGCAATTCATCCGTCAATATTATAACAAAAAAATCTACCAACACTCAAAGGATCTTGATTCACAGTTCCAAAACTTGCAAGAACTTGGAACACTGCAAAACTTCCTACTTTTGAAGAAAGGAAGATGTGCGAGATTGACTCCACCTGAATACACTAGGAAACTGAAACATGGTTTAAATAATGAGATCTTGCCCCATAACCAACCAATAGCACTTGATGTGCATAATGAAATATAGTAGGTGCTGAACACTAGAGGCAGCCAACATAGACTTATTTTGCTTTGTGTCATGGAAACTTTTCGTAAGGTGTAGCACCCCTAAGCCTGTTGGGCATAGTCATTAAGCAAAAAATTTGCTCCTGCGTAGTGTTTGCTTGCTCACCTTCTTGTTTAACTATGACATTAGTGATCACAATGAAACACCCATGCATATTTTGCAGTGTCATGGAAACCTTTCTCATGGTGTAGCACCTTTAAGCTTGCTCAATAAGTAAAGATTTGCTTCAACACCATGTTTGCTTGCTCGCCTTCTTGTTTCACTATGACATCAGTGATCACAATGTCAAACACCCGTGTTATACATATATATAGATATATATATATATATATATAGACACACACACACCTGACAAATAAAATGAGACTTTCAAAGTTTGAAGTGGCGGTAAAGATTAAAACAATTACTTCCATGTTTGAGATGCCAAACACCCAATTTTGGTTATTTACATATTTAGCAATAAATTTCAAATTATATGAAACTACTACACTAGAAAATTTAGCCACCAGTAACAATTTGTGTATCAGATGGTTGGTAGCTTTAGTGTAAGAATATAATTTGTGGCAATTTAATAAACAACAAGTTTTTCAATAACTATATAAGCAAAAATAATATGTGCGATATCTAGGATATTCCCTTTTTAATATAATTTGCTTATCATGTCAATTTAAAGAATAATACCATAAATAAATTGCAAGTTTAAATATCCAGTCTTCTGCAATGATAATATAATGCGAAACAAAACATTCTTTAAATATTTCACAAGATAAATCCATGAGCCATACAAATAGAAAAAACAATTGTGCTATCCAAGTTTCAACAACTCACTGCACCATAATCACCAATGACATCCATAGGTGAAGGATAGTTCCGTAGGCTTTTACTCATCTTTTTTCCGTCCTTTGCAAGCACAAGGCCACTGCATATTAAATTTTTAAAAGCAGGCTTTCCAAACAAAGCCGTTGAAAGTACCATAAGTGTATAGAACCTGAAAAAAAAAACAAACTAGAAGCATAAGAATCATCAAGAATATTAAATTTTTAAAAGCAGGTTTACTCTCTAGCACATTACAAAAGAACCCTAAAGAGAAAATAAAAGAAAACGCTAGCAATTAAGTCATGAAAATAAAATAAATTTCACATAATCATTAGTGCAAGTCTGACGGATAAAAAGAAATGCAAAACAACATTTGATGCATAGAAAAAGGCAGGTTATATAATAACATAACGGGTGCCTCAATGAAACATTGAAACAAATGAATAAACAGGAAACATGCTTCCAAAAGAGAAAAAAAGAAGAAATCACAGGAATCAGCATGAACAACAATAGGAAATGACACTCAATTAAACCAGAAAGAAAAAAATAAATAAATAAAATTCTACATGGAAAATGAATCAGGAAAAGGCTGTGAAACAAAAAGCTATTGGTGGCTTTTATGTCAAGTTCAAGTGAGTCAAACTTGATCCAAACTGAAAATACTGAACTTCACTAGTCTCTGACTCAAATAGAAATCAAAATTATTTGAAGTCAAGCATAAAAAAACTGAATTTCTAGCTAACCCAAAATCAATCCAATTGAACTCAAAATAGTATTGCGCAGTGCATACAAATTGATCCGGGCATATTAATTCGTACTTGGCTTAGTTTAAAAATTCACTTTAGTTTAGCTTTTTCAGCTTAAATTGAATATTACATCTTATCTTAGCATAACTTATCATAAGAACTAATTTATCTATTAATTTGTGTAATTAATTAGCATAATCAAGTTTCCTCATATTTAATTAATGAGTATTGGTATAATTAATTTTCATAAATATAAAAAAAAATTAATTAACATTATAAATTAAAGTAATTAATTAATATCCAGTTTAAAAATTTATTAACTATATAATAAATAGTTTTATAAAACTATTCATTTATTAAGGAACTAATTAATGCATCAAGTGATAACACATTTATTTATAATTAAGGTATTAACAATTAATTGATATACATAATAATAATTATTAAGTATATGATAATAATAAATAAATAATCAACATAATTAAATATTATCTAATATATTAATTACTAATTAATATAACAATTATTTATTAATTAACTAATGTGCATAATTAATCATTAATTAATAAACTAATTATTAATTAACATATTGTCCAATAATAGCATAATTAATTACTAAGCAATGCACTTGATTACTAATTAATAAGGGTAGTTAATTATTAATTAACACGCTAATTATCAAGTAATGTATGATAGCAATAAATGGTATTAATAAGTAATAAAGGTTACTAATTATGGATAAGCAAACTAGTTACTAATTAATATAACTATATAATTTATCAATTAATTAGCATATTTAATTATTAACTAGTACAATTAATTATTATTTAACATCACAGACATTATATTAATTAGAATTAGCATAAGTAATTAGCATTTAAGTTAACTATATTTGACTAGTGTAGTAACAATTAAATAATATATATTCATTAACAATTAATTATTAATTATTAAATAACTATATTAATTTTAATTACCAAAATAAATTTTATATTAAGACATTAGTTATTAGTTGCATATTAATTAATAGTAAGCATAACTAATTAAACATAAAATGCATTAGCTATGAATTATTTATTTATTAATTAATATTGTAATTAATTAAATTACTACAATTATCCAAGTACTTTCTGCAATTAAACATTAATTGAGATATTAATTAGCAATAAGCATAAAAAGTAGTAACTACTTTATTTCAATTTCAGTCTCAATCCTAAATCGAACATTTTTTTGTTAAACTTAAGCAATTTAATCTAGTTTATTAAAATTCTCAAAAAGAATCTTTAGTAGTTTATCTTAGGTTAGCTTAGCAAAGCCCCTTTCTATAATATTTGATCGAGCATTCCCTTAACAGTTTCTTGGCTTAGGTTTAGTCAACCTTAAACCTCATAAGATAAATTAAGCCTAATAAACTTGTTGAGTTATTTGGTTGCTAAGAAATAAAAGAGGAGATTAACTTCTTTAAACAAGAAAAATATTTACTTCGTATGCTAACTAATACTAAAAATAGGTAAAGTAATAAAAAAATTTATTCTGTTGGGTTAGTCTTAGTCAACCTTAAACCTCATAAGATAAATTAAGCCTAATAAACTTGAGTTATTTGGTTGCTAAGAAATATAAGAGGAACTTAAGGTTCTTTAAACAAGAAATCTATTTACTTCGCATGCTAACTAATACTAAAAGTAGGTAAAGTAATAAATAAATTTATAAATTTATTTTAACTATAATTTTGAGAGTTTAATTCTGTATTAATTAATATAATATAATTATAGATATTTTTAAATAGAATTAAGTAACAGTAATTATAATTAAGTATAGCCAACATTAATTAGCATGCTGATATTTAGCAAAGGCTATAATATTTAATTAATTATAATCAATAATATTAAAAAAATTGTAATTTGTTAATTATTTATTCAGTTTATTTGAATAATTACAACTTATATATTATACATATTAGCATTAGTTATTATTAATATGTTATTAATTTGAATTAAATATTATCTTATTATTTTTATCATTGCTATATTATAGTTATTCCATATATGCAGTAATATATGAATCACAATAATAAAGTTATTAATTATTATGTTAATTTTGTATTCTCCACCTCTCTCTCTCTCTCTCTCTCTCTCTCTATATATATATATATATATATATATAAATCATTTAATTTTTTTTATATTTTTCTCTATTTATTTCGTTTCTTTTTTCTTAATTTTAATTTGTTTGAGGTCACCAAACTCCATACCTACCATATCCTGAGCATTATTTATATATAAAATCTAAGAAGTTTTATTTTATATATATATACACACACACATACACACACAAATATGCAAATAATCGAGCACACTAATAATCGAGCACACTGCAAATTGTTAATATGTTTTTATATTTTTTATAAAACTAGGTCAAATTAATCAGTGGCAATATTTTCTAAAAAACACAAAATGCCAGGATTCTATTAGGCTTAGCAAATCATATAATTAACACAATTTGCTTTAATTCAAATACAGTCAGCAAGCTTAACTCTATAGCAAGTAAAATAAAATTTTATCTGTTTGGCACTTGCTATCTTATAAACTAAATGTCACCCTTTGGTTAGAAAGTTAGGATGGCTAAATTGGAAATGTATGCAAACCAAAATGAAACACAATGTTATAAAAATATTATTTGTGGGACGTGCATGACAATAAAAAATCCCTGAAGAGATAAAAATCTATACAATAAACAATAAATAAGATTAATTCACTATGTTTATATGTACAAGTGCACCAATGTATGGAGTTTGCAACCCTCTTAACAATCAAGTACCGTGCCTAATTGGGAGAAAGTTAACAGCAATATTAAATAAGCTTGAGGAATTTTTAGAAATGTATCATAAATAGGATCAATGCTCATCTTAATGATTTTGAGTGAAATTGCACTCAACCATTTGGACAATTTAAAAAACAATCACTTAAGAACCCAAGACGCTTTAGCTCCCAAGCACACAGAAGGTTGATTTATTAGTTGCATTGGAACAATCATTAGAGATACTGTTGTAAGATCAGTCGGAATTAGAGGATGGTTTGATTGTTGACCCCTATATTATAGTGTTACATGTCATACACCTAAGTAATCTTTAGGCAGACTACTACCAAAGCAGAAATGGAGAAACCAATGAAGAATTTTTTAATCCATGGATGAAAGTCGCACACAATTGAGATTCTTGGTGAAATTCATCAGTTAACGTTTGAATAAAATAAAATACAAGAAAATTTTATTTTAATGAATTTCATTGATAAAGTTTCATTGGTTCAACTAGTGTTAGCAACAGAGATCAACTGTGTTAACCAGAATTCATTGATACGCTAAGTGGCAGAAATCATGGCGATATGAAAGGGAAAAACTTTTAGCTTTTTACTTTCTTGTCAATTGTCTGAAATTGGAAGTCGCCATTGCTGAAGCACAAAATATACAATGATTGTGCAAGAAGAACAAATGTTGAGAGGTCACACTGGCAACAAGGGTAGGAGGCATGCCTATTCTGATTGGGTGAAAAAAAAACTTGAGAATCTGTTCGAGTAAGATTTGGCTTCAGTGTAATAACCAAATTAAATTAAGGCTTTTACCTCCTCTATCCAATTAAACAACAAGAATCCACTCCAGCAAAAAGGGTAAGAAAAGTAGATGTGAGAATATAAACTTAAGCCATCAATGATATGCAAAACTGGAGATATAACCATGATAACAAATTTTACGATGAATATTACTGAAAATCCATTATCTTTATCAATATCATTAAAGAATCAACTAGAATCATTTTCCAGCAATGAAATGAGGACTCAAATTTTGAAAGCTTGGCCAAGATATAAATCATCTAACCACAGACTAGAATATACATAAGTTAAATGAGAAATTTGAATTTTGAAGAAATTTCACCCTTGGATAAAACCTAAAGAATTTTCATCATTTCTGTATCCAAAGTAGTTATAGCATATGTCGATGACACAATGATTCAAACTCATTTAAAATTAAAAGAGAGCCTAGAGATCTAACAACAAAAGTTTAAAGAAAAATTAATACTAAGAAACAATAAAAGGGGATTGATAATACTTCAAAATTGTCATCTAACAACACATTAGATTAATAATAAAAGTTAAGCAGCAAATCCACACAACAATAATACACAGGTTTAATCACACAAAGTGGGACAACAGCAAATGCACACAATTTGTAAAGAACCACGAATACCACAATGAGTAAAAATTGTTAATAGTTTAAACAGTGAGTGAAACTGTAATAAGAGAAACTTAGAGAATAAAATATAGATGAAAACAATTAAGAACTTCAGAGAAGACTTAACATTCAAAACAAAAATAGATGTGAAATTAAACACCAACAGCAAAACTTATTGGAACAAACCATCCACGAGTTTGATCAATGCCCTCCGAAACAAAATGACCAGGGAAGTTTTTCTCAAAGAGCTCTACATTCTCAAATGGATAATGAATATATGCATAAGGCATAGATCCACTTTCAAACCAACAGTCAAACACCTGCATTAATCAAATATCAGCAAAATTAAAAAAATGTACAAATAAAAACAAAACATGCAGTACTCTACAGTATTTCTTTATTTAATAAAAATAAATAAAGAGCCTATCATATGATAAATATATTACAAGAAGATAATATAACGTCAAAGCATTACTCTAAAACCTCTACTACACGATAAAATTATTTCAATATTTATCTAAAAGAAGCAGTCAAATACCAAAATTGGCTATCTACTCCTTTATTAGTTTCTAAGCTAAAAGCACACAAGAAACTGGGCATCCATATTTCATGCAAAAAGAACATAATATAAAATAATTCCTTAAGAGTAACAATCACAGTGATGCTAAACAAAATAATCATCTATCTTGAATCGAGAATCATGCCAAAAATTCATTAAAAAGATAATCACATGTTCGATATTACACAGCACACCACCAGTCACAAATAAAGCAAGCTCAGCTGTGAATGAGCACAAAGTAGCACATATATTGCAAAACACTAAAAATAAGCATGCACAACACTTCCTCCAAAATAAGCACTTTTAAAAAATCAGAATGAAGAACATTTGAAAATCATTCTGCATAGAAAGCATTATTCAATAACATAGCAAAAAGTGTTTTCAGAAAAATCTGCCATTATGAATTCTGAATAGAAAGGCTTCAGACGAATCTATAATGGCAGCGAAACTATAAGTTTGAATAGAAGGCAAGCCTTAAAATAAGTATATAAATGTAACTAATAAATGAAAAATATAACATCCCCAGTGAGAAAAACTCACATCATCAACACGCCTCAGTTTGCCAAACTCAGGACCACGTCCAGAAGGGATAGTAACATTGTCGATATGATGGCGATGCAAGTCAGTAATCTGGTGTAACAAAAATGAGCAAGATAAACATGATATTGCATATAACCAACTACTGATGACATGAAACTTAATCTGTGGATGTGCAACTTTATTGCACAGGTAATAAAAGAACATTATAGAAAAAGGTGGCAGAGCTTTCATATTCTATAGGAAAGAAGCTTGAGTACAAGAAAAATGCAGCAAAATAGAGCACGAGAGAAAACTTAAAGTTGAAGTAGCATTTTCATGCCAACGGGTGGAAGTCATGATAAGATGCTGCAAGAAACTAACCTTGACACCAGATAGCTTTTCAAGTTTAGCAATGGAATCAATGACAACTTTCTCAACACCGTCATTGCTAATCCATATCGGTAAAGGAGTGCCCCAAAAACGACTTCTGCTGACAGCCCAATCACGAGCATTCTCAAGCCAATTATGAAATCGTTTCTCCTGAATCATGCTAAATGTATCAATATTATATATAAGTATAATAATGAGCTGATAATTAAAATACATAAGTTAATTAGGATGAATGAAAACACATCAACAGTTGCATAACACAGAAACCTATTTAGCTCTTTAATAAAACCAAAGATTGAAATTTGGTAAACTAATGAACATAGCTACGACTATGAACAGCAGAAAATTAAGTAACAGAAACTAGTTTTTAAAGCATTAGTGATACATAATCATTATCTGCTAAATGGAATAAGCTCATGTCTATATAGAATATAAGGAAAAAAGGATGTCAACTAATCATTAAAAAGTTGTTATTACATATTATTTAATTTTAATTAAAACATTAAAATTAGCTACTCCATAACTAAAATGATGAATAATTGCTTATAAGTATCCAATATAATGATTAATTAATAATAAAAATTATTTGTAATAAATATAAAATAATTATTATTTAATTTATAACTAATATAATTATGTTTATAATATTTAATAAATTAAATGTAATCATTTATTTGAAATTAACTTTTTATTAACTTTGCTATTATGTAATTTTAACTAGCTTGATAAACTATTCAAATTAATTAAATATTATTGACAAATTAAAAAGTACTTTAAGAAAAATCAACTTTAACTAAGCTAATTTAGGGCATTTTAATTCAAGCTAAACCTATTAAAAGCTATTATACAAAGCTAAAACAATATGCCTACAACGTTTGCATAAGTTATCTTAAGCAGACGTAAGCTAGCTACATTAAAACTTATTTCGTTTAGGCTAATTCTAATTAATTTTTTAACAAAAAAATAAAATTATACTTAAATTATAATTTGATATAAAGACTTTAAAAAAAGATTAATACACTAGACAATAAATAAGCAACAACAATTAGAAATAATCTATGTAATCAATATGTTTTTTTAATTATAATTAAATATATTTAAAAAAAGTGATTGATAATATGTACAGCCATCACATAATTAATTGTAATAAATTATAACTATTTATAAATAATGTTAGTAATATATTAATTAAATATAATGAAAAATAATGTAATTAGTTATTTAGTAAATATGAAATAGTGTTTTATTAAATAAGTAAAATTGATATAATTATTTGTAAAAAAAATATCAATAATAAATAAAATCAATTAATAATATTCAAATAACAGAAAAACAATTAGCATTATTAATTAATTATAATTAATTCTAATAATTTAAATAAGAATTTTAAATAATTCATTGAAATTATTTAATTGCATTGCGCAATAACTGTACTTAATCAATATTTTAAATTTACAATTAAGGTAATATCCTTGTAATTATAACTAATGTACATAAATTCATACTTATATAAGATTTAATTATAATAACTGCTAATTAATGAGTTTAATTCTTTATTTCTATAAAAAAATAACTAATAAGCTAAAATAATTAATTAAAAATTTAATAAATAATTTAGTTAATAATATAGTAGTTAATTAGATATAATTAATTATGTATAGTATAACAAATAAATTACGCTTGATTATATATACATATATATGATAAGTACAAATAAAATAGTTATTTTTTAATTATAATATATACAACAACAACACTAAACCTTAGTCCTACTATATGAATTCATTGTTTTGTTGTGCATGATCAAATAGAAGCACCTCATAAGTTCCCAATAAAGGTCATTTCTAATATTATCTTCCCACCCCTTTTTTGCTTCTCTTCCTCTTTAACATAGGCAAATTCATATCCTCAATTTCTCGATTAGGGGCATAGAACAGTCTATGCTAAATATGCTTAAACAATCTAAAGACAATATTCTCTAATCTTATCTACACTATTGGAGCCACTCCAACCTACTACAAATAAACTCATTTCTCATTATATTCATTTAAGTATACCCACTCACCAACCATAGCATTCTCATCACTAAAATACTTATTTTATCAGCAAGTTACTTCTTTATTGACCAATATTCAGGCCCATATTATATACTTAGATGTATAACTTCCCTACAAAAAATTTTTAATTTTGAATGGGATTTCCCGATCACAAAACAAACTAAAAGCACTCCACCATCGCATCCAACAACTTGAATCATAGTAATATCATTGCTCTCAATTTCACCATTATTTTGAGTAATTGTGCAAAGGTATTTGAATCTTTCTTTTCTTGATCATATGGTCCTCAATAGTTGTCTTAGAGATTACAACTTATATTATAATTAAACTTACAATCCATATACTATGTTATAGATCTACAAGGATGAAAACCTTTAGATCCTATAGTAGTCATCTAGACTTAAGTTTTTCTTTAACTTCATCCCCAGTCTTATCATTTAACAAAATATAATTTACAAATAACACGCACTAAATAACTTCCTCTTGAATGTGTTAAATAAGAACATTCATAATTAAAGCAAAAAAATATGGATTAAGATAAGAGCCTTGATACAAATAAAAAAATAATTGAAAAATCATTAGGCAAGTTACCTTGCGATCAAACACAAGTTCCAACCCCATCATACATATAATTTATTAACATCAATAAGTCACAATTTTTTTTTCTCTCCAAAACTCTCAAAATAATGTCTAGTTACACTATCATAAACTTTTTTAAGAATAATAAAGATTTATTGATGATTTTATGTTTTCTAATATCTCCATTAAACCTTTAAATAAATACAAGGCTTCCATGGTAGATTTTGTTAGCATAAACTAAAATTATTTTGTGAAATACAAGTATCATGCCATAGTATGTATGCAATTACTCTCTCCTGAATTTTCAGTATATGGATCATCAACTTTAAACCTCAAAAACTTGTATTATCTTAAACATCACATTTATTCTTATAAATAGATACAACAATACTTTTTTTCAACTCATCTAGCATCCTTTTAGTCTTCAAAACAACAATAAATAACATCATAAACAAAAAAAATTCTTCCTCAAATATTTCCACACATCGATATAGATGTCATCTGATCCTACCATTTTTCAACTTCATCTTTTAAAGCATTTCAAATCTCAACTTTACTAGTTCATCAAATAATAGTATAATTAATATTAATTTTATAGGCATTATATATTCTCATAATAATTTTGTATTGGCACAACCATCATTAAAAATCTTAATAAAATAATCATCCATCTATATCGAATATTTTCATCCCTAAATATAGCTTTTTAATCATCATTTTTATATAGTTTACATGATTTGTCATTGCTTCTCTTATACATAATTTAATAAATTAATCATCCATTTATACCAACTATTTTCATCCCTAAAAGGAGCTTGTTAATCACCATTTTTAAATATTTTACATGATTCAACCTGTTGATTCTCTTATCTCTTAATTTGGCTAACTTATATATGTGACACTCTCCCTCAAAAATTTCTAATTTATAATGTAAATCCTTAAAGGCATCAATCTTAGTATCAAAATTTTTTATTTTGAATTCATGACAAACTACTTAATTTTTCTTCGAATTCTCCTAATTCTTATATTAAAGCCATTGTTTATTACATATCTTTTTTGTTAATAATTACTTGCATATCTTGTTTCTACCACCATGCATCATTATTATTAGGTTCCCTCTATTTTGACTCACCAAATATACTTTTAACAACATTATGAATACAACTAACAAATGACTTCCACGTAAAATTAATTTCACCCTCAAAATTTTATTATCCAAGCTGTAAAATTGTACTCCTAACAATATCTATATCATCATTCTTAAAATTCTACATCTAATTTATAATATATTTTAGAATTAATATTATTTTTCTTACTCATTTCAAATTTAAAACCAATAATCAATATTGGGTCTCAAGCAATTTTATAGACAATCCTTATATGTGATTCATTTTTTTTAAATAATCCATTTTTTATAAGTATTAAAATCATAACATTACAAGACAAAGCAAACTTTAAAATCATTCTTCCTTTTTCATTACTTTCTTCAAAATCAAAACCATCATTATTATCATTGAATTTTCAATCACCCTTCCATTATCCCACTTAAATCTTCTTCAATAAATAACACCGCTTCTTAAAGTATTCCTTGAAGTAACTCCATGAAATCATGCCAAAAGTTTTCTTTAATACCCATATCAAATTCTATTTGATGACATAAGCACTGCAATATTAAAAGTTATTATATTAATTATAATCTTTAAAGATATAATATTATCTCTTAATCTCATAACTTCAACTATACAATTCTTAAAATTCTTGTCCACCAAAGTACTAGAGTTTAAAGCCTAAATTATCAAAAAAATTTCTTTCACTCTCGCCCACTTTATTTCTTGAAGACATAAAACATACATCCTCTAACTAACCATAATATCTAATAACTCACAAAGTTTGTTAGTACGAGTGTCAATATTTCAACTACCTAATCTTAAATTAATATCATAGATTAGCTTCATTATTCACATTCATCCATACACAATGCAATGCAGTGCAATACAGTGCATCGCTTCCAGAGGAGTATGTAAATATAATTATAATTAATATAATTAATGCAAGAATAATTAATGTAATTAAGATTAAGAATGATTACAGCTATATTAGTATAATTATAATAATATGTAAGTAAAAGTTATGCTAAAAACACTATAATTATAAATACATATAATTAATATGATTTATTACTTAAATATAATTAATTATAATTAAATAACAAAATAAAATTATTTGAATATATTGTCATAAGAAATTTATTAAAGGCACAAGTTAAGCAATGTTAACCAGCAAAAAATTTGATCTTAAGCTAATTGCAAAATTTGACCTAAAAATTATTGAAAAGCTAAGAATATTGAGGCTCAAGTTGAGCTAAACCATTTCAAAAGTAAAACAAATTGAGGCTTATATTGAGCTAAAACTAAACTATGCTGAAACAAAAGAGTCAAGGATTTATAAACAAGAAATTTAATTTAATTTTTGAAATATAAATAAAAATTTATTTACTCAAATATCATCTAACTGAAAAAAATTCCAATTTAACAAGATTTAAAAAAGATTTAATTGATATCTCAATCATGCTTTAATGTTCTCCAAGGAAATTGGCCTTAATTTTCCATACTAGCTGCCAGCCCAAGCCTCCCAAAACAAGAGCAAATTAATCAACCGATGGGACTAGCATATCTCAATCCAAGCAATCAAAGGACGAACATTCCAGGCAGACACAATCAAAAATTGCAATCCTGAAACATCTAATCGTCCAAAACTTCAGTAAATTAAACTTTCTTTTCCTTATGCCTATAAAAGAGGTAAGGCTTGGTCTAACACGATATGTGCAAGCATTAAATCGGTTTCTACTAATGCTGTTCTATCTGTTGTTACATTAAGATGTTTAATGTTAGGTTTCAAAGTGTTCATAACTTTAAAATGAATACAATACAATAAAGTAATAGTTTCTGATCCTAGCATAAAATTATAATTATGCAGTATTAATTATAACGCACAAGCTTCAAAAATATTCACATCAGATATAGATAAACTGAATTTTGAATGTGTATTAAAATAAGCTAGTTCATTACAAACTGATCTTGAAAATTCCATCATAGAATGAGCCCAATTAAAACATCCACCATCTCTTAAACAAGTTAATATAGAAACATTCAAATTTTTAAGAGTTAAGGATTTAAGGATATGTGCTAAACCAATATGAATGAATTTGTATTTATCTTTATAATCTTTTAAATTATTTTTTAAGAATAAAAAATAATTTTTTCATTCATCTCAATTAATTGATTTTTCTACTGTCTTAATAGAAAATTTTCCTTTAAAATCAAATATTTCAATATTGTATCTTGTAGTTCTATCTATAATATAAATTTTTCATTTATTTATATCATTTTCATTAAAATGAAATTATACTAGCTCAGTATTCTTGATATTAAAATTCATATTATGCATCAATGAAACCGTAGCATTGTTGGAAGAGCTTGAATGAGAACTATAACCTTGAACAATAGTGATTAATATGATTATTTTTTAAGTTATATATTCTTATTTAATCACAGTCAGCCTCTTACGTGATTTACAACCCTTTTAATTTTTTATCAGGCACAACAACCCAAGGTGAGGAAGTGACTAAATCTTTTTCAATAAAATATAAGAAAAAGTTTTAAAGTTGAGTTTTAGATTCATATTTTCAAGACAGTCTATTTTACAGAATAAGTTAGATTCAATGCAACTTTTCAAGATTGCATAAATCTTATTCAGATTAATCATATAGACCATAATAGTTTCATAATAACATCACTTTTTACAATTTTAGTTACTCATAAAATCCACACTCTAATACCAGAAATAAATTGAAGAATAAAACAAAATGAGGACAGATTTTTTCTTTACACAAATAAAAACTTACAGATTTACAAGCTAATAGCACACTGGTGAGACAAAACTCCTAAAGAAAGGGGTTCTGGTAAAACAAGCAGATATTGGTTGAATAAGGCCAGCCTTTATAAGCTAAATTTAAGAATGCCAGCAATAACTAGTCATCATATGTCGATGTTTATAATATATAAACAATAATCCCACATAGTACATTCTAGGGTTCAATAGTTGTTGTCTTTGATCTCATTAGCCTTAATACTTTGGTAGGGTTCATCAGTTAGCTTTTGATTCACCATTTCATGGGCTCTGATTCAACTGCTTAGCTCATCATGGCTATGCTTTCTACTTCCCCTCCATTTCTTTCATCAAGGCGACAATTTTGTCTTCGTGCTCGTTGATTTCATCTTCAACATGTGCAAACTCATAGTCATCTTCCATGGTGGCGTATTCTCTATCTATGCACTTTCTTTCTCATTTCCTACGGAAGTTAATAATATATATAATTGTTAAACATACAGTTAAGTTATTTCTCCCACAATCTTTGTACTTAAATTTTAATTTGTTATTAGTTCTCAAAGAGTATTTTCTTTGTAAGTTCTCTTTAAATTTTTAAGGGAGAAAGGTTTGATTTTCCCTACTGCAGGAATTATTGTTTTATTATGTTTTATGACAGCAATCTTTGTTTTAGTTTATCATAAGATGATACTCTGCTATCATCTAACTTTACGAATGCGTGTTAGACAAATATTATGAAGTTCATTAGATATCTCTTAAAGCATCAGATTTTAATAACTGATTCAAACTCAGAGAGACATAATGGCACCTGTTAAATATAAGTGGAATCATTTACTACCTGTTAAGATAAAAATATTCAGTTAAAAAATATGAAAAGCTATACTTTTTACAAGCTCACTTCTGCTGCAATCTTTCAGATATTTTATTATAGCCTTTCCACACTGCAGACAATCATCTATGACGCTTAACTGGAGCATAATGGTTTTACCATAATAGTAGATTTAATAGGCAGACTTCCATAAGAAAAATAAAATTGAACAAAAAAAAAACGATGATGCCTATAACTACCTTGCATCAAAAACATGAAAACAGTTCTTTCATGCATTGTTATATGTCATCTAGTAGGCACAGATAAAAATCTATAATTACAAACGAAATATATCATATTGTAAAACAAGTAATGCAAGCCTCTGTAAAGCAAGCAATGACATTGCAGAATAAAAAAAGAAAGAGTAAAACAATGCAAACCTTGACATAGCCAGGAACCCAGTAGGTTTGTTCGTTACATTCAAGCAGTTGATCCTTAATCTTTTCCACAGCAACGAACCTACAGAAAGTTTTCAAATGTAAATGAAGCATCAACAAATTATTCTAATACTAGTCAGACTTTTAATAAGTAAAAAATCAGCAATCGTCAAAATCCACTTTAAGCAAAATTTAAACTTTGTTTTCCAATTTTGCATGAAAAATACACATGGGCAACATGTAAGCATGCATTGTCAATAAAATGAGAAATAGAACATAGTTTTGAAGGCGTTCTAAACCTTTTAATACATGAATTTATCAAAGCAGTTCCTCGATTATTTTAAGTTAGCTAACTTAGTACCAAACTATTAAAAAAAATCAATTTAGTCCCCTACTTTTTACTTGAACACAAATTATTCCCTCCAATTTTCAATTTGATTTCTATTAGATCCCAATTTAGAACTAAAATTGAGTCAAATCTAATAGTTTGAGGACAGTCAATTCATAAATAATTTCAGATGAAATTGGATAATTTGGAAGTCAATGGACTATTTTGGAACATACCCTTTTTAAAATTATGAGCATTTAAGTTGTTCAAAAGAACTGAATGTGAATATGATATTTGGAATATTTGAAAAAGCTGATTGAAATATTCCTAAAGAGTATATTATTTATCCAAAGAGGTCTAAATGGACATGCTGAAAAATTGGCAAATGAACTTTTTTATTGGCAATAACAACGGTAATTGCAAAAAAAATGAATAAAAAAACTGATCCTAGAGTTTGGTTTAGCTAATTATTTTACGATTTCCTATATATTATTTTAAAAAAATAACATGGCATCACTTATAAGAATAGATCTTCTAAAACTTTGATCATATTCATACAAAGAAAAGATATCAACTTATTGCAAAGAAGTAAGGTTATTCAAGAAAAAAATGAAAAAAAAAAATAATGAACTTAAGTTAAATCCTAAGATGAGACTTAAGAATAAAAATAGATAGTGTTTTGGAGAGAAATAATTTACTTAACATATATTGATTTTATTATAAAAATGTAAAACAGGCTATAATGTGTCTGATTGCAAGGTAGCTTGTGTAATAATTTTACTATTAAAACTCTGCTCTCAATCCATATTTTTCACTTTTTAATTATGAAATTTCTTGCCAAATACATTCAAGAACAGGTTCCTTAGTGCACTTTATTTATAGAGGACATCATATTAAATGAGAAGCCTATGAATGGAGCTAAAGTGAAACTCGAGTTATGGATGTCTACTTTAAAATCTATATGTTTTCTTGATGATATATGGAGTGCAAGTTTAATTGTAATAGAAGTCCTATTCTTGATGACATAACTAATGAGGGCCATGTGACAAAAAAGAGTGAAAATTTTAAATGCTTATGTTCAATTATTTAACATATTGGCAAAATAGAGAGTAAACCTAGGCACCGGCTAGGCCTGGTCAACTGAACCAAATTGGGCCTAATGGAAAACTATAACGGGTCAAGCCTGGCACGACCTATAAACTAGCTCATGTTCTATAGCCCAAGCACAGTTAACCTCGAGCTCGAACTTGGGTCAAATTGGTAAATGAAAAATACAATAAACATTATCTTAAAATTAAAATTAGAAAAAATAAACTTAGTGAACCCAATCATGTGATGCATCCAATGTTTTAAAACCGAGCCGGCTAGAGCTTTTAAAATTGCAGACCCAACTCGAGCTTTACAAACTCCACGGACCCGGCTTTAAACTATAAGTACTTCACAGTTCAGGCTTTATGAAAAATACTTCTTAAGTTGGGTTTTAATATAGCATACCTGCAACCCGACCATGTTTTCATGTGGATCGGACAAGATCATACCATTTTTTACAACGGGTTCCAACTTTTTTGGCGCGTGCTTGCAAGTTATCATGTGTTTGGAAGAAATACGTATTTGTGGGTGGCCTCGGGACTCCAACGCCTAGATTTCTTCAAAACGCATGATGACTTGCAATTATCTGGCACTAGCTTTGCAACAAATCCCTCCTTGCTTCTTGGTCAAATTGATTTTAACAACAACTTCACCTTCCACAAGGACACTAAACTTCTCTAAGATCATCTTAAGTCTTCTTGGTGAGTGGATTTTGTATGGTTTACAAGTTACAAATACAATTTTGCAATAATTATCTGGAAAAATCTTAAGAAGGGATACAAAATGGCTGATGTTCTTAGCAGTAGAGGTGTCGACTACAACCTCTTATGTATTCTATGCCCAAAATACAATGAAACTCACAATCATCTGTTCTTGGGCTATACTACTCCAGCAACGACCTCCAAATACTCATGCAAATTGGAGCAATGTTTACCTATAAAAATCCGGACAAACACACCCTCGACCTACACGGCATCATTAAGATAGATGAACTAAAAGTGCTTTATTTCTCTCAATTGGCGTCTCCATCTACAACATTTGAAGAGAACAAAACCAAAGAATTTTTAAATGTATTGCTCGTTGCTCAATTACTATCTTCAAAGATTGCAAATCTCAAATATGAGGTGCCATCTCGAAATGGAACTATGTTTGTGATAATAACACTAAATTTCTAGATTGGATGAATAGCCTCCATTATTTTTTGATCATTTGTTACCCCATTAGGCGAAGGCCCGTTTGTTTTGTCTTTTACCACTTACGATTCTTGTACTTTCTTTTTTTCCCATGTTTCTAAACATGCTTTGCCCTTGCTGAATTCAATTTATTCTCATTCAAAATCATAAAAGGTAATAAATGAATAAAAAAGACATTAATTGTGCTATTTAAACAGCATTATCCAACTAGCCACTGTCAACATTTTAATTTTGTTAATCTTAAATTTAAACCAATGTAGAATCGGAATTATCTATACGGACAATAGTTTATTCTCATAAAAAATTATATATAAACAAAATTAAAGCAAAGAAGTATAAAAACTATCTTTTCTTAAGACTGCCAAAAAAGGCATGTTCCAAACTAATGAAAATACAAAATTAAATTAAACAAATCAACTAATAAAATAAAAGTAATCCCCAAATCAGTGCTTGGTAACATGCTTCCAACGATAGCAAGCACACAAATTTTCATCATACAACATTTGAATTCTGGTAAGTTAATAGGAATTGCAATGTTTTTCTAATTAAGTTGACAATACTTTAGTTCCTCTTAGTTAACCATCTAACAAATAACAGATTAGAAAAACTTAAAAGTCAAAATATAGCATGCACGCCATGCTGTTTATATAATGAATGTCAGCTCATTCAGCCACTCTAAATACGCCAATCACAAATTGGAGAGTGAACATGTTCAAACAGGATCAAAATTAGAGTTGATGTCTACTAGTTTTGTGCGTAAGCTTAACCATTAGAAATTAAATAACCTATAAGAAAATATGATAAAAATGCCCTTACCAACTTGGGACAGCCCTGTAGATAAGAGGAGTATCAGATCTCCAGCAAAAAGGGTAAGAATGTGTGACATTTCCAACATTTACAAGTCTGCCTTTTACCTGTTGCATTCAACAAGCGAATTCACATCAGAATTTACTGATACAGTTTAAAAGTGCGCCATTATATCAAGCAACTAGTTGTTGCAAAAGAAACAAGTGAAACCCTAAATTAAATATGTATATATATATATATATTATATATATGTGTGTGTATGTGTGTAGCAGTATTATGTTCTCAATTTCATCAGACAGTTCTCCAATTATTATAGCACATGAAAAACTAGCAATTACCATTTTTCATTAATATGATAATGTGTTTCTAACACTACACAAACAGTCACTTAGATGCCTAATATCCTTCAATCGCTACATTAAATTTTAACGAGCATCTCAAAGGTTGATAGAAGCTCAAAGATTTATTTGCTAAGATGATACTCAGTTTTTTAGAATTGTCCAAAATGATTCCTTCTATAAATCCCAAATTAATCCCTCAACCCTTAACAACAATACACATTTAGTCCGATGATTAAATTTTCATAACAGTTTGTTAACTAGTGCTGCAGAAAAAGTTTAATTGGGGAAGAAAAATGAGAATGTAGTAAAAAAAGGTTACATCTATTTCTTTTTTACATTTATCTCAACATAGTAATTGAAGTCATCACTAACACGGTTCATGATAAAAAGAAAACAAATATAATATTTGTTGATTTTGACTGAATTGTTTCTTCCCAAAACACCCAATAATTGTAACGCCATTTAATATCATGTTATAAAATGTTAACAATGGGACTAAACCTGTATCATTTTAAGAAGTTTGAGAAACCAATTTGAGGTTTATAGATGTCAATGAACTACTTAAGAAAATTTTAGAGAGTGTTTGAACCATTTTGACAAACAACTCAAAATTTCATCAATTTTTGATAACGATACCAAACATAATCACATGAACTTATGGGTTAGCTCTTCCATGTTGAGGCAAGCCGCACAAGCTACAATGCATCAAGAGTAAGAATCAAGCCCAAGTACATAGTTTCCAAACTTAAAGAAGATTACAATCAACCATACTAATAAAACCATCCCAATTGTTTGTTGTCCCTAGTGAAAAGTATATAAAATTTCCACAAAAGCAATAAAACACACATCAACTATAGAGAAATGTCAAATGAATTTAATCCTATTTGGAGCAAACTGTAAAAGCTGTGTACCTCGGTATTTGAATACGCTGAAAATTACTCAATAATCAGCTGTGTACCTCGGTATTTGAATACGCTGAAAATTACTCAATAATCAGTTGTGTCTGCAAAAGCTATATTTGTAATATTATTAGGTTTTGAAAATGACCCATATATACAATAATGAAATATAAATTCTTATTCCTAAGTCTTTAATATTCTTTAGAGTTGTTCCCCCTTAAAGATTTATTTAAAATCTTCTAAACTTATGTAAGCATTCCCTAAAATTCTTATTCTTTATTTCATTAAATTATAATGCTTTATAAAGCAATGGTTCTCTACATGAACCTTTATCATATTTGGAAATAGTGGTGAGTGATCAATTTACTAAGGAATTAAAAATGAACCATCATTGATGTATCATATAAAAGTATCTAACTCACTTATTGACTAATCCGAATCTTATCTTAGCATTTCTTTCCCTCTTCATTTAATTAACGGAACACCACGCATTTTCCTTAGTATTGCTGAAATTTGATCAATTCTTAAGTGCATAAATCACAATATAAACATAAGTTAGCATGAGGTCGATATCTAAGGATCTTCATTATAAACCCTCTTTACAAGACTGATTCTCTACATACCCATTCGTAAATTATTGCAATATAAAAAATAATACATGCTTATGGTAAATCTAAAAACTTGTTGAATCATCCATTTAAGCTGTCAAAAAGATATATTGTCTAATTATATATATATATATATATAGAGTGGTGAGCTAATCATGATATATCTAAGGTCAATTTGCATGCAAGGAAGTTGACGACTGTCCATCCTTCAACAAAGTTCAACAAATATTTCAAATATTTCCTATTGCCATAAAAATCACTTTCAATCTTAAGAACTCGGCCTACTATTTCTTTGTTTACTTCGTTGCTATGGCGAGAATCTTAACCATATAAAGTATAGTTTATAACAACCATTCTTGATAGATGGTTATTCTAAAGAGGGATAAAACTTTTACAGCAACCCGTTGCTTCCATCTACACTAATCCCTACGTACTACAATAGATTTATATTACAGATTTATATGGTTATTCTATTTGTTTACAGATTTCAACGAACTCTGATTAAACAGCACATAAAAGTTTACAGTTAGCAACTCATTGTTTAGAACCGATCATGCCTAATCTCATAACAACTTTTATTCTACTTAACTAAAAATAAAGCAGAGTATAAACATAGTACCTATGCAATCAGGCGCCTCAGAACTTAGTAGAAAAAAGAGCAGACGGCTCGGATACGTCGAGTGGATTTCAATGAATGGAATCGGGTCGAAGCCGTTCTTGGAGGAACAAGGATCAGCGGAAGGGGTCGAGATGAACCTTCTTGTTGTCAAAGCAAAGCGATTGAAGGCGTCGAAGACTGTGGCTGCGGCTGGGTTCGTCCTTGCTTGCGGCGTATCCACCCAATGCTGCGGTTGGCGTCGTTGACTTGGAGAGGAGGTTACGGAATCGGCACGATTCGGAGCGGAAGGATCGAAATGCGACGTCGAAGACCTTTGGGGCTGCGGTTGGGTCTCTAGAACTGCTCGCAAATGAACTTCGTGATCTTCTTCATTCTTGGAATATATTAGGATGTCATCGATGAAGATAGTCACAAATTTATCCATGTGAGGCTTTAAAATCCTTTGCATTAAGGCCATAAATAACGATGGAGCGTTTGTCAACCCAAATGACATTACTAAGAATTCATAATGTCCGCATCTCGTTCGGAATGCTGTCTTTGGGATGTGCTCATCTTTTATTCTCACCTGGTGGTATCCGGATCGAAGGTCAATTTTGGAAAATACTACTGCTCCAGCGAGTTTGATCAAATAAGTCATCGATGCGAGGAAGAGGATATCGATTTTTGATTGTGACTTTGTTCAATTCCCGATAATCAATACACATTCTCATGGTACCGTCTTTCTTTTTGACAAATAACACATGAGCTCCCCATGGTGACATGCTAGGGCGAATGAGGCCCTTGCTAAGCAACTCCTTTAATTGATTGTCCGGCTCTTGTAGCTCATTGGGAGCCATTCTGTAGAGTGCTTTCGATATTGGTAGCGTTCCAGGAATTAGATCGATAGTGAAACCTATTTCCCACACAGGAGGTATTCCTGGCAATTCTTCGGGGAGCATGTCTGGGAATTCTCTTGCAATTCTTGTCTCTGCTAAAGGAGTAGCTCCCTCTTCATTTCCCATCATCGTCACTAGATAAGCTTCACAGCCTTTCTGTATCGGTTTGGTTGCCTGTATGGCATTGATGAGCGACGTGGTGGTGCTTAGCCTCCCCATAAATGCCACTGGTTTCCCTGCTTTCATGAGGGTGACCCTTTTACGTTGACAGTCAAGTGCTGCTTGATGGTGAGTTAGCCAGTTCATCCCCAAGATAATATCAAAATTTGCAATATGGAGGACTACTAAGGTAGCTTCAAATGCTTCGCCACTAATTGGAATGTCACATCTACAAAATTTTCCCGCTCCCATGATGGCACCGGATGGTAATCCCACATTTAGTTTTTCTTCTAACTCAAGGCATGACAATGTAACTTTCCAACGAACGACTCAGAAATAAATGAGTGGCTTGCACCCGTATCAAATAGAGTTATACACGGGTGATCAAGAAAATATAAGATACCTAGCATTTAAAGATATTAAATAATACCTTCAAAAATAATTTATTGAGCAAGTAATAAGAAATACATGTCACAACATTGTGGTCTTCCAGAGCCATAACAGAAGTTAGAGTATAGACCCTTGCAGCGGCGGAAGGTCCCGTAGCGGGTCCCTTCTTTCGAGCTGGCGTAGCGGCGGGGGTAGATGTTTGGGCACGCCTGTCCCTGGGACCGACACACGAGCAGGGAGAATATCCCCATCAACAGTCTTGACGGCTCTGCAGAATCGATATCCATGACCTGGTCGAACACATCGGTAACATCTGTTGCCATCATGATAGCATCTGTCGATGGGGTGTGGTCGCTGACATTCAGAGTTTGTTCTCTCCCCAGTGCATTTGGTCGTGATCGGTACACTCTGGCTTGATCACTGAACCGAGATCTCTTGAAAGTCCCTTAGGAGTCGGTGGATGAATGTGGCCTTTTCCCTTGGCGCTCGGCTATCCGTTGTATATTGTATTCTAGCATGATTGCACAATCCAACAGCTCCGCAAAGTTGGTGTGCCTAAACGATTTTGACTAGTCCGAATTGAGTCCTTTAACCCATCCAGGAATCGGCTGCACCGGGAGGCTTCAGTGTCCACAAGCTTGTGGGCATAGCGGGATCGCTTGGTGAACTCGATTTCATAAGTCGTTATACTCCTTTCCCCTTGTATTACTCTGATAAATTGACCTTCTAAGATCTTTTGGGCAGAGAGGGATATACTGAGCTCTGAACGCCTTAGTAAGGTCTTCCCAATTAATGTTTTCCAAGTCCAACCCAGCAAACTGGGTCCTGTGGGTGACCATCCACCATCGTTCTGCTTCTCCTTTAAATAAGCTCTTGGCCAACCTTACTGCATCGGTGGCCAGGCACCTCATATTTTCCAGCTTGCCTTCTACCTCCTGTATCCAGTCTTCCGCCTCCATCGGGCAAGCCGACCCATCATAAGATGGCGGTTTTAGCTACATGAAAGCATTCAGGGCCCCATTAATTTTATGTTGATGCTCTGTATGAGGTACTGGCAAAGATCTGGGCATGTAAGCAATGGTGCCACTTTGGTTAGTTAAGATCTGTGCCATCATTTCTAATAGCCTCTTTGTTTTGCTATTTGATGGTCCTGGAGGTAGAGAGACCTTCACTGGAGTCTCTGTGGGTAATTCTAAGGAATATTCTTCTGGATTCATCTATCAAGAAGAGAATATCTTAATTTATAATTATTTAATAATCAAGATAGAAATAAAACAATACTTGCTCATTACTATTTAATGTTCTGCATAAGGAAGAAAATTTTGACTATAACAATAATAAGTAAATAAAACATAGTTCTTTCATGGCATAAATGAATAAATGACTAAGAGCAATCTATAAGCTCTTTTTAAGATTTGCTGCCCACAGCTTCTGGTACTTGATGGCAGTCATTCTCCTTATCTTGGCCCCCGATGTAGTGGCCGTATCCATGGTGGTGAAGGGGAAGTGCAGCCTGGCTTCTTCCTTCCTCCAAGTTTGTGATACGTTCCTCAGTTCTTCTTCCACCTCCAAGGTAAATTCCGCAAACTTAAGAAGTATTAGCCGTAGTGCCTCCTTTAATTCTTGCACCTCCTTTTGGAGGCTAGTAATCTTCTCATAGGAGACGCACATGAACCTTATCAAGTTCTCACAATATGCCTCCTCCTTGTCTTCCAATGCTCGTATCTGATCTTCAATGGTGAGGGGGCTGTAATTTGGTTCATGGATGTTTACTTGCCAAGACTCTTCTTGGCTAAAGTCAACCTCTGAGTGCTCCACCAAATGATTGGGAGAATCCATCTGTTTAGATCAAAACCCAAACCTATAACTGTTGAATAAAATCCTTATTATGTCACTATTTCCTACAAAATATTTTGTTCCAGTCTAATTGTACTTTAAGTTGAATGATTTCTCAATTATGGCTTTTATGTCAATTACTATTTTACTCAACACCTCCAATTCTGCTCTGATACCAACTATGATGACCTAAAGTTATTAGGTTAGGTATCCACCCAACTTCCCTTAAGTACATCCCCGCAAGATCATATTGATCATATTGGCAGTTAAGAGAAAAATAGCATTTGGACATAAATTAAATAATAGAGCCATACAACATAATAAACTTGCCAATCATTCAAATTAAAGAATATAATATCCAGATTATTGCAAACTAAAGACGATATAAGTAAATGTCTTCTTTCAATTTTATGGGTTTAAATAGCAAATCAAAATTATATGCGCCAAGGCCGCACCACCATACTTTAGATATCTTTTAATTATATCAACTTCCTCCAACTGCACCTGACCTGGCATTATAAGAATAATGCCTTAATACACATATTAAGTACAAAAGATGTTAAATATTACACTTAGCAAATGCAGAAAGTAAAAAATAAATAATTTTGCAGGAAATCAAAGGTTAGAGCAAAATACATAATCCTGCAAATTAAACATTTTTTCCTTGTCATAATATTGTCACCTGTCATATTATCAACATATAATAAGTTTCATGCATGTTTGTATGTATGTCTTGATTTCACGAAACAACGTTAGCAGTTTTGCTAGCAAATTCAGAACCATGAGGCTGGGTTCAATAAGAGCAACTTCTTCATCTAGGCTCCCTCAAAGGCTCCAGATGGCACCCTTATAACTCCAGATGGACTAGCCCCGTCCCTAACTTAATCAACCACCATTTTGGAACCCTTGCATGCATTCACAAGATATAACATATACATTTCATTTATGACATTACTCTGGCATTTAACACGCATTTCATTTATCAACAAGAATAAAGCTCAAAGCGGTGCTAAAGTGGCAATAAAAATATTGAAGTGTAAACAGTAAAATCAATGTACCTCGGTATTTGAATACGCTGAAAATTACTCAAAAATCTGTTGTGTCTGCAAAAGTTATATTTGTAATATTATTAGGTTTAGAAAATGACCTATATATATAATAATGAAATATAAATTCTTATTCCTAAGTCGTTAATATTCTTTAAAGTTGTTCCCCCTTAAAGATTATTTAAAATCTTCTAAACTTATGTAAGCATTCCCTAAAATTCTTATTCTTTATTTCATTCTTTATAAAGCAATGGTTCTCTACATGAACCTTTATCATATTTGAAAATAGTGGGTGAGTGATCATTTTACTAAGTAACTAAAAATGAGCCATCATTGATGTATCATATAAAAGTATCTAACTCACTTATTGACTAATCCTAATCTTATCTTAGCATTTCTTTCCCTCTTCATTTAATTAATTGAACACCCCACATTTTCCTTAGTATTGCTGAAATTTGATCAATTCTTAAGTGCATAAATCATAATATAAACATAAGTTAGCTTGAGGTTCATATCTAAGGATCATTATAAACCCTCTTTACAAGACTGATTCTCTATATACCCATTCGTAAATTATTGCAATATAAAGAATAATACATGCTTATGGTAAATCTAAGAACTTGTTGAATCATCCATTTAAGCTGTCAAAGAGATATATTGTCTAATTATATATATATAGAGTGGTGAGCTAATCATGATATATCTAAGGTCAATTTGTATGCAATGAAGTTTACAACTATCCATCCTTCAACAAAGTTCATCAAATATTTCAAATATTTTCTATTGCCATAAAAATCACTTTCAATCTTAAGAACTCAGCCTACTATTTCTTTGTTTACTTCGTTGCTATGGCGAGAATTTTAACCATATAAAGTATAGTTTAAAACAACCATTATTGATAGATAGTTATTCTAAAGAGGGATAAAACCTTTACAGTAACCCGTTGCTTCCATCTACACTAATCCCTACGAACTACAATAGATTTATATTACAGAATTATATGGTTATTCTGTTTGTTTACAGATTTCAACGAACTCTGATTAAACAGCACATAAAAGTTTACAGTTAGCAACTCATTGCTTAGAATCGACCATGCTTAATCTCATAACAGCTTCTATTTTACTTAACTAAAAATAAAGCAGAGAATAAACATTGTACCTATGCAATCGGGCGCCTCAGAACTCAGAAGAAGAAAGAGCAGACGGCTCTGATACGTCAAGTGGATTTCAATGAATGGAATCGGGTCGAAGTCGTTCTTGGAGGAACAGGGATCAGCTGAAGGGGTCGAAGATGAACCTTCTTGTTGTCGAAGCAGAGCGATTGAAGGCGTCGAAGACTGCGGCTACAGTTGGGTTCGTCCTTGCTTGCAGCATATGCTCCCAAGGCTACGGCTGGCGTCGTCGACTTGGAGAGGAGGTTACGGAATTGGCACGATTCGAAGCGGAAGGATCGAAGAGCTGCGTCGAAGACCTTCGGGGATTCGGCTGGGTCCTCCCTGCGTCGAGGAGTCCCTTGAGTTGCGCTGCGTCTCTGCTTGTGTCGAAGAGTCCCGTGAACTGCAGCTTCGTTTGCAAAGACCAAGGATCGGCTCGGTCACGGCGTCGGGAGATGGAGAAGAAGACGCGCGTAGGATTTTACAGGAGCTGCGATAGCTTAGAATGAGCGGGTGTCATAGGTTCTATCCGCCTAAATATATTGTCGACGATTTCTATCGAGACGTCGCCCCCTTCCACAAGCGACTTCGCGCCTTATTGAGATAAAGGTGTCGTTTCTGGAAGGTGGCGGCAAATGGGAGGAACAACAGGTAAGAAAATGTTACCGTTAAAAAAAATTTTTGAAATGAGGTTGGTTAATCAATTGTAGAAATAGATTGGTGGGTTATCAACATCAAAATGACTCTCGGCGAGAAAAACTAACAGAAAAACATAAATTCGTGGGTATTAATAGACTATAAATGTATTAACGAATAATTTGGATTGGCGGGGGCGTTACGCTTTTCTTAGTAAAGACCAAGGGTCATTACACATATTTCTGTATTTTAACATTCTCAACTAAAGTAGTTAATAATTGTCAAAAAAAAATGAATTATAAGAATCAATTTGACCTTTTGTGTGAACTTTGGTGAAATTTCTTGTGATGGAATCCCTTCTCATTCAAGATAAGATAAAAAATGGGTAAATTTACACAATAAAAAAAGAGAAATAAAAACAAGAATTTGAATAAATAGTACAAAGATAGGGTTTCAGAGCTGTATCATGTAGAATCAACTTGTCATGTAGAATCAACTTGTCTTGTTTTACATTAGAAGCAGTCTTAAATCATCACATAATTTAGACAAATTTTAAAAATTCTTTCAAGCCAAATATTCAAAATAACTGAAAAGAATAATAAGTTAGAAATCCATTTCTTGTTTCCCTATTTTGATAACCAAATATACTAAATATAGCTTTGGAATAGTGGTGGTAATAAGGTGCTTGTCTTAATAGATCTAAAACAAAATATATGAAGTGAAAATTCAATCGTAATAGAAGTCATAATCATAAGAACATAACTAGTGAGGACAATGTGATCAAGAAGAGCGAGAAATTCAAATACCTTGGTTCAATTATTCAAAATAATGACGAAATAAAGAACAATTTGATTAATAGGATTCAAACTAGTTGGATGAAATGAAAAAATGCTTCCGATGTGTTATGCGATCAAAAATTCTTGCTCAATACTAAAAGAAACTTTTATAAAGCCGCTATACAATTGGCTATGTTATATCACGTTAAATGTTGACCAGCAATGAGAATGCTAAGGTGGATGAGTGGGTATGCTCGAAAGAATAAAATGAGAAATGAGTTCAATAGTAGCAAAGTTTGAATGGCACCAATAGTGGATATGAATAGAGGATGTCATCTTTAGATGCTTGAGATAATAAGCGTAAATGAATATGGCCAATTAAAAAAAAGTACAATAATTTTGCCCCTGTCAAAAGGGAAAGAGTAAGACTAAAAAAAATATAAGAAGAAACCATTAGTAAGAAACTTCTTTACTTGAAACTTAGGGGAGGACTTCTATTTTATCATGCACAATGAAAATAAAAGATTCATAAAGCCAACCCCACCTAGCCGGACTAAGGCTTAGTAGTGTTATTTTGTTGTTGTTGTTGTTGTTGTGAAGTGGTGCTGATGAAGCAACGGAAGAAATATTGTTTGCTTCATTATCTAACCTGCAAACATGTAATTTGATTGCACATTCATGATTTTCTTTCAAAACAAAATTTTAGAAAGACTTTTCATGCATCACACCTAACAAAGAATGTGATTTCAATAAGGGTATCATATTTCCAAATCTAATTAAGATGCTTGACAATTCCTTTATTGATAATCCAACATGAAATATCTATGTTGTCGTGATTAATGAATTCAAGCAAAAAAAAATTCATGAAAAAATTAAATAAGATAAATAAAACCTTTTCAAGCAAGTAGCAAAAATATATATATATTTACTTGAAAAGCAATGGAGTAGCTGGAATCACAAAACCATAGTTAAAAATTTATGTGACAGAGCACTCTTAAAAAAACAAGTGTTGATCCAAAGAAAAGGTTTTAAGTATTTAGATAGAAGTATTTACAATATATTCTTATCAAAAATTGAGAACCATTTATAGAATTAATCAGGTAAAATAATCTTGAGGTAACATCTTTGTAGTACCATTTATAGAATAATCAGGTAGAGTTAATCTAGGTTACAGAAAAAATAGAACTGGAGCTAGTAGGATTTTTTATAAAATTCAAATGTTTAGGTTTACATGTATTTCTCCAAATTATAGAATTTAAGCTTTTACCTTTGCTGAAGACTCTTCAACAAAAGTCTTTTCAAATACAGTCAATCCTTTTAATCACTCACTAGGATCTAAATAGATAGAGAAGTGATAGAGCAACTCATCACAGTAAGACCTACCTAAATATGAAATTAAAAAGTTTGAACCCTAAGCATGAGGTTTTAAAGAGAAGGGACAATTACTTCTTATATAAGAAATTCATAACAAAAATTATTGAACTATACTGCCCCTGCATCAGCAAAACAACTGAATGCTATAACAAGCACTGTTCCTGCATGGATCACCCGAAAGCTTCCATCACCACCACCAACAACAACAACAAATCCATGCATAAACCCTTATTCTTCACTATGAATGATCAAATAGCCAACACCCCGCCCCAAAAAAATGAGATCATTCTGATTCTTGTCATGTCGTTTTTGTCTTTTTCTTCTTTTAATATGGACAGATTTCATTAACTCAACTTTCTTAACAAAAACATCTAAAGATTCACACTTTAAATGCCCGAACGATCTAAGATGACATTCTCTAAATTTATCCTCAACTAGAGCTACGTCAACCTTACAATAAATGAACCTATTGCTCATCCTTTCATTTTGTGAATACTAACTCTTCTACCTTAGCATCTTCATCACAGCAACAGTTAGGTTTATTATTATGTCTTTGCTTTCAATACAAACCATTTCACCATCATATAATAGTTGATCATATATTTGTTCTATAAAATAAAACATTTCTTTGAGTGAGATTTTCCAATTGTAAAACACCTTGCAAGCACTCCAATATAGCAATGCCGATCATATAATTGTCCTTTAAATAAAATAAATCTTTGAGTGAGATTTTTCAATTGCATAACACCTTGCAAATGCTCTTCCTTTTCATTCAACTAGCTTAAATTAATTTTTGCAATTCAAGCCACAAATTTTCTTTTATGCTCGCATCATAGTTGAGGTGCAAGAACATATGCAATATTAATAATTAACCCACCAATTGCAATTTTAAAAACATAATTATGTCACCCATCTTCTTGATTTCCACTACTTTATCCTCAAATTCTTATCTAAAATGATGAGTACTTCAGTTTTATGTTGATCCATACCCAAATTACAAAGTTTGAAACCTAAGCTAACATTTTATTTTGTTTATCACTTAATTGCTCAGTTTTCTAAAGGCACAATAAATTTAATTTTAAGCAAATTGTCCAAACAACATTAGTCTGTTGTCTATCAAACCTTGCTTATGTTTAAAAAAGAAATTATCAAACAAGAAACCTTAAAATGTCATTCTAGTGGTCACCAAAAAAATTATTTATTAAGGAATTATGGAATGCCTAAAATTTTAATGCCAACAAGAGAAATTATTTAGAAAAGGTCTGCAAAGAAGAAACATAGAAAGTAAAGATATACTGAAGGTAAAACAAACAGTTATGATGATTAATGACAATGGCACTGACCTTCAAAGAATTTATAATGTCTTTATCAGCATCCTTAACATATCGGCCTTTAAAATCATATATTTTGTCAGTGAAGCATCCATCATCATCAACTGCAACAATCAGGTTTTCATCCTATATATACGCAAAGCAGGAAATTTACTTTAGAAACATAATATATATTTGAGCATTGACAAGGGGCTTAAATGAAAAATAAACATTGTAGTGAAACTAAAAATAACCATTGAAGGTAATACAAAAGCATCTGTTAGCATTACTTCCAAAATTATAAAAGTAATGTCAATGCAAAATAGAAAAAGCAGGTCTAACAAGTGAAGTCAAAATGAAACAGCTGCTCAATTGATCATTGATATAAAGTACTAAGGATACAAAGTATGAGGTTAGAATCTGCCTTTTAGTAGTCGAAAGAAGAACAAAATATATGCAATCCAAAGGAAGAACTTCTTAAGCCCTACATTTGACTGGTGAGAGGAAGCGTGCTGTATTCCTCAGAGAGAGCATCATGGCTAGTATAAAACAAGGAAGGTGATTTCCAGTAACAGCTTTACCAAACAGCTTTCAATTGGGTTAATCCATCAATGTAGTTGAAAGCACAAAAACTTCAGATGACAGCTACCAGTGAAATGTTCTTAGTCATAATTTGTTTAGAGATCTTTTTTTTTAAGTTTAATTTTCATGTGATAAAGTTAAAAAATACCAAATCTACTAGTTTCACTACACAATCACCGACATGCTTTTTAAATATTATATACAACCACAACAACACCAAGCCATAATCCCACTAAGTGGGGTCAGCTATATTAATCCTTTGTTTTCATTGTGCACAATTAAATGGAGGCCCCTCCCTAAGTTCTAAATAGAGAAGATCATTTCTAATAGTTTCTTCCCATATCATTTTTGGTCTTCCTTTTCTTCTTTTAATAAGGGCAAAATTCAAAATTAGTGAGGCTTCAAATAATCTACACTCAATATGCCCAAACCATCAGAGAAGACATTCTCTAAGGTTATCCACTATTGGAGCCACTCCAACCTTAATACATATTAATTCATTTCTCACTCTATCCTTTATGTAACACTTAATTTATCGATTAATTTCTTCTCTATTAGCCAACCAACATTCAACCCCATATAGCATAATCAATTGTATAGTTGCTTTATAAAATTTTAAATATCATATAAATATATGTATATATATATATATATTTTTTAATTTGCACTAAATAATAAATTTACTATTTTATTCATTAAATATTGCTAAAACAATTAAGATCTAATTAATAATATTTTAAAATTCAAAGACTAGAACTTACAACATTTATAATATTATAATAAACCCTTTATTTTCCATCACATATAAAATCATCAAACCCATTCCCTTAAATCTCCGTGAGATTAAACCTCAGATGAAGAGAAAAAAAAAATTCAAAAAGTTAAAACCTAGGCTTTTCTCAGCAATGAATAACCACATCCAACTCCTCATACGTGCGCTAACGCTTCCTGCTATTCTCCCTTCAATTCTTCTTTCTTGCCCAATCATCGCAGACCCTTTCTTCTCTCGCCATTGGGAGATCAACCAATCTCTCTTTCAACATAGAATTTCAGCCAAGCTTCTAAAGTCAACAGTGGCCATATACGCCTCCTACATTATCAGCATTGAAGTAAAGTTTTACATCTTAATCAATTTGTTAAAGCAAGTAACAAAGCCCACTGACAATTATAATTGTACTAATTTGAGTGACATTTCAAATTAAGCTTACTATACAGTTGATTTTAGATCATTTCCCTACTACAAAAACTCTAATTTTCTGTAAGTTTCAAAATGATAAAAATGTTATGGAACCGCTTCTAAGTCATTTTGGATAAGCTAGAAAACTTTCTAGCGGTTTCCTTACTCCCCAAAAATCAATGATTAAGGCTCTAAAAATCTTTTAAGAAATTTGTTTAAATATAACAAGAGGATTAAAAAAACAGCAAACATTATAATTCATGCCTTCAAAAAGACTCTAGCAATAACTTATCCCTGCTGCCATAAAAATTTCAGAATTACCAAGAATTCTTTTTAATTCGAGTGCTGAAAAGCTCTCGAATCAGGGTTGTTCAGCAGCCATTGAGATGTTATCTTCAATGTCATCCCCTTTAAGCATGCTAGTTCCCAATTATTTGAGATAGTTTGAGCTAGTTCTCAGTTTTGTCAATCATTCAAAGACTTGCAAATGTGAATCATCATTATGTTATAATCGTATGTTAATCCTTTAAAAAATATGAATCCACTATCACATATTGGCTTCAAAATATATATATGCATTAATTATTACCAATGTGTCAAATCATGAATAAAAATACCTTTTGAATTATACCAGCAGCAATGCAAACCCTAAAATCATCTTCACCAAATACAGGAGCACAATGAACAACACCAGTTCCACTATCATCAGTTACATAATTGTCAGCAACTACGCTAAATGCCATATCTGAAAACCCTAAGAAATAATCAAATGCTGGTTTATATCTGCAAGAAAAAAATATCGGAGTCAGTTTGAAATATACTAAAACAAATGAAAAAAATAATAAACAAAGGAAAGATAACAATCAATGGAATTCAACAATTGCAAAACAAAAATTATCATAAGCAGCCTGATTCTAAATGAGATTGCACAAAAAGAATTTCCATTGAACCCAAAAAAGATATTGGAAGCACAAGAACAAATTAAATGCTTACTTGGTTCCCACAAGCGAAGACCCTGGTAATTTCTCCAACAACTCATAGGATTCAATATCTCCTGTGTGTAGGACTGTATCCACCGTAGTACTAGCAACAGATGAATTTTTCATTGAGTTAATCAATTTTTTTGCTTTTGTTTTTTTGGAAGGTAACTCGGATACTCTAGATTCTGCAACTATAAAAATATCACCTGTTGACCTGTCTCTAACCTGTAATCATTTTTAACGAGATGAGGTCAATAAATATGATAAAACAAACTATTTGCATACAAGAAAAAAATATATAAAATAAGTAAATTGTTGGGTTACTTGTTAAAGCATGCATATGTAACTCTTATTTCATTGTGCAATCATATTTAATATTGGAACTAGTGATTGAGTGCAAATTATATTTCTTACTATTGCATAAATGTTACAGGTATTACTCTTCAACTTTTTTAATAGCTTAACCAATATTCTAAGCTAAAGGCATTTCTAATTTACATATTCAGCATTCTATATAGCATATAACGAAATTTCAACAAAAATTAATCTACCATATTTCTTCACTAAATTCATATAAAAAGTAGCACTAAAACAATAATCTATACCTCACTTTATGAAATGGTTATTATGCAAGTAGGGGAATAAATTCCAGCATAATGAGATGGCTCAACAATATATTTATATACCTCTAAATAAAATAAATACAGCAGATTAATCAAGGTTTTACAAGATACATATACCATTAATCAATGAATATTAGCATCCTCAAGTTTCTAACAAAAATAAGATGACTAGTGATGCCCAAATTCATTTCAAAAAAAATTTTTGATCCGCACATAAAAGATAACTGCTAAGAGAATTATTCAAAGGCAATCAAAATCAAAAAGAGATCATAGATAATCAACACATTCCACAAGACTATACGCCAAAGCCATTAAATACTTATGAAACATTTGCATGGAAAACTCTTAAACCTTCACTATCAACAAATAAAGAGACGATATGCTTTCTCACAAAAAGTTACAACTAAAGAGGGAATAAGCAAATTGAGGGTGAGCACTATGTTGGTAGTGTAACAATATCAAGTAGGTTTTCATTGTTTGTTTTCACTTTTAAGAAGTTGTACAAAGAGAATAAAAATTTTAGTAGCATGTTAGAACATACAAACCTTCTTGCTCCTACTCTTCCATATATAATAATACAGAAGTTTTCATGTAAGATTGTTGATTTCAAATGACAGAGTATGTTACACACATGCTACAAATGCAACATATTGAGAAGAAATATAAAAATGGCCCAAGTTCTAGCACATGGTGTAGATATCTCTAACCTTTAAGTGAACTGATTAAAGACAAAGAATGTTACTTGAAAGAAATTAACAATTGAATCTGGCTTGGCCAAAGAGACTATTTAATCTGCTAACAAATCAGTTTTATGCAATGTTGTTCAATGTTATTATCAAATGGCCATTGTTCATTTGTGGGCATGTAATCTTCATGTTGTAAGAAGACTCAAGCTTGTCATTGCATTCAAAATATTAAATGGTGTTCCAAATCTAGTGATGTCAAGGTTCCATTTAAGATAGCATTATGCCCATTTTACATTTTAAAATGTTCTGGTTGTTCTATTTGATAAATAGGTTTCTAGTTGCTTTTCAAAAACTTGATATCCAAATAGCTAAGATATTGAATAGCAACTTCAAAATAGCTTCTTCATTTTAGAAGGTGCTTTATTTATTATTATGAATGTCAGATTATAAAAAGCTCAATCATATTCATAGAGAACAGCATTTCTAGCATGGTTGTTAGCATGCAAGTGGGTCAATGCAAATTCTGTGATCTCATGGTTTCAATGTGATGAGGTTGTTGTTAGGCTGCAAATTAGCTAATTAAACTTGAGCAGCTTGTTTATAGGCTTATGAGCCTTCAACAAGCCCACGAGTCAATATCAAGCTAGCTACTTACACTCAATAATAAATGAGCCCAAACACAAGTTCGAGCTTAAGAGAATCAACTTTTTTTCTTATTGGCTCAATCAATTTAAGAAGTGTATAATATATAAAAACTAATAGAAATAATTTAAATTAGAATTTAAAAACCAGAATAATCTTTAATCTAACAAAATCAAACTAGTCCATAAACACATGCTTATATTTTGACTTGGGATGTGTTTATCAAGTATATAAATTAGAGTTTAAGCTCACAAATAAGAGTTTGATTTAAACTTGAGTCAGTTTAACTAGAGCTCAAGTGTTGTTGAAAGACTAGACTTGAACTCACACTTGAGAAATAAAATTGATTCAAGCTTGAATCGGCCCGAATCAAGCTCAACTCAGCTCAATTATACCCCTAGCTATCGCCCTTCACCTTTGAAGTAAGGTTGCCTAAAAACATACTGATGGTAATAGGTGAATGTAAGCGAGGAAAAAATGTACATAACAAAAGCATTTATATGAGAATATTTATACATATAAATGCACAACAAAATCTCTGGAATACAACGGTGAACTAAATGGCAACTGGCGTTCAATAAGACAAGCATCTAAATAGCAAAACATCTTAATAAAATTGGCATTCCATAACATCAAGATGTTAACCAATAAAAAGAATCCTAATTATAAAATAATGCCTTACCTTGGCATATATCAGATTGGCATTAACACATATAGCAAGATTGCTTGGAATCGTCCACGGTGTTGTAGTCCATGCCACTAGCGCAGTGTTGTCTGGATCACCGATGATGGGGAATGACACCATGATTGCAGCATCCGACACATTCTACACAAAAAACAAAAATTCAGAACAAAAAGGAAAGTCAAGAACTTTCAAGGAATAATTGCAACCAAAATACTTCAAAACCTTGTAATTCTGACCAGCTTCAAAATTGGAAAGAGGAGTCTTGCAGCCAGTGCTGTAAGGCATGACCTGCAATAAAAAGCCAGGCATGTATTGCGTGTTCTATTTATGGTTAATGAATGGGAAACATAAATACATTCTTTTCACTCGATAGCCCAACCTTAAAACCCCGATACACAAGGCCCTTATCGTAAAGCTGCGCAAAGGCCCACCAAATCACCTCCATGAACTGGGGGTCCATTGTCTTGTAGTCATTCCTGAAATCGATCCATCTCCCAGCCCTGGTGACAACCTCCTCCCACTCTTTGACATACTTAGTGACGATGCTGCGGCACTCCTCATTGTAGCGGTCGATCCCCATGGCGAACACATCTTCGCGGCTCTTGATACCTAACTTCTTGTCTATCTCGTACTCCACAGGGAGGCCATGACAGTCCCAGCCGAATCTGCGCGTGACATGGTAACCGTTCATGGACTTGTACCGGGTGACAACGTCCTTGATGGTGCCGGCCAAAATGTGACCATAGTGGGGAAGCCCTGTAGCAAAAGGAGGGCCGTCATAAAAAACGAATTCCGGGAGATGCTCTGTGCGCTTTAGCTGCGTCTTGAAGGCCTCGATGGCGTCCCAAAATTTGAGGATCTGCTCCTCCTGTCTGGAGAAGGAGAAGTCCTTTCCTTCGCATACATCCTCCATGGCGGCAGATAGAGAAGATTGGACGCAAATCCTCCGCCGGCGAGCCGACGACGTTGACGTATAGAAGGCGGCTACAGAACGTTTGTTAGGGCTTTGGTGAGCAGTGGAGGAGACCAGGAAACGGAACGAGCGCGTCTGAGTTTTCCAATTAATTTTTAAACAAAATCGCGGCAGATCTTCGCAAGGCGGCGTCGCGGAGGAGAAGGCGAACAAAATCGAATGAACACAGACGCGCTCGATTTTGTTCCGATTTTTAAACAAAATCGCGGAGGAGAACGGTTGCGTGAAAATCAGTTCGCCAACGGGGAGGAAGAGATGCGAACGGGGGAGCTATTATACATTAGTTGATAATTAGTGTGTTAATTAATAATTAACTACCCTTATTAATTAGTAATCAAGTGCATTGCTTAGTAATTAATTATGCTAATATTGGACAATATGTTAATTAATGATTAATTATGCCCATTAGTTAATTAATAAATAATAGTTATATTAATTAGTAATTATATATTAGATAATATTTAATTATGTTGATTATTTATTAATTATTATTATATACTATATAATTATTATTATGTATATCAATTAATAGTTAATACCTTTATTAATAAATAAATGTGTTATCACTTAATGCATTAATTAGTTCCTTAATAAATGAATAGTTGTAAAATACTATTTATTACATAGTTAATAAATTTTTTAAACTGGGAATTAATTAATTACTTTAATTTATAATGTTAATTAATTATGTTTTTATGTTTATAAAAATTAATTATACTAATACTCATTAATTAATATATGAGGAAACTTGATTATGCTAATTAATTATACAAATTAATAGTTAAACTAGTTTTTATGATAAATTATGCTAAGATAAGATGTAATATTCGATTTAAGCTGAAAAAGCTAAACAAAAGTGAGTTTTTAAACTAAGCCAAGTACGAATTAATATGCCTGGATCAATTTGTATGCACTGCAGCAATACTATTTTGAGTTCAGTTGGATTGATTTTGGGTTAGCTAGAAACTCAATTTTTTATGCTTGACTTTAGATAATTTTTATTTCTATTTGAGTTAGAGCCTAGTGAAATTCAGTATTTTCAATTTGGATCAAGTTTGACTCACTTGAACTTGACATAAAGCCACCAATAACTTTTTATTTCACAGCATTTTATTGATTCATTTTTCATGTAAAATTTTATTTATTTATTTTTTTCTTTCTAGTTTAATTGAATTATATCATTTCTATTGTTGTTCATGCTGATTCCTATGAATTCTTCTTTTTTTCTCTTTTGGAAGCATGTTTCATGTTTATTCTTTTGTTTCAATATTTCATTAAAGGCACTCGTTATGTTATTAATAACCTGTCTTTTTCTATGCATCAAATGTTGTTTTGTATCTCTTTTTGTTCATCTGACTTGCACTAATGATTATGTGAAAATCATTTCATTTTCATGACCTTGTTGTTAGCATTTTCTTTTATTTTCTCTTTAGGGTTCTTTTGTAAGTGCTAGAGAGTAAACCTACTTTTTAAAAATTTAATATACTTAATGATTCATATGCTTCTAGTTTAGTTTTTTTTCAGGTTTTGTACACCTATGGTGTAACAACCTTAGGTTATTACCCAGTTTAATCTAAGCTCATCTATGCATCAATTTTCATTCCATTGTATTCATGGTATCATTAGAACCTAATCTTAAAAATTTGAGATCAATTAGATCTCTCTTGAATTAAATGAATATTTTATCAATTTAGATACTCCGAATATTAGAAAAAATATTTTGATCTCATAATAAAATTCTGATTGTATATTTGAATTTCTCACCCCTAAGTTAGCTTGGGGTGAAATTTTGGAAATTTTTAAAATTTATTTGGACCATAATTCAATTTAAAATAAAATGGTATAACTGCATTCTAGGGTTTCCAATAATTTTAAATTGCATTTATACCCATTAAATCGATTAACGATCCACTGTGCGGACAGCGGACGATCTGCTGTGGAGCTCGGGTCGCGTGACAGTGTTGCCCCCGCTAATCTCACCATCGTGTCTTTTAATCATACGGCTAGGATTTAATCCCGCGGGATCGCGGACCGTTGTTGGATCTAATTGTCGGATCCCACGTCCTGTATCACTCCGGATATGGTCGTTATGATTCAAAGCATCATAACTGTTTCGTGGCTTTGATCGATAGATCAGATGACCCACAGTGCACCCACACTGTGGATCTTCATCTACCTCTCGCCCTGCGCCCGATAGAGAAGATCCTGAGGATCCCCAATAGCTGGGCATGTCCCCCACTCCTCCTTCCAACTCAGCATGGCTGTTAGTCAAGTTCACAAATCGGTTGAGCTCCTTAGATGGGCCCCTAGGCCCATTAGTCCTTTATGGGAAACTCTGAGAGCTCTCGATGACCCGAGCTCTCGGGACACCTCCAACCCGATTCCTTCCTTCTAGAATGATCCAAAGTCCATGCTGATGCTATAAATAGCCTCACATTCTTCATTGACCTCCTTTGTTGCTTAATTGAACTCGAATTCAATTCATCCTCATTTTTGCCATTGCTGATTGGCTGAGATCTCCCAGGCTATCCATGTAGCAACCTAAGTTGTTACTTAGGTCAATTATAAATAATTCAAGTCCTAATTATAGTTTTAGTGCTTTAATTAAGTCATTAGGAACTCATCTAGTCCAAATCAGGAATCAAATGAATCAAATCTTAATTTTGAGAATTTCCAAAAACCCTAGAAATTAACCTATTTAATTTGACCTCAAATCAAGAATCTAACTTCGCCATTGCGTTCACCACCCCCAAATTAGCTAGGGGTGATGTTTTGGAGGCATTTGGAAGTCGTTGGATTTTTGTCAAATATTTTAATATTATTTAAATACCCTGAAAATTTGAATAATTAAATACTCGACAAATTAAAAATTCAATTACGCCATTGCGTTCCTCACCCCTCATTTAGCTAGGGGTGATTTATCGGAAATTTTCTGAATATATTTAATTGCTTAAATTTAATTAAGAAAATGAGTAAAATTATTTAAATAATAATTAAATATTTATCAGATTTGACGGTGCCGCTCAATATAAGCTAATGCCGTCCGTCCGTCTTCCTTGTTAGTATAGACGGTTAATCTTGACCGTCTGATCGAAAGATCAGACGATTTATGCGTTGTTTTCCTTGCGCGTCTACGAGGAGATAATGCGTGGCTCACGCGGCAGCACGCAGCACACCATCACTCTAGATGGTCATTTACTAGGCCTCCCGACCGCTTTAAGTAGTTTAAGACCTTAGGAACTTTCCTTTTCTCAGTTTGTGGTGCCCCGCTCCTTAAGTTCACAATCATTAGACTAAGGAACTTGGCAAATCCTTTACTTATCATTGGATTATGTAAGATTCACAATCCACTAATAAGGGAAGGACGTGCACAGAATAACTAAGAAGATCAGTCACTAAATAAGACACACATACAGAGTGCGGAGCAAAATGAAATAAATATTACATCTATCCACCATAAATCAAATAAGAAATAGTACTACAGCTCAGCAAATAATAAAGTGCAGAAAGGTAATCATAATCACAGTACATGTATTATTACAATATTTAAATGGATAGTTTAAAAGACTGAAAATAAATCTTTCATTCTCACATAGGCTAAAGGAAGACTAGGCAGCGTATGTCTCTTCTAGCTGATGCTCCTTCTCTAGAAATGGCTCCTCTTCTTCAGCACCTAGCTCCTCAAATTTATCTGAATATGACATTATCGGTTTCATAATGCCAGGGCCCCAACCAACAAAAGAAAATCTGGTTAGATAATTGTCTAAATATTATTAATATCACCATTTTTATACTTAGACACCACAAAAGTGAACTAAAAGTATGGGAGCAGTAAGCGTACAATGAACATGATAAGTTATAAATACAACATTTATAACTAAATAAAAAAGTGAGGCAAAAAGAACACCTCAACAAATTAAGCAAGGAATGGGCATATACATATATATAGTGCAGTAAGTATAAGTACTAAAAGTAAAGTCTAATCCTAAATATGTTGATGATCATATGACATATACTAATTAAAGGCAGAAATCTAAAAATGGTACATATGGTAAGTAGTAAAGTCTAGCATCTTATAAATACATATAAATGAGCAGGTAAGTAAAGAAACACAACTGACTAAAATATACATCAATAATATAGTACACAGTAAGCTAAAACTAAAATAGATATGTAAAGACTGTCATATCAAAAAATTGGCCAATCGGACCCAGTGAAATTCCCAAGCCTTTCTGGGCTAGGGCAGACAGAAATTCCCATAACCTTTCTAGGATAGGGCAGACAGAACAATAGCAAAACTGAGGAGGCGGTAAATATAAATACAAAATCTTTTAGTTATTTTATTTTTGTTTCTATGGACACGTCCAAAAATAGCTGAGGAGTCAAGCACGTCTGCAAGACTATACAAGTTCCAAGCTTAACACACACTCCTCAATGAGTAATGTTAAGCATCTTTATTACTCTTTACCCCTGCCCATTAGAGTAAATATGCACCCGAATCTACTAGAATATACTGAACCCAAAGGCAACTATTATCCTAATTATTCTAAGTTTTCATTTAATGCACCAAGATTTCTTATATGATATGCCCAATGAATTAAGCATAAAATATAAGAAATGCATAGCAAGAATAGATCAAGTAAGCAAGGGACTCTTCTAATATGATGACACTGTTGTTGTCTAATTAAACTATTATAATTATTCTAAATTACACAAGCTCAGGATCTCCAATTCTTACTATCGAGTGTAACTTAGAAGTACGGCCTCATAAGTTAAAAGGATTAGAGCTGACCAAGTTATAATCTAATTTAATCAAGTACGATTATAGGTTGAATCAATAAATCATAATGTTCTAATTTGATAAATTTAGATGTTCTATCTAAGATCTGATCATGATATACTAAACTATAGATTATATATTAAATAATATAAGATTAGGCTTAATCACATAATCCAAAAGGATAAGACATAAGATTTATATTTCAGTCTAGAAGTAATCTATTGATTAAGGCAAATTTTATTAAACAAATCAAACTTAATATTATGAATCTCATATCCTGAATCTAGGGTTAAAAGACAAAATTATCAAAATAATTTATAAAATCTAAAAACTAATAAAACTAATGATTCATTTATTGAAAACTCTCATTTTTCAATAAATGAAATATAACCTATAATTTAGTCATAGTCTTAGGAATAATCCTAATGTGAAGTGTTAAGTCATAAGAAAAGACTTTGATAAAGTTTAGGAAATTTATCATTTTGACCTAATAAGTGATTTTAACACTTAGAATGATGCTATTATAATTCTATTATTAATTTTAGTGACTTAGAAGATAATTTAAGGTTAAAGATACTTAACCTATATTTTGGGCAAAATGACTATTTTGCCCCTACTAAGGGTCCAAAAAGCAATTTTTTGATTTAGGGTTCCAAATTAAAATTTCTTACTGCCAAATGATTTCTTATTATCTAACATGAAAATAGAGAGTAAGTACACTCAATTTGGATAAGAAACAGGTCATATAGGTCCAAACTAAGATTTTTGACATAAGGAGCATTTTAGTAATTTCATTATATTGGAATCTAAATTTCTTATAAAGTTTACTATTGGTTACTGTTCAAGGATTTCATAGAGTCTAAGAACATTGTATTCTGAGGTCAAATGACTAAGTTATAGCTATTTCAATTTCTAAGAATGTTTCGGTAATTTTGTCGGTCAACGGGGGATAAAAACTGAACTTTTTTGTTTGAGGTCCAATTTTAGCAAACTCAGTTTTTATAGCTTCTCTATAATATGTTGTGTTTATTGACAGGGAGTAAATCTAAATTTGGATTTTAAATTGTCAAGTTATGGCCTAACTAGGGTTAGGGGTATTTTGATCGTTTCTAATTTTTTAGGTTACAGATCTTAAATATTATTTTAATTTATTTATGATACCAAAATTCTAAGCTAGTTAAACTTAGAATTTTTGAATTTGGAGTTGAATTGACCAAGTTATGATCAATTAAAGTCTAGGGGCATTTTTGTCATTTTCAAGGTAGGATCATAAATATTACTTTTTGAATTAAGCTCCAAATGAGAAAACTAATACTTCTATAGTATTGGAGCTATTCTCCTGAGTATTTTAAGACCCATATTGCTTATATTTAGATAACTAGGTTAAAAATTGTAAGGGTATATTTAGGTCCTAAAATATCACTATATTGTCTAGATACCTTATTAAAAATTTAATATTACCATTAAATTCCTCTCATTTTTTGATTAAAATGAGATATAATTTGAGTATGTTTGAATTTATGGTTTGCAAATTATGAGTGTTTGAAGTTCTATTAATTCTACAATTGATCTAATTAAAGTTTTAATCTATTATTTGATTACTAAATTTAAACCCTGCAGGCTTAATAGTTTCGATCAGACGGCGGGCCCCATAGGTCGAGTCAATGGCACGATCGAGACTGCGGTCCCACGGGCGCTAGCGGAGTTGACAGAAGCGGGGCCCGCATGACATGCGACACCTAGCGGCTAGAGGCAGGGTGTAACAACAAAGATTGTTACTTAGGTCAATTAAGACTAATTTGAGTCTTAATTGAGGTTCTAGTTCACTAATTAAGTAAATTAGAACTCATCTCTAAAACTTAGGTCAAATTAGAAGTCAACTGAATCAAATCAGAAATTCTGGAAAATTCCAAACCCTAGAAATTGACTTTTTATCTAGATCTCAGATTAAAAATCTGACTTTGACATTGCATTCAAAACATCCAAATTAGCTATGGGTGAAGTTTTGGAGGTATTTGAAAGTCGTTGGATTTTTGTCGAATATTTTAATAATATTTAAATATCTAAAAATTCAAATAAATAAATACTCATCGAAATGAAAATCCGAGTGCGCTATTGCGTCCTCACCCCTCAATTAGGTAGGGGTGATTTATTAGGAATTTTTTGGATGCATTTAGTTAAGTAACTTTAATTAATTAAATCAATACAAATTAATTTAAATAATAATATAATAAATAAGATAACGACGGCCGTTACTTAAGTAGTTAACGTCGTCCACTGTTTATGAATTACCGTTTGATTTAACGGCCCATCAATCCAACTGTCGGATCAGGCCCGATCCGACGGCTGTGAGCCATATCTCCCGATGGCTCACATATGTCGCTCGCAGAGCGCCCTAATGGCACGCGGCGATGAATCGTGGGGGTGCACGTGTCGATCCGAGCTCAATAGAGCCTCATCCACCGCTTCTAAGCTCAAATTAAATCCTTATCTAAGCATTTCTCAGCACGCTTTTGCACTTGGGAGGTATCGAAAGGAATTAGGGATCTAGCGCTGTCGCGACCTCTGACCTCCATCGAACGCCAGGTACTACTCCATCCCTCTATCCTATCAATTTAACCTTTAAGTTCAATTATTGCAATCATCTATCGAACGCTCGATCGCCATTTTTGCAAACCCTAAACCGCGAACGCTGAGGAAGACGAAGAGTCTTCCTCGAGCGCTCGAACCGGTCAATTTCGACCGGTTCAATTTTCCTCCAATCGTCCCGGTCCGGTTCGCGCGAAAGGGTACACGTGGTGCACGCATGTGAGTCGAGGGCCCGCCGGTGTTCCCTCCGCATTTCAGGGGATGACACGTGTCACCAAAAGAATGCGTCTGCCGCGGACGCATCCTGGCGGGGCCCACCTCTCAGCACTCCAACCAATCGCGCTCCGCCACGTGGCCTTTCTCTGCCATGTCCGTCAGCTGGGCCCCACCTACAGAGATAAAAAGCTAATTTAAATATATTAAACGAATTAAAATTTTATTAACTAAAATTATGTTTATTTAAATTAGTTGTAATTTAATTAATAAACTATAAAACTTTAAATAATCATATCTTAATATTTATAAGTCCAAAATATACAAAATTATATATCATTGAATTAGAAAATTATAAGGAACATTTTGGTCCTGTCAAATCTCAGGTTGGTTGAGTATTTAGCATAGTGATATTTAGGGGTGTTAATTAAATTTAAATAATATTACAAAACTTTAAATGATCATAACTTTGCAAATAATAATCCAAACCTATTGAATATGGGTTTTAAAATACTCATAAAATCCTAAGAAACATTCTAGTAGTATTAATTTTGTTGTTTGGATTAGTATTTGACTAATCACATTTAGGACCTAACCCTAATTATCCTAATTAGACCTAAAACTTCAATTGACCATAACTTGGTCAATTGAGCTCCAAATTGGATGATCCAAATATCAATTTAGATCAAAAAAACCTAATTAACAGTAATCTGTAAAAATATTTAGGATCCAACGGTTAGATTTGCTAATTACCCCTAATTATTCTAAATTTTGATTAGTAAATATTAGCAAATCTAGTAATCCAAATTGAGTGATTTAAGTTTTAGAGGACTCATAGAGTCATTTAAAATCTATCTGTAAGGTTGGATTAGTGTTTGAGTGATTAATTTCACTGATCACTCACTAATCACCCTAAACCTAATTAGGTCATAACTTAGTCAAATTAGATTCAAATTGAGCATGCCACATGTCATTATAATCAGTGGACTATTTGTAAACCATAGCCACTAATTTTACTCAATTTGGACACTAATTGACAAAGTTAGGATTTTGACCCTTAATTAAGGATCCCTTAATTACCCTTTTAACCCTAGATCTTATATTGGCCATAACTTGGCCAATACTTATCAGAATTTAGCAAATTTAGATTCTATGGAAAGCTTAGGAAATAAGTAATAGTAAACTGAAAGAAAATTTAGATTTCATTTAGTCAAATTAGTAAATTGCCCCTATGAGTCAAATTTACTAATTTGACCTCATAAGGCTTATTAATCACCCAAATTTAGTGTAGTTACTGTCTAATCTTACATTAGATAGTAAGAAACTTATTCCAATAGAAAATTTTAGATTTATAACCCTAGATCAAAATTTGATCTTTTGAACCCTTAAGAAGGGGCAAAATAGTAATTTTGCCCAAATTTAGGGTTTGACTCTTTAAAGCCCTAAAATCACATTCTACGCATTACAAACAGTAAATAAAGTAATTAGGATATAAATTAGATAAATTCAATCGTTGATTTGATTATTGAACAAGTTTTTATTTTAAAATCCTTAAAGAAATTCCTAAGTAAAAGTTGAGTGCTTTCCTTCCTTAAATCATTCTTAGAACTTTCTTATAGGTCTTATAACACTAGTTAGGATGTGTGTCATGAAAGATACTCTTAGTAATTAAGAGCTTTAATTCCTAGGATTAGAAATATATCTTAAGTCATCTGTTGAGTAAATTGAGCTACTCAATAGATGAAACCTTGAGTTTACTAGTTTATATATTTTTCTTAGTTTATTTAATGATTATTTAATCTTTAGACTTTAGAACTAAGAATAGAGATATATCCTAATGAGTTGATTAATTATTAGGATTTGCCTTAACTTAATTAGTGAGATTTGGGTTCTAAACCTTAGACCTTTAGATATACCTTTGGATTAGTGGTTAGACCCTATCATTTGGAGTATAATTCTTAATCCTTTCATCTTGATTTGGCTAATCAAGATAGCTTGGCATGGTTTAAATTATCAAATTAGGTCGATAATTTGTTTATTTAAATCAAGTAGTCGTATTTTGATTATATATAGTTAGGACTTAGCCAGTCCTAATTATCTTCAACTTATAGGTACGTGATTATAAGTTACAGACTGTGTAAGAATTGATGATTCTGAAACTTATGTAACTTAGAGTAGATAGAATGAATAAATTAGACAATAATGGGTATCACCTGTGTCATAGTCGTGTCTTTTGCTCACTTTGATTTGATGCTTCGCATACCTTGTAATTGAGCTTTATACTTTGAACATATATTATGTACATAGGATATTTGATGAAGTATCTTGTGTCAACTTTGAACCTGCATAAATATCATTTTCATTTCATTATTGTTTTGTGACTTAATTAGTCTGCCTTTTCAGTTGGTTCGGCCTAGTAGTGGAAAGACTAGTTTGTTGGTAAAGTTACCTAGTGTTTCACTTACTAGTTTGTCAGAGAGAGATAATAGTTTTGATTCAACCTAGTAGAATGAAAACTAGTTTGTAGGTGAAGCCACCTAGCATTTCATTTACTAGCTGTTGAATAAAGAGAATATATTGAATTTATTGTGATTTGAGGAGTCAGTTGTTCTGATATGACAGTACTAATTTTAGGTATACATCTACTTTTATCCTTCTGCCTTAGCCCATCAGGCTAAGAGAGTTGATATCATCTTTTAGTTTGGTTGGCTTAAGTAGCCAGTATAGTTTCAGTTTACTACTTTTAATTTACTTTCCTGCATGTATGCACTACTTTACTTCTAGTCATTACTGCATTCTCTAGCCTTGTTTATTTATAGGGTGCTAGATTTACTTATTGTTATTTATATAGGATGCTAGTCTTGTTCACATGTTTTCTTACTTTATGTTGATTATCATATAATTGTATTGATCATAAGCATATTTAGGATGTATTTTATTATAGTCACTTATTTTATACTCACTTGACCTTGTTGCAGTTGCTTGGAGGAGGTATGTACTTACTTCATAGTTGTTTAAGTTATAAACTATTTATTTATAACTTTATCCTGTTCTTTTCTTACACGTTCTGCTCCTATTATGCTTTTGTACTTAGTTGTTTGTGGTGATATTTAATTAACATAATCAATTGATTACCCTAAAATGTACTTAGACAATAGTCTAACTAAGATTTTTTTTTTGTTGGTTGGGGCCCTATCATTATGAAACCAATAATGATAGGTTCTGAGTTTCTTGGAGCAATAGATCCAGTGGAGGGCTTACCTTTGGAAGAGGAGTCTGTACTAGAAGATTTGGAGAGTTAGCTCTCTTTCTGCATTTTGTGAGGATGAGTGTTTTACTTTTTATCTCTTTTAAAATATTTAAAGTTTGTAATAATACAGGTTATCTTTACTTTACTGTTTTACTTACTCTGAGTAAGATGCTTAGTTCCTTTTATATTGTGATGAATGGATATTATATTTTTTTTATGCTTCCGCACTCTGTTTACTTGTATTTACATTTAGTGATAAATTCAATTGAAGAAATGGCAAAGTTCTCAGTTAGGTTGGATTAGAATATGTGTCTAATTTAATTCTAGGTGGGAACCTTATCATTAAGATGACCCATCCACCGTAATCATGTTAACTTAAGAGTTAACAGGACCACGGTGGGGCAGGGTCGTCATACAGGGCTGCAGTGGGGGCTCCCTGACGTCATCGGATCGGACCGCTGGACACGTGGCAGAGCAAGATTAGATGGAAGCTAGCAGGCAGGCCCACCAGGGACACCCGACAGCCAGGCAGTGGCCACAACAATTGTAGGTAGGGCCCACCCGGGCTGACACAGGCGGGCTGCGGGACCCGCGCTTGCAGTCGAGATAACAGGCGGCCCAAGCTTCCACGACACGATGCGTGTCGGTCCGACATGCACGGGTCGGGCAGAGCCGGACCCTGCCTGGACCCGAAACCCACTCTAGACGCGAAACGACGGGGGAAGGGGGGGTCTTCGCATATGACACCGATTCTACCAGACCTCCAGTCGTCGAGGAAAGCCGGACCGCATATCAACGGAAGGGTATCGGGGAGACCTTCCAAATGGCATGCGAGTCGACATCGGAGGTCGATCCGGTGGCCCGCAGGGTCAAACCCTACTAGCAGAGCACGGACGAGGGCGAGCAAGTTTGACGGCATTGAGGAGTAGGTCGAAGACTTCTAGCCCGATCGAACTCGTTTGACTAGAAAATTGCCAATCTATCGTGCGAAATTGAAAATCGAACAATAATATTATGAATTGAATGAAAGGGGGGAGTGCGGGAGCGGTGTACCTGGTCGAATGGTTGGGTATCAGAGGTACTTTCGAGCTCCCGGAGTTACACAGAACCTCTTAAAGGAGACCTAAAAGGATCGACGGCGGACTGGACGAGGCTGGTGGGAGTGGGTAGGGCAGCAGCAGTGGTGATGGCGCAGCGCGCGACGCGTGGAGGGTGGGTGGAGTCGTCAAGGACGACAACTCCCAGCCGCTGGATCGATCGGATCCAATGGTCAATGGCATCGTCGTGTCAAACGACACCGTTCATGTAAGCGGACGACACGGTAACGGTGCAGTTAGATTTAAATAATAACTAAATATTATTATTATTATTATTATTATTATTTTATTTTTTTAATTCGAAAAAATGCCAAAAATTCACCCCTAGCCAATTGAGGGGTGAAGAACGCAACGACGATGTAGGATTTTTGATCCGATGAGTATTTTAATTTCCCATTTTTTGGCGTATTTAAATATTATTAAATTATTCATCAAAATTTTAACGACTTCCGATTGACACGAAAACATCACTCCTAGCTAATTTGGGGGTAATGAGCGTAATGACAAAGTTCGTTTTTTGATTTGAGGTCAATTTAGACATGTCATTTTTTTTGGGTTTCTAAATTTTCTCAAAAATCAAGATTGATCCATTTGACTCCTAATTTAGGCTAAGTCTTAGTGGATGACTCCTAATGACTTGATTATCACTTATGATCAATATTATGACTAAGATTAGTCCCAATTGACTAGAATAATAACTTGAGCTATTACAGGCTCCCATACTTAAAAATGATGTCATCCTCAACATCACTCAACTGGAAGAACAAAGTAAAGTCGAGAAAGATAAAAAAGTGCCAGGGTTCACCATTTAGAACCCTAAACATACGGTTTAAGATTGGACCTTGATAATCCTACTTCTCAATCAAGGTTTAAAGAATGCTAACTAACTAAGTCGTTATTATCACTTAGTATAGATAGCAGTGAGAGGAGAGAAAGGTTAACATCCAACCAAGTTGTATGCAACCTCCAAAAATTAAGGACTAAATACAAAGTCATAATATATGACTCATCACTATGGAATAGGACTATCACTTAGCAGGTTATATCATATATTGAGCATAAGATAATTTAAGGATCAAGGATCCTTACGGTTCTATACTTAAGTGACATTCAATACTTAAGAGCTTAGGCAAAAGTAGCTAAGTCATTACAAGACTTACCCAGAATTAAGGAATGATAGGATTCTATTTCAATGAATTAAAACCCAAGGAATTGGCATCAAGGAACTAGAGTTTCTTGACTACTTATCCTAGTAAGAGTTAGGTTGAATAACTAGCTAAATGACCACTTATTAGACTAAGTCTAATAAGGAAGCCCATAAATTTTCTATAAATTTAACTTAGGAAACAGGGTTGAGATGAACTAATCATATGAATAAGTCCATACTTGATTTGAACTAAATAAGTGGCATTCACCTCTTACTATGGGTTTTATTAAAGCAAATAGAATCAATATCCAATTAGGATACTTAGCCTTAAGATTAAGAAGAATTTAGGATATTTAAGTCACATATGATGACTTAACACTAAAGGTCCAAGAGTTTATCTGAAGGCCATTAACACAAGTCATGAACCATGGCTTGGCTAAGGCAAGGAGCTCACTCATCCATAAGGATTAGTGCAAGAAAGCTTAACAGGTACCTTTGTTACAACCATAAGTCATAATCTATGACTTAGGTTTAAGGCTCTAGAACAAATGCTACTATTCAAGTCACACATGTGGCTTAGATCATTAAGGACTTAAAGGTTAAACTTAACATGGTATGAAGGAGAGCTCATTCCAAGAGAATGTATCAAAATATGCTCGAGTCACATTATGACCTAAGCTTTTATTGAGGGTTAGACTTAAGTTGCTTGGGAGGGAGAATTTCTTATCCCATGGGGGTAAGATCTTTTGCATCCCAAATACTACAATTAAGTGACACTTCTCACATAAGGAAGACTAAGGAAAGGAGAAGTACCATCTCATTGAAATGAACTATGAAGGATATAATGTTATCTCATTAAGTCACCATAAATGACTCAATTAAGAAGGGTTCATAAGGATATCTAATCCTAAAATTAGAATTCAATCGGTCAACAACTAAAATGGAGGTTAGCTTTTCAAAGAACAAAGGTTCTTTGATTTAGGAGAGTTCTATAGATAAGGCTAGCTAAAATACTATCATCAGGCTAGGTCTAATGAAGCAGATTTTACTATACTTATGAGTTTACAATATAGGTTAAAATAATCTAGTCATAAAGTAAACTCACACTAGGAAGGGCTAGGATAGTCCAACCATAAGGTCAATCAAAGCTAATGCTCCTATTATTGGCAAGGTAATCAACCTTACTAAGGGGGAATAATGCTAAGTTAGAGAGAGTGATTGAAAACTTAGAAATTAATCTCAAAGAAGAGGGGAGTCCAATACATCGAGTCACAAAATATGATTCGATATTGAAAGGATGATTGGATTCACAATGAATTAAGATGATGAGTTTCTCATCCAGTTAAGATGACGTAATAAAATGTAATTTATAAGGCTACTTGTAATAACTCAGGTTATTACCATAGTCAATTAGGACTAATCTTAGTCTTAATCTTGATCCTTAGTATTAATCAAGTCATTAGGAGTCAACCTCTAAGACCCAGTTCAAATCAGGAGTCAAATAGATCGAACCCTGATTTCTGGAAAATCCAAAAACCCTAAAAAATTTGACATGTCTAAAATGACCTCAGATCGAAAAATAGACTTCGCCATTGCCCTTATTACCTCCAAATTAGATAGGGGTGATGTTTTCGTGTCAATTGAAAGTTGTCAAAATTTTGATGAATATTTAAATAATATTTAAATACTCCGGAAATTGTGAAATTAAAATACTCGTTGAATCAAAAATTCGAGCTCGTTGTTGCATTCCTCACCCCTCAATTAGCTAGGGATGAATATTTGGGAACTTTTGGAAAATTAATTATTAAATTTAATATTAGGATTTATTTAAAATTTTTTTTGAATTATTTAAATTATTTCATATTAAAATTATTTAATCTTCCAACGGCGCCGTCAGATTAGCTGCCACCGTCTGGCCTTTTCCGTTTCTGCCTAACGATGCACCTGAGCCGTCTTATCATTCGATCAGACGGCAAAGGCTTACGCCTCTGTCGCTTGCCCTCACGTGCGCGACGCGTGTTGCGTGCCGCCTCTTCCCCCCAATCGGCTGCTGCTGACACCGCAGCGGCTTCGCAAGCTCCGTCGGACCCCCGCTTAACCCCTCGGGGTCACGCACCCATCGGTCGCAAGCGGAGCCGATAGAAGCGGGGCCCGCATGACACGCAACACCCAATGGCTGGAGGCAGGGATGCAGCGGGGGCTCCCTGATGTCATCGGATCGGACCGCGGATCCCAATACCGCACTTCAACGCTCGCGCATGGCCCATTTGTGCGAACACGGGTCGGGTTCGACCCGACCCGACCCGGGGTGTCGACACCCTCGCTCGACAGCACCCGAGACCCCTCGTCTAGAGCACGAGATCCCGCGCTACGCCGGTGGTGCCGTGGCTAGACCCGCATGCCACTGGAATGGGCTCCTTGTGGCCTTCACGATAGTGGTCAGATCTGGAGGTGGGGTGCATGGAGACGAGAGCTAAGGCTAAACCTAGTTCTTAGGGTTCGAGACCGAGAGGGGAATGGGCGGCGAGGCTGTAGGTCATCGTTGAACGATCATCAAATTGACGATCGATACTACGACTTAGGGCTCCAAATAATTGCTAGATACATTGCAATGCATGAAATGTGTAATGAATTTTCAAATGAGCAAGAATCGAGTGAGGTAAGCGAGGAGTGGGGTACCTGATCATCGGCTAGGGTTCACTAGGGGGATCAGCCGGCAGCTCTAGCGTTCGATCCAATCTTTCCTAGTTCGAGGATTGTGGACGCTCATAGGCTTAAGTCTGGGCTATGGTGGAGATTACGATGCCATGCTGTGGCGGCGATTGGCCGACCAGGCGGCACGCGATGCGTGTCTGCACAAGGGAGGAGGACTTCGAGGACGATGGATCAGGGTCGTTCGATCGAACGACCCGATCAAACGGTGGATGATGTACTGTTTGAATTTGCAATGGATCCTACCCGAAAGGGTATGCGAATCCGACCCATTATGGTATGCGGATCCGATCCGTTAGTCCTAAACAGCGGGTCCTACCCGCCAATTAATAAATAATATAATAAATTAATATATAATTTCTTAAATTAAAAGTAACTAAATACATGGTTTCCAGAAAAAAAATTCCAAATATTCACCCCTAGCTAATTGAGGGGTGAGGAATGCAATGGAGAGGTTGGATTTTCGATCCGACGAGTATTTTAAATTTCTTATTTTCCAGATATTTAAATATTATTAAAATATTTGTCAATTTTTGACGACTTCCGATTGACACGAAAACATCACCCCTAGTTAAATTGGAGGCAATGAGCGCAATGACGAAGTCCATTTTTCGATTTGAGGTCTATTTAGATATGTCAAATTTTAGGGTTTCTTAGATTTTCTAAAAATCAAGATTTGATCTATTTGACCCCTGATTTGGATTAGGTCTTAGTGGATGACTCATAATGACTTGATTAACACTTAGGATCAAGATTAAGATTGAGGTTAGTTCTAATTAACTAAGATAATAATTTGGGTTATTGCAGAATTTTTTTAACCACTTTCGATTGACACGAAAATATCACCCATAGCAAAATTGAGGGCAATGAGCGCAATGACGAAGTCCATTATTCGGTTTGAGGTTTATTTGGACAGGTCAAATTTTAGGTTTTTTGGATTTTCTAAAAATCAAGATTTGATCTATTTGGCTCCTGATTTGGACTAAGTCTTAGTAGATGACTCATAATGATTTGATTAATACTTATGATCAAGATTAGGACTGAGATTAGTCCTAATTTACTAAGATAACAACTTGAGTTGTTACAGAATTTTTTTGACGACTTCAGATTAATACGAAAACATTACCCTTAGCTAAATTGGGGGCAATGAGCGCAATGGCGAAGTCCATTTTTTGATTTGAGGTCTATTTAGACAGGTCAAATTTCAGGGTTTCTGGATTTTCTAAAAATCAGGGTTTGATCCATTTGACTCTTGATTTGGACTAGGTTTTAGTGGATGACTTCTAATAACTTGATTAACATTTAAGATCAAGATTATGGCTGGATTAGTCCTAATTAATTAAAGTAACAACTTGGGTTATTACAAACTCCCCCACTTAAAAATAATATCATCATCGACATCACTCTAGTGGAAGAACAAAGCAGAAATGAAAGAAAAATGCCAGGGTTCACCATTTGGTATCAATTATGGTGACCCGCTCCTTAAGTCCACAATCATTAGACTAAGGAGAGGAGCATCACTCCAGCAAATCTCTCACTTTTTATTGAATTAGTTAAGATCCACAATCCATTAATAAGGGAAGGACATGCACAGAATAACTAAGAAGATTTGTCACTAAATATGACATACATACAGAGTGCAGAAGCTAAATGAAATAAATATTACATCTATCCACCATACATCAAGTGAGAAACAACATATAGCTCAACAAATAATAAAGTGCAAAAAAGTAATCATAGTCACAGTACCTATATTATTACAACATTTAAATGAATAGTTTAAAAGACTGAATAAAATCTCTCATCCTCACAGAAGGTTAAAAAGAATCTAGGCAGCATTTGCCTCTCCTAGCTGATGCTTCTCCTCAAGAAATTGTTCTTCTTCTTCAATACCTAGCTCCTCAAACTTATCTGAATTTGAAATTATCGATTTCATAATACTAGGGCCTCAGCCAATAAAAGAAAAATCTTGTTAGATAATTATCTAAGTATATTTTAGGCTGAATATTTTAAATAAATAATTAATGTCACCATTTAAACTTAAATGCAATAAAAAGTGAACTAAAAGCATAGGTATAGTAAGCATACAAGGAACATGATAAGTTATAAATACAATATTTATAATTAAATAGAAAGTGAGGCAAAAGCACACTTCAACAAACTAAGCAAGAAATAGGCATATATATATATATATATTCTAAAAAAAGAATCATAGTGTAGTTCAATAAAGTACCTCAGAAAAGAATTTGAGACGATAACGATGCCAGCAAAAACAAAAAATAGAAATCCTATTTAAATAGCCGAATCAATGGCCATAGACGACATAAGACCAACCGATAGGTAATAATGACTTAAAACCTTTCAGAACTGCAGCCACTGAACCCACATCGCAGAATGTCAAATGACTATCAATCAAGAGAAACCAATGATTGGATGTCAGAAAAAAATCCCTACAAAAAGCATTCTCCCAAGAAGCACTACGGTTGCTGAACAGCCATCCAGCAGTGCATTCCAGAAAAGGACCCTAATCTGGGAGATAATCTGAGGAACCGAAATTGCTTGCCAGCAAAAATTAAGTTTGCAAAATCCACCAGATCTTAAGCTGCCTAAAAGGCCCCCACTTTTCCAGCAAAAAAATAAAACCTTATTATCCTTCACAATATCCAACAAGCAATTGAAAGTTTCCCTGTTGCCAATTAGAAATAGATTATTCAAAATGCTCACTCTCATCACAAAAGTTTTAATAAACAACCAGGGAATCAACCAGATTTTGATCCCACCAAAACTAGCAAACCATGAACTGAGATTAAGGAACCATCCAGATTGATCAAACCAATCCACTCTAAAATGCCAAACAACACCAGGTTTAAGCCTAGATAAATGACAATAAATTGAAGATCGACCTCCCCTAACCTTACAGATGGTCCCTCTAGTCTCTAAATCAGAAAAATGAACATTTTTGTGGTCAAAGAACCTTGTGAAAACATCATTGGATGCAATTTTATTAGAAGAAATAGCAAGCTGCATGTATTTTCTAATATAAAACATGGACTTAAGAACAGACATGCAAAAGTTTTTCCATCTAAACTGATTTCTGATTTGCCAAATCTGCCAACAAATATGACCAACCAGAGTAAAGTAAAAGGGGTCAGCCTTACTTGAATAAACCAGTAAATTAGCAACATTAGCCATGTTCAAAATTTCCTTCAACTTCAAAAGATGATTAAAACCCTTCCAAACACTTTCTGCATAATGACAGTCTAGAAAAAGATGAGACATTGTTTCTTCCGATTGACAATGAGCACATTTAGAGGCAAGAGAAACTCCTCTCCTTTTCAGAATGTCATCAATTGAAAGAAATTTTTTTAGCATTCTCCAAGTAAAAAAGGAAAGAGCATTAGTGGGCATTTTAAACTAATTGCACGAAGTACTAAGCACGATATAATCAAGAATCTTTCTTGTCCATCTCACACAAGGTTTGACATTTCCTCTAATAATAATCTGCATTTTATCCCTAACATAGGGGTTGATGACCAGGGATTCACAAATGATGTTAATCCACTCTTCATTTAAACCTACCCTCTCTAATTTGTCAGAATCCTAATTACCTTCCGACCAAGTTTGACATTTCCTTCTCACAGAAGGTTTGACATTTCCTCTAATAATAATCTGCATTTTATCCCTAACATAGGGGTTGATGACCAGTGATTCACAAATGATGTTAATCCACTCTTCATTTAAACCTACCCTCGCTAATTTGTCAGAATCCCAATTACCTTTCGACCAGAAATCAGCCACACGAGCTTTTGCAAAACCTCTGACAGGGAATCGAGAACATAAAGGACCATCACCGATCCATTTATCAAACCAGAAGGAGATTGACCCCTCTCCCAATTTCTAGAAAACATAATCTTCAGCAACCATCTTAATCCTTAGGAGATTCTTACAAAAATTTTGCCCAAAGCCCATCATCCTTTCTCAACCTCCACCAGTCTTTAATACAAAAAGAGAAGCAGTTAACTTAAACAGAAAGAAGCCCAGTCCACCAAAAATTTTGGGACACGCCACTTCCAACCAAGAAGACCATCGCACAGCTCTTCTTGAACCATAATCTCCCTAGAGGAAATCATTGCAAAGCTTATTAGCAGCATTAATGAATCTGTAAGGAGGCTTGAACACAGCAAGAAAGTGATTCGGAATTGAGTTAATGGCTGACTACAACAACACAATGTGACCTCCAAACGTTAAGCATTTGGAAGCTCAACCATTGATCTTAGAGGACATAGAGTCCAGAAGAGGTTGGAAATGGGACCAAGTCGCCTTGCCTTTTTAAAGAGAAAGGCTAAGGTAAAGGATCGGAATATGAGCCCTGGATAACCCAGAGAGACATAAGATCTCAGTTTTTCTGCTACTTGCCAAATGTTTTCCAAAAACCATACTCGACTTGCTCACATTGACCTTCATCCCAGAAACCATTTTCATATGATCCAATATGTTTAGAATAGTGGAAAAGGCTTTTACAGTAGCTCTGCAAAAGATGATTGTATCATCTACAAAAGCTAAAAGGGGAATGATAGACTTACCCGAGTTATGAAAGCTTATTCCTTTCAGAACTGAGAATTGGAATGAGAGTAGTCTTAAAAAATAGTCATTCACAATAATGAATAGGAAAGGAGATAGTGGATCCCCTTGCCTAATACTCCGGAAGATTTAAAGAAGCCAATGCTATCACCATTCAAAAGAATCGGGAACCACACATTAGAGATGGATTTATAAATGAATTCAGTAAAAGCTTCCAAAAAGCCAAACTTTCTAAGGATGGAAAGAAGGAATCTCCACTCAATTCTATCATAAGCTTTCATAATATCCAATTTAATTAGAGCATTCCCCCCAAAACAGGCTTTATCAATGTCATGGACGAGCTCCTTTGCAAGAAGGAAATCATCCGAAAGAAGCCTTCCTTTAATAAAAGCATTTTGGTTAGGGGAAATGATCTTTGGAAGAATGGAGCACAATCTCTTAGCCAAAATTTTAATACATATTTTATTAAAAACATTGCACAGGCTGATTGGTCTAAAGTCCGACCAAGACTTGGGAGAAGACATTTTGGGAATCAGAGCAATGGCTGTAGAGGTGACAAATTTAGGAATATCATTAGAAATAAAGAAATCTACCACAGCCTCCGCAACATCCTTATTAATGATTTCCCAACAGTATTTAAAAAAGAGAGGAGAAAACCCATCCGGACTTGTGGCAGAATCCTCATTCATGGACTTAATAACATCCTTAATTTCCTTAACCGAGGGAGAGGAAATAAGCTTTGCATTCTCTTTCTCAGAAACCTTAGGAAATTGAATGTCATTACATAAAGAGTTGAGGTCACAACCTGTAACAACTCGAGTTGTTACCCTGGTTAATTAGGACTAACCTTAAGTCTTAAACACAATTATAAGTGCTAATTAGGTCAAGCGGAGACAACATTTAAGACCTAGTCCAAATCAGGAGTCAAACGGATCGAATCCCGATTTCTGGAAATCCAAAAATCCTAGAATTTGACCTATTTAAATTAATCTCCGATCAAAAAATGGACACCGCCATTGCGTTCCTTGACCCCAAATTAGCTTGGGGTGAAGTTTTCGTGTAAATCGGAAGTCGTCGAAATTTCGACGAATATTTTAATAATAAAAATATTTCGAAAATCGAGGTATCAAAATACTTGTCGGATCGAAAATCCAACTATGCCATTGAATTCCTTGATCCCAAATTAGCTAAGAAAAATATGTTCAAAATTTTTTGAAAAAAAAAAAAATATTTTAATACTTAACGGCATGCCGTTAAGTATTAACGTTACCGTCAACTGTAGCTAACGGCGCCGTTAGATCGGACGGCGCCATCGCAGCCGTTGGATCTGGATCCAACAGCTACGGGACCGTCTCCCTCGGCCCCGTCGCCTGCTCGTGACACGCGGCGCCCCGCCGCGAATCCCGGCCAATCCGGCCCCTCCCAGGCCTTGGCGAGGTCGCTGACAGATCTATAAGACCTCGGCCGACCTCTGGGCTCCGGGTTTGCGAAAATCGGAGCCCAGATCGAGCCGGAATCGAGCCCCGATGCCAGCCCACCGTCCGCCCGATCCTAAATACCGCCGACCCGCACTTCAGGTACCCCGATCTCCCCCGATTTCCGTTCGATTATTGCAATAATTGTAGGATAGGTAGATGAACTTGTCCTCTTCCCATCCACCGGTTCCGATCAGGCTCATACCCACCCGATTGGGAGCACCGAGGCCCGATTTGCGTCTGGGTTCGGCGGAGCCAAACCCTAGAAGACGAAGCGTCGCGGCCTCGGGTCGGGCCGAGTCGACCCGAGCCCGACCCGTCTGGGTCGGGTCCGCGTAAGCCGCAGGTGGGGCCCACTACGCCACGTGTCACGTGGGGCCCACACGTCGAGCCCGTGACCCTTCGGCTTCGGCCGTTGGGCCCGCCAGGCTACGTGGCATCCCCTGGGCACGCCACGTGGCATGTGGGGGGGGGCCCATAGCCCGAGCCCGCGCAGCTGTTCGACTCCCTAGTGGGGCCCACAGCATCACGTGGCAGCCTCTGGGACCGCTACGTGGCAAGTGAGACCCACTGTCCGGTCAACCGCGGGGCCCGCAGTGCCACGTGGCAGCCTCTGGCAGTGCCACGTGTCAGGTGGGGCCCACTGCCCAGTCACTCGAGCTGAGTCAGCCCCTATGTGGCCCACAGTGCCACGTGGTAGCCTCTGGCAGTGCCACGTGTCTAGTGGGCCCACTGTCTGTTAATTTAATTACTGTTTAGCCTTAATTAATTACAGTTAGTGGTTGATTAAAATATGATTAGTACTAATTACTTTTGAACAGTTATCTTAATTTATTAAGAATAATTAGAGATTAATTAAGGTTAATTAGAGGTTAATTAAACCCTAAATAATAATTAAGATAATTAATTATTAATGAATAGTAAAGTATAATTAAATATTCTAATTAGATATTAACAGGTAATTAAAACTAATTAAATAGTGATTATCACTAATTACTTTGCTACAGTAAAATATTATTTAAATAATAGATTAATTAATTAATAATTAAGCCTAATTAATCACAGATTATTTAAGGATTAATAATTTCAGAAATTTTATATAAAAACTTTAGGAATGAATAGTAAAATAATATAATTTGAATAAATGAATAGTAAAATAATTCAAATTGTATTTTTGAATAATAAATCTTAAAAGTTTAATAACTTTTTGTAGGATGATCCAAACATAGCCAATATAGGTCTTAAAATACTCAGAAAAATATAAGGATTCAAATAACTTAATGTAAAAAGTTATTTCGAGGTACGTATAATGAGATAGCATTTTAGGACCTCTTTAGAGCCTCATAACTTTTTACATGGTTATCGAAATATAGTCAATATGGGTCTTAAAATGCTCAGAAGAGCAGCCCCATCACCGTAGTAGTATTAGTTTTCTCACTTGGATATCAGGATAAAAAATCAACCCTAGAACTTAGAGTTGACTTTAGTGAAAAATGACCAAAATGCCCCTAGACTTCAAACGGCCATAACTTAGTCAAATCAACTCCAAATGGGAAAATTCAAGATGCTAACTAGCCTAGAATTTCAATGTCATCAAATTAATAAAATAATATTTAGGATCTGAACCCTAGAAATTTAGGTAAATGACCAAATTACCACTAGCCTTATTTTAGTCATAACTTGACCGTTTCTTGCCCGCTTTATGCGTATTTACTGTCTATCTTCAAGTTAGACAGTAAAGAATCAATTGAACCTAAGAGAAATCAATTTTGACTCATAAATTAAAAGTTGACTTTTTGACCCTTAAAGTAGGGGCAAAATAGTTATTTTGCCTTAAGATTGGATTAAGTACCCTTACCCTTTGGATAATATTCCAAAACACTAAAATTAATATTAAATTTATTTTAGTAACAATCAAGTGAGTGAAATCAACCCTTAAGTTAGATTCCAATAACTTCTGTTAAGTTTTAAGCACTACACCATAAGGACCTTTCTTGAGAATAGGAATAGATCGTAGGTTAGAGTTCATTCATTGGGTAAATTGGGTTACCAAATGGGTGAAACCTTAGTTTTATTAGTTTATAGACTTTCTTTTGTTTTACAACTCGTTCTGATTATTTTATCTTTTAACTTTAGATTTAAGATAGGAGATTCATCCTATTAAGTTTGATTACTTAATAGGATTTGCCTTAACTAGTAGCTCACTTATAGAATAAAAACCTAGAACTTAGGTCTTATCCTTTGGATTATATAATTAAACTTAATTCTCATAGTGTATTTTTGTGCCATATTTTCTTGAGCATATCATATAAGACATTTGATGCATGAATAAACTGTTAGGAAAATATGGAGACTCCTTAGATTCCTTGTGAAAATATTAAAGTGACTTATGAAAAGATAATGGTTTTATGAGCTGCATCTCAGATATTTCCTTATTGCCTAGCCTCCTTATGTCGCTAGGGGAAGGATCTGTTTTTGTTGTGTGCCTAGTTTACTAGCCTCCTTATGTCGCTAGGGTACACCGTTGGTGCCTTAGCCGTACTGGCATTAAGGTTGCCTTGTATGCTTAGTTTACTAGCCTCCTTATGTCGCTATGGGCATACAGTTGAGCCTTAATTGTACTGGTGCTAAGACCATTCGTTTGCTTTGTGTGCTTATTTGCCTAGCCTCCTTATGTCGCTAGGGGTACACAGTTTATGACTTAGCCGGGATGGTGCTAAGCTTCTTTGGTATTCGATGGGCTTGAGTAGCTCTTTTCTGTATGGCAGTTGATGCACGTGTGACTTTATATGCAGTTGTTGTAGTTTACCTTTCAGTATTCTATTCCGTCAGCTATTTCCTTGTACTGCTTTTATATATATATATATATATATATTTAGGATGTTGAATCTTATTGCTATTTATATGTACCACTGCTGAGTTATTTATTTTAATTGGCATGTTTTCTGTTGATCACCAGCATGTTTAGGATGTAGAACTTTTCTTACAGCACATGACAATTATGTATATTTAAATGCCCTTCCTTGATTAGTTTGTATGCGAGGCATATCTCAGCCTCTTTCCTTTTCTTTGCTTAAGTTATAAATGATGATTTATAGCTTCCCTATTTCCTTTGTATTTTTTGCCGCTCCTTTTCATATATATATATATATATATGTTGCTTAGATGTTGTCAAATGGTGATATTACTTAACACTTATAATAATTCATCAGTTTAAAATGTACTTAGACAATTGTCTAACCATATTTTTTTTTCTTTGGCTGGGGCCCTACATTGTGAAACCGATAATGGCAGACTCCTTTCAGTTAGACGAGCAGGAGTTAGGTGTGGAGCCTTACCTAGAGGAGGAACCCGTGGAAGAAGCTGCCGTCTAATTCCCTTTTACTTCAAGTGAGGATGAGTGGTTTTCATTCAATTTAAACATTTTAAATTATGTAATAATACATGTACTATTGACTGTGATTTTGGATTGTATACTTATATTATGAGTTCTATTTTTCTTTCCTATTTGCACTGTGATACTTGGATGGTTTACGTTTCCTTAAATCGCTTCCGTACTCTATTTATTTACTTATACAGTGACTATTAGTCTGATTCTGTGTTAATTCTTCCCTAATCAGGTGGATTGTGGAGTCTATCCTAATCCAATGATAAGTGAGGGATTAGCCAGAGTGACACCCCACCCTTAATCTAATCCTTTGACAGATTAAGGGTGCGGGGCACCACACAACCCTCACTGGACCAAAGTTTAGCAAAGTAATCACAAGGAGAATTTCTTAGCATCTCTTAAGGAATGAAATTCCCGTCTTCAGATTTCAAGCTAACAAAGGCGTTCGAAGCCTGTTTGTCTTTCACCCAAGAATGGAAAAACTTGGTGTTTCTTTCCCCATCTTTAAATTTTTTAAGAGTGGATTTTTGAATCCAGAATGCTTGCTCCATATTCAGAGCAGTTTCCAGATGATCAAGTGATTTAGATAACTTATCTTTTAATTCCCAGCTTCCTGAAAGATCAATAGCCGCTTTCAAATCAGCTACCTCAGCTTCAGCCAATCTAATGACATCAAAAATATTACCAAATTTAGATTTGTTCCACAAAATCAGGGATTTCTTGAGCCTTTTCAGCTTAAGATGTAGAAGAATCATAGGGGAAGCCACTTGATCAAGGGAAGTAATCCAATTATAGTTAACAACCTCCAAGAAATCTGGGTGATGAACCCACATATTTTGAAATCTGAACTTGCCCTTAGGAAAAAAAACAGAAGCTAGAGGGAGAAGAAGAGGGGCATGATCTGAGTCAAACCTACTGAGATGAGAAAGCTGAAGGTTATTGAACAAACTCAAACAACTCGGGTTCACCATAATTCTATCAATCTTGGAAACCGTCAAGTTGTTTGACCAGGTAAAGTTTGAGCCTGAGAAATTGATTTCAATAAGACCAGCTTTACTTATCATATCGTTAAATTCTCTCAAAGCAATACCAGAATACTTGCCTCTACCAATTCTTTCTGACTCTTTTCTTATCATATTGAAGTCCCCACCCACAATGCAGGGGGAATCATCCAAGTTGCACCAGTTTTCAACCGAATCCCAAAGCTGCTTCCTCATAATATAAGAACAACTAGCATACACCGCCGAGAGCTTCCAACATAGATTACGCCAAGAGAATATACCATGAATACATTGATTCTCGTTCATCACCACATCAAACAGAATGGGGGATTTCCAGAACAACCAAATTTTATTACAAGAATTGACTAAATAATTTGAAAAGCCCAAAAAATTAGCTAATCTAACAACAACCTCACAATTCAGAAGAGGCTCAAAAATACTTAGAAAAAGAATATTATTCCTCTTACAAATAGATTTAAGTCTTCTTCTAGTTTTGGCAGCAGCAATACCACACACATTCCAAAATAAAATTGATTTGTCTAACATGAATTTATTCTACTAGATTTCTTAGACTAAGATCTGATCAATACTATAGCCGCTTTAGTCCTCCTGGCAGCCCTAGACTTTTTCTTTAGAGTAGCCAATTCTGCTTGGGTATCCAAAGATAAAGCAGAGTCCAGAGACACTAGCTGAGCTTTACCTCATTCCTTTTCTTTCTTTTCCAATGCATGAATAATGAAAGAAATAACATTACTTTGCAATAATGAGAAATCACATATAGGATCATAATATTCTGATTCAATTATCTTATGGATATAACCATTCGGTATCATATAACTTACATAGGGAATAATATCTTTTATCGGGTTCAACAAAGAATCAATATTAGTTGGATGTTTTATCCCAGATTGTTTTACATTCCACATTTTCTTCTTTATTAGCATACACTCCTCACGGATATGACCACCCTTGCCACAAAAAAAACACTTCATAAACTCCTGTTCCATAACTATTCTTTGATAATGTTCAAAGATATTGTCATAAATTAAGATAGCTTTGGGGCATCAATTTAAAATATTTAAATCAACAAGAACTCGTGCCCTAGGGGCATTCCAAAAACTAGAAGACTTATTAATCGTAACCAGGGCTCTAACTAGACTTGCCAGGGCCCATAGGTGATGGGGATTGTTAAGTTTTAGCTTGAGACTCGAAAAATTGATCTAATGAGGTTCACAAAAGGAACCCATTGGATCAGCGGCCTCTCTCTCTACCAAAAATTTCAACATTCCCCTACCAAGCCTTATGAAATGAGAAGTAAGAAGATTCACAAAATTGTCAAAAAGAACTAAGGAAATCAAGAAGCAGTTATTCGGCACAGCAACAATCCAAAAACCACCATTACAGAAAGATTCCAACCAACTATTTAACCAAGAGATCGAGATCCAACCTTTTAGGCAAACAACCAAAATAAAAAAGCCTCCTCCCTTACAGGGAAGCGAAAACTTGGGGGAGAAGATTGGTATGCCCGAAGACAAAGGAGGATGTATTACCTTATGAACCTTTTATAACTGAGGAAGGGGCATAAAATCATTGGCGGAGAGATTCGATGGGACAGGAGCCTGTCGTCCCCCCAAATCCCTAACCCTAGAACCATTGAGTGGAATCCAAGAAATAGCAGAACCCGCAGAGCTTTCATCCATCACGTTATTGTGGCATATATATATATATATATATATATATATATATAGTGCAGTAAGTAAAGGTATTGAAAGTAAAATTTAATACTAATCATGCTGATGATCATATAACATATGCTAATTAAAGGCAGAAATCTAAAAATGGTACATATAGTAAACAATAAAGTCTAGCATCCTATAAATACGTACAAGTGAGCATGTAAGTAAAGAAACACATCTGACTGAAATATGCATCAATAATACAGTACACAGTAAGCTAAAACTAAAATAGGCTTGTAAAGACTACCATATCAGATAATTGGCCAATTGGTCCCAGTGAAATTCCCAAAGCCTTTCTGGGCTAGGGTAGATAGAATAGCAGCAGAACTGAGGACACAGTAAATATAAATGCAGAATATTTTAGTTATTTTACCTTTATTTCTGTGGATACATCCAGAAATAGCTGAAGAGTTAAGCACGTCTGTAAGACTATACAAGTTCCAAGCTTAACACACACTCCTCAATGAGTAATGTTAAGCATCCTTATTACTCCTTACCCCTGTTCATTAAGGTAAATGTGCACCCATATCTACTACAATGTACTGAACCCAAAGACAACTGTTATTATAATTATTCTAAGTTTTCATTTCATGTATAAAGTTTTCTTATATGATATGTCTAAAGAATTGAGCACAAAATACAGGGAATGCGTAGCAACAAAATAAATCAAGTAAGCAAGGGACTCTTCTATACATGGTGACACTATTATTATCTAATTAAACCATTCTATCTATTCTAAGTTACACAAGTTCAGGATCTCCAATTCCTACTATCGAGTGTAACTTAGAAGTATGGCCTTATAAGTTAAAAGGATTAGAACTAATCAGATTCTAATTTAATTCAATCAAACACGACTACATGTTTAAATTAATAAATCATAACATCCTAATTTGATGAATTTAGATATTCTACCTAAGATCTGATCAAAATCTACTAACTATATATTATGGATTAAACACCATGAGATTGAGCTTAATCACATAGTCTAAAAGGATAAGACATAAGATCTAAGTTTCAATCTAAATGTGATCTATTGATTAAAGCAAATTATATTAAGCAAATCAAATTTAATAAGATGATTCTCCTATCCTGAATCTAAGGTTAAAAGATAAAATAATAAGAATTAAATTGTGAAATCTAGAAACTAGTGAAACTAAATATTCATTCATTGAATAACCCACTTATCTAATGAATGAAATTTAACCAATGAGTTAATCCTAGTCTTAGAAGTAGTCTTAATGTGATGTGAAAAGTTCTAAGAAAAGATATAGAGAATTTTTTGGAAATTTAATGTTTTGACCTGATAGTTGATTTAAATACTTAGAATGATTATATTACAGTATTAATATTAGTTTTATTGACTTAGAAGATAATTTAAGGCTTAAAGATGCTTAACTTAAAATTTTGAATTAGGGCTCCAAATTGGAATTTCTTACTGTCAAATGATTTCTTACTGTCTAAAATGAAGATAGACAGTAAGTATGCTTAATTCGGATAAGAAACTGGTAATATAGGTTCAAACTAAGATTTTTGACCTAAGAGGTATTTTAGTAATTTACTCTTAATGAAATCTAAATTTTTATACAGTTTATTGTTGTTTACTATTCAAGAATTCCATAGAGTCTAAGAACACTGCATTCTGAGGTCAAATGACTAAGTTATAGATATTTCTATTTCTAAGGGCAATTTGGTAATATTGTCGCTCAACGGGAGACAAAAATTGAACTTTTTTATTTGATGTCCAATTTCAGCAAACTCAGATTTTATAGCTTTCCTATAATATATTGACTGTGTTGACATAGAGTAAACTCAATTTGGTCTTCAAATGGTCAAGTTATGGCCTAACTAAGGTTAGAAGTATTTTGGTTATTTCTAATTTCCTTAGTTTTAGATTCTAAATATTATTTCAATTTATTGATGACACTAAAATTCTAAGTTAGTTAGCACTTTGAATTTCTGAATTTGCAGTTGAATTGACTAAGTTATGGTCAATTGAAGTCTAAGGGTATTTTGGTCATTTTCAGGGTAGGGTCATAAATGTTACTTTTTGAACGAAGCTCTAAGTGGTAAAACTAATACTTCTATAGTGTTAGGACTGTTCTCCTGAGTATTTTAAGACCCATATTACCTATATTTGGACAGCTAAGTTAAAAATTATGAAGGTTTAATTAGGTCTTAAAATGTCGCTATGTTATACGTACCCCGAAACAAATTTTTGAATTATGCCATTTGATATATATATTTTTTTTTGAGTAAAATGAGACCTATATTGACTATGTTTGAATCATTCTATAAAAAAGTTATTAAATTTATAGGATTTAATTTAAATAATTTAAATTAAATAAATTACATTATTCAAAAATATAATTTGAATTAATTTACTATTCAAAATTATATAAATAGTCTCTCTATTTTAATTTAATTAATTAATTGTTAATTAAATTAACTAATTACTAATAATATTTATTGATTTAATTTAATTAACATTTAATATTAATTACTAATAATAATTGGCTAATATTAATTGCTAAATCACTAATCATTATTTAATTATTTAATTTCTATAACTTGACTGTTTGATTTTAGTTAACAGAGGAGATTAATTAACTTAATTATAATTAATTAATTTAATTCACCTCATTTAATATAATACATAATAGTACATAACTTAATTAATTAAATTAATTATCTATTAATAATTATATATATAGTTATAAATATATATTAGATTAATTATACTAATTTAACTAATATAACAATATAATTATATATAATATAATTATTATATTTATTAATCTTCTCTGCAGGTTGACTAACGACGTGGCAGGCCTTAATTGGCCGCGGCAGCTGAGGTGGGACCCACCCTGCCACGCGATAGGCAGAGATGGGCTGAATGCCCGCTGGCGGGCCCCACGGGCACGTCAGCTGACGCCCCTGCACAGATGCGGGCCCCACGCCCCGGGCGCAGAGCCCGCACGCAATCAGCGCGTGCGGCTCTAGACGGTCCCGGGTCGACCCGACCCTGTAACAACCCAAGGTTGTTACCCTGCTTACTATAAGCATAATTAAATCCTAATTATCATTTTATTAAGTTCATATAGTCATTAGAACAAAACCCTGAAGGTTTGGAGCAATTCGGAGCTCAATCGATTATTTTGGAATATTTAAATATTTAATTAATTAGAAAGTTGAGGTATTTATTTTGACCTCAAAATCAAAATCTGACTTCGCCGTTGTGATCGTCACCCTCAAATTAGTTAGAGGTGATATTTTGGACGCATTTGGAAGTCGTCGGATTTTCACGAATATTTTAACATACGTAAATGCACTGGAAAATTGAGTAATTAAATAATTGTCAGAATCCAATTACGACTTCACCGTTAAATTTCTCACCCCCAAATTAGCTAGGGGTGAATTTTTGAGAATTTTCAGAGCGCATTTCAAAATTTTGAATTTTCAATTAATTAAGGAAAGTAAATAGGTAAATATTCGGTCTCCAAATTGCAATTTTCCCCAAATTTTTATTTGCTTTGGCTGACAGCCCCTCCCTTGGCCGGCGCCCCATACCTTTATGCTCCTTAAGCTCCTTCATGATGGCTCTCTACTCCTCGCCTCCCTAGGCTTTTGATGGCTCCCTACTCCCCTACTCTATCTTCCCCCTTCCTCTCTCCCCTCCCTAGGCTTTTGATGGCTCCCTACTCCCCTACTCCATCTTCCCCTTTCCTCTTTATTAAGGAGGAGCACAGCCCCTTCTTATCCTTATTGAAATTTTCTCATCTTCCCCCCCCCATTGCTTAGTCCTTGTGTTGAAGAAGAAGGCTCTTCCCCAAGGCCTTGAAGAAAGCAAAGGTCCTCTTCTTCCTCTCCTTGCAAGGCAAAGGTACCCGTTTGCTCCTCTCCTCTGTCTTCTTCATATTGCTACTATACTTGTTTGTAGCTATAGAAACTCATGACATAGTAAGGAAGCCATTAAGGCTCATTGAAGCTTCTCATTTCTGTGAAAAATGCACGCACTGTTTTTGTCCATTTTGCATACCCTATTATTTATCCATATTTTTGGTATAGCTAGGATGCTCCGTTTGTGCTGATTTTAATGTCGATGGAAATGTATCAGAAAGACCTTTCAATTGATATATGGCACTGCTCATGGAATGCTCTGGATTGGGAGTATTTGAGCTCGAAAGTAGGCCTTACAAGTTTTGTATAGGCGAAAAATACCGTCTGGTGCTGCAGCGCCCAAGATTGCAAAATGGACCGCTGCAGTGCGCCGTAGCAGTATTTCGGCAGAAACCATATAAAATTAATTATTAAACAGTAAATCGCAAGTTGGACCGCTGCAGCGCGCCATAGTGCACTGTAGCGGAATTTTAAGAAAACTATAGGAAATGTCAAAAATAAATTAATTAAACAATTATTTCGCAAGTTGGTCCGCTGTAGCGTGCCACAGCGGGCCGCAGCATTGAGAGCGCTAATGCGCACCGCAGCGCTAACAGCGCGCTCAACGCCAAAAGTGCTGCAGCGTGCCACAACGCGCTGTCGCGCCCAAACTTGCAAAATGCACAGAATTTTCTGAAAATTGCCTAGTTTTGGTTGAAATGGCCAAAACTTCACTGTTTTTGCATTTTAAGGTCCATAGAAACCCATTTTAGTTATAATTGAACATTACATAAAATTTTAAGTGAAAATTAAATTTGAAACTTTGTACCTTAAATATATTGTGAGAATTGCTAGGTAGCTTAGAATTCTAGTGCCAATAATAATCTAAAATAATATTTATGTTTTGAACCCTAGGAAAATCTAAAATAACCAAAATACCCCTAACCATAATTATGACATAATTTGACCAATTGGAGTCTAATTTAGGTCTACTCCCCATTAAAGTACTTAGTGTGATATAGGGAAACCATATCCACTGAGTTGATAAATTTGGACACCAAATGGAAGAGTGTAACAACCATAGGTTGTTACCCTAGCTAAAACTAGATTAATTAAGCTAAATCAAGATTTGATTTTGATTCTATTAGATTCAATGGGCCATTTAAACCTAAACATAGAAGTTTGAAATCAATCGAAGCTAAATTGGAAAATTTTGATATTTTTGGCTATTTTTAAGCCCTGAAAAATACCTAAATTAATTTGATCTCCAAATTGAAATCTAATTTCATTTTTGAATTCCTCATACCCTAATTAGCTCAGGGTAAATTTTTGGGAATTTTTGGAGCTCATTTGGTCCTAAATTAAATTTGGGAAATTTTAGATTTATTGAAATTAATTTAAATAGTTTTAATTAATTAAAATTAAATTTTATTTAATTTTTATTTCTGTGGGATTTGCTGTCGGGACCGCAGCAGATCCGCTGCGGGGTCCCGACAGCGGCGCACGCGTTTCGGCCACTCGATTCCTCAGCATGCATCTCATCGCGCTAGATCCGACGGCCCTCATACCACGCGCTATAATTAAATCCTAGCCGCCCGATCGACAGATTAAATGGGATGCTCGAGATCCTCTCTGCGATTTAGTTAATCAGGAAGCGCATCAAGCCGTCCATCACCAACGGCTTTGCGGATCAGACAGCGGAGACGGGTCCAAGCACTGTGGATCATCTTCTCCACTCGCCCGTTTGCGCCTGGTCCCCCCCGACAGCGGGATCTCTCCCTGGCACGTGGCAGTACGGGAGATTCACCGAATTTCCTCTCCTGCCCTCGGCGCGTCCGTTTGGCCGGCTGCCTTCTTCCCCAATTGCCCCTAGCCGTTGGCTCGAGCCATTTCCTTCGGCCCGAGCCTTCTCCCCATTGCTGAGTCTTGGACACCACCCCTAGAGCTCCCCTTGGCCTATAAAAACCTCCAGGAGATCACAGTGAGTTCCTTTTCTCACTGTGAACCCTCAATTCCTCCAATTGCAGCCTTTGAAGCCCCTGTCTTCCTCGGCAAATTTCGGCTTCTCCCGAAGTGCGAACCGCTGATAGAGGGCTAGTCTGGTGTTCAGACTCCCTGGAAAGTTTCGTCTGCTGTCTAGGAAGCTTCAGCGCCCATTAATTTCCCTCGGCAAGGCCTGTACCCCCGATTAGAGGTACAGCTTCCTCCATTAAAATTTTTTGAAGCTCCTTTCATTTCTGTCTTCTGGAATGAGCTCTGAATGTCGTCTAAGCAGCCTTAGCCACCTAGGAAATTCTTGTGATTGTCGCCTAGGGCTAAGCTAGCTCGAGTCGATCGTATCGATCGATTGAGCTAGCCATCGAGCTAATGACTGAGTCCAAGTAAGGACCCAGCGATTGGCTGCGCCTCGGGTTAAGATAGGTTGGGGTTTTGACGCGTCTAGTCTCCCTGAATGTGTAGGGATAAAAATCCAATCGAATCGAGGTCCCTGTGAGGAGAATTTCCCCCTCACAGGCGACCAGAAACGTCTCGCAGAAGGACGTCTCGGGTGAGCTAGACCCCATCGATCCAGAGGGATCTAGATGGGGGTTCTTGGTCCAATAAACGCGCCTTGACTCAAGGAACGTGTAGGGATCGATTCGAGCCCCGGCCGTCGCCGGAGCGCTGAGAATTTCAGCTTTGAAATTCGACGGGCTCGGGACCCGTCGAGAGGAAGAAGACGAAGTCTTAGGTCTGGGCTGGGCCGACCCGTGACTCGCGCGGTTCTGATTTTGGGCCGCGCTTAATTAATAATTATTGGATAGCATTTTTAATGATTGCGAAATTAATTAATTAAACCATATAGTTTTAAGTTAAATAAACATTCAAAATAAATTAATTAAATAACTTTAGTTATACATATCCAAATGGTATGATCCAATATACCATTTGAATCAGAAAAATTCAAGGAATCTAAACATAAAATAAAATCCCAAATCTAATGATTGGATTAAAAATTATTTGCCAAACCTTTTCTATTTTTAATTAAATCATATAAAATCATTTAGTTGTCCAATTTAAGAGTTTAAGGGCTCTGATTGCTCCTTGTACCCTAAGGAACAATTCCAGACCCTTAAAATTAATTTTGAATAATTAATTTTCTTAATCACTCCTTAATCACCCTAATCAAGGGTTAGTAAATTAAACCCTAATTAAGCCTCTGATTTGGGTAGGGATGGTTCCTAATATCATATTAAACCTAGTAAAACCTAAGTGTAAGATTGGATTGCCCTAAAGTGCCTTAAATTCACTAATCACCCTAAGTGCCTTAATTAGATGATTAGTGCTAATTAAGATCATTTAGGTTAGCAAAACCTAAGACAAGGGTGTTTCCCACTTCATTTAGTCATATGAAATGTTTTAAAATAGATTAGAACAAATTTGGATAATTAAATCATAAAACCCCAATTTTAGCCTTAAGAATGGCATTTTGGTTATTTTGACCAAAATATGATTTAATGTTCCTTAAGGATTGAAAATTTCAGTAAACCACTACAATGTAGGGTGGAAATGTTTCTCTAAAATTCTAGAACAATAATAATCACCAATTCATGAAATTTTCATTTAGTCCTTAATAAAGATACTTAGATCTTAAGTTTTACTTATAAAGATCATATGGCATAAAATCTTAAAATCTAATAATTGAAAAGGTCAATTATCTCACTAATACGTTCAGTTAAGATAACTTAAGAATTAAGTGCTAAAAGAAAAGTAATTGGAAATGTCTAAGTAAAATTTTAGCTTAAGGTCTAAAGTGATCAAAACTCAGACCCTTAGATTTTAAGTGACCTAAGAAGGTCAAAATAGGTTCAAAGTTAATCTAATACTTGGAATTGTAAATTGTTAACCTTAACAAACTCCTTATAGTTAATTATGAAATTAGATCTAAAGAGAGTCATAAATGGAAACCCTTAAGTCAAAACTCTAATTAGAAGTCTAAAGTGATCAAATTTCAGATCTTTAGATTTTAGATCTTAGACTTAGATCTTCAATTTGAATCAAACCACCTCCAATTGAAATTCTTTAATGATTGATTGTTTAACCTTTTGGAAACCTTCCATATGGGTATAGGATGATTCAATCAATAAGATAATGAAATTATCTTAAGGATTGAATATAGATCTTAGATTCTCAAGTTCTTAATTGATTATTTTATCTTATAATTAGTAGAATAGCCTTTCACTAAGATCTTAGTTCCTAAATCTTTCAACTTATAGGATTATTTACCTTTAAATTGGGTTTAAGTGAGAAACCTAGATCCTATTTAGAATATCACCTTGGATTTGGAACTTGAACTCAACATAGGGTTTAGGTTCTGAATTCTTAAATCTTGATTTATTTGATCAAGATTTGGGTAAGAGAGTGAAAAATCATAAAATTAGGTCGTTGATTTGCTTGCTTAAACTATATAGTCATCGCATGATTTTGGATTAGAACTTTGTTAAGTTCTGATATTTAACTTTAAGGACGTAAATCTGAGATTCTACTCGATAGCTAGATGTTGGAGATCCTAAGCTTGTACCTTTTCAGAGTAGTTAAGATTTGGTAATTAGATAACAACAGATATCACATAAGTCTAGATTGAGTCTCTTACTTACTTTGATTAGATTGCTTTGCATACATTGGATTTTGAGCTTTAGCCCGTGAGCATAATAGGAAAAACTTAGGATGATGCATCCTAAGCTAGTATTGAAATTACATATCATTCAGTTTTGTTTTGTCACAATTAGTAAAATATGACCTAGTTTAGTCTGCCTCTTCAGTATTAGTATTGTATAGATTGGACTCAGACCTAGCATATTTGGATGGCTAGGCTGGTATGACAGTGCTAGGACTTAGGCATATTACTACTTTAGCTGAATTGTTTTGTTTCTGATTTGCTTTGCCACATGCTTCAATGGTCTTATTTTCAGTATTTGCTCGCTTTACCATATGTCTCAGTGGTTTCATATTTCATATATTGCTTTGCTTTTGCCACATGTCTCAGTGGCCTTCCTTTTTATCTTAATCTGCATGTTGTATGTATACTTTCATGGCTTAGATATATGTATGAATGACATGTTTAGGATGCTAGAATTTTATCGTATTCAGTATTTGTGTTCTTATATACTCAGCATATTTTACTTCGATCATAATCATGTTAGGATCATATTTATTCAGCAGTTGCAGTTATGTTTGTTTTTAGCCTTACCTTGCTTATTTAGTGTTTTCTATGTTACTTCACATACATGTTGCATGCTATAAATAGATAGTTTATAGTATTCCAGTTCTTTCATAGCTTGTTGCACCCTTTACTGCTTGCATGTGTAGTTAAATTAAATATGATATCTTTTAATATTTAGTTCATTTAAATAGCCTAAAATGTACTTAGACAATTGTCTAACTGTAACATTTTTATTTTGTTGGCTGGGGACCTGGCATTTGTGATACCGACAAATGTCAAATTCAGACGTGTTCATGGGCAGTGTCGTTGAGGAGGAGCCAGTTCAGGAGGAGGACCTTCCAGCTGCTGTCTAGCTAGTTTTGTCTTGTTGATTCCAGTGAGGACGAGAGTCTTTCATTTCAGTTTGTAATAATTAACTTTCTGGATGTACTTTACTTTTTGCATTGTGATGAGTTACTATATTGTATTTTCTTTTCCTACTATGTATGCTTATGGATGTTACTCTATTTTATATTGCTTTCGCCACTTTGATATTTATATTGATGAATGTTATAGCACTTGGTGACAAGTCCTTGCCTTAAGGCAAGTTGGGTTCGCCTAACTTTACTTAAGTTGAGAATTTGCCACAGTTGGAGCACCATACTTCCTTATTGTCAGTACGGGGGCCCCACAAAGAGTTAGCTTTTTGACCCTCTTAACTTAGAAAATTACTAATTTACCCTTAGAAATTCAAATGACTATAACTAATTTATTAGACTTCAGAATTTAGTGTTCTTGGACTCTATGAAATCCTTGAACAACAGCCAATAGTAAACTGCATAAAAATTTAGATTTCTTCAAATGTAATTTACTAAAATACCCCTTAAGTCAAATACCTTAGTTTGGACCTATATAACCCATTTCTTATCCAAATTGAGCGTACTTACTGCTTATCTTCATATTAGACAGTAAGAAATCATTTGGTAATAATAAATTTTGATTTGAAGCCCCAAATCAAAAGGTCACTTTTAGACCCTAAATTAGGGGCAAAATAGTCTTTTGCCCAAAATTTAGGTTAAGCATATTTAACCTCTAAATTATCTGTTAAGGAACTCAAATAAGTATTAGAACTATGTTAGAATCATTTAAGTGAGAAAAATCAGCTATTAGGTTGAATTTGTTAAATTTTTTGCAAAATTTTCCAAGTCTTTAAGATCTTTCACCTCACATTAGGATTACTCCTGAGATTAGGACTAGCTCATAGGTTAGATTTCATTCATTAGATAAGCGGGTTATTCAAAACATAAATCCTTAGTTTTATTAGTTTCTAAATTTTACAACTTATTTGGATTATTTTGCTTTTCAACATTAGATATAGGATAGGAGATTCATCTTATTAAGATTGATTTGCTTAATAGGGTTTACCTCAATCATTATATCACTTTTAGACCGAAACCTAGATCTTATGTCTTATTCTTTTAGATTATGTGATTAAGCCCAATCTCGTGGTGTTTAATCCATAATTTATTAATTAAACTTGTAGTTATATTTGATTGGATTAGATTAGAACCTGATCAGTTCTAATCATTTTAACTTATAAGGATGAATTTCTAAGTTACACTTGCTAGTAGGAATTGGAGATCCTGAACTTATGTAGCTTAGAATAGTTAGAATGGTTTAATTAGATAATAACAGTATCACCATGTGTAAAGAGTTCATTACTTACTTGAATTATTTATGCTACGCATTCCTTGTTTTTGTGCTTAATTCTTTGGACATATCATATAAGAAAACTTTGTGCATGAAATGAAAACTTAAAATAATTAGGATAACAGTTGCCTTTGGATTCAATATATTTTAGTAGATTCGGGTGCACATTTACCATAATGGACATGGGTAAGGAGTAATAAGGATGCTTAACATTACTCATTAAGGAGTGTGTGTTAGGCTTGGAACCCGTATAGTCTTACAGACGTGCTTGACTCCTCAGCTATTTCTGGACGTATCTACAGAAACAAAGTAAAATAACTAAGAGATTCTGCATTTGTATTTACTACCTCCTCAGTTCTGCTGCTGGATTATGTCTGCCCAAGACGAGAAAGGCTTTGGAGATTTCACTGGCCTGATGGCCAACTTTCTGATATGGCAGTCTTTATATACATGTTTCGGTTTTTAGCTTACTATGTACTGTATTTGATGTATATTTTAGTCAACTATTTTTCTTTACTTATTTGCTCAATTGTATGCTTTTATAGGATGCTAGACTTTACTACTTACTATACATATCATATTCAGATTTCTGTCATTTAATTTACATATGTCATATGATCATCAATATGTTTAGGTTTAGACTTTACTTTCCGTACTTTTACTTACTGTACTATACATGTACATGCCTATTCCTTGCTTAGTTATTGAGGTGTGCTTTTGCCTCATTTGTTGCTTAGTTATAAATGTTATATTTATAACTATCCCTATTTCTTTGTATGCTTATTGCATTTTAGTTTACTTTTGTTGTGCTTAAGTATAAAAATGGTGATATTAATAACTCATGTAAAATATTAAGCCTAAAATGTACTTAAACAATTGTCTAACAAGAATTTTCTTTTATTGGTTAGGGCCCTGACATTATGAAATTGATAATATCAGATTTAGATAGGTTTGAGGAGCTGGGTGCTGAAGAAGAGGTGCTTTATATAGAGGTGGAGCTCCAGCCAGGAGAGCCAGATACTGTTTAGTTCATTCTTAGCTTCTTGTGAGGAAGAGTGATTTGTTTTCAGTCTTTAAAACTATCTATTTAATGTTAAAATAATACATGTACTGTGACTGTGATTTACTTTATGCACTTTATTATTTTCTGAGCTATCTTATTACTGTTTCTTATGTGATATGCATGGTGAATAGATGTACTATTTACTTCATTTAACTTATGCACTCTGTATGTATATCAGATTTAGTGACTGATCCTCTTAAAAGTTCTGTGCATATCCTCCCCTTATTTGTGGATTGTGGATCTTACCTAATCCAATGATAAGAGAAGGATTTGCACAAGTGACCTCCACTTCTTAGCCTAATGATTGTGGGCTTAGGGAGCGGGGCGCCACAGACCCGGTCCGGATGCTTCGCCATCCTCTCGCTCGGCCGAAGCTAGGGTACAATTTTAAATTGGAGATCAATTTAATTTTCTAATTTTTGAGGTATTTAAATACATTAAAACATTTGGAGAAAATCTTACAACTTTCAAATACTTCCAAAACATCACCCCTAGCTAATTTGGGGGTGACGAATACAATGGCGAAGTCAAATTTTGATTTGAGGAAAAATTAAATATATTAATTCTTTAATTAATTAAATAAATTAAAATATTCATAATATGCAATGGAGCTCCGAATCACTCCAAATTTGCATGGCTTAGTCTAAACATTTTATAGAGATTTATATAGTTGGTTAAAAGCTTACTCGATTGGTAAATACTAGTTAATAACCCATGGGTTGTTATAAGTATTCACACACATAGATCCAAGAATCATCAATTAGGTAGATATGATAGAGGTGGCCCCCATAGGCTTAAGAGGTACCCACAATCATGCATCACCTTAACCATAATGAGTTCAAGAGCTTTACCCTATATGACACTTAGCATATATCTGACACTATATGGCCTGCTCTGATATCAATTTGTGATGACCCAAGGATCAAGTTTGAGAATTTCCATTTATAATTCATAATTAGAAACATTATTATTTAAATATCTTAATTAATATAAAATTATTCATCACCACATCGACACATTCAAAATATTTTACATAATTCATTTATTAATACAATATATATATATATATATATATATATATATATTCAAGTACATCTCACTTCTTTATCTCAAGCCATTTGTATCCCAAGGGAATCTCTTCTAAGGTTTAGTTCTCAAAACTTGAAATATATAACAATAATGCTAGTCATGTAGAAGTGCATAAATTATTCACTAAGAATTATTTCCCAACATCCTAAATTAGGTTTAAATCAAATGAAATAACTAGATATTTCAAAGATTTTGCATTAAATGAAATAAACATAAATATTGTCAAAATTTCCAAGCTTGCCTTGCATATCAAACTTTGAAATAAATATATGAATAAGCATCAAATAAAATTTCATTTAAAAGCTAAAAGTGACATAAAGTCGAGTCCGAAAACCCCAAATCCAAATGGGTAATACCCACTGACATAAGTTATGAATGCTTACTACTACCTGTTAGTAGTATGTTATATTAAAATATTTGGCATCTTTCTTCTGGATCTTCTCCCCCCTTCCACAAGGGATAAGTGTGGTGCCCCGCTATCTAAGCCCACAATCATTAAGCTAAGGAGCGGAGGGTCATTTGTGCAAATCCTTCTCTTATTATTAGATTTGATAAGATCCACAATCCACTAATAAGGGGAGGACAAGCGCATAACATCTGAGGGGATCAGTCACTAAATTTGACATATATATAGAGTGCGAAAGCTAAATAAAATAAATAGTACATCCATTCACCATGCATCACACAAGAAATAGCAATAAAATAGCTCAGCAAATAATAAAGTGCAGAAAATAATTATAGTCCAGTACCTGTATTATTACAATATTTAAATAATTTAAAATATTGAAAGATAAATCACTTATCCTCACAAGCGGCTAAAAGAAACTAAGCAATATCCAGCTCTCCTGGTTGAAGCTCCTCCTCTAAGTAAGGCACCTCTGCTTCAGCACATAGCTCCTCAAACCTAATTGAATCTGACATTATTGATTTCATAATGCCAGGGCCCCAGCCAATAAAAGAAAATCTTGTTAGAAAATTATCTAAGTACATTTTAGACTGAATATTTTACATGAGTTATTAATGTCACCATTTTTATACTTAAGCACAACAAAAGTAAACTAAAAGCAAAGGTGCAATAAGCGTACAAAGAAATAGGGATAGTTATAAATATAACATTTATAACTAAGCAACAAATGAGGCAAAAGCACACCTCAATAACTAAGTAAGGAATAGGCATATACATGTATAGTACAGTAAGTAAAAGTACAGAAAGTAAAGTCTAAACCGAAACATGTTGATGATCATATAATATATGCAAATTGAATGACAAAAATTTGAATATGGTGCGTATAGTAAGCAGTAAAGTCTAGCATCCTATAAAAACATACAATTGAGCAAATAAGTAAATAAAAATAGTTGATTGAAATATATATCAAATACAGTACACAGTAAGCTGAAAACTAAAACATGTATATAAAGACTGCCATATCAGAAAGTTGGCCATCGAGCCAGTGAAATCCCTAAAGCCTTTCTCGGCTTGGGCAGACAGAAATTCCCATAGCCTTTTTGAGCTAGGGCAGACAGAAATCTAGCAGCAGAATTGAGGAGACAGTAAATACAAATACATAATCTTATAGTTATTTTACTTTGTTTCTGTGGACACGCATAGAAACAGCTGAGGAGTCAAGCATGTCTATAAGACTATATGGGTTCCAAGCTTAACACACACTCCTCAATAAATAATGTTAAGCATTCTTATTACTCCTTACCCCTATCCATTATGGTAAATGTGCACCCAAATCTACTAAATATATTGAACCCAAAGGCAACTGTTATCCTAATTATTCTAAGTTTTCATTTCATGCACAAAGTTCTCTTATATAATATGAACAAGGAATTTAAGCACAAAATACAAGGAATGCGTAGCAACAAAAATAAATCAAGTAAGCAAGGGACTCTTCTATACATTGTGACACTATTATTATCTAATTTAACCATTCTAACTATATTAAGTTATACAAGTTCAGGATCTCCAATTCCTACTATCGAGTGTAACTTAGAAGCAAGTCCTTATATGTTAAAAGGATTAGAACTGATCAGGTTCTAATTTAATTTAATCAAATACGACTACAAGTTCAATCAATGAATTATGCGTCCTAGTTTTACGAATTTAGACGTCATATCTAAGATTTGATCAAGATCTACTAGACTATAGATTATGATTAAACACCACGAGATTGGGCTTAATCACATAATCCAAAAAAGTTAAGATATAAGATCTAGGTTTCAATTTAAAAATGATCTAATGATTGAGGTAAACCCTATTAAGCAAATCAATCTTAATAGGATGAATCTCATATATTAAATCTAATGTTAAAAGACAAAATAATTTAAATAAGTTATAAGAGTCTAGAAACTAATAAAAATAAAGACTTATTCATTGGATAACCCACTTATCCCATAATGAAATCTAACTGATGAGCTAGTCCTAATCTCAAGAATGGTCTTAATGTGAGGTAAAAAGATCCTAAAAAAAGACTTAAAAAATTTTTGGAGAATTTTGATGAGGTGACCTAATAGTTGATTTTTCTTATTTAGACAACTCTAACATAGTTGTAATACTGATCTTAATAATTTAGAACATAATTTAGAGGTTAATAACGCTTAACCTAAATTTTGGGCAAAATGACTATTTTTTCTCTAACTAAGGGTCCAAAAAGTTAACTTTTGATTTAAGGGTCCAATTGAAGTTTTTTGGTACTAAATGATTTCTTACTGTCTAACTTGAAGATAGACAGTAAGTTTACTCAATTTAGATAGGAAACGGGTCCTACAGGTCCCAACTATAATTTTTGACCTAAGGAGCAATTTTGTAATTTACACTTAATGAAACCTAAATTTTCATGCAGTTTACTGTTGGTTACTATTAAAAGATTTCATAGAGTCTAAAAATACTAAATTCTGAAGTCTAATGAATTAATTATAGTCATTTGAATTTTTAAGGGTAAATTAGTAATTTTCTAAATTAAGAGGGGTCAAAAAAGCTAACTCTTTCAATTGATGTCTAATTTTAGTAAACTCAGTAGCTATAGCTTCCCTATAGCACACTAAGTACTTTAACTGGGAGTAGACCCAAATTGGATGTCAAATGGTCAAGTTATGACCTAACTAAAGTTAAGAGTATTTTGGTCATTTCTTCTAATTTTCTAGAGTTCAAAACCTAAATATTATTTTGGGTTATTGTTGGCATTGAGATTCTAAATTATCTAGCAATTTGTACAATATATTTAAGGTATAAGGTAGGTTTTTAGCACTTATTAAAAATGATAAAGTTTTCAAACTTAATTTTCATATAAAAATTTATGCAATGTTCAATGTTAACTAAAATAAGTTCAAATTTAATATTATTTAGTCCCACTAAAGTCCTATGAACCTCAAAATACAAAAACAGTGAAATTTTGGCTATTTCAGCTAAAACTGGGTAGTATTTAAGAAATTCTGGGCAATTTTGCAAGTTTGGGCGCTGTAGCGCTTTTAGCGCGGCAACGCGATAGCGCTTTTCGCGCTGGGGGGCGCTGCGACCCGCTGTGGCACGTTGTAGCCCGCTGCAGCGCGTTGCGGCGCGCTGCAGCGACCTATTTTGCAAAATCAGTCGTTGTAGCGCCAGACGGCGATTTCGCCAAGATGAAACCTGGAAGGCCTACTTTCGAGCTTGATTACTCTCAATCCAGAGCGTTCCATAAGCGGTGTCATATATCGATGGAAAGGTCTTTCTGATACCTTTCCATCGACACCAAATTGGCACAAACGAAGCATCCTAACTATACAAAAAATATAGATAAAAGATAGGGTATACATAATACAAGAAAAACAAAGCATTAAATTTAATCTCTTGGAGAGCTGTAATGGCTTGCATACTTAATCATGAATGTCTAGAGATGTATTCAAGCATTGTAGCTATATAAAAAACACAAAAGAGAAGGGTAAAGGGGTACCTTTAGACCTTGCAAGAGGTGGAGGAAGAGAGAACATTTGTCTTTTTCCAAAGCCTTAGAGGTGAGCTAAACTCCTTCTTCTTCAACACAAGTGTATCAAGCAATGGATGGGGAGATGAGAAACTTTCAGCAAGCCAAAGAGAAGAGGCTGAGATTCCTTCTTAAAGGAGAGGAAGTAGATGGAGGCTTCATTATGAGCTAGGGAGCTAGGGGAGACATCATGATCTTAAGGGCATTGAGGCATAGCTAAGGGGAGGGGGATGGGATGGCCAGCCGAAATTGTAAGAGGAGCTGACAGTTCTTTGATTATTTAAAAATTCAGATTTTAGAAATGCGCTTCAAAAATTCTCAAAAATTTACCCCAAACTAATTTGGGGGTGAGGAATTCAACGGCGAAGTCGGATTTCGATTTCGACGATTATTTATTTATTCTATTTTCCAGTGCATTACTCACTTTAAAATATTCATGAAAATCCGACGACTTCCAAATGCATCCAAAACATCACCCCTAGCTAATTTGGGGGTGATGATCGCAATAACGGAGTTGGATTTTAATTTTAAGGTCAAAATAAATACCTCAATTTTCTAATTAATTAAATATTAAAATATTCCAAAATAATCGATTGAGCTCTGAATTGCTCTAAACCTTCAGGGTTTGGTTCTAATGACTATATGACTTAATGAAATGATAATAAGAATATGATTATGCTTAAATTTAAGCAGAGTAACAGCTTTGAGTTGTTACATTAGGTCCCTTGTTATTTCCACAAGACTACTAGTTGGTTCAATTTGTACATATATACATTGTTATTTTTCTCTTTCCAAAGACATATACCACATACAGCTCATCTTTTTGTTACATGATTTTTATTAATATTTTGTAATTAAATAAAGCGATGTTGCATATTAAAAGCGATGATCACAATTCAAATAGAAATAAGCTCAAAATAAGATACTTAATGTGATATTTCTTTAAATCTCTTAGTTTCAATTTGTTAAATTAACAAGTTAACTTGTTAGTTTATTGTTTATTAGCTTACTTAGTTATTTATTTACTAAATTATAATTATTCTGCATAAAGATTGTGATGATATAATTTATGAGAAAGAATTTATTTTTTATAATTTTTCTAAAAATCAAATTTATTTGTTAAATTCATAAAAATACATTATAATTAGTAGTAATATAAGAAATATATAGTTTTGATTTCAAAAAGTTTGCATTTAAATGAAAAAAAATATCATTTTGAAGAATTTCTCAAAATTTGGTTAAATATATATTTAGATATTTTACCTCATTTTGTGCTATCCATAAGGTGCTTTTAGACGGATTAAATTCCTTTGATGCCTAAAGACAGTTTGTTCCTCATATATCAAAGAACCTTGATGCCAAACATCACATTCAAATTCTGTGTAATTTGAAAATTGTAATCATTCAAAGTAAGAATTTAGATTTGTTTTGAACTTTAGAGTTATATTTTATTGCCTTAGAGACATAATTAAGTGATGCTGTCTTCTAAGGAATTGTTACCAATATATAAGAGAGTAAATATGGTAAGATCTCAGGTCCTAAAAATGATTGATCAAGAAGTTATTGATATTCAAATTTGGCTAAAACCTCACTTGTACTCATATATGCATAGATGATAATTTAAATATTAATCTAATACATATGAGCTTGAATATATAACATTTATCTTCATATAAATGAATTTGAGAGCTTCTAAACAATCATAAATCACCTTAAGCTTGATATAATTTTGTAAATATCTCATAAATTAACATAACTTATGTTTACAATTATGATAATTTATATGTAAGAGCATGGAATTATTAATCTTCATGAAAATAAATCTTCCAAAAACTCACAGTATTCCTTAAGCTAGACATGATTTATAAATTTCTCTTAACTTAATATTGTATTATATTTACTCTATAAAATATTTTAGATCAAGTCTAACTCATCACGCATGACTTAGAATTCAATTTAAACCTTATGCAAATGAGATAAGGAAAAGGGGTACCTTTGAGGTTTAATGGTTTACCTTGGAAAGGAAGAGAGATTGGAGGATGTTAATGGCTTGATAGAGTTTCTAACATATTGATAGCTACATATGGAAGCATGAAGTCTCCACTTGATGCTGCTTTAGCCTTTGAGAAGGCTTAGGATAAAGGGTGCTAAAATGAAAACTTATATTTCCATTAAAGTAAAAAAATATACTCCACAAAAATACAAATAAAAGGTTCAAATGAAATATCTTGATTAGAGGATTCTGTAGACACTAAAATCATCCAATTTGGTTATGTGGTTGAGCCAAATTTTGAAGTTGAAATTTTACATTTTTGAGTTCGTCAACTTGTTAACGACATCGGTTAACACCGTTAATCGTCGCTCGACCTGTCGATGTCACCATTGATGATGTTAGATGGCTGACGTGGTCTCTACCATCCATTGCAACAGCAAAAGGCATGATCCTTCGAATCTCCCGCTTAGATAAATATCGTCGGTTGTGTTAACAACATTACCGTTATGCTGTTTAACGGTTAATGTTTTTTTTTTTTTTAATTTAGACAATTCTCCAAATTAGCTCCAAAATATATAAATACTTCTCTCCTACCTAATTCGAATGCTATAAATCTAAAAATAACAAAAATTTTCAATTCCAAAACCTGAATATTTTTATATAATTATTTTAATTTAAAATATTTTAAAATAACTGAGAATAACTTGGTTATCAAAAAATTCTCAAATATTGCCAAAAATTATCAAAAATTATTTCTTACATTGTTATATTTTTATTTCTTCTTTTTGTTTTTACATTTGGTTTAATTATAATAGGAGATAAATAAAAATTAATTTTTTATTAAAAACTTAGTATTTTATATTCTCCCCAACTTGAAAATATGTCATCCCGACATCAAATTTTATTTCAATTAATCTACTACTACTTTGGTTAAGCAAATAATTGAGGATATGATTTCTTCATACTAAATTCTTCTTCACATGTTGCCTCTTCCTTTCGATAATTCTTCCAACAAACTTTTACCCTATAAATGGATTTGTTTTGCAAATTTCTTGTTTCTCGATCCAAAATTTCTTCTAGTTCAACTACAAAGCTAAGATTTAGTTGAAGATTGAGTTCTTCTACTTCAATCTGCATAATTAGTTTAGACATACATTTCCTTAGTGAAGAGATATGAAAGATATCGTGCATTAGAATTAAATGTAATGATAACTTGAGATGATAAGCAACTTGGCCTACTCGCTTCAGAATTTTGAATGGACCAATGTATCTTACGCTTAACTTTCCAGAAACTCCAAACTTTGAAATTCCTTGAAACGAGTTAACTTTTAAATAAACATAATCTCATACAGAGAATTCAATGTGTCGATGATTTGAATCATAATACTGATTTTGTCTACCTTGAGCAGCTTTCATTCGATGTTGAACTAATTTTATTTTCTCGATACCTTGAAAATTTAAATCAAACCCCATAATTTTTTTTCTTCGACTTCATTTCAGGATAGAGGTGTACCACACTTTCTCCCATACTATAGCGCCATACCCAATCGCTGCGCGCAAAAGAGAGTAATATAAATCAAATCGGCGGTGGAGCGGTGCACTACTCAGGAAGGCATAAACCATTTCCTCGTATAGCTATAACTAAACTACTGAAGGCTACTGACTCAACCATAAAAAGGGTCGAGAGCTAATACTTAAAATAAGAGTAAGATATGTATTCTAAGTATTAAACTAATACATATATTAGATTATGAGAGAAGGTAAAGAATCAAATATATGTCCACAAATATTAGCATTTTCAGTATGTCGATCACATCACAATACTAAGTATCAAAATCATAAAATAGAGTGCAGAAGCTAAACATATATCCATAAAATATTTATCACAGTAGTTAAAATAAAAATTCATATCAAAAAAGAAAAAAATATATATTCAGAATTATTACTAACTGTTTACTAAAATAGTACTGAAATAAAGTCAAAATACTGAACAGAACTAAAAATAGAAAGAAATAGTAAGAAATAAGGAGGGTCTGCTAAGGCTCCACGAATGCCTCCTGAATCTCCTGAGAGTCCTCCTAACTTGGCTCAACATGGTGCTCAAGATCTATCAAATTGCCAGATCCCAAAAGTACCATGTGTTAGATAATAAGTCTAACACATCGAAACTAATATAACCGTTCAAATTATTTACATATAATAATAAAATAAACAAAATTGCAGAAAGACTATAAAAATAACTAAATAACTGAAACTGTATAAAACTGAAGTATGATAAAGGTGGCTGTATACTAAATACTAAAAATAAATAAAAACAGTGTATGATATGAAATTAAGTAAATAGTATGTAAAACTATGCTATATGCCACTAAAATCATGCATCTGAATATGCCACAATATTGTATGTCATTGATATGCAACTGAAATATCACTGAATTGCTATGAGTCATATGGTCCAATATCCACATACATTATGATAGGAAATACAGTTTACTGTAATGCCTGAATATCCTGAATTTCCCCTATTGATGTATGCAATATCCCGTAACTCATAAATCATCACTCATACCTATACATCATGCTTATGCTCATGCTCATATCTGCACTACATGACTTAAAATATCTAAAAATCTAAAAAATTCTATAAAATCAGATAATAAATCAAACATCCCTATTATGCAGAATCCTGCTAGAAAGATTCTGACTCTTGGGTCTAATTTTAATAATTAGATTCTCTTACTCATGATTTTTTCTTGGAAATCATCAATTGGAAAGATTATATACACATGGTTGTATGTATTCAAGAGGGTGATTTTAGCACTTAGTTTAGTTATAACTGTACTTATCGAGGCGCACCAAGATAGGAGGCAGAACCCTATTGCAGTCATCCTTCTCCCAAACTAAGGATCTAATTCACACTCTTAGGTTTGGAGGATTTACTCTAGCAGGACTATATTCATCTTATCCATCAGGAAAGCACCTAGTCATAAATCTATATAGGAGTGATTCAACCAAACTTGAATGTTACTGAAGTGACTCAGCACCGTGGGTATGCATAATCATAACCAACTAATAATCTAAGTTCAGTTAATTATAGTTGATAACCAAGGATTTATCATAGCTATAATCCTTACTATAATTAGGTGAATCCTACGCAAAGGTCCAAGGATGTGACCAAAAGGTCACTCAATATAGGTTACTATCATATGGGATAAATCTCATGCTAATACCTTAGGTGAAGTATACCACAAGGTTTAAGATCAACTTCTAAGGTTAAGGGCAAAATCATCTAATTTCCTATCTCAATGTTCAATAAAAGATCTTCCTACCTCAATGTAATAATATTATTTAAGCTTTTTCAGATATTACAAAACACCCCTATGGCAAGATCATCAAGATCTTACACTTCTAATTATTAAACTAAATTCATAAGATTCACTTATTGGGCTTGGACTCAATTGATTAGATCAGATAGTTAGACTTATCTGATCACATCATATTCTACAATCATGAGATAAAATCAAGAATATTAGTCAGATTAGATCATTTCAAAAACCAATATAATTTTATTATCATTCTTATGCTAAAAGTCTTATATAAGAGAAAATCAGGGATCTTAAGCTTAGATTCAGAAGTTTCAATCACACAAATTCTTTATTAATCTTAACACTTTTAATTTAATGATTTAAGATCAATATTAAATCAGATGTATTATTGGGATAATATCAATTGAATTATCTTTCAATCAAGTTAATTGATTCAATGATTAAAGGTTAAAGTATTAATCAAATAGGTTAGGGTTTAACCCCTATCCTTACCCAATTAAGATAAATTGTAGATTTATAGATCAATAATTAATCAATATATTATTGGTGTATTATTGATGGAAAATTTTAAATTTAGATTAAGTATCATTTATTTATGTTCAAAATCAAGGTGTTCAAATCAATATTAAAATTCTCTAACACACCATAATATTATAAAAGCATAGGAATATAAAGTGACATAAAGTAGAAGGTAATTAGAGATAATCAAATCCTAAATCAAATCAAAAAAGAATTAGCACTTGATTACAAATCTCAAAAACTTAAATTTCATGCAATTTAGTTATTAAATTCTACTTAGTCACACAAGTAATTAAAGACTCTAACATTTTTAGTTGGCACAAAACATTTAAGTAATTTCTTAAGAGATTTAGAACATACTATTCACAGTAAAATGGTGAATTCTCCATTGAAATTCACCTACACATTCATACAATGATTTTGATTTAATTTGGCCCCATTAGGGTCCTAGGGTCATTAAAATATGAAAAATCACAAATTCAGGCAATTCCAATCAGTTCCGGGAACTTTCGGACAATTCTGGGCACTATGGCGCACTATAGAGCATACTGGCCGAGAGCCAGGCACTACGACGTGCTGTGCCACCTGCCTTTCTGAGTCGTGAGCACTACGGCACACTATAACATTTTCAGGTGCTTGTGACGCGCTGTAGCAGATTTCAGCGCTACGGTGGATTTCGGGGCTGTGGCGCGTGGCAGCGCTTTCAGGCGCTGCGATGCGCCATAACGTGCCATGACGCCAGAGTTCCAGAGAGCTAGATGCTACAGTATGCTGCAGTGCTCCCTGGCTGAGAGCCAAGTGCTCCGGTGCACTACGACGGATTCAACCCAAGACTCGGGCGCTACGGCGCGTTGTAGCGCCCAACGGTGAGTTTACCTATGAGAAAACTGTAACGAGTCTTCTTTCGCACTCAAATACTCTCAGTTTTGAGCATCTCACATACGGTGTCATATATCGAAGGAAAGGTCTTTCTGAGATCTTTCCATTGATACTAAAATTAGTATGAATGGTTTATTCTAACGAGTAAAAAGTGATGCCCTATCTACTAGTATACAAAAATCATACAGTTTTTGACAGAAATTTTAATGGAGGAATGAGCTTCAATCAGACTCATTGAGTTCGATTGAGGCTTGACGATCTAACTAGACTTCATATAATAGCTACTTGAAATTCCATTCACATAATTTTGATAAATAAATGAAGAGAGTAGCCAATGAAGAGTGTAGCAAAATGTTACATTTGCCTTGGAAGAAAGGAGGAACTCTGCTTTTCTTCAGAAACTTAGAGAGGAGAGCTTTTTCAGTAGCAAGCACAAAAAGAAAGGAGGGAGGAGGAGTTTCAGCTGGACAACAAGGATGGAGGGAGGGCTGGGGCTCCTTTTTAAAGGAGGAGAAGATGATGGCTCTAGCTTTGAGCCATGGGATGGGATGAGAAGGAACCATCCCATCCATGGCATGGAGGAGAGGTTGGAGCAGAAAAATGGAGAAATGAGAGGACCTCAGCCTCTTGTGTGCGCCAGGGATAGGGGTAAGGTGTCGAATGCAAGGATGGGGGGGTCCACGTGCAGGAATGAAGAATGGAAAATAAAAATAGATTTAAATGAATAAATAATTATTCATTTCTAATTTTTAATTTATGAAATATTCATATTTGATAAACGCACTCCGAAAAATCCCAAAAATTCATCCCATGCTAATTTGGGAGTGAGGAATTTAATGACAAAGTTAGATTTCGATTCTGCTGATTATTTAATTATTCTATTTTTTTGGGTATTTAATTACATTAAAATATTTGCGAAAATCCAACGACTTCCAAACACGTCCAAAATTTCACCCCTTGCTAATTTGGGGGGTGACGATCGCAATGACGAAGTTGGATTTTGATTTCGATGTTAAATTAAATATTTCAATTTTCAATTAATAAAATATTATTAAAATATTCCAAATATTCAATTGAGCTACGAATCACTCCAAATCTTCAGGAATTGGCTCTAATGACTAGATGAACTCAATATAATGATAATTAGGTTGTGATTAAGATAAATAATAACCTAAGGCTGTTACACATACACAGCTTCATATGGTATCATTCCATTACTTACCTAATAGTTATTATTATAATAAAATTCAATTAATAGTAGATAATCATCACAACTTCCTCCAAAATCTAACATGCATAAGCAGAGATCTTCTAGTATTTGGTTTACCCTTTCAGTTTGCTCATCTATTTGAGGGTGAAATGCTGTACTCAGACACAGTTGAGATCATAGGTCTTGTTATTCCATTTTTTAAAATCTAGAAGTGAAATGACTGTCTTGATCTGATATGATGGTTGCAGGAATGCTATATAATTTGACTATTTCCTTGAGATATAATTTAGCTAGTTATTTATTGAATAAAGCAAACAAATATGTAAAATATGAGCATATTTAGTGAGCCTCTCCATAATTACCCAAATAGAATCATTACTTAATCTTAGACAAAGAAAACTAATTATGAAATCTATGAAAATATCTTCCCATTTCCATTCAGGAATTGATAGATATTATAGTAATTCACTATATCTTTGATGCTCTACCTTTACTAGATTATAAGCTTCACATTTTGATATAAAGCTATAAATTTCTTCATCAATAGCCATCATAAGTGAATTTTCAATTCTGGTACATTTTATTATTGCCTGGATGAATAAAATACTTAAAATGATGAGTTTCTTTTAGTACTTTTGATCTTAATTTAGAATCATTAGGTACCCAAATTTTAGATCCACACAAAATATATTTGTTTAAATCTATATTCAACTATAAATGTTTCCCTTCTTGAATAAATGTAGTTAATTGCTTATACTCATCAATTTTCTAAACCTCTCTAATCTCAACGAGTAATGTATGCTATACACTCATTTTATAATAACACAAACTCTTAAGCACCAATGTATTATTTACTTTGACTTGAAAGACCTCACAATTTTATCCTCAAAAGATAACTTTCCACCAAGTCACCCATCCTGAGTGCTCCCACATGAGCACGCTTAATTTTGGAGTTCCTTTTAGGAACTCTATTGCTATCTAAAAAGGCATCTCGCTGCTTAAGAGTTTCATTTAATACAACTTAAATAGATATTTACAATTTCCCTAACTTAAGTAATTAACACCCTCGTCAGTATCCACACATAATTCGAGAACTATCTATTGGGTAGATATGACAAGATGTGGCCCCTACAGGCTCAAGAGAAACCTACAATCATGTATCATCTTAACCATCATGGGTTCAAGAAACTACTCACATAAAGTGGTACTTTGCCATGTATGACACTTAACTCATATTTAACCCTATATGGCATGTTCTGATATCATTTATAATATCTCAAACTCTTAAGCACCAATGTATTATCTACTTTGGATTGAAAGGCCTCATAATTTTTTCCTCAAAATAGATGTAACTCCTAGTTGCATATACTCATCAATTTTCTAAACTTCTCTAATCTCATCGAGTAGTGTACGCTATACACTCATCTGATAATAACCCAAACTCTTATCACCAATGTATTATCCGCTTTGATTTGAAAGACCTCACAGTTATCCTTAAAAGATAACTTCCCAGCAAGTCACATATCTTGAGAGTGATCCCACATGAGCACGCTTAAGTTTGAAGCTCATTTTAGGAGCTCCAATACTTTAGAGGCGATGAGCGCAATGACGAAGTTAGATTTTTGATTTGAGGTCAATGCAACTATGTCATTTTTTAGATTATCTAGATTTTCCCAGAATTAGGGTTTGGTTCAAATGACTCCTGAGTTGAACCAAAACTTCAGGGTTTGCTCCTAATAGCTTATTAAGACTATTAGAATTAAGATCATGACTTGGTTTAGTCCTGATTGATTAGGGTAACAACCTTGGGTTGTTATATATAATCATACTACTTAACCATGAGTGAGATTTTGGCCATTGAATTTGGATCTTGATCCAACAATTGGATCTCTGATCAGACCGCAAGCGAGATGATGTCGTTCGACCTGATCCGCAGAAGGCAAAACAATTGAGATTGGCTTGATTCATTGTTTGATATTCAAAGCCAAATAATGAATCTACATTTTCCTAAAATTCCAATGGCTTTAACCATTGTAAAAATATTAATTAATACGATTCATATTAATCAACATATATTGACTAAATAAGTTCTAAAAATTTCTAAAAATTCACCATTAGCTAATTTTGGTGTGAGAAACTCAAAATTATAATTAGATTTTTAATTAGAGATCAAATTAATTTAGTTGATTTTTATAATTAAATTGAATAAAATAATTTTTTAAATATTTCTTGATCATTTCAACTCTAAATTACTAAGATTAGGTCCTAATGATGCTTAAAACCTAATGGTGACAAGTTTAGTATCTAGATAAACCTAGATTAATTTGTGTAACAACATAGGGCTGTTACGACATGAGACCACTCGATAATGGGAAATTGACTAAATAGAAGATTATACACATTCTGAAAGCGAAAGTTTAACTTTTTTGGACATAATCTCCTCATTCAAATTATGGGAGAGATGCGATTTGAAAATTTGCGCTATATAATTCTATTTTTTTCAAAACACAAGCTCTTTTGGTATTATAATCAGAAATTGGCAGCAACAAATCCAACTTGTTAGACTTCCACCATTCAATAAGCAATGAACTATTACTCAAAAAATCTCAACATAAAGAAAGCTTGCATCATATTAGAAGTTTAGAAGGGTTAATGAAACCCAAACCGCTATATTTATATGAGGCAACAACAATATCTCAAGATAATACCTATAATTATTTTTCGGTTGAGCCATGAATAACTAGGAATTGAGCACAGAAAACATTAATGAACTTAATAATAGAATGAGGTATATGCACTGCTCCAAGTTCATTAATGTTTCAGGCGCTGCAATGCTTTTTGGCGCTACAGCGCACTACGGCGTGACCAACCCGAGAGTGGGGTGCTACGCTTTCAGGCGAAGCGGTGCGCTGTGGCGGACTTTATTTAATTTTATCAAAAATATTTTTATGTTTCATCAAACTATTATGCCACTACGGCGCGATGTGGCGGACCCAAATTAGAAACTTCGGGCGCTGCGGCGCGCGGCAGCGCCCGACGGTGATTTCGCACGTGCGAAAACCGTGACGAGTCTCCTTTCGCACCCAAATACTCTCAATCTAAAGCATTCTATGTGCGGTGCCATATATCGATGGAAAGGTCGTTCCGAGACCTTTCCATTGATACTAAAATCGGCATGCACGGATCATATTAACAATATAAATAATTAAGTTAAAGCCTAGATATAAAGAAATCAAATAGTTTTCTTGACAGAAATTTTAATGAAGGAATGAGCTTCAATCGGACTCATTTGAGTCTGATTGAGGTTCTACAATTACACCTAGACGTTATGCAAGAGCTAATGAAAGTATCATCCACATCATTTTGATAAATTAAGGAGAAAGTAGCCAAGGAAGTAGAGCAAATGCGTACCTTAACCTTTAGAAGAGGAAGAAAAAAACTCTATTTTTCTTTAAGAATTTGCAGGAATGGAGCTTGTTCTTCAGCACAAAGCTTAGCAATGGAGGAATGAGGAGAACTAGGTAAGGATGAAAATGGAGAAACAGTTGAGATTGGCTTGATTCATTGTTTGATGTTCAAAGCCAAATAATGAATCTACATTTTCCCAAAATTCCAATGGCTTTAACCATTGTAAAAATATTAATTAATACGATTCATATTAATCAACATATATTGACAAAATAAGCTCTAAAAATTTCTAAAAATTCACTATTAGCTAATTTTGGTGTAAAAAACTCAAAATTATAATTAGATTTTTGATTGGAGATCAAATTAATTTAGTTGATTTTTATAATTAAATTGAATAAAATAAATTTTTAAATATTTCTTGATCATTTCAACTCTAAATTACTAAGGTTAGGTCCGAATGATGCTTAAAACCTAATGGTGACAAGTTTAGTATCTAGATAAACCTAGATTAATTTGTGTAACAACATAGGGCTGTTACAGCATGAGACCACTCGATAATGGGCAATTGACTAAATAGAAGATTATATGCATTCTGAAAGCGAAAGTTTAACTTTTTTGGACATAATCTCCTCATGCAAATTATGGGAGAGATGAGATTTGAAAATTTGCGCTATATAATTCTATTTTTTTCAAAACATAAGCTCTTTTGGTATTATAATCAGAAATTGGCAGCAACAACTCCAACTTGTTAAACTTCCACCATTCAATAAGCAATGAACTATTACTCAAAAAGTCTCAACATAAAGAAAGCTTGCATCATATTAGAAGTTTAGAAGGGTTAATGAAACCCAAACCGCTATATTTATATGAGGCAAAAATAATATATCAAGATAATACATATAATTATTTTTCGGTTGAGCCATGATTTAGGAATTGAGCACAGAAAACATTAATGAACTTAATAATAGAAAGAGGTATATGCACTGCTCCAAGTTCATTAATGTTTCAGGCGTTGCAATGCTTTTTGGAGCTACAGTGCGCTACGGCGTGACCAACCTGAGAGTGGGGTGCTACGCTTTCAGGCGAAGCGGTGCGATGTGGCGGACTTTATTTAATTTTATCAAAAATATTTTTATGTTTCATCAAACTATTATGCCACTACGGAGCGATGTGGCGAACCCAAATTAGAAATTTCGGGAGCTGCGGCGCACTGCAGCGCCCGACGGTGATTTCGCACGTGTGAAAACCGTGACGAGTCTCCTTTCGCACCCAAATACTCTCAATCCAGAGCATTCTATGTGCGGTGCCATATATCGATGGAAAGGTCGTTCCACCACCTTTCCATTGATACTAAAATCGGCATGCACGGATCATATTAACAATATAAATAATTAAGTTAAAGCCTAGATATAAAGAAACCAAACATTTTTCTTGACAGAAATTTTAATGAAGGAATGAGTTTCAATCGGACTCATTTGAGTCGGATTGAGGTTCTACGATTATACCTAGACGTTATGCAAGAGCTAATGAAAGTATCATCCACATCATTTTGATAAATTAAGGAGACAGTAGCCAAGGAAGTAGAGCAAATGCGTACTTTAGCCTTTAGAAGAGGAAGAAAAAAACTCTATTTTTCTTCAGGAATTTGTAGGAATGGAGCTTCTGCTTTAACACAAAGCTCAGCAATGGATGAATGAGGAGAAACTTCGGCTTGAGGGTAAAGAAAGGAATGAGAGAAGGGGTTGAGCTCTTTCTAAAAGGAGAAGGATTGGAGAAGTAGGCATGGCCTAAGGGAGAAGTGGGGAGGGGGCTCTGCCCCTTGCGTATGCTAGGGAGGGGGCGCCGAACTAGGTAAGGAGGCGGGTCCCAGGCGCAGATGAAAATGGAGAAAAGGAAAAAAAAGAAAATGCAATTAAATGAATACTTAATTATTCATTTCTAATATTTAATTTATTAAAAATTCATATTTGACAAATAAAATCCCAAAAATTCACCCATGACTAATTTGGGGGTGAGGGATTCAACGGCGAAGTCGGATTTCGATTCCGACAATTATTTAATTATTCGATTTTCCGATGCATTTAATTACATTAAAATATTTGCGAAAATCTGACGACTTCTAAATGCGTCCAAAACATCATCCCTAGTTAATTTGGGGGTGAATATCGCAATGGCGAAGTCGAATTTTGATTTCGAGATTAAATTAAATACCTCAATTTTTCCTAAATTAAATATTATTAAAATATTTCAAATATTCAATTTAGTTCAAAATCTCACCAAATCTTCAGAGATTGGTCCTAATGATTAGATGAACTTAAAGGAAGGATAATTAATATGCGATTAAGTTAAAATTAAACTGGGTAACGACATTGAGTTGTTACATAAATAGAAAATAGAAGATCCCATAAGTCCTATTGAACATTCACATCATTAGAGGCATAAATTAAAGAGACCAAAACAATATTTTCACTCATTATGAGCTGTCCATGAATGCATTGAGAGGTAATAATTGTTGGAGTGAATGTAATGATATAAGAACAAATAATTATTGGAGTGAATGTAATGATATTAGTGTTCCATTTAACCCATATGCGGCCAACAGTCAAAGTATTAAAATTATGACAGTGCTCCTCATTGTCGAACAATCAAAATTTCTTAGCAATGAAGTCATTGGCAATATCAATAACTGAAAGATTAGATTCAATAATACCAACAATAGAAGGCAAGAACACAAGAACATGATGTTTTAAATCTGCAAATCGAGAATAGGAATCTAAACCATGAACATTTCATACCATAATATATGTAGCTGAGTATTCCTAATTAATAATAATAGGGAGAAAAAGCAAAATAACCAACAAACTATCCATAGAAAATGTTCAAACCCGTTGCCGACGAGGCCTCCATGACTTGCTCCAATCTCTATTAACTACTAACTCATCATTTTGTTTGCATGACAACCCACATTGATAAACATGTTGCAATTATTGCAAACTTTAGGAATCCAATCAAATTCCACAAGCTAAAGGATAGTTTCACCGTCAATAAGTATTTTCACAGATTCAGGATAGTTAAGAGATGATTTAAGTTCCACACATACACGAGCAAATGAAAGCCTAGACTTGTTATATGTCAGATTAACGACCATTATCGGGACTCCCACCGAGCTCGCAATTTTGGAAATGACTAATTCAGCCCATAAATGTAATGGCAAAAACATGTACAGCGGAGAAGGAAGAAATTCTTCATCTAAAACTTAATAAAAAAAGCGTAGTTGAAGAACCATGGTCCCTTTTGTAGAATGAGCTAAACATCTTCATCACAGTACATTTTAAGGAGGTAAGGATTGCCAGAAAGAGAGAAAAGAGAAAGTGAACCCTTGAGCTTCTGATCTTTGATCATATTATCCAATAAAGTCTTATATGTGTGTTGCTTCCCCAAGCTAAACCCTACTAAACAATTGCTTCCCGAGTGAACACACCAGCAACCCCATTGGAGGTGGAGCCCAGTGCCTCTGATGCGACCCCATTGGGTTGCCGAGAAAGGAGATCGCCTCTCGAAATCGCATCTCTAGCAATTTGAAGGCACCAAAGGAGGCATTTCCCCATGGGAGAAGGCTTATTAACACCGTGATTGGTTCTGTAGAAAGGCCACTTCATTGAAGCATTCACAGCCATCAGACAATGAGATTACTGTAATAGTCATGAAAAATTTATCCAAAATTATATTCAACCACAGTTGGATATATAGGTTGGAGAATCAAAGGCCCTACCTGTTCCCCTTCTTTCTTATTTTTATTCTCTCTTTCTGAGGGAGGAGGATTTGTGACCGTTTTATATTTCTTCACCTTTCTTTTTTATTTGTTTCATTAGAGATCAGCAACCAAATTTATTGCTCATTTTCATCAAATATATAAAATTCAACAACGATAAATATTAAGCAATCTACAAATTCAGAACAAGCAAGAGCAAATTTCAGAACAATCCATAACAAAATGATAAAGAAGCAAAATTTAGTAAGTTCTAATAGATATAAGCAAGAGAAACAACAACAGTTATCCTCTTCTCACAAACGCCGGCCGTCCAGCGAAAACAGGAGCAGCCGGGGCCTCAGTCATCTTCTCAACCCCTGGAAGATCCGCCATGCCGATAGATGTGAGCATGTCCAGCGTATCCGCGTCAACTTCGATGCGTTCGACCTTGATGGCGGATTCATCAGGGACGAAGTCCATTCGGCGCTCGCGCTCCTCCTCCTGCAGCTTCAGAGAGATCCCGCGCACTGGGCCACGCTGGATCCGGCGCATAAGGTGGGTCGAGAAGCCGGCGATCTTGTTCCGAAGTCGCTTCGAAGGGATAATAGCGACCTCCTCGAGGACTTTCTTGTTCGTGTGGAAATCGAGAGTCATGCGAGAGTAGTATTTCTCGATCACCAGGCGAGAGGATTTCTTTACAGTCTTCGTCCTCACGCGCCCATGGCTGCGCCGCCTCCGTCGAGCTTCCTGTGGAACTCTAGTTAGGGTTTTTCAGCGCCTCCGCTCTCTTGGTCATTTTAATCTCATTTCATCGTCTGTTTCTCATAAATATAAAAAATATAAGGCACGAAATCGCATATATTAATTAATTTAAGAAAATCCAAGTTATAAAATAATTTTAAGAAATCCTATATATTTTATCAAATTTTTAATTACTAAAAGATGCTATGTTCACATAAAAAAATTTATTGAAGATCAATTGAAAAAATACTATTTATCTATTAAAATTTGAAGATTATTTTATTAATATTTATTTATTTATATTAAAATAATATAAATATTATTTTTAAAATATAGTAAAATAATATTAAAATTTTATTTGATGAATTTATTTAGATATCATATTAACAGATTTAAATAATATTTCTCTACAAAAAAATATATTCAATCAATCATCTACTTATACCAGAAAACACAATAACACTTTTAGAGCAGCAGACTTCTAATGTATATTCTAAATAAAAATTCATTTATTCAAATATTTTGAAGAATTATTTGTAATCAAATTAATATTATTTATTTATAATGGATTTGAATTATTAAAAGATTTTAAGACTCAAATAATAACACTAAACCCTAACCAACAACAAAACCATTCACCATGGTTTAAGGAAAACAAAACAGGCGCATCTTTTCCTCCGGCCCGTCGGCATTCTTAAGGCTCTTCCCTCTTCGTCCTCATGCGGGATGAAAACAACGCAGCGGCGTGCTAAGTAACATCATTCCAATTTCCGATGCTTGGGTTTAGACGATGAAACTGCGGCGGCGATGTATTGGGCTCCACCAGTTTCCGCCTTGTTCTCTCTGGCGATTCGGGCTCGGACCAAGAAAGTGCTATTCTCTTCATCTGCAGGATTTCCTTTTTTATAAGTTAAATTGATTCGTTTCTAAAGGGTATGAGCTCTTCTCTCAAACACTTAGTATTACTAAAAACCTAATCTTTTTTCCTCTCAGCCTGCTGATATTTCCTCCCAACTGTAGCACTTGTGCATTTACAATATACGACATTGAGAATGCACCGTCCATTTGCCCTTTGCCCATAGGAGAGTAGCAATATCTTCATGACTTTTTTTTCAGAAGTTTAAAGAAAAAAAAACTCATAAATTCGAAGAGTTAGATATTTATCCTTCCGTTTATGCACTCAAAATTTTCTTTTGACTACACATAGTTCAATGTAAAAGCTCCCAAGTCTACTGCAGAAGCTGTTATTGAAAAGTTAAAAAATATTCTTCAAGCTGCAGCTGTAGAAAATTTTGATTTGAGCATAGGAAAGTATCTATCTTGAGGCCATGCCAGAGCTTATGGCTAAAAAAAAATTAATTGTTTGTATAACCTTTCACCGGAGGAAGCACCTAAGCATGGGGGTATATTTATGAAAATTATAAAATGTCCACCAATTTGTAAATGTAACATACAAAATATATGTTTTGTTCCATTCTTTGTTTATTATTGAAAAGAACAATCCTATGTTAATACCAATTTCTCAACATCTTCTACATTAGATTCCATAGTGAGTGCCTTGTGCCAGCCTTCTACTTCGCTGATTTAGTTGCTGTTGAGCACTTCTTTCTCCAATTACTAGAGAAAATTATATGGATTGTTATTAATCTTAAGTTATGTGCTTTTCTTGAGCTATTGCTTTTAATTTTAGCATAGGTAGTTATTGAGTATGATATGATTGCCTCAATTTGATGACACTTTCTTGTTGAATTTATTAATTTGCTGGAGTTTCATTGGGTGAAGTTATCCATTTCTAAATTCATCAATTTGCTAATTCCAATGTTGAAGTTTTGATGTTGCAGCTACTTGCCATTTTTTGATTTATTTGATTTAGCTTTGAAATGCTTTAAAAAATCAAATCTTATTCAAGTTAAAGAGTATTTGAAGAATATTGTTGAAGCTATAGTTTGTTGAGGATGTTATGGAGATTGGGGGCTGAATGGTGGTGAGGATATTCCAGAGCATGGAGGTGTTGGTTAAAATGTAAGTGTTGGAGCATGACTCACAAGCTTTGACTATAATTTGCTGAGAAAATTGCAGAGCTTAACTTCAAAGCTTTAAATATTTCCACTGCACCTAACTTGTCAATATTTTTACTTTACTACGGCTCTCATGTGTAGTGTTTTTTTTGCTTCAGTTCATGTTAATTTGCTTTGTCTTTGCGTCTTGGTATATATTTCTTCATCTTAATTGAATGGAAGTTCTCATTGTGTTTGGGAATACAGCAAATTATTTGATGGCTCTACTCTTAAAATTCTTAAAGAATGTTTAGTGAAACAGTTTTATTCCCTGCTAGAGCAAAACACACATGTAGCTCAAATGATATGATGCTCGCTTTGTAATCGAGAGGTTTAGGATTATGCTCTCAACTTCATCAATTTTTATTTCAATAATATTTATATGTTTATTGATGTATAATCTCATATTAAATTTCTTGTGTATAGCTTAATAGAAGCTTATATTTACTTACAATGGTAGAAAAAATATTGACAAGTTATTTTATCCAATGTTATGAGCTATGCTATGAATTTTGGAAAATGCTTGATATAGGATTCATTTAGAGCTGCTAACTTGTTGACCTAAGTTTTAGATTTGTAGGATTTACCAAATCAACTTCTCACTAAACAATTTCTAACTAACTAGCTTTTAGGGCAAACAAATTTCATTCATCTTTTATAAATATTGTTATCTTTACTTATACACACTATTACAAAACTTTAAAAATTTCAATTCAAGAAATAAAAGCAATTAGTTAAATTGCATATATTTATATACACAAAAATGTTAGGAATTAAACCCTGAACCTCTCAATTACAAAGTGAGCAATCTACTATTTGAGCATTATCTTTAATCAATAGAGAAACTTAACATTTAGTGCTATTTTAATAAATATAAAAGTTTGCATGCTTACACTACATAATAAATTCACTTGCAATACAATGATTTTTGTAGGGAGCTTAGGCATTATAACCTCTATGATAAATGCAATAAAAGGAAAAAGGTTGATAAGGAAAGGCTGCAATGCATATTTAGTAATGACACTGGGAGAAACCAAAGAAGATAAATCAATAGAAGAGACTAAAGTGATAAAATAGTTCATTGATGTTTTTCTTGATGAACTGCCAAGACTACCTCCTATGAGGGAAGTGGAGTTCTCAATTGAATTAATTCATGGGACACAACCCAAGTCTAAGGCGCCTTATAGAATGGCTCCCAAAGAACTGCAAGAACTTAGATAGTAGTTGCAAGAGCTTTTAGATAAGGGATTTATAAGGCCTAGCATGTCCCTGTGGGGAGCTCCAATTTTATTTGTAAAATAGGATGGTTCCATGCGGATGCATATAGATTACCACGAACTAAATAAAGTAACCGTCAAGAATAAATGTCCGTTGCCAAGAATCGATGATCTATTTGATCAGTTAGCAGTAGCTAAAATATTTTCAAAAATAGATTTGAGATTGGGATATTATTCAATAAGGGTGAAAATTGAAGATATTCTTAAAATTCTATTCAGAACCAGATATGGGCACTATGAGTTCATAGTCATATCCTTTGGACTGACTAAGGCACCTTCCATATATATGGATTTGATGCATAAAATCTTGAAGCCTTACTCAAATAAATTTGTAATTGTATTTATAGATGATATTTTAATCTATTCTGAGAATGAAGCCGACCATGAAAAACACCTTAGAGCAGTTTTGGAATTGTTGAGAGTTAATAAGCTTTTTGTAAAATATTCTAAGTGTGAGTTCTAGTTGAACTCAATGGCCTTTTAGGGCATATTGTTGATTTAGAATGAATAAGGGTTGATCAGAAGAATATTAACACTATTCATGAAAAGGTTCAACCTAAATCAATTATTGAGATAAAAAGTTTTTTGGGTTAGTTGACTACTACAGAAGATTGTGCAGGGATTTTCCCAGAAAGCTACACCTTTAATCCAATTGACCCGCAAGGAAGTTTCATTTGCGTGGAGTCAGGATTACAAAAAAGCTTTTCAGAAACTAAAACAAGCACTGACCTCTACATCAATGTTAGCATTACCTCAGGAAGGAAAGGATTTCCAAGTGTATATTAATGCTTCTAAATTAGGAATAGACTATGTCCTAATGCAGTATAATAAAGTTATTGCCTTTACTTTCAGGCAACTGAAGCCTAATGAAAGAAACTACTCTGTCCACGACTTAGAATTGACAGCCGTGGTTTTTGCTCTAAAAATTCTTTAAACTATCTGTGTGGGATTAAGTGTGAAATATTCACAGATCATCAAAGCCTCAAATATATTTTCACTCAAAATGAGTTAAATTGCAGGAAAAAAAGGTGGTTAGAACTGGTCTGTGATTATAATCTAGAAATTCAGTATCATCTAGGTAAGCCAAATGTCGTAGCTGATGCACTGAGTAGAAAGGTAGACTTTCAGCCCTGTTGTTTAATAGTGCGTTAGCAGAAGAATTTGAAACAATGAAAGTTGATCCAATTAGGACAGCTTATTTATGCAATCTCTTGGTTGTGTGTGGAACTGAACCAACCCTGCAGACTATATAATTTTGGCAGCCCAAAGGGAAGATGATAGTTATGCTAAACTCAAGGCTGACATAGAAATTGAAAAAAGATCTAACTTACAATTGAAAAGTAGTGATTCCATTTTTTAAGGGGAAATAATTTGGGTTCCTAAAAAATTTCAGTTGAAAGTTTTGACAGAAGCTTATAATTTTGGCTATACTATTCATCTTGGGAATAGTAAAATGGACCAAGATCTTAAAAAGACCTTTTGGTGACTAGGCATAAGAGAGATATAGCAGACTTTGTTTCCAAGTGCTATTCCTATTGTTTAGTAAAGGTCAAGCATCAGAAACCAAGTGAACTCTTGAAATCTTTAGAAATCCCCTAATGAAAATGGATCGATATCTCTATGAATTTAGTAATGGGTTTGCCTAGAAGTAGATCAGGTGTTGATGCAATTTGGATAGTTGTCAATAGGTTAACAAAACCATCTCATGTTATACTTATTCGACAGATTGATTCTGTCGAGAAATTGGCTAGGTTATGTATTAAGGAAGTCATCCGCCTTCATGGCACACCTAAAACGATTGTCTCAGTTTGGAACAGTAGATTCACTTCTCGATTTTGGCAAACGGTTCAGCAAGATTTGGGAACTAATCCAGCCTTAAGTACATCATTCCATTCCCAAACAGATGGGCAGACTGAGAAAGTAAATTATATACTTGAAGATCTGTTACGTCTATATGTGCTAGATTTTGGTGAAAATTGGAAAGAACACTTAGGGCTGATAGAATTTTCCTACAACAACAACAATTAAGCCAATATAGGTATGACACCCTATGAAGTGTTGTATGACAGGAGATGTAATGCCCTGTTGGCCTGAGTTAAAGTCGGCGACGTTCTATAGTTTGGATCTGAGTTAGTTGAAGAGATGAATAAGAAGATCCAGCTAATCAAATGAAGATTGTTGGTAGCTCAGGATAAATAGAAAAAGTATCATGATGCTCGCCACTATCAGTTAGAATTTCAAGTTTGCGATAGAGTTTATCTTTAAGTGAGTCATATGAAGGGAATGCAGAGATTCTGGGTGTCAAGCAAATTGAGTCCTAGATGTTGGACCGTTCGGGGTGATTGCTAAAGTTGGAATGTCGACATATCAATTAGGAAAATAGTAGATTACCCTGTCACTAATTTTAAAAATCATTCATTTATTTAATTGATTAAGGAATATAACTATCAAAGTCTCAAGTTTCTCTTATATTAGGAATAGGTTTTATGAGTATATTTAAACATTACTTAAGGATTTAAAATTTTTAGTGCCCATAGAATTTAAAGGATAATTTAGAATTTCTTAATTTAATTAAATTCCATTACCTACTTGACAAACATCAAGCAATCTATGCTGAAATCTAGGGATTTTTAGCTAAATCCATTATGATCATAGACTTAATTTTCTTAGCTAATCTTACTTTAGGAATTTGTAAGAAGGATCCTAATATATATTAATTTAGTTCATATTTGATTCTAAAAAGGCAATGCCTTAATTTCCTTAAAATCTAATTTAGCTTGAAAGACATAGGATCATCTATGAATTCAACTAAAATATAAAATAAGCAGATGCCAATAGATTAAAAATGTGATTTTAACTCTTAGATTGAATTTATTTTATATTTTAGCTGAATGCCCCGATCTCTGTTGGCATGGTAAAACTTGTGATTAGGCGCCCGACCTGCTGTCTAGCACATCTAATCCGCCAACACATCCAGTGCTAATCTAATTAGGCTCCATACATAACAATTTGTACTTTTGATCTAAAATACAAATTTAAGATGTTCAATCATTGTGTTGCAACATCATTTGCTCTTATAGATACACGATTTGTATTTTTATAATATATATTTAGATTACTTGTAATGAATTAAAATTTAAGACATATATGTATTAATATTTGTATGATTAAGAGTGATTTGACACATCCCCTAATTATATATCTTAATCAGCTAAAAAAATCATATTTTATTTTTCAAGATTTTTAATTTTTTTTGGCGGATTTGAACTTTGTTAGTAGGGGATCTACAATAATTTTCTTTTAAAATTATATATACTTGCAATAATTATAAAATGTTATTTGGGATGATAATGCTGATGAAATAATATTTTTGATATATTAAAAAATTGATTAAATATGATAAGATTCAAGATATTGAACAACTTGGATATATAATAAAGATATTGATATATGATTCTACACATTGTTGTGCTCTATAGTAATTGGCACCATTGCTTAGATTGATGAGCATAATATGTGCTGCATAGTAAGAATTCCGTTGTTAAGCGCCAAAGTATCACTTTAACTTATGAGCGTAATCTTTTTTAGGAGCATTAATGTGAATTATTTTATGAATGGATATGTGCTTGCATAGGCATTTTTAATTTATATTCCAATAGGTTTTCAAAACTAATAAAACCTAAAATGATGTATATTTATGGCTTCCTCCAAAACCAAGCTGCGGACATAAGATTTGAAGCTTTTTTGCATGCACATTCAAATTTATTTTTAAATGATGTATATTTAAGGCATATTTAATACAAATTCATTTTAAGCTGTTGGAGTGCATGTTAATATATTAGAATCTAGACAATGGGGCCCATGAAGGACCTTGCATGAGTTTTGTCATTTTTTAATTTAATTAATTTAATATTACTAAATCATAGTAAATAATTAGTATTTTATTATTTAATGATAAAAATTTTAATTAATGCTTGTTTAATTTTTTTTTTCTTAAAATTATTGGTTGTTGTAACTTATTAATTATTTAGAATTTGTTAGGAAATTATTAGCTATTGATAATTACTAGTCCATTTATAGTTCTTTAATTAACTTAATTATTATTTATTTAGTTAAATAATAATTAAAAATTTTGTTATAAAAATTTTAAACTATTTTCATTTACCATGAGCTTTGTTACTAAAAGTTTTATTTTCATTCTCAGCTTTTAATATTGAAGCCTTGTTTCTACTACTTATCATCCCTTTGTCATTTGAATGCCATGACAAGAATATTGTTTCATCCATGAAAACTCATGAGTATTGATGGCTTTTTTGCTCGAAACTTGAACTCATTCAAAATTTGTTTGGGTTTAAATTCTAGCTCAACTGGTTGGGACGCAATATTATAAGGGGAGATCATGAGATCAAATCTAAACTCCTTCATAATTTAGCATTTATTTATTGAGTTCAGTTCGAATTAATTTTGACATGGCTAAAATTAAATCACATCGAGCTCTGACTGACTTAAAATAAACTCGAGTTTGAATTGATTTTGTGTCAAGCTAAATCTAAAATTTTGAGCTTAGTATAACTAAACTTAACTCGACGTGAAGTCAGCCTTAATATGGAGTTAATGATGCCTTTCTTAGATGTTGATTTCATTGTTGCATGGAAAAGTATGCATTCTATTGCATCATTAGGGCTAGCAGGTTTACCCCAAGTCTTAATAGAAACTTGAGTGCCATTGGCATTCAATTTCTTGCAGTAATTTTTTATTTCTTTATGATTTGAACTATCTCTAAATGAATTAGGCACATTGCAATAGTTCTTACTTATAACCCATATCTTTTATGAGGTGATTGCCAAGTTACTTGCCTCTTGTTTGAAAAAAATATTCTGTTATCATTAATGAGTTTCAATCTGCATTTATTTGTTGTAGAATCATATCAAATAATATCACATTAGCTAATAAATTTCTATGAGGCTTTTCTTTAGCTTCTCACCCCAAAGCATTTATGCAAAAATTGATTTAAGGAACTTTTAACCATGTAAGCTTCTAGTTCATTCTATTTAGAATAAGATAGAAAAGTTTTCCTACTCAGTTCATTAAGTAGGTCAAATGATATATTTTGGGTGTGCATAATTTTGAAATTATAAATGGGGAGTTGGTTATATATTTTTCTTCCTCTTCTAGTATTAGACAAGGCTACCCATTTTATCTGACACTTTTTACTATTATGATGGATGCATTTTCTTATCTTATTGGTAAATTTTGGCTTCATCTCATCAAGCCTATTGTGAGTAACAACTCGAAATGCATACCTCTCCTATTTACTGATGATGTTATTATTTTAGTAAGCATCTAAGCAGATTTCTTAGAAATGTAAGACGTATTTCTCAAATATTTTGAGTTCTTAGATTTGTCTTATAGTACTTCATGCTCTCTATCTTTTGAAAAGTACTTGTTATATGCTAGATAATTATTAATGATGCTTATATGTCAGTGGTGAAAAATCTGAGAACCTAAGTTTATTTCAAAATGCACGTTCTAAGGGACTTCCTTTTTGGAACAAACTTTGCAATTTCTAACATATTAATCCCACATATTTCTTCTTCTTCTTACATTTCAGGAGATTCTAATATTTTGTATAAAGGACAGGAAAAATTCACAATGGCCAATGCTAAATCTCTTATGTTTGAGAAAATTAACATCGTTTTTTTGCATGATTATATAATTTGATTAAAGGCCCTAATCTCAAACTTGCTTGCAATATTTGGCATGCATTGCATAATGAACTTAAGACTACTGATTGATGAAATGTTAGAGGGATTCAATGTTTATATCGTTTGCAAATTTTTCCATTCAATTCTAGAATTTTGTAATCACTTGTTTTATTGTATGACCTTATGGTGGTTTTGTGGACGAGTGGTTTTTTTTGTCAAGGTGCTTAAAAATCTCACTTTCCATTGCCTCCATAATTCTGTAGATGGTTCGATTCTAGAACAATATTGGAAAAACTGAGTATAACATTTTTATTGGCTTACTGCTAATGTCATTATATATCATTGATGGATTGAATGGAATGCCAACATTCTTAGAGAAATATAAGTAGTTTCTATATCATTGATGGTATTTTCCTTCTGTTTTTATTATGTAACCTTGTTGACTTATTAATATATGAGGTAAACTCCTCATCTTTTTCCACTTTATCCTTATCAATTGTCATTTCTTTTGAAATTATCAGAGTTTAAATATAAAGCAAATATGTGGCCGGTAAAATTTGAATTCAAAACATGAGATAACAAATCATGAGCCTCAATAACTAGACTGCAATATCATTCACAATTTTTACTTATAATTTACTTATAATCTGTAAGCATTTGTCGTGGAACAGATGGAACTTATATCTTGTTAGCTGATATGCATGAAGTCCTTAACCTTAAATGGAATAAATATCACCATAGAAGCTTATCTGTATTTAAAAACAAATTAGTAAAGAAGTTCCAATTACAAATGAGAGAATTTGTTGGATGCGACTGACCCTAGACAAAATTTAAACAGTACAAGAGCTTTTGATAAAGCAGCTTTGAAAAATTGTCCTCGCTGTGAAGATTATAAAAAATTATCTCTCACTGAAAATAGTAAAATAATACAAATAATTTTTTTCAAATATAAATCAAATTGGTGCAATTCACATGTGCATGAGGATCTTTTTTGTTTTTTCTTACTATTCATACCATTTCTCTTCAAGTTTAAGAGAATTCGAGGCATCATTATACTATTGACCAAAAGAACATAGCTTTGGCTGTAGTTTTTTTTTTGAATGATGTTGTTTGTCTGTTAAGCCAACTTCTCGTGATCTGACGATCAAAATCATGTTGATACAATTCATATGACATCTAACTCTAATTATCATATAGTATCATCCAACAGAGCAATCAAACCGTGTGAAAAAGGAATAAAAAAATGGATATTTTGGGCGCTGTAGCGATACACTTTTTGCACAAGGATCAATAGCTCTACATATTTTGGGCAGATCTTATTCTCTTGCCATAATTAGTGTCGGCCACTTGTTATATTTTCTTATTTGCTTTATGCACATTTTTTACTTTTTTTAGCATATATAATATTTTCCTATGTTTCGTGAGAAAGATTATTAAACTTTGTTCTTATCATTTTCATACAATGAACAAGATGATGTTAAGAGTACTTGAACAATCATAGATATATAGTGTATTACAATAATTGAGCATTGAGCAATCATGTCTTAGAGTCTTAAAATGCAAGTAATACTATCCTTCTTCACTTAGTGCCCTTTTGTGGATCATTAAATTGTTTGGAGGATATCTAATTGGCTTACTTATATTCATGAGCAAATGTTTATTCCTCTTAAAAATTTAGCTAGTTGGCTACAAATTGATTACATATCATAATTGATGTTATGGTAAAATGTTTAAAAAACTTAAGTTGTTTTCATAGCTTAAAATTTATAAATCAAATGTTATGTGCATGAAATTATTATGCCATTTTATATTTAATAAATATCATTGCTTTCGTACTAAAAATATAGTATTTTGATTTTTAGAAAGTCTAAAGTGATTAAACGGTTTAGATCTTAGCTTAGATCTAACTAATTTAGCCTTAAAGAGCCAAGAATCCTAATTTGGATTTTTAGGGGTCCTGAAGTGTTCTAAAGGTTAAAGATGTGAATTTTTGTGATTTGGAAGTTTCTTTGGTTGTTTGCGGATGTTTTGACCAATTTTGGCTAAGTGTTAGATTGAGCTAGCTTGGGCTAGCCCAATTAGGCCATCTTTTGATTTTAGGGTTTTAAGTGCAAATTTATAGTGCTGAAATTATTGCAACACTTAATTAAGAGTGTTGCTTTGATTGGAATCAAATTTGGGGATCCATGGGTCATGTTGGGCTAGGGGTGGTTTGGACTAGCAGCTTAATTGGACAAATGATCCTTAAAAGGGCCAAATCTTGATTTTATGTGGTTCCTATGAGTGAAAATGATCTTATGGTATTTGAAAGTGTTTTGTGTCCTTAGATTGACTTAAGGTTCAATCATAGGAAAATTGGTTATTTTGGGTTAGGCTTTGGTCTTGGGCTAGCCTGAGCTAGCCCAATATGATCTTTTCAGGTTCTTGGGTTTCAAAGGGGATGATTGACATTTTTATAGCTTAATAGACTCATAATGAGTAATAATGGCATAAACCATCCCTATTTGGGGGTATCCAGGTTGATTTTAGCTTGGGCCCACTTGGCCCACTTGGTTAACTTAGGCTAGCTCAAGGTCCAAAATGGACCTTTGGGCTTTTGAGATCCCAATGTCACATTTGGCACTGAAAATGGTCATTTAAGTATACTAGCTCATATCTTGGCCTAACTGGCCCATATACGATGTATTGGACTAGTCGGGGCAAGATCTGACTTGGGTTGGCCCAATTGGGTCAAATAATAAAATAAGGTTTGGACCCCTATGGTCACTTTATTGGCTTTATATGGGGATAGAGAAGATGGGCCGATCCAACGACCATGATGGCGTCTAACGGCGGGTTTGCGATCCGAGCCTGCAAAGGATTGCATGTCTTTTTTAAATAAAAGAATTTTTATAAGTTTTAATTTGATTAATTTCAAACGTATTTTGCGCATTTTTCCTCTATTTTACTACCAAAAGATGCGAAACCTTCACTTTTAGCTAATTTAGGAGTGATGAGCTCAAAAATATTATTTTTTTTGTGATATGAAATCAAGTTATTTTTCATATTTATTTTATTAATAAAATTAAATGAAATAATACTTTTCTTGTGATATTTTTGTTACAAATTTTCTTAGGAAGTATTTTGACCAAAGCATTAAATCTTTAAATGATCTATTTGGGTTCAATTGAATTTCGTAATGATTCAAGGTTTGTTACAACAAGTTTAGAATCACTTATTATCAATAAAGTTATTTTTAGTAGTGAAGTACGCAGCCTTTTGGGAGGATACTCTTTATTTCTATCCAACCACTAGTCTTATGAGGTAATCCTTTATTTCTTCTTTCGGAGTTTTAGAGGTAACTTCATGTAATGAAGCAAGAGCAAGGGCAAAGAGAAGTATTCATGGAATATTAAGCATTTTAATGAGCACAAATGATTAATTATAGAAGAAGATATGATGTAAAGTTTCCAAGTTCTCTCCCTACAATTTACAAATTTCATCACATATAATACAACATAATAATAGCTTATTTGATATTTTGAGGTCTTGATTAATGTATTGTCAAGTAAAGCAGGGTTACTCATTGAGTTGTTTTTTGAACCATACTAATTTATACTTGAGCACAATAGGTCTAATGTTTGGAAAGAGCTAAAGGATACTTTTCTTTTGATAAAACAAGCTTGGATGCCTAGGCATTTGCGACAATGACTTGAAAAGTGTTCATTTGGAGGAGTTTGGCGCCCGAAAGGGCAGGCGCTCGGGCGCGCCTTTGCGTCTGGGCATTACTTAATCATTGTTACTAAGTACGCATTACATCGCATACTAATCAACTTTTTACTTGTGAAGCGTTAATTAAAAATGCTGAAATGTGTAACTTTCTCATAAATACTTCAGGCTTATTTCCACAATTGATATCAGTTTTGTTTCATGTGCCTTGCCATTAATCGATATGTTACAATCACAATATTTTTGTGCACTCATGATGGCACCATATAGTAATTTGATGTTCTAGGCTTTAGCTAAGTTGTAATATGCTACATGAATTTTGGCAAAATTTTCTGAAATGAACGAGTGCCTTGCACCGATGTCAAATAATGTGTCGCATGACTTGTTATTGAAATGTAAGGTCCCTGGTACCACTTCATTATCTTCCGGGGCTAAAATTGGAGTAAAGGTATAAATCCTCACATGTGCAGCTTGCCTTGTTGCAATCGATCTTCCCCTTTGATTAGCTGGTGGTGCTTTATGAATAATAGGTGGACCTCTCCTTTTTATCGAAGCAGATGTAGGTGCAGGAGCTGGTCTTGCTGCAGGTGTTAGTTCTTATCTTCGTTGGTATGGGTGCTTGTCATTGCATCTAAGAATGATGGGTGATCCACTAATTGTCCACCATACATGTTGCTTAACATTGCCAAAACTTGTAACCATATCGTCCACACGTATTTCATTTCTCGCTCCCATGATAACAATTAACGTAAGGATGCGGTCGACTGCATTTCCCAGTAGGTGTTTGCTGAGTTATTTGATAAACCTTGGCTTGAGACAATCTTTTTTATAGCTCTTCTACTTCCTCCTACTCACCATGTTCTAATATTTTTGCACTTTTGAGCGTGTTTGAGAATTTTAAGATTCAAAGAGTTCTAAGCATCTTTTTGAAGGTTTTAATCTTTGTAAAAATCGATTGCATCGAGCAGCGGTGCTCATTAGTAGTGGTGCATAATGGGACACATTTGAAATTCAATTTCATATTCAATGACGCCATGGTTACCCTGACCCAATTTCATGAACGAATCTCTCATGATGGCTTGAGCAGAAAGAGTGATGTATTTGGCTCTAAATGCCTTGACGAATTATTCACATTGAATATTCTTAGTATCTAAGCCTACGAACTGTAAGCTTACAGTGGTGTCCCATCGGTGCAAGTTTTTCCTCCAGATGGTTAATCTAATTATATTTGTATATGAGTATTTCATGCTGGTCAATATTTTTCTTACCTTCTTTACTCAATCTTCAGCATCTATTGGGTTAGCATTTCTATTGAATATTAGTGGTTGGTATAATAGCCCTAGTGTTGTTACCCAATTTTAGGTAGTCTAAATAGCTTAAAAAAACTTTGCCATTAGATTCCTAATGACATTAGGAGTCAATACCTGAAATTTGGTGCAAGTTGAAAAATGTTTAATTTTGACATTTAATTTTGGTGCAATTAACTTGAAAATTATAAAATATTAAATTGACCTCCGTTTAAAAATTCAACTTTATTTTAGAGTTTATCACCCTTAAATTAGCTATGGACAAATTTTTGAGATTTTCGGAGCCCGTTTGATAGCTTAATTTTAACTATATAAAAAGATATAAATCATTAAATTAATTTTTAAATTTAATTAAGCTTAACTTCGCCGAGACTAGAGGTACTGAGAAATTAATAGAGTACAAAACTTATCTTCAAGCTTTACCTTATTCTGATCGTTCAGAGGGCGATCGCGGAGTCACTGAATTAAATCCTCCGTTTCTTTCGGAGCCCGCAGCGAGGCAGATATGACTAAGTGACATATTGAGCGGTCGAGATTGCCATTGCTCAGGTCAAGCGATCCGATTGTTAGATTCATGTGTGATCTAACAGCCATTGCATGACAAGGAACTGTTCCCTGTCGTGCTAGCCACGCAAGTCACGATTGCGGGTTGTGGGACATAGCCGTGCTACGGCCCGTACGAGAGAGCGCAGGCCAGCCCCTTCGTGCCCTGAAAACCACCTTGCATTCAAACACTCTCGTTGCTGGACCTTTGTACGCAGTAAGGAGCTTCGACATTACCAAACAGTGAAGAATTCAATCGAAGAAGAAGACGAGCAACGGTGATAAGGTACACTGATTTTTTTCACAGTCCCTTTCTGTTTTGCTATTCTTGCATTTCTTTTAATTATTGTAGCATGCCTAGGATCAATTCAACATAATTTGGAGCTTCGATATGGTCAGTAATGTACAATGCTTGAGTTTGATCCACCTCCCATCTCACTAGTCGTTGGCTCCTGTTGTCCCAACTGGTGTCTATGGGATGATCAGGAGCCTAGGAACTTAACTCACTCAGTCGCAAGGCGTGGGGTTTATTGTGGGGGTCGAATTTCGACACCACAGTAAATCCTAACCCTAACTAACCCTATGTTCTTCTTTACGAAAATTAGGATGCTTGGGTATTCTCAGTATAGGGCTTCTTATGGCAATTGAAAAGTCTCGTCGAGATTTTTCATTTGAGCTATGGCTCACTATCTGGCATGGCCGGATGGTGGTTCGAAACCTTAATTCCCCGATCACTCGGCCTCTCGTTCGAGATGAGGGCGTACAGTACCGAGCAGGTCAGCTCGTGACCCGCACCACACTATGCTGGGGTATATTCCTTGAATATACCCCTGCTCGTTGGGCCCCGCCGACTTGATAGGCCCAAATTGATAGCGCTGTTAGCATAATAAGGGAATATTATCTTAGGTGTTGTTTTTTCATAATTCATAAAATTAGGGAACTTAAATGTATATTTAATTAATTGCATAACTTCTTAAATACACATCCAAATATATTAAAATTATATACCAAAATAATCAAAAAAATTAGTAGAACAATAACATTCAATCAAATTTCTGTTTTGACAGTTAGAATTCTTAATCACCTCATTATTTTCAATAAGTGTAATTAAGATATAAATTTATCATTTGAACTCCAAATTGACTCTCTACTTATTATCATTGTATTCCATATGCTATAGGGAATCTATAGCAACTGATTTCATGTCAATTGAACCTCAAATGATAAACTTGAGTTTTTGGACACATAATTTTTCACACATTTAGAAATTTCCTTATTTTAGTACTTTGAACCCTACGACAGCAAACCCTAAACTTAGGTTGAGCTTTGATAACACTCTAGGGCATGTCTTTAACAAGAAAATACTTAGGTTGGTCACATGGTAGTACAGCCGTAGCAAACTTAGGATAGAGCCTCAACATAGAAATGAAAAGTTAATGTGAGTTCTTAAGACTTGATTTAGTACTTGATCATTGTAGTAACTCTAAACCATAGGGTGAAAAATAGATTGGTTAATTCCCTATAATTATAAGATCCATTAATAGAACCCTTAAAAGGTTAGATTGAGCTTAGCTTAACTTCTTGCATTCTTTAGGTGTATGATTAACCCTAACCATCCTAGTATTAACTTAGTAATTATAGATCATCATAGTAACCTAACCTCATAACTAACCATAGGACTCCTAGTGCATTGATTTGGACCTAGAAGCTAGTGGTTAGAAAACCCTCACTTAGCATGCACCTTACATATTAGAACTATTAGTATGTAATTAGCCAATTTAGTATAATTGAGGAGTTAGGGTTTTCTTAATCCTCAAATGCTATAGTGAACCTGAGGCTAGTAAGCCTTCAACTTAACCCTTTTAGTGGAGAGCCCTAGCACTAATCGAAGTTTAGTAATTTAGGAAAAATAGAAAGTCTAGTAGTAACGTAGTATTTTTAATTCAACTTGCATCTATACTTATAAATTATTTTGTCACTTAAATAACTCTTAATTAAAATATTATTTTCCAAAATCACAATTATATATAGTATTAGGCTTCAATTGACATAGAGATTATTAATGTCTAAGTTAATTGGGGGTTTGATTAGCCCTAATCAATAAGGTAGATAACTAAATTAGAAAATAATAGATATCACATAGTTTACTTTACTATACAGTACTTCTTATTGCTCTTATAGTATAGTTTTTATTTTACTTTGCTTGCAGTGTATGTTTATTTACTTTCATTTATGCTTACACTGCTCACTTTTATTGTTACTTAGCATGATTTCAAATGAACATATTCATGTATTCCTCCATGTTTCAGATGCACGGTAGTAGTTTTAGTCATTATATGTTGTTTTCCTCCTTACATACATTATGCAGGCAAAAGCAAACTACTTGTGAGTACCTTGCCTCCTTTACTTATTTTAATGTTTCTACATACTTTTATACATATTTCTTTTGTTGCTTAGTACTCTACTTATTCAAATAATTATAAATTGCTAAAGTGATATTCGCTTAAAATAAATAAAACTTACTGTGACCCTAATGTAGTAATTAGATTTTTTTGTCTAATTATTTGTTTCTCTTTTATTGGTTGTGCCATACTGTATTAAATACTAAATATGGTAGATCAGGAGGATCTCGTTGATCTTCAAGTTGGAGCTAATTCTGGCCTGCGGTAGTACCTTGAAGAGTTGCATTTTCATATTTGTGAGGAAGAGTGAATTTTATAACATTCTATATACTGTTTGTAATAATTTAGACTCTTGATATTTTATTTTCTTTTATGTGATATATGTATTTTTCATTCTTCTTACTATGCTTAGTTTGGATGATGTATATGGATATTTTTATATATGTTTTGCTCTTTTAAATTACTGGATTTTTTTATCTCAAAAAGATTCTTGGTCATGTAGTACTTAATGGTGAGTTAGATTCATACTAATTCAGTGTTAAGTATTACAATAGCACTTATATATTTTTACTAATTTAGCACCATGGTGTTACATTTTGAGTCTTAGGAAGGCTTGAAGTAGTTCATCTATCTCAATGGTTGGAGAATGGGTAGCTAAGGTGTTACAGTTGGACTCTTAGGAAAGCGAGGAAAGCTTGAAATAGTCCATCTATCTCAATGGTTGGAGAATAGGTAGATGATAATATAATAGTAGAATTACTCATCTGGGTGTATCTAGTGTCTAAAGCATTAAAAATATTTGATTTTGTATATCAATACGCTCTAATAAACCATTCACAATGTCAAACAATGTCTACATGGTTCACGGAAGTATTGGTGGATATCAAATCTTTCAAGGGTGTTTCGATGATCAAAGGAGAATCTTTAGGATCTATTTGAAAATAAGATTTCTATTTCATAGACATATATTGAGCAGAATTACTTAGGCGTCATTATTAAATGATACATGAATACAAAAGTATGTTAATGGCTAAAAATAAAATATAAATTAACTAAAAGTGATCTAATGATTAAGTCTACTATTTTGGGGCAGTTCCATTTCTATTTCTTCATTCTCTTTTTGATTTATATAGTTTACAAGTTTTGTAAATTCTTATTTTTTATATTTTCTTCTATTATATTTTTTTTCATTATTCTAAGATTCCAATTTCATGAATTATAGCTTAAATATTGTTACACTAATTTTCTCCCAATCATGCTCTAATACTAACTGTGGCGACCCGTTGTTGGGTTAGCATAGTTAATTCAGCGTTAGGTGCTCACATCTCATGATCATATTGGGGCTCAGCATAACAGTGTAGTATAAAACAAACACCTTTTCACATTCATTACATCATTCATAAATACTAGAATAATTAAAAATATATTTCATAACATAAATAATAAGTATCTTACAATATTTATTACACACTAAGTAAAAAAATAAAATTTAAGAAAATAAGCATTTAGCTTGCATTAAGCTGCTCCATCCTGCATTAGCTCTATTTCAAAAACTTGATACAAAGACTGCTCATTATACACACACACACACATGATAGGGCAAACCAAAAGAAAAGAAAGAAAATAAGATATTTAATTAGATATAATGGTCTAAGGTTTGTATGATATCACAATTTACTTATAATATTAAGTGTCAAGATTCTACATGACAAATATGAGCATAGACAAAGAATATGTCCGCGCAATTGTCAGAACTGTAATAAATGTGTGTGTGTGTATATATATATATATATATATATATATGTATATATATATATATATATTTATTTATTTATTTAAGAAATATGCTCATTAGGAATGAAAATACCAATAAAATATAATATTATTTATTTGATAGTTATATAATAAACGATGAGTTACATATGTATATCTAATTATTTGAGATGTGTGTTGTTGATTAATTATTATTATTATTCTTATTAAAAGGAAAAGAGAAAAAAACATGAAAAGAACAGAAAAAAAATTCATATATTTCTCATTACTTACTAAAACTAATTGTTGATGAGATTTTACTGGAGATCAATGGGAGCAGAAAACGGTGGTGGCTGAGGAAGAAAAGAGAGGAGTGGTTGGGGAGAGGAGAAGAGAGGGTTGGGAGGGGGTGTATATATATATATATATAAATTCTCTTCTCTTTCTCTCTCATATTTCTCTCTTCTCTCTCTCTCCTTTTAGTTCACTTAAAGTTACTTAATTTTTAACTTAATATGTAAAATTTTGATCTCACTTACTCTTTCTCTTTCTTCTTTTTCTCTCATCTTATTTCAATTTTTACTTAGCTATCAAGTAATTAACATAAGATATTTGGATGAATATTGCATTAATATGATGAATAGTAAAATAATTTATATTGAATTAATGAATAGTAATTTTAATTAAAATTTTATTCTTTTAAAGTTCGCACATTTTTATTATTTTTTTTCCAAAATTAATGAAACTTGGCAAGGAGATGTATTTCAATGAGACAAACATATTAGTATCAAAATATCTTAGTTTAGGGTTATAATTTATTTTATATTAAATTTTGTAGATAAAAACCAAAAAATTTGATAAAAATTTTTATGTAGTCTTTTCTAAATTCTTATAATCTAATGGTACTACTGTAATTACTTAATTTAGATTTGTATTTAATTTTTCAATTTTTAAAATTTTTAATATTCAAAAATTAATTCAGAAATATCTGTATTTATATTTCTCTCAAATTTGGTCATTATGATCACAAAAATATAGTATACACAATTGGTATTTTTGATTTGACCTAATTTTAAAGTCGTGCGGTATCCTGATTTTTTAGTTGGGTTTAGTTATAATTTTGTTAGTAACGACTTAGGTCGTTTCATCATGTGCGATATAAGGCAAGAATAATGCTGAAAAGCTTTACACAAAATGAAGGAATGAATATACTTTGATGAGGTGTTTTCCTTAGTTATTGAACACTCGTCAATCTGTGTGCTTCTAACCTTGGTAGCACAACTTAACTTATCATTGGAACAACACGAGGTCAAATTTACATTCTTACACAAAGAACTACAGGAGATTTATATGGTGCAGCCCCCAAGGTTCATTAAGGCTAGAAAATGGGACTTTGTTTACAAAGTGGACAAGTCCCTTTATGGTCTAAAGCAATCACCAAGGTATAAGATATTTGATCAATTCATGCAATTGAAAGAATATATCAGAAGTCGGTTTGATCACTATGTGTATTTTAAGAAGTTACCCAAATGTGATTTTATTTACCTACTATTGTATGTTGATAACATGTTGGTGTCAACTTCAGTTTAGTCTGAGTTAGAATATATCAAAAAATAACTGTCAAAGATCTTTGAAATTAAGTTTTTTGGAGATGCAAGAAAGATTTTGGGACTAGAGATCTACAGGGTGAGAAAGATAGGAAAGGTTTGGCTAACCCAAAAGGGTTTCTTAGAACAGGTGCTGAAGAATTAAGTCTTTCAATTCATTCAATGATAAAATTGAAGCACACTTCGATATAGTGTTTACACTTTATCGAGATATAGGATTTTCCCAATAAAATGATGAAATTAAAGATTGAAAAGAGATGAAGCCTGAGTTTAAAAATGGATCATATTCAGATCTAATTCATTATTCTATGATGAATCGAAATCAATTTTCAGATTAAGTTAAAAAGGTGAATCATATTATAAGCTTAACATCCTACTTGAATGAAGCATACATTTCTATTCTCAACTATATGATTGAGATGTCACTTAGAGTTTTCGAACAAACTATGGAAGATAAATACATCCATAATCATTGAAGTCAAATGCATTTGTTCAATGGAAGAACAATCAAAATTTCTCTTAGCAAAAATTATGGAAATAATCTCCACAACAATTTGAGTTTATTATTTCCAACCTTGTGTTTCAAAAAGAGAGGAACACAAAAAAAGACATGGGAGGAAACTGATAAAAATATACTCACATATTTCATACATAAGAAGAGGTTATAATTTGTTAGATTGCAATATAAACATAATTCAAAAGCATTGATACGCTTAGTTTGGATTTAATGAGCGTGCTCACAAACAATAAGATGAATTTTGCTGCCACAGGAAATTTAAAATCAAATATCTTCAAGCTTGATCATTTATGAGTGTGAAATATTCATAAAATTACATGAAACTTGTTGAGTTAAATAATCGAATGATGAAAGACAAGTTCTAAGTAAACATTATTCTTAATAACTTGCTGAGAGCATTAATTCATTTATAGTTTTTTAAGACATTAACATATATCAAACTTGGTTAAAATCTAGCACACGAATACATAGCTCGTGCTTGAATCTAAAACCAGTGTACTGAATGTCCTGGATCTTACATGAGCCAAAAGTATTCTTGTTAGTTTATTGTACTGGTGGAATGCTCATGGACCTAAACCAAAAACTAATTAGATTTAGACTTAGCTAGTAGCTAGTCCAGATTTAGTTAAGACAGCAAAAACTTCTATCGAGTGCCTTCATCGAAACACCCCATTCAAGTTGAGCACGAATAATTTGAGTTTGAAGAAAATTGCCCAATCTTCAATTGATGGTACCAAATTTAGGATTTAGTGTATAATTAATATACCATTAATACTACACCTTTTAGATCGTAAGTTACCATAAAAAGAAAACTTTTACTATGGCTACAAAATGCCAAATTCTATAATTGAAAATGATGTTAAATCTACTATGCATCTCAATTCTACACAATTCCACTTTTATTCACTTTGTGAGGTTGTTCGCCGCAGCAATAAGACACTAAATCATGTAGTCAGATGCATATGGTACGAAGTCTCAGTCAGCCATATGGAAACGGTGCTTAAGATTCTGGATTAAGACCAATACATGCACCAATGGAACCATACAGTTCAGATCTTCAATTTTAACTTGCAAGTATAAAGTTACTTCTCATGAATTGTAAGTCAAGTTAAATACGCTACAACATAAACTCAAAAATGCAATAAAATAAAATTTCTTTACAAGGAACGCAGATTCTTAAGAACAAAGACTAGATTTAAGTTCACATAATAAATTAGAATAGATGGCTTTGCAATAAGCTTCAAGTACCTAAATTGGAAGTCAAATACATGCAATGTAAATCATGTACAAGTTGAACTCTAACATACTTGCATAATATGTGCATTCTATCTCAAGTTTAGTATTGGCAAATCATAATTTAATTCAGAATCTAGCTATCCATAATTTAATTCAATCATAAATTTCTTTAACAAATCTTTCTAATACTTTCATGGAACGCATGTACAAAAAATTCAAGATATGAAGTACAAAACTTCATGTAAGGGTTGCTTTAAAATAAGATTCAGGACTTGTACATTTTTAGAAATGATAAGCTTTTGTAACTCAGAATGTATTATATCTCTAGAAAATTCTAACAACACTACTCTTTCCAATTTCATATCAAATCAATATCTAGAGGGGACTAAACTTGTACCTTATTATTAATATCAATTTATATTATCATTCTTATTTTCATCACTATTCTCATTACTATCATTTTCATCTACTTTCCATTTAATCATTCTCATTAACAATCCTCGTCATAGTCACCATATATTATAAGCAAACATTTTATTACTATTCAACAATCAAGAGCATCAAAATGTTCATATATAAAAGAAATATCATCTTGAAAGCAACATGTAAGTCTTCAAAATATAGGTCGAATAAAAGACAATTATCTAACTGTTCCAACAAAATCTAAGCAATTAAAACTTCAAAAATTACATAAGATTTCGTTGAATTACAATCATACTTTTATCACCATAAGCAATTTTTTTGTTTAGAAGTTCCCAAATAATTTATAAAATCTTCTTAAAATACCATGAAATAAATCATAAGTTCAATGGAAGTTCTCAAATGGTTTACAACCATGGCACTGAATGGATGCATAAGAGAATACATCACTTTGCATTTGTGAAATAATCCTAATCATAGAAAGGGATTGTAGTGTTCTTGTTTAACCTCACATGTTTTGCATTTACTAAGGATGATTTCTAAAGGTACCTAAGTTATCAAATCATATCGTCTTAAATTTATGTCATTACCAATATATGTAATATTATGAAATTCTTAAATTAAATTGAATGAGTTTTTCTTTGGCTCTATTTTTATGCACTATTTTACTTAAACACATCAAATCCTGCTCTGATACCAACTGTGATGACCCATGTTAGTTTGGTATCAACCAATCTAACATCGGGTGATCTTTCCGCAAGATCATATAGGCGATTAAGTAAAATAGTATTTAAACAACATTCAAAGTCATTCAAGTATAACGAAACAATATTCATTCAATTTAAAGTAAATAACATTCAAAATTTATTACATAAATGTTATTATACAAAAATAATTTTCCCTCGTAGGGTAAATAAAATTAATTTCTCGTACCACGCCCCTTTCTAACGACTTTAAATTATATCACCCTCCTCCATATGTATCTGATCTGGCATTCTAAAAATAATTCCCTTGTGCATATTCTAAATATAAAGGATATTAAATATATATACTTTAAGCAAAAAGTGGAAGAAAAAAATGATAATAATTACAGAAAAATATAGTTCATTGCAAATAAAAGATAATCACGAATCCTGCAAAATAAATATTCTTTTATCACATGCCAAATTTTCAAATTGTAAAGCAGTAATCACATAAAAATTCATATTTATGTTTATGACATTATGAAGCAACGTTAACAGTTCTGATGGGTAAAACCAGAATCATAAGGCTAGGTTCATAAAAATGCATTTAAGCATAACCTTCACCTGGGCCCTCTTAAAAGCTCCAGATGGCAATAAATATGCATTTAAGCATAACCTTCACCTGGGCCCCCTCAAAGGCTCCAGATGATAATAAACATGCATTTAAGCATAACCTTCACCTGGGCTCCCTCAAAGGCTCTAGATGGCACATTTATAACTCCTTAGGACTAGCCCCATCCCTAACATATTCATGCTCAGTTTCATAACCCTTTTTGCAATATTTATAAGATACATAAACATCATTTTGCTTCTCTTACATCATTAGTAGTAAGAATACTACTTTAAGTAGCAATATAAAACGGGCTCAAAGTAATGCTTAAGCAGCAAATGAAGTAAACGAACATAACAATAATATTCAGTATACCTTTTGTGTTTGACTTAAGAAGAATCACTCACAATCTTGATGTGTTTGCAAAAGTTATAATTGAAATCTTATTAAACTTTGAAAATGATGCTTTTAGTATTTTAATAAAATCTTATTACTCAGCATACCGCCTAATTTAGCTTTCGTTCTCATACCCTCTTCAGACCTCTTGATTTAAATCTCATAATAGAAGGTACATTACAATAATTTCACTTAAGAGTTCTAAAATTGTTAATTTAGAGATTTTATAACATTAATAATATTATGGTGCAGCATTTCAATATCATACTTAATCAAATATTTTTTTATTTTTAGCAACCTTGTACAATTATTTTCCAACAGAAAAATCTAATAACCTTAAATAATGCTAAAGCATGGTAAAATATGGATTGAATTATTGAATCAATATTCACTGATAATTATTGAAGTTTCAACTCTTATTATTAAACAGTAACATTATCATATGGTGCAGAATGGTTAAATTTTTAATTTTCAAATAATCTGTGAACCCAACTACAGGTTAAGATGCTACTTATAATTTATCCTTACACAAAATTCAGCAGTCTAACTTATTTTACATGTTATTCTAACTACATAAATCACATTTTATTTATCCAAATTCCATTATAATGCTCTAAAACAATAGTAAAAGAACATTTTCCAAACATAGGATATGATAAGTAATTAAGATAAATGAAATGAGTTTCATGAATACGTTTCTCATTAAAATCCAACTTAACATCCAAAGATAATATTTCAAATGGTTGGAACATAATTTGTCTTACTAAAAGTTTAGTTCATTAATAGAGTCTAGACATTTCATGATTAATCCCATCATTTAACAATACTCAATTCCATTATACTAAGTTATTAAATAGTGAAATAAATTTAGTCCTAAATTATTATTATTAAGGATTTTAATAGCAAAGTTTAAGAGGAATAACATACCTTGAGTTCGCGGGCCATAGGGAAAATAGCGGAGCCTTAGAAGGATTAACGGCTGGGATCGGGAAAAAAGAATTGTATGTCGAGCACAGAAGATCGAGCAGAAGGAGAAGAAGGTTGAGCGAGGAGAGTCGTGCGTGCATGCTGAGACGTCGGCCGCACTTCTGTTTGCTTTCGTCGTTGGCTGCAAGGGATCGAAGCGTTGTCGCCTGCTCGCCTGCTGCTAGGGGCGCTCCCGTCGGCTGCTGCGCAGTCGTCTTCCGTGCGGGAGAGAGTCGAGCGGGAGGGTTTGACCGACTGAGAGGGAGAGAAGGCTCATTCAAGTGGTGAGAATCGTTCGGTCCCTTTGCAATTAAATATGGCGTGCGTTTGTAACTCACATCCATTTCAGCAGCTAATGTCCGTATGTTACGAGAGTCAAAAATCGGAAATAGCTTATTTGCCAACGGTTTCAATATGGATAGCCGGTTCTTGCCTTAAATGAGGTAGTTTATCTTGTACTTAATTTGATTATGTTTAATGACAAATATTAATTCTTATTTCAGCATTGAGTTTGAAAATTTTTCTTAAATCAAGATTTGTAACAGAAAAGTAATTTAGCGGGAGATTTTAACAAAAAGGAAACTGAAATTTGCAAGAAATTTTAACGGAAAAACTGAATTTTGAGGGGATTTAACGAAATCTAAATATTACGAAAAATTTACGTTTTCCTTATAAATGACCTAAGGTCATTACAGACAGACCCAATTCCTAGGACCTTTAAATATGTTTGTAACTCATTTTTAAGGCATCCCATCCGAAAATGCTTGTGTGTTGCTTGTAACAGTTCAAAGCCTACATAAAATATCTATTGTTGGAGCCTGGGAAAGATTTATGAAACCCTAACTTATATTCTTCTTTAAGTATAGTGAAAGTTCTACACATCTCTTCCCGTAGACGTAAGTATTTATACTGAATCATATAAACCATTGTGTTTTGCTTGTACTTGGATTCTTTGTGTGCTTTTCTTGTTTTGTTGTTGTTTGTTTTACTTATCTAGCACGAGGTCTTGGATCCTAACAAAAAGTTGCATCCTTACAACTTTTTTGGGGATTTTGGAGGTGATTTAAAAGCTTTTGAGGGGTTTTTAAGGTTAATCCATAATTTGTATGTGTGCAAGAGGGTACGGCAACTATAAGACAAAGCCATTATTAATTGATGAAAGGTTTTTGAGAAACCTAATGGTAATTTCTCCTTCGTATAGTGAATTCTTCTCCGGGTCTCCCCGTGGACGATGATGTGTTTACATGAACCGCATAAATCTATTATATTTGTAATTGTGCTGCACATGTATTCCTTTGTACCTTAGCATATTATTTATTATTCCTTAACTACAAATTTTTAATTCTTTAATATTCAAATTTTTATTGACAAGATAAAATGATTTTATATTTTATTATAACAATAATTGTCTTTTTATTTATTTTTATTTAAAAAATGCTATCATCAAGCTTAGAGAATTCCAAAGAATTATTCAGTAGTTAGTGCATGCCAACTCATGAGGTCATATATTCTATTAAATTATTTATTGATTTTTTTTGTATTATTAAAAATTTATTACATTAAGAGAATTATCTATATATTTAATTCATATTTAAAATCATTTAAATTCAAAATAAAAAAAAAAACCTTAAAAAAAACAATACGCAGTGTTGCCCGTTTTGCCCCTGCCTAAAATAAAAAGAGACTCACAAAGATTAGTATATTTCATTAATATTTATGATTATATAACAGTGGTATTTTAGATATTTAAGGAATCTTTTAGATGAACAAAAGTTTCTTAAGTTCTAAATGAACTCTAACAATAATTGAATATATAATAGTGTATAGTAAGGCTAATGCAATGCAAAGCAACAATAAAAATGCATGTGGTTAAGGCCTAAACAAAGCTCAAATCTTATAATATCATATTATTGCTTTAATTAATCTTCTTACTTATGTTAAGCTAACAAAATTAAGTAGATCGATTCTTACATTTTCTTATCATTTACATGGTCAAATAGAATAAAACATAATTTTTAACTTAAGTGTGATCTAATCGAATTTGAATGTTTCTTATATTATCGTGATGGGCAGTATAGCGGGAGCGTAAAGATTAGCTGATATGAACATCTGAATATAGTTCAGTGCTTGCCACATCAATACACTATGAAAACTCAATTGTAATATCATACTATATTGAACAAAAGCACACTTACTACAAGTCAGAGCCTCTATCACTATAGTTGTCATCACCCCTCTTATGTAAGAATTAAAATAGAAACCTTCACTCATAAAACCATTTCCCATTGAGATTAATACCCCATAATATATTTAAATTTACTAGCATATGCCTACACAACAATCTACTTTCATTTGTATTTTATCTCTTAAAGTTTTATACTATGTATAGTTCTGACAAAACTTCTAAGGAATCTCACACAAATCCTATAAATATAATTGAAAGCAGAAATTGCAACTTTATACTCTTACTCTTTAACATGATTATTAAGTGGGATAAGCTCATCGAATGAGGATCATTTGATTGTCCAAAATCGATACACAAAAAATAGAAACCCTATTTTCAATCATAGCATTCTTTAAACAATATGCGAGAACATCACTAACACATCCCATAAGAACAAACTCATTTTGTTTCTCTTCTCCTATAAATGGCATTCTTCATTGAGGCATTAGAACATTTAAATTATTACTCTTATCATTTTGTTTCTCTTCTCCTATATTTTTTTGTTAAATGGCATTCTTCATTGAATGAATCCTATTTAGCCCATCAAAAAAAGATAACACAAATTAATAAGTTAAATATTTTAAGACTTAGCATATCACAAGCACAAAATATATTCCTGTCATGCAAAAATCCAATTTGACTAAATGGAGTAGAAACATTACAAATTCAATAAGTAATCATTTAAGTTACTAAACACGCATATAATATGTTCAATCCTAATGATTCAATAAAATGGTTCGGGTTTACCTTGATCTAATGAAATCTTTATACAAGGATTCATTAGGCTCTCCTTCAAATAATTCATCATAAGGTGGCCAAGAATGAGGAAGGAACTTAGAATAAGTGATGGTTAAAAGAGAGAGAGTAATGGTGAAAACTCCTCTTAGACTATGGAATGAGTATTTATAGCTCCATGAAAATCCTAAGTGATTAGATGGATCATTAATACTAAGATTATGGTTCATTAATCACTATTTATGGGTTATTTTCATGAAAGATAATAATAGCCTAAGCATAAATAAATAAAAGCATCAGTACATCATCAACCAAGTTCAAACTCCACAGTGTCTTCAATGAGGAGGTCTAAGAGCCTCCCGGTGAGCACATCTCCCCTAACAAAAGAAAAACCGTCCTGTCGGGCTAATATAGAACAAAATTCCATTGTGCGATTCGCATCACGCGAACAGTGAACAAAAATCACACGAGGAAAGTTCAGCAAGAAAGCAAGGTGGTCAACGTGGCGCTCTCCGCCTTGTGAACGGAGAGTCCTCTCATAGTGATGTTGGAACCTCCGGATCTCTCTTAGACAGTCGCTCTCTATGATGACTCCCTCATTGTCAGTGTCTCTGGGCAAAATGGCATGTTGCATAATAGTAGCCGCATGCATCTCTGCTTGGAGAGAAGATAGGGCCTGTAAACAGGATCCAGCAACAGCGAGCAAGTGGCCTCATGAGTTGTGAACCACAGCTCCACCAAAAACAGCAGGATCCTTGTATCCATAGAAAGCATCAATGTTAATTTTCAGCCAATAGGTCGGAGGGGGCGCCATCTCAAGAAGGTGGAGGGGGCCATGGTGGGCCGTGAAACCCCAGGAATCAGACCTGTCATGCAGACCAGCATTGACCATCGCCGAGATGATCAAACCCACACAAACCAGTTGAGTCGGGTACAGACGACCATGAGAATGCTTAGCCTAATTCTGCCAAGCTTGGTAGAGGGAGTAGGCCACAACCTGGCAGCTGAAACGGCAGTGGCGAGATGCATTAGCAGTTGAATACAAAGCAGTAAACTGGCCCCAGGAGGTCAGAGCGGCCAGCAGCAATCCCCAACACACAAAGGTCTCTAGTATGGCCCTCATGTAACTACAGTGGGTCACGAAGTGTTCCCTGTACTCATTAGTATAACTGCAGGAACTAACTTGGTTCCCGGGCCTCGTGAGTTGAGGTTCAAGTTAGCAGGAAGTGGAAAAAAAGGGGGTTCTGAAAGAGAAGAAGGAAGAATCAAAACCTTCATAATGGATTTTAGTTTTTAGGTACATGCCTGATCTATATCTCCTAGCTACCAAGGCTCTTGGAGTAGCAAAGTTTCTTTACCTTTGGAATCAAAATGATTCTATTCATTGGCTATTCCCTTGGGTGCAAAAGTCCGACTCTCGTCTCAATAAAACCTCTTCTATCCCCCTAAGAACCGGTACAATCTACTAGCGCAGATCATAGCCTGGTTCTTCGCTTAGCTTTTCGATTCTTCTAGCGTATATTCATTAACTACTACTTTTCAATTGAACCGGAACTCTTATCGAGTGAACCTAGATTCGATCTGAGATGCTAGGCACGTACATAACCAGAAACCTCGCCTTTGTTCCTTAATTCAACTCTTAAAAAGGAGCCTCGTATTAGAGCTGACGCACAACCTTCGTCTATTAATATACCTACAAAAGCCTAGCTCTGAACTCAGGTTCGGAATCTCCTACCCTACCAACTTATACGCCTACCTGCTTCGCAGCCTCATGACCACTGACAGGTAAGTTATACGTTAGTCTCACTATTAACCCGTCGTCTCTTCGCTTCGTTCGATTCTACTCTGCTTCGCAGCCTTCGGTTTGCGGTTGTATTAATACAATGAACCTCTCGCATCAATTCATTCGCCCGCCGACTCTCGGCGAACCTACATCGACTCTCCAAACCCATAGCCTACCGGTTCCAAGGTATGTAATTCATTTATTGAACGATCTTTGCTCCGCTCAAAGTCAAGGTACTCGATTCAACTGTTGCAATTCATATTCACATTGCTTAAATGAACTTCTCTTTGTACCTAGCATCTAAGAGAATTAATACCTAACCTGGCCCGAGGACCATCTGATCTTAGGGCCACCTTCCAGAAATGTAGCAAAAAACTTTTTATCGGAGTTAGCATGAACTAAAATGGGTGAAAATCTTTTATCCCAATAATTTACTTAAAATATCACACTCATAGGAGTCGGTAGTAAACAAAGGCATTTGGCATTTAAGCCATTTAATTCTACACTCAGCACATTAAATGAAGCCTTGGACCAAAATTGCTAAACGAGTTTACCAAATCCCTTAAGAGTTAGTAAGGCTCAGCCCCAAAATACGAGCTAAGAACTTATCAAAATAAGAAAGCAAACAATACAGTATAAGTATAGAGGATTCTTTTTCAGTGTAGTATCCTACAAATCCCTTGCAACTTATTCCTCATCTCTTTTTTTTTCCTTTAACCTTGTCTTGTATACCATCCTCACTAACAATATTAGAAATAGCAAATTGAGATACTAAGGCTTCTAATGGATATTTAGGTTATGCAAAATTTTCAGCTAATCTTATACATTAGATATACAAATGTATCATTGATCAAAATTTACAATTACAATATATACATTAGAGTTTAAATAATGTGCTTCAAAGAAAAAGTTTCAAATTTCAAATTTAGTATCTCAATTTGCATAATCATATTTATATAGTAAAATTGTAGACATTGAAGCAAATATTTAATTAGTTGTTTAAACCTGTACATTGTATTATTTAGCTTGCCAACCAATGCCATTCTTCATTCTTAGGTAAATATGTATTTATTTAGATACCAAAATACAAGCTCATATGAAAATCGCATGATGATTATTTAATCAGAAAGATAACCAAACCATGAAAGATCTATGATTTTGGGGAAGGCTTGTTAAATAATAATTACTATTAATCATGATGCAACATCAGGACTTGTATCACTAAACAAGTAAATACATTGTGTTTCAATTGTGTCATGAACCATTGTTGTGTTTGATGGAGCCTCGAGTGCAGCATGAGAAGGTGAACCCAGGCGAGATACACCAGAATATGAAGCCAATGGCTTTGAAGTGAGCTGGAACTAGATGTGGTGATGTTTTAAGCTCATTGGAGTGGCCTTGAAGTACGACATGGAGCAATAGAAAAGCTCAAAGTGACTTAGAGTCAACCACGGATCAACCTGGTACGAGCTAGGCACAAATTGAATCAAGTAAAGCCTGAAGGTTGTTGAAGGAACTTGAGTAGATAGAGGAATCGACTCTTAGGCAAGTCCAAATTCCAAGACAATTCCTACATTAGAGGCTTGGGCGCCTGGGTGCACCCAAGCACTGGTGAGATGTTCCTGGAGTCAGTAGAACCCAATGCTTGGGCTCTTATGCGCGCTCAAGCGTTGGAGGCTTTGATCATATATGTGGCATGAAGAGACCTTGGCTCTTAGGGGTGCCAAAGCATTAGTACTTTTCAAACGCCAAAGATGTGGCCCAACTATATACCTAGGAGCTTAGGCGCGCTCAAGCATTTTGTGTATTTTAGACAACTTGAGTATCCTAAAAGCTCGGTGCTATGGCACGCCTAAGCGTCTAATGCCTGGAACTGTAACCCGAAGGCTCGGCGCTTGGGCACGCCTAGGTGCCAGTCGGCGAATACAAATTTTGGATCATATTTAACATTTCATTACTAAAGATAAGGACACGTGACATGAGCAGAAGGTGTGTGTAGGATACATGCCAACAACTAGGACCCAAAGGATATGTGGCAGCAGAGTGGAGTTATTTGGAGGCTAAACATATATGTTTGAGCTTAGGATAAGCTTGGACACAACTTGTAAACTTCCTGGAGGCTGATACAAGCAATTGAAGCTCAGAGCTTCCAGGGTGGTTATCTCCCCTCAAAGGAGGTCAGGGGTATCTCAAAGTAGAATGGCCGAAATTTGACGACAATTGCACAATGGTTGCTTGTATTACAAGATGAGATGTTGGTCATTGTAAACTGCAAATATAGCCAAGTGATGGAGCTGCATCTGTGATTGGCCTTGCTGCAGGGCGGTCGTAGGTGCTACAGGGCAGAGTTGTTGGAGAGTCACAGAGCAATTACGCATTGGTTATTAGAGTACCATAGCAGCTTTTGGAAGTCATTTCAAGCAAAGAAGAATGCATACCTTAAATAGGCAGTGCAACCATAGTGATGGATATGTTGAGGACAATATCTCTATAAAACTCCTAAGCCTTTGAGGATCGGGGAATGCGTTGACGGTTACCAAGAAAGTCTAGAAATCACAAAATCACAAGACAAAGATCGCAGCACATACAAGCATCCAAACACAAAGATATACGTAGAAAACCCAAGAATGGAAAACCACGGAGCCACACTAATGAAAAAGTCTACTAGAAAATAACTTGAAGTTTAGAGAGTTACAAGAACTATTTTACATCAGCACAAAAGTTGTAGCTCTACTCTTAGAATGGAGAAAGAAAGAAGCAGCTACTGTGAAGACCCACTTAGTAGTAATAAGTGAAACTCTTAAATATCGATACACCTTTTCAGATAACGGTGGAGTGCCTGATAAGAACTCCATAGTTAAGCATGCTCAAGTGGGAGCACTCCCAGGATGGGTGACCTACTGGGAGGTTATATTTTGAGGGAAAAATCATGAGACCTTTCAGGCCAAAATGGATAATACCTTGATGCTTAAGAGTTTGGGCTATTACAGCTACCTCCTAGAGTTTCTCTTCCAACCAGCAAGATCTTTCTTGCACAGCAGCTCCCTAAGGTTTAGCTTAGGGTTTTTCTCCTCTCAAGCAGTCTTAGCCTTTAAATCTGATATGCCAACACCTTACATTTCCTTCTAACACATAGGTTTAAGTAGTCAGCTCTATTTTGGACCCTAAAAGTTCAAAATACCCCCAGATTTACTTAAAGCAAAACCTGGAACAAAAGCAGTACTCTGCCAAGCGCTGCGGTGCGCCGCAGCGCTGAGCTCTCGGGTTGACACTCGCTGCGGCATGCGTTAGCTCCGAGCTCTCGGGATGAGACCCGCTGCAGCGCGCGGTAGCACCCGCATTTGATTTTCACCGAGGCGCACTGCAGCAACGATTTTCATTGTGGCGCGCTGTAGCAACGATTTCCACTGCGGCGTGCGGTAGCTCCGAGCTCTCAGGATGAGACCCACTGCAGCACGCGGTAGCACCGAGCTCTTGAGATAGCGCCCATTGCGGCGCGCGGTAGTGCCCGCATTTGATTTTCGTTGAGGTACGCTGCAGCAACGATTTCCATTGTGGCGCGTTGTAGCAGCGATTTCCATTGCGGCGCGCTGCAGCCCTGCCTTCTCTGTTTCTGACCGCTGAGGTGTGCGACAGTGCCTCCGCCTCTGGCTGGCTCCGCCTGGGCGCGCTGCTACGCTTGTGCTGTTCCTAGGCACTAATGTCTCCACAACACAATAATCTCCCACTTGGAGACCTTTGGCAAAACTTCCCTCCTTTCTTCCATTGACCCTTCATTGTCTTCTTCTGTGTCTGTCAAGGACTGCGGTGTGGCTCACTACCGCTCTCTCTTTATGTATCGAGACCAACTGAAGCAGCACATAGCTTCAATTTCTCCACTATTACTACTTTGGTAAGCATATCAACTGGATTCTTAGAAGTATGGATCTTCTCCAATCCAATATGTCCTTTTTCCAACAGTGTCCAAATGAAATGGTAACGGAGTTGAATATGCTTTGTCCTAGCATGAAAAGCAGCATTCTTAGCTAGGTGAATTGCGCTCATATTGTCGCTGTAGAGCCTCACATCTTTCTGTTCCTTGCCCAATTCTGCCATGAACTCCTTCAACCAAATCATTTCCTTGCTTGCCTCTGTAATGACAACATATTCCGCCTTCGTGGTAGATAGCGACACGATATTTTGTTGCCTGGAGATCCAGCTCACCGCCGCACTTCCTAATGTATAGACATAGCCTGTAGTTCTTCTCCTTCTATCAACATTTACTGCAAATTCTGAATCTACATATCTCTATAAAGTAATGTCATATCTTCCAAAGCATAAAGCTTTGTCTGTTGTACCTTTCCTATACATTAGGATCCACTGGACCGCGTGTGATGTCCCGAAGCCGGTTCAGCGGAAACCGTTCCGACATCGGGTGTTCACTTACCGCAGGATCATATTGAGTAATTTGAGAGAAAAAAAACACACATATTAAAGAAAAAAATATTTTTCATTTAATAATATTTCAAAATTTACAATATAGCCAATAAACTTCTAGCAAAGTTCATCTGCTAGAACACGAGATGAACTTTGAAAAAGTAAAATAAAATAAAGGTAAGAGTTGCGTTGAAGATTCTTCCACTAGTGAAAAATTTTAAGGTTCTTGTTTAAGCTCTCCCAGGAGTACATAACCTGGTATTGTACGTAAAATAATACTTTGATTGGAATTTCTTGTAAGTAGAGAATACTCTAAGTACCACAGTAAGCAATGAAGTATTATATTTTATAATAGCAGAGATGTGATTTACAGAAATAAAGTTGTAGAAAAAATAATAAGGTAAAAGCGCAAACAAAATAATAAATTCCCTGCAAAAGATATTAGCTCGAAAATGTAAGTTACTGATGTCATTTTTCCAGTAACCCACCATGAATGTTTTTACTGGTGTCATTTTTCTAGTAACACCCCACAAATGCTTTTACTGATGTCTTCTTTTTAGTAATTAGCCACAAATACAGTTACTGATGTTATTTTTCTAATAACTGGCCACCAATGCTATTATTGATGCCTTCTTTCTAGTAATTAGTCACAAATACTGTTACAGATGTCATTTTTCTAATAACTAGCCACGAATACTGTCACGTTGGTTCCGAACAACCAACCAAGCTTCAAATGAAATTTGGCTCAAAGCAAATAAACGAAACAGTAAAAGTACAAAATGTAATATTTGTTATGTACTGGGTACCTTTATTCCTTAAGTTCGGATGAGTGACAGTTCGCTCAATCTGCATTTAAGTTCTCATATTTCTTTAGATTTGCTCTTTTTAAAAGTGATGTGATATATATTCTTTAAGGATTTTTTTAAGTTTTTCTTTTCTATTATGTCTTTTTTTTCATATTTTTATAATGATATAAGTCCGTATTTTTAAGTCACTTGATATGTTCGACACCATTTCATTCGAGATGTTATTGAAGAATGTGAGATCTTACTAGAAAAGATCGACACCAAAGACAACCCTGCAGATATGTTGACAAAGGTGCTCACGGTTCAAAAATTCATCAATTGCAAAATTTTGGTGAATCAGGAGAAGCATCTATAGGATTCTCATTTGTTGGAACTACGGATTGCTTGATTTCTTTAGGAGGAGAATACGTAGGCAACCAAGTTGGAGCAACCGTATTAATCTAGAGCATTAGGGATTCAGCTCTCATGTAGAGCACATGAGATATGAGGTGGAGATTGATGATTAAAGAAACTATTTGAAGGCGTGCCATATCGCGCCGTAGCACGGTACAGCAGCCCGGTATCCGAGAGGCGGGCGCTAGAGCGTGCCACAGTGCCTGGTGCCCGAGATGTGGGTGCTACAGCCCGTCGCAGATGCTGGAACCAGAGAGGCGGACGCTACAGAGCGCCGCAGCGGCTGGCGCCCAAGAGGCGGACACTACAGAGAGCCGCAGCGGCTGGCGCCCGAGAGACGGGCGCTACAGCGCGCCGCAGCGAGTGGCGCCCGAGAGATGTGCGCTACAGCTCGCTGTAGTGCCCGTGACCCAATCAACCTAGTTTTGAGCCGCCCATATATGTATTCTTAACTCGTTTTTAGGGTTAAGATGCCGATGGGAAAATCATGGCATGCATCAAGCTTGAGCCAAATATGGTCTAATGCAACTGCTTGAGCCAAGTCAACTAGTAAGCAGTTTCTTGCTTTATTTTGGTTTTGCTCATCATTTACAAATTTTGTTGTTATTGTGAAACCCTAACATCTGCTCAAGAGAACTCAATAAGGGTATGATCCCAACAAGATTCACCCAAAGTACACTCAGCAACCAAATCTCATGGTTTGAATTATTAAAATCATGCCAAAAAGAATTCCAAGCTTATGTACTTTACTTACAACTTTGATGCTTCATAAATTAGTGCGAAGTTGTTGATTAGAATGAAATAAATAAAAAATATTCACATGCAATCAGAACACTTCAAATATGAATAATTAAAAACAGGCTTTTGCAAACCCTTAGAAGCTTATCAAAATTCATATGTAAGAAAATTTTAAAGGCAAGAAATTATCAAATTTCACACATTTTTATCCAAATAATAAAAAAACCTAATATGTTGTGCAAAGCGTTTAGTGGTTGAATAGAATAACAAAATTCATAAAGAAACTTCAAATATATCTACCAATGTCTATCTTGACATTTCTCCAAGTATGCAAGAAAAATTTTATAGTTCCTTTAGGGAAGGAAGAAGCAACAAGAAAAAGAGTTTTTTAGAGGTGGGGCTAAGCCAAATGGGGGTTGTAACCCTAATATTCAATTTTATATGCTAACCTAACCACCCCGAATTAGATCTAGCCCAATGAATTTGATATACAAGTGATGCAAAATTATGGACTAAACTAGATTTTGTACTTATCAAGTCACAACTTTAAAGACCACACTAGATGTTACAAATATAAGAAGGAGAGAAAGTGTGATGGTAGATGTTAGAAATATAAGAAGGCAATTTATGTGAAAGAGTGGTAGAAGCAAGAGAGAAAGTGTGGCAATTAGCTATTGTACAAAATGCTAACAAGGAATTCACTTGTAATTGATTAAACTATCTCAAAGTTTAGAAGGAGAAGAATAATAGCCTTTTCTAATAAAATAGTATTGTTGAGAGGATTTGTAGTAACTAATGTGGAATATGATAGTGGAGGTGCAATACTTCAATCTATAGATCCCAAGAGAGCATGGGATTAGCAAATAGACAAGATTTGTCACCTCCATGTATAATAAGTTGTTTTATCTAATTTAACATTAAGTGGCAAATGCCAGAGGTGGTTTTGGCAGAAATCAAGTAAACATTGATGATAATTGTGTGGGAAAGAAAGGTAGATGTGTATCAAATGTCCCAATTGAATCTTCTTATGTGAACTGGAGCAAAGCCAAATCAATTCTAGTTTTGCCAATCATAAATCAATCTCGAATGTGTAAGAGGCAGCTCGGGAAAACAATAGGTTCGAGAATCAACGATAGCAATACGCTTATCAATGGATAACATGGCAAGATGATTAAAATGTAAGATAAAAGAAGAAAGTATTGAGAGAAACATATCTTCAATTATGATTGAAGAGAAGTGGAAGTCCATCAAATTCAATTACGAGAGAGATGATCAGGCATATAAGCTTACTATTATCACTCTAAAAGGAAAGGCGCATTCCCGGCGGTCCGTCAAGATTGATCCTAACCGTTCGAAACAAGGCACGCTACAAAACAAAAATCACATTAGGTGAAGCATTAATCTAAATCGTCTATATCAATGGAGGGATAAAAGAGAATATGGACGGGGGGGGGGGCATAAAGCATGCCACTACCCAAACAATGAATATTAAAACATTAATCATATCCCATAAGATCCTAATCAAAATATAAAGGAAGCCTCAAATCCCATCTTAGCAATATTATAATCGGACTGGCATTCCCCACCAACCACAAAGCACCACTATTCCCATCATTACATTCTTTGACCCTCTAAACACCGCCCCCACTACACACTATGCACCAACTCCATTTTCAGCCTCTTCTACCCACCATAATCCCACTAAACTACGTAAAGCACGCATCTGCCAATTGACAGAGGACAAGTTATACACATCAAAAGCAGTGGTAAAAAATAAATAAAATTTAAATAGAATAAAAATGAAAAGATAGTAAAGGCTGCAGAAGAAGCAGAAAGTTGACTGACATTTTCAACTATATATATATATATATATATATATAAAAATAATTAGAATTTATAGTAAATCCTAACGCACCCTATAAAGCTCGAACTAGCTTAAAAAAACTTATCTTTTATACTTTACTTATTTATTTTAAGAAAGTATTTCAAATAAATATGACTTATGGTAGAATAATTAAGATTACATTCCAATCACTTAAAACTCGCATAACTAACTATCTTCCTTACTTTTACTTAGAGCTGACGGAGGCGGCGCCGTCCTTGCCAGTGTCGGCGCTGCCGGCGGCCACGGCGGACTGAACGGTTAGGACTGACAAGCTGGGGGATGATGGCGCGATGTCTGCACTCTGCGAAATTCCGGCGACGAAACCGGCGAGGAGGCCGGGGTTGGGCCCGCGACATGTGGCGGTGGAGATGGCGGAGGCAAGGGAGATGGGCATGAGGCAGAGGCCCTTCCCTTGAAGATACTGCATCGCCGACCCCATGTCCTCCTCCATTAGCTTAGCAACTTGGCGTTCTGTCGCCGACATGTTCTCACTCGCTGCCGCCGCCGCCGCCGACGACAATCCCCTCCCCGCCGGCGCTCCGCCCTGCCAAACCAAATGATTTAATGATTAAGTTCTAAGTTTTATTATCACGGATATTGCGCTCAAATTTCTTAAAATAATAGAAAGAAAAAAATAATAATAATAATAAAGCAAAAAAGGCAGGGTTTTTTTTGGGTCCTTTCGCGGCAGCACGCATGTTCCTGCCATCGCACTCAAATGTTCAATAGCCGTTGCAGCCAACAAATTCAAAACAAAAAATCTTTTTCTTTTCCTAAGATAATTCTCTGATAGGTTTTATATACGAAAGAAATGTTATTTAAAAATACGTTTATACATCATTTTAATACAAATTTTAAAAATTATAAGAAGAAATATTATTTAGACTCACTAATATGACACCCAAAAAAATTTATCAAATAGAATTTAAATATTATTTCATCATGATTATTTATTTACATCAAAATAATATAAATATTATTATTAAAGTTTATATTAAAATAATATTTAAATTGTATTGACATTTCTTTTATATATATATATATATATATATAATTTTGTTAAAGATAAAAGTTGAACATTATTATAATAAATATGTAAGAGGTAAGCTTAATTTATTTTATTTGTGATATTTGTATACTTGTCCTCTTAGTAGATTTATAATCCATCGTAGATACAGAATAAATTGAAATTCAATGAAAGCGTAGTATTATTTGTGATATTTTATAGCAAAAATTGAATGTTAAAATAGCACCATAATAAAAATAATAATAAATGCACAAAAATGGTGCTAACCAACTAAGTGAATAAAAATTAAAAATAATATCTATACTTATTTGATTGACTAAGCTATATCTCATATATATTTATTTATTTAAATTAATGTGCAAAAAATAGAATTTTTTAATAATATCAATATTTTAATTTTAAGTTTTATTCAATTTTGACTTACTTTTAAAAGTTTACTATTAAATTGGACAAAGAAATAGCTAAAATAATTCCTATCGTTGACAACATTAAATTTAATTAATTGTGATGAAATAATGATACTTACTATACTAATAATGAGAATATAGAGAGGAATGGAACTTTTTTTTTTTTTAAATTAGTTGAAATTAGCCAAAAAATTAATAGTTTTTTAATTTAAAATTACTCATTAATTATTAATTAAATAAGTTAATTAATTTAAGCAGTTAAATATATCAAATAATTAGATATAAATAAATTTGTTTATTAATAATCTGCTGCTTAATTAATTACCTAATTAATAAAATATATTATTTATTATTTAGATTAATTAAATAAGAAGTGCATTAAATAATAATCATATTAATTATATGCTTGATAAGTTATTTAAGAAGCAAGATAAGATGAATTTATCATGCATATGCCTTGAACATGATGAGCACTAAGATAAAAACAATTGTTTCTCAATACACATCTTTCATCATACAGTCAATAAATTAATATAGTCACAATATTTAATATTTTGACATTGAATTACATGCATTCATATAGATGAATGCTTAGTCCGATGATGTAAACATGAAACTTGCAAAAAAGCCACTCAAACTGGTTTGATAGAGGATTTCATGTTAGGGTAGGAAGAAGAAGACCATTTTAGGAGAGAGATGAGAAATTCCTCCACTAATATTGCCGGCCGGCCAAGAAACAAGCAAAAACTAGCATCTTCTTACAATATCCACTTCAGTTTTATTTTATATATCAGCACCATAAGCTGCAATATATGTGACCTCTACTTGTTTCTCTGTCAAAAATGCAGCCAAACGCACACAAATAGAGAGCCGGGTGCACTGTCGCATGTCCCGCGCAGGCGTGCACGGGGATGAGGGGTGGCGCAAAAAACGTGCTTAGCGTGGCTATATAAATGACAAAGATGTAATGATGTGTTTTAAGGCTTGTGGTGCAGCTCAAGAACAGGCATTGAAGAATGCCAGTCTTTTGTATGACCGACGTCTCTTGGTAGCAGATATTACACTCGTGAGTAGGTACATCACTTTATAAGAGGAATAGTTTTAGAGGGCTCGATTCTTCCCAAGTCTTATGTTTCTAGTTCTACATTTCCCAAAGTTCTTCAAGTTTCTTACATTTAAGTTCATGTTTTCTGTTATGTTTTCGATGTCACCTTTTTTATTTTAGTTTTTCTACAAGTTATACTTCATATAGCTAATATATTGGACATTACTTCAAAAATAAAACAATGATCTGCATATATTACGAAAAAAAATAGAGAGAGAGAGAGAGAGGAAGATGCACCTCCGATGAGATGTCGGCGACGAGAGGAGCAACGGCTGCAGCGCCTCCCAACCTGCTCACACTAAGGACCTGCATAAAATACAGAGAACCTAGCCATCATCAATCCAGCAGTTACTAATTCCACATAATCAGCATTTTCCTGTTATATTTTCGAGCAAAATTTAGATAAAATTTAACTTTAATTATATGGCATTAGTATGCTAAAAATAGAATTGATGTGATAAATTTATCACTTGTAGGGCTGGCATTCCTCTTGAATACCAGATACTATACTTACGAACAAATACAACACTTTAAGAGAAATCCTTTCTTCTCTATTTTCAAGTGCTGAATCTCTATACACTTCTTCCTTTCAAGTATTTTATATAATTGTTCACTATTATGTTTTTGATTTCATGTTAAGAAGAGTTTTTCTCTTGCAAAACAAATATAGCTAGTTATATACTTGATTAAATTAAACATATTTAGCTCTGCACCTCACAGAAAGGAAAACCAAGAGAATGCTTACCTTGACTTGAAGCTGTAAGAATTTCACGTAATCGATGATCTCATCCAGCATCGATGCCTTGTCCGTCTGCAATTTAAAAATCTCTTTTTTTTTACACAATTGCGATTTGCAAATAGCATAAATTTTAAGTGGCCGGATGAAAAAAAATGCGGTGCGCCGGCGGCGGCACAAGGAACTCAAAAAGTGCGGCCGGCTTTTCCGCCCGAGCCGGATGTCGCTAGAGATCCGCAGGCACATCATTATTTAATCACTAGCTAGCGAAACTAATAAGAGATTGTGCGCTTTGGAGTAATTATTCCTTAATGACGTTTATTAATTAACATCGTTTAATTAAAATCATATAATCAAGAATATAAGAATTTACCAGTTTCAAATATGCTAATTCTATAAATATATATATATATATATATAGATACTGCACTCTGAATTCTGAATAAAAGCTGCATCTTTTCACTATTCCTACATTTAATATCCACTATTTCTCTTTTTTTTTGCATTTTTAAAGCAAAATTATAATATTTACAGAATGGGTGGTTATATAAACGAAGTTTAAATTTATAAGCTAAATATGCAAGAAACAAAAGTAAATTTAAAAAATACGGATGAAATGAAATTATCCATTTTTTTGAATACTCCGAGAAAAATCCGATTTTTATTAAAAATTTACCTTGTTTGCGTTGGGCACGAGTTCCTGTAGAGCTTTCATTCTCTCCGCGATTCGCTCTCTACGCAGCTGCATGCAAAAACGAACAAAAACCTGAATTCCATCAAATCTCAATCGTTTCATAAACCAACAAATTCAGAATCTGGACTGAATTTCAAGACATTTCTAGCGCATTTATTGCGCACGCAATCTTTTTTCTTTGCGAAATGCCAAAAAAATAAGTTCAGTAATTCAATGTCAGTATAAAAATTTTCCGGTTAAAACAAATTCAATGCGAGCTGGACTTGCAAGAGTGATGATTCTCCATCTTTCAAAATCATTATACAGTTATAGAATTCAAACTCTTACTAAATCAATAGTTCGATTACATATACTTGGCTCAATTAGACTCAAAGTCTTCCATTAAAAAAAACACAAAGAGCTTACTCGTTCGGCTATGCTGTGCGGGTCAGTAGCCTGGCCGCGGCGCGCTCGAACTCGCGGCCTCGGAGCGGCCACCGTCGCTGGCGGCGCCCCTCCAAAGCTCTGTTGAGGCATCGTCCCACCCTACAGTTTTTAGTTACAAATCATTGAATGGAATCATGGCTTTTAGAATCGATTCTTCTTTCCAAAATGGAAAAGAAACGAAAGGAAGAAAAAACCTGAGGCTGATGAAAATGTTGCGGCTGGGTCGCCGAGCCTTGGAGCGATCCCCCCACGAATCCGCTGTAAAGTCCCTCTGCTATCTGCCAGCAAAATTCGAACCACCCTTTAATATCGACGAAGACCAGAAAAAGAAAAAAGGATACTCAAAAGAGGAACAAGTACAGCTGGAATGGGGGATTTGAAGGAAGAATCGGAGTTGGAACAGTGGCCGAGAGAGAGCGGCAATGGCATGAGAAGAGCGGAATCAGGATCTGAGGCGGCTTGCCTGATCGATGGCTTTCCTGCCGGTGCCGGAGATCCTCCATCGCCGCCGTCGATCTGGTACTGGCGGAGCCGCGAAACCAGGATCGCGGATTCATCGAATCCGGACGGGTTCCCGAGATCCCAGGAAGGGATGGTGCAGAGCATCTGGTCGAAGAAATCATCGCCGTTACCCGCAGCGGAGAGATCCAAATGATTGGGGGCATTAGGGTTCATAGGAGTTCCCATCGATTCGATGCTTCTTTTGCTCGCTCGAATTTCGAGATTAGGGTTAGGGTTAGGGTTATTGAACAGTGGGTAAATGGAGGACGGGGAATCGCTCGGATTTTTCTCCGGAATGGAAAAGAAGGACAGCACAGAGCTTGAGGTGCTCAGCGTGCTAAAGCCTGAGACGATGAAGAGAGAGAGAGAGAGAGTCGAAGAAGCAGTTACGACGCTCTTCGCTTCTTAGTTTAAATCGAGGACAGTAAACTGAATAAAAATATATCAAATGAATTTATTATATATTTTTATATATACTTTAAATGCTACAATAATTTAACATTGTAAAATAACTACCTTTTGTTTTTTTTTTTTATATCTTTTTATTTAAATTTTTTAAATTTTAAAAATTGTATGATTTCTATATTTAATTTAAAGGATAAATTAGACATCCAAGCATTTCTCAAATTTAAATAAAAAAAATATGATACCACGAGAAAGTTATTTTATGAATTGAATTAATAATGAAAAAGTATTACAACACTTACATATTAATATACATCAAAATATATAAATGATCGTGTCAATCTAATGTATAAGTAGATTATTGATTGAATATATTTTTATGGGGCTTATATGTAAAAATTAAAAAAAAAAATTTATATTAATCCTGAATACTTTTGATGTATATTCTTGTATAAGCATTTCATTTTTCTAATGAGAAAATGTTATTTAGACTTGTTGATGTGATACTAAAAAAAATTCATCTAATAAAATTTAGATATCATTTTAATACAAAATTTAGAAAAAGTATTTATATTATTTTAATATAAATAAATAAATATTAATTTTTAGAAGTACATTATTTTCTTGCATGATTTAATAAAATAAGAAGGGAGTAATTTAGTCTTTTATTTAATTATATTTTATAATTATTATATTAATTATTAATATTATTATTATTAATTTTTAACATGGAATGAATATAGAAAAAAATATGCTGTCTTTTTATTTTTGTAAGAAAAAATTATCTTAAAATTATATAATCACCAAACTATAAGGCTTCATATCACATATTATTTTTGCATAATCTTGCATTAATTTAGTTTGCTTGTTTTATTATTTTGTATAGTGATTAGATGCTTAGTCATTGCTATAGCTTTATTTGAAGCTCCTATTATTTAAAATTATATTATTATTACACTAAAATATATAGATAATTATGAATTTATACATTATTTGTTGAATATATATATTTGTATCTTATATATAAAAATTAAAAAATAATAAAATTATATTGATATTAAATATTTTGTGTTTATTTTTGTGTAAGCATAAGATTTTTCTTAAAAATATATTATTTGAGTCATTGAACCATTTAATCGGTTGAACTAATCAACCCATAAACAAAAGACGATGAGGTAATTATGAGTCTTCTTAACACAAAGACTCTGAAGTCTAGGGTTAGTTCGAGTCAAGTACGTATCTAGTTCGAGTCAAGATATATGACTCGACTCTACCAACTTCATTGGGGAATTTAACGCGGGTAGCAGCGGAAGAAATAATATATAACGTTAAGAGTTCATAATGATAAATGGTTCATTAATATTCGGTTGACATTATTAGAAGTGCTAATTAACATTACAAATCCTCATTATAATTTTAAAAGTGAAATGAGCTTAAGCAGTAATTATTGTCAGCAGACTTAACAAATAAAAAAATATTACTTAGCTCCCAATTGGTATTTTTATGATCGTGTCAATCTAATGTATAAGTAGATTATTGATTCAAACAATTCTTTCGATAGAATCCTTCGTTCGAACGATTCAACGATTGAATTCGAGCTATTCGCGCGATCGAATTTTGTATGTGATTTATTTCTCCATGTTCTTCACGCCGCTTCAAGTCAGAAATATTTTCTCCTATAATTTTTTATGCTCTCAATTTTTGCAGATAACATTCAATTGATGCACAACTTAGCTTGCTTTGTTTGTGTCATTTAAGAATTTTTTTCTCTAAACATCACCATAGAGTCCGAATTGATAGGGTTTTGCAGTTTAATTTGATTAATTTAAAAAAATTTTGATGTCCTATCACAACGTATTGAATCTCATACTGCTTTAAAATAGAAAGAATATAGTTAATATCCCTTTTATATTAACTTTAGTCATTTTACTATTTTTTTCTCTTATGATGCATTTTAGATCATGACTGCGCTTTGAAGAATCATATTTCAAGGATTACAAAAAGAATAAACTGCGTTAATTAAGAGCTCGATATGTATGTAAAATCCTAATATCAATATTTTTTGGAAAATTAAAGGAAAATGTCAAAGTCACAAATTTACCTTTGTCCATCTTAAAAACAAAGTCCAATTAAACTGCTACTAAAGAACATGTAATATTTCAATGTTTATTTAGACTCCAGTAGCCTAGATTGTGGCCATGACATATATTGAATGCTCAGAGGATGGGAAAACAGGTCATGTTAATTATTCCACTTATTAGTATCAATGTATTTATGATATTAAATTAGGAATTTTGATGCATAATAAGATTTTGATACAACATTCTTTCTATAGCAGATAATAAAATTATTGCAACTTAATTATTATTAGTGTGTTGATGTTTGAATTGAGATAGTATTTTAGCTAGAACAATGTTCTATATATTGGAGGTTGCCAATGATGGTACCTATTCCACAAAATATAAAGTCAATGTTCTCGTAAGATGCATGATTTTGATTGAAATTTTCATGCCTGCTCTTATAAAAAGATCGATAATGTATTGTCTTTGAGAGAAAATTAATTTTTTTATGAAGAGGTTTTACTTTTACTTATTAGTATCGTTGATGTAGACTTGGCTATCAAGGACGAAGATCAAATGATAGACTATGTTATCAACTCTTATAAAGAGAAATATGATTGTATCATTATTGTTATGTAATTAAGGAGGTATCAATAATGGATAAGAAAATTTATTTTTCAATATTTTTTATTTTTTCATGCATCTCTATACAATAAAATTGTAGATTTATACATATTTTGGATGTTTAAAGTTCAACATATTTAAGTAATATTGATTATTGCTTAGCATGTTTTTCGCGATTGTATTACAAGATGCAAAATAAGCAAAAATATTTTCTTTTTCTAAAATTGATCACCCATAACTTTAATCTTTGCATTGAATATTTTATTACGCTCATTTTTCCAAAGATAATTTATATACTATTTCTATGCTATTTACTCTTTTCTATTAATTTTTTAACACCAATGTCTTGCTCAGTAGGCAATCAATATGTTATATAAAGAAATTTCTGCTATGCGATCTAGGGTTCTATTCCTATTTGAGCAAAAAAAATTCTTATAATTTTTTCATTATTTTTTTTTATGTACTCAAATATTTTTTTTAATATTTGTTATTACAATTAATTGCACTTTGCTTTTTGTTGTCAAATAAAGGTAATTGTCTGCACAGCTTCCCTTGAGGATCACCCTTCTTATCAAATTGATTTAGAATCATGTTATTTTTATTATTTTGACATTCCTTCTATTTTTCTATTTTTAATAATTTCAAATTTATTTGCTTTCAGTTTTATGTGTGATTTAGATCAGTTTATTGACGCTTCTCTATCTACTTTTATTGATTGCTCGGCGCTAGCAAAATGTTTTTTTTTTTCTTTATTTATTTCATTCCTTAAAATTTTAGATGCAAGTATCACTTTTTTTACTAAAGTAATACTGAATTTTATATGACCCAATTGCAGTTGATGATCTTGAGAGAAAAGTGTTTCTTTGATGAAACCTCTTGAATTAGATTGTGAATTTTTGGTTTGGGGTTATCGGCTTTGTTTGGTTTGAAATGTATCTACAAATGATTGAGATTAGATTTCAATACCATTATGTTGTTCTTTACGTTTTTCAATTAACCACTTAATTTAAGAGATGTAATTTACTTATATAAAAGACTAGCGATGAGATACATGAATACAAATATTTTTGTGATTATTTGGAATCTGCTCACTCTACATTTTCTTAGCATATGTGCTTACTATATGTTATTCTTTGTTCACTCTATATATGCATATAGGAAAGAACATGTATTAGTAGGTAAACTAAATATTGCAATTTTTTTAATTTTTTATTACACTTTTGAGTCTGAATTTCAATTTTTGGCATGAACATCTTTGTAATTTTTTAATAGTGCATTATATTATAATATTGTTTCATTAGAAATAAACTTTTAATTTATATTTTCATAATTACTAAATCCAATGAGATTTCTACTTGTTTTGTAAATAAGAATCAATGTAAGATGTATAAATTATAGGAATTTGAGTACCATTTAAGAAAAAACCATGCATTTATCTCTGCATATATTTCCAAAATTATAATAAATATTTATACTTGTCAAAAATATTACTTTGTATCTAATAATGTTTTTAAGTAGCATAGTTGCAATTTTATCACTAATTATCATTTTAAAAAACATTTTAATGGTTCAAATTTTGGGATTAGTTGCTTGGACACACAGCAATGTATTAGGAGATGAATAATTAATACATTCTTTTGATAATATAGCTTATATTGCTGGACAAATAGATATAACATAATTAGACATTTGCTCAGCAGCAATATTTACACAATCATTAAGCCAGCAATGTCATAGAGCAACTTTCAGTAAAATAACTTTTTTGTTTTTTGTTTTTTACATCAGTTCTTCAAAAATTATGTGCTTAGATTCCTATCGAATCTGCCAACGAATCAATCGGAATCTAAGCTGCGAATGAATGATCGATTAGATTTGAAGCTATCCAATTTGATTCGAAGCTGCAAAAGAATCGATAGGAATCTAATGTGCCAGCGACTGAATGATTGAATTTGTGAACGAACGAACGAATCGAAGGCGAACGTATCGACAACTTTTGAAAGAACGAATCGAATGATCGATTCTGCGAACGAAGACGCTTTGAACGAAGAACTTCGCCTTCAAAGCGTCGAACGAAAACCTTCGGCATTGAAGGCGTCGAACGAAGACTCTTCTGCCCCACAGAATCGGTATCTATAGTCCGGTTAAAACTATACTCTAATTTTTTACTTAGAGCCCGCAATTTCATCATTATGCCAAACACCTGTAATCTAAAATTACAAATAAAAAGCATGCATCCTAAATTTTTCTCATACCAAACAACCCCATAATTAGACAAGCTCATCTTTTCATTAAGCAATATATGGGCTTCGCTGTTTCCCTAATCATGCATTTGCTGAGCAACAATATATACATTCACTAAGCCAGATATATGAGAATATATCTTATTTCATTGAACAAATTTTAATAAAAAATTAATATTAAATTATGGGCATAAATATTGATGATATCTCTTGAATTATTTTTATTTCCAAGCTATTTAACCAGCCAAATTCTCACCTACGCCTTTTTGGCCCAACGGTCTTCTAATTATGTATTTCTATGAAAAGAATCTTCTAAATAGTTCTTAAAAATACAAATAATCTCACAAAATTAATATTAAATTCGCTTTGGCATGAGAGGCCTCTAAAACCATATATAAATTTTAAATATAAATCATAATCATCCAACAACTTTACCTTTTGAGAGCCAAATAACTTTTTTTCATATAAACATAAGACCAATTTGAAATTTTGGAAGAAAACAGAGAGAACTTACAGCTTGTTGAGCATTGAGCAACTGTCAAGCGAGACCAGCTTTCGGCAACAAACCAGATAGCATCACTGTAATCTCTTTTAATTATAATACCTTCCCACTCAAATCAGGCAATAAAACCTGCTCCAACACGTTCCAAATATTGACAGTAAAAGAACAATTATCTATAAAATGATCACTGCCCTCCACAGGATTGCAGCCCCCTTCTACAACTCCTTCCCAAAGAAGAAATGCAAGTTGCAATATACGGAAATGCTAAGCAAAACTCTTAAATATCATGGCACTTTTCAAATAATGGAGTTTTTGACATGAATTCCAAAATTAAGCGTGTTCAAATTAGGAGCACTCCCATGATTAATGGTATGCTGGAAGGTTATCTTCTGATAACAAAATTGTAAGACTATTTCAATATATTCAACATGCATATTGAAATAAGTGTACAACGTTAGAATCATCACCAATCTGCCAAATAGTATAATTAGACTCCATTATATATACTTTGCACAGCATATACCACCACATAGCAAATTTTTTATTGCAAACAACAAAAGGCTCAGTTCATTTCCATATCATGGTAACATACGCATCACCAACAACAAGTCTTCTCTGTTTAATAAGTTGAATCAATATAAGAGGGGGTATCAATCAAAATAAAATCAATCAGGTAAACGCAGTCAACCTTTTGGAATTTACACATTAATTTAAAAATCAAAGCAAAGAAGTATAAGCTCTTGGAGCCCTACCCAACATGTTTATATAAAAATAAAAGAGTTGAGGTGAAATATAAAAGCCTAAAAATGCTAATATGTGCTTTGTTTAGCAAAAGGAGACTTTCAACTAAAATACAATTGGCATTTCTGCTAATTAACACAGTGCTTTATCCATTCACCTTAGAGACAACACAAGAAAATCTAGCTAAAGCACTAGTAAAAATGAGAGCTTTATCAGCATGCATCAGATAAGAAACAATGGGCCTGTTAGGGTCAAGCTGCAGCCCAAAAGGTGAATCACATGTAATTATGAAATTAATTGCCTCAGAAAGTAATTCAAAGTAGAGGATAAGAAGGCAAAGAGCATCCTGTTCTAAATCCTCTTTTAGCATTTATTCATTGGAGCCTTTTCCAATTTAATTAATATGCCAAATTTGGCTTCTGAGATACAACGAATGACCTTGTTGATCCACAAAGTATGAAAACTGAATCTATTCAGCACTATTTTTAAGCATTTCTACTCTATTTTTATCATAAGATTATTCCAAGTCATCATCCCAAAGAAAAAAGAAGAATAATGACATCTGAAGGTCAAGTAATTATCAGAAATATTTCTGCCCAGCACCTAAGGCACCATATTGTTTTGACACTACATAAGTAACAATATTGTTTCAATCGATTGACAAGATTCTAGTTATAATTTTATAGATAGCAAAACAAAGGCTAATTGATCTAAAATTAGAGATTATAGACCCTTTTTTTAAAGAATGAGAACCACTCGTGTAAACTCAGTCATTGTCAAGTCATGTGTCTCAAGATGAGAACAACAAATCAGTGCATTAGGTAGTCGACAACTAACATGAAACATTTGTCAAGTCTTCTTATGGTAATAATCTTTTGAGAAATTATGTTAAAGTTAAGACATCCCCTATAAACGGCATACTATATTGCTTGAATGCACTGAAAAGTTTGCAAAGCCCTTACATCGGGGCTTGACTATAATGTCAAATAAGTGATGGTTCTCATATTATGAACAAGATTAGGTAAAAAAGTTAATCTATGACACTAAATTAAAAATCGATAGTGGAATATTGACACTCTCTCTAGCAAATTTTTTGAATTGGTAAATACTAGATTAATAAGAAGATGTGCATTATTTCTTCAAGAAATGAAGTGGGTGGGAAAGAAAGCAATATAAAATGATAATTTAAGATTTGAACTCTAGTACTTAATAAGAATTCTCATTGAAATGGCATAAATATCATCTTAGTTAAGAATTTAAAGAACAATGTTATGAAAATTAAGAAAATGGGAGATGATTATAAATTTAAAAAGATTATAATTGATAAAATAACTTATAATATTGCATGTAGTATGCTCCTCAAACAATATTTGATGAGTAAAAAAAATTAGCATGCTTTAAAATAGTTGGTTCAATTAATGCCCTAAGAAAAGATGTTATTTATTAAAGATTTCAATGAACATATTGGAAGAGTAGTTGAACAATTTTACAATTTTCATCGTTGCTTTGGATTTGATATGATTAATGAAGTAAAAATGATTTTGGAATTTTTTTAGCTTATGATATATAATAAATGCTAATACCTACTTTAGAAAATCATATAAAATTAAACATTAGTCCAAAATTAAAATATTTTTATTTTTAGACTACATATTCTTTTACCTTAAGTAAGAATTTTATAATTTTTGGAAGTTATTTGATCCAAAAATATATTTTTTTTTTTATCTAAACTATGTAAATAGTTTTTAGTTAAAAATATTTAAATAAAATTCCTGCAGATATTAAAACGCAAAATGAATTTAGTTGTTCGATCAATTATATTAAATCTGAATTATTTGATTAAAAGTCATTTTATTTAAAAACCACAGCGCGATTAATGATCGTTCGATCTATTGCTTTGAATCACGATTGTCAAATCGATTAATGTTAAAACTAGATAGCGGATACATACTCGTAATCGTTCCCTTGTGACACCCTAATGTTACAATTACCCAAATGGTTACTTAACGCCTGCAAGCCAACTATAATCTGAAAAATAACTTTTAATCAAACTATACTAGGGAAGTGGTGGCGTGTCAATGGCTTCCATATTGGATCTTGGTGGTCTCATTGCTCTTGGTTTAGAAAAAGAGCTAAATCTTTTCCCCATTTTATTCAGCCAGGCATGTAGTTTCATCTGTGAAGAAGTTCACTGGAGCTCTTTCGGCAACCAACTTCAACAAAGACCAACTCTCTCCAGATGCTGCTAAGAAATGGCTTCTGGCCTCCATTTTGCAGGTTTTCATGGATAAATAGATGTGGTTTAAAGAGCATTTGCGGGCTTTCAGTGATTGTGTTTGTGCAAGGGTATCAAAATGGGGGATATCCTTATCGCAAGGGGCATTTCTAGAAATGCCTTCTGCGCACTCTCATACTGATTTTGAAAGGACAAACCGATTACATTCAATTGTGTTTACCGTCTTGATGAGATGAAGCAATGCATCAGAATTGGCTCTTTTCTTCCCCCTCCCCCATGCTTCTGCAGTTAATGGATTTTATGGGTTATAATATAGACAAACGGCTCTGGGAATTTAAACTTTTATGCAGCTACTTTTTTGTGACTTTATAGTGTATTTACTTTATCTTTTATTTTTCAATAAATTTGTATTTTTTAAATGGTAGCTTACAGATGCGACTGAATGTGTTCCTGGCATGAAATGTTGTGTTCTTAGCTAGATGGATGGTACTCATACTGTCACTATGCAGTCTTCCATCATCTTGAGCCTTGCCCAATTTAGCCAGAAAACTCTTCAACTAAATAAATTCCTTGCTCGCCACAGTGATGACAATATACTTTGCCTCTGTAGTAGATAGGGCGACTATCTTCTGGAGCCTCGAGATCCGGCTCACCGCTGCGCTGCCCAAAGTAAACATGATCAGGATGTGCTCCTCCTGTTGTCGATATCTCTGGCTAAATTAGAGTCTACATATCCCTATAGATCTATCCAGGACTTCCCTAAGCATAAAAGCTTAGTCCGTAGTGCCTCTCAGATATCTGAGTATCTACTTGAGTGCTTCCCAGTGGGGCTTCTCGGGGTTGCTCATGAACCTGCTGACCACTCCCACTGATTGGGCTATGTCCGATCTCATGCATATCATGGCATGCATCAAGCTCCCAACTGCTAAAGCATAGGAAACTTTCTCCCTATGTTCTCATTCTGCTTCAGTCTTTGCGTGTACTCCTTTGACAGATTGAAGTGATTTGTTAAGGGGGGTAACAACTGGCTTTGCCTCATTCATATTGAATCTGTTGAGTATCATTTCAACATATTCAACCTAAGATAGCTTCAGTATCCATGCACACCTCTCCCTGCTGATTCTCATCCTGAGTATCTGTTTTGCAATTCCCAAGTCCTTCATGTCAAACTCCTTTGGCAATTATTTCTTCAATCTCTTTATTCCCTCCATATTAGATCTCGCTATCAGCATATCATCTACTTACAGAAGTAGAATGATACAAGAGGTATCAAATTGCTTTATATAGCAATAGTGATCTTCCTGGCATCTCTTGTACCCAGTGTCCGACATAAACCTGTCAAATCTTATGTACCACTACCTCAACACTTATTTCAAACTATATAGGCTTTTCTTGAACTTGCAAACTAGCTCACTCTTTCCTAGGGTTCCATAACCCTATGACTGCATCATGTACAGCTCCTCCAAATTACTGTGAAGAAATGCAATCTTCATGTCCATTTGCTCCGGATGTAGATTATCAACCGCCATAATGTTTAATACTACTCGGATAATAGTCATCTTCACCACCCGAGCAATGATCTCATTGTAATCCACGCCATGTTTCTGCTAGAAACTCAAAAATCTGATTCTTCCTTCAAACTATAAACTCATTTGTTTTAAAGAGCCTTCTTTCCTTCTAGTGGTCGAGCAAACTTCCACATCTCATTTGACATAAGTGATTTCATCTTATCATCCATGACTGACTTCCACTTAATTGAGTTATCAATTTGAAGCACCTCTTCATAGAATTCTGATTCACTACAATCTGTTAGTAACATATAATAGAAAGAAGAAGAGTACATTTGTGCAGGACATAATATTCTGGTGGATCTTCTCAGCTCAGTAGCAGGTATCTGAGGAACTGTCTGTTGTCCACCATCATGAGCACCAGGCTGTGCTTGCTCATCATGCTCAACATTGTCATCCACTTCAAGGTAATTTGGTACATCATCTGAAGCTCTTTATGGATTCTTATGACTCCATTCCTCTCCTTATACATCTCATTCTCATTAAATGTGGCATCCCATCTTCTAATGATTTTATGATTCTGATGGTCCCAGAATCTATAGCCAAATCCTCCCGTTCCATAGCCAATGAATGTGCACTTGATTACTTTTAAATCAAACTTGCTCTTGGAACCTGCATTAATGTGCACATAAGATGAACAACCAAATACTTTTATGTGATTCAATTTCACCTATTTACTGCTCCACGCCTCCTCAAGTATCCCTTCTTTTAAAAGAACTGAAGGATCCCTATTGATCAGATATGCGGCTATATTCGTAGCCGCTGCCCAAAACTGCTTAGGCAATCAAGTGTGTAGCCTCATGCCCCTGGCTCTCTCTGTAAGAGTCCTATTCATGCATTCTGCAACACCATTTTACTGAGGTTCTTGGAACAATGAACTCCCGCCTAATCCCATTCAAAGCACGGAACTCCTTGAACTCTTTGTCACAGTATTCCTCGTCATTGTCTGATCTAAGACACTTGAGCTTTAGGCCTATCTCATTTTCAACTAAAGCTAACCACTTCTTAATCACTTCAAACACATTAGATAAGTCCACGAATTTTAGCCCTGGAATCTTTCCTCTAAATAAGATAGACTTTAACCCATTTTCGCTCATATGACCAAGCCTTTGGTGCAATAAATGCGCATCAAGTTGTTCTGTTGCTGCAATAGAGTCAAACACTTTATCAATTAGGTAAAGTGTCCCATCTATACTTCCTAAAGAAACTATCAATGCGCTTTTATTCACCTTCCAAGCATCTCTTGTGAAACTCGTGTTGTAGCCTTAGCGGTCTAAATGGCTAACAAAGATCAAATTTCTCCTCAAATAACAATAGAGTCAAACACTTTATCGATTAGGTAAAGTGTCCCATCTATACTTCCTAAAGAAACTATCAATGCGCTTTTATTCACCTTCCAAGCATCTCTTGTGAAACTCGTGTTGTAGCCTTAGCGGTCTAAATGGCTAACAAAGATCAAATTTCTCCTCAAATAAAGAACATGTCTGACATCCTTCAACTTCCACACCAACCCATTCGACAAATGGATATCTACAACTCCCAGAACTCGGTGCTAACAAGAGACAAGATCAACGTATCTTGATCTTCTTTTGGTGAAACATTCACGGAGGGGTTCTTGTCTTTTCCTCCTCCTAACTTCTTCAAGGCATAGCAGTTCTTGAAGTGTCCAGACTTCCCACAGTTCCAGCATTCTATCTTTCCCTTTCCCTTTTCCTTTAATTTTCCCCATCTTGACATAAACCTGCTTCTGTTAAATTTTTGATCTATACTGTAACGATCCAATGTCGTTACTTTTCGAATTAGGTCAAAACCCGCCTCAGACAACAAGACCCCGGGGAATTTCAAATTAGGGCAAACAAAATTTGCATTAGATGGAAAAAAATTTTAGATCAAAGTGCCCTAGTTTGGGAGAATTCGGATAATGAAAACTCCCACTTTAATTTTTTGAATTATTTAAATCCAATAAATCATGAACATTGAAATACGTGTCAGAATTCATCGATTTCAGTGTCGTTGTGTTAAGTATATTATTTAAGAGTTACTCAAAAAATTTCATCAAGTTCTAAGTGCCGGTTTGATCGTGATTAATTTTTGAGTTTTAAACCTCAAAAATTAATATAAAATAAAATATTTGTCCGAAGCAAAAATTTTTGGCACAAGGGTGTTCATTATATTGAAACACACATCGGTGTCAAGTTTCGTTATATTTAGACGCCAAACGGTGGAAAAATACGAAAATTTTAAATTTAAGTAAAATTTTTCCAAATCCCATGTATTTCCTCTGTTTCCTCCCCCGTTCACCACCCCTGTTCACCCGACCGATCATAGAGCTTGCAGCGAAAGTTATGCCTGCTTGCGCCGTTTTTGGCACGGGTGTCGGCCAAGTGGGCCGACCCCCTCCCCCTCCCTCTCGCCTGTAAATCCTTTCCAGCCGCTCCATCTTCTCCCTCCCACATCCCTCTCTTCTCCTCCCTCTCCTCAGCCAACAGCCTCTCCTTCTCCCTCAGCTAGCAGCCTCTGCTTCTCCCTCAGCTAGCAGCTCCCTCCTCTCCTCACACAGCAGCCCAGCCCTCTCCCTCCTCCGACCAGCCAACCCAGCCACCCTGCCAGCCAGCCTCCTGCAGCAGCCAACTTCCTCCTGCCGCAGCCCTCCCTCCGCCGGTCAAAGCCGTCCAGCCATCCCATTCCTGCCAGCCGCCCGACCTCGACCTCCCACGGTTTTCCAGCAATCATAATCCTAAAGGTTGGATGAGATGTATAGGAGAAAGAAAAAGGGAGAAGAAAAGAGGAGAAATTATTTTGCTATTTCTTCGTTCTTTTATTTTATACATAATAATTATTATTATGAAAATAATAATGATAAAATATCGTCATTCACATTAATATGGTTCTCATTAATTAATAATGAAAACTATACGTATATTATAAAATGTCTATTATTTCAATTCAAGCATTTTATTCTCTGCTATTTTCCTTTTTATTATGATTATTATTACATTCTGCAATTTATAGTCATTTTCATTCTGTCTTTTCTTTCGTACATTATTATTATCATTATTATTATTAAAATGATAATAATAATGCTATTATAAATATTATTGCCACATCAGCAACTTAAAAATACGGACTTCTATCGAAGTTGAGAAAATGAAAGGGAAACAGAATAGAAACGAAGATAATAATATTGGCTAAAAATGCTAATTTAAAATATCAAAAACCTAAATACAGATTGAGCGAGTTATCACTCATCCGAACTGTTGAACTTTTGAACTTAAAAGAACAAGGTACCAGATATCTTTTATTACTTATGTTTAAATATGTTTTTTTGCTCAACATCGCACAAATTTGATAAAAGTGCTTTTTAAAGTCACATAAAATGATATATGAACAAGTTTGGATAAGTGAGAAGCAAGGGTTCCATATTGATTTATACTTTTTGTCTAATCAGACAAATGCTAGGACGGGACTGTCCAACATCGGGAGTCATAAGAAGCCTATACTGATAAGCCTTTGAGGGGGCCGGTATAGAGAGAAGTTGAGATATGTAACACAAAAAAAATGAACTCCCCTTTTCCTCAATTTTCTACTTACCCAACAAAATCATATTTTGCCTCAGATATCAAACGCTAAAATTCTGTATTTATTTTTGTGACTGTAATTATTTTTATGCTAAGTTTCAAGTGCAATTGAAATAGGTTTGCAGAGATAAGTTTGTACAGCTTTTATTTCCTGTCAAATATTGATTATTTTGCTTATTATTTAACATTTGTAAAGATGACATCTATCAGTACTTAGTTTCACAACTAACTGGTATTCGAATGCTTGCACTTTTGAAACGTCCTAAATCAGAAATTTATCCTCGAGAAAAGGTGTTAAAAAACTGAGCAGTGCTGATACTGCTGCCTGCTGATCTACCGCTTTCTTTTTGACTCTATTTATTTTTAAAAAGTTTGTAACTTTTCTTTTATTTTGATCTTTTGTATCCAAGACTTATGAATTAATAAATAAATGAGTTATGTTTGATGTCTATATATTTATCTTTTAAATCACTCAATATGATCCTACAGCTAGAGGACTTGTTGCTGTTGCTATTGCTATCCCTCAAGCAACCGGTGCTGGATTAGCTCCCGCTGACCCGGCATCGAGTCCTCACATATACTCCTTCCACTAATCTCAACATTCAGTGCCAAAGTTGATGCTTCATCATTTGATCGCTTCCCCACTTCTTCATTCAACGCCAACCCGACAATGCCATCAAACTTCAAGGTTACATTTCCTGATGAATTAATGACTGCAGTAACCAATCCATCCCAGCTATCCAGCAATGAAGACAACAATAACAAAGCTCTTACATCGTCATTAAACTTGATGTCGCCTAAGCTTAACTGGCTTGTCACAATATTGAACTCATTTAGATATTTCGTCACTAAATTATCATCTACCAGCTTCTTGCTGAATAGCCTCTTCATCAAGAAAACCTTGTTAGAAACCGAGAGCTTCTAATGCATTCTCGTTAGGACTACAATGAGGTCCACCATGGTTTTCTCATTCACAATATTGAAAACCACCTTCCAATTTCATATGACATAGTATTTGGTTTCTTGCTAACTCCTTCCAATGGTAAGTATAACTTCTTTTGGTAGAGCAAATCCTCCATTTGCATCTTCCAAAACGCAAAGTTTGTTCCGCTGAACTTTTCAATCTTATGTCTCATTTCATCGGTCATTGCTCCCACTTAAACTAGCAAACCCAAAAACCAAACAAAACTCTGATACCACTTATTAGGAACCAGGATATTTGATGAAATCCCTAGGACCGAGGTTTGGTTGTTGTAAGTCATCGAAGCAAACACGAAATATAAACCAGCATAAACAATTGAAAATCATAGCACAAGCATTCAATCACATAAGCATACGAACACAAGATTTTACGTGGAAAACCCAAGAAATAGAAAATCTACGCAGCTACACCACCAAGAAATCCACTATCAAGAAGATAAATACAGAGTTATAAAGAATTTATCAAGCACTAGAAGAAGAGAGAACACTGCCTTGAGATCCTCTTCTTCACCCAGCCTTCCACAAGCTCTCATTGAAAATAGCAACAACAACCCTAACACAACTGTTAATATTTATATGGAATCCCAAACTAGCCACTAAGTTCCCAAAATAGCTTAGAACAAGTCACACTCGGACTGAAATTTTCGCAGTTATCTGGGCGCACTTGGGCGCCTGCCTTACAATTTCTCAGGCGTCTAGACGCCTGGGGGCTAGACTTGTTGGCTGCTATAAATCCGTACTGGAATCTACCAGAACACTGTTTTCTCTTTCCTTTATGATCCAATTGATCTCCACGCCATAATAATATGTTGAGCTAGTGGATATGATTCTATTTAATTGTAAAGTCAAATTTCAATTGAATTTTCAGTTATGTAATAATGGTGTTGTTTCCAACAATGATTCTTTTTTAATATCCACAAGTCAAAATCTCAAAAATATGATACTCTAGAAAGTACATCATGCTAGTTATTATGTTTACCTAAAAACTCCTATGATGTGCAAAACTCTAAACCCATGTTTAGTGGTTTAGATTTAAATGAGACATGACTTTGTTTGTCTCCAAGTGTAAAGCCTTATGTTGGAGTAGTAATGACTTGGTGGCCTATTTTTGTCCTTTCCCATTCCAATTTCAGAGTGAAAGTGAAAGAATATTGTTGATGGATTGTGTAGTTAATTTCCCACTCTCGATAAGGATGCGATCATCTAGGTATTTATGGGCTGTTTAAGCAATATTGTTAATATCAATCAGATTTACTGGAAAAGCTTACTAGTTTGTATTTTAAGTAGATAGCCGCATCTCCATTTCCAACAATGCTGCAAGCTTTGTCATCTCCAAGTAAATTTTTTCCAAATAACTTTAGTGTAGATTCTTTTAGGTAGTTTAATCAATCTTACTAGTTAAAAGGATCATATTAACTATTCCATTATTAGATCTTAATACATAGTATTAAATTAATCAAATTTAAGAATTATAAATATTTCGTAATGCCATGAATAATGAGTCACTTAATCCATAATTAATATATTAAGTAATATAATAAAATTAATTGAATTATAATAATTGACTAATTAATCATTAATTAAATTATATAAATAGTTCATGAATTATAGTGATTAGTTAATTTAAAATTCATTAATTTAATAATTATGGCAACTAATAAATAAGTTATTAAATAATTAAGTAATATAATTAAATTTAAAATTAACTAAATAAACAATTAAGAATAATTAATCCATTAGTTGATAATCAATAATTACTGATTAAATTATACATCTAATTAATCAATATTATTAATTAACTTTTTTTTATAATGAATGAAGATATTCAATTAATAATTAACTAATATTAGAATATGCAACTATGTTTTAAAAATAATTAACTAATTAACAATTAATTAATTATGCTATGAAATAGCTATGCATTATTATTTCATTTATAATTAATGCAAATAAAATCGTAAGAATTAATTAATTGATCAATTATTATTACTTAATCCTTTCTTAGCATATCAAACAAAAATTTACTTAGTCAATCTAGCAAATAAACTATCTATTGAGTTATTTATTATCAACTAAATAAACTATTATATATCAAAATGATATTGGAATCATTAAGAACAATTTTTTGTTTATAATTGACATAATAATAAATAATATAATCAGATAATCAAATTAATTAAATAATTTTATTTACACAACTAACTTTAATCATTACTAAAATAAATAATTATTAATAAATTTATCCAGTTAAACTTAAGCCAAAAAAGTGAACTAAAATATAAACCACAACAACAGCACAAGTAATCCCAAACAGTACCAACTATCAATTTCTTAATGCAGTTTAACATGTTCTTTTAAATACTGCAACTACACATTCTTTATGAAATTACAATTACAAATGTAGCATATTATGCATTCAATTATATACATGAAACCTTTCGATAAGATTTATATATGTTAGAAGTGGAAATACTGAAGTTTATTTAGTTGATAAAAAAGTGGAAAGACTGAACATTTACAATGGGTTAAACACAAATATTCATGAAAATATCAGCAAAATTAAGGCATTATCAATTACAATGCAAGTAGCGCTTCAAAAAACCATTAGAGCTTGCCATAACGGTTGAAAAGAATACAAGTTTTGGTAATAGAAATAAAAAATATTAAATTATCTCGTTCAATTATGTAGCACAAAACACAACAACAAGCATTGTTTATTTATTTAAATCACACATCACTAGAAAATCCTCCAGTAAAAAGAAATCTCAATGGTGCGCAAAATGAGTACAAAAATTCACGGCACAATTATACTTTCTTTTCCAGCTGAAAAATAAAACATTTTTTATGCAAAAGCAAAAAAGAGAATGTTTGTGGAGTACCTCTTTAAATGTGGTCTATGTGCATTCAGTTGCAAGCTTTATAAATGTTTTCAGTCACCTTCTGGTTGTCACCACTCGATATAATTCCATTCAACTCTGAGAGCCAATCTTTGGACATACTCTAAGAGATTTGTCAATAAAATTTAAGCCAGATGGGCATTTAAACTATTGAGGCCAGCCGCCACAATCAAGTTTCTTTTATCGTATCCAATCAAAATACTACAACGCCCATCAAAAGCGCATCAAATTGACCTTTTATCCTCCTTAAGAATTAATTAATCATGCATACAAAACAGTAACAAAGTTTTAAGCAAAAAAAAACAAATAATAATAAGTGTTAAGAGCAAACTCCCATTAATGCAAGAACATAAGCCTCTCCCAAAATTCTTTATTCGCCAACACGATATAGTAGACAACAGGAAAAAAAAAATTATATTAAACCAAGCTATCTCAAACCAATTTACAAAATGCAATTTTTACTTGTATAGCACCCAAAGTTTATTATATATATATGTGTGTGTGTGTTTGCGCGTACTTGCGTTTTTGTGTGTGCACGCTCTCACCACTTCAAACTTTAAAACTTGGAAAAAAGCAATTACTATCATCTTTACATTTCTAAAGTGCATGGCACCTTACATCTATCTACTAAGATTGATGAAATGATAGTGCTTTATGTATAAATACTAAAGTTTGATAAGCCTAATCACTTGCTTGAATATTCCACAAGGGATAAACCTTCACAGTAAAACCTTGAATGCTTAGATACCTTGATCGAACAAAGGTTCATAGGTTATCATCAGGAACATACTATCTCCTTGAGCTAACCCATCGCCAATTGCCAGCATCCAGTTGTACCATTCAAAACCGGCCGCATAAAATCAGCTGTGGCCCCCCTGATTTTTAAACTGCAAGAACATCTTCCCACAATTGCAGGCTTCAAAACTGGCATTAGTTGTTATGTATCTGTTTAAAAAATATCAGAACTCCAAACTTGGCCACAAATTCATATTGATATGCTTTAAATTTGATTCTGATGTACATATATATGTATTTACATTAAGCAATTCATACGTGCATATATTTATTATTTAGCATATATGTAAACCGTGAATAAGAAAAAAATTTACCAAATTAGCCGGTCACCTATTTCAAATTAACAGCTTTAGTCTCAACCTATTAAAAATGTCTAATTTAGTCCGAAACTATTTTATTTGAACCAATTTAGTCCATTGAGTTTTCAATTTGGTGCATTTAGATCCTTGTTTGAGATAAAATTGAGATCATATACTATAGTTAGAAGATTAAATCAATTCGCAAGAAGCTTGGAACTACATTGTTTAAATTAAAATATAAAAAAATTATCAAAATGATCCCTAATTCTTGCAAAATGTTCAAGCAAATCATTAACTCTTGTAAATATTTTTTTCGTCCCTTAACTTTTGTTTATGTATTTTTTTGTCCATGCCGTTAATTCCCCCTCCCCTTCCATTAAATTTGTGTTTTACAGCTGAAACCTGCCGTTGGAATCCAGCAGCCAATTCCAACTGCTGGAATGGGCCCTGGATTCCAACAGCCCATTCCAGCGACTGCTTGCAGCTGAATCGGTCGCTAGAACCCGGCGGACGACTTTTGCTGAAAAACACAAATTTAACGAAATTGGGACAATGAGTTAACGACATGGACTAAGAAAAATACTTAAACAAAAGTAAATGAACGAAAAAAAATATTTACATGAGTTAATAATTATTTTAAATATTTTGCAAAAGTCAAAAAAACCATTTTAAATAATTATTTTGAAATTGCAGTAAGCACTTGGTTCAATGTTTTGTATGCTGTGTGTTTTGCTATGATATTTTTAGGTAATATAACTCAAACTATAATATCAATTATTTATTTTCCTTTTCTTATTTCATTTAAAATCGATAAATTCATTTTTCCTTCATCATCCAACCTGCAAATTGCAGTGAGCATTTGATTTAGCCTGATGCATGCCTTAATTAGCCAAATTTGATTCATGTGATGTTGTTCGTTCATTCTTAGTCAATGGCACATCAATGATTGTGGACTAGTAAGCTTAAAAACCATGTTTAGCCTTAAGCTAGTGAATCTTTCACTTGTGCTTTCTTCTAATATCATGACTAAGATATTTCGTTGTATGAATGTAATGGCATGTTTAGCATTTTATGTGATTCCCACCTATGATAAGGTTATATTGAACTTAAGTTTAACCATTAAAAGTACTTGTTAAATAGTATGACATTTCTTAATTGTGAATAGACATCAATAGCGTCAAACCTTCTCTACCAATGATTTGTGTAATAAAAAACATGTTTTGATTAATGAAATATTAATTCAATAGAATAATATAAGAAGGCATATTAGGATCTAAAGTTTTTGCCAAGTTCTTTATATGGGTATAAAGGATAGTTCTCCCGCTAATAAACATTTACAGTTGGCAACAAATGAGCCTTTATGCACATTTAAATGTTATAATTAACATAATATCCCCTAATACTTGTTAACCCAGTAAGTAAACACTTTAGATAGGCTCAAACCTAACATATAACCCTATGGACCTAAACTTAGAAGGCTAGCCATCTTAAGTGCTCATATCTTTCCTAACTATTAAAGATCGGTAACTAACATGCATACTCCCAAACGAACATTCATCCCTACAACTACAATGACCTTAAATCAAATTCAAACCCTCATACAATACCAAATTAGTCACCCATTTGATTCACTTATGAGATTAGGTTGAAAAAATTAAAGGGTAGAAATCTAATCGTTGGGATTAAGAAGATTAATTGAAAAGTTAACCATTTGGTATAATCAAAGGTAACCTTAACCTAACTTAAGAATAATGTAGTTTTGACACCCCATTTTGGTACCTTAGAAATGTTTAAAGGCCATTACGTAACTATAGAAAAGCTTCCTTTATCATAAAATTCATAAATCCTATTGTGTTGTGGAGACCATTTAGTCCATCATGAAGATACTAATGGTGCTCTGGTGTGCTCCCGGGAGCAACTGAGGCGATTCAGAACAACGTGTGGACACCAGAAACAACACAGGTGCTGCAGCGCACTGCCGCGCGCCCTGACGATCCCTCACCCGAGACGGAGGCGCTGTCGCGCGCCTCAGCGGTCAACAGACAGAGAAGCAGGCGCTGCAATGCGCCGCAGCGAGTGACATCCCGAGACGCGGGCGCTGCCGCGCGCCGCAGCGGGTGCCATCCCGAGACGCGGGCACTACCGCGCGCCACAGCGGGTGCCATCCTGAAACACGGGCGCTACGGCGCGCCGTAGTACCTGACGTTTTTTTCTCCGGTTCTGGTTACGCCTTAAGTAAATTGGAGGGCATTTTGGACCTTTCATGGTTCGAAATTGAGCTGAGTACTTGAGCAAAAAAGTTGGGAAGAGTTTACTATGTTGGCATCTCAGTTGAAGGCTGTGTTCTTGTTGTGAGGAGGAGATCCCAATGTGAAGCCCTAAGGAAACTGTTGTAGAATAAATCTCTTGCATGTTGGAGAAGAGACTCCTGGTGGTGGCTGCTTCCTCTCATCTTCATATTAGAGTAAGAGCTTGTGTATTTTCAATCAAGGGATAAGCTCTTTGTAACTCTGTGCACTTCAAGTTTTCTAGTGAATTTTTCTGTTGCGTGGCTCCATGATTTTTCCCGTTTTTGGGTTTTCCACGTAATCTTAAGTTTTCTAGTGAATTTTTCTGTTGCGTGGCTCCATGATTTTTCCCGTTTTTGGGTTTTCCACGTAATCTTTTGTGTTTTGATGTTTGTGTGCTTGAGTTCTCTTTGCATGCATGTGCTGTGATTTTATTATTGTGGATTTGTGATTTCGAATTTGCTTGGTAACCGTCAACAAAACTCCGGTCCTTATCAATCGAGCGCTCTTGTCTAACCGCTTCCGCTGCGAAGAGTGTGCTCGAAGATTGAAGTTTCTACCAACAAGTGGCATCAGAGCGAGAGGTTACCTTGTTGGAAGGGTTTGCTATTTGAGTGGGAGCAATGACCACTGAGATGAGACATGATAGAAAAATTCAGCGGAATGAACTTTGCGTTCTGGAAACTGCAGATGGAGGATCTGCTTTACCAGAAGAAGTTATATCTTCCATTGAAAGGAGCCGGCAGAAAACCTGCAACTATGACTAACGAAGAGTGGGAAGTTCTCGATAGAGCTGCACTGGGTTTGATTCGTTTATCATTGTCTTCGTCTGTTGCTTTTAACATTGTTAATGAGAAGACTACTATAGATCTCATGGATGCTCTGACTAGAATGTATGAGAAGTCCTCAGCTTCGAATAAAATTTTCTTGAGGAAGAGATTATTTAATATGAAGATGACGGATGGATATTCAATGACTGCACATCTTAATGGGTTCAACACAGTGACGAGTTAGTTAAGTTCGGTGGGCATCAGTTTTGATGATGAGGTCCGAGCTTTATTGTTCCTCTCTTTATTGCCAGACAGTTGGGATGGGCTGGTTACTGCCTTCCATAATTCATCAGGAAATGTGTCGTTGATGTTCGACGACATTATCGGGCTTGTGCTGAATGAGGAGGTGCGGAAGAAATCCCGTGGGGAGGCATCTACCTTAGCATTGAATGCTGAAAGCAGGGGAAGACACTGAAAGAAGACATAACGGAAATAGGTCAATGTCTCGACGAGGAAAATCAAGACCCGGAAAAGCAAAGTCGGATTGCTGGAACTGTGGAAAGGCAGGTCACTTCAAAAAGGACTGTTCTACCCTGAAGAAACCAAGTGGTGGCAGAAAAATGATGAACCCCACTGTGAATGTTTCAACGGAGGAGGATCAGGATGCGCTGATTCTCTCACTTGTCAACACGGAGTCCTGGGTAGAGGACTCGGGCACATCCTTTCATGCAACTCCATCGATGAGTGCCTTCAAGAGTTACACTAAAGGTGACTTGGGGAAGTGTATCTTGGAGATGACAAAGCTTGCGACATCATTGACAGAGGTGATGTGGATGTTCAGCTACCAAGCGGCACATTTTGGAAGCTCAAAGTGTTAGACATGTGCCATGTCTAAAGAGAAATCTGATTTCTGTGAGTCAGTTAGCCAGAGAGGGCTACAGCACTTGTTTCACTGGAGACTCGTGGAAGGTCACCAAGAATGCACTCATTGTTGCACAAGGCAATATGAAAGGTACACTTTACCTGAGCAATAAAGTGTATGATTCTATTGCAGCTGCAGAAGAGATAGATGCATATCTATGGCACCGGAGGCTGGCGATATGAGCAAGAGGGGATTGAAATCCCTGCAGTCAAAGGGGAAGCTTCGAGGACAGAAGTCAGTAGACTTGGATTTCTGTGAAGACTGTGTGCTGGGCAAACTGAAGAAGATTTCATTCTCCAAAGTTGGAAGGGAGTTGAAAAGCAAGAAACTTGAGTTGGTGCATACAGACGTATGGGAGCCAGCTCCTACTACTTCCATAGGTGGAGCCACATATTTTGTCACTTTCACTGATGATCATACAAGGAATGTATGGGTTTATTTTCTAAAACATAAATCTAATGTATTTGATGTGTATGGAAAGTGGTTAGATTTGGTGGAGAATGAGACAAGATTAAAGCTTAAGTGCTTAAGATCTGATAATAGTGGCGAGTACTGTGATAGAGAGTTCAAGGAGTTTTGTGCCTTGAGAGGCATCAAGAGGGAGTTTACAGTCCCAAGAACACCACAGTAAAATGATGTTGCAGAACAGATGAACGGGACAATAACAGAAAGAGCCAGTAGCATGAGATTGCATGCGGGTCTCCCAAAGCAGTTCTGGGTTAAAGTTGTTAACACGGCAGTATATCTAATCAATCAAGGACCTTTTGTTTACTTAAATGAAGGGATTCCTGAGGAAGTTTGGAGCGAAAAGGAAGTGAAACTGAACCACCTCAAGGTATTTGGTTGGTCATCATAAGTGCACATTGATGCAATATCCAGGAGCAAGCTTGACGCTAAGGCGATCAAGTGTACATTTGTTGTATATGGCATGGGCGAGTTCGATTACAAATTCTAGGACAATCAGAACTAAAAGGTCATCAAAAATAGGGATGTTACTTTCAATGAAAGTGAAATGTACAAGAACTGTATTGGAGTCAAGACTAATTTCAAGGATGCTTCAGAATGAGAGCCCCGTCATCTAGAAATTGATGACAGCATTGAGCCAGATGTTGGAGTACATAAAGAAGCTCGGGAGGGTGTCAATGCTGAACCAAAAACACTCATATTTAGAAGATCCACAAGAGTCACAAGACCTCCACAGAGGTACTCTTCTTCCTTATTATATTTATTACTAACGGATGGTGGTGAACCAGAAAGCTTGGAAGAGGCACTTTAGGTTGAAGATTCAATCAAGATGCAGGCTGCCATGAATAATGAAATGGCATCACTCATGTCAAATGGTACATGGGAGTTGGCACCTCTGCCAGTTGGGAAGAAGGCCCTTCAAAATAAGTGGATTTACCGGGTGAAGGAAGAACCGAATGGGAGCAAGCGCTACAAGGCGAGGCTTGTAGTTAAGGGCTTCCAACAGAGGCATGGGGTCGACTACAGTGAGATCTTCGCCCCAGTTGTGAAGATGACAACCATAAGGGTTGTGCTGAACATTGTTGCAGTTGAAGATTTGCATATGGAGCAAATGGATGTCAAAACTGCATTCCTCCACGAAGAGCTAGAGGAGGAGTTGTACATGCAACAACTTGAAGGGTACAGGGCTCAAGAGAAAGGAAAAGCTGAGCTAGTGTGCAAGCTCAATAAGAGCATATATGACTTGAAACAAGCGCCAAGGCAGTGGTACAAAAGATTTGACAGGTTCATGTCAGAATCATGGTACAAGATATGCCAGGAGGATCACTGTTGTTACATAAAACAGTGCGAGTTCTCCTATATCATTTTATTGTTGTATGTGGATGATATGTTGATCGCAGAATCGGACATGGAAGAGATAAGGATGCTGAAAGAACTTATGTCAAAGGAGTTTGACATGAAGGACTTGGGGCCGACCAAACAAATTCTCTGAATGAGAATCAATAGGGAAAGAAGTGCATAAATTCTAAAACTATCGTAGAAAGAATATGTTGTAAAGGTGCTGAAAAGATTCAACATGAGTGAAGCGAAGCCAGTGGGCACTCCCCTAGCAAGTCACTTCAGCTTATCAAAGGAACAGATGTCGAAGTCTGAAGAAGAGAAAGAACATATGCCGAAGGTTCCTTATGCTTCAGCAGTTGGGAGCTTGATGTACGTGATTTGCATGAGACCGGATATTGCCCATGTAGTGGGAGTGGTTAGCAAATTCATGGGAAACTCAGGGAAGCACCATTGGGACACGATCAAGTGGATCCTAAGGTATCTAAATGGTACAGCGGACAAAGATTTATGCTTTGGAAGATCTGACATTCTTTTATAGAGATATGTAGACTCAGATCTTGCAGGAGAAGTACTACAGGTTATGTGAATACATACGTAAGTGCAACGGTGAGCTGGATCTCCATATTACAAAATATCATGTCGCTATCTACCACGGAGGCAGAATACGTTGTCATATTACAGAGACAAGTAAAGAGATGATTTAGTTGAAGAGTTTTATGACAGAATTGGGCAAGGAGCAGGAGGATGTGAAGCTCTACAGTGATAGTATGAGCGCATTCACCTAGCGAAGAATGCAACATCTCATGCCAGGACAAAGCACATTCAACTCCATTACTATTCCATTCAGACATTGTTGGAAGGACAGCTTGGATTGGAGAAGATCCACACTTCTAAGAATCCAACTGATATGCTTACTAAAGCAGTAACAGTGGAGAAGCTGAAGCTATGTGCAGCTTCAGTTGGCCTCGGTACATAAAGAGAGAGCGGGGGTGAGCCACACACCACTGTTCTTGATAAGAATAGAAGAAGACAATGAAGAACTAAAGATGAAAAAGGGGTGATTTCCTAAAAGTCTCCAAGTGGGAGATTGTTATGTTGTGGAGATCATTTAGTCCATCATGAAGATGCTAATGGCGCTCTGGTGTGCTTCCGGGAAGTTCCGAGGTGATTCAGAATAAGGTGTGGAGACCAGAAACAACACAGGCGCTACAGCCCGCCATGGCCCGCCCTGGCGACCCCTCACCCGAGACGAAGGCGTTGTCGCGCACCTCAGCGGTCGGCAAACAGAGAAGCAGGCGCTATAGCGCGCCACAGCAGAAATTGGCGCTGCAGCGCGCCGCAGCAGGTCCATCCCAAGTCGCAGGTATTTCGAGACGCAGACGCTGCCGCGCGCCACAGCGGGTGCCATCCCGAGACGCAGGTGCTAGCGTGCGCCGCAGCAGGTGTCATCCCAAGATGCGGGCGCTACAGCGCGCCGTAGCGGGTGCCATCCTGAAACACGGGCGCTACGGCGCACCGTAGCGCCTAGCATTTTCTGCTCTAGTTCTGGTTACGTCCTAAGTAAATTGGAGGGCATTTTGAACCTTTCAAGATCTAAAATTGAGCAGAGTACTTAAGCAAAGAAGTTGGGAGGAGTTTACTATGTTGGCATCTCAGTTGGAGGCTGTGTTCTTGCTGTGAGGAGGAGATACCAAGGTGAAGCCTAAGGAAGCTGCTGTGGTGTGGCTCCGTGGTTTTCCCGTTCTTAGGTTTTCCACGTAATCTTTTGTGTTTGAATGTTTATGTGCTTGAGTTCCCTTTGCATGCATGTTCTGTGATTTTATTCTTGTGGTTTTGTGATTTCTGATTTTCTTGGTAACCGTCAACGCAACCCCTTGTGATTTTCTTTACTAGCACCCGAGACGTGGGTGCTAGCGCGCGCCGCAACGGGTGTCATCCCAAGACGCGGGCGCTACCTCGCGCCGTAGCGGGTGCCATCCTGAAACACGGGCGCTACGACGCACCGTAGCGCCTAGCATTTTTCTACTCTGGTTCTGATTACGTCCTAAGTAAATTGGAGGGCATTTTGGACCTTTCAGGATCCAAAATTGAGCAGAGTACTTAAGCAAAGAAGTTGGGAGGAATTTACTATGTTGGCATCTCAGTTGGAGGCTGTGTTCTTGCTGTGAGGAGAAGATACCAAGGTGAAGCCCTAAGGAAGCTGTTGTGGTGTGGCTCCGTGATTTTTCCCGTTCTTAGATTTTCCACATAATCTTTTGTGTTTGGATGTTTGTGTGCTTGAGTTCTCTTTACATGCATGTTCTGTGATTTTATTCTTGTGGTTTTGTGATTTGTGATGTTCTTGGTAACTGTCAACGCAACCCCAATCCTCATCAATCGAGCGCTCTTGTCTAATCTCTTCCGCTGCGGAGAGTGTGCTCGGAGATTGAAGTTTCTACCAACAAACCCAAGCTTATGTCCAGATTAAACAGTAATTTTATTTTATAAAATGATCATCGAGGTGCTATAAGAATGTATTCTTTAAGAAAGACCATCTTAATCTTTCCAATATCTAACCTACAACCTATTCAAAACCTTAGACTCTTCCCAATTTTCTATATTTCTATTAAATTTTAAGTACTAATATTATATATAGTAACATGAAAATAAATATTGTATAAATATCATTTAATTAAATAAGAGTATATAAACTTAAGAATAAATATAATCACATAAAGATAAACCTTTTCGCAAGAGAAGGGTATTAACATAAAACTTCCCAGATTTACTAAATTTTTAGACTTGGGATAGTTGCGTAATCAAGAGAGTGTTGGTTCCTACTTAGCTTGGAATGTCAAGAACGTAAATTTTAAAGCTCTACATTATTAAGGTTGAGTTGGCTACTTTTTTTTTCAACCTTTGAACTTGCTTTTCTTTTGAAATATTGGCTTATTTACACCTCAAAATTTCTTATATTAACACCCCAAAATATTGGCATGTTTCACCTCATGACATTGGCATATTTACACCTCAAAACTTAGTATGTGAAATCCACAAATTGAAAATAAATCGACCTAACTTGCAAAATCAATCAAAATTAGTGATCAACTAATGAGTGCACATGTTGGAAGAAAATTCAAATATGTACAACATAAACAAGGGGACCTAGCTCACTAGAAAGGAGAAGAAGGTTCAATTTACATTAAAAGCTAATTATATTTTATTGTTGAACTCTCTCAGATGTGCGAATATACCTTTCTATAGTTATAGTTATAGTCAATAATCTGATTTTAGGGTTTACAAACCCTTACAAAATCTTTAGGAATTTCTTCTTCCTTGCAAAAATGGAGCAGCCTACACACTAAAACCCAAAAATAGAGGCTAATTGAATCTCAAAAAAAAAAAACAGGTTAAGGAATATATATATAGCTACTCAAAACTGGCAAAACAGGCCACGAGCGCTACAGCGCGCTGTAGCGCCAGCCTCACGGGCTAGCGCCCGCTACGACACGTTGTAGCGCCCGCCTCTCAGGCTGGCGCCCGCTGCGGCACGTCGTAGCGTCTTCCTCCAACCTGCTTTATAACAATCTCCACCTCAGGTCTCATGTGATCCACATGAGAGCTAACTCTTTTTAAACTCTCTATCAATGCAGCCGCACCAACTTGGTTGCCTACGCATCCCACTCCCAAGGAATCAAGCCAACCGTAGTTCCAGCAAATGAGAAGCCAAATAATGCTTCTCCAAATTCACCAAGATTTTACAATGGGTGAATTTTTGAACTGTGAGCATCTTTGTCATCATGTCCGCAGAATTATCTTTAGTGTCGATCTTCTCCAGTAAGATCTTGCCTTCTTCAATTACATCTCGAACGAAATTATGTCGAACATCAATATGCTTTGTGCAAGCGTGACAGACCGGATTAGTAGCCAAAAAAATAATGCTCTGGCTATTACAGTGAACTACCACCTCATTTTGCATCACGCTCAAATCTTCCAGCAAGCCTTTCATCCATATAGCTTCCTTAAACGCTTCAGTAACTGCCATAAATTCAACTTCTGTCGCAGACAGAGCAACTATAGACTGAAGAGCTAACATCCACCCTACTGAACCTCTTGCTAGAGTAAATATATAACCAGTTGTTGATCGTCTTCGATCTAAATCTCCGGCGTAGTCGGAGTTCACATATCCAGCGCATAAGTCAGCTATTAAGGATTGCTTCTAAAATAATATGCCAACACCAATTATACCTTTTAGGTACCGAAAAATCCCCATCACTGTTTGCCAATGATCCTTCCCAGGATTGTGCATGTATCGGCACACAACTCCAACAGCTTGAGCCAAATCTAGTCTAGTGCAAACCATGGCATACATCAAGCTCCTAACTGCACTAGCATATGGCATTGTGTGCATTTCTTCTTTTTCAAAATCTGTCTTTGGATATTGCTCAGTAGATAAAAAATGAGGTGCTAAAAGTATACTCACAGACCTTATAGTGTCTTCAATTCTAAACCTCCTCAGCAACTTCTCCAAATACCCCTTTTGGATAAGCCAAATCTTCCCTGCTATTATGTCCCTACAAATTTTCATTTCCAATATTTTCTTTGCCTCTTCCAAGTTCTTCATTTTAAAGTTCTTTGACAGTCAATCCTCCATATGATCAATCTCTGTCTGATCTGAAGTAACTATCAACATGTCATCGACATATAATAAGTAAATGAAGTTACCTCGAGGCAACCTCTTGAAATACACACAGTGGTCAAACCGTCTTCTTTGGTACTTCTCCTTTTGCATGAACTGATCAAATTTCTTGTACCATTGTCTTAATAATTGCTTTAGCTCATAAAGAGACTTATCCAGTTTGCATACGAAGTTTCCTTTTCCTGACTCACTGTACCCTGGGGGCTGCGCCATAAAGATTTCCTCATCTAGTTCTCCTTGCAAGAACGTTGTATTAACATCAAGCTGCTCAAGCAACAAATCAAACTGTGCCACCAAAGCTAAAAGCACAGGGATCGATGAGTGTTTGACAAACACTTCATCATAATCAATCCCTTCTTTCTGAGTAAAGCTTTTGGCACTAATCTTGCTTTGTAGCGCACATCAGCTTCTGGAGATCCTTCTTTCTTTGCATACACCCACTTGCACCCAATAACCTTTCTTCCTGGAGGGAGTTTCTCTCCAACCTCCATGCTTTAATTTTATAAAGAGACTCCATCTCTTCATCCATAGCCTACTTCCATGAATTTCTTTCTAAGCCCGTCACCGCTTCTTTGTAATGGGAGGGAACCTCATCCTCCAATACGGACAATGCATGTGTGATGTAGTCTTTGAGCTAGGCTGGCTGCTATGTGCATTCCTTCTGGGACTATCTCTAGCAATTGACTCCTGAATTGGAGCCTCACCATCAATGTTAATTTGATCTTCATCACCAATGTGGTCTTTATCTGTAAGAGTATCCTCGATGTGATGTGAAATTCTTTGTGGAACAAATGAGGTTGCATCAAAATCCACTCTCTGTCTTCTTGTAGGAGTCTCTATATTATCCTCCATCTGATGAGAACTCCTCAATCTCAAGAAAAACACTTCATCAAAGATGACAATCTCTGCACACCATAATCCTCTTCATCAATGTGATATCTCTGCTCACCACAAAAATTGTTTTCTAGCCCGCGGTTCAAGTTTATCCTTCCTTACATGATAATAAGCTGGGCTGCCAAAAATATTCAGTTGATCATAATCTGTAGCAGGATGTCCGGACCACAACTCAATTGGAGTCTTCTTGTCTAGTGCTGCAGATGGAAGACGGTTCACTAAGTAGCATGCATAGTCTAGGGCCTCCGCCCAAAAAACTCTCTCCAACCCAGCATTGGACAACATACATCGCACTTTTTCCACCAATGTACGGTTCATTCGCTCTGCTACCCCGTTCTGTCGCGATGTTTCTCTTACTGTGAAGTGGCGTTCAATCCCTGGGTCTTGACATTCTTTTATAAAAGAATCAGATGTAAACTCTCCGCCATCCATTGTCTGATCGAATCATCTTGATTCTCTTGTCCGTTTGATTCTCCACCATCTTCTTCCAGTTTATGAAAACCTCCAGTACATTTGTTTTGCTCTTCAAAGTGTACACCATACAAATCTGGAGTAATCATCTATAAAAAAATAAAATACCTTCGACCACCGAATGATGCATTCTTCGTTGGTCCCCAAACAATTATGTGTATATATTCTAATATATCTTTGGTGTTGCGGAAGCCAACACCTAAGGGCCTGCGTGTTTTTTTGTCAAAGATACAGTGTTCACAAAATTATAGTTTGCAAGAATGTATACATTTAATAAGTCAATCATTCTCCAATACTCTCAGTGAAGGTTCCCCTGCATGTGCAAGCCTCATATGCCATAATGTCATGGCATCTTCAGAATCTTCAGCCACAGCTACTGAACTTGTCATTGTACTTCCCTATAAGTAGTAGAGGTTCTGTTGTCAGACTCCTCTCAGATAAGTCATAGCAACCTTGCTGATCTTCAAAACCCCTGCCTCAATCACCACCTTAAAGCCCTTGGATTCTAAGGCTCCAATAGACAGTAAGTTCTTCATCTCTGGTACATATCTAACTTCATTCAATTCTTGAACTGTTCTTGTATGTGTCCTAATCAACACACTTCCAACTCCTGCAATTCGACATGTGACATTGTTCCCCATTGTGACGACACCGCTATCCGTTTCTCTATATGAACAAAACCAATCCTTCTGAGAGCATATGTGGTATGTTGCGCCAGTATCCATAATCCAACTAGAGCTGCCACCTACTAGACCCAGAGAAACAGTAACAAGAGACACATCTGAGTTTGAACCCTCCATCACATTCTGGATCACATTAGCCTTAACATCGGAAGGTCCACTCACCCGCTGCTTGTCATTCAACTTTGGGCAGTCCTTCTTCCAATGTCCTATTTCCAAACAGAATGTGCACTGATTACCCCCAATGCTTCGGCCTCTGGATTTCTCTCTTTTCTAAAAGTCTGCATTCTTCTTTGGCCATTGCTTCTTTATCTCTGATCTTCTTCTTTGGAGTGTAAGAGCCTCTGTCATATCTAATTTGATAAACTATTTATCCCTTCTCTGAACTCATGATTCATTAGGGCTGTAGTCATCTCCTCATACTTCAGAACCTCCTTCTCATGGATCAAAGTCATAGTGCAGTGCTCATACTCATCCAACAACTAGTTCAACGTAAGTGGCGTCAGCCCGTGAGGCGGCGTTACAGTGCGTATTATATTCCTTAAAACAGGCCTGTGCGTAAAACAGGCCGCGAGCGCTACAGCGCACTGTAGCGCCGCCTCTTGGGCTGGCGCTCGCTGTGGCGCGCCGTAGCGCCAGCCTCTCGAGTTGGCGCCCGCTTCGGCGCGCCGTAGCGCCAGCCTCTCGGGCTAGCACCCACTGCGGCACGCCGTAGCGCCTTCCTCCAACCTGCTTTATAACAAGTATGTCACCTCTTTACTCACATGTTACCATTATTAGTATGTCACCACTTTACTTACATGTTACCTACTATATCATTTATATTATTTGTTAATATGTTTACCGTTACACCTTTTACATTGCTTGCAAATAAGAAATGTACAAAAACATTCATATTTAATAATACACCTAAAAATTATGGCAAATTGAACATAATAATATACTCTATAAATTTTGTGTATTAATTTATATAACATTTTTCAGCTAAGAAATGTTAGGAGTTATCTTTTGTTATCATCACTAAATCGGAGATTCAGTGTTTAGTGAGCAAATTATTTGGTGTGGTTGCGCTAGAGTCGTAGTCTGTATTTTAATATTTATGTAATGTATTAAAGTTGTACTAGTCTGTGTTTTACTTAATTCTATTGGATATATTGTGGATGTTTGTTTTAATTTCTCTATTTGTGGACATAAATTAATGAAATGAATGAAAATATTTTATTTTGCATTTTTATAATTTGAATTTTATTTTATTTTTCCTCAAACTTAGCTCTAGCCATCACAGAACTGAACATCAAAAAATGCAAAATAACATTGAACTTCAACCGATGACGAGGAAGAGAATCGCTATTTTCGTTATTCTGGCCAAAATCACAAGCTATCTGTAATGACCCTAGGTCATTTGAGAAAGACATTAAAACCCCACTAAAATCAAATTTTCATTATTCCCGCAAATTTCCGTTTTTCCTGTTAACATTAAAGATGGATTAAATCTGTAACTGAGGAAATTTAGGGAAATTTATACTCATAATCATAGTATTGATTGTAGAATTGAATACAAGTAAATTATTAGAGACTTACAAAACAGCCAAGCATTTCAAAGGAAAGAAATCAACAGTTTTAGCAATAAATTCTGCCACTGAACGCGTCATTTCTATTTTTGTTCGTTAATTACCGTGATCCACGCAAAGCAGCCGAAGGAAACGGGTATGCATTACGCACGCACACCCTATTTAATCGAGCGCATACCGCTCGATTCCTCACTGCCTTCTCTCGACTCTTTCTTCTTCTCTTCCGCTCAAGCCGTAGGAGCGCACCTGAGCTGACGACCACCAGCAAGAGCCGATAGTCTCCCCCCTGCGCTCGATCCTCCTTCCGCTCGTAGTTCTGTGCACCGAGAGACGGAAGTCAGAGGCTCATAGCACACGACCTCTGCTTCCGTGCGGTTGCCTTCACCGAATCGACTCTGCGCCGACTTATTTCGCTCGATTCCGCGCCGATCACTCGATTCCGCGCCGATCACTCGATTCCACGCCGATGGCTCGATCCTCTACGTCAATCTCTCTGTGCGCTTGATTCCGCGCTCGACGTAAGGTAAGAACTCTCCTCCATTCGATTCTCTTAAAAGAATAATGTATATATATATATGTATATATATAATAACAATAATAATAATAATAATAATAATCAAAATCAAATAGCTAAGGATTTGCTTTGGCATACTATTTCACTTTGTCGCTTATTTATTTGTATCAAAATATTTTATAGTGGGTTAAACTTTTTAAGAATTAAAATGAAATTTATTTTTGAATATTGTGATAAATTTCAATTATTAGTCTGAGTATTATGAAGAGCTATTCGTGAATTCAGTCAATCTTTTATATTAGTATTATTGGGATTTAAGATCTAATTGCAGTTAACTTAGAATGTTGATGTAATCTTGGAGTTTTTAATAGTTAGGAGATCGAAAGACTAACTGAATTGAGTCAAAGCTTGTTCAATAATAATATGCAAGTGTTTCAGCATATAATCAAAAATTGTAAGCTAGAGATTTTTAATTAACATACAATTTCATTAAATTCATACTCAGTTACTTATGATGGAATCAAGGAATTCTCCATTTGAAGTCAATTTGCAATATGTGTGCAATTTGGAAAATAAAGATTTCAATACTACTAAACATTTTAGAATAATTTATGCTGCATTTCAAACCTATAAAGAAAGCTCACTTAGGATTTAAGAATACCCAAATTTTAATACTGATTTCTCTACATTATTCCAAATTAACTCGTACAATCTCTTAAAGAAAGATAGCTAATATGCATCATAAGTTAAGAAGAACAAAGAACCACAAGGTTCGTAGTTAACCAAAAAATTTTGAACGACAATATTAGTATTTATAGAGCAAATAAGTACCTTCATAGTTTAAATGCTTTACTCTTACTGCCAATCATGTAAGAGAGGCAAAATAATATTTATGTATCTTATGAATATTTGTAAAGGGTTCCAAAATGGAGGTTGAATTAAATTAGGGATGGGGCTAATCCATCAGGAGTTATAAGGGTGTCAGCTGGAGCTTTTGAGGGGGCCCAGGTGATGGTTATGCTTAAATGCATATATGATGCCATCTGGAGCTTTTAAAGGGAGACCAAATGAAGGTTGCCATCTGGAGCCTTAAAAGAGGCCCAAGTGAAGATGCCATCTAGAGCCTTTAAGAAGGCCTAGGTGAAGGTCATGTTTAACTGCATTCTTATAAACTTAGCCTCATGGTTCTGACTTTGCCCATCAGAACTGCTAACAATGCTTCATAATATCAAGTCATAAATATAAACATAAATTTTTATGCTATCATTGCTTTTCTATTTAAAAATTTGGCATATGATAAAAGAATATTTATTTTGCAGGAGTTATGATTATCTTTTTGCTATAAACTATATTTCCCTGCAATTATTATCATTTTTGCCTTCCGCTTTTGCTTAAAGTATATTTTTAATATCCTTTGTATTTAGAATGTGCACTAGACATTATTTTTATAATATCAGATCAGATATAGTTGGAGGAGGCTGATATAGTTTAAAGGCGTGGCACGAAAAATTAACGAATTATAAACTTCCCCTTCAAGAGATAATTATTTTCTGTATAATGAAATTTATGTAATAATTTTTGAATATTGTTTACTTTAAGTTGAATGAATGTTATTTCTTATACTTGAATGGCTTTGGATGTTTGTTTAACTGCTATTTTACCTAACTGCCAATATGATCCTGCGGAGAGATGCATCCGATGTTAGTTTGGTTGCTACCAACCTAACATTGGGTCATCACACTATCAATGAAGAAGCGAACTCGGATAGCGGTGCTATCCGTCAATGTCTGAGTGATTTGTAGTGTTGTCTTAATAAAATATTAAATGGTAGCAATTTCACAATTCTTCAATATTATGATAAAATAAGCAAACCAAATCATTGTTATTGAGATGTTATTGGGGGATAACATGATAATCCCTAAGAACTTTGTGTATAACATCCAACCAACTAGTCCTCAATTTTTTCTTTTAATTTCCAAGTGAGTCTATAATTTTTGCCTCTTTTTGAAATAATTTGGCATAAGCAAAGTAATCTACATTTTTCTTTGATATTTCTATATTTTGCCATCTTAATTGCCTATTTTCCATTGTTGATCCCATCGTTGTCACCTTTAATGTTGTTTTGCACCAATTTTCAATACTATTTCCATATTTTGGTTTCTTCACCCCAATATATTCACAAGTCCTTTTTTCCTATTCCAGTTCAGAGTTCATCAAATTATTATTGTTTCTAGCTAGAAAAGTTCAACTCTTTAGTTTATAATCCTATAATGAGAATACAAATAGTTACTAATCATAACTCCAGCATAATTATACAACTATCAAGGAATCGCCAACAAAATTAGAGGTAGTAAATTCAAAAAATATTTAGAAGAAAAAAATGGTAAACATGTGTAAATGATCTTCATCCCTAAATTAGGGCAAAATACAGTTCTTTGAACCAAGGAATCTAGATGAAATTAGCCATAGAGTCATAAAAATGGAAACCAAGCCACTCAACTCTAATCAATATATACTCGTTTATCACCAATAGGGATATTCAAACTAAAGTTCATTAAATGAAGAATTGCTGAACACATAGTTCAATCTACACCCACAGGCTCCATTTGGGCAGCTGCAAGAATTTATTAAAAACTGCTACAGATGTAGCCGTTGTGAACCCATTGCAGAGGAAGCTGCTGCAGCGAAGGTAGTTGCAGTAGTAAAGGAAGCTGCTGCAGAGGAATCTACGGTGAAGCTGTTGCAGGATTACCACAAAAAAAAAATTTGAAGTTACTACAGAGAATGTAGCTATTGATGTTTGAATGTTCTGTTGTTATACTATTGTGCATGAAATCAGAAATGGATGGCAGTGATCGTTGGACAATTGGCGAGCTAGTGTGAAAGATTGGTGAGTTTGGAGGCAAAGTTGTGATGTATGGTTAGCGCCAAAATAGTAATTTTTATATGCTAAATAAAAAAAAACAATCAAGCCACACTTTAGAACTGTTTCCAAGAACCTGCTTGCAGAGGGGTTGCTTCCTGCGACAACTCTCAAACAACAAAAATCAGACAAACTGACGCTTTATATAAAGAACATTGCTGCCCCATGTGCAGCCACATTGAAAATACCTGATACACAATTAATGAGATTACATATCATGAGTGTCAAGGAAAAGATCACACACCTCCCAAATGCCAAAATCATGATAGAATTATGTCGCTTCTACAAGCATAGATAATCTCCTAAATTTTGATGAATAGGAGTGAAGCATTACTCCTCAAAGAAACTACATTAAAATCAATACGGTCCCACTTTGCTTAGGAAACACAATCACACACTTCTCAAGTAAAACTGTATTGCAGTTGATACAGCTATAAATGAACTGCCAAGACTAAGTGGACAACAATATAACCTTTTGTACTTGGTAAGTATAAAAAAACTATTAATATTACAGATTTAAATAGAACAAAGCCCTCTGGAATGAGAGTTAACATAGGTAAACAACAAATAAATATCATACAAAAATATCAAACTTTAATAAGTGAAAATGAATATAAATTGATAATTTAAATTAAATTAAATATTAAATCATAGGAAAAATTAGTTTAAATCTTTTTTGAATCTCACTCTCGCAAATTAACCATTAAGTATCCTATAGTCGTTACAATACTAAATTATGCACTCTACAATTTCAATGCATTATGTATTTAGTTAGCAAGTGTATTGCTTGGTTAAAATTAAAAATAAAACAATCATATCATGTCATATTTGATTAATTAGTTTGATTTGTTAAGTGAAAATTTGGTAGTTGATTTAAGGTTGGGAGTATCTTTGATAATTGAATCATACAAAAAACGGATATCAAAAACAACTTATCTAAACCATTATCTAGAAAATCAAACTTAAATATTTTATATTCTAAAACAAATTAACAAAATTGAATTCAGCCATAATTTTAAAGAGGTTTATCATTGGAACAAAAGTGAATCAAATGCAATTTTATTTTTAATAATATTTGGTTAATTTAGATTTTTATTTTTATTTTACAATCCAAAGCATATTAACTTGTATTATTTGATTTGTTTTTCAAATCGAACTGACCAAATATAGACTCCTACTATTGAGCAAATATTTACATACATTAAATACCAATTTCCAAACGATGATATGCATGATTTAAGGAACATAGTTATGTCAAACAAGTTCATTATAGTGTTTACAACTTTCATTATAGTTGCCATTTGCACATGATTTGCATATCATCTATTTGCTTGTGCATGCAAAAGCTATGATGCCTTATTACAAATAGAATCTAGAGTGCCTGTAATCAAATTGCAATTTAATATTTATTAATTCAGTTAATGAAACACATTCAAAAGAAGTATCGATGCATATTGTTTCCATATAATATTTTACTCATTAATAAAACTAGAGACGGGGGTAAGAAGAAACAAAAGAAATAAAGAACTACCCTATAATCTAAGAGATTGCATCTTAGTGAAGAAATATAGACCATATGGAATGCTGATAAAATCAAAATAGCGTTGTAAGATGATGCAACATTGAAAAATCATGTTATCAAGAAGTTACAAAGTAATGTGATAAACTGGATCCACGTAGCTTGGATGAAGCGGAGTAGCATTTTTAAGTATGGGTATGCATTATTTGATCAGAATAAAAAAAAATCAAACAGATTCAATCATATTTGGCTAGTCTAATTCATTTATAAATGACAATTTGATTTTTAACCTAAGGTTTGCACCGTATGGTCTTTTATTTAAATTCATTTTAACTTTGGATTATTGAGGCATCCAGATAACCAAAATTATAAAACCATTCATCAAATTTTTCATTTAACTAATCCAATTTATACCAAAAACTAAATTAATCAAACTTAAAGTGATTTTAATTGACCCAACATAAATTAATTTTACCTTAGTTTTAACGAAATTTAGTTTAACCAAAACCGAAATGAACCAAATCAAATAAATTCAATTTGGTTCGGTTCATGGTTTTTTGGTCAAGTTTTTTAACATTGAAACTTATAAATTCTCACTAATCAATTCGGTTACAAACAAAATTGATAGTATGCATACCCCTATTTCTTGGGTATCATGTAACTGACAAATCTAACTCCAACTTGAAGATAATATATAAAGCATTTACAAGTTCAGCAATGTTATATTGGAAAATTACAGAGCAAAAGCAAAATGATAAAATAAATATTGTGCAAATGAGAACATTATAGTGAAAGAGTGGGTATACACAAAAGCATATAATTAGAAATGAGAATATCCATGGCATGATTCAAGTAGCTCAAGCTGAGGATAAGTTTATATAAAATAGTATTAGATGGTTCAAACACATAGACATAGAAAGCCAGGTGCTCCAACTAGAAAAGCTATGTTAATGAATTTTGCTTATATTAAAATAGAATGAGTAAGATCTAAACAAGTCATAGTAATAAATTAGGAATAATCTCACAGACTTGAAGTTTAAGAAAAAATTATTATTTGATAGAGCACAAAGAAAGCATATGACTCATATAGCTAACACCTCCTAGTGGGACTAAAGTTTATTATTAGCATTGTCAATGTTATTGTTAATAAAGAACTTTTTTGTCAGATCGAGGCATTTTTTAGACATTAGCACTTGTTGCTTCTAAGGAGGACTTTATAGAGGCTAAGTTTGCTCATGTTCATACCACTAATAGTTATACTTGAATATGTTGCATAAGCTTTTTAAAAATTAATTTTATGTGTTTGTAGTTATTTGGCAAATAAGCACATCTTTGCCCATTCAACGAAGAACCCTAAATGTTAGTACTTTTAATGAAAAACCCTATTATAGAATTAAGGTATCTTCAAATTTTTAGTACTTGTTGCGGTTCCTTGTGAAGTAAAATTAATGCAGGTTATATGGGTTCATATGGCTGATAGTTCAACTTGAATGTGCGCTGCAAGCATTCAGATATGTATTAAATTTATATTGATACCAGATTTCAATGATGAAAGTCAAAGCCATGATTTAAAAGCCTTTTTATAACCAATATATAACCTAGTGCATGCAACGATAACTAGTTGAAAGAAAGTAACAACTTGTAGATAAAGTATTATCAGGTTTCAAAAGTTTGAATCATGCATGTTCAAGATATTGACTTCACTCAGCAACAGCAGAACTCAGAACTCATGGAATGAACAGTGGTAAGGCAGGCCTTTTTAATTGACAGAAGAAGCATAAGACACACAGCACATGCTTTCAATAAAATGGAAAAGCAGTGATAACAAAGCATCACAACAACAGCTAATACTCAAGCAAAGATAAAGACAGAAAGATTCATGCAGATTTTTTCTAACTCCATTCTTATTTTATTTTTTTTTTATTAATTTCTCAATAAGTACCAGAATTCAGTTCATTTTCAACACCAAGGCCATACAACACACCAGCATATCTCTCAGTCAAACCACTGAAGTAAGACTCCCTTAGCTTTCTGAATGCGCAAGCGGTCAAAAGGCTGTCAGATCCAGCCTGATGGCAGACCCCCACCCTCTGCACATCAAGCAGCTCGGCAAGCTTATTAAGTCCTCCATGAAGACTATTGCAGAACTTCATAAGATGTTTGACGTCATACAGGGTCGGAAAGTAGATTTTTATGAGGTTAAAAAACCCTGTTTGTGCCTCAGGGAGGTTTTGGCAAGTGAGGAGCTTTAGAAGGTATCCAAAGTCATGGCTGCTGTGGAACGTGATCCAGTGCACGTCCTCATTGAGAACGATGCCCGAGGACATGAGGAGCTCACCAAACCGAAGGGCGTCAATGCCGCGCTCACTATTCTTCTGAAAGTTGATTCCACACTGGCGGAGCAGCTCAACGGAGTCTGTGGCGTATAAATCGCGCTGGACGTCAAACTCGCGGAAATTGAACTGCCAGACGCAGCCAACGCCGGTATTGCAAGTGGGGAGATTCCCACGCTCATCTGAGAAGGTGAGGCCTATCTGGATCAGTTTCAGCATATCGACGTTAGCTTTAAGGGTCGCGTAGTGAAAATCGGAGGTCGACTTGAAGCTTCCCACCGGCCTGCACACGATCCCAGGGAACTCCGTATCCATGGCGACAAAAGGGAAGTCATCCACAATCTCTCGGATAAGAGCAAACTCCTGTATCAAGTTGTCATCCCACACCTCCCGGATTTGAACGTTCTCGTTTTTGGGGATGTTTGACATCTCTCGGGCATACGAGCTGCAGCCATTGAAACAAGAAAGCCCTCAATTACCAATACCGAGGCGCTATCATGAACAGCAGATAGAAGGAAAAATGGAAAGAAAAAAAACCAATAAAACAAATTCGAAATCACCCTATAAATGAAGTGGAAGAAGAGGAGAAGAACATCTTACCTTTGGAAGATGAGATCGAAGGACGGAGAACCGGTGAGATTGCCGGCGAGAACGACGGATTAGAATTGGTAAAAAGAAGAGCTGAAGCGGAAAGGAAATCCCAAACGCCTGAACTCTGCTATTTGTGCATCCCCTTTTGGGAAGCCGGGACAGAAAGAGCCGGAAATTGACGTGATTGGCCAAAATAATACATTGTGATGGATCAAATTTACAAACAAGAATATACATCCATCTATAAAAAATTATATTCAATTATAATCTATTTATATATTAAATTTTTATATCATTTGTATATTTTAGTGTATATTAGTTTATAAGTATGGTAATACTCTTTACAATGAAATTAAATTTTTTTGATCAAGAAAAATGTTATGCTTATATAAGAATATATATCAAAAAATATTCACAAGAAAAATATTATACTTATACAATAATATATATCAAAAAAAAATATTTATTAATAATAGAAAATTTATTTATTTTTTAATTTTTTTATATATGACCATAAAAAAGTGTATTCCACCGTAAACTACTTACTTGGATCGACATCATCTATATATTTATAACAAATACTCTTTTAATTATATTATTATTGATGGTATTGGCACACTAAAATTTTAAAAATTAGAGTAGCTTAATCTTATTAAAATTGTTTAATAGTGTTATAGGAAATTTAATATTATTTTATTAGAAATAAAATAAGTTATGAGTAAATTATTTTGAGTAAATTAATAGATTAAAATTACCTCTCTTTTAAAATTTTTTTAAACAAAACAAATGAATGAATTGTTTATTCCAAATTTGTAGTATATATTAATACAAAATCAAATTATACTGTAAAAATTTTTTAACAATTTTACTTCAATATAACATTTAAAAACTTTAATTATATTATGACTATATAGATGGCACGTAACATGATAATGTATCAAAATACAAACAATATAAGTGTTTGATTTGCAACAAAATAAAATATGGAAAATTTATTCTATTATAAATGCTTTTTATTCTTACATGTGGCTTTCCAATCAAATTGAGCAATGTCTCCTGTTGCAGGTCGAGCTTCTCTGCGGGAGCAAGTGCACTCGCACTTGCGCCTCTGCCACCTAAGTATGCGTCGTTTATGCTCAAGATTTCGGGCTTGAGCATCTAACGGCCCCTCTAACTTGGTGACAACACAAGTGTGGAAGAGTTTAAATTAAAATATAATTTTTGTGATTTTCTTAAGAAATTTGCAGTTTTTTTATAATATTTAGAAAATGTATGCTAAATATATAAAATAAGAGTATGTTTTTGTCATGTAAGTAAAAACCCCAATCTTTAAATATAACTCATAAAACATCTAAAGTTTAAAAATTACTCACATTCAAATATACAAATTTTATCTATCGTTGTTACTATGCCAGAACGTGTTTAGCACCTACAGGGAGCCAAAACCAAAGCGTTGCCTGTCCACTGTCCTGTTCCTGATTGTCATGGGATCGAGGTCAATCGTTGTACAAGCTCGTTGTGTTAACCCGCTGATGATGGCCCAAAACAAGCCCTTTGTTGCTGCTTTAGGTAACAGTGGAATTATTGTTGAACTGACGAATCTGCATCTGCGCCAACAATGAAAATGAGTTGTAGGGAATTGGGTATTTGAGTTCATCGAAAAATATCTACGAGCTCAATTTTCATTATATGGGATGTCTATTATTCCTTCTCCAACACACAATAGCTCTACAAAATCATGTGATGTACTGTAACGGTCGCCTCTTAACCGTCGTCGAGTTAACACCAACTCAACTATGATTAAGTAATGACCGTCATTAATATCATAGAAATTAAACGAGATATTTATGATACTAATATGAGGTGAGAAAGATCTTGTCAGGAACATAAGTAGTATAGCAGTGTAGTAAGAAAATAAAAGGAAATTTAGACATTTTTCAACATTTACTCATTCACATACAATACAAAAAATGCAGAATAATAAGAAAAGAACTCATTTATTACATTGAAATTCAATATGGGCAAAAAAAAAAATTTATTAGCTATTTCCTTAGCAGGCCACATACTTTATTTTAATCTTCTATCACAAGCTCACATCTCAAGCGTCGAGTCTGATTTATAATCTGATTCCATCATATGTATATATATGACCGGATAAAGCTAACAAAGAAAAAAAATATTGTTATACTTATAAAGTTAAGTACTATATAAGCTGAAAATAGTATGTTATTACATTTAAGGGATATTATTTAACATAATAATAAAATAGGAACCAAACTGTAGAAAATTGAAAGGAAGTTGAACTGTAAATCTAACACTGAAATTGAAAGCAGGAAAAACTATAGCTAAAACAAAAGTACTTAAAGGAAATCAACTGAAACGAAACTGTAACTGAAATAACTAAAATATAAAATTGTACAAAACTAAAAGGGAAGTAAAATAATAACTGAAAAACATAGTACTAAAAATAGAAAACTTCAACAAACTGAACTGAATAATAATATTGAAATAAAACTGCTATGTATGCCACTGACTATATGTATATCTGAATATGATACAAAAATATATGCCATAAATATGCATAACCTGATATCACATGACATCCCACAGAATCATAGGTGAGCAGACGCTCCGCTAACAGATCCCATGTGAGCACAACATATCGCTAACAGAATCCTAGGTGAGCTCAACGCTCCGTTAATGCTGTGATATGACTTAGGAAATTCATGATATGCCAAGGCTTTAATAATTGTATACTTTAAAAGATTAAAATCAGAAAATGATCAAAGCTAAGCAAGTAGTCCATTTATCTCCATGGTTCATAATTTATCTAAATGATTACTTACTTCTATTCTTATTTTACTAAATTCATTATTATTCTATAACTACATTATAAATCATCACATGGGTAGAGTGCATATACATGACTAGCATGTCTTATGAAGGGTGACTTCAATACTTAGTTTGTTTAACTGCACTTATCGATGTGCACAAGGATAAGGGACAAAATTCTTTTTACAGTTTGTTCTCTCAAACTAAGCTATTCAATCCCCAACTTATAACACACTTTAAACTTGGGGTATGTATCTTGAACTGAACTGTACTTATCTAATTACCTAAGATAAGGCCAAAACTCTATAATTCTATTTAGGGTAAATTAACCAATTCCAAGTTCTACTAAATAAATCAGCTTTATGAATATGCACTATAATTTTCATATGATAATACTAAGATTCTCATTCTAACAATCTATTTAATAAATAATGAGTAATAAACTAATGAATCCTTCATTCATTATAGCAAGTCATACACAATGGCTCCAAGGATGTAGTAGCATAAAAGCCACTCAACTTAGGATACTACCACAATGGATGATCTAAATCCAATCTCTTTAGGTTAATCTACCACAAGATTTAGGAACAATCATTTATGGTTATTAAGTTCCATCTAAGGTCCTACCTCATGAGAAGACAATTAAGACATTCCTACTTCAAGATTTAAGCAATTAAAGGTGAATTGCTATTTATTTTAACCATAGTTACATTGATCACTTTAATTATATCTTTTAGTTTCTCTTAAAGATCAAAATCACTTAATAATGCCATCTACAATTTATGAATTCTAATGACTAAAATGATTCTATGCAATGTCACAGGTTAAATTATTAATTGAAAAAGTCAAATCAAGGATTCAATTTACTTAATACTAAATATTTAGAAGTTAACATTCAAATCATGACATAAGTCATTATTATTTTAGGACTAGGTTGTTTGATAAATTAAATATCTCTTATTAGTTAATTAAAGATCATTACATGCTAATTTTCTTACTTAAGAGAAGAACAATAAGGTATAAGTTTAAGTTCAAAATAATAATCAAATCACCTTAATCCTTTATAAGACCTAATAATCTAACATGCATAATTTAATTTAAGAAATAAACCACATGTTATTAATTCATTAGTTATTGATAAATGCAAGTGTGAAATAATAGTCAAGGTAATTCCTCATAAACTCTCATATTTTAACAAGATGGTAACCCTAATATGCAATTTATAATATTTTCTTTAAAACATTTTACAAAATAAAATGTAAGTTAACATAGGATTCAATAAAATAAAAATACAGTAGCAGTAATAAAAACTATGCAAGTAATGTACGCACTTAACATAGAATTAAATAAAATGATTTAATTTATTATAACTCAATACAAGTTTTGAGTACTTAACATACCTAACATGGCACCAAAGCTTCTATAACACTCGACTTAGGAACTTTAAGCCTTAGGCTTTCTGTGGAGTATAATCAAGTTTCTTTGGCTGAAAATAAAATAAACAATGGATTTATACAATTCTTATTTCTTAAGTACTATGCCTATAATCTTGTTTCAATATTATGATTGGCTAGAATTGAAGGTATATATGTATAACTTTTAAATGTTGATTCAATGCCTCCTTTCGTAAAGCCAAATTAAATATATGCTTAGGATTCTACTTTCATGCTAATTTTATCATTTTATTTCAATTTCTATGGATGCCAAATGAATAAAGGTATGCATTATGATAAATAGTTATGCAAAGATTTGTGCATTCAAAATATCATTATTTATATTAAATTATTATTTAAGAACATTGAGAAATATTCAAATGAAATATTACGATTATTAAGTGACTGCACAAGATAAGAAGAATATTATGGGACGAAAATCAAACGACGAAAAAATACGAGTAATTTAAATCAAATCATTATTTAAATTTTTTCCAAAGTTAATTTCTCTTTCCCCATTTCCCAAAAAAAAATATTTAGAAAATTTATGTTAAATATGTCAAATAAGAGTATGTTTTTATTATGTATGTTAAAACCCCAATCTTTAAATAAAACTCATAAACATCTATAGTTTAAAAATTATTCACATTCAAATATAAAAACTCTATTTAACGTTGTTACTGTAACAACCCAAATTTAGAAAGCCAAAATGCCGACAAACCAGAACAAAATTAGGTTTCAGAGCAAGTTCAAAATTTAACTAAACAAAATATATCATTGAAAATTGTATATTTTTGTGATTATAATGCCCAAGTTTGGAGGCGATCCGACGAACAGATATTCCTATATTAATTACTGAATTTTTTTAAATAAGAAAAATTAGAAATAATAAATAAAATTCCAAATTCAATAATTCAGTGTCTTTGGATTTGAATAATGAAATAAGATTATACAAAAATTTTCATCAAATTTTGGGTGTCGAATTGTCCGTAATTAATTTTTGAAATTTTTACATTCATAAATTAATAAAAGAAAATCTAATTTTGATCAGTTATATACATATAAATATAACAATATACTATCCTAATTAGATGTATATATATTAATTCTTAAATATATATTATAACATATTAATTTATGTAATAATTTGCACATAAAAAGAAATGTATTATAATTTATTTAATTTATAAATGTAATAATAAATATGTGACACATTAGATAAGATATATATTAGTTTAATATATATATATAAATAAAATTTAGATTCTCCTTCTTTTTCTTCGTTTCGCTGGTCCCCATCCTATCTCTAGGGCATGCTACCCAGCTATAGAGGACCGGCCCCACCCATCTTCCCTTAGGGGCGGCCACGCCGCCCTTTGCCCGGCCTGCCTGAGTTGCCCGGAGGCCGACCCCTCCCTCCTCCACCTCTATACCTTTCCAACATCTCCAAAACAACCTTCTATTTCTCTCACGGTGAAGCCCTAGCCCTTCCTCTCTCCCCTACTCTCTTCCTCCACGGCCACCTCCCATCTCGCTGCCTCGACCTCCTGACCTCTCGTCGGCACCTTGCTCAACTCTCCTAAACCTTCTCACGACGTCTCGTCGAGTTGCCGTCGTCTCTTGACAAATCCTTATTTCTCTTTTTTTTCTCTTCACGGCAAACCACCACTCCTCGCACTGCCGTCGGACCTTGCCAAAACTCTGCCGGAACGCTGTATGGCACTTCTAAGAACTATTCCCTAACTCCTTATCAAGTAGTCACCTCCTCACGTAGAACTCTATTTGACTGGGAAATAACCCGCAAAAACTAAAAAAAAAAGTAAATGGAGAAAAATTAATTGGACAAACTATCTAAATAAAATCTTAAATGAAAGAAAATGATAAGTAAAATTTAATTTTGACTCTTAACTATGCTACTTAACTAACCACTAATTTTTATATATATATATATTCTTTTTTTTTTTTTTTGCTCATAATATTTTTCTGCTACTAACTTTTAATACTGCTACTGACATTTCATTTATGCAAATTTTTCATTACTTTTCATTTTTCTTAAATTATTATTAATATATATACTATAAGAGTTACATATAATAATAATAAAATTATTATTATATTATATTATTATTATCATAATCATAATTGTTATTATTATAAGTATTATTATTATTATCATTAGATAATAATAGTAATAAAATAATATTTATCATAATCATCAAAATAATAATAATAAATCATAAGATATTATTATACTTATGTAACAACCCTAGGTTGTTATTATGCAAAATAAATATTGATTGATTCAATTTTTAGCATCATTGTTTTTAGAACATTAAGATAAGCCTATCTGGAAAATTTGAAGTCCATTGGACTTCTCTAAGTCAAAAATTTCAATTTGATCAGTCTAGATGCCCTAGTCTAGACCCAAAATATTTTAATCTCAGAATTAAAATTTGATTGCATTTTTAAATTCCTCACCCCCAAATTAGCTAAGGGTGAAAATTTGGTGCAATTTAAAATTCATTTGCGCAATAATTCAATTTAAATTAAAATAGTTCAATTGCATAAAAGGGTTCCAAACAAATGAATTTTGCAAATATACCCTAATACCTAAATAAACGGCCGGGATCCGTTGTGCGGACCGCGGGCGATCCGCTGCGGAGCCTGTCACGCGACAGCGGCATCCCGTGAATCCAGTTGTTCTGCCTTTTTGATCCACGGCCAGGATGCAATTCCGCGGAACAGCCGATCCGTCGTTGGATCTTTTCCGTGGATCATACGGCCAGGATCGCTCCCGCGATCGGCCGTTAGGATCCGAGCGATCCCAGCCGTAGCGTCTTCCGATCGATCAATCAGACGGCATCCAGGGCATCCCACACTATGGATCGTCGTCTTCCTCCCAATCGCGCTCTCGACAGGGTGAATCCCCGTACTGCCACCTGTCAAGCTTGTCCCCCACTCCCCGCGTCACCTCAGCAAGCCGTTGGGATCCTTCCCGTTATAGCAAGGAGCTCCCGATCGGGCATAGCGACCCGGCCGAGCTCAAATTAGAAGTTTGAGAGCTCGGCCAAGGCCCGACCTCTCAGGCCTCCCCAGCCCGAGCCAGTGGCTCCAGAAGGTTCCCTAAGTTCAGCCAAGCCTATAAATAGCCCCAGGTCTGCTTCAATTGATCCTTGCTGATCAATTGGAGCTTCTGAAATTTGTCGTCATTGCCGAAGTTTCGGAGCTTCACCCAGGCGCTCCCGTGCTCCTGAACCGCTGATAGAGGGTTTCTCCTGGAGTTCAGGACCCCTAAGAGCTTCCAAAATCCATGCAGCAGCGAGCCTTGATCCTTTTTCCAATCCGTCGAAAATCAGGTATCCCAGTTGCAGGAATCGAGTCAATAAGGCTCGAATCCTATTCCATTTGATGCGTTTCTGCTCTTATTGTCGTTTCGAACTTAGCCGTATCGTATTTAGGGCATGAGCTAGCCCCGATCGATCGAATTGATCGATCGGGCTAGTTTCCTTCTGGATCGCCTCAGTCGAGTAAGGACCCGGCGATCCAGGCTACCCCAGACCTCCTGACCAGAGGGCTTCGATCCGCCTCACCACCCTGATGGTGTAGGGATCGAGCCTGGGGTCTGGCATGGTCTCTGTGGGGAGAATTGTCTCCCCACAGTAACACGAATGGCGAACACCTCGGGTGAGTAAGGTCCGGCTAATCCAGGCCATCTCACAAGGGACTTCAGGTCCTAATCGACGCGTCTGGACGTGGTGATGGTGTAGCAATCGAATGCTGGTCGATCCGTGGACCGGATGCGCTGGAATTGGGCGATTAGGTTTTTCCCAATCGGCCTCTTCCGCGGGACGAAGCATCGGGGACGACGACACTGTGCTGGCCGGGTCAACCCATGACCCGCGCGGTGCGACAGTGCCGGGTCACCCGGGCCCCGATCGACCCGCGTGTTTTCGATTTTGGGACGAGCCGTTTAATTAAACCAAATTAATGGAATTATTTTCCTTAAGGAAAATAATTCAATTAATTGAATCATAGGATTTTTATTAAATAAAAATACAGAATGTATTATTCAAATAACTTTTAATCCACTGGTCAAAATTCCATGATATTATAGATGAAAATGTTTAGAAAAATCTCAGGAACTTAAATATAAAATAAAATTACACATCTGATAGTTAGATCTTTAATTATTGCTTAATTACAGTGAATCTCAATTAGGGAAGATTAGTAAAATTACTTATCCAAATTGCATAATTAGGGTGTCATTAGTTCACAGATGTTAATTAAATTGCATGTGTCAAGTATCATATTTTTCTGAGCTCTGTAAATGTAGATATGTCCTAATCTTGTCAAATCATAATTAGTGAATTTTAGGGTTTATACATATTGGATCATAGCAAACTTAGTCTCTGATTATTTGTATGATTAATTAGGACTTGTATGCCAAATTTCATGTAATTTGAATGATTGGATTTTTATTAATGTGCTAATCCTTTTTGCTTGAAATTAGGGTTTGGTTAGCATTAAGTAAACACTATTTGTTTGACTTTAATTATTATTTTAGCTTATAACAGTAAACTAAATGAAATGAAATCACCTTTTATAAACTTATTAAGTATATTTGAATCAACATAAAACTATAGAATCTTAAATATCTTAATTAACCTAAGAAATCTTAAGATTTGGATCAAGCTTTTAAGACTTGATCTAGATCTAGGATTGTCACTAATAATACAAAATTAATCTACTGATTTGATATTGATCTTTAAATATACACTTGATTTGACTTAAGATTTGAGAAGGAGTTAAGCCCTAATCTACTTAAGGCAAATCTAAAACCATAACAACCCTAACTTAACTATATTGATTACAAGACTTTGAATTGAACATTTTCCAATAATGCATTTGATTTACTATTGATTCTAAACATTTGAATTAGACAAAGTAAGGTTAATAACAATCCTTGTGATTTCACAATCTGAATCGAACCTTAAGATTCTCGATTTTCTCTTAAATAATAAACCTACATAATAAGATCATTAATACTATGTTGATTTAACAAGTGATCAAATCCTTAACAATATGTTTGATTTACACCCCATAATCTTAGTCTAAGTATGATCAGATGATTCCATCATCTGATATAATCATTCTAAATCTAATAATGAACCAGAACCTGATAGTCTAATAGCAACATCTAAAGAAGAGATCTTGATGCTCTCTTCATAAGATCATCTTAAATTATCTAAAAGACCTAAATTCATGTATCATGAGATAGGAGGCCTTGTATGAATCCTTGAGGTAGGAGTATAGAAGATCCCATCACTATAGAGATTGATATATTCCCCTTGTGGTAATAATCACTTAAGACATTAGAAGAGATACATCTCCTTGTGGCAGAACCCATATAAAGCGATCATTGATCACACTTGCTTGGTGAAACCTTGTATAGGACTTATCTATTAGTTTAAGACTTGTAGTCTTGATAAATCCTTGTGCTATTAAATAGATTTGATTGAACCATTATTATTGGGTAAGTATAGTATAGTGTACCCATATTACTGGTCCCCAATAATAATCTGGATTGGTTGAGTCACTCTAAGTAAGATTTATCTTTGTTGCTATCCTGCGGGCTTAGGCGGACATAACCTCGATTAGAATAAATCAATCAATCCTAAAATGTATTAAATGGGTACCCATTCCTTAGTTTTATTGAAGGACAGTTGCCATCGGGCAATGCCTCCTAGTGAAGATCGCTTCAATAGGTATGGCTTAAATAAAACTAAGTAAAGGAGAATTATCTTCCTTAAGACGCTAAGTATGATTGTGAGTTTAGTGACTAAATACTTAGTTTGAGATACCAAAATCATCATCAGATGGTGCCTCCTAATAAAGGTTGCTTTATTATGGTGGCGTAATCAAACTAAATGTTGAGGGTCCTATCCTTGCAGCATATTTAATATGTGTATATAATCAACATACCTAGTGATCTTTAAGTAAATAAACAACTTTAACTAAATATCGATCTAGGGATTTGGAGTCAGAATTCTTTTAGCAGGATTCTGCACAGTGGAGACTTATAATTCATTTTTTGTTTCTTATTCTTCACGGATTTCAGGATTTTCCATGCATATCATATAATGGCATAAACATAAAGCATAAACATAAAGCATAAACATGAGTTGACCTCATTCCTTCCGTTGTGACATATGATTATCAGTGATACAGTATGAGATACAGAATATTATATATACACAGACTGGGGAAATTCAGGGTGCATCTGCGTCACCATACTGACTTCCTAACTGTTGTGCTTACATTGGATCGTATGACTCATAAACCTTCAATGATAGTTCTGTGATATACCGTGATATAGCATATCTGTGAGCATTGCTTCAGTAGCATATAGTGCAGCTTATAGCATCCTTATAGCATCTGACATTTTTATGTATTTTCAGTACTTGGTTTTGATGCAGTATTTTTTTGCTTAGTTCCTACAGTTCAGTCGTTTGATACTTTATAGTTTTTCCTGCACTTTTACTTTATGTTTTTGCATATTTGTTATGTTTAGATTAGCCTGTATAGCTACCTTCGATGTGTTAGACTTCTTGTCTAACACGGGGTACTTTTGGGATCCGGCAATTTGTTAGATCATGAGCAATTATTGGAGACAGGTCAGGAAGACATCCCAGAGACTCAGGAGGAGCACTTGGAGCTGTAGGGGATCGAACACCTACTTTTACTTTTTAGTCCTTTTCAGTATTCTGGCTAGACTCTTTATATTTCCACATTATCATAGTTTGTAATAAAACTCTGGATGTATTTTCACTTTTCTTTTTTGAGATGGATATTTTCTACTGCTTGAGATGAATGTATTCTGGATGTTTTACTTTTAGCTTCCGCACTCTGTTATATTACTATACATAGTATTGTAATGTGATCGGCGTACTGGAAATGCTGATATATTTTATAACGTACATGAGTTCTTCTCCACTCCCTTGCACCTTATGTACGTACTAAGTCTAATACTTAAGATAAGTGCTCAATTCTTATCTTAGATATTGACTCTTGAGCCTACTTTTAGGGCTCGAGTCAGCGGCCTTCAGTATGGCTCTGTCCCTTTAGCCTATTCGGGACGCTGGATTTTACTTGTATGGCCCACCGTTCCCGAGTAGCGCACCGTTCCGCCGCAAACCTATGAATTATACTTATATTTTGCGCACGGCGACGGAACGGGGTGCTACAACTTATAATAATAATAATTATTATTATGTTAAATATTATCATAATAAATAATATTCTCTCATTATTATCATCTCTTATAAGTGATAATAATAAATATATAAACACTTAGTATTATTATTATCATTATCATTCATTAAATATAATACTAATAAAATGATTATAATATTATTATAGCATTTTCTCTCTATCCTCATCAATTGGAATAAATATACTATTATTATTTTTATCACATAAATAATAAAGATAATAATAATAAATATCTTAATAATATTATCATAATCTTCTCTCTCTCTAAAATAAACTTATGTGCATAAAAATTCCACTTGAATAATAATTTTCTTTTCTTTCATTCATTATACTCTCTCACATAAGATAATAAAAATAATATTTTTTATGTGTACATTCTCCCATAAATGATGGTGATAATAATAATAATAAAATATTATTATTATTATCATTATTATCGTACTTTTGCCCTTCCATAAGGACTTCCATTTCGTTACTTATAAATATAAGTAATAATAATAACATCAATTATTATTATTATTATTATTATTATCACTATCACCATGATTATAATCACTACTATTATCATTATTATCTCCACATCATCATTATCATCATCTTATTTACACTAATATTAAAATAGTGAGAGAGAGAACTAAAGAGATAGAGAGAGAATTAGAAATAGGATAATACAAATATCTTTATTTTCTCTACCCATCGATAATTTTCTAATAAATAAATTTTGCATAAATTCATAAAAGTCAACATAGTAAAAGAAAATATGTACTCCGGATATCATGAACTACATTTATATGTGTTGATTTGATTATACATTTTTGCTCAGCAAATTTTACCAAATTAGTTTCTTACTCTGATTTAATTAAAGTTTACTGTCACTATATTAGATACTTTTAAAGATAGATAATGGATCTTGATTGATTGAATTAAATGGAGTTTCATGAGAACTATTTACAGTCTACACATAATGTAATTAAAACAGGACTAGTTTATTATCATACTATTCTTTGAAGATATAAGAAGAATATGACTATGCCTACGAAGGGGCTAGCATATGTGGAATAATGCCTGAATGGTAATATTTGAACTCAAATAATATAATCATAGCAGACGTGCTTGATTTCCGCAAGATTTGAGAAATTGCTCGCTCGAATGAAAATATTATATATATATTATTCACTTTTGAGATAGAAATATCAATTTTTGATAAGTATGACTTACTGGTGACAAGTTACTTTTATTACTATTTCAAAATTATCATTAAAATTCTGATTTGCAAGAAAAGATGTGATAATCCTCAAATGAGGAAATTATGCCTTTCAAATTTTTATTATTATGCTTTCCTGCATTTTCCCCGCACTTAAATTTCATGCTTTTGCTCATATATATACAATGTAATTAATGATATTCAAAGTACTAGAGTTTATATATAACGGGTGTTCTACCTAAGCATTTTCGTTGTAAATGCCAGGCCATGTCACTGTTAAGGATCTGGAGATAGTCTGATCAATCTACCAATGCACTTTTTATTCTCTTATTGTATTTATAAATAAAAGAGAAACTCGCGCTTGTAATAATACTCTTTTTAGAATAAAAATTTATACTTTCATGCTCTCTAATTATTTGAGCAAATGTCTGTGATCTTTATATTATTATTCTAAACTCCCGACTACAATCCTCGATATAAAATAATGACGCCACCCTAGTCCCCACACCTTAACCAGGATCTATCAAGGATCCAGGGTCAAGGTTGGGTATGGAACTAAGGTGGGGGTCATCACAGCTACTATGCCAGAACATGTTTGGCACTAACGGGAGCCCAAACCAGAGCGCTGCTTGTTCACCATCCTATTCCTAATTTTTGTGGGATCGAGGTCAATCGTTGTACAAGCTCGTCATATTAACCCATCGAGAAAGCCCAAATCTAGCCCTTTGTTGCTGCTTTGGGTAACAATGGATTTGTTGAACTAATGAGTCTGCGTCTACGTTAAGAATGACAATAAGTTGTATGGAAGTTGTGACGACCCCAATATTGAGTAATAACTAAACCCAACATTATCGCGTCACCACAGCATCTAATAGTGGATTAGAATGAAGCTAACCCAAATCACTAGGTGATATGTTTGGCCAAGGATCATGAAGAGTGTCTTAAGTTAAAATGAGGAAGGTAATGTAAGAATAATGTATGTATAAAGAATGTGAATTCAAATAGATTAAAATGATTATAAATTAATGTGATCAAAAGTAGTTGCAATTATATATGTGAAAGAAGAAAAGAATCACATAATAAATATGATTACAAATGCATGTATGAAAATGATAATTGTATGTATATATGCGGAAGCGAGTAATCACTTATTGATAAAAGTAATTAAAATCAAAATATGTGAATAAAGGGAAAGAGTAACATGAAATAATGATAAGTTACAATTAAGAAGAATGCAATTATGATTATAAACAAAAGCGTTGACATACTTGTAAATTACATGAAGTAAAAGGAATAAAATATGTGAATGAAGTTCTTGCAAATTACATGTAGGATTAGTAGTTGCAATTAAATATCGATAATGGGAATTTATCATGATTGTAATTACACACATACAAATAATAATTGCAAGTAGAAGAAGAGGTGAACATTCACATATAACATTATGAGATTTTCAATTATGAAGATGCATATACAATATGCTACAAGTTGGGATGGATACAATTAATTATATGTAGCAGATGATTTTATGAGCATAATAAAATGCATGAACAATTATACAATAATAAGAATATATATGATATGCAACAGTTAATCTAATGAGCATGACATAATTATACAATCCATTTACATATCCATCTAAATTTTCATCTAAGTATCCATTTATCCAAACCAAATATTTATAAATAAGAATAAAAAACTAATTCCAATACATAATAATTAAGGACAATAATTAAATTAAGATATTACATGCTATTAATTAAACAATAATTAAGAGAGAAATAAATATAAACTCTCTCTCACATATAAATAAAAGCAAGAAACTAATATTTTTAAGCAGGAGCAATATAATGCACATGATCTATCACATTTTGGCATATAAATATGATAGGGCAAAGCCAATAAAAAAAATATAGTTATACTAAACAGTCTAAGCACATTTTAAGATTAAGCTAAATATTTTATTATTCATTTTGGATATTACAACTAGTTACAATTTAAGTATAAGCAGCAGTGTAAAATGAAAGAATATAAGTATGGAAATGAAATAGACAATTGTAAAGAAAAATAATTGAATTAAAAGAGTGAATAAAAATACTCACAGATATATATATTCTATCCTGCAAATAAAATGATGGTAAAAGCAGCTTAAATAGGCTAGAAAAATACTAATGTGCATATGAAAATAAATAAAAAAGCATGTAAATGTTCAATGAACTTATGCTAAGTAAAGAAAAGAAAATAGTGAATCATTTAAATAAAATTATAATAATATTCACTACAATCTAAATAAATTGTAAATAAGCAAAGTATAGTACTAAGAACATGAAGAGTGCAAAGCATAGTAAGTGAAGAAAATCTTAAACTATTAGTCTAAGATACACATAGCCTAGAACTATGTAAAGTAAATATAGCTTGAAGCTATAATGAGGTCTCACAATCTATAAAATTATAAAAGAACTTGTATTTTATTAAATTGAAGTTATTTTATGAAAGTACTCATTCTATAGGTAAATACAGAATGAAACGAGGAGTTAAACACGTCTATTTAACAGGTAAAGGAATGCGGGGTTCAAAATAACTAACACTCATATTCACTATCTAAGAATATGAGGTCTTCTTATTACTCCTTTTAGCTTGCCCTTGACTTAATCAATATTGTAAACCACTATAGTTTTAATGTGAAAGCCTTATTTATGCACAATATTTTGTATGAATGATTCAAATGAATAATGCTCAAAGCTAAGTAAGCATTCAATGAAAATTCAATAATTACAAACTATGTGATATCCAAATTTATCTAATTTTAATGATCTCCTTAACGATTAGAGCTAATTGAGCTCCCAATTGACTTATAGATATTGATCTCAAGTCAATTATAAGTAATATAAGTAGTTGGGATTTTAGAAAATAGTGGTTTCATTTCATTCTGTGAGATGATAAAATAATTTATAAGTATAATAATACTAAAATGAAACTAATCCTATTCTTATTCTAAATCATAAGATTTAAATAGGTCAACTAATTCAAGGCTTAGGAAACTAATTAAGAAATGTAAGGTTAAGTGAACACTACAATTGAGAAGTTAAGAGTTAAGGTTTCACAAACTAAACTCATCTTACTAAGTTGAATTAGAAGGAACTTATTTAAAATTAATTACTAAATCTAGCCATGTAATAATAAGAGGAGAGGTTTAAGAGAATATGAAAGAAGGATTTATAAACTATAAATTCTATATTTTCTATAAGTTGAAGGTTAAAGAAATCAATAGGATTTCTAAACTATTCTAATGAATTAAGAACTCCTAATGCAAGCTCTTAAAGGACTTAAGTGAAGACTTAATAATTAAGATGAAGTGAGCTAGGATCTAGTCTAGTTACTTAAAGCTAATCCTAATTAATTTATAATCTACAACTACATAAGAATTAGAGTTAACTACACTTAATGGATGAAATAAATAACTATAAGGATCATCTATAAATTAAGTTATAAATCAATCATATAGCTTCTATCCTAAAGTTGAAAGATAAATCGAGTAATTTGCTAATGATTCAAACAATTAATTTCAGAGAACTAAGCTTATAACATGAAATTAAAATTGACATGGGAAGTAATAAATATAACATATTTGTTGTCATAAAGTTTTAAATACCTAAAACATTAATTTAAGAAACAAGAAATTATCACAATAAACTAATTAAGGAGCTAAAAATCTAAAATTAATAATTGTTGTCCAATGAAAATAATATACATAAATATGAAATCCTTATAGTATAAGGAGAAGAATGGCACTAAGAGGTCCAATTTGGACAACATTTAGTTTCTGGGGTTTGGGAGAGCTCTTAATTAGGGTTAAAATGACATTATGAGTTCTAAACATACATTTGATCTCATAATATTATTTCACACATTTTTATGAGTGAAATGGACTATTTGATTATTTAATTTGGATATTAAATGATGAAATTAGGTCACATAAAATGATAAAATTAAATTATATTTAATTAATTAATCTAAATAAATGATTAAATTATACATTCACCAAAATAAAAATTAAATGACATTTTATTATTCTACAGGTTCTTGCAATTAAAATGGTATATAATAACATATATTTTAGTTAAGTATTAAGCAAGATATGAACTAATGAAGTTTACATTTAAATTTCCTCTTAATGATTAATAAGTTAAACCATTCACAGAATTATTAACGACACTAAAAAAAATGTGACGCCGCAGATTTTTAATGGCAAAGATTCGCATAGCATTAATAATGGCGGAGTGATTAATTAACACACGAGATTTCATGTTTTCCCAAAAAGCCGGGCGACACGGGAAATTAGAGGGACACGCGTCACTCACATGAGTTGATGTGTGTCACTCCTAGAATGCACCCAACCAATTAAAATGGCACTGTCAAACTGGGATGAACCAGGCTGGTTTAGCATAAAAACCTAGACCGAGCGCTAAACCTCTTCGTCCCCAAATACTGAGGCGGAAAAATGCAGAACTGGGGTTTGGTTTTTTAGTTAGCTCGGTGCCTCAGTTAGGTGGATTCATGTGAAACTAAAGAGGTATTAGCATGGTCATCACACCTGACCTTAGGTGATATTCTATTGTCAACGTTGCCAGCGACAAAGATGATGCCCTAAATCGCCCATTTTGCACATGAGATTAGGGTTATAATGGAAAGAACAAAAATCCTAATCTCACCAAATTAAATAGCATAAAATAGAGTCAAATGAGGGATAGCACCTTTCACCTTGGATAACCAGCTGAAAAAGGAGACTATAATTTCACAAGAAGGTCGTCGAGTGCTCAAGTGAAAATTTCGCAGCGCAGAGCTCCCGCACCAGCTTTGCAATCCTTTAGAGAGGAGAAAATGAAGGATCTGTAATAACCCAGATGTTGTTATCCGTTAATTAGTAACCTAATTGACTCTTTTCTTTTTCTATTAGTCATATAATAGTATTAGGAGCTTCCATTTCAAATTTCGCGCAAATTGGAGAGCGTTTGTCGATTTCCAGCATTTTCTGGTTTTCTGATAATTCTGAGAATGCCAAATTATTTAGACATCAGAATTGAAAACGAAGTTTGCCATTGGACTCAGTAGCTCCAAATTAGCTAAGAATATTATTTTGGGGATTTTTGGAAGTCGTTGATTTTCCCGGATATATTCTTGTATTTCGATCGCTCAGAAATTTTCATCAAATTAGGATCTCAATTTAAGTCAAATAAAAATTAAATAAAAATATCCTTTAATAATACCTATTGAAAGGATCCTACTACAAAAATTTGAGCGCATTTGGGATCCTGAATTGTCCTGAATAAATTTATGAAGATTAAACTTTAAAGGCTAATAATATGAAAAATATAGATTGGAATTTAAAAATTTTTATATATTTAAGTTAATCATCTTATAAGAATGCTATATTTCGAGTTTCGTTAATTTTCGAGTTTCCGATTTATCATAATTAATTTTCTAAGTTTTCACTTAAAAATCAATATAAAATAAAGTATTTGTCCAAATTCAATAATTTTTAACGCGTGCGTTCATCTTGTTAAGACGGTCGTTTTGATATTAAGTTTATAATTTTTAGAGCTCAAATGACTTTAGATCTTGGCTCAGAAATTCCAGCCATTTATTTTTATCCAACGGCTGATATAAATCCTAGATTTACTTATAATCTCTTCAAAACCTAAATCCTATTTTGGAGGCAGCCGAAATTCTTTTCCTTCCTACGCAAGCCGAGCCCTCACGTGATCAAGACGAACCCCCTCGCTCTTATCGCTCGAGCGAGAGGAGAGAACGACGCGTGGATAGCACCGTTGATCTCTCCAATGGAAAGGCTCAAACCCATGCCGATCCCTCTCCTTATCTTCGAGCATTTAACCTCTCGGCAGGAGGATTGATCCAAAGACAACAAACCCTCGCCGAATCCTCCTTCTTCGCCGAGTCTCCATTCACCGAGTTCCTCTCGCCGAGCCTTTCAAGCCGAGCGCTTCTTCTAGCCGCACCTCAAAGAATAAGGTACCTCCATTTTGATTCATATCCTATTTATGTGATTTACTTTGCATAATAATTTAGTATCAAACGATCCATATTGAAGTAACTGAATTTTCAAAGGATGCATGTTCGAGATCACTAATTTATCTTTCTATTTCATAACTTCATTTAACGACTATTTTAATCTACCATTTAATGAAATAGAGTTATTTGCAAGCAGATCGAATTCTTAGATGTTGATCGATCTCGATGTCTCTTTCTCCATTTCCCGTTAAGGATTAATCACATTAAAAAGGCATTAAAGTTTTATTGTATGGATTAATAGATTCATTGCAATATTAACTACATATGATTAATCGCTATTTCTCCTTATTTCCTATGGAAATTTCTTTATATTTTAGAGAACTTTGATTTATAAGTTCTAACAAATAGGATAGGATTTTCTGAGTATTGCTGTATATAATAGATAATGGTTTCCTTACAGTACTACTATATCTCCATCTTCATTCCTTTGGATGCATTTATAGTATGTTGAATCCATCTCCTTTAATCTATCTTCTTGATTTGGAGATTTCATAGCTAGATTTATCTAAACCTAGTTAAGGTTAAGTCTTCCTAAAGTGTATTTCAATTTCTGCTAACACTTAATTCTTTATTTAGCCAATATGTCAATGAGCATAATCATTAGGGAAGAATGCAACAGGATATGATGCATGGAAGTTTATATTGTATTGAAGTCATTTTCTTTAAATAACAATTTCTACCTTTCATGTCTTATAAAATTTTAATTTTCATTTGGTGTATGTTTTACCCTGTAAGGTTTTTATGAGAAATTTAGGAGAACTTTTTGTGAAATAAAGCAATGGATTTTTTTTTTTTAAATCCTTTCATTTTTTTATTATCAAAATCGATATTGTTGTCGTTTGTATCTAAATTTTTGATGTGATGATTTATCCAAGTTTAACCTCCATTAATAAGCTCCTCAAGTTATGATTAACTAAATGCATGGTGGTTTCATTAAATAATTTTAATTCAAATAAAATGAACGATAATGCTCCCTTTCTCTCTCTCTGTTGCCATTAAGTACCCCATATTCTGATTTTTAATGCCATAGTTCTTGATAAATGTCACTACATGAGCAATAATCTTCTCCTATGGAATGTTGTATACTTTCTTAGTTTGGCCAAGTTTAATGTTCTTATAGCAGAAAATTTATGGGAATTGGAAATGTAGTTTCATTTGAAATTGCTAATGGCATATGTTGTTGCATTGAGGTGATGAATATGTATTGCCTTGCATGATTTGGGGAAGTAAATAAGATTGGTTTTTGAAGCATCGGGCATTGGAATCACTAATATTTGATGTGATAATTGTATTTTGCTAAAATTATTGTCGTATCCATGCTTGTTCATTTATATTATTATACACTTGGATTCGTATTTTTATTTTACTATTATAATTTATTACATAAAAATGATCCATAAAGATTACTGAATATAAGCCCATTTTTACTACAGTTGAATTAGCGTATAAATGTAATTTCAGCAAAGTACAATTTCTTTAGATAGAACAACTTCATACATTAGTTTCATGCATAATAGTTATTAAGACAATTGTAATAAAGAGTTTCAATAAACTATGTCTTAATTGATAGAAACTTTCATTTTCTCAGCCATATTAAGAAAGAATAAATTGAAGCATGTTTTTAGAATTACTTCTAATTTCTTTTTAAGATAACGTTATGGTAATCAAAACTATTTAATAACCACATCATAGCTATGCTCAGTTGGAATGCACCTCTTTTAGAATAAATCAAGCAAAACACTCACAAATATCAGGCATACAACTTTACATTTTACATTTTACATTGATATGTATTGATGTTATGAATTTATCAAAGTAATGAAAAACATAAATAAGACAAAAGGAAACCAGTATATATCTATTTCAAAGGAGGCCTGTCAATTATTTCACACATTTAACTTATCTCCACATTGCGAATTATTATTATATGTTATTAGTTACATTATGATAATAGCTTACCTTACTCATGTAACTCGATTGTTATGGAATTAGTATAGCTAAATTTCATAGAATGTTGAGCACTGGTAAATAAATTGTTGTCATCTAAGTGTAATGCAAGAATGAATGTTGTCACTTCTTATATAGAAGTGAATGTTGTTAAATAGATGAATATGAGAATTATGGAATACTAAAATAAATGCTGTAATTATTTTTCTTTTAGTATCATATGCTGCCATCTTCTAATATGAAATCAGATACATGTTGTTGTATCTTAAATGCTAAATCATTAAGATAGTATTTTGTGATTTTAGAATCCATATTAGTATCCTACAAATGTTGAATACAAATGCTATGTCCAAATTTTAGATATTAATATTGATTGTTGTATTTTGGGCATTGGGTAAAGATTGAAATTTCTTTTATATGTCTACTACTAGATATTAATGCATATGCTGCCATGTTACCATCATTTATGCACATAATTAATAGCTGCCATCAAATGAATGAGATACTGAAATTCTGTCCTTAGCATCATATGCTTCTATTTAGTCCAATTGTAATTAAATGATGCTATTCATTTCAATGAATTTAATAATGCCATGTATTTCCAAAGAGGGGATCAATTAGATCTCAAGTGTTTTAATATGTGTTGTTATTTTAATTCAACATTAATCAAATGCTGCCATTTTTATAAGAGTACAGAATGATTAAATGATGTCTTCCATTTTAATATGAGATCAATAAATTATATATCAAGTGCTATCATTCATTTAAGAGTAAATGTTGTCACTTATTTCATTATAAGCAAATGCTATCTTTTCAAATACAAGACCAAATGCCATCACTTATCATGAGGAAGACTATATGCCTTATATTACTGTATTCTATAATGCTGAGTTGACATTTCATAAATTAGCAATATTGAATGAATAAAATACTATTAGTTTAAAAGATCTAATGTTGTTATGACTACTGCAATGTATCTTATGGGATCTAAAAGTTGTTAAGAGAAATCAATTGCTGTCCATTCCTTCAATAAGATTATATGCTGTCATTTTTATATATAGAGTCAAATAATCAATACTGCTATTTATACGAAAAGATTAGTACTGCCATTCATTCTTTAAAATGTTATGCTGTTATATCTTATAAAGGAAATTATATGTTAGATTTAGTTAAAGTTAAAACAAATATTATCCATTTATTTATGTAAAGTAAATAATACTAGGTAAATCTATATAACTAAATGCTAATTTTTGATTATGGGTATCATTGTTGTCATTCTTTTAAAATTGTTGCTATCTAATTGGGATATACAGAAGTTATATAAGCATCAAAGTTGTTATCATTTCATAGGATCATATGATTAATGCTAACTACTGCTATATATTTAGGAGATTCAAATATATAATTTACTTTGTAAGATACAATTGTTGTCATTTAATTTAAGAACTCAAAATGCTACCACTTGAGTTGAGAAATTCATAAGTTGTTATGTATTTTAAAATACTATCAATTATTTTGTAAATATACAAATGCTGCCTTCAAACTTATATTTAAATGCTGCCATAAGGTCTAGGTGAACTCAAATGCCTTTATATTCTTTGCAATATAAAGATAGTTGTTGTTATCACATGTTGCTTTTTATAGAATTATCTCAAAAGAATCCAAAATACTGTCTTACTACTGCCATCTTTGTATGTATAAAGTTATATATCAGTAAATGCTATATTTCTCTATTTGCTGAATTTCATATTGGCATCTATGAATTTTTGAATCCAAAATGCTGTAATTTATAATTGCTAATTCATATATTAGTATTTTTATAAATGCTAACTTTAATGATGATCCTTTGTAGGTTAAGTTGTAAGAATAATACTGGAATGCTAAATTTAAATGCTATGTGTAAAAAGCCACATAAAGTTGCTCTTATAAATGCTAAATTTTATTTCTGTATTTCCTTTTTATTAGATATTTTAAATAGGATGCATAAAGTGCTTAGTTCAGTTTTATATATTGTAGAACTGGAAATGAGCAATCCTGTAAAAAAAGTTGAACTCTATTTTAAAACTAAAAATAAACTCTATTTTAGAATTAGAAATGAGCAATCTTATAAAAAGGATTGAACTCTACTTTAGAACTGGAGATAGTCAATAAAAATTGACTTATATTGATTGTGAAAGATTGTTTATTGAACAAAAACAAAGGAGACTCTGCCAAAATTTCTAAGAATTTTAAGACTAAGAATTTAATTTATCTTTTTCCTAATTTCAAGTTTCATGAAAATAAACTTATATTTATTTTAGAATTGACTTAAGATCAAATATCTATAAGTCAATTTGGAGTTTAATTAACTCCAATTATGAGTAGATTATTAAAAGTTTAGATAAACAAGAAGATATCACATACATTTATAATTTTTGTAATCTATTGAGTGCTTATCTAGCTTTGAGCCTCTTTCCTTGAATATTCATTCAAGAGCATTGTGCATAAATAAATATTTTCTTAAAATTTTAAAGGAGAATGCCTTATGGCAAATTGAGTACAAAAGAAAATGCTTATATTAGAACTTCACATTTTAGAGAGGGTAAATGTGAATGTTCATCAGCAAAATGAGGTAGTTTCTGTTGTGTACTCCTCGCCCATTCTGTTGTGTACTCCTACAGAATGAGGTAGTTTCTAAATGTAACTTTAACTAAAAATATAAGAGATTCTTTTACAAATTGTAAGATCTCTTCATAATTGTTTTGTTATGCTTTCATATCATAGTTTTAGACTATGATTATCTTAGATTGAGAATCTAAGATATTTCCTCATTTTCTTTAGCTTTACACTCTATATTTTCAGTATTGTGTATTGCTTACTTCAGTACAGTGTATGTTGCTTAACTTCAATTAATGATTCACTATATGTTAATTGCTTACTTAGCATATATTCCAATTGATCATATATTACTTTCATTTCATACACATAGTAGTTTCTAGCCTTTAAAATACTTTCCCTTACCAATTTTCAGTAATAGGCTAGAACTTTAATAAAAGTGAGTATTTTTACTCAATTAATTTCATACTATTTTCCTTACAGTTATGTTTACTTCACTTTCCCATATTTTACAGCTTTTATAGTACCGTTACTTACTTTAAATTGTAAATCATAATTGTGATATCTTGTTAATTTAAAAACATAGTCAATTTTAAAATGTGCTTAGACTGTTTAGTCTAACTACACTTTTCTTTTTCTTGACTTTGCCCTATCATATTTAAATACCAAAATATGATAGATCAAGAGCCCTTTTATCCAGGTGATGCAGGTCCAAGTACTTGAAGAATTTATTAAGAAATTTGCTTCCGCTTGATTTTAACAGATTACTTGTATAGTGAGAGAGAGAGTGATTTACATATTGCATTTTTCTCTTACTTTTAAAATTTGTAATAAACTATCTAAGTTACTTTTGCATACTCTTTTAATCTATATTGTATCTTCTATGTTTGAAACTGCTTGGGATGAATGAGTGAATTTATCTAATTTCTAGCATTGTAAATATTTATAATATTACATTTATATGTATCTTCATTTTCATTTATTTAACTTAACAAGTGCTCAAAAAGTGACTTGGCCACTTAGCATCAACACTTGAATAGTGTTTTTTTTCTAATCAAGTATTGGGTGCTAAGGTAACACCCCAATATCTGGATTAATCTTCTATCCAATTATTGGGGCCATTACATAGGAGCTTAAGGGCATTAATTAGGCCACTGAGAGGGAGTCGTACCTCCACTATCACCGACAGGGTACCTGCGCTGGCGAGACAGAGAAGGAGACGTACAGGAAGTGAATCACAACCATTGGTTTATAACTGAGATCCAACGGCCCATATTTGGATCAAAAGGTTGCCGTACAATTTAGGATAAATAGAATCCGACGGATCATATTACACGGGACTGCTGTCCCATGCTTGGCCTCCCGCAGCGAATCTTCACCTTTTCGGATTATGTTGCTGGAATAATAATTTAAATACTTTATTCAAATAATTAATTTAACACAAATTATTACTCAAAATTAAATAATCAAACACACTCTAAAAAATTTCAAAAATTCACCATTGCCTAATTGAGGGGTGAGAAACTCAAAAATGTAAACAGATTTTTGATGGGATGTCAATTTAATTATCTTAATTTTATGAGTATTTAAATAATAATAAAATATTCGGGGAAAATTTGACGACTTCCAAACACTTCAAAAGTACCATCTATAGCTAATTTTGGTGTGATTAGTCCAATGGTGGACTCCATTTTTTATTCTAAGATCAAAATAACATATGCATTCTCAGAATTATCAGAAAATTATGAAATGTTAGAAATTACCAAACGATCTTCAAATTACATGAAAATTGAAATGGAGGCTCTTAATATTATTATAAGACTAATGAAAAAATATTAGAATCAATTAGATCACTAATTGATGGATAATAATATTATGTTTGTTACAAAAGTGGGCGCTTAAGTTCATTAAAGAATATCTGGCAGCTCAATTTTTGCTATATGGGATGGTTGTTATTTCTTCTCTAGCACGCAATAGCTCTACAGCACCAAGTGATGTACGAACCTCCGACAAAGACTGAGATGTCCATTAAAGGTGGTTGCTCTATAAAATCAGTAGTGCACTAACCTAAATACTAATTATAGCGATAAAAGTCAAATTATCGACCCAATTATAACAAAATCAGGATCTCAGGTAACTTTCAAATTAGACTGAACAAAATATATCGTTGGAAAGAGTATAATTTTGTGATCATAATGCCCAATTTTGGATGCAATCCGACTAATAGATATTCCTATATTACATTTTGAAATTTTAAATATAAAAGATTTGAAAAATAAAATATAAGTCTAAATTCTAAAATTTTGGTGGCATTGGATTCATAATAATAAAATAAGACTACACAAAAAATTTTTATCCAGGACGTCCGTCTCGTATGATGGATCTCCCGGTCAAGTTTCATAAAATTTGAAAATCATATAACGATAAAATACAATTAATTTAAATTAAATTATGATTTAAATTTGTTCAAAAAGCTAATTCCCATCTCCCCCCCACCCCCGCCCTCCGATTGTTCGCCCGCAAGCCACTTGCACACGGCAAGGCCCCCCTTTTGGGGACCGTGTGCCCCCCTGCCCACCGAGCTGCCCGACCATGTGGCCGACGGGCTGCTGGCTGGGTAACCCCCCTCTCCTTGCCTATAAAGCCCCCCTCTACCTATCTTCTTCCATGAGCCTCCTCTTCCTACTCCACCTCCGGTTGCTCGTCAACCTCCCTCCTCCGTCTTTTTGCCTCACCGACAACCCCTAGCCTCCCTCTCCCTCCCCCCTTGGAAACACATAGTCTGCCCCTCTTCTTTTTCATCTCCGACCAACAACCTCCCCTCACCTCGCCGCCACGCTGGCACCCTCCAAAATTCTTTATAGTCATCCCTCACCTCCTCAGCTAGTCGCCACTACCATCAAAAAGCCCCATTTGAATGGGGAGAAGGGCCACAAAGATTAAAAAAAATGTGAGTGAGAAAAATTTTATGAACTAATTGAAATATAAAAATTTCAAATGAGAGATAAAAATAATTAAAAATTAAATTTGACTCCTAACATCACTAACATATTAACAACTAACTTTTATTTTGGTTCCTAACTTTTATTTTTTTTGCTACTCACTTAATTTTCTGCTACAAACATTTTAACTATGATATTAACTTTTAATTCTATTCATAACATTTCATTTATACAATTTTTGGTACTTATTTTTCATTTTATTTATTTATTTATTATTATTATTATATATATATATACCATAATATAATTATTGTAATTATAAGAAATTATTATATAATAATAATAATAATAACATTAATTTATTATCATTATTATTATCATAATCATTATTATTATTATTATTATAAGTATTATTATTATCATAAGATAATAATAATAATAATAATTCAATATTTATCATTATCATTAAAATAATAATAATTCAATATTTATTAAAATAAAATTATTGTACTTATTATTATGTCTATAATAATAATAGCAACACTATTATTGTTATTATCAAATAATATTATTATAATAAAAATTATCTCATATATTATATTGTTATATTATTCTCTCACTCCTATCATCTTCAAATATTATTAATAATAGTAATTATATAAATACTTATTATTATTATTATCATAATATATTAAGCATAATACTATAATATTCTCTCTCTATCTCCATCAATAGAAAATAAAAATATTAATGAATATACTACTATATTATTATTATTATTCTTATCATAAAATAATAATGATAATAGTAAAAGATAACAATAAAAATAATTATCATCATATTATTATCTTAATATTATATATCTAAAGTAATCATATGCGCATAAAATTTTCATAAAACTTAACAATCATATTTCTTTCATAATATCATATTCTCTCACTATGATAAATAATAATAACACACTTTACGTGCAAATTATCGTATAAATGATGATGATGATGATTATAATATAATATTATTATCATCATTGTTATCCATACTTTCTGAATATATATATACATGTTATTCTCTATCTAATATTCATATTTTAATTCGTATCTTAGAAATATAAATATTAATAATAATATTAATGATTATTATTATTATCATTATTATCATAATTTTCTGTCATCATCATTCTTACTATTGTCTACGTTACATAACTTGTTCACCACCTCAATCATCATCTTCTTTTTTTAATTTTATTTTAATAACATTAAAATATACTGAGAGCAAGGGAATATAATAAAAGTTTATATTTCTTCATCTCTTCATTAATCAAAAGATTTTTCATACAAATTTGCAATAGATCAACTTAGCATAAAAACAAGTACCTTATATATTATGAAGTACATTTATATATGTTAATTTAATTACGTACTCTTTGTTTTGCCGTAAAATTTGCAAATCTCATTGATTCAATCATGTTCATTAGAATTGTAAATTTTATAATTTAAGTATAATATCACTATCTGAATTGCTATAAAAAATATTTAACATGCTTAAACAAATAAAAATAAGGTTTCTCTTGAGTTATTTATAATATGTACATAATATAATTTTATGTTTAGAACATGGCTAGTTTTTCATCATCCTGCTTTTGAAGATATAAGAATATTATGATTGTACATACGAGGAGGCTAACATAGGTAAATATATATATATATATATATATATATATATATATATATATATATATATATATATATATAAATGTTACATTAGAACCCAATTTATGCTAATCAAGTAGATATGTTTGATTCCTCGAGATTCAAGAATTGCCCACACGAACGATATTATTGTTGTTTATTCAGTTTGAGATAGAATTATTCAAATTATTTATTTATTATTACTTGTGATAGATTGCTTTTATCACTGCTTAAATTATTATTTAATCTTGATTTACTAAGAATGCTACAATAACTACAATAATTATTATTTAATGGTATCAAAACTACTTAGAATTTTTTCTAATGTGTGTTCAACTCGAATATTTTTCATTGTAAATGTCAGGTCAGGATGATGTTGAAGAACTAGAACATCACTAAATAATCATCAGCTGCATTTTTAATTTTTTATTTTTTCTTCATGTATTTTTAAAAAAGAAGAAAAGTCTACTATTGTAATTATTAGTGTATCTGAATAAAAATATTTTTCTAATTTTCAAATTAATTGAGTAATGATCTTTGATGTTTATGTTATTATTCTGAATCCCAACTATAATCCTAGGTAAAGTCTTGTCCGATGCCGCCCCAATACTCGCGCCTGCTCTGGGAAACAAGATAGGGGACGTCACAAGTAGTCATCAAGTGCTGATGTTGTTGCTCCAATTGTTTGATTTATTGGTTGGTGTTGGGATATGAAGACTGATTAGATCAACACAAGAGGTATCAACAGAGTTTTGATGGTGTTTTAGAAGGCTTCGAGGAAAGGCACGTAGATCAAGGGAGTTTCCAAGATGTTAATGTGTGGAGCATGATTGGATCAACAAGAAAAGTATCAACAGAGTTTCGATAGTGTTCCAAAAGGTTCTAATAAAATGCACAATGTTCTGGTAAGGCTCGGGAGGTCATAGGGTGTTTCGGGACAAATCAAAGATAATCTGGGCGCTCCAGTGCACCTTGGCGCGCCCCATAGCCACTAGACCAGAGGGCAAGGCACCACAGTGCGCCTTAGTGTCTTAGTGTTGAGAGCTGGGCACCATGGCGCCCCGTGGCATCCACCATTTGAGCTTAGAGCACTCGGGCGCGTCCTAGGCGTCCGCGACATGTCAGTTGCAAAAATAGGCATCATGTGGTAATTTGTGGGCCGATTCTTGTGAGCTTGAGCTCATTTTAAAGCCTATTTAAATTTCTAAATAGTTGTGCTGATTATAAGCAGTTAAGGAGAGACTTTGGAGAAAGAAATATTGTAACGACTAGGGTTTGAGTTTGAGAGCCAAGAGATTGACATAAAAGAAGTAAGGTGCAAGGGTTGTGTTTCCTTAGCAGATGAGCACTTCTTCTTCTTGTAGGGGTTAGGACTTCTCAGGTACTTTGTAAACCATATAATATCTTAATAGTGGAGCTCTTTTCTTAGTTATGTGACTGTGGTTCTTTCCAGGATTTGAGTTTTCCAAGTAATTTTTGTGTTTTCTTGCTTGTGTTTTGTCTTTATAATTTATCGTAATCGCTCGGTGTTGCTCAAACCTTAAACTCTAAAGGGGTATCCCAAATCTTAATAGTTGGATGGGTTGCTCAATGCCACTTATGAGGATTCACTGCAGCTAGCCTTATAGTTATAATTGGATCCCAAAAGGGCATTCCCATCATTATTTATAGTGTGTGGAACTGTAAGGCAGCGTTCCGGCTATAGGAGGGCGGGGAAAGGTGGAGGCGGAGGACAAATAATATTGTTTAGGGCTTCCATTGGTGTTGGATGCATTCCTGCACAGCCTTCGATATAATACCATTAGAGAAAAGTTAAATATTTGGTGCACTTAAAATATTTGAATGCTATTTGAGTGATTTATTGTGTTTAATGAGTAATAATTAAGGATTTTAATATTATGTAGGTAATTACTTTTATTTAACTAATAATGGTCTCATGCTTGAGGAAGAATTATTGTTATTAATGATCGCATATTAACATTACATCATTTCATAGAGAGAGATAATGTGGGCAAAGATATTTGTTTGCAAAAAGTAAGGAGGATTTAAAAGTGTCAGCTCTAAATTAGATTTGGAAAATATAAAAAGCTAGGGAACTTAGAAGCACTCCTGATTCAATTTTAATTAGGAAGGAACATATAATCTATTTAATTTGACAAATTTTAAACAATTGAGAGCAATGTAAGAAAATTATGGGATATTTTTCCATTAAATTATTGGGTGTTTTGAATGTAGAAAAGTTAGGGTAAAATAATTTGATTACAATATAATTTGATTATAGTGCAGTCTTATTACTTTACTATGTTTGGATTTTTCAGATTGGAATGAAGTAATATGCAGAGAATGTGTTATGAGTGATATTACTTCCCAATTTTTTTTTTTTTATTTATGAATTTATGCTATTTTCTCCCTTAACTTGATCTAATGGCATGATATTTTTTCTGATTCGAGCGAACTTTTGAATAACCTTTGTCGGCGAATCAAAGGAACATCGAAGACGAATCAATCACTTTGAACGAATGGACCAAGAACAAATAAAACGATCTTCGATTGTGAGAACGAGCTGCAAATATGTGATAACTCAAATCTTTAATAAGACAATTAAAATAAAAAACTGACTCAATTAGAACAAAATCAAGATCCTGGACAAGTTCAAAATTAGACTGAATCAAATATACCATTGGAAATAGTATATATTTTGTGGCCGTAATTCTCAGATTTGGAGGCAACCTGACCAACGAATACTATTGTATTGCTTGCCTTAGTTTCTATGGTGGATGTTATGGATGAATGTTTAGCTTCAGCACTTTGATTTTATATTATCTTATACTATATATTGTGATGTGATTTTTCTATTTTTAATCTTATATCGTATTTATTGGCAATTCATATAAGTTAAATATTCTGCAAATGTATAGGGATGAGATAACTAATACTCAGGATAAAAATCATAATTATCTTAGGATTAGTCCTCATATGAAATAATCAGAGATAATTCATTTGACCCCAATCAATTTAGCCTAAGTGTTGTATTGAGGACGGGTCAAAGTAGGTTAATCTCAAGTTATTATTCTGGGTTATCCATCAGCAGTTAGCCACATTTCAAAGAGAGAGAGATAATAAAAAAAGAAATATATATATATATATATATATATATATATATATATATATATAGAGTGAGGGATATATAAAGTGAGAGAGAGTGAGGGAATAAAAGAGTAAGAAAATAAAAGGAAAGAGAGATAAAGAAGATAAAGAGAGAGAGATAGAGAGAGAATAAAAGTGAAAATAGAAATAAGAGAGAAAAAAGAAGAAGGAGAAGAAATATTAAACATTATTAAATTATTATATAAATAATAATTAATAAAATGATATTATTATTATTCTCATACTGTTATTTTTCATCAAATAATTATTATCAAATTTACAATTGATATTTTATTAAATATTAATAAGTTAAACTAATATCGAATCATCCACACTTACGACTTGATAATTAAAATATCTAACAATGTGTAGATACATCCAATCGTTGACTTCTAACACCGCAATCAAATGATACAAGCTAAAGATACATGATATCTTCATTTACTCTTGTTTTTGCATGCTTCCATGCTTAACTTCTCATAATTTTGATAAAACTATTTTATGTCACACAAAATGGTATATATAAAAGTTCGGATAACTGAGTAATCTTAATTCAATATTGATCTATTTTTAATTTGATCAGATAGTTATTATGATGAGGTTGTCCAACATCGGAAGGATATAAGGAGCCTATATTAATAAGTCATTGAGGGGTAAGTATAAAGGAATGTTGAAATTATTATACAACACTAAATTTGAACTCAATTTTTTCTCGATTTTGTGCTTCCCAACAAAATCATATTTAGCACTAGATATCAAACATAAAAGTTCTACATTTTTTTTTATAACAATTATTTTCATGCTAAAATTTCAATGTAGTGAAATATAATTTGTAGGGGTAAATTATGAAGCTCTTTGCTTTATGTCAAATGATTGTTTTTGCTTATAGTAAAATTTGCAATATTACAGTGTTTGGTATCATGACTAATCGCTATTCAAATACATGCACTTTTGAAACGTGCTCAAATTAGTAGCTCATTAGGATCATAGAATGAAAGTTGTAAGAGTCCGATAATACAATTGTTATTGTAACCAATTGTTATTATTATCATTATGCTGTCTTTCTTCTATTTTTTAAAAGTATTGTAATATTTAAGAGCTTTGTCATAAAATAACATTCATGATGTACTTTATTACATAAATAAGCCATGTTTGATGATTACATGTTGTTTATTTTAAACAACCCAATAGTCTTGCGGCTAGGGGATTATTCATAATATCGGTTTATCTCATGCTAACCCAACATCGAGTCCCCACAAGAATAATAACTTTAGCTCACAATTTTAACATTAAAAAGTAAAAATAAGTAATTAATTATTTAAAAACCCAAACAAAAATATCCTTAAAAAATGATAAATTTTGAACAGACATTAAAGATGATCACAACTTCAGCTCAAATTATATCCCTAGTTCATAGTTTCAACTGCAAAAATAGGCTCAAAATTTACTGTATATTTGAAAACCATTACCCTAACAAAAAAAATTAGATTATAAAGATGATCATAATTTCAACTTACAGCTTTAACATTAAAAATAAGATCATAACTAACTGCATGTTTGAAAACTCTTAAAAAAATCATAAAATTTATTTAAGAAAATTTAAACAGAATATAAAAATGATTATAACTTCACCCCGTGGCATAACTCCAAAAGCTCACAAGTCACAACTTACTAAATGTTTAATAACACGAATTTTTTTTTTAAAAAAGATTGAAAGAATATCACAACTTCATCTCATGACATTAAATTCAAAAGTAAGTTCATAACTTCATGCATGATGAAAATCTTAAAAAAAATTTATATAAGCTATTAAATAATTTACAAAACCTATGCAGATTTCAAAAACTTACAATTTCAACAAAGAAGAATCGTTATTAACAAAAACAGGAAGCTAGAAAGATCAGAACTTGGGAGAGAAGGAATGAGGCAGTGGAAGAAGGCGAGAGCTAAGAAGTCCAAAATATAGGAAAATAGGAAAGCCCCAATGTCTCTAGCCCCTTTGCGAAAGGATATGCCTTCACTCCTCAGTGACAGCTTTGCGGGATTTTAATCTGCAATTAATTGGGGTTTAAAATCTTCGTAATTTTTTTATTTGACACATCATCCATTTATATTTTAGTGTATATTAATATGTTAATATAGCAATACTTAAAATCGAATATCAGACAAAACATTTTAACAGTACGCAATAAATCTTCCGTTCCTCGTCTTTTGCACTATCATCGCCGGTAATCTCCGAAATGGGAGGCTTAAGCCGCAACCGCGCCGCCCTGTTCACCGTAGGAAGTAACCACCAAACCGTGGTTTGTGGTAGGGCTCATCAGATCGGCGCCATGGCCCTCATTGCGGCGACCTTGATCCTCACGAGGGTCTTCGACCGCCTCTACTACTCGTCCCTTTCCTCTTCTCCCTCCCCGTTCTCCATTGTACCCGAAAAATCTCGTGAGATCATTAATACTATCATTCAGCGCCCCACCAGTTCCTTCTATGGGCCCCGCGCTGGATACGAGACTCTACCTTCGTTGAAGATCTACATTTACGAGGAACACGAGATCGATGGCCTCCGCAAGCTGATGCACGGAAGAGATGGAACTATCTTGGCGGAGTCCTGCTCCAAGGGTCAGTGGGGCACTCAGGTATGCATGTAGAGGATTTCTGTTCCGGGCTTGTTTTGCTTGCTTCTATTTTCTAAAATAACTGATAAATAAGATATACTTATTCAAAATTGTGCATCCTAGATGATATGTTTATTTGAGTGTAGAAGAAGTGCAAAAACAAATTTCAGGCTTATCAATTTTCATAATTTGGAGTGAGGCCTGGATTTGGTTACTATGACAACACTTTCATTTTTTTTTTCTTTTAATTTATTATTTATTTTGCTTGGGAATAGAAATTTGTTTCAAAAGGTACAAATGTAAAGTTGATTGTTGTCTTATATCTTTTGTATTGGGCTTTTTAAATTGTGCAAACTTTCTTGCAACTAACTTTATCAAATATTTATAACAAAATCTTATCCTACATTCTAAACTTCACTTTTTTATTCAAATTTAGATGGTCTATATTGTAAAATATTCACATCATAATTTTCTTTTAATTTGTGTGAATCTAGTTCCATTTCTAGGAATTCATTTTTATCTATTTCTGTATTAAACCCCTTTTTTAGCTATAAATGCTCAGTAGTTGGTTATTGACACATATACAACACCTTTTAGTTCGTATATAAGGCGATCAAATGTATTTATGTTCAATTGTTGACTAAGCTTTCGAAGAATATGTACATTTATGTTATAAAGAATAATTTTAGTAGTAGTTAAGTAATAAAATTTAAGATTTCTATTAATTTGGATTAGGATCTGTCATTCCACCAAAGGCTAACTAGAATAGACAATCAATATCTTCTTTAAAACCATGATTAGGAAAAGAAAAGGTATATAAAGCATTGTTTGCATTGTGCTTTCTCTATCTAGACATTTGTTTTTCAATGGCGCTGATTCATCTTTTGATTGACTACCTTTTTCTTGGGGAATCTTCCAAGATGATTAAACTATAACAAATCTGACAAGTTATATAAGAGCTTTCGGATTGAACATACTTGTTAGTCAACTCACGAGGAACGATAGCGAGCATTTTTTGCATATCAAAGAGTGAGAGAATTGGAAAAAAACCTTATATGAAATCTACTAGCACATAAGCAAAAAGTACTTTGAGGTGGACAAAACCACAATTCAACTAACTTCCAACCTTTAGGATGAAATACCACTGGAAAGGTTCCAATTATCCAACTAGAAATATTGCCTGTTAATAAGAGCTAGATGCTCAGAAAATTAAACAAGCTATAGAATCCTTTTCTAATAAATAGTTAGGGTAGACTATAAACTACAAACAAAACTCAAGTTTGGGAAAATAAGTGCACTTGGGTACTTAGGTTTTGATAATGAATAAATATAATAGTGAGCATCAACAGACAATATACATATAGTATTGTAAAATACATATTATATTCTTACTTCACAATTAGCCACTCACACTCCATTAAGGATTTGTCGAATCTTTTATATTTTGACGTCACCACATGACTCGGTTGCTCATCACCTGCCACGAATTATGTAGATGAGAATTTTAGGGTAAACACCTTGGCCTTAGCAACTACTGCTCATCAGCTAGTCCCAAACAACTTGGGTGCTCGAAAAATGGTTGATTGGTTCTTATATCAGGTGTAGAATGAGCAATTGTAAGAGAACAAAAATATATTGATGAATTGGCTTAATAGAAATAACATCAAGGTGAATGACAATGGTGTCTAATACATCATTTGCACCACCACCAAGCCTTATCCTTGGTAGGCAGGTCAATGACATAAATTTTTTGTCTCCATTATGCTCTGTCAATAATAGCACCTCCTTAAGCTTGAAGTATGTGGGATCATTCTTACTAGTTTCTTAGTTTTTTCTCTTATCTTCCTCATCTTTTTTAAAAATGAGCTAAATTCATCTACTCAACTTTTTTAATAAGGGTATTTAATAGTTTACGTTTCATACGTTTGAATCATCCTAGATGCCTTCTTATCACCTTATTTGCAAAAAATCTACATATATTTACCATTTCTTTTTGTGTGTACCCACTCATTCACCTTAGCATCCTTAATTTTGCAACATTTCTTTTGTTAGAAATCAATATACCCCCTTGTAAATTTGTTGTTATTATAACCATTCTATAAAATATTTCTTTGAGCTTGAATGCAGGATTTCGATCATGCAACACCCCATAATCACCTCATTTCATCTAATTTACATGGGTTCTATTAAACATATCTCCCTCTATTTGCAATTTTATTATACATTTGGATCAAGATATTTGAAACTCACATTTGTTGATTATCTTCAATTTTCATAACCTTCATATTTTTCTTTATTAAGATTTAATTTGCTCTTAATATTTTTCATCTTGAACATATTAAGATAAAACTCTTTAGAAATTAGGGTGGTTTTTTATATCTAGCTTTACCTAAACTCTATTTTTAGTCTTATCAAAACGATGAAAATATTTTGCAAACAAGAGGCACTAATGCGCCGTCTTCTGAATGTTTCAAAACAAACATTCATAATTAGAGTAAAAGATACTGACTTAGAGTTAATTGTTGATGTAGTATGATTGATGTTGTAGAATCATTTGACAAATCACCTTGTGTTCGAACACATCTGATTGTTTTGTGTTTCCTAATTAATTTAGTATAAGAAACTTAGATCCCTCTTCTTTTCAAATCTTTTCAAATAACTAGATGTTTTTATCATTTGCTTTTTCAAAATTGATAAAAGATTATATGGATGTCCTTTTATATTTATAAATGTTACCACTCTCAACAAATGCACTGCCTCCACTTTCAATCTACTTGGCATAAAACCAAGTTGATTATATAAAACTCCTAGTATCTTTTCCATATTTGTGTTTGATCATTTTCTTCTAAAGTTACAAAGTGTAGTATGTTAAATTAATTTTTATATAATTTGCATTTTTATTCTTATTATATGTATCACAATACTTGTTGGAAAATTGAGGAGGAGAGCAGCTAGCGGAGAGAAATGATTATGTGTGTTTTTCATTAGAATAATACCCAGTCTTATATAGACACAGTGAGGTACAAGTAGTTACACAGAATAAAAACAAATATTCAAGTGACGGTAAACAATCATTTGCATAAGTTTTCTTACTCACCTACAAGCTTAGCGTTGGTGAAGTAATGAGCTTGGTGGTGATCCGATGGTGAGCGGCAGCTGGAAGGGGCTTCGTTAGGAGGTCGGCGAGCTGATCGTCGGATGGAATGTGCTGAACTAGAAGTTTTTCTGTTTTAGCCAAGTCTCGGACAAAATGGTAATTGACTTTGACATGCTTCGTATATGTATGGAGAATGGGCTCGGTGGTTAGAAATGTGGAGCTGAAGTTGTTGCAAAATATGGTAGGAGGCTATGCCAAGGAGAGGCTGAGTTCGATAATGCGTGATCGAATCCACATGATTTCACTGGCAGTATTGGCAATGGCTTTGTACTATGCTTTTGTGCTGGAGTGGGTCACGGTGGGCTGTTTTTTGAAGGACCAAGAGATAAGGTTCGAGCCAAGGAAGATGTAGTAGCTTGAAGTGGACTTTCGATCAGTGGGGCTGCTAGCTCAATCAGCATCGCAGTAAGCAGATATAGTGAGCTGAGACATTGGCTGGAGGTAAATACCAGAATGAGATGTAGATCAAAGTATCAAAGGATTTATTTGACAGCTTGCCAATTGAAGGGGGTAGGCTGGTGCATAGATTGACACACTTTATTGACACTGAAGGTAATATCCGGTCTAGTGTGCTGGAGGTATTGAAGAGTGCCGACCGTACTACCAAAAAGAGTGAGATTTGAAAAACTATTCTTTGGAGGCTTCCTTGTGTTTGTTTGGCACAAACATAGGTGTGGGTGCAGGGCTGGTGATGTAGGGTAGGCTAGACGCAAGAGTCTATACAAACAATTATATTTAATAAACCCTGCAGATAAACATTGGAAAACAGGATATTCTCCTTGCAAGTTCTCAAGCGTTGGCTTTCCTCCGTACGGGGGTGGGCCAATTCTTAAGAGCGGGTGGTGACTGAAACCTGTAACAATTATTTGAAATATGCTGCAGGACTAAAGCTTGTAGTAACAGAGCAATCCACTCAAAGTACAGTAATATTCAAATATTCAATTTCAAAGAAATAACTCACATATACGAGGACACAGCGAGGGCTGCTGCGAAGGGCTCGCTGCGACTGGACTGGGCGGCAGTGGGTGCAGTTCTGAGGAGAGATCTGCGGTTGGAAGGGCTGTTGGTGGAAGTGGAGTTGCCGGCGGCTGGATGGGGGAGGGAAGGAGGCTGCTGTAGGGAGATGCAGGTGGCGGTTGTGGGGGAAGGGAAGGGGTGGCTGTGGGGAAGGGAAGGGGGCGGCTGAAGGAAGGGAAGGGAGTGGTTGTGGGGAAGGGGAAGGGGCGGCTGTGGGGAAGGGAAGGGATAGTAGCCTAGGAGTCGTCACCTAGGGTTCCACGGAGTCGACACCGCGGAAGGAGCTTGATTACCGGTTGGAGGCTTTCTTTTCCAAATTCAGCAAGACCCCAAATGGCAGCAGCCCTCATCCTTAAATAGAAAACAAATGCTAGGGCATCCGAAATCGACGACTATGATTGGCCTAGATTGTCATGGCCCAAAATTTCCTAAATAATAATGCAAATAGTACAAGTAGTATATGAAAAAGCATGTAAACGATGAGCCCAACGCATCCGTGACATCGGATCATCAATCAGAACGAGTTCGTCGGCGTGAATACGCAAAAGCGGGCCCCGCCTGGCGATGTATGGGCTCCGACTGATCTCTATCAACTCCCCCCGACTGAAAAGCTTTCATCTCCGATGAATGGAGATGATCATACTGACGTTGAAGTCCAGGGGCAAGTCGGTCTAACTCTGCTGCTGTAATCCATGTATCTTCTATGAAAGGCTGTCCTTCCCATCGCACTAGGTAGCGGTGACCAGCATCGTCCGTAGAAGATGTAAGCTCATGTGCGACAATTTCTGTAATCTGATCGTTCTGAAGTGGACTTGGTGAAATCGCAGGTGTGGCTGGTGGAACCAATTGAGGTGGTCCCTCCTGCGTAGATGCTTGGCGAAGGTGGAAGAGGAAGGTAAAGGCTCAAGGGGCTGTTCACAGTAGGGGTTCAAGTAATAGGGCTGCTCAAAGTATGGAGTTAAATCTTGGACATTACTTTGAGCTTAAATTTACTTTGGGCTTGGACATTAAATCGTGCACGAGCTACGTGATGAGCAATCAGACCATCACTGTTATATTTGAGCTTAAAGAGCCATTTGCAGCTAACCACATTGGTGTTTGGTGGACGATGAACTAAGGTCCATGTGCTGTTTGTGTGAAAGGCAGACAATTCCTTATGCATTGCTTGGGTTTAGTGAGGATCCTTCAGTGCTTGCCGATAGGCTGAGGAACAGAAGGGATGGTGATAGCAGTCACCGAGTAGACTTAGGGCTTTAGATGTCCTGTTTTGGATCAAGTGAGAATCGGGTGAATATTAGGGCGGGGAGGATCTTGCTGAGGAGGTGCAGAGCTGCAATCGCTGGGACGGGAGGACGCAGAGGTGTGATCACTAGAATGGGGTGGTGGGGCAGGTGGTGCAATGTGGGAGGGAGAATGGCTGCTGTCACTGTTAGACATAAGTGATGTAGTGATGGGAGGATTTGGAGTTTCATGAAATGTATGTTGAACAATTAAGGGAGTGACATGACTTGTTTGAGATGTGGATTAGATGGTGAGAGCTGCCGGTGGTAATGAAAAATACATTCATTGAAGGTGACATGACGAGAGGTGTAAAACTTGTTGGACGAGATATGATAGCAGATGTACGCTTTGTGTTGCCCACTGATAAATCCGAGATTTATATCAAATAAAGTAATGATAACATCATAAAACACAATTTACAACAGCCTACTTTGAAAAAATTATGTGCATTTTTAGGTAAATTGAAGAAACTACCAAATTTTGGAGCAAATGAAGGAATTCTGGGCGAAAACCGCTGCAGCGCGCTGCCGCACACCACAACGGATTAAGGTTTACTGAAGCACCTGGAACCATATGCAAAGGCCTGGGACACAAACCGCTGTAGCGCACCCCAGCGCGCCAAGGCGGGTCTAACCAGAGAGCTTGGCGTTATCGCGCACCACGATGGATCAATAAGGAAAATGGACTCAGCATAGAAGACAAGGCTAATCCGCCGTAGCGCGCCCAAGCGCGCTGCAACGCGCTATAGCGGACCAAACTCGAGAGCTCGACGCTATTGCGCGCCGCAACGGGTCCTTCCAAAGCATCGGGATTACATCATAAAAGAAGCCCTTGCTGCAGCGCGCTACAGCGGTCTCAACCCGAGACACTGGCGCTACCGCGCGCTATAACGGACCAAACCTGAGACTCGGCAATGATTGGAAAAGGATAAGCAGGTTGTAATTTTGGTGTGCTAGAAGGGTTTTGGGTGGGAATTTAGTGATATTTAAATTTAAGTGTTAAATATAAAGATAATAAAAGTTCCAATGGTAATATGAAATTCTTTCTATTATAAATATAATAATTATAAACTTATCGCAATGACATTTTCTTAAAAATCTCTATAATAGTTTTTTAAGATATAGTTCATATTTATTTATTTTTGCAAAACTACCAATGTTGCATTTAACTTGCAAACTAATTTATTTTAATGGTAAAATAAAGTTAATACATAAAGGAATTGGTAGATCAGAAAAGTGTGCATTTGGGGAAACCGTCCCCAACAATAATACTAGCTTGGTTGCCTAGGATTGAATCAGCCTTGGGATGAAGTCTGTAGAGATTGGAAAGTTGGACAAGTCTGTCCAATTCCACAATGTCTTTGATTATTTAATGGCCTTGGTTCTTTGTATGCCGTCATGTCCTGATAGAGAGCAATGAAAATCGTGCAAAATCAACTTCTGCAAGGAAGGCTTGAACTGATCACAGTACGATGATAAAGTCAATAAAACCATTGCAAAAGGACGGTGAGGAAATTGTACATGTTTGTCTTGTTGATTATGGAGAAGCTGCTACATGTCTTGTAGCTTTGGTATTTTTCTCTGATATAGTCAAATAGTTGGCTATGTATTGTGCTGAAAATTAATACCAAGGTTCGTGTTCTTTTCTTTTTAAAAATAATGCCTGTTGATGCAAGTTGTTGATTTTGAAGGGAGTTATCTACAGCAGGCGATAAGGCACCAGTAATGGTTGCTGGGTCAAGTAGTATTATATTTCATCACTAAAATTCAATAATTTAATGAAATTTTCTTGCTGTTGTCTTCTGATCAGGTCTGATATGAGCAAATATTGGCACCATTTGGAATACTGCCACAGTGATTGCATTTAGTTCTTGAACTTAGGTTGAGGCAAGTTGCTTTTGGTTGTTTGATTTTTTGCTCTAAATGAAATCAGATGAGAAAGTTGAGTGAGAGCTTTACCTATGGAAAAATTGGAGGCATCTATTTCAATGATAAAATGTTTTGCAGAAATCAGGCAGGGCTAATGCTTGTGTATTTGTGAGGTCCTGCTTCAAACTCTTAGAAGCCTTTAGAAACTATTGGGTCCATTCAAAGGCATCTTGGTCAAGGATTGTTAACGGCATTGCAATGATGGCTTTGTTTCAGATAAACTGTCAACAGTTGGAAACTTTTCACTTGTTTAAAAATTGTAAGTATTGCCTGAAATTGTATAGCTGAGATTTCGCTCAAGTCTGCGTGAACTCCTTGATTGTCTACAATATAACTCTTGTATTTGATAAAATTTTGCCCAAAAAAACATTTAATGATCTTGGGAAAGAGTTATTGGTGGCATAAGCTGTTCAACAACATCAATGCGAGGTCAGTGAGGTGTTTTGTTAATGATTTACTGTAAACTAGAATATCATTGAAGAATATGAGTGTAAATTACCGTAGATAAGGATGTTCGATGGAATTGCTTGTTTCCTTAATTGCTGTTGTCACATTGGATGGCATAGAAGGCAATATAATGATTTCTTAATGTTTGTAATGTGTTTTGAATGCCATTTTACAAATGTTTTTTCCACCATCATTACTTGATGGTACCATGCACCAAGGTCTAGCTCAAAGAATAGTGTTCTGCAATGTAATTCAACAAGTCGTTCATTGTAGATTGGGATTTTGATTTGGGATTGTGAGCTGGTTAGAGCTCTATAATCAACATATTATCTGGGATCCATCTTTTCTTGACTAGAACAATTGATGCTGAAAAGGGGATTTGGCTTATTCATATGATACTAAATTATATTTCAACATAATCAAATGACTTAAAATTCCAGCATTTTGCACTAATTTTTCAACTGTTTTTTGGAATTGAGATAGCTGTATGTTTTTTTGGTCATTACGTGTATTGTCAATACAAGATCGGTTGTGAACGCAGTTGTTAGCTGTATTTTGCGATCAGTTAAAACATTGTTGTGGTTGGCTCAATGAGTTTTGGCAAACATCTGTTTGTGTATACGGATAGCAGCTGCTGAATCTCTGGATGAATTCCTTGTGTTGATTGTTCTTCAGAGGATAAAGTGAGCGGCTCTAACCAAGCAGCATTTGTTTCTGGATGAACTAATTTTTGAAGTTTTTGATAATTTATTGAACTGAGAATGGGCGTCTGCTGCCTTGGGGTTTAATATGTTCGCATTGCCAATTGAAATTTGTAGTAAGCGCTTCATAATTAAGGATTGCTGCCATTAAAAACTCCTAGAACTATGTCAGCCCCTTGTACTTGTAGAAAATACCAAGGTATGGGATATTTATAATCTTACATTACAATTGTTAGGTTGGGGGAATTTGCTCAAACATTTTAAAACATCACCATTATCAATGAGGACCTTGAAGTATTTGGCGAGTATTTCTGCCATCTGCAAATGCTTTAGTAGTTTCTCTTGGATGAAATTATTTCTGCCATCTGCAAGGGCTGTGGTTGTCATACTAATGTGTGCTAGCCAACCTTCGGCATTGTTTTGTCCTCATCTTGCAGTACTTTTGTGGCTGCTGTTATTATGTTTAGCTATTCATCACCATTTGTTTTGTTTCTGGAATCCATTTAAGGATGTGAAACTTGCTCTTGTAGATCATTGCATTGATTGCACAAGCCCTTTTCTTGTTGTGCAGTGGTGAACTTAAAAAATGTTGTAGTTTAAACTGGAGGCTGAAGCTATACTGGTGGTTAAGAAGGTGTTGATTATAGTGAACCTTGTGTTGTTAGAGATACTCTTAGAACCCAGAAGGTTCTACTTGTGCCAAATTAAATTCTTCAATTAGCTTAGCTAGGTTTGCTGCCTGATGTTTGATGATTTTTTGAGGTTTATTTTAACTCTGCTTCGAAGTAACTCTGAAAATGGCCTCTTAAACCTCCAAAACATCATTTAAAAGTGCTTAAAGCAGTCATTATTTCATTGAAAGTGGTTGCTTGTGTTGATTTTGCAGGTTCTCCTGGTAGATTGTGATACATAAATCTGAACTGAGTATGTAGGAAATTTACAAACTCTAGTCATGAGGTGAGGTTATTTCATCTTTTTGTTCTTTCAATGATATGCCAGTGCACGTTCATCCATTTATATAATGAGATAGGCATTTGTTACTGCTCTATTGCTTCATGGGATTTAAGTATCGCTCCACTTTATAAATCACATATGGTAAGATTAAATCCAATAAGTGTCTTGAGCATACACGTGTTGGGATGATTACGTTTGGGCTGGAATGGCAAGTGTGGGGTTTCTGTGGAAAGAGCACTGTCTGCAGTGAATGGTGATGGATTGCTGTGGTGTTATTTTGGAAACCTTTGTTGTCAGTGAATCGGAATGAATAGGTCCTTCATCAAGGATTTTAGTTCTTGTAGCTGGTTGCTTTGTTGTCCAAATTTGGAGAGATTCGTTGACAAGGCGAATTTGGTTTTTAGTGCCGTCAGCTATAGTTGAGCTGCGATGTTGTAGGGGAGATCAAAAGTAGTAACGCTAAGGGATACTTGCAACTTTTAAGCAGGTAACGTTCAGCAGGAGCAGAAAGTCAGAAACGGAGTTTGTCTTATTTTAGTAAGTAACATAATAGAGAAGATATTAGGAGGATACAAGAGACTTGTATAAGAGCTTGGAAGAGGACCAAGAAGTTTTGAAATGAAGAAGATACCGGAAAGCTTGCATAATCTCTCTGCATACTTTTTTCTCCTCTCATTATGCCTAATCTCTCTGCATGATTTTTTCTCCTCTCATTTCATACCATTTTCTCTTAATTCATCCGATACCAGAATGATGTGTAATGATGACAGCAATATGCAACATGCAATGAAACTTTAGGGATCCTGGAGTTGCAATATTATGCCGCAGCTAGCATCAATAGGTCCCATGTTTTGCTCCAGCCTGCATCTCATGATTACTAACATTGTCTTGGTTCCGCCTTTATGTTTATTGTATTTGTGATTTGTGACAAATGAATATCTTGCCATTGCTGTTGATTATATCAGCATCATGCTCATTCAGCAATAGCTAGTGATTCACAGGCGGTGGCAGTATTTGTTAGCGACTTTAATAGTTTGAGAGACATGCATATGTAGATGGTTAATATTGGTAGGCATATAGCATTACCGATGCTTGCTTTCAGAAGTCTCGGAACGCAAATTCTGCATTCAAAATGTAACATCTAAGTATTTAAAAATTTACAGCTTAGCAACTTGATTCTATTAAAGAAATCTGAGGAATTGTTAAAACTTTAATTGAATTTTGTTTGGTTTTTGAAAAAAATATCTGCCCCCTTGTGTTGTTTAATAAAGGACTTGATCTCCGAACTTTATGTTCTTCTATGATTTTTATTTGTTTTTTTTCCACAATGTTATATACTAACCTTCTATCATCTACGCTGCTTGTTTAGGTAAAAATACATCAGTTGCTTCTCAAATCGAAAGTTAGAACACTGAAGAAAGAGGATGCGGACTTTTTCTTTGTACCTTCTTATGTCAAATGTGTGCGCATGAACGGAGGGTTAAATGACAAGGAAATCAACCAAACGTATGCGAAGGTAAAATTGTTTTTTTAATTATTACTTTTTCAAGTAGATCTGATACTTTTGAAAATTATGATACTTCTATATTTCATATTCCTGCAGAAGCTATGGCTTTGAAAATTGTTTATCTCATGATTTCACTTCATGACATTAGGTTTTAAGCCAAATGCCATATTTCCGTCTTTCGGGTGGTCGGGACCATGTTTTTGTCTTCCCTAGGTAAACCTCACCTTGATACATGTTTCATAAACCAAACGTTCCTTCATTATGAACACTTTTTGGCATTTTGATTTTAAAATTATGTTATTATGATATCATAATCATTTCATGCTCCTTTAAAAGTTTAATCTATTGATAAATGCAGTGGCGCTGGTGCTCATTTATTTCGCTCTTGGGCTATGTATTTAAATCGGTCAATCATTCTTACTCCAGAGGTAATTATGGGTACTTATTGTTTTGTTTCTTCATTGAAAATAAAGAAGGAAATGCGCTAGCTGCACATAGGGCTGGCTTGAGTCGAGTTCGAGTCGAGTCAGTCCAGACTGGAACTCGACTCAAACTCATTCGAGTTCGAGTCTGAGTTCGAATCATTTTGAGTTCTTTCGAGCGGAATCAAATATAGTTTGAGTCGAGCCGTTTGACTTGAACTCTACTTGAAAATTTCGAGTTCGAGTTCAAATTTCAAGTTTCGAGTCAAATTGACAGCCCTAGCGGCACATAATGTTTGGCTGCACATAATATTTGTATATTTACGAATATAATGCTCAATTATTACTGAACATATTACAATCCCTAACATAAGTATTCTTTCCATGCCTATCACCAATATATATTTGTTGGATTTAGTGTCTATTGATTAAAAAAAATATTTTACTTGGATACGAATCACTTGAACACAACTTTTCTGTTGTTTCTCATAGTTTGATTGCTAAGGGGGGCAATGATTTAACCATTGGGGTTATTTTGGTGTTCCAAATGTTTTATTGATGTTAAAAGGATGGCTTGACGTGGTTAAGCCATTGGACACTAGATTTAGAGAAACTTGGAAGAAATATGAATCTAAAAATATATCTCTTCGCAAGTACCTAGAAATTTTATGAAAAAGTTTTTTCTTGTTTATATCGTGTCATCTCATGCGAAAGAAATTTTGTAAACTCTTTTATCATTACTTAGTAATGCACTGACTTGCACGAAAGGTTTAGTTATTGACAGTATTTGAGAGCATGCTCCCTTCAGATTTTAGAAATTCTATGTTCTTTTAGATTTACCTATGATCATATATATTATAGTAGCTTTGCTCTTTCTAAGGGGTGAGTATGTGAGGACCCGGTGCCAGGTCAGCGGGAGCAGATCCAACACCGGTTGTGGGGATGTAAAACAATAAGTCCTCTAGCCGCATGATCATATTGAGTGATTTAAGAGACAAATATATAGACATCAAACATAACTCATTTATTCATTAATTCACAAGTTCTGATTACAAAGATTAAAATAAAAGAAAAGTTACAAACTTTTTAAAAGTGTCAAAAAGAAACCGAAAAATCAGCAGGAAGCATATCAGCACTGCTTGGCTCTTAGCACATTTCTTCAAGGACGAACTCTTGATCTGGGCACATTTTAAAAGTGCGGGCATTCGAATACCAGTTAGTTGTGAAACTAAGTACTGATAGATGCCATTTTTACAAATATTAAATAATAAGCAAAATAATTTATCATTTGACAGGAAATAAAAGTTGTATGAACTTATCCCTGCAAACCTATTTCAACTGCATTTGGAACTTAGCATAAAAATAATTGCAGTCACAAAAATAGATACATAATTTTAGCGTTTGATATCTGAGGCAAAATATAATTTTGTTGGGCAAGTACAAAATCGAAGAGAAGGGGGTTCATTTTGTGTTACATATCTTAACTTTCCTCTATAACCTGCCGCCTCAAAAGCTTATCAGTATAGGCTCCTTATGTAACAGCCCAAACTCTTAACACTAAGATATTATTCGTTTTGGCCTAAAAGGCCTCACGGTTTTGCCCTCAGAAGATAACTTCCCAGCAAGTCACCCATCTTGGGAGTGCTCCCACCTGAGCACGCTTAACTTTGGAGTTCTTATTAGGAACTCCACCGTTATCTGAAAATGTACCGTTCTTATTAGGAACTCCCACCTGAGCACTACTTAAGTGGGTCTTCACAATCTCCCCAACTTAAGTAACTGACGTCCTCGTCAGTATCCACACACAGATCCAATAACCATCAATTGGGTAGATAGAACTAGAGGTGACCACTACAGGCTCAAGAGGTACCCACAATCATGTAGCACCTTAACCATCATGGGTTCAAAAGGCTGCTCACATGAAGTGGTACTTTGCCTTGTATGACACTTAGCTCATATCTGACACCATATGGTTTGCTCTGATACCATTTGTAATAGCCCAAACTCTTAACACCAAGGTATTATCCTCTTTGGCCTGAAAAGCCTCACGGTTTTGCCCTCAGAAGATAACTTTCTAGCAGGTCACCCATCCTGGGAGTGCTCCCACCTGAGCACGCTTAACTTTGGAGTTCTTATCAGGAACTCCACCGTTATCTGAAAATGCGCCTCGATGTTTAAGAGTTTCACTTATTACTACTTAAGTGGGTCTTCACACTTATGACTCTTGATGTTGGACAGCCCCGTCCTAGCAGTTGTTTGATCAGACATAAAGTATAAATTAATATGGAACCTTTGCTTCTCACTTATCCAAACTTATTCATATATCATTTTATGTGACTTTAAAAAGTAATTTTATCAAATTTGTGCTATGCTGAGCAGAAAAACATATTTAAACAAAGTAATAAAAGACATCTGGTATATTGTTCTATAAGTTCAAAAGTTCAACAGTTCGGATAAGTGACAGTTCGCTCAATCTGCATTAAGGTTTTTGATATTTTAAATTAAAATGAAAGTGATATGATATATTTTTCTTTATGAATTTTTTTAGTTTCTTCTTTTTCATTCTGCCTTTCTTTCATTTTTTTATCTTGATAGAAGACATCATTTCAAGTCTCTGAGGGTAGTAATTATGTTTAATATAATAATATTATTATTATTATGTAATAATAATAATGATAATAATGTATGGAAGAAATGACAAAGAATGGAAATTACTGTAAAAATTTGCATAAAGTAATAATAATAAGGGAATGAAAATAATAAAATAAAAATGTTTGAATTGAAAAAATAGTCAGCCAATTTATAACATTTGTATAGTTTTTATTATTAATTAATGAGAATCATATTAATGTGAATGAAGTAATTTTATCATTATTATTTTTCATAATAATTATTAAAAATATATTATATATATATATATATATATATAACAAGAAATAGCAAAAGCTCTTTATCATTCTCCCTCATCTTTTCTTTCTCTTCTTTGTTGCCGAAAAAAAATGGAGAGAGGCTGGCAGGAGGTTGTCGGGGCTGGCTGGAGGAGGGAGGTGGCTAGTCGGGCTGTTGGGAGAGGGAGGAGGGGCTGAGGGAGGAGAGAGCTGCTGCTCTTTGGAAGAAGGAGGGGAGGGGAAGGGCTGAGGGAGGAGAGTGGTTGCTGCCAAGGGTTGAGGGTGGCTGTCGGCTGCTGTGAGGGAGAGAGGGGCTATGTGGGTGGAGAAGGAGGGGAGGGGGTTTTATAGAGAAGTGAGGGGGGATGAGGGAGAGGGTTGATCGGCCATTTGCCCGACCATTCCTGCGTCATTGGCGCAGGAAAGCCCCAGGCGCGGAAGCTTCCGTGCCTTAAGGCGAAAGGAATCGGGGAGGGGTTGCAGAAATAGGGGGGAGGAAGGAAAAAATGAAATTTCTTATGGAAAATAAATAAATAAATACTTAAACTTAAATCATTATCACTTTGTAAAGATAGTGCCTCCAACTCTTTAAGACATACGATTGTGGCTAGCTCTAAATCATGAACATGGTTGTTCTTTTGTGAGTTTTCAATTGCCTTGAAGCGTAAGCAATGACGTGCTTATCTTGCATGAGGACACACCCTAGTCCTGTTAATGAGCATCCGTGTATACCTTGTAGTTTTTCCCTTCTTGAGGTAGGATCAGGACAAGTGCTGTGGTAAGGCTTGCTTTATTCTTAGAAATGATTCTTCGCAGTCCTGACTCCATACAAATGGTGTTGCCTTTTTAGTTAGCTGAGTTAATGGTTTGGATAAATTTGAGAATTATTTGACAAACTTTCGGTAGTATCCTGCCAGTCCTAGGAAATTGCGAATCTCAGACACGGATGATGGTTGGGGCCATTCTTGTCTGGTACTGATCTTTCTTTGGTCTACCTTGATTCCTTCAGCATTTACTACATGTCCTAAAAATATTATTGAGTCCAACCAAAACTCACATTTTGAGTACTTGACAAATAATAAATGCTCCCTAAGAGTTCCCAATGCAGCTTTCAAATGAATCTCGTGATCCTCTATAGACTTGGAATAAATTAAGATATCGTCGATGAAGACTATCACAAATTTATCGAGGAAGGGCCTGAGGATTCTCTGCATTAAATCCATAAAGATAGAAGACGTGTTTGTGAGTCCAAATGACATGACTAAGAACTCATAATGTCCGAAGCAAGTTCTAAATGCAGTCTTGGGGATGTCATCTTCATTGACTCGCATCTGATGGTACCCAGACCTTAAATCGATATTGGAAAATATTTTGGCTCCAGCCAGTTGATCAAAGAGGTCATCGATGTGGGGTAGAGAATATTTGTTTTTTACTGTTACCTTGTTGAGTTATCTATAATCTATGCACATACGCATAGATCCGTTCTTCTTTTTCACGAAGAGTATTGGGGCTCCCCAATGGGACATGCTTTGCCGGATTAGCCCCTTGCTGGTTAGCTCTTGAAGTTGTTGGTTTAGTTCTTGGAGCTCTTTTGGTGCCATACGGTATGGTGATTTTGACTTGGGTTGGGTTCCTGGAACTAGTTCTATTGAGAACCTGATTTCTCTTACGAGTGGTAGCCCGGGTAAATCTTCTGGGAATACATCTTTAAAATCTCGAACGATGTGCATTTTCGATAAAGGCATAATTTCATTTCTTTCTCCATCACTATTACTAAGTATGCGTTGCATCGTTTCTTAATTAGCTTTTTGGCTTTTATCGGGTTAATTAGGGAAGCTAACAGGCTTTGTTTTATTGTAAATACTGTTGATGTTTTGCCGCTTTTGATTGTGACCTTTTTCTTATGGCAGTTGATTTCAGCATCATGCTTGCTCAACCAATCCATCCCTAGAATAAAGTTAAAGTTGGTGATGGGTAGAATGACTAACGTAGCCCTGAATAATTTGCCTTTGATGGGGATATTAAAAATACAGAATTTCTGAGCTTCCATGCTAGCTCCAGAAGGTAACCCAATATTTAGTGTTGTTGCCAAATGAAAGGATAGTAGTTCTAGTGTGGCTGCAAGTTTTTTTGATATGAAAGAGTGGCTTGCCCCCGTATCAAACAAGGTGTCACATGATACGTTATTAATGAATAATGTGCCTAAATATGAACTATAAGCATTTTGTACTATATAAGTGCAAAAGAGAAAGGAGAACGAGAAGAATGAATTACCTGATACTACATCGTTGTCTCCAGGTGCTAAGACTGGAGTGAGCGTGTAAATAGCTGGGTTACGAGATGCGAGTTCTCTCCTTTGATTGGGTGCTGGTGCAATTGGTGGTCTTGGGCGTTGGTTGGTTTTGGAGCGGCTCTTGTTTGGGCATGAAGAGGGGTTACAACAGGTGGTGTTTGTGGTTCTTATAATGGTTACTCCATCTATTTATCCTCAAGGATCGACAATCCCAAATTTTATGGCCGGGCTTGCCGCACTGATAACACCTTCTGCCGTCATGGTAGCACTTGCCGTAGGGATGATGTCTCCGACAATCTCCTCTCATTCCTTGTCTGAAATTCTCAGAAGTCAGCTGAAAGATTTTGGCAGGTGGGTTGTGTTGTTGTCTTTTGAAAGTCCCTTGGTCCTTTGTAGGATGATCATGTCTCTTATCTTGTCTTGTGTGATTAGAAACTGTGATATTTTCTTCGTGTTCCATAATTAGTGCGCATTCTAGAAGTTCGGAGAAACGAGCATGCCTAAATGGAAGCAGGCTCCAACGAAGGCTGTCTTTCATCCATGATAGAAAACGGTTGCACCTTGTTTTTTTTGTACTTATCAGGTTCTAAACATACCTTGACAATCTTGTGAACTCAGCCTCATAGTTGGCCACGGAGTTGTTACTCTGAACCAATTTTATGAATTGATTCTCCATGATGCTTTGGGCAGCTTGCGGGACATATTTGGCTCGGAAAGCTTCTGAAAATGCTTCCCAACTTATATTCTCCAATTTTATGCCAGTGAAATCAGTACTGGAGATAATTCCCACTAACGGTTAGCTTCGCCTTTAAATAAGTAGCGAGTCACACGCACTGCTTTTTCACTTGGACACTCCATACTTTCTAGTGTCTTTTCTATCTCTCTCTGCCAGTCTTCTGCCTCCATAGGACAAGTAATCCCATGAAATACTGGCGGATGTAATTTGAGGAAAGATTGGATGATTCCCTCAGAACGATACTTTTGGGGTGATTGAACGGAGCTTGATAAAGCTGCTTTCTTTTGGTTTGCTAGGAGCTCTAGGACAACTTCCATGAAGCGGTCGTTGGTACTTTCCGAAACCTCTTATGATATGGGTGCCTTAATTGGGGTTTCTGATGGGGTGCTTAAAAATTCTTCGTCTGAATCCATCTTTTTGCCTAAAGGTTGAAAGCTTAAATTACATAGGTTTATGTTATCCTTTTCTCTTTTCAAAATGAATTATATTTTGAAATTTATATATTCTCTTAATTTTACACTCAATCATACTCTGATACCAACTGTGAGGACTCGGTGCCAGGTCAGCGGGAGCAGATCCAGCACCGGTTGTGGGGATGTAAAACAACAAGTCCTTTAGCCGCAGGATAATATTGAGTGATTTAAGAGATAAATATATAGACATCAAACATAACTCATTTATTCATTAGTTCACAAGTCCTGATTACAAAGATTAAAATAAAAAAAAAGTTACAAACTTTTTAAAAGTGTCAAAAAGAAACTGGAAAATCAGCAGGAAGCAGTATCAGCACTGCTTAGCTCTTAGCAACTTTCTTCAAGGACAAACTCTTGATCTGAGCACATTTCAAAAGTGCGGGCATTCGAATACTAGTTAGTTGTGAAACTAAGTACTGATAGATGTCATTTTTACAAATGTTAAATAATAAGCAAAATAATTAATCATTTGACAGTAAATAAAAGCTGTACGAATTTATTCCTACAAACCTGTTTTAATTGCACTTGAAACTTAGCATAAAAATAATTACAGTAAAAAAAAATACATAATTTTAGCGTTTGATATCTGAGGCAAAATATGATTTTGTTGGGCAACTACAAAATCAAAAAAAATGGGGTTCATTTTTGTGTTACATATCCCAACTTCTCTTTATACCTGCCCCCTCAAAGACTTATTAGTATAGGCTCTTTATGACTCCCGATGTCAGACAGCTCCGTCCTAGCAGTTGTCTGATCAGACAAAAATATAAATCAACATGGAACACTTGCTTCTCACTTATCCAAACTTGTTCACATATCATTTTATGTGACTTTAAAAATCACTTATATTAAATTTGTGCGATGCTGAGCAGAAAATCATATTTAAACAGGAGTAATAAAAGACATCCGTTACCTTGTTCTATAAGTTCAAAAGTTCAACACTTCGGATGAGTGACAGTTCGCACAATTTGTATTTAGGTTTTTGATATTTTAAATTAAAATGAAAGTGATATGATATATTTTTCTTTATGAATTTTTTTAGTTTCTTCTTTTTCATTCTGCCTTTCTTTCATTTTTATCTTGATAGAAAACATAATTTTAAGTCTCTGAGGGTAGTAATTATATTTAATATAATGCTATTATTATCATTATGTAATAATAATAATGATAATAATGTATGAAAGAAAGAACAAAGAATGGAAATAACTATAAAAATCTGCATAAAGTAATAATAATAAGGGAATGAAAAAGATAAAATAAAAATATTTGAATTGAAATAATAGTCAATTTATAATATTTGTATAGTTTTTATTATTAATTAATGAGAACCATATTAATGTAAATAACATAATTTTATCATTATTATTTTTCATAATAATTATTAAGTATATATAAAAGAACAAGAAATAGCAAAAGCTTTTTATCATTCTCCCTCATCTTTTCCTTCTCCTCTTACTTTGTTGTCGAAAAAAAATGGAGAGAGGCCGGCAGGAGGTTGCCGGGGCAGCGGGGGCTGGCTGGCCGGAGGAGGGAGGCGGCTAGCTGGGCTGTTGGGAGAGGGAGGAGAGGGCTGCTGCTCTTTGGGAGAAGGAGGGGAGGGGAAGGGCTGAGGGAGGAGTGGCTGCTGCCGAGGGCTGAGGGTGGCTGCCGGGGGTTGAGGGTGGCTGCCGGCTGCTGTGAGGGAGAGAGGGGCTGTGTGGGTGGAGAAGTAGGGGAGGGGAGGAGGGAAGAGGGTGAGGGCTGGTCAGCCATTTAGCTGACCATTCCTGCGCCCTATGCTGAGGGGTGGAGTTGTATTCCCCTCCGTCGGCCATATGCTGTGAGGAAGGTGTTTGATGTGAGATGTGATGGATGAATGGTGTAGAGATCATTTTGGCTTATTCCTTTGAGGAGAGGAGTGTTGGTGCGTAGATCCTTGATGATGAAGCCATGTTTGTTGAAGGTAATGGAACGAGAGTTGTTAGATGCTAGTTTATGAATATATAAGAGATAGCTCCTTTATTTTAGGAACATGAAGGATTTTATTTAGGTAAAACTTATAGTTAGATGTGCGTAGGATTTTGGTACCTATGTTGGAGATAGGAAGGGAATGACCATTTCCGATTGTGACGTTGTCGCTGCCTTGATATGGTTCGGCTATGGATAGGTGGCGTATATCATTTGTGATGTGATTTAAGGCTCCTGAATCAAGGTTCCAATTGGGGTTCGGTTTTTCTTCGCTGTATAATGCCATTGGTTTGGCTGTTTTGTGTTCAACAGAGCTGTTGTAGGCTTGATTCATTCTATGCCAATAGTCTTTGGCCGTAGGACCTGGTTTGCAACAAATTTGGCATTTAATATAGGTTGCTTTGGCTTGTTGTCCTTGGTTTGCTGGGTGACAGGTTTTTGATTGCATTTCGTGGGCTTGTGGTATCCACGGAGTTTTTTGGCGTTGTTGAATTGTAGGATGGCGCTGTTGATGTGTGGGATTGCTTACCATTTCTCTGTTTTTTGGTGGACTTGCATGTCCACCCCCCTTTAGTGTCTGGAGTATAGGGTGAGGTTTGAGGAGTTGTTGTTTGCTGATAGGTGTATTTTTTTATGTAATTTTTGTTGGATGTTGACCTCCTCGCTGCAGAGAAGAGAGTACAAGTAATCTATGCTGATTGGTGTAGTATTTGTTCGAATGGCTGTTTTGAAGGCTTGGTAGGTTGAGGGTAAGCCATTCAAGGTGTATAGGATGACATCTTCTTGATCGATCTTTGAGCCACTGATGTTGATCTTGTTTACCAGCTCTTTCATTTCAACGAGGTACTCTTGCATTGGTCTATCTTCTAGAGATATATTGTGGAGCTCATTTTTGAGTTGTATAGTTCTTGAACGGTTGGAGGGTTGTAGACACCTTTCTAAAGTGATCCAAATTTCTTGACATGTTTCAGCATCCAACATATGTGATAGGATGGAGGGAGATATTATTGAATATAGGGCAACGATTAAGTTATTATCGACAGATTTCTATGCATCATGATTGTCTTCATTTCTGCTTGAGTTGTGTTAGACTCCTTTTAGGTGGTCATAGAGATTATTTGCTTTGATCAACTTTGTTACTTGAGCTTGCTAGATGTGATAGTTTTCAGTGGTGAAAGTGTTTTGGACATGGTTCTTGTTGCTAGAAATCAAGAATTTGAGATTCTCGAGGTCGGTTGCTTCGACGGTATTGCTGTCTGAACAGTTGTGATGACCCATGTTAGGCTAGTAACAACCAATCTAACATAGGTGCATCTTTTCACATGATCGTATTGACGGTTAAGCAAAATAGCATTTAAACACATTCAGAGCTATACAAGAATAAAAATATCATTCATTCTATTTAAAAATAGCATTATCTAGAATATTTCATAAATTACATCATACGAAATAAATGTTTATCTCTAAAGAAGGTAAAATAATACGCGCCATGATTCCTTTTATCGCCTTTAAACTACCTCATCATTCTCTAGATGTATTTGATTTGACATTATAAAGATAATGCCTTAGTGCACATTCTAAGTATAAATGATATTAAATAATATACTTTTAAGAAAGAGCGGAAAGCAAGAATGATATGATAGTAATTGCAGGAAAATATAGTTTAATGCAAATAAAAGATAATCATAACTCCTGCAAATAGATATTTCTTTATCATGGTTATGCCATATGTCAAATTTCAAATGATGATCGCATAAAAATTCATGTTTATGTTTATGTCTGGTATCATGAAGCGACGATAATAATTCTGATGGGCAAAGCCAAAACCTTGAGGCCGGGTTCAATAAGCATATTCTTTACCTGAGCCCCATCAAAGGCTCTAGGTGGCACTCTTATAGCTATCGAGGATTAGTCCCGTCCATAACCTATTCAATCACTGTTTCAGAACCCTTTGCAACATTCACAAGATACATAAATATTATTTTATCTTTTTTGCATCATTAGTAGTAAAAATAATGCATCTAATCACAGCACTAAACAGGCTCAAAATTATGCTTAAACAACAATAAAATCAAATAAGAGTATAATAAGTAAAAACCAGGGGTATGGTTTACTTGTAGCTCATGATGGGGTGGTACCACGTATCGTGCGAAAGCCTATAGCCTATACAATCAAGTTGCCTTCACATTGCACGAAAGCCTATACAATCAAGTTGCCTTCACATTGCTTTGTCTGACTAATGGATTTTTAGTGATTTAGATTATTAAGATTTTTAACGAAAATGCTATTTGGCATGAGATAAATTAAAATTTTTGCCTAAAGTTTTAAATTTCAGATGTTTGGCATGATGAAATTGCAGTGTAAAGTAAAACTTTTACTCTAAAAGAGGAGAGCCTAAACCTTTTTCAGACAATTGGATCGAATTTTGATTTTACACGGAGAAATGGCGGAACACAACAAAGTGGAGAGAAGCCAAGCACCGAAAAGGGAACACTCGCTCTTCGCTTACCCTCGCAAAGGGTTTTCCTCTTTCGGTTACGGCTGCTGCCGCCATACGGGCAGTTGATTCTTTACCTTAGAGGATGTATTTTCGGTGGATGGCTCTTTCTTCTAAAGGAAGTTTTCAGTTGCGACGACTGTAGATGGGGACTTTGCTTAGCACACCTTCACAAGAAACCCGCAAGGTTTGTGTTGCGGTGTGGTGAGTTTTACACGCCAAGAAGTAGATTCATGCGAAGCAACGAGAAGAAGAATTACCCGGTAGCCAAAGCCGACCTGCGCGACCTACGTTAAGTAGTCAACTCCTCTTCGTCTGCAGCAGTAGATGGCCTACAACAAGCATCCAGCCCCAGGGAGCTCTGCACAATGGAAGTTGACCCAAGGATAGAGCCTTATGTCGAAACATAATGTTCAAGCAGTAAGAATTTAATAGGTTTTCTAGTATAATTGATACTCAAAACACAATTTCTGTAGATCACAATTCCATGAATAATTTAGAATGAGAATCTAATTTAATTTGAGAAAGAGCCTGGACTTCTTAGGCTTCAAGTTTCTTGCATTAATAAAGTCCTCTCTTTTTTCATGTGTGTAATTTGGTTTTGATATTCTTACTTCCCATCATTAATATGCAAACACTTTGTTGATTGCTTGAGAAGATTTTTGTTTAGAAAGTTCAATCACTTGCTTTTGTAATCATACATTAGTATGTGTTGTTTACAAAGATATCCTTATCCATAAGATCATCTATGGGATATTTAAAGCAAAACTTGAGTTTTTGAGAATTAGATTATATTAAAGTATGAAAATGAGATTTTCTTACAAGCATGGGGTTCAATTTAATTTGATGACTGATTTGGTGATCATAATTTTTTCCTCTCGAATAGGCGACAAAATTTTTAACAAAATGCAAAAAAGCATATTTGAGAGTAATCTTATCTCATAATGTACTCAGAGCACCATACTCAACAAATTATTTAATTCCAAACATAAAATTCAGATTTCTTGCATAATTTCTACAAACAACCAAATAGATTACGAGCTGTAATCAGCTTGCACTATGGGGCTGTTTGGATTGAAGTAAAGTGGAGTAAAGTAAAATTATTTTCGGTAAATTGAGATTACCGGCGTTTGGCATGAATTAAAATGGGAAAAAGATAATTCAATTTTGCGTTAATATAAATAGAAACGGGTGATCTAGTTACCCGGAATCAGGCGTAATTGGCGATCACACGGAACTATCGACTCATATGAGTGGAGTTGAGCGAGGAGAGGGAAGTTTGAATGAATCAATCGAGTGTCTTCTTTGGCGCCGAGCGTCTTCTTCGGTGAAATACATGGAGCCGAGTGTTTCTTTGGTGAAGTTCGAACGAATTGAACGATTCGTTCGTGCGTTTTGACACAGAAACACTAAAAAAAATAAATTTTTTGGGGTAATTTTGCCCATCAATTTACTCAAAATACCGTACTCATAGATTACTTCATGTCAAATAGAAAAATATTTAATTTTTTGTAAAATTGCCAAACAATAGTAAAGTAATCTGATTACACTATAATCTGATTACTTTACACTCAAATTTTTCAGATTACCTCATGCCAAATAGCTCCTATAATTAGATTACTTTACACATATTTTTTTATGCTAAACAATTCTAAATAAAATGAAAAATTGAAACTCAATTCTTAAAAATGCAAAAAATGATAATGGAAAAAATGAAAACAATGATTTTCCCAACAATATCAAAAAATGATTTTGATGTGCAGGAAATAGAAGAAAAATGTAAAGAATTTTGGAAAAAATTATGATATGAAATTTTTTATAGTTCTTAATACTTAATTATTTTTTTGATACATTGAGTTTGATCTTATAAATAATTTACTTTTGGCATAAAATTAATATTATTGTAAATCATTTTCTTAATGATTTATATACTATATTAAATGGGGCCCATGCCCACGGTGCGAGACTAGTCACAACACTAGTGGTGGTTGTAGCCAAGGGGCGGAGTAGTTTGGGGGAAGGGCTTACGAGGCGATTTATCATTTTAAGAGGTATATAATTAAAAGGAAGAAAATTTAATGTACCCGCATACATTATTCATGCAAGAACTAGGTATGGCACTAGCAGCGCGGGGCGGTGCGGGTAGGCTGGGTGAATAGCACTCATCGCAAGGGAGAGCTAGGGTGTCGCAAACGCAAAGCGCAGAGAGGGGCTGCCAGCAGGCATGACATGGAGCCAATGAGGGTATGCACAGGATGGCAAGTTTGCACATGTGCATACTTCATTTTGTTTGAATTTACTATACAGAAGAATGAGGATTATTGATGCAGGATAGTGATTAGGATAGTGATTCGAGCATTTGTACAAAGGTTAATTGTTGGGGATTGATTTGATATTGAGTCGTGTGCATTTTTATTTATTTCGGGTTGTATTGTGACCCAGTTATTATTAACATATTATGTTATTTTGTATTCAACATTTTTTTAATTTTAATTTTTTGGTGTGTTTTTGGCAGTCTAGGGTTTTTTGGGGACATCTATAAATAGTCCCTATATGTCATTTGGAAAGGTAATTGAATGATATTTTAAAAAGAGGCTTGAGAGCTTGTTTTGTGTGGATAATCAAAGGTAAATTCTCTTCTGTGTGCATAACCGAAGGCTTTGAAGGTGCACATAACCTTCAAGAACCCAAGGTGATAATCTTGAGTTTTATCTTTTTTTTCCTATTATCTATTTGTTCTGATAATATTCTTTGTTATCTATCATTTCCACCTTATTTTACAAAAAATTGCTTTCATTTTGGCCATCAAACACCCATCCAACGAAATCTACGCAAAATCTAACATCCTCTTACTTTGCTGTCCATCAACTTCTCAAACATCCATTAAAGCATATAAAATAAACTCCTACAAATTTCTAACATTTAACACATTATTTTCCTAAAATTTCAAGATATTTCGACTCCGTCAGACCCACCAAAAACCTTCTTAAAGTCTCCCATATCAAATCTACAATCCTTTCACATTAAAACTCATCAATTATGCTTGAGAATATAAATTAAGAGTCAATGTTGAGCGTGTGTTTAGAGATAGTCAAGTCATCAGTCAACATAAGTGGGCTTAGAAACAATGAAAATATTAAGATGATGAATTGAAAGGATAAAATAGAAGAAAAAGGAGAAAAAAATGAATTGTCGGTGAGGAAGTGAATCCCAAAATATTGTTAGAAGATTTTATCTCACCATAACCAAATGATACATTGTATTGTAAAAACAATAAACAACTAAATACAAAAAACATCAAGAAGAAAAGAGCCAAGTGATCTCTTCGCAACTAGATAATTCAATCGTGAATTTCTAAAACTTCAAAGCGATAGTGTCGTGGCATCCTTCAAAATCTCAAGAAATTGACTGTTGGTGGAAATTTATTGGGATTTTCAGTATGTCACAATAGCCTAAATAATGATTCACACGCCCAAGCACTTCATATTGCGCACATGCGTGCTAATTGCGATGGTTTTAGCTAATTCGCCCGCTAACCTATAGCTGCTTTATTTAATAAATTGACAATTATTAGAAGCCCATCTTGTTTATTTAATTTGACACAGCCGTTCACCCAAACACAACCGTTACTTTGAACGCGTAAGCTGTTGTATGTCTGGCATGCGTTTCTACTCCTCTTGCGCTTGGGCGCATCTTCTAAACATGCGCTTGGGTGCATATAGTCCGATGCGTAGGTGGGTTTAGTGCTCACGCCTGAGTGCGACTCCATACTTTGGGTGTGATGGACTCGGCATGCATAACCAAGCAAGCTCTATTAAATAGGATAATAATTTATATTTGAGGGATGGTGGAGCAATATCTATGGATGAGAGGCTAGGAATGACTAAATTTTTGTTGTTTTTATGCCCGTGCAATAAGTGAAGAAGGATTAAGATGAGCAGTTAAACTTGTGTCCATGATTAGGAAGGAGATTGGTTTTCATAAGGCAATATGAATAGAATTGCGCCAAATGATATCTTATAAATGATTAGCTCCTCATGCAACACTTAGTCTGAATGAGCGGAGAAAGATGGCTAATATTACGGGTTTCAAATAGTTGGGACAATAATAATAATAATAATAATTATTATTATTATTATAACAGTAATAATAATAATAATGATATTAGTTATAATAATGATGAAGATAATGATGATGATGATATTTCTACTATCAAAGCTATATATGCTTTTTTTGGTTTGCAGCTAACTTGCAACTATTCATTCCCCGTAGGTTTAACTATTGTGAGCATTACTTTTCCATTTACAATCGGATAATAATTCAAGTTAGATGACTTTGGCTCATCTGTAAACATTTTTCTGAAAGTCAATCATGCATGCAATTCAATTTGAATATCTTGCATATTATCAAAACAACATGCACTAGTTTTAGAATGAATTTTTATTTGAGCCTTTTGAACATTGAATTGTCATTCTAGAAACTTAATGATTTGTTCGTATTGCTAGTGTATGATGCATTTAGTTAGTGCTTTTTTAACTTAAATATACAGGGGGACCGTACTGATAAACGGCCAATAAGCTCGTTTCATACTTGGAAAGATATAATCATTCCTGGTAATGTTGATGATGGCTTGAGTATGCTCTATGGATCAAGTATAGTTCAACCAGTCCCCTTGTCCAAAAGAAAGCACCTTGCAAACTTCTTAGGACGTGCCCAAGGAAAAGTTGGTCGTCTTCAGTTGCTTGAGCTTGCCAAGCAATACCCAGATAAGGTAGCTTTCACCTTTATAATATTCATATTTTCCATGAATATATTTTTTATATTTTTTAAATCTGATTTTGAGTTTATTCAATAACTATTGTTATTTCGATGCTTCAAAAACCAGGGATTTTGCAACAAAACAGTCAATCAAGTGATTTAACCAACATTATAAAAAAAATTATACTTGCCTATATCGCTAGACTTTATTGTTATTTGGCACCCAAGTTTTGATGTTAACAAATTAATATCTTGCCTGATTAGAAAAGTCTTGAGCGGGGTTCTAACTTTGAAAAAAATAGAAAGATTTGCTTGGCTGAACTTTTGGTGCAGACCATATAAATTATAAAGACTTAGATACTATGCAAGTAACTGGGCCATTTAAAATTGATATAGGATACTGCCCCAATAAATCATTCCTAAATAACCTGAAGCTCAAAAAGAGGTGTTAGAGGGAGAATTTATATTACCCTGTGCTGATTGCATTTTGCATAAATTTGTTAGTTACAATCGGAATTATCACAGCATCGGTTTTTTTTATTTTTTTATTTTCGTTTTGGGGGATAGTTGAGTAATTTTATTTAAAATAAGCTTGTAGTCTCATATTGCTCCATTAGTTCGCCATTGTTGTCGAACTTTTTATATTCTCAGTGCCTTAGAGATTCTTTTATATTCTTTTCCTTGTGTTATTGCTCACCCATGCACAATATGCTAAGCAATATTATCCTCTGATTAGTCACCTGCTGATAAATTTATTATTTTTGGTTGTATTGTTTTGCTGTTATACTTTCTTTATGGACAGAGAGCACGCATAATGATTTTTGAACAGTTAGAATCTCCAGATTTGCAACTCAGTGGCCCTAATAAATTGGGAAGAGTTGAATATTTCAATCACTTGAGGGATGCCAAATTTTGCCTTTCTCCCAGAGGGGAATCTTCTTGGACACTCCGCTTTTATGAATCATTCTTCGTGGTATGCTTTCTGCTAACTGTTTGTTCTACATCAGCGTTTTATTTTGCACATTGGAAGAAAAGCTGAATAAATTGCTTAAATTGAATTCAAACTCGTTTGAAATTGAGTAATATATGGAACTGATGCCCATATTGAAAAAGGTAGAACTTGTTTATTTGAATACAGCATGAATATTTTTTCAAATTTAAAAATAAAATAAAATTTCAATATCTTTACTTAGAATGTTATTTAGTTTTCCTTGCATTCCCTTTATTATTTTAATAAAATTTTATAGGAATTCATGCAATACAATTTTTTAATAATCATGAAATAGAAATAACTTAAAAGTTTGTAACCATCACATTACTTATCAGTATAAAATATTTTATTTAACTATATTTTAAAAACATTATAATACCCTCATTTCTCGCAACTTTAACTGATTATGTGCTCACAAAACAAATCGTATAGGAATTTTATTTGCAACCATAATGCTGATTATGTGCTACCCTCCTTTCTTCGACCTAATATTTGTGCTATCATTTTATTAAAAAAGACATTTCATTGCATCATGTCCTGCCTCCTCTGTTGCTGGCTGCCTTGTCAATGACCTTTTCTTTTCCAGAAAATTCTCACATCAGCTCCACCACCCTTGTCAAAGTTCATGCATTGCACCCTTGCTTTCCTGCTGCTGGCCACATTGTCAAATTATTTTTTCTAGAAAACTGACGCAGAAGCTCTCCCACCTGAAGCCCCATCTCATCCTTGCTGCTAGTAACCTCATCGAATCCCCAGCCACAGTAGCTCAACCACCTTTGCTGAAGTCCCAATCCTTATACTTCTTGTTAGCATGCTACCTAAGTATGTGAACACAATGAAGCTCCTAGTGCTGAGTTTTGGAGATATACCTTACGAATTGTTTCTTGGATGTTGATTTTCTGCACTTCATGGCTCTTCCTTGTCATTGGGGTCCCATCATGCTGTTAGTCTTGTGGTTATCACTTTGTCTATAAACACGGTTGTTATGTAATTTATATAATGTATTATTTTTTCAAGGAATCTTCGTTTTTAAATGGGTTCTTTATTAGAGGACTAGTTGTGACTTACATTCTTTCAATTTTTTGCTTTATACCATTTTGGTCATTTGAATCATGCCAACATTCTTCCAGAGACTGACGATGTAGTATTGATGGAGATGAATGGAAACAGAATATTTCTATGCGTATTTTTTGTATTTTTACTGTGATGTGTTGTTTCAATAAATATATTTTCCTGTATAATCTACTCATTTTATGTTATGTGAGTATAATATAGGGAGATCCATACAACAACACTAATGCTTCTCTTTAATTTAGTATGATTCAATGTTAAAACAGACTGGCATAACTTTCGGTTCATTTGATGAGGCTTTTAAATGTTACAAGAAGTCTGCTCTGATTTTAGTGCTAAGGTAGAGAACATGTCACAACTTCTATGAACAATATTATCTATCATTGCCTAATTACATGAACGTAAGCCTCTAGAAGCACTCACTGTTAAGTTACATTAAAATGTAACTTGACCTTGTGGTAGAATCAGAATGAATATCATAGATTATTATGTATATCACCATTTAGAGGCATACGGATCTAGCTATCACTGAGTGTTTCCTTTGTTTATAATAAAATAACTACAAATTGATGATGTTGTAGTTAGGCTGATGTGATATCCAGGTTACCTCTCTAGTTTTTTGTGATGTGTCAATCTTTGATATGACATGAAAGTATATATGATGTATAACTCGTCTGTTGTGTCAACTATATTATGGTTAATCTGTACTTTTAGAATGTGCACTTCTAGCTAATAAAATTGCAGGGCACTCATGTGTTGTGCTAACATCAGCTCAATAACATATACAGAAAAGCACAGAATTCATTGATGACTAATCATTATCAAGTTATGTTTTCTCAAATGTTCATTTAAATTTGTCTTTGATGCATATATAGAAAGCAACTGAGAATATTAGAGTAAGTATATTTGCCTTGTTGTATTGATTTATGCTATTTGACACCAACCCTTAGAATATTTGGGAATGATTGATTAGAATTGATTAATAAACACAAACTTTGAGGGCATGATTGTTTCCAAAACTTCAGAATTGTGTGCAAAATTTAGTTTGGCTGTATTATAGGTTAATATGTCTACTACCTAAAGAAGCAAAGGCGTAAATGTTTTTTTGACGACTAAATTTTATTTAAGACATCCCTGAAGATCTTTATTATGAACTAATACAAATGGCGTAAGATCTGCATTTGAGTGAAAATTACTTGAAGAATTTTTTCATTTAATATACACCCAAGTTTATTTCAATATTCCAATTTAAGAAGGAACGTTTTCTCTTTTTAATGTTTTATAGACAAAGTGAATAAGACTATGCACTGCATGTGTTCATACTAAATGAAAAAGTTTATGGGTTGCATGTCTTCATTTATTAACAAAGTATACCTTTAAGGTTTTGTTTAGATATTGAATTTGGGTTTGACAGGAGAAAGGAGTATCTTGTTATGTATGTACTTCTCGACTGAATTTTAAGTATGATGCATTTGGCGCTTAATTTAATTTAGAGGCATTTGTCTGTGGTGCCAAGAGAAAGTGAATGCAATTCTTGATTGCTACATCATACCAAGGTAAGGAAAGACATTAAATTTAATTTTGCAGCTTTATTATTATCTCCCATAAATCTAATTAGAATATTTGATTTATATGATAACTCGTATGCGACTGCACACCACTATTTTAGTGGTATCATTGAAACTAGCTCAAGAAATATGGCCATCAGAGAATACATCATTTTTTTATTCAAGGATGTTGGGATTAAGATTGTTGTGTCAAATTGATTTGGCAGGTTTAATTTTGGTTTGATATGAAGATCTGAACCATCGATACTTGTTTCGGCCTTGACTCATTTATTATATGGTCTTGACCCAACACCAATCAACATGGACTCACGCAACTTGGAACCCGATTAACATCCCATTTATTTCATATATTATGCTCTTTAAGTATTCATACAAGGCTAATTTGGCTCATACATTTACGGGCCAAAATTGGTTCACTTTCGGATTTCATTGGCAGATTCAAAATGCAACTGTGTTTACATTTTTAATCTATATTTGATCTATTTTCAAGTTTGGATTAGATTGTTGTGTCATATTATGACACCCATAGAATGAAAATTATATAATTTTACCAAATTTGAGATGGGAGGTGGTTCACCTTCTATGCAAATACTATACTTATTCTTTCGTTCAAATTGGTTGCCCGCCAAAGAATAATGGATATAGAAGTCATATAGAGAATGAATATATGGAAATGACACAAACGGCATAAAAATGCATTTACCCTCAGCATGCTTCATGTTCATTATCTTACGCACAGCTCTCATATTCACTGTCAACAAATTTGTTTTTCCTTAAAAGAAATTTGCCTTCAAATGCAGCTACAACAACATATTACTTACGCCCTTCAATTTATTCTGCACCATTTTGCAGTCTATAGCAAATTGCTTCGTGCCTGTGTTGTCAGATCAACAAATTGGATTACGTATTTAGCTGTGCTCACATATTTGGAATAAAATTCTGCGCAACAAGAGTGTGGCGGCCGGAGAATCGAGTTCGAGAATTTCCTATGAACGAGATATTAGTAATGAAAATAAAATGATATTAAGTTCATTAATATTCATTCGGAGCCATTTACATAAATATTACATAAATTATTTAATAATACAACAAAAGTTAAAATAAAATTTTCTCTCTAGCTCACTTCTTAAACTCAAATTCTTTTTTTTTTATTTCAATTGCTCTTCTTATGATCAATTATCAAAACTTGAAAATTTAATAACAATTGCTAGTCAGGCAGGAGTATGCAGACTATTCTTATAAGAGTTACTTTCTAGAATTTTATATAAGGTATAAATCAATGTAAAGAGTGATATAAACAGATTTGCACCAAAAGTAAGAAAATATAAATATTTGCTGAATATAGCCAAATTTTGCCTTGCATGTTAAACTTGAATTCAATATATATAAGTATGAAATAAATCTCATCAAAAGCATTATGTGACATAAAGTCGAGTCCGAAAACCCCTGAGCCCAAATGGGTAAACCTATAGGCATAGCCTTTAGGAAGCTTTCTTACTACTCGTTGGTAGCTTATTAGCCTTTTTTGAAAATGATGGCATCTTTCCTCTGTATTTGGCGACTTCCTAAAAGGGATAAATCTCTTTATATAACTTACAGGGGCTGCCAGCCGGCCCAATCTGTATAGATTCTCAGTATTATTTTTCTCCCTTTAAGGACAAGCACCACAAATAATGATACAATTCATTTTTTTCACATGTCTTATGATAATATTTTTTTGCAATTCATTAAATGGTAAGCGTATCAAAAACATGATTCAATTGAAATTAGGCTCAAAATAGGTACAATGAAGTAAAACTTACAAATAAATCTACCTACCTGACTGATTTGATAAAACACAAATATTTATCACTTGATTCGATCTGCCAAACATCAATTTAAAATTTGCTATCCTAGGTTTTTAGAAGGTAAAAAATGTATTGATTTAATATGCATGATTTTCATTAGTTTATAAGAGAATATTTTGTCATTTGAAACCCAAATTCAAAAGATCCAAACATCAAAATAATGAATATATATTTATACAGTATGTTTTTACTATAATCAGTCATTATTTTAGTGTATTTTTGTGTTTTTCAATTTCGGAGCAGGCAGATTATAAAAATTGCAAAGATTTGGAAAACTGGGTACTGGAGCGCGCTACGGCGCGCTACAGCGTCCCCGATCTGAGAACCGGGCCCTACGACGCGCTACTGCACCCCCGGCCCGAAAGCCAGGCGCTATGGCGCGCTACAGCGCCCCGGACACGAGAGTCGGGCTCTACAGCGCGCTATAGCACTCCCGATCCGAAAGCCTAGTGCTACGGCGCACTACAGCGCCCCTGACCCAAGAGTCGGGTGCTACGACGCGCTACCGCGCCCCCATCCCGAAAGCTGGGCGCTACGGTGCGCTATAGCTCCCTCGACTTGAGAATCAGGTGCTATGGCACGCCACGGCGCCACGCGGGTCACTTTGTTCGGACATAAAACGCAGGTCTCCCTTGGGCATCCAAATTCTCTCAATTTAAGGCACCTCATGGGTCGTGCCATATACCGATCGAAAAGTCTTTCCGACCTTTCGATTGATACTTAAATCGACATATTTGAACCACTCTAACGTTGTTAAAATTGATGTATTAGTTTCGGGTATCAGAATAGAGAAATATAAATTGTGATTTTACAGAGCAATATTGTTCCTCTTCATCAAAAATTGAACTCAGATCGAGCTTGTTTGAGTTCAATTGAGCACTTTAGGGATTCGAGGTGAAGAGTAATAAGCTTACGAACTTGAAGTGATTGCATGATTAAATCCATAGGAAAGAAAATATCTTAGTTCAACTAATGGAGATTTTTCTTTGTTTGAGATGAACTTCAGCAAACGTCTCTTTCTCCTTCTCTCAAAATTTTTAAGTGCAAGCTGAGAGATCGGGATGAGTGTTGATAAAGGAGTGAGATATGGGATATGGATTAGGAAATATGCTGCAAGTTTTTGAGTTTTGCAAGTGGGGAGGTGTGAAGACCCACTTAAGTAGTAATAAGTGAAACTCTTAAACATCGAGGCGCCTTTCAGATAATGGTGGAGTTCCTGATAAGAACTCCAAAGTTAAGCGTGCTCAGGTGGGAGCACTCCCAGGATGGGTGACCTATTGGGAAGTTATCTTCTGAGGGCAAAATCGTGAGGCCTTTCTGGCCAAAGCGGACAATACCTTGATGCTTAAGAGTTTGGGCTGTTACAAATGGTATCAGAGCAAACCATAGGGTGTCAGATAGGAGCTAAGTGCCATACAGGGCAAAGTACCACTTCATGTGAGCAGCCTCTTGAACCCATGATGGTTAAGGTGCTACATGGTTGTGGGTACCTCTTGCACCTGTAGGGGTCACCTCTAGTCCTATCTACCCAATGGATGGTTCTTGGATCTGTGTGTGGATACTGACGAGGACGTCAGTTACTTAAGTTGGGGAGATTGTGAAGACCCACTTAAGTAGTAATAAGTGAAACTCTTAAACATCGAGACACATTTTCAGATAATGGTGGAGTTCCTGATAAGAACTCCAAAGTTAAGCGTGTTCAGGTGGGAGCACTCCCAGGATGGGTGACCTATTGGGAAGTTATCTTCTGAGGGCAAAATCGTGAGGCATTTTTGGCCAAAGCGGACAATACATTGGTGCTTAAGAGTTTGGGCTGTTACAGGAGGATAGGCTTGACTATGGGATAAACTGCAGATTTTTAGAGTTTGCAAGTGGGGGGATAAGCAGGACTTAAGAGGATAGGCTATAAGTGGGGAAGAGGTGCAAATGGGGAAACTAGGCTGGGTAGGGAATAAACAAGAGGGGTTTATCATCTGCTGCTAGTGGGAGAATAAGCAGGTGGTGGACCCACTTGCTGTTATATTATTTTAGTAATTAAAATTTAATTGAGTTCCAAAAAATCTCAAAATTTCACCCTTAACTAATTTGGGGTGAGAAGCTCAATAGTGAACTCCGATTTTTATTTGAAGATCAAATTAATTATCTTAGGTTTTCTAATTAAGCAACTACATTAAAATTAATCCGAAAAGTTTGAAAACTATCAAAATTTCTCTAAAATTATGGTTAATTTTTTTTTTAAATTTTATTGTGCCAAATTAACACGTGATTAAATAAAAAAAAATCAAGATAAATAAAAATTAAAACTTAGTATTTTACAAATTGTAAAGATCTATTTAAGTAGTAATAAGTGAAACTCTTAAATATCGAGACGCCTTTTCAAATAACGGTGAAGTTCCTAATAAGAACTCCAAAGTTAAGAGTGCTCATTTGGAAGCACTCCCAGGATGAGTGACCTGCTGGAAAGTTATTTTTTGAGAGCAAAATCGTGAGGTATTTCAAACCAAAGTAGACAAACTCTGTTATAAATTGTATCAGAGCAGACCATAGGGTGTTAGATAGGAGCTAAGTGTCATACAGGGTAAATTACTATTTCATGTGAGTAGCCTCTTGAACCCATGATGGTTAAGGTGCTACATGATTGTGTGTACCTCTTGAGCCTATAGGGGCCACCTCTAGTCCTATTTACCTAATGGATGATTCTTGGATCTGTGTGGATACTGCCGATGTCGTCAGTTACAAGTTAAGGAGATTGTAAAAACACACTTAAATATTAATAAGTGGAACTCTTAAATAATGAATTATTTTGCAGTCTAGAGCAAGTTGCTTCGTGCCTGTGTTGTGAGATCAACAAATTGAATTACAAATTTAGCTGTGCTCACATATTTGGAATAAAATTCTAAGCTACAGCAGTGTGCTATATATGAATTTTTATGACTAGTTTTTCTATTTTGTTTTACAGTATATTTGGGTTATTTGCATTTCTAACTTTGGGTAATTACCAAACATCCTCGGCATTCGGAGCTTCATTACTACTGTACTCATGTTCCTACCGTGTTCATGTCCCTTTCACTGCACTGAAATTAATGTATATTATTGTGAGAAATGTTATTTATTTATATGAGTTGGTTGAGTCGCAGGAATGTGTTCCTGTCATACTATCAGACAAAGTAGAATTGCCGTTTCAGAACATGATTGATTATACTCAGTTCTCCATCAAGTGGCCATCAAATCAAATTGGTCCTCTGCTCCTGGAATATCTGGAATCCATACCCAGTTAAGTTCAGCTCTTGGCCAAGCCACATCCTTGCTCATCTCCTTCCTCAGTTAATAACAATAACAAAACCATTATAGGCTTATGCTCAGCTCATCCTATTTCTTTGGCGTGCTTTCGGTTTTGATTATATAGATGAGGCGATCGAGAGGATGATAGCTCGAGGCCGGGAAGTGAGGTGCCTTTGGGTTTATGCTCTTCCGGAATCCGGGCCGTGTTCTGCAATGCTGGGAATCCTATGGGAGCTGCAGAGAAAGGTAAGGAGATTCCACCAATCTGAACAAACTTTTTGGCTGCATAATCAGTCCATCGTTAATGGGGATTTGGTTGAGTTCCATAGCTGGAGAACTCCACTCCCTCTGCTCTGAACTCTCTCTTTATATGATGTATACTACCCCATCTTGCCCATTTCTTCACTATCGATCCTTTATTTTGTAAATTGCATGTCCACCTTTTAATGTAAGACTTCAATTCATATGCCACCTTCTCTTAAGATTTGTGAAGTTGGTGTTTTATTTGTAAATATTGAAATTTGGTTGCTGGATATCATATCCATTTATCATAATTTGGGATATATATATATATATATATATATATATATATATATATATATTATATAGCTCCGACCATAGCCCAAAAAGTGTAAACATCTTTAAGTACCAAGTTTTTTATATATTATTTAAATTCATCTAGTATTATTTTATAAAAAGCATCAAAAAATCTAGTAATATCAAGTTTTATTATTTACTGTAATTAAATACTTTTATTTTCAAAATTTCTTTAAAATCAGCTTTTATAAAAATAATTAAATTAAATAACAATGCATTATTTCATACTAATTATTTACAAAATTGGGTTTTCCTATAGAGAGAGAGAGAGAGAGAGAGAGAGAATTGCAGAGAACTGAGATTTAGTGAGACAATTAGATAGAGGGGGAGAAATATAAGAAATAGAAGTAGTCGAAGCACTAGCCACACATACTTATCGAGGATCAGTATTTACTAAAATATTATAATTATAAATCTAATTAAATTACTAGTTATTTAATTAATTATTAAAGAAATTAATATACTACAATGATACTTTGAATTTTATATCTAGAACTTTAGGATTCTTATGATTTTAGGATAAGGGCAAACATTCAATAATAAGTAATCTAATTAGCAATTAGTTAAGTAATTAGATATTTAAAGTTTTGGAAAAAAATATAAAAATATAGAAAATAACTTATTTTGGCTAGTAAAAATTAGGAACTAGTTTTCTCAATTTGAGTAGTTGATTTATTTATTATGAATTTTAAAAGTAAAAAACTATAGACACTCTAAGAAATTAAATTCACGAAAATTGTAAAAAATATAAATAAAGCTAAAAAAATTGTTGATTAATATAGGTTCTAAGTTGATCTAATTAGGAACAAATGCCACGTAATCTTTCCCAATTTATGTCTCCATAACTTTTTAGTTGTATGTTATTTTAATAAAATTTTCTTTTTTAAAGTTACACATTAGCTAATTTTGGAAAAGTTTTTAATCAAATTAATTTGAGATTCAATTGAAATTATAGGAATTAAAATAATTTTTTTATGAATTACAGAAATTTATTTGCTTAAATTTAAAAATAAGAGATTAATTTAACTGATATTATATGACTAAAAATATATCTCCAAGAAACAATGTTCAATTTAATTTGTTGCAAGTTGTGAAGTCCCTTGGATTAAAATCTTCGGCAGTTTTAGCGCGTATTAATTCTCGACGGAGCAAATAACTCTCGTCGGCGCAAGAGATTTGTCTGCGCGCACGAGCGATGAATTCCTGACTGCTTGCGAATGAATCGAGCTCACGGAATGCAGACATTGATCTTCTAAAGGATTTCGTTGAAAGTGCCCATCAATCGCTCCACTTTCGCGCGCCGCGTAGCAGATCGAGAAAGATATGTCCAGCGGGTGGAGAGGGTCAACGGGATGCCTCCGGTGCTGCCTGGTGATCTTTGCAATTACTTCGGCTCTCTGCGTCTCAGCGCCGGCGCTCTTCTGGAGGTTTAAGAAGGGTTTCGTGGGCAATTCTTCTGGCTGCGCACCTTGCATCTGTGACTGCCCGCCTCCCCTTTCCCTTCAGAAGATCGCGCCTGGTATGATCGAGATCTCGGTTTTGCCGTTTTTCTGGCGATTCTGTTGTTTTCACTTTTTTTCTAGACATCGATTGGATCTGAATCTGAGGTGTAGCAGTTGGGATGTTTTTTAATCGGGGATTTTGTTTTTAGGAAAGTGGTTTGTGTAGTGTGTATGGGGAGGACATTCTTTCTTTAAGCAATGTGTCAGGTTGTTTTATGTGGATTTGGAGGCAAATCTGGAGTGATTCGTTACTAGCAGTGGCAAGGGGGTTTAAGAAAATAATTTCCGTTTAATACAGACTTAAATATTTCTATGCTCAAAATTAGGGGGCGAGCTGATTCTGGATTTCCTGCTTGTTCGGATCTGTGAATTTGCAGTCACATGTGCGAAGCTTAAGCATCATCTGAGCTCAATATGCAATTCATATTTGCTTTTTCTTGACTATGAGAATCTTTGTTCTGCTCATAATATTGAACTTCTTTAACTTGGAAAGGAATCTTGAACAAGAAAAGTGCTTCTTTTGTCAGGGTTTCAAGTGAATATTGTATTTGTTGATTTTATTGCTAGAGGTTGTGAATTTATTGCTTTTGGCGTATGCAAACATTACCAGTATGATCATCCCGTTGCCTGGAGGACTCGCTGTATGCATTAAATCAGATTGAGTTAAAATGGCCATGATATGTTAGATTTTTGTTTCGTTTTATTTTATTATTATTATTTTTTTTCTCTAATTGAGCTAAAGATTAAGCTCATTGTTTTCGCTAGCACTGTTTGCAATAGTCTTATATTCTGCTTCGGTGCTAAAACAAGCAACCATTTGTTGCTTTTTTGATGACCACAAAACTAGATTCGGGCCAAGAAAAACACAGTATCCCGAGGTGGACTTGCACTCCAAAGCATCTCCGGCCTAGTTGGCATCACAGTAAGCTGCCAGTTCAAAGGAGTTGGCTTGCTGCATATTAGCATTTTCAAGGTGATCATTGATATAGTGCTCTTGTGATAGAAACAAGTTGACAGGAGTCTAGCTAATATTGATATTCAAAAAGTGTTGTAATTTCCTGAGGTCCTTGAGGGCAAATTGTAGCGACGGGGAGTGAAGTAGATCATTGATCAAAGTGTTTGTTGTCGGTGATTAGGACCTCATCATTGTACATAAGAAACTGAAGAACATCCATGTTTTTGCGATATATAAACACGGAGGAATCGTTGACTGAGTTATTGAACCCAAAATTCTGAATAGCCTTTGAAAGTTTGTGGTGTCATGCCCTGGGGGACTGTTTCAATCCATATAAGGCTTTGTTAAGGTGATAGACTTGATCTTTGCTTCCTTGAGAAAACCCATGCGGTTGCTCCTTGTAAATCACCTCTTGGAGCTCACCATTTAAGAAGGCATTGTCGAAGTCGACTTATCGAAGTCAACTTATCGAAGTTGCCACTTGTAGGTGAGGGCAAGGGAAAGAATAATGTGGATCGTGACAGGCTTCACGACAGGATTGAAAGTCTCATGGTAGTCAATGCCTTCACGTTGAGTGTAGCTTTGATATACCAACCGGGATTTATGTCTTGCTATCGATCCATCGCAATGATACTTGATTTTATATAGATACTTGCAGACTACTACATTTGCATTGTTAGGCTGCGGAATGGTTGTCCAAGTGTTATTGTTGTGGAGCGCAGATAATTCATGCTGCATTGCTTCTTTCCAAACAGCACATTTCAGTGCTTCATTTACATTTTTTGGTAGAGACCTGCTTTTTTCCTGCATAACTTCAGCATTCTGTTTGTGAACAGCAAATAATTTAGGCTTTAAATGGCCTGTTTTAGCTCTAGTGAGCAGTATGTGTGTTGGGAGCAGCAGATTTTGGATTCCTGTAGGTTGATTCTTGGCATTAACAGCAGGCGGTAAGGTGCTGGCTGCAATAGAACTAGGTTCGCTGGTAGGATTTGTAGGATTGGAATTGTTCGGTTTGCCTTGTGCTGCTGCATGACTGGTTGGACTGCTGTTTATTTGAATCGGAACTATATAATATTGGTGTTCGGATTGTGCATTTGACGTAGTAGTTGCTGGAACAGTATTGGTTAGGGAAAAACCTGCTCATCAAAATTCACGTGTCTAGCAACATTGAACTTGTCAGATGCTATATGGTAGTAAATATATGCTTTGTGATGACTGCTATATCCCAAGAACACACAAGGCAACGATCAAGAATCCATTTTTTTTTGCGTACGGGTGGAGCCACGGAAAATACAAACATCCGAATATTCTGAGGAATGAGTAATCGGGAGAGCGGTTGAAGAGAATTTCGTACAATGATTTGTTGTGGAGTATTCGACCAAAAAGGATGTGGGATGGAGGCATGTGAAAGGAGTGTTTTTCCTATCTCGACAAAGTGACGATGCTTGCGTTCAACCTTGCCGTTTTGTTCACAAGTGTAAGGTGCGGAAAAGCAATGTTGGATGCCAAACTCGGATAGAGTTTTTGTGAATTTTAGATATTTACCACCTCTGTCAGACTGAAAAGAAATTATTCTAGTGGAGAGTGCATTTTCGATCATGGTTTTAAAAGATAAAGAACAGTAAGAGCTTCAATTTTCCGTAACAAAGGAGACAACCAAGTGAACCTAGAATGTGCACAAACAAATATCACATAATATCTATAATCAGATACAAATGCAATAGGAGCAGGGCCCCATATATTGAAAAATACAAGCTCCAAAGGTTTGTGATACACAGAATCAGACATTGGTAAATGAGTTCTATGTTGTTTAGAAACTTCACAAGAGACACATATTACACTATAAAGTTTGCTGTAAGGCGGATGACCAAGCGATTGTGCTACAAATCAGATCGCATCATACGAATGTGGAATGCTCTCGGAGATGGCGAAAGAATGAGTGTGTAGAGGCCATTAATGAGCATGCCCCGATGGATTTTTGGGTGCGAATGCAGGTCTTTGACAACACAAAATGTAGGATAAAATTTAATAAGAACGTTATTGTCAATAGTAAAACTACTTATAGAAATAATTTTTTTTGAAATGTTGGGCATACATAGGATACGATTCAACTGAAAACAAAAATTAGAATTGGTATTGATCTTTGAACATGTGTGTGAAATGGGCAAGGTGTTGCTATTACCAACTTGAAGTTGGTCAGAGCCGGTATATGGCTGACGTTTCTCAAGATCATCAGTGGACGACGTCACATGGCGTGTTGCTCCGGAATCCAAATATCGCGGATCAGTGACAGACGAGTGATAAGAATATGGTTGAAAGGCGCCAAACGGCTGCTTGCAATGGTTGGGTACCCAGTGAAGTTCTGGAGGTGGTAGCAGCTAACCACAATTTGCCCGTAGCTGTTGCATAATGGACATTGAACAACATATCTGTCACTACCGGGTTGGCGGCTATGTCCGCGATTGATTCAACCTCGTCCATAGTTAGGACACAATGTTTTCTTCGGCAAATTTAGAAGTGATCGATATTGTAGAAGTATTGGCGAGCATACGCGTGGGCTGTGTGGGTTATGAGTACAATTACTCATGATTTAATAGATTACCTACTAATCTTCTATCTTGATCGGTTCCAAGTGAGTCATAATTGCAACAGTTAAGGATGAATAATCAGGTCCCAGACCCATTAAGATGTTGAGCACGAGCTGTTGTTCGGTGATTAGAGCTCTAGCTTCTGTGAGTTGATACATAAGATGTTTTGCTTGCTGAATGAACTTGGACATTTTCATTTGCCCCTTTTTATGCAGCTCAAGTTGTTGTATTCTTACTTGAGGCGAAGATGCATAAATGGCAGCAAGGGCAGCCCACGTTGACGCCGTCGTTTCATGGTTGGATGGCCAACCGCTTGAGAGAATGTGTTTTTGATTAAAGAGGAGATAAGCTACCTGAGGATCAATTGATCTTGCTTATACCAAGCAATGCACGTAGGATTTGGGAGATTTTCGGGGAGACTCTTTGAGGGGGTAAGGAAGATCCATCAACATGCCCCATAAGACTAAGAGATCTAAAAATTAGGAGGAATTGAGACCTCCAGAGCACGTAATCTGAGTAATCCAGCTTCACAAGAAGCAGATGGTGAATGGTAGAAAGTTGATGAGGCTGTGCGTGAACCGTGTTGAATCGATCTTGATTGAGTAGGGTTTGAAGAATGTGCCAACAATTCCATGGCTTGAAACGGAGCGGATCTAGTCGGCAAGACACGAGAGTGACTTTTGCTATTTCGATGGTTGGAGCAGATCTAGCCGGCAAGAACGTTGCTATTTCCTGCTCTAATACCATAATAAGGAATCAAGAAAACCGAAAACAAGAAGAGCAAAAATGAGAGATGTACATTCCCGTATGTATTTTCGATACTTTTAAATGAATAGGTTACAAGGGTAAAACGGTAAAACAACAAAATAGAAAAAAATAAAAAAACACTAAATTTGTTTAATTTTTTCTATTAGTGCCCATAGTTAATATAAAATTATCTTGTTGAAGTTATAAAAAGATATTGGTTTCACTATCTCCAATATTAGTAAGGATCTCAAATACTAAGAACTTGGGGTGGGGCTGTTATTTGATTGTGCACAATGGAGACTACTTATACGTGTAGCTAACCCTAACTAGTGATTAAGGCTTGTTGTTATTGTTATGAAGTTATAAGCTCTTCTTTATCCGTGTGTAGTAATTATGATAATCTTTTATAGTTATGATAATTTGTGAACGAGGATCAACTTAATAATTTAATAGCATTAGTGAAATTAATAGCTTTAATGAATATTTGCTAATTCTTTGGTTATATCAAGATTTTATGTTGGCGTCGTTTCTGCAGAACTATGATATTGGGAACCTATACACTATTTAAGAATTAGAATTAGAAAGTGCTGAAGAGTTTGAGTTTCATGCTGGTGGAAAGATGAACTAAAAATGCAAATCATCTTTCCCTTAAGGGAATGAATTTCTTCTAAATAAATTATCTTAAAAACAAAATTCAATTCCAGATCTTTAGAATACATATGCTGATTACTCCTATCTCTATTGATGATGTCTTACTTTCTTATCTTTCATGGCTTTAGAGAATGTTTTCACGGGCTGAACTGCAAATACTTTCAAGTTAATTGCTATATGTACATACACCTTTTTATGATATAATTATTATTTAAATTTCATTTCACAGCATGAGAGGAGGGATGCTAGTCTTGCTTTAAGATTGATGGTTGCTGAAAGTTTTTTTTGACTCTTTGCTTAGGTTGAGGTCACATCTAAATAAATCAGTTGGCTAACATGCCAAGCTTGATTAATGCAGGGTGGATTAAGGTAGGGTTCGAGCTCTTTATATGCTTTAGGTAGGTTATCAAAATATTTTGGCTCTTGCAAAAGATTAAAGAAAAACATGTATGAAAAGTAGGATTAGAAGGTTTGAGAAAGGCACAACGTATAAATTTAGCAACTTCAAAAATTTAAATAAAAGCAGCTGAATCAAATTTGAAAGATAGAAGATAAAACACATATGACCCGTGAAATCATTTGCAAGAAATCTGGGATATATTTTGAAGTTTCTCAATAATTTTTCAAATAATAGCAGTTTCTAATAAAGTTCCAAAGTCTTGAGAAAAACCACACATAATGCAAAGCCTTAGTCTTACTAGGTGGGGTTGGCTATCTTGAGAAAAACCAACAATTAGAAATTTAGAAGAAAAGCATACAAAAAAAAGATGTTAAAGAAGCAACACAAATCCATGCGTCATGCCAAAACAATACGAATAATCCTTAAAAGTTTGTTGTCAACATCAATAATAGTTGTCACTATAATACAAAGATTACTTTTAGTTATAATAGCATTTGGGGTTGCGGTAATTAAAAATAACGTAAGTTTCCTTAAATAATTCCACAGATTGCCACAATTTCATTTGATGGAGAATTTCTTAAAGGCTAGGATATGTTGGACTGTTTTTGAGATTTCTTATCCTCTTACACTAAGAAATTTAAATTTTTTACTTCAGCTTACACATAAATTTTGGTGCCCTAAGTATGTGTGCATGCACATGTGCACATACTGAGTGAGGAATTGTCACTGAGTGAGGAAGATTGTGAGTAAAAGCCACATTCCACAATTGCTATTGGACTATAAAGCTAACTTTTTTGAACTGTTGGAAACTCAGGTTGAGAATATTTCATCACTAGATGGATCATTTTATGTACATGTGCAGTATGTGTGCATGCAGACTATAGCACACATACTGCACACACGCATGGTATTGAACCAATGATTTGTGATAACAGGTAAACAAATTAATTGGCATCAAACCATATCAATTTCTTGCTTGGATGAAGCTTGAGTTGAAACTAATTTGGGGCGTATTATTTGGCTTGAGATCAGATTGTACTATAATATGTATAACTTGATGTAACATCATCAAGACTTATGTGCAGCCATCCTTCAAAAGGCCAAAAATTCAACCTATTATTTATAGTTATTATTATTTAGGAATTTACTATATACTAATTATTAATTGTATTTTACCATTAACTTAAATTTGTAAATTTTTAACTAGTAAGTTTTTAATTTAAAAAAAAATCAAATAGAATTGAAATTAAAATTTGTAGAGAATTCATTATAATTAGCATTTATGAAGTAAAATGGAATTTTAATTTACATGAATTTACTTTTGTAAGGGGTGACTGACTTTGCTTTTTATTCAAATCTTCTATCCGATTAGCTTCATTGTTATTTGCTTCTTTGTAGATTCCTCTCCTAGTAGGATTTATTCTATAACTTGTAAAATGTTTTAGCATGGTTTCAAAAAATATTTGGACAAGAGAAAGCCAAGCAAGAAAGAGTAGTGAAGAGAGAAACCATGGGAGAGGAAACAAATATCTCACAAATTATGGGATTTTAATAGCGCTCCAATTTTGCTTCAATGCCTAAACTTGGAGGGATGTCTAAAAAGAAGCAACATTCAGGTTTATCAATCAGGATATTTAAAGGAGGCTGCCACTCTTTATACAAGGAGTTCTTATTAATTAAAATACCCCTTTTACTTACTAATGCTAATTATTACTTATCACAACATTACCCTCGAAAATATAAATTTTAGATCTATTTAATTTTATTTAAATTTGAATTTCACATTCTAGAAAATTAAAAAAATTCAACTTGATGGCAATACATCAATTATCCTGATATTGTAAATTTCTAAAATTGTAAATCGTGCATAGCAGGTTGAATTCTGCGGACTTTTGGAGGATGAATCGATGTAAGTGTTATTGCTATGTCACATTGTAGCTAGACTTGGCTTTGCTTGAGGTGAAATCGAATGACTTTGAGTCAATATGGAGCCAATGCTGAACTCTTAATAGCTCTTTGTGAAACATTGCTATTATCTATGCCGATTGCATGTAATATAATTGATATCTATCTTCTATGCTATTTTATTCTAATTTTACCATAATGATCTTGTAGAATTATTGACTTTCTGTTTTTTTGTTTGCAGGGCTGCTGAATTTATCTGTTACAGGTTTGAATCTTTCCAACTACTTGCCTCTTAAGATAGTGAAATTTAAAATTAACCTTTTTGTTTGTTCCCTTATTTTATTGGTGAAAAATAGTATATTATGTTATTTACAGTTTTTTTTTTTTTCATTTTTTAGTTTATTATTTTGCTGTATCATTTTCACTATAGCTGAATTGAGCTGGCAAATCAGTAATTTTTTGTTTGTGTTCATGAAATTTCAAGATGCAAGGGTTTAAAGGATAAATTGCTAACGTTTTGGTTATTCTCACTCACAAAATGAGGTACCAATTCTTACTATACTAATAGGAGTGCAAATCACATAACATTTGGACGCACTACAGCTATTGCATTCTTTGAGCTATAAGATATATAACTCTATAATTCTTTCAGTTGTAACAAAATAATTTCAATCGATCTTGTCTTATCTCCCCACATTTCTTAATGCCAATTTCAATTTCCTAAGTCTGATATAAAATAGCATATAATCCTGAGCACTTTTACCCATATCTCAATGCCAATCGCCAATTTTTAAAAGGCTCAGATTTAAAGATATTTTATGTCTCTGCCTTTCAAGGAATTGTGAGGGGCATTGAGATATGTGTGGAAAAAAAGTGCTTTTATATATAAAAAGTTCAGCAACTTTTGCTACAAATCATATATCAATTGTGAAAGGTCTAAACTATCACTGAAAACAAGGGTCAAGCTTCATCCGTAGTAAATTGGTCACACATCTAGGGAAAACGTTTTTTTTTATAAATCTAAGATTGTTGAATAGATGATTTGTAAATAATGCTGGTTGAACAAAGCTATGTGCATTCAATTAATTGTTCATTAAATATGCATTATTCTTACTCTATATCAACACAACAAACTTTAACTGAGGAAATGATCATATCATGTCTCCTTATAATTATTTTTGAACTATTTTTATATTGCCAAAATTGTATATGATCATATCATGTCACCTTACAAATCAGAGTACTATTCTTTGAACAATTTGACAGTTTATGTGATCAATATTTTAAATGCTTTTGCTTAAGGGGTTGTTTGGTTTGAGTTCCAGTTGAGGTAAAGAAAATCTGAGAAAGTAATTTCCAAGGGATATAGTAATTCTCTTGAACCGTCCTTTTTTTGGAATTTAGGTCATGCTCAAATTAAGCGATGTTCAATTAGCTCGCTAGAGGGGAACAAATGTAACCTGAACATCCTTGTATATGGCTGCCTGTTAGCAGTCACTGCCTTTCTCTGTTGCTCCACCATTGGTCTCCCTCATCTCACTGCCACACCACCGTATCTCACTCGTAACACATGGCGCTACCAAAAGTTTTTATTTCAAACACATTAATTAAATCCTTGAAATTCTTGTTGCCATATTCTCAATAAAAAATAACTTTTTTCAATGCTTATAAAATCCTTTTAAATATATTACATTTGATTATTTTGCCTTACTAATTATTTTATCTTAAACCAAACGAACTCTATATGTTAATGAGGAAATGTGTGTCAAATTTGGTACTGTTTGATTAAATTAGTTTTTGAACTATTAAAAAAAAACGTGAAGCAATATACTTTCACACTATTCAGTCTACAATTTAGTTTCCAACAATTCTTGATGTCAAATAATATCTTCAATTATACATTTTGAGCATAATTTATTCCTAACTTATTGTTTGGGATTAAATTTGGCTCAAAATGATTAGCTGAGGGACATTGAGTAGTTATGCTCAAAATGAGTATATTGATTAGCTGGAGGTCTAAGTTGGATGATTGAATAGTTTGAAAGTTGGTCTTGTTTGAAAGTTGTAAACTATATCTGTCAAACAGAGACGGTCGATGGACTATTTTGGTAAACTTCAGTCGCTTGACTGCTGTACCTTACCTTTCTATTTGTCTATTTTATTAACCCTACAGACTGCGGCAAGAATGACCCAGAGCTGCACAAGGAGATGGAGAAGCAATTTGTCGATCTCCTTACTGAGGAGCTAAAATTGCAGGAGGCTGTTGCTGAGGAGCATACTCACCACATGAATGCAACCCTTCTAGATGCCAAAAGGATGGCATCCCAGTACCAGAAGGAAGCCGAGAAATGCAATGCTGCCACTGAGACTTGCGAGGAGGCGAGGGAGCTGGCTCAAGCAGCTCTCATAAAAGAGAAGAAACTCACCTCGTACTGGGAGCGCCAGGCCCGAGCACTTGGCTGGCGAGATGCCTGACACAGTAGCTCTCTGTTGCCAAATTAGTTTGCATAATTTACATCTCTATTCTGTAGCCAAAGGCTCTTTCAATCATTTTTAACTTTCTTAGGTTGTTTAGTTGTTATATGAGAAAAACATAGAGATTTTGGTTTTGAAATATAGTGTTTAAGTAACTGAATTTGCCCCTGGGCCTATTTCAGAGGTAAAAATTTCTCATGTAAATCAGACTTGTGATATATCAGGTTTTCTTACGAAAGGAATCCAGAAAAACATCTATGGCTTAGTATACATCTGTAAAAGTTTTTGAAAGAATACTCTTTCTAACTTCAACATTATAGTAAGTATCATTCAAAACTTTCATTTATGACTGAGCAAACAAGCTGCAGGTAACCAACTATCAGACTTATTATCATCTCGTCATAAAGCACCGGTGAACAGTTGGCCAAAAGCAGACAGACTGAACGTTGGCAATCCGATCCTCATGTCCCCCCCTCCAATGTCTCCTGGCCTCTGCATAAAGAATGCTGCCTGCTGCACTGGAGACCCGAGTGGCGACACATAAATGGCTTCTTGTTGCTCGAAGAAGTCGACCTGATGATGCGGCATGCGCTGCCAGTCTGAGACAATGGTCAGCTCAGGCAGTAGAGGAAGCTCTCCTTGGGTAGCCTCAAGGGCCTTCAGGTATGCTTGTATGTATTCTTCATTCACCGCTATTTTTGGTTCTCTTATCTTTTCTACTAGGGCTGTTAGCTATATCAGATACAGCTGTTTGATCTTGACATAGAGGATTTTTTTTCACAATTTTTGTAACACTTTCATCACAGTAATTTTTTACATCTCAAAAACTTGGATATAAATGCAAACTTAGTTTTCTCTATAATAATCTAAAAATTATATGCATGTATATATATATATATATATATATATAAAATATTGGCCATGATGAAGAGTACAGTTATACCACCACCTAGATCAGGCATGAGAAATTAAGCACAAAACTCTCTAGCCTAAATATCCTTAAACTCTAGTTTGATGAGCAATTTTGCGGAGCAAGAGGCTCTAGTAGTTTTGATGAGACTTGACTCCTTGGAATCAACGTAACTCTTTCAATGGATGATAAGGAGATGCTGCAAGAAAACCTTTTTTAGTATTATTAGTCCATCAGAATTATAATCATTCTACTTGTTATTTTCGTTACATTTTTCCAATAAAAGAACAAGTGGAGACATGGTGTCATTTACCCCATTACAAAAGTGGGAGAGCAATAGGTTTCAAAACTGAAGGAACCAAACCAATATTCACTTGCTAAGGAGACGACTATCTTAACTTAAGCCATGTCTGGAAGACTCGACTCAATGCTTATTTTAAAATAGGAATTTATATTGTGGCTGATAATTGAACCTTCTAAACAAAACTCGGGTAGCTTTTTATAAACAAACTTCTACCAACAATTTGAAGAGCTCCGGTCGACACAATTTTTTGAAGAGAGGTTCGCTTTGATATTCAATTTCATCACTATTCATGCCACTGATGGCAAGGAGGTTTCTTGAGGGAGTTTGCAAATGCAGTGGTTTCACCATGATTCATCCCAACAAATAGAGCATATACCAAATGCAAAAGGTGATTCTAAGTTTGAAAGGCCATTCGAAATCCTTCATCAAGGATTCAATATCGGGATCAAACTCCAAATTCCTTTTCAACAACCTCATAATACTATCGCCAATATGGATGAAAAATACACATAATAAGTGTAGTTAAAACTACTTGACACTTTGATTTCCAGACGACAACGGTCGATGAGGCTCACCCACCAAGGCTCTGAAAGTTGGAATTGCTGGTGCGTTGAATAAATTGCCTTAAACACTGGTGGATCGTACAAAAATTACCATCTAGAAAAACTCAAACAACCAAGGGCCCATGCTTTCAACTGGTTGTTATATATGACTTAATTAATCTTAATAAGTATTAATTAAAACAAATGTGCCAATAAATAATACATTATTTTAGAATTAGGATAAATTTGATAAATTTTAATTAATATTTTATTTTTTAAGATTTTCTTAACTTCTATCTTTATTAATTAATGTAAAGTATTTTATAGGGCTAAATATGAAAATTGACATATTTAGCCATTTGGTTAATTTTTATAAAATTTAAAATGAATAAAAAATACACAAAATATAGTGTATTAAATTTACTTAATTTTTATATGATATATATATATATATCTGATTTAAATTGATTAAATCCTTTTATAAATTGCAAGTGAGATCATGGCCGTTGGACTGGTGGATCAATCGAATGGTGGATAATCTTTGAAACCACTGACGGTTTATTAGTTGTAAGATCTGGATAATCTAATCAAATGATGGAGGTTATTACTTAACAACAGAGCCAATCTTGTGTTGTTGCGTGGAAAGCAAAATCACAGAATTTGCCTAAGGATGACGCATGACGTTGTGTCAGTCGAGATCTTTAGGGCTCAACTCGACCCGAACGGTCTAATGAGGGCCATCATCCCTAATATCCTTTTAAGCGACACCCTAATTTAGAAAAATTACAGCTTTTTGCGATAGTTGGATTAAACAGCCTAATTTTCATTCATAATGAAGCACAACCTTGTTAGAATGTTTTAACATTGGAATTAAAACTTAATTTTTTCTCGCTCAGCCTAATAAGCACTTAACCATGGGGACAAAACCTGAAATTATGTACTACATGGCCGACAACTCATGGCTTTTTGATACCTACACTTTCCCACGCATAGAGCTATCATTTCGAGCCAAATATTGGTTGAAAGTGAAGTTGGCTTCATAAACCCACAGCCCATTCTTAGGTCAGTGACACCCACGATCACTCCACGTGCCTAGCCAACATTAATTCCCCTCCAATGCTGAATTGCATCTCAGCCATCCATCTACAATGACTGAATCCTAACCATTGGTGATTAGCCTTCTGATGGGTCTAGGGCTGCCTAAACCCACTATATAATTCATCATAACTTCCTGAAGATGTTACAAACCTTTATTTTTCCATAGCCACCTCCAATTCCCAGCATTTTTGTGAGCACTTTTTTAGGCCTCCTTTGTTTCTGGTGATTCCCGACCACTTGAAGTCTACTTAGCTGCCCTATGTGAGGACCCGGTGCCGGGTCAGCGGGAGTTAATCTAGCACCGGTTGTGGGGGTAGTAAGTTCTCTAGTTGCAGGATCATATTAAGTGATTTAAAAGATAAATATATAGACATCAAATAGAACTCATTTATTCATTAATTCACAAGTTTTGATTACAAATGAGCAAAATAAAATAAAAGTTACAAAACTTCAAAAAGAGCAATGAATCAGCAGGAAGCAGCATCAACACTGCTTGATTCTTAGCATTCTTCCTCAAGGACGAACTCTTGATCTGGGCACATTTCAAAAGTGCGGGCATTTGAATACCAGTTAGTTGTGAAAGTAAGTTCTGATAGATGTCATCTTTACAAATGTTAAATAATAAGCAAAAAAATCAATAATTTGACAGAAAATAAAAGCTGTACGAATTTATCCATGCAAATATGTTTCAATTGCTCTTGAAACTTTAGCATAAAAATAATTGCAGTCACAAAAATAAATATAGAATTTTAGCGTTTGATATCTGGCGCAAAACATGATTTTGTTGGGCAAGTGCAAATTTGAGGAAATAGGGGCTCATTTTTTGTGTTACATATCCCAACTTCTCTCTATACTTACCCCCTCAAAGGCTTATCAGTATAGGCTCCTTATGATTCCCATGTCGGACAGCCCTGTCCTAGCAGTTGTCTGATCAGACTAAAAATATATCAACATGGAACCCTTGCTACTCAGTTATCCAAATTTGTTCATATATCATTTTAGGTGACTTTTAAAATCACTTTATCAATTTGTGCGATGCTGAGCGGAAAAAGCATATCTAAACAAGAGTAATAAAAAACATTTGGTACCTTGTTCTTTTAAGTTGAATAGTTTAATCGAATTTGCATTTATATTTGATATTTTGAATTAGCGTTTTAGCTAATATTTTTAGGAGTAATTATTATCTTTGTTTCTATTTTGTTTTTCTTTCGCTCTTTCTTCTTGAAAGAAATCCAAATTTTACTGAGGTAGTAATAATATTTATAATAGCATTATTATTATCATTATTTAATAATAATGATAATAATAATGTATGAAAGAAAAGACAAAATAGAAATGGCTGCATAGATTGCAGGAAATAATAGTAATAATAAAAATGTCTGAATTGAAATTGACAGAATGAAAGTAATAGTCATTTTATAGCATTTGTACTATTGTTCATTATTAATTAACGACAACAATAATAATGCAATGACATAATATAGTAATATATTTATTAATAAGAAATAAAATAAAAAAATAAAATATTAAAAATTTCTTCACATTTTCTTCCTCTTTTTCTTCTCCACTTGCCTAAGTTAGTGTTGCCGGTAAATGGAGGGAGGCTGAACGTGGTGGCTGGGGCAGAGGAGCGGTGGCCGGAGGCTGGCTGGCAGAGGGAGGAGAGGGGCTGGGTTGGCTGGCTAGGATTTGAGGGAGGAGAGGGGCTGTGGGGAAGAAGAAAGGGAGGGGGCCGGCCAGGTGGGCCGACCAGCCTGCGCCAAAAATGGCGCAGGTGGCTCCTTCTTGGCGCAGAAGGTTCCGTGCCCGCTGCGTCTGTCGAATGGGGGGTGGGGGTCTGCGATCGGGGAGGGGGGAACAAAGAGGAAGAGAAAAAAAACGATTATTTATAATTAAAAATTTCCCATTTTTTCGCCGTTTGACGTCCAAAAATAACGAAACTTGACACAGATGTGTGTTATGATATAACGAACACTCACGCCAAAATTTTTCGATTCGAACAAATATTTTATTTTTAATTAATTTTTGAGTTTGAAAGTTTAAAATTTAACTGAGGTTGAAACCTTTTGAGCAGTCTTTAAATAATATACTTAACATAATGACATGAAAATTGATGAATTCGGAAATGTATTTAATTTTCTCAATTTATTGAATTTAAATATTTCAGAAAATTAAAGCGGGAGTTTTTGTTATCCGTATTCTCCCAAACTAGGGCACTTTGATCTAAAAATTATTTCTATTTAATGAAAATTTTGTTTGCCATAATTTGAAATTCCCCAGGATCCTGATGACTGGGGCGGGTTTTGACATAATTTGCGAAGTAACGACATTGGGTCGTTACAAACGCCCCTATTTAAAAACAATGTCGTTCTCGATATCAAGAATAAAAATAAAGTCTTAAAGGGAGTTTTGGGGGTACCTGAATTCAGAAATAGTTATGGATATTTTCTTCGCATATCATCTTCTCTTTCCCACCAGCTTCCTTCGCAGTATGGTTATGCCATTGAACTTTGATCATCAGAATCATTTTGCTTCTTAATTTTTAGCGGTATTTCTCAATGATTTTAAGAGGTTTTTTGATATAAGTCAAATTAGGTTGAATTTCGACTGTCGAATTTGAGATTTGCTTAGTGGATTCCTGGAGGCATCTGCGGAGTGTTGAAACGTGGAATACACTGTGCACGGCTGTGAATCTTTCAAGAAGTTTAAGTCTATAAGCCGAGCTTCCAAATTTTGCAGTTACTTCGAAGGGTCCAACATATCTGCGACTCAGCTTTCCAGTTACTCCAAAGCGATGAATTCTTTTCATAGGGCTAACCTTTAGATAAGTATGAATTCTTTTGGTCTAATCTTTGGAGTATTGAAATCATTTCTCAATGTGACCAAGCCATTCATATGAAATTCACTAATAGTGATTTGATCTTAATTGCGACCTTTGTTCACGCTAACAATCTTAGGTATGAGAAATGGACCTATGGAATTTTATTAAAAATTGAACTCTACCAACTTACCTTAGATCGTTGGTGGGGATTTCAATATTGTTCTCAACCAAAATGAGTACAAAGGGTATGCTGGTAATCATTCTGGCTCTATTTTCGATTTTAACTCTGCTATTCTTAAATGAGGTCTTGATGATTTCAAATATATTGGTGCTTCTTTCACTTGGTCTTCTAGTAGGAAATTTGCTCTGCTGGATCGTTTTCTGATTAACAATATTTGTTGTAACCAATTCGTTGAACTTAAAAACTTCTCCATAAATTCCACGAGGTATGATCACAAACCCATTATTTTTTCGGCCAATAATAAGTCCTCCTCCTTACCTAAGTTCTTTAGATTTGTGGTCTTTATAGTATGCTTCGTGTTGTAGAGAAACTAAAAATCTTTATAAAGCTCTCAACTTTTGAACAAAAATTATGTGGTCAATATCTTTCATAGCCTTGAAAAACTTGAGAAGATTATCACCAATTTACAACGCATTTATGAAAATCAGGATACTGATCAAAATTGTATTGCCTAGAATAAAGCTAAAGCTGATCTTATTCGCAATTTATAATGGCATTGAGTCTTATTGGAAATTAAAATGCAGTCTCAACTGGAAATTAGAAGGTGAGCGCAACACCGTCTTTTATCATAAGTGGGTGAACAAAAGAAGACTTAAACCAAATCAATGAAATTGTTCCTTCCATTGGCCCGAATCTGAATAACCATCTTGATATCACTCTCTCAGCCACTAATTATTATAAACATATCCTTAGCTCTAACTGCCTCTCTCCTCAAAACCCCCCTCAAGGAATCTCTTCTTATTGGCACCACTCATGAAGACAATATCCTGCTTAATAGATTGCCCAGTAATGAGGAGATTTAGGATGTGGCCAAAAGTCTTAGTTCAAACACATGCTTTGGCCCTAATGGTTTCCCAGAGTTTTTTTGCAAATTTTGGCACTTTATTAAAGAAGATATCTGCATTGGCATCAAAGAATTCTTCTTCAATATCCCATTACCAAAAATTTTCAACCACATGATAATCACTTTAATTCTTAAAAAGGACAATCCAATTGGTGGTTCGACTTTAGGCCTATTAATCTTTGCTCCACTTTTAATAAAATTATTGCTAAAATTATGACCAATAGAGTGCAGTTGATTCTCCCCAAAATTACCGAACCTAACCAATGTGCTTTTGTCTCCGGAAGGAAAATTCAAGACATTATCTTAGTGGCTTAAGAGCTTTTTCACAACCTTTAGATCAAGAGCTGGGGGCACAACTTGATTATTAAACTTGATCTTAAAAAAACTTTCGACTAATTGGACTGGAACTTCTTGTTTAATATTCTCACTGGTTATGATTTCAACGATTCTTTTGTGAGTTAAACATTCTTAAACTTTCTAAAGTTTGGAATATAGATGTAGGCTCACTAGAGATAGATCCTTCTCCATCTGGATGTGGCACAAATCTATTCCCATACTCATTAGTCTCTTCATTTGGAGGGTTCTCAAGAATTTTATTAGCATTGACAATAAAATGCAAGCTCTGGGCTTCAACTTAGCCTCCAAATATTTATTACTGTCAAAATCAAGAATCTGTCTCATATTTTCTTAAAGTAGAGCCTTTCCCAAGCAGTTCAGAAATCCTTGAACCTTCCCCTACTGTCCAAGATAACATCCACTCTTTTTTGGACAGATGGAAGTTGATCTCTTTGAAAAAGCTTCACATTGGTCATCTCCATGATGTTTTTGCTCTCTGGATATATCTAGAATGCTCGGAATAAAGTTAAATATTCTAACACCCCCATGAATACTTAAATGATCATTTACTCTTACGATTATTAAAACACATAATACTATTAAAGCTTTTTCTGATGACTCTTTTGATTGGGGCAATCTAAAAGATAAAATTACTTCTCTTTTTATTAATTAATCCCTCCTTTGAGGTTGACGGCTTCGACTATACTATTTTAATTTACTGGCTTTACATCAGTCTCTGGTTATTTACTATCTGGTTGAAGGCTGTTTGTTTAATATATATTTTAGTCCCCCCTTTCCTGATGGAGACAACCTGATGTCCGGTATAGCCGGTCTCTCCCTCTGCTGCTCATTCTGAAGTATCTTTACTCTTCGTTGCTGCAGCAAAGGCTGGCTCCCCGCTATGGTTAATATTGCTGCAAGTATTATAACTGATATTCTTAATTGTTTTCTTATTGCCTGTAATGAGAATTACCTCTTCCCATTCGGGGCCGAATTGTCTTAAGATCTGAACCCGGAAAAGTATCAGGAACAATTTCTGGTTGATTTTATTAGTTTGTCTCATTTATGAATAAGTTTAGGCCCCAAAATTGAGTTGAGTCACAACTCGCTCCTTTATGCTGCTACTGGTTTGGTGAGTAGACTTACTGTTTTCATTAGCATAATTTGGCTCAAGGTTTCTAGTCCCATTGCTGTCCTGATTCCTCATCTTCGACCGAGAGTTGGCAGTTTCTATGGCAATCCGTTTGTTTATTTTGTTTCGGATAGCGTTATTGCTTTTGCTCAAGAAAACTGGTTGGATATTTATGGAGATAGTTTTGGCAAGCTTGGCCCCTTCTGCTGCGTGGAGATGCCCGTTGGGATTCGTGGCCTGATCTCCTATCCTTTGTTCGCTTGTACTGCCCCGGGTGATCTGCCTTTGGTGACCTCTCCCATTCCGAGGTCTTACAGTTTTATAGTCTGATTCTAGTATTCCTTATTTCTGCCTTATTAGTTACGGTTTTGCTTGTTGCTTTGCTTTCTTGGGACCTTTTAGGATATATTATGGTCCTCTTTTAGGCTGCTTTAGGATTTTAGTTTAATTTAGGATGGTGTAACTTTATAGCCCTTTGTTGTATCTTTTTGCTTATTTAATAAAACTATGTCAAAATGGCCTTAAATTAATATATATATATATATATATATATATATATATATTCAATTCAAAGTTGTATTAAGACAAAATCATCTATGTATTTAATGCTAAGTTGATATTATTTATATTTATAAATGAATTTTATTTCTTAATAAAATCCAATATCATTTAAGTCAAGAAATTGACATACAATTTTATATATATTGAGTCTAGTTCGAGTTGAGTCGAGCCCAACTTGAACTTGATTCGAAATACTTAGAGTTGAGTTCAGTTCGACTCAAAATTCGAACGAATTTTGAATTTCCTTAAATACATTGCATTATATATAAGAATAATATTATTTTAATGCATGAGAGAGAGAGAGCATTACCTTCCATAGATGAGCTGCAACAACCTCAAACGAAGAGCAAAAACTGCTGTCATACTTGCTTCTATTGCCAGCAATTATCACCCCCCTCTTTAATTTCTTCAGCATTACAGTCCTCAGACTAAAAGTTATAAGACAAATTCTTCTTCCTGCTTAACACTCTAAGAGGAACTTGAAGCAGCCTGGATAATGAGTTGGTGCAAGTGATTAAAAGCTATGACCTGTCTTCATCATAATTTCATGAGCTTGCGGCTTCATCATCCTCTCAGTTGCTCCAATTTCACTTCAGCTCTCATAGCTGTGTTATGAGCCCAAGACTTGATGAAATTGAAGTTTGCCACCCTATCAAATAAAGAATGGCTTGTTCCCACACTGAATACCCCCACAACCAAATCTAGTCACCTGCCTGAACAAAGTACTATATTTTAAGAAATTGTACGTATGTATTAGTCCTGTATTACAATAGTTTATATATATATATATATATATATATATATATATATATATATATATATATATAAAACCGATTAATTTTCTGGATTAAATCTTATATTTCATTAATTATTCTTAAAAGAAATTCGTATTATCATTCATTAACTTGCTAATAACATGCATTAATCTCCATTAAATGGAATCAAGTCCTCTTAAAGAATTTATTGAAGCATTCCTCTACAATAAATTTCTATAGTTCATTGGGATCATAGCATTTCATTTCAATGATGAGGAACTCTCATAAAGTGGGAGAGAGAGGCAGATATATTTGTAAATCTTGCTTTCTTTTATCTACTTTTATGAAACTTATCACATACAACAAAATCAAACAATCACAACACTGTTCATAAATTTACTTAGTTCGGTAAACTTAACTCAACTTAATTTAACCTGTTTAAAAGCATTTTTAATGCCCAACAAGTAACAACCAAAATCGACACTATCAGCCCCAAAACATCGAATAGAAACCTTGTTCGTTGACCATAGCACAACCAAATATAGTCCAATAGTCAGATTTTACAATACTAATTTGACCCGTTTGATGAAAGGGTTGACCTGAACCCTAATTTTTTTCGGCTTGGGTAAAATGGCTTCACTATCCTTTTTTAATAATTACCTAAATTCTTATCTAATTTGTTTAGTTTAATCGTTTGAACATCTAGCATACGCATGTGTATTTTTTGTAATATATATTTATAATAATAATAATAATAAAAATGATAGCTCTGTGCGAAAATATTAATTTTTATAACGCAACAGTGCAATAATTGTTAAAATCATTGGTTTAACTTTATTATAACAGTTTAATTGAAGATTTTTTAATCATTAAATAATTGTTAATATTTCTGAATATACGTACTATATATATATATGATATTTCTACATGTAACTCAATCTCACTGAATCATTATTATAGATAGAGGTGGGGCAAAGCCTATTAGAGCAGTCTTTTTGTCTCAAGTCGGCATAACTTCACTCATTTAGCCTAAAGTTTGAAGAATATATTAGCTAGTTTATAAAGCATTAATCATTGACTTTAAGAAAATTATAAGATGATAAGGCTGTTTTGCATGTGCCTGCTGAAATATAATAAATAAGCAAAAAATAGTAGAGAAAGTAGGGTGGGTGAGAAAATATGCCCAACAGATCTTTGCAGCTTTATTTTGCACTTCATCCAATAGATTAATTGGCTTTTTATAACCAAAATATATGATAAAGTTTTTCTCATAGAATCGTGCTGTGTTTATGATATATTGTTAGTACTCTGCATTAATATCTTTGGGCTATGATGAGTTGCTATTAGTGAACCGCCATTAATTCTATATATTGGCTCTTTGGAAAAGACAATGAATGATAGAACAATTATGAATATTGTGTTCTTGTGGATAATCACTTCACGTGTATAGCGGCTAGGCCGCCGGTATGCATATAATTCCGTAATCTATTTAAGCTTGTTTATTGTGCTCTCTTGTGTAATTTTCTCTGCATATCTACCTATCTCTCCACCATTCCTTCAATTTTTTTCTTTAAATCTTGAATGTTTATTCTTTGTTTATGTTATGATTCCCTTCATTCGTGTTATTACACGCATTGTTATTCTTGCTATAATCTACTTCCCCTCCCAAAATCACCCTAAGAAAAGAATTTTTGAAATCTTACCACAACTGAGCTTCTTTAACAACTCATTCTCAATGGCTTTGAGAAACTGCATGTTAACTAATCTCTATTGTTAATGAAATGCAACTAGACCTCCCTACTATTCACCTTCTCTTAAACAAAGTGAAATAATTCATCAATATGTTTGATGATCTCCAAATGAGCTAGATTCTTTATAGGCTCTATTACCAATTTTGTTAAGATCTATGACCCTTGTTGAGATCTCTTGAGCAGATATTGGGGTTCCAAAGTTTAGAACGTTGAGCAAATCAAAATAAAGTAATAAAATCACACAAATCACACATACAAGCAATCACAACACAACAAAGTGATTTATGTGGTTCGGTGCTAACACCTACGTCTATAGTGAGGAGAGCAAAAAATTTCACTATATAAAGAGAAAATTACAATGAGGTTTAGGGTTAGCAAACCCTTACACAAACTTTAGGAGCTTATTCTTCTCTTGCAATGGAGCAGCCACACCTTCAAAACCAATGGAGGCTGATAATATTTCAGAATTTTGCCTCACTTAACCCTAAAAATGGGGTTAAGAATTTATATAGGAGGCTCAGACATGTATTTTTTGGGTCGCGGGCGCTGTAGCGCTCGTCTCTCGGGCGTTCGATCGTTGCGGTGTGCTATGGTGCACCTCCAAACATTTCTTTAATCAACAATCTTCAACTTAGATCTCATGTGCTCCACATGAGAGCTGAATCCCCTATGCTCTCAATCAATTTGACTGCACTAGCGTGGTTGCGTACATACCCCCCTCCCAAAGGAATCAAGCCGATTGTAGTTCTAACAAATGAGAAGCCTATAAAAGTTTCTCCAAATTCTCCAAGGTTTTGCAAAGGGTGAATTTTTGAACAGTGAGCACTTTTGTCAACATATCCACAAGATTATCTTTAGTGTTGATCTTCTTTAGTCAGATCTCACATTCTTTAATGATATCTCAAACAAAATGGTGTCGAACATCAATGTGCTTTGTGCGAGCATGATAGACCGGGTTAATAGCTAATACTATAGCGCTCTGTCTATCACAATGAACTATTACCTCCTTTTGCTTTGCACCCAAATCTTCCAGCAAGCCTCTCATCCAAATAGCTTTCTTGAATGCTTCAATAACTACTATGTATTTTGCTTCTATCGTAGACAAGGAAACTGTAGACTGTAGAGATGATCTCCACCATACTGGACCTCATGCTAGAGTGAATACATAACCAATCATTAATCATCTTCGATCTAAATTCCAACATAGTTGGAATCCACGTATCTAACACATAAGTCAGCTATTGAAGACTGCTTCTGAAATAATAAGCCAACACCAATTGTACCTTTCAAGTATTAAAAAATTCCCATCAATGCTTGCAAGTGATCCTTCTCTGGATTGTGCATATATCAGCTCACAACTCTAACTGCATGAGCTAAATATAATATAATGAAAATCATATTATACATCAAGCTTCTAATTACAGTAGCATATGACACTGGGTGTATTTCTTTTTTTTTAAAATCTATATTTGGACATTGCTCTACAGATAAGTGAAAGTGAGGTGCTAGAGGTATACTCACAGAATTTCTAGAGTCATTAATCCCAAACCTTCTCAGCACTTTCCTAATAACCCTTTTATGTACGCCAAATCTTTAATGTTTTTCCATCCCTACAGATTTTCATTCCCAATATTTTCCTTGCCTCTCCCAAGCTCTTCATTTCAAAATTCTTTGACAACTGATCCTTCATATGATCCATTTCAGATTGATCTGAAGTAGACACCAACATGTCATCAACATATAAGAGTAAGTAAATGAAGTTACCTTGAGGCAATTTTTTGAAGTACACATTGATCAAACTGGCTTCTTTGGTACTCCTCATTTGATTAATTTTTTTATACCATTATCTTGGTGATTGTTTAAGCCCATAAAGAGACTTATCCAGTTTGCACACCAAGTTTCTTTTTCCTAGCTCAATGTCCCATGTGGGTTGTGCCATGAAGATCTCATTTAGTTCTCTTTGCAAGAATGTTGTTTTAACATAAAGCTGTTCAACCATCAAATCAAACAGTGCTACCAAAGCTAAGAGCACGTAGATCAATTAATGTTTAACAACTAGGGAGAACACTCCATCATAGTTGATCCATTCCTTCTGAGCAAAGCCCTTAGATACCAATCTTGCTTTGTAGAGTGTAAGAGCCTCTGCCATATTTGATTTGGTAAACTCTTTATCCCTTCTCTTGAACTCGTGGTTCACCAGGGCTGCAGTCATCTCCTCATACTTTAGAGCATCCTTCCCATATGTCAATGACATGGTGAAGTGCTCAAACTCATCTAGTAACGAGTTCAATAATAATAGGGCCTTATCTTTATCCTCCACAATCTCATCCAGATTCAATAAAGCTGCCAATAACTTTGTGAACTTATTTAGGTGCTCATCTATGGAGATTCCCCTTCTCATCTAAAACTGATAGAGCTGCCTCTTCATGTGGAGTCTATTCTCCAAATTTTTCGTTAGGTACTTGCTCTCTAAGAATTTCCAATGTTTCCATGCCAACGTCTCACTCACCATTGCATGTTTTATCTCTTGAGTAAAGCAATTTTGGATCAAGCTGCATGCATTATGGTTCATCTTGATCCAATCCTTTTATGAAATTTCTTCCAGTTTCACTTCACCATCAAGAACATCCTTCAGATTTAGTGCACATAGTGTGTCTATCACCTCGCATCGCCATGCATAAGGAGGAACATTATTTCAGTCAGTTAGCTGGCCAGGGAGGGCTATAGTACAAGATTTGTAGGGGACTCGTAGAAGGTCACCAAGGGTGCACTCATTGTTGCACGGGGCTATATGGAAGGTATATTATACTTGATTAATAAAGTGTTTGATTATATTACAGCTGCAAAACAGATAAATGTTGCTCTATGGAACCGGAGGCTTGACCATATGAGCGAAAGGGGATTGAAATCCTTATAGTCAAAGGGAAAACTCTAGGAACTGAAGTCAATTGACTTGGATTTTTGTGAGGACCGTGTACTAGGAAAATATAAAAAACTTATATTTTCTAGAGATAGAAGAGAGTTGAAAGGTCAGAAGCTTGAGTTGGTGTATACAGATGTATAGAGACCAGCTCCTACTTCTTCTATTGGTGGAACCACATACTTCATTACATTTATTGACAACCATACAAGAAAGGTATGAGTATATTTCTTAAAGCACAAATATGATGTATTTAACATGTTCAGAAAATGGCTTGTTTTGGTTGAAAATGAGACATGACTGAAGCTTAAATGCTTAAGGTTCGATAACAGAGGCAAGTATTGTGATAATGAGTTTAATGAGTTCTGTTCCTTAAAGAGAATCAAGAGGAAATTTACAATCTCAGGAACACCACAATAAAATGGTGTTCCAAATGATAAACATGATGATCACAGAATGAGCCAGGAGCATTAGGCTACATACAAGTCTCCCAATGCAGTTCTGGACCAAGGCTATTAACATAGAAGTGTACTTGATCAATATAGAACCCTCGATACCCCTAAATGAAGAGACTCACAAGGAGGCCTGTAGTGGAAATAAGGTAAAACTAAACCACCTCAAGATATTTGGTTGTTCTTCATATATGCATATTGATGTAGGATTCAGGAGCAAGTTTGATGCAAAGGCCATCAAGTGTACATTTGTTGGATATGACACATGCGAATTTGGCTATAGGTTCTGGGACACTCAGAACCAGAAGATCATCAGGAGTAAGAATGTCACTTTTAATGAAAGTGAAATGTACAAGAATTATTTTGGAGTCAAGACTAATTCCAAGGTTGCTTCAGATAGTGAGTTGCAACACATAGAAGTTAATGACAATATTGAGCCAGAGGAGCATGTTTAGGAAGATGCTTAGGAGGGTGGTGTACCGATTGAATCACAAACACTTATGTAGTGGAGATCCACATGAGTCACTACATTATTACAGAGGTACTCTCCTTCACTATTTTTATTGTTACAGATAGATGGTGGTGAACCAAAAAGCTTTGAAGAAGCTCTTCAAGTGGATGATTCTAGCAAGTGGGATTCTATCATGAATGATGAGATGGCATCACTCATATAAAATGGGACATGGGAGTTGGCAGCACTCTTAGCTGGAAAGAAGGTCCTTCAAAATAAGTGGGTTTACCTATTGAAGGAAGAACTAGACGAGAGCAAATGCTATAAGGAGAGGCTTGTAGTAAAAGGATTCCAGCAGCGACTCTGAGTGGACTACTGTGAGATGTTCACCCCAGTTGTGAAGAGAATACCATTAGGGTAGTGCTGAATATCATTGTAGTTAAAGATTTGCACTTGAAGTAAATAGATGTACATACTACATTTCTTCATAGAGAGCTGGAGAAGGAATTATACATATAACAACCACATGGGTACAATGATCAAGAAAAAGGTAGATGAGAGCTTATGTGTAAGCTCAAGAAGAGTATTTATGGCTTAAAATAGATGCCTAGGCAATGGTACATGAGATTCGATAGGTTTATGTCAGAAACTAGATACAAAAAGTGTCAGATGGATCACTACTGCTACATGATGCAGTGTAAGTCCTCATATATCATCCTTTTGATGTATATGAATGATATGTTAATTATAGGATCAAACATGGAGGAGATTAAGCTACTGAATAAGCAAATGTCAAAAGAATTTGACATGAAGAACTTGGGGCCGACCAAACTGATTCTAAGAATGAGAATCAATAGGGATAGAAGTGCATGAATTCTGAAATCGTTTCAGAAGGAATTTGTTGAAAAGATGCTGAATAGGTTTAACATGAGCGAGATAAAACTAGTGGGAACTCCCCTAGCAAGTTATTTCTGTCTATTAAAAGATAAAATACCGAAGAATGAAGAGGAGAAGGAACACATTAAGAAGGTTCCTTATGCTTCAGTGGTTAGGAGCTTGGTGTACGTAGTGATCTACATGAGACTGGATATTGCACATCCAATGGGAGTGGTCTGCAGATTCATGGGCAACCCAGGAAAGCACCATTAGGAAATTGTTAAGTGGATCATGAGATATTTGAAGGGTACATTAGACAAAGCATTATGCTTTGGTAAGTCTAATATTATACTATATGGCTTTGTAGATTCAAACCTTGCAGGAGATGTTTATAGTTGGAGGAGCACTACCGCATATGTGTTCACACTAGAAAATGCAGCGGTGAGTTGGATATCCAGGCTACAGAACAGTGTTGCCTTATCAACCATGGAGGTTGAGTATGTTTCCATAATAGAAACGAGCAAGGAAATGATTTAGTTTAAGAATTTTATGGCAGAGTTGGGCAAGGAGAAGAAGGATGTGAAGCTTTACAATGATAGTATAACAACCAAAAGGTTATTAATCAATATTTATCAGTCAAATCATCTCATAATCATCTTCATTAGTATCCGTAAGGTGTTTAGGCAAAACTTTTAAAATTTGGAGCGATTTGGAGCTCAATCAAATATTATGATCATTTTAATATATTTAATTGATTTGAAAATTGAGATAATTAATTTGATTTTGGATCAAAAATTTGACTTCGCCATTGTAGCGGACGCCCCTTAATCAAATAAATGTTAAGAGGTGGTCGTCACTAGTACCACGGACATTACATTAATAACATATCCGTGATACTAATCAAGAGTTGACAAAGACTTAATAGAAACATACATATAGTATAGCAGTGCAAAATAGGTAGAAAGGAAGCATCTAGACACAGTCCACATTAATTCATTCACATACAATACATTTAAATGCAGAACAGTAAGAATAAGAAAACATAGCTATTACATTTTTAACAAAGGCAGGTCAAGAAGGTGGAAGCATATCTCCTTTAATGAGCCGCACTTTACCTTAACCTGCTAGCAGCTAAATCCTCAAGCGCTGGATCTGACCTATTATCCTGATCTACCATATGTACATATATGACAGGGCACAGAAAAAAAAAAAAGAAAATCTGGTTAGACTTTAATAAGTCTAAGTACAATTTAAGCTGAATATTTTACATGTGTTATTAATGTCACCATTTTAACTTAAACACAACAAAAAATAACTAAGCAGTAGGAGCAGTAAGCGTAATAAGAAACATGGATAGTTATAAATATAATATCTATAACTAAATAAAAAATGAGGTAAAAGCATACCCCAACAACTAAGCAAGGAATGGGTATATACATATAAATAGTACAGTAAGTAAGAGTACTGAAAATAAAATATAATCCTACACATGCTGGTGATCAAATGAAATATGTAAATCACAATAATGAATCTCAACAGTGATACATATAAATAGCAACAAAATCTAACATCCTACTATATATATAGACTGTATAAGTAAATAGCTGGCTGAATAAATAATGCCAAAATATAGCCAAATACTACCACTACACATCAAACTCTGTATATTGACTGCCATATCAGAAACTTGGCCAAATTGGCCCACATATATATATATATATATATATACATCTCAATCTGCAAACATACTGAATATACTGCATGACTGAAGAGGCAGACAATACTTATGCAACATTTTTTTTTAGTTATTTTACTTTTATTTCTATGGACAACTATTAGAAACAACTGAGGAGTCAAGCACGTCTGCAAGACTATACGGGTCCCAAGCCTAACACACTCTCCCCAATGAGAATATTAGGCATCCTGATCTCACCTTACCCCTGTCCATCGGGGCAAATGTGCACCATAATCACCATAAACCGGACCCAAAGGCAACTGTTATCCTATTATTCTAAATTTTCATTTTCATGCACAAAGTTCTCTTATATGAAATATATAAAGAAGTAAGCTCAAATACACAAGAAATGCGTAGCACAAAATATCAAAATAAGCAAGGAACTCTACTAATATGGTGATATCATTTGTTTCTAATTTATCCATTCTAACTATTCTAAGTTATACAACTTAGAAGCACGACCTTATGAGTTGAAAACAATCAGAACTGATCATGTTCCAATTTATTTCAATCAAAATTAACTATAAGTTAAATAATAAATCATCACGTCCTAATTGATGAATTGAAATGTTCTAAGCTAAGATCCAATCAAGATCTACTAAGCTATGGATTATGAATTAAACACCACAAATTTGGGTTCAATCACATAATCCAAAGGTAAGCAAGGTCTATAGTTCAATCTAAAAGTGAACTGATGATTAAGGCATATTCTATTAAGTAAAAATCAAGCTTAACAGAATGGGTCTCTATTCTTAATCTAAAATTGAAAGATAAAATAATCAAAATAAAACTATGAAAATCTAGAAACTAATAAAACTAAAGTTCCATTCATTGAATAAATCACTTATTCAATGAATGAATCTAACCTAGTGTCTATCCCTAATCTTAAGAAAAAGATCCTATGGTGAAGTGAGGATCATAGGGAAGTGCTTTAGTTTTAACTCTAGGTCCTCATTCATGTCCGTATAATTTACAATTTCTAACTAAGATGATGATTACTACTTAGTAAGAGTTCTTATTCCCTAATGTCATAGTTTCCAAATAACAAACAATCTTAATGATGCTAAGATCTATGCAAGTAGTGTATGCACTGTACATAGAGCTCAAGAAAATAACATAATTAAAAGAATACAGAACTTCAATAAAGTTCTAAGTACGAAATGTACCTTTAAAATGATCCAAACCTAAGCTTGACGATTTATTGGAATGAGACGACAATCGCAACACCTGAAATAATTGGGCAAGGAACATCTATATCAGACTCTTTGTACTTTTGAGTACTCCTAAATAAACATGGATTTCATTTAATTCTTCCTCCAGTACATATGATAGAAGATTAAGCTATAATATCCTAGAGATAGAATCTACAAGATATAATGTAATAAATAATAATGATTAATTTCTTGAGGAAGGTGGAATTACAAGGATATGATTCCTAATAGTGAACTCAAGAGAATCATTGAATCACAACAAGGAGTATTACTTCCTGAATAATAATACATTAATATTAGATCTCAATCAAAGTAACATGAGAGTTGATCCCTTTTAATGAGCAAATAACATAACCTAAGTGAAATGAAAATCTCAGAAAAATGTCTTTGTTCAAAATAATTTTGTTTTAATATAATTGAGTATAGAAATTTGAAAAGCGAAGTTAGATGTTAAACAGTTGATAAGGTAGATGAAAATAATTCAACTATATGTAGATCAAAATATGTCTAAATAATTGTAGCTATAGCATGAGATAAAAAGGCACACAATACTTGTATTCTCATTGATGAACTAGTTGGTGAATTATAATAGGTTTCATGGATCTTGATTGGAAGGATGATAAGTTTAACCAAATGAAATTCTATTAGTAAAATGTTAAGATTGTGAGTGTATAAGTAATCTTACTTGGGACAGATTTAAGCAATTGATCGCATAAGAGTCCTATCTTACATGCTATGAAAAAGAATGCTAAATGTGTATTGATTAGATATCATCTCCTAGATAATGGTGAGAGAACAATCAATTCAAATTACACTAAAGGATTTAAACAATTATCTTTTGTCAAGAAGTTTTCTTTATTAAATAGGTGTCAATCAAAAATATGATATAAGCCTAGTAATTTTGATACTCAATATACTAGATTATACTTATGGACATAGGTAGCTTATGGTAAGAAAAAAAAAAAAGATTATCTAAGAGAACTAGCATTTCAATTTAACATAATTGCTCGGCCAGCTCTTTATAACTTAATTGGAAAAGATTTCACTCTAAAATATTTATGGATCTATCTACTTTACATGCAAGATTAAGATTATGCTAACATATACATATGCATATAAATGTGATGAACCCTAATACAATTATCTCATTTAACTTAACTTAACATAAAAAAAACAATACAATTAAATTCATTAAAGAGTGTGAGGAGTTACCCATCCAACAATTGAACTATTGTTGGCAAAAGAATGAAGATAGTCACTGTTTTTCCGGCCATCAATGGAGGAAGAGCTGCTGCCATTTTCAGCCAAGAAGGAGGAGGAAGGGCTGCTCCCAATTTCGGCTATGAAGGAGGAGAGGTCGGCCATGGAGAAGAAGAGGGGGGCTTGGTCGGCCAAGGAGAAGGAGATGGAGCTTGGTCAAGGAGGAAAGGAGGGCTGCTAGGTTTGGAGAGAGTGGAGAAGAAGAATTTCAGCCTTGGAAAAGGAGATGGGGTCGGCCAAGGAGAAGGAGAGGAGGTGCTTGGTGGCTCGGCTATGGAGGAAGAAGAGGGGAGGGCTTGGTGGCTTGGCCATGGAGGAAGAAGGAGGAGAAGCAATTTTGGCCAAGGAGGAGAGGAGGGGTTGTTTGGGCGGCCAAGTAGAAGAATTTTCGGGTTGGGGGCTGCTAGGTTAGGGTTAGGCTACTTAAGAGGGAAAAATGGAACTCTAATCGCAGCCATTAGATCAAAATCCAACGGCTGAAGCTTCATAAGCCTTGATCTAAGTCAATTGAACTCCAAAAATCATAAACTTGGTATCGAAACGACCGTCTCTATGAGACAAATGTAAGCATCCAAAAATTATTGAATTTGGACGAGTATTTTATTTTATATTAATTTTTAAGTGAAAAACTTCAAAAATTCACTACGATTAATTCGGAGTCCGAAAAATTACGAAACTTAAAACATAGATTCCTCTCATAATGCTTAACTCAAATATACAAAAATTTCTAAAATCCAACTTTTATTTTATCTTTTATCGACTCCGAAAGTTTAAACTTTTTGAATTTATTTAGGACGATTCGGGACCCCGATTGCGCTCAAAATTTGGCAAGAGGATCCCCTCAATGTGCTTTATTTGAAAATATTTTTATTTAATTTTTATTTGACTAAAATCAAGATCTTATATTTTTTCTTAATCTGATTAGATTTAGGCCTAATCGGCTCAGTAATAACGTCGGGTTGTTACAAACTCCCCCACTTAAGAATGATGTCGTCATCGACATCACTGTTTTAAATCTAACATGTAAGAGTCACACTCAAAAATAGCAACTAGCACAAGAAGAATCCTAACATCCTTACTATGTATAATTGAGATTGATAAAGATTAATAGAATATACAAAATCGATCTCAATAACTATTTTAAAAATATCATAGCCCCAAATTTTATCACGAAATTCAAATACATTGATTCCCAAACCTTACACTAACACAAAACTCAATCATAATTTTATCTCCTCAAAATATCTTAATTCCCAACACTTATTATAAGGAAGAGCTAAGTCTTTCAACATAAGCTTAAGGAAGGTTTTCCGTCACATGCAAATTTTAAATTCACCTAACATACGATCGATAAATCCTTTTCTTCAACATTGATATTTTTACACTCTTTGATAGACCCATCAATATAATTTATAACAAATCATTCAGCTTTTGAAGATCAAGATATAGAATTCAATTATTTGATTGCATTTTGCATTTGTCTACTAAGGCTTTGATTTACTATAATCAATTTAAGGCAAACTTATAAAATGATAGAGCATGTCCTCTTTATCTTGCCATTGAAAAATCAAAGAAAACAGCTTTAAGATTCAACATCCGCAATCTTAACAAGAACCTTTATTAATTCGGCTAATTAATAGAGCATCTAACGAATAGGATAAGCTCGCTAAAATTCCCTAATAAGAGGGCGTGCTGCTCTCAATCCACCAAACTTAAAGTTTTAGATTATACAACTAATTAACATCAAGAAGATTTTTACTAACCTCAAGACATGCAACTTCTTATCATTCTTAAGCTTATCGCACTTTGAGATGCGACTTGGAAGTGCTACAGATTTCAGCCATACATGTCTAAGCCTCCCACATTCATATGTAAGGATTTTCCTCTAATGGACATTCAACTAAACTCAATTAGATCATTGAAATGAATATTTCAAAATGAATACTAAAATTTTCTGAAAAAATTTCTAAGTCTTAAAATTCATAGAAATTTCGGCAGAGTCTCCTTTGTTTTTGTTCAAATACATAATTTTTCACAATCAACATAAGTCAATTTTATTGACTATCTCCAGTTTTAAAATAGAGTTCAATCCTTTTTATAGGATTACTCATTTCTAGTTCTATAATAAAGTTCAATCCTTTTTATAGGATTGCTCATTTCCAGTTCTACAATAATTTCAAACATATAAAACTAAACTAAGCAGTTTATTCATCCTATATAAAATATCAAATAAAAAGGAAATGCAAAAATAAATTTAGCATTTATAATAGCAACATTATGTGACTTTTTGCACATAATATTTAGCTTAGCATTCCTGCGTTGATTTTACAACTCATCATGCAAAGAAAATAGAATTTTAGCATTTTAAGGCCTCCACCCTCTCCATTTACTGGCAACTGAAGGAGATTCTTCCCCAGGCCTTTGAAGGACTAGATCTAGATCTCCATTTCTAAGCTAAGGTACCTACTTTGTACCTCCATTTCTCCCACTAGTTTGATTCAATGGTTGCTTCATTTCATTGCATATGCTTATTTTTTATCCTCATGAACCTTCATATGAGCAATCGAGCTCAATAGAGCTCGATCAGAATCCAATTTCAATGGAAGATGAATAATGTTGCACAATAGGAAATTTGCATAGGCAGCTGGGGCTTCATTATATGTAGTGTTAGAGTGGTCCTTTCATCTTGATTTTGGAACCAATGGAAAAGCCTTGGAAAAACCTTTCCATCGGTATATGACGCCGCACTTGAGGTACCCAAAATCAGGAGTATTTGGGTGCCATAGGGGATACTTTCCATCTTTCATCCGTGCAGAATGTCCGTCGGGCGCTACAGCGTGCCGTAGCGCCTAGTTCTCGTCCAGGGAGGGCTACAGCGCGCTGCAGCGCCTGAGTCTCTGAATGACTGGTGCTACAACATGCCATAGCGCTTGGCTCTTGGCCAGGGGGCGCTACAGCGCGCCGCAGCTCCCGCATCTCGGGATGTCTAGCATTGTAGCGTGCCGGAGCATGCCATTGCGTATAGCTCTCAGTCAGGGAGCTCTACAACGTGTCGTAGCGCGCTGCCCAATTTTGCACAAACTTCACATTTTTGTATTTTGTCGACTCCATAACCTTAGGGGAATGTGTGTGTTTATGAGAGACTCCACTTTCTTATAGTTGGGCAGACATGCTTGATTTCTCATTTGTTCTGTAACTTTGCTCGCAGAACAAAATACATATTTAAATCAAGATAAATAAATAACATTCTCAGCTACAGTCCTTTATGATTGTAATTATAATTTATTCAGTCATTGAGATTGAGATCTCCTTACTTACATATATATATATATATATATATATATATATATATATATTTACTTGTATTTACAGTAACCATAATAACACAAAAATACACTAAAACAATGACTGATTTTGGCAAAATCATGCATTTTTCAATTATAAAAGTGGCTAAGTAAGAAATCCATTATTTATGATGTTTAGACTTTTTGAACATATACTTGTATGACAAACTTGCACTTGTAGGCCTTCTCTTTTGATTATATGTATTAAATCAATGTGTTATTATTTCCTAGATGTTAATTTAATAGATTCTTTATGTGGCATGAAATGTGGAACCTTAGATTTGAAATATTATGATAAATTATTTGGATGCTTAGAAATTAATTGGGCTGGATGAGGGGATAGGCTGTACAGATTGGGCTGACTGACAGCCCATGGGAGTTATATGGAGAGATTTATCCCTTTTAGGAAGTGGACAAATCCGAAGAAAAGACATGCCATCATTTTCAAAAAGGTTAATAAGCTACCGACGGGTAGTGAGAAAGCATCATTAAGGTTATGCATGTGGGTTTACCCATTTGGGCTCATGGGTTTTCAAACTTGACTTTATATAACATAATACTTTTGATGAGATATATTTCATGCTAAATTTATGTCTAACATTCATGGCAAAATTAGTTTCAATTAACAAATATTTATAGTTCCTTACTTGTGAGGCAAAGATATTCATGCAATTTTTACATTGATTTATATCTGATATATGATGCTAGAAAGTAAAACTTATAAGAATAGTCTATGTACTCCTTCATGGCTGGCAACTGCTGTTAAATTTTTAGGTTTTGATAATTGATCATAAGAAAAGGAGCTGGAATAAAGAAAAAGGGCTTGAGTCTTAAAGTGAGCTGGAGAGAAAAATCTATTTTGGCTTTTGTTATATTAATAATAATTCATGTAATGTTTATGTAAATGACTCTGTATGAATAATTATGAATTTAATATCATTTTAATTTTGTTACTAATGTCTTGAATATAAATTGTTCCTTGTAAATTCTTGAATTCCCTGTCCGGCACACATTTGGAGGCCGTAGTACATGTCCATATAACTAATTTGATTAAGTAGAATATGGAATTAATTATTTTGTCCTGAATAAATTTATAAAAGGGTTTCATCCACTTATCTTTGTGCGCATTGATAAGTGCAGTGCAGTTTATGACAAACATCCTAATTCCAAGGTATGTGCTAACTAAAGAATTGAACATCTTAGTTTGAGATAATAAACTATAAAATAGTTTCGTCTCTTATTTTTATGCGCATTGATAAGTGTAGTTAGACAAACTAAATATTTCAAGTTATCTTTCTTAGGACATACACTAAGTCATGTATTAAGTGGGGTGTTAAGCAATTTAGTTTGAGAGAATATACTATAAAAGGGCTTCGTCCCCTTATCTTTGTGCGTATTGTTAAGTACAGTTAAACAAATTAAGTATTTCAAGCTACATTTCTTAAGAATATACTAATTATGTATATGCACTCCCATTATGAGATAACTTAGAAAGTTATAAGATTTTAGTTATATTGAGCAAATTTTGTTTATGATAATATATGATTATGTTTTGATTTATAGCAGTTACAAGCAGATGTGCTTGTTAGGATAAATCAGAGTATTTAGCTAGATAAGTAATATGAATATTTTTTTATTATTTGTTTTCTTGGTTTTGATAGTTTAAGAATTATATTGATTTGAAAGCATTTGACATAAACTGCATAAGTATAAACATCAAGAGGCATTTGTGAACTATGGGATGCAACATGCATCCAAGTTGAGTAGGACCTATGGGATGCAGTAGACATCATGGATATTAAGATTTCTTTGGGGTGCATGTGGCAGTAAATGCATAATTACAGCATAAATTATTAGCATACTCATATAAATATATAATGGCATACAACACAGTTTTATTTCAGTATCTTACTCAGGTTTAGTCTTTTACAGATTATTTGTTTCAGCACTTCATTATTTTATTACTATTTTTACTATACTTTCAGTTATATACAGTTTTTAGCTTTCAGTTATTCCATTATTTTTCTGCAGTAATTGTTTGTTTTATTTAATGTTAATCTCTTAAAAACTATAATAAAGCATGTTGTAATTTTTATTGTGTTAGACTTATCATCTAACACAATGTACTTTTCTTTTATTTTGTCTGAGAAATCGCATTTTGGATCTGAAAATTTGTCAAACCCAGAGCAGTTTGAGGAGCCAGCGTTGGAGTCTATCTAAGAGATTTAGGAGGACATGGAGGAGCAGTAGTCGACACAGCTTTTACTTATTTGCTTAGTTACTTATTAGCTGTGAGATGAGAGATTTTCATTTACTGCTCTTTTGATTAAGCTGGATGTATTTTCTTTTTCTTTTCTGAGATGAATGCCCCCCTTTTATTCAGTTATATGATGAATGTATGGGATGAATGCTCATGGCTTTCATACTCTGAATATTTCTTCTACTTATACTTAGTATTATGATGTGATCAATACGAAACTCATATGAAGTACTCATATACATTGGATATATATTATTACCATCTTTACTAAATCCAATGTGTATAAGTGTCTTAGCTAATACTTAAGATAAGGATGTCACTTGTCTTAAGGATCAACATTCAGAAGCAGCAAGTTTGTTTTGGGGAAGATTAGCCTTCCCAAGTAACGCACCATTTCACCGCCGGCTCTTCCTGTTGTGCATGACAATGGGATGAGGAGCTACAAATAGGGATTCCCCATGCGAAGAATGCTGCATTTCATGCTAGGATAAAGCATATACAACTCGATACTATTTCATTTGGACACTATTGGAGGACGGCCTACAGGAGCTAGAGAAGATTCACACTTCAAGGAATTCAACGAATATGTTCATAAAGACCATGACATTGATGAAATTGAAGTTTTGTGCAGCTTCAGTTGGCCTTGAAATGTGATAGAGGGCAATTTGAGCCACACCATATCCTCTTAGAAATGACATAGCTTTAATGAAGAAATCCAAGTATAAAGATGATTTGATCACAATTAGTCTCCAAATGGGAGATTTTTATATTGTGGATACTGATTGGATCACCAATGGTGACCTCAACAACATCCCAGTGGGATTTGGGATGTGGCATTGCCTTGGGGACAACCAGTCGGGCGCCCAGATGTGCTCCAGCGCAAGGCAACAAAGAAACGGGAACCCAGGCGCACCCAAGCGCAAGGCAATAAAAAAGCAATCTCCTAAGTGCGTACTAGCGTAATGAGACAGAGAAGGGGCTCCTAGGCGTGCTTCAGTGCTTGGCGGACAAAAGACCAGGATCCCAAGAGCACCCCAGTGCCTGCAGAAATGCTAAACTTGTTTAGGGTTGTTTGATGGTCAATTTTGGGAAATATAAATGGGAATGTTAAGTTTTAAGGTGTGTATGAATCTCATTTGAGCTCTTGAGTGTGAGACTGTGTGTGACAGCTTATAGTGAGATAACTTGAAGGGATCGAAGAGAAGAATGTTGGAAACTTTTCAAGGACTTATCTTCTTCATTTATTGATCAAGCTAAGGTCCTCTGCAACATTGTACCTTAATATTTCATATACTGAATTTCTTGTAGTGGTGTGGCTTTGTGGTTCTTCTCATTATTAGGTTTCCCACATAAATCTTATTGTGTTTTTCTGAGATTGTGTTTGTGGCTTGTATGCTTGTGCTGTTCATTTTTTATTGTTCCTTTGTGTAATTGAATCTTGTATATTGTTCTACTAACATTTGACAATTCCAACCTCGATAGCTTGGTATTTTCGCATTCTGTATATATATATTTTCATAACACTTCTATCTCTGCTTAGCAACTAATTTTCAATATCCTTAACACTTAGGGATCTAAATATTCCTTTATGGCTGCAATGATCATAAACAACCTATATTCAATTATGTTAGATGAGTTTACTGATATCTTAATCAATTATATTTTAAAGTTAAAAACTAAAGAGTGGAGAAGGAAACTGAATGAATTTGGCTCTCTCATAGAGAATATTTAAAGGTGTTGAAAAAATTTGAACTTGATGATTCAACAACATGTGTAAGCCTTCCCTTCTCACTTATAGTTGAATTATAAGTTGTGTCCCAAGGATAATGAAGAAAGGAATGCAATGAAATTGCTTATGTATGCATGTGTAGTTGGAAGTTTGATGTATGCTGTGATGTGTACAAGGCCAAATTTGGCACATATTTTTGGAATGGTAAGTCAGTATGTGCATGCCTAGGTAGGACTTATTAGCAGTCATGAAATGGATCTTGAGGCGCTGGTTTATGATTGGCTTTGTGTTCATTTTGGCAGGAGGGTCAGTTAGTTGGATGTCTACATAGAAATATACACTGGCATTGTCTACAACTAATGCTGAGTATATGACAACCATAGAGACGATGAAGAAAGCATTTTTGTTGAAAGGTTTATTGGATAACCTTAATGTGCATCAAGAATGTTTGACTGCATTTTGTGACAAGTGCTATCTTCTTGGCAACAAATCCAGTTCGTCATACTCAAACTAAGCATATTGATGTTATGTATTATTTTTGTCCGGGATCCGCTTGAAGAAGGTGACATCCTATTGGAGAAGATTGACACTAAGGTAAAGTATGCAGATATGCGTACCAAAGTTTTGACGGTATTGAAGTTCATCGATTGGTGAACATTTGTGAGTTTTGTTGAAAGCTCAATTGGATGGTAAACTACGTGCAGTTTGATTACTTTGGGAGGGGGATACATATGCAATATTTAATGTGCAGCCGTAATACTTTAAGCATATAAGAGTCATCTCTCATATGATGTATATGAGAATTGAGGTGAAGAATTGCGAATTTGAATAGTCATTAATGATTGTAATTTCATGCATATTTGGGGAGTTTTAAGGTGTTAATTGGGGAGTTTTTGTGTGAGTTTTTGATGGTTGATTAAATATTTCATCTTATATATATATATATATATATATATATATAGAGAGAGAGAGAGAGAGAGAGAGAGAGTTCAAGGGTTGAGCATTGAGAGATATTTGTAATATTCATTTATTTATAATAACATTATGCGATTTTCACTGTACCACATAAATTTTTATATTTCTCGTTATTTATATTGTGAATTCTTTCTGAATATTATTTTAATCCCCACATTTTTATATATTTTATTTTATTATTTTGTGTTTTCATAATTATTTTTCTTGTCTCTTCGGTCTACCTATTTTAAATCCTCTACATATTTTTATATTTTTTAATAAATACTGATATTGTGTTAAATTGTTATTTATCAAATATATATACTATTTAGAGAGAGAGGAGAGAGAGAATTGACCCTTTATTATATTATTATTATTATTATTATTATTATTATATGAAAAATATTATGTTTATAAAAAAATATATATAAAAAAATATTTAAATTTATATATATAAATTTTATAAAAATATATTCAATCAATAATCTATTTACATTGAATATATAAGATAAATTTAGCAATACTCTTATTATATGTGCACTATATGAGTAGCTATTACATTTCGACTCACCATATAAGAGAATATATGACAAGATAGTTAAAGGCTGTGCACAGAGTACGCCAACGCTTGGGAGTCGTGTGAGCTTCAACAGTTTCTCACTGTCTTTTCTTCTGTCTCTGTTTTCAGGCAGAGCTTAGGCCGTGTTTTAAGAAAAGCATGTAAGCAAAAAGAATATAGTGTGTTAAAGTAGGGGGGAGAGTGTTGGCTTGGAGGCATGCAAATGCGCATCTTATATGGGGGCGTTGTCCGCCTGTCCCCCTTCTTTGAGGACAACAAAGGAGCCCTTTCTTCCCAGCCGTTGCTATGCTGCTTTTCTCTTTTTTTCCTCATTAGGCTGCCGTAACTTGCACTTTTCAAAGACTTGATCCTATCTCTTCATCAAAATACTGTGGGGGGAATGTAATTCCTTCTGCACGTTTTGCATGCAATTTCTCCAATTATTATATCAGCTTTGTATTACCAAAAGAATGCACAAAACAAACAGCATGAAGAACCAAGAGTTATAATGGTAGATTAATGTAATTTTAGTTTGTGCAGTCATTAGCAGATGTAGAAGAGAAAGCTTAGCTGGGAAAATTTTACTTAAATGGAGATCAGCATATCGTGCAATAAAGTTAGTCTTTTTTTTTTTTATTATAGTTTTTATATTTAAGTGCAGAAGATATGCGGTTCTGAGGACGGCTGCTTCTGTGTACTAAAACCCTAAAGGAATTATATACTAACTGCAATGAAATATATCTTTCTTTATTTATTTATTTTTATATTTTGCCAATAGAATTTGAACCTATGATCTGAAATAAAAAATTATGAGCCTCAATCACTAGGCTGCAATCGGGCAATATTTTATTTCATACGAAAGATAAAGATACATCAAAGGGCTTAGAGGTTACAAAATCCTAGTAAAAATTAATCTTGAAGCCAACCCTAAAAATAAGAACCCAGTGTATAATCTAAAAAATCCCCCACACAAAAAAAAAACAAAAACATAAAAAAGGCCAAACACAAAATAGACAACAAGAGCAAAAAATCAGCAAGAAACTTTAAAGCAGAAATGCCATAAGACACAAGAGAGCAAAAACCTATCACCAAATCTACCAAACCTATCACAAAAACTAAAAACAAAACTAGATCAACAACTACAAAGATCACTGCACCACGGCTGAAAAAGAACTGCTACAGCTAGAAGGATGAGGCGGGTAGACGAATCGAAACTCAAAAACACCAATTTTGGCAACAACCAGAGAGAGCAGCCAAGAGACTGCAAAAGGTACTAACCTGCGATCTCTACAGCAACTAGAGAAACTCCAATCACCATGCTTTGAAACAATCAACCCCATATTTTGAGTTCCCCAAAACTTCCGCATCTGCACAACCTCAAGCAGAAAAATTAGCAGGTTGAATACAAAACAGCCGAGCAAAACCCCTGATAGAGAAAACATTGTCCAGATACAAGCCCAAATAAGAGGATAACTGCAGAAGACAATGACTTCATAATCAAACATAATCACAGAGCCACCCATGAGAAAGTGGCACAGCACCAACTGAAGTAAAAAATAGTCCCAGCATGTAACAACTCAGGTTATTACTTTGCTCAATTAAGACTAATCTAAGTCTTAATTAATATTCTAAGTCACTAAATAAGTAATTTAGAACTCGCCTCTGAAACCTAGGTCAAAACCAGAAGTCAACAAAATCAAATCTGAAATTCTGGAAAATCCCAAACCCTAGAAATTGACTTTTTAATTAGACCTCAGATTGAAAATCTGACTTCACCATTGCGTTCAGATCACCCAAAATAGCTAGGGGTGCAATTTTAGAGGCATTCGGAAGTCGTTGATTTTTCGTCGAATATTTTAATATTATTTAAATACCATAAATAATCAAATAAATAAATACTCGTCGAAATGAAAATCTGGGTGCGCCGTTACGTTCCTCACCCTTCAATTAGCTAAGGGTGATTTATTGGAAATTTTTGGGATTCATTTAATAGGTTAAAATTAATTAATTAAATCTGAATAATTTAATTTAAATATTATTATTTAAAAAATAGCATTTAACGGCGCCGTCCACTTTACCTTAACGCCGTCGCCTGTTTCCTTTCCACGCCGTCTATCCTGACGATGCTCTCTGCACCGTCTGATCGAAGGATCAGACGGTTGTGAGCCGTCTTCTCTGCGATCGCGCCGTGTGGGCTCGAGGATGCTGCACGCGTCGCCCTAACCTATCGCCGGAGCTCGCGTTCGCCAGATGGCATCCCCACCGCTCTTAACCACCGTTAAAGAGCTAGTATAAGACCTCTGAAGTTCCGGGTTACTCGGTTTTCAACCCCGAAGTTCAGGACCTTAAGATCAAACCTAGATCCTCTTCAGCCGTCCAAACTCAAGGTACACTATCTTCCAATTCTTGCAATCAATTTAAGTTTTTGCAATTCAAAACTTTATTCCACACGATAGATTAAGGATTGTCCGGCTCGATCACATTTGGTCAACCCGAATCGAGTGAATTTGAGATTCGATCCACAGTAATAACCGTTATCACTCGCATCCTCTGATAGCTGTTGCTAGGGTTCCCTTTTGCCGGAGCGGTGAACCTTCTCCGGCCACGATCTCGGTACCTAACGAAAGGTCTTTTCAAGACCTTTCGATAGAGATAAGAACCAACTCCCATCAGCAACCCTCCGATCGCCAAACATGATGCCCTAACCCTAGAGCGTCGGGAAGGAGACGAAGCATCGTTCGCTTCGTCTCTGGTTCGCCTGGACCGGAAACAGTACCGGTTCGACCGGTCTAGTGCTGGGTAAACCAGCCGGTTCAAATTGGAGCTGAGCCGGACTCCCTCTGCACGCCGCGTGGCCTCTGCAAATGATTTCGGCGGCCCCGCGTCGCACATGTCAAGCACTGAGCTCGCCGCGTGGTTCTAGAGCTGCACGTTTGCAGTGGCGGGACCCACGGGTCTCGTCGCTTTGTTCCGAGGGCCACGTGTGTCCTGCCAGCCAACGAGGATGCGCCACGTGGCCTGTCCTTCTGACCGATTGAACCGGTGGGGCCCGCCGTCGTCTGCCGCGCCAATAAGAGGTTGCCACGTGTCTGCAGAAAATAATTAAATCAATTATATATATATTTATACGTCAGTTAATAATATCTGAATTAATTATATAAATGTATAATATAATAACAGAATTATTTAACTTAAATTAAATCAGTAAAATTAATTTAATTAATTCTAAAACTTTAAACCTTAATAACTCCTAAAATATTCATCCAAATTATGCAAATAAATATACCAAATTGATCAGAAAAATATAAGTAATTTATTGATGCCATTCAATTCTCTGTGGGATAAATATTTTGCAAAGTGATTATTTAGGATTTAATTTAAATTAATTAAATATTTCAAAACTTAATTAGTCTATAACTATGTACCCAATGATCCAAACATATTAAAAATGGGTCTTAAAGTGATCAAAAAACCCTAAGAATTTATTTAGTAGTGTTCACTTTGCTGTTTGGATTAGTTTTAGTCTAATGACATTTAGGACCTAACCCTAATTAACCTAATTAACCCTAGAACATCAATTGACCATAACTTGGTCAATTGAGCTCCAAATTTGATGATCCAAAAGTCCATTTAGATCAGAAGAACATAATTAACAGTAATATGCAAAAATATTTAGGATCCAATGGTTAGATTTGTTAATCACCCTTAATTTCTCTAAATCTTAATTAGTGAATATTAGCAAATTTAGTAATCCAAATTGAGTGATTTAAGTTTCAGAGGACTCATAGAACCATTTAGAATCAGTCTATAAGGTTGGATTAGTATTTGAGTAATTAATTTTATTAATCACTCACTAATCACCCTAAACCCTAATTAGGTCTTAACTTAGTCAAATTAGGTCCAAATTGAGCCTACCACATGTCATTATGATCAATGAGCTATTTGTAATTCATAGCCACTGATTTTGCTTAATTTGGACACTAATTGGCAAAGTTAGGATTTTTGACCTATAATTAAGGATCCCTTAATTAACCTTAAAACCATAGATCTTGTATTAGCCATAACTTGGTCAATACTTATCAGAATTTATCAAATTTAGGTTCTATGGAAAGCTTAGACAGTAAAGAACAATAATCTAAAAGAAAATTTAACTTTCACTTAGTTAAATTACTAATTTGCCCTTATGAGTCAAATTCACTAAATTTGACCTCTTATGGCTTAATAATCATCCAAAATTAATTTAGTTGTTGTCTAATCTTATATTAGACAGTAAAAATCTCTTTTCAAAAGAAATTTCAGAATTTAAGTCTTAGATCAAAATTTGATCTTTTGAACCCTTAAGGAGAGGCAAAATGGTTATTTTTGCCCAAATTTAGGGTTTAGCCTTTTAAAGCCCTAAATTTAATATCTAATCATTAAAATCAGTAAATAGAATGATTTAGAACTGAAATTAATCAAATTCAAGTCTAAATTAGACTTTGATTAAAATCTTAATCTTAGTTTCTTAAGGAAAATTCCTAAGTCCTAAGTAAAGTTTTCTTTCTTTAATTACTCTTAGATCATCCTTAGGTCTTATAACATTAGTTAGGATGTGTGTCTTGAGAGATACTCTTAGTAATTAAGAGCCTTATTTCCTAAGATTAGGAATAGATCTTAAGTTAGAATTCATCTATTGAGTAATTTGGGTTACTCAATTAGGTGAAACCTTGAGTTTTCTAGTTTATAGATTTTCTTAGTTTATTAAATGATTATTTAATCTTTAAACTTTAGAACTAAGAATAGAGATCTATCCTAATAAAATTGATTTATCATTAGGATTTGCCTTAACCGAATCTGTGAGTTTTGGGTTCTAAACTTAGACCCTTAGATTATATCTTCAGATTAAGTGATTAGACCCCATCATCTGGAGTCTAATTCTGAATCTATTCATCTTGATTTGGCTAATCAAGATGAGGTTGGGATGAATTAAATTTCAAAACTAGGTCAATGATTTATTCATTTTAACCAAATAGTCGTCTTTTGATTAAGTTATAATTAGGACTTGGCCAGTCCTAATTATCTTCAACAAGTAGGATTCGTGATTCTAAGTTACAGAAGGTGTAAGAATTGATAAATTCTGAAACTTATGTAACTTAGAGTAGATAGAACGAATAAAGTAGATAACAACAGATATCACCTGTATTTTAGATAGAGTTTCTTGCACTTTGATTTTGATGCTTCGCATTCCTTGATTTTGAGCCTTATACCTTGAACATATATTATGTACTTAAAATATTTGATAAATATCTTATGTCAATTTTGAACATTCATAAATAGCATTGTGTTTTTATTTTACAAGTGGTTTGTAAGGTGTAGCTTGATTAGTATACCTCTTCGATCAACTCATTCGGGGTCGGCTTCTTGTAGGGGGTTTTAGTCCGATAGTCTATGCCATGCCTAGTCCATGGGATAGGATGGATAGACTCTTGCCCTACTGACTATATAGTCAAGATTTTGATATGGTTATACTAATTCAAGTACACTTACATTCAGTTCTGTCTTAGCTCATCAGGCTAAGAGTTTCAGTGATGATCAGTTCAGAGTTTCTTAGCTCAACATGCTAAGAATTGCTGAGTTCGTGTTCAGTTCAGATGACTTATATAATTACTGTAGTTTCAGTTTGCAGTTACTGTTTTACTAGCATATTCTGCATTTCAGTACTATTTTACTTACAGCTTTCGTGCACGTGTTTTTATATAGGATGCTAGTTTTACTTACTATTTTCATATGCTCACATAGTATGTTAGTGTTTCAGTTTTATACTGTTCAAATTATGTATGTCACCTAGCATATTTTGTTTGATCATAAGCATGTTTAGGTTGTACTTTTCTTACAGTTTTTCTTTTCTTTTACTTACCTATTTTTGTTGCAGTTGCTTGGAGGAGGTATGTATTACTTCCTAGTTATTTTAGTTATAAACTGTTTGTTTATAACTTTATACTGTTCTTTTGTACGCTTTTCTGCACCCATTTTTGCTCAGTTCTGCTTTTATGGTGATATCTATTTATCTTATTAAAATTGTTTGCCCTAAAATGTACTTAGACATATTGTCTAACCAATTTTTCTTTTGTTGGCTGGGGCTCTACCATTATGAAACTGATAATGGTAGGTTCTGAGTTTGTTGGATTAGCAGATCCAGTGGAGAGTTTGCCATTGGAGGAGGAGCCCGTTACTGAAGATCTGTAGCTTTAGTTTTTCTTTTTTTTAGTGAGATTGAAAGTTCATTTCAGTTCTTTTAAACTTATTAAATGTTATAATAATACAGGTTTATATTTCTCTTTCAGTACTTTACTTATTCTGTATTGTTGTATTTATACTGTATTGGATGGATGTTATACCTTTTATTGCTTCCGCACTCTGAGTTCTTGTATGATCATTTAGTGATAAATTCTGGAATGAATGACAAAGTCATTAGTTAAACTAGATTAGAATGTGTGTCTAATCCAATCTTAAGTGGGGACCTTGTCATTTGGTGACCCCTCCACCGTAATCATGTTAACTTAAGGGTTAACAGGACCACGGCGGGGCAGGGCCGCCACAGTTGGTATCAGAGAATTCCATAAGGAGTCAGATTGGAATTTGCATTCCTTTCTACCTAATGGACTATTCTTCTGACACTTGATCACTAAATGAATACTTGAATTGACATCCATCATATTATGAGTATAACTCAGAATAAGAAGAAGAGAATGAAAGAAACACTTCCATAATAAAACTTTAGTAAGGAGTAAACTCTAATGTCATAAAAAGCTTAGTAACAAATACTTGTAGATCTTCAAATTGAAATATTAAACCTTGGATTTTATACTAAGGGATCAAGTTATAATTAGAAATTCAAACTATCGTAATAAATCAAAGGCGTAGAAAATTCAAAACTTTTATGATAAATAAACCTTTTTAGTACAATATATTATAGAAGATTGGATCTTCCTTATTGATTTAAATAAAACCCAAAATCGTATAAAATCTATCTCCAATGAAATTAGGTATTCCAATCACATCTTAGTTATACTTGTAATTTCTCTTATCCAATATGAAGTAAGAACTTAATAAAAAGTAAATCCTTCAAATGATAAATAAAATATTTTGGTATTATAAACATTAACTTTGATCTTGGCTAAACACCTGTGATAGAATCTTTATCAATTCAAAATGTTGGAACACACTTAGTATCTTTTCTATTATATTAAATTATTCTTTGAATATTAATAACCCAAGAAGTATAGTAACTCTTCTTTTAAAGACTAACATTAATCATAATTATTTCAGCATGAATCCTGAAACTTCTTCCCTCAACATGGATGATTCATCAAACAGCAATACCAATGAAGTGACTTCACTCAGGAACATGGTAACAATCATGCTAGAGAATCAATTGCAACAAGCAGTGACTATCCAGAAACTAGTATCTACTCTTAATACTGCAATTTCTGGTATCCTTTTTATATTCTTTATACTGCACAAACTATTACTAATAAGTCATTTAGTGGCTTCTTAAGACTTAAGATCTAGACTTCTAATCTTTAATGGGAACTTATTTCCCACAGATTCTAAAACTCAACATAGGATCACCAAAAAGAATCAAAAATGCAAAGCTCACCAAGATGGATCTAGCATATCAATGGAGTCAATCCAAGAGTGCACTAAACCACACTTTTATGGAAGGTGTTATCATTTTGGTAGAGGCTGTTTTACATGTGGTCGTCAAGGCCACGGATATCAGAAATGCCGTGCTTCCAAAATAATCAATGGAGATATAATTCATCATTTTCATCAGAGCAAAACAGGCCATGACAACTCATCTAAGGATTTGGAATCTATGTCAATGCTAACATCACCGCTGCCTAAAACAAAATATCTAGCTGGCAGGGAGAAAATAGTTGCTCCTAAACTTCAAGAACACAATCATCTGGGAATAGAGGAATCTAATGATAGTGTTATCCCAGGTATATACACTCAATTTTATTACTTCTTCATCCATAAAATTTACTTTACTTCATATAAGTTCAAATTGAAAATTTGAATTTTTCATATAAGCCTAATCTTGTGTTCAATAGGTTTTATCCTTGACTTGATAATTTTCTTAGTTTAATTCAATCAAACCTTAGATTCTTTTAGCAAAGTTAGGTGTGTATGACTTACAGAAATATATAAATTTAAGAAGTAACTTGCCCAGTTTGGGTAAATAACTTCTCATTCCTTAGAATAAATTAATTTAGATTTTTGAATGTATTATTGAATAAGTCACTAATGTGACTTAAAATATTAAACTAAGTCATTCCTTAAGTTCTAAATATCTCATTCTATTAGGATGAGTATATTCACATTAGTTAAATGTACACTTATGATCATATGATAGGTTATCTAAGTCAAAATTTTGACTCATAGTAGTGACTTTATGATTATATCTCATCATAGCTGATGAGCAATCCATTACCTCGATTTATTCTTTTGATTCTTATGATTTCAAAATATCAAGCCATCTTGTATGATTAGAGGCAATAAATTTCTCTCTCTTATTAAGTTAAGTAGTCAAATTGGGTAAATCACCCTCTGTATCTAAATATCATTCCTTAATCAAGGATGATTGATTGATTAAATAATAGAAACCTTAGAGTGGATCAATTATAAATTACATAATGGTTAGATTATTTTAACCTATATGTGTAGACTCATAAGTTTAGCTATAATAAACCTGTTATTTTCTTAGTCCTAGTATAATAAGGATATTCTATATAATTTTAAATATAAAACCCGTTCTAAGTCAAAGAACTTTTGTTCTTGTAAGTATGGATTTCCTTAAAGTTGCAAAACACTTTGAATTCTAAATTTTGAATTAGAATCTATAAATATTCTATTGGAAATTCTTTTTGTTTAATTTACTTATGGTAACTTAATAAGTTTGAACTTGTGCTTTCTCTTGTCCATCTTGGTTAGATGGAAAATTCTATTTTCCTTGCTATAATCTTTAATTAAGTGATGAATGCCACTTAAAGTGAATATATTGATTGAGAAAAATAGTATTCTTATCGAATAAGAAAATCTCCTTTCTCAAATAATTTGATTTCAAACTTTTTGCCTAAGTCATGATATGACTTGAGCACTTATTGACCATTCTCTTAAAATGAGCTCTCATTCAACATAAATTAAATATAACCATTAAATTTCTAAGTGATCTAAGCCACCTCATGTAGCTCAAATATGAATAATTGATTCCAAATTTTTTGGCATAAGTCATAGATTATGACCTATGATTGTAGCTTTAATTTCTATTGAATTTCCTAGCACTTATCCATATGAATAAGTGAATTCCTTGCCATTTTATTAGAATTCTTGACTTGTGTTAAAACATTTTGTAATCATTAAAACTTGGATATTAAGTCATAAGGAGAAACTTAAATTCTTAAACTTGAGGCCATGTATCCTAATTGGATATTAATCCTATTTTGCCATAACAGAATAAAAGTTCTCATTCGTCATAAGATAAATTAAATTATTAGATTGTTAATGATCTAAGCCATCTCTTGTGACTTAGATATTAGCAGCTAGTTCTAGAAATTTTGTCTTATGATCATAGAATTAGTCTTTATTAAGTTTCTTGATACTTATCCATATGGATGAGTGAGTTCCTTGACATGACCAAGTCAGAACTTATAACTTGTATTATTAAACTCTTATAATCACCAAAACTTGATGTTAAGTCATCATGTGTGACTTAATATTTTAAACTTGAAGCTAAGTATCGTGAAATTGCATGCTGAACCTATTTGCCCTATTAGGACATTTTAACAAAAGTTGAATGTCACTTTAATAGTTCAAATTTAATTTGGACTAATTCATATATGTTGTCCATCCTCAACTTATCTTTATAAGCCAAACCATTTGGATTCATTATTAGACTGTTATTCTAAAGATGAATCTCTTCTTACAATTCTCATAGGGTAAGAAATCAAAGAATACTAGTTCTTTGATGCCAAATCCTTTAATTCCCCATTTGTTGAAGAAAAACCATTCTTATTCTTCAATCCCTATTGAATCTTGTAAAGGCTTAGCTAGTTGCCAAAGCCTTCTTAGATAGTAAATATAAAATTTGGAATAGAAATTTTTCTATAAAATGAATTATGATAATCTTTAAACCTTCAAAATTCCTTTAAGCCTTGCTTATTTGTACAATGATATATTCTTAAACTCATGTCAATTTTGGTGTGCAAACACAAATCAAGTATTTATTCTTAGAGACACTTTATCTTCTACGGCATGCATTACTGTATTAGTAGTGATGTGCTGTATTTACAATTTATTATCATAAGACCATATATATCTATAAATATCTCATATCTCAAATGAAAGTAACATAATACTTTCATGATTCTCATCTTTTTGTCTTTTAGTGATAACTTCAAACTAAAACCATCACCCATTAAAAGACTTGTCAAAACCCTAAATAAAGATCAAATTGGTTATTTGATCTAAGTTATAAAGATTAATTAAGAACCCTCATACTCTTCTATTTCCATCAAGCAATTCTATATTTATTTAAACTCATGCAATCAGAGATATTCGACTTCAGTAATTTCAATTTTAAATAATCTGCTCTATCTTTTTTTCCACTTGAGTGATGTCGAGAACGACATCATTCTTAAGTGGGAGAGTTTGTAACAACCCAGGTTGTTACTTTGCTCAATTAAGACTAATCTAAGTCTTAATTAATGTTCTAAGTCACTAAATAAGTAATTTAGAACTCGCCTCTAAAACCTAGGTCAAAACCAGAAGTCAACAAAGTCAAATCTGAAATTCTGGAAAATCCCAAACTCTAGAAATTGACTTTTTAATTAGACCTCAGATTGAAAATCTGACTTCACCATTGCGTTCAGAACACCCAAAATAGCTAGGGGTGCAATTTTGGAGGCATTCGGAAGTCGTTGATTTTTTGTCGAATATTTTAATATTATTTAAATACCCTAAATAATCAAATAAATAAATACTTGTCGAAATGAAAATCTGGGTGCGCCGTTGTGTTCCTCACCCTTCAATTAGCTAAGGGTGATTTATTGGAAATTTTTGGGATTCATTTAATAGGTTAAAATTAATTAATTAAATCTGAATAATTTAATTTAAATATTATTATTTAAAAAATAGCATTTAACGGCGCCGTCAACTTTACCTTAACGCCGTCGCCTGTTTCCTTTCCACGCTGTCTATCCTGACGATGCTCTCTGCACCGTCTGATCGAAGGATCAGACGGTTGTGAGCCGTCTTCTCTGCGATCGCGCCGTGTGGGCTCGAGGATGCTGCACGCGTCGCCCTAACCTATCGCCGGAGCTCGCGTTCGCCAGATGGCATCCCCACCGCTCTTAACCACCATTAAAGAGCTAGTATAAGACCTCTGAAGTTCCGGGTTACTCGGTTTTCAACCCCGAAGTTCAGGACCTTAAGATCAAACCTCGATCCTCTTCAGCCGTCCAAACTCAAGGTACACTATCTTCCAATTCTTGCAATCAATTTAAGCTTTTGCAATTCAAAACTTTATTCCACACGATAGATTAAGGATTGTCCGGCTCGATCACGTTTGGTCAACCCGAATCGAGTGAATTTGAGATTCGATCCACAGTAATAACCGTTATCACTCACATCCTCTGATAGCTGTTGCTAGGGTTCCCTTTTACCGGAGCGGTGAACCTTCTCCGGCCACGATCTCGGTACCTAACGAAAGGTCTTTTCAAGACCTTTCGATAGAGATAAGAACCAACTCCCATCAGCAACCCTCCGATCGCCAAACATGATGCCCTAACCCTAGAGCGTCGGGAAGGAGACGAAGCATCGTTCGCTTCGTCTCTGGTTCGCCTGGACCGGAAACAGTACCGGTTCGACCAGTCTAGTGCTGGGTAAACCAGCCGGTTCAAATTGGAGCTGAGTCGGACTCCCTCTGCACGCCGCGTGGCCTCTGCAAATGATTTCGGCGGCCCCGCGTCGCATGTGTCAAGCACTGAGCTCGCCGCGTGGTTCTAGAGCTGCACGTTTGCAGTGGCGGGACCCAAGGGTCTCGTCGCTATGTTCTGAGGGCCGCGTGTGTCCTGCCAGCCAACGAGGACGCGCCACGTGGCCTGTCCTTCTGACCGATTGAACCGGTGGGGTCCGCCGTCGTCTGCCGCGCCAATAAGAGGCTGCCACGTGTCTGCAGAAAAATAATTAAATCAATTATATATATATTTATACGTCAGTTAATAATATCTGAATTAATTATATAAGTGTATAATATAATAACAGAATTATTTAACTTAAATTAAATCAGTAAAATTAATTTAATTAATTCTAAAACTTTAAACCTTAATAACTCCTAAAATATTCATCCAAATTATGCAAATAAATATACCAAATTGATCAGAAAAATATAAGTAATTTATTGATGCCATTCAATTCTCTGTGGGATAAATATTTTGCAAAGTGATTATTTAGGATTTAATTTAAATTAATTAAATATTTCAAAACTTAATTAGTCTATAACTATGTACCCAATGATCCAAATATATTGAAAATGGGTCTTAAAGTGATCAAAAAACCCTAAGAATTTATTTAGTAGTGTTCACTTTGCTGTTTGGATTAGTTTTAGTCTAATGACATTTAGGACCTAACCCTAATTAACCTAATTAACCCTAGAACTTCAATTGACCATAACTTGGTCAATTGAGCTCCAAATTTGATGATCCAAAAGTCCATTTAGATCAGAAGAACATAATTAACAGTAATATGCAAAAATATTTAGGATCCAATGGTTAGATTTGTTAATCACCCTTAATTTCTCTAAATCTTAATTAGTGAATATTAGCAAATCTAGTAATCCAAATTGAGTGATTTAAGTTTCAGAGGACTCATAGAACCATTTAGAATCAGTCTATAAGGTTGGATTAGTATTTGAGTAATTAATTTTATTAATCACTCACTAATCACCCTAAACCCTAATTAGGTCTTAACTTAGTCAAATTAGGTCCAAATTGAGCCTACCACATGTCATTATGATCAATGAGCTTGTTGTAATTCATAGCCACTGATTTTGCTTAATTTGGATACTAATTGGCAAAGTTAGGATTTTTGACCTATAATTAAGGATCCCTTAATTAACCTTAAAACCATAGATCTTGTATTAGCCATAACTTGGTCAATACTTATCAGAATTTATCAAATTTAGGTTCTATGGAAAGCTTAGACAGTAAAGAACAATAATCTAAAAGAAAATTTAACTTTCACTTAGTTAAATTACTAATTTGCCCTTATGAGTCAAATTCACTAAATTTGACCTCTTATGGCTTAATAATCATCCAAAATTAATTTAGTTGTTGTCTAATCTTATATTAGACAGTAAAAATCTCTTTTCAAAAGAAATTTCAGAATTTAAGTCTTAGATCAAAATTTGATCTTTTGAACCCTTAAGGAGAGGCAAAATGGTTATTTTTGCCCAAATTTAGGGTTTAGCCTTTTAAAGCCCTAAATTTAATATCTAATCATTAAAATCAGTAAATAGAATGATTTAGAACTGAAATTAATCAAATTCAAGTCTAAATTAGACTTTGATTAAAATCTTAATCTTAGTTTCTTAAGGAAAATTCCTAAGTCCTAAGTAAAGTTTTCTTTCTTTAATTACTCTTAGATCATCCTTAGGTCTTATAACATTAGTTAGGATGTGTGTCTTGAGAGATACTCTTAGTAATTAAGAGCCTTATTTCCTAAGATTAGGAATAGATCTTAAGTTAGAATTCATCTATTGAGTAATTTGGGTTACTCAATTAGGTGAAACCTTGAGTTTTCTAGTTTATAGATTTTCTTAGTTTATTAAATGATTATTTAATCTTTAAACTTTAGAACTAAGAATAGAGATCTATCCTAATAAAATTGATTTATCATTAGGATTTGCCTTAACCGAATCTGTGAGTTTTGGGTTCTAAACTTAGACCCTTAGATTATATCTTCAGATTAAGTGATTAGACCCCATCATCTGGAGTCTAATTCTGAATCTATTCATCTTGATTTGGCTAATCAAGATGAGGTTGGGATGAATTAAATTTCAAAACTAGGTCAATGATTTATTCATTTTAACCAAATAGTCGTCTTTTGATTAAGTTATAATTAGGACTTGGCCAGTCCTAATTATCTTCAACAAGTAGGATTCGTGATTCTAAGTTACAGAAGGTGTAAGAATTGATGAATTCTGAAACTTATGTAACTTAGAGTAGATAGAACGAATAAAGTAGATAACAACAGATATCACCTGTGTTTTAGATAGAGTTTCTTGCACTTTGATTTTGATGCTTCGCATTCCTTGATTTTGAGCCTTATACCTTGAACATATATTATGTACTTAAAATATTTGATAAATATCTTATGTCAATTTTGAACATTCATAAATAGCATTGTGTTTTTATTTTACAAGTGGTTTGTAAGGTGTAGCTTGATTAGTATACCTCTTCGATCAACTCATTCGGGGTCGGCTTCTTGTAGGGGGTTTTAGTCCGATAGTCTATGCCATGCCTAGTCCATGGGATAGGATGGATAGACTCTTGCCCTACTGACTATATAGTCAAGATTTTGATATGGTTATACTAATTCAAGTACACTTACATTCAGTTCTGTCTTAGCTCATCAGGCTAAGAGTTTCAGTGATGATCAGTTCAGAGTTTCTTAGCTCAACATGCTAAGAATTGCTGAGTTCGTGTTCAGTTCAGATGACTTATATAATTACTGTAGTTTCAGTTTGCAGTTACTGTTTTACTAGCATATTCTGCATTTCAGTACTATTTTACTTACAGCTTTCGTGCACGTGTTTTTATATAGGATGCTAGTTTTACTTACTATTTTCATATGCTCACATAGTATGTTAGTGTTTCAGTTTTATACTGTTCAAATTATGTATGTCACCTAGCATATTTTGTTTGATCATAAGCATGTTTAGGTTGTACTTTTCTTACAGTTTTTCTTTTCTTTTACTTACCTATTTTTGTTGCAGTTGCTTGGAGGAGGTATGTATTACTTCCTAGTTATTTTAGTTATAAACTGTTTGTTTATAACTTTATACTGTTCTTTTGTACGCTTTTCTGCACCCATTTTTGCTCAGTTCTGCTTTTATGGTGATATCTATTTATCTTATTAAAATTGTTTGCCCTAAAATGTACTTAGACATATTGTCTAACCAATTTTTCTTTTGTTGGCTGGGGCTCTACCATTATGAAACTGATAATGGTAGGTTCTGAGTTTGTTGGATTAGCAGATCCAGTGGAGAGTTTGCCATTGGAGGAGGAGCCCGTTACTGAAGATCTGTAGCTTTAGTTTTTCTTTTTTTTAGTGAGATTGAAAGTTCATTTCAGTTCTTTTAAACTTATTAAATGTTATAATAATACAGGTTTATATTTCTCTTTCAGTACTTTACTTATTCTGTATTGTTGTATTTATACTGTATTGGATGGATGTTATACCTTTTATTGCTTCCGCACTCTGAGTTCTTGTATGATCATTTAGTGATAAATTCTGGAATGAATGACAAAGTCATTAGTTAAACTAGATTAGAATGTGTGTCTAATCCAATCTTAAGTGGGGACCTTGTCATTTGGTGACCCCTCCACCGTAATCATGTTAACTTAAGGGTTAACAGGACCACGGCGGGGCAGGGCCGCCACAGTTGGTATCAGAGAATTCCATAAGGAGTCAGATTGGAATTTGCATTCCTTTCTACCTAATGGACTATTCTTCTGACACTTGATCACTAAATGAATACTTGAATTGACATCCATCATATTATGAGTATAACTCAGAATAAGAAGAAGAGAATGAAAGAAACACTTCCATAATAAAACTTTAGTAAGGAGTAAACTCTAATGTCATAAAAAGCTTAGTAACAAATACTTGTAGATCTTCAAATTGAAATATTAAACCTTGGATTTTATACTAAGGGATCAAGTTATAATTAGAAATTCAAACTATCGTAATAAATCAAAGGCGTAGAAAATTCAAAACTTTTATGATAAATAAACCTTTTTAGTACAATATATTATAGAAGATTGGATCTTCCTTATTGATTTAAATAAAACCCAAAATCGTATAAAATCTATCTCCAATGAAATTAGGTATTCCAATCACATCTTAGTTATACTTGTAATTTCTCTTATCCAATATGAAGTAAGAACTTAATAAAAAGTAAATCCTTCAAATGATAAATAAAATATTTTGGTATTATAAACATTAACTTTGATCTTGGCTAAACACCTGTGATAGAATCTTTATCAATTCAAAATGTTGGAACACACTTAGTATCTTTTCTATTATATTAAATTATTCTTTGAATATTAATAACCCAAGAAGTATAGTAACTCTTCTTTTAAAGACTAACATTAATCATAATTATTTCAGCATGAATCCTGAAACTTCTTCCCTCAACATGGATGATTCATCAAACAGCAATACCAATGAAGTGACTTCACTCAGGAACATGGTAACAATCATGCTAGAGAATCAATTGCAACAAGCAGTGACTATCCAGAAACTAGTATCTACTCTTAATACTGCAATTTCTGGTATCCTTTTTATATTCTTTATACTGCACAAACTATTACTAATAAGTCATTTAGTGGCTTCTTAAGACTTAAGATCTAGACTTCTAATCTTTAATGGGAACTTATTTCCCACAGATTCTAAAACTCAACATAGGATCACCAAAAAGAATCAAAAATGCAAAGCTCACCAAGATGGATCTAGCATATCAATGGAGTCAATCCAAGAGTGCACTAAACCACACTTTTATGGAAGGTGTTATCATTTTGGTAGAGGCTGTTTTACATGTGGTCGTCAAGGCCACGGATATCAGAAATGCCGTGCTTCCAAAATAATCAATGGAGATATAATTCATCATTTTCATCAGAGCAAAACAGGCCATGACAACTCATCTAAGGATTTGGAATCTATGTCAATGCTAACATCACCGCTGCCTAAAACAAAATATCTAGCTGGCAGGGAGAAAATAGTTGCTCCTAAACTTCAAGAACACAATCATCTGGGAATAGAGGAATCTAATGATAGTGTTATCCCAGGTATATACACTCAATTTTATTACTTCTTCATCCATAAAATTTACTTTACTTCATATAAGTTCAAATTGAAAATTTGAATTTTTCATATAAGCCTAATCTTGTGTTCAATAGGTTTTATCCTTGACTTGATAATTTTCTTAGTTTAATTCAATCAAACCTTAGATTCTTTTAGCAAAGTTAGGTGTGTATGACTTACAGAAATATATAAATTTAAGAAGTAACTTGCCCAGTTTGGGTAAATAACTTCTCATTCCTTAGAATAAATTAATTTAGATTTTTGAATGTATTATTGAATAAGTCACTAATGTGACTTAAAATATTAAACTAAGTCATTCCTTAAGTTCTAAATATCTCATTCTATTAGGATGAGTATATTCACATTAGTTAAATGTACACTTATGATCATATGATAGGTTATCTAAGTCAAAATTTTGACTCATAGTAGTGACTTTATGATTATATCTCATCATAGCTGATGAGCAATCCATTACCTCGATTTATTCTTTTGATTCTTATGATTTCAAAATATCAAGCCATCTTGTATGATTAGAGGCAATAAATTTCTCTCTCTTATTAAGTTAAGTAGTCAAATTGGGTAAATCACCCTCTGTATCTAAATATCATTCCTTAATCAAGGATGATTGATTGATTAAATAATAGAAACCTTAGAGTGGATCAATTATAAATTACATAATGGTTAGATTATTTTAACCTATATGTGTAGACTCATAAGTTTAGCTATAATAAACCTGTTATTTTCTTAGTCCTAGTATAATAAGGATATTCTATATAATTTTAAATATAAAACCCGTTCTAAGTCAAAGAACTTTTGTTCTTGTAAGTATGGATTTCCTTAAAGTTGCAAAACACTTTGAATTCTAAATTTTGAATTAGAATCTATAAATATTCTATTGGAAATTCTTTTTGTTTAATTTACTTATGGTAACTTAATAAGTTTGAACTTGTGCTTTCTCTTGTCCATCTTGGTTAGATGGAAAATTCTATTTTCCTTGCTATAATCTTTAATTAAGTGATGAATGCCACTTAAAGTGAATATATTGATTGAGAAAAATAGTATTCTTATCGAATAAGAAAATCTCCTTTCTCAAATAATTTGATTTCAAACTTTTTGCCTAAGTCATGATATGACTTGAGCACTTATTGACCATTCTCTTAAAATGAGCTCTCATTCAACATAAATTAAATATAACCATTAAATTTCTAAGTGATCTAAGCCACCTCATGTAGCTCAAATATGAATAATTGATTCCAAATTTTTTGGCATAAGTCATAGATTATGACCTATGATTGTAGCTTTAATTTCTATTGAATTTCCTAGCACTTATCCATATGAATAAGTGAATTCCTTGCCATTTTATTAGAATTCTTGACTTGTGTTAAAACATTTTGTAATCATTAAAACTTGGATATTAAGTCATAAGGAGAAACTTAAATTCTTAAACTTGAGGCCATGTATCCTAATTGGATATTAATCCTATTTTGCCATAACAGAATAAAAGTTCTCATTCGTCATAAGATAAATTAAATTATTAGATTGTTAATGATCTAAGCCATCTCTTGTGACTTAGATATTAGCAGCTAGTTCTAGAAATTTTGTCTTATGATCATAGAATTAGTCTTTATTAAGTTTCTTGATACTTATCCATATGGATGAGTGAGTTCCTTGACATGACCAAGTCAGAACTTATAACTTGTATTATTAAACTCTTATAATCACCAAAACTTGATGTTAAGTCATCATGTGTGACTTAATATTTTAAACTTGAAGCTAAGTATCGTGAAATTGCATGCTGAACCTATTTGCCCTATTAGGACATTTTAACAAAAGTTGAATGTCACTTTAATAGTTCAAATTTAATTTGGACTAATTCATATATGTTGTCCATCCTCAACTTATCTTTATAAGCCAAACCATTTGGATTCATTATTAGACTGTTATTCTAAAGATGAATCTCTTCTTACAATTCTCATAGGGTAAGAAATCAAAGAATACTAGTTCTTTGATGCCAAATCCTTTAATTCCCCATTTGTTGAAGAAAAACCATTCTTATTCTTCAATCCCTATTGAATCTTGTAAAGGCTTAGCTAGTTGCCAAAGCCTTCTTAGATAGTAAATATAAAATTTGGAATAGAAATTTTTCTATAAAATGAATTATGATAATCTTTAAACCTTCAAAATTCCTTTAAGCCTTGCTTATTTGTACAATGATATATTCTTAAACTCATGTCAATTTTGGTGTGCAAACACAAATCAAGTATTTATTCTTAGAGACACTTTATCTTCTACGGCATGCATTACTGTATTAGTAGTGATGTGCTGTATTTACAATTTATTATCATAAGACCATATATCTATAAATATCTCATATCTCAAATGAAAGTAACATAATACTTTCATGATTCTCATCTTTTTGTCTTTTAGTGATAACTTCAAACTAAAACCATCACCCATTAAAAGACTTGTCAAAACCCTAAATAAAGATCAAATTGGTTATTTGATCTAAGTTATAAAGATTAATTAAGAACCCTCATACTCTTCTATTTCCATCAAGCAATTCTATATTTATTTAAACTCATGCAATCAGAGATATTCGACTTCAGTAATTTCAATTTTAAATAATCTGCTCTATCTTTTTTTCCACTTGAGTGATGTCGAGAACGACATCATTCTTAAGTGGGAGAGTTTGTAACAACCCAGGTTGTTACTTTGCTCAATTAAGACTAATCTAAGTCTTAATTAATGTTCTAAGTCACTAAATAAGTAATTTAGAACTCGCCTCTAAAACCTAGGTCAAAACCAGAAGTCAACAAAGTCAAATCTGAAATTCTGGAAAATCCCAAACTCTAGAAATTGACTTTTTAATTAGACCTCAGATTGAAAATCTGACTTCACCATTGCGTTCAGAACACCCAAAATAGCTAGGGGTGCAATTTTGGAGGCATTCGGAAGTCGTTGATTTTTTGTCGAATATTTTAATATTATTTAAATACCCTAAATAATCAAATAAATAAATACTTGTCGAAATGAAAATCTGGGTGCGCCGTTGTGTTCCTCACCCTTCAATTAGCTAAGGGTGATTTATTGGAAATTTTTGGGATTCATTTAATAGGTTAAAATTAATTAATTAAATCTGAATAATTTAATTTAAATATTATTATTTAAAAAATAGCATTTAACGGCGCCGTCAACTTTACCTTAACGCCGTCGCCTGTTTCCTTTCCACGCTGTCTATCCTGACGATGCTCTCTGCACCGTCTGATCGAAGGATCAGACGGTTGTGAGCCGTCTTCTCTGCGATCGCGCCGTGTGGGCTCGAGGATGCTGCACGCGTCGCCCTAACCTATCGCCGGAGCTCGCGTTCGCCAGATGGCATCCCCACCGCTCTTAACCACCATTAAAGAGCTAGTATAAGACCTCTGAAGTTCCGGGTTACTCGGTTTTCAACCCCGAAGTTCAGGACCTTAAGATCAAACCTCGATCCTCTTCAGCCGTCCAAACTCAAGGTACACTATCTTCCAATTCTTGCAATCAATTTAAGCTTTTGCAATTCAAAACTTTATTCCACACGATAGATTAAGGATTGTCCGGCTCGATCACGTTTGGTCAACCCGAATCGAGTGAATTTGAGATTCGATCCACAGTAATAACCGTTATCACTCACATCCTCTGATAGCTGTTGCTAGGGTTCCCTTTTACCGGAGCGGTGAACCTTCTCCGGCCACGATCTCGGTACCTAACGAAAGGTCTTTTCAAGACCTTTCGATAGAGATAAGAACCAACTCCCATCAGCAACCCTCCGATCGCCAAACATGATGCCCTAACCCTAGAGCGTCGGGAAGGAGACGAAGCATCGTTCGCTTCGTCTCTGGTTCGCCTGGACCGGAAACAGTACCGGTTCGACCAGTCTAGTGCTGGGTAAACCAGCCGGTTCAAATTGGAGCTGAGTCGGACTCCCTCTGCACGCCGCGTGGCCTCTGCAAATGATTTCGGCGGCCCCGCGTCGCATGTGTCAAGCACTGAGCTCGCCGCGTGGTTCTAGAGCTGCACGTTTGCAGTGGCGGGACCCAAGGGTCTCGTCGCTATGTTCTGAGGGCCGCGTGTGTCCTGCCAGCCAACGAGGACGCGCCACGTGGCCTGTCCTTCTGACCGATTGAACCGGTGGGGTCCGCCGTCGTCTGCCGCGCCAATAAGAGGCTGCCACGTGTCTGCAGAAAAATAATTAAATCAATTATATATATATTTATACGTCAGTTAATAATATCTGAATTAATTATATAAGTGTATAATATAATAACAGAATTATTTAACTTAAATTAAATCAGTAAAATTAATTTAATTAATTCTAAAACTTTAAACCTTAATAACTCCTAAAATATTCATCCAAATTATGCAAATAAATATACCAAATTGATCAGAAAAATATAAGTAATTTATTGATGCCATTCAATTCTCTGTGGGATAAATATTTTGCAAAGTGATTATTTAGGATTTAATTTAAATTAATTAAATATTTCAAAACTTAATTAGTCTATAACTATGTACCCAATGATCCAAACATATTGAAAATGGGTCTTAAAGTGATCAAAAAACCCTAAGAATTTATTTAGTAGTGTTCACTTTGCTGTTTGGATTAGTTTTAGTCTAATGACATTTAGGACCTAACCCTAATTAACCTAATTAACCCTAGAACTTCAATTGACCATAACTTGGTCAATTGAGCTCCAAATTTGATGATCCAAAAGTCCATTTAGATCAGAAGAACATAATTAACAGTAATATGCAAAAATATTTAGGATCCAATGGTTAGATTTGTTAATCACCCTTAATTTCTCTAAATCTTAATTAGTGAATATTAGCAAATCTAGTAATCCAAATTGAGTGATTTAAGTTTCAGAGGACTCATAGAACCATTTAGAATCAGTCTATAAGGTTGGATTAGTATTTGAGTAATTAATTTTATTAATCACTCACTAATCACCCTAAACCCTAATTAGGTCTTAACTTAGTCAAATTAGGTCCAAATTGAGCCTACCACATGTCATTATGATCAATGAGCTATTTGTAATTCATAGCCACTGATTTTGCTTAATTTGGACACTAATTGGCAAAGTTAGGATTTTTGACCTATAATTAAGGATCCCTTAATTAACCTTAAAACCATAGATCTTGTATTAGCCATAACTTGGTCAATACTTATCAGAATTTATCAAATTTAGGTTCTATGGAAAGCTTAGACAGTAAAGAACAATAATCTAAAAGAAAATTTAACTTTCACTTAGTTAAATTACTAATTTGCCCTTATGAGTCAAATTCACTAAATTTGACCTCTTATGGCTTAATAATCATCCAAAATTAATTTAGTTGTTGTCTAATCTTATATTAGACAGTAAAAATCTCTTTTCAAAAGAAATTTCAGAATTTAAGTCTTAGATCAAAATTTGATCTTTTGAACCCTTAAGGAGAGGCAAAATGGTTATTTTTGCCCAAATTTAGGGTTTAGCCTTTTAAAGCCCTAAATTTAATATCTAATCATTAAAATCAGTAAATAGAATGATTTAGAACTGAAATTAATCAAATTCAAGTCTAAATTAGACTTTGATTAAAATCTTAATCTTAGTTTCTTAAGGAAAATTCCTAAGTCCTAAGTAAAGTTTTCTTTCTTTAATTACTCTTAGATCATCCTTAGGTCTTATAACATTAGTTAGGATGTGTGTCTTGAGAGATACTCTTAGTAATTAAGAGCATTATTTCCTAAGATTAGGAATAGATCTTAAGTTAGAATTCATCTATTGAGTAATTTGGGTTACTCAATTAGGTGAAACCTTGAGTTTTCTAGTTTATAGATTTTCTTAGTTTATTAAATGATTATTTAATCTTTAAACTTTAGAACTAAGAATAGAGATCTATCCTAATAAAATTGATTTATCATTAGGATTTGCCTTAACCGAATCTGTGAGTTTTGGGTTCTAAACTTAGACCCTTAGATTATATCTTCAGATTAAGTGATTAGACCCCATCATCTGGAGTCTAATTCTGAATCTATTCATCTTGATTTGGCTAATCAAGATGAGGTTGGGATGAATTAAATTTCAAAACTAGGTCAATGATTTATTCATTTTAACCAAATAGTCGTCTTTTGATTAAGTTATAATTAGGACTTGGCCAGTCCTAATTATCTTCAACAAGTAGGATTCGTGATTCTAAGTTACAGAAGGTGTAAGAATTGATGAATTCTGAAACTTATGTAACTTAGAGTAGATAGAACGAATAAAGTAGATAACAACAGATATCACCTGTGTTTTAGATAGAGTTTCTTGCACTTTGATTTTGATGCTTCGCATTCCTTGATTTTGAGCCTTATACCTTGAACATATATTATGTACTTAAAATATTTGATAAATATCTTATGTCAATTTTGAACATTCATAAATAACATTGTGTTTTTATTTTACAAGTGGTTTGTAAGGTGTAGCTTGATTAGTATACCTCTTCGATCAACTCATTCGGGGTCGGCTTCTTGTAGGGGGTTTTAGTCCGATAGTCTATGCCATGCCTAGTCCATGGGATAGGATGGATAGACTCTTGCCCTACTGACTATATAGTCAAGATTTTGATATGGTTATACTAATTCAAGTACACTTACATTCAGTTCTGTCTTAGCTCATCAGGCTAAGAGTTTCAGTGATGATCAGTTCAGAGTTTCTTAGCTCAACATGCTAAGAATTGCTGAGTTCGTGTTCAGTTCAGATGACTTATATAATTACTGTAGTTTCAGTTTGCAGTTACTGTTTTACTAGCATATTCTGCATTTCAGTACTATTTTACTTACAGCTTTCGTGCACGTGTTTTTATATAGGATGCTAGTTTTACTTACTATTTTCATATGCTCACATAGTATGTTAGTGTTTCAGTTTTATACTGTTCAAATTATGTATGTCACCTAGCATATTTTGTTTGATCATAAGCATGTTTAGGTTGTACTTTTCTTACAGTTTTTCTTTTCTTTTACTTACCTATTTTTGTTGCAGTTGCTTGGAGGAGGTATGTATTACTTCCTAGTTATTTTAGTTATAAACTGTTTGTTTATAACTTTATACTGTTCTTTTGTACGCTTTTCTGCACCCATTTTTGCTCAGTTCTGCTTTTATGGTGATATCTATTTATCTTATTAAAATTGTTTGCCCTAAAATGTACTTAGACATATTGTCTAACCAGTTTTTCTTTTGTTGGCTGGGGCTCTACCATTATGAAACTGATAATGGTAGGTTCTGAGTTTGTTGGATTAGCAGATCCAGTGGAGAGTTTGCCATTGGAGGAGGAGCCCGTTACTGAAGATCTGTAGCTTTAGTTTTTCTTTTTTTTAGTGAGATTGAAAGTTCATTTCAGTTCTTTTAAACTTATTAAATGTTATAATAATACAGGTTTATATTTCTCTTTCAGTACTTTACTTATTCTGTATTGTTGTATTTATACTGTATTGGATGGATGTTATACCTTTTATTGCTTCCGCACTTTGAGTTCTTGTATGATCATTTAGTGATAAATTCTGGAATGAATGACAAAGTCCTTAGTTAAACTGGATTAGAATGTGTGTTTAATCCAATCTTAAGTAGGGACCTTGTCATTTAGTGACCCCTCCATCGTAATCATGTTAACTTAAAGGTTAACAGGACCACGGCGGGGCAGGGCCGCCACACAGCATGCATCTAAAGAAATACAATAATAAAACCTTGATACATGATTGGCCAAAGCTAGGAACAACACTAAATTCACAGCCCATAAATAAGCACAGCCCCAGCTCCAAAACATGCCCGACACCAGCACAGCCCCGGCACCAGCACAGGCCCCAATCACCAGCATAGCCTTGGGACCCAAAACCTGCAAGAGGATCACAGCCATGACACCGACTGTAACAACTTGTGGTTGTTACTTAGTTTTAGACATCCAAATTATGTTAAAACTATCATCATTAGACTTTTTATAGCATTAGGAGTCATCACCTAAAATTTGGTGTGATTTAGAGATCGTTCATTTTTGACGAATATCTTGAATATTTTAAATAATCTAAAAATTACATAAATTAATTTGATCTCCAAATCGAACTTGGAGTTCTCCATTAAATTTCTCATTCCCAAATTAATTAGGGGTGAAATTCTGGGATTTTTTGGAAGTCATCAAATTTTTATGAATATTTTAATATATTTAAGTGCTCAAAAAATTAAGATAATTAAATTGACATCTGAATATAAATTTGACTTTATTTTTGAGTTCCTCACTCTCAATTTAGCTAAGGGTGAATTTTTGGGATTTTTTAGAGCTCGTTTGATTAATTAATTTTGATTAATTAAAAATTAAAAATTATTTATTATTTATATTTAATTTAAAAACATTTAATTGGAAACACGTCTGACTCGTCATCTGATCAGGCAGCGGGTCCATCAAAACCATTGATCCTTTGCATGGATCGATCGGGCGGTGGGTAATGATTCCCTGCACGCTTTGCCCGCCGTACCGCCCCCAAAGATCGCAGAGGCGTATGTCCGTACCGCTAGCCAATCCTCCACAGCAATTAAGCCTTCCAAGTATCCCCAATTGCTAATCTCGATGATTTTAAGCCACTGAGAGCGTCTGGACATGGCTCAAGCTTCGGCAGTTGTCGATTTTAGGAACCAAAATTGGCGAAGAACGAACTATGGTACCCCTTAATCCCACTGTTTTAGCCTTTGAATTGCTTCCTTAGAGTTTCGTTCAGCTATTCCATGTTGTTGCGGTGATTGGTATGCTTCATTTGGGCTCGAACAAGCCCGAATGAGACCTAATTTTTGATCAAGTGCTACAGTTCTCTACAGTAGCTTCTGCTACCCGTGACTGCCCACCTAGAGCATCACTTGCCAGAGCTTGGAGTGGCCTTTGATGATGATTTAGGTGCCATTGGAAAGGTCTCTCTAAGACCTTTCTAATGGTAGGCGAGCTGGCTGCCGATAACCACCGGAGATAGGGCAATTTTGATGCCCTAGCTCCTGATGCATGGTTTACACCGCTATGGGCTTGACTCAGGTTGGCCCGACCCGATCAACGTGTCAGTCAGGCCTGCATGCGTGCGTGCTGGCGATTCTACATATGAGCACCTTCTTGTGAATAGTAAAAACAAAAATTAAAATAAATAATTAATTAATTACAAAATGTTCAATGCCTCATAACTTTTAAAATACACATCCAAATAAATTGATGTTATATTTCAAAGTGATCAAAAAAATGAGAGAAACAATAATGTGTCATTAGACTTTTAGTTTGAGGATTAATTTTGGTAAAAACCATTTTAATTAATTAGTGTTTAACCTAATTTTACAAGCGCCGTAACTTGGTCAATTATCGTCCAAATTCGATGATCCAATAACCCATTTTGATCACAAAAAAGCGTAGAACATTAATGTGATGTTAATGTTCCAAATTGACAACTAATTTTACTAAGGACCTTTTAAGTGTCATTAAGAGTCATTAAAGCCCCGATTATCCATTTGATGTCCGATTTGACCCTACTTAGTGTTATTGTATAATTTGAATATCAAATGAAAAATGTTAGTTTTTGACTTCAATAAAATAATATTAAATTCTCAAAATTAGGGTTTTGCATGTTTAAGCCTCCTAAACATTAGTACATCTTAGATAATTTACCTAATGACATATTACAATATTAGATGATATTTTAATTATGAAAATAATTAGGTTATCCTAATCTAAGCTTAACATTGGTAAACTTAGTAAAGAGCCACAACATAGGAATGAATTGATCTTGTATGCCCCTAATGCTTGATTTAGTATTTAAAGAGTATAGTAGATCCTAAATCCTAAGTTGATAATGGTTTAGTCATTTCCTTAGGATTAGGATATTCATTTGTAGGACCATTAAGAAGTTAGCTAGAGCCTAACATAGTTCCTCATATTTTTTAAGTGGAGCATTGACCCTAGTCATCCTAATAAGTAACTTAGTAATTTTAAGGTATATTAACCTCTTAGCTAACTTTAGGACTCTTAGTACCTTGATATGAGTCTAGAATTAGTGGTCAGAGAACTTTCACTTAAGCACCTTACTATTAAGATTTGCATTAGATTGTAGCTAACCAATCTATTTATTGATTATTTTTGATCCCCCAACCCTAAAGTTCTCTAGTGAACCTAAGGCTAGTAAGCATCTATGCTATCCTTCTAGTTAAAGATTAATAATACTAATCTAAGTCTAGTACCTTATTAACAATATGAATATTAACTATTAGTTAAACTCCTAAGTTTAATAGATTAATATTTACCCATTAAGTGTTATTTAGATAACTTAAAGTGAATGCTAACTTGTAGGATAGTGAAATTATAGATCATACCTAGATCATGAGAGCCATTTAGAATAGTATTAAGTAATCATTAGTATAATAAATATGTCTAAGAGAGGACTTGCAAGATGAATAATATGAAACCATCTTAAGAAGACTAGCGCCTTCCACTTAAACTTAGAGACTAACCTAAGTGATTAAAGTGCAACCTACTTATGATTATATGAGCAGCGGTAACATGTTAAGTATAAGACTTAGATATTGATCTAAGTAGTAAAGTCAACCTTTTTAGTGTAGTGTAGCTAGTCATTTTATTTTAAGTTTGATACTTAGAATCTCTTAGAAAAACTAAATTATAAACTAAGACTAGAAGTCAGCTTAGATAATGAAGATGATTAAAACCTTAAGGCTTTATCAACTAAGTAAGAGCTAAAACTTAGAATCATTTAAGTGTTAATCATCATATTAAGAACTAGGACTTAGTGTCCATATCTTTTAGACTTGAAACTTAGATTTAAGAAGAGGAACTTAATTTTTAGATTAGTAACTCAATATGAGTTTAAATTAGATAGTAATAACTTAAGTAATGTAATACCTTTAGTTTTACCCTATTAGATTATAAGCTTTATCAAAACTATTATGTCTAAGATTAGACTAAAGTTATCCCACTAGTAAATAATCTAAGACAAAAATAACATAAGTAATAAGATGATTGAACATTCTTAAGCATAGAATATTTAAGATATTAATAAGATAGAATGCTTAGAGATTGATAATAACCTAGATATTTGAGTAGAGTAAGTCATAAATTCCTTATAACCTTTGTAGTAAGACACTTAGTTTGGAAATTAGAGAACCTTTTAGTTAGACCTGCAAGTAACTTAAGATGAGTAGGATGGAGTCTTGTAGTGTAATAACCCAGGTTATTACCTCAATCAATTAGGACTAAACTAAACCTTAACCTTGATTTTAATGTACTTAGTTAGTTATTAGAACCTCACCCTAAAGTTTTGGTCTAAATTAGAGGTCAAATGGATCAAACACTGATTCTGGGAAATCCAGAAACACTGTAAATAGAACTAATTATTTCGACATTAAAATCAAAATCCGACTTTACCATTGCGCTTGTCACTCCCAAATTAGCTATGGGTGATATTTTGGAAGTATTTGAAAGTCGTCGAATTTTCTCGAATAATTTAATATATTTAAATACCTAAAAAATAAGAAAATTAAATACTTGTCAAAATCAAAATCTAACTTTGCTATTGAATTCCTCACCCTTGAATTAGCTAAGGGTAAATTTTTGGGATTTTTTGGAGTACATTTATAAAATCTGATTTTAAAAGCATTAATTAATTAGATTAAAATTATCAAATATCCATCTTTCCCTCTTCTTTTTCTAAGCTGGGCCCCACTCAGCCTCCATCCTCCTTTCCTAGCACCTTCCTCCCAATACCTTGCATACTCAAATGGGCTTCTGCTCCTCTCCTTCCCCTCTATGCTGATGGGAAGGCTCATTGATGGAGCCATATCCCAACCTCATTTAAGATGGAACTTCAGCCCTCCTCCCTTCAATTACTGAAAATCCCTCATCACTCTTCATTTGCTCAGCTAAAACCCTTCTCCTCTTCCTAATCTCCTTCTCTTCCAAGCTCATTCCTAAGTTAAAGAAGAACCCTCAGCCTCTTCCTCCTTTTGCTAGCAGTTGAAGAAGAAGAAGAATCTTTTCCCCTCAAGCCCTTAAGCTCCCAAGTTCCTGCAAAAATCAGAGTCATCTTCCTCCATTCATTTCAAGACCAAGGTACCTCTTTGATACCTCTTCTATTTATCAGATGGTTGCTACATTTACCTTACATATTGTGGCACCTTGCCCCTTAATCGCCAATAATCAAGGCTAAGGAGCAGTGTGCCATGCTGGCAAATCCCTAACTTATCATTAGATTAATGTGCTATTCCTCAATCCACTAATAAGGAAAGGATGTTCCATGAATAATGTAGTGGAATAATTCACTAAGTATATACATTTATCAGAGTGCGGAAGCAAGACAATAAAATATGCTACATCTAATCCACCGCAATACAAGTAAGAAGTAAACATGCAGCTCAAAATAAAATAGTTCAATAAAATAACATACATAAATATCTGAATTATTAAAAACATTAAATTAGTCTTAACAAAAATAATAAAGCTCTCATTCTCAAAAAAAATAAAAGAGAAGCTAAGCTAAGGATGTCCAGCGATAGCACACTCCTCCTCCTGAATCTGATCTTCAGAAGGCTCAACTACCTCGAATAACTCATAATCTATCATTGTCAGTTTCACAATGATAGGGCCCAATCCAAAGAAAATAAAAATCTTGTTAGACATATTGTCTAAGTACATTTTAGGCTGTTAATATTTCATGAGTTTTATGATATCACCATTTTACTTAGACTATAAAAACAAGCAAAGCGTAAGAGTGCAATAAGCATACAAATGACTGAATAAGCTATAATTAAGGGCATTTATAACTAAGTAATATGTGAGATAAAAGAATATACATTAATACCAAAGTTGTAACAAGGTTAGGCATATAAGTATAAATAAAGTAAGAAAAGTACTTAGAAGAAAAAACTCATCCTAAACATGTTGATGATCAGATAAATATATAGGTCTAAAAATAAGTAATCAATCTGTGATAAGTATAAGTAAATAGTAAGAAATCTAGCATCTTACAGGTAAGTAAGCAGGTAAAGTAAAGCTGAATGAAGTAAAGTACAACAGTAAATAAAAATAGTAAATAATGAATAGTAAATAGTAAATAGGTATGTAATGACTGTCATATCAGAAGATGGCTAATCGAGCCTGCTGCAACAAGTATATGTATATTCTTAGCATCATCTGAGGCTAGGCTGGAATAACAGAATAGAAACTGAACTTAGCATACAGTAATCACAAATACGGTAATATTTTAATTATTTATTTTACTTCTATGGACATATCCATAAGTAGCTGAAGAGTTAAGCATGTATGCAAGACTGTTCAGGTTCCAACTTAAGACAACACTTATCAATGAGTAATATTAAGTAATCCTTATTTCTCTTTACCCTTTTCCAATAAAGTAAAATATGGAAGATCAATAAGTAACTAAACCTTATGCAAATATTATTATAATTATTATATGTTTTCATTTCATGCAATAATGATATCTTGTATGACATGTTTAAGGAATAAGGCACATAATACAAAGAATGTGAAAGCATAAGTAAAATAATAATGAGCAAGGGACTCTACTACACAAGGTGATATCAGTTATTATATATTAAACAATTCTAACTATTCTAAGTTACATAAGTTCAGGATTTCCAATTTCTACTATCGAGTGTGACTTAGAAGCATTACCTTATATGTTAAAAATAATTAGAATTAATCAGGTTCTAATTCAATAAAATCAATATTGCCTACAAGTTAAATAAGAAATAAACACGTTCTATTTGATGAATTTAGACATTCTAAACTAAGATCTGATCAAGATCTACTAAGTTAGGGATTATGAATTAAACACCATGAATTAGAGTTAATCACATAATCCAAAGGGTAAAGCTTAAGGATAAAAGCTTAAGTCTAAATATGAACTAATAATCAAGGCAAATTCTATTAAGCACAATCAAGCTTAATAGAATGATTATCCTAATCTTAATATATGGTTAAAAGATAAAATAATTCAAAATTAAAGTATGAAAATTTAGAAACTAATAAAATTAAGATTCCATTCATTGAATAACCCAGTTTATTTAATGAATAAAATCTAACCTAATATCTATTCCTAATCGTAAGGAAAATATTTTAAGGTGAAGTGTAGATCCTAAGAAGCTCATAATAAAGGAGTTAAGAAATTTTAAGAGTTAATGATAGTAATTATTATTTATCTTTATGTGCTATCCTAATTTACTCAAAGAGGTGTGTGATTAGGACTAAGTCAGAAGCATAAATTTTACTAAGGAGTTTTCAAGATTTAAAATGAGAATTTTACCCAAATATATAATTATAAGGTTAAGGGTTCTAAATTGATTCCAAATTAGTTTTATTACTGATTTTAATAATTTAAATAATGTTTTGGAGGTTAAGGGCACTTAACCTAAATTTTGGGCAAAATGATAATTTTGCCCCTACTTAAGAAATTAAAATGTTACTTTTTGATTAAGGGTTTTAAACTATATTATCTTGATGCCAAATGATTCTTTGCTGTCTAACATGAAGATAGAAAGTAAGTACATCAAATTTGGATAAGTATTAAGTCATATGAGTCCAATTTAAGGATTTAAACCTATAAGAGTATTTTGTTAATTTCACTTAAGAAAATCTAAACATTTAGTTTGTTCATTAATATTTATTGTCCAAGGATTCCATAGAGTCTAAGAACATTGAATTCTGATGTCTAATGATCAAGTTATAGTAATTTCAATATTAGAGTTCTATTTTTATGAAAGGGGTCAAAACCCAATCTTTCCATATTCAAAAAATCACCTACAATTTTATACAATGCTTAATTTTACTAAAAATAGGTTCAAATTTGATATATTTTGGCCCCATTAGGGTCCTAGGGTCATTAGAATGCAAAAAATATAAAGTTCCGGCCATTCCGGACAGTTATGGGCAGTTTTGAGCAGTTCTGGGAGCTACGGCGCGCTGCAGCGGATCTCAGTGCTGTGGCGTGCTGCAGCTCTTTCAGGCATTGCGATATGATACGGTGCTAGAGTTCCCAATAGCTAGATGCTACGGTGTGTGGTAGCGCTCCCTAGCCTAGAGCCAATCGCTGCGGCGCGCTGTAGTGCTTTTAGGCTCTATGGCACGTTGTGGTGGATTTCAGTACTGCGGCGCATTTAATTTAATTTCATTAAATTTATATGCTGCTGCGGCGAATTCAACAGAGACTCGGGCGCTACGGTGCGCTATAGTGCCCGACGGTGATTTTGCCTGTGCGAAAATCGTAACGGGTCATCTTTCAGACTCAAATAATCTTAACCTAGAGCACTTAACATGCGGTGCCATATACCGATGGAAAGATATTTCCGAGACCTTTGCATCGATACCAAAATCAGCACCAAATGGTTATTATAACTATGCAAATAATAGAGTTAAAGGTTCAGGTACATAAAAAGGAGGAAAAATAGAGCATTTCATTTACAATAAAATTTAATACCTTAATGAACTTTAATGACTTACATACTCAAGCACAGATTTCTAAGGATGCAAAATAAGTATAAGAGCAAGATGAAGTAACCATTGAATCCATTCAATGGAGGAAAGGGAGGTACCTTCAGAGATGGAAGAATATCTCAGCTTTCAGTAGAAGCTTGGAGGAAGAAGGCTCAGATCTCTGCATGATCTTGGAGGCTTTAAAGCTTGAGGAGGAAGAAGGCTCAGATCTCTGCATGATCTTGGAGGCTTTAAGGCTTGAGGAGGAAGAAGAGAGCTTGGGAAGAGGAGAAGAGCTCAGCTGGCCAAATGGAGAAAGGAGAAGCTGGAGCTTCATTCTTATAGGATAAGAGGGGCTTGGCCTGAGGATAGGATAGGAATGAGTTATCCCATCCAAGGCATGGAGGAGATGATGACAAAAAAAAGGAAGGAGATGGGCTCTGCCCCTTTTGCACGCAGCAGGAGAGGGAAGCGCTGAATGAAGAAGAAAAAGAGGTGCCAACTGGGAGAGAGAAAATAGGGAGAGAGGAAATTAGAAATAAGGATTTAAGAAATAAATATTTTTTAATTTTAATTTATAAAAATTTAGATTTAATAAACGGGCTCTGAAATTTTTTTTTTGAAAGTTCACCCATAGCTAATTTGTGGGTGAGGAATTCAACGACAAAGTTAAATTTCGATTCCGATGATTATTTAACTACTCTATTTTCGGGGTATTTAATTATATTAAAATATTCGATAAAATCCAACGACTTCCAAACGCGTCCAAAACATCACCCCAGGCTAATTTGGGGGTGACGATCGCAATGACGAAGTAAAATTTGATTTTGAGGTCACATTAAATATCTCAATTTTCCATTAATTAAATGTTATTAAAATATTTGACAAAATTTTGATGACTTCCGATTGCCACCAAAATATCACCCCTAGCTAATTTGGGGGCAATGAGCGTAATGTCGAAGTCTAATTTTTGATCTTAGATCAAAATAATTAGTTCTAGGGTTCCTGAAATTTCCAAAATCAGGGTTTGATCCATTTGAGCTCTGATTTGGACTTAAGGCTTGGTGGCGAACTCCTAATAGCTTAATTAGTGTGCTAGAATCAAAATTAGGACTTAAATTAGTCCTAATTCGCTAAGGTAACAACTTGGGTTGCTACACATGTCTATCTCATGCTGATAAAAAACTGTGTTTGAGATGTAGTGTAACAACCCAAGGTTATTACCCAGCTTGAATTTAGCATAATCGTATCATAATCATTATTCCACTAAGTTCATTTAATCATTAGAACCAAACCCTGAAGGTTTAAAGTAATTCAGATCTAAATATAATATTTTGGATTATTTTAATATTTAATTAATTCGAAAATTGTGGTATTTATTTTAACCTCAAAATCGAAATCTGACTTTACCGTTGGGATCGTCACCCCCAAATTAGCTAGGGGTGATATTTTGGACGCATTTGGAAGTCGTCAAATTTTCGCGAATAATTTAATTTAATTAAATACCCCAAAAATTAGCATAATTAAATAATCATCGGAATCGAATTCTGACTTCGCCGTTGAATTCCTCACCACCAAATTAGCTAGGGGTGAATTTTTGGGATTTTTCGGAACAATCTGAATTTTTTTTATAAATTAAAATTAGGAATAATAATTGATTATTCCTAAATTTGCATTTATCTTCTCTTTCCTCCTTTGTATTTTTTTGGCTGGCCATCCTTGCAAAATCAGCTGGCCACTCCTTCCATCTCCTTCCTCCCATGCCTTGATGTGAGGTCACATCCTCATCCCCTCTCCTAGCTTCCCTAGGCTCATGATGGCTCCCTACTCTTCCCCTTCTCCTTTAAAGAAAGAGCTCAGCCCTCCTCTTTTGCTTGCTGAAGTTTTCTCACCTTCCCTTCCATTGCTTGATGCACTTGTGTTGAAGAACAAGAAGTGCAGCTCATCTATAAGGCTTTGGAGAAAGGCAAAGGTTCCTTCCAAGTCTCTTCCTCCTCTTGCAAGATTTAAGGTACCCTTTTGCTCCTCTTCTTGTTCAGTTCATCTTGCTATTATGCTTATTGCATCTCTAGACATCTATGTTTAAGTATACAAGCCATTACAGCTCTCCAAAAGATTAAATTTAATGCTCTATTTTTCTTACATTCTGCATACCCTATCCTTTATTCACATTTTTTGTATAGCTAGAATGCTCTGTTTGTGCCTATTTTGGTGTCGATGGAAAGGTATCGAAAAGACATTTCCATTGATATATGGCACTGCTCATGGAATACTTTGGATTAGGAGTATTTGAGCTCAAAAATGGACCTTACAGTTTCCATCCTAGCGAAATTGCCGTCTAGCGCTGCAGCTCCCGAATTTGCGAAAAAGGCCGCTGCAGCGGTATTTCGGCAGAACATATAAAAATATTAATAAAACTATTTAAAATGTAAATTTGCAAAATGGACCGCCATAGTGCGCCGTAGCGCGCTGCAGCGGAAAGTTTTGGAAAAACTTAAGGAAATATGAAAAATAAATTAATTGAACAATGATTTTTGCAAGTTGAACCGCTGCAGCGCGCCATAACGTGTCATAGCAGGCTGCAGCGTACCCCAGCACTAAAAGCGCTATAGCGCGCTGCCGCGCGCCATAGCGTGTCACAGCAGGTTGCAGCGTACCCCAGCACTAAAAGCGCTACAGCGCGCTGCCGCGCTAAAATTGCTACAGCGTGCTGCCGCACGAAAGGCGCTACCGTGCGCTGCCGCGCGAATAGCGCTGCAGCGCCCAAACTTGCAAAAATGCCCAGAATTTTGTAATATTGCTCAGTTTTGGCTAAAATGGCCAAAACTTCTCTATTTTGGTATTTTAAGATCCCTAGGACCCTAGTGGGACTAAATAATATTAAATTTGAACATATTTTAGCTAAAATTGAACATTGCATAAAATTTTATATGAAAATTAAATTTCAAACTTGTCACTTTTAAATTAGCCCTCATATCTACTATATATCTTAAATATGTGTTATGCCAAAGAATAAGTATTAGAATATTAATTACTTGTATTAATTAGGTATAGTTTAATAACTAAATGACATGAAACTTAAGTCTTTTCAAATTGTGATTTAGAGCTAATCTCTTTGGTTTGATTTTAGAATTTGATTAGCCTTAATTACCTTCTATTTTATGCTTTTATGATTTTAGGATGTATGAGAACCTTAACATTTACTTGGAACACCTAATTTTGTGAAGTTGACATTTAACTCAACTTGAACATAAGAATCTTGATAACTTGATTAAGTATATGATACTTAATTTAAACCTAAAGTTTGACATCAATACTATACTAATAATACATTTATTTGTTATTGACCTTTAAATAAACCATTGGTCTTAATAATTGAAAGGCTAGAGGTTAAACCCTAACTAATCTTGATTAAGATCTGAACCTTAATCACTTAATCAATTAAATTGATTATAAGATAATTTAATTGATATTATTCCAATAATGCACATGATTTGATATTGATCTTAATTATTGAATTAAAAGTGCTAAGGTTAATATTGAATATGTGTGATTGAACCATCTGAATCTAAACTTTAGATCCTTGGTTTGCTCTTATATAAGACTATTAGCATAAGATGAATAATAAAACTATAATGATTGATGAAATGACCTAACTCTAATAATATCTTTGATTTCATCCCATAATTGTAGAATAAAGTTGGATAAGATGAATTCTATTCACTTGTTCTGATCACTTCAATCCAAAACTAATAAGTAAACCTTGAATGTTAACTTAATAAGTAGAAAAGTGAGATCTTAAGGGTCTTGCTTTAAGATCATTCTTGAAATACTTAAAGACCTTAATTACTGATATATTGAGGTAGGAAGAACCTTTGTAACTTATTGAGGTAGAAACTTAGATGATCCTTCATAACTTTAGAAGTTGAACTTGATACCTTGTGGTAGAAGTCACTTAAAGTACTTAAAATAAGACTTATTCCTTGTGGTAGTAACCTACATTGAGTGATCCTTTGATCACACCCTTGGAGCCTTGGGTAGGACTCACCTATTTAAAGTGATGATTAATAGCTTTGATCAATCCTTGTTAATTAAATAGAATATTCTAAACCCAGATTATTGGTTGGGTATAGTAGAGTATACTTACAGTATTGGATTATTTCAATAGTATTCGGGTTTGGTTGATTCACTCTAATGTGGACTTATGACCAGGTGCTATCCTGAGGGATTAGACGAATATAGTCTCATTAGAGTAAATCTTCCAAGACTAAGAGTCTTACAATTGGTGAACAAGTTCCTTAGTTTGAGATATAAATTGCGATCAGGTTCTGCCTCCTATCGTAGTGCGCTTTGATAAGTGCAGTTTAAGCAAACTAAGTATCTCAAATCACTTTGCGTAGGACACTAACTATGCTTGTGATGAGGACATTTAACGACTTAGCTTGAGATGTAAATTGTGACCGAGTTCTGCCTCCTATCGTAGTGCGCTTCGATAAGTGCAGTTTAAACAAGCTAAGGGTTAAATCCATCTTTCTTATAAACATGCTAAATATGTGTATACAATCATTCCAGCTAATGATTTTTAAGTAAACTCTCAACTTTAACTAATTATCGAACTAAAATCTAGGAGTCGGAATCCTTTTAGCTGGATTCTGCAGAATAGAGACCTAGAATTCATTATCAGATTTCAAATTATTTTCTAGATTTTCAAATTTATCTCATGTAATTTAGAAGCATGAGCATGAGCATAAGCATGAGGTGTGAGTATCAGAATAATGTATAAATATCAGTGATGATCTATGGGTTACGAAATGTTGCATACATTATCTGGGAAATTTTAGGATGCATCGGCATCATCAGTAAATAGTATTCCCAACTGGATGTATGTATACATTGAACTGTACTACTCATAATAGTTCAGTGATATTTCAGTCGCATATCAGTAGTATGTAGTGTTGTGGCATATTCAGATGCATAGTTTCAGTAATATATGGCATAGTTGTACATATGATTACTCAATTTCAGATTCAGTACTATTTTGATTTATTTTTAGTATTTAGTTACAGTTCAGTTTTATTTTACATTGCTTCAATTTTGTACAATTTTAGATAGATTTGTACTTTCAGTTATCTTTATAATTTTTCTACAGATTTACTTGCATTATGTAAATGTTAAATGAATAACTAGAACTGTTAGATTAGTTTTGATGTGCTAGACTTATTGTCTAACATGAGGTACTTTTGGGATCCGACAATTTGCTAGATCTTGAGCAGTATATTGAGCAAGGTCAGGAGGACACCCAGGAGATTCAGGAGGAGCCAGCGGAGCATTAGTGGACTCTTCCTTAGTTTTACTAATTCATTTCAGTTCAGTATTTAGTTTTTATGTCTATTTCAGTAAACTGTTTGTAATAATTCTGGATGTATTTTCTTTCCTTTTTTGAGATGAATATTTCCATATAGCCTCTATGATGAATGTTTTTGGATATTTGCTTTAAGCTTCCGCACTCTGTTATATACTATTTATACTTAGTATTGTGATGTGATTATTATACTAGAAATGCTGATATCTTATACATATATTGGATTCCTATTATATTCTAAATCCAATGCATGTGATTGTCTAATACTTAGGATAAGGATACTATTCTTATCATAGGTATTAGTTCTCAACCCTCCTTGAGGTTAGTCAGCATCCCTCTAGACGGGCTTAGTTTTCAGCTATTTTGGGGAGACGGGTTATTCCTCCCCGAGTGGCGCATCGCTCCGCCTATGATCATACTCATCTTTTGCGCGCGGCGACGGGGTGGGACGCTACATGTAGAGATCATTAGAGCTCATTAAGATTGTAAATTTTAGGGTAGATGAATAGCTCCGATTTTCCTTCTTCCTATATACTTGAACCTTTAGCCACATTGTTTGTATAGTTAAAATGATCATTTCATGTCAATTTTGGTATAAATAGAAAGGACTTGGAAAGATCTTTCCATCGATATATGGCACCGCTCGTGAGGTGCCCTAAATCAAGAGTATTTAGGTGCTAAAGGGGACATATTTCAGTTTTCACACAAGCAAAATCATTATCGAGCGCTACAGCGCACCGTAGTGTCTGGCTCTCAGCCAAAAGGCACTACAGTGCGCCACAGCGCTAGAGTCTCTAGTTGGCTACATCGTAGCGCCTAACTTTCAGCTAGAAAGCGCTGCAGCGAGTCGTAGCGCCCAGCTCTCGGAAAATTTGGCGCCATAGCACGTCGCCGCGCTTGAAAGCGTTGCAGCGCGCCTCATCACTAAAATTTACTGCAATGTCTGAAAGAGTTGCGGCACACAGTAGCACCCCCGTCTCTGGTTGGCTATGTCGTTGAGCGCTACAGCACACCGTGGTGCTTGGCTCTCAGCCAGAAAGCGCTGCAGCATGCCATTTTGCATGCGCCTCAGGAAAACTAGTGCCATAATTCATCGTAGCGCCTGTCTCACGGCCAAGGGGTGCTACAGCACACCGTAGGGCTCAAAACTATCCGGAACAGCCTTTAATTAGACCCTTAAGTATGGGCAAAATGGTCATTTTATCCAAAATTTAGTTAAGTTCCCTTAACCTATAAAATGTCAAATAAAACATTAAAATTAATAATAAAATTGATTTGTAATTAATTTAAGCTATTAATCTCCTAATTGAGTTGAATTGAGAGAATCCTCATTTATGGCTTGAAAATTCTAAGTAAAACTAATACCTCTCTAGCTTAGTTCTTAACACCTTCTATCTTCCTTAAGTTAATCAGGTTAGCAAGTAAAGATAGATTGTGCTAATTATCATTAATTCTTAAACTTCCTCTTAAGTCATCCATTAGGATTTTCCGTAGGATCTGTACTTCACCTTAGAATCTTCTCCTTAAGATTAAAAATAAATACTATATTACATTTCATCCATTGTGTAAATTGGTTATTCAATAAATAAAATCTTAATTTTATTAATTTCTAAATTTTATATTTAATTATGATTATTTTATCTTTTAATTTTAAACTAAGACTAGGAGATCATTCTATTAAGCTTTGATTAGGCTTAATAGGATTTGCCTTAATAATTAGTCCACAATTAGACTTAAACTTTAGTTTTTAAGCTTTACCCTTTGGATTATGTGATTAAACTCAATTCGTGATGTTTAATTCAAAATCTCTAGCTTTAGTAGATCTTGATCATATATTAGCTTAGAGCGTCTAATTTCATCAAATAGGATGTGTTGATTACTTATTTAACTTGTAAGCGATCTTGATTGAATTAAATTAGAACATGATCAGTTTTAATTACTTTTAACTCATAAGATCGTACTTCTAAGTTATACTTGATAATAAGAATTGGAGATCCTAAACTTGTATAACTTAGAGTAGTTAGAACGAATAAAGTAGATAATAATGAATATCACATATGTGAAGTAGAGTCCCTTGCTTACTATTGACTTACTTGTTACTTTTGCATTCATTGTACTTTGTGTCTTTACATTAAATATGTCATATAAGAATATTGATGCATAAAATGAAAACTTAGAATAATTAAGATAACATTTGCATATGGTTCAATTTTTGGCTGATCTTGCAAATTTTATGTAACAACCCAAGGTTGTTACCCTGCTTGATTTTTGCTTAATCGTACCTTAATTTAGTTCATCTAACCATTATAATTAATCTCAAAAGATTTGGTGCGATTCGGAGCTAAATCAAATATTTTAGAATATTTTAATATTTAATTAATTAAGAAAGTGAGGTATTTAATTTGATCTCGAAATTGAAATCCGACTTCGTCGTTGCGATCGTCACCCTCAAATTAGTTATGGGTGATGTTTTGGACGCATTTGGAAGTCGTCGGATTTTCGCGAATATTTTAAATAATTAAATACCCAAAAAAATGGAATAATTAAATAATCGTCGGAATCAAAATCCGACTTCGCCGTTGAATTCCTCACCTCATAAATTAGCTAAGGGTGAATTTTTGAGAATTTTCGGAATGCGCTCATAAAATCTAAATTTTTAATAAATCGAAAAATTAGAAAAGGAATTAAGTATTTTATTTCTTAATTTTTTTCTCTAATTTTTCTTTCCCCTATCTCCTAGATGGCTCCCCATTCGGCTAACCCCTCTCCCTCTTCTCTTTTTTTGGCTGACCCCTTGCCTCCCCATTGTGCATTGATGGCATTGATGGCTAAGGCCATCCCTCTCCTCCCTAGCTCTTGATGGCCTCCCCCTCCTTCTCCTCCTATAAATGAAAGCTCAGCTATTCTTCTTTATTTTTGGCTGTCAAGTTAAAGCTCCCAAGATTCCACCATTCCCCCATTGTTGAGCTTGGTGTTGTAGAAGAATAAGAAGAAGAAGTTCCTCATCCAAACTTTCCAAGGTTCCTTCTTCCTCTTCTAAAAGCTAAGGTACCAATTTGCACCTCTTTTTTGTCTATTTCATATTATTATCATGCTCATTTATATCCTTAGAAATCCATGATTGTATTTAGAAACCATTGAGTCTCATTTAAGCATCATATTACTTTGAAAGTTGAATGCTCTGTTTTTCATATATTTTGTACACCTGAGCTATCAACTCCATCATTCGTATAGTTAGGATAATCCATTTGTGCCAATTTTGGTATCAATGGAAAGGTATTGGAAAGACCTTTCCATTGATATATAGCACCGCTCATGGAATGCTTTGGATAGGGAGTATTTGAGCTCGAAATGTGACCTTTCACGGTTTTCGCACAGGCGAAATCACCGTCGGGCGCTACGGCGCGCCGAAGAGCCCGAGCTCGAACTGAATCCATCGTAGCGCGCCATAACGCGCTACAGTGCGCCACAATGCTTATGGAGCTAAAATAATGGCCTAGAAGCAAACCGCTGCAACGTGTCGCAGCGGGATGCGGCATCATTTCGGGGAAAACTATAGGAAATCAAGAGAAATATTAATTGAATAGTAACCCACAAGTTGGACTACTGTAGTGCACCATAGCACGCCACAGCGGGCTACAGCATCATTTCTAGAAAACTATATGAAACCAAAAGAAAATTTAATTGAACAGTGTTTCCGCAAGTTGATCCGCCACAGTGCGCCACAGCATCAACTCTCAGGTTTATCCCGTCGTAGCGCGCCGCAACATCAAAAGCGTTGCAGCATGCCACAACATCGTTTTCCGTCGTAGCGCCCATAATTTTTTGAAAGTGGCAGAATGGGCTGAAATTGTCAAAACTTTACTGTTTTTTTCATTTTAAAGTCCCTAGAACCTTAGTGGGATTGAATTATATCAAATTTGAGTATTTCATAAAATTTTATGTGTAAACTTTTAAACTTTACCCTTTTATGGCATGTGCAAAGACCTCTTATGTGTCTTAAGTATTTTTGTGCCAAATACTAAATAATAAAATCTTTGAATGCTTGTATTGATTAAATTTATCTTAATAACTAAATTGTATGAAACTTAAGTCTTTTAGAGTTATAATCAAGTACTAACTTTTTTGGTTTGATTTAGAATTTAGTTAGCCTTAATTACTTTCTATTTATGTTTTTTGATTTTAAGATGTATGTTAGAGAATTTTAACATTTATTTGGACACCTAAATATGCTTAGATTGACATTAACTATATTTAAACATAAGAATCTTAAGAACTTGATTAAGTAAATGATACTTAATCTAAATCTGAAGTTTGACATCAATAATATACTAATAATACATTGATTTGTCATTGATCTTTAAATTAACAATTGGTCTTAATTTTGGTAAGACTAGGGATTAAATCCTAACTTATCTTGATTAAAATCTAAACGTTAATTACTTTAATCAAGTAACCTTGATTGAAAGATAAATTCAAGTGACATGATTCCAATAATGCATATTATTTGATATTAATCTTTAATCATTGAATTAAAAGTGCTAAGGTTAATAATAAATCTGTGTGATTGAATCATCTAAATCTAAACTTTGGATCTTTGATTTTCTCTTATATAAGACTATTGGCATAAGATGGATAATAAAATTATAATGATTTATGAACTGATATAACTCTAATAATATCTTTAATTTCATCCCATGATTGTAGAATAGAGATGACCAGATGGATTTTATTCATCTGATCTGATCACTTTAATCCAAGACTAAAAAGTAAACCTTAAATGTTAACTTAAGAAATAGAAGAGTGAGATCTCAAGAGTCTTACTTTAGGATTGTTCTTGAATGTTTAAAGACCATAAATATTGATGCATTGAGATAGGAAGAACTTTTGTAACTTAATGAGATATGAATCTTAAATGATCCTTCATAAACTTAGAGGTTGATCTTGACACATTGTGGTAGGAACCACCTAAAGCAATTAGAATGGAACTTCTCCTTTATGGTAGAAATTGATATTGAGCAATTTTTTTTGATCACACCCTTGGAGCCTTGTGTAGAACTCACCCATTTAGAGTAAGGTTTAATAGATTTGATAAATCCTTATTGATTAAATAGAATCTTCTAAACCCAGATTATTGGTGGGATATAATAGGGTATACCCATAGTACTGGATTATCTCAGTAATATTCAGGATTGGTTAATTTACTCCAATGTGGACTTATGATCAAGTGCTATCTCGAGGGATTAGACGAATATAGTCTAGTTAGAGTAAATCTTCCAAGACTTAGAATGTTACAATTAGTGAATAAGATCCTTAGTTTGAGATGTAAACTACGATCAGATTCTACCTTCTATCGTAGTGCGCTTTGATAAGTGCAATTTAAGCAAACTATGTATCTCAAGTCACTTTGCGTAGAACACTAAGTATGCTTATAATTAGGTTATTTAACGGCTTAGCTTGAGATATAAATTGTGACCAGGTTCTGCTTCTTATCGAAATGCCCCTCGATAAGTACAGTTTTAAACAAGCTAAAGGTTAAATCCACCTTTCTTGGAAATATGCTAAATATGTGAATACAACCTTCCAAACTAATAATTTTTAAGTAAACTCTCAATTTTAACCAATTATAGAACTAGAATATAGGAGTCTGAATCCTTTATTTTAATAGGATTCTGTACAATAGAGACCTTGAATTCATTATCAAATGTTAAAGCATTTTCTGGATTTCTAAATTTTAAGACATATAGCATGAACAAGAACATGACCATAAGTACGAACATGAGCATTGCGTATGAATATCAGTGATGATTTATGAATTACGAAATGTTGCATATATCAATTGGGGAATTTGCATGATAACTAGTACTGGATTCCCAACCAGGCATATATAGATATTGGACCGTACGATTCATACCCGTTCAGTGATATTTCGGTTGCAAATCAGTACATACTGTATTTTGGCATATTCAGATGCACAGTTTCAGTAGCATATTGTATTGTGGTATATACAGATGCATGACTTCAGTGACATGCAGCATGGTTTTATATATTATTACTCAGTTTCAGATCCATTACTATTTTTGGTTTACTTTTAGTATTTAGTTTACAGTTAAGTTTTACTTTACTTTACTTTAGTTTTGTATTGTTTTATATAGTTTTATACTTTTAGTCATCTTTACAGTATTACTGCAAATTTACTTATATTATGTAAATGCTAAATGTTTAATTAGAAATATTTAGATTAGTTTCGATGTGTTAGACTTATTGTCTAATATAGGATACTTTTGGGATCCGGTAATTTGCTAGATCTTGAGCAACATACCGAGCCACGTCAGGAGACACCCAGGAGATTCAAGAGGAGCCCGTGGAGCACTAGTGGACTCTTCCATAGCCCTACTTTTCTGCTTAGTTTATTTCAATCCAATACTTAAATTTTATGTTTGTATTTCAGTAAACTGATTGTAATAATTCTGGATGTGTTTTCTTTTCTTTTCTGAGACGAATGTCTTATACAACTTCTGTGATGAATGTTTTTGGATGACTGCTTAGCTTCTACACTCTATTACATACTACTTATACTTAGTACTATGATGTAATCAGTATACTATAAATGCTGATATCTTATATATATATTGGATTTCTCATGTATTTTACATCCAATGTATATATTGGTCTAATATGTAGGATAAGGATACTATTCTTATCTTAAGTATTAGCTCTCAACCCACTTGAGGTTGAGTCAGTAACCCTTCATAGGTGTTTGGTTTTAGCTATTCAGGGAGACGGGATATTCCTCCCTGAGTGGCATGCCGCTCCGCCGTCGAAGTTGATCATGACTATCTCCTTTGTGCGTGGTGACGGGGCGGGGAGCTATATTTTACCCTAATGGACAGGGGTAAGGAGAAATAAGTAATACTTAGCATTACTCATTGAGGAGTGTTATGTTAAGTTGGGACCCGCTTAGTCTTGTAAATGTGCTTGACTCATCAACTACATCTGTATATATCCACATAAATAAAGAAAATAACTAAAATATTATTGCATTTGTACTTACTGCCTCCTCAGGTCAGTTCTACTTTGTTATTTCGCCTTAGTATCTTATGATGCTAAGAAAATTACCGGCTTAGCCTGTTATGATGCTAAGAATATTACATTTTTCAGTTCAGCAAGTTATGTTAGCCCTCTTCTGAGATGATAATCATTATATACTTATTTACTATTTTACTGTTACCCCCTTTTTACTGCAGTTAGCTTTTACTCTACCTGCTTACTTGTATACTTATAGGATGCTAAATTTACTTTACTGCTTACTTATACATATCACGAATAGATTGCTTACTTTTAAACTTGCATAATTCATATGATCATCAGCATGTATAAGATGAGTCTTTTCTTTCAGTACTTTTCTTACTTTATTTATGCATATATGTCTAATATTGTCACAACTTAGTATTGAGGTATGTTCTATTACCTCATATATTATTCAGCTATAAATGTTGTATTTATAACTTTCTATATCTCTTTGTATGCTTGTTGCACCATTATATTTTGCTTATTTTATAGTCTAAGTAAAATAATGATATCATAAAACTCATGAACTTAAATAACCTAAAATGTATTTGGATAATATGTTTAACAAGATTTTCTTTTCTTTGGCTGGGGCCCTGTCATTGTGAAACCGACAATGGCAGGTTCTGAGAAATTTGGGAACCTTGTGCCTGAAGAGGAGCCGTTCTTGGAGGAGCATCAGGTCGGGGCAGAAGATCAGTAGATTAGCTGTTATTTTATTCTGCTTATGAGGATAAGTGAGTAATTTTATTTTAAACTTATCTTAAAATTGATGTAATAATTCAGGTACCCATGTATGTTCTTTTACTGTACTATTTTATTCAGCACAAAACTGGATATTGCCCATATAGTGGGAGTTGTTAGCAGATTCATGGGAAACCTAGGGAAGCACCATTGGGACGCGGTCAAGTGAATCTTAAGGTATCTGAAAGGTATAGTATGTGAAGCTTTATGCTTTAAAAGATATAACATTATTTTATAGAGCTATGTAGACTCGAATCTTGTAGGAGATGTTGATAGTTGGAGAAGCACTACGGGATATGTGTATATATTGGGAAGTGCAGCGGTGAGTTGGATCTCCAGGCTACAAAACATCATAGCATTATCTACCACTGAGGCAGAATATCTTACCATTATAGAGGAAAGCAAGGAGATGATCTAGTTAAAGAGTTTTATGACATAATTGGGCAAGGAGCAGGAGGATGTGAAGCTCTACAGTGATAGTATGAGTGCTATTCACTTAGCGAAGAATGTAGCATTTTATGCCAGGACAAAGCACACTCAACTCCATTACCATTTCATCCGAACACTGTTAGAAGAAGAACAACTCAAATTAAAGAAGATCCATATTTCTAAGAATCCAGTTGATATGCTTACTAAAGCAGTAATAATGGAGAAACATAAGCTATGTGCAGCTTCAATTGTCTTCAGTACATGACAAGAGAGCGGAGTGAGCCACACCATGTTCTCTGACAGAAATTGAAGAAGACAATGAAAGATCAAGGACTGAAGAGGGGGTGATGCTAAAAGGTCTCTAAGTGGGAGATTGTTGTGTTGTAGAGGGCATTTAGCCCATCATGAAGATGAAAATGGTCATCCAGTGAGCTTCCGGGAAATTTTAAGGTGAATCAAAACAAGGTGTGAAGTTCAGGAACAGCACTGGCGTCGCTGTGCGCCGTGGCACACCGCAGTGTGCCTTGGCGTTCCCTCACATGAGACAGAGATGTTGTCATGTAAAGATCCACTTAAGTAGTAATAAGTAAAACTCTTAAATATCGAGTTTTCTTTTCAGATAACGGTGGAGTTTTTGATAAGAACTCCAAAGTTATGCGTTCTCGAGTGGGAGCACTCCCATGATGGGTGACCTACTAGAAAGTTATCTTTTGAGGGAAAAAATATGAGGCCTTTCAGGTCAAAGTGGACAATACCTTAGTGTTTAAGAGTTTGGGCTGTTACAAATGATATCAGAGTAGTCCATAGGATGTCAGATAGGAGCTAAGTGCCATATAGGATAAATTCCCACTTCATGTGAGCAACCTCTTGAACCCATAATGGTTAAGGTGCTACATTATTGTGGGTACCTCTTGAGCCTGTATGGGGCGACCTATAGTCTTATCTAACTAATGGATGGTTCTTGGATCTGTGTGTTGAAACTGATTAGGACGTTAGTTACTTAATTTTGGGAGATAGTACAGACCCACTTAAGTAGTAATAAGTGAAACTCTTAAATATCGAGACACCTTTTCAAATAACGATTGAATTCCTGATAAGAAATCCAAAGTTAAGCAGGATTATGTGGGAGCACTCACAGGATGGGTGACTTATCGGGAAGTTATCTTCTGAGAGAAAAATTGTGAGGCCTTTGAGGCAAAAGCGGACAATACTTTGGTGCTTAAGAGTTTGGGTTATTACATGTTGTGCGCTTTAGGGATCATCAAGTAGAGAAGTGGGCGTCACCGTGTGCCGCAACGAAAATCTGCACAACAGCGGAATTCAGTGCTACAGCACTCCCCAGCGGCAGTCATCCCGAGGTGCGGGCGCTACCGCGTGCTACAGCGACAGGAAAACGAAGACCAAGGCACTACAATGCACTCTGGCGCCAGGCTACCTGAAGCCCAGGCGCTTCAGCGCGCCGTAGCGCCTGACGGAATTCTGCTCATGTTTAGGTTTTGCCATAAATAATTTGGAGGGCATTTTGAACTTTTTGAGATTTGAAATTAAGCTAGATACTTAAGAGAACATGTGGTGGAGTTTCCAAAGTGTTTTTGGCATTTCAATTGGAGATTTTGGCTGCTGTGAGGAGTAGATCCCAAGGTGAAACGCTAAGGTAGCTGCAGTGCAAGGAACTCTTGTATGTTGGAGAAGATACTCCATGTGGTAGCTTCTTATTCTCCTATACATCTTAGAGTAAGAGCTTATGTTTACTGTCAAAAGGTTAAAGCTCTTTGTAACTCTATACATTCCAAAATTCATAGTGAAATTTTCTGTGTGGTGTGGCTCAATAGTTTTTCTCATTCTTAGATTTTCCACATAAATTTATGTGTCTGAATGTTTGCATGTTTGTGAGTGTTTTGGTGCAGTGCTGTGATCTCTTAATTGTGGATTTGTGATTTCGTGTTTGCTTGATAACCGTCAACGCAACCTTGGTCCTCGATCGAGTGCGCTATCCAAACCGCTTACGCTGCGGTGTGCGCTCGGTCAAAGCATTCTCAACAATGGGAAACCCCAGTATTCTTGGTCAAGTAGACATGCTCAACTCCTCATTTGTTCTGTAATATGCCCGTTTAACAAAACCCTGAATAAGATAAATAACATGGCATTGTATTTCTCACAATTTTATTGATTGTGAATGTCTTATCATAGTTTTATGACTATGTTTACTCAATCTTTAAAACTTAATTTTACTTTACTTCATTATACTGTATTTTCTTCTATTTATGTATTACATCCTTTACATCTTTTACTTTAGTTAACTTGCAGTGTATTTTTGCTTATTTACTCTCATTTATTCTTATACTGTCTTATTTTTATTATTACTTAACATATTTTTCATTGGACATATGCATATTCTCTTTCATTTTTATATGAACCCTAGTATTTTTAGTTGTTAGATATTATTGCTTCTTTACATATTTTGTGCATGATAGAGCAATCCCTTTTACTTTCTTTACTTACTTCAGTCTTTATATACTTCTGCACCTATTTTCTTGGTGCTGCTTAGTGCACCACTTTACTTAAAATTTGTAAATGATTAATATGATATCCGCTTAAAGTTAAATAAAACTTAATGTAACCCTAAAATATACTTAGACTTTTTAAATCTAATCACCTATTTTTATTTAATTGGTTGTGTCATACCGTATTAAAAATTAAATACGATAGATCAAGAACATATTGTGGAGCTTAGAGAGCTAGAGCTGATCTGACCTTCAGTAGTACCTTGAAGACTTGTATTTTCATTATTTATGAGGATGATAGAATTTATTACTTTTAATAATTGTTTGTAATAACTTAAATTTCAAATGCTCTTATTTTCTTTTCTGTGATGAATGTTTTTCCTTCTTTTGCTACGCATGGTTTAGATGATAGATACAAATTTATTTATATTAATACTATTATAATATTTAATAAATTTCCTTGTCTCAAAAAAATTCTAAATCCACATATTGCTTAATAGTGGGTTAGCTTCCTACTAATACAGTATTAAGTACTACGATAACCCATAGTGTTGGATTAAAACTTATTAACTTAGCACTAGGACTAGACCAATTTTCCTAATATTAAACTCCTTCACAACGTGTTATATATTAGAGTTTAATTTTTCTGAGTATTTTTGGGTTTAGTTAGAGTCTTACAACCTATTATAGAATAGAGTTTTATTTTCCAGAGTTTTTTCGGAGTCTAATTTTAAAAAGTAGACTACGAAAAATGTTGAAAAAACTTTGAAAAATAAAATCCTAACCTATAACAGGTTGTAAAGGAGTCAATGAATTATGAAAATTGGGCTTAATACAATTTATGAGTAAACTCTTTTACTAAAAAATTATACTACCTATAGAAGTGCTCATGCTGTTATATAGGGCATGCTTTTTTGAAGTAGACTTTTGGAAGATTATTATGTTTCACAGCTCCGCACTTTTATGAAGGAGATCTTGGTAGTTTCACAAAAGCACAACTTTGAGAAATAGGGTATCTTCGTGGCTTTGCGGTCAAAGTGTGTGAAGATAATTGTAGGAGTTTCTCAGCTTATTTAGAGAAGCAGTGTCTCTTCAAGAAGAACCTCAAAGATTGTTAACCTTTAAAAAGTTAAAATATAATCTCAAATTGACCCAAACACTATGAGTACCTCAACATGACCATAACAATCATATCAAATTGTATTACCCCCATTCTTAAAAAAAGGAGCACACATTGTATTTTCTTCTTGAAGGATAAATTAAAAACAATTTTGTTAAATAATTCTTTCAACAACAGGGTTAGATTTTAGCACATTAAGCATAGACAGGACAGATGCCGAATGGCAAGAAACATCCAGAATAATCAGTTTTTGAAGCTTTGTGAGAAGCTATTATTTATAGCCAATTAAGATTCATTATGTTGTTGAATAATTTTTGGAGGAAAAACAGGACAATAATCCTTGTTCATTATGAGGTTTCATAGCTCTCTTTTCATGCTTCAGCCAACAATGCCAAAGCTAAAAAAGCCTTAAAAACAATCAGATTTAAATGAAAACTAAACAAGAACAAATTCTAATATAAAACAGCATTAAACAAGAAAATTACAGTTTTTCTGCTATCAATCCTCTAATGAATATACAGCAGAGAAATGAAAAAACAGCAATGCTCAATTAAGCAACTCGCAGCAATTCTTGATTGCAAACATCTCGAGGCACGAAGGCTTTCACAAGCAAGTCCTCAAAGAATAGAGATCAGAACCTATTTCTTCGTTGATGAATCCCAGGTCATCCCTTTCCTGCAATAAAAATAAATCAACACTTGAGAAGGAAACAACCAATCTTTATATCATGGATGGAGCGAAAAATAAGGATAAAATATCCAGTAGACCTCAGACTAGCAAAAAGTCAAAACCTCACTTTTTCACTGCAAACTGATATTTTCAAAGACAAAACTGTCAGATGGGTATAAAGTTTAGCGAGAGAGCCGCATAATGAATGAAAGACCTTGGAAAGTTGTGCAAAGTAAACAGCAGACTCAATTCTTTAGACTATTTATGATCAGTAATCTAAATGAAATAGAAGGTGCTGCAATACAAAAGTGAGTAAAAAATGAGAAATGAGATCTCACCAACTTGATCATTGCATTTAATAGTTCATCAAAGTTGCAACTCTTTGATGCCCCAAACATGTTATCTTCATTAAATGTAATCCTGCTATCAAATATTGATTTATCTGTCTTTGTGTATTGTGCAATAGAAGCAGCAGCAGTATCATAACTTGGCTGGTTCATAATAGTTGCATCAATCTTTTTGCTACGATTTTGATTTTTAAAGTTCTGATTTTCAGAAACTTCGCTGGGGGTCTGATTTGTTAGTGTAGAGCTGAAGGAAGGACTAAATGATACGCACGTTTCAAGAGCATTCTGCTGCTCAGGATCATCCAAATTCTGCTCAACATTTTCCACACCTTTGAAACTCAACAATTTTGATTCTGAATCAATTCCCGAAGACACAAGTAACATGTTCCCCCCAAATGAGGCGTTTGGGCTTTGCAGCATGTTGCTTGGAGTTATATTATCATCACTAAAGGACATTCCAATGGATAAACGGTTTGCACTATATGCATTCAATGAAGGAGGATTTTGCCACACGTCGCTGCATTTACTGAGATCAGGCAAATGAGGAGACACTATGCTGCCCATCTCAAAACTATTTTCTTGAGCAGATGGTGCTGCAACTGAAGGCCGATTGACTAATCCTCTGTAGTCAACAAAAGTGCCGTTAGGGGCCACAGAAATAGCACCTTGAAAGGGGTTATTTGGTTCATTGATTGTTTTTTGTTTATGTTGATAATGATCAAGCTCCAATGATGCTGGAATTCCCTGAAACATGGGTGAGTGAGGAAACTTAGAGGGATCATCAATGGGATTGTTTGTGGAGTTTTGAGTGCAGCCAATTTGAACCATGCTAGGAGCAATTCCGGGAAGTCCTAATAAATTTCGGTTTGTTCTATTGGGCACTCCACTTGATTGGAATGATGCAAAGCCATGAAAATTTCCAAAACCATTATATGATCCCATGCGTAGATAAGATGATGCATCTCTTCCTCCTAGAGCAGCAGCCAAGTTAGCTTGCTGACTTGCCACTGCGCTTAGTCTTTTAAGATAGAGTCTATATTTCTGAAATAAAGAACATTAAAATAGAAAATAAGGAAATATGGGTCACATAGAAGAAAAAAAACATTGGAAGAAAGACAACATGAATAAAAGGATCATGAATTATTATCCTTCCATAACTTGTTAGAATATATCATAAAAAAATATGAGATAAGGAAAAGGATAGAGAACTTTACCAACCAAATCTCTCATCGTAATCAAATTTTAAAAATATGTTAAGGCAAAAAGTCAAATCATTTTGTCTTTCCTTAAATTAATGTTAATTAATAAGGGACAAAAAGATCAGAATGTTCAATCCTTTACAAAGTCAAAAACAAATGTAAGAGATATTATCAATCAAGAAAATTTTATCCTTTTAAAATAATAGAGAATCTTAGTTCCTTCAATATATCTCATCATTCATTGAAAAAATTCAATGTATTAAAATTAAAGAAGGTAGTAGAATAGAAGTCAACTCATTTGTTCTGTTTAAGCTGTTTTAAATTTGATCCATTGAATTGATGAATAGTAAGAGAAGTGTATTGAAAGAAAGATCTTCCATCTATAAGAAAAATAATGTGCCCTCTTTCATGCTCCTTGCACACATACATTGTTGAAATGGTTGTCGACCAAAACCAAAATCACAAGCGCAAATTAATACAAGCACAGCACAAAATACAAATATATATATATATACATATATATGGTTCAATGAGAATCGCATACGTCCATGCGAGCAGAGATCATTTCACTAATGAAAAAGAAAATTACAAATATTCTTTCTTACCCCAGCAACGAAACCACCAAAGCCTTCAAGAAAAATGGTACAAAGCCCCAAGGAACAAAGAAAAATAGCTGCTGAGATATTTTGGCTCACAACACAAACACTAAATCAACATATGAGTATTAATAATAGGGCCAAACTTAGTATCAAATGACACAATTAACCCCTAATCAAATGTTTCTTGCATATTATGTGCGTTATGACAACCGCTCGGCCCAAGTGCTCACCTCTCGGGTTTGCGGTACCCCAAATACCTCCAAACAGTGCTCCAGGAGCCAGCCTCTCGGCTAAAACGACCTAAAAATAGTGAGGCCAGGCGCTAGCCCAAAAAATATATTGTCCCAGAGCCTGTTCTGGCCATCTTGCACCCATTTTGTCTTTCAAATGCATTCTCAAGCTTCTAAAAATCCTCTAATCAACAATAACAAGTGTCAAAGTTCATCTTCTTTGATCCAATCATTTAACATTTCCACATTTATTTCATATACACGTCTCAACTAATGCTTGCGTTAGATGAAGACCAACACAAATATGAAATAAACTTAAGTGTTTCAATCAAAAGAAGTTGCTCCTCTGGGTTGTTGGATGGTTTATTTAATGCTTACAAAGGACAGCGAGGTGGGCCCAAACTAGCAGTGAGCTTGCAGTTTTATAGCCTGGTAATCATGTTAAGGAATCATTATAAAAACTGTTTTGATTGAAAAAACTTATTTACCAGCATTAACACTATAACTAATTAACAAAAACTACTAGTGCTGGTATCACGTGAACACCTGACAAGACTGAGGCGAATGATTTAAAAAACAAACTACACAATTAATAGAAAATTATTCTAGGATTGGGATTTAACTTTTAAGATGAAGCACAAAATTTGTTAGCAATAATTAATAAAAAGTTCTACAATGCTACGAATTAAAAAAGGATAATGATATTTTAGGGACACAATTGGGCACTTGAGGAATGCTACTATCCTTTCAATGGATAAAAATTCTAACCTAACATATCTCTCAATAACTGTCAACTTAGATGGATAGATGGGATACAAAGTCAAAAAAGTATCTTTTTCATACCAAAACATAGCTTTTGACATCGTATTACATCCATTCATCTAAATGAATGAATAAATGATTAAATTCGAGTGAAGAGCAGTTTTTACCACCTAATATAAAAATAGCATTCATTCCTCTTGAGCATGTATTAAATTTAAGAAGTTCTTAAGACATGCCTGTAAATGGCTTGCAACATTCTCTCTCGTGAGCTTCTCAACATTCATAAGGTCAAGTATTCTCTTAGGAACAGCTTCTGCAACAAGGATGATAAACATGAATTACAAGACTAAAATAATAGATTTTAATGTAATTTAAACTCTGTCTTAAGAAAGAGTCTATCATCATACAAGAGTAGAGGCAGGAAGAAATTTATTTAGTAATAAATACAATAAACAGTTCTTACTGTCAATTCCTAATTGGTTGACCGCAGAAACAAACTTTCGGTGAAGCTCAACAGACCAAACAACTCTCGGCTTTTTTTGGTTTGACGGATCTTCACTTTCATGGGTGCCTTCTTCATTGTCATCTTCATCTTCATTATTCTGCTCCTTCCTCTTCTTATTAACTTTGCTGTTGTGATCCAATGGCCCATTGGCATCAGAAGTTGTTGAAGCTTGAGGCTTCTCAAGGTTCTCTCCATTATCAGAATTAGGATGTTCCTTTCGATCAGATCTTCTTCTAACAACATGCTGCCAAATATTTCTGAGTTCTTCAATTCGAACTGGTTTAAGTAGATAGTCACAAGCCCCATGCGTTATCCCCTTCATAACAGCTTTGGTTTCACCATTTGCAGACAACACTGGATTTAAGTGATTTCCAAAATAGATCAGTAATTTTCTTCTGATAACCTTTAAGGGATTTAAAATGAAGCTGTTCAATAGAAGCTTTAATACTTTAAGATAAGATTAAAGTCGGATTAAACTTAAGCCATGGCAAGCAGTAAAGTTATAAATTTTAAACTCTACAGGTACATTATCAGGCCCATTATAAGCAATAATTCCTGAAACAAGCTATTAAAAGCTTCACTTGTCATGTTTTTAAAATTGAGCGCCAGAAGGAATGATTAAATCCGGATTTTCTACATCAAATTTGAATTAAATCCTGCATATAATGATCAAACAGTTTAAACGAACTAAGCTATATTATTTGATTTTATTTCTATAAAGCAGCTAAATCTGTCTATAACAAGATAGCAAACATAAATAGAACTTTAACAGAGAAGTCTTCAACTTTTTCTTCCGCTTTAGTTGATTCTAATTCAAAACCAGCCACACGATGTTACCTAATATCAAAATGTTCTTCTATGCAAAATTAGCCTACCCCAATCCAAAAAAATCAAACAAAAGAAATAAAAACTAATACAATGAAAACGAGAAATAAATTTCAACTCACTAATCACAGGCAAATCCATTTCCAGGCCAACCAGCTCCAAAAGCTTAAATCCATCCATGTCTGGCATATGAACATCGCTGATAACAAGATCAAACTTGTCTTTATTCTCTCTCAGCATATCAAGCGCCTTTATCGCCTGATTCGTAGTTGTAACTGCAGAAAATTTAAAAAAAAATCCAAATTTTGAATTCAACCTCAACTCATATTTCACGTGAAAGATCTCTCAAGAAAAAAAAAATTCTCTGCTCCAAAATTGCACTCAATATTGATAAAGATCTGAAATTTAGCAGAAAGAACAGCGCAAGAGTATCTTATCAAAGATTTAACTTTCCAAATAAATACTTAAAAAAAAAAGATCAGTCATAAGTCCCAACCATGGTATTGGCAACGAAGCAGCAGAGTCTCCAACACCTTCAAACAGATTGGATCATCATCCACAGCAAGAACACGCATCCCAATGGGAAATTTATCTCCGTGAGCTTCCTCTCTTCCCATAATCACTTTCTTCTCGACTACTTCCATCTTCACCATAAACCTTACTAATAAAGACAGGAATTTCAAGCTTCAACCTTAGTAAAACAGAAGAAAATTTTTTAACCTCCAAAGTTTTAGATGAAGAAAAAGCAACAGCCCAAAATGACAAAAAGGGTAAAAAAACGATATTTCCACAATAATTTACTGATTCAAGGCAGTCCCTAAGAGAGAGAGGGAGAGTGAGGGAGAGAGAGAGAGAGGGGATGACTGAATGTCTGTAGGGTTTAGAAAGAAACAAAAGGTGCGGAGATGGCCATGACTTATCCAAAACAGAGATGGAAAGGGTTATGATAAAGGAATCTTTATTACAATAAACAGAACGCAGCCAAATGGGGAAAAGCAAAAAGATAAAACAAGGCTAGAGTCTTCCTCTATTCATCGCAACCCCTGTCTCCTTTTTACTCTTATGTTTCGTCTATGGAGCTCCGGCGCTTTACCATTGCATTAATTGGATAACGAGAAGCAATAATTTGGAAGGAAGTTGGAATTTTGGAAAATGTAAGAAATTGAAAGGGGATAAACTTTATTCTTTTCTGCAATTTTCACTATTTTTATTGTATCCCGCCAAAATAATAGCTTTTATGGTTATATTTTATTTGATTTTTTTTAAAATTATTCAGAATTTGCCGATGAGTAAAAAAGTAAATGACAAAACAACATTTAAAATATTGCAGCTACAGCAAGCTAGGTCGCACCTGATTACCTCACCCTTAAAATAATGGAGAAGAGGAATAAATTAAAAGATCACCTAAAACCAAATGGTAAGAACTCATTATATTTTAAAGAGTATTGTTATACTTATACATTAATATATACTAAAATATATTGATGATATGTTAATTTAATATGTAATTAGATTATTAGTTGAATGTACTTTTTGATAAGACTTATATTCAAAAATTACAAAAAAAAAATTTCTAATTAATCCTGAATACTTTTTGATATATATTATTATGTAATCATAACATTTTCTTATTTTAAATATTTTGTTTATTATTTATAAGATATTGTATAATTAATATGTCAAAGTTTTTATTGTTTATATATTTATGAATGATATTATAGCTTATTAGTTCTTTCTCAATTTGTTATTTTAGGCTTTTTCTAATCTCATTGGTCAATTAATTGTATAATATTTAAAGCTCGTATAAACTTTAAAATATAAAATAAATTATAACCAAAAGAAAATAAACTTTACCACAAATTGAGGATAGATCATTCTACCCTTTTGACGTATCTAGAACATATGTTCATTTTATCGCACAAAGCTACATCTTTTTTTATTTAGATTAATGCAATCACATTTAACATTATCAGATCTGGAGTTGTTTGGCATGAAGTTAAGCCAATGTAATAGAATTTTTTTTAAGGAATTCATGAACATCATCATTTGGCATGCAGAAAAATAGGTAAAAAAATTTTACATATCGTTAGCATTTTATAGTACTATAAAAGGGGCCCGTGTGAGAGATTCTCGACCAAATCGACCAAAATCGCGCTTTGCGCGATGGAAACCCGCTCCAAGCAAAGAAATCTTTTATTCGAAGGTTGCATACCGTTCTTTCGATTTCGTTCTGAGAAATCTTTTGATTTTGCTCAGAGAAATCGTTTGATTCAACGAAATCGTTCGAATCGAACTAAATGAGATCGAATTCAACTTCAACGAAAACCCTAAAAAATTTTAAAAAAATTGGGAGAATTTTGCCCCATATTACTCGAAACGTCACGCTCTCTGATTACTTTATTCCAAACAGAAATATTATAAGTTTCATGAAAAATTACCAAATAATAATAATCTCTATAATCAAATTACACTGTAATCAGAATACTTTACATTCAAATTTATTTGAATTTCCCTCACCAAATAGCTCCCTAATGTAATCACATTCAGCATTATCAATAAAGATTATAATGGTTTTGATATATTTCGCACTCTCAAAGCTAGTTTGTCTCTTGATAGAGTTAAAAATATAACTTCTTTTTTTTTGTGAATAAATGTGTTGGAAAGATAATCATTCCAATACTCTTCCTTGCCACATTGCCAATCTGTTACGGCGTCCGTAGGAGGCATAAGATGCTAGAGGGCTGTCTTTTCTCAGTAAATTAGATATATAAATATTGAATGGATTGGTAGGATAATATCTAATGATAATTTTTGGAGTTTGTGGTGAGTTGGTTATGAGTTTAGAGTGGACTACCTAAAAGAAGCCAAGACTAGTCCAAATCAAGTCTAATTTGGGCTGATTCAAAATATCCCTTTTGTAGGTGAGGTTTTGATGGGTTAAAGGGCTGGAAATAAATTAATATAGGTAGTCTAAGATGTGTAGTTTGGATCTAGAGTAAATGGCTAGGTTTGATGATGTTTAGATCGGTGTCGAGGGGTATGGAAGAAGACTAGGTTGAGCTATTTTTAGATTTGGCTGTAAAGATTGTAGTAGAGTTTGGAGAGTATTTGAGAGATTTGTTAATGATTTAATATTTTTAAATGATACTTAAAATACTATAGAAGATGTGTAAATGGTTTGAGGTTATAAAAATAAGAGTATGATTAAAAAAATAAAATATAAATAAGATGATAACCTAACTCATCAAAGATAGACATTAAACTTGACACCACCAAGCACCAAGCAATATGAGAGTTATTTACCATAAATTTCTTTCATTTAAGTTACTCAATTACATTACATTTTAGTTTATATTTATAAGCACTACAAATCTCTTGCCCTATGAGCTTTGGAGAGAAAATATGGAGGGAAATTTTGGAGGAAAAGATGGGTAGTTAGTAATTAGTGAAGAAGTAACTCCAACTACTTACATTATATATTTTTCTCATGACATAACTAGTCAAATATGTGCTTTAATAAATAAAAAAATATAATATTAATAAAAACAAAATACAAATAATAAGCCCAATATTTGAGCTCTTTATTGGGCTTTTGTTTAGGCTCTTGTAATTGGGCCCACATTTAAATTATTCCCTTGAACTTTAGCCATGGCGCTTGTTATTGGGCATTTGATAATATTCTTAGGATGTGCTACATCAACTTCCGTCAGCCTAATTGAACTCTGTACCAAAGAGTTAAAATCCAAGTGATCTTCTACTAATTGTGGATCTAGAGCTTTCAAATTTGTATGTGTTAGCCGTGTGTCTTCTGTAGGCGGCTTATTCTTCCAACGAACGAGAAAATGATGCTCTTTATTTTGATCATTAGGAGCCTCCTCAGTGATGATATAGTCAATATTTAAAAAGAATGGAATTTGCATGTGAGGAACTATATCTCCTGGTAAAAATTCAGACCGTGCAAGTGGTCCTTCATATGATAAAATAACTTCAATATTAATAACAGAATGAATTAGCATATCAATAGGCAAATCAAGGTGATAAGTATTAGATCCAACTTTTCCTTATAACTTTGAAAGGGTCACAATCCCTTGGATGTAATTTCTTATATTTGGTGTTATTATATCGCTCAGGGCAGATGCAAATCAAAACATAATCACCTTCTTTAAATTCTTTAGTTGATTTATTATGATTTACTTTAGATGCATATTTTTCATTACTTAAAGTGATTTGTTGTCCTATAGAATCTTAAATGCTTTGAAAATTTTTGGCAAATGTGAATACTGAATCAGAAAATGCATGAGAAGGAAGGTTGGCAGCATCAATTGGCCGTTTAGGATTATGGCCATACACCACTTCAAATGGAGATATTTTGGTTGTCCGAGAAGTACTACTATTATATGCTAATTCAGCAGTATGTAAATGTAACTCCCAATTACCAATACTTTTTCCAACAAGACACCTAAGTTTCCTAAGCTTCGATTGACAACTTCAGTTTGACCATCCGTTTGGAGGTGAAAAGCTGATGAAAATTTCAATTTTATCACAAGAAATTTCTATAAGGTCTTTCAAAAGTGTGAGACAAACAAAACATCCCGATCTGATACAATAGTTGAAAGAAGGCCAAGCAATCGCACAATTTCCTTAAAGAATAATTTTGCAATATGGGAGGCATCATTAGTTTTAGAGCAAGGTATGAAATGGGCTATCTTAGAAAATATATCAATAACCACAAATATGCTATCATGACCATGAGCTATTCAGGGTAACCCAAGAATAAAATCCATCGATAAATCTTCCCAAGGCCTATGAGGAACAGGCAATGCCGTGTATTGGCCATATTTTTATTTAGTAGCTTTAGCTTGTTTGCAAGTTAAATATTGAGCTACTAGTTTTTGAATATATCTTCTTAGGGAACGCCAAAAAAATATATTATCCATCAAGCAAATTGTTTTATTCTTTCCAAAATGGCCAGCAATTTCTCTCGAGTGCAGTTCAAAAATCAAAAACTCCCTTAGAGAAGACCTAAGAATGCAAAGTTTCTTTCCTCGATAAAGATACCCATTAATCACAGAATATATTACGTTTAAGGTCAACAGTTTGTCCAAGTGCTCCATAGAAATTAGATGAAAGTCTGGGCACACTGGGTACTCATCTCAAATTCGTTCAAATCCAGGAATTTTGAATTCTAAAGGGGAGATGATTATTGCCACCCTTGATAATGCATCAGTAGGTTTATTTTCAATTCCTGGTTTATGTTTAAGGACAAATGAACAGTTTTGGAGAAACTCAACTCATTTGGTATGTCTATGACTTAACTTTCATTGAGTATTGATAAATTTAAGGGTATGATGGTCTGAATTAAGAATAAAGTCATTATGTAAGAGATAGTGTCTCCAATGCCTTAATGACTAAATGACAGCATAAAATTCTGTATCATATGTTGAGTATCGTTGCTTTACATCATTCAAGTTCTCACTAAAGAATGCAATAGGATGATTTTCTTGACTTAAAACTCCTTCAATTCCAATTCCAGATGCATCACAAGTCACTTCAAAGGTTTTAGAAAAATCAGGGAGTTGAAGGACTGGGGTTGTTGTCATTAATACTTTAATTTGATCTAAAGCCTTTTGAGCAGTTGGGGTCCAACAAAACTTGTCTAACTTCAATATATCAGTGATTGATGCTACAACATCACTAAAGTTTCTAATGAATCGCATATAGAATATTACAAGGCCATGAAAACTCCTTACTTCAGTAAAAGTTTTAGGAGTTGGACACTCCATAATTGCCTTAACTTTGGTTGGGTCAGGTTTTATTCCTTCAGAGGAAATGATAAAACCTAAGAATATCACCTCAGTTTGCAAGAAGAAACATTTTTTAAAATTAATGTATAACTTCTCTATTTTAAGGGTCTCAAAAATTTGTCTAAGATGATTAAGGTCGTCTACTTTATTTGGGCTAAAAATTAAAATATCATCAAAATAAACCACCAAAATTTTTTTTATAAATGGCTTAAGAATAGTACTCATCATTCTTATAAATTTACTAGGTGGATTTGAAAGTCCAAATGGCATGACCAACCATTCATAGAGTCCATCAGGGGTCTTGAAAGCTGTTTTCTATTCATCTCGAGATCTAATTCTAATTTGATGATACTCACTTTTCAAATTAATCTTAGAAAAAAAATTTGCTCCTGAGATTAAGTCTAACATGTTATCTAATCGGGGAATGGGAAATCAATATTTGATAGTGATTTTATTAATAGCCCGACTATCGATGCACATTCTCCATGTTCCATCCTTCTTAAGAGTTATTAGGGCAGGGATCGCACAAGGACTAGACTTTCTTGTATAAATCATTTCTCAAGTAATTCAGTGACCTGTCTCTTAATTTCTACATGTTCAGTGGGGTTCATTCTATAATGAGAAAAGTTTGGAAGTTGTGAACTTGGAACTAAGTCTATAGCATGTTGGATGGATCGAAGCGGTGGTAATTCATTTGGGAGTTCCTCTGGAGCAATTTCTCTAAATTCAGAAAGGATAGGTAAGACCTTTTTAGGAATGGGAATCTCATTAATATTTAAGTTAACTTCTTTTATATGTAAAATGTGAACATTGGTCGGATCAAAAAATTTTCTTTTTAAGGTTCCAAATCCTATTGAGCTTACATCAAATGTTGAAAAAGAATGAGTAAATAAGCTAGAACTAGGATTATGCATAGGATCCCTTATCACGATCAGTTGAAGCTTTGCTCCTTTGGTTTCGGTTGAAGATCAGATGTTGGTTTATATGGTGCTATAGACGGTATCTTCTCTAGAGGTCTAACTGGCAAAAGTTTGATGGTTTTATTGTTATGTTTAAAAATATATGTGTTCTCTCTACCATAATGGATTACACTTAAGTCATAAAGCCATGGTCACCCAAGTAGAATATGAGCAATATCCATAGGGAGCACATCACACCAAATTTTATCCTCATAACTACCAATCTTGATAGGAATTAAACATCGACTAGCAATGGGAAGTGAAGTATGGTTAACCCAACTAACATGAAAGGGTTGGGGATGAGATTCAGTTTTTAAAACCAACATTAGAACTATATTAGAATCATTCAAGTGAGTAAAATCAATATTTAGGTCAATTCGTCAAATACTTGAAAATTCTTCTAAGTCATTTCTTAGGATTTTACACCTCACATAAGGACCATTCTTGAGACTAGGACTAGATCATAGGTTAGAGTTCATTCATTGGGTAAATGGGTTACTCAATGGATAAAACCTTGGTTTTATTAGTTTTTTTTAGAATTTTACAACTTATTCTGATTATTCTGATTTATTGATTTAACTCATAGTCATCATATGATTGAATTAGATTAGAACATGATCAGTTCTAATCCTTTTTAACTTATAAGAATGAGTTTCTAAGTTACACTCAATAGTAGGAAAATGGTGATCCTAAACTTATGTAACTTGGAATAGTTAGAATGATTTAATTAGAAAACAAATGATATCACCATATTAGTAGAGTCATTTGCTTACTTTTGATATTTTGTTGCTACGCATTCCTTGATGTTTGAGCCATTTTGCCTTGGACATGTCATATAATAAGTATTGTTACATAAAAATGAAAATTTAGAAAATTAAGAAAACATTTGCATTTGGGTTCAATTTATAGTGGATTATGGTGCACATTTACTCCAATGAATAGGGGTAAGGTGAGATCATGATGCTTAACACTACTCATTGAGGAGAGTGTGTTAGGCTTGGGACCCATTTAGTCTTGCAGACGTGCTTGACTCCTCAGTTGTTTCTGAAATTATCCACAGAAATAAAAGTAAAATAACTAAAAGATGTTGCATAGTATTATCTGCCTCTTCAGTTATATAGTATTATTGAGATATGTTTGCCCTAACCCAGAAAGGCTATAGGGATGAATAAATATATATGTTGGGCCAGATTGGTCAATTCTTCTGATATGACAGTTAGTACACATATATTCAGATTCATGTACAGTTTTGATACTTGGCTTACTTTTTAGTATTTTTATTCAGTCAGCTATTCCTTTATTCAGCTTATATATATTAGAATATTAGAATTTTGCTGCTATTATATATCATTACTGAGTTAAGTTATTTAATTTGTATTTTTTTATCACTAGTATATTTAGGATGTAGTATTTTCTTTCAGCACTTGTGTAGTTATTTATATATACCTACCCTGTTTAACTTATATTTGAGGCATGTCTTAGCCTTCTTTTTGCTTAAGTTATAAATGTTATTTATAGCTTTTTCCTTTCTTATTGTATTACTAGTTGCTCCCTCTTTTGATATAATTGTACTTAGAAATGTAAAGTGGTGATATTATAAAACACATAAAAATTCATCAGCTTAAAATGTACTTAGACAATTGTCTAACACAAGATTTTTCTCTTTTTTGGCTGGGGCCCTACATTGTGAAACTGACAATGACAGTTCCGCTTCAGTTAGACGATCAGGAGTTAGGTGTGGAGCCTTATCCAGAGGAGGAGCCTTTGAAAGAAGCGGTTGTTTAGCTTTATTTTATGTGAGGATAAGAGCATTTTACTTTCATTACTTAAACTTTAAATTGATGTAATAATACATGTACACTTGACTATGTATTTGGATTTCTATGCTTATATTCTGAGTTATAATTCCTTCCATTTATACTGTGATGCTCGGATGTTTTTCATTTTAAATTGCTTCTGCACTCTGTATGATTTTCTTAGATAGTGACTGATTATTTGATTCTGTGCTATTTCTTCCCTTATTAGGTGGATTGTGGATTTCATCCTAATCCAATAATAAGTAAAGAATTAGTCAGAGTGACACACCACCCCTTAGCTTGATCTTGTGGATTAAGGGGTGGGGCGCCACACCTTACATAAGGGTCTAAAATGCTCCTTTTTGATTTAGCGTTTCAAATTAAATTTTATTGATGCCAAATAATTTTTTACTATTTTATATAAAGATAGACAGTAAATTCACTAAATTTGGACAAGAATAAAGCCCTATGGATTCAAATTAAGAATTTTAACCTATAAGGGCATTTTGGTAATTTTACCAAATTGTAAAAATTTGTTCAATTTACTGTCCAAAGATTTTATAAAGTCTAAGAATATTAAATTTTGATGTCTATTGGTTGAGTTATAAAGAAATCAAGTCCAAGGGGAAATTATGTAATTTCTAAGGTTTAATGAAGGGTCCAAAACTTACCTTTTCCATTTGAGATTCAAATTCAGCAAACTCAATGGCTATAACTTTTCTATATTACTCTGAGTACTTTAACTAGGAGTAGACCCAAATTGGTTCTCAATTAGTCAAGTTATAATATAATTTGAATTATGATTAATTAGGGCAAAATAGGGCTTTTAATTGTCAAAACCTTAATTTTATTTCAGTTTACTGTATATTATACCTTTTTGATCTAAATGGTATATTGGATGACCTAATTTGGAGTTTGATTGACTATATTATGACTAAATCAATTTTTAGATCATTAAGGGATAATTAGGAAATGTCCTAAAAATGATTAGTTAAACTAATGATCCAACAACAAAACTAAAACTATCAAAGCAAATTAGACACTCTCCTGATTAAAATGAGACCCATATTGGCTATGCTTAGATTATTAGGCACAACGCTAAGGCTAAGGAAAGTTTTGGTACAAGGGTGGGGTCCTAAAATATTATTATATTAAATAGGTGTCATACAGGAAATTTTACACTACCATAATATTCCCATTATTTTTCTGAGCAAAATGAGATATATATTTAATATATTTAGATTATTAGTTAAATAGTTATGAGGGCTTAAAGTTTTGACATTTAATTTAATCCAAATTAAATTAATTAAGCTACTGTTTAAATTAATATAACTGAATTTATTAAATTATATATAACAGATTAATTAAATAAATTAAAACGGCGACGGTACCCACGGGATGACACGTGGCGCACTCTAACTAGCTGGGTCAGAATGGCGGATCCCACGGCTGGCGACAGAAGGGATGCTGGACCCCACCCAGGACACGCGACAGCATCTGGTTAGATGTTGAATTGTGGGCAGGGCCCACTGCGGCTGCCACGGATGGACAACGGGCCCCACTGCACAATCGCGCTGGCACGAGGCTCGCCTGCACCGCACTCAAGTGGGTCGGGTTCGACCAGACCCGACATGAACCCATCCCTAATCTCCCACCACACGCCCGATACGGGAAGGCGGCGGGCCGCATGGCCGAGGGTAGGTCTCAGCGAGACCTACCTAACGGGACCCGATCTAACCCCGGGGGTGGTCGGAGCTGCCCACAAGAGCAAACCTTAGAGCGCTGGTTCGGGAGACACGGGGACGACACTGTGCAATACTGTAGCCTACAATTCTAAATCACTTTGATCCGGTCATACTAGCTACGATCGGACTCTACAAATCTTCAATCAAGGATGCTGAATAACCTTACGAAAGCATGTGATAGGAATGCGTAACCGGAAGAGAAAGATAGAGGGGTACCTGACAAACAATCGGAGTTTTAGGGTTCACTGCAGACTGATCCTTGCACTCTCCAAAAGTCCTTCGATGCATTCAAAGGCTAACCTACGCTCTGTCGAGGCTTAAGGATCCACTGGGAAGAGATGGTGAGGTCGGGGGCGCTAGATTGGCTGCAACCGATCGAACAGCTCTTATCTGCTGCTAGATCAAACGGTAACGACGCAAATTCAAATGACGCAGCAAACGACGCTGTTAAGAAAGTATTTAAATATTAATATTTTAATTAAGATTTAATTAATTTCCTATTTAAAATGTAACAATTAACCGTATTTAGAAAAATTCCAAATATTCACCCATAGCTAATTTAGGGGTGAGGGACGCAACATCGAAATTGATTTTTGGTTTCGACGAATATTTTATTATCCTAATTTTCGGGGGTATTTAAATATTATTAAAATATTCAACGGATTTTTAACGACTTCCAATTGCCACAAATACATTACCCTTGGCTAATTTGGGGGCAATTAGCGCAATGGCGAAGTCCATTTTTTTTTATCTGAGGTCAAAATAATTAGGTAAATTTTTAGGGTTCTTGAAATTCCCATAATCAGTGTTTGATCCATTTGACCCCTAATTTAGACTAGGGCTTAGTGGTGAACTCCTAATAACTTAATTAGTGTGCTAGAATCAAAATCATGACCAGGATTAGTCATAACTAGCTAAGGTAATAACTTTGGTTGTTATACTATTATTTAAAGCTTAAGGCAGATATTAAAAGTGGTCGGAGAACTAATTTTGTAAAATACCAGAATTCCTTTTCAAATTTGTTTATTAATATTTAAAGAATTTTGACCTCAGATTGAAAATTTGACTTGGCCATTGCGTTCACCACCCCCAAATTAGCTAGGAGTGAAGTTTTGAAGGCATTTGGAAGTCGTTGAATTTTAGTCAAATATTTTAATATTATTTAATTACCTAAAAATTTGAATAATTAAATACTCGTCGGATCAAAAATCTAATAACACCGTTGCGTTCCTCACCCCTCAATTAGCTAGGGGTGATTTATTGAGAATTTTTAGAACACATTTAATTAGTTAAAATATAATTAATAAAATTATTTAAAAAGATTTAAATAATAATATTATTTAATTTATACTTAACGGACTTCCGTTAATTTACTTAAACCGCCGTTCCATTATTCTTACGCCGTTGATTCGCCGTTTACCCTATTAGCAATCAATCTGAGCTGTCTAATTCAATCTTAGCGCGAGATCAAACGGCCCAGGCGCCGTCTTCTTCGATGCTCAGCGCGTGTCGCGTTGAGCTCTCGCTCGCCTCCTCCTGCGCAACATGTCGCCTCCTCGAGCAAAATAGATGGCAATAACCGCTTAAATGCTCCCATTAAAAACCTTAGGAACCTTAGGCTTTGTTTAGGTCTTTGAATCTCTTAGGCAAAGTCAAGCGCTCTGCAAGCTGTATCCCATTAACCTTAACATATCGAACCGACAATTAGGTACCCCGCTTCCTTTTATCTCTATCTCTTGAGTATTGTAATGCATTAATCGTACCAATTATATACCCGTTTTGATTAAGGTTGTCGATCGAGATATAAGGCTCGATCGATCGCATCATTCGAAACCCTAAAACCCCGATACCTGTCGTGCAAGGGAAGACGAAGCGGCATCCAGACACTTCCCGAACCGGTTCGCTCGCACGGTGCGCCCCTTCTGTGGACCGGTCGGCACATGGTTTGAACTGTATGGCCACGTGTCGGCTGCTGACGAGGAATGTGGGGCCCACTGCACAGCGCCGCCTCATCCGCTGGGGCCCACTCGTTTGACTCAGCCAATGGTTGTGGTCCACGTGCCTCAGGCAGGTTCCACCACCTGCAGATAATAATTACTTTTATTATATATATACATATAGTTATAAATAAAAATAATACTTATAAAATACATTAATATACTTTAAGATATATATATATATATATATATATATATATATATTTATATATATATTATAAACAGACAAATAAAAATCTGTTAATTAACAACTGATTTGATAAATCAAATAAACTCACTTTAATTATAAAACAAAGAATAAATAATTATTAATTAAAAATAGTTTAATTACTCAATTGAATTTAAATTAAAATAAACTGTATATATAATAATTATACAAAATTTTATTCAATTAAATTGTAAATTTTAAACTTAAATAACTTATAAAATACACATCCAAATTATACAAATAAGTATATTAAATCGATCAACAAAAATTAAGGAATAATCTGAGATTGTCAAATCTTAATTTGGATAAATATTTAATATAATGATATTTACGATATTTAAATAATTTCAAAAAGTCACAAAACTTCAAATAGTCATAACTTTGCAACCCTTAACCCAAATAGACCCAATATGGGTCTCAAAATATTCAAAAAACCCTAAGGAATATTTTAGTAGTGTTAATTTTGCTGTTTGGATTAAACTTAGACTAATCATATTTAGGACAACCCTAATTAAGCCATTTAACTCCAGAACTTTAAATGATCATAAGTTAGTCAATTTAGCTCCAAATTAGGTGATCCAAATATCAATTTAGACCAAAAAAACTTAATTTATAGTAATTTATAAAAATATTTAGGATCCAACAGTTAGATCTCCTAGTTAACCCTAATTATTCTAAATCTTGATTAGTGAATATTAACAAAACTAATGATCCAAACTGAGTAATTTCAGTTTCAGAGAACTCAGAAAGAAGATTAGAACCTAGCTATATAATTAGTTTAATAATTTTGTGACTAATTTCACTAATCACTCATTAACCACATTAAAACCTAATTATTAAAACATAGAACTTGTATTGGCTATAACTTAACTAATACATATCAAAATTTAATGATTTTAGGTTTTATGGAAACCTTAGAACCTAATCTATAATAAACTAATAGAAATTTTAGATTTTATTAAGGATAAAATTACTAATATGTCCTTATAAGATCAAATTCCTAATTTGACCTTATACGACATAATAATTACTCAAAATTTAGTAACTTAATAAAATTAATTTAAATATTCATTTTATTATTATTACAAATCATATTAAAAGCATAAAATTAATAAATTAAATTATTTTTGGCAGATCAAAGAAATTAAATTGGTTGATATTGTATCAAAATAGTTAGGTACATAAATCTACTTATAAGTTTTATTTCAGTATTCTTATTTTGAGCCATTTTCATTTCAGCATTATTTATCCAAAACTGTTTATCGCTTACAAATTTGCAAAAGAATGTTATCAAATAAGCATGTAACAAAAAGATAAAATATGGTATATATTATTGTGGTGTTTGTCTTTAGAGGATGGAAATCAACACTGAGAATCTGTACAGATTGGGTCAGTTGGCAGCCCCTGGGAGTTATATGGAGGGATTTAGCCCTTATTAGGAAGTGGGCAAATCCAGAGGAAAGACACACCATCTGTTCCTATGGCACCCCACCCCATAATCCACAAGATTAAGCAAAGAGGTGGCGTGTCACTCCAGCTAACCCTTCACTTATTATTGGATTATGATGAAATCCACAATCCATATAATAAGAGAAGGAGTAAGCATAGAATCAAATATTCAGTCACTTAATAAGAATTCATACAGAGTGCGGAGGCAATTTATAATAAGAAACATCCAAGCACCACAACATAAATATAAGGAAATACATCTCAAAATATAAGCATGAATCCTAATACACAGTCACGAGTACCTGTATTATTACATAAATTTAAGTTTAAAATAATAAAGGTAAAGTGCGCTCAATCTCACTTATAAAGGAAAACTAAACAGCTACTTCTTCCACAGGCTCCTCCTCCGAATATGGCTCCACACCAAGATCCTGATCGTCCAACTAAAGAGGATCTGACATTATCGATTTTATAATGTAGGGCCCCAGCCAAAAAAGAAAAATCTTATGTTAGACAATTGTCTAAGTATATTTTAAGCTGATAAGTTTTATATGTATTTTGTAATATCACCATTTATATTCTTTAAGCAACAACTATATAAGGGAGCAACAAGCAATACAATAAGAAAGGAAAAAATTATAAATAATCATTTATAACTTAAACAAAAAGAGAGGCTAAGACATGCCTCAATTGCAAGCTAAACAATGTAAGGCATATGAATATAAATAACTAAGCAAGTACTGGAAGAAAATACTACATCCTAAACATGCTGGTGATCAAAAGAAATATGCAAATTAAAATAATTGAACTCAGTAATAATACATATAAATAGCAACAAAATTCTAACATCCTAAAATATATAAGCAGTACAAAGAAAATAGCTGACTGAATAAAAATGCTGAAAAGTAAGCAAAACATCAAAACTAAACATATATGTAAACATCTGTGTACCAACTATCATACAAAAAAAAGCTAATCTAACCCACCGAATATCAACGATCTTAGCACCATCACAGCCAAGGCACAGAACCATGTACCCTAGTGTCAACAAGAAGACTAGGCAATCAGCACACAACAGATCTTCTCTTAGTGTCAACAAGGAAACTAAGCAAACAGAAGATATGAACAAGTCTTCCCCTAGCGTTAACAAAGAGACTAGGCAATCAGAAGACATAACTGAGAGACAGCTCTAATACATACAATTATTATCTTTAATCAATCACTTTAATATTTTCATAAGGAATCTAAGGAGTCTTCATATTTTTCTAATATTTTATTTATGCATCAAATGTCTTATATGATATACTCAATGAAATATGACATAAAAATCAAGGAGTCCGTAGCAACAAACATCAAATAGAAGTAAGGGACTCTACTAAATATGGTGATATTATTTATTTTCTAATTTACCCATTCTAACAATTCCAAGTTATACAAGTTTAGGATCACCATTTTCCTACTATCGAGTATAACTTAGAAACTCATCCTTATAAGTTAAAAAGGATTAGAACTGATCAGGTTCTAATCTAGTTCAATCAGATAGATAATTAAGAGTTGAACTAATAAATCATACATCCTAATTTTGTGAATGTAGACATTCTATCTAAGATCTGATCAAGATCTTCTAAACCTATAGATTATGGATTAAACATTATGAGATTTAGGTTTAATCACATAACCCAAAAAGGATGAAACTTAAGTTCTAGATTTTATTCTAATAGTAATTTAATAATTAAGGCAAATCCTATTAAGTAATTAAACTTAATTTGATGAATCTCATATCCTATAACTAAAATTAAAAAATAAAATAATCAAAATAAGTCATAAAATAAAAGGGTCTGAGGGCAAAATGACTATTTTGCCCTCATTTAAGGGTCTGAATAGTCAAATTTTGACTTAAAGGTCCAAACTAAATTTTCTTAATTCCAAGTGATTCCTTACTGTCTTACTTGAAGATAGACAGTAAGTACACCTAATTTGGACTTCAAATGGTCAAGTTATGACCAAAATGAGGCTAGGGGTATTTTGGTCTTTATCTAAATTTTTAGGGTCTAGATCCTAAATATTATTTTAGTTTAATGGTGATATTCAAATTCTAAACTAGTTAGTATCTTGAATTTTTGAATTTGGAGTTGATTTGACCAAGTTATAATCATTTGAATTCTAGGGGCAATTTGGTCAATTTTCCCTAAAGTCAACTAGGAATTCTAGGGTTGACTTTTTGTCCTGATATTTAATAGGAAAACTAATACTACCATAGTGATGGGGCCACTCTTCTGAGCATTTTAAGACCTATATTGACTATGTTTGGTCAACTAGGTCAAAAGTTATGGGGTCCTAAAGAGGTCTTAAAATATTATATCATTATGTGTATTCCAAAATTAATTTTTATATTATGTCATTTGATTCTATTTATTTTTTTGAGTATTTTGATACCTATATTGGCTATATTTGGATCATCCTATAAAGAGTTATTAAACTTTTAAGTTTTACTATTCAAAAATACAATTTGTATTATTTTAGTGTTTATTTATTCAAATTGAATTAATTTACTGTTCATCCCTAAAGTTATATATATTATTTTTGAAATTATTAATCCTTAATTAATCTGTGATTAATTAGGACTAAATTATCATTTAGCATTAATTAATCTATTAATTAATTAATTAATTATATAATAATATTATTTTTTTTTACTATTGAAAAGTAATTAAGTCTAATTATTGTTTAATTAATCTTAATTATCTGCTAATGCCTAATTAAGAATAATTAATTATAGTTTACTATTTAATAATAATTAATTACTCTTATTACTGTTAAGATTTAATTAATATTAAAATAATCCTAATTAATTTTTTAATTATTAATTACAGTTAATTAATTATAGGGTTACTGTTAAAAGGTAATTAGTACTAATTATAATTAATTAACCACTAACCTGTAATTAATTACCGACTAACAGTAATTAATTAGTTAAATTATCTATTTAAGCTGGCAGTGGACCCCACTTATGACACTGGTAGCGCCTGATTGGGCGCTGCACTGCGTGTGGGTCCCACGATACATGTGGCCTGCCCGGTGGCTGTCACGTGGCCTGCCCGGTGGCTGCCACGTGGCCTGCCCGGTGGCTGCCACGTGGCCCTATGGGCTCCACTGGGAAGCCGAAGAGTCTCGGGCAACCTGGCAGTGGGTCCCACTTGACACGTGGCGTGCCGAGAGGCTGCCACGTGGCACTGTGGGCCCCACAGTGGAAGCCGAACGGTCGTGCGGGCTCGGGCGGTGGGTCCCACTTGACATGTGGCATGCCATGATGCTGCCACATGGCACTATGCGCCCACCCTGCGGTCGGGTCGGGCTCGGGTCGACCCGGCCCGACCCGGACTTCATCTCCCTCGTGGAGGCGTCCCGAGGGCACCGGGCTAGGGCACGACTTTTGCCGGCCTTCCCGGTGCCGGACCACCTCGGCCCGCACGGCCGACGGTAGCCCACGTCGGGGCCTACACGTCGGTGGGCGGACCTTCGCCGGAGGTGGCCGGAGTCGCCGACAATCTCTAACCCTAGGTCCTAGGGCTTACGGTCGAAACCTCTAACAGTTTCGACTGTGGATCGATCGGTGAATCCGATCGATCCGGTTGGGCTAGCCTAGATCGGAGCCGATGGACGTCAATCGGGCGTCCGGAATAGCATTTTGAAACTTGATTTGCAATTATTAAAGATGTATCGAGGGAGATCGGAGGTACCTAGAATCGACGGTCCGGAGGAGGTTCGGCAGTGGGGTTTGATCCGGAGCTCCAATCGCGCGAACCGGGGTCCTGAGCTCGAGCGAGTCTTTAAGGACTCGCGGACGGAGCTCATGAGGTGCCGAGGTCTCGCCGGTTGGGCGAGGCGAGCGGCGGTATGTCGCGTGGCGCGCGAGCGACGAGGTCGAGGAAAACGGTCCCGTAGCTATCAGATCCAACGGTTGCGATGGCATCGTCTGATTAGACGGCGCCGTCAGCCACAGTTGACGGTAAGTCAAATAGTTAACGGCGCCGTTAAGTAATTAATTAATTTTTTTTTTATTTTAAACAAAATTTTGAACATATTTTTCCTAGCTATTTGAGGGGTGAGGAATGCAACGGTGAGGTTAGATTTTTGATCCGACGAGTGTTTTGATTTCTCGATTTGCGGGGGTATTCAATATTATTAAATTATTCGTCGAATTTCGACGACTTCCGATTAACATGAAAACTTCACCCCTAGTTAATTTGGGGTCAATAAACGTAATGGCGGTGTCCATTTTCTGATTCGAGGTCAATTTAAGTAGATCAAATTTTAGGGTTTCTGGATTTTTCCAAAAATCAGGATTCGATCCATTTGACTCCTGATTTGGACTAGGTCTTAGAGGTTGACTTTAATTGACCTAATTATCACTTATGATTACATTTAAGACTAAGATTAGTCCTAATTAACTAAGGTAACAACCTGTGTTGTTACAGTTCCAAATTTGCAATTAAGCTACCGACGTGTAGTGAGAAAAGCTTCCTAAGGGTTATGCCTATGGGTTTACCCATTTGGGCTCAGGAGTCTATGGACTCGACTTATTGTTACAAATGCTTTTGATAAAATTTATATATTTCATGCTTTTCAAATATGTTGAATTTCAAAGTTAACATGCAGGGCAATATTTTAAATTTGAGAAATTTTCTTTTCTTTCCTATATGTTATGCAGATATTTCCTTCATTTCCAGATTTGATTTATGCCTACTATAGGATGCTAGAATCACTCTTATAAGAATGATTTGTGTACTCCTACCTAACTGGTAACTAAATTTTTCAAGTTTTGAAAATTAAAGCTTTGAAGATCTGTCAAATATAAGAGAAGAGATAGAGATGTTAGATATGAGAAATGGTTAAATCTTTATTGTAAATATTAAACTGTTATAAATTCATATATGAATGGCTCTGAATGTAAATATGCACATTTATGTATTTTATTTTCCTTATTTTCATAAATGTATATTTTCAATGTATGAATCATTCTTTCGAGACTCTCGAACTTCGATCCCCGGTCGTCACAAATTTGTAGTTGAGGGAAGGTGAAACAATTTTCCAAGGAAATAGAGTATGGGTTCCTAAGGAGATTAAAATTGAAGTACTCACTGAAGTGCACAATTCAGGTTATACTATTCATCATGGGAATATAAAATGTATCAGTATCTCAGCTAGATATTTTGATGGCCAAGAATGAAAAAGCATATAGCTAATTTTGTGGCTAAGTATCATTCTTGTTGCCTAGTGAAAGTTGAGCACGAAAAACTAAGTGGGCTCCATAAGTCCTTAGAATTACCAAAATGGAAGTGCACAGATATTTCTAAAGATTTTATGATGAGTTTACCTCGTGATAAGTCAAGAGCAGATGCGATATGAGTCATAGTTTATGCTAACTAAGTCATCTCATTTTATACCTATCAAATAAATAAGCTCAATCAAAAAGTTAGCTAAATTGTATATCAAAGAAATTATCTATCTCTATGGGATACCTAAAGTGATAGTTTTAGATCTTGATGATATATTCACTTCTCATTTCTGGTAAACTATTCAGTAAGACTTGGAAATAGGCTTAGTTTTGAGTACAACATTCTATCCTTAGACCGATGGACAAATTGAACATGCTATTTAGATTATGGAAGATTTGTTGCATTTATGTATTTTAGGTTTTGGTAGAAATTGGGAGCATTTGGCTTTAACAAAATTTGCTTATAATAACAATTTTTAAACCATCATGACTTCTTATGAACCATTGATTGGCAAGAGATGTAATACTCCGTTGACATGAACTAAAGTGGGTGATGCACAATTGTATGGATTTGAGCTGATTGAAGAAATAAATAAGAATTCAATTAATCAAGAACAAAATGATAACAGCTCAGGATAGGTAAAAGAAATATCACAATGCTCAACATCGTCAGTTGGAAATTCAAGTAGGTGACAAAGTGTTACAACCCAAGATTGTTACCTAACTTAATTTTAGCTGGATCATATCTTAATTATTATTCTCTTAAGTTCATATAGCTATTAGAATCAATCCCTTAAGATTTGGCGTGATTCGAAGCAAAATCCAATACTTAGGATTATTTTAATATTTAATTAATTAGAAAATTAAAGTATTTATTTTGACCTCAAAATCAAAATCTGACTTCACCGTTGCGATCGTCATCCCCAAATTAGCTAGGGGTGATGTTTTGGACGTGTTTGGAAGTCATCGAATTTTCGCAAATATTTTAATATAATTAAATGCGTCGAAAAATAGAATAATTAAATAATTATCAAAATTAAAATTCGACTTCGCCGTTGAATTCCTCACCCCCAAATTAGCTAGGAGTGAATTTTTGAGAATTTTCAGAGCGCGTTTCAAAAATTGGAATATTTAAATAATTAGGGAAAATAAATGCGTAATTAAGAAATCTTTGGTTCCCTAATTTGCAATTTCTTAATTTATTTCAAAAATATTTTTGGCTGGCCATCCCCATGCAATTTGGTTGGCCATCCCTCCTTCCTCCCTAAGCCATGCCATCCATTAATGCTCCCTCATGATGTCCCCTACTCCCCCTCACCTAGGCTCCCTAGCCTCATGATGGCCCCCTAGCTCTTCCTTCCCCTTTAAATGGAAAGCTCAGCTCCCCTTCTCAAGTTTACTGAAAAACTTTCACATCTCCTTCCCCTCTATTAAGTCCCTAGTGCTGAAAGAAGGAGCACATCTCCAAGATCTTGAAGAAGATAAAGCCTTCCTCATCCTCCTCTAGCAAGGACTAAAAGGTACCCTTTTGCTCCTCTCCTTTTACCTTTTACATATTGTTACTATGCTTGAATGCACATCGGGAAGCTTATAAGCATGTATGAAAGTTATTGAGACTCTTAAAAGTTGCATAGAAAGATGCTCTGTTTTCGTTCATTCTGCATACCCTTGTACTCATTGTCATTTTTAGTATAGCTAGAGTGCTCCGTTTGTGCCAATTTTAGTGTTGATGGAAAGGTAACGGAAATGCCTTTCCATTGATATATAGCACAACTCATGGAACTTTCTGGATTGAGAGTAATTAAGCTCAAAACACGGCACTCATGGGTTTCGCACTTGGCGAAATCACCGTCTGCCGCTGTAGTGCACTGCAACAGGTTGCCGCAGGCTGCAGCGGACAGGAATACTTATGAAATATATAAATTAACTAATTGAACAGTAGAATCACAAATTGGACCTCTACAGCGCGCTGTAGCGCGCTACAGCGGTCTGCAGCGGCATTTCATGAAAACTTAGGAAAATAGCCAATAAATTAATTGAACAGTAGATTTGCGAAATGTACCACTACAGCGCGCGATCGCGCGCTGTAGCGGTCTGCAGTGGTAGTTTTGCGGAAATTATAAAATCATTTAAATGAAAGTAATTGAATAGTGATTTTGCAAATCGAACCGCTACAGCGCGTCATAGCGCGCTGCAGCGGATTGCAGCGGCCTGTAGCGAGCTGCAGCGCAATGGCGCTACCGCGCGCTGCCGCGTGGAAAGTGCTACAGTGCCCTGCCGCGCAAAAAGCGCTCAGTGCCCGAAATTTGCGAAATTCCCATAAATGTTAGAAACTGCGCAGATTTTGTAAAATTGGCCAATTTTGGCTGAAATGGCCAAAACTTTACTGTTTTGATACTTTAAGACCCCTAGGACTCTAGTGGGGCTAAATTATACTAAATTTGTAAAATTGCCCAGTTTTAGCTAAAATTGAACATTGCACTAATTTCTATGTAGAAATTAAGTTTGTACTTGTCACTTTCAATAAGTGCTCACAACCCACTATGTAGCTTAAATATATTTCATGCCAATTGCTAGATAATGGAATTCTTTGAATGCTTGAATTAAATAGGTTTAACCTTAACAACCAAATGGCATGAAACCTAAATTTTTTAGATTTGTGATTAAGTGCTAATCTCTTTGGCTTGATTTAAAATTTGATTAGCATTAATCACCTTTTTAGTCTATGTCATCTTTATGTTCTTATATTTTTATGATTTTAGGATGTATGTTAGAGAACTATAAATTATTATTTGGACATTTAAGTACACTTAATTGACATTAAACTACACTTGAACATAAGAATCTTGATACCTTGATTAAGTAGATAATACATAATCCAAACCTGAAGTTTGACATTAATAACATACTAATAATACATTGATTTATCATTGATCTTTAAATTAACATTGGTCTTAATGATAGAAAGGTTAGGGGTTAAACCCTAGCTTGTCTTGATTAAGATCTAAACCTTAATCACTTAATTAATTAACTTGATTGTAAGATAATTTAATTGACATTATTCCAATAATGCATATGATTTGATATTGATCTTAAGTCATTAAATTAGAAGTGCTAGTGCTAATATTGAATATGTGTGATTGGACCATCTGAATTCAAACTTTAGATCCTTAATTTTCTCTTATATAAGACTATTATCATAAGATGAATAATAAAATTATAATGATTGATAAAATGACTTAACTCCAGTAAGATCTTTGATTTTATCCCATAATCATAGAGTAGGAAAGGATTAGATGAGTTTCATCCATCTAACCTGATCGTTTAAATCCAAAGCTAACAAGTAACCCTTGAATGTTAACATAAGAAGTAGAAAAGTGAGATCTTAAGGGTCTTACCTTAGAATCATTCTTGAAACATTTAAAAGACCTTAATTAATAATACCTTGAGGTAGGAAGAGCTCTTGTGACTTATTGAGGTAGACACTTAGATGATCCTTCATAACTTTAGAAGTTTGACTTGTTACCTTGTGGTAGGAATCACCTAAAGTACTTAGATTGTGGCTCATTCCTTGTGGTAGCAACCTATATTGAGTGATCCTTTGATCACATCCTTAGAGCCTTGTGTAGGATACACCTAATTAGAGTAAGGATTAATAAATTTGATAAATCCTTATTGATTAAATAGAATCTTCTGAACTCAGATTATTGGTTGGGTATAGTAGCGTATACCCATATTACTGGATTAATTCAGTAATATTCAGGATTTGTTGATGCACTCCAATATGGACTTATGACCAGGTGTTATCCTGTGGGATTAGCCAAATATAGTCCCATTAAAGTAAATCTTCCAAGATTAAGAGTGTTACAATTAGTGAACAAGATCCTTAGTTTGAGATATAAACTGCGACCGAGTTCTACCTCCTATCGTAGTGCGCTTCAATAAGTGCAGTTTAAGCAAACTAAGTATCTTACATCATTTCGTGTAGACCACTAAGTATGCTTGTAATTAGGGTATTTAATGGCTTAGCTTGAGATATAAACTGTGACCGGGTTCTGCCTTCTATCGTAGTGCACTTCGATAAGTGCAGTTTAAACAAGCTAAGGGTCAAATCTACCTTTCTTGCAAACATGCTAAATATATGTATACAATCATCCCAGCTAATGATTTTTAAGTAAACTCTCAACTTTAACCAATTACCACAGTTAGAATCTTAGGAGTCAGAATCCTTTTAGCAGGATTCTGCACAATGGAGACTTTGGATTTATTATCAGATTTTAAAGCATTTTCTGGATTTATCTCATGTAGTTTAGAAGCATGAGCATAAGCATAAGCATGATGTGTGAATATCAGAATGAGGTATGAGAATCAAAATAATGTATAAGTATCAGTGATGATCTATGAGTTACGGAATATTGCATACATTGACAGGGGAATTTCTGGATGCATCAGTGTCATCAATAAACAGTATTCCCAATAAGGTGTATGTAGACATTGGACCGTACTGCTCATAACAGTTCAGTGATATTTTGGTAGCATATCAGTAGCATACCGTATTATGGCATATTCAGATGCACAGTTTCAGTGACATGTAGCATAGTTGTACATATGATTACTCAGTTTCAGATTCAGTACTATTTCAGTTTATTTTCAGTATTCAGTTACAGTTCAGTTTTACTTTATACTGCTTCAATTTTGTACAGTTTTAGATAGATTTGTACTTTCAGTTACCTTTATAGTTTTTCTGCAAATTTACTCGTATTATGTAAATGTTAAATGAATAATTAGAACTATTAGATTAGTTTCGACGTGTTAGACTTATTGTCTAACATTAGACTTATTGTCTAACACGAGGTACTTTTGGGATCTAGCAATTTACTAGATTCTGAACAGTATATTGAGACAGGTCAAGAGGACACCCAAGATTTTCAGGAGGAGCCTGTGGAGTACTAGTGGACTCTCCTCCAGCTTTACTTTATGCTTAGTATTTTTAGTTTCAGTACCTAGTTTTATTTCAGTATTTCAGTAAACAGTTTGTAATAATTCTGGATGTATTTTCTTTTTTTTTTTTCTGAGATGAATGATTCATACAGCTTTCGTGATGAATGTATCTGGATATTTGCTTTAAGCTTCCGCACTCTGTATTATACTACTTATACTTAGTATTGTGATGTGATCAACTTACTTATACATAAATTGGATTCTTATGGTATTTTAGATCTAATGTATGTATTTGTCTAATACTTAGGATAAGGATACTACTCTTATCTTAAGTATTAGCTCTCAACCATTCTTGAAGTTGAGTCAGCATCCCTTCAAATGGGCTTAGTGTTCAGCTATTCGGGGAGACGGACCATTCCTCCTCGAGTGGCGCACCACTGTGCCGTCTAAATTTATGATTTGTGCACGGCGACGGGGCGGGGCGCTACACAAAGTATATCTTAAGTTTAGTCCAAAGAGAGGAATGTAGAGATTTGGAGTGTCTGACAAATTAAGTTTACACGTTTAGAATATCAGTTAAAATAAGAATGTTAGCTTATAGACTGGATTTATTAAAATATTTTTCAGCTATACATAACATTTTTTATGTATCTTCCATAAGGAAGTGTCTATTGGATCCAAGTCATCATATTCAAATGTCTATAATTGAGCTACAACACAATCTAACTTATGAGGAAAAGCTAATAAAAATCTGAGAAAGGGATTATAAATAGTTGAAAAGCCACAACATCTCTATGGTTAAGGTTCAATGGCAAAATCACGCAGTTGAAGAGGCTACTTGAGAGAAAGAGGAGGATAAGCTAAAGAAATATACAGAGCTATTTTTTTAAGCAGATATTTCAACAACTTAGTAGTTTCTAAGTTCATTCATATCTTTAATTGTTTGTGCGTCGAGAACAACACCTTTTTTAAGAAATGGAGTTTGTAACAACCCATGGTTGTTACCTAATTATTAATAGCCTAATTAGTCTAGAAATATTTCCATTTATCTTTAAATAATCTTAAGATCAAACCCTGAAGTTTTGGAGCAACTTGGAAGTCTTTTGATTAAAATGAATATTTTAATAAATTTGATTAAATTGAAAAATAAAATAATTATTTTGACATCTAATTGAAATCTGACTTTATTTTTAAGTTCCTCATATCAAAATTAGCTAAGAGTAAATTTTTAAGAATTTTTGAAGTTCATTTGATCAATATACATAAAATAATTTGATTTGTATTAATTTTAATTAATTATTTAATTATTATTAGTATTTTAATTTATTAGCCATTGAAAATATGAAGGGCGAGTAATCCGCGGTTCCTCCCAAAACACAGGACAACTAGATTAGAGGATCTTGATCATCCTGTTATTTATGAAGATTAGATCATACGACTCTTATTAATCAACTGTCAGATCTAAGCTTAGCCGCCGGATCCAAACCTAGATCCAACGACTGAGATCAAACCCACGTCTGTCGATCAGCGTTGACGGAATCAGAGCCATCCAATGAATTGAAAGGCCAGGGTTCGTTCTGGATCGTCTCCTCCGAATCTGGCTCCAATGAAGCACCATGACGGTTAGGAAAGACCATCAGAGCCGCCATTTTGCTTCTCAAATCCTAAGCAAGCCTCTCCATTAGAATATTTTGGTCGTTAATTGGGCCAAGGAGATCATAGGATTGAGCTAGGCACAATTTCTTCCTCGACCATCGGTGAATCGATGAATCCAAGGTACTTCCCTCATGCCCCCACCTCTACTTCAAGCATGCAATTTTGGTTTTATTTTTTCATTTCACATCAGATGCTATAATTTGCTAACCTTAATTGAGCTCAAGTGACCTCAATTGAGGTCTGACAGGCTCAGGGTTATATAGTGATGCACAGTGCCTAATATCCCATCGAAGTCTTCCGACATTTCCATTGGTCCTAGCAGCCACAAATGGGTTCCTTGGGTCGGCCTTTACCCAAGAAACCTATTGGGACCGTGGCCGAGGCAACTGGCTTGTAGTGGAGGGAGCTTTTCCCCTCCATAGTAAACCATAGGTCACCAAATTTAGCGGTTAAGGTTTATACATTAGGCAGTTCTAGTTATGTCTTCCATGTGCGATGTGTAGATCTTGCTTCAATGACCATTTTTACACCTCTTACTCTCATCGGGATGGTCAGTGCGAGAAGTATATTGAAACTCTAGGTTTATGTCCTCGGTGCTCGGGTGACAGAGATGCATAGTGCTGGACAGGTAAGCCCGCGACCCGCGCGACACTATACTAAGGAATAACCCCGGCCTGACGGGCCCCAATCAGCTAGATCAACCCAATCATTTTTTTGTCGTTTGATTTGGAATATTCCTAGTAATATTCCAATTTTGATTAAATCTGAATCTTATGAATTAATGTAGATTAAATTACATAAATAACTTCTTAAATAATTATCAAAATATATTAAAATTATATATCAAAATGATTATAAAAATGTGTAGAATATTTTTATGATATTAAATTATTATATTGGACAATTAATTTTACAAATGATATTCCTAATCACCATTAAGAGTGATTAGCGCATTTTTGAGCCTAGAAAGCTCTAAATTTTGCATACTACTAGTCATTGGAATCCTTGTATTATGAGGATTAATAATTTACTATAGATGTATAGATTTTTCATCTAGATCAAAATATCAACTTTTAGACTTAGAAATATTATTATTATTATATTCAAATTTAAGTCTTTGACCCAATTAGGTCTTAATTGAATTCCATATATGATTTTAGAGTGGCTTAGCCCATGAACTGCTAATTCTAGGATATTAGGCTGGAGTTGGAAAGGAATTATCTAAACCTATAATTTTAGGAAAGGAAATTCAAGGTTAGACTTATTTGGAGCATTTACTTTGAAAAGCTTAGTGAATGTGTTGGGTTTTGTGAGTTAATAATTTAGAAAAATATAGGATCAACCCTTAGATAAAAAAAGAGTAGAAGGCTTAGAACCACTTTAGGTTATGGGAGTTAATAATCAAGATTAGGTGAATCAGAACAAAATTACAATGACCAATTATTAGCATCAAGAATGAAACCAAAATTTAGGTGAAGCTAGTGTTAGGTGAGTCTAGACTTATGATTCATCCTTCCTTAGATCTTAGTGAATACTGGCATAAGTATATAGTAATTTATCAAGAGAAGATTAATTTGGGATATTTGGCACCTTATATGTAAAATACCAAAATTTTATTTTTCAATTGTTTATTAATATTTAAATAATTTTGACTTCAGATTAAAAATCTGACCTCACCATTGCGTTCACCACCCCCAAATTATCTAGGGGTGAAGTTTTGAACGCATTTGGAAGTCATTAAAATTTTGTCAAATATTTTAATATTATTTAAATACCTGAAAATTCGAGTAATTAAATACTCGTCGAAACAAAAATCCGAGTGCGCCATTGTGTTCAAAAGCCCTCAATTAGCTAGGAAATATATTTTTTAAAATTTTTGGAAAATATTTATTAAGATTAAGTTAATTAATTAAATTAAATAATTAAATAATTAAATTATGTATTAACGGCGCCATCCATCCAGAACTGACGTCGTCTGATCGAACGCTGCTTTGTTTTGAACAGTCGGATTGGATTTTAGGGCGGATCAAACGGTCAAACGACCGTCTTCCTCCTCGTCGCTGCGCGTGTCAAGGGCTCGGGCACGCGGCGACATCACCTCTATGCGTGGCGACAGCCGCTTAGAAGCCTCCTTTAAGCCTCTACATTCAAGGCCTCCCGATTGAATACATCTGAAGGACCAACCCATTCAACTCATCTTTTCTATGGACGTCAAATTTTCCAGACGCTCGAAGCAAAATAAAGGTATCCTATCGTCCTACTGCAAATGCATCTTTCTTTAATAAGTGATCGTTTCGATCCATTTGATCAAATTGCAATATTCAATCAAATGTTAAAACTCCTACCTCATGATTCGATTCATTCATAGTAATCTAAACCTATGAAAATTCTTTCTTTATTTCAACTTTTCTGTCTAATTCCATGATATTGTATTATGTTAACAATACTGCGATCAAATGCGTTGATAAATCGATGTTGTAAGACACATCCGATAAAAAATTGGGTTTAGGATGCGTCGATTATAATCGATCATCGTAAATTAGGGCTTAGTCGTGAAGAGTATTAGGGGTCGCTATATCTCGAGTTGCTTATCTTGTTAAGAAGAATGGATTAAGTGCTGGTGATCTGCAGGCGTTTCGTCTCGAGGAGATGCGATGGTGTCATCTGGATCGATGCCCTAATCCTCCTGTCTGTCGAAGCAGGGGAGAAGGAGGAGTTAGGGATTTCGGGTCAGGCCCTTTCGACCCATTCGCAAGAAAAAAGGCAGGCCCACTCTCGGCACTGACGGGTCGGTACCTGTGACCCATCCACTCTGTCCCTGCATGTGGGCCCCGCTGCACAGATAAAATATATAAATATATATTAAATGTAAGCATAAAGATTTTAAACAGAACTAAATTAAACTTTAACTAAATTAAATTAGATTTAATATTAAAACTTTAAACACGAATAACTTGATAAATATAAGTCCAATTCACATAAATAAATATACTAAGTTCATCAGAAAAATGTAAGGAATTTATTAGAGCCATTAATTTTCCATTTAGACTAATATTTAACCTAGTGACATGTAGGATGCCTAAATTGAACCCTAAATATCACAAAACTCTAATCAGTTATAACTTTGTACGCACTAATCCAAACATACCCAATATGGGTCTTAAAATACTCAGAAAAGCCTAAGGAATAATTTAGAAATATTAATTTTGCTGTTTGGATTAAAATTAAACTAATCACAATTAGGACTTAACCCTAATTAAGCCTTTAACCCTAGAAACTTCAAATAGCCATAAGTTAGCCAATTTAGTTCCAAATTAAGTAATCCAAATATTCATTTAGATCAGCAAATCCTAAATTTTAGTAAACTGCAAAAATATTTAAGATCCAACGGTTAGATCTTCTAATTAAACCTAATAACTCTAAAAACTTGATTAGTGAATATTAGCAAATATAATAATCCAAATTAAGTGATTTCAGTTTTAAATAACTTATAAAGTAAATTAGAACTTAAATATATAATTAGTTTAATAATTTTGTGACTAAAATCACTAACCACTCTCTAATTATAATAAACCCTAATTATTAAACCCTCCAAATTAGAATAGTTATAACTTAACCAAATCATATCAGAATTTGATAAATTTGGACTCTATAGAAACCTTAGAACATAATCTTCAATAAACTAATATAAAATTTGTATTATATTAAGGGTAAAATTACTAAAATGCCCTTATAAGGTCAAATTCCCAATTTGACCTTATAAGGCATAAATAATTATATAATTTAATAATTCTAATAAAACAAAATAATCATTTTATAATCATAAAACCACAAATCATAATGAAAATATTAAATTAATAAATTTCATTATTTTGGCAGATCAAAGAAATTAAATTTGGTTGATTTTATCAAAATAAGTCAGGTACACAAATTTACTTATAAGTTTTATTTCAGTATTCTTATTTGAGCCATTTTTCATTTGAGTATTATTTTGCACTGCTTACCACATTTTAATCTGCAAAAGAATTATATCAAAAAGCATGTAACAAAAAGAAATTATATATATTTTGTGGTGTATGTCTTTGGAGGGTGGAATGCAACACTGAGAATCTGTACAGATTGGGCCAGGTAGCAGCCCCTGGGAGTTATATGGAGGGATTTAGCCTCTTGTAGAAAGTAGGTAAATCCAGAGGAAAGACACACCATCAGTTCCTAATTTGAGTAAGCTACCGATGGGTGGCGAGATAAGCTTCCTACAGATTTATGCCTATGGGTTTACCCATTTGGGCTTAGGGGTCTACGGACTCGACTTATTGTTATAAATGCTTTTGATAAAATTTATTTCATATATGTTGATCTTCACAGCTATTTTGCAGGGCAGAAATTGTATTTGGAAATTGCTTACTTTATTTGCAGTTTTTCAGTCATTTTCATATGTGATTCATACCTATTATAGGATGCTAGATTTATTCTTATAAGAACAATTTGCGTACTTCTACCTGACTGGTAAACTGAATTTTTCAGGTTTTAATAATTAAAGAACTTAGATGATCTGCCAAATTAAAAGAGGAAGAATTTAAAGAAGCAAGGAGAATATAGATATTTTATTTCTTATTTTATAAAAATTCAAGCTGTTGTAACTTTTCATATATATTTTGGCTCTATGTATAAAAGGACTGTGAATTATTATTTATTTTATTATGTCCTTTTTGAATTATAAAAATGTATATATTTTCAATTGAGATGAATTGTTCTTTAAAGACTCTCGAACTTCGATCCCCGGTCGCCACATTATAGTAGCTAGAGAGTTAGTGAACCCAATAGCCTTCTTAAGATAGGATTTGGTAATTAGTGAGGATATAGGCTTATTTAGAAGGTTTATGTGTGCCTAGTGTCTAGATTGTTAGATTTAAGTTAAGTGTTAGAATTGTTCATTTTTAATATAGTTAGAGTAATATTATATCAAATTTAACTGAATTTATGCTGAGAAAGTATTGAACTAAAAGGCTTAAGTAAATCCAAAAGTAAGACTAAAAAGCTAATCGGAAGTTGTATCTAAAACTAAAATTTAAACTCAATCTAAACAACTAATTGTAACTTCTTTTGAGTTGGCCGGTATTTCTTCAAGTACGTAATGCAAAGACAATGATGGATTATTAGGTTTTTCTAGACTGAGCCGATGGTTCGGTGACTTCCTTACAGCCTTTCTCTTGAATAGATACTTCAAATACTTCTTTGATCTTTAGGACAGATGCTTCATCAGTTTTTTGGTCTTATGTTGGCATCATCGTGAAGGAGCTGAATCCTAATCTTTAGTCTTTAATCTTTATTCTTGAGTATTTTCTTTTCTAGTCTTTTGTATTTTTAATGTTTAGTCTTTAGTCTCTAGTCATTTGTTTTCTCTTTTCACAATGTATTACTCTAACATCATGTTTGTACAATTTATTTTATTGCAATATACGTGCTTCGCCCTCAAAATTTCCAATATATATATATGTATATATATATATATATATATATATATATATATATATATATATATATATATATATATATATATATGTATATATATTGTGCAATATATTCTATTTATCATTTTTATTATCCTATTTTTCTTGTTTTTTCTTGCTCTTAGGAAAGGTGTTCCAAAACAATTAAACACTCCTCCTCAAGAATATGTGCAACCTTTTTATTCCTAAAGAAAACCTAACTTGGCCGCAAATTATCCATACAGAGCATAGATCAACCAGAGTGAATTTACTGAAATATATTTGCTTTGTTTTTATTATTTTATGCACACATATTTTTGTATGTTCAAATAAATTTATGCTCAAAACACTACACTAATAAGAAATACAAATCAATTATGTGTAAGTGTGATATTCAGTTTTTTTTTTCTTAGTTATCCTAATTTTACTAAACTAATCTAATTTTGAGTTTATATTTTGATTCAGTTATTCTGCTGAAATATCCATAATCAGAATTATCCAATATCCGTATTTGTATTTCAATTATAATTCTTTTTTGATCATCGTGGGAGGTGCATGATTTGTCTGTGAAACAGGACAAATCCGTTGATTTTTTATTCCTTCTGTCATGTGCGCTGGAGGAGAGGATGAACAGGGACTAGGGTTAGTCTCTGTCGCCTGATACCGACGATTATGGTGCGGCTTGGATTCCCGTCTCGGTCCTGGGGGGTTTCATAAGGTTCTGTCGTTGTCCAATTATGAAGATAATTTTGACGACATTATAGGACTCAATGTTTCACCTGAAGTGTTTTAGGCTAGCCGATTGCAAGACTCTAGTCCCAATTTCCTCCAAAAAGTGCCCCCATCGGTCTTAAGACCCATGGTTGGATCGGATCAACATTGAATTTATGCTGGGTTCGCCACATTGATTGGAAAGTCCCAATCTCGCCGTCGAATCACAGCACACAATCTGTGTAGTAGGATCAAATTGAGAATCTAACTAATTAATTAAATAAAAATATAATTTAAATAAAATTATCTTTGCCACATTTCTTTCACCAAAAATTATGTAATTCTACTTATGTTTAGTAAATTATGCTGCAACTTTGAATAAAAATATTTTACTTTATTTTGACCAATAAATAATTTTCTACTAGGTTTAGAATTATAATAATTTATTAAAAATAAATCTTGACTTGGAAAAATGCCAAAAGTGTACATAAAATAAATGAATTTTGCTCTCAATTTTTTGAATAATTTATACATAGAAAAAGCTTATGATTTATCAATTTTATTTTCCTCAAATTTTGTATTATCCACTATAATTACACCTTTTAAATTGAGAAGTATTACATGACATATATCCTTTTTATCCAATGTGACATCTAAATTACGTAGTCTGCGATCGCACACAAGTGTACGTAACCTAAAGTAATATGAGATGTCGAGATCTCGAAATTTATCGTCCTCTGAGAATAGTTTGTGTGTTGTCATTAAATTGGATCTCTTTTCAATATTGTTTAAGCAATCAATACTTGAAGATTTTTATCCTAATAACTAAGTTATATTAGATTAAAGTGGTTTTGTAATCAATTAGAGAATATTTGAGGAGAGTCAGGATTCAAACACACAGTTCATAATTTATGCATGCACAAATATTCTTTTCTCAATGTCATGTCATATTTTTGTTATCTTTATTTAATTCTATAATCAAGAGTTTCAATTTTGCCATTAGGACATTAAAATTGCTATGACCCTATCTAGTGCTTTAGATGAATATTTTTGGGCTCAATCTTAGCATATAGATATCTTTGTGATCATTTTATGAATGACAGTCATCATTATGTCAAAACGATAAAATTCATATTTTAATATATGATCACTCGGTATTGATTCCATCTATGACTCACATGTTTCCATTCTCGATTTAGTTAAGGCAATGAGTTGCGAAGTTAAATGAGCTTATGTCACTTCGTTCATAACTTAACGTGCTCTATTATCTTGCATAAATCAAGAGTGAGCAATGGAGCTCTATAGATGGGTCTCAGCTCACATGCATCAAATCCATACACTAACCTAGGATTAGCAATGGCATATGTGAATTATGTTACTTCGTCCACTACCTAACATATATTCTCCAGAAATTTTGGATCGAGCTATGGAGCTCCAAGATTTTACCATAATTTTCTCAAAGCTCAGATGATCAAATCTTCGTCTAGAACTAATGCACGAGCTGTTTCGCTCAGCGAATGATGTCGCATTCATTCGCGAAGTGAACGCTCTAGGTGCATAGGTTCTAGATGCGACGATCATCAAGCTCAATAAGTTTTCATTATAAAAATGATTTAATTAATAATCAAATAGCTTTTCATTCAATAACTTCATTTCATTCATTGAAAGATAAGAAATTTTTAGCTCAACATGACATGACATTTCATTTCTATCAAGAGAATATTACATGCACAACATTCAAAATTTACTGCATGTCCTTCACAAAACCCTCTTCATAAAAGAGAATTAGGCTGCCATTACAATTAACATAACAAGATAACTACAACAGATAACAAGTGCATACATTGCTTTTACAAAAGATGAAATACAATGCTAAGTTGATAATGTGATACATATGAATAGTTGCTTGCGTTCTCTCCGTCTTCTTCTTTCTCCAAACCCTGCTTTTTTTTCTTTCCTACCGTGCTTCCTCTTTCTTAAGCTGCAGTCTCCACCAGATCCCTCTTCAATAAAATTAGAGTTCTCCCCGTTTAGGTGTATTTTCAAACTAATTTTCCGAACCCCCCCTTAAGTCTTTCCTTTTTCTTTTTATAATGTCTCATCCAGCCATGCTCTCTTAATACTGTAATTAATTTTTCCTTAAAAATTTGATTTATTTAATTCTTTGTTCCTTTATTTCTCATTGAAACTGAAGATTTGACTTTTGCATTTATTTTTGATATCGGGAACTAGAGGAATTTAGAGTTTGGGTTCTTCCCAATGCATGTTTAAAACAAGTTTCAAAGCAGAATTCCAGCGCACGCTGCGGCGTGCCATGGTGGATGAGCCTCGAGCAGTCATTTGCGGCGGCGTGCTGCAACGCTTTCGTGTCGAGTAGTCGTGCGTTGCGGCCGTGGCACCCTCCTTCATTAAAATTATTTTTTCGTGGATTTAATTATTTTAAAGATGAAATAACATAAAAATAAATTAAAATTACTAAAATTTCACATCGTACATAACAAAATAACTATAGTTATGGGGCTCATCACAATGCCTTGAGGTTCATGAATCAACTTATTAATTCTATTTTCTGCTTCAAGAAATAAACCCAAATTTTGCTACTAAAGTAATCAATGAAGTTTAAAAAATATCTTTTCTCTTGTATTAAACTAATGGGTCAACAAATTTTTGAGTGGACCAACATAATACTCATTTAGCTCTTTGTTGAACTTTCTTTTGATTTCTTTGTTAGATCATTTTTGATAAAGCACATATATCCATGTGTTGCAGTCATCAAGCATATTATTAAACAGTCTTAAGAAATTTCATTATCTCTCTTTGGAATTTCATCATGAACAATAAGTCTTTGATATAATGACTATAATAATTTTAGGAGTAGATTAAAAAAATAAAAAATAAAATTTACACCCAATCCAAAGTTTACAATTATAAGAAACAAATTAAGTCTTTATTTATTTATTTTATATAACCATTATTCCTATAAGAGCCTCTAAATTATCCAACTTTAATTAAATATGAAATATATATATATATATATTTATATATATATGCAACTACTTGTATTAATCATCAACTACTTGTATTTTATATAACCAATATTCCTAAAGTAACTACTTGTATTAATCTCAACTCTTGAGTCTTTAACTACCACAAACTCAAGTATTACTCAATCTCTAACCTTCCAAGTAGAGATCACTCTACCCGAAATGTTAGAAGTACAATCTATAAATTTGAATACATAAAATAGTTGTCTATTATTTATTCATACACCAATCATTAAGTTCAAATTTATTTAATAATGTATTATTGAAACAATTTTTATTGTGCAAGTCGTTATCACAAATTCAGTGTTAATGTCCAAATAGACTTCTTTAAGATTTCATTTATTTTCTCTTTTATTAAGTTTCATTCATCATGTTCTTTCCAATAATCAAGGTGACAGTCCCTGTATTGGGCTCATAAAACTAAGTGAAGTATCATATTCCTTCCAAATAATCAGGCTAGCAGGACCTATATTGGTATATAAACAATCTGATTTGTTGGAACCCATATCATATCTAGTACATACACTCTCTGTAAAGACCCACTTTAATAGTATGAAATAAAACTCTTAAACATCAATGCACATTTTTAGATAACGGTGGAGTTCCTAATAAGAACTTTAAAGTTAAGCGTGCTCATGTGGGAGCACTCATAGGATGGGTGACCTACTGATAAGCTATCTTATAACGACAAAATCGTGAGATTTTTCAGAACAAAGCGGACAATACATTAGCGCTTAAGAGTTTGGGATGTGACAGGTTAGAAGCATTGTTCTCTTGTATTTCTTCCTCTACCACTGCCACTTTTTAACTAACTATTCTTTCAATGTATATTCTCCAAGGCTTTGGTTTTTTTCTCCACTATCTTTATGGATTGTTATTCCTTCTCTCGATGATATCCATATTCATGTTCAACATACAACAAGCTAGTGGATGCTGGGAGGCTATCTTATAAAGGTAAAATTGTGAGACTTTTCAGAACAAAGCGGACAATACCTTAGTGCTTAAGAGTTTGGGATGTGGCAGGTTAGAAGCATTGTTCTCTTGTATTTCTTCCTCTACCACTGTCACTTTTTAACTAACTATTCTTTCGATGTATATTCTCCAAGGCTTTGGTTTTTTTCTCCACTATCTTTATGGATTGTTATTCCTTCTCTCGATGATATCCATATTCATGTTCAACATATTCATGTTCAACATGCTAGTGGATGTAATTTATTTAGCTACCCTTTCACCAAAATATCACTTGTTCATGGATTGGTAAAGATTTAAGTAGTTCTTCAATTGGCATACCTTTAAGGTTGTTTGTTTATTATATTACCACCATAATGTAGTCGATTTTTAATGAAAAAAATTTATTAATCTTCTCAAGAAAATTAATATAATCAAAATTCTCATTATTTTTTATTCATTTGCTAAAAAGTTATCTTCTGAAAATAAAATTGTGAGGTCTTTCATGCAAAAGTAGATAATATCTTTGTACTTAAGAATTTAAGCTGTTACAAGTTAAAAGACTTGTTCTCTTATATTTCCTTTTTTACTACTACCACTTTTTAACTAACTAATCTTTTGGTGTATATTCTTCAAGGCTTTGATCTTTTCCTCCACTATATTTGTGAATTGTTATTCCTTTTCTCGATAATATCCATATCCATGTTCAATAGTCTAGTGGATGCAATATTATCTAGCTACCCTTTTCACCACAATATTACTTGTTCATGGATTGGTAGAGATCTAAGTAGTTCTTCAATCGACATACTTTTAAGGTTTTTTGTTTCTTTTATTGCTACCACAATGTGGTCAAACTTTAATGAAAAATTAAAGTGGTCAATCTCCATCTGTTTCATGAAGAGTCTCAAACTTTGCTCTCAATGCATATAGTCTCACCTTCTTAACCTTATTGATGCCTTTGAAAGACATGGACAAGAAAATCCCATGCTTACTGTGTAGTATTTGTTTCGATGACTTTCTTAAATCATTTTTATCTATCGTATTAGATAAAATAAAGAGCTTTCTTGTCGCTTTCTTTTCTCCCATAGCGCATGACATTGTTGTGCGGGTGATTCCACTTCTCCCTCCACTGCATCATATGCAAATCCTCCTTTGGTAACATCCCAACAATATTGGGAACTCAACTAAGGCGTTCATTTGCATGCCCTATCTCTTAACTCCTTCCTTTTTGAAAAAAGGCACATGTAGATTCATCATCATTGGGGCTACGCTTCTTCAATGATAATCTTCCGCTTATAATGCTTTGGTTATGTGTACTATGCAAATCATATCAAATAGTAGAAGAATATGAAAGAATTCAACAACAAAAATATACGACATTACGATTTGTCTAATAAATGCAACTCTTTCAAATAGATTTGTCCCAACATAAAGGGTTGCATATCTTTAACATCTCATAATTATTATATCTTTCCCCAACATAAAGGGTTGTATCTCTTCTTAATGGATGTATTTCTACTAATGATAGCTCTAATTTTAATTTGCAACTAACATGAGGGACTATGTACGAAGGCCACTGTGCTGATCGAGCACAGTTAATAAGCTATCTTTCAGACCGCATATTCGATGAACTTTCTTTCTTTCAGCCCATGCTTCTGATCAAGTCAAGAAACATGTGCTTGTGGGCAAGTGATTGGTGGTGTCTTTGCTTAAATTTTTGAAACTCAAATTCAACAGGGAAGTGCTATACGATTAATAGGGAGAAGAAACTTATGATGTTTCTTAACCTTTGGTATCTCTTATCATCCAAAAGATCTTCCACGAATTGTCCATATGAGCTGTCGAGATTGAGTCGTCGACACAAATCGTTATTGCCGAAGAACACAGCACAACGCAAAATACAAATAAGGTTTTCAGCCCATACGAATGAATCCTTAACCAAAAGAATATATCATACATGTGAATTGCGTGGTGGTTTAGTAGTTAGAGGTATAAGATTTAAAATTTCAAGAGTTCATATCCAATCGGTCACATATTTGCATTAGAAATTTATACTAAGGTCCAAAATCTTACTCAAAATTGATAAATTAAAAGTAGTTTGTGTTTTTGGAAAAAAGAGACATTGTAATGTTGGGCTAAAAAAATGTGAGAAATACTCTGTCAAGTGTTTGAGCCCGCCTTTTGAATTTACGACACCTCAGAAGCATCCAAACAGTGTGCAGGCTTACGGTAGTGCGCCGAGTGATTCTGTGCGTCCGTCTCTCAGCTTTAAGCTTCCTATATATAATATGATCGGAGCTCTAAATTACTATGCTAGAATGAATTTTTCTTAGGCAATTGATGAGTCCAGTCCAGCCTCTATCACGCGGGCGAGCCAGACCAAGGTCAGAGGAGCCAACATGGACACCTGCCCGGACATGATGTAGCTGCTAGTAATCTCACTAATGATCTACTTGAGTGAGAATAATTATTTTGATAGCAAAAGGATATCATGGTTTTAATACTAAGTAGAATTAATCCAAGGCATTATTAAAGAATCATCTTACATGCTGCATATTAGACTAATGATAAAAAGAATTTTTTTCTTGCTGCTGGCTATGAATTACTGTGGTTAGATCATTTCATGAAAATTGGGCAAAAATCCTTAATTTTTTCAAAAAAAGAATATATATATATATATATATATATTTCCTGTATGAAATTGCCATATGTCCGAATCTCTGGCTTGTTAATGCGCCAGCGTTAGCAGCAGCTCTATTTGATTAATTTAATGCGTTGAGGCATCGCCGACGTGCTTATCACTCTACCAAAGTCATTAAAGAACGCATTATGATTTTTTAAATATATTTTTGCTCTAAAATTAAAGAAAATCATAAATTGATCATACCTCTTTTTTTATCCAGTCGTATATTTAAATATTCAGAATTAATAGAATTTTATTTTAATTTTTATATATAAATCCTACAAAAAAAAATATATTCAACTAATAATATATTTACACATTTGATTGACATATATCTATACATTTTGATATATATTAATATGTATAATGTGTAAGTGTAACAATACTTTTTAAATATATATATATAATAAAAAATATTATGCTTATACAAGAATATACATCAAAAAATATTCAAGACCAATAATTTTTTTTTTTAATTTTTATATATAAGCTCCACAAAAAAGTGCATTCAACCAATCATATATTTACACATTAAATTAACACATTATTTATATATTTTGGTATATACTACTATATAAATATAATAATACTCATACATAATACATGAGAAACTGAGATTGTGCCAATAGAAAAATTATTATTTTATTTCAGAAGATAAAACATTAAACAACCAATCAGTGAATTCAAATTATTATTATTTTTTCAAGATTTTTATAAGAAACAAATATATGACTTATGAAAATTAAACTCTTGACATTATATCACAATTCAACAGCATTATCAAATGAATTGGATCAAAGCAAGCTTTTGGGTTTTATTTTCCTTTCTCTCAAAAATAAAATAAAATAAAATAAAAATAAGAAAATATAAAATTACTCACTTTAATCATGCCTTCCATCGAGGGCTTTCGTTATCCAGATAAAATAAAGACTGATCATACTTGTGAAGCCCACTATCAAATACTATAGAAATGAAATAGTTCAATAAAATATATATACATATATATATATATATATATATATAACTTGTTTTTGGAATTTGAAAAAACCTGATATCTTGTGTACAACCAAAAAAATAAAAGAAGAAAAAACCTGATATCTTTTGGTATTCGTTCACAGATTTTGAAGAGGCTCTCTGAAAAGCTATAATCAAACTCATTCTCGGAATGTTCGGCATCAGAAGCATTGCAGGCCCCAGGTTTCTCTTGAGCTTTGCTACCATTACACATTCAAGTGAGGGGAACCTCTCTATGGATTCTGGAAGGGAGAGAGGCCAAAGCATCTGAGAAATGGAGCCTTCTTTTTTAGTTTTTTCCTAGTAAATAAAAAGGGGGTGGTTTTCTCACTTCCTGCCAAATCTCAAGCACTTGTTGTGCTTGTCTTCAGTCATGTTTGAGTGCGGCTGATTGCTCTGCCTTGACTGAATCCTCGTCATCGAAAGCTTCTCCATTGCGTTTATGAATTTTCTCAGGTGCTTTATGTACTCGGGATATGTCTCAAGATTGCAGTGCCCTCCACCTTTGATCCATAAGGGATCAAATTTTTCCTTGGAGAGCTCCCACAGGCGTTTCCCGTGCGACCAGTCCACGATATCATCGGCGGTGCCCTGTCCAGAGAGACATTGTGATCAGAATGTTGTTAGTGCATTTGGAAGGTTCTACATTGGAAAACTGGGCATTGATGTTGGCATTTTGGATTGTTGTTTTACGTTTGACAATTTGAATGACCTTTTTCAATCTCTTTAGTCTTTCGATCTCGGGGACTGAATTTGCTTAGCATCCTACTTGTGATGGCTCCATGGTTTGTTTAGAATCTCTTATCCTCATCCCTAAAATATGCTTCATTTTGTAAAAGTTTTAAATTCTATTCACAAATTCTTCTTCAATTTGTTGATCTCCTGCACACTAAATCCTATAACTAATATTATTATTAATATTAAGCAACGGATTAGCATAACAGCCTTTTGCAAACCTTTAATGGTTCAACTAGCATCTTGCGAACCCATTGTTGAAAACGAATTCATTAAACTCCACGCCACACTGCCTTTCGCTTATTTTAGTCAAAATAAAATATTTTGTAGTGTATATACAAGATATTCTTTCCCTACAATTATTTTGTGTAGCATTTATATCATCAACCAAATCGACAAAATATTTGCCTTCAACTATTACAGCACATTAACACTAAAATTAATGGAAAATAACGATCAATAAAAGAACACCTTCATATAATCAAGATATTGCAAATGCTACAGATACTTGATCACCAATCTTTGCAACTTTTCTTGCTATTTCATTCACATGATAAACTTACTTGTTCAACAAAGCTGCTAATGTTGAGCTTTGCTCTTTTTCAACTAAATAGCTCTTTCACGAACACCCCAACTAAAATCAAATCTCCCTCATGTTCTTCTTTCATGTAGTGCAATAGCTCTTGAATATAAAAGTAACCTTGTGTCAACACTACAATCAGCACTCTCCCATTGCTAACTTCATCGCCGACTATAACCCTTTTGTTAGGAATCACCCCCTTCGAGCTAATTGACAATATTCTCTTAAATCAAGAGAGATCCTCTAATCTGCACAAAGAATGTTTGGACCAAGTTGTTTATTGCTTTGCTTCTTTTCCATTCATAGTCATAGATGGTAGATTAGTCAAAAAAAGGTGCCAAATTGTTTGTATCAAATCAAACTTGCCTCTTTTGATATCAATTTGGGTATATGTATCACGTTGTGAAGATGCTATGTATATGAACACTTTAGGAGTTGAATAGAAAAGTACACCACCAGGATGCCATTTTGTTGGAACATACGAGGGTATTCAAACTTGCTAGTTAACTTCAAAAATGTACTGTGTGAACATATATAGACACACACACATATGAAGATGTTCTAGGTCATTCGATTTTTATAATATTGATGCCTCCTGCATTGTGAAGTCAAACCTCTCTCTCTTATGGATTTTCTCATTTTAAGTTTTTCGTATAAATCTTAGTATTTATTTTGTGCTACAATTTGTATGATCTTGTGCTTGCTTGCTCATAGTCCATCTATCATTCTGTGCCAATACACTTAAGCGCATTAATCTATCCTATTAACTTCCTTGTCATTGTGAAGTAATCTTTGTTGTGCACCACTTTTGGTTGGCTTCATGATAAGCTAACAATAGTCTTCCAACTAACATATGAGTGCCAGCTTTGCAAATTGAATACAAGCTTTGCATGTAAATGGGGAAGCAATTCAAGATATTGGATAAATTGTTTTACCCATCATCACTGTTGCAGGATAAGACCAAACCCTATGATGTGCAACTAAATATGGTAAAGTCAGGTACAGAGCAAAAAATTTCCACAACATCAGGAAAGTCCAATTGAAACAGGCTAAGCAACATCATTTATAATATATTATTTTAGTAATGGTTTCAAATTTGTAATAAAAGAGCTATGAAAATTATCTTTAAGATAATCTTACCCTTATATGATTTATTAAGCTTTGTTTAGCCTTAATTATTTGTTTGCCCAATTATTAACTAATTTCACAATTTCATAATTTCGAAAATATACATAAACAACAATAATTACTTTACTGACTTACCTATTTTTCATTTTAATGCCGTTGGAATATCGACAGCTGGAACTAAAAATACCACAAAAAATATTTTCGATGGACTACTTGGTAAAGTTATGGACTAAACTGGAATCGTCAAAAAAGTCAAACGACTATTTTGAACATTAACTCTTTTTCAATTTAGAATTATAATAAACTTGAATCAGCATTCTCAAGTTTATGGTCGGAATGGCATTAAAAAACTAAAGAAATTGATCTTAACTTCCCTTTAAAGATGAGGGGACATACATACTAAACGGCTGCTACCAGCTGGCTCTTGGTTTCAAAATATTTCCTAATGGGCAGCTCTGTCAACGAAGTCAAGCTTCAGAAAATCCAATTTATTTACAGATGACTTTGAGCAACAAACATCTGGAAATCTTTGGACAAATCATGGTACAAAAAATGTTTGAAAAAAGAGAATCTCTATCATTCAAACGTCCTACATTAAATTTAAATCTACACAAAATAACCATTTTGATATTTTGCATCACGAAATATGTGATGATGGCATAACGATGTAATGATGTAAATGAGATGGTCAAGTCACTTGAGAAACCATAGAAATATGCCACAATATGACATTCTTAATTTTCATCGAAGAAACTCAATACAGAATAGAGGTAGAGAGGCTCACATGTATTACAAGAACAGGGCAGTTGACAAGCCTTATTCTGTCAATATTCTGTAATAAGAGGCAAATATTATATTAAGCATCAAAAGTCAGAAATTATTTCCAAAGTTAATGAAACGCTATGTAATAGATGCATAATATGGATAAACTGCAAATAAAAACGTACTTTAAATATGTCAAACCAGAATGTCATCTTCACAGGGTATAAAACCCGTATTCCAGACAAGATTGCACTGTGCAGAACAACTCCTCTCAGTCTTGACAATCGTGCAGCCAAATGCAATGTTGGCCCGCTTCCGACAGATTGGCCATACAATATAAGATCTTCCTGCGTTATTCCATACTCCCTCTTCAAACATTCATAAACTGCTTCTATGTCGTGATACGTGTTAAACTCTGATGGCTTTTGAAAAGGAGTGATCATATAAGAAGTCAAGGAAACACATTTTAGAATACTCAAAGAAAGATTATAGACATACTATACACAATTTAGCATTTCTGTTTCTAGCAATATATCACAAGACAAGTTACAGATAAGTTTTCAGCAATTTAGTTACAACAGATTTGAAATGATTTTCTTCCCCAAAATATTCCTTATATGTTCATATGTTTCACTCAATTAATTAAAGCAAAGTGCATCATAGGAAAAATTTTATAAGAATTAAGAAGGCATGCAAATATATCCTTACATAATGTATATAGGCTATTACAATCCTAAAAATCCGCAGCAACAGTTAACAAAGTTAGGCCAACAGTAATGAGAAAAATACAAGGACGCCAGAAGCCAAGTTCAACAATTACACACAAAACAAAAAATTTATATTTCAATGATATTCAGACACAGAAATTGAATAATACTCTAAATATCAAAGGGGGTTATATGGAGAGATTACATTAAATTTAAGGTTAAGAACTTAGTGATAAGAACAGAAATACCCCTATATCTATCTCTATCTGCAAGAAAATGCAGCTATTTGTGAAGACGTCAGCTTGACATCAAGAAGTTATTACATAGACGTGGAGATTTTTTTGTCCCATTTAACTTGTGTCCTAATCTTCAACAACAACAATAACAAGCCTTAATCCCACTAGGTGAGGTTGGCTATGTGAATCCTTTATTTCCATTGTGCATGATCAAATAGAAGTTCCTCCCAAGTTCCAAATAAAAAATATCCTTTCAATGGTTTTTTCCTATGTTCTTTTTGGTCTTCCTTCTTAATATGGGCGAAATTCATACATTCATTATTTTATCAGGGATATTGCACAGTCTACACTTAATATTCCCAAACCATGTAAGGCCGCTCTCTAATCATGCCCTAATTTCCAATAACAAATAATCATCGTATTTTTGAACTTGTTGCAATTCACATTAATAGTGTGCATGTGGCGGCTAGAAGTATATCATACTTATTTCACAGACAATCATCATGGACCCTTTAATCATATTCTATGTCATCATTAAATGCTGCAGTTCCTCCCTCTGCAGCAAGCTAACAATCAAATTTCTCCTTAGGCCAAAAAAAGATTAGCCCACATATTTAACTTTCATACAACTAAATCTGAATTTTGGAAAAGAACTAACATTAGGTGGTGAACAAACAATGTAAAACTTTATCGAATCTTCTCATGATATGAATTCATTAAGAATTTGTGCTAGAGCTAAGGCATCCCCTAAAAACAACACACTAAATTGCATGAATATAGTGAAAAGTGTGCAAAGGCTGCTAGACCGGCCTAAGTGTAGTGTCAAATAAGCGAGGTTTCTTGCATTATAGACAAATATGGGTAAAGAAGCTAGTCTATTATTAATTTTGTAATCTAATAGTTAAAATTAGTAAACCATGGAATAAACTTTGAAAGTTATAATTAGTGATTTATGTGCAGTAATATAATAACTGAAGGTGGCACTCTATAAGATGGAATCTAATGGTTGAAAAATACTATTTAAACAAAGCTATCCCTATATATCTTCCTAAAATACAAAAGTAACTAAAATAATTAATATTACAAAATAAAAAATACAAACAAATATCACTTAATATGAGTTAAATTATACTTGTGTTGTGTGTAAATTCAATTACTATTAAAAGCATTTAAGAAGCATGATTAATATTTTATTTAAGAGCCATTATTTCTCCTTGCTATTTTTAAACTAAAAGGGATTTATACCAAAGTTCATTAAGCCAAATGATATTAAAATAAAAAATGACACAAATTGAAACAAAGCATATTTGGGAAGGTTATTCCATGTTGCAATCGTTGTGGCATATGATGGAAGATAATAAGTAAAAGTTATCCAGCGGGTTTTGGCAAATCAACCTATAAAGTTCATCATCTCTGTCATGACTTGCCGACTTGTAAAATGTTGTTCTTATAAGATTAAGTTACATTTGAAGGGGCTAATGCCCTTCCGTGGGATTTGTGGCAAAATAATATAAATATCTGATAGTTTATATATCATACAAGGCGCTTTTTTCAATAGTTAATAAACTGTTGAAAAACGCTGTAGTTCAGCATGCTCTTTGTAGAGTAGTCCTAAGGATGGGAGGTCTGGCTTGATATAGGACAAGTTGGACTAAAGTGAACAGTTCTTTGCATAAGATAGTTCAATTGCTGCGAAAGATTCAATTTTGTAAAATTTTACTTCAAAACTACAACATGCACACTTATTTCCATACAGGAAAATCATGATTTTTTGATCAATCAGAAACATACCGCATCCTACAATCCAACAATTACTTGTGCCAAGAGCTATGGTCTCAATCCATGGCTCATCTCTTGTCAACCATTTGTTGGATGATAACCTATAGTATCTTTTGTTTTGGGAGATCAATATGCGGGTTATTTGTAGAAAATTAACTAAACTATTTTTGATCATATTATTTTTTTCACTTTCTTCTTTAACATATGGTCTATAAATTGGGACTATTTTATGTATTGTAATCACTAATTTTGAAGTAGAATGTCATATGCTTCAACATTGTTATCACTGTATTATGCATTTAATTTTTTTTTAATAAAATATAAAATCTGAGATTAATTTATTTAATGCTCTTTTGAATCTTTGTAGATCCTTGTATTCTTTTCTTTCTCTTTTTCTGAAAATTCTTCTCTTTCTTCCTTGTGTTCTTCTACTTTCTCTCAACCCCAAATAATTTCTTCTTCCTTTAATCCTCTGTTGCTTCCTCATCACCAGAATCTGAATCTATTCGGCCTAGATTGTCATCAAATTTCAGTAGAATGCTATTCAGATTTTTGCATTAATTCAGCCGCAAGTTACTGTGCATATTTGTTTCTTATAGCTAGCCCCTGCTTTCCTGAAAACCCCATCTAAACCTAACGTAGAAGGTTTTAATCAATCAAAAGAGGTAACAAAATATGGGTTGCAGGCAATATATTACAGGACCTCTTGAACTCAAAATGTCTTTTCTCAAGATCCCTCAAGGTAAATATGTTATCTTCAAGATCTTTACTAAAAATCAATAAAATATTTCAAAGCTCACAAAATAACAAGTTAGGGCTCTGCAATTAAGAAGGAGATTCAGCCATAGCTCGTCAAATATCTATTATGAGAAAATTTAACTCCAAGAAAAAAAAGTTGGGTCGCCTAACCTGCTTGCATTCATAATTATTTATATGCTCACAACTGCCATCTAATTGAAAAATTTAGGCAAAAAATGCCTAGGTAGCTAAGGGCTTGTGCTTGAAGCTACATCTTACATTCATAATTCTTTGAACCAAGTTATAATGAATATGAATAACATTATTTAAAAAAGCTGAATCATGGCAATTTTCCAAAATAGTCGTCTGACATTTGAATATAACCAATTTACCTAGACTCTTTAAAATGCTAAAACAGTCCCATTACATAACTTTCTAGCTAAAATTTATCAAAAGTACCATCAAATTACCTAACAAATTATCCCATAATCATAAATTTTAAAGTAATAGGTAATTTTATCTGAATTAGATTATTTTGGAACAAAATGAGAAACCGTCAGATATTCTTAGGACTTTAAATATTTTAAACTAAGTTGGAGATCTCCAATGAGCTCAATGATTATTTTGGCAAATAACTCTAAGAAATAAAGCAGAAAATAGTGTGAAAACAATAATACTTAAAATAAATTACAAAACTACTTGCTCACCATTGTTTTTCTTGGAAGATAAAAGTGTAAACACCTCACATTAACAGAAAACAAACTACAAATAACAAAGAATAGGAAAAAAACAAATCAAAGACACACTAAATAAAATTAAAATTCAAAAAAGAAAGCAAACTCAAACAAAAAATCTAAAATTTGGCACTAATTCTTACAATCACCAAAAATAGCACTGATCAATAAATTACTTTATAAATCACGTCTAACTTCATTTCAGCAATTTGGCAATCAAGTATGAACTAAGAAAGAACAATGCTTTTCTTGGCATTGTTATGCATTTAAATTGATACTATTCACAACAAGAAATTCAAGAATGAAAGGAAATTTTTCAATAATATGAACTTGAACCAGATGAATTGGTGTTGTTTCCTTGCACCCCACACAGCGCCAATATTAAAAAAAAAAGAAATTCTTATATAAAACTCAACCCTTTATAGTTTACCCATCTAATACCCCGTCCTCTGAGTTACTAATCTAGGATTCAAATCTTTCTAAATGCAGCAAAATTATCACCCTTATTAAGCCTATTTTGATCAGAATGAGGTTGAGATCAGGTGATAAATATATAAAGGATAAATATTTGGATGGAATTTGTATGAATCACTTTTAACAACAGAGATAAGAAAGCTTCAAGCATAGTCAAGTAATGATTTTATTTTACTTATTTATCCATTTTTTGCTTAAAACAGTGAGTTTAATTGCTAAGAAATTCATAATTATAAAGAATCATCACAACAACAACAAACCAAATCTTAATCCTACAAAGCGGAGCCAGCTGCATTAATCAACTGTCACCAATGTGCTCTATCAAAGCTCCAAATATGTGAGTTCCATGAAATGCTCTATGTCTAGCACAATTTCTCCAGAGACTCAAGCCACATTATTTTGAAAAGTTCTAAGATAGTTGCCAATTGCCTAACACAACCCTTCACCACAGGGCTGGGGACCTTGGCATTGGCGGGGTTAAGAAAATCATCATATATAAGCATAAATTTTGCTGAAAACAACGTACAACAGTGGATTTTAAATATCATGAAACAATCATCATAAGCAAGCTTCAGAGAAAAAATTGTAAATTCTCTAGTTAAGTGAATATTCTTACCTTCCCAGAAGAGGCACCATATCCAGAGTAATCGTAACTGCAATTTAAAATAAATAAATAAACCGATGGCACCTCACTCCACAGATTCCACAGAAACATGAACACAAACTTTTAAAATATAAAAATAAGTCACTATTACAACAGAAAGTATGTATAAAAAACTAACAAAAAGAATGTTTAAATGCCTAATTGAAGCCATGCGAGTCATATCAATTGGTAATTTAATACATTTAGATGAAGGAATCGTTCCACTTTTTTTACAATTTAAATCCAAATTCTAAGGTATTCACAATTTTATTTGAACACAACCAGATGATAGTGCAGTTTCGAATGCAAACAAGTAAAACGGGGCAAAATGCTACTCCCAAAAAATGCAGTCATTCAAACAGAAACAAAAAACAAATATTCTCAAGAACAAGAAGAATCTCCAACACAAAATTCAACAGCTTCCCCAAGCCCATCCCTCCACAGAATACCAAAAGAAAACCTCCAAAATCAACCAAAACTCATCAAATTAACCACCAATACCCCCCGAAGAAAATATACTTCAAAAAAAAAAACATAAAAACGAAAGCGAGTGACGAAAACGAGAGATTGCGGTAAGTAGGAATGCACACCACATGATGTTGACTCGAAGATGAGCCCGCAGCTCAATGAATAAGTCGATCATCTGCCCTAGATCGGCCGCATTGCCATGGGAATACAGGAGCGTGAATCGGGAGTAAGGATGCCGCCAAAACGTAGCAACGATCTTGTTCCCAGCCTTCGTCTCGATCAAATGCACTTCCATGTTCTTATCCGCCGATACCCCGGAAAAGAAAAGCCTCCCCGTCCCCCCTCCCTCTCTGAAAACCTCATACGTCGCCGGCTCCGGCGGGAAAAACGCGAATTTTGCCGCCACCGTCGACGTCACATTACCCATAGCGTATTCCCTCTCTTTCGCCCTTTTCCTTTTTTCCTAACGAGGAATAGAATTCAATGGAGGAGCGGAGAAGAAGAAAGGGGGATTTAGAGATGGAGGGAGGGAGGGCTGTCGATGTTGTATTATATTAATCATCACTTAATTAAAAGTAATTTCGTGATTAGTTATATAGGTATGCGGGATGATGAAAGAAAGAAAGAAAAAAAAGGAAATGCGGATAGCTTGGAAGAATTGAAAATAATAAAACATATAAAAAATATATAAATATATATATTATTAGGAGAATGCTATAATTACATAAGAATATATATCAAAAAATATTTATGATCAATTAGAAATTTTTTTTTTTTGTAATTTTTGTATATATGTCTTATCAAAAAATACATTCAACTAATAATCTATTTATTCATTAGATTTATACATCATCTATATATTTTAGTGTATACTAGTGTGTAAGTGTAACCATACTCATATTATTAATCATAAATTTGTATTTAAAAATAGATTACTATCGTATTAAATTTAAACTATTGAACACTGTACCAATACTTTTTAATTAAATTATTATTTTATAGGGAACTAAATATTTAAATTAAAGCAAGTATTATATTAAATCAATAAAAAGAACGATAATTATTGAGTTTGTTCGTATGCTTGTAAGGTAGGAACGAGCTTGTATGAATACTATAAGACTATTTTTATTATATGATTTTATGATTTCTCTATTATATGAATATAGTTCAATATAAAAATGAAGAAAAGTTTCAATTTTAATTTAATAATGGTTTTAGAAACAAAATCTAATATAAATGTATACTTTTATAAGTCCAAGTGCAAGAATATATATATATATATATATATATTTATTTATTTATTTATTTATTTATTCATTTATTTATTTATAATTGAAATATATCCTTGCGTGTATATTACTAATGAGAAATGCTATTTAGATCTATTGATATGGCATCTAAAAAATTCATCCAATTAGATTTGAATATTATTTCATTTATGTTTACTTATTTATATTAAAATAATACAAATATTATTTTTAAAATTTGTATTGAAATGATGTTTAAATCTCATTGGATTAATTTTTTTGGGTACTATATCAACGAGTCTAAATAGCATTTCTCATTACTAATAATAAATGCTTACTCTCTCATATTTAATATTTAATATAAATAATTTAGTGAATTGAATTATAAAATGATAAAAAATATAAAAGTAAATTATTAATTTATGCATAAAAAAATGCATAGTATCCAATATGACATCATTTCTATTTATTAAAATGGAATTGAAATAAAACACAAGTAATGTTATGGTTTATAATTTCTCTTTTTATTTTTTAATGTTTTTTTTCATTGATACTGCTGATTAAACTTTAATTTGAATAAATTAAAATAAAGTTTAATTTTAATAAGTTAAGATATGATTATATTTTTTCACTTATACTACCCATTCTCTATGGGGGGACATGACAATTCCTTGGGAGCCCTTCTTATAATTTAGTGTGATTTGGTACTTTATTGGCCAATTAATCAGTCAAAAATGCATTCCTTTTACCTGTAGGTTATATAATTCCTTCTCTCATATTGATTTAACTTATATGATTTGTCACTCCTAATATTAGTACATGTCCTATTACTTTGGATTTCATGATCTATCATATCTCTTATCCCTTGATAGTAAATATTGGCTCATAGCATAGGAATATCTTCCAAAAAGAGGAATTTGACCCTTTACAGGCCCTTTTCATCTATTGGTACTTCTCATACTATTTTAGACATTTTATTTCTATTTCCAAGCTCAAATTGGAAGCACATGTTATCGGGCCTATTGAGATTATGCTTGTTTGTGTCCATGTTAGTTGTCTTTATCTTGACTTCATTACAATTTTGGAACCAAAGTTGTGCTTGAAGAATATAAGGATAAGTCTCTTGAAATGCATATTTACTTTCTTATCATAAATATAGTTGTAATAACTTCTCATCACATCTTATAACAAACATGTGCTCAGATAGAATAAATCCAAGCATTAGTTTATCCCTTCTTTTATTAGCAATCAAATTATTTGAAGTTTGGGAACTTCTCTTTTGGTTTTCACCTTTTTATTTCAAATACTAATCTAAAAGGGACTCTTTGGAATTTTCTTATGGATATTGTACTTCCATGAATGGCCCATAGATTGTTATGGGAGATTTCAACAATATTAAAATCTCCTCAAAATTGTCAGATGCTATACTCCCTCTCTCTTGGTGGCACTAAATATCTTTGTGATTACACTTTTATAGCCCATCTTATTATCTTGTTGTTCTGAAGTACTTTATTTGGTTTAATAACAAACTACACAATATAATTAGTGGCAAGTTGGACAAGGTTCTTTTTAATTTGTTCTAGATGAATATTTTGAAATTCTCTTCTTAAAAAATCTAACCTTCTATATTCCAATCATTGTTCACTTCAATTGATTTTCTTTCTCCTTCTATAGCTCATTTAAGAGCCATTGATGCTTAAAAATTGCTTTTCATAATATTATAGAAGTTATGGCAAAAAATTTGTCATGATAACTATTATTATCATTTGTAATGAGCTAAAGCAAGTTAGATTTGAGGTGTCAACTTGTTAACTTAATCCTTATATAGCTCTCAATTCCTTAATAATCTCTCTATAAATGAGAGAATATCTTTTTTCTCTTCTAGATTTGGATCATTTGATTGCTTCCTTACTAAAATTATTTCAAACTATTTATATGTTCATAGGAATTTTAAGAAAAATAAGAATTTCATTCCCTTTATTTTTATTCATTATGTAGCTCACATTGTGTGGTATACTTAGCCCAAGTGAAAATTAATCACTTCTATTATCTCTTTAATAAGAAATTGAGCAACCCCCTAGTTAAAGTAATTATCTTTTGAGTAATTTTTTGCATAGAAACTTTTTTCGATGTAGCTGAAAGGATTGAAGTTGAAGATATTAAGAGTACTTTCAATCACACTAACCCAAATGTTTCTCATGGACCACACGAGCTCGTCTCAATTCTTCATTGAACATTAACAAAGATTATGGCAAGTCATGTTATGTGTATTATGCATATGCATTTAATGTTGGTGATATACCCAAATAATTGTATCACTCCACCATAATTCTTGTACTTAATGAAAATTTTATTTTGTATATTTATAAATTTACGGCAATCTCATTTTGTTGTACTCTTTATAAATTTTGGTGTATATTGCTAAATACTATTATAAGTGCATTAGAAAAGGAATTAAGTCGATTATGTTACTAATTGATGGGTAACAACGCTTGGATTGTTACACTTCATTCATAAGCAAATCTCACGGTAAGAAGAAGATCTTGGAAGCTCTAAACCACATAAAGAATGGGATCTATGCTGCACGATCTCATTCTTTCCATGACAAGGAGAAGATCTAGGCTTCATCAAAATTTTCTTGCTTCAAGGTAATCTCTTCTATGATTCTCTCATTATTTCCCTCCTTTACCAAATATATTCTATGTTTGAATATATATAATGATCCAATAAATGATTATTGCAATATTAGTAGGTTCTAAGCACTTCCATAATAATATTTTATTTTGCATAATTCATATGTATAGATTCATAGCATTTCAAGAAAAAAATCCTTAGATTTATTCAAATATTTTGGAATTTTACATCCCTAATTCGTGCTATTATAATTCTTGTTTTACTCAAAATTAGTTGTTATAATTTTGAACACATATTATTATATGTATTTTTAACAAATCACTAGAATACACTACACATTAGTTTTTCCTTTAAGATGTTCAAAAATTATCCAAAAGTTGAGAAACATATATATATTTTTTTTCAAAAAATTCTATTTTTTTTTCAACTTTGGAGAGTTGTAATTTTTCAACCACTAAGATTTGAGTGTTGTAACTTTGCACGATTATTCTTCTATGTTTGGTGAACAATTTCACAGAAGATATTACCAATTCATTTGAACTCTAAGGTCGCCATTTAGGCACTCAAACTTCAGAAAGTACCCATTAAAATCAGAAAATAATTTGATAAATTTTAGAAATTTTTTTAGTATGTTGTTGTCATAATTTGTAATCTAACCATTAGATTTAGCTAATTTTTTGGAATAATTACTCTTTGTTATGTTAGGATTAACTTTACTATTGAACATAGAACTTAATTTTTCCATTTATGTCTTCATATTTAGGTCCAAAATTCAAAAAATAATGTGACTGTTTCTTAAAAAAATTTAGGAGTCAATATTTTTGCCAAACTTTGCACATTCACAACTTTTAAAATAATTTGAACCAATAACTAAAACTTGGCATAATTAATCTATAACAACTTAAGTTGTTACCCTAGCATATTAGGACTAATCCAAGACCTAATTTTGATCTTAGTGCACTAATTAAATTATTAGTAGTTCATCACCAAAACCTAGTCCAAATCAGAGGTCAAATAGATCAAACTCTAATTTTAAAAATTTCAAGAGCCCTGGAACTTGACCTACTTATTTTAACCTCATATCAAAAATAGGACTTCGCCATTACGCTCATTGCCCCCAAATTAACTAGGGGTGATGTTTTGGTGGCAATCAGAAATCGTCAAAATTTCGTCAAATATTTTAATAATATTTAATTAATGAAAAATTAAGATATTTAATTTGACCTCGAAATCAAAATCCAACTTCGACATTACGATCATCACTCCCAAATTAACTTGGGGTGATGTTTTAGACACGTTTGGAAGTCGTCGGGTTTTATCGAATATTTAATATAATTAAATACCCTAAAAATAGGAAAATTAAATACTCATCAGAATCAAATTCTGACTTCACCGTTGAAATCCTCACACCCAAATTAGCTAGGATTTAATTTTTGGATTTTTTTGGAGCACGATTATAAAATCCGATTCTTAAAGCATTAATTAATTAAATATATTTAATTAAAATCTTTAAATACCCATTTTTATTAATCTTCCTCCTTTCTCTCTCCAAGCTGGCACCTCTATCTCTCTCATTCTACCGCAAGCCAGCCCCGCCCCCCTCCCTCTCCATTTCTCCCATCCATCCCATGCTTGTGATGGGATGAGTCAATCTCATCCCATCCTAAAGTTTATGCTCCCCTCTCCTTTAAAGGCAGCTCTAAGCCCTCCCTTTTCCCCCTTTACTCTCAAAACTGAAATCTCTTCTCCTCTTCCCAAGCCTCTCCTCCTTCCTCCATTGCCGAGTTACTGAAGAAGCCCCCAAGCTCCCAAGTTCCTGCAGGAAATAGAGCTTCTTCCTCCATCTCCTTCCATTTGAAAGCCAAGGTACTTCTCTTTCTCCCATTGAATGAATTTAATGGCTACTTCATTTTGCTCTTAAGCTTATGTTGCATCCTTAGAAATCTGTGATTTATAATGTGAAAACCATTGGAGCTCATTAAAGTATTAGATTTCATTGTAGATAAAATGTTCTGTTTTCCTTCTTTTTGCATACCCTAACATTTAACTCCATTGTTTGCATAGTTAAAATAATCCTTTTGTGCCGATTTTGGTATCATTGGAAAGGTCTCGGAAATACATTTCTATCGGTATATGGTATAGCATGTGAAATGCTTTAGGTTGAGAGTATTTGAACCCGAAAGTTGACTCATTGTGGTTTTTGCACAGGCAAAATCATCGTCGGGCGCTGCAGCGCATCGCAGCGCCCGAGGTTTGAAATCGGGTCCGCCGTAGCGCTCCATAGTGCGCCACAGCGAGCCACAGCTCCCGAGCTTTGAGTTGAGTCCACTTTAATCTGCTACTGCGCGCTACAGCGCCGAAACCCGCTGCAATGCCCCACATCGCCGAAATTTGCTGCATCGCGTCGTAGCACCTGGCTTTCGGCCAGAATGCGTTATCGCGCGTCGTAGCTCCCAGAACTATCCTGATTGGTCCAGAACCGGCTGAAACTGTCAAAACTTTATAGTTTTTGAATTTTAAGGACCTTAGGACCCTAATGGGGCTGAATTATATCAAATTAAGCACTATATAAAATTGTATGTTAGTTTTAAATATGGAAAAGATTGAGTTTTGATCCCCCCTTTAAGAAAATAGACCATAATATTGAAATGACCATAACTTAACTATTTATACTTCAAATTAAGAAATTCAAGATGCTAACTAAGTTAGAAATTCAGTGCCAACAGTAAACTAATATAAAATTTGGGTTTTGACCACTAGAAACTTTATGTTGACCAAAATATCTCTAATCTTAATTAGGTCATAACTTGGCCAAATGATATCTAATTTTATTCTACTTCCAGTTAAAGTACTCAGTGTAATATAGGGAAGTTGTAGCCATTGAATTTACTAAATTTGGATCTCAAATGAAAAAGTTAGATTTTTGACCCCTCCTATCCCTAAAAATGACACATTTACCCATAAGCTTAGAACACTCATAACTAATCCATTAAACATCAAAATTTAGTGTTCTTAGACTCTATGGAATTCTTGGACAATAGACAATAATAAACTAACTAAACTTTTAGACTTTGCTAAGTGAAATTACAAAAATACCCTCATATGTTAGAATCATTAAACTTGACCCATATGACTTAATACTTGTCCAATTTTGGTATACTTATTGTCTATCTTTATGTTAGACAATAAAGAATCATTTGACAGTAAGAAAATTTATTTTAGAGCCCTAAATCAAAAAGTAGCTTTTTGGACCCTTAACTAGAGGCAAAATGGTCATTTTGCCCAAAATTTAGGTTATGTATTCTTAACCTTTAAAAATATCTTTTAATCATTAAAAATAGTAATAAAATTAATTTAGGATTAATTTAAGTCTTAAAATCCCATAATTTGAATAATTTGTCAAACATCCTAATTTAGACTTAAAAATATTTAAGGATAACATACCTTACTTAGCTAAAATTCGCTCTTAACTTCCCTAATTAAATAAGACAACAAATAAAGATAAATTGTAATAACTATCATCAACTCTTAAAATCCCTTATGTCCTTTATTAGGAATTTTTTTGGATCTACACTTCACTTTAGGATCTTTTCCTTAAGATTAGGAGTAAATCTTATGTTAGAATTCATTCATTGAGTAAAGGAGTTATTCAATGACTAAAACTTTGGTTTTATTAATTTATAGATTTTCATACTTTAATTATGATTATTTTATCTTTCAATTTTAGATTAAGACTAGGAGATTCATCCTATTAAATCTTAATTTTACTTAATATGATTTGTTTTAATCTTTAGTTCACCTTTAGACTTAAAAATCTTATATCTTATGTTTGACCCTTGGATTATGTAATTAACTCCAATTTTGTGGTGTCTAATTCATAATCCCTAGCTTTAGTAGATTTTGATCAGATCTTATATTAAAATGTCTAAATTCATCAATTAGCACATAATGATTTATTATTTAACATATAGTCAATTATGATTGTACTAAATTAGAATCTGATCAGTTCTAATTACTTTTGACTCATAAGGTCGTGCTTTTAAGTTACACTTGATAGTAAGAATTGGAGATCCTGAACTTGTATAACTTGGAATAGTTATAATGGTTTAATAGATAACAATTGATGTTACCTTATGTAGTAGAGTCCCTTACTCATTATTATTTTACTTATACTTTCACATTCCTTGTATTTTGTGCCTTATTCCTTGAACATGTCATACAAGATAATGTTGTTACATAAAATGAAAATATAGAATAATAGGATAATATTTGTATTTGGTTCAGTTACTTTATTGATCTGGCGCATTTAACCCTACTGGACAGGGGTAAGGAGAAATAAGGAGTACATAGCATTACCCATTGAGGAGTATTATGCTAAATTTGGAACCCATATAATCTTGCAGACATGCTTGACTCCTCATGTGGCGCCCCACCCCTTAATCCACAAGAATTAAGTTAAGGGATGGCGTGTCACTCTAACTAACCCTTCACTTATAATTAGATTAGGATGAAATCTATAATCTACCTAATAAGGGAAGGAGTAAGCATAGAATCAAACCTGCAGTCACTATATAAGTAAACATACAGAGTGCGGAAGTGATTTTCAATATATATAACATCCAAGCATCACAACATGAGTATAAGGAAACATATCTCAAAACATAAGTATAAAATCTAAATACGCTGTCAACAGTACATGTATTATTACATCATTTAATAGTTTTAATAAAAGAAAGTGCAAATACACTCATCCTCACATATAAAATAAAAGGGCTAAACATCGGCTTCTTCCACGGGCTCCTCCTCTAGGTATGGCTCCACTCCTAACTCCTGCTCATCTAACTGAAGAGGGTCTGCCATTGTCGGTTTCACAATGTAGGGCCCCAGCCAAAAAAAGAAAATCTGGTTAAATAATAATTGTCTATGTATATTTTAGGCTGATAAATTTTTATACGTGTTAAGTAAAATCACCATTTTATAACATCTAGGCAACATATGTATAAAGGAGCAGCAAGCAATACAAGAGAAAAGGAAAAGCTATAAATCATCATTTATAACTTAAACAAAAGGAGAGGCTAAGACATGCCTCACATGCAAGCTAAATAAGGTAAGGCATATAAATATACATAATCAAATAAGTGCAGTGAGAAAAATGCTACATCCTGAACATGTTGGTGATCAAAAGGAACATGCCCATTAAAATGAAACAACTCAGCAGTGGTATATATAAATAGCAGCAAGATTTTAACATCCTAAATATATATAAAAGCAGTACAAAGAAATAGCTGACTGAATAAGAATACTGAAAGGTAACCAAACATCAATTGCATATAAACATACGTGTACAATCTGCCATACAGAACAGAGCTAATCTAGCTCACCAAAAAGGCTGAAGAATCTTAGCACCAGTATGGCTAAGGCACTAACAGTCATAATCGAAGGATCCTAGCACCAGTACGGCTAGGGCGGATCCTAGCACCAGTACGATTAGGGCACCAACGGTGTACCCCTAGTGTCAACAAGGAGACTAGGCAAACAACACACAACAAAACAGAGGCCTTCCCCTAGTGACATAAGTTGACTAAGCAGTCAGAAGGCAATACTGAGAGGCAGTTCAAATACATCAAATTATTATCTTTTCATTAATCACTTTAATATTTTTATAAGGAATCTAAAGAGTTTCCATGTTTTCCTAACATTTTATTTATGCATCAAAATCTTATATGACATGCTCAAGAAAATATGGCACAAAAATTAAGGAATGCGTAGCACAATATCAAAGTAAGCAAGGGACTCTACTAAATATGGTGATATCATTTATTTTCTACTTAACCATTCTAACTATTCTAAGTTACACAAGTTCAAGATCACCATTTTTCTATGATCGAGTGTAACTCAAAAATTCATCCTTATAAGTTAAAAAGGATTAGAACTGATCAGGTTCTAATTTAGTTCAATCAGATAGACGACTACGAGTTAAATCAATAAATCATACATCCTAGTTTTATGAATTTAGACGTTCTAACCAATATCTAATCAAAATCTTCTAACCCTATAGATTATGGATTAAATACTATGAGATTTAGATTTAATCACATAATCTAAAGAGGATAAGACCTAAGTTCTAGGTTTTATTCTATAAGTATTCTACTAGTAAGGTAAATCCTATTAAGTAATCAAGCTTAATAGGACGAACCTCCTATCCTAAATCTAAGTTAAAAGACAAAATAATCAGAACAAGTTATAAAATAAAAGAAAAGTCTAGAAACTAGTAAAACCAAGGTTCCACCCATTGAGTAACCCATTTACCCAATGAATAAATTCTAACCTATGATCTAGTCCTAGTCTCAGGAAAGGTCCTTAAGGTGTAGTGTTTAAGACTTAGAAGAATCCTGGAATCTGACCTAATGGTTGGTTTCACTCACTTAAATGTCACTAAAATGATTATAATATTAGCTTTAATGCTTTGGAATGCTAACTAAAGGTTAGGGTACTTAATCCAATCTAAGGGCAAAATGACCATTTTGCCACTATTTTAAGGGTCAAAAAGTCAACTTTTCTCTTAGGGGTCAGAATTAAATTCTCTTAATTTCAACTGATTCCTTATTGTTTAACTTGAAGATAGATAGTAAATATGTCTAAATTGGACGAGAAACGGTCAAGTTATGACCAAAACGAGGCCAGGGGTAATTTGGTCATTACCTAAACTTTTAGGGTTCAATTCCTAAATATTATTTCAGTTTATTAATGATATAAAATCTTGAATTTTTAAATTTTGAGTTGATTTGACTAAGTTATGGCTCTTTGAAGTCTAGGAGCATTTTGGTCATTTTTTACTGAGAATTCTAGGGTTGACTTTTTGTACTGATGTCCAAATGAGGAAACTAATACTATTATGATGATGGGGCCACTCTCCTGAGCATTTTAAGATCCATACTAACTATGTTCTGATAATTGGGTAAAAGGTTATGAGGCTCTAAAGAGGTCCTAAAATGCTACCTCATTATGTGTAACCCGAAATTAATTTTTACATCACGTTATTTAATTCTTTATATTTTTCTGAGTATTTTGAGACCTATATTGGCTATCTTTGGATCATCCTACAGAAAGTTATTAAACTTTTAAGATTTACTATTCAAAAATACAATTTGTATTAATTTATTATTCATTTATTCAAATTAAATGATATTACTGTTCATCCCTAAAGTTTATATATATAGTTTCTGAATTTATTAATCTTTAATTAATCTGTAATTAATTAGGCTTAATTATTAATGAACATTAATTAATCCATTAATTAATTAATTAAATTATATTTATTATTATTTTTACTATTGAAAAGTCATTAGCACTAATTACTATTTAATTAATCTTAATCACCTGTTAATATCTAATTAAGAATAATTATTTATATTTACTGTTTAATAATAATTAATTATTCTAATTACTGTTAATGTTTAATTAATATTAAAATAATCCTAATTAATCTCTTAATTACTTAATTATAATTAATTAATTATAACATTATTGTTCCAAAGTCATTAATACTAATCCTAATTTAATTAGCTACTAACTGTAATTAATTAATCACTAACAGTAATTAACTTAATTTAATTAACAGATAGTGGGCCCACCAGACACGTGGCACTGCCAGAGGCTGCCATGTGGCATTGTGGCCCCACGGGAAGGCTGTCGGCTCGGGTGACTGGGCAGTGGGCCCCCACCTGACACGTGGTACTGCCAGAGGCTGCCACGTGGCACAGTGGCCCTGGGTGACTGGGCAGTGGGTCCCACGTGACAGGTGGCGGGCCCGGATGCTGCCACGTGGCACAGTGGGCCCCCCCCCCACATGCCACGTGGCGTGCCCAGTGGCTGCCATGTGGCGCGGTGGGCCCCACGGTCAAAGCCGAGGGGTTGCTGGCTCGGCGTGTGGGCCCCCACGTGACACGTGGCGGGATCGGAGGCTGCCACGTGATGTAGTAGGCCCCACCCGGGGCTTACGCGGACCCGACGCCGTCGGGTCGGTCTTGGGTCGACCCGGCCCGACCCGAACTTCGTCTCCCTCGTGGAGATGCCTGAGGGCACCGGGCTAGGGCACGGCTTTTGCCGGCCTTCCCGGCGTCGGACCACCTCGGCCCGCACGGCTGACGGTAGCCCTCAACGAGGCCTACACGTCGGTGGGCGGACCTTCGCCGGAGATGGCCGGGATCGACAGTAAATCGGAACCCTAGTTTCTAGGGTTACTGGCTAACGGTTTCTACTGTAGACCTAAACCTAATTACCGTCGATCCGGTTGGGCTAGCCTAGATCGGAGCCGATGGATCGTCAATCGGGCTTGTAGAATAACATATCGAAACTTAAATTGCAATTATTGAATGGAAATGGAGGGAGATCGTGGTACCTGATTCGAACGGCTGAACGGGGTCGGCTCGGGTTCAATGCTTCAGGGCTCAGGTTTCGCCAAACCCGGAGCCCCGAGCTTGCCTGAGGTCTTATAGGCCCTCAGGCGACCTCACCGAGGCCGGGGAAGGCGCCGGTTGGGCGCAGAGGCGGTGGGCGCGCCGCGTGTCGCTCAGGACGGAGCCGTCGAGGACGACGGCTCCGTAGCCGTTGGATCTGGGCCCGATCCAACGGCTGCGAAGGCGCCATCTGGATAGACGGCGCCGTCGGCTACAGTTGATGGCAAGTTAAATACTTAACAACACGCCGTTAAGTATTAAAATAATATATATATATATATATATATATATATATTTTAAAATCCAAAAATTTTGAACATGTTTTTCCTAGCTATTTGAGGGGTGAGGGACGCAATGGCGAGGTCAGATTTTTGATCAGACGAGTATTTTGATTCCTCGATTTTCGGGGTATTTTTATTATTAAAATATTCGTCGAAATTTTGACGACTTCCGATTGACACGAAAACTTCACCCCAAGCTAATTTGGGGTTAATAAACGCAATGGCGGTGTCCATTTTTTAATCGGAGATCAATTTAAATTGGCCAAATTTTTAAGGTTTTTGGATTTTTCAGAAATCAGGATTCGATCCATTTGACTCCTGATTTGGACTAGGTCTAAGGGATTGACTCCAATTGACCTAATTAGCACATATAATTATGATTAAGACTTAGGATTAGTCCTAATTAACTATGGTAACAACCTGAGTTATTATACCTCTGTTGCTCTTGGACGTGTCCACAGAAGTAAAGTAAATAATTAAAACTTATTATATTTGTATTTACTGCCTCTTCAGTCTACTATACTGTTCTGTCTGCCCTTGCCCCGAAAGGCTTTGGAAATTTCTATCTGCCCTAGCCCAAAAAAGCTTTGGGAATTATGTTGGGCCTGATTGGCCAATCTTTTGATATGACAATCATTATATACCTGTTTACTGTTTACTATTCACTATTTACTATTTACCATTTATTGTTGTACTTTACTTCAATCAGCTTTACTTTACCTGCTTACTTATAAGATGCTACTTCTTGTTACTGCTTACTATATATATTACAGTCAAATTATTTATTTTTAACCTGCATATGTCAAGTGATCATAAGCAAGTTTAAAATGAGTCTTTTTTTTAGTATTTCCTAATTGATAAGAGATTATTTTTGTATGCTTGTTGCACCCTTACGCTTTGTTTGTTTTATAATCTAAGTAAAATGGTGATATCATAAAACTCATGAACTTAAAATAGCTTAAAATATACTTAGACAATATATCTAATTAAATTTTTCTTTTCTTTGGCTAGGGCTATATCATTGTAAAACAGACAATAGTAGATTCTGAGTTATTCAAGGTAGTCAAGCCTTATGAAGGTCAGATTCAGGAGGAGGAGTGTGCTGCCGTTGGAGATCCTAAGCTTAGCTTCTCTTTTATTTTTGTGAGAATGAGAGCTTTATCATTTTCTTTAAGACTTAATTTAATATTTTTAATAATTCTAATATTTATGTATGTTCTTTTACTATACTGTTTTATTCTGAGCTGCATATTTACTTCTTACATATATTTAGGTGGATTGGATGTAGCTTATTTTAATGTCTTTGCTTCCGCACTCTGATAAATGTATATACTTAGTTAATGATTATGCTGTATTATCCAGGGCATATCCTTCCATTATTATTGGATTGAGGAATTACACCTTAATCTAATAATAAATAAGAGATTTGCCAAAGTGACACACCACCCCTTAACTTAATCTTGTGGATTAAGGGGCGGGGCACCATATAATCTTTTATCAATTAGAAACAACTTTCATTTAGACATCAGTAGTTTAAAATGTCATTTATACCTTCATTTAGGTGTCCAAAATTCACTAAAAATTCTAATCACATCATCTAACTAATTTTAGCATTTTCACCCAAACTTTATAATGTTGACCCAAAATTTTTATATTATAATTTCTTAGGTTTTTAAATAGTAGATTAATGTATAAAAAATAATTTTTTAATAGATTTATATAAAGAAAGTTTTACTGAGTAAATGAACGGATCATGTACGTAAAGTTATTCTAATTGTATTAATTTTAGTATTATTTGAGCTTACTTCTTTTGAATGTATACAAACATTACATGTGCCCAAGTGTTATGCTAAGTTAAATTATATTTTCTTACTTTCCATAAATGCTTGTGATAAATATATGTGGTGAGAGTCTTTGGAGGTAGAATAAAACTAAACATGTACATATATGATTTGCTAGCAACCCATGAAGAAATAAAGAGGGATCTAGTTCACTATGAAGGGTAGAAGATTCAAAGAAAAGACTCACCAAAATAAATTTTATTTGAACAATTATCGAAGGGTAATTGTATACCTTCATAGAATAATTTTGATGCTAATATCTGGGTTTCCCAGTAAAACTTGGGGTCCTAAGCCCAAAATGATACATTATGTCACATAGTAATTTATGCTAAGTTATTTCCATTCACATTAATTTATATTCTTGCTTTAAGATTATTTGAGTTGTTTGAGCAATGCAAGTTACTGTTAAAATTATGATAACCCTCAAATTATAATGATAATATTTCCTTCATATTTTATTACATTAATTTTGTAACCTATATAGGATACTAGAAATTAATATTTTTAAATACTCTACATTCTTCTGCCTAATTGGCAATATTGATAATTAATACAGGCTATGAGAATTAGAAGCAAAAGCTAATTTGATTTTAAGAGCTAGAAAGGATTCTATTATCAAGTATAAGATGATGACTTATTATTTGAATTTTATATCATTTTATATTTATTTAAGTTAAGATAATTTGTATAACTTTAATTTAAATTTCTAGCTCTATGGTATATGTTTATTATTTTCTTATGTTAATTTTGTGATGAATATTTATTCTTGAATTATTACTTGAAATCTTCCAACTATGATCTTTGGGTCATTATAGCCATGGGATGACCCAAGCCTCCCTCACATAAGGTTAGGTCATTTGAGGTCATGGCTCAACTCGAGCTAGCTTGAGCTAGCCCAAGTGAGCCATTATCTAATCCTATGTAGTTGGAGTCTTTAGGGTTATCCACAGCCTTTGTTAAGGTCCATTGAGGTGGGGTGAATCTCACCCACCCTTAGGTGGGGGTTTTGGCTAATCTACTGTAACAGCCCAAACTCTTAAGCACCAAAGTATTGTTCAATTTAACCTGAAAGGCCTCATGGCTTTGCCCTCAGAAGATAACTCCCAGCAGGTCACCCATCTTGGGAGTGCTCCCATATGAACACGCTTAACTTTGGAGTTCTTATCAATTTAACCTGATAAGAACTCCACTGTTATCTGAAAAGGCGCCTTGATGTTTAAGAGTTTCACTTATTACTACTTAAGTGGGTCTTCACAATTTCCCCTACTTAAGTAACTAATGTCCTCATCAGTATCCACACACAGATCCAAGAACCATCCTTTGGGTAGATAGAACTAGAGGTGACCACTACATGCTCACGGGGTAACCACAACCATGTAGCACCTTAACCATCATGGATTCGAGAGGCTGCTCATATGAAGTGGTACTTTGCCCTGTATGACACTTAGCTCCTATCTGACACTCTATGGTTTGCTCTGACCATTATCTGAAAAGACGCCTTGATGTTTAAGAGTTTCACTTATTACTACTTAAGTGGGTCTTCACATCTACTTATGGCTCAGCTCAGGCTATCTCAAGCTAACCTAAGTATAGCTAAAACCTACATATGAAGGATCAAGTTCAAGAGGAACCCGCCAAGGGTGTTGTCCCTTAGATTTTTAAGAGCATTAGGGTGGTCATGGACACACCCTTATGAGCCTACAAGACCACCCTAGCCTAAGTCCAGGCCCATGCTAGCTTGGGCTAGCTCGATTGAACCAACTTCTTGGTTTGAGGTTTTAGGGAAAAGTGAGCTTACTCAAATTGTTACAAGGTTGCAGGGGACCAAATAGAGGGGTTTGGTGAGCTCAAAGGAGACTTGGGATAGCTAAAGCTAACCCTAGTAGCGATTTGGGTCTCCTCTGGCTAGCTAGCGAAGGAGGGACTTTGGCCCACTTTGGAGCTTAATCCTCGGGCTCAGAGGTCCCTAAGGACTAAGGGATCAGTCAAGGCATTAGGGAGGTGTTGGGATGTTCATGTGGTCGTCAGAAAGCTCAGAAAGGTGTCAAACTTGGAGTGGTTTCTCCTCGAGTCTAAGATGAACTAAGTTCATCTCCAAACCGTTATGTGGTCTTAACTCGGGTCGTAGAGATTAAAATGAGGCCCGGGGAGGTGCTATGACATGGTGGTGATTGGTAAAGAGCTGGGGAAGCCGCAAATAATAAATTAGGGGGTTCTCTGGTTTGGGGTCAAGGAGGAGTACTCAGGGAGTTTTGAGTAGAAGGGGAGACCCTAGGGACTTTGGAAATCATATATATGTGAACCCCAAATGTTCTTAGCCACTGTGATACCATGGCTCAATGACTTAATAGCATGTATTATGCTTTAACTAGCCTTATAAGGGTACATGTCGTTACAGTGGGGTCAGTGAATTATTGGAGAGTTACCAAAAAAGAAGCTATAGAGAAGAGAGGCCAGGAGAGAATGGAGGGAAATTCATACGAATTTTGTAAATTCAAAAGCTAAATGCATGTAAGAAATTGATTCATAGCTTTCCTTAGGCTAAATATAAGTGATTAGAGTTTGATCAGATGCTAGGATCAACAAATCGACCAACGATAGAGATCAGTAATTGTCCATCAATGGTCAGATTTGGATACAGTGCAAAAATTGTGCAAGTCAATTGTTGTACCTCCAAAAGCTTATGTTAGCAACATCTAGATGCTACATGGAATGAATCAATCATGTTCAGAGCATGAAATCACCATCAGAAGGCCCATATGGCTCGTCTTGATGATGAGCTTACCTTAGCTCATTGTTCTGAACCAAACCAGTAAATCATGGTCAAGTTAAGGTCTAAATATGTCCCATGACTCAAGGAGATGCTTTATATCTCAAAATTCTGAAGGGACATCCATGGCGTCGTTGGGAATTCTACATTATTCTCATTCACTATCATGGGTTGAGCACCCTAATGCCCTTAAAAATCTGTCATGATATCACCATCAATCATTGAATTAAATCCCAAGGCCAAGATTTAACCCGATGTTTCAATTATTGATCATCATAAAATCAAATCTTCTAATCTAATAGCTGAGGATCCACCCACAAGTTTAATGGTTGTCATCTATTCAGATGGATGACCTAACAACTCAGTATTCACCTCCCATTTTATAAAGGATATGAATATCTAATTATTCAAATCATTGAATGTTACTTTAAATTAATTTCTAAGGTTTTTTTTTGTATATTTACTCATTGTAATTCTAAATTTTTTGAAATATTTATCACTTGTGTATTTCACTATGATAAATTCAAATATATATATATATATATATATATATATATATATAGGGTGTGTGTAACTCAATGTTGATACTCAGAATTTGTTATCTCAGATTATGGGTTCAAATCTTATCAATCACACAAATAAAAAAAAACTAAAAAAATAATAAATAATATATATATATATATATAATTATTTGTTAGATTTTTACCTATTAATTTATTTTAAATTAATTTTCTTACTTAATTTATTAAAATATTTATTTTTTGAAAATTTTTGAAAACTACCTCATTATTTGAGATATTTCATTTTCATTATTTGGGCACTCTTTGTCATAAATATTTCATTTATTAAATATCGATGTCTTTAAATTTAATATGCTTGATTGATTTTATAACAATCTGACGTTGTTACATAATGTAATATAGCATCACTAACATGAATTATGAGATTCAATATTGGAAGACAAAATTCAAGCTAAAAAATCGTCGATCGTGACCGAATTGGAATTGCACGGCCCGCCAAGCTTTGCACAAATATGACGCTTTGGTAAGGGCCTACATGTGAAAACTATTCAGCTATTAGGTTCTAAGTTAGATTTGTCAATTTGTGTTATACTATTGGGTACAAGTCTGATCCTAAATTAATTCAAGTCAACAAAGCTAGCACAAACCTGACCCGTTAGCTAAAATGGGTTCTAAGTCTCAACTTGAACCCAACTTGTTCGTGTTAGGGTTGATCTGAACTTGACTCAATTTAGCCCATTTTAAGCATTTTTAATGTCTAGCCCGCAATTACTCAACACGATTTGACCTAACCCCGCCATCAAAATATCTATAATAGAAACCCTAAAACAACTTGCACTTGCATTATCAGGTTACCAACCACGTCACGCGGGGTTAACCCAAACCCAACTCGGTATTGTCCCTAGGCCGGGCTTTGCTACACTACCACAACCCGTTTGACGAGGAGTTGACCCGAACCAAGATTTTTTCTAATTCGGGTTTTTATCGGGTTACGTGCCGTTTCAAATTCTTACTATAATTATAGCAAATTGATCCATTCCTATTTGTGTTGGAGAAGATAGATATGTAATGAATAAATACTTTTTATTCACATATTTAGGATAATTTGGTAATTAAATGGAAACAATTAGAGTTTGAAGAAATAAATAATTGTTCAAGGATTAATGATGAATGGTTTAGATCTGGTCAAAGGCTGCCGGTGCGAGTCAGTTTTTGTTTTTTGTTTTTTTTTTTTTTTGAGTAAACGTTGATTAAAATTAAAGCTGCACATATAATATTTAAACATTGATATTTGTAAAAATTACGTTAAATAATTGGTAGATGTTAAATTAAATATTAATTTAAAAATAAAAATAGAAAATTAATAGTTATTTTATAATTAAGATAAAATTATTTTTAATATTTCATACAATTTTTATGATGTTTAATATATGTTTATGTATATGATATTTTCTAAAATATTCATAGTATCTTTTTAAATTGCTTGCATATCATAAATAATAAAAAATTGAGAATGATTCTGATTAAATAGAAACTATCTCATGTATTAAAGAGCATCTACCACTCAGTATGCATGTCATAATGTATAGGAGGACGAGCATAACCTTCTTATAGTATAATACATGAATCATAATACTTGTACTTAGAGAGTGCATATATATTGTTGTAACAACCTTAGGTTGTTACTTAGCATAATTATCATTTCATTTTGTTCATTTGGCCATTAAAACCAATCTCCGAATATTTGGAGCGATTCGGAGTTTGATTGAATATTTAAATTATTTTAATAATATTTAATTAATTAGAAAACTGAGATATTTATTTTCACCTCGAAATCGAAATCCGACTTCGCCATTACGCTCGTCACCCCCAAATTAGTCAGGGGTGATGTTTTGTAAGTCCTGGATTTTCACGGATATTTTAATGTATTTAAATACCCGAAAAATAGGATAATTAAATAATCGTTGAAATCGAAATCTGACTTCGCCCTCGAATTAGCTATGGGTGAATTTTCGAGATTTTTTTTGGAGCTCGTTTATTCATTCATTTTTAATTGAAAATTTTGGGTTAATTAGGATTAGCAAATAATTAATTTTTTTTTCTTTCCACTTTTCCCTCTAGCTAGCCCCACTCTTCCTTTCCCTGTTCGGCACCCCATTTGTTCCTGGCCTGCTGACGCAAGGGGCTGAGGCCCTCTCCTTTTCCATGATGTGGATGGAAAATGGCATGGCTTTCTCCATGCTTGAGCCATGATTTCCCTTTGCTGAAGCCAAGCCCTCATTCTCCTTTAAATTGAAGCCTCAACCCTCCTCCCTTTCCATTTGCTTAGCAGAAGCTTCCTCCTCCTTAGAAATCTCAGTCATCTTCCACCTCTTGCTGATAGCTGAAGAAGAAAGATAAGCTCCTTCATCCAAGTTCCTGCAGAAAATAGAGTTCTCTTCCTCCTATCAATCCAATGCCAAGGTACCCATTTGTTATACTCTTCCTTGTGCTACTCTCACCATCTGATTTGTGAAGGCCCACTTAAGTAGTAATAAGTAAAACTCTTAAACATCGAGGCGCCTTTTCAGATAATTGTGGAGTTCTTCATAAGAACTCCAAAGTTAAGCGTGCTCATGTGGGAGCACTCCCAGGATGGGACCTGCTAGGAAGTTATCTTCTGAGGGCAAAACCGTGATGCCTTTCTGGCCAAAGAAGATAATACCTTGGTGCTTAAGAGTTTGAGACTGTTACAAATTGTATCAGAGCAAACTATAGGGTGTCAGATAGGAGCTAAATGACATACAGGGCAAAGTACCACTTCATGTGAGCATCCTCTTGAACCCATGATGGTTAAGGTGCTACATGGTTGTGGGTACCTCTTGCACCTGTAGGGGTCACCTTTAGTCCTATCTACCCAATGGATGGTTCTTGGATCTGTGTGTGGATACTGACGAGGACGTTGGGTACTTAAGTTGGGGAGATTGTGAAGACCCACTTAAGTAGTAATAAGTAAAACTCTTAAACATCGAGGTGTTTTTTTAGATAATGGTGGAGTTCTTGATAAGAACTCTAAAGTTAAGCGTGCTCATGTGGGAGCACTCCCAGGATGGGTGACCTGTTGGGAAGTTATCTTCTTATGGCAAAATCGTGAGGCTTTTTTGGCCAAAGCGGACAATACCTTGGTGCTTAAGAGTTTGGGACTGTTACACGATTATTCAAATTATTTATAAATGGTATTTCTAGTAGCTAGTGTATGGAGTTTAGGCATAATCGTCAAGCCTCAATTGGACTCAAATTAGTCCGATTGAAGCTCATTTCTCCATTAAAATTGTTTGTTAAAAACTGTAAAAATTTTGTATACCCATAGCTAGGACATCATATCCTGCTCAATAGAATGATCCTTTCATACCGATTTTGGTATCAATGGAAAGGTCTCGGAAAGATCTTTCCATCGGTAGATGGCACCACGCATGATGTGCCCTAAATTGAGAGTATTTGAGTGTGAAAGGGGACCCATTACAGTTTTTGCACAAGCGAAACCACTGTCAAGCGCCACAGCGCGCTGTCGCGCGTCGTAGCGAACAATTTCTTGAATTAACTGCATTGTAGCGCGTTGTAGTGAACAATTCCTCGAATTAAATCCGCCGTAGCACGTCACAGCGCGCCACAGTGCGCCGCAGCGCCTAAAAGCGCTACCACGCGTCATAGCTCTCAGCTCTCGAGAGATCTGGCACCGTAGCGCACTGCAGCGCTTGAAAACGCTGCAGCGCGCCATAGGGCTAAAATCTGCCGCAGCGCTTTCAAGTGCTGCAGTGCGCTAGAGCGCCCCTGCCTCAGGTTGGCTAGCGCCGTAGCACCTGACTCTCAGCCAAGTTGCATGAAACTTAAGTATTTTAAATTTGTAATCAAATGCTAATCCCTTTTGGTTTGATTTTGGATTTGATTAGCCTTAATTACTAATTATTTTAATTAATATGATGTTTATACTTCCATTAATAGTAATTTGTATCATGGATGGAATACTTTAAATATTTGATTGGATACTAATGAACTTCAACCTTAAGAATCTTAAAGGATGATTAAGTTAATTAATAATTGATCTTGAACTTAAAGTGGATACCAATAATGCACCAATAATACACTGATTTGTTATTGATCCATAAACCAAATAATTGATATAGATTTGGTTAAGTAGGATTTAAACACTAACTTATCTTGATTAATATCTAAATATTAATCACTTTAAATAAATCAACATGATTTGAAGGATTATTTAACTTACATAATTCCAATAATGCACCTTGATTTGACATTGATCTTAACTTATTAACTTAGAACTACTAAAATCTTTAATAAGCCATGTGATTGATTATGCCACCCCCCGTACTAACCGTAGGAAGTACAGTGCTCCAATTGTGGCAAATCCCCAACTTAAGTAAACTCAGGTAAGAATCTAACCTGCCTTAAGCTAAGGACTTGTCACCTGAATACTATAAACATTCATCAATATATATATATATATATATATATATATCAAAGTGGCAGAAGCATAAAATATAACGTAACATCCATAAGCACAACATAATAGAAAGAAGGAAACAAAACAGTATCTTAGCTCAAGTGCAGAAGGTAAAATACATCTAAAATTTAATTATTACACACTATATTAAATGAAAAATATAAAGTCTCTCAATCTCACTGAAATAAAATGCAAAGTCTATCTAAACTGCAGTAGAACGATCCTCCTCATGAACTGGCTCCTCTCGTGCAACACTTCCCATGAACAAGTCTGAATCTGACATTTGTCGGTATCACAAATGTCAGGGCCCCAGCCAACAAAATAAAAAAATACAGTTAGATAATTGTCTAAGTACATTTTAGGCTGTTTAAATGAACTGAGTATTTAAAAATATTATATTTAATTATTTTAATATGCAAGCAATTTGTAAGGTGCAGCAAGCTACAAAAATGGGGTAACTACAAACTAATCATTTATAGCTAATCAACGAGTATGTGAAATAACATACAAGATACGAAAGTAAGCAAGGTGAAGCTAAAAGCAAAAGTGACTGCAAGTACTAAAATAAATCTGATCCTAACATGCTTATGATCTCATTGAAACGTGCTGAGTATAAAAGAAGACAAGTGCTGAAATAACATACAATTCTAGCATCCTAAATATGCCAATATATAATAGATAATCCACCATAACATACATACAATATGCAAATTTATATGAAAAGAAAGGCCACTGAAGCATGTGGTAAAAGCAAGCTAAGTACTGTAAGTAAGACCACTGAAGCATGTGACAAAGCAAAACAGAACCAATAAAACTGAAGAACTAAAGTAGCAGAAAGCCTAAGATAGTGCTGCCATAATAGAAATAGGCCATACAATGCCTATAAACTGAAAGTTCAACATATGTCCATCCTAGGCATCCGCAGAGCTAGGTCCAAGTTGAACTTTATAGAATAAGACATATATCCATCCTAGACATTCGCAGAGCTAGGTGATGAATCCATAAATTATATCTAAAATAAATGAGAAAATTTATTTATTTAAGATATTTTTTGTTGTTCCTAAATCAAATTTCTATATCTTTTTCAGGAAATAGATTCTAAAAGAGCTATATGGCATTTCTGCAATTTTATAAAAATATAACAAATTATTCCGCTACAGCGCGCTGCAGCGTGGTCGCGTGCCGCCGCGGGCTGCAGCGAAAACATTTAAATCATATTAAATAGGCCCCCAATTAAATGAATGGTATTTTTCACGGAATTAACCGCTACAGCGCGCGGTCGCGCGCTGCAGTGGCTTATCGCGGAAATATTTATGATTATTAAATGGAGGCTCAATTAAATGAACAGTGCTTTCTGCGGAATTCACCGCTACAGCGCGCGGTCGCGCACTGCAGCAGTGTATCGCAGAAATATTTATGATTATTAAATGGGGCTCAACTAATTGAATAGTGTTTTCTGCGGAATTCACCGCTACAGCGCGCGGTCGCGCGCTGCAGCGGTGTATCGCGGAAGACTTGGCTAAATAATTCGGGCTGCCCAACTAATTGAACAGTATTTTTTGCGGAATTCCCCGCTACAGCGTGCGGTCGCGCGCTTGCAGCGGTCCGCCGCAGAAATATTTCTCTATACAATCGGGAAAACAACTAATTGAACAGTGTTTTTCGTAGAATTCCCCGCTACAGCGCGCGGTCGCGCGCTGCAGCGGTCTACAGCGGAGGACTTGGCTAGAATTGCTTGGAACCAAGGCATGCATCAGTACTCTACAGGGCACTACAGTGCGCTCCAGCGCGCTGCAGCGGCCCGTCGAATTTTTTCCAGTCAGAACATTTAATGCGGCTAGAGACAGGACCTCTATACTGAATGTTGTCTCCAGCCACCATATCCTGCAGCAGCCATTTTTGTAAAGCTTTGAGGTGATGTGTGGCTAAAAAAATGGTATTATTGTTACCTCACCCTAAATTAAAAATTAATGCAATGATGAAATCAGTATTTTTAAAGGAGAAATATGGTTGCTTATGATGAGGAGCATGCAGCCCCCCCCTTCCTATAAATACCCCTCCTCTTGACTAGAGGAGGGTTTACAATTTTATCAAGAATTGCCTAAGTAAAGAGGAGAGCCAAAGGAAGAGAGAACTCCCCAAGGGTGACAAAGCAAGCTTTTTGCAAAGGGAGAAGAGGAAGAAGGCAACACTAGCATCCTAAGGAGAAGATAATTAGAAGGAGAAGAAGAATCCCGGAAAACTTATACGGAGCGTTCCTATTATCTTCTAAACACAATCTTGTATCTTCTTTTTAGTAACCATGAAAGGGTCTTTTGCTATGTATGTATTTTCCTTATTTTCTTATGTAATGAGTAGCTAAACTCCCCTTGGGGAGGGTTGGGATAAAATCCCATTTTGCATGATGTAATATTATTGTGTGAATGTTTTCCCTCAAGCATGATGTAATTATGATTTAAATGCCTTACTAAGAAATTTCTATCAAATTAGTCTTGATGTGTTTATAAGAAAAGAACTAAAGAATCCAAGATCTAATAGTCTTGTGCTCCTTAGCTCACCTTTGGTGGGATGCTAGATTTTGAGTGCATGGATGCTTAGAACCATGTGAGAAGGATCTTGAGCTCAATGCACCTCAATCTAAGCTCAACCAAAGAGTTGATGCAAGTGATGCTAAGACCCACTATTTGAGCTCCTTAGCTCCACATAATTGAGATTGAGAAATGAAATGTTGAGTGCTCATGAACTAAGTGACATAGTCATTGAGCCCAATATGTGATTCTCTCATCTCAACTATATGAGATGCGAAGTGATGCTCATAGTGGAAAATCAATGCTTGTGAGATCTTGTGATTTAAGAAAATTTAAACTCTCCTTAAATAAAGAGAAAATGAATTAACTTAATTCTCAAGAATCTTACAAGAATCTTTGTGCTAAAGTAGAACCGAATGTGAGTTTATTTTGTGCATGAGATTTGAACTTGTAAGCCTTTGAGCTAGATTAAAGGACAATAATGTGCACTTGATTTCAATTAAACTAAATGATAAAGCTTGAGAAATAAATCCACACAAGTATTATATCATTGCATGTGGGATGGGCCCAACTCTCCTCTTTCTTTAAATTTTGTTATTTACTTAGTGAATATTCGTGTTAATTTTTAGACCAACCAACCAATATAAACTATAGCTTAAACATTAGTGAGAATAGATATATTTTAGTATCAAATCAACCAATTCTCTATGGTTCGATAAATTCCCAGAAAGTCACACTTTTCACTTATTACTTCAAACCACGTACACTTGCGTGCAAGTGCAAACATGTATTTACAGTCTGTCAAGTTTTTGGCGCCGTTGCCGGGGAATTGGTTTTTGATTTGAACTAAAGATAATCTATAAGTAGCTAGCGATTTAAGCATTTGAATTTTATTTCTTCTTGCTTTACATTGTCTAGTGTAATTATCAAGCTAACATTTTATATTTCTTTTTGTTTATTTTCATTTCCAAAATATATCTATTTGATCTGTATTGCTAAATCGTTCTTGATAAGCTTTATTGAAACTTGTATAAGTAAAAGAGTCTGTATTGAATATCTGTTTGATCCTGAAATAGAACGAACATACTTACAAGCAGGTGAGAACGAAACTTATCAAACCAATAAATTGAGATTGACACTTTCACAGAAAACTTAGAAGAGCCTAGGGGTAAAGCACTTAGAGATTATGCTCTACCTACTATTAGGGGCATTCCTCATGCGATTGTAAGGCTGAATATAGAAGCTCATAATTTTAAAATCAAACCCTCTACGCTGAGTATGGTGCAAAACAATCAGTTTGGAGGATTCCACTGAAGATCCAAATTCACATATTTCAACCTTCCTTGAAATATGTGATACCTTCAAGTTTAACGGCGTCTCCGACGACACAGTTAAATTAAGGCTATTTCTTTTTTCACTGAGAGATAGAGCCAAGAGTTGGCTCAGCTCTTTACCGAGCGATTCTATCCGTACTTGGGATGATTTGGCTAAAAAATTCTTAGCCAAATACTTTCCTCTGGCTAAAACTGCACGGTTGAGAATTGAGATCACCAACTTTACTCAAATGGAAGGTGAGACTCTCTATGATGGGTGGGAACGCTTTAAGGAGTACCTCAGACGTTGCCCGCATCATGAGTTCCCTCTCTGGATGCAAGTTCAAACCTTTTATAATGGTTTGCACGCTCCGACGAGGACACTCATTGATGCAGCAGCCGGGGGATCCATTAGTGGAAAAACCCAAGATGAAGTCTATGACCTCTTGGAAGAAATGACAAACAATGCTTACCAATGGCCTTCTGAAAGGTTAAAAAAGGAAGCCTTAAAGGTAAATGAGTCCGATCAAATAATGATTTTACAACAGGAAATACATGCCTTAAATGAAAAAATAGAAAGAATGAATGTCAATGTTGTTCTTGAGATGCATTGTGATTTGTGCGGGAGTAAGCATAACAGTGAAAATTGCAATCTAAATAACCCTTTTGTACAAACCAACATTGAACAAGTAAACTACCTGAAAAATAACAACTCGATTAATAACCCGTACTCCAACACGTACAACCTAGGATGGAAAAACCATCCAAATTTCTCTTGGAGTAACAATAATAATAACGCAACTCAATATGGGGGAAGCTCATCCAATCAATAAGGTATGCATAGTAGAAATAACAACAATAATCATCACCCCAATTTAGAAGGGGCCTTCAACTCTTTCAAAGCAAAAAAAATCCAATTTATGCGCCGCACAGAAGCGACTATCACGCGCCATGATGCTTCTATCCAAGGGATAGAGGTTTCCCTGAGGAATATAGAGACCCAATTAGGGTAGATCTCCAAGCAGTTGACCTCTCGGCAGCAAGGGGCCCTACCCAGTTCGACCGAAATAAACCCCAGGGAGTTTGTTAGTGTGATACATTCAAAAGATACGTGCGGGGGAATTAAAACTGAAAGTATGAGTGCAACAGGTTATATGCTAAAGGAAGGGAAAGAAAAATTTGGGAATGAGAGTGAGAAGCTAACAGCTCCTAAATGTGAAGACCCAGGGAGGTTGAGCATCCCCTGCATAATAAAAAATAAAGTATTTATAGATCTCTTGTGTGATCTAGGTGCTTCAGTCAATGTTATGCCTTACCATATTTATGAACATCTAAAGGTAGGAGGGATAGAATATACCTCAATGATTTTGGAATTTGCCAATTTAGAATCTCTTACCCCTCTTGGAATGATAAAAAATATTGCAGTCGAATTAGGAAGATTTATAGTTCCAACTGATTTTGTGGTTTGTGAATGGGATCAATGGAATAAGAATTCCACGATTATCTTTGGGAGACCCTTTATAATGAGTGTGAAAGCTGTTACTGATGTGGGTCGTGGGTTTATGAGCGCAAATGTAAAAGGACAAATTGAATTAATTGACCTTAAACCCACTTTATTTTAAAAAAAATAGATAAAAAATGAGGTGATGAGAAGGGTAAGAGAAGAAAGACTTTGGGTTGATGATGTACTTGAAGATTTAATGTTAGAAGAAAGGAATTTTGATCATAGCTCAACTCCTTCCTATGAAAACTAGAGCAAGAAAGGAGTGAAAAAGAGAAAAACGTGACGGGAAAAAGAAACAAAAAACTCCTACAAATTATGAAGTTGAAAGAAGGGATCCTTCGATTAAGGTTGAGGATGAACAAAGTTTGAGCCACCAAGAGGGATGTGCTCACTTGAACATCCTTAGCCTAATGAAACTGCCGGATCCATCATATTAATCTTAAAAGAGTCTAGCTTAGGATGTTAAACAGAGCGCTTTTTGGGAGGCAACCCAAACACTATAAAAAAAAAAAAAAAATTTTGCGCCACAGCGGACTATCTGCGATAGCGCGCAGCAGCAGAAATTCTGCCATAGCGCACTGCAGCGGAACTACCGCGTTAGCGCGCTACAGCGGAACTACCGCGTTAGCGCGCTACTGCAGGTGACCCGCGCATAAACGGCATCACGACAGCGCGCGGAACTATTTTTCTGACCGAGCGCACCCTAACCCGCGATCGCATGCTACAGCGCGCTACCGCGCGCTGCAGCGGTTTGCCCAGATTTTCTGCCTTGGGAAAATACTGTCAACAAGTCATAACCTTTGGGTACCCAAGACAGTCAAAAAGTTGCTGAAAAGCTACCCCCCCCCTCCTTCACATGGATCACCACATTAATGGCATGAGGAAGACCATTTGACCATCTTCTCTTGCCTAGAAATTTTTGGCTATAAATAAGGAGGGAATGGGGGGGTATCCTTGCACCTTCTCTTCATCTTGTTCATTCTCTTGATCATCTTAAAACTCTCATCCCACACAATGTATTCTGGGAAGAAGGCCATTGCTAGGAAGGAAGTTGGATCTTCCTCATCCGGAGGTGCTTTCAACTCGAAGAGGTTCTCCTCGGCGGAGGCCGAGCACCACTTCACCTCTATCACTTCCCAAAGGAAGTTGATCCCGGAGCGAAGCTTCAGCGTTGCCTACCCCGTCCCTCATGATCAGGTCAATCCTAGAGGATGGCATGAGTTTGTGATCAATAGAGCTCCCACATACACGGCAATTGTCCAAGAAGTGTATGCAAACGCAATAGACGCATCCGGGCAGTGGATTTTCTGCCAGGGAAAGGGTGTCATCCTAAGAATTACTCAAATTGAGCAATTTTATGGGTTGGCGGAGGTAAGCTCTTGTTCATACTCTAACCTCTTAGACTCTCGCTTCGACCCCCGTGCTCTTGTTGCGAAGATCGTGAATCATGACACCGAGTGGGAAGGGGGACTCGCCAACATTCCTCGCTCTGAATTAACGGAGACAAGTAGTGCTTGGCTAGTCTTCATTTCTAGCTATGTCATGCTCTCGAGTCACTTAACTGAGGTGACTCGTGCCCGAGTACTCCTTCTGTGCTCATTGGTTAGGGCAGGCGAAATTCGCATCTCAAACATTATTTTTGAGCAGCTTTGGAAAGCTCTCAAGGGTTCTTGCGCAGCATTGGCCTTCGGGTCTTTGATTTATGGGTTATGCTAAGCCCAAGGGGTTAAAACCCTCTCCTCCGACACCATTATTCCCCCCAGCGTTGCCCTACACCCCTCGAACCTTAACGTCCGAGCAAGTGAACGGAAATTGCCCAAGAAAAGAAGAGGCCACTGGGCGGAAGTGTCTGCACCTTCTGATTCGCATCTCACGAACCAACTCTTAATGCGCCTCCATAATCAAAATGCATAGCTTAGTAAAGCTCTAGCTACTGATATGGGATTATTTAAACAGGAATACGCCCAACAACGCCAGTTCCAATCAGAATTCCATGAAGCCCTCGGGATGTTGTTTGATGATTGGAATTTGCACGGCGGACCGGATGCTTTTATGTTGCCACGACCTCCCATCGGTGCACCCATACCGGAGACGCACTATCCCACCGAGATGGCGTACGTGTCGGAGGAAGACGATGATGAGAATGAGGAAAATTAACTATGATGTATTTGTTCTTTTTCATTTTTTTTTCTTTTTTATTCTTATTGTAATTTGCTTTTATTTTTGAGATTGCAATTTATGAATTATTATATTCCCGCATTTAGTGAGTTATTCTTAATTGATATATTTTTTCTGAATTATTCAAAAGAAATGAAAATCATAAAAATGTAAAAATCAAATAAGATATAAAAGAATGCTTAACAAAAAAAAATTGATTAAATGAATTATTATGCAATCAAATGTGAGATTGAGGAACGAATGGAGAAAAATCTAAATCTCAAAAAAATTTAAAATAAATGCTTGAGCTAAGTGTGGGGGAAGGCATAGAATTTAAACTAAAAGAATATGAAATAGATTCTAAATAGAGTGTGCTAGGCTCCCGTAAGACTTCATGATCACAAAGATGTTAGGGATGAAGAAAAATGTCTCTCCCTAAGGATAAAAAGAACAAAATATTTATGGAAAAAGGGATGATGAAAAATATATCTCCCAAGTGATCAAAATAAGAAAAGATGAATAAAAATATCTCTCCTTAATTTTTTTTTTCATCTTTGTGATTTATAAGAAGGAGCACATATGGCACAATTTTAAGAATCTTCAAATCATGTCTTTAATCTAAAAATCCAAAATGTATGGAACACATCACCTATTTTCAAGCATTAAGCAATTCAAACATTTAGAAATTTAGTGACTTATCACTTTAGTGACTCAATTGATAACATAAAGATTGCTACAATGTTCATTTCATTTTTTATTGTCGAGCACATATTTTCACTTATACTTATTTCAAATACATCATTGTGACTTTCATCCATTCAAAATACAAAAAAAATTATCATTTTGAGCTTATTCGAGGACGAGGAAGAATTTAAGTGTGGGGGTGTGATGAATCTATAAATTACATCTAAAATAAAGGGGAAAATTTATTTATTTAAGATATTTTTTGCTGTTCCTAAATCAAATTTCTATATCTTTTTCAGGAAATGGATTCTAAAGGAGCTCTAGGGCATTTCTGCAATTTTATAAAAATATAACAAATTATTCCGCTACAACGTGCTGCAGCGCGTGGTCGTGTGCCGCCGCGGGCTGCAGCAGAAATATTTAAACCATATTAAACAGGCCCACAATTAATTGAATAGTATTTTTCGTAGAATTCACCGCTACAATGCGCGGTCGCGCGCTTGCAGCGGCTTATCGCAGAAATATTTATGATTATTAAATGGGGCTCAACTAAATGAACAGTGCTTTCTACGAAATTCACCGCTACAGCGCGCGGTCGTGCGCTGCAGCGGTGTATCGCGGAAATATTTATGATTATTAAATGGGGCTCAACTAATTGAATAGTGTTATCTGCGGAATTCACCGCTACAGCGCGCGGTCACGCGCTTGCAGTGGTGTATCGCGAAAGACTTGGCTAAATAATTCGGGCTGCCCAACTAATTGAACAATATTTTTTGCGGAATTCCCCGCTACAGCGCGCGGTCGCACGCTGCAGCGGTCGGCCGCGGAAATATTTCTCTATACAATTGGAGAAAAGGACTCATTGAACAGTGTTTTTCGCAGAATTCCCTGCTACAGCGCGGTCGCGCGCTGCAGCGGTCTACAGCGGAGGACTTGGCTATAATTGCTTGGAACCAAGGAATGCAGCAGCACTCTACAGGGCGCTACAACGCGCTCCAGTGCGCTGCAGCGGCCCGCCGAATTTTTTTCCAGTCAGAGCATTTAATGCGGCTGGAGACAGGACCTCTATCCTGAATGTTGTCTCCAGCCACCATATCATGCAGCAGTCATTTTTGTAAAGCTTTGAGGTGATGTGTGGCTAAAAAAATGGTATTATTCTCACCTCACCCTAAATTAAAAATTAATGCAATGATGAAATTAGTATTTTTAAAAGAGAAATATGGTTGCTTATGAGGATGAGCATGCAGCCCCCTTCCTATAAATACCCCTCCTCTTGACTAGAGGATGGTTCACAATTTTAGCAAGAATTGCCTAAGTAAAGATGAGAGCCAAAGGAAGAGAGAACTCCCCAAGGGTGACAAAGCAAGCTTTTTGCAAAGGGAGAAGAGGAAGAATGTAGCACTAGCATCCTAAGGAGAAGGTAATTAGAAGGAGAAGAAAAATCTCGAAGAACTTCTACGGAGCGTTCCTAGTATCTTCTAAACTCAATCTTGTATCTTTTTTTAGTAACCATGAAAGGGTCTTTTGCTATGTATGTGTTTTCCTTATTTTATTGTGTAATGAGTAGCTAAACTCCCCTTGGGGAGGGTTGGGATGAAGTCCCATTTTGCATGATGCAATATTATTGTGTGAATATTTTCCCTCAAGCATGATGTAATTGTGATTTAAATGCCTTACTAAGAAATTTCTATCAAATTAGTCTTGATGTGTTTATAAGAAAAGAACTAAAGAATCCAAGATCTAATAGTCTTGTGCTCCTTAGCTCACCTTTGGTGGGATGCTAGATTTTGAGTGCATGGACGCTTAGAACCATGTGAGAAGGATCTTGAGCTCAATGCACCTCAATCTAAGCTCAATCAAAGAGTTGATGCAAGTGATGCTAAGACCCACTATTTGAGCTCCTTAGCTCCACATAATTGAGATTGAAAAATGAAGTGTTGAGTGCTCATAAACTAAGTGACATAGTCATTGAGCCCAACATGTGATTCTCTCATCTCAACTATATGAGATGCGAAGTGATGCTCATAGTGGAAAATTAATGCTTGTGAGATCTTGTGATTTAAGAAAATTTAAACTCTCCTTAAATAAGGAGAAAATGAATTAACTTAAATTCTCAATAATCTTACAAGAATCTTTGTGCTAAAGTAGAACCGAATGTGAGTTTATTTTGTGCACGAGATTTGAACTTGTAAGCCTTTGAGCTAGACTAAAGGACAACAATGTGCACTTGATTTCAATTAAACTAAATGATAAAGCTTGAGAAATAAATCCACACAAGTATTATATCATTGCATGTGGGATGGGCCCAACTCTCCTCTTTCTTTAAATATTATTATTTACTTAGTGAATATTCGTGTTAATTTTTAGACCAACCAACCAATATAAACTATAGCTTAAACATTAGTGAGAATATATATAATTTAGTGCCAAATCAACCAATTCTCCGTGGTTCGATAAATTCCCAGAAAGTCACACTTTCCACTTATTACTTCAGACCACGTACACTTGCGTGCAAACGCACACATGTATTTACAGTCTGTCACTAAGTGTGAGTCTATTCTATCACAATAATAGAACTGAAGAGGCAGATTAAGCTAGGACTTACTCTACTAACTGAAAGCACTGAAAGAACTAGCTGAATGTTATATTTTTCAAACACTAACTTAGGATGTATCATCCATATCCTAAGTTCTCCTATTATGCTCAAGAACAAGGCTCAATATTCAAGGTGTGCAGAGCAATTAAGTCAAAGTAAGCAAGAGACTTAATCTAGACTTATATGATATATGTTGTTGTCTAAGTTATCCAACTAAATATTCTGAGAAGATACAAATTTAGGATCTCTAATATCCAGCTATCGAGTAAAATCTCAAATTTACGATCTTAAAGTTAATATTAGAACTTAACAAGTTCTAATTTATAATCATGTGATGACTATAAGGTTTAAATAAATGAATCAATTACCTAATTGTTAATATTTTTCTCTCTTACCCAAATCTTAATTAAGCAATTCATAATTTAAGTATTTTGGATTTAAACTCCACTTTGGTGTTCAAATTATAAATCCAAGATAATGTCCTAATAAGGATCTAGGGTTCACATTTAAAACCCAATTCAAAGATAAGGAATCCTATAAGTTGAAGTGTAACAACCCAGGTTGTTATCCTAGTCAATTAAGACTAATCTTAGTTTTAACTCTAATCCTAAGTGCTAATTGAGTTATTTGGAGTCAAATTCTAAGTCCCTATCCAAATCAGGAGTCAAATAGATCAAATCCTAATTTCTGGAAAATCCAAAAACCTTAGAATTGACTCATCTAAAAAGACCTCTGATTGAAAAATAGACTTCGCCACTGCATTCATTGCCCCCAAAGTAGCTAGGGGTGAAGTTTTCGTGTCAATCGAAAATCGTCGAAAATTCGACGAATATTTTAATAATTTTTAAATACCCCAAAAATCAGGAAATTAAAATACTCGCCAGATCGAAAATCCGACTTCGCCGTTGTATTCCTCACCCCTCAATTAGCGAAGGGTGAATATTTGAGATTTTTTTTTCTAAATAACATTCGATTATTTTAAATAAATAAGAAATTAATTAATTTAAATTAGTTAAATTAATATTTAATTAAAGTAACAGCTGCCGTCAGGACCAGCTGGCGCCGTCTAGCGGTACCGTCAGATCAGACGATTCTCTCAAATCGTCAGATCGGACGGTTCTCTCGAACCGTCAGATCGGACGGTTCTCTCGAACCGTCTGATTGGGAGATCGGACGGTCGAAAGACCGTCTCTCCCGCCTCCTCGTGAGCGCCCTCCGCGTGTCGCATCTCGAGTCAGCGCCGCCGCGGTTGTCCACTCGCCGCACGAGGAGCACCCTCGTCAACTTCGTCGACCTCACCTTAAACCTCAGAGGCATCGACCTCGCCGCTCACGGAAATCTGTCACGCACCCCGCTTGAGCGGTCGAACCTGCAACCCTAAGGACCTGACTTGTGTCAGGTACCATACCTCCTCTCCTCCTCATTTGTACTGCCTGGCATTGTCTTAGATCCAATCGATTATTGCTTGTATCGACACATCAGCGATCATTCGATCGAGTCCATCGTCTCGTTTAGCAATAGGGGGTAGCATCGTGCGTCCGCCGAAAACCTAGAACCTAGGGCTTGGCTTCACAACCAACTCACCGCGCCTCAGCCGTCGGCCCGACCAGGGATGGGTAGGTGAGACCAAACCCTATCCGGTGGGATGCGGGTCGAGCCGTCCAACCGCCGGAATTGCTGCCGGAAGCCTGCCCTAGGTCCCGGCATCAAGGCAGGGGGGAGGGGAGCCGAAGCACCGCGAGGTTGGGTCGGGCGGGGTCGACCCGGGCCCGACGCATGGATCCGCGGGTCGCGTGCGTGCGTCGCCACGCTGCGGCATCTGCCGTGCCCGGTGGGCCCCGCCAGTACTTGCGTGTCAGTGAGTGGGCCCGCTCTCGTGGCTCGCGCGAATCGGGGGATACCACGTGGCATCCAGTGGTCCCGCCGTCTGTCAATCTGCACAAAATATATATATATATATATATATATATATATATAAAATTGTTAGTATCATACACTTAATTAATATAATTAGTTGCATTTAATCAATTCTATAAGTTAGACAGTGATATTAATTATTTAGTTAATGATTAAGTTAGTTTACTAATTAGTATTAAAGTTATATTAATATATTAATTGACAGTAGGGTTAATGAATGAATTAACCAATTAATTAACATTAATTAATTAATTAACATTAATTTATTAATATATATAACAGTTAATATATTATTTAAAATAATAATTAGCTAATCAAAATATGTTTAGATTAATTAATATTGCATAAACAGTAAATAATCAAACTAATTAAGTTTAGTTAATCAAACAGATAATTAAGTAATTTATTTGACTTAACCAAGTAATTAATCTTAATCCTAATTGAACAGTAATAATAATAATATTATATTAATAATTATATAATAAACTAATTAATTAAAAATTAATGTTAATTAATTAAAGATTAATAATAATCAATTAATTAATTAATAAAAACAAAAAAATATTTAACCTTAAGAATAGATAGTAGGTTAATACAAATTAAACAAATGAATAGTGGATAATACAAATTGCATTTTTGAATAGTAATCAAATTAATTAAAAATTAAATAAAACTTAAAAGTTTGATAACTTTTTGTAGGATGATCCAAACATAGCCAATATAAATCTCATTTTACTCAAAATTAATTTCGGGGTACGCATAACGAAGTAGTATTTTATGACCTATTTAAGACCCCATAACTTTTGACCTAGTTAACCAAACATAGTCAATATGTGTCTTAAAATACTCAAGAGAATAGCTCCATCACTGTAGTAGTATTAGTTTTTCTATTTGGATATCAGGACAAAAAGTCAACCATATATCTCACAATTGACTTTAGGGAAAAGTGACCAAAATGCCCTTAGAATTCAAATGATCATAACTTAGTCAAATCAACTCCAAATTCAAAAATTCAAGATACTAACTAGTTTAGAATTTCAATGTCATCAGTAAACTGAAATAATATTTAAGATCTGAATCTAGAAATTTAGAAAATGACTAAAATACCTCTAATCTTAGTTAAGTCATAACTTGACCATTTGAGGTCCAAATTGGGTTTACTCCCTATCAACATACTCAATATATTATATGGAAGATATAGAAATTGACTTTGCTAAAATTGAACTTCAAATAGAAAAGTTCGATTTTTGTCACCGGTTGACCAACCCAAAATTACCAAATTGCCCTTCCAACTTAAAATATTCATAACTTAGTCAATTGAACTCAGAATTTAGTGTTCTTGGACTCTATGGAATCATTGAACAGTAACCTACAATAAATAATATAAAAAGTCAGGTTTCATTAGAGTAAAAATTACTGAAATGCCTTTCAGTCAAAAATCTTAGTTTGAACCTGTAGAACTCGTCTCTTGTCCAAATTGGACATACTTACTATCTATTTTCAAGTTAGACAGTAAGGAATCATTTGAAACCAAGAAACTATAATTTTAATCCTTAAATTAAAAGTTAACTTTTCGGACCCTTGAGTAGGGGCAAAATAGTCATTTTGCCTAAAATTTAGGATAAGTACCTATAACCTTTAATTAGTCTTTTAAAATGTTAAAACTAACATTAGAACTATATTAGAATCATTTAAGTGAGAAAAATCAGTATTTAGATCAATTCGTCAAATACTTGAAAATCTTTCTAAGTCCTTTCTTAGGATCTTATACCTCACTTAAGGATCATTCCTAAGACTAGGACTAGATCATATGTTAGAGTTTATTTATTGGGTAAATGAGTTAATCAATGGATGAGACCTTGGTTTTATTAGCTTTTAGAATTTTTCAACTTATTTTGATTATTTTGTCTTTTAACTTTTGAATTAAGATAGGAGATTCATCCTATTAAGTTTGATTACTTAATAAAATTTTCCTTAACTAGTAGATCACTTTTAGGATAAAACCTAGATCTTAGGTCTTATCCTTTTTGGATTATATGATTAAGTCCAATCTCGTGGTATTTAATTCATAATCTATAGTTTAGTAATTTTGATTAGAGCTTAATGTAGAACGTCTAAAATCATTAATTAGGTCATGATGATTTATTATTTAACTCTTATAGTTAACTTTGATTAAACATATTAGGACCTAGCTAGTCCTAATATTTTGTAACCTATAAGGATAAGTTTCTAAGTTACACTCGATAGTAGGAAAATGGAGATCCTGAACTTGTGTAATTTGGAATAATTATAATAGTTTAATTAGAAAACAAATGATAGCACCGTATTAGTAGTCCCTTGCTTATTTTTGATAATTTTTTGCTACGCATTCCTTGCTTTTGAGCTTTCTTCCTTGGACATATCATATAAGAGAACTTTGTGTATGAAATAAAAACTTAGAATAATTAGGATAACAATTATATTTGGGTTCAGTTTCTAGGTGGATTCTGGTGCACATTTACCCTAATAAATAGGGGTAAGGAGTAATAAGGAGGCTTAACATTACTCATTGAGGAGTTTGTGTTAAGCTTAGAACCCGTATAGTCTTGCAGACGTGCTTAACTCCTCAGTTATTTCTGGACGTGTCCACAGAAATAAAGTAAAATAACTAAAAGATGTTGCATAGTATTGCCTATCTCTTCAGTCACATAGTATTATCCAGTTATGTCTACCCTAGCCTAGAAAGGCTATGGGGATAGATATATTTGCCCTAGCCCAGAAAGGCTACATGGATGGATAGATATATATATATATTTTCCCTAGCCTAAAAAGGCTATGGGAATGGATAGATATATATATAGCCAGATTAGCCAATTCTTCTGATATGTCAGTTAATACACATATATTCAGATTCATGTATAATTTTGATACTTGGCTTATTTTTTAATATTTTTATTCAGTAAGCTATTCTTTTGTTCAACTTATATATATTAGGATGTTAGAATTTTGCTGCTATTATATATATTATTACTGAATTAAGTTATTTAATTTACATATTTTTTTGATCACCGGTATGTTTAGGATGTAGCATTTTCTTTCAGCACTTACGTAGTTATTTATGTATATGCCTACCCTATTTAACTTATATTTGAGGCATGCCTTAGCCTCCTTTTTGCTTAAAGTTATAAATATTATTTATAGCTTTTCCTTTCTTATTGTTCTGCTAGTTGCTCCTATTATTGGATGTAGTAGTTACTTGGAATATGTAAAATGATGATATTATAAAACACATAAAATTTATCAACATAAAATGTACTTAGACAATTGTCTAACACAAGATTTTCTCTTTTTTTGGCTGGGATCCTATATTGTGAAATCGACAATGTCAGGTATAGAGCAGCTTAAGGATCATGTACCTGAGGAGGAGCCTTACTTAGAGGAGGTGCAGCAGCTTGGACCAGAGGACATTTAGTTACTTAGTTTTATATGTGAGAATAAGCATATTTTCACTTTCATTTATTTACACTTTAAAATAATGTAATAATACAGGTACCTATGACTGTGTGTTTGGATTATATATACTATGTATTCTGAGTTATATTTTATACTTATTATATTATGATGCTTGGATGTCTCTCATTTTTTATTCGCTTCCGCACTCTGTATGTTTTACTTAGATAGTGACTATTATTTGATTATGTGCTTACTCATTCCTTTATTAGGTGGATTGCGGATTTTATCCTAATCCAATGATAAGGGAAGGGTTAGCTAGAGTGACACTCCACCCCTTAGCCTAATCTTCACAAATTAAGGGGCGGGGCACCACATGAAGGATCCAGAACTAAGAACTTAGTGAAATGGTACTCTACTGGTTATAAGATAAAATAATCAATTAAGAACTTGAGAATCTAAGATCTATATTCAATCTTTAGGATAATTTTATTATCCTATAGATTGAATCAATCCTACACCCACATGGAAGGCTTCAAAAGAATTAAATAATAAATCACTTAAGAAATTCCAAGGGAGGTAGTTCAATTCAAATAGAGGGTCTAAAATCTAAGATCTAAGATCTAAGATCTGATGTTTGATTATTTTATATTTAAGCTAGGTTTTGGACTTAGAACTTTACAAGGGTGTTTCCTTTAGAATTCAAGCTCATGGACTAACTTAATTAAGCTATTAAGTTAAGACTTAGCAAATTAAGATAGTTAGACTAAGACAAAGTGATTCCTTTTATGAGCACTTAAGTTCTTAAGATCTTTAATTAAGACTAATGTAAGATTTCTTAACTTAATATTCATATTATTAACCTAAGGGTTCAAAAAGGTACTAATAATCTAACTAAGGATATTTTGCTGAATTTTCCAAGGCTTAAGGGATACTTAAACATATTTTTGTCAAAATGACCAAAATACCCCTCTTTAAGCTAAAAATGGGATTTTATGATTTAATTACCCAAATTGATTCTAATTTATTTTGATGAGTTTTATGATGATTAATGAAGTAGGAAATACACTTATCTCAGGTTTTGGCAACCTAATTAATCTAATTAGCACTAATCACATATTTAAGCCAATTAAGATGATTAAGGAAATTAGGGCAATCCAATCTTATCCCTAGGTTCTACTATACTTAAGATGGCATTAGGAACTATACTTACTAAAATCAGAGGCTTAATTAGGGTTTGATTCACTAATCCCTAATCAGGGTGATTAGGAGATAATTAATAAAATTAAGGTTCTTAAATTACTTTTAATGATTTACATAAGTTCCTTATAGTTTGATGAGCATTTAGAGCCCTTAATCAGCTAATTTATATATTAATTAAATTTGTTATGATTTAATTAAAATAGAAAAAGGATTAGGCAATCATTTAAAATCCAACCATTGGATCTATAATTTTATAATATATTTAGATTCTATTTCAAATGGTATATTGGATCATACTATTTGGATCAGTATAACAAAAGTTATTTAACTAATTTATTATGCATTTTTATTTAAATTAGAATTATAAAATTTATTTTCTGAATTAATTTCCTTTCCTTAAGGAAATTAATTTAAAAATTCTATTAATATTTCTATCGGCCCAAATGCAAAATGCGCAGGTCACGGGTCAGCCCGACCCGTGACTTCATCTCCTTCCTCTCGACGGCTCCGTCCCAGACGATCTTCAGCACTGAAATTCTCCACACCTAGGTGACGACGGCGGCTCCTTTCAATCTCCACATGTTCATGGAGTTGGGACGCATCGATTGGGTTATGAATCCTCATTAGGGATGCACCCGATCGTCAGGGTGCTACTCGGCCGAGACGCCCTTTTTACAGACGATTAGGGTTTTGTGTGTGTGGCGACCCTCACCTTTAACCCTCAATAGGTTTAGATTAAGGGTGGAGTGTCACTCTAGTTAACCGCTCACTTAGCATTGGATTAGGATAAACTCCACAATCCACCTGATTAGAGAAAGGTTAACTCAGAATCAATCAAGCAGTCACTATATAAGTAAAAATACAGAGTGCGGAAGCGATAAATAAATGACATCCAAGCATCATAATGTATATAAGAAGAGAAATATAACTCAGAAAAGTAGCATAGTGAAATCTGAACACGCAGTCACAGTTACCTGTATTATTACATTAATTAAAATTTAACAAAATAAATGTTCAAAATCCACTCATCCTCACAAGTAGTAAATGACTAAATATCTTCTGGCCCCAACTGCTGCACCTCCTCTAAGTAAGGCTCTTCCTCGAGTGCAGGCTCCTCAAACTGCTCTAAGCCTGATATTGTCGGTTTCACAATGTAAGGCCCCAGCCAAAAAAAGAGAAAATCTGGTTAGACAATTGTCTAAGTATATTTTAAGCTGAATTTTTAATAAGGTTATATAATATCACCATTTTACCATTTACTTCTAAGCATGATGTGTAAATACAGGAGCAGTAAGCAACACAAGTAAAAAGGCAAACTATAGACTATGCTCTATAGTATAAATAAGGCAAAGAAATGAGGCTGAAGCATGTCTTGCATAATAAATAATCAAGGAAAGGCATATAAGTGTAAATATAATTGAATAAATGCTGGAAGAAAAATTCTACATCTTAAACATGCTGGTGATCAATAAAAATAACATACTAATTAAAAATGAATAACTCAGCAGTGATATATACATATAGCAGCAAGATTCTACATCCTAGATATATATAAAGCAGTACAAGGAAATAGCTGACTGAAAAAGAATATACTGAAACAACCACAACTGCATATAAAACTATAATACATCAATTGCCATACAGAAAAGAGCTACACTAGCTCGCCAAAAGAAACTGAAGATCTTAGCATGATACGGCTAGGGCTACTCCTAGCTCGATACGACTAAGACAACAACAGTCACATATATGGCCCTAACACGATACGACTAGGGCTACTCCTAGCTCGATACGGTTAGGTCACCAACTATCATACCGAAATATCCTAGCAAAGTACGGCTAGGGTAACTCCTAGCACGATACGGCTAGGGCAATATTCGGTATGATCAAAAGAACACTGAGAGGCAGCTCAATCACATCAATTCATTATCATTTCACTTATTTACTTTAATATTTTCATAAGGAATCTAAGGAGTCTCCATAATTTTCTAACATTTTATTTATGCATCAAATGTCTTATATGATATGTTCAAAGAAAATATAAGGCACAAAATTACAAGGTATGCGTAGCAACAAATAACAAGTAAGCAAGAGACTCGACTACACATGGTGATATCATTTGTTTTCTACTTAACCAGCTAACTATTCCAAGTTACACAAGTTCAGGATCACCATTTTCCTACTATCAAGTGTAACTCAAAAATTCATCCTTATAAGTTAAAAAGGATTGGAACTGATCAGGTTCCAATCTAGTTCAATCAGATAGATGACTACGAATTAAATGAATAAATCATACGTCCTAATTTTTGTAAATTTAGACATTCTAATTAAGATCTGATCAAGATCTTCTATACCTATAGATTATGGATTAAACACTACGAGGTTTTAGGTTTAATCACATAATCCCAACTGGATAAGACCTAAGTTCTAGGTTTTATACTATAAGTGATCTACTAGTTAAGGCAAATCCTATTAAGTAATCAAACTTAATAGGATGAATCTCCTATCTTAAATCTAAAGTTAAAAGATAAACTAATCAGAATGGGTTGTAAAATAAAATAGTATCTAGAAACTACTAAAACTAAGGTTTCACCCATAGGGTAACCCAATTTACCCAATGAATGAACACTAACCTATGATTTAGTCCTACTCTCAGGAAAGGTCCTTAAGGTGGGATGCTTAAGACTTAGAAAAAATTATTGGAATTCAATTTAATGACTTGTTTTATTTACTTACATGGTACTAATATGATTACATTATTAATCCTAGTATTCTAAGATTTTAATTAAGGGCTAAAGTTGCGCATTTCCAATTTTAAGGTAAAATGACTATTTTGCCCCTACTTTACGGGTCAATCAACTTTTGATTTAGGGCTCCAAACTGAGTTTTTCTCTTCTCCAATTAATTATTTACTGTCTAACTTGAAGATAGACAGTAAGTACGTCCAATTTGGACGAGAAACGACCGAGTTATGGCTAAAATAAGGCTAAGGGTATTTTGGTCATTTCCATAAATTTTAGGGTTCAAATCCTAAATATTATTTCTGTGAAAATGATGACATTGAAATTCTAAACTAGGTAGCTTCTTGAATTTTTGGATTTGGAGTTAAATTGACCAAGTTATGGCCATTTGAAGTCCAAGGGCATTTTGGTTATTTTTCACTACAGTCAACTCTAAATTCTAGAGTTGACTTTTTGTCCTGATGTCCAAATTGGAAAACTAATACTACCACGGTGATGGGGCCGCTCGCTTGAGCATTTTAAGACCCATATTGACTATGTTTCGATAATCGGGTAAAAAGTTATGGGGTCTTAAAGAGGCTCTAAAATGCTACCTCGTTATGCGTACCCCGAAACGAAATTTTACATTACGCCATTTGATCCTAAACATTTTTCTGAGTATTTTAAGACCCATATTGGCTATATTTGGATCATCCTACAAAAAGTTATTAAACTTTTAAGATTTACTATTCAAAAATACAATTTGAATTAATTTACTATTTATTTATTCAAATTGAATGATTTTACTGTTCATTCCTAAAGTTTTTATTTAATTAATCACTATTTAATTATTAATTAATTAATTAATTAATTTTATTATAGTAAAGTAATTAGTGCTAATTACTGTTTAATTAATCTTAATTAATCTCTAATTATATTTAATTATTTAAATTTACTATTCATTCCTAAAATTCTTATTTAATTAATCACTGTTTAATTATTAATTAATTTAATTAGGGCTAATTACGGTTTAATTAATATTAATTAATCTCTAATTATATTTAATTATTTAAATTTACTGTTCAAAAGTAATTAATTATCCTAATTACTATTTAAGATTTAATTAACAGTTAATTAATCCTTAATTAATCTTTAATTATAATTATTTAATTAAAGTTACTATTTAAAAGTAATTAGTACTAACTCTAACTTAATTAACCACTAACAATAATTAATTAGGGCTAAACAGTAATTAATTAACACTAATATTAATTTAATTAATTTCTAATTAACTGACAATGGGCCCCACTGACACGTGGCACTTCCAGAGGCTGCCATGTGGCACAGTGGGTCCCACGGGCTGCTGACTCAGCCCGGCTGACTGGACAGTGGGCCCACCTGACACGTGGCACTACCGGAGGCTGCCACGTGGCACTATGGGTCCCACGGGCTGCTGACTCAGCCCGGCTGACTGGACAGTGGGCCCACCTGACACGTGGCACTGTGGGTCCCACGGGCTGCCAGCCTGGCTAACTGGACAGTGGGCCCACCTGACATGTGGCACTGCTAGATGTTGCCACGTGGCACTGTGGGTCCCACGGCTGCTGACTCAGCCTGGCTGACGGGGCTGTGGGCCCCACTTGACATGTGGCGGGCCCGTAGGCTGCCACGTGGCCGGGTGGGCCCCACCCGCGCTGACGCGGACCCGACCCGAAGGCAATCCCTTCGCCTTCCGGGGGTTCGACGGACCGAATCCAGTCCACTTCGAGGACCTGGTGCGCCCGATCGGGTGGGTTTTAGCCCGATCGGAACGGTGGATGTGAAGAGGACATGTTGATCTACCTATCATACAATTTTTGCAACAATCGAACGGTAAACGAGGGAGATCGGGGTACCTGAAGTTCGGATCGGCGAAGGATTCGGCGGAAAAGAAAGGCTGACTTCCGGGCTTGATTCCGGCTCGATTCGGGCTCCGATCGATGAAAACTCGAAGCCTAGGGGTAGGCCAAGGTCTTATAGACCGGACGGCGACCTCGCCGAGGCCTGGATGCGGCCGGATTGGCCAGAAATGGCGACGGGCCGCCGCGTGTCACGCGGGCGGAGTCGTCGAGGAAGACGACTCCGCAGCCGTTGGATCTGGGCCGATCCAACGGCTGAGATGGCGCCATCCAGATTGACAGCGCCGTCAGCTACGGTGACGGGTCCGTTAAGTACTTAACGGCACGCCGTTAGCTACAGTAAAAAAAATTATTATTTTTTTTTTTTTAATTTTGTTTTTGAAAAAATTTCAGAAAATTTTGAACATGTTTTTCCTAGCTAATTTGGGGTCAATGAATTCAATGGCGCAGTCGGATTTTTGATCCGACAAGTATTTTGATACCTCGATTTCCGTGATATTTTTATTATTAAAATATTCGTCGAAATTTCGACGACTTCCGATTGATACGAAAACTTCACCCCAAGCTAATTTGGGGTCAATGAATTCAATGACGTGGTCGAATTTTTGATACGACGAGTATTTTGATACCTCGATTTCCGTGATATTTTTATTATTAAAATATTCGTTGAAATTTTGACAACTTCCGATTGACACGAAAACTTCACCCCAAGCGATTCGAGCTAGCTTAGCCCCGGGCGACAATTACAACTGGTTCCCTAAGCGGTTACGACTAGTTAGGCAACAACTAGAGGCTCAATTCAGGGACAGAAGGAAGAATTGAGTCAAGGAAATTCAATGGAGGAAGGTTGTACCTGAAGTCGATTGCAAGCTCAGCCGAGAGGAAAATGGGAGCAGCTGAAGCTTCCAAAGGATCTTCACAAGCTTGCAGGGGGTCTGAACACCAGACACGCACCCTCTATCAGCGGTTCGTAGCTCCAAGAGTTCCGGAAATTACCGAGAAGATGGGGACTCCAACAGACCTTCAGCTAGGCAATTGGGGATTCACAGTGAGCAAAGGGGCTCACTGTGAAGTCCTGAAGGTATTTATAGGCTCTAAAAGGTCCTAGGAATTGATGACAGGGCTCAGGTTTGGAACTTGGCTCGGCCCGAGGGTTCTCTCCATTTTCTGCAATTGGGAGTGTCCAGGCCTCCCGGGTCATCCTACTAGGCTCGACCATCCTTGGAAGATCCTAATGGTCCAAGGGACAAGGCAGGAGGGAGTGGGGGATAGCGCTGGCATGGCATGGTACGAGCAGATTTTTCTGTCAGGCTGGCAATCGGGCGAAGACGATGATCCACAGTGGCAGGGTCCGTCTCCAGCGTCTGATCGTGAGACTGTTGAGGATCGACGGTCTGATGTGGCTCCTGATTAACAGAATTGTGGAGATGATCTCGAGCATCGGATGCTAGATGCCGATCAGGCTAATAGAATTTGATCTTGGCGCGTGTTATGAGAGCCGTTGGATCAAGAGCGCTAAGATGCGTGCTATCGCAGCGGGTAGCTCATACATATGCGCTGCTGTCGGGACCCCGCAGTGGATCTGCCGTGGTCCCAACAGCAAATCCCGAGGGTTTAAATATTATAAATAATTTAATTTAATTAATTTTAATTCATTTAATAATTAATTAAATCCTAATAATTTCCATAATTCAATTTAGGCTTAAATGAACTCCAAAAATTTCCAAAAATTCACTCTAAGCTAATTAGTATATGATGAATTCAAAAATAAAGTCAGATTTTAATTTAGAGATCAATTTTATTTATGTATTTTCCAAGGCTTAAAAATAGTCAAAAATATCAAAATTCCCAATTTATCTCCGATTGATTTCAAACTTCTAGGGTTAGATTTAAATGACCCATTGAGTTTAATGGAATCAAAATCTAAGCTTGGTTTGGCTTAATTGATCCAAATTTAGCTAGGGTAATAACTAGGATTGTTACAAACTGTGGCGGTCGCCCCCTTTAATCATAAGGATTAGGGTGTGATCGTTACTAAACACATCCCTTACTTAACATTAAGTTGGAATTTAATACTCCAATCTAATCTTAAGAGAAAGATGTACCTTTCATAATAAACACTTAATGAGTATACTATGAAATCAGAGTGCGGAAAAAAAGTACAAACTGAAGTAATCATCCATTCATTCATATTACAAAGTAAAACATCCAACTCATAATATACAATGCAAGAAAAGTAAAGTACAATTTAATCCTGTATTATTATAATCATTTAAAGTTTAAAGACTGAAATATAAAATGAAATCTCCCATCCTTTAAAAGTAAAGTAAACTAAGCAAGCATAAACTAGTGATCTTCTTCAACCTGCACTTCTTCCTGAATCTGCTCTTCTAAAGGCTCAACCTCCTCGAAAAGCTCAAAAATCTACCATTATTGGTTTCATAATGGTAAGACCCCAGCTAACAAAAAAAAAATCTTGTATTAGATAAAATATCTAAGTACATTTTAGGGTAATCATTTTTATATATTTTATTGATATCACAAACTAACTTAAGCAAGAAAGTAGCGGTAAAGCGATAAAGAAAAGAAGAACAAGTTATAATAATAAATTATAACTTACACAAAATGTGAGGTAAACACATACCTCAACTCAAGCTGCAGATAAGGTTAAGTAATACATAAAGAAATCTACTAAACACAAGTGAAACTTCTAAGCATATGATCAATATAAAACATGCTGATTTACAACTAAGCTGAAATTACAGAACTGAAAGCAAAATTCTAACATCCTAATATGCCAAAAGTAAAAGTGAACTGCTGAAAGGTAAAAAAATGAATATTCAAAGCTGTGAGTACAAAGAAACTGTAGAAAATGAAAATATAGCAGAAGGCATACTGAACTATAAGACAAAGTAAGAACTGCAGAAAATGAAAATATGACAAGAAATGAACTGAACTGTAAGGTAAAAGTGAACCAAAACTGTAAAATAACAAAAAGATAACTACAAAGTGACTGTAATGATGATGTGAGATATTCCTACTTAGTCCTGCCATAAGTAAAATCTAGCTGCTCAACTGGAAAAGTAGTCCCAGATTCCATCTGAAAAGTAACTGGTAAATATCTGGAAAAGTAGTCCCAGATTAAAGTTAATTCCATCTAAAAAATACTACAAAAACATTTGGAAAAGTAGTCCCAAATACACTAAGAAAGTAGTCCTAGTTAGAAACAACAGGCACTAGGAAAGTAGTCATAATCCATAAACAACAGGCACTAGAAAAGTAATCCTAGTCCAAAAATAACAGGCACTAGGAAAATAGTCCTAGTCCAAAAATAACAAGCACTTGGAAAGTAGTCCTAGCCCAAAACCACATGCACTGGGAAAGTAGTCCTAGCCCAAAAGCTATCCTACAGGCACTAAGAAAGTAGTTCAAACCCAAAACCATTCTAAAGTAAAGTCATACTACATGGCAGACTAAAGAGACATATTTCCTCAAGTTTGGTAATACTATTTTCCATCAAATTTCCTTCTCAAAAATATGAAATGCCATATGAATGTAATTCAGATTGAATATTTATCATATATTCATGTTTAATAAAATATGTCCAAAAACATAATAAAGTTTAAAATCAAGGAAAGCGTAGTATATCAAATTCAAGGAAATAATTAGCACTACACAAACTTTGTGATATCACTTATTTTCTAATTTAATCGATCTAACTACTCTAAGTTACATAAGATTCAGAATTATCAATTCCTACACTGTCTGTAATTTAGAATCATGAACTTATAGGTTGAACATAATTATGACTGGCCACATCCTAATTATAACTGAATCAATGTCGTCTATAAGGTTAAATAAGTAAATCAATCATCCTAAGTTATTATTTTTAATGATCCCAAACCCAATCTTAATTAGCTAAATCAAGACTGAAAGGATTAAGAACTGAACTCTAAATAATAAAGTTCAATTCATAATCACAAGGTTATCCTAAGGACTAGAGTTTAATCCCATCTCATTGATTAAGTATTAAGGTAAATCCTATTGAATAAAGTCAAACTCAATATGATAGATTTCTAATCCAAAATCTAAAATTTAAAAGATCAAATAATCATTAATATACTAAGAGAATCTATAAACTATCAAAATCAAGGCTTCACCTATTGAATAACCCAATTTACCCAATAGATGAAATCTAACCTAAGTCATATTCCTAATTCCAAAGGAAAGAGCTCTTAAGCACTAAGAATTAACACTCAGACACAAATCCTAACTAATGTCAATAGGAAGATTGAGAATGAATTAGAAAGCTTAAGAGAAATATTAGAGGATTTAGAGAAGATATGATGTGAGATGAACCTCACATCATGATGCTTTAAAACTTACATATTTTGCATAAAAAGGAAGGATATTATTCTACTTGTAAGGTATATTAGGATTAACTTAAATTGAACCTAGTTTTAAAGATTTGAATCATTAAATATATTTCACTTAAAAACAGCATTGATTTAATATTCCATGAAACAATAGCATTTAATCATAAATTTAATTGAATGATAAAAAAGGGTAGTATTATATGATTTAACATGCAAAGGTTTATTATATTGAACTCAGCATTTATAAAGTACAATAATAATCTTAAGGTATTAACACATAGGACAGCAACATTCATTTAGCTTTGTGAATCGTTGAAATCGTTAAATTCAATAAATCAATTTATAAATGCTAACTTCAAAGCTAGTAACTCTTGATGGAAAAGTTATGCGCAACAATTTTAGTGATAAAATTTAAAGCATTATTATCTCATAATTAAATGAAAGCATATTTAACTCCCACATCCATGCAAAGAATGGTGGCATCGGTTGCTTGAGGATATCAAGCCATCCTTGATGCCACCGCAATAACTAAGGGATTTATACATACATAGTAAAAACATGAGTTTAAGAAAAGATTCAAGAAGATGTGTGATGGTTCTTGTTGTTTACTAAGATGTTCGTATTCATAAGATCATCAAAAGAATGATTGAAGCAAAACTTGAGTTTTGGAGAATTATTCCCTATGATTTAAATAGTCCCTAACGACTATAGGATGGCTTGCAACTGGCCAATGTTTAATAGAGGCAGAGTCAACTGTTTCTGAGATACTTTTGCACTTCAACATTCATTAGTCGGGCCAAAATTTATTACAAAGTTTTTTTTTTTTATTAGATATCATAACCCATTATCTCTAACAAGAGAATTTATCCAAGTGAGTTGAATCGAAAAGAAAATCTTCACACAATCAAAGCTTTAGCCAAAAGTTCTCTTATTAGCCTATATTTCTCTTAATTTCAATCGGCCTCTTTTGGATTCAATCAACTTTAACCTCATTAATGATAGTCAATAATAAATACATAGGCATTCAATAAAAGAACATGTATACAGAAGTATTATTAAGGAATATACTGAATCAATATTTGTTGGAAAATCGAACATTAATAGCATGAGATTTGAACATACGCATTACTGGATTCAATTTCATATAAGATACGAAATGTTATTTAAAAATAAATTGCAGACTGAAAATTTAGAAGAACAATAAGTAAAAAAAAAATGAGGATAAACAAACTGAAATTTTATCATTAAAGATTAAATACATATAAATCAATATGAAGTGATAAAACTGCAATATACTTATTTCCACAGATTTAAGAACAAAGGAACAGAGAATAAGACATACAAATTAAATCAATAATAGCACAGATTTAAGGATTCGATTCAGAGGCGATTGAATAAAGTCAAGAAAAAAAACAAACATAAAATTAAGACTATTGATTCCTAATGAACATTTTACAGCTAGGAAAATATATTGCATATGAAGTTGTAATTGAAGTACGAAACGTAATAAAAGAATCGCACAGAGCTAAACACGTCTTTATTTATCTCATTATTGAGCTTTGCTTAAAGTTATAAGGAAAATCAAAGACTTCCTTACAGATCGATCGAGTCCGTATACAAAGATAAAAATTTGTTTTAAGGTTAATCTTTACTCTCGATTAACCCTTATCAAGAGAATTCTATTCAATGTAATCCAGTTAAATTAATTGTTAATAAATTTTGACCGGAAAGAAATAAGAATGAAATACGTAACATCTTCCTTATTCTACATCGCAGAATATTGAGCTCATTCGGCTCAAACAATTTATTTCATTCCAGCTAAGATAATTGAAACTACTCTTTGAAATTTACTAATTGGGAAATTAAATTAGAGGTAATACCTTTGTCGCTTCTTAGTAAGTATTACACCCTGTTAAGTCATATAATCAACTAAACTCATATAGGGAAGAATACGCAAGAATTGAAATCTTATGTCACTTCATTCAATCAACAAAAGGTTTTAAATTTGTTTCTTACAGTTAATTTCTGCATCATTATAAGTGACGTAAAAAGAAGAATCGAATTCCTCAAGATTTGATTTTATTAATTTGATTTAGCAGAAAAAAATTATATAGGGAAAAGAAACTACTAAATATGGAATTCGGCAAAAAAGAATAAACAGATATAAAAATAAAATTATGAAGACATCTCAAAATCCTTAAATTAACTTAAGTAAAGGAATCAACAACACAAATCTAAGTAAGAGACTAAATGAACGAAGGAATTGTTTCTGAAGAATCGAACACACAGTCAGAGGAGGAAAATCGTAGAGATACTTAGATTAGGTTGAAACAAGAAGAAGGGGGTGAAGTTGAGTACCTTGCCGGTGACGTCCATAGAAGAAGGCTGCTACGATTGGAGGGATGTTCGGCCGTGAGGGGAAGAGAAGGAGAGCCGCACGACTCGAGATCGAGAGGGTCGACTTGAATGGCACTAAGGGATTCGGCTTCTCATGCTCCCACTTAGCTTGCGATACCTTAGGAGATAAGAGACAGAGATTGCGAGGAGGAGAGGACACATGCCGAACGAGGAAGAGGAGAAGTGTCGAGCGAGAGGGTGAGTTGTCGAGCGATCCCTTGCACTCGGCGCACGGTTGGGGATTTAGGGCATGCAGCTTCTTTTCTTTTTTTTTTTTAGGATAAGGAATGATGAATAATAAAAAAAATGGCTATATATATATATATAGATAAGTAAATTAGATTTAAATAATTCATTTTCTAATTGTTTTTATTAATTGGTTTTAGTTAATTGAATAATTTTCAAAAACCATCAAATATTCACCTCTAGCTAATTGAGAGGTGAGGAACGCAACGATGAAATCGGATTTTGATTACGGTGAGTATTTAATTTTCTCATTTTCGAGTATTTAAATAATATTAAATTATTCATCGAAATTTCGACGAATTCCGATTGCCACCAAAACATCACCCCTAGTTAATTTGGGGGTGGTGAATACAATGGCAACGACCGATCTTTGATCTGAATTTAAAATGATTGGGCCAATTTACAAGGTTTCGGGATCTTTCTCAGAAGTCAGGATTTGATCCAATTGATTCCTGAAGTTCACTGAGACTATAATTAGGACTTAGATTAGTCCTAAGTAACCTAAGTAACAACTCGGGTTATTACACAAACTCCCCCACTTAAGAACGATGTCGTCCCCGACATCACCTAAGAGGAAGAAGAAACTCTATTCTTCTTCAAGACCTTGGAGGAAGGGGAGCTTCTTCTTCAACACAAAGTTCAGCAATGAGGAAAGAGGAGAAGCTTCAGTTTGGTAGCAAGGAAAATAAAGAGGGGGCTGAGGCTTCTCTTTAAAGAAGAAGAAGGAGTGGGCATGCCTAAGAGGGCTAGAAGGTGAGGGAAGAAGGGATGGCCCTCAGCCATTTCTTGCGTGCAATGGAGAAAGGCGCTCAATGAGGTAAGGGGGAAAAGCCAGGTAAGAAAATGGGAGAATAGAAAATAGAAAAAAAATTATAACTAATAATTGAATATTTATTCTTTAATTATTTAAAAATTCAAATTTAAGAAATGCGCTCCGAAAAATCCCAAAAATTTGTCCCTAGCTAATTTGGGAGTGATGAATTCAATGGCGAAGTTAAATTTCAATTTTGATGACTATTTAATTATGCTAATTTTGGGGTATTTAATTATATTAAAATATTATCAAAAATTCAATGACTTCCAAACATGTCCAAAACATTACCCCTAACTAATTTGAGGGTAACTATCGTAATGGTAAAGTCAGATTTTGATTTCAAGGTCAAATTAAATACCTTAATTTTCTAATTAATTAAATATTAAAATAATCCAAAATAGTTGATTGAGCTCTGAATTGTTCTAAATCTTTAGGGATTGATTTTAATGACTATATGAATTTAACAGAATGATAATTAAGATATGATTAAGCTAAAATTAAGCTAAGCAACAACTTTAGATTGTTACAAAAGGATCTACAAATGAATCGAGGTGATGGGTTCCTCATTGAATCAAGATGATTTACTAAGATACAAATCATAAGGCTATTACCAAGCCATAAACCATGACTTGATCAGCTAAGGTTATATGGTGATGATTTTCCACCCCAAAAAGATATGGAGACACTCATCCCAATGGAATGAGGTGTTGGAAATCTAAGGAAATGCTAAGCTAGTATTTTAAGTCACAATCGTGACTTGCCTAATAATAGACTCAATAATTTAGTTAACATAAGGGGTGAGAAGTTATTTACCCAATTGGGTAGGTCACTACTTAGCAGATAAACTATTATTATAAGACACAAAAGCATGACTTAGAACCTATGATTTAATTACCTAAATTAGGAAGAAGTAATTTGTTTAATCAATAATATGGAATCCTAACATATAATTAAATTCATAAGCAAGATCAAAGAGTGACTATGAATGAGAATTACTAATGAAATAATGATAAAGCTTAATTGCTAAAAATAATTGGGTGGTCAAACATGTTGTGGCGCCCGTCCCCTAATCCATAAGATTAGGTTAAGGGGAGGTGTGCTATTCTGGAAAATCCATCACTTATCATTGGATTATGTTTAATCCACAATCCACTAATAAGGGAAGGATGCGCTTAAACTACATACATAAGAATCAATCACTAAGTAAATACAAATACAAAGTGCGAAAGCAAGGAAAAGTAAAATAATACATCTAGCCACAATAATATAAGTAAGAAACATAAACATACAGTTCAAAATAATAAGTACAATGGGAAAGCACAGTTAAAGGTACATATATTATTATAATATTTTAAATAATTTTTAATAAAGAAAATATGCAATCTCTCATCCTCACAATAAAGTAGTAAAAGGTCTAAATTGCTTCAGTTCCACTCTGTTGCTCCTCCTCAATAAAAAGCTCCTCTTTAGGCATAAGCTCCTCAAAGCAATCTAATTCTGACATTATCAGTTTCACAATACTAGGGCCCCAGCCAGGAAAATAAAATTCTTATTAGACATATTGTCTAAGTATATTTTAAGCTGATATATTATTTCATGAATTTTTTAATGTCACCATTTACTTAGACTACACAAAAATTTACTAGTATAGGAACAGTAAACATATAAATGGAAGTGGTAAGTTATAAATAACAACATTTATAACTAAACAACTATGAGGTAAAAGATATATCTCAATAATAAGCTAAGATAAGGCTAGGCATACATATGTAAATACAGTAAGAAGGTATTAAAAGTAAAGACTAATTCTAAATATGTTGATGATCATATGACATATGCATGTTAAAATAAATAATCTAACTGTGATATGTATAATAAGCAGTAACAAAAACTAGTATCCTATAAGTAAGTAAGTAAGTAAAGTAAAGTTGATTGAAGTAAAATTCCATAGTAAAATAGTAAATAGTAAACAGGTATGTACAAACTTCCATATCATAATCATTGACCAATCAGGCCATAGTAAATCTCCGTAGCATTTCTAAGCTAAGGCAGAACATAATGGAACAACAAAACTAAGGAGACGGTAAATACAAATATAATAAATTTTAGTTATTTTACTTTGCTCCTGTGGACATGTCCAGAAGTAGCTGAGGAGTCAAGCACATCTGCAAGACTATACGGGTTCCAACTTAACAATACACTCCTCAATGAGTAATATTAAGTAATCCTTATTTCTCCTTACCTCTATTTATTGAGGTAAATGTGCACTATAACCTACTAGAAAAATTGAATCCAATGCAAATATTATCTTAATTATTCTAAGTTTTCATTTCATGCAATAATATTATCTTATATGACATGAACAAGGTATCGACACAAAATACAAGGAATGCAAAAGCACAAGTAAATCAAAAGTGAGCAAGGGACTCTACTACACATGGTGACATCAGTTGTTGTCTACTTAAGCCATTCTAACTATTCTAAGTTACACAAGTTCAAGATCTCCAATTCTTACTATCAAGTATAAGTTAGAAGCACTGTCTTATAAGTTAAAAGTAATTATAACTGATCAAGTTCTAATTTAATTCAATTAGAATTAATTATAAGTTAAGTAATATATCAGTACATCCTAATTGATGAATTTAGGCATTCTAAGCTAAGATTTGATCAAGATCCACTATATTAATGATTATGAATTTAAGCTCTATGAATTAGAGTTAATTACATAATCCAAAGGTTAAACTAAAGATCTATAGTTTAAAATTCTAAAAGTAAACTAATGATTAAGGCAAATCCTATTAAACAAAATCAATTGTAATAACCTACTTAAGTAGTAATAAGTGAAACTCTTAAACAACAAGGTGCTTTTTTAGATAATGGTGGAGTTCCTGATAAGAACTCCAAAATTAAGCATGCTTATATGGGAGCACTCTCAGGATGGGTGACCTACTAGGAAGTTATCTTTTGAGGGAAAAACTGTGAGGCCTTTCAAGCTAAAGCAGACAATACCTTGGTGCTTAAGAATTTGGGCTATTACAAATAGTATCAGAGCAGCCCATAGGGTGTCAGATAGGAACTAAGTGCCATACAGGGTAAAGTACCACTTCATGTGAGCAGCCTCTTAAATCCATAATGGTTAAAATGCTATATGGTTGTGGGTACCTCATAGTCTATAGGGGTCACCTCTAGTTCTATCTACCCAATGGATGGTTCTTGGATCTCTGTGTGCAATGTTGAAGTAGTTACTTAAGTTGGGAAGATTGTAAGAACCTGCTTAAGTAGTAATAAGTGAAACTCTTAAACAATGAGGCATATTTTCAGATAATTGTGAAATTCTTGATAAGAACTCCAAAGTAAAGCATGCTTATGTGGGAGCACTCCCAGGATGAGTGACCTGCTAGGAAGTTATCTTCTGAGGGTAAAAATGTGAGGCCTTTCAAGCCAAAGCGAACAATACCTTAGTGTTTAAGAATTTTGGTTGTTACACATGTGTACTTGAAATAACATTTTTGCCTTTGGTCACACTTAGTGGTGTGAGGGTGTAGGCTCTTACAGGCCTAGAAGGCCTACTGCTGCATATCCGCTTTCAAAGAGATCTAGTAATAATGGGTCGAGGTGCAATTTTTACTTTCTTCTTTTGACCCGGAGTCACAATTTGAGGGTTCCTGCAACGATCAATGCAAGTACCGTCCACAGTTTCATCGTATGTGCAATGTTGAAGTAGTGATCCTGCCGGCCACAAGTATAGCAGCATCCCTTTCCATGATAGCACTTCCCATCAGGATGGGGTTTTGTACAACCATTGTATGGATCATTAGGTGTGGTTAAAGCTTTAATCTGGTAAACCCTTACTTTGTTAGGGTTATTATTGCGATAGAAAGTTGACCCAACACTCCTCTTGGGTTCCCCTTCATCTTGGTCTTGTTCGGCCACTTTGGTTGACTCTAGGAGCTCAGCAAAGTTTGACAGACGAAGGGGAACAACTTGGCTCCTAATGGAAGCTCACATACCACTTTGGAACTGGTGGCAGTGATCCAATTCTGTGGGAACCAAGTTGGTGGTGAACCTCGCAATGCATCAAAAATCAGCTTCGTATGTTGATACAGAATGGTTCCCTTGCTGCAGCTTTAGAAACATATCTCCTAATTTGTGTTGCTCTGATAAAAGAATATATTCAGCTCTAAATTCCTCAAAAAACTCATCCCATGTGATATCTTTGAGGTTGATGTCTGCGAACTAGGTGCTCCTGGTGTTGTCCCACCAGTATTCGACCTCATCTTGAGTAGGCGGGTGACAAGCCTTATCACTTCTGTGTCTTGGCATTTTAAGCTTATTAGGTTCTTCTCTGCCATTTTTAGCCAACTGGCTGTCTATTGCTAATAGACTCCCGTCAAAAGTAGGAGTCTTCAAACGAAAGAAGCTGTGTAGAAATCTGTCTGTGGACTGATACAAGTTCAAATAATGATTATTAAATATGGTTAAATTAGGAACCATTTGTATTAATGAAAAACCTTACAAGGTACTATTTGATATCGGAGCCAGTCATTCATTTATATCAGAAAGTTTTGCCAAAACCCTAAATTTCCCCTTTTATAAGATGGCTAAAATCTTAAGTATTGGGCTTCCTTATGGAGCCCATCTCAGCGCAGCCAAGTTCTGTAATCTGCAAGTACCTTTAAATAAGAAAACATTCCAAACTAAGTTGATAATCCTACCTATAGCAAACTTTGATATCATCTTAGGCAGGAATTGGCTCAGTGTGCATAATGCTACAATAAATTATTAGAAGAAGAAGATCACCCTTCAATTGCTCAATGCTTCTGAAACTTTTGTAGGAAGGTTTAGCACTCAAAGTTCATTAATCAATGTGATTAAAGCTGAAAGGCTAGTAATCAAGAGTTGTATGGCATTCTTAGTTACTATGATGGATAATAGCAAAAAAGAAGTTCCACTTTTTGATATCAATATCGTTAAAGAGTTCGTCGACGTATTTCCTAAAGACTTGTCAGGTCTACCTCTAACAAGGGAAGTAGAATTTTGGATCAATCTAGTTCCCGAAATATAGCCAATTTTTAAAGCACCTTACAGAATTGCTCCTAGGGAATTGCAAGAGCTGAAAGAGCAATTACAGGAGCTCTTAAATTAAGGCTTTATTAAACCTAGTATGTCCCCTTGGGGAGCACCTATTTTATTTGTTAAGAAGAAAGATGGATCTATGTGAATGTGCATAAATTATAGATAATCAAATAAGGTGACCATTAAGAACAAATACCCACATCCTAGAATCGATGATTTGTTTGACCAGTTATCTAGTGTGGTTGTATTCTCAAAGATTGATTTAATATCAAGATATCACCAACTACAAGTGAAAGATTCAGATGTTGAGAAAACAGTATTTCACACTCATTATGGTCACTACAAATTTCTTGTGATATCATTTGGACTCATCAATGCACCTTCAATTTTTATCGACTTGATGCAGCAAGTCCTAAAACCTTATTTGGATAAATTTGTTATTATTTTCATTGATGATATCTTCATCTATTCCAAAACCTTAAAATATCATGGGAATCATTTAAGGGCAGTGTTGGAAACAATGCATGATTATGAGCTACATGCAAAATTCACTATGTGTGAATTTTGGCTAAATTATGTAGCCTTTTTTGGCCATGTAGTTAATACTCAAGGCATTCATGTAGATCAATAGAAAATTAGTGATATCTAAGATTTGGTACAACCAAAGTCAATAACAGATATCAAAAGCTTTTAGGGATTAGCAAGCTACTATAGAAAATTTATTAAGGGCTTCTCTCATATTGCTTATCGATTAACTAAACTCACTCAGAAAGCTGTGCCATTCAATTAGACTTTAGATTGTGAAGAAGCATTTCAGGCTTTAAGGAATACACTTTCTTCTACCCCAGTACTAGTTCTACTTAAGGAGGATTTAAATTATCATATTTATACTAATACATTTGTAATTGGTCTAGGATATGTTCTGATGCAAGAAGAAAAGGTTATTGCATATGCTTCTTGTCAGTTAAAACTGCACGAGAGAAATTATCCTGTTCACGACCTGGAACTCGCCGCAATAATCTTTGCCTTGAAAATCTGGCATCAACATTTATATGGAGTTCAATGTTCCATCTTTACTAATCACCAAAGCTTGAAATACATACTCACCCAATGATAATTGAACTGTCATAAAAGGAGATAGTTGGAGTTGATTAGTGACTATGATTTGGACATTCAATGCCACCCTAGTAAAGCAAATATTGTAGTAGACGCCCTCAGTCGTTGTGCTACACTATCAATCATGATTGCTACAAGTTCACTAGAAGAAGAATTTTGAAAGTTATAAATTATTCTAGTGCATGGTGATATGTTAATGTCCATGTTAACCCATATTAACATGGAGCTCACCTTTTATAGAGATGTCTTCATTTGTCAAACTAAATACGATGAATATTTAAATTTTAAGGTAGATATTAAAGGTGGTCACCGTCAAGATTTACAGATGCATGGGATAGTAATTTATCAAAGTGATCATTTATGGATTCTTAAATCCATGCACCAAGAGATTCTTGTAGAAGGCCATAATTCTGGATATTAGGTTCACCCTGGGAGTACAAAAATGTATCAGGATTTAAAGAAATCATTTTGGTGGCCTGGTATGAAAAAGAGCGCGGTATAATTTATTGCAAAATGTTATGCTTGCAACCTTATCAAAGCGAAACATCACAGGCCTGGAGAAATTCTCCCTCCTCTGGCTATCCCTGTATGGAAATGGTTTGATATTTCCATGGACTTTGTCATGGGTTTGCCCAAATCAAGATCTGGTGCTGATTTTATCTTGGTCATAGTCAATAGATTGACCAAGTCATTATTTAATTTTGAGGTAGCTTAGATGAACCCCTAATATATTTAGACTCTGATCTTAGACCCTTATGGTAGAATTGCCAAAAGATTCTAGAATGAAATCTTTCCTTGAGGCAATATTCTAAGTTGAGTGACCTTTAGGTCACACCCATAGAATCTTTGTGTATGACTCACCACAATAAAGTGTAAATTCATTAGTTTATAATCCTTGATGCATAAATAGAATTGCTAGATTGAGATTTAGTAAAATTATCAGATGAAGATGATAATGTAAATTCATAGAACTAATTTGTGTCAGTAAAAGACAAACTAGGTAGATTTACTATAAATAAAACTATAGAGTCTCAGACTTATCATATGTGATTGGATAAGTATAAATTAGTTCAGGATAAACATTCTAAGTCTAAGAGTGTTATAAGTAGGGGATTAAACAACTTAGTTTGAGAGAATAAACTGTACCCAGGATTTTGTCCCTTATTTCTATGCGTAGCGATAAGTGCAGTTAAATAAACTAAGTATTTCAAGTTACCTTTCTTAGGACAATATAAGTTATGTTTGCAATTATGATATTTAACAACTTAGATTGATAGAATAAACTGTAGCCAAGGTTTTATCCCTTATCTCTATGCATAGTAATAAATACAGTTAAACAAACTAAGTGGTAACTACCTTCCTTAGAAACATACCAATCATGTATATGAAATTCTCCCCATGTGGTGATTTAGGATTCAATATTAATAAAAAATACTAAATTAGTATACTTAAATCAGGAGTTATAATTCACTTGGGCAAATTCTGCATAATGGAGACAAATGGAATCATTGTATGGTTTTAATCGATTTATAGATTTTGAGGATTAAAGCATATAATCTTTAAAGCCTTGACATATCATAATTGCATAAGCATAAGCATCAAGAACATTGTGAATTATGGGATGCAGTATGCATCAAAATTATTGTGAACTATAGGATACAGCATGCATCAATGTTGGTAAGACCTACAAGATGCAAAATGCGTCATGAATATTATGATTTCTTCAAGGTGCATGTGTATAATAACCCAAGTTGTTACTCTAATTAATTATGACTAATCTCAATCCTAATTTTGATCCTAAGTATTAATCAAGTCATTAGGAGTCATCCTCCAAGGCCTAAACTAAAGCAGGAGTCAAATGGATCAAATCCTGATTTTTAGAAAATTCAAAAACCCTAAAATTTGACCTATCAAAATAGACCTCAAATCAAAATGGACTTTGTCATTGTGCTCATTGCCCCCAAATTAGCTATGGGTGATATTTTCGTGTCAATCGGAAGTCGTCAAAATTTTTAAGAATATTTTAATAATATTTAAATACCTCAAAAATTGGGAAATTAAAATACTTGTTAAATCACAAATCCAACCTCGCCATTGCATTTCTCACCCCTCAATTAGTTAGGGGTGAATATTTGGAAATTTTTGGGAGTCAATTAAATATTTTAGAATTATTATTAGAAAAAGGAATTTAATTTTTGAAATTAATTAAATTAAATTAATTAAAAATGCGTTAATGGGTTAGATCCGCCATTCCTTAATGGGTCAAATCATACACGTTAACGGGCCAGATTCGCTAGGATGGATCAACACGTCTGATTCATCCGATCAAATCACGATCAGACGGCCAGGACACCGTCGCCCCCTCGCAGAGGTCGCCCGCACCACGCGGCATTTCGCTGCTCGTGCCGCCCAATCCACGACACCCCGACTTCGGCGAGTCCGTCCTGGGGTCCATAAGGACTCCCCGCGCGCGTAGGGCATCCCCGTTTGCGTGATTGAGGTCCGTGAGTCGATACCGAACCTTAGAGCTTCTACAGTCGTCGATCCTAAGGTAAGCCCCGTTCCCTCGATACTCCTCCAATTATTGCAATTGCTTTTTATAACATTATTACACACGCCTGATTAGAGATCGATTGGTGCCGATCGAGGTTAGCTCGACCTGATCAACGTAAAACAGGGTTATATCCACAGTAGAAGTCGTTACGCGTCGAGGTCGAACCCTAGCTAGCTAGGGTTAGCCATAGCCGGCGATCCCAGTCCCCTCTGCCACCGATCCGCCCGCCGTTGGGTAGGTCCCGTCGAGGCTGACCCTCGGCCATGCGGGCTGACCCCCGTCGAGGCCGGCCGGGCCTACGATTCGCGTGCCCTAGACGGCTAGCCTCGGGGCAGGTTGCGAGGAAGGCGAAGGGATGCAGGCTAGGCCGGGCCGAGCCAGGCCCGACCCACTCCTGAGCGGGTTCCATGCAGGGCCCACAGCGCCACGCGGTACCCATCGAGTGTGACGCGTGGCAGTGGGCCCACCTCCTGTACCGGGTCAGCTCGGCTGGCGTATGGTGGGGCCCTCAGCCTCTCTCATGCCGCCACGTGGCAGGTGGGTCCTACCGCAGGTCCTGCAAAAAATGAATAATAAATATAATTATGTTAATTATATATGGGATTAATATACTAATTATTTTAATAGTACTTAATTAAAGTGTGATTAGTTAATTAGTTTAATAATTAATATTAATTAATAAGTTAACATCAGTAATTAGTGGATTAAATTAATTAATTAATTTTAATTTAACTAAAATAGTAACTCTATTAGGTTTAATTAAATTAAATAATAATCAAATAGTAAATTAATATTATTAAATAGTATTAATGATAATTAATTATGATTAATTACTACTAATCCTAAAACTAATAGATAAATATTTAAATATCATAATTAATGAGTTTATTTAAATCATTAATTAAATTAAATAATAGGTTAATTATAATTAATTAATGCTAATCCTAATTAAATAGTAAATTAATATCTTAATATAATTAAATTGATAATTAATTAATTAAATAGTAAATTAAGTAATGATTAATTAAAATTAATGATAATTAAAAATAGACATAAATAAATAATTAATTAATTAATTAATACAGTGAATTTATTTTAACTATAGGTATGAACATTAAATTAATTCAAATTGAATAAATGAATAGTAAAATTTATTTAATTTGAATTATTAATTTAAAAACTTTAAAGTTTAAAAACTTTTTGTACAGTGATCCAAATATAACCAATATAGGTCTCATTTTACTCAGAAAAATAAAAGTAATCAAATGACGTAATTTAAAATTTTATTTCGGGTACGTATAATGTAGTGTCATTTTAAGTCCTAAATAAATTCTCACAACTTTTAACATAGTTATCCAAATATAGGCAATATGGGTCTTAAAAAACTCAAGAGAATAGCTACAACACTATAGAAGTATTAGTTTTCTCATTTGGAGCTTAGTTTGAAAAGTGACAATTATGACCCTACCTAAAAATGACCAAAATGTCAATAGTGTTCAATTGACCATAACTTGGTCAATTCAACTCCAAATTCAGAAATTCAAAGTGCTAACTAGCCTAGAATTTTAGTGTAATCAATAAATAGAAATAATATTTAGGATTTGAACCCTAGAAAATCAAATATAAGCAAAATACCCCTAACCCTAGTTAGGCCATAACTTGACCATTTGAAGTCCAAATTGGGTTTACTCCCTGTCAAAGCACTCAGTATACTATAAGGAAGTTATAGAAACTATGTTTGCTAAACTTAGACTTCAAACAAAAAAGTTCTGTTTTTGTCCCCCATTAACCGACATAATTACCGAATTGTCCTTAGAAATTGAAATAGCCATAATTTAGCCATTAACCTCAGAATGCAGTGTTCTTGGACTCTATAAAACCCTTGAATAATAACCAACAATAAACTGCATAAAAATTTAGACTCCATTAGGTGTAGAATTATTAAAATGCCCTTAGGTCAAATACCTTAATTTTTTGGACATATAGGACCTGTTTCCTTATCCAAATTAAGCGTACTTAGTGTCTATCTTCATGTTAGACAGTAAGGAATCATTTGGCAGTAAGAAATTCTAATTTGAAACCCTAATTAAAAAAGTAGCTTTTGGACCCTAAAGTAGGGGCAAAATGGTCATTTTGCCCAAAATTTAAGTTAAGCATCTTTAACTCCTAATTTATTTAGTAAATCACTAAAAACTAATAGAACTCTAATAGAATCATTTAAGTGATCAACATCAGTAATTCAATCAACTTAGTAGAATTCCCTGATTTTTCTCCAAGTCTTTTCCTTAAGATTTTTCACCTCATATTAGGACTATTCCTAAGACTATAATTTGATCATAAGTTAGATTTTATTCATTAAAAAATAAAGTTTTTAATGAATGAATTCTTGATTTTATTAGCTTCTAGATTTTATAACTTATTTAAATTATTTTATCTTTCAACCTTAGATTCAGGATAGGAGATTCATCTTATTAAGTGTGGTTTGCTTAATAGGATTTGCCTCGGTCAATATATCACATTTAGATTTAACTATATATTTCTTAGATTGTACTTTTGGATTATGTGCTTAACTATAATCTCGTGGTGTTAAGATCATAATCTCTGGTTTAGTAGATTTTGATCAGATCTTAGTTAGAACATCTGAATTCATCAAATTAGGATGTTGTAATTTATTTCTTAAACCTGTAATCATACTTGATTGAATTAGATTAGAACCTAATCAGTTCTAATCCTTTTAACTTATAAGGATGTGCTTCTATATTACACTTGATAGTAGAAATTGAAGATCCTGAACTTATGTAACTTAGAATAGTTAGAATGATAATTAGAAAATAAATGATATCATCATGTTTAGTAGAGTTCTTTGCTTACTATTTAATTTTGTGCTATGCATTCCTTGAACTTTGTGCTTACTTTTCCTTGAACATGTTATATAAGAAAAACATTATTACATGAAAATGAAAACTTATAATATTAAGAAAATATTTGTATTTGGGTTCAGTTCATGGTAGATTATTGTGCACATTTACTCCAATGGACAGGAGTAAAGAAGAGATCAGGATGCTTATTATTACTCATTGAAGAGTGTGTGTTAAGCTTGGGACCCATTTAGTTTTGTAGACGTGCTTGACTCCTCAGCTATTTATGAAATTATACTGAGAAATAAAAGTAAAATAAATAGAATATATTTGTATAGTATCATTTACCTCTTCATGCATACTGTATCGTGTTGTTATATTATGTCTACCCTAGCCCAAAAAGGCTATGGGAATATATTGGGCCGTATTAGTCAATTATTTCTGATATGGCAGTTATACGTTTCTTCTTAGTTCATCTTATTATTTTTGATGTTATTGATGCATTTTATTTCAGTTAGCTATATTTTCTTCGTTTTACCTGCTTACTTGAGTATATATATATATATGTTATTGGATTTTACTACTTATTATATGTACTACTTTCAAATTTATATTTTAAATTAGCATATGTCATATGATCATCAGCATATTTAGGTTTAGATTTTTCTTTCAGTACTTTTGCTTATTGTATTACATACGTATACCCTACCTTATTTAGTTTACTTGGGGTGTACTTTTGTCTCAATTTTTGCTTAGTTATAAATATTATATTTATAACTTAACATGTTTCCTTTGTACGATTACTTGCTCCCATGCTAGATAGATGTTTTATTTTTATTAGAGTAAAATGGTGATATTAATAAATGTTAAATAAATTATTATCCTAAAATATACTTAGACAATTTTTCTAATAAGATTTTTCTTTTATTGGCTGAGGCATTGGCATTGTGAAACTGATAATATCAGATCTTTAGCAGTTTGAGAATCTTGTGCCTGAGGAGGAGCCTTACTTAGAGGAGGCACAACAGCTTGGAGCAGAAGATATTTAGCTCCCTTTTTATTTCTTGTGAGAATGAGAGTTATTTTTATTTTATTTTCTAACTTTAATTAAAATGTTATAATAATATAAGTATTGTGACTATGCTTATTTTTTTTCACTTTATTATTTGATGAGCTATACTTTTCTTCTTACTTGATGTATGGTGAATGGATATAATATTTATTTTATTTTGCTTCCGCACTCTGTATGTATGTATAGACTTAGTGATTGATCTTCATATTCATTCTGTGCACATCTTTTCCTTATTAGTAGATTGTGGATCTTATCTAATCCAATAATAAGTGAGGGATTTTCTAGAGTGGCACACCACCCCTTAGGTCTAATCCTGTGGGACTAGGGGTGGGGTGCCACAATATGGCACCAACTACAAAATTATAGAATAATTCAATGGCATATTCAGATGCATACATAGTGACATACGACACAGTTTGATTTATTATGTTCTAGTTTTAATTCATTTACAGTTCTCCTTACTCTTAGCATTCAGTTTTCAGTATTCAATTTTTAGTCTCAATTTTACTTTATTTTTAGATTTGTACTGTTTTAAATTTTTTAGCTATTTTAACATATTCTATAATTTTATTTAATTATTTAAATAATAAATATTAGATAACTATAACTATTAGAATAGCTTTCAATATGTTAGACCCATTGTCTAACATGTAGTACTTTTGGGATCTAGCAATTTGCTAGATCTAGAGCAACTAGTGGAGCTAGTTCATGAGGCATCATAAGAAATCCAGGAGAAGTTCGTGGAGTACTAGAGGACTATACATTAGAATTTATCTTTTTGTATTAGTTAACTTTCTATTTAGTCATTAAACTATTTTCTGTTAAGTAAATTATTTATAATAATTCTGGATATATATTTTTTTTCTGAGATGAATGTCTTACTTAGCTTCTATGATGAATATTTCTGGATATATGTTTAGCTTCTGCACTTTGTGTTTACTACTACTTATACTTAGTATTGTATTATAATGTGATCAGCATATTGGAAATGTTGTTATACTTATATATATATATATATATATATATATATATATATATATATATATATATATATATATATATATATATTGGATTCCTCATATTACACTCATAATCCAATGTATATACTATATTGTCTAATACTTAAGATAAGGTTTTAAGTTTATCTTAAAGATTAGTTCAGCAACTCATTATTCAGCAATTTTTCAGGGATGCTCAGCAGTCCTTCCCGAGTAGCGCACCATTCCGCCTCCAATTGTTAATTATTTTGTGTGTGACGACAGGACAGGGGGACCTACAAAGGGAGCTTGGGCTGCCCCCCATGGTTGGCCCGATGGTTTGTCAGTCGAGTCTGGGCCAGACGATGGTAGAACCAGTATTAGGGATGCCAGATCGTTAGAATCAGAGTAGTAGTGGGGAGCAAGGAGGATCCCCGTACTGTCATGCCAGCAGTCGCTGCAAGGATTTGTCAGGCCGCTTTAGAGCTTCGGGACGAAGATCCATAATGGGCGATGGAACACTAGCCGTCTAATCTATTGACAGTTACGGGTGGACGACTCTAGTGATGCTTCTATTAATGAACGATCGAGGAAGATTTGTCAGCCCATTGGATCGCTGGTGCGATCTTACAGTTGATGAGCGACACTAGCATGAGAGATAAAGATCGTATGATTGGGTGCGCCAAGATGCATGTGATGCCATGAAGTGGTCAGAAAATGCTGAGCCTCTGTCGGGGCTCCACAACGGATCAACCGTTGTCCCAACAGTTGATATGATGGTTGAAAGGTAATTATATAATTAAGAATTGTTTAAAATCTTAAATTGTAAATTTTTCTTATTTAAATAAATTTCAAAAATGGCTTAAATGGCCTCCAAATTTTTTTCAAACTTGTACCTCTAGCTAATTTAGGGGTGAATAATTCAAAAATGAAGTTAGAAATTGATTTGGATATCAAAGTATTTTGGCTAATTTCTAAGGTTCCTAAATTAGCAAAATTGGCAATCCAACTTATTGAGGTCCAATTGATCTCAAGTTTTCAAGGCTAAGTCCTAATTTGTTTTAGAACTTCATGGCACTATAATTATAACCTAATTAAGCCTAAATTAAGTTGGGTAATAACCTAGGATTGTTATAAGTTGATCTGCCGTAGGATTTGAAAATAGGATAATAATATTAATTAATATTAATTATAATTAATAAAAATTAATACCATTTTATTTTATTAAAAATTGGTTAACTAACGAGCTCCGAAAAATACCAAAAATTCACTATTAGCTAAATCAAGGGTGAGGAACTCAAAAATGAAGTCAGATTTTAAATCAAAGATCAATTTAATTATATTAATTTTGAGCACTTAAATATATTAAAAATGTTCTAGATGAATCCACGATTCCAAAACTTCCTAGAATTTTATCTCCAATTATTTTGGAGGTGAGAAATTCAATGGCAAACTCCAATTTTGATTTAGAGGTTAAACTAATTTAACTAATTTCCAGGCTATTTAAATTGCTCGAAATATTCACCAAAAACAAATAGTCTTCAAATTGTGCAAAATTTTAGGTGTTGGCTTCTAATGCTATTAAGAGCGCAATGGTGATAGTTTTAACCTAATATGGATGTCTAAGAACAAGTAACAACCATCTGGTTGTTACAATTGGTCAAACCCAGCATTTGAGGCTAAGCTTGTGAGAGAAGTTACGTAAAGTATGCAGCTTGCATAAGGAAATTGATATCTTAAATTTCTTTTTGCCCGCCTTTAATGTAATAAATAAGCTTTTTTATTCTTCTGCATTTACTGTATTGTATGCGAATGGATACATGTGGAATTCGTTTGGATATCTTTTTTGTATTTTCTGCACTACTATAGTTTATATATTTCTGATAGGATTTTTCTCATCTTATAATTAGTATCATGAATATATTATTTAATATATGTTATACTGTAATAACCCAGGTTGTTACTTGGCTCAATTAAGATTAATCTAAGTCTTAATTAAGGTTCTAAGTCACTAATTAAGTAATTTAGAACTCATCTCTGAAATCTAAATCAAACTAGAAGTCAACTGAGTCAAATCAGAAATTCTGAAAAATCCCAAACCCTAGAAAATTTACTTTTTCTCTAGACCTCAAATTGAAAATCTGACTTCGACATTGCATTCAGAACACCCAAATTAGCTATGGGTGAAGTTTTGGAGGCATTTGGAAGTCGTTGGATTTTCGTCGAATATTTTAATAATATTTAAATACGTGAAAATTCAAATAAATAAATACTCGTCGAAATGAAAATCCGAGTGCACCGTTGCATTCCTCACCCCTAAATTAGCTAGGGGTGATTTATTGGAAATTTTTGGAATGCATTTAGTTAGTTAATTTTAATTAATTTAATATGTTTGAAAATAATTAAATAATAATATTTTATTTAAAAATTAACGGCGCCGTCAGCAATGGAACGTTGTCCGTGTGTTTAGGTTAGGAATTAATGGTTTATTTTGACCGTTCGATCTTAGATCGGACGGTAGTTGCTTCGTCCCTGCCAGCTCGCGCCACGGGCAGAGCGCGTGGCGATCGCTCGCTTGCCTTGCGAGCTCCGTTCGCCAGGTGCCTCCCACCGCGACGTTGCCACCATTTTAGGACTGCATTAAGTAGCCTGATCGACTCCCCGATGCGCGGTTTACCCGATATAGAGCTTAGCCAAGGATCAAGGTATCGTTGCTCAAACCATCGTTCCAAGTCGTCGAACGAGCACGTCTCAATCTCTCTTATTTCTCATTTATATCAAGTAATTTAACTGCCCATAATTATTGCATAGTATCGATTAGTGATTGATCGGACCTGATCGGGATCAATCGGGTTTGATCAAGCCAATTTTGGACAAAGTCCACAGTGGTTTCCGTTAGAAGTCCCGTTTCCGCCTCCGATGGACTAGGTTAGAACTTTGCCGGCGTTGCCATTCACTTGGGTTGATGATCCACCCACAGTTGGATAGATTGCATCGTGCACTTCTCAAAACCATGTGGGCTGGATGCCATCACCGGCGGGAGGATCAGAAAATTTGATGCCCTAGGCGAGGCGCTGCGTCAGTGTATCGAAGAAGCGCCGACCCATTCGCAGTTGGATCGGGTCAGGCGTGACCCGCGGTATTGGGCCGAGTCGCGGGCGCAGGCGTCGAGTGGGTGGGGCCCGCATCGAGTCAGGGTCCTCTGGCAAATTAAATGCCGTGGGACCCACCGGCAATCAGGGCGCGCCACGTGGCCAGCTCTGCTGTCATCTGAACCGGTGGGGCCTGCAGTCATTAGCTCAGCCAATAAGATCCTGCCACGTGTACCTACAGAAGAAAATAAAATAATAAAAATATTTATATAAGCATTTAATATATAACAAAATTATATATATATATATATATATATAATATCAGATCTATTAAATTAATTAAACAGAATTAATTTAAATTCCAAGATTTTAAATAATCATATCTTAATAATTATAAGTCCAATTTATGCAAATAAATATATCACTTTGATCAGCAGAAAATAAGAAATATTATGGAATTATCAAAATTTTATTTAGAGCTATATTTAAGATAGTGACATTTAGGATATTTAAATAACCCTAAAAGTGTTACAAAACTTAATTAGCCCATAACTTTGCACCCAATGATCCAAATATATTGAATATGGGTCTTAAAGTGATTAGAAGACCCTAAGGATTAATCTAATAGTGTTCACTTTGTTGTTTGGATTAGTATTTGCCTAATCACTTTTAGGTCCCAACCCTAATTACCCTAATTAAACCTAGAACTTCAATTGACCATAATTTGGTCAATTGAGCTCTAATTTGGATGATCCAAATATCAATCTAAATTAGAAAAGCCTAAATAACAGTAATCTGTAAAAATATTTATGATCCAACGGTTAGATTTGCTAATCACCCCTAATTACTCCAAAACTTGATTAGTGAATATTAGCAAATCTAATAATCCAAATTTAGTAATTTAAGTTTTAGAGGACTCCTAGAGCCATTTAAAATCCATTTGTAAGGTTGGATTAGTATTTGAGTGATTAATTTTGCTAATCACTTACTAATCACTCTAAATCCTAATTAGGTCATAACTTAGTCAAATTAGATCCAAATTGAGTCTACCACATGTCATTGTGATCAGTGGACTATTTGTAAACCATAGCCACTAATTTTACTCAATTTGGACACTAATTGACAAAGTTAGGTTTTTTGACCCATAATTAAGGATTCCTTAATCACCTTTTAACCCTAGAACTTGTATTGGCCATAACTTGGCCAATACTTACTAGAATTTAGCAAATTTAGATTCTATGGAAAGCTTAGACAGTAAAAAACAATAATCTGAAAGAAAATTTAAGTTTTATTCAGCCAAATTCCTAATTTGTCCTTATGAGTCAAATTCACTAATTTTATCTCATATGGCTTAATAATCACCCAAAATTAATTTAGTTACTGTCTAATCTTATATTAGACAGTAAGAAACACTTTTCAAAAGAAAATTTTAGAATTTAAGCCCTAGATCAAAATTTGATCTTTTGAACCCTTAAGTAGGGGCAAAATGGTCATTTTGCCCAAATTTAGGGTTTAGCCTTTAAAATCCCTAAATTCAGTTTCTAATCACTAAAATCAGTAAATAGAATGATTTAGAACTTAAATTAATCAAATCCAAGTCTAAATTAGATTTTGATTAAAATCTCAAAATTTGTTCCTTTAGGAAAATTTCTTAAGTCTTAAGTGAGTGATTTCTCTTTCTTTAATTATTCTTAGACCTTCCCTTTGGTCCTTATAACATTAGTTAGAATGTGTGTCTTGAGAGATACTCTTAGTAATTAAGAGCTTTAAATTCTTAAGATTAAGAATATATCTTAAGTTAGAATTCATCTATTGAGTAAATTAGGTTACTCGATAGATGAAACCTTGAGTTTACTAGTTTCTAGATTTTCTCAATTTATTAAATGATTATTTGATCTTTAAACTTTAGAACTAAGAATAGAGATCTATCATAATGAATTTGATTTATCATTAGGATTTGCCTTAACCTAATCCGTGAGTTTTGGGTTCTAAACTTAGACCCTTAGATTATACCTTTAGATTAAGTAATTAGCCCCATCGTCTAGAGTCTAATTCTTAATTTTTTTTATTTTGATTTGGCTAATCAAGATGAGGTTGGGATGAAATAAATTACAAAATTAGGTCGATGATTTATTCACTTTAACCAAATAATCGTCTTTTGATTAAGTTATAATTAGGACGTGGCCAGTCCTAATTATCTTCAACTAGTATGATTCGTGATTCTAAATTACAGAACGTGTAAGAATTGATGATTCTGAAACTTATGTAACTTAGAGTAGATAGAGCGAATAAAGTAGACAACAATAGATATCACCTATATTTTATATAGAGTCTCTTGCTCACCTTGAATTGATGCTTTGCATACCTTATTTTGAGCCCCTTACCTTGTACACATATATTGGACATAGGATATTTGATAAATATCTCATGTTAATTTTGAATTGCATACATATCATTCATGATTGATCGATGTTTTCAGTTTTTCAGAAAGTTATGGCTTAACTAGTATGCCTCTCCAATCCTCGATTTCGGCATAGCACGCTGGTTTGTTACTGTTGGTAAGTCTATCCATATCTGGTTGAAATAATTCCAGGATGGCGAGAAATAGATTTTGCGCTCTTTAGTCAGGATTGGACATAGTGAGTACTAGTTGAGGGTGATTTTGTAAGGTGTAGCTTGATTAGTATACCTCTTCGATCAACCCGTTCGGGTCGGCAACCTTTCGAGGGTTTAATGTCCGACAGTCTATGGCCATGCCTAGTCTGAGTGATAGGATGGATAGACTCTTGCCATACTGACTATAGAGTCAGGATTCTGATATGGTAATACTAATTTAAGTACACTTACATTCAGTTCTGTCTTAGCTCATCAGGCTAAGAGTTTTTAGTGATGTTCAGTTCAGAGTTTCTTAGCTCATCAGGCTAAGATTTGTTGAGTATGTTTTCAGTTTGAGTGACTTAAATGGTCACTGCAGGTTCTGTTTTCAGTTACTATTTTATTAGCATATTCTGCATTTTAGCACTATTTTACTTACAGCTTTCTTGCACGTGTTTTTATATAGGATGCTAGTTTTATTTACTGTTTTCATATGCTCACCTAGAATGTTAGTTGTTTTCAGTTTTATACTGTTCAAATTCTGTATGTCACCTAGCATAATCTGTTTGATCATAAGCATGTTTAGTCTTTTGCTTACCTGTATTTGTTGCAGTTGCTTGGAGGAGGTATGTATTACTTCCTATTTGCTTAGTTATAAACTATTTGTTTATAACTTATTACTGTTCTTTTTGTACGCTTTTCTGCACCTATTGCTTCAGTTCTGTTCATGGTGATATCTATTTAACATAATAAATTGTTTACCCTAAAATGTGCTTAGACAATAGTCTAACCAATTTTTCTTTTGTTGGCTGGGGCCCTATCATTATGAAACCGATAATGGTAGGTTCTGAGTTTGTTGGAGAAGCAGGTCCAGCGGAGAGCTTGCCATTGTAGGAGGAGCCCATTCCTGAATATCTTTAACTTTAGTTTCTGTTGCTTGTGAGATCGAGAGTTTCCTTTTTCAGTTCTCTTAAACTTATTAAATGTTGTAATAGTATAGGTTAATATTCTCTTTTAAGCACTTTACTTATTCTGTATTATTGTATTTATACTGTATGGATGGATGTTATATTTTTATTGCTTTCGCACTTTGAGTTCTTGTATGATCATTTAGTGATGGTATTTTGGGTTGAATGGCAAAGTCCTTATTTAAGTTGGATTAGAACATGTGTCTAATTCAATTCTAAGTGGGGACCTTGTCATTTGGTGACCCCTCCGTCGTAATCATGTTAACTTAAGGGTTAACAGGACCACGGTGGGGCAGGGCCGCCACAGTTGGTATCAGAGAATTCCATAAGGTGTCAGATTGGAATTTGTATTCCTTTCTACCTAATGGATTGTTCTTCTGCCAGGTGATCACTAAATGAATACTTAAGACAACATCCATGTCATTATGAGTACAATTCAGAATAAGAAGTGGGAGGTAAGGAAAACACTTTCATAATAAAAACTTTAGTGTCATAAAAAGCTTAGTAACAAATACTTGTAGATCTCTATAATCATAGAAATTGAAATATTAAACCTTGGGTTTTAGACTAAGGTATTAAGTTATAATTAAGAAGTTCAAACTATCATAATAAATCAGAGGCGTAGAAAATTCAAAACTTGTACGTTAAATGAACCTCTTTAGTGCAACAGTTTGCCTATAGAAGATTGGATCCTCTTTATTAATTTAATAAGAACCAAAATCATAATAGAATCTATCTCAAATAAAAATAGGTATTCCAATCACATCTTAAGTTATACTTAAAATTTCTCTTATCTAAGATAAAGTAAGAGCTTGATGAAAAGTTAAATTTTTAGGAAAATCCTTTGAATTATAAATGAAATATGTTGATAATATAACCATTAATTATATTCTCCATTTAGACACCAAACACCTATGATAAAATCTTTATCAATTTAAGCTGCCCTGTTAATACCTAGTATCTTTCCTATTGTACTAAATTATACATCGAATAATAAGAACCAAAGTAGCTCTTCTTTTGAGACTAACATTAATCATATTAATTTCAAAGTAAACCCTGTAATTTCTTCCCCCAACACGGATGATTCATCAAATAACAGCACTGTCGAAGTCACTTCATTAATATGATAACTATCATGATATAAATTCAATTACAACAAGCAGTGACTATCCAGAAATTAGTATCTACTCTTAATATTGCAATTACTGATTCTGAAACTCAGCATAAGTCAATAAAAAGAGAATGCCCAGTTGGCAAGGAGCAAATATTTGCTCCTAAACTCCGAGAACACAATTATCTGGGAATAGAGGGATCTAATAGTAATATTGTCCCAGGTACATTTATTCCATTTCATCATTCCTTACAACCTTAGAATTTAGTTCTATTTCATATAAGTTCAGATTTTGATGACTTAATTATGGTTGTCATTTGAAATCTTGCATATAAGTCTAATATTGTGATTCAATATGTTTTATCTTTAATTTGACAATACATCCTTCATTAGGCTTAGTTAATCAAACTTTAAATCCTTTTGGACAAAGTTATACTTTAATAACATATAGAAATAAATATTTCTAAGAAGTAACTTGCCCAGTTTGGGTGAATAACTTCTTATTCCTTAGATTAAATTAATTCAGAATTTTTGAATTTATTATTGAATAAGTCACTAGTATGACTTAAAACACCAAACTAAGCCATTCCTTAAGTTCTAAATATCTCATTCTATTAGGATGAGTATATTCACATTAGTTAAATGTACACTTATGACCATAGGATAGGTTATTTAAATCAAAATTTTGACTCATAGTAGTGGCTTTATGATTGTATTTCATCAAAGTTGATGAGCAATCTGTTATCTTGATTCATTCTTATGGTTTCAATATATTAAGCCACATGGTATAATTAGAAGTAATAAATTTCTCTCTCCCATTAAGTTAAGTAATCAGGTTGGGTAATCATCCTCTATATCTAAAAATCATTCCTTAATCAAGGATGATTGATTGGTTAATAACAGAAACCTTAGAGTGGATAAATTATAAATTACATAATGGTTAGCTTATTTTAACCTATATGTGTATACTCATAATGTTTAGCTATAATAAATATGTTGCTTTCTTAGTCCTAGCATAATAAGGATATTCTAAATAATTTTAAATATATAACCTATTCTAAGTCAAAGAACTTTTTGTTCTTGAAAGGATGGATTTCCTTAAAGTTGCAAAATATTTTGAATTCTAAATTTTGAATTAGAATCTATAAATATTCTATTGGAAATTCTTTTATTTAAGTTACTTATGGTAACTTAATAAGTTTGAATTTATACTTTCCCTTGTCCATTCTTGATTGAATAGAGATTCTATTCTTTCACTATGATCTTCATCAAGTGATAAATGCCACTTGAAGTGAATAGATTAATTGAGAAAAATCTTATTCCTATTGAATAAAAAAACCTCCTTTCCCAAATAATTTGATTTTAACTTTTTGCCTAAGTCATGATATGACCTGAGCACTTATTGATCATTCTCTTAAAACGAGCTCTTATTCAAGATAAATTAAATATAACCATTAAATTTCTAAGTGATCTAAGCCACATCATGTAGCTCAGATATTAACAACTGATTTCCGAAATTTTGGCATAAGTCATAGATTATGACCTGTGATCATAGCTTTAAATTTCTATTGAATTTCTTAGCACTTATCCATATGGATAAGTGAATTTCTTGCCATTTTCATATTAGCATTTATGACTTATATTTTGTAATCATCAAACTTTAAGTCATAATGTGAGACTTAAATTCTTAAACTTTCTCTTTAATTTTAAGCCATGTATCCTAAATGGACGCTAATCTTATTTTGCCATAACAGAATAAGTTCTCATTCATCATAAGATAAATTAAATTATTAGATTGTTAATGATCTAAGCCATCTCTTGTGACTTAGATATTAGCAGCTAGTTCTAGAAATTTTGTCTTATGTCATATAATATGATTTATGATCATAGAATTAGACTTTATTAAGTTTTTCCTGATACTTATCCATATAGATGAGTGAGTTCCTTGACATAACCAAGTCAAAACTTATAATTTATATTATTCAACTCTTATAATCACCAAAACTTGATGTTAAGTCATCATGTGTGACTTAATATTTTAAACTTAAAACTAAGTATCGAGAAATTGCATGCTGAAGCTATTTGCCCTATTAGGACATTTTAACAAGAGTTGAATGTCACTTTAATAGTTCAAATCTAATTTGAACTAATTCATATATGTATTCCATCCTCAACTTATCTTTATAAGCCAAACCATTTGGATTCATTATTAGACTATTATTTTAAAGATGAATCTCTTCCTACAATTCTCATAGAATAAGAAATCAAAGAATACTAGTTCTTTGATGCCAAATCCTTTAATTCCCATTTGTTGAAGAAGAACCATTCTTATTCTTTAATTCCTATTGAATCCTGTAAAGGATTAGCTAGTTGCCAAAGCCTTCTTAGATAGTAAATGTAACATAGAACTGTTAGAATCTTAACTCTTAATTTTAAGTTATAATCATCTTGGGTTGCTAAGTCATATGTTATGACTTAAGAATTAATTATAGATCCTTAAAATTATATTTTTTCTTAGGTGAACCATAACTTGCTATCCTTATTAAGTGATGGTTATCACTAGTCAATTAGTTCCTTAAACACAAAATTTTTGGGATAGAATTTTTCTAAAATTATAATAAGATTTTGAGAATTAAATCCCAAGGGTAGAAACTTTAAACCTCCAAAGTTCCTTTAAGTCCTTACTCATTTGAAGAGTTTTGTATTCTTAAGCTTCTGGCTATTATGGTGTGTAATCTCCGATCAAGACTTCAATTCCTAAAAGCAATTTGTTCTTTTAGGGCATAATTTCTGATGATGTGCCATAATTACAATTCATTGTTGTAGGACTATAAGTGCCTACAAATCTCTACTATCTTTTAAATTCCAAAATAATAGTAACTTGATACTTTCATGAATTTCATTTTCTTGTTCTTGTAAGAATTCAACCAAATCTTAGGCCTGTCAAAACCCTGGACAAAGATCAAATCATTTAATTGAAGATTCTTCCTTTCTAATTTAATTTATATATACTCATTTGAGATTCTATAATCATACCTCCTTATCTTCATTACATTTCAAAAGTTTCATTTCCCTATATTTCATTCTTACCACCTAAGTGATGTCGAGGATGACATCGTTCTTAAGTGGGGGAGTTTGTAACAACCCAAGTTGTTATTTGGCTCAATTAAGATTAATTTAAGTCTTAATTAAGGTTCTAAGTCACTAATTAAGTAATTTAGAACTCATCTCTGAAACCTAGATCAAACCAGAAGTCAACTGAGTCAAATCAGAAATTCTGGAAAATCCCAAACCCTACAAAATTTACTTTTTATCTAGACCTCAGATTGAAAATCTGACTTCGACATTGCGTTCAGAACAACCAAATTAGTTAGGAGTGAAGTTTTGGAGGCATTTGGAAGTTGTTGGATTTTCGTCGAATATTTTAATAATATTTAAATACCTAAAAATTCAAATAAATAAATACTCATCGAAACAAAAATCTGAGTGCGTCGTTGCGTTCCTCACCCCTCAATTAGCTAGGGGTGATTTATTGGAAATTTTTGGAATGCATTTAGTTAGTTAATTTTAATTAATTTAATAGGTTTGAAAATAATTAAATAATAATATTTTATTTAAAAATTAACGGCGCCGTCAGTAATGGAACGCCGTCCGTGTGTTTAGGTTAGGAATTAATGGTCCATTTCGACCGTCCGATCTTAGATCGGACGGTAGTTGCTTCGTCCCTGCCAGCTCGCGCCACGCGCAGAGCGCGTGGCGATCGCTCGCTTGCCTTGCGAGCTCCGTTCGCCAGGTGCCTCCCACCGCGACGTTGCCACCATTTTAGGACTGCATTAAGTAGCCTCATCGACTCCCCGATGCGCGGTTTACCCGATATAGAGCTTAGCCAAGGATCAAGGTATCGTTTCTCAAACCATCGTTCCAAGCCGCCGAACGAGTACGTCTCAATCTCTCTTATTTCTCATTTATATCAAGTAATTTAACTGCCCATAATTATTACATAGTATCGATTAGTGATTGATTGGACCCGATCGGGATCGATCGAGTTCGATCAAGCCAATTTTGGACAAAGTCCACAGTGGTTTCCGTTAGAAGACCCGTTTCCGCCTCCGATGGACTAGGTTAGAACTTTGCCGGCATTGCCATTCACTTGGGTTGATGATCCACCCACGGTTGGATAGACTGCGTCGTGCACTTCTCAAAACCATGCGGGCCGGATGCCGTCACCGGCGGGAGGATCGAAAAATTTGATGCCCTAGGCGAGGCGCTGCGTCAGTCTGTCGAAGAAGCGGCGACCCATTCGCAGTTGGATCGGGTCAGGCGTGACTCGCGGTATTGGGCCGAGTCGCGGGCGCAGGCGTCGAGTGGGTGGGGCCCGCATCGCGTCAGGGTCCTCTGGCAAATTAAGTGCCGTGGGACCCACCGGCAATCAGGGCGCGCCACGTGGCCAGCTCTTCTGCCATCTGAACCGGTGGGGCCCGCAGTCATTAGCTCAACCAATAAGATCCTGCCACGTGTACCTGCAGAAAAAAATAAAATAATAAAAATATTTATATAAGCATTTAATATATAACAAAATTATATATATATATATATATAATATATCAGATCTATTAAATTAATTAAACAGAATTAATTTAAATTTCAAGATTTTAAATAATCATATCTTAATAATTATAAGTCCAATTTATGCAAATAAATATATCATTTTGATCAGCAGAAAATAAGAAATATTATGAAATTATCAAAATTTTATTTAGAGCTATATTTAAGATAGTGACATTTAGGATATTTAAATAACCCTAAAAGTGTTACAAAACTTAATTAGCCCATAACTTTGCACCCAATGATCCAAATATATTGAATATGGGTCTTAAAGTGATTAGAAAACCCTAAGGATTAATCTGATAGTGTTCACTTTGTTATTTGGATTAGTATTTGCCTAATCACTTTTAGGTCCCAACCCTAATTACCATAATTAAACCTAGAACTTCAATTGACCATAATTTGGTCAATTGAGCTCCAATTTGGATGATCCAAATATTAATCTAGATCAGAAAAGCCTAAATAACAGTAATCTGTAAAAATATTTAGGATCCAACGGTTAGATTTGTTAATCACCTCTAATTACTACAAAACTTGATTAGTGAATATTAGCAAATCTAATAATCCAAATTTAGTAATTTAAGTTTCAGAGGACTCCTAGAGCCATTTAAAATCCATATGTAAGGTTGGATTAGTGTTTGAGTGATTAATTTTGCTAATCACTTACTAATCACTCTAAACCTTAATTAGGTCATAACTTAGTCAAATTAGATCCAAATTGAGTCTACCACATGTCATTGTGATCAGTGGACTATTTGTAAACCATAGCCACTAATTTTACTCAATTTTGACACTAATTGACAAAGTTAGGTTTTTTGACCCATAATTAAGGATTCCTTAATCACCTTTTAACCCTAGAACTTGTATTGGCCATAACTTGGCCAATACTTATCAGAATTTAGCAAATTTAGATTCTATGGAAAGCTTAGACAGTAAAGAACAATAATCGGTAAGAAAATTTAAGTTTTATTTAGCCAAAGTCCTAATTTGTCCTTATGAGTCAAATTCACTAATTTTATCTCATATGGCTTAATAATCACCCAAAATTAATTTAGTTACTGTCTAATCTTATATTAGATAGTAAGAAACACTTTCCAAAAGAAAATTTTAGAATTTAAGCCCTAGATCAAAATTTGATATTTTGAACCCTTAAGTAGGGGCAAAATGGTCATTTTGCCCAAATTTAGGGTTTAGCCTTTAAAAGCCCTAAATTCAGTTTCTAATCACTAAAATCAGTAAATATAATGATTTAGAACTTAAATTAATCAAATCCAAGTCTAAATTAGATTTGATTAAAATCTCAAAATTTGTTCCTTAAGAAAAATTTCTTAAGTCTTAAGTGAGTGATTTCTCTTTCTTTAATCATTCTTAGACCTTCCCTTAGGTCCTTATAATATTAGTTAGGATGTGTGTCTTGAGAGATACTCTTAGTAATTAAGAGCTTTAAATTCTTAAGATTAAGAATAGATCTTAAGTTAGAATTCATCTATTGAATAAATTGGGTTACTCAATAGATGAAACCTTGAGTTTACTAGTTTCTAGATTTTCTCAATTTATTAAATGATTATTTGATCTTTAAACTTTAGAACTAAGAATAGAGATCTATCATAATGAATTTGATTTATCATTAGGATTTGCCTTAACCTAATCCGTGAGTTTTGGGTTCTAAACTTAGACCCTTAGATTATACCTTTAGATTAAGTAATTAGACCCCATCATTTGGAGTCTAATTCTTAATTTTTTTCATTTTGATTTGGCTAATCAAGATGAGGTTGGGATGAAATAAATTACAAAATTAGGTTGATGATTTATTCACTTTAACCAAATAGTCATCTTTTGATTAAGTTATAATTAGGACGTGGCCAGTCCTAATTATCTTCAACTAGTAGGATTCGTGATTCTAAGTTACAGAATGTGTAAGAATTGATGATTCTGAAACTTATGTAACTTAGAGTAGATAGAGCGAATAAAGTAGACAACAACGGATATCACCTGTGTTTTAGATAGAGTCTCTTGCTCACCTTGAATTGATGTTTTGCATACCTTATTTTGAGCCCCTAACCTTGTACACATATATTAGACATAGGATATTTGATAAATATCTCATGTTAATTTTGAATTGCTTACATATCATTCATGATTGATCGATATTTTTAGTTTTTCAGAAAGTTGTGGCTTAACTAGTATGCCTCTCCAATCCTCGAGTTCGGCATAGCACGCTGGTTTGTTACTGTCGGTAAGTCTATCCATATCTGGTTGAAATAATTCCATGATGGCAAGAAATAGATTTTGTGCTCTTTAGTCAGGATTGGACATGGTGAGTACTAGTTGAGGGTGATTTTGTAAGGTGTAGCTTGATTAGTATACCTCTTCGATCAACCCGTTCGGGTCGATAACCTTTCGAGGGTTTAATGTCCGACAGTCTATGGCCATGCCTAGTTCGAGTGATAGGATGGATAGACTCTTACCATACTGACTATAGAGTTAGGATTCTGATATGGTTATACTAATTTAAGTACACTTACATTCAGTTCTGTCTTAGCTCATCAGGTTAAGAGTTTTCAGTGATGTTCAGTTCAGAGTTTCTTAGCTCATCAGGCTAAGATTTGCTGAGTATGTTTTCAGTTTGAGTGACTTAGATGGTCACTGTAGGTTCCATTTTCAGTTACTATTTTACTAGCATATTCTGCATTTCAGCACTGTTTTACTTACAGCTTTCCTGCACGTGTTTTTATATAGGATGCTAGTTTTATTTACTATTTTTATATGCTCACCTAGAATGTTAGTTATTTTTAGTTTTATACTGTTCAAATTCTGTATGTCACCTAGCATAATCTGTTTGATCATAAGCATGTTTAGGTTGTACTTTTCTTTCAGTTTTGTTTAGTCTTTTGCTTACCTGTATTTGTTGCAGTTGCTTGGAGGAGGTATGTATTACTTCCTATTTGCTTAGTTATAAACTGTTTGTTTATAACTTATTACTGTTCTTTTTGTACGCTTTTCTGCACCTATTGCTTCAGTTCTGTTCATGGTGATATCTATTTAACATAATAAATTGTTTACCCTAAAATGTACTTAGACAATAGTCTAACCAATTTTTCTTTTGTTGGCTGGGGCCCTGCCATTATGAAACCGATAATAGTAGGTTCTGAGTTTGTTAGAGAAGCAGGTCCAGTGGAGAGCTTGCCATTGGAGGAGGAGCCCGTTCCTGAATATCTTTAACTTTAGTTTCTGTTGCTTGTGAGATCGAGAGTTTCCTTTTTCAGTTCTCTTAAACTTATTAAATGTTGTAATAATACAGGTTAAAATTCTCTTTTAAACACTTTACTTATTCTGTATTGTTGTATTTATACTGTATGGATGGATGTTATATTTTTATTGCTTCCGCACTCTGAGTTCTTGTATGATCATTTAGTGATGGTATTTTGGGTTGAATGGCAAAGCCCTTATTTAAGTTGGATTAGAACATGTGTCTAATTCAATTCTAAGTGGGGACCTTGTCATTTGGTGACCCCTCCGCCGTAATCATGTTAACTTAAGGGTTAACAGGACCACGGCGGGGCAGGGCCGCCACATATACTAATGATGACCGTGAACTATTCATAGTTGAGTTAGTGTTAACTCAACAATGATTAGGAGGCAGCCCACTATTATCACCGATAGGAGCATTGGGAGTAGTTGGCTGTGAAGAAAAGAAGGGGTATGAGTATGTTTTATATAGAACGGGTGAGGGGCGATGGCGAGCTAGGGTAGTCGTCGTGGGGTCCGTTGGCTGCCTCGTGACTGCAAGAGGTGGGACTCGAACGCCACATAGCCCCGTTGCCGTCCCACATGTGCATTTGTGTATGTGATTTCTTATATGAGAAATGCTATTTAGACCTGCTAATGTGTCATCCAAAAAAACTTATCCAATGAGATTTGAACAGCATTTCATTAGTATTTTTTTATTTATATTAAAATAATATAAATATTATTTTTAAAGTTTGTATTGAAATAATGTCCAAATCTCATTGGATGAATTTTTTTAGGTGCTACCTCAGCGAGCCTAAATAGCATTTCTCTTTCGTATATAGTACTACATTATAAAATAAAATTCATTATCAAAATTAAAGATATGTATACATTTTTTGAGCCTTAAGTTTATTCATTATAGTTTATTCATTTTAATGATATCTTATTTTAATCTAAACAAGTTAAGAGAGGTTACTTATAAGAAAGAAAATATGTTCGATTACCAAGAAAGATATGTATACATTATATTTATATTATGAATTTTACTTTTTATTGAAAATATATTATTAATTAATATACACATAAGTATTTAATTAATGAAAAATGTATTTTGTTATCAACGCATAATTACATAATGAACTAATATAAAGTTAATGTGATTAATATTATAAGTTATTATATTTGATATATTATACTATTAATTTTTTGAAAAACTAACGTGTTATTATTTCAATATATTAGTTAAGTGATTACCTAAATAATAGTAATTAAAATTAATTAAAACTAATTATTAAAATAGTAACACAAAAATTATTTAGTTATATACATGTATTAATTACTTGATTACATATTAATAAGTTAATCACATGTTCATTGAATTAAAATAGCTAATAAATTATTTTCATAATTTATAAAACAATTTATTAATAAAAAATATTTTGTTATACAAGTTAAATAATTTACAATAATTAATTATATGATTATTCATTTTATATTGATCAATTATCATATGAATCACAACAAATTATTATAATAAATCAAATTTTTTTATGTAATTAAAAAACTATTAAGCATAATTATGTAATTATTTAATATATAATTAATATTAATTATATATATATATAATTAATATTAATTATATATATATAATTAATATTCATTATATATTAAATAATTACATAATTATGCTTAATAGTTTTTTAATTGATATATTAATAATTACATAATAGTTTTTAATAGTTTTTACATAATTACATAATTAATAATTACATAATAGTTTTTAATAGTTTTTACAAAATTACATAATTACATAATTACATAATTAATATTAATAATTACATAATAGTTTTTAATTAAATAATCTTTAATATATATATATAATTGATGTATAATAATTAAATCTATTAATTATCCTATATTTGATTATTTTTAATTAACTTCATAATTTTGTGCTAACTAACTAATATTTATTTAAATTATTATTATTATTATTATTATTATTATTATTATTATTATTATTATTATTATTATTATTATTATTATTTAATTAGCTAAACATTATGCAATTCATTAACTAATTATATATAATGAATTAATTATTACTTAATTGTAAAATCTATTAATACATATTTAAATAATTCTTAGATAAATAATTATTTAATCAATGCATAATTAATTTATTTATTTATATATAAATAGCATTTATTTATTTAATATATAATTATTAGCTACATTATTAATTATTAAGATGCTAGCTCATACATAATTAATCAATATGTTCTTATAATTTATTAATTAATACATGGTTGATAAATTATTTTAATTAATTATGTATTAACTAAATAATGCATAATTAACTAATAATTAATTGCATAAATCATTCATTAATAAGTCGCTTATATATAATTAATTTATATGTAGTTAAATAGTTAAAAATATATTTTATGAATTAATGTAAAATTTATTTATATCAATACATAAAATATAATTAATTAAAAATCAAAATGTTAAATTGATTAATTATTAGATAATTTATACATAATTAGTTTAAATGCAATTGATAAAACTATTTAATATGCAATGCTCACTAATATATACTTTATGAATGTTGTAAGAAAAATAAACAACGCTTTAATTTTATACGTTCAACTCAAGCTTATCTTTACTTAAGGGAACCAAATTAGATTATTAGCTAAACCAGGTAAAACTGATCAGCTCTTAAGTTGGATAAGCTTAGCTTAAACTCAAAACAAAATACACTTAATGTTTGATATAAAAAGTTTCTTAGAAGAGTTGGGCGTAAAGCATGCATGTTATGTATAATGATAATTAAAGCATTATACATTTGTTAAAGAATAGCACATTCCACTTCAGATCAAAGTTTATTGAAGTGTGATATCGTTGGGTTCATATGGCAAGAAAGTTGTGGTGTCTGGATATGGTTCACACAACTGAGAATGAGAGTAGAACTACAAGTACTAGTCAGGGGAGTCAATCGAGAGATTTGCCGAGTTTGGCTCATCTAGTGCTTATAGTCATGCCCAAGTACATCAAAGTGCATCCAATCATGAGTTTGACAGACATGCTGAAACACGAGTTAAATGAATGCCTCCATGCAAAAGTTGAGCAGTCATGTCAAGGAACGACATATGCGCCCAAACGCATCATAATTACAGTGAATCTGAATCGCTACATGTGGAGAATTCAAACTATTGCGATGAACCCAAACATCACACAATTTAGACAATTTACGGACACATCATACTTTGCGCAAGATAGCACGGTTGGGCATAAGTTGGCCCTTACTTTATAAGTGGTTGTTCTGGTTAGTGTGTGTGTGGATAAAATCATATTTCTTTTTGCCTCCTCATCAATTTGTGTAAAGTTATTTCAAAGAATAAGAAGAAAGCTATAATATTGATGCATCAAATCTTGAAGATTCTTAAAAATTATCTGTCATCCATCACTAAAAACTTTCTTTTCTTTATTTTATATTATTATTCATGTTGTTTGCAAAATTCATTTGTCTGAGAATTTATTTTGCTTGAAAATAATTTTGAGAACTTTATCCATGAGACACTTGCAAAGTCCAGTCTTATTTTTTATGAATACTCAAAAAAAGGGTAGTTGACCCAACAACATATCACAAACTATAGAATTGAAGATGATAAAACTGAAGGCAAAGCAAGGAAGCTCTACTTTAAACCTTAATTAAGTTATAAAATTGAGTTAGAGCATTCAATATAAGGGAAGATGATCAGGGGAGCAACGCACAGCAGTGCCAATTAATTCGGTCAAAACAAAACTTATTTGAGAAGCCCAGCTCAAAACTAGCTGCCTTATAAACTTCCCGATTGAGAATACTGTTATTTGTCCCACACTGAATATAGCCAAGTAATCAAATTAACTCAATTTGATTTTGTGGTTTAGTCAAACCAAGCAACTATTGCTCAAGAATATGTGTTGGGTATACATACTCATAACCGTATACAAATATATAGACACACAGACACACAAACACATACATAGGGATTAGTATATATGAGTGTATCCATGTGTGTGTTGGGCATACATACATATATAAAAATATATATGCACATATAGACATGTATATATGCACACACAGACACTGTATGTGTGCGTGTGAGTATGTATATTGAACACAGTGTGTGTGTGTGTGTGTGTATGTTAGCTATACATACTCACAACAAACAAACACACATAGAGATTAGTATGTATACTCAACACACACGTGTATGTGTGTGTGCATATACTCACACTTACATATACATGTAAAATTATGCATATATGAGTGTGTGTGTGTGTATGTGTGTGTATATATATGGTTGTAAGTATGTATACCCAAGTATATAACTAATCTCTATGTGTGTGTGTCTCAATATTTGTGTGTGTGTGTTGAGTATACACACCCACACACACATGGATGTGTATATATACTCACAACATGTGTTATATAACTCATACATTGTGACACACACACCTTTATAGAGATTATATATATCTATGTTGGGTATACATACTCACACTTATATAAGATGTGTGAGTGTGTGTTTGTGTGTGTTAGTATACACACAGATACACATACACACACAGACACACACATAGAGATATATGTATGTGTGTGTCTATCTATATACAGATATATGGTATGTGTGTGTGCGTGTCACATACACATAGAGAAAAGTATATATGACTGTGTATGTGTATGTGTGCGCTAGAGATATATACACATACATATAGAAACACATACTTGTGTGTGTGACAGTATATAAATATATAGAGATTAATATATATATATATATATATAGACACACACACACGACACACACACACACATTCATCAAGAGCCAAAGTCATACGTGGTTTTGTCAAACCAAGCAACTATTGCTCAAGAGCCAAAGTCAAATCAAGTAAATCTTATTGTGAAAAATAACAGAACAGAGATAAGAAAGCCACATGGACCAATAGGCTTCTGTGTGGAAGATACATTGAATCACCATGTCAAATTTTTATTATTCCATGTTCTATTATTTTGTGTGATTGAGAGGATCTAAACCCTACAAGAACTGATGTGAATGATTGATGAAATTTTGAAAAAACTTTTAAGAAGGCCTAAGGTTTCATGTAGTCATTAGCAATAATGTAGGCCGCATTTCATGCAAACATCAAGCACACAACTTCAACAGCTTGCTGATTAGGGAGATCTCACTCCAGCTTCAATATTTTTCTAGAATCCACATCAAATAAAGGTACTTGTGTTTTGTTATTGTAGATGCACATTGAACAAGCCCTAACTATGGAACCTTGAAGTATTACTAGTTGTCAGAAGAGGAGGGTACATCAACTCAAACCTTCTCTTAATTGTGAAAGGACTAATCAGATATAAAAAATCCAACAAGCATAAATACAAACTCATTCTACTCCACAGTGATTCATTTACATTTACTACACATTAGAGAGTTTTTTATTTCTCAGGGAAAACAAGGAAGACAAACAGTGCTCGTAATAAGCGATCAATATACTAAAAAAAACTCAAAAAGACTCAAAGAATAAAATAGATATAGACAATATATCACTTTCCATAGAGATTGGTCATCTCATATATACAAAAATACTGAGTCCATGACAATGAAATAACCAGCAAGGAAAGACATACATGGCCCCCCGCAGAAAGAATTAAAAGAACAAAAGAATCAAAGTAATGCAATATCAAAAAGAATTGATATGTATAGTTAGAGGATGGAAAGTGGCGGGCTTCGGCCATTGCATTGTAAGCTTTCAGGCACAGTTAGCTCTGCTTTTTCCCGCCGGCCAAGATGCGGGAGATCTGGAGGCCTCGACTGAAGGCCTGGTTGAAAAGCAACCTGGTCTGGAATTCGGAGGCGAACGGGAACCACGCCAGCACTGCCACCGGCGCAAAGATGATCAGCCCCATCATGTACTCGTACCCCCGACCGAGGGCCTTCACAGAGCCCCACAGGCCCAGGGCCTTCATCGCCGGCTTGCAGGCTTGCGATATCTGCGCTCCAATACAACCCATCCATCCACCATCAATCAATAAGAAGAAGCTCAAATGATAAAATCTAGATTAAGCATTAAAATAAACCCACTTGGAGGATGGCCCATCCTGTCGGCATGAACGCCAGGAGGCTAGCCAAAATGTCGGTCACCGTCAGGTTGAGGAGGGTGAAGAGAATGCCCAAAGTTCCAATGCAGCCGAGAAACAGAAACAGCTTCAGCAGCCGGAACATGAGCTGGTAGTCTGCGCTGAATTTTTTCCGCCCCATCGAAACCACCTGAAGTCATAAATTCATCCCTCCGATTTATAAATTTTATCCGCCAAATATATATAGAGTTTGCTACCTGTGTAACTCTACTATTCACTCCAGAAACATCGATGATGTAACACTATTTGTCTGTCGATGTTCCGTGTTAATGGGGGCATTATATGACTAATTGGGATGTAAATTTGGTCAAAGATTTAAATATTATGTGAGTAATAATTTAAGAGTATATATTAGAGATTTGAACCTTATAGAGCAATGGGGAGTGAGTTAAAAAGGACCTTCAAGATGAGCATGACGGCAACGATGACGAGCCAGGAAAGGGCATAGACGATGAGGCACTTGCTGCCGTTGGAGACGTGGAGGTGGTAGACGATGCCGTACTGGAAGAGGAAGAAGCGGAGGGAGAGGAGGATCTCCCAGAGGCGGCCGAGCATCCCGGTGGAGCCCAAGTGCTCCTGCTCCTCGTCCCACCACGACTCCCAGCTCTTGTTCGCAGGAACACCGACGCCCCCTCGGCTGCTTATCCACTTGCTCCAGTCATCCCAGTCCTCGACAATCTTCTGCCACTCGAAACCGGAGGGGTTGAAGAGAAAGGGGGCGAACAGCCAGGTCGACACCAGGAACCACATTGACGCCGTGAGGAGCGCGAAAGCCGCCGAATCCGTCGCAGCCGATCCGTAGATCTGGTACACGATCAGCAGCAGCAGCATCTCCAGTCCCTTGGTGAAGTGGCTCCTTGAGTACATCCTGTAGTTCTCTGCAAACTTCACGTGCTTCACCACGAACCCTCTCCCGGTGGCCCTGTACTTGGCCCCGCCATGGAGCACCGTCCGACCGAAGTAGTGGGATCTCGTCCCCAGCGAGAAGGTGAAGAACACCGAGCAGAGCTGCAGCTGCATGATTATTATGTCGCCCAGCGCCGTGCGGAACCCTCTCTCCAGCCCGATTTCCATCACCATCGGCAGGGCCAGCAGCAGCCCCAGCTGGACCGCCGACTGCGACGCCATCGCCGCCTTCAGAGGATTGTTCCCCCTCATCAGCGCCTGCTTCATTATAGCAGCCTCCACTCCGCTCAGAGATAGATACAGCTTCCCGTACAGGTACAAGTACACTATCAGCACAACCATCTGCGTTGCTCACATCCCAGTTTTATCAGATGCTCTGACTGATCCGGCCTTTCTTTCATATTAGATTAAACTTGCTTACCATTGAGCTGACGTAAAATCCAACGGTCGTGAAATAGCAAGACAGCATGCGGAAGAAGTCGAATCGGTGGCCAAGACGGTAGACATCTCTGCTCAATATTTGCTCTCCATTACCGCATGCAACCTTTGCTTCAAAGAGCGAGATTTGGTTAAGCCCCACATCACGGCCCTTTCCCACTTGGATATACTCATGGTGGGTCACATTTCCTTGCCTTAGTGTTGAGTTGAACCCTGAAAGTCAAGAGGCACAAGCATTACTGCAGATTTCTTTTATTAAGGTCGGCAACCATGAATCAGAATAAATTTTTACCTGCGAAGATATCCTCACTGAGATTGATTCCACGAGAAGCTTTGCTTATGCCACCTCTTGTTATATGAAAGATCCTATCAAATACATCTGGATGACCATAGTGGAAGCGGACCCTGGTTGATATGTATGCATTTATAATGATCCAGTTATTCATGAATGCCAAAAATGATAACCATGAATAGTTTATACAATGCTTTCTAATATAATTGTTGTTTTTGTTGGCCAAAAGGAAACTTGCACTGGCAGAAAGTAGAGAGTAAACCATAATTACATGCTAATAAACTCACTTCAAAGGTGAAGCCAGGACCCTTTGCCCAATTGTCACAAAACTTGTTTCTTGGTTCGACATAAACCACGCCAAAGATGAAACACTACAATCATAGTCAAAATACATGTTAGTTTACTGAAAATATGATGTGATAATCAGAGTAAATAAACCTCTACCTTCCTGTAAAAATGTGCTCACGCACACCAAGAATGGTTGGATGGCGCAACCCGTGGTCTTCGTTGAATTCTTCCAAGAGGTTCCTCATTTTCAAAGCCTCTTCCAAATAGTTGTCCTACGATATATTTAAACAGTGCTGCGCATTAGCTTTTATGAAGAGTCAGATACAGATTAGAAAACCAAGCATGAAGTTCTTGCTGAAGTACCTGGTTCATATCAATGGCCTGAAGAGCCTCCCCTCTGGTAAAGACAACCGCATGGTTTTGATTTTCGGGTTTACCTTCACCAACCTTTGCTGCTCCTGGCAACTTAATGCGATAGATTTCCTATATTTTGCAAGAGCAGACAGATGGAATAGCTTGTTAAAGCTGGAATTAGATAGTTTGTGTAGGTTAATCTGAATATGCAAATCCTTACCTGGTCGCGATTGTCAACTGCCTTTACTAGTACCGAATAATAGACCTTCTTTACCTTGTCACCTTCTCTTTCTTCAACTTCATCAATGTAGGCTACACGGAGTGATGGATAACTGAATTGCAATATTAAAATTATTCTTCAGAAATTGCATGATGCTAGTTTAAGAGATTTTAAGAAATAGATATGAACTTACTTGACCATCAGGTTCAGAATGTCTGTTGCACGGCGATCACTAGATTGTTTCTGATTGCCATAAATTTGGCAAGTGGCAACATATGTGAATTTCATATCTGCTATGGCCTCGAGTTGTGCAGAAAGGGATCTCTGGCTTCTGTTTTCTTCATCCACGGGCTCAGTCACCGCTTTGTATCCTTCTAGGATTTCTGTTTAATAGACAAATTTAGTGTCTGAGAACGTATAATCCGTGCCAAAAATGGGAAGGATATTTTCCTTACCGCTTTCAGAAGCCATGTCTAGAAAAGCTTGAAGCTTTAACGCTCTTCGGTAATACATCATTCCCCTAACTGCACCATCATAAACATTACCATTGAAATATACACAGAATGAATATTATTAAAAAGGTAGTCGGACAAACAACTGCTCGGCACCTGTTCTGCAAAGAGTCTGGCCTCTTAGAGATGCCCAATGCCGCAGTTGCAAGACATTCTCCTCATTGCTCCAAACCTCACTCTCTTTCTTACAGTTTAGTCGTTCCATCAAATTGTTCCATTCATCTAATGCAAATGAATAGATATGCCCAATTTATATAGCCATTGTAGAAGACAAAATCTCAACAGGTTGATATAGAATCAAAGAGATTAAAAGCAACTTATGTTTATAACCTGGAAAGATCTTTTGCAGGTAAAATATGATTGAAACACCATCTTCATTTTCCAGATCAAGATCGCTCTTAGAATATACAGTCTCCTCGCTATAGTACGGCGTCATGACGCTGGCATACACCATATGATAAAAATCAATAACTATACAATTGCATAGCTTATAGCCTTCAGAGAAATAATGCCGAAACACACCTAAATGAAAGCATTTTGCGTACTCGAGGCGCCCGCGGCATGTTCATAAACAGCGAATTAGTGAAAAATGCTATTCTTCGACGAGCTTCAAGATTTGTAGGCACATCTATGGCAGATTCTTTTACAGTCAAGAGAAGATACAGGCGCTTAATCTGTAAAATGGATAAAATAAGCATCCCGCCAGCACATTTATGAAAGGTAAAATACATAGATGCTACAAACCTGTTCTTCCCACTGTGTTGTGGTCACAGGAGGAAACAGGATAGCAGACTTTGAACCAGTTCCAGCAAAAAGTTGTCGCCGAGGAACTGACTCTTTATTACCATGACCAAGCTCAACTAACTCTCTGATCACAGCGAAGCAGTACATAAACTATATGTCAACAACAAATTTTAGCTTTAACGACTGAAGAAACTAAAACGCAACTTTCGTTACTAACCGAATCTCATTGACCATCATATCACGGGTAACAACTTCTAGCATATCTTGCAGCAGCAGCACAACACTATCGCGATTGGAGGGATCACCTTCTTTCTGTAACACGAACATAGAATATTAAATAAATCATGAGACGATCAGATTGACAACAATTTGAGATCTTAGACTGCTAAGATATTCATTCAACTTGAATGTGAATATAATCTATAATACTGGCTCACCAAGATCCCAACAAGCTCAACAATCTTATTACAAAGTGTTGGCAAGGCACTCATTCTGAAATCAGTGAGAAATGACCCTTCTTCAATGCTAATTTCAATCTCCCTAATTATGATTGTAATTATCCTGTTGCAAAAATAATTAGCAAAAATTGATCATAGTTATACAATTTAGCTAATGGCAAGTTCTATAAATAAATTATATAGAAAAAACTAATGAACATGTCAAGTAACAAGTCTATGATGGACGATGCATATTAATACCAAAAATCACTGTCATGCTGTATCCATGTATCGTGATGTTAAATCCATTCCCAACTCAAATAATGAACAGAGATCCAACTGCTTTATTTAATGTTTGATATTTGTAGTGTCAGAAATTGCCAAGACAAGCTAAATAAACAACCAAGACATAACAGCAATCTTATGAAATTGAAGCTACCGAAGAAATTATAATAGAATGGGAAAGAATTTTTTTTTTTAGTCAAAACTATCCCCTGATTTCTTTCGAACTCTACAATTTAGTCTAATTCATTGTTACGTGTTCAAAGCTGTTCAACTTTTCAAATTAGTTCCGAAGCCCTGAAACTTTTTTTTTCTTATAAAATAGCTAAATGCCCTCAACTACATTATTTATGTGCTCACTTTTCTAAACTCTAAATCTTTTAACAACACTCTTCCCAACAACCCTAGCCCTCTGTTAAGATGTAGAGACCAATTGAATCAATCCTCAGCACCCTTTGGCCATGTTTTAAGTCCATTTCCAAGCCTTCCAAGCCTTTCTTTTGCATTCCTAACCCTCAAGCACTTCTCCATCATCACATATTCACCTACAATCCTCCACAAATACCTCTATCGACGTCTCCAACAGATACCAAGTCTTCATCCACCCTCCCACAAGCATCTCATCTCACCACCACAATCTACCACTGACGATACATGCTTATAACTGCATTTAAAAATGAGTTACCACTTTTCCTGTGAATCACCAAATAACATGGCTGCAAACCTTGCCCATGCACACGCACACTCAACCCTCAAAGTTCTCCTGATCCAAATAGAGGAAATATTCCCCAAACTATAAGCACGCATTTTTCATCTCCAAATTGCACCATCTTGTATTATGATTAGAGTGAGCCGCAATAAAAACGATGTTGATGAATTACTAAACTAGAACCAAAGGTAGAGTAATGATCCAAACGTCAGTGAAATGATTTGAATTTAGAAAGCACCAAGAGTTGTACATTACCTTTTCTCCTTTTCTCCAACAACCAAAAGGTTGAGCACAAGCTTAAAAGATTCGTAGCATTCAATCACAGCACATTTCATGTACTCATCAGCACAAATGCGTTTCCACAGATCAGCATCCTTGGATCTAAATTGGGCTGCCATATCTAATGCAATTGGAATCTGCCGAAAGTTTGTTTTTAATGGTTCAAAAAATGTATACAACGAAGAATAAAAAATTTTACTAATAGGCACCTTGCTAGCAAGCAAGAATGGTGGCCACTGAATCAACTTTAGGCTTGGGTCGGACGAATATGGAACTAGTAACAGATCCATCTCCCTGCATCATATTAAATGAAGGTTAGTTTGTTTCATAATAATTATTGTTTAAAAAAAGAAAAATTAACAACAACAACAACACTAAGCTTTTGTCCCACAAAGTTGGGTTGGTTATATGAATCATTTGTCTCCAATGTAAACAATCATACGACAGTCCTTTCTTAATCTTTAAGTATATTAGACCAATTCTAATAGCTTTTAGCATATCTTTTGGGTCTTTGTATATTCTCTTAACATAAGAAAATTCATGAACTCAGCTTTCTTAACCCCAAGATCAAATGGGCTACACTTAATATGTCTGGATCATTTTAGCTAACTTTCTTTAAGCTCTCCAACCCTATTATGAAAGAACTCATTTCTCATCGTACTCTTTTATGTATACCAACTCATCTACCTTAGGATCCCCAGCTCCTCAACACTTAATTTATAAATATGATTATGCTTTGTCAATCAACATTCTACCCTCATATAACAATGCAGGCCTTATAATATAAAACATTATTTGATTGGATTTTTCAATAGTAGAACACTCTAGAAGCCCTCCTCCTCCATTTCACCTAGCTAACTTGGATCCTATTAATCACGCAAACTCCTAATTTACCAACAATTTGTATGATTGAACCACGATATTTGAATTTCTCACTCTTCTTGATACCATATATCTCAATTATTGTATTGTCATTATTTTAGCCTCTATCATAATTAAACTTGCAAACCGCAATTTCTATTTTGGATCTACTAAGATAAAATTCATTTAAATTCAAAGGTAGTCCCTCAAGCCCAATTTGCTCTTTAAACCCATCTGTAATTTTATCAATAAGAAGAATATCACTTACAAATACCATGCTCTAAGGCATCCCTCTTAAATATGCTCAGTGAGATTGTTCATAATTAGCAAAAAAATACATAAAAAGAGCAGAATTTTAACACAATTGATTGACAAAAAATAAAATCATTAGACAAATCCCTTGCATTCTTCAAACACATGTAAATGCTCCATCATACATATCATTAACATTTTTATTTAAGCAGCACAATATCTTTCTGTTTAATGTTCTCCAAAGAACTTCTCTTGCCACTTAATAATATGCCTTTTCTATGTCAATATAAATCAAATGGAGATACCTTCTCTCTAAATTTCTTCATCTAACCTATACCTCTAAGTAAATGCACGGTCTCCATGGTTGATTTATTTAGTATAAAACCAAATAGATTATGTAAAACATAAGTATTTATTTCATAGCAATTTGAGATCAATAATTCTCACAAGTTTCAAAGTATGATTCATTAACTTAACAAGTCTACAAATTTCACAATCATGTACATCACTTTATCTTTGTACATACGCATCATAATATCCCCTCATCTAATTTGCTTTTATCTTCAAATTTATTTATGAATAACTTAATATGCCATGAAACTCCTTTCCAAACCCAATTATTTCCACACCAAATAAAGCTACCATTCAATCCTAAAATTGTCCCCTTTTCCTTTTTAAGACCTTGCAAGCCTTAATTTTACAAATAAACAATTGATACTACTATTTTTTCAAACCTAGAACCATTAACCGATGTTGTTGCTAATTTTTCTCTTGAATAAATCTAAAATCATTGCAATATAAGTAATCTATTTTTCTAATAAAAAAGTAATCACTTTGAATTCTAGAAGCTCTATTCTTATAAAGGATAACACGCTCTTCTATTTTATTAAACAATGCATTGGCAACTGTAAAATATAAACCAAAGAAAATAAAGTCATTTATTCTTCTTCATTAAGCTCTGCAAAGCCAAAACCAGTTTACATATTACAAAAATTTTTAGCTACTCTATCAATATGCATTTTATATATTTTTCAATAAATAACATTTCTTCTTGAATATTCATTGAACAATCTCTTTCAAATAAATGTTAAGAATTCTTATAGCAACATTCAATCCTAAAGTGCATAGTTTTTTACAATCTTAATAAAAATCCAACGAATTACAAAATTTACAACTATAATTTTATCTCTCATTTTCCTAATTTCTACTATGTATTTCAAATTTCTAAAATGATACACACACTATTTATACGCCAAACCTTATCCAAGCATCAAATCTTTAAGCCTAAGTAATCAATTTCCTTTGCTTTCTCACATACTTCAATTTCTAAAATACATAAAATATTTTCTACCAATCAACTATAATATTCATTAATTTTATAAGCTTGCTTGTCAGAGAACTAAATATTTCAATTCTGTTCTAGTATCTTGGATTTGCTTCTTTACCCACATCATTCATCATTTGGGAGCTCTTTCTAACTTTACACTACATCTGGACACTGATATAGCGGGCATTTGCACATATTTCGTTACATTAAAGCAAAATATTATATATAACCAAAAAACGTTCAACAAATATTAGTTCCAATTGAAGTTAAGGCCTTTCCTGTCACTTATAAGATCTTCTTCACGAAAACTGCATACAATTTCATTCCACAATTGAGCAAACTTTGCAGCTTCAGTCCTCTTGCTTGGGGAAACCTATACAAATAAAAAAAAATGAATATTTAATTAGCCCATGAATTCAAATTCCATGATAAAATTAATTAGGCCAAAAGGGTACCTCTGCAAATCGCCTCGATAGTGAAAATCCCTGCTTTTGCCTCTTTTCAGATGGCACCAAGCATGAATTGAATGCTCCAGGTAATGAATGGAATCGTGATCTCAACATTCCAAGCGTCCTTATCTGTGACAGAAATAAAAGGGCCTTTGTTAGGAGAATAGGATACAAAAAAAATACATATCGCTGAATGAAAAAAAGATAAATCTTTGAAATCTTTAAAATCTTTGAGAACGATGACACTAATAATAAAAAAATTATTTATGAAGAAAATATTAGATATCATATGGGATTATGGCTTTCAAAGACACTACAAGTAATAAGGTGCTCTAGTTTTAATGATTTCACATATTTAAGAAATCGTGCTACAAAGAACCGCCTTTCCAACAAATATTGGGAAAGGGCTTACATAATGATGATATGAAAATAAATAGCCATGATTTCACAAAATGCGTTACCTCTCCAAGACGACCAAATGCTCCAGAGACACCACCATACAAGGTAGAGAAAATTGCATACCAAATTTGGGTATCCATAAAATAAACCTGCAGAAAGAGAACAAATAAATGCTTAATCAAAACTCTAATTGATTTATTATCAATCAAACATTACAATACACATGTAATAATAAAGCTCACCATGATTACGGGGATCCAAAGAGATACAATCGCGCCAAGATTGTTTTTAACTGCATGGAGACGAAGTTCGTTATTACGTGAGATGTATATTAGCATTTTTTTAGCAAAACATCAAGGTAAAGTTACTACCGTTAGGAAATAACTCGTGCCAGGCATAGTGAATATTGTGAACTTTCATTATATCTTTTGTAGGCTTTACTAGAGGCTTTATCTGCAATGAAATATAAATTTACACGCATCATTATTAAAAGGATGCATTGCAATGGATATATAGACTCATGCAATTGTTTTCTAAGGAAGCAGAACGTGCCTGAATAAAATAGCTAAAGGCAAGCTTAGAGCTCAACAGCAACAACCAGAACAAGGTATACCTGAAATATGAAAATATTACTATGATTCCGATGATAGAAAATGAAAAATAGCAAATTTTATTTTCAAGCAAACTTACTTGAAAAGCGCAAACTGACTTTCATGCATACCCCTTCCAACATAAATTCTTGGCTGCATATAGTTTTGTGCATAGAAAATATTTGAAAACAGTTCATTTCCCAGAAAGCAAAAATGAGAAAAAAAGAAAATGTCAAATCATAAGATAACGGAACAAGGATTTAGCCTAACTCGCAGTTATATTACAAACAAATGAAATAAAGCGAGACACATTGAATATAAGACAATATATCAAGCCAAAATTTAGTCCAAAGAGTTTTGGAAGCAGTACCTGGGACCACCATAGAAGAAGTCTAATGATATGCCAGTCAGAGTTTTCAATTCCCCGTCGGAGCATGGGAAAAATAAACAGCACTGCAGATAATAGATTTGGGAGCATGGACAATAAAATAGCCACCATATATAATGGTGGCAACCCTTTAACTTGGCCAAGCCACTTCTTTAAGTTATCAGGTAAAGCAAATGGGGATCCGGAATGCATATAAAGAAGCGGGAGTATAACAGCCCATGCAGAGCTGACAATCATCTTCAGAACATTTCTCAACATAGCAGTAAAGTTCCATCTATGATATCCAGGAAAATTAAGAAAAATATCCAACATACCTGCGATAAGAAGAAAAGTAAGTTCACAAAAGTTGTTGAGAGTATGGTGAGCAAACAAACCACAAGAGAGAAGTAAACTACCGCACTACAAAGAAAACAATAAAGAAAGAATTACAAGAATTCAGCCCTCCAATCCCTCGAGCAGTTGAATATATAGAGGCGGATTGAAGTGTTGGGAAAACAATTGAAAAATTACAAATTTGGCAATCAATCCCCACCAAGGGGCCATTGTTCCTTTGGATCCGTATACGTCGCAAGTGCTAGGTTCAAACTAAGTGAATAGAAAATAGAATATGAAAATGCAACGTCAGACTGACATTTGTTGGCAGGACACGCAGAAAAAATCTATGAAATTCTTTGAGCACTCCAATCTGCCGATTGTGTCACACATTTCAAATTTAATGCTCATTCTATGCCGAATGAGAAATTAAGATGCACAAATTAACATTATGAGGGTTAATCTCATTGTAATGATTTTATTTCATAATTTTATGTTAGCTTATATTCCGGTAAAAATGCCTAAAATGATAAAAACTATATGCCGATTCGATTGCATTCTCCAGCAATGAAGCTTGTGCAGCTCAATTCACAGTTAGCTTGCTGACTTTCTGCAAATACTTAATGCTGAAATTGATTTTTATAAATTTTCTAACTGTTGCTGTTGCAACCTGTAACTGTTTCACATAGTTGCTCGATGAAGTTGACCAGAGCTTTAATTGGCTCTGGGACCTGTGGGAGCTGCGGTTCTGATATCGTAACTAATTTCAGCACTAAGCAATACCAAGTGTTGCTAATTTTGAGATACTAGCCAATACAAATGTTGTTAATATAGTTAGTTTGAATTGTAGCTGATTTCCAAAAATGATAGGAGATGAATATGATTCACAAACTGTCTCAAAAACTGAGACTTTGGTGTTTGTATTCAATGAATGTTGACTTTGGAATTACTGTGATTAGAATAAAAAAAGGCCGAAGCATGCAAGGGGCAGTTATTGCTTAATGAAATTTCTACCTTTTTCTCAAGCCTATGTTCACTTGGAAGTGAATAATTATAGTAGTGTCTAATTGTTGGTTGACAATTTTTTGGTGAAATTATCTCCTTATACAAGTGGAAGCCATTGATCCTGCACATATATTTTTCTGTTTTACGTTTACTATAAAATATATGAACTATTTGGTACCTGGTTTGGACATTTCATAAAATATTTATATTGGTAAAGTGTAGATCCTACGAAGTACTATAGCATATTCAGTATTGAAGAATAAAGTTGCAACACGGCAACAAAACAATTTTTATCAACAAACATGTCACCTACTTCTATGCGCAACAATTAAACATTGCACGCATTAAACATAAGCAGTTGTTTAACTTTATTCAAAAAAATTTGTAAGAAAGAAAGTATTAACATATCATGTCATAAGCAACTATTAAACTCTATTCTAATTATCGGATATCAGCTGCCATCACTAGCACCAATTCTCTTTAAGCTCAGTTAATTGCCTTGAAAGTTAATCATGTTTAACACCTAGCAATTGTTTTGGATATCGTCTCTCAATGTCTAGTCTAGCCCGAGTCAATAGAAATTTTAAGAAAGTTAATGTTTCTAAAGATAAAGATGCACGTTTCATTGACAATTTTTAATATCCAAGTACCAGACACAGCTGCTATAGTTAGTACGCCAGTGTGGAAGAGTACTTAAACTGAATCAGCTTGTATGAAAGTGTGGACCAGTACTTAATATCACACTACCAACAAAAAAAAAAATCATAGAATACATAAAGTAGACAAGTATCAAAGAGCATACTCTGAAGAAGGCGAAGGAATGCTGCAGTGATAAAAATGCTGGAGATGTCATAGAGAAAAATCTTGTCTAAGATGTCATTCACGGTATACCCACCCCATGCTATGATTATCATCGCCTGAAATAACATCAAATGCTATCAGTTAGCTCTATTAAAAAAAAACAGAACTACTATATAACAACATCCACGGACAAATTTTCATTGACCAATGAAATAAAGGACAGGCTCCATTCGTGCAGCTTTTTTCACGGATAGAGGGATCCCATATACTCAGCCAATGAAAAAGGAGCAAGTGGAACTTGGTTACAAATCAGCAACAGCAGCAACTACAACACCAAGCGTCAATCTTACTAAGTGGGATCGGCTAAAGCTTGGTTACACATCAACGAGCATAAAAACCATCTATCAGAAGAGAAACTGCCATCTACGATTTATACCTGCAATGCTAGTACATAAAAAGTCCACATACGATCAAAGCTTCGGAATATGTGCCAAAATGTCCTTGTCTCCACAAAATATGATTTCCCGGTGCTTTTGCTTGAAGTTCTCTGAAACACATGTCCGACCAATATAGATAAATTGCGGGAGAGTAATGCTATTGTGCCGCCCCAACTCTCCCAAGAATAGGAGTTTGATCAGGTGGCAAGGCAAATGTAATTTTGGGGTTAGTTGCCCTACTTAAATCACTCTAAAACTGCCTCCCCCAGCCCCTCTCTTTTACTTTTAAGAGTTTTGGGGGGGCATATTTTGGTGTGTAAAATGCATATATCATTGTTGAATGAGAATAATAGCTCGTGAATAGCCAAAAAATAAAGGTAACCACTTAATCTATCTAATCCTACCTGCACCCCCTTTGATTCACGCACTGATTTGAAAAACTCGCCATCATCACGCATAGGCCAACCCAGAGAAAAACAATCAGATGACCTGAATGGATATGTAAATTATTATACAAATAGAAGTTGATTTAAAAACTTGTGAGCATGAAAGAACAACAACAAACCAGAAGTATTCATTTAAATCATCATAGTTACACCAAGCTGAATGTGGTGCTTTTCCATTGTCGCTTTTCTTGGCTTCCTGGAAAACAACCTCACCTCTATGCTTTTCAAATGATAAAAAACTTAAAAGGTTCAATGAATATTCAAGAAAGCTGGAAAACATACCTTTTCAATCACACTGTAAATGGGTGTGATGACTTTTTTCAAGAAAGCTTCATCATCACCTCCGTATGAAGGTCTAATGTTTTCTCCAGTCACAATGCTTACATTTCCAGCCAACAGACCGTGTAATTCATATGCCATCTAAGAGAATTGACAGCTCGGTTACGGTGGCAATCCCACGTCAGGCAAAACAATAAAGAAAAACAGTGCGCAGACGGTGATGGCAAAACAAAAAATAGTATAGATCAACGGTCTGGGATTAAAAAATAAAACATTATAAATTAAATGCAGTAAAACAAAAACATAAACATGAATGTGTGGCTAAATTAAGAAAATTTGTAAAACAATTTAATGACACTGCTTTGCTAGTAGCACCTATTAAAATAAGCAGATAGAAAATAGACCTGGGTGGTTTGGACATGTGTAGCAAGGGCTACAAGATGCATTAATAAAATAGGTTGATAAAATTAATGTGAAAGAAATAAAAAAAAAGTTAGGTCAATGATCGATAAGTTGTGAGAAAAACTTTTTAACTTCGTCAGCAATTGTCCCAACTAATTGGTAAAAATACTAAAGCGATACAAATCACAAATAGTTTAAATAATGGTTAATAACGGTAAAGATTAATAAAGTGAAAAGAATAAATATATAAAACATACATTATGAAAAATGTAGCAAAGGCATTCTGGCATAAAGCGAACATTAGCAGCTTCTCCCCAGATAAGAAGATAAAGGCCCATAAAAAGAATCTTTCTCTGTTGAGCTTCCTGGGTGTCTTGGGGAAGTCTTTAAATTGTGGCAAGGCAGTATATAGCATTAGAGCTCATCCAAGAAAACAGAAAGTAAGAAACAAAAAAACTGAGGTTTAAGATGAAAATTGTCATATTTAATCCTACCTTAGACTGTGTTTGCGCCCCAAGAACTTGCACCATTTTTTGTAGTTCTTAAAAAGTTTATTCATGACCGCATCGACAGCTCGATCATCCAGCTGCAAAATACGACTTGGTTAGGTCAACATCCCAAGCAACAAGAAGCATTCAAAAGCAATGCACATAGCAAACATCATGAAAGCAAATAATAAGATAAATAAAGCGCAATCGCCAAAACAGCGAAAGTTGTGCTTGCGTTTTCAAACAAAATCTCAAAAGAAAAAATGAAATCAGCCTTGACAAGGTTCAAAATAGGAAAAGATCAGTCTTTGAAAAAAAAGAATATTGCGGCTGTTGAAAAATGAATGCTAGAATAAAGTATGATACGGAACTGCGTTTAGGAGTATACTTTTCTCTACAGAAAAAGACAGGATCCATAAAATATTAGAAGAGTGCTGCAGAAGGAAATCGTATAATAGAACAGAATAACAGTAAACATATCAAAAAATTATTCAATGTGATTATGCCAAGGTATATAATGGGCGGTATTAAATAACTATCCCGGCTTAGCAAGCTGGGAGTAAGAAAATCATGAAGTTGCTTGACAACTTAAAATCCAAAATCATAAAGAAGAGATATCAGTATAAGAAACTTGGGGAGCATATGTGCAGATTAAATAATGCTGTGATGCATTTGCTCTGTGTAATCAGTAGATGAGTATAAGAAAATACGCACATTCCAGAGGATCTTTTCTATCAAGCATCATTATACTGAGCAACCAATAGAGGAACAGTTGCATTGTTGGATGAAGCTTACCTTGTTAAGTGGTTCAGGTTTTGGAGAGAGCCTTATATGAACATTGGCAAGCAGTAAAATCAAATGTTCCCGCTGGTTCCTGATGTTATCCCTCTGCAAATGGATAATGCGGTTGAAGAAAGATGAGAAAAGTAAAAGTTTTTGTACAATAAAAAAAAAAATTCAGGATCTATGAAAGGCAGGCCTGAAATCCAAACATAGCCCTCAACCAATCCAGAAGATCCATATCTCCTGTCTTCAGCCTGTCTGTCACGAATGAAGACGGCCAGTTCAACCTTCGGGTGTTTTTTAAAGCGGCCACAGCAGCCTTAATCTGTAGCAAGAATAAAAGAAGTTCAGCGTGGAAAAGCAAAAACAGTGATTCAGGAGTACAACGAATCGTAATCATCAAAATTCCTCTTATTTTTCTTTTAATAAAGAGATCAATTTAATCATGCCTCCTCAAGCTGCATGATGGGCTGTGAAGCTCCAGCAGCATCCAATGGAAGGATGTTATATGGAACATAGATCTCCTTCTTTTCTTGAACATCTCTGGCTGCAGCAATAATCTGATCAAATATAGCATAAAAACAAGTTAAAATTAAGACGATTTTTGTTTTTTTAGATAGAGACTACAGTTAACCCTGCCATAATAAACCAGAAAACGTACCTCGGGAGCAACTTCTTCGACCTTCTCAGTCTTGTTAACTGCGCAAAGAACTTCGAAGAGTACTCCGGCGGTTTGATAAGCTTTACCAAGCTGAGCACTGGCCGATGAATCGGAAGAAGCGAGATGTAAACACTGAGAGATAAGCAATGCAAGAAATAAAACAAATAAAGTTTTTATGTGCGAACGATTATTACCGATCAGCTTGCTCTCCCTTGTCGAGGGCTCTGACGTAATGCTCATAGTACTGCTGGTAGAAGCTTTCGATCTCTCTAGCATCGCTCTTTTTAAGCCTCTTGGCAAGACTCGGCGCGTTGTCCTGTGAGTGAGGCGGAAGAAGCAAATAATCATGTTACAAACAATTAACATATATATAGCATTCAATTGAAATCCGTACAATATATCAAAGAGCTGCTGCATTAAACTAAGCCCATAGTTTAACAGCAGATAGAAATCAAATCCTCACAGAGCTCGTTTGTGTTCGAGTTCGAATCGAATTTTATTTGAATTTTTGTTGAGTTCGAGTTATTTCGACTCATTTTAAATAGGGTTCGAGTCATGACGTATAACTCGAACTCGACTCAAAAATTTTCGAGTCGAATTCGTATCGAGTCAAAATATTTTGAATTCGAGTCGAATCGAATCCGAATTTCGAGTTACGAGTCAAGATGTTACACAACTCAAAAATGTTGTAATAGTTAATTGGTTATCGTTGATTTATATATATATTCTTAAATAAAAATATTTTAATAAAGCTATGTTTATGATTTTAACTAATAAAACTTATTTACCTCAATGAATTATATTGTAGTTTAGTAATTAAGACTTAAGATTTATTATCATAAATTTAAAGTTCAAATCTCATTAACCTCATAAGTTCAAAACTCTATTTTGTAATCATGAATTTATTGTTAAAAGAATTTAATCTCAAATCTTACCCCAATAAATAACTCAAAAATAATATAAAAGAAATAAATATAATTTATTTAGCATATTCTAGTAAATATATATTTATATTATTCTTAATTAATTAAGATGATGTATAATAATATTTATTGCAAGTTAATTTAGTTATTATATTTTTATAATAGTTTTGGATTGCAAATTCTTTTGTGGAAAAATGTATATTAAAAATATCTAGCAAATAAAAAAAAATAACCAAAGAAAATGAATAATATATTATAAAAAAATATTTTATTTAATTTTTTCTTAGAACTGAGCGTTTAAGCATGATTCTCTTAAGAAATTAAGGCATGCATTTTCATAATAGACGTTAAGATTTTGGGCTACATAACCCTCGCCAACTCAGGAAGGGAAAAGCGGAAAGATAATAGTAGGAGTATCGGGGGATCTTGCCCGCTCTAATCGCTGCAGCAGAGCAGTCTTGAACTGTCGTACTCCACGGCCACTTGAGCTCGGATCGAGCCTATGCGCCTTCTCGAATGCATAGAACCGACCTATGTATCATCAACATACCACACATTAAGTGATCAAGTTTGAAAGAGAGCGCAGCAGACATCTATAGAAATAATCATGCATCTAAAACATACATAAATAAGCAACGCGAGGTCGTTCTGGCTCTATCTCGGCAGCAACGCGGAGGATCGGGGCGATGCTGCTAAGGGATGATGGCACAACTTCATTATCGAACACTTCCATTGAAAATGTCATCATCGCCGCACTCCTAGATGGCCGTCGAGCAAGCCCTTGAGGCCCTGACGGTGGCCCTGTCGCCGGCGGAATCGCTGTCGATGGCCCCGGGGCAGCGGCTGTGCTGTTATCAGACATTTTTGTTCTCTATCCCACTTCTTTTACCGAAAACGCCAGGATTACCTGGCCAGATTGCCGTAATGGCCCTAAATTCTCCCAATCGATCGCGCTTTTTCCCAAATTCTACTTTCCCGCTGGAGAGATCCTGCTCGCCTGCAAAAATCAACCGGGGAAATGAGTCAATATGGAGTACCAAGTGTTCGGCATCGAAAGAAGAATCGACTCGTGAGATCAGAATACCTCTCTCGAGGTTGCGGTCTCCGAGCGGGAAGAAGAAGAAGAAGAGAAGAAGGGGGGAGAAAGTGGAGAGAAACAGAAAGATGGGTGGGGGCGATTTGAGGGGGGGAGAAGGTATTTGTTCGCAAGGGGGTTGCCTAGATGAAATCCCGCCCTCGGATTTACCTCGTGGCAAAATTAGGGGCGTCAAGCGATAATTTTGTTTTGGCCGTTGGGGCTTTAGTGGTGGGGATCATGGGGGCCGCTGTTTATTTTTCGCCAAAAAAGGTGATTACTGTCCGTCAATTCCCATTTCTTTTTTTAGACAAATGCTCCCACACCTATCGACTTGGGACCAAAGAAAATTCGTTATGTGGCATCCGACGTAGCATTGCCACATGGCATTTGCCGAAAGAGAAATTTAGAAAATCCCCTTAAGTTGAACCGCATCATTCACTTTCTTCATATATCATCGTTCATTTCAAGATCTTTATCGAGTGGGCTATGTTCGTCGATTGTGACTTCCTCTACGCCGCCGCCATCGCAGATCTCACCGCACTCATCGACGGTGGCTTCGCCGTCATGTAAGCATGAAATTTATTGAAAAAAAAATTAGTCCCAACTCTTACCCAATAAATAATCCGAATATAATAAAAATGAAATAAATATAATTTATTTAGCATATTCTAGCAAATATATACTTATATAATTCTTAATAAATTATGATGATGTATAATAATATTTATTGCAAGCTGATTTAGTTATTATATTTTTATAACTTTGGATTACAAATTCTTTTGTGGAAAAATGCATCTTAAAAAAAACTAGCAAATAAAGAATAATAGCTCAAAAAAATGAATAATATATCTCAAAATATATTTTACTTAATTCTTTTTTTTAGATCTGAAAGTTGAAGCATGATTCTCTTAAAAAATTAAGGTATGCATTTTCATAATACGTGCTAAGATTCTATGTTAGATAACTCTCACAAGCTAAGGGAAAAGTGGAAAGGTGATAGTAGGAGTATCGGGGATCTTACCCACTCTAATCGCTGCTGCATAGCAGTCTTGAACTGTCGTATTCCAAGGCCACTTGAGCTCGGAACGAGCCAGTGCGCCTTCTCGAATGCATGGAACCGACCTACGTATCAACAACATATCACGCATTAAATGATCAAGTTCGAAAGAGAGCGCAACTGACATCTACAGAAATAATCACTCATCTAAAACATACATAAATAAGCAACGCAATGTCGTTCTGGCTCAATCTCGGTGGGATTGCGGAGGATCGGGGGGCGATGCTGCTAAGGGATGACATATGGTTCAATCGGAGTGCGACGAATTTGGAAGCCATATATCCTACCTCTCGGTGCCCCGACGGAAAAGTTGGTGAACAGTATCAGACAGGTCGTGTAACAACACCATGTCGCTAATCAGTAATTATCAGTCAAATTAGTTTGTAATTGGCTTCATTAGTCTCCAAATCGTGTTTAGAGCAAATCCTAAAATTTTGAAACGATTTAGAGCTCATTTGAATATTTTGATTATTTTAATATATTTAATTAGTTATAAAATTAAGATAATTAAAATATATCCCATTGAAAATCCAAATTCATTTTTGAGTTTCTCATCCCAAATTAACTAATAGTGAATTTTTATAAATTTTCGGAGCTCAATTAAATATTTTATATAAATTAATTGAAATAGGCATAAATTAATATTTTAATTAATTATTTAATTAACTTTTCCCTAAAGAGCATCTGAATTGTCGTCAGTTCTGACAACCGAACCTGATCCACACCCTCCATCGAGTTCACGCAGGAAATCCAAACTGTAAGTCGTCGTCTCGCCCGCATGCGGCATGTGGCATGTAGCCTCAGCGCCAGCACACGCGGCTGGCTGAGGAGCCCCGTCCCCACCGTGGTCATGCTAATACTAATATTAACATGATTGTACCTGATAGTTGGATATTATATATCATTATCTTGTATTATCTCAGAATAGATAAAACAAATTAAATTTAGACAATAATATATATCATATATATTTAGCAGATTTTCGTATTTACTTTGATTTTGTTGCTACGCACACCTTGTGTTTGAGCATTTTCCTAGGACATACTAGTTGGACATATGATATTTGATGAGTATTTTATGTTAGGTTTTGAAATGCATAAACATTAATCAACTTTAAAGCATTATATTCAGTTCTTCAGTTTTTAGTTCAGTATAGTGTGTCCTATTAGTCTGCCTCTTCAGTTCAGTTCTTTTGAGATAGAATCGACTCGGATTCTGTGGCGCCCCGCACCCTTAATCCGCCAAAGGATTAGAGGTTAAGGGTGGGGTGTCAGTTTGGCTAACCCCTCACTTACCATTGAATTAGGATAGACTCCATAATCCACTTGATTAGGGAAGGATTAACACATAATCAATCTAACAGTCACTATATAAGTAAACGTACAGAGTACGGAAGTGATTTAAGGAAATGTAAATTATCAAAGCATCACAATATAAATAGCAAAAGTATAACTCAAAATATAAGCATACAATCCAAATATGTTGTCAACGTACCTGTATTATTACATCATTTAAAAAAGTTCAAATAGAATAGAATGTGCAAATACTCTCATCATCACATATAAAATAAATGCTAAACAGCAGCTTCTTCTACGGGCTCCTCCTCTGGGTATGGCTCCACTCCTAACTCGTGCTCATCTAATTGAAGAGGATCTGCCATTATCGGTTTCACAATGTAGGGCCCCAGCCAAAGAAAATGAAAATCTGGTTAGACAATTATTTAAGTACATTTTAAACTGACTATTATAAAGGTTATGTAATATCACCATTTTTGTAACAACCCTAGGTTGTTATCCTAGTTAAAACTAGATTAATTAAGTTAAACCAAGGTTTGATTTTGATTCCATTGAATTCAATGGGTCATTTAAACTTAAACCTAAAAGTTTGAAATCAATCGGAGCTAAATTAGAAAATTTGGTATTTTTGGCTATTTTTAAGCCCTAAAAAATACCTAAATTATTTTGATCTTCAAATTGAAATCTGATTTCATTTTTGAGTTTCTCATACCCTAATTAGCTAAGAGTGAATTTTTGGGAATTTTTGGAGCTCATTTGGTCCTAAATTGGATATAGGAATTAATAGAATAATTAAATTAATTTTAATTAATTAATAATTTCATTTATTTAATTAAAATTACTGTTAGGATTTGCTGTCGGGACCGCGGCAGATCCGCTGCGGGGTCCCGACAGCGGCGCATAGTCTTTAGCCAATAAGGTGGCCAGCACGCATCTTGGCGTGGCTCCTCAGCGGCGCAATCCACCCCGCGCCAAGGCCAGATCCTAGCCGCTCGATCGATAGCCCGATCCAACGGCCTCCCGTGTCCCGCCTTAAGTAGCTCATATCAAGCGTTGGATCAATTCAGTTTGATCCAACGGATGATCTGTGTCCCGATCGACCGTTGCCGATCGAAAGATCAGGGCCACCCGGTTGTAACTGAAGACCCATCGAACGGCTGCGCCTCACCCATCACTGTTCATCATCATCCCAGGCGCGTTCTCGCTGGAATCTCCCGACAGAATCCCAATGTCCTTCCCTTGTGGCAGTACGGGGATGGAATCTTGTCCCCCACGATCTCCTTAGCGACATAGCTTGGTGATCCTCCCGGATTTGCCCTTCCCCGTTCGGAGCCCCATTCGCAGCCATGAGCCAAAGCTGCTGGCTCGGCTAAGGCTCTGGAAGCCCTTCTATGGCTATAAATAGCCTTAGAACTTGCCTATGTCTCCCTTTGCTCATCCTGTATCTTCTCTGAAGCTCCCTCTTCTTCTTGCTAAGCTCAAAGACCCCTGCGACCAATCAGCGAACCAGGTCCCTTCAGTAGAGTCTGGGGGTGAAACTTGGGGTTCAAGTTCCCTAATGTAAAATACCCGAAATTCTTTTCAAAATTGTTTATTAATATTTAAAAAATTTAGAACTCAGAATTAAAAACGGAGTCTACCATTGGACTCAGTAACTCCAAATTAACTTAAGAGTATTATTTTGGGAATTATAGAAAATCATTGATTTTTTTTCAGATATTTTCAATCACTCAGAAATTTTCGTCAAAATAGGAATCCAATTTAAATCAAATAAAAATATAATAAAAATATTATCTTATAATACCTATTGAAAGGATCCTACTGCAAAAATTTGAGCGCATATGGAATCATGGATTATCCTGAATAAATTCATAAAGTATAAACTTTAAAGGTTAATAATATGAAAAATATAAATCAGAATTTAAAAATTTTTGTATATCTAAGTTAAGCATCATATGAGGATGCTATGTTTCAAGTTTCGTTAATTTTCAAGTTTCCGATTTATCTTAATTAATTTTCCAAGTTTTTTCACTTAAAAATCAATATAAAATAAATTACTTGTCCAAATTTAATAATTTTTAGACGTATGCGTTCGTCTCGTCGAGACGATCGTTTGGATAGCAAGTTTGTAATTTTTGGAGCTCACATGACTCCAGATGTTGGCTCAGAAATTTTAACAGTTTATTTTAATCCAACGGCTAATATACGATCTTAGATTTACTTATAAACCTAACCTAATTTATTCCTTACCTAAATCCTAATGCCCTCAGCCGAAACTTCCTTTCCTACGCAAGCCGTCTCCTTCACGCACGCGACACTTGCCCTCTCCATCGCACGACAGCACCTCCCATTCACCTTATCTCCTCTTCAATCCTCCATCTGTCAAGCCGAGACGGTAAGCTCCTCCTCCATCCATATCCTTCGGCTATCACTCTTTATTATGGGAGATCGACAGATGCGCTATGCTCTCGTTTTCATCAAGCCGAGCCATTCACTCGCCAAGCTCCCTCTCGCCGAGCCCTGTTGCGCGGGCTTGTTACTCCAGCGAGGGTAAAAAGGTGTTTGGATGGTTGACTTGGTACCAGAATTTGTCTAATTGGGCTTTGCTCTTAACCCGTCCGATCTAAATGAGTAGTTGATATCTCAGAGTTCGATGAATGTCACTCTTTGGGCTCTCCTGAATTAGAGGGATTCATATAAAGGTAAGCCGAGTCTCTCCATCTTGCCGAACCCATTCCATCTCATCAAGAGCCTCTTCTAGCTGCATATTAAGGATCAAGGTACTTCTTCATTTCATCTTCCCTCGATTAAGTATTGGAAACCTTAAGTTAATCTGAGAAATTAATTGTTTTCTTTGAATGTTCAAAAAATGGTGTTTATTGTTTATACTTTTGAACTACTCCATTAAAGAGGCTCAGTATTTCGATCTCCAATATTTTTTTTTTTTTGTGAAGTTATTATTGGGAGTTTGTGTATGTTCTAAATCATTCTCTATTTCAGTAGTCTTTGATAACAAACGAAATGCATGACCTCCCATCTTTGTTCCCTTTCAATAATATGCTTAATTTCTTTTATATAAACATCGTTGTTACGAATTTCTTCATTGTCGATTAAATATTATCGGACTCCTTAGAATCCGATGAAATTCAAAGTGACATAATGGCAGTTTCTTTCTCTATATAAATCTATCATATTAGACTTATGTGAATGATTTTTTTTTAATATCATAAGTGGGATCATTTAAGTTATTAGTCAGAGCAGAATTCATCTCTGTTTAATTTCATTGCATTAATCATATAGATGTTCTGGAGTATGCAGTTATATTAATCTAATAGTAGTTATCTCATTAATAACTTTAGTTTAATTAGTAGAACTATGTGACTAAGCTCTTAATGAGCTGGTTTGAAACTGGATAAAACTTATTAGTTGAATTTATTTATTTAGAAAATGTGTATAATTGAATCGAACTTATAAAAATTTGGTTCTTAAGTCATTGATGTAAGACCCCCTAATTAATTTCCTTTCGGTAATACATGGATGGTTTCTCTTACTTTTAATCTTCCTCTATTATTTCTTAGTGATGACTAACTATGCAAAGATGCTAGCTCCTAATTCTTTTCCATTAAGTAATGATGTCATGAATGAGATAGTAAATGCTGAAATTCAATGCTGCCATATCTCGAATGAGGTGTTTCTATTTCTGTTATGGATCCACTTACTGTCATGTATCAAATAAAATTCAACACTGCTATTAATTGTGAATAAAAACATAAGTTGCCAACAATTGTATGAAAGAATGAATGCTGTTATCTACTATGCATAGGATTATATGTTGTCATCAATATGTAGAGGGATTAAATATTTTTATTTCATTGTAAGGTAAGGATAGTTGTTCTCGTACATTTAAGTAAGAGTCGCATGCTATCATTTAATGAATTCGAGATGAATGGAATATTAAAATAAATGTTATAATTGTTTTTCTTAGCATCATATGCTATTATGTAATAATGTTGAGATATGAATTGCTGTCATTAATCTTAAATAGAACTATATGTTGCCATATCTCAAATAAAATCAAATGCTGCAATATATTCTATGGGATCTAAATGTCGTCATCTAAAGAAATGAGAGAACAAGTATTTGTCAATTATTTCATTATGAATCAAATGCTACTAGACAAGTTGATGAAATTAAGTGCTATCATTTCTTTAATTGAGATCATCATGCTGTCCATTTCTTATAGTCTCATTTCTTGTTAAAAGATTATAGGATCATTAATGCTGTCATTTGCTTTGTAAGATATATACGCTGCTTTTCATTTAAAGTGAAATCGAAAGTTTTCTCTAATTCCAAAGTAAAATCACATGATCAAATACTGTCAGTTGTCTTATTAAAACCATATGTGATCAAATAAATATATGAAAGAATCATGGAATATTGTCATTTAATTCTGTTCCTTACATTACTTGTATTAAATTAACTCCTTTTATTAAATGCATTTAAAGAATCAAATGATGTTTTAAGAATTCAATTAAAACCCTACTTGTTTCATTTATATTTAAATGTTAACTTTAATGATGTTATTCTTTGCATGTCGAGTTGTAAATTAGTATCAAGAGAAATGCTGCGCTAAATGCTATTAACATATAGCAAAAACAAGCTAAATAATGCTGCCCCTAAAAAATTGCTGAATTAATTTCTGCATCTTTTACTATTAGATGTTTGATATAGGTTATTAAACTGCTTAGTTTAATTGAATGTATTTAAAATTTCTGTAGAATTGGAAATGAGCAAACCTGTAAAAAGGGATTGAACTCTCTTTTAGAACTGGAATTAAACTCTATATTTAGAATTGGAGAATGTTTGTGTAAAAATAGAAAAATTGAACAAAAACAAAGGAGACTCTGCCGAAATTTTTAAGAATTTTAGGACTTAGAAAATTATAGGAAATATAGATGTTTACGCATATTTTTAGAAATTTCATATAAATTGTCACTTCATTTGAAAATATTAGTCATAAAAAATAATTACTTCAATGAATCCAAATATCAAATATCATAAAAACCTATTATTACAAATCATGAAGCATTAAATTAATAACTTAAACTACTTTTGGCAGATCAAACAAATTGAATTGATTGATTTTGAGACAAAACAAGTCAGGTACGCAAATTTACTTATAAGTCTTATTTCAGTATTCTTATTTGAGCTATTTTTCCATTTGAGTATTATTTGCACTGCTTACCACATTTTAATCTGCAAAAGAATTATATCAAAAAGCATGTAAAAAAAAGAATTTATATATATATTGTGGTGTTTGTTTTTGGAGGGTGGAATGCAAAATTGGAATATGTACAGATTGGGCTAGTTAGCAAGCCCCTGGGAGTTTTATGGAGGGATTTAGCCTCTTGTAGGAAGTAGGCAAATCCAGAGGAAAGACACACCAAGAATTATTATTTGAGTAAGCTACCGACGGGTGGCGAGATAAGCTTTCTACAGATCATGCCTATGAGTTTACCCATTTGGGCTTAGGGGTCTCCGGACTCGACTTATTATTACAAATGCTTTTGATAAAATTTATTTCATATATGTTGATTTTCATAAGCTATTTTGCAGGGCAGAAATTGCATTTGAAAATTGCTTACTTTATTTGCAGTCTTATTTTTAGTCATTTTCATATGTGATTCATACCTATTATAGGATGCTAGATTTATTCTTATAAGAACAATTTGCGTACTCCTACCTGACTGATAAACTGATTTTTTTTCAGGTTTTGATAATTAAAGAACTTAGAAGATCTGCCAAATTAAAAGAATAAGAATTTAAAGAAGCAAGAAGAATGTAGATATTTTTTATTTTTTTAACTGATGTAATTTTTCATATACGTTTTGGCTCTATATATAAAAGGACTGTGAATTTCATTATTTTATTTAATTATGTCCTTTTTGAATTATAAAAAAAAAATATTTATATTTTCAATTGATATGAATTGTTCTTTAAAGACTCTCGAACTTCGATCCCCGGTCGCCACACCTAAAGCTGCGCCTGGAGCAGAGAAGGGCGACTGTCCTCTGCATATCCCCAATTGTGCACTCGACGACGATCAGGTACAGCCTCTCCCATTTCCAGTAGAGCTGGTTTTCAACTAGTTTCGCACTCAATTAAGCTTAGGTGCTGTGCTAGGACCCTACCTTAGCTCCTCAGTGAGCGATCGAGTCGAAAGAGGTGGCCTGGCAATGACCCAGACGATGAATTCATCGTCTGTGCGCACCGCCAGGCGAATTTCCTGGTTCGCCTAAATCGACATTCCAGCTGAAATTGATTGTCCATTCGGCCCTAAGCACGTTTGGACAATGTTGGTGAGCTGGTATCGAGGGTTAGGTTCAACCAGATCGATCAATTCAACCGAACTTGATCGATCCAGTCGAAGCGCTGAACGGCAAAAAATGCAGAGTAGCACCCCGACGATCTAGACCATCTCAGGATCCCTCGTTGCGCCCTATCGCTCCCTCTTTGATCCCTGAATGTGTAGGGATCGAGATATCGGTGGCTCGTGGGCTCAATGAGGAGAATTATCTCCTCACAGGTGCGCTAGCCGAAGGATTTAGGCCGAATAGGCATCCAGAGAACCAGAGCGTCCCAGTGAGGGCTTCTTAGTTCAATCGACGCGTCGGAGGTCAGGGAACGTGTAGCCGTCGAAATCGCGGCGCGGCATGACTGGAGTGCGGCAAATTTGGCGCTGGAAGTCCGCCTCGGGAATTAGGGCTGCGGGCGCGATCGGGAGGAAGACGAAGACGCGATTTTGGGCCGGGCCAAGCCCCGTCCCGCGCAGTTTGATATTTGGGCCGCGGTTAATTAAACAATTTTTGGAATGTATTTTTAATAGTTATGATTTAATGTAATTAGATTCCTATAGTTTTAATTTAAATAAACATTCAGAATGAATTAATTAAATAACTTTAGTTATACAGATCCAAATGGTATAATCTAATATACCATTTGAATCAGAAAAATTCAAAGAATTTGAATATAAAATAAAATTCTAGATCCAATGATTGGATTAAAATTTATTTGCCAAACCTTTTTAATTCTTAAACAAATTATATAAAATCATATAATTATCCAATTTATGATATTAAGGGCTCTGATTGCTCCTTGTACCCTAAGGAACAATTCCAGACCCTTAAAATTGATTTTGGATAATTAATTTTCTTAATCACCCCTTAATCACTCTAATCAAAGATTAGTGAATTAAACCCTAATTAAGCCTCTAATTTGGGTGGGGATGGTTCTTAATATCATGTTAGACCTAGTATAACCTAAGCGTAAGGTTGGATTACCCTAAAGTGCCCTAATTTCACTAGTCACCATAAGTAGCTTAATTAAGTGATTAGTGATAATTAAGACCATTTAGGTCACCAAAACCTAAATTAAAGGTGTTTCCCACTTCATTAAGTAATATGAAATATATTAAAATAGATTAGATCTAATTTGGATGAGTAAACCCTAAAATCCCAATTTTTACCTTAAGAGGGGTATTTTGGTCATTCTGACCAAAATATATTTAAATGCTCCCTAAGACCTTGGAAATTTAGTAAACCACCTTAAGATATATTAGAAATGTTCTTTGAACCCCTTTTTGATTGATGATACTGTGGCGGCCCTGCCCCGCCGTGGTCCTGTTAACCCTTAAGTTAACATGATTACGGTGGAGGGGTCACCAGGTGACAAGGTTCCCACTTAAGATTGGATTAGACATACATTCTAATCCAATTTAAATAAGAACTTTGCCATTCAATCCAGAATACTATCACTAAATGATCATACATGAACTCAGAGTGCGGAAGCATAAAACATAACATCCATCCAATACAGTATAAATACAATATTACAGAATAAGTAAAGTACTGAAAAAGAAATATAATCCTGTATTATTACAACATTTAATGAGTTTAAAAGAACTGAAAGAAAACTCTCAATCTCACTGGAAGAAAAACTAAAGCTACGGATCTTCAGGAACGGGCTCCTCCTCCAATGGTAAACTCTCCACTGGATCTGCTAAACCAACAAACTCAGAACCTACTATTATCAGTTTCATAATGGTAGGGCCCCAGCCAATAAAAGAAAAATTGGTTAGATAATAAGTCTAAGTACATTTTAGAGCAGCAATTTTATTAAATTAAGAAGATATCACCATATAAACAGAACTAAGCATAATAGGTGCAGGAAAGTGTATCAAAAGAACAGTATATAGTTATAAACTACAGTTTATAACTAAATAAATAGGAAGTAATACAAACTTCCTCCAAGCAACTGCAACACAAACAGGTAAGTAAAAGAAAAGTAAAACTGTAAGAAAATACAACCTAAACGGATTATGCTAAGTGACATACAAAATTTAAACAGTAAAAACTGAAAATACTAACATCCTATATAAGCATATGAAAACAGAAAGTAGAACTAGCATCCTATATAAAAACACGTGCAGGAAAGCTGTAAGTAAAACAGTGCTGACATGCAGAATATACTAGTAAATCAGTAACTGTAAATTGAAACTATAGTAACTATATAAGTCAACTGAACTGATCATGAACTCAGCAATTCTTAGCTTGATGAGCTAAGAAACTCTGAACTGAACGTCACTGAAACTCTTAGCCTGATGAGCTAAGACAAAACTGAATGTAAGTGTACTTGAATTAGTATAACCATATCAAAATCCTGACTATATAGTCAGTAGGGCAAGAGTCTATCCATCCTATCCATGGACTAGGCCTGGTATAGACTATCGGACATTAAACCCTCGAAAGGTTGCCGACCCCGAACGGGTTGATCGAAGATGTATACTAATCAAGCTACACCTTACAAACCACTTGCAAAACGAACATAATGCTGTTTATGAATGTTCAAAATTAACATAAGATATTTATCAAAATATCTTATGTACATAATACATGTTCAAGGTATAAGGCTCAAAATCAAGGAATGCGAAGCATTAAAGATCCAAAGTGCAAGAAACTCTATCTAAAACACAGGTGATATCCTTTGTTATCTACTTTATTTGTTCTATCTACTCTAAGTTACATAAGTTTCAGAATTATCAATCCTTACACATTCTGTAACTTAGAATCACGAGTCCTACTTGTTGAAGATAATTAGGACTGGCCAAGTCCTAATTATAACTTAATCAAAAGACGACTATTTGGTTAAAATGAATAAATCAGCGACCTAATGTTGTAAATTAAATCATCCCAACCATCATCTTGATTAGCCAAATCAAGATGAAAAGATTAAGAATTAGACTCCAGATGATGGGGTATAATCACTTAATCTAAAGGTATAACTAAGGGTCTAAGGTTTAGAACCCAAACTCACAGATTAGGTTAAGGCAAATCCTAATGATAAATTAAATTCATTAGGATAGATCTCTATTCTTAGTTCTAAAGTTTAAAGATTAAATAATCATTTAATAAACTAAGAAAAATCTAGAAACTAGAAAGCTCAAGATTTCATCTAATTGAGTAACCCAATTTACTCAATAGATAAATTCTAACTTAAGACCTATTCCTAATCTTAGGACTTAAAGCTCTTAATTACTAAGAGTATCTCTCAAGACACGCATCCTAACTAATGTTATAAGACCTAGGGATGGGTCTAAGAATGATTAAAGAATGAGAACACTCACATAGGACTTATGAATTTTCTTAAGGAGCAAATTTTGAGATTTTAATTAAAACCTAATTTAGACTTAAATTTGATTAATTTTAACTATAAATCATTCTATTTACTGATTTTAGTGATTAGAAACTGAATTTAGGGCTTTAAAAGGCTAAACCCTAAATTTGGGCAAAATAACCATTTTGCCCCTACTTAAGGGTTCAAAAGATCAACTTTTAATCTAGGGCTTAAATTTTGAAATTTCTTTTGGAGAGTGATTCTTATTGTCTAATATAAAATTAGACAGCAACTAAGTTAATTTTGGGTGATTATTAAGCCATATGAGATCAAATTAGTGAATTTGACTCATATGAGCAATTTAGTAATTTGATTAAGTGAAAGCTAAATTTTCTTTTAGATTATTGTTCTTTACTGCCTAAGCTCTCCTTAGAACCTAAATTTGCTGAAATCTGATAAGTATTGGCCAAGTTATGGCCAATACAAGATTTAAGGTTTTAAGGTGATTAAGGAATACTTAATTAAGGGTCAAAATTCTAATTTTTGCTAATTAGTGTCCAAATCAAGCAAAATCAGTGACTATGAATTACAAATAGCTCACTGATTTTAATGATATGTGGTAGGCTCAATTTGGACCTAATTTGACTAAGTTAAGACCTAATTAGGGTTTAGTGTGATTAGTGAGTGATTAACAAAATTAATCACTCAAATACTAATCCAACCTTATGGATTGATTCTAAATGGATCTAGGAGTCCTCTGAAATTTAAAACTCTCAATTTGAGTTACTAGATTTGCTAATATTCATCAAGATTTAAAGCAATTAAGGGTGATTAGCAAATTTAACCGTTGGATCTAAAATATTTTTACATATTATTGTAAATTAAGTTCTTCTGATCTAAATGGATCTATGGATCATTAAATTTGGAGCTCAATTGACCAAGTTATGGTCAATTGAAGATCTAGGGTTAATTAACCTAATTAGGGTTTGGTCCTAAATATGATTAGGCAAACACTAATCCAAACAGCAAGATAAATACTATCAAATTAATCCTTAGGGTTTTCTGATCACTTTAAGACCCATATTGGGTATGTTTGGATTAATCTACACAAAGTTATGGTTAATTGAATATTTGAGACATAATTTTGAACTTAATTAAACCCTAAATGTCATTTTATTAAATATTGGTCCAAATACAAAATTATTGGCATCAATAAATTCCTTGTATTTTTTTGATCAATTTGGTATATTTATTTGTATAATTTGGATAAATAATTTAGGAGTTATTTAGGTTTGAAGTTTGGATTTAAATCTGATTATTAATTACTGATTTAATATAATTAATATAACTGTTATTACATTAATAATTCAATTATAATTAACTGTTATATAATATTTATATATAATCAAATTATTAGTTTCTGCATGGTACGTGGCACGACCGGATTCGCCGAAGGAGAGCAGATGGGTCCCACAACCACAGTGCCACGTCAGCGATCCGTGGCTGAAGGAAGCATCGGTGGGCCCCACCTGGCAGCGTGTCAGCTGTCCGCGTCAGCGGTGGGCCCCGCGCTTACAGAAACGCGCCGGTTCAATTTCCTGGACCGGCTTGACTGGTCCGGGAAGGAAAAATAGACCGGTAAAACCGGTCTGAGATCTGCGATCCAGATCTGACTATCTCAGAATGGACGGATCAGAAACGTTTGGATAAAATTAATGGTTTGAAAAGCGATTAGGATTATATTATTTAGATTATGTTAGATTTAGGCTTAATCTAATCAACTAATCTTAAACTAATTAGGATCAGACGGGTAGGGTTGAGCCAAGATCTACGGTTTGATCTTGGCCGTCGATTCAATCCCTTGCACGACGCCTCCTTCCTCGCGATTTAGGGTTTCATCTTCGCGATTTTTGATCGATCGAACGAAGTTTCGATCGATCACAGCCCAGTATTGAAACACATAATGATTTACAAAAACACATAAACGAAAGAATAGGAGATGAAGGAGGTACAGAAGTGAGGTACCTGATTAGGGTTTGCAGTTTTGATTCAAGGAGTCCTGGACGCTCGATCACTGCTTCGCCGCCTAAGGTTTCGAAGAAGATCTCTAGATGCAATGGCTCTTCAAGGCTTGATAAGATATGGAGCGGTGAACACCAGCTGGAGTGGCTGCAGGTCGACGCGTGCGACCCTACGCGACACGCGGTGTGCGAGAAGGAAGAAGGGTTATCCACCGTTCGATCTTCAATCGAACGGTCGAAAAGCTCCGTTTGATAGAATGGTAACAGCGGAAATGGCGTTAAAGGTAAAGCAGACGGCGCCGTTAATTGCGATATTTAAATAATAATATTTAAATTAAATTATTCAGTTTTAATTAATTAATTTTAACCCATTAAATGAATCCCAAAAATTCCCAATAAATCACCCTTAGCTAATTGAAGGGTGAGGAACGCAACGGCGCACTCAGATTTTTGTTTCAACGAGTATTTAATTATTTGATTATTCCGGGTATTTAAATAATATTAAAATATTCGACAAAAAATCAACGACTTCCAATTGCCTCCAAAATTTCACCCCTAGCTAATTTGAGTGTTCTGAACGCAATGGTGAAGTCATATTTTCAATCTGAGGTCTAGATAAAAAGTCAAATTTCCAGGTTTTGGGATTTTCTAGAATTTCTGGTTTGACTTAGTTGACTTCTGAGTTGACCTAGGTTTCAGAGATGAGTTCTAAATTACTTAATTAGTGACTTAGAACCTTAATTAAGACTTAGATTAGTCTTAATTGAGCAAAGTAACAACTTGGGTTGTTACAGATACTAATAATATTAATATTGAAATTATGAAATCTTCAATTTAGCCTTAATTAAGACACTTAGATCTTAAGTGACCATAAAAAAGTCACTTAAGCTTAATACTTAAGTGTAATTATTTCAAAAGTCACTTGATAAGTTCAAACTAGTTAAGTTGTAAGCTTAAATGCTAAAAGAAACAATAATGGGACATCCTAAGTTACAATCTAGCTTAAAGTTTAAAGTGATCAAAACTCAGACCCTTGGATCCTAAGTAACCTAGGAAAGTCAATATGGGTTTAATGTTAATCTAATACTTGAAATTGTCAATTTTAACCTTAATAGGCTCCTTATAGTTAATTATGAACTTAGATTCTAAAGAAAATCATAAATGAAAACTCTTAAGTCAAAACTTTATTTAAAAGTCTAAAGTGATCAAACTTCAGATCTTTAGATTTTAGATCTTATACTTAGATCTTCAATTTGAATCAAACCACCTCCAGTTGACATTCTTTAATGATTTATTGTTTAATCTTTTGAAACCTTCCATGTGGGTATAGGGTGATTCAATTAATAAGATAATGGAGTTATCTTAAAGATTGAATATAGATCTTAGATTCTCAAATTCTTAATTGATTATTTTACCTTATAATTAGTAGAATAGCCTTTCACTAAGATCTTAGTTCCTGAATCTTTCAACTTATAGGATTCTTTATCTTTAAATTGGGTAATAAGTGAGAAACCTAGATCCTATTTAGAATTTCACTTTGGATTTGGAATTTGAACTCAACATAGGGTTTAAGTTCTAAATCCTTAAAATCTTGATTTATTTGATCAAGATTTGGGTAAGAGAGTAAAATATTTATAAAATTAGGTCGTTGATTTGCTTACTTAAATTATATAGTCGTCACTTGATTTTGGACTAGAACTTGTTAAGTTCTAATATTTGACTTTAAGGACGTAAATCTGAGATTCTACTCGATAGCTGGATATTGGAGATCCTAAGCTTGTACCTTCTCAGAATAGTTAGATTTGGTAATTAGACAACAATAGATATCACATAAGTCTAGATTGAGTCTATTGCTTACTTTGACTAGATTACTTTGCATACCTTGGATTTTGAGCTTTAACTCTTGAGCATAATAGGAAAAACTTAGGATGATGTATCCTAAACTAGTATTGAATTTACATATCATTCAGTTTTGTTTTGTCACAGTTAGTAGAATATGACCTAGTTTAGTCTGCCTCTTCAGTAGTAGTATTGTATAGACTGGACTCAGACCTGGCATATTTGGATGGCTAGGCTAGGAATTGATTGATTGATATTGGAGGCTCTGTATGGCCTATTGGCTGATATGGTAGTACTAGAACTTAGGCATATTACTACTATTACCTGTATTGTATTGTTTTGGTTTTCTGGTTTATTTTGCCACATGCTTCAGTGGCCTTAATTTTTAGTATTTGCTCGCTTTGCCACATGTCTCAGTGGATTTACTTATCATATATTGCTTTGCTTTTTGCCACATGTCTCAGTGGCTTTTCTTTTCATCTTAATCTGCATATTGTATGTGTACTTTTATGGCTTAGGTATATGTATGAATGGCATGTTTAGGATGCTAGAATTTTATTGAATTCAATACTTGTGTTCTTTTATACTCAGCATATTTTACTTTGATCATAATCATATTAGGATCATGTTTATGCAGTAGCTGCAGTTATTTTTGCTTTTAGCCTTACCTTGCTTATTTAGTGTTTTGTATGTTGCATGCTATAAATAGATAGTTTATAGTATTTCAGTTCTTTCATGGCTTGTTGCACCCTTTACTGCTTGCATGTATAGTTAAATTTAAATGTGATATCTTTTAATATTCAGTTCACTTTAAATAGCCTAAAATGTACTTAGACAATTGTCTAACTGTAACCTTTTTATTTTGTTGGCTGGGGCCCTAGCATTTGCGATACCGACAAATGTCAGATTCAGACGTGTTCGTGGGCAGTGTCGCTGAGGAGGAGCCAATTCAGGAGGAGGACCATCCAGCTGCGGTTTAGCTAGTTTTGCCTTGTTCATTTCAGTGAGGACGAGAGTCTTTTATTTTCAGTTATTCATTTCAGTTGTAATAATTAAACTTTCTAGATGTACTTTACTTCTGCATTGTGATGAGTTACTATATTTTCCTACTATATATGCTTGTGGATGTTACTCTATTTTATATTGCTTCCGCTACTTTGATATTTATATTGATGAAAGTTATAGCACTTTGTGACAAGTCCTTGCCTTAAGGAAGGTTGGGTTCGCCTAACTTTACTTAAGTTGGGGATTTGCCACAGTTGGAGCACCGTACTTCCTTATTGTTAGTACGGTGGCCCCACAATTTTACAATATCTAAACAACATATATATATATATATGTAAAGGAGCAGCAAGCAGTACTAAAGAAAAGGAGAAGCTATAAATCATCATTTATAATTTAAGTAAGGAAAAAGAAAGAGGCTGAGACATGCCTCGCATACAAACTAAACAATGAATGACATATAAATATACATAACTAAACAAGTGCTGTAAAAAAAGTTCTACACCCTAAACATGCTGGTGATCAACAGAAAATATGCCAATTAAAATAAACAACTCAGCAGTGGTACGTATAAATAGCAGCAAGGTTCTAACATCCTAAATATATATAAAAGCAGTACAAGGAAATAGCTGACTGAATATGAATACTAAAAAATAAACAACAACAACTGCATATAAAACCATACGTGTACAATCTGCCATACAAAAAAGAGCTACATTAGCTCACCAAAAAGGGCTGAAGATCTTAGCACCAGTACGGCTAGGGTGATTCCTAGCACGATACGGCTAAGGCAACAACAGTCAACATAGAAGGCTCTGACACAGTACGACTAGGGTGATTCCTAGCACGATACGGCTAAGGCAACAACAGTCAACATAGAAGGCTCTGACACAGTACGACTAGGGCGGTTTCTAGCACGATACGATTAGGTCACCAACAGTGATACCCAAAAGATCCTAGCACCAGTACGGCTAGGGCAGTTCTTAGTACGATATGGCTAGAGCAACAATCAGTATGAGCAAAAGAACACTGAGAGGCAGCTCAAACACATCAAATCATTATCTTCTCATTAATTACTTTAATATTTTCACAAGGAATCTAAGGAGTCTCCATATTTTCTTAATATTTTATTCATGCATCAAATATCTTGTATGATATGCTCAAGGAAATATGGCACAAAAATCAAGGAACATGTAAGCAACAAAATATCAAATAGAAGCAAGAGACTCTACTAAATATGGTGATATCATTTGTTTTCTACTTAACCATTCTAACTATTCCAAGTTACACAAGTTCAGGATCACCATTTTTTTACTATCGAGCGTAATTCAAAAACTCGTCCTTATAAGTTAAGAAGGATTAGAACTGATCAGGTTCTAATCTAGCTCAATCAGATAGACGACTACTAGTTAAATCAATAAATCATATGTCCTAGTTTTGTGAATTTAAACGTTCTAACTAAGATCTGATCAAGATCTTCTAAACCTATAGATTATGAATTAAATACTATGAGAATTAGGTTTAATCATATAATCTAAAGAATAAGACCTAAGCTCTAGGTTTTATTCTATAAGTGATATACTAGTTAAGGCAAATCCTATTAAGTAATCAAACTTAATAGGATGAATCTCTTACCTTAAATCTAGGGTTAAAAGATAAAATAATCAGGATGAGTTGTAAAATAAAAGAAAGTCTAGAAACTAATAAACCAAGGTTTCACCCGTTGGGTAACCCAATTTACCCAATAAATGAATTCTAACATATGATCTATTCCTATTCTCAAGAAAGATCCTTAAGGTGTAGTGCTTAAGAATTAACAGAAATTATTAGAATCTATCTTAAGGGTTGATTTCACTCACTTGATAGATACTAAGAAGATTATAACATTAGTTTTAGGGTTCTGGAATGTTATCTAAAGGGTAGGGGCACTTAACCCAATTTTAGGGCAAAATGGTCATTTTGCCCTTATTTTAAGGGTCAAAAAATCAACTTTTAATTTGGGGGTAAAAATAGAGGTTTCTCTTTTCCAACTAATTCCCGCCTAAATTGGGCGAGAAACGGTCAAGTTATGACTAAAATAAGGCTAGGAGTAATTTGGTCATTTACCTAAATTTTTAGGGTTCAAATCTTAAATATTATTTCAGTATGTTGGTGACATTGGAATTTTAGGTTAAATAGTTTCTTGAATTTTTGAATTTGGAGTTGATTTGACCAAGTTATGACCATTTGAATTCCAAGAGTATTATGGTCAATTTTCACTAAAGTCAACCCTAAGTTCTAGGGTTGACTTTTTATCTTGATGTCTAAATGAGAAAACTAATACTACTACGGTGATGGGCCGCTCTCCTAAGTATTTTAAGACTCATATTGACTATGTATTGATAACTGGATTAAAAGTTATGAGGCTCTAAAGAGATTTTAAAATGCTACCTCGTTATACGTATCCCGAAATAAATTTTTACATTACGTTATTTGATTCCTTACATTTTTCTGAGTATTTTAAGACCTATATTGGCTATATTTGGATCATCCTACAAAAATTTATTAAACTTTTAAGATTTACTATTCAAAAATACAATTTGAATTATTTTACTGTTTATTTATTCAAATTAAATTATTTTACTGTTAATTCCTAAAGTTTTTATATAAAATTTCTGAAATTATTAATCCTTAATTATTCTGTGATTAATTATGCTTAATTATTAATTAATTAATCTATTATTTAATTAATTAAATTATATTTATTTTACTGTAGTAAAATAATTAGTGATAATCACTATTTAATTAGTCTTAATTATTTGCTAATATCTAATTATGAATAATTAATTATATTTTACTGTTTAATAATAATTAATTATCCTAATTACTATTTAAGGTTTAATTAACCTTTAATTAACCCTAATTAATCTATAATTATACTTAATTAATTAATGTTAATATTCAAAAGGAATTAACAATAATAATAATTTAATTAACCACTAACTGTAATTAATTAATCATTAATAATAATTAATTAACACTAACCGTAATTTAATTATTAATTTAATTAACAGATAATGGGCCCCACTAGATACGTGGCACTGTGGGCCCCACAGGGGCTGAGTCAGCTCTGTGACTGGGCAGTGGGCCCACCTGACATTTGGCACTGCCAGAGGCTGCCACGTGGCACTATGGGCCCCACGGGAAGCCGAACTGCCGCGGTTGACTGGGCAGTAGGTCCCACTTGCCACGTGGCGCTGTGAGCCCCACTGGGGAGCCGAACCGCGGCGCGGGCTCGGGCAGTGGGTCCCACTTGCCACATGGCGGGCCCAGAGGCGGCCACGTGGCACTGTGAGCCCCACTGGGGAGCCGAACCATCGCGCGGGCTCGGGCTGTGGGCCCCACATGACACGTGCTGCCACGTGGCACTGTGGGCCCCATGGCCGAAGCTGAAGGGTCGCGGCTTCGGCTGGTGGGTCCCACTGGACACGTGGCAGGCCCAGAGGGCGCCATGTGGCGTGGTGGCCCCACCCGGCTGACGCGTACCTGGCTCGGGCGGGTAGGGCTCGGGTCGACCCGGGCCGACCCGGACTTTGTCTCCTTCGCGGAGACGGCCCGAGGGCGCTGGGCTAAGGCACGGCTTTTGCCGGCCTTCCCGGCGCCGGACCACCTCGGCCCCCAGGGCCGACGGTAGCCCTCGACGAGGGCTACACGCCGGTGGGCGGACCTTCGCCAGAGGTGGCCGGGATCGACGGCAAAACGGAACCCTAATTTTCTAGGGTTTCGGTTTACGGGTTTAACGGAAACTACTGTGGATCGATCGGTTAATTCGATAGATCCGGTTGAGCTAACCTAGATCCGAGCCGATGGATCATCAATCGGGCTCAGGGGATAGCAATTCGAATCAATAATTGCAATATTTGGATACGAGAGGGTGGAGATCCAGTACCTGGATTCGGACAGCTCGCGGTCGAACGAGGCTTCGGGGCTCGATCTGGGCTCGGGTTCGCCAAACCCGGAGCCCAAAAGCTACCGGAGGCTTTAAAGGGAGGCCGGCGACCTCGCCGAGGCCGCGGAGGGCTCCGGTTGGCCGAGCGGGGCGGCGGGACGCCGCGTGGCACGTGGGACAGAGCCATCGAGGACGATGGCTCCATAGCCGTTGGATCCAGGCCCGATCCAACGGCTGCGATGGCGCCGTCTGGATAGACGGCGCCGTCAACTACAGTTGACGGAACAGTTAATTACTTGACGACGGTCGTCAAGTAATTAATTAAATATATATTTTTTTTTAATTCCAAAATTTTTTGAACATATTCTAACTAATTTGGGGTCAAGGAATTCAATGGTGAAGTCGGATTTTCGATCCAACGAGTATTTTGATACCTCGATTTCTGGGGTATTTTTATTATTAAAATATTCGTCGAAATTTCGACGACTTCCGATTGACACGAAAATATCACCCCAAGCTAATTTGGGGTCAAGGAACGCAATGGCGGTGTCCATTTTTCGATCGGATGTCAATTTAAATAGGTCAATTTTCTAGGGTTTCTGGATTTCCAGAAATTAGGATTCGATCCATTTGACTCCTAATTTAGACTAGGTCTCAGAGGTTGACTCCAATTGACCTAATTAGCACTTATAATTATGTTTAAGACTTAGGATTAATCATAATTAACTATGGTAACAACTCGGATTGTTACAGATTCACCCATGATAGGGCTTTGGACGATACATGTATGATTATTTAGTCCAGCTCGGATCCACTCATGTAATGATCTTATTATCGGATTCAGGAATCCAATTCAATACTTGGGCGTTACCACAGCACTTAATATCGAATAAAAAAAAAAACCAATCCAACATTAAATGCTGTGTGGCCAAAAATCTTTGTGATATGTAAGTTAAGCAATGAATATACAAGTAGAGAAATATGCAAGTAGAATAGTGCATTTAATCCACTATCCAAACAAAGCAATTACAAATGATCACAGAATAAAGTAAAAATATTACACAAATTAAATTATTGCAAATTGAATTTAAAGAGTAAAGAAAGTAAATTCTTTCATCTCACATAAGCAGTGATATAAGAGATGTGGAAGCAGAAATCTTCAAAGCTACTAAAGTCCAGAACCAGGTCCAACTCCTCTATCCAAATGACCAAATTACCCATAGCCTTATTTTAGTCATAACTTGACCGTTTCTCGCCCAATTTAGGCGTACTTACTGTCTATCTTCAAGTTAGACAGTAAGGAATTAGTTGGAAAAGAGAAACCTCAGTTTTGACCCCCAAATCAAAATCTGACTTTTTGACCCTTAAAGTAGGGGCAAAATGGTCATTTTGCCCTAAAATTGGGTTAAGTGCCCCTACCATTTAGATAACATTTCAGAACCCTAAAACTAATGTTATAATCTTCTTAGTATCTATCAAGTGAGTGAAATCAACCCTTAAGCAAGATTCCAATAATTTCTGTTAAGTCTTAAGCACTACACCTTAAGGACCTTTCTTAAGAATAGGAAGAGATCATACGTTAGAATTTATTTGTTGGGTAAATTGGGTTACCCAATGGGTGAAACCTTAGTTTATTAGTTTATAGACTTTCTTTTATTTTACAACTCGTCATGATTATTTTATCTTTTAACCCTAGATTTAAGATAGGAGATTCATCCTATTAAGTTTGATTACTTAATAGGATTTGCCTTAGCTAATAGATCACTTATAGAATAAAACTTAGAGTTTAGGTCTTATTCTTTGGATTATGTGATTAAACCTAATTCTCGTAGTGTTTAATCTATAATATATAGGTTTAGAAGATCTCGATCAGATCTTAGTTAGAACGTTTAAATTCACAAAATTAGGACGTATGATTTATTGATTTAACTCGTAGTCGTCTATCTGATTGAGTTAGATTAGAACCTGATCAGTTCTAATCCTTTTTAACTTATAAGAACGAGTTTTTGAGTTACACTCGATAGTAGGAAAACAGTGATCCTGAACTTGTGTAACTTGGAATAGTTAGAATTGTTTAGTAAAAAATAAATGATATCACCATGTTTAGTAGAGTATCTTGCTTCTATTTGATATTTTGTTGCTTACATGTTCCTTGATTTTTGTGCCATATTTTCTTGAGCATATCATATAAGACATTTGATGCATGAATAAAATGTTAGGAAAATATTGAGACTCCTTAGATTCCTTGTAAAAATATTAAAATAATTAATGAGAAGATAATGATTTGATGTGTTTGAGCTGCCTCTCAGTGTTCATTTGCTCATACCGATTGTTGCTCTACCCGTATCGTGCTAGAAACTGCCTTAGCCATACTGGTGCTAGGATCTTTCGGGTATCACTGTTGGTGACCTAATCGTATCGTGCTAGGAACCGCCCTAGCCATACTGTGTTAGGGCCTTCTATGTTGACTGCTGTTGCCTTAGCCATATTGTGCTAGGAACCACCATAGTCGTACTGGTGCTAAGATCTTCAGCCCTTTTTGGTGAGCTAACGTAGCTCTTTTCTGTATGGCAGATTGTACACGTATGGTTTTATATGCAGTTATTGTTGTTTACTTTTCAGTATTCTTATTCAGTCAGCTATTTTCTTGTACTGCTTTTATATATATTTAGGATGTTATAATCTTGCTGCTATTTATACGTACCACTGCTGAGTTATTTATTTTAATTGGCATATTTTCTGTTGATCACCAGCATGTTTAGGATGTAGAACTTTTCTTACAGCACTTATTTAGTTATGTATATTTATATGCCATTCCTTGTTTAGTTTGTATGCGAGGCATGTCTCAGCCTCTCAGCCTCTTTCTTTTTCCTTACTTAAATTATAAATGATGATTTATAACTTTCCATTTTCTTTAGTACTGCTTGCTGCTCCTTTACATATATATATATATATATATATATATATATATATGTAGCTTAGATGTTGTAAAATGGTGATATTACATAACCTTTATAATAGTCAGTTTAAAATGTACTTAAATAATTGTCTAACCAGATTTTCATTTTCTTTGGCTGGGGCCCTACATTGTGAAACCGATAATGGCAGATCCTCTTCAATTAGATGAGCACGAGTTAGGAGTGGAGCCATACCCAGAGGAGGAGCCCGTAGAAGAAGCTGCTGTTTAGCATTTATTTTATATGTGATGATGAGAGTATTTGCACATTCTATTCTATTTGAACTTTTTTAAATGATGTAATAATACAGGTACGTTGACAACATATTTGGATTGTATGCTTATATTTTGAGTTATACTTTTGCTATTTATATTGTGATGCTTTGATAATTTACATTTCCTTAAATCACTTCCGTACTCTGTACGTTTACTTATATAGTGACTGTTAGATTGATTATGTGTTAATCCTTCCCTAATCAAGTGGATTATGGAGTCTATCCTAATTCAATGGTAAGTGAGGGGTTAGCCAAACTGACACCCCACCCTTAACCTCTAATCCTTTGGCGGATTAAGGGTGCGGGGCGCCACAGAATCCGAGTCGATTCTATCTCAAAAGAACTGAACTGAAGAGGCAGACTAATAGGACACACTATACTGAACTAAAAACTGAAGAACTGAATATAATGCTTTAAAGTTGATTAATGTTTATGCATTTCAAAACCTAACATAAAATACTCATCAAATATCATATGTCCAACTAGTATGTCCTAGGAAAATGCTCAAACACAAGGTGTGCGTAGCAACAAAATCAAAGTAAATACGAAAATCTGCTAAATATATATGATATATATTATTGTCTAAATTTAATTTGTTTTATCTATTCTGAGATAATACAAGATAATGATATATAATATCCAACTATCAGGTACAATCATGTTAATATTAGTATTAGCATGACCACGGTGGGGACGGGGCTCCTCAGCCAGCCGCGTGTGCTGGCGCTGAGGCTACATGCCACATGCCGCATGCGGGCGAGACGACGACTTACAGTTTGGATTTCCTGCGTGAACTCGATGGAGGGTGTGGATCAGGTTCGGTTGTCAGAACTGACGACAATTCAGATGCTCTTTAGGGAAAAGTTAATTAAATAATTAATTAAAATATTAATTTATGCCTATTTCAATTAATTTATATAAAATATTTAATTGAGCTCCGAAAATTTATAAAAATTCACTATTAGTTAATTTGGGATGAGAAACTCAAAAATGAATTTGGATTTTCAATGGGATATATTTTAATTATCTTAATTTTATAACTAATTAAATATATTAAAATAATCAAAATATTCAAATGAGCTCTAAATCGTTTCAAAATTTTAGGATTTGCTCTAAACACGATTTGGAGACTAATGAAGCCAATTACAAACTAATTTGACTGATAATTACTGATTAGCGACATGGTGTTGTTACACGACCTGTCTGATACTGTTCACCAACTTTTCCGTCGGGGCACCGAGAGGTAGGATATATGGCTTCCAAATTCGTCGCACTCCGATTGAACCATATGTCATCCCTTAGCAGCATCGCCCCCCGATCCTCCGCAATCCCACCGAGATTGAGCCAGAACGACATTGCGTTGCTTATTTATGTATGTTTTAGATGAGTGATTATTTCTGTAGATGTCAGTTGCGCTCTCTTTCGAACTTGATCATTTAATGCGTGATATGTTGTTGATACGTAGGTCGGTTCCATGCATTCGAGAAGGCGCACTGGCTCGTTCCGAGCTCAAGTGGCCTTGGAATACGACAGTTCAAGACTGCTATGCAGCAGCGATTAGAGTGGGTAAGATCCCCGATACTCCTACTATCACCTTTCCACTTTTCCCTTAGCTTGTGAGAGTTATCTAACATAGAATCTTAGCACGTATTATGAAAATGCATACCTTAATTTTTTAAGAGAATCATGCTTCAACTTTCAGATCTAAAAAAAAGAATTAAGTAAAATATATTTTGAGATATATTATTCATTTTTTTGAGCTATTATTCTTTATTTGCTAGTTTTTTTTAAGATGCATTTTTCCACAAAAGAATTTGTAATCCAAAGTTATAAAAATATAATAACTAAATCAGCTTGCAATAAATATTATTATACATCATCATAATTTATTAAGAATTATATAAGTATATATTTGCTAGAATATGCTAAATAAATTATATTTATTTCATTTTTATTATATTCGGATTATTTATTGGGTAAGAGTTGGGACTAATTTTTTTTTCAATAAATTTCATGCTTACATGACGGCGAAGCCACCGTCGATGAGTGCGGTGAGATCTGCGATGGCGGCGGCGTAGAGGAAGTCACAATCGACGAACATAGCCCACTCGATAAAGATCTTGAAATGAACGATGATATATGAAGAAAGTGAATGATGCGGTTCAACTTAAGGGGATTTTCTAAATTTCTCTTTCGGCAAATGCCATGTGGCAATGCTACGTCGGATGCCACATAACGAATTTTCTTTGGTCCCAAGTCGATAGGTGTGGGAGCATTTGTCTAAAAAAAGAAATGGGAATTGACGGACAGTAATCACCTTTTTTGGCGAAAAATAAACAGCGGCCCCCATGATCCCCACCACTAAAGCCCCAACGGCCAAAACAAAATTATCGCTTGACGCCCCTAATTTTGCCACGAGGTAAATCCGAGGGCGGGATTTCATCTAGGCAACCCCCTTGCGAACAAATACCTTCTCCCCCCCTCAAATCGCCCCCACCCATCTTTCTGTTTCTCTCCACTTTCTCCCCCCTTCTTCTCTTCTTCTTCTTCTTCCCGCTCGGAGACCGCAACCTCGAGAGAGGTATTCTGATCTCACGAGTCGATTCTTCTTTCGATGCCGAACACTTGGTACTCCATATTGACTCATTTCCCCGGTTGATTTTTGCAGGCGAGCAGGATCTCTCCAGCGGGAAAGTAGAATTTGGGAAAAAGCGCGATCGATTGGGAGAATTTAGGGCCATTACGGCAATCTGGCCAGGTAATCCTGGCGTTTTCGGTAAAAGAAGTGGGATAGAGAACAAAAATGTCTGATAACAGCACAGCCGCTGCCCCGGGGCCATCGACAGCGATTCCGCCGGCGACAGGGCCACCGTCAGGGCCTCAAGGGCTTGCTCGACGGCCATCTAGGAGTGCGGCGATGATGACATTTTCAATGGAAGTGTTCGATAATGAAGTTGTGCCATCATCCCTTAGCAGCATCGCCCCGATCCTCCGCGTTGCTGCCGAGATAGAGCCAGAACGACCTCGCGTTGCTTATTTATGTATGTTTTAGATGCATGATTATTTCTATAGATGTCTGCTGCGCTCTCTTTCAAACTTGATCACTTAATGTGTGGTATGTTGATGATACATAGGTCGGTTCTATGCATTCGAGAAGGCGCATAGGCTCGATCCGAGCTCAAGTGGCCGTGGAGTACGACAGTTCAAGACTGCTCTGCTGCAGCGATTAGAGCGGGCAAGATCCCCCGATACTCCTACTATTATCTTTCCGCTTTTCCTTTCCTGAGTTGGCGAGGGTTATGTAGCCCAAAATCTTAACGTCTATTATGAAAATGCATGCCTTAATTTCTTAAGAGAATCATGCTTAAACGCTCAGTTCTAAGAAAAAATTAAATAAAATATTTTTTTATAATATATTATTCATTTTCTTTGGTTATTTTTTTTTATTTGCTAGATATTTTTAATATACATTTTTCCACAAAAGAATTTGCAATCCAAAACTATTATAAAAATATAATAACTAAATTAACTTGCAATAAATATTATTATACATCATCTTAATTAATTAAGAATAATATAAATATATATTTACTAGAATATGCTAAATAAATTATATTTATTTCTTTTATATTATTTTTGAGTTATTTATTGGGGTAAGATTTGAGATTAAATTCTTTTAACAATAAATTCATGATTACAAAATAGAGTTTTGAACTTATGAGGTTAATGAGATTTGAACTTTAAATTTATGATAATAAATCTTAAGTCTTAATTACTAAACTACAATATAATTCATTGAGGTAAATAAGTTTTATTAGTTAAAATCATAAACATAGCTTTATTAAAATATTTTTATTTAAGAATATATATATAAATCAACGATAACCAATTAACTATTACAACATTTTTGAGTTGTGTAACATCTTGACTCGTAACTCGAAATTCGGATTCGATTCGACTCGAATTCAAAATATTTTGACTCGATACGAATTCGACTCGAAAATTTTTGAGTCGAGTTCGAGTTATACGTCATGACTCGAACCCTATTTAAAATGAGTCGAAATAACTCGAACTCAACAAAAATTCAAATAAAATTCGATTCGAACTCGAACACAAACGAGCTCTGTGAGGATTTGATTTCTATCTGCTGTTAAACTATGGGCTTAGTTTAATGCAGCAGCTCTTTGATATATTGTACGGATTTCAATTGAATGCTATATATATGTTAATTGTTTGTAACATGATTATTTGCTTCTTCCGCCTCACTCACAGGACAACGCGCCGAGTCTTGCCAAGAGGCTTAAAAAGAGCGATGCTAGAGAGATCGAAAGCTTCTACCAGCAGTACTATGAGCATTACGTCAGAGCCCTCGACAAGGGAGAGCAAGCTGATCGGTAATAATCGTTCGCACATAAAAACTTTATTTGTTTTATTTCTTGCATTGCTTATCTCTCAGTGTTTACATCTCGCTTCTTCCGATTCATCGGCCAGTGCTCAGCTTGGTAAAGCTTATCAAACCGCCGGAGTACTCTTCGAAGTTCTTTGCGCAGTTAACAAGACTGAGAAGGTCGAAGAAGTTGCTCCCGAGGTACGTTTTCTGGTTTATTATGGCAGGGTTAACTGTAGTCTCTATCTAAAAAAACAAAAATCGTCTTAATTTTAACTTGTTTTTATGCTATATTTGATCAGATTATTGCTGCAGCCAGAGATGTTCAAGAAAAGAAGGAGATCTATGTTCCATATAACATCCTTCCATTGGATGCTGCTGGAGCTTCACAGCCCATCATGCAGCTTGAGGAGGCATGATTAAATTGATCTCTTTATTAAAAGAAAAATAAGAGGAATTTTGATGATTACGATTCGTTGTACTCCTGAATCACTGTTTTTGCTTTTCCACGCTGAACTTCTTTTATTCTTGCTACAGATTAAGGCTGCTGTGGCCGCTTTAAAAAACACCCGAAGGTTGAACTGGCCGTCTTCATTCGTGACAGACAGGCTGAAGACAGGAGATATGGATCTTCTGGATTGGTTGAGGGCTATGTTTGGATTTCAGGCCTGCCTTTCATAGATCCTGAATTTTTTTTTTTATTGTACAAAAACTTTTACTTTTCTCATCTTTCTTCAACCGCATTATCCATTTGCAGAGGGATAACATCAGGAACCAGCGGGAACATTTGATTTTACTGCTTGCCAATGTTCATATAAGGCTCTCTCCAAAACCTGAACCACTTAACAAGGTAAGCTTCATCCAACAATGCAACTGTTCCTCTATTGGTTGCTCAGTATAATGATGCTTGATAGAAAAGATCCTCTGGAATGTGCGTATTTTCTTATACTCATCTACTGATTACACAGAGCAAATGCATCACAGCATTATTTAATCTGCACATATGCTCCCCAAGTTTCTTATACTGATATCTCTTCTTTATGATTTTGGATTTTAAGTTGTCAAGCAACTTCATGATTTTCTTACTCCCAGCTTGCTAAGCCGGGATAGTTATTTAATACCGCCCATTATATACCTTGGCATAATCACATTGAATAATTTTTTGATATGTTTACTGTTATTCTGTTCTATTATACGATTTCCTTCTGCAGCACTCTTCTAATATTTTATGGATCCTGTCTTTTTCTGTAGAGAAAAGTATACTCCTAAACGCAGTTCCGTATCATACTTTATTCTAGCATTCATTTTTCAACAGCCGCAATATTCTTTTTTTTCAAAGACTGATCTTTTCCTATTTTGAACCTTGTCAAGGCTGATTTCATTTTTTCTTTTGAGATTTTGTTTGAAAACGCAAGCACAACTTTCGCTGTTTTGGCGATTGCGCTTTATTTATCTTATTATTTGCTTTCATGATGTTTGCTATGTGCATTGCTTTTGAATGCTTCTTGTTGCTTGGGATGTTGACCTAACCAAGTCGTATTTTGCAGCTGGATGATCGAGCTGTCGATGCGGTCATGAATAAACTTTTTAAGAACTACAAAAAATGGTGCAAGTTCTTGGGGCGCAAACACAGTCTAAGGTAGGATTAAATATGACAATTTTCATCTTAAACCTCAGTTTTTTTGTTTCTTACTTTCTGTTTTCTTGGATGAGCTCTAATGCTATATACTGCCTTGCCACAATTTAAAGACTTCCCCAAGACACCCAGGAAGCTCAACAGAGAAAGATTCTTTTTATGGGCCTTTATCTTCTTATCTGGGGAGAAGCTGCTAATGTTCGCTTTATGCCAGAATGCCTTTGCTACATTTTTCATAATGTATGTTTTATATATTTATTCTTTTCACTTTATTAATCTTTACCGTTATTAACCATTATTTAAACTATTTGTGATTTGTATCGCTTTAGTATTTTTACCAATTAGTTGGGACAATTGCTGACGAAGTTAAAAAGTTTTTCTCACAACTTATCGATCATTGACCTAACTTTTTTTTTATTTCTTTCACATTAATTTTATCAACCTATTTTATTAATGCATCTTGTAGCCCTTGCTACACATGTCCAAACCACCCAGGTCTATTTTCTATCTGCTTATTTTAATAGGTGCTACTAGCAAAGCAGTGTCATTAAATTGTTTTACAAATTTTCTTAATTTAGCCACACATTCATGTTTATGTTTTTGTTTTACTGCATTTAATTTATAATGTTTTATTTTTTAATCCCAGACCGTTGATCTATACTATTTTTTGTTTTGCCATCACCGTCTGCGCACTGTTTTTCTTTATTGTTTTGCCTGACGTGGGATTGCCACCGTAACCGAGCTGTCAATTCTCTTAGATGGCATATGAATTACACGGTCTGTTGGCTGGAAATGTAAGCATTGTGACTGGAGAAAACATTAGACCTTCATACGGAGGTGATGATGAAGCTTTCTTGAAAAAAGTCATCACACCCATTTACAGTGTGATTGAAAAGGTATGTTTTCCAGCTTTCTTGAATATTCATTGAACCTTTTAAGTTTTTTATCATTTGAAAAGCATAGAGGTGAGGTTGTTTTCCAGGAAGCCAAGAAAAGCGACAATGGAAAAGCACCACATTCAGCTTGGTGTAACTATGATGATTTAAATGAATACTTCTGGTTTGTTGTTGTTCTTTCATGCTCACAAGTTTTTAAATCAACTTCTATTTGTATAATAATTTACATATCCATTCAGGTCATCTGATTGTTTTTCTCTGGGTTGGCCTATGCGTGATGATGGCGAGTTTTTCAAATCAGTGCGTGAATCAAAGGGGGTGCAGGTAGGATTAGATAGATTAAGTGGTTACCTTTATTTTTTGGCTATTCACGAGCTATTATTCTCATTCAACAATGATATATGCATTTTACACACCAAAATATGCCCCCCCAAAACTCTTAAAAGTAAAAGAGAGGGGCTGGGGGAGGCAGTTTTAGAGTGATTTAAGTAGGGCAACTAACCCCAAAATTACATTTGCCTTGCCACCTGATCAAACTCCTATTCTTGGGAGAGTTGGGGCGGCACAATAGCATTACTCTCCCGCAATTTATCTATATTGGTCGGACATGTGTTTCAGAGAACTTCAAGCAAAAGCACCGGGAAATCATATTTTGTGGAGACAAGGACATTTTGGCACATATTCCGAAGCTTTGATCGTATGTGGACTTTTTATGTACTAGCATTGCAGGTATAAATCGTAGATGGCAGTTTCTCTTCTGATAGATGGTTTTTATGCTCGTTGATGTGTAACCAAGCTTTAGCCGATCCCACTTAGTAAGATTGACGCTTGGTGTTGTAGTTGCTGCTGTTGCTGATTTGTAACCAAGTTCCACTTGCTCCTTTTTCATTGGCTGAGTATATGGGATCCCTCTATCCGTGAAAAAAGCTGCACGAATGGAGCCTGTCCTTTATTTCATTGGTCAATGAAAATTTGTCCGTGGATGTTGTTATATAGTAGTTCTGTTTTTTTTTAATAGAGCTAACTGATAGCATTTGATGTTATTTCAGGCGATGATAATCATAGCATGGGGTGGGTATACCGTGAATGACATCTTAGACAAGATTTTTCTCTATGACATCTCCAGCATTTTTATCACTGCAGCATTCCTTCGCCTTCTTCAGAGTATGCTCTTTGATACTTGTCTACTTTATGTATTCTATGATTTTTTTTTTTGTTGGTAGTGTGATATTAAGTACTGGTCCACACTTTCATACAAGCTGATTCAGTTTAAGTACTCTTCCACACTGGCGTACTAACTATAGCAGCTGTGTCTGGTACTTGGATATTAAAAATTGTCAATGAAACGTGCATCTTTATCTTTAGAAACATTAACTTTCTTAAAATTTCTATTGACTCGGGCTAGACTAGACATTGAGAGACGATATCCAAAACAATTGCTAGGTGTTAAACATGATTAACTTTCAAGGCAATTAACTGAGCTTAAAGAGAATTGGTGCTAGTGATGGCAGCTGATATCCGATAATTAGAATAGAGTTTAATAGTTGCTTATGACATGATATGTTAATACTTTCTTTCTTACAAATTTTTTTGAATAAAGTTAAACAACTGCTTATGTTTAATGCGTGCAATGTTTAATTGTTGCGCATAGAAGTAGGTGACATGTTTGTTGATAAAAATTGTTTTGTTGCCGTGTTGCAACTTTATTCTTCAATACTGAATATGCTATAGTACTTCGTAGGATCTACACTTTACCAATATAAATATTTTATGAAATGTCCAAACCAGGTACCAAATAGTTCATATATTTTATAGTAAACGTAAAACAGAAAAATATATGTGCAGGATCAATGGCTTCCACTTGTATAAGGAGATAATTTCACCAAAAAATTGTCAACCAACAATTAGACACTACTATAATTATTCACTTCCAAGTGAACATAGGCTTGAGAAAAAGGTAGAAATTTCATTAAGCAATAACTGCCCCTTGCATGCTTCGGCCTTTTTTTATTCTAATCACAGTAATTCCAAAGTCAACATTCATTGAATACAAACACCAAAGTCTCAGTTTTTGAGACAGTTTGTGAATCATATTCATCTCCTATCATTTTTGGAAATCAGCTACAATTCAAACTAACTATATTAACAACATTTGTATTGGCTAGTATCTCAAAATTAGCAACACTTGGTATTGCTTAGTGCTGAAATTAGTTACGATATCAGAACCGCAGCTCCCACAGGTCCCAGAGCCAATTAAAGCTCTGGTCAACTTCATCGAGCAACTATGTGAAACAGTTACAGGTTGCAACAGCAACAGTTAGAAAATTTATAAAAATCAATTTCAGCATTAAGTATTTGCAGAAAGTCAGCAAGCTAACTGTGAATTGAGCTGCACAAGCTTCATTGCTGGAGAATGCAATCGAATCGGCATATAGTTTTTATCATTTTAGGCATTTTTACCGGAATATAAGCTAACATAAAATTATGAAATAAAATCATTACAATGAGATTAACCCTCATAATGTTAATTTGTGCATCTTAATTTCTCATTCGGCATAGAATGAGCATTAAATTTGAAATGTGTGACACAATCGGCAGATTGGAGTGCTCAAAGAATTTCATAGATTTTTTCTGCGTGTCCTGCCAACAAATGTCAGTCTGACGTTGCATTTTCATATTCTATTTTCTATTCACTTAGTTTGAACCTAGCACTTGCGACGTATACGGATCCAAAGGAACAATGGCCCCTTGGTGGGGATTGATTGCCAAATTTGTAATTTTTCAATTGTTTTCCCAACACTTCAATCCGCCTCTATATATTCAACTGCTCGAGGGATTGGAGGGCTGAATTCTTGTAATTCTTTCTTTATTGTTTTCTTTGTAGTGCGGTAGTTTACTTCTCTCTTGTGGTTTGTTTGCTCACCATACTCTCAACAACTTTTGTGAACTTACTTTTCTTCTTATCGCAGGTATGTTGGATATTTTTCTTAATTTTCCTGGATATCATAGATGGAACTTTACTGCTATGTTGAGAAATGTTCTGAAGATGATTGTCAGCTCTGCATGGGCTGTTATACTCCCGCTTCTTTATATGCATTCCGGATCCCCATTTGCTTTACCTGATAACTTAAAGAAGTGGCTTGGCCAAGTTAAAGGGTTGCCACCATTATATATGGTGGCTATTTTATTGTCCATGCTCCCAAATCTATTATCTGCAGTGCTGTTTATTTTTCCCATGCTCCGACGGGGAATTGAAAACTCTGACTGGCATATCATTAGACTTCTTCTATGGTGGTCCCAGGTACTGCTTCCAAAACTCTTTGGACTAAATTTTGGCTTGATATATTGTCTTATATTCAATGTGTCTCGCTTTATTTCATTTGTTTGTAATATAACTGCGAGTTAGGCTAAATCCTTGTTCCGTTATCTTATGATTTGACATTTTCTTTTTTTCTCATTTTTGCTTTCTGGGAAATGAACTGTTTTCAAATATTTTCTATGCACAAAACTATATGCAGCCAAGAATTTATGTTGGAAGGGGTATGCATGAAAGTCAGTTTGCGCTTTTCAAGTAAGTTTGCTTGAAAATAAAATTTGCTATTTTTCATTTTCTATCATCGGAATCATAGTAATATTTTCATATTTCAGGTATACCTTGTTCTGGTTGTTGCTGTTGAGCTCTAAGCTTGCCTTTAGCTATTTTATTCAGGCACGTTCTGCTTCCTTAGAAAACAATTGCATGAGTCTATATATCCATTGCAATGCATCCTTTTAATAATGATGCGTGTAAATTTATATTTCATTGCAGATAAAGCCTCTAGTAAAGCCTACAAAAGATATAATGAAAGTTCACAATATTCACTATGCCTGGCACGAGTTATTTCCTAACGGTAGTAACTTTACCTTGATGTTTTGCTAAAAAAATGCTAATATACATCTCACGTAATAACGAACTTCGTCTCCATGCAGTTAAAAACAATCTTGGCGCGATTGTATCTCTTTGGATCCCCGTAATCATGGTGAGCTTTATTATTACATGTGTATTGTAATGTTTGATTGATAATAAATCAATTAGAGTTTTGATTAAGCATTTATTTGTTCTCTTTCTGCAGGTTTATTTTATGGATACCCAAATTTGGTATGCAATTTTCTCTACCTTGTATGGTGGTGTCTCTGGAGCATTTGGTCGTCTTGGAGAGGTAACGCATTTTGTGAAATCATGGCTATTTATTTTCATATCATCATTATGTAAGCCCTTTCCCAATATTTGTTGGAAAGGCGGTTCTTTGTAGCACGATTTCTTAAATATGTGAAATCATTAAAACTAGAGCACCTTATTACTTGTAGTGTCTTTGAAAGCCATAATCCCATATGATATCTAATATTTTCTTCATAAATAATTTTTTTATTATTAGTGTCATCGTTCTCAAAGATTTTAAAGATTTCAAAGATTTATCTTTTTTTCATTCAGCGATATGTATTTTTTTTGTATCCTATTCTCCTAACAAAGGCCCTTTTATTTCTGTCACAGATAAGGACGCTTGGAATGTTGAGATCACGATTCCATTCATTACCTGGAGCATTCAATTCATGCTTGGTGCCATCTGAAAAGAGGCAAAAGCAGGGATTTTCACTATCGAGGCGATTTGCAGAGGTACCCTTTTGGCCTAATTAATTTTATCATGGAATTTGAATTCATGGGCTAATTAAATATTCATTTTTTTTTATTTGTATAGGTTTCCCCAAGCAAGAGGACTGAAGCTGCAAAGTTTGCTCAATTGTGGAATGAAATTGTATGCAGTTTTCGTGAAGAAGATCTTATAAGTGACAGGAAAGGCCTTAACTTCAATTGGAACTAATATTTGTTGAACGTTTTTTGGTTATATATAATATTTTGCTTTAATGTAACGAAATATGTGCAAATGCCCGCTATATCAGTGTCCAGATGTAGTGTAAAGTTAGAAAGAGCTCCCAAATGATGAATGATGTGGGTAAAGAAGCAAATCCAAGATACTAGAACAGAATTGAAATATTTAGTTCTCTGACAAGCAAGCTTATAAAATTAATGAATATTATAGTTGATTGGTAGAAAATATTTTATGTATTTTAGAAATTGAAGTATGTGAGAAAGCAAAGGAAATTGATTACTTAGGCTTAAAGATTTGATGCTTGGATAAGGTTTGGCGTATAAATAGTGTGTGTATCATTTTAGAAATTTGAAATACATAGTAGAAATTAGGAAAATGAGAGATAAAATTATAGTTGTAAATTTTGTAATTCGTTGGATTTTTATTAAGATTGTAAAAAACTATGCACTTTAGGATTGAATGTTGCTATAAGAATTCTTAACATTTATTTGAAAGAGATTGTTCAATGAATATTCAAGAAGAAATGTTATTTATTGAAAAATATATAAAATGCATATTGATAGAGTAGCTAAAAATTTTTGTAATATGTAAACTGGTTTTGGCTTTGCAGAGCTTAATGAAGAAGAATAAATGACTTTATTTTCTTTGGTTTATATTTTACAGTTGCCAATGCATTGTTTAATAAAATAGAAGAGCGTGTTATCCTTTATAAGAATAGAGCTTCTAGAATTCAAAGTGATTACTTTTTTATTAGAAAAATAGATTACTTATATTGCAATGATTTTAGATTTATTCAAGAGAAAAATTAGCAACAACATCGGTTAATGGTTCTAGGTTTGAAAAAATAGTAGTATCAATTGTTTATTTGTAAAATTAAGGCTTGCAAGGTCTTAAAAAGGAAAAGGGGACAATTTTAGGATTGAATGGTAGCTTTATTTGGTGTGGAAATAATTGGGTTTGGAAAGGAGTTTCATGGCATATTAAGTTATTCATAAATAAATTTGAAGATAAAAGCAAATTAGATGAGGGGATATTATGATGCGTATGTACAAAGATAAAGTGATGTACATGATTGTGAAATTTGTAGACTTGTTAAGTTAATGAATCATACTTTGAAACTTGTGAGAATTATTGATCTCAAATTGCTATGAAATAAATACTTATGTTTTACATAATCTATTTGGTTTTATACTAAATAAATCAACCATGGAGACCGTGCATTTACTTAGAGGTATAGGTTAGATGAAGAAATTTAGAGAGAAGGTATCTCCATTTGATTTATATTGACATAGAAAAGGCATATTATTAAGTGGCAAGAGAAGTTCTTTGGAGAACATTAAACAGAAAGATATTGTGCTGCTTAAATAAAAATGTTAATGATATGTATGATGGAGCATTTACATGTGTTTGAAGAATGCAAGGGATTTGTCTAATGATTTTATTTTTTGTCAATCAATTGTGTTAAAATTCTGCTCTTTTTATGTATTTTTTTGCTAATTATGAACAATCTCACTGAGCATATTTAAGAGGGATGCCTTAGAGCATGGTATTTGTAAGTGATATTCTTCTTATTGATAAAATTACAGATGGGTTTAAAGAGCAAATTGGGCTTGAGGGACTACCTTTGAATTTAAATGAATTTTATCTTAGTAGATCCAAAATAGAAATTGCGGTTTGCAAGTTTAATTATGATAGAGGCTAAAATAATGACAATACAATAATTGAGATATATGGTATCAAGAAGAGTGAGAAATTCAAATATCGTGGTTCAATCATACAAATTGTTGGTAAATTAGGAGTTTGCGTGATTAATAGGATCCAAGTTAGCTAGGTGAAATGGAGGAGGAGGGCTTCTAGAGTGTTCTACTATTGAAAAATCCAATCAAATAATGTTTTATATTATAAGGCCTGCATTGTTATATGAGGGTAGAATGTTGATTGACAAAGCATAATCATATTTATAAATTAAGTGTTGAGGAGCTGGGGATCCTAAGGTAGATGAGTTGGTATACATAAAAGAGTACGATGAGAAATGAGTTCTTTCATAATAGGGTTGGAGAGCTTAAAGAAAGTTAGCTAAAATGATCCAGACATATTAAGTGTAGCCCATTTGATCTTGGGGTTAAGAAAGCTGAGTTCATGAATTTTCTTATGTTAAGAGAATATACAAAGACCCAAAAGATATGCTAAAAGCTATTAGAATTGGTCTAATATACTTAAAGATTAAGAAAGGACTGTCGTATGATTGTTTACATTGGAGACAAATGATTCATATAACCAACCCAACTTTGTGGGACAAAAGCTTAGTGTTGTTGTTGTTGTTAATTTTTCTTTTTTTAAACAATAATTATTATGAAACAAACTAACCTTCATTTAATATGATGCAGGGAGATGGATCTGTTACTAGTTCCATATTCGTCCGACCCAAGCCTAAAGTTGATTCAGTGGCCACCATTCTTGCTTGCTAGCAAGGTGCCTATTAGTAAAATTTTTTATTCTTCGTTGTATACATTTTTTGAACCATTAAAAACAAACTTTCGGCAGATTCCAATTGCATTAGATATGGCAGCCCAATTTAGATCCAAGGATGCTGATCTGTGGAAACGCATTTGTGCTGATGAGTACATGAAATGTGCTGTGATTGAATGCTACGAATCTTTTAAGCTTGTGCTCAACCTTTTGGTTGTTGGAGAAAAGGAGAAAAGGTAATGTACAACTCTTGGTGCTTTCTAAATTCAAATCATTTCACTGACGTTTGGATCATTACTCTACCTTTGGTTCTAGTTTAGTAATTCATCAACATCGTTTTTATTGCGGCTCACTCTAATCATAATACAAGATGGTGCAATTTGGAGATGAAAAATGCGTGCTTATAGTTTGGGGAATATTTCCTCTATTTGGATCAGGAGAACTTTGAGGGTTGAGTGTGCGTGTGCATGGGCAAGGTTTGCAGCCATGTTATTTGGTGATTCACAGGAAAAGTGGTAACTCATTTTTAAATGCAGTTATAAGCATGTATCGTCAGTGGTAGATTGTGGTGGTGAGATGAGATGCTTGTGGGAGGGTGGATGAAGACTTGGTATCTGTTGGAGACGTCGATAGAGGTATTTGTGGAGGATTGTAGGTGAATATGTGATGATGGAGAAGTGCTTGAGGGTTAGGAATGCAAAAGAAAGGCTTGGAAGGCTTGGAAATGGACTTAAAACATGGCCAAAGGGTGCTGAGGATTGATTCAATTGGTCTCTACATCTTAACAGAGGGCTAGGGTTGTTGGGAAGAGTGTTGTTAAAAGATTTAGAGTTTAGAAAAGTGAGCACATAAATAATGTAGTTGAGGGCATTTAGCTATTTTATAAGAAAAAAAAAGTTTCAGGGCTTCGGAACTAATTTGAAAAGTTGAACAGCTTTGAACACGTAACAATGAATTAGACTAAATTGTAGAGTTCGAAAGAAATCAGGGGATAGTTTTGACTAAAAAAAAAAATTCTTTCCCATTCTATTATAATTTCTTCGGTAGCTTCAATTTCATAAGATTGCTGTTATGTCTTGGTTGTTTATTTAGCTTGTCTTGGCAATTTCTGACACTACAAATATCAAACATTAAATAAAGCAGTTGGATCTCTGTTCATTATTTGAGTTGGGAATGGATTTAACATCACGATACATGGATACAGCATGACAGTGATTTTTGGTATTAATATGCATCGTCCATCATAGACTTGTTACTTGACATGTTCATTAGTTTTTTCTATATAATTTATTTATAGAACTTGCCATTAGCTAAATTGTATAACTATGATCAATTTTTGCTAATTATTTTTGCAACAGGATAATTACAATCATAATTAGGGAGATTGAAATTAGCATTGAAGAAGGGTCATTTCTCACTGATTTCAGAATGAGTGCCTTGCCAACACTTTGTAATAAGATTGTTGAGCTTGTTGGGATCTTGGTGAGCCAGTATTATAGATTATATTCACATTCAAGTTGAATGAATATCTTAGCAGTCTAAGATCTCAAATTGTTGTCAATCTGATCGTCTCATGATTTATTTAATATTCTATGTTCGTGTTACAGAAAGAAGGTGATCCCTCCAATCGCGATAGTGTTGTGCTGCTGCTGCAAGATATGCTAGAAGTTGTTACCCGTGATATGATGGTCAATGAGATTCGGTTAGTAACGAAAGTTGCGTTTTAGTTTCTTCAGTCGTTAAAGCTAAAATTTGTTGTTGACATATAGTTTATGTACTGCTTCGCTGTGATCAGAGAGTTAGTTGAGCTTGGTCATGGTAATAAAGAGTCAGTTCCTCGGCGACAACTTTTTGCTGGAACTGGTTCAAAGTCTGCTATCCTGTTTCCTCCTGTGACCACAACACAGTGGGAAGAACAGGTTTGTAGCATCTATGTATTTTACCTTTCATAAATGTGCTGGCGGGATGCTTATTTTATCCATTTTACAGATTAAGCGCCTGTATCTTCTCTTGACTGTAAAAGAATCTGCCATAGATGTGCCTACAAATCTTGAAGCTCGTCGAAGAATAGCATTTTTCACTAATTCGCTGTTTATGAACATGCCGCGGGCGCCTCGAGTACGCAAAATGCTTTCATTTAGGTGTGTTTCGGCATTATTTCTCTGAAGGCTATAAGCTATGCAATTGTATAGTTATTGATTTTTATCATATGGTGTATGCCAGCGTCATGACGCCGTACTATAGCGAGGAGACTGTATATTCTAAGAGCGATCTTGATCTGGAAAATGAAGATGGTGTTTCAATCATATTTTACCTGCAAAAGATCTTTCCAGGTTATAAACATAAGTTGCTTTTAATCTCTTTGATTCTATATCAACCTGTTGAGATTTTGTCTTCTACAATGGCTATATAAATTGGGCATATCTATTCATTTGCATTAGATGAATGGAACAATTTGATGGAACGACTAAACTGTAAGAAAGAGAGTGAGGTTTGGAGCAATGAGGAGAATGTCTTGCAACTGCGGCATTGGGCATCTCTAAGAGGCCAGACTCTTTGCAGAACAGGTGCCGAGCAGTTGTTTGTCCGACTACCTTTTTAATAATATTCATTCTGTGTATATTTCAATGGTAATGTTTATGATGGTGCAGTTAGGGGAATGATGTATTACCGAAGAGCGTTAAAGCTTCAAGCTTTTCTAGACATGGCTTCTGAAAGCGGTAGGAAAATATCCTTCCCATTTTTGGCACGGATTATACGTTCTCAGACACTAAATTTGTCTATTAAACAGAAATCCTAGAAGGATACAAAGCGGTGACTGAGCCCGTGGATGAAGAAAACAGAAGCCAGAGATCCCTTTCTGCACAACTCGAGGCCATAGCAGATATGAAATTCACATATGTTGCCACTTGCCAAATTTATGGCAATCAGAAACAATCTAGTGATCGCCGTGCAACAGACATTCTGAACCTGATGGTCAAGTAAGTTCATATCTATTTCTTAAAATCTCTTAAACTAGCATCATGCAATTTCTGAAGAATAATTTTAATATTGCAATTCAGTTATCCATCACTCCGTGTAGCCTACATTGATGAAGTTGAAGAAAGAGAAGGTGACAAGGTAAAGAAGGTCTATTATTCGGTACTAGTAAAGGCAGTTGACAATCGCGACCAGGTAAGGATTTGCATATTCAGATTAACCTACACAAACTATCTAATTCCAGCTTTAACAAGCTATTCCATCTGTCTGCTCTTGCAAAATATAGGAAATCTATCGCATTAAGTTGCCAGGAGCAGCAAAGGTTGGTGAAGGTAAACCCGAAAATCAAAACCATGCGGTTGTCTTTACCAGAGGGGAGGCTCTTCAGGCCATTGATATGAACCAGGTACTTCAGCAAGAACTTCATGCTTGGTTTTCTAATCTGTATCTGACTCTTCATAAAAGCTAATGCGCAGCACTGTTTAAATATATCGTAGGACAACTATTTGGAAGAGGCTTTGAAAATGAGGAACCTCTTGGAAGAATTCAACGAAGACCACGGGTTGCGCCATCCAACCATTCTTGGTGTGCGTGAGCACATTTTTACAGGAAGGTAGAGGTTTATTTACTCTGATTATCACATCATATTTTCAGTAAACTAACATGTATTTTGACTATGATTGTAGTGTTTCATCTTTGGCGTGGTTTATGTCGAACCAAGAAACAAGTTTTGTGACAATTGGGCAAAGGGTCCTGGCTTCACCTTTGAAGTGAGTTTATTAGCATGTAATTATGGTTTACTCTCTACTTTCTGCCAGTGCAAGTTTCCTTTTGGCCAACAAAAACAACAATTATATTAGAAAGCATTGTATAAACTATTCATGGTTATCATTTTTGGCATTCATGAATAACTGGATCATTATAAATGCATACATATCAACCAGGGTCCGCTTCCACTATGGTCATCCAGATGTATTTGATAGGATCTTTCATATAACAAGAGGTGGCATAAGCAAAGCTTCTCGTGGAATCAATCTCAGTGAGGATATCTTCGCAGGTAAAAATTTATTCTGATTCATGGTTGCCGACCTTAATAAAAGAAATCTGCAGTAATGCTTGTGCCTCTTGACTTTCAGGGTTCAACTCAACACTAAGGCAAGGAAATGTGACCCACCATGAGTATATCCAAGTGGGAAAGGGCCGTGATGTGGGGCTTAACCAAATCTCGCTCTTTGAAGCAAAGGTTGCATGCGGTAATGGAGAGCAAATATTGAGCAGAGATGTCTACCGTCTTGGCCACCGATTCGACTTCTTCCGCATGCTGTCTTGCTATTTCACGACCGTTGGATTTTACGTCAGCTCAATGGTAAGCAAGTTTAATCTAATATGAAAGAAAGGCCGGATCAGTCAGAGCATCTGATAAAACTGGGATGTGAGCAACGCAGATGGTTGTGCTGATAGTGTACTTGTACCTGTACGGGAAGCTGTATCTATCTCTGAGCGGAGTGGAGGCTGCTATAATGAAGCAGGCGCTGATGAGGGGGAACAATCCTCTGAAGGCGGCGATGGCGTCGCAGTCGGCGGTCCAGCTGGGGCTGCTGCTGGCCCTGCCGATGGTGATGGAAATCGGGCTGGAGAGAGGGTTCCGCACGGCGCTGGGCGACATAATAATCATGCAGCTGCAGCTCTGCTCGGTGTTCTTCACCTTCTCGCTGGGGACGAGATCCCACTACTTCGGTCGGACGGTGCTCCATGGCGGGGCCAAGTACAGGGCCACCGGGAGAGGGTTCGTGGTGAAGCACGTGAAGTTTGCAGAGAACTACAGGATGTACTCAAGGAGCCACTTCACCAAGGGACTGGAGATGCTGCTGCTGCTGATCGTGTACCAGATCTACGGATCGGCTGCGACGGATTCGGCGGCTTTCGCGCTCCTCACGGCGTCAATGTGGTTCCTGGTGTCGACCTGGCTGTTCGCCCCCTTTCTCTTCAACCCCTCCGGTTTCGAGTGGCAGAAGATTGTCGAGGACTGGGATGACTGGAGCAAGTGGATAAGCAGCCGAGGGGGCGTCGGTGTTCCTGCGAACAAGAGCTGGGAGTCGTGGTGGGACGAGGAGCAGGAGCACTTGGGCTCCACCGGGATGCTCGGCCGCCTCTGGGAGATCCTCCTCTCCCTCCGCTTCTTCCTCTTCCAGTACGGCATCGTCTACCACCTCCACGTCTCCAACGGCAGCAAGTGCCTCATCGTCTATGCCCTTTCCTGGCTCGTCATCGTTGCCGTCATGCTCATCTTGAAGGTCCTTTTTAACTCACTCCCCATTGCTCTATAAGGTTCAAATCTCTAATATATACTCTTAAATTATTACTCACATAATATTTAAATCTTTGACCAAATTTACATCCCAATTAGTCATATAATGCCCCCATTAACACGGAACATCGACAGACAAATAGTGTTACATCATCGATGTTTCTGGAGTGAATAGTAGAGTTACACAGGTAGCAAACTCTATATATATTTGGCGGATAAAATTTATAAATCGGAGGGATGAATTTATGACTTCAGGTGGTTTCGATGGGGCGGAAAAAATTCAGCGCAGACTACCAGCTCATGTTCCGGCTGCTGAAGCTGTTTCTGTTTCTCGGCTGCATTGGAACTTTGGGCATTCTCTTCACCCTCCTCAACCTGACGGTGACCGACATTTTGGCTAGCCTCCTGGCGTTCATGCCGACAGGATGGGCCATCCTCCAAGTGGGTTTATTTTAATGCTTAATCTAGATTTTATCATTTGAGCTTCTTCTTATTGATTGATGGTGGATGGATGGGTTGTATTGGAGCGCAGATATCGCAAGCCTGCAAGCCGGCGATGAAGGCCCTGGGCCTGTGGGGCTCTGTGAAGGCCCTCGGTCGGGGGTACGAGTACATGATGGGGCTGATCATCTTTGCGCCGGTGGCAGTGCTGGCGTGGTTCCCGTTCGCCTCCGAATTCCAGACCAGGTTGCTTTTCAACCAGGCCTTCAGTCGAGGCCTCCAGATCTCCCGCATCTTGGCCGGCGGGAAAAAGCAGAGCTAACTGTGCCTGAAAGCTTACAATGCAATGGCCGAAGCCCGCCACTTTCCATCCTCTAACTATACATATCAATTCTTTTTGATATTGCATTACTTTGATTCTTTTGTTCTTTTAATTCTTTCTGCGGGGGGCCATGTATGTCTTTCCTTGCTGGTTATTTCATTGTCATGGACTCAGTATTTTTGTATATATGAGATGACCAATCTCTATGGAAAGTGATATATTGTCTATATCTATTTTATTCTTTGAGTCTTTTTGAGTTTTTTTTAGTATATTGATCGCTTATTACGAGCACTGTTTGTCTTCCTTGTTTTCCCTGAGAAATAAAAAACTCTCTAATGTGTAGTAAATGTAAATGAATCACTGTGGAGTAGAATGAGTTTGTATTTATGCTTGTTGGATTTTTTATATCTGATTAGTCCTTTCACAATTAAGAGAAGGTTTGAGTTGATGTACCCTCCTCTTCTGACAACTAGTAATACTTCAAGGTTCCATAGTTAGGGCTTGTTCAATGTGCATCTACAATAACAAAACACAAGTACCTTTATTTGATGTGGATTCTAGAAAAATATTGAAGCTGGAGTGAGATCTCCCTAATCAGCAAGCTGTTGAAGTTGTGTGCTTGATGTTTGCATGAAATGCGGCCTACATTATTGCTAATGACTACATGAAACCTTAGGCCTTCTTAAAAGTTTTTTCAAAATTTCATCAATCATTCACATCAGTTCTTGTAGGGTTTAGATCCTCTCAATCACACAAAATAATAGAACATGGAATAATAAAAATTTGACATGGTGATTCAATGTATCTTCCACACAGAAGCCTATTGGTCCATGTGGCTTTCTTATCTCTGTTCTGTTATTTTTCACAATAAGATTTACTTGATTTGACTTTGGCTCTTGAGCAATAGTTGCTTGGTTTGACAAAACCACGTATGACTTTGGCTCTTGATGAATGTGTGTGTGTGTGTCGTGTGTGTGTGTCTATATATATATATATATATTAATCTCTATATATTTATATACTGTCACACACACAAGTATGTGTTTCTATATGTATGTGTATATATCTCTAGCGCACACATACACATACACAGTCATATATACTTTTCTCTATGTGTATGTGACACGCACACACACATACCATATATCTGTATATAGATAGACACACACACATACATATATCTCTATGTGTGTGTCTGTGTGTGTATGTGTATCTGTGTGTATACTAACACACACAAACACACACTCACACATCTTATATAAGTGTGAGTATGTATACCCAACATAGATATATATAATCTCTATAAAGGTGTGTGTGTCACAATGTATGAGTTATATAACACATGTTGTGAGTATATATACACATCCATGTGTGTGTGGGTGTGTATACTCAACACACACACACAAATATTGAGACACACACACATAGAGATTAGTTATATACTTGGGTATACATACTTACAACCATATATATACACACACATACACACACACACACTCATATATGCATAATTTTACATGTATATGTAAGTGTGAGTATATGCACACACACATACACGTGTGTGTTGAGTATACATACTAATCTCTATGTGTGTTTGTTTGTTGTGAGTATGTATAGCTAACATACACACACACACACACACACTGTGTTCAATATACATACTCACACGCACACATACAGTGTCTGTGTGTGCATATATACATGTCTATATGTGCATATATATTTTTATATATGTATGTATGCCCAACACACACATGGATACACTCATATATACTAATCCCTATGTATGTGTTTGTGTGTCTGTGTGTCTATATATTTGTATACGGTTATGAGTATGTATACCCAACACATATTCTTGAGCAATAGTTGCTTGGTTTGACAAAACCACAAAATCAAATTGAGTTAATTTGATTACTTGGCTATATTCAGTGTGGGACAAATAACAGTATTCTCAATCGGGAAGTTTATAAGGCAGCTAGTTTTGAGCTGGGCTTCTCAAATAAGTTTTGTTTTGACCGAATTAATTGGCACTGCTGTGCGTTGCTCCCCTGATCATCTTCCCTTATATTGAATGCTCTAACTCAATTTTATAACTTAATTAAGGTTTAAAGTAGAGCTTCCTTGCTTTGCCTTCAGTTTTATCGTCTTCAATTCTATAGTTTGTGATATGTTGTTGGGTCAACTACCCTTTTTTTGAGTATTCATAAAAAATAAGACTGGACTTTGCAAGTGTCTCATGGATAAAGTTCTCAAAATTATTTTCAAGCAAAATAAATTCTCAGACAAATGAATTTTGCAAACAACATGAATAATAATATAAAATAAAGAAAAGAAAGTTTTCAGTGATGGATGACAGATAATTTTTAAGAATCTTCAAGATTTGATGCATCAATATTATAGCTTTCTTCTTATTCTTTGAAATAACTTTACACAAATTGATGAGAAGGCAAAAAGAAATATGATTTTATCCACACACACACTAACCAGAACAATCACTTATAAAGTAAGGGCCAACTTATGCCCAACCGTGCTATCTTGCGCAAAGTATGATGTGTCCGTAAATTGTCTAAATTGTGTGATGTTTGGGTTCATCGCAATAGTTTGAATTCTCCACATGTAGCCATTCAGATTCACTGTAATTATGATGCGTTTGGGCGCATATGTCGTTCCTTGACATGACTGCTCAACTTTTGCATGGAGGCATTCATTTAACTCGTGTTTCAGCATGTCTGTCAAACTCATGATTGGATGCACTTTGATGTACTTGGGCATGACTATAAGCACTAGATGAGCCAAACTTGGCAAATCTCTCGATTGACTCCCCTGACTAGTACTTGTAGTTCTACTCTCATTCTCAATTGTGTGAACCATATCCAGTCACCACAACTTTCTTGCCATATGAACCCAACGATATCACACTTCAATAAACTTTGATCTGAAGTGGAATGTGCTATTCTTTAACAAATGTATAATGCTTTAATTATCATTATACATAACATGCATGCTTTACGCCCAACTCTTCTAAGAAACTTTTTATATCAAACATTAAGTGTATTTTGTTTTGAGTTTAAGCTAAGCTTATCCAACTTAAGAGCTGATCAGTTTTACCTGGTTTAGCTAATAATCTAATTTGGTTCCCTTAAGTAAAGATAAGCTTGAGTTGAACGTATAAAATTAAAGCGTTGTTTATTTTTCTTACAACATTCATAAAGTATATATTAGTGAGCATTGCATATTAAATAGTTTTATCAATTGCATTTAAACTAATTATGTATAAATTATCTAATAATTAATCAATTTAACATTTTGATTTTTAATTAATTATATTTTATGTATTGATATAAATAAATTTTACATTAATTCATAAATTATATTTTTAACTATTTAACTACATATAAATTAATTATATATAAGCGACTTATTAATGAATGATTTATGCAATTAATTATTAGTTAATTATGCATTATTTAGTTAATACATAATTAATTAAAATAATTTATCAACCATGTATTAATTAATAAATTATAAGAACATATTAATTAAAATGTAGCTAATAATTATATATTAAATAAATAAATGTTATTTATATATAAATAAATAATATTTATTAAATAATTAATTAAATATGCATAAATAGATTTTTTAATTAAGTAATAATTAATTCATTATATATAATTAGTTAATGAATTACATAATGTTTAGCTAATTAAATAATAATAATAATTTTAATAAATATTAGTTAGTTAATCATAAAATTATGGAGTTAATTAAAAATTATTAACTGTAAAATAATTAATTATTATACATCAATTAAGTATATATATACATATATATAATTATTACTAATTAATATTCATTATATATTGAATAATTACATTATTATGCTTCAAAATTTTCTTATTACATAAATATGATAATTGATCAATATAAAATAAATAAATAATCATATAATTAATTAGTTTATATTAATTAACTTGCATAACAAAATATTTTTATATTAATAAATAGTTTTATATTAATTAATTATATACATGTACTAATTACTTAATTACATATGAATAAGTTAATCACATGATCATTGAATTAAAATAGCTAATAAATTAATTTCATAATTTTGTATTACTATTTTAATAATTAGTTTTAATTAATTTTAATGATATTAATTAGGTAATCACTTAACTAATATATTTGTATTAATCACATGTTAAGTTTTCAAAAAATTAATAATATAATGTATCAAATATAATAACTTATAATATTAATCACATTTTAATTTCTTATTAACTTTATATTAGTTCATTATGTAATCATGCATTGATAAACAAAATATATTTTTATTAATTAAATACTTATGTGTATATTAATTAATAATATACTTTCAATAAAAAGTGAATTTCATAATATAAATATAATGCTTAACTCTCTTAGTAATTAATAATATACTTTCAATAAAAAGTGAATTTCATAATATAAATATAATGCTTAACTCTCTTAGTAATAAGACATGACTCAAATGAATAAACTTAATGCTCAAAAAGATTATACATATCTTTAATTTGGATAATGGATTTAATTTTATAGTATTAGTACAATATAATAAACCACACACACAAATATATATATATATATATAGAATATTAATAAATTAATAAATTATCTTAGCATGTGCTGGATAAACTATAAAAGATAAGATATTAAGAAATAAATTGTTGTATGTTGAAAAGGACAAGTCTTTGATTATATTAGTGATTATTTTATTAAAAGGTTAACAAAAAAAAAACAATATTTACAATACAACAATACTTCTCGGTTCTCATGGTGTTCATGAGCAACTTTCATATTTTAAGCCTAAAACATAAGCAAATAAAAAAATTACAATTTGTAGCGCCCCATTTCATCGCCGCGTGTAGTAAGGATGTTTAAGGAGTAAATACCCTAAACTGTTGGCGGTGGAACAGCGCGTTACTTGGGAAAGGTTTCTAAACATTCCCACATGCCAAAACTGAGAGTCTATGCAAGGTAAAACTAAAAGCTAATCCTTAAGACAAGTAGTATTCTTACCTTAAGTATTAGTTTGAAAACATATATGCATTGGACTTGATAAAACAAGAAGAATATTTCTAATGTATATGAGTTTTTGCTATTGATCACATCATAATACTTAGTATAAATAGAAATAATCAAAGTGCGGAAGCTAAAAGCATTCATCCAAACATTCATCACAGAGCTTACTAGAAGCATTCATTTCAGAAAGAAAATAAAATAACATACATCTAGATATTTATTACAAGCCATTAATGTATCATAAAAAGAGCAGAAATAAGAGTTTCTCGATCTCATAACTAAAAACAACTAAAAGAGTAAAGGCTAGGTCTTCTATTGCTACACTGGATCCTCTTGGAGCTCCTAAATAGACTCCAATACATGCTCACCAAACTGCTCTAGATCTAACAAATTTCCAGACCTCAAAAATACCGCGTGTTAGACAATAAGTTTAACATCAACAAAATACTGCAACATACTTTAATACAGTTTATAGAATTTAACATTTAAATAAATCAGGAGAATACTGAAATAACTAAAAGCTAGAACGTAAAGTAAAATAATAACTGAAAAGAAATGCTGCAACAATCCACTATAAAGACTGAAAACTGAGTAACCATGCTATATTGAAACTATATTCAAATACATATGAAATACCACTGAATTTTTATGAATACATAGTTTGATACTCGCATACATCCCATTAGAAATTCCATATCCTGATGCCCATTAGATCCCATAATTCCTCTTTTGATGCATACTGCATCCCATAATTCACATTGATTCTTGATACTTGTGCTTATACTTATGAAGTGTAGCCAAAAATACTCTTAAAATAACCAAATCTTAAGATTTCCTTAAGTTATCACATGCTGGGAGTGCATATACATAAGTATTATATTTCTAAGAAGGGTAATTTGAAACATTTAATTTGTTTAATTGCACTTATCGATGCACACAAAGATAAGAGGATGATACCCTTTTATAGTTTGTTCTCTCAAACTATGTTGTTCAATTTCCTACCTATAAATATAACTTAAAATGTTCTAAGAAAGATAATTTGAAACACTTAGTTTGTTTGACTGCACTTATCAATGCGCACAAAGATAAGGAGACACCACCATTTTACAGTTTGTTCTCCCAAACTAAGTTGTTCAATCCCCTACTTATAACATAATTTAAAGTGTCCCAAGGATGGTAACTTGAAACACTTAGTTTACTTAACTGCACTTATTGATGCACACAAAGATAAGGGAACACCACCCTCTTACAATTTGTTCTCCCAAACTATGTTGTTCAACTTTATACTTATAACACATTTGATAAAATTGGGGAATTTATTTTAATGTTATTGTAGATCCATCTAAGACAAGATTAGGATATACAATTTCATTCATGATGAATTAACAATATTTATATCTTTACTGAATTAAATTAGCTTTATGGGTATACACTACAGTCTCCACATGATAATCATTCTATACTAACTATTTAGAAACTAAGGAAACTTAGACTAATGAATCCATTCTCTATTAGAGGTACTAAGCAATGGAGTCTCAAGATTGTGACATAGAAGTCACTTTAATTTAGGTAAGCTACCTCATTTAAGCTCAATCTATAGTCCATTAGGCTATTGCTACCACAAAAATGGAAGCTCAATTTTCTAAGTCTAGAGAGGTTCATCTAAAAGCTTACCTCAATATATATTTAATAAGTTAGCTCCTGCCTCAATGTTTCCCTAAATTAACATATTAAGTATTTAAAATATAAAATCAAACAAGACAAAAAGAGATTAAGAACTTATAATCACAACAATTTAGCTTTTTATTCTAAGTTGAATCATGAAATCCAAATTAAAGGTTTAAATATATGCAATATTCATACATCAATCACTTAATTAAAAAGGGAAGATTAATAAGCTAGAATGTTTAGCTTTTAAGTTTGATTAAATAATTAGATCATGGGACAAAATCAACATATTATTAAGAATGAATCATTTGAGAATCAACATATTTTAATGATGTAATGCAAGTTAAATGATACTAATTCTCTTAATTAAGAGGAAATCAAAGGAATATAAGTTTAAGGTGAAGACAAGAAAATCACATTATCATCATAAGGCTTAATCTTCTAAGATCACATGATAAATCAGTAATATCAACTAGAGAATAAATGCTAACATTCATTAATTATGAGCTAAAATAATTGGTACTTAATTAGAATTAAAAAATTTAGAATTTAAATCTAATAGAACAAATTAATTTCTAAGCATCCTAATATCTTATCAAAAAGTTTCAAGACTAATGTTCCACATTTCAAGCAACGAAAATAAATTCATTTAATATAGTTATCTTAGATTTTAAGAAATAATAATACATTGATTTAATCAAAAGAAAATAGCTATAAGTGCAAATTTTTTATACAAGTATATGTTCAAAAAGTTTAGATGTTTTAAGCATAGGGTTCATATTTAAAAATCACCTATATAATTATCCAATACATTATTTCATTATAACCATATTTTATTTTGATATATTTCTGCATTATTAGGGTTCTGGGTCATCAAAATACCAAAAATATGCAATTTGGGCAAAACTGGGCAGTTCTAAGCGTTGCGGCACAACCCAAACTCTTAAGCACCAATGTATTGTCTGCTTTTAACTGAAAGGCCTCACGATTTTGTCTTTAAGAGATAACTTCCTAGTATATTACCCATCCTGAGAGTGCTCCCACTTGAGTACACTTAACTTTGGAATTCTTATCAGGAACTCCACTATTTTTTGAAAATGCGCCTTGATATTTAAGAGTTTCACTTATTATTACTTAAGTGGGTCCTTACAATCTCCCAAAATTAAGTAACTGACATCATCATCAGTGTCCACACATAGGTCCAAGAACCATCTATTGGGCAAATAAGACTAGAGGTGACCCCTACGGGCTCAAGAGGTACTCACAACTATGTAGCACATTAATCATCATGGGTTCAAAAGGTTGCTCACATGAAGTAGTATTTTACCATGTATGGTACTTAGCTCCTATCTAACACCATATGGCCTACTCTAATACCATTTGTAATAGCCCAAATTCTTAAACATCAAGTTATTGTCCGCTTTGGCCTGAAAGGCCTCATGATTTTACCCTTAGAATATAACTTCTCAGCAGGTCACTCATCCTGGGAGTGCTCCAACTTGAGCATGCTTAACTTTGGAGTTCTTATCAAAAACTCTACCATTATCTAAAAAGGCACATCAATATTCAAGAGTTTTATTTATTACTACTTAAGTGGGTCTTTACAGCTAATCAAATCACTTCCACTAAGGAGTGTTCTTGATGGTATTAGAAGGTTTTATTTGACCAACACTTATCGCATAGAATCTTCCTTCCCAACGTATGATGAGGTACTACCTTGACCACATCCTTTGCTCTTAATTTATCATTCAATCATTATTTCATAAGCCTCTAATCTATATCGAACCCAATTTAGGCTCGATTAATTTCTGATTGATGTTAATTATTGATTTCATCTGCAATACTCAACAGTAATTGTGCCCTAAAAATTTAGGGCATCCTGATTTGTGGTATTGGTGGACACCTAGTTTAGGATTTTTGTTCTTGATCGAAGGGCCGATCCTTAGGATATCTTTTGATTTGCGATTCGATCATAAAAGAGCTATGTGCTCCATTTTATATGTTGCCCTAGCGCCCTATCGACCGATGAAGGAGATGACTCTCTACGGGCTGGGTCAGGCCCATCCCGGGTTTAAGGTGTCGGGCCCGCGCATCTACGACTCTGTCGCTCTGTCGAGTCACAGTGAGATCCACATCCCTCGTCGGTCGATAGGCATAAATCAACTACAGAAATATTGTAAAATAATTAAAAGTATAAATAGTACAAAATTGAAGTAAAGTAAAACTGAACTGTAAACTGAATATTGAAAGTATATAAAATAATAAATAATATGAAATTGAGTAATAACATATAAAATTATGTTGTATGTCACTGAATTCATACATTTGATATATGCCACAATATTGCATGCCATTGATATGCAACTGAACTATCACTGAACTGCTATGAGCCGTACGGTCCAATGTCTATATACATTATATTGGAAAATTTTAAAGTGATGTCTCAACATCCTAAATTTCCCCTGTTGAGGTATGTAATATTCCATAATTCATAAATCATCACTGATACTCATATATCATGCTTATGCTCATACCTCTATACTATATGACTTAAATACATAAATCCAGAAATGCTTGAAATTAGATTATAACTCAAATATCTCCATTGTGCAAAATCTTGCTAAAATGATTCTAACTCCTAGATTCTAATTTTAACAATTAGTTTATCTTGTTTAGAGAGTTTTACTTGGAATTATTAATTGGAATGGTTGTATACACATGGTTGTATGTTTTCAAGAAGGTGCATTTAGCATTTAGTTTACTTATAACTGCACTTATCGAGGCACACATGATAGGAGGCAGAACTCTTTCGTAGTTATTATTCTTCCAAATTAAGATTCTAGCTCACTCTCTTAAGTTTGGATAATTTACTCTAGCAGGACTATATTCGACTTAACCCGCAAAAAGCACCAGGTCAAAAGTCCACATTGGAGTGACTCATCTAAACCTAAATATTATTGAAACAACTCAGTACCATGGGTATGCATGTTCATAGCCAGTTAATATTCCAAGCTTAGCCAATTCTATTTAATAACCAAGAAAGTATCAAAATTATAAATCCTTACTCTAATTAGGTAAGCCCTACACAATGCTCCAAGGATGTGACCAAAAGATCACTCAATATGGGCTACTACCACATAGGAGAAATTTCATTCTAATGTCTTAGGTGAATTCTACCATATAAATTAAGATCAATTTCTAAGGTTAAGAATGATCATCTAAGTTCTTACCTCAATCTATTAACATTTATTAGGTTTTTCAGATATTACAAAACACTCATATAACAAGATCTCACACCTTTAATAATTATGCCAAGTCATAAGTTCCATTTACTAAGCTTGAATTGGTTTGGTCATATTAGATAGTTAGACCCATTTGATCACATTTATACTACAATCATGGGATAAAATCAAGAATATTATTAAGATTTGATCATTTCACAAATCAATATAATTTTATTATCATTCTCATGCTATGACTCTTATATAAGAGAAAATCAGAGATCTTAAGCTTAAGTTCAGATAATAAATCACATAAGTTTGCTATAGCTCTTAAATTATTCGACTTTACTAGTCTAAGATCAATGACAAATCAACAAGAGTTGTTGGACTTATGCAGATTATAGAGCGTACCAAATCAAATGTTCCTTTAATCCCATTCATGGGATAAGTTGTTAAATTCTTAGGATTTGGTTGTTTGATAAATCAATACATCTTATTAGTTAATTAAAGATCATTACATGATGGTTCTCTTATTTAAGAGAAAATTCAGAAAGATATAAGCTTTATGAGACTTAATGATCTAACATGCAGAAGTTAATGCAAGAAATATATCACATATTATTAGTTTGCTCATTTTTGATAAATGCAATTGTGAAATAATACTCATGAAAATTCATCCTAAACTCTTCACATTTTAACAAGATGGTAATCATAACATACAACTTATGATATTTCCTTTTAAAAAATTTGCAAAATAAATGCAAATTAGCATATGATTTAATAAAATAAAAGCACAATAGCATCAATAAGAATTATGCAAGTGGTGTACGCACTTAACATAGAACTAAATAGAACAATTTAATTTATTAGAACTCAATACAAGTTATAAGAACTTTAGTACCTTTATAGAAATAGTTTGAAGTTATAGCTTATTAATTTGCTGAGATGAATGCAACAATCACAACACCTGCAAAAGATTTGGCAAGATTCATCTAAGTAATAAATTATTTTGACCAAAGCTGCTTACTTAGACTAAATTGGGCTCTATTTAGATCCTTTCCTATAACTCAAAGATAGAAGATTACCCTTAGCATGATAGAAAAGGGCTTATAAGTTAACATCGAATAGCTTGATAAGAAGGATAATCGCCAATCTTAAGATGATTTATGGATACACGTAGAGCAATAATCCATTATAATTTGATAGAGAAGGAATCAAAACCAAATGCTAAGCTACAACATTCATGTAACCACTTAAAGAATAACAAGTGCTGAAGTTATATATATATACATATATATATATATATATTCGACTATATTGAATCCCTTAAATGCAGAGCAAGTTGCATGCTGCAGTTGAAACTAGCAAAACAGAATGGTGTGATAGAGAGCTAATACATAAAGAATAATAAGCTGAAGTTGAAATTGGCAAAGTAAAAAAATATTCAGTTGCGCAACATGTTATTGCTTACCATAATTATAATTATAAATGAGCATATATTTCAGCAAAATATAGCAATTTAATTGGCAAGAATTTAAGAAAGACCTCGAGTTCCAAAAGCAAATAATATAGCTAGTGCAATATATAGAATTAGAAGAAAATATATTGAATAGATTTTCACATATATATTACTCAACTATTTACAAATATAGCTCCATGATCAAACCTAAATATTAACAAGCAACACCCTTATATAAATCTTGAAATCCTTCTATCAGCAGCAAATATGAGGTGTTATGCACTAAAAAAAATTAGAAGATAGAACTCTATTTGCAATTATTGAAGGTTTATATATATATATATATATATATATATATATATATATATATATATATATATAATGATTTAAGTGGCGATCAACCTAGAATCTACCTTAATGGTTGACCCTCATACATTCACCACAGCATAAACAATAAATTAGATTCTAGATTCTTGATGAGTTTAGAATGATACCTTAACAGGCACTGGTGCAAGGTTGGCTAGAAAGATGAGGTGACTACTGTGACCCTCAGCCTTTAGCTAAACAAGAAGGACTGGTTGGCTGGCTCTCGGCCAGACTGAGGGGGTGTAATTGTGGCGCCCCACTCCTTAAGTCCACTATCATTAGATTAAGGAGTGGTGTGCCACTCTGATAAATCTCTCATTTATAATTAGATTAGGTAAGATCCACAATTTACTGCTAAGGGAAGGATGTGCACAGAATAAATAAGAGAATCAGTCACTAAGTCTAATATACATACAAAATGCAAAAACAAAAATAAAGTAAACATTATATCCATTCACCATACATCAGACATGTAATAAAATGAAATAGCTCAGAAAATAATAATGTGCAGAAAGTAAACACATTCACAGTACCTATATTATTATAATATTTTAAGTAAAGTTTATGAAATGAAATAAATAACTCTTAACCTCACTATAAGATAAAAGGGAACTAAGTATCTTCTAGTCCAAGCTACTATGCCTCCTCTAAGTAAGGCTCCTCAGGCACAGGATCCTCAAACTGCTCAATATCTGACATTGTCGGTTTCACAATGCCAGGGCCCCAACTAATAAAGAAAAATCTTGTTAGATAAAATGTCTAAGTACATTTTAGGCAAATAATTTATTAAGTATTTATTAATATCACCATTTTACTATAAACCAAATGAAACATCTATCTAGCATGGGAACAAGTAAGTATACAAGGGGATGATGATAAGTTATAAATATAATATTTATAATTAAGCAAGAATTGAGGCAAAAGAACATCTCAAGTAAACTAAACAAAGTAGGGCATACATATGTAATATAATAAGTAAAAATACTGAAAAGAAAAATTTAAACCTAAACATGTTGATGATCATTGATAAATGCTAATTTAAAATATTAATCTAAAAATAGTATATATAATAAGCAGTAAAGTCTAGCATTCTATATATATATCTATACAAGTAAGTAGGTAAAATAATATATCTATAGCTGAATGAAATAATATGTATTAATATCATAGTAAACAGTAAGCTGAAAAACTGTAAAGAAAGAATGTATAACTGCTATATCAGAAAAATTTGCCAATCCACCCTAATATATTCCCATAGCCTTTATGGGCTATAGCAGACATAATATATCAATATGGTACTGTATGACTGAAGAGGCAGATAATACTATGCAAATATCTTTTAGTTATTTTACTTTTATTTCTATGAACAATCTTAGGAACAACTGAGGAGTCAAGCATGTCTTCAAGATTGAACAGGTCCTAAACTTAACACACTCAATGAGTGATGTTAAGCATCATGATCTCTCCTTACCCTTATCTATTGGAGTAATGTGCACCATAATCCACCATAAATTGAACCCACATTTAAATGTTTTTCTAATATTATAAGTTTCATTTTCATGTAACAATGTTTTTCTTATATGACATGTTTAAGGAAAAATAATCATAAAATTTAAGGAATGCATAGCACAAAGTTAAATATTAAGCAAGGGACTCTACTAAACGTGGTGATATTATTTATTTTCTAATTTAACCATTCTAACTACTCCAAGTTACACAAGTTCAGGATTTCCAATTCCTACTATCGAGTCTAACTTAGAAGCACGACCTTATAAATTTTAAAAGGATTAGAACTGATCAGGTTCTAATTTAATTCAATCAAGTACGACAATGGGTTAAGAAATGAATCACAATATCATAATTAGATGGATTTAGACATTCTACCTAAGATCTGATCAATATATACTAAACTATAGATTATGAATTAGACATCATGAGATTGGACTTAATCATATAATCCAAAAAAGATAAGACATAAGATCTAGGCTTTAGTCTAAAAGTGATCTATCGATTAAGATAAATCCTATTAAGCGAAGCAAACTTAATAGGATGAATCTCTATCCTAAATCTAGGGTTAAAAGACAAAATAATAATAAAAAATATAAAATCTAGAAACTGATAAAACCAAGGATTCATTCATTGAATAATTTTATTATTCAATGAATGAAATCTAACCTAATATTTAATCTTATTCTTAAAGAACAGATCCTAAGGTGAAGTGAGGATTCATAATGATAAGACTTAGAAATTTCTAAGAATTGATTAAATTTCTTCACACTTGCTAATTTTATTTAATTAGGGAGGTTTGAGATGAATTTTAGCTAAGTAAGGCATATTAACCTTACTTAGGGATTTTCAAACCTAAAATTGAGATATTTTACAAATTATTCTAATTGAGGAATTTATGACTTCAATTGATCTTAAATCAGTTATATTACTAATTTTAATAATTTTAAAGGGTATTTTAAGGGTTAAGGATACTTAACCTAAATTTTTGGGTCCAAAAAGGATACTTAAGGGTCCAAAAAGCTACTTTTTGATTTAAAGCTCCAAATTGAAATTTTTTATTGTCAAATAATTCCTTACTGTTTAACATAAAGATTGTAGCGCCCTGCCCCGTCGCCATGCGCAAAAGAATCAAGTACCATCATATCGGCGGAGGAGCGATGCGCCACTCGGGAAGGAGTAACCCGTCTCCCCAAATAGCTGAAAACTAAGCCCATCTGAAGGGCTGCTGACTCAACCTCAAGGAGGGTTGAGAGCTAATATTTAAGATAAGAGTAGTATTCTTATCCTAAGTATTAAATAAATATATACATTGGATTTAGAATATAATAAGAATCTAATATATGTATAAGATATCAGCATTTCCACTATACTGATCAAATTACAATACTAAGTATAAGTAGTATATAACAGATTGCAGAAGCTTAAAGCAAATATCCAGAAAATATTCATCACAGAAGCTGTATGAAAATATACATCTCAGAAAAGAAAAAAAAATACATCCAGAATTATTACAAACTGTTTACTGAAATAAACATAAAATTGAACTGAAAATATTAAGCAAAAAATAAAACTGGAGGAGAGTCCACTAGTGCTCCACAGGCTCCTCCTGAATCTCCTGGGTGTCCTCCTGATCTGGCTCAATATACTGCTTAGGATCTAGCAAATTGTCGGATCCCAAAAGTACCTCGTGTTAGACAATAAGTCTAAACTAATCTAAACAGTTCTAGTTATTCATTTAATATTTACATAATATAATTAAATCTGTTGAAATATTGTAAATATAATTGAAAGCATAAAATTATATAAAACTGTATAAAATTGTAGCAAGGTAAAGTAAAACTGAACTGTAAACTGAATACTGTAAATAAATCAAAATAGTACTGCATCTAAAATTGAGTAATCATATGTAAATTACACTGTATGTTACTGAGACTGTGCATATGAATATGCCACAATACTGCATGCCACTAATATGCAACCAAAATATCACTGAACTGTTATGAGTCGAACGGTCCAATGTATACATACATCCAGCTGGGAACTGCGATGCTGATGCTCCTGAAATTTCCCAGTCAACATATGCAACATTTCGTAACCCATAAATCATCACTGATACTCATATCATCACCGCTACTCAACATCATATATATGCTCATGCTCATGCTTCTAAGTTACATGAGATAAATCCCAAAAAATCCAGAAAATGCTTTGAAATCTGATAATGAATTCTAGGTTTCCATTATGCAGAATCCTGTTAAAAGGATTCTGACTCCTAAGTTCTAGCTCGATAATTGGTTAAAGTTGAGAATTTACTTAAAGATCATTAGATGGGATGATCATATACACATATTTAGCATGGTTGTAAGAAAGATGGTCCTTAACACTTAGTTTGATTAAGCCACCTTAAGTAAGCGATTTTCAATAGGAGGCATCACCCGATGGGGATTTGTATCTCAAGATAAGTCATTAAGATGCCCAACTCACAATTACACTTAGTGTTTTAAAGAAAGTGACTCGAATTACTTAGTTTATTTAAGCCACACCTATTGAAGCGATCTTCGCTAGGAGGCATCACCCGATGGCGATTTGTATTTTAATCAAACTAAGGAATGAGTCCATATTTATAACACTCTTAGGATCAATTAATTTACTCTGAGCGAGGTCTTATTCGCCTAAGCCCGTAGGATAGCATAAAGATAAATCTCACTCAGAGTGACTCAACCACTCTTGGATACTATTGAAATAATTCAGTACTATGGGTATACCATACTACACCAATCAATGACCTGGATTCAGACAGCTCTATTTAATCACAAGAATTTATCAAATCTATTATTCCTTACTCTAAATGGGTGAGTCCTGCACAAGGCTCTAAGGATGTGATCAAAGGATCACTCAATATAAGCTGCTACCACAAGGAATGAGTCCCAATTTAAGTACTTTAGGTGATCCATACTACAAGGTATCAAGTTCAATTTCTAAAGTTGTGAAGGATCATCTAAGATTCCTACCTCAATAAATTACAAAAATCCTTCCTATCGCAATGTATCAATAATTAAAGTCTTTAAGCATTTCAAGATGATCCTAAAGTAAGACCCTTAAGATCTCACACTTCTACTTCATAAGTTAACATTAAAGTGGTTAGATTAAATGATTGAAATTCATTTGATCATTTTCTATTCTATAATTATGGGATAAAATTAAGGATGTTATTAGAGTTAGGTTATTTCATCAATTATTATAATTTTATTATTCGTCTTATGCTAATAGTCTTATATAAGAGAAAATTAAGGATCTAAAGTTTAGATTCAGATGGTCCAATCACACATATTCAATATTAACCATAGCACTTCTAATTCAATGATTTAAGATCCATATCAAATCATGTGCATTATTGGAATAATGTGTAGCGCCCCGTTCCGTCGCCGAGCGCAAAGTACGAATATAATTCATAGTTTGACGGCGGAACGGTGCGCTACTCGGGAGCGGTGGGACATACAAGTAAAACCCATCGTCCCGAATAAGCTAATGAGACAGAGCCATACTGAAGGCCGTTGACTCGAGCCCTAAGAGTAGGCTCGAGAGCCAATATCTAAGATAAGAATGGAATACTTATCTTAGGTATTAGACTTAGTACGTACATAAGGTGCAAGGGAGTGAAGAAGAACCCATGTATGTTTTAAAACATATCAACATTTCCAGTACGCCGATCGCATCACAATACTATGTATAACATAATAACAAAGTGCGGAAGCTAAAAGCCAAACATCAAGAATACATTCGTCTCAAGAAATAATAAATATCCATCTCAGAAAGGAAAATAAAAATACATCCAGAGTTTTATTACAAACCATAAAAATACAGAAATAAAAAGAGTCTAGCCAGAATACTAGAAAGAATTAGAAAGTAAAAGTAGGTGCTCGATCCCCTACAGCTCCAAGTGCTCATCCCGAGTCCCTGGGACGTCCTCCTGACCTGCCTCCAATAGCTGCTCGGGATCTAGCAAATTGCCGGATCCCAAAGGTACCCCGTGTTAGACAATAGGTCTAACTCATTGAAGCTAGCTATACAAGCTGAACTAAATATAACGAATATGCAAGAATGTAAAGTAAAAGTGCAGGAAAAACTGTAAAGACATCAAATAACTGAGCTGTAAGAACTAAACAAAGTAAAACTGCATCATAACTAAATACTGAAAGAAAATGAAAATGACAGATGCTCATAAACCAAGGTGAAAGGAATGTTAGATGCTGAGAAGGATGCTATAGGCTGCACTATATGCCACTAAAACAATGCTCACAAATATGTCATACCACGGTATATCACAGAACTATCACTGAAGGTTTATGAGTCTTACGGTCCAATATAAGCACAACAGTTAAGAAGTTAGTATGGTGACGCAGATGCACCCTGAAATTCCCTAGTCTGTGTATATAACATTTCGTATCTTATACTGTATCACTGATAGCCATGTGTAACAATAGAAGGAATAAGGTCAACTCATGTTTATGCTTATGCTTATGTGATTATATGGTATGAATGGAAAATCCCGAATCCATGAAGAATATAGTAAGAAACAAAAATGAATCCTAAGTCTCCACTATGTAGAATCATGCTAAAAGGATTCTGACTCCAAATCTCTAGATCGATATTTAGTTAAAGTTGCTTATTTACTCAAGAATCACTAGGCAGGGTGATTGTATACACATATTAAATATGCTGCAAAGATAGGACACAACATTTAGTCTGATTACGCCACCCTAATAAAGCGATCTTCATTAGGAGGCACCATACGATGATGATTTTGTATCTCAAACTAAGCATTTAGTCACTAAACTCACAATCATACTTAACATCTTAAGGAAGGTAATTCCCCTTTACTTAGTTTTATTTAAGCCATACCTATTGAAGCGATCTTCGCCAGGAGGCATTGCCTGATGGCAACTGTCCTTCAATAAAACTAAGGAATGGGTACCCATTTAATACACTCTTAGGATTGATTGATTTATTCTAAGCGAGTTTATGTCCGCCTAAGCTCGCAGGATAGCAACAAAGACAAATCTTACTTAGAGTGACTCAACCAATCCAGATTATTACTGGAGACCAGAAATATGGGTATACTATGCTACAGTTACCTAATAATCATGGTTCAATCAAATCTATTTAATAAAGCAAGGATTTATCAAGACTACAAGTCTTAGACTAATATGTAAGTTGTATACAAGGTTTCATAAATCTAATGTGATCGGGGATCACTTAATATGGATTCTACCACAAGGAGATGTAACTCTTCTAGTGTCTTAAGGGTCTAATACCACAAGGAGAATTGATCAAGCTCTAAGGTGAAGGGGTCTTCTATACTTCTACCTCAAGGATTCATACAAGGCCGCCTACCTCGTGATATATAAATTTAGGTCTTTTAGATAATTTAAGACGATCTTATTAAGAGAGTATCGAGATCTCCCCTTTAGATGTTGATATTAGACTATTAAGTTCTGGTTCATTATTAGATTTCAGAGCACATTTCCAATCTGTGTTATAGGGGTTTACTGAAATTTTCAGTCCTTAAGGAACATTAAATCATATTTTGGCCAAAATGACTAAAATACCCATCTTAAGGCTAAAATTAGTATTTTAGGGTTTACTTACTCAAATTTGTTATAATCTATTTTAATATGTTTCATATTACTTAATGAAGTGGGAAACACCTTTAATTTAGGTTTTGATGACCTAAATGATCTTGATTAGCACTAATCACCTAATTAAGGAACTTAGGGTGATTAGTGAATTTAAGGCACTTTAGGGCAATCCAACCTTACACTTAGGTTATACTAGGTCTAATATGATATTAAAAACCATTCCCACCCAAATCAGAGGCTTAATTAGAGTTTAATTCACTAATTATTGATTAGGGTGATTAAGGAGTGATTAAGAAAATTAATTATCCAAAATTATTTTAAGGGTATGGAATTGTTCCTTATGGTACAAGGAGCAATCAGAGCCCTTAACCTCATATATTGGACAATTAATTGATTTTATATGATTTATTTAAAAACAAAGAAGATTTGACCAATATTTTTAAATCCAACCATTAGATCTGAGATTTTATTTTATATTCAGATTCCTTGAATTTTTCTGATTCAAATGATATATTGGATCATACCATTTGAATCTGTATAACTAAAGTTATTTAATTAATTCATTCTGTATTTTTATTTAAATTAGAACTTTAGGTTTTGATTTATTAAATTCAAAACTATTAAAAATGTTATTTAATAATTCGATAATAACTGCGGCCCAAAATCAAAAAGGCGCGGGTCGACCCGGCCCAAAATCACCGCCTTCTTCCTCTCGACTGCACCCGCGGACCAAACCCTAGGGCCGACTTCCAGCGCCAAATTCTCCGCACTCCGGTCACGTCACACCGCGATTTCGACGGCTACACGTTCCCTGACCTCAGACGCGTCGATTGAACTAAGAAGCCATAACTGGGAAGCTCTGGATCGCTGGATGCCTACTCGGCCGAGAGCCTCCTGCTGGCGCACCTGTGAGGAGATAATTCTCCTCACAGAGTCCATGAGTCGCCACGATCTCGATCCCTACACGTTCAGGGATCGACGAGGAAGTGATAGGGCGAAATGAGGAGCTCTGGGGTGGTCTGAATCGTCGGGGTGCTACAAGGCATTTTTAGCCGTTTTAACTTGCGACTGGTTCAGTCGATTCCAGTCGAATCGATCGAACTGGTCGGGTTCAACCCTCGATACCAGCTCACCGACATTTTCCAAACGTGCTTAGGGCCGAATGGACAATCAATTTCAGCTGGAACGTCGATTTAGGCGAACCAGGGATCTCGCCTGGCGGTGCGCACAGACGATGAATTCGTCGTCTGGGTCACTGCCAGGCCACCTCTTTTGACTCGATTGCTCACGGAGGAGCTAAGGTAGGGTCCTACTCAGCACCTAAGGTTTGCGAAGAAGCGAATCGAGCTGAATCCAGCTCGTCAGAGAGGAGGGAAGAAAGGCTGTACCTCAGTTCTAAGACTCGCAGCGAAGGAGGCAATGCAGGCCGTCTCGAAGGCACTTAGAGGTTCCAGGAGCTCTGCAAGGGGGTCTGAACTCCAGACCTCACCCTTTATCAGTAGCTACAGCAGGTCCCGTCATCTGGTTTGCCAAGAGCTCCAGAAAACTTCAGCCAGCTAGTGCAAGGATCACAGTGAGCAAAGGAGCTCACTATGATTATTGGGGGGGGTACTTATAGACCGGGAAGATCTTAGGAGTGGAAACTGAAGCTGGGCCAAAGCCTCGGGCTCGGACCAGAGGCTCCTCCAGCCGTCCCAGAATGGGGGTGATCCCACCCTCTGGGTTGCCTTAGCAGGCTCATCCATAAACGGGAAGGCGCTAATGGCTCTGGGTGACCTGGCGGGGAGAGTGGCAGACAAAGTCGACGTGGCGAATTTTTGCTGTCGGCCGAATCTTTACGAAGACGAAGGTGAACAGTGACCGGGAGATCGGGAGCCGTCTGATGCGCAAAGTCGTTGGAGATGGACGGCCTGATGGAGATCCCAGGTAACGGCCGCGCGGATTAAATTCTAGACGTTGGATCCCAGATGCCGATTGTGCGTCTGAGATTCGATCACGGGGCGGAGCGATGCGAGCCCTTGGATCCTGTGCTGAGATATGTGCTAGAGATCCCATTGGCTCGAAACCGTACACCGTTGTCGGGACCCCCGCAGCGGATCTGCTGCTATCCCGACAGCAAATCCCACAGAATTAAAAATTAAATAAAATTTAATTTTAATTAATTAAAACTATTTAATTAATTATTAATTATTCTAAAATTTCCCAAATTCAATTTAGGATCAAATGAGCTCTAAAAATTCCCAAAAATTCACCCTTGGCTAATTTGGGTATGAGGAATTCAAAAATAGAATCCGATTTTAATTTGGAGATCAAAATAATTTAGGTATTTTTCAGGGCTTAAAAATAGCCAAAAATACCAAATTTTCCAATTTAGCTCTGATTGATTTCAAACTTCTAAGTTTAGGTTTAAATGACCCATTGAATCCAATAAAATCAAAATCAAACCTTGGTTTAGCTTAATTAATCTAGTCTTGGCTAGGGTAACGACCTAGGGTTGTTACAATACAACTGAACACTGCATGTTTCTGACCATGCCAACGGAGTACTACACTTCCTTCCATACAATGCTTCATATAGAGCCATCTTGATTCTATCTTGAAAACTATTACTGTAGGTGAAATCCACTAGTGGGAGGTGATCTTCCCAAGATCCAGCAAAATCAAGTATACATAATCTTAGTAGGTCTTCGAGAACCCGATTTACTCGCTCTGTCTGACCATTTGTCTGCGGATGAAAGACTGTACTCATGGCTAGAGTTGTGCCTAGATCCTGATGCATGGCTTGCCAGAACTTGGAGATAAATCGACTGTCTCTATCGGATATGATTATCTTGGGAATCCTGTGGAGCATGATTATCTCTTTGATGTAGAGTCTTGCAAGTTTCTCAATTAAATTTGTCTGCCGAACTGGAATGAAATGAGCAAACTTAGTTAATCGGTCAATTATTACCCAAATAGCGTCGGCTCTAGATCTTGCATGAGGCAAATTCATAACGAAATCCATCGATAAATCTAGCCATTTCCATTCAGAAATTTCAAGTGGGTGAAGCAGACCACCAGGTCTCTGATGCTCTGCCTTGACTAAATTGTAAGCGTGGCAGTTTGCGATGAACTCAGCTACACTTTTCTTCATCCATGGCCACCAGAAAGATTGGTTTAGGTCTTAGTACATTTTTGAACTCCCCGGATGAACTTGGTATCCGCAGTTATGACCTTCAACTAGCACCTCCTAATGCATGGACTTAGGGATCCATAAGCGATCTCCTTGATAGATTGCACCTTTATGAAATCGAATATCAGTACGATGACCACTTTCGATTGCTTGTTTGAAGTTTAGGTACTCATCATATTTAGTTTGAGTAATGGATACATCTCTGTGGAACATGGGCTCCATATTAATCATTAAGAGCATTAAACTCACTTGGTCACTACGTGCTAATAGGATGTCCAGTTTATGAAATTCTTCTTCCAGAGGACTCTTAGAGATAAGAGCATTGAGAGTGGCATGATGGCTCAGAGCGTCAGCTACAACATTCACCTTTTTAAGGTGATACTGGATATCAAGGTCATACTCACTAATTAATTCTAACCACCTTCTCTGTCTGCAATTTAGCTCTTGTTAAGTGAATATGTATTTTAAACTCTGGTGATCTGTAAAGATTGAGCACTGATCTCATAGAGATAGTAACGCCAGATTTTTAGGGAGAACACTACAACGGCTAACTTGAGATCATGAACTGCGTAGTTCCTTTCATGGGGCTTCAACTGATGAGAAGCATACGTGATGACTCTTCCTTCTTGCATTTATACGGCACCTAAGCCTTTACCTGAGGTGTCAATATAGACTTGATAGTTCACCCCTTCTTTAGAAAGAACTAGAACTGGTGCAGATGAAAGTGCATCTTTCAATGCTTGGAATGCTGCCTCACAAGCTGGCAACCATTATAATGGTACAACTTTTTGAGTGAGCTTGGTGAGTGGTGAGGCTATATGGGAGAAGCCCTTTACAAATCTCCTATTGTGGCGCCCCACCCCTTAATCCACAAGAATTAAGTTAAGGGATGGTGTGTCACTCTAGCTAACCCTTCACTTATAATTGGATTAGGATAAAATTCACAATCTACCTAATAAGGGAAGGAGCAAGCATAAAATCAAATATTCGGTCACTATCTAAGTAAACATACTGAGTGCGGAAGCGATTTTCAATATATAACATCCAAGCATCACAACATAAGAATAAATAAATATATCTTAGAACATAAGTATAGCATCCAAATACGCAGTCATCAGTACCTATATTATCACATCAGTTTAAGTTTCAAATAATAGAAATAAAAGTGCACTCATCCTCACTTAAAATAGAGGGCTAAATAGCTGGTTCTTCCACAGGCTCCTCCTTCGGATATGGCTCCACTCCAAGATCCTGATCATCCAACTGAAGAGGATCTGCCATTGTCGATTTCACAATGTAGGGCTCCAGCCAAAAAAAAAAATCTGGTTAGACAATTGTCTAAATACATTTTAAGCTAATAAGCTTTATGTGTGTTATGTAATATCACCATTATATAACTTCTAAGCAGCAAATGTATAAGGGAGGAGCAAGCAATACAAAAGAAAGGAAAAGCTATAAATCATCATTTATAACTTAAGCAAAAAGAGAGGCTAAGGCATGCCTCAGTGCAAGTTATATAAGGTAAGGCATATGAATACAAATAATTAAACAAGTACTAGAAAAGAAATACTACATCCTAAACATGTTGGTGATCAAAAGATACATGCAAATTAAGATAAAACAACTAAGCAGTGGTACATATAAATAGCAGCAAGATTCTAATATCATAATATATATAAAAGCAGTACAAAGAAATAGCTGACTAAATAAAAATGCTGAAAAGTAAACAAAATAACATAACTGTATATATATAAACATCCGTGCATCAACTGCCATACAGAAAAGAGCTAATCTAGCCCATCGAACATCAAAGGGTCTTAGCACCATCATGGCTAAGTCACAAAATTGTGTACCCCTAGCGACATAAGGAGGCTAGGCAACTAAGCACACAAAAGTAATCGAAGGATCTTAGCACCAGTACAGCTAAGGCACCAACTGTGTGCCCCTAGCGACATAAGGAGGCTAGTCAACTAAGTACACAAAGTAACCTTAGCACCAGTACAGCTAAGGCACCAACTGTGTACTCTAGCGACATAAGGAGGCTAGGCAACAAGGCACACAACAAAATAAGTCCTTCCCTTAGCGTCATAAGGAGGCTAGGAAATAAGGACATATCTAAGAGGTAGCTCATATAACTATCATCTTTTCATTAATCACTTTAATATTTTCACAAGGAATCTAAGGAGTCTCCATATTTTCCTTATATTTTATTTATGTATCAAAAATCTTATATGATATGATCAAGGAATTAAGGCACAAAAATACAAGGAATGCGTAGCAACAACATATCAAAAGAAGTAAGGGACTCTACTAAACATGGTGATATCATTTGTTTTCTACTTAACCATTCTAACCATTCCAAGTAACACAAATTTAGGATCACCATCTTCCTACTATCGAGTGTAACTTAGAAATTCGTCCTTATAAGTTAAAAGGATTAGAACTGATCAGGTTCTAATCCAGTCAATCAAATAGACGACTATGAGTTGAATCAATAAATCATACGTCATAGTTTTGTGAATTTAGACGTTCTAACTAAGATCTGATCAAGGTCTTCTAAACCTATAGATTATGGATTAAACATTACGAGATTTAGGTTTAATCACATAATCCAAAAATGATAAGACCTAAGTTCTATATTTTATTCTATAAGTGATCTACTAGTTAATGCCAATCTTATTAAGTAATCAAGCTTAATATGATGAATCTCCTATCCTAAATCTACAATTAAAAGACAAAATAATCAAAACAAGTTGTAAAATAAAAGAAAAGTCTAGAAACTAATAAAATCAATATTTCACCCATTGAGTAACCCATTTACTCTATGAATGAACTCAAATATATGATCTAGTCCTAGTCTCAAGAAAGGTCCTTAAGGTGTAGTGTTTAAAACTTAGAGAAATTTTTGGAATCTAACCCAACAGTTGGTTTCACTCACTTAGATGTCACTAACATGATTATAACATTAGTTTTAATATTTTGGAATGTTAACTAAATGTTAGGGGTACTTATCCAATCTTAGGGCAAAATGACCATTTTGCCCCTACTATAAGGGTAAAAAGTCAACTTTTGACTTATGAGTTGGAATTGAATTCTCTTAGTTTCGACTGATTTCTTACTGTATAACTTGAAGATAGACCCAAATTGGACTATAAAAGGTCAAGTTATGACCAAAAGAAGGCTAATGGTATTTTGGTCATTTTCTAAATTTCTAGAATTCAGATCCTAAATATTATTTTAGTTTATTGATGACATTGAAATTTTAGACTAGTTAGCATCTTGATTTTTTTAATTTGGAGTTGATTTGACTAAGTTATGGCTGTTTGAAGTCTAGGGGTATTTTGGTCATTTTTCACTAAAAATTCTAGGGTTGACTTTTTGTCGTGATGTCCAAATGAGAAAACTAATATTACTACAGTGATGGGGATGCTCTCCTGAGCATTTTAAAACCCATATTGACTATGTTCTGATAACTGGGTAAAAAGTTATGAGGTTCTAAAGAGGTCCTAAAATGTTACCTTGTTATGTGTACCCCAAAACTAATTTTTAACTTATGTTATTTGATTCCTTATATTTTTTTAAGTATTTTGAGACCTATATTGGCTATGTTTGGATCATCCTACAAAAAGTTATTAAACTTTTAAGATTTACTATTCAAAAATATAATTTGAATTATTTTACTGTTCATTTATTCAAATTGAATTAATTTGCTGTTCATTCCTAAAGTTATATATATATATATATATTTCTGAAATTATTGATAATTAATTAATCTGTAATTAATTAGGCTTAATTATTAATTAATATTAATTAATCCATTAATTAATCTAATTATAATTATTATTATTATTTTTACTGTAGAAAAGTGATTAACTATTAATCACTATTTGCTTAGTCTTAATTATACACTATTATCTAGTTAAGACTAATTAATTACAATTACTATCTAATAGTAATTAATTATTCTAATTACTATTAAGATTTAATTAACATTAAAATAATCCTAATTAACCTATAATTACTAATTACAATTAATTAATTATAAAAATACTGTTCAAAAGTGATTAACCTCCGGCTTTGATGTGAGACGAGAGGAACGAAGTGATGGCTCCGAAGGATATGTAATAGTGAGTCGTATGCGACGAAGGAGAAAAGTAGGCGAGTCGAATATCGTAGAGTTGAATTAACCGGTAGGTTAGGCTACGAGCTTGCGAGTAGGAGACGCTAGGAGAATGTAGCTCCGGTGGTACGCCGACATCAAAGAGAAAACGGGACAATCCTTACGGAAGCCAGGGGGAAGTTTATGCTCTGGGGGGCCTATTCGGATAAGAATCCGATAAAAAGCTCTCAAAACTGCTTGGCTAGGGCCTGATAAGCTACACGACTAAAGAACAAAACCTTCGTCTCCAAGAGCCTCCCTAGCGAATAGCAGCACACCTAGGGCCTTGACCGGAGCTTAGAATAGTTTGAGTTTAGGCGAATCTGACTTTTGAAGATAGAATAATTCTAATTTAATTAGCCACTAACTTAAATTAATTAGGCTAACAATAATTAATTAAACTAATTAACTGGCTGATTGGGCAGTGGGCTCCACCTATGACACGTGGCAGCACCTGATTGGGTGCTGCTCTGCGTGTGGACCCCACTGTACACGTGACGTGCCCAGAGGCTGCCACGTGGCACTGTGGGTCCCACAAGAAAATTGAACGGTCTCGGGTGACTGGGTAGTGGGTCCCACTTGACACGTGGCACTGCCAGAGGCTGTCACGTGGCACTGTGGGCCCCACGGGGAAGCCGGAACGCCGCGGGCTCGGGCTGTGTGCCCCACGGGACACGTGGCGTGCTGGCTGGCTGCCACGTGGAGTAGTGGGCCTCCCGGCCGAAGTTGAAGAGGCGCGGGTACGGTCGGTGGGTCCCACCTGACACGTGGCAGGCCAGGGTGGCGCCACGTGGCTCTGTGGGCCCCACCTAGCTGACGCGGACCCGGCCGAAGGCTGGTCGGGCTCGGGTCGACCCGGCCCGACCCGGACTTCACCTTCTCGTCGGAGGGGTCCCGAGGGAGCCGGCCAGGGCACGGCTTTTGCTGGCCTTCCCGGCGCCGGACCGCCTCGGCCCCCACAGCCGACGGTAGCCCTCGTCAAGGCCTACACGTCGGTGGGCGGACCTTCGCCGAAGGTGGCCGGAGTCACCGGTAAATCCTAAACCTAATCCTAGGTCTACTGTGCGAGGGGACGAGGCGGAGCCCGTAGGGTTCAAACCCTGATCTGGGTCGATCGGACCTGATCGAACTCGATCAGGTCCGATGGATCGTCAATCCATCCTAAGATCTACAATAATCAAGTGAAACATTGCGAATCAAATGGACGAGAGGGGAGTTTGGGGAGTACCTGATTCCAACGGTGGATGGGGCTCGGCTCGGGTTCGCTCGATCTGGGCTCGGGTTCGCAAAACCCGGAACCCAGAGTTTGGCCGAGGCCTTATAGTCGTGTCGGCGACCTCAACGAGGCCGGGGAGGGCGTTGGTTGGCCCGGAGGGACAGCTGGGCGCGCCGCGTGGCGTCGGGCGGAGAAGACGAAGACGAAGGCTTCGGGACCATCGAATCCCGCGACGCATGGATGGCCCAAATCGGCCCGGGTCGTGGGTCGCGGATCGCGCTACGGGCCGTCCGATTCAAGTGGATCGGACGGTCCTGATGGATCCGTCCGATCAGACTGCGCCGTCCACTTAAGCTGACGGCGCGGGACAGCGCCGTTAACTTTAATTAAAAATTATTATTATTATTATTTTTAAAACAATATTTTGAACATGTTTTTCCCAGCTATTCGAGGGGTGATGAATGCAACGACGGGGTCGGATTTTTGATCCGACTAGTATTTTGATTTCTCAATTTCCGGGCATTTAAATATTATTAAAATATTCGTCGAATTTTTGACGACTTCCGATTGACACAAAAATATCACCCCTAGCTAATTTGGGGTCAATGAACGCAATGGCGGTGTCCGTTTTCCAATCCGAGGTCAATTTAAGTATGTCAAATTTTAGGTTTTCTGGATTTTCCAGAAATCATGATTCTATCCATTTGACTCTTGATTTGGACTAGGTCTTAGAGGTTGACTCTAATTAACATATATAATACTTCTGATTAGTCTTAAGACTAAGATTAGTCTTAATCGACTAAGGTAACAACCTGGGTTATTATACCTATAGGAACCAGCTAAGTCTAAGAAGCTTCTGATGTCAGTTACTGACTTGGGCTGAACCCATTTCTGGATAGCGCTGACTTTGTTCTTATCAACTCTAATACCCTGGGCATCTACCACATACCCCATAAAATCTACTGAATCGAGCTAAATTTCACATTTAGAATATTTAGCATAAAGTCTATGGTTACGTAGTTTTTCTAGTCCTATTCTTAAGTGCTCTTCGTGCTCTTTCTGGTTCTTGGAGTAGATTAAGATGTCGTCAATGAAAACGACTACGAATTTATCAAGGTATGATTTAAGGATGCGCTGCATTAGGTCCATGAATATTGAAGGTGCATTTGTCAACCCAAATGACATCACTAAAAACTCATAGTATTCATAACGAGTCCTGAAGGCTATCTTCTCGACATCTGAGTCCTTGACTTGCAATTGATGATAGCCCGATCGCAGATCAATTTTAGAAAATACCTTGGCTCTTGCCAACTGATCGAATAAGTCATCTATGTGCGGCAACAGATACTTGTTTTTGATCGTGACTTTATTCAGTTCATGGTAGTCAATACACATACATATAGAATCGTCTTTCTTCTTTACGAATAGTACCGATGCTCCCTAAGGCGATAAACCTGGCCTAATGAGACCTTTCTCTAGCAATTTTTGTAACTATTTATTCAACTCCTGTAATTCCTTGGGCACCATACGGTAATGAGCTTTAGAGATGGGATGTGTTCCTAAAATGGTGTCAATTGCAAATTCCACTTCCCGTATAGGAGGAAGTCCGGATAAGTCTTATGGGAAAATGTCGACAAATTTGCAGATGATGGGGTTCTAGGATAAGGAAACGCCTTCTTTCTTTTCTCCTATTATTGTTACTAGGAAGGCATCACAATATTTTTGAACCAATATCCTTGCTTTTATAGCATTGATTAATGAGGCTTGAGTGCTAAGGTTACCAATAAAGGATCTGGCCTTACTACCACTTCCTAAGGTAATCTTCTTCTTTGTACAATTGATAGTGGCATTATGCTGGCTAAGCCAATTCATGCCCAATATTACATCAAAGTTGGCTATTGGAAGAACTACTAACTTGGCTTCATACTTCTCATTCTCAATTGGAATTTGTAACTTGTAGAACTGGCGAGCTGGCAATTGGGTTTCAGAAGGTAACCCAACATTAAGAGGATTGGTCAGGCGATACAAGGGTAGGTTAAGTGATTTTGCCCAGCCATCAGACACAAAGGAATGACTAGCTACAGTGTCAAATAGAATGTTACAAGGTTTGTTATTTATGCAAATCAAACCTAATTACAGAGGTAATTAATTATTAACTGCGTAAAGCAAGTAATAATTATAGAGATAAAAGAGGTTCAAGAGCGTGTACCTGATACCACGTGATTGTCTTCAGTAGCCTCAACTGGTATGAGGGTGTATACACGTGCAGGGCCAGCAGGCCTGTTGTTATAGGTCTGTCGTGGAGGTGGTATGTAAAATACTAAAATTTCATTTTTAATTGTTTATTAATATTTAAATAATTTTGACCTCAAATTGAAAATTTGACTTCACCTTGCATTCACTACTCCCAAATTAGCTAGGGGTGAAGCTTTGAATGCATTTGAAAGTCATTAAATTTTTGACAAATATTTTAATATTATTTTAAATACTTTAAAAATTAAATAATTAAATACTCGTTGGATCGAAAATTCGATTACGTCGTTGTGTTCAGAAGCCCTCAATTAGCTAAGGGTGATTTATTAGAAATTTTTGGAATACGTTTAGTTATTATATTATAATAAATTAATTAGGTAAATCAATTTAAATTAATAAATATTTTAATTAATTAAAACTGGGACTTAACGGTTACCGTCCATTTACTTAAATTGCCGTTAGCATTTTTGATCTGTCGTTGCCTCCTCCATCACTCCAAACGACGGATCACAGCCATCTGATCGAATAACCAGACTGTGGAGAGATCGTCTTCTCCGCTCGGCTCAGCGTGTCGCGGACGAAGACACGCGCCCCTCGGACCACTTGACATCCGTCGATCACCACTGAAGAACCCAAACTTAGCACCATTTAGGTTCCTAAATCAATAAAAGGTAGCATCTTTCACAAAAACCAACAGTTTGGGAACCAATCGAGTCTCGGGCGATCTCGCAGATCCTCATCCGTCCAATTAAGGTACCAACAACTTCCTCGTATTTTCATATTAGGCAATCGAATTTATTTCGCAACTTTATTTCATGTTCCAGATTATCGATTGACCATCTCCGATCAAACTATATTAAGTTTAATTGATCGAATTTTTGATTCAATCCGTAGTAGTCCACAGTTACGCTAAATCCCGTTCCGTCTTTAGTCTTTTAGGGTTAGCTTTTGTAGCAAGCACCTGTCACCTCTGGTGACGTGCTAGAAGTCAATCTAAAGGTCTCTCTGAGACCTTTCGATCGACGTATGGGCTGACCTCCGACGACAACGTTTCGGCCACCAAAAGTGATGCCCTAGGCATCAACGCTCGGGTCGGTCACGTGAAGAAGAAAACTTTTTGGGCCGGGCTGGGTCAACCCGGCCCCGACCCAAGCCGGCGCACGTTCGCATAATTCAAGTGTACCAAATGGCGCGTTTTAATTGGTTGCGAGTATGGCGTGGGCCCCACAGCCGATGAAACGCTTCAGAATCGTCTAATTTGAGATAGCTGTGGGCCCCACTTCCTTGACCCGGCAAATCTTGAAGCGCCATGTGGCGCAGGTGGGTCCACCTTCTGCAGAAAATGAAAAGTTAAATTTATAAATATAATAGTTATAAATAAAAATAAAATTTGTTAAATAAAATTTTATCAAAAGAGATTTAAATTAATTAATTAAATATCAAAACTTTAAATACTCATATCTTAATAAATATAAATCCAATTATGGCAAATAAATATACTAAATTAATCAAAAAATTATGAGGAATTTAATGATGCAATTTATTTTACTATAGGACTACTATTTCATATAGTGATATTTTAGGATATTTGAATATTTGAAAAATGCCAAAAAATTTCATTTAACCCTAAGTTTGCACACCCTACTCCAAACATACCTAATATAGGTCTCAAAACACTCAGAAAACCCTAAGAAATATTTTAGAAGTATTAATTTTGCTATTTGGATTAAATTTAGATTAATCACAATTAGGACCTAAACCTAATTAAGCCCTTTAAACCCTAAAACTTCAAATAGCCATAAGTAAGTCAATTTAGCTCCAAATTAGGTGATCCAAATATCAATTTAGATCAGAAAAATCTAATTTACAATAAACTATAAAAATATTTAGGATCCAAGAGTTAGATCTCCTAATCAATCCTAATTATCCTAAAATCTTAATTAATGAATATTAACAAATCTAATAATCCAAATTGAGTAATTTCATTTCAGAGAACTCATAAAATAGATCAGAACCTATCTGTATAATTAGTTTAATAATTTTGTGACTAATTTCACTAACCACTCACTAATCACTTTAAACCCTAAATATTAACTATAGAAATTATATTTTCTATAACTTAGCCAATACATATCAGAATTTGATAAATTTAGATTCTATAGAAACCTTATGATATAATCTACAATAAACTAACAGAAATCTTAAATTTCACTAAAGGTAAATTACTAATATGCCCTTATAAGGTCAAATTCCCAATTTGACCTTATAAGGCATAATAATTAAGTAACTTAATAAATAAATCAAATATTCAAATATTCATTATTATTACAAATCATGTTAAAATCATAAAGCATTAAATTAATTAGTTAAACTATTTTTGGCAGATCAAAGAAATTAAATTGGTTGATATTTTGTCAAAACAGTCAGGTACATAAATCTACTTTTAAGTTTTATTTCAGTATTCTTGTTTGAGCTATATTTCCTTTGTATTATTTAAACTGCTTACCGCTTATAATCTGCAAAAGAATGTTATCAAATAAGCATGTAACAAAAAGATGAAATGTGGTATATATTATTGTGGTGTTTGTCTTTGGAGGGTGGAACGCAATACTAAGAATCTGTATAGATTGGGCCTGCTGGCAGCCCCTGGGAGTCATATGGAGGGATTTAGCCCTTATTAGGAAGTGGGAAAATCTAGAATAAAAACACACCATCAGTTCCTATTTTGAGTAAGCTACCGACAGGTAGTGAGAAAAGCTTCCTACAAGTTATGCCTATGGGTTTACCCATTTGGGCTCAGGAGTCTACAAACTCGACTTATTGTTACAAATGCTTTTGATAAAATTTATTTCATGCATTTTATATTGAATTTCACACCTAATTTGTAGGGTAATACTTCAACTTGAAATTTGCTTTTCTTTCTTATATGCTATGCAGATATCACATTTATTTCCATATTTGCTTCATGCCTATTATAGGATGCTAGAATTACTCTTATAAGAATGATTTCCGTACTCCTACCGGACTAGTAACTAAATTTTTCAGGTTTTCAAAATTAAAAGTTTTGAAGATCTGCCTAAAGAAATTTAAAGAGAAGCAGTTGATATGTGAGAGAATAAAGATGTTTTAATTTATTATTGTAAATATTAAAAACTATTGTAAATTCATATGTGTATGGCTCTGAATGTAAATGTAAACATTTTTGTATTTTATTTCCTTTATTTTCATAAATGACTATTTCCAGTATATGAATCATTCTTTTGAGACTCTCGAACTTCGATCCCCGGTCGCCACATGGTCGAGGTGCATTTGGGCGAGAGACATTAGCTGTCTCGCGCCTCACAGCTAGAGTAGAGGGTGGTGCTGGACGAGCTGTCACAGGCTTCTAAAAAAAGTCAAAGGCATGGTGGCACTTGGAACGGTCGATTTGATCTCCATCAATTATTTTCGTAGCCATACAGTGGTAGAATTAGTGGCCTGGCCATCCACAAGTAAAGCAGACACAACTCTCGTGGTAACACCGAAAATTTGCCTCGTATGCAGCTACTGATTGGTCACCCTATTGTAACTTCAGAAATATGTCTCCCAAGAGTTGTTTGGCAGATGAATTCATCCCATGTGATGTCCTCTAATGGTACCCGACAAACTGCGTGCTACGAGTGGTGTCCCGCCAGTACTCGACCTCATCTTGTAGGTGATGGGTAGTGAGACGGACCACCTCTGAATCAAGGCACTTTATGCTTATCAGGTTCTTCTCCACCATTTTTATCCAAGTGGCTGTGTCAACTGCATAGAGACTCCTATTGAAGGTGGGGGGTCTCAAGCAGAGGAAACTGTATAGCAGTCCATCTGCGGACTGAATGTGATGTTGATGGGAGTACTATAATATTGGTGCATCTTCGGTTGTGGTATGGTTCTGGCTTATCTGAGCTACCAGCAACCGCTCCAATCTCTCGGCCTGCTTGGCCTGAGTATTGGCGACCTTCTTAGCCTGTCATTGGCTGGATTTCACTTATTTGTGGTGGGATTCTACCATAAGTTTGACTGCCTCCAGTAAGGCACTCACTTCACTGGATGAGGAGATGGAAGGAGCAAGAGATGGGCTCTGTCCGGAATTTATTATATTTCACTAAAATCTGAATTAAGAATAATGTATATTTCAAAAATAGGAGATCATAACATTCTATCCTTTTTTAATAATCATAGATGAAAGATGAAAAATACATCATTAGAAATAGTAGATAGAACATCAAATAATAAAAGACAACAACTGGGAAAACATAGAGTCTATCATATGTATTTTCCAGTGAAAGCCTGGGAAAAGTTAGCATAGGTCATTTCTCATCGGTGGCGAGTAGATCCACGCTCGAATATCCACACTTAGCGAGCCCACCATTCCTCTGTATAATCTTGGAGGAGGATGTCGATGATGTCGAGTCGAACGCAATCTAGGCATTCCAGGTCATTCAACACTTTGGTCACTCTTCATAACCACTCCTTAGTTAGGATGGGAAAGTCCAGTCCTTGGTATACAACATCTTCTAGCATCCTTTCCAAAGCATTGGCTTCTGCTAGGGAGACCCCTTGGACTTCTCTCCCGTATCTTTTTGCCAAGTATACGTCGAACTTCCACATATCTTCAAAGTGGGCGAAAAAGTCATATACTGACATGCATGTATAGTAGTATTCCTAGATATCCAGATCAAGCGATGTAAGAATAATAGTTCAATTTTAACCCCAACATTTATTTCAAAATTTAAGGTACAAGATGCAGAATGTGCAGCAAGTAGCATGTGAATAAGATCTAAAATGTCTATCTGATATATCTGGCTGTAAAAGCATGACGAAAGTTCGCATATGTGACCTCGCTTTGCAATCCTTCATGCCGACGGGTGAGTGCTTGTAGGGTGACTCTCCACCAATCCTTGGCTCTGTCATGTAGGAGGCGGGATACAATGGGAATCCTAATATTGTCCGAGCAGTTAATAATTCCAAACACAAAATCTGCCCACTTCAGCCACTCCTTGGCTGCAACCTGGTGATCATATCTCATGAATACACTTTATTGGATTAATTGATTCTGTATTCAAACTTTGGGGTCAGACACTCCTTCTACATACTTCTCGTGCTGTCGATGAAGTTGGACGATGCATTCCTACCTATCTTCAAATTGTTGGTGATGCCACCTAACCATCATCCTTGTACATCTAGTATTTTTCTAAGTCACATTATTTTACTGATATGTTACTTGTGCATGCATTTCCATTTCCATACTCTTATTATTTTGAGCTATTGATCATAGTGTTTGGATGTAACTCCTGTGTTTAATTAATGACTAATTGGCAGAAGAATCATCCATTATGTAGAGTGGAATACAGTTTCTAATCTGACACCTTATAGAATTCTTTGATATTAACTGTGGCACACCGCTCCTTAGTATAATGATTGTGAACTTAAGGAGTAAGGCGCCACAATAACAACCCAAGATTGTTACCCAGCTTAATTTTAGCCTAATCATATCTCAATTATTATTATGTTAAGTTTATCTAATCATTTAAATCAATCCCTAAAGATTTGGTGCGATTCAGAGCTAAATCGAATATTTTAGATTATTTTAATATTTAATTAATTAGAAAATTGAGGTATTTAATTTGACCTCTAAGTCAAAATCTGACTTTACTGTTGCGATCATCACCCCCAAATTATCTAAGGGTGATGTTTCGGACGCATTTGGAAGTCGTCGGATTTTCGCAAATATTTTAATATAATTAAATACACCGAAAAATGAAATAATTAAATAATCATCGGAATCAAATTCTGACTTCACCGTTGAATTCCTCACCCCCAAATTAACTACGGGTGAATTTTTGGGAATTTTCGAAGTGTGTTTATTAAATCTAAATTTTTTTTAATAAATCAAAAAACTAGGAAGTAATTAAGTATTTATTTCTTAATTTTTCTTCCTTCCCCTCTCTCCTAGCTAGCTTCCCTATTCGACGCCCCCATCTTCCTTCATCGCACAAGGGGAAGAGCCCCATTTCCTTAACCCATGCCTCCCCTCACCTCATAGCTCTCCTGGCCTCCCTAGCTCTTGATGGCCTCCCCCCTTCCTCTCCTCCTTTAAAAAGGAGCTCAATTCCTTCTTCCTCCCCTTGCTGCCAAGCTGAAGGCCTTCTCCATCCCAGGCTCTCCCCCCTTCCTCCATTGTTGCACCTTGAAGAAGTAGCTCTCCAAGTCTTGAAGAAAACAAAAGTTCATTCTTCCCTTTTTAAGGCTAAGGTACCAATTTGCTCCTCTTCCTTATCTTCTTCATGTTGCTATTATGCTTGTTTGTATCTTTAGAAATCCATGATTGTGTATAGAAGCCATTAAAGTTCATTAAGGCATCATATTGTTTTGAAAATCTTATACTCTATTTTTTGACCATTCTGTATACCCGCACATTTAATTGCATGCTTCGTATAGTTAGAACAATTCATTTGTACCGATTTTAATATCGATGAAAAGGTATCAGAAAGATCTTTCCATTGATATATGGCATCGCTCATGAAATGCTTTGAATTGAGAATATTTTAGTTTGAAATATGACCATTCATAGTTTTCGCACAGGTGAAATGTGGCGCCCCGCTCCCTAAGCCCATAATCATTAGGCTAAGGAGTGGAGGTGTGGCACCACGCTCCCTAAGTCCACAATCATTAAGTTAAGGAGCGGAGGGTCACTTGTGCAAATCCCTCTCTTATCATTGGATTAGGTAGATCCATAATCCACTCATAAGGAAAGGACATGCGCAGAACATCCGAGGCGATCAGTCACTAAATCTGACATACAAGCAGAGTGCGGAAGCTAAAAGAAGTAAATAGTACATCCATTCACCATGCATCACATATGAAATAGTAATAAAATAGCTCAGAAATTAATAAAGTGCATAAGGTAAATCACAGTCGCAATACCTGTATTATTACAACATTAAATAAGTAGTTTTAAAGACTGAAAATAAATCACTCGTCCTCACAAGAAGCTAAGAAACTAAACAGTATCTGGCTCTCCTGGCTGAAGCTCCTCCTCTAAGTAAGGGACCTTTGCTTCAGCACCTATTTCTTCAAACTTATCTGAATTTGACATTATCAGTTTCATAATGCCAGGGCCCTAGCCAATAAAAAAAAAATCTTGTTAGACAATTGTCTAAGTACATTTTAGGATGAATATTTTACATGAGTTATTAATGTCACCACTTTAACTTAAGCAAACAAAAAGATAAGCTAAAGCAGTAGGAGCAGTAAGCGTACAAAGAACTGGATAAGTTATAAATATAGCATTTATAACTAAACAACAAATGAGAAAAAGGCACACCTCAACAACTAAGCAAGAAAAGGGCATATATATATATATATATATATATATATATATATATATATATATATATATACTGCAGTAAGTAAAAGTATTGAAAGTAAAGTCTAATCCTAAACATGCTGATGATCATGTGACATATGTTAATTAAATGACAAAAATTTAAACATAGTACATATAGTAAGCAGTAAAGTCTAGCATTTTATAAATATGTATAAGTAAGCAGGTAAGTGAAGGAAAACAGCTGACTGAAATATACATCAGAACACAGTACACAGTAAGCTGAAAACTGAAATAGGTATGTAAAGACTGTCATATCAGAAAGTTGGACATTGGGCTGGTGAAATCCCCAAAGCCTTTCTGGGTTTGGGCAGACAAAAATTCCCATAGCCTTTCTGGGCTAGGGTAGACAGAATCCAGCAGCAGAACTGAGGAGGCAGTAAATACAAATGCAGAATCTTTTAATTATTTTACTTTATTTCTGTGGACACGTTCAGAAATAGCTGAGTCAAGCACATCTACAAAACTATATGGGTTCCAAGCTTAACACACACTCCTCAATGAGTAATGTTAAGCATCCTCATTACTCCTTTCCCCTGTCCATTAGGATAAAAGTGCACCCGAATCTACTAAATATACTGAACCCAAAGGTAACTGTTATCATAATTATTCTAAATTTTCATTTCATGCACAAAGTTCTCTTATATGATATAAACAAGGAATTTAAGCACAAAATACACGGAATGCGTAGCAACAAAATTAATCAAGTAAGCAAGGGACTCTTCTATACATGGTGACACTGTTGTTGTCTAATTAAATAATTCTAACTATTCTAAGTTACACAAGTTCATAATCTCCAATTCCTACTATTGAGTGTAACTTTGATCAAGATATACTAGACTATAGACTATGGATTAAATACCATGAGATTGGGCTTAGTCACATAATCCAAAAAGGTTAAGACATAAGATCTAGGTTTCAGTCTAAAAGTGATCTATTGATTAAGGTAGATCCTATTAAGCAAATAAAACTCAATAGGATGAATCTCCTTATCTTAAATCTAGGATTAAAAGACAAAATAATCAAATTAAGTTGTAAAATTTCTAGAAACTAATAAAAATAAGGATTCATTCATTAGATAACCCACTTACTTAATGAATGAAATCTAACATATGAGCTAGTCCTAGTCTTAGGAGTAGTCCTAATGTGAGGTGAAAGATCCTAAGGAAAGGACTTAGAAAATTTTGAGAAATTTTACTAAGCTGGCCTAATGGCTGATTTTTTTTTACTTAAATGATTCTAATACTGGTTTGAGTGATTTAAAATACAGATTATAGGTTAAGAGCACTTAACCTAAATTTTGGGACCATTTTGCCCCTACTCAAGGGTTCAAAAAGTTCACCTTTGAATTAAGGGTCCAAATTGAAGTTTCTTAGTACCAAATAGTTCCTTACTGTCTAACTTGAAGATAGATAGTAAGTTATGCTTAATTTGGATAAGGAACGAGTCCTATAGGTCCAAACTAAGGTTCTTGACTTAAGGGGCATTTTAGTGAATTGCACTTATTGAAATTTAAATTTTTATGTAGTTTACTATTGGTTGCTACTCAAGGATTCCATAAAGTCTAAGAACACTAAATTCTGAGGTCTAATGAGTTAATTATAGCCATTTGAATTTCTAAGGGGGTCAAGAAGCTCTAACTCTTTCATTTGGTGTCCAAATTCAGCAAACTCAAATGCTATAGCTTCCTTATATCCTACTGAGTATTTTGACTAGTAGTAGACCCAAATTGGACCTCCATCGGTCAAGTTATGACCTAACTAAGGTTAGGAGTATTTTGGTTATTACTTCAAATTTTTAAGGATTCTAAAACCTAATATTATTTTGGATTATTGTTGGTACTAAAATTCTAAGTTATCTAACAATTTGTATAATACATCTAAGGATACATGATAGGTTGTGAGCACTTATTAAAAATGATAAGGTTTTCAACTTAAATTTTCATATATAAATTTATGCAATACTTGATTTTAGCTAAAACTGGGTAGTTTATAAAAATCTGTGTAGTGAAGTTAGCCCCACTAAGGTCATAAGGGTCTTAAAATATCAAAACAGTGAAGTTTTGGCCATTTCAACCAAAACTGGGCAATTTACAAAAATCTGGGCAGTTTTTTGGAATTTCTGGGCAATTTTACAAATATGGGCGCTGCAGCGCGGTGTAGCACTTTTTGTGCGGCAGCGCGCTGTCGCACTTTCCGCGCGGTAGCGCGCGGTAGCACCGTTGCGTTGCGACTCGTTGCAGTCCGCTGCAGGCACTATGGCGCGCTGTAGCGGTCTGATTTGCAAAATCACTATTCAATTACCTTCATTAAATGATTTTTATGATTTTCGCAAAATTACCGCTCCAGATCGCTGCAATCCGCTGCAGACCGCTACAGCGCGCTGTAGCGGGTCATTTTGTATTTACAGTTTAATTACTTTATTAAATATTTTTCATATGTTTTCATCCGGGTTACCACTGCAGCCCGCTGCAGTGCACTACGGCGCGCTGCAGCGGTCCCGTTAGCAAAATCGGGCGCTGTAGCGTGCTACAGCGCCAGACGGTGTTTTCTGCCAGGACGAAAACTAAAATGCCAATTTTTAAGCTCAAATACTCTTAATCCAGAGCATTCTATGAGCAGTGCCATATACCGATGGAAAGGTCTTTCCGATACCTTTCCATCGACACCAAAATCGGCACAAACGAAGCATCATAGCTATACAAAATATGGTGATGAATGCAAAGGTATACAGAATCAGCAAAAAGAGAAGAGGGGCTGAGCCCTCCATTTAAAGGAGGAGAGGGGAGGGGAGGCCTCATCATGACTAAGGGGATAGAGGGGTAGAGCCATCATGCTTGAGCATTAAATGATGGCATGGTTTAGGGAGGAATGGGGGAATGGCCAGCCGAAATGCATGGGGGGGCTGTCAGCCAAAAATAATAAAGATTGGGGAAATTGCAAATAAGAGATTAGATAATTACATAATTATTTCCCTTAATTATTTAAAAAAATTATGACTTTTGAATTGGGCTCCGAAAAATCCCAAAAATTCACCCCTAGCTAAATTGGGGGTGAGGAATTCAACGGTGAAGTCAGGTTTCAATTCCGATGAATATTTAATTATGCTAATTCTTTGGGGTATTTAATTACATTAAAATATTCGCAAAAATTCGATGACTTCCAAACACGTCCAAAACATCACCCATAGCTAATTTGGGGGTGACGATTGCAACGGCGAAGTTAGATTTCGATTTCGAGGTTAAAATAAATATCTCAATTTTCTAATTAATTAAATATTAAAATATTTTGAATCAATCGATTGGTCTCCGAATTGATCCAAACCTTCAGGGTTTGGTTCTAATGACTAGATGAACTTGATGGAATGATAATCACAATACAATTAGGTTAAAATTAAGTTGAGTAACAACCTTGGATTGTTACAAGTAAGGTCCTAAATATCACTAGGTAAATTATACCTCTAAATGAAAATTTGATATTGCCAAAGTAATTCTATATTTTGCTGATCACAATAGTATATTTATTTGTATTATTTGGACTTATAAATTACAAGATATTAAGGTTTAAAGTTTGGATATCTTAATTTAATTAATTCCATTAAATGAATTAATTCATTGATTTTTTTTTAATATATAAATATTTTATATCTAAATCGAGCAAAGTAGTGCACGTGACCCACACAAGATTGCGTGGCAGCCAATCGAGCTCTGGGGATCAGGAGCGGGACCCGCCAGATGGGATACGTGCCATAGTAATGGGGCCCACAAACAACAGACTACGCAACTTAAGCGGGGCCCCGCATGACATAACTGCGACCCTTCGACTCACGGGTCGGGCCTGGGTCGACCTGGCCTGACCCGAAGGTCTCTCCTTCACTTCCGCAGGCCAACTAGGGCAGGCCCAATGGTGGCGAGAACACCGTCGATAGGTACTGGCCCGCCCACTATCGGGATGATCTCGACGTGACTGATCGAACAATGGTGGAAACTCCACATGAGGAGCACGAATTCGCAAGCTAATTCTAGCCCTAGACGTAACATGGCGGACAAAGCTTCCTACGCTGCTAATACAGAGCAACCTCGATCGAATTAATTCGATCAAGCTCACATAAACCAAAGCTAAACCAACAATCATTCGATCATAGAGGGAAATTAACAATTGAAATAATAAATCTGAACTTATTTAATTGAGCCATTAGGTTAAAGAAGTACCTGTCGATAGTTTAAGAATGCTATGGTTTTGATGGTATGCAGCTTCAATTGAGATTTCAGATGATCGAATCGAAGCCTGGAGATCCCTAAAGCTCTTAAGGGAGGTATCTAAGCGGCGGAGAGGCAATCTGGCAAGCGAGATCGGCTCCTACGTGCACTGGCGACACGCACCTGTCATGCGAGGAAGATGATAGGACGACCGTCTGATCGAATCTGATAAGACGATCAGATGGAGAGACAGCTCGAAGTAATGGCGTCAAAGAAAGTGGACGGCACGATAAGAAGACGACGACGGCCGTTAATTTAATTAATTAATAATTATTTAACTAATTTATATTGATTTTTATTAATGAAAATTGACCTTTAAATATGTTCCAAAAATTCCTGATAAATCACTCATATCTAATTGAGGGGTGAGGAACGCAACGACGTAATCGAATTTTTGATTTGATTAGTATTTAATTATTTTATTTTTTTCAGGGTATTTAAATAATATTAAAATATTTATCGAAAATCCAACAACTTCCAAATGCTTCCAAAACCTCACCCTAACTAATTTTTGGGTGATGAGCGTAATGGCGAAGTTAGATTTTTGATTTGAGGTCAAAATAAATAGGTTAATTTCTAGGATTTTTGGAAATTCCTCAAATCAAGATTTGATCTATTTGATTCCTGATTTGGATTAGGTCTTAGTATTGAGTTTTTAATCACTTAATTATTATATTGAAACCATAATTAAGACTTTGATTAGTTCTAATTGACTTAAGTAAGAACCTGGGTTATTATAATATGACTATAGGGGCTACTAGCAGGCCCAATATATACAGATTCTCAGTATTACTTTCCATCCTCTAAAGACAAACACCACAATAATATAACAAATTTCATCTTTTTGTTACATGCTTTATGATAATTTTTTTGTGCAAATTAATAAGCAATATGCATATTAAAAAACATAAGCAAAATTCAAATGAAAATGGCTCAAAGTAGATATGCTGAAATAAAATTTATTTGTAGATCTACGTATCTGACTATTTTGAAAAAAATAAAACTAGATCAATTCATTTAATTTGCCAAATAATAATTTAATTCATAATTTTAATATTTTATTATTTAACATGATTTATTATTTATTAATATAATATTGGGTTTATAAGCACTAAATTTAGTAATTTATGTTTTTTAAAATAAGAAAATGATGTAAATATTTCTTAAATTGATTTTAAATTATTAAGTTACTAATTTAAGATATAAAGAACATACTTAATTTATATAATTTTATTTAATTTAATATTTGGCAAAATTGACCAAAATGCCACTCTTAAAGGTGCCCAAAAAGTGATTTTAAGAATTAGGCTTTCAAACTAAATTTTCTTACTATCTAATATCAAGACAGATACTAAGAACACTCAATTTGGCTAAGGATTAACGCTAATGAGCTTAAATTAATATTTAAGCTCATCAAAGGTTGATTAACAATTTTACTTAATGAAATTTAGAATTTCTGCTATACTTATATTGCTTATTGCCTAAGGATTCCATAAAATCCAAAATTTATAAATTATGAGGTCTTTTGACTAAGTTAAGATCAAAATAAAGTTTAGGGTTAAAAGTGTAATTTAGGAGATTTTGGAATATGGCCAAAAAGTTAATTTCTTCATTTGGTGTCCAAATTGAGCAAAGTTAGTGGCTATAGTTTTCTTATAACACATTGATCACAATAAAACTGAGATTTCTCAACTTGAACTTCATGTGGCTAAGTTTTGAGACTAATGAGCTTAAAAATTATGATTTAAGCTCATTAATGAGTAATTAGTGAGTAATTAGTAAAATTAATTATAGAAAAATTATTTTAACCATGCTAATGTGCTCTCCTCTATTTTGTTAGTAATAAAAAACTTTAAATTTGAATTTTGGATAATTAATGAGTATAATAATTACTAATTCATTTTTAGAGTAATTAGGCTAAATTAAAAAATTTAATGATAGAAATTAAAATTTTCTTATATGTTAGTATTCCCTATACTTTTCTGATCAAAATGGTATATTGGATTACTATATTTGAATGTAATTTGACTATGTTATGATAATATCAATATTTGAGATTAAGTGGTTAATTAGGAAAATAAAGTGGTTAGTGAAACTAATCAACAAATTGAAAAACTAATGGAATAGTTTTAATCCTAACATAAGATGTGAATAAATTTAAACATTAATTTAAATAAAAACTGAACATACAATAGTCATCCTTATGAAAGCAAATCTAAAGTTTCCAAAATATAATTTTTTTTATCTTAACATAATATGTTATTTTCTAAATCTTATTTAAATATGAGAATACGTATAAATGTTAATTTAAGTAAGAATTTGAACATATGAAACTTATATTTATGAAAGATATAATTTTTGTAAATAATTTCAACATATTACATATATACCATCATCCTAATTATTAGCATGGACATAAATATTTAAGAAAAACTCTATAATTCTCTTAAGTTTAAACATGATTTGCAACTTTTTAATGATATACTATTGATCTATATATACTCCATAAAATAATTTAAATCAAATATAAGTCATTACTCGTGACTTCAAAATTTAATTTAGGTTTCATATAAGAGACATAGGGAAAGAAAAAACCTTTGCAATATACTTGTTCACCTTAGGGCCAAAGAGAGATTGAAGGATGATGTTGATTTGTTAGAGTTCCTTTCACCTTGATGGAAACTTAAAGTCTTTTGATGCTTTTTTAGTCTTTGAGAAGGTGTAGGGTGAAGTGTCCTAGCTTGAGAAAGAAGTATGAGAGAAAGTGTGGCATCCCACTCCCCGCCGTGGTCCTGTTAACTCTTAAGTTAACATAATTACGGTGTGGTGGACACCAAATGGCTAGGTCCTTGCTTATGAATAGGTTAGTGACTAATACTAACCCATTATAGTCAAAGACCTTGTCATTTACTCAAGGAAATCATCACTAAATGTAAATACAAGCAAAGCAGAGTGCGGAAGCATAAATACAAATATCCATCCATCATATGTAAATGCAACAGTTCAGAATAAGTAAAGTGCTGAAAGTAAAGTTTAACCTGTATTATTACAAAATTAAAGAAGTTTATAAGGACTGAAAAATAGCACTCATCCTCACAATGCAGTAAATAAAATAGACTAAATCTAAAGATCTTTCGGTATAGGCTTCTTCTCCAATGGAGAGTCCTCCACTGGATCTACTGCTTAAGCCAACTCTGAACCTATAATTATCAGTTTTATAATGATAAGGCCCCAGCCAACAAAAGAAAAATCTTAATTAGATAACATGTCTAAGTACATTTTAGGGTAATCAAATTATTATGTTTATTAGATATCACCATAAACAATAAGCACAAAAGCATATAAATAGGAGCAAGAATACATAGGAAAGAACAAGGTAAAGTTATAAACAAATAGTTTATAACTTAAACAATTATGAAGTAAGCACATACCTCCTCCATATCAACTGCAACAAGGATAGGTAAGTATGAAGAGAATAGAGCAAGTGATTATAAAGAAAATACATCCAAAATATGCTTATGATCAATCCAGAGTTATGTTAATTAATATAAAAGTAAATGAACATATAAAAATGTTATAAAATTGAAAACAAAGCTAACATTCTATGCATATGAAAACAACAAGTAGGACTAAAATCCTACAAGTGAGAAGACAAGCACCTTATATGTAAACAAAGCTAGAAAAGACTGTAAGTAAAAATAGTGCTGAAATGTAGAAAAAGAGTAAAGTAAAACAATAAATCCAAAATTGAAAGCTGTCTTGGCTACTCAAGCCACTCGAATTGAAAGTAAACATAGTCTCACTTAGCCTGATGGGCTAAGACAAAAGCTATGAATGGATAGTATTAATGTACTTAGCTTGATAGGCTATAATAAAAAATACTAAGTATAAGTGTACTTAAATTAATATAACCATATCAAATCCTAACTAATCTGTCAGTAGGGCAAGAGTCTATGTATAACCCATCCTATCCCACAGACTAGGCATGGCATAAACTATCGTAATGACCCGACACTAAAGCCGATCCCAAACAAATGAAGAGAAGAGGTATACTAATTAAGCTACACCCTATCAAAAATATGAGTAAGAGAACAAATGCTACTTATGAATTCTCAAAGTTGATATGGGATACTCATCAAATATCTTATGTATACAATATATGTTCAAGGTATATAGCTCAATTATAAGGTAAGCAAAATATCAAATCAAAGTGAGCAAGAGACTCAACTATGCTATAGGTGATATCCATTATTATCTAATTTATTTGTTCTATCTACTCTAAGTTATATAAAATTCAGAATCATCAATTCTTAGTCTAAATATAACTTAGACTCATGATCTTATAGGTTGAACATAATTAGGACTGGCCAAGCCCTAACTATATCTAAATTAAAGATGACTACTTGATTTAAATAATTAAATCATCATCCTAGTTTGATATTTTAATTAATCCCAAACCCATCTTGATTAGCTAAATCAAGATGAAAGGATTAAGGATTAAACTCCAAATGATGGGGCTTAATACAACAACCCTAGCTGTTACCCTAGCTAAATCTAGATTAATTAAGCTAAGCCAAGCTTTGATTTTGATTCCATAAGACTCAGTGGGTCATTTAAACTTAACTATAGAAGTTTGAGATCAATCAGAGCTAAATTGAGAATTTTAGAATTTTTGCCTATTTTTGAACCCTAGAAAATATCTAAATTAAATTGATCTCTAAATTAAAATCTGATTTCATTTTCAAATTCCTCATACCTGAATTAGCTAAGGGTGAATTTTTAAAAAATTTTGGAGTTCATTTAGTCCTAGATTGAATTTGATAAATTAATAGAAATGAAATAATTAATTAAAGGAATTATAATTAATTAAATTAATTTTATATATTATTTAAATCCCCAGGATTTGCTGTCAGGACCACGGCAAATTCACTGCGGGGTCTCGACAGCAGGGCACCATACTTGTCATTTGGATGAGCGAGCACGCATCCTAACGCTCGTGATCCAACGACTCACATAACGGGCGCGTTGATGTAATCCCATCTGCCCAATCGGCATCCCTCATCTGACACAAGGGATTTAATCCATGTTTTGGTTAAGTAGAAGCCGCATCATGCCGTCCATCATCAACGGCTTTGTAATCCGACGGCTGCGGGGATCTCCGCCCTATTCACCTTCGTCCCCCAGAGATCCCGGCCCGACAAAAGAAAATTTGCCCGTACCTGCCACATAGCCTTGTCTGCCACTCCCCCCGCCAGGTCACTTAGGCCATTAGGGATTTACCATTTCAGACTGAGCCACCTTAGCAACCTGAGGGTTGAGGAACAGCCCATAGAGGTCAAGCGATGGAGACAGCTGGGGCCGAACCTGTGCGATGGCACCCGAGCCTCAGCTTCCACTCCTATGCCTCCCTCGGCCTATAAATACCTCTCAGGAATCACAGAGAGTCCATTTGCTCACTGTGATCCCCTCAATTTCTTGCTGCTTGCCCTGAAGCTCTCGGCGACCCCGACGTCTGGACCTGCTGCGTATAGCTGATAGAGGGTGAGGCTGGCGTTCAGATCCCCTTGCTAAAGCTTTTACGATCACCTAGAGTACTCGGAGCTGCCTGCATTGCCTCAGTCGCCTCGGCCATCCTCAGGTACAGCCTTTGACCCCATTCCTCTGTCGAGCTATTTTCAGCTCGACTCGCACTCAATTGACCTTAGATGCTATGATAGGACCTCACCTTAGCTCCCTAGTAAGCGTCCAAGCCCTCTGGTGGGAACTGGCAATGGGCCAGATGGCGCAATCTTGTCTGAATGTGCGCTGCCAGCTGAACCTTAAGGCGCTGAATCTCGGCGTCTACCCGGGGCTTCGAGCCCTACCTTCAATCCTTAAAGCCTCCTGAGGTGATTGCAAACTAATTGCAATCATTGGGCTCGATCTGATTGATCAATACGACTGGGATCAATCGACTCAAAGCGAGCCTACATCCATGAAATGCCAAGAGTATCACCCCGTTGATTCCTCCACATTTGAGACTAAGTTAGATGCCCAATCGATGTCCCTTCGACCCCTGAACGTATAGGTATAGAGCTCAGCTCATTTCATCAGCTCTGTATGGAGAATTTGATCCTCACATATGTGCTGTAAGAGGACGTCTCGGCCGAATAGCACCTCGGCGATCTGGCGCATCCCAGATGGGGATTTTAGGTTCAGACGATGCGTCTTCAGTCCCTGAAGGTGTAGCCATCGAAATCTTGGCGTGGCATGGTCAGATCATGGAGAATTTGGTGCTGAAAGTGAACTCAAGGGATCGGGCATCGGGTGTCTCTGCGAAGACGAAGTACTGGCGCTTCGGGCCGGGTTAGACCCCAACCCGCACCTTTAGTATTTGGGCCGACTATTAATATTAAAGGATTTATGAATTAATTTCCTTAAGGAAATTAATTCAGAAAATCAAACATATAGTTTTTATTAAAATAAAAATGCAGATTAAATTATTTAAATAATTTTAGCTATACTTGACCAAATGGTATGATCCAATATACCATTTTAATTAGAAAAATGCAGGCAATCTGAATATAAAATAAAATCAAAAATCTAATGGTTAGATTTAAAATAATTGCCTAATCTTTCTTTATTTTTATTTAAAGCATATTAAATTCATTTAATATCCAAAAATATTGATTTAGGTCTCTGATTTCTCATAAGACAATGTAGAACTTATGTAGACCATTAAAAGTAAATTAGGAACCTGAACTTTATTAATCACCTCTTAAATATTCTAATTAGAGATTAGTAAATTTAACTATGATTAAGCCTCTGATTTTAGTAAAATAAGTCCCTAATGCCTTCTTAAGTATATGAGAGCCTATAAATAAGATTGGATCACTTTAGAATATCATAATTTTCTTAATCACTTTAATTGACTTAAATATGTGATTAGTTGTAACAACCCAGGTTATTATCTTAGTTAATTATGACTAATCTTAAGTTTTAAAACTAATTGTAAGTGCTAATTAGGTCAATTAGAGTCAACCTCTAAGGCTCAGATCAAATCAGGAGTCGATTGGATCAAATCCTGATTTTTGGAAATTCAGAAACCCTAAAAGTTGACCTATTTAAATTGACCTCCGATCGGAAGACGGACTTCGCCATCGCCCTCATTGACCCCAAATTAGCTTGGGGTGAAGTTTTCGTGTCAATCGGGAGTCGTCAAAATTTGACGAATATCTTAATAATATTTAAATATCTGGAAAATGAGGAAATTAAAAACTAGCCGGAATCAAAATCTGACTTCGTCGTTGCGTTCCTCACCCCTCAATTAGCTAGGGGTGATTTTCTGGGAATTTTTGGAAAATATTAAACTATGCATTTTTTTAAGGAAAATTATGATTTGTATAATTAAATATAAATAAATATAGTTATATATTCCTTTTTTTTTACATTCTTTTTGGAAAATATTAAACTATGATTCAGTATATTAGGACCTAGCTAGTCCTAATATTTTGTAACTTATAAGAATGAGTTTCCAGGTTATACTTAGTATGTGGGAAAATGGTGATCCTGAACTTGTGTAAATTGGAATAGTTAGAACGGATAATAGAAAATAGATGGTATCACCATATTAGTAGAGTCCCTTACTTATTTTAATACTTTGTGCTATGCATTTCTTGTGTATTTGAGCTTACTTCCTTGGACATTCCATATAAGATAATTTTGTGCATGAAAATGAAAACTTAGATTATTAGAATAACAGTTGCCTTTGGGTTCGGTTTATGGTGATTATGGTGCACATTTGCCTCGATGGACAGGGGTGAGGTGAGATCAGGATGCCTAACATTCTCATTGAGGAGAGTGTGTTATGCTTGGGACGCGTATAGTCTTGTAGACGTACTTGACTCCTCAGTTGTTTTTAATAGTTGTCCATAGAAACAAAAGTAAAATAACTAAAATATGTTGCATAAGTATTGTCTGCCTCTTCAGTCATGCAGTATGTTTAGTATGTTTGCAGATTGAGATGTGTATATATATGTGGGCCAATTTGGCCAAGTTTTCTGATATGGCAATCAGTATACGGAGTTTGGATTGCAGTTGTAGTATTTGGCTATGTTTTGGCATTATTTACTCAATCGGTTATTTACTTGTACAGCTTATATACAGTAAAATGTTAGATTTTGTTGCTATTTATACGTATCACTGCCGAGATTCATTATTATAATTTGCATATTTCATTTGATCACCAGCATGTATTAGGATGTAGTATTTTCTTTCAGTACATGTTTAGCTACTTATATTATATGCCTTACCTTGTTTACTTGGCTTTTGAGGTATATTTTAGCCTCCTTTGTTTAAGTTATAAATGTTATTTATAGCTTTTCCTCTTTCTTATTGTATTGCTTGTCGCTCCCTGATATACTGTTGCTTAGAAAAATTGTGTAAAGTGGTGATATTAAAAACATATGAAAATGTGATAGCCTAAAATGTACTTAGATGAATTGTCTAACCAGATTCTCTCTTTTTTTGGCTGGGGCCCTACATTGTGAAACCGACAATGGCAGGCATAGAGCAGATAGAGGATCCAGCACCTGAGGAGGAGCTATTTATAGAGGAGGAGCAGCAGCTCAGACCAGAGCATATCTAGTCTTTAGAGTTATTGTGAGGACGAGTTCCTTTGCATTTACTTTTATTTAAACTTTAAATGTTGTAATAATTCAGGTACTCTTGACTGTGCATTTGGATTTATATGCTTATATTCTGAGTTATATTTTGCACTTATGTTATATTGTGATGCTTGGATATCATTTATTGCTTCCGCACTCTGTACATTATAGTGACTGTTAGATTGATCTGTGTTAATCCTTCCCTAATCAAGTGGATTGTGGAGTCTATCCTAATTCAATGGTAAGTGAGGGGTTAGCCAGAGTGACAGTCCACCATTAACCTAATTTTTGTTGGATTAAGGGTGCGGGGCGCCACATTAGTGCTAATTAAAATTAATTAGGTTGTCAAAACCTAAGATAAGTATATTTCCTACTTCATTAACCATTTTTAAACTCATTAAAATAGATTTGAATCAATTTAGATAATTAAATTCTAAAATCCCATTTTTTTTTCCTTAAGAGGGGTATTTTGGTCATTTTGACCAAAATGTGTTTAAGCACCCCTTAAGTCTCAAAATTTCAGCAAAATACTTCTACTTAGATTTTTAGCATCTTTTTAAAATCTCATGTAATAATATGGTTGTTAATTAAAGAAATCTTAAGTTAATTCTTATTAAGATCTTAAGATCTTAAGAGCACTCAAAATCACCTTGTCTTAAGAGCTAAGTCTAACTATATCAAAATACTAGATCCTTAGCTAATAGATTAATTTAGTTGATTCTTGAGCTTGAATCTTAAGAGAAATACTCTTGTAAAATCCTAAGTCTAAATCTTAACTTAAGTCTTAAGTGATCAAATATCAGATCTTAGATCTTAGACTTTAGATCTTCTAATTGAATTGGACTACCTCCATTTGGAATTCCTTAAGTGATTTATTATTTAATTCCTTTACAGCCTTCTATGTGAGTGTAAGATTGATTCAATCTATAGGATAATGTAATTATCCTAAAGATTTAATATAGATCTTAGATTCTTAGTTCTTACTGATTATATTATCTTACAATATTAGCACAGCCTTTCATTAAGATCATAACTTCAGAATCTTTCAGCTTATAGGATTCCTTACCTTTAAATTAGGTTTTTAAAGTGTGAATCCTAGATCCTTACTAAGGATACTACCTTGGATTCAGGATTTAAACTCTAAAGTGGAGTTTGGATCCAGAATCCATAATCTTAATTCACTTAATTAAGATTTGGGTTAAGAGAGGAAAATAATAATAATTAAGTCATTGATTTATTTACTTTAATCCTTTTAGTCATCATATGATTATGAATTAGAACTTATTAAGTTCTAATATTAACATTAAGGTCGTAAATCTGAGATCTTACTCGATAGCTGGATATTAGAGATCCTAAACTAGTATCTTCTCAGAATAGTTAGTTGGGTAAAATATATAACAACAGATATCACATAAATTTAGATTGAGTCTCTTGCTTACTTGACTTGATTGCTCTGCACACCTTGAATATTGAGCCTTGTTCTTTGAGCATGATAGGTAATGTAAAATACCATAAATAATTTTCAAATTATTTATTATTATTTAAATAATTTTGACCTCAGATTAAAAATTTGATTTCGTCATTGCGTTCACCACCCCCAAATTAGCTAGGGGTGAAGTTTTGGAAGCATTTGGAAGTCGTTAGATTTTTGTCGAATATTTTAATATTATTTTAAATACCTGAAAAATCAAATAAATAAATACTCATCAGATCAAAAATATGAGCACACCGTTGCATTCAAAACCCCTCAATTAGCTAGGGGTGATATATTGAAAATATTTAGAACATATTTATTAAGTTAAGTTTAATTAATTAAATCTTTTAAAATAAATTAAATACTTATATATTTAATTAAATATTAACGGCGTCGTTTAAATATTTAAACCGCCGTTCCATTATTCTTACGCTGTTGATTCGCCGTTTAGCCTATTATCAATCAATCTAAGCCGTCTGATTCAATATCGGTGCGAGATCAAACGGCCCAGGCGTCGTCTTCTTCGATGCTCAGCGCGTGTCGCACTGAGCTTTTGCTCGCCTCCTCCTACGCAACACGTCGCCTCCTCGAGCGAAATTGTGGCGCCCGCTCCCTAAGCCCACAATCATTAGGCTAAGGAACAATGGGTCACTTGTGCAAATCCCTCACTAATCATTGGATTAGGTAGGTCCACAATCCACTAATAAGGGAAGGATGTGCACAGAACATCTGAGGGGATCAGTCATTACATCTAACATATATACAGAGTGCGGAAGCTAAATAAAATAAATAGTACATCCATTCATCATGCATCTCATAAGAAATAGCAATAAAATAGCTCAGCAAATAATAAGGTGCATAAAGTAAATCACAATCATAGTACCTATATTATTACAACATTTAAATAGTTTAAAAGACTGAAAGGTAAATCACTCATCCTCACAAGCGGCTAAAAGAAACTAAGCAATATTCAACTCTCCTGGTTGAAGCTCCTCCTCTAAGTAAGGCACCTCTGCTTCAACACCTAGCTCCTCAAACCCATCTAAATCTGATATTATCGGTTTTATAATGCCAGGGCCCCAGCCAATAAAAGAAAATCTTGTTAGACAATTGTCTAAGTACATTTTAAGTTAAATATTTTACAAGAGTTATTAATGTCACAATTTGTATACTTAAGTACAATAAAAATACTAAGCAGTAGGAGTAGTAAGCATACAAAGGACATGATAAGTTATAAATTTAACATTTATAACTAAACAACAAATGAGATAAAAGCACACCTCAATAACTAAGCAAAAAATGAGCATATACATGTATAATACAGTAAGTAAATGTACTAAAAGTAAAATCTAATCCTAAACATGCTGATGATCATATGGCATATGCTAATTAAATGATAGAAATCTGAACATGGTACATATAGTAAGCAGTAAAGTCTAGCATCCTATAAATACGTACAAGTAAGCAGGTAAGCAAAGGAAAATAGCTAACTGAAATATACATCAGAACACAGTACACAGTAAGCTGAAAACTGAAACAGATATGTAAATACTGTCATATCAAAAAGTTGGCCATCGGACCGGTGAAATCTCCAAGCCATCCAGGGCTTGAATAGATAGAAATTCCCATAGCCTTTCAGGGCTAGGGCAGACAGAATCCAGCAGTAGAATTGAGGATGCAGTAATTATAAATGCAGAATCTTTTAGTTATTTTACTTGGTTTCTGTGGACATGTTTCAAAAATAGCTGAGAAGTCAAGCTCATCTGCAAGACTACGCGGATTCCATACTTAACACACTCTCCTCAGTGAGTAATGTTAAGCCTCCTTATTACTCCTTACCCCGTCCAATAGGGTAAATGTGCACCAGAATCCTCTTAGAGACTGAACCCAAAGGTATCTGTTATCCTAATTATTCTAAATTTTCATTTCATGAACAAATTGCTCTTATATGATATGTCCAAGGGATTAAGCACAAAGACAAGGGATGCGTAGCAACAAAATAAATCAAGTAAGCAAGGGACTCTTCTATACATGGTGACATTGTTGTTATCTAATTTAAACCATTATAACTATTCTAAGTTACACAAGTTCAGGATCTCCAGTTCCTACTATCGAGTGTAACTTAGAAGTACATCCTTATAGATTACAAAATACTATGACTAGCTAGGTCCTAATATGCTTAATCAAAGTCGACTATAAGAGTTAATTAGAGATTATGGATTAAACACCATGAGATTGGGCTTAATCACATAATCCAAAAGGTTAAGACATAAGATTTAGGTTTCTGTCTAAAAGTGATCTATTGATTAAGGTATATCATATTAACCAAATCAAACTTAATAGGATGAATCTCCTTATCCTAGATATAAAGTTGAAAGACAAAATAATCGAAATAAGTTATAAAAGTCTAGAAACTAATAAAACCAAGGATTCATTTATTGAATAACCCACTTACCTAATAAATAAAATCTAACTTTTGATCTAGCCCAAAACTTAGGAATAATCCTAATATGAGGTGAAAAGATCCTAAGGAAAAGACTTAGAAAATTTCTATGATATTTTATTGAGTTGACCTAATAAATGATTTTTCTCACTGAAATGAATATAATATAGTTCCAATACTAATTTTTAGTAGCTTAAAATATAATCTAGAGGTTAATGACGCTTAACTTAAATTTTGGGCAAAATGACTATTTTGCCCCTAACTAAGGGTCCAAAAAGTCAACTTTTGATTTAATGCTCCAAATTGAGATTTCTTGCTGTTACATGAAGATAGACAGTAGGTACACTAAATTTGGGTAAGAAATGGGTCATGCAGGTCCAATCTAAAGTTTTTGACCTAAGGGGAAATTTTGTAATTTGCACAATGAAATCTAAATTTTTATACAATTTACTGTTAGTCATTATTCAAGAATTCCATAGAGTCTAAGAACACTAAATTCAGAGATCTAATAAATTATTTATAGCCATTTAAATTCCTAAGGGTAGATTTGGTAATTTTTCTAAGTTAAGAGGGGTCAAAAAGGCATAACTCTTTCATTGTGTGTCCAAATTCAGCAAACTTAAGGGTTATAGCTTTCCTACATCATACTGAATATTTTGACTAGTGGTAGGCCTAAATTGGACTTAAATTGACCAAGTTATAACCTAATTATGGTTATAGGTATTTGGTCATTTCTAATTTTTCTAAAGCTCAAAACCAAAATATTTTTTATATTATTGTAGGCAGTGAAATTATAAGCTATCTAGCACTTTAAATTTTTGAATTTGAAGTCCGGATGACCAAGATATGGTAAATTCAATTTTCTAGCCGCTGTGAAGCGCTATGGCACGCTGTAGCGGCCAAAAAGTGCATTTTCAAGCGTTAAGGTGCACTATATCGGTCCCTATATGATATGGAAACACTGGAGCGCGCTGCAGCGGGCAAAAATGCTGATTTCGGCGCTATGGCGCGCTCTAGCGGACCCGGATAAGAACTTAGGGCGTTGCAGCACGCTGAAGCGCGCTGTAGCGGATTTTTGTGCTGCAGCGCGCTGGAGTGGACCCAAATTCGCAACTCTGGGCGCTGCAGCGTCAGACGGTGATTTTGCCTGAATGTAAACAACGATGGGTCACTTTTGGGCTTGATTACTCTTAACCTATAGCACTTCACATGCGGTGCTATATATCGATGGAAAGGTCTTTCTGATACCTTTCCATCGACACTAAAATCAGCATAAACGGAGCATCCTAACTATACAAAATATGGTGATGAATGCAAGGGTATACAGAATAAATGAAAATAGAGCATTTTTTATGATGCTTTTAAGAGCTTTAATGGCTTCCATATATGTTTATAGACCTCTAGAGATACATTCAAGCATTGCAGCCATATAAAAAAGATAAATGAGAGGGGTATAGGGGTACCTTTTTGTCCTTGCTAGAGGAGGAGGAAGATGAGGAAAAGAGGGACCTTTGCTTCTTTCAAGACTCTTGGAGGGAGAGAGAGCTCCTTCTTCAATGCAAGGGGCTTAATGGAGGGGAAGGAGATGAGAAAAAATCTCAACAAAGAGGGGAAGATGACTGAACTCTCCCTTTTAAAGAAGGAGAGAAAGGGGAGGCTCCATCATTGGCTATAGGGGAGCTAGGTGAAGAGGAGATGGCCTCTGCATTTAATGCACATGCGAGGTGAGGGGGTCAGCCGCATGAAAGGAAATGGTCAACCGAAAAATTTGGAAAAAGAATGGGGAAAATTGTAAATAAGGGTCTCAATGATTGCCTAATTGCATATTTATTTTCCCGAATTATTTAAAAATTCTGATTTTTGAAATGTGCTCCGAAAATTCCCAAAAATTCACCCCTAGCTAATTTGGGGGTGAGGAATTCAATGGAGAAGTCAGAATTTGATTCCGATGATTATTTAATTTTCTTATTTTTTGATGCATTTAATTACATTAAAATATTCACTAAAATTCGACGACTTCCAAATGCGTCCAAAACATCACACATAGCTAATTTGATGGTAAAAATTGCAATGACGAAGTCGGATTTTGATTTCAAGGTCAAAATAAATACCTCAATTTCCTAATTAATTAAATATTAAAAATAATCCAAAATATTGGATTTAGCTCTGAATTGCTTCGAACCTTCAGGGTTTGGTTCTAATGACTAGATGAACTTGATGGAATGGTAATTACGATATGATTAAGCTAAATTCACACTGGGTAACAACCTTGAGCTGTTACAGAAACAGATGGCAATAACCACTTAAACGCTCCCATTAAAAACTTTAGGAACCTTAGGCTTTGAATCTCTCAGGCAAAGTCAAGCACTCTGCAAGCTATATCTCGTTAACCTTAACATATCGAACCAATAATCAAGTTCTCAGCTTCATCTTATCTCTATTTCTTAAGTATTGTAATGCATTAATCGTACCAATTATATTCCCATTTTGATTAAGGCTGTCGATCGAAAAATCAGGCTCGATCGACAACATCATTCGAAACCCTAAAACCTCGATACCCATCGAGCCTTTGTACAAAGACGAAGATTCTTCGGGTCAGATCGGGTCGACCCGGCCTGACCCAAGCCGTCATATGATTAAGCCCCGTGTCGTAATCCGCGACATTTGGACACGTGGCTTCATCCAGTTAGGCGCGTCAGTACTTGCGGGACCCACTGGTACACCTCAGCAACACATCTGTCGAAATCCTGTGTACGTGGGGCCCACCTCCGTTTAAATCCTACAGACAAATTAAAAACAAAATAATAATAATAATAATAATTACAGTAATTAATATATATATATATATAAACAGAAATTGATGATTAATAATCTTAGATATAAACATAAAAATTAAGTTAAACAATAACATTAAAATGAAATTCAATTAATTTAATATAACTAACATCTAATAAAATCTTAATTATTTTAATAAAATAATAATCAGAAAGTGTATTTTCAAATTAATATTAAACAGATTTGATAAATACAATTAATTAAATTAAATAAATACCTAAACTTTAAACTTAAATAACTCCTAAAATATTTATCCAAATCATACAAACAAATATATTAAATTAATCAGCAAAAATCAAGGAATATTTTAGTGCCATTCAAATTTTAGTAAGATTAATATTTTACATAATGATATTTTAGGATATTTAAATAATTACAAAAATAATACAAAACTTAGATTAGCCATAACTTTGTGAGTAGTTACCCAAAAATATCCAATATAGATCTTAAAATACTCAGAAAACCTTAAGGAATAATTTAAAAGTATTATTTTGCTGTTTGAATCAAATTTAGACTAATCACAATTAGTACCTAATCCTAATTAAGCCTTTAACCCTATAAACTTCAAATAGCCATAAGTAAGTCAATTTAGCTCCAAATTAGGTGATCTAAATATTAATTTAGATCAGAAAAATCTAATTTACAGTAAACTACAAAAATATTTAGGATCCAACAGTTAAATCTTCTAATCAACCCTAATTACTTTAAATCTTGATTAGTGAATATTAACAAAACTAATAATCCAAATTAAGTAATTTTAGTTTTTGATAACTCATAAAGTAAATTAGAACTTAACTATATAATTAGTTTAATAATTTTGTAACTAATTTCACTAATCACTCACTAATCACATTAAACCCTAATTATTAACCCTAGAAATTGTATTAGCCATAACTTAGCCAATACATATCAGAATTTGATGATTTTAGGTTATATGGAAACCTTAGGACATAATCTACAATAAACTAACATAAATTTTAAATTTATTAAGGGTAAAATTACTAATATACCCTTATAAGGTCAAATTCTCAATTTGCCTTATAAGGCATAAATAATTAACTTAATAAATAAAGCAAATATTCAAATATTAATTATTATTACAAATTATGTTAAAATCATAAGGCATTAAATTAATGACTTAAACTATTTTTGGCAGATCAAAGAAATTAAATTGGTTGATATTTTGTCAAAACAGCCAGGTACGCAAATTTACTTATAAGTTTCATTTCAGTATTCTTATTTTGAGCCATTGTCATTTGAGCACTATTTATTACAAAATTGCTTACCGCTATTAAACCTGCAAAAAATTGATATCAAATTGCATGTAACAAAAAGATGAAAAATAATATATATTATTGTGGTGTTTGTCTTTGGAGGGTGGAACACAACGCTGAGAATCTGTATAGATTGGGCCTGCTGGCAGCCCCTATGAGTTATATGGAGGGATTTAGCCCCTTTAGGAAGTGGGAAAATCCAAAGGAAAGACACACCATCAGTTCCTATTTTGAGTAAGCTACCAACGGGTAGTGAGATAAGCTTCCTACAGGTTATGCCTATGGGTTTACCCATTTTGGCTCAAAAGTCTACGGACTCAACTTATTGTTACAAATGCTTTTGATAAAAAATTTTATTTTATGCTTTCATATATGATGAATTTCACAGCTAACTTGGAGTGCAATACTTAAATTGAAAAATTTGATTTTCTTTTATATGCAGATATTCAGTCATTTCCATATTTGATTTATGCCTATTATAGGATGCTAGAATACTCTTATAAGAATAATTTGCATACTCCTACCTGACTGGTAACTATATTTTTTCATGTTTTGATAATTAAAGATCTACTAAATAAAAGAGAAGAATAAAGAAGTAAGAAAATATGAATATTTCATCTTTATTTAGTAAAAAATAAATTGTTGTAAAATTTTATATATGTTTTGGCTCTATCTTTAAATATATAATTGGACTTTGAACTTTTATTATTTTATGTCCTTTTGTTTATAAAAATATATATGTTTACATTTGAGATGAATTGTTCTTTAGAGACTCTCGAACTTCAATCCCAAGTCACCATAAGTAAACTTAGGATATGGAAGATACATCATAAGCTAGTATTTGAAAAGTATATCATTTATTTAGTTCTTTCAGTGCTTTCAGTTAGTAGAGTATGTCCTAACTTAGTCTGCCTCTTCAGTTGTAGTTTTGTTATAGAATAGACTCAGACCTAGCTCGATGGATGTCTAGGATGGATACATGTCTCATTCTATAAGTTCAACTCGGACCTAGCTCTGTGGATGCCTATGATGGATACATATTGAACTTTCAGTTCAGAGGCCCTGTATGGCCTGTCATGTTATGGCAGCACTATGTCTTAGACTTACTGTTACTTTAGTTTAGTTGTTAGTGTTTGTTTTACTTTGCCACATGCTTTAGTGGCCTTTCTTTTAGTGCTTGGCTTTCTTTGCCATACGTCTCAGTGGCTTTACATTTGCTCATGCATGTTTTTAGTTTACTTTTGCCACATGTCTCAGTGGCCTTTTTCATGTCAATCGGCATGCTTGTATATACACTCTCATTGATTAATACTAAGATATTGGCATGTTTAGGATGCTAAAATTGTATGTCTATTTTTAGTACTTATGTTCTTATTGTACTCAGCATGTCTCCATGCGATCATAAGCATATTAGGATCAGATTTATTTTAGTAGTTGCAGTTACTTTTGCTTTTAGCCTCACCATATTTAGTTGATATTTTTGTATATTATTTTACATACATGCTAATTAGCTATAAATAATTAGTTATAGTTACCCCGTTCTTATAGCTTGTTGCACCCTTTTTAAATGCTTGCATGTTTAAAACCTTTAAGTGTGATATCTTAAATATTCAGTTCACTTAAATAGCCTAAAATATACTTAGACAATTGTCTAACTGTAATCTTTTTCTTTTGTTGGCTGGGGCCCTGGTATTTGTGATACTGACAAATATCAGATTCAGAGTTGTTTGTCGGCAGTGCTGCAAGATCGGAGCTAGTGCAAGAGCAGGATCTTCCTACGGCTACTTAGATAACTTTTTCTCTTTTTGCAGTGAGATATGTTATACTATTCTGTTTCGTGCTTCCGCCACTTTAATTTGTATTGATGTATGTTTACAGTTCTCCCACAGTAGGGTGACAAGTCCTTGGCATAATGTGAGTTGGGTCCTACCTGACTCTACTTGAGTTAGGGATTTGCCACCACCTGAAATGGAGCACCGTACTCCCTACGATTATGTTAATATCAGTATTAGCATGGCCGCAGAAAGTACGGGATCCCACAACTATGTCTTAGGCTTATTACTACTTTAATTCAGTTGTCAGTGGTGTTTCTACTTTGCCATATGCTTCAGTGGCCTTTTTTTTAGTACTTGCCCTGCTTTGCCACATGTCTTAGTAGCTTTACTTTTGCTCATGCATATACTTAGTTTACTTTTGCCACATGTCTCAGTGGCCTTTTTTTATGTCAATCTGCATGCTTGTATATACGCTCTTATTGATTAGTAGTAAATATTGGTATGTTTAGGATGCTAGAATTGTATGTATATTTCAGCACGTGTGTTCTTATTATACTCAACATGTCTTTATGTGATCATAAACATATTAGGATCATATTTATTTCAATAGTTGCAGTTACTTTTGCTTTTAGTCTCACCATATTTAGTTGATATTTTTGTATGTTATCTTACATATCTGTTGATTAGTTATAAATGATTAGTTTATAACTATTCCATTCTTATAGCTTGTTGCACCTTTATTATACTTGTATGTTTAAAAACTTTTAAATGTGACATCTTAAATACTTAGTTCACTTAAATAGCCAAAAATGTACTTAGACAATTGTCAAACTGTAACTTTTTTCTTTTGTTGGCTGGGGCCCTGACATTTGTGATACCGACAAAAGTCAGATTCAGAGTTGTTCGTCGGCAGTGCTGCAAGATCGGAGCTGGTGCAGGAGGATCTTCCTACTGTTGCTTAGATAGATTTTTCTCCTTTTGTAGTGAGATTGAGAGATCTTTATTTCTATAAAATTCAATTTGTAATAATTAAATTATGTATGTATTTACTTTTTTACATTTGATCTGAGCTACTATTTCTTTTATTTTCTTATACTATGTTATGCATATGAATGTTATATTATTCTATTTCTTGCTTCTACCACTTTGATTTGTATTGATGTATATTCACAATCTCCTACAGGGTGACAAGTCCTTAGCTTAAGGCAAGTTGGGTCCTACCTGACTCTACTTGAGTTAGGGATTTGTCATTATGACCTAAGGAAATATCTAAGTTAAGGGAGAAGAAGAAGAGCTCATGATTTTACTTAGGAATTTCTTAAGGACTAAAAATGAGATTTTAATCAAAGTTCATACTAAGTCTTATAATCACATAAATTATGATCTAAATCATTATTCTTACTGTTTATATAATTTATAATATGATTTTAGGGCTCTAAAATGCTAAACCCTAAATTTGGATAAAATTACTATTTTGCCCCTACTTAAGAGTTTAAAAGATCAAATTTTTATCTAGGGTTCCAAATCTGAATTTTTCTATGGCAAAGTGTTTTTTACTGTCTAATATAAGATTAGACAATAATTACACAAAATTTGGGAAACTATTAAGCCCCATGAGATCAAATTAATGAATTTAACTCATAGGGGCATTTTAGTAATTTGGTCTAATAAAATCTAAATTTTCTTTCAATTTATTATTTCTTACTATCTAAGGTTTTCATAAAATCTAAAATTATTGAATTCTAATAAGTATTGGCTAAGTTATAGCCAATACAAACTTATGGGTAAAAGGGTAATTTATAGTTTTTTAATTAAGGGTCAAAAATCCTAATTTCTCCAATTTGTGTCCAAATTGAGTAAAATTATTGTTTATGGTTTATAAATGATCCACTGATTACATTGACTAGTAGTAAGCTTAATTTGGACTATAATTGGCAAAGTTATGGCCTAATTAGGGTTTATGGTTATTAGTGAGTGATTAGTGAAATTAATTATCAAATCACTAAACTAACTATACCACTATGTTCTAATATACTCTAGGAGTTCTTTGAAGCTTGAATTATTTAATTTGGATCATTAAATTTGCTAATCTTCACTAATCAAGATTTAGAATAATTATAGTTGATTAAGAAATCTAACTATTGAATCTTAAATATTTTTGTAGTTTACTGTTAATTAGGCTTTCTTGATCAAAATGGATATATGGATGACCTAATTTGGAGTTCAATTAATGAATTTATGGTTAATTGAAGTTCTAGGGTTAATTGATCTAATTAGGGTTAGGTCCTAAATGTGATTAAGCTCAAATTAATCCAAGTAGAGAATTGAATACTACTAGATCATTATAGAGGTTCTACTGATTACTTTAAGACCCATATTGGCTAAGTTTGGACTAAGGGTTGAAAAGTTATGAGCTTAGGAAGATTATGGATTAGGCCAAAAAGTGATTAACCTAAGAATATCTCAAACAGCAAAACTAATACTACATATATGTTCCTTAGGCTTTGCTAATTATTTTGAGACCCATATTCAATAGGTTTGGGTAACTATACACAAAGTTATGGTTAAATAAAGATTTGTGCCAATTTTGAATTATTTAATATCTTAAAATATCACTATATTAAATATAGCTCCAAATGAAATGTTGATAGTTTCATAATATTCCTCATAATTTTTTGATCACAATGGTATATTCATTTGCTATATTTGGACTTATAATTATTAAGATATTAAGGTTTAAAGTTTAGATATTTCTAATTTAATTAAATCCATTATTTATATGTATTTATTTATAATATATTTTTATATAATTATTAATTAATTCAATATATATATATATATATTTATTAAGTTTCTTTTACAGATGGCGGGCCCGCCTAGGATACGTGTCCCACAATGATTGGCCGGGACAGGCGAGCGGGGCTCGCCGCTGTCTTGGACAGGACCAGCTGTTGCAGCTGATGGACTGCGGGCCCCGCCACAGTTGTGGCACTACGGAAAGACGACGCATGGCCAGTGGGTCCCGCATGCTTGCATGTGGGTCGCGCTGGCCCAGCCTGACCCGAATCGATCTACTCCTTTGATCAAGATCCCGTGGGCTGGCATTTATGGCACAAAATTTCGGTGGCTTCCCGGTGATGGCAACCTCGAGCCCACACGGCAAAAGCTCTGGCACAACGACACCTATCCATCAGTGGTCGAATCTACGAAGGAGGAGGCCCATGTCACCGACACTACTTAACCCTAGTAACTAGGGTTCGGGTGAAAGCAACGAACACGGACAACTACTGGCGAGAACTGCAGATCGATTGCAAAATTTGATCGCTCTAATTCGATAAAACTAAATCAGATCATTTTATTCATCAATCAATGGTATGAAGTAAGAGATTGAAACATATGAAATCAACTGAGTAAGAATAGGGTTTTGAAGTGTACCTGATCAACGGTCAAAATGTGGAGTTCACTCTTCATGGTTCGAATCAGAGCAAAATGAAGCTCTTGAGCTGATTTGAGAACTTAAATCAAGCCTTAGGGCGGTGGATTGTCAACTAAAGCGGTGGGAAGAGGCTGCGATTGCTGCGCATCGAAGGCCCGAGCAACGCGCGTCAATCCGCGACACGCGTGGATTCCGTGGAGAAGACGACGCCTCAGCTGTCTGATCAGATGATCACGAATCAGGATCCCGGGCTAACGGGGGATGGCAACGGTGTCAGGGTTATGTGACGGCGTCAGTTATTTAAGAAACGGCGGCTGTTAAACTATTAATTTATAATATTATTCTAAATATTTTAAAATCTATTTCATTAATTAAAATTACTTATTTAATTGTGTTCTAAAAATTCTCAATAAATCACCCCTAGCTAATTGAGATGTGAGGAACGTAACAGCGCAATTGGATTTTTGATTTGACGATTTATTTATTTGATTTTTCAGGGTATTTAAATAATATTAAATTATTCACTAAAAATCCAACAACTTCCAAATGCCTCCAAAACATCATCCTTTAGCTAATTTGAAGGTGGTGAACGCAATGTCGAAGTTAGATTTTTGATTTGAGGTCAAAATAAAAAGTCAATTTTTAGGGTTTTGGAATTTTCTAGAAATTCAAATTTGATTCAGTTGATTCCTGATTTGACCTAGATCTTAGAGATGAGTTCTAAATGACTTATTTAGTGTACTAGAATTTTAATTAAGACTTAAATTAGTCTTAATTGACCTAGATAACAACCTGGATTGTTACAGAAAGAGATGGAGAGGGTTTTGAGTGCTTGAGTTAGTTATTAATGGAGTATAAAGGAGGTGAAGAAAAATGTCCAACCCTTTTTGATTAAGTAGATTCTAAATAAAGGCACTATGATAGATTCAATGGAGGTTATTTGATCTTGGAAAGCTTGAATAGTTAAGATTTGGATGATACTCATTTTGTCATCTAATGAAAAAAATATCTGTTATTATATGAATAACATATTCCTTTGGATATAATCAAGATGAAATTCTTATAAAATTTTTGTTTAATTTGCCCAAAAGTGCTAAAAATGAAAATTTAATCATCCCTAAAATTGATCACAATAAAATTACCAAAATTTCAAATTGATGTGTCCATTAGATAGGTTTTGATGAGAGGATTCCATAGACACCAAAATTACTCAATTTGGATAAGTGGTTGAGCTAAATTTTGCATTTGAAATTTCAGACTTTTTTTTTAGCTGACCCGACTGTTAACGGCGCAGTTAACAGCGGTCGCTTTCACCATGAACAGCGTCATGCGCAGATTCAATCTGCACTGTCTGCTTGAGCGACAAAAGACGGTAGCCGTAGGATCCACAGCTTAGATAGACGTTTCACGGGCTGCCGTTAATTTGACGTTAACACCGTTAGCGACGTTAATTTTTTGTTTTTTTAACCAAAATTGAATGAGTTCCTAAAAATCTCAAAATTTCACTCATATCTAATTTGGGGGTGGGGAACATAATGACGAAGTCGGATTTTAGTTTCGAGATCAATTTAATTATCCTAATTTTTCAGGTATTAAAATATTTGAGAAAATTTAACGACTTCCAAATATTTTTAAAATATCACCCATAGTTAATTTAGGGGTGATGAGCATAATGATGAAGTCAAATTTTCAATCTGATGTCAAAATAATTAGCATATTTTCTTTATTAAATAAAATTATAAAATAACTAGGAAATGATGGAAAATCGAAATATTTCAAATAAATTACCAAAAATTTTCTAAGAATATTCCTAACAATCTTATAATTTTATTTTGTCAATTTATTGTGAATTTAAAAATTAGAAAACTAAATTTGAAAAGAAATTTGGTATTTCACACATATTAGATGAGATATATAACATTTGATGAATATTCTATGTTAGCTTTGAAAATTACATAAAGTATGATCATAAGTAAATAAGATGAGATGAATTTAATACGAATCAATAAATTATATAATATTTTAGTAGAATGTGTCCTAACTAGTGTGCTTCTATAATATTGATGCATATATTAAGATTCATTGTAGTTTAGTTCCCAAGTATTAGTGTCCTGGAGGATATATATATATATATATATATATATATATATATATATATATATATATATATAATATTTTGATATATTTTTCAATAAAGCTGTTGATCTAGGCATTAGTGTCCTATATGCTTTAGAAGATTTATTTAGTAGTTTGTTGAGCTATCATTTTCTATTATGGCATACTACAATAAATTGTATCTATTGCAATGCCATGATTTAGCAGATATTAATTAAATATTCTCAGCAAAATAATGTATTTTAGAATTGCTTTACTGCATTAGTGTTTCTCATTGCATGTTATTCATAAACACAATTTTAGAGAACTACACTTAATGCTATAAAATAAAATATGACCTAATATTTTTAATCAATTAAAGGCAAAATTTGCATAGCATTACAATCCCAACTGCATTAGAAAACCCCAACAACATAATATTTTAGAATGCTTATTGATGAAAACAGTGCAAATCAAAATAGTTCTTAGTAAACACTATCTTATAAAAGTGCACATACTACGTTAAAATTGTATTTATTGTAATGCCATAATTTGGTATATGTTAAGTATACATTCCCTGATCTCAAAACAATATAATATCATAAAGATCCATTCAATAATTATAAAGGAAGAAATTGACACATCTTAGAAAAACTTAAATATCAATAACTAATATTATTAAAAAGCAAAAGGAAAATCAAAATCAAGATACTATGGTTTTCAATGCCTCTAAATGAAGCAAAGAGGAACCTTTAACCTTTTAAGATATGTCTTTCCTAGTAGTACCTAAATTTAGTACATGATCATTAGACTAAGATCAAGTAGAAATATATTAATCAAAAGATGTGGCCATATTATCATTATGAACCATCATAGTCTCAAAATAATATAATATTATAAGTATAGTAAATGATTATAAAGGAATAAATGGACACCTTTTAGAAAAATTTAAACATCGACAATTAATATCATTAAAAAATAAAATAAAAATAAAAATAAGGAGACTCTAGTTTTAATGCCTCTAAATGAAGTAAAGAGAATCCATTGACCTTTTAGGTTGTCTTTCTTAGTATTATCCAAATATAGTGTATGCTCATTAGACTAAGATCAAATAGAAATGTATCCAGCCGAAATATGTGGCCCCATTATTACCATGAACCATCCTTGTCTCAAAACAATACAATATTATAAAGATCTAGACAACTGTTATAAAAAAAGAAATGGACACCTTTTAAAACAACTTAAATGCCAACAACTAATGTCATTAAAAAAAAAAAATCAAAACAAGGAGACTCTAGTTTCAGTGCCTCTGAATGAAGCAAAGATGAAGTCCTTGACATTCAAAGTGTCTTCTTTAGTAGTATCCAAATATAGTGTTTATTAATTAGATTAAGATCAAGTGGAAATATGTCTAATCGAAATATGTGGCTCCATTATCATCATAAACCATCATAATCTCAAAACAATACAATATCATAAAGATCCAATCAACAATTATAAAAGAAGAAATGACAATCTTTTAAAAAGACTTAAACGTCAACAATTAATATCATTCAAAGCAAGAAAAAAAAAAGAAAAATTAGGATAAACAAATTATCTAATTGTTATTACAACATGTTATGAGAAGCATTGGTGCAATCAAGCAATACTGAAATACATTGTGTTAATGGGAATGTATATTTAAGATCTGCTAAATCATGACATTGTAATAAAAACAATTTACTACAATATGCACACTTTTATGAGACTACGCTTATTAAGAACTTTTTGATTTGCACTATTTTCATTAATAAACATTTAAAAATATTGTGTTGTTAAGAATATTGGTCATAATTTATTTTATAACATTAGGTGCAGTTCCCTAAAACTTTGTTAAGTAACAATAAGCTATGATATACAGAATGCTAATCTAAAAAGTTAAAAAAAGACATTGTGTTGCTTGTGATCTGAGGATGAGGAAGACAATACATGCTCGAACTACTATCAACATTAAAATAACATTCGAAGAGAAAGCCTAAAACACTAAAAAATAAAATCTCTGCCTGATCAAATGAGAAAGAGACATAATAAAGGATCGTTTGAATCACAAATACAACACATCGTACACTATAAATATAAAAATAAAGGTTTATAGATCGAATGAGAAACGTTGAAAGGAGCTCAAAAATTACAGATCAGAGAGAATAGATTAGGGCTTTGAGAGGATAACGAATATGATATGTTGCGTAAAGTGAGATTAAGGCCGATCAAGCATAACTCGTTTATAGCGGTATAAATTATACCGCTTTAAACAAGTTTTACATCGAAAGCTTTTACCTTTACCACAATTCAAACACAAGTAATTACTGTTAACCATAAAAATTTTAGTTTCCTTTATTGTTAATTGAGTGCTGATTGCCTTTCTTTTTAATTGCGTGCTGATTGACCCGAGCTCAAAAGCCTCCCACACTTCACCGTCAACCCGCACGAAAGCACATTTCTTCTCCATCTGCTCCTTTCTTCTCCTCTCTTATTTCCAACTCCTTCCCTCGCCGTCTTTGTCCCCATTGGATTCTCACTGTTTCAGACTCCCTTTCGCGACCTCTACAAATCGAGGAAATTGTGACTACGTGCAGGAAAAACGGTGCAATTCAAACCCAGGGAGTGAATCTGAGGTCGTTGGAAGTTTTTTTGGCTGTCGGTGTGAGGAAGAGATGGGGAACAAGATAGCAAGGACGACCCAGGTTTCGGCGACGGAGTATTACCTCCACGAACTTCCCTCCTCGTACAACCTTGTGCTGATTGAAGTGCTTGGCCGCGGGCGGTTCTTCAAATCCATTCTATGTAAGCATGACGAGGGCCTTGTTCATGTTAAGGTCTACTTCAAACGCGGAGATCCCCTGGATCTCAAGGTAACACAGCGGTATTATTGGTATATATTTTTTTATTTCTTGTTGATTGATGCAAAACACTAATAGGAGTACGAGAGGAGACTTTCAGAGATTAGACAGATTTTTCAGACTGTGCAGCATCCCCATATCTGGCCATTTCAGGTGAGTTCTTGTAGAGATCTCGCTCATCCTGGTTTTATCACGTGTTATTTGATTTTAAGGCTCTAATGTTTTGATAAGATCGATTTCTTTTGTGAAAATGTTTCATCATTGTTTTAAAAAATTTAACCAGCACTTATACTTCTTGTAACAAAAGAGAAAAATTAATGAGAGAGAGAGTTTTGTGCTCTTGATAGGAAAGATGAGCTTACGTATCTACCTCAAATGAACTTTTTTCTTTTTTATTTTTTTAAATTTTTTGCTTATTAGAATTTTTTTGTTGGGAAAAAGTTGGGAGAAGTGTTTCCAATCAACTTGAGAATCTCAATGTATATTATTGCCATGTTATATTCAACATGGTTCAAACTACGAAAAGGTATGCATGAAAGGTGAGAATCATATAACGGCACAAATCAAATATGATGTTAATGCTATGGAGAATGCATTATCATAATATTAATGTAAAATATGAGCATTATTATGCTAATATCTCATCAACTTAAGTAAGGCATGATAACAATCTTAAGTTTAAATACTAAGGAGTTGTTCGGTTCACATTTAATTGAGCTTGGCTTAACTTAGCTTTGCTATTTTCAAACAACTTTGCTGCAACTTCTCTAGCTCAATGATAAAAAAATAATTAAAACTCAAAAGAAACAATCAAATAGATTAGCATCTTATCTTATCTCTTAGCCTATATAATCCATAAGTTAATCCCGAACCAAGCAATCCATAAATCACTTAAGTATTTAGAATGAGTAGCATCTGTGGAGAACACTGTAGAAATTAAAATTGGGTATTTTCAGTAGTGGTCAAAGGGGATCACTACTTCTATGAATTGACCATAGGCAACACAAGCTAATGAACAAAAGGAAGGTATTGCCATGCAAATGTTGGAGGGTAGGCAGTAGTAGGCAATGATTTGGCTACGTGAACAACTGGATTGGTGGTTTGAGGATTTCTAGGCAATTAGAATGTACTTTCAAACTATTGATTGTAAGATATTTATTGCTAGGTTGATGGTTAGAGTATCTTCTACCTTTTAATTTAGTGTGCTTAATTTGTATTATATTCACATGTTCAAATTATTTAATGATATGTCTATTTTCTTAAAATTAAAAAGTATTTATTAAATTCATGAATTTTTATCATTGTGAGTATTATACATATACTTTATATATTAAATTTGTGTGTTATTAACATTTAATATATAGTTAACATGATATTGATTCAAATTTATTATCATAAATATAATAATTTAATGTGTAATTGTATACATTTTCTTATTATTTTTAATTTTAAAATGACATTATTTATGTGCGTATCAACATCCACTCTTTCGCCTCACATTTTATTAAGTATTGCTTGGTTGTTGTTAAACAAAGCTACAAGGTTGACCGAAGTGTGGCAGTCGAAGTGATGTTGTTGAGTTACAATGGTTTGCAAATGTATAATTGATTAGAGTTAGGAAAGAGGCTTGTCGATGGGTGGAAAATGGAAGGTCCGCTAGTTGATTGTCAAGAGGCGATTGTGAATTGGATACGTAATTGTTATTAGTCTGAACAACACCACCACCGCCACTAAGCTTTAAGCCCACTAGTTGGGGTCGGCTACACAAGTCCCTTGTTTCGGCGGTGCACGATCAAATAGAAGCCCATCATTAAATTCCAAAAAAGAAGATTCTTTTGATGGTTTCTTCCCAAGTTTTTTTGGGCTATTTCTTCCTCTTTTACCATGAACAAAATTCATATACTCAAATTTCTAACAGGGGCATTCAACATTCCATACTTATATGTCTGAACCATCTAAGATGACATTCTCTAATCTTATCTATTATTAGAGATACGCTAATCATGTTACGGTTGAATTAGTTTCTTTAATATTATTAGGATAAATATTTAACAAATTTGAGAGGCAACAAGTACGGGGAAAGTTGGCTAGTGGATTTGAATTTTTGTATTGTTAGAGGTATGCTGGATAACCAACAAAGGTTCAAGGTATGGGATCGGATATGGAGATTTGTCATTGCTTGGATGATCATTGAGGAAATTAATGGGTGGGAGGTTTATCATTGCTTGGCCGGTCATAGGGGCGATTGATGGATGCGAGGTTGTCATAGGAATAAAGGGGTTAAAGGGGTAAGCTATACCTTAATTCATGTGTATTGATGCAAATCATTCTTTTGGATGATGCCATCATTCTGAATACAAATTTTTAATATGTTGAACTCGCGGTTATATATTTTTTCTTTTTTATTTTTATTTATGAACTTTTGAGTCTTATGTTATTTAAGCCTTATATTATCGAGCTATTTTATACATCAACTTGTATTCTTGAGTTTTTTATTTGTTGGGCCTTTGCTCTTGCTTTTGGTCCTTATTATAATGAGGAATAATTTTTATTTTGTCATTAGTAATTGAGTTGAGGTGCTAAATGATGATATGCTTTAATTTTGTAAAATGTGATAGGTATGAGCTTTTGTATCTACGATATGAGTGATAAGTGATGTATTTATTTATTTTTTGAGTCTCTTTGTTTGGACAAATCATGAGTTTCTTTTTATAAAAATCACTAGTTTGAATGAGGAAATATCCACTTATTTTATATTTTCATGTGCATTTTGTCTCCTGAGAGTTTCTTGACCATGAGTAGTACAATTTTTAGAGGGGTTATATGGAAGAAATAGAATTTTGAGACGAAAAATTATTTGTATAGGTTGACTTTATTTTATCCTTACTTTGTTATTAATTGTCTTTTAGCCTAGCACATGTTAGGTCTGTCATAATTCTCATGCATCCTTTTCTTTCATAGGGCTTGGAATCTTGCACTATTAATAACTATCAAACTATATATTGTGTTCCTGATATTATTTTGTGCTTTCCATTGGTCTCATGTTTATTTTCTTGTTATTGTGCCCATATCTTAAATTATTGATAATGTCTTCTTTACTTTTACAGTGTGTCTATTTCTTTTTTGCATTCCAACATATTAGTTTGTGGTTTATAAAATTATCAAACTACCTTTTATTTGTATAGCTTAATATTTAACTAAATATATTAAAATTTTCAAGTCAATTGAAATTTAGTTGGTGCTGGATTTGAGATAACCCAAATGATGCTACTCAAGTGGGGGTAAATTGGAATTTTGATTTATTGAAAATTGAACATAAGAAATTTTAGATCTTTAGAGCGACATTGATGTATTTTAATAAACTAAGGAAAATTTAAGATAAAATAAAGAACAAAATCACAATTAAAAAAGCACATCAAATTTATGGTAGTTTGGCTTAACTTGAGATTTTATGTTCATTCTTTGAAGGCCCACCACTGAATGAATTAGCTTATTTACAAGAAAGCAGAGTTGCCATGTATATGTCCTTCATTCTTACTCTTCAACAGAGGGGCAACTAAATGAATTCCCTCTTCTTAAAGCTGTGCTCCTTTATACATTTTGGCAACCATGCTATCAAGATCATCTATTTACTAAAGGTTGTGCTTGGCTGCAACTACCATGATCCCTCCTTCGCAAACTTTAGTGGTGGAGCTACCAATATCATTCTCCTTCTCAAGAATTTGATTGATTGAAGTTAGCATAACTCCTCTTGCACAATCTACAAGAGTAAGCTTGAAATAAAGTAAGTACAATATCTTGGGGCGAAGTCTCAAGGTTCAAAAAATTACAACTTATTTAAATTTTGTGAGAGAACTAGATTTATTTTGGAGAGCTTTAGGATGTTGGCTTGCTCTTGGATGTGCTTAGGATGTGCTTAGGCTAAATCAGGAGGTTCCTATTTATAGAGGGAGCTTAGAGGGATAAAGAGAATGATACATCTTTTTGGGCGGCCTTGGGCGCCCAAGCGCCTAATACTGGGTGCTTGGGCACCAACATGATCCGTGGGAAGTTTTTTTTTGTTTTTAGCCCACTTAAGCGTGTCTTGCCCCGTCTGAACTTATCTTGGCCATCCTAGGGGCATCTTGACTTGCATGGGCGCATTCTGGCTCGCCTAGGCGCCTACAAGGTGCTAAAATTTGACCTAGCCCAACAAAACAGGTTTATGATGAGGGTGCTTGATCGGGCACCTGGGGAGGGCCCCGGACTGGACTCCTGGGCGAGAGTGCCTAACTGGGTGTATGGGTGAGAGCGCCTGACTGGGCACTTGGGCTAGGGTGCTTGACTGGATGCCTGAGCGAGGGCACTTGACTAGGTGTCTAACATCTCAAGTAAAGGAAAGGTTGTGGTTTCCAGCATCAAGTGTACTCGATTCTCTTTCAAAGTCTAGATAGTTCTAAAAAAAAAAAAAATAATCTAGATAGTTCTAAAAAAAAATAATATAACATAATTAATGGTAAATATAATAAAATAAACTTTATTTAAAGTGAAAACAAATTCTCAACCATCTGGGAATTTGCAAATGAAGATTGACCTTCAAAATGCAAAATGGTTATTTGTAGCCTGTCTATCCATACTTAGGTGCTGTAGCTACATTCAATTGATTTTCTTAGCTCTTCTTGAAGTTTTCTTGAGTCAAGCGTCTATAATATACTTTCTCTATTTTTTGATATGCCTGGATTAAGTCTCCACTGGATCAAATTATTTGATATGCAATTAGAAAGGAAGTTGCTGGAGTGGCGGCTGACATGAGGGTACATGAGGTGACAGGAATGTGGGAGGGCCATCTGTGGTACCAGAGTAAGTGGGACAATAATTGCCACTGTTCAATGGCAGTGGATCTTCAGATTAGGGACAATAATTGCCACTGTTCAATGGCAGTGGATCTTCAGATTAGAATCCAGAAGGTAACTCTTAGATTGTCAGGTAGGACTATGGTTTACAGACTATGGTATAATAGATAGCTGATTACCTATACTCTAATTTTTTTTTTCTATCTATTGGTCTCACTTGTTGAACTATGCAATCAGGGAATAGGCCATTGAGTGCAGTAGAAGTCATGAGAGCAAAAAAGGTTTCCAAAACACGAAACAGGGAGTAGCGCTCACTGTACTCATGTTGGTTTGAATCATACATGGTGAAACTGAAAGATTGGGAATCCCAAAAACATTAGAATCAAATGGATGGCTCTGATATCATGTTATAATTAGATTGGGAAAATTTGTTCCTATTCATGTTAACAGTCTCAATATACAACATTAGCCTATTATATTAGCATAGGGTTCATAGTATACAGACAAGTACCCAAAAAAAAAAAGAAATATCTTATAATTGAATAAAAATGTTATGACAATAGCTCTATAATCAGTGCATAATCTAAAGCATTAAAGCAGAAATTTCGTAATACAAAGCATGCTGCATTAGCTCTATGAAAATTTTAATCATTTTTTGACGGTTCCTTGGAAATTTAACTTTAGTTGGTCTTTTTCTATTGTGCTGGCAGAACTGTTGCGTTAATTGTGCAGTGTGCACATTTAACATTTACCCAAATTTGTTAATATATGATCACGTGGATGTATATTGGTTGTTGTGCAGTTTTGGCTTGAAACAGATAAGGCCGCATACCTCTTGAGACAGCACTTCTTCAGCAATCTTCATGACCGACTAAGCATACGACCGTTCCTTAGTCTTATTGAAAAGAAGTGGCTTGCTTATCAGGTACTCTTGATTTTTATTGTTTTGAGACATGAATTTATCCTACTTAAAACAATCTGTTTTTCTTCTTCCATTTTTGATTTAATGCTGCTTTCCAATAACTATGCAAAATGATAGATTACTTGTGGAGTTAATGCCACTGTTTTTGATTTTGACAAATTGTCTACAACATTCAAGTTTGTTTCTCATCATGGCCTTCATTATTCGTATGAGCATATCTCTTGATGTTTTCCAGATTTGGTGTGGACTTAGCTCATTTGGTTGTGCAGTTACTTTTTGCAGTGAAGCAGTGCCATGATATGGAAGTTTGCCATGGTGAGCAGCATCCCCTAGGGACAAATCAGTGAACTACTTATTATGTGGTTTTCTTAGAAACACGGGCATTTTTTGGGCACTTCAGGTGATATAAAGTGTGAGAATGTCCTTGTCTCCTCTTGGAACTGGCTTTACCTAGCCGATTTTGCATCTTTCAAGCCCACATACATACCAGATGATGACCCTTCAGACTTCTCATTCTTTTTTGACACTGGTGGAAGGCGACGTTGCTATCTTGCACCTGAGGTCCTTTCTCTGTCCCCAAGTTGAATTGATTTTTTATGGCTTATATTATTGTTGCTGAGATGAATGTGATTTAAACTATTTAGCTTTGCTCATGCCAAAGTTCTTAAACATACTTTGTTAGATATTTAATGTGGACAATTTGTATCTATGAAAGTTTTGGCATAGCTCAGCCCCCCTTTTGTTGCACTTGAACAAAATTTTTTATGTTTATCTTTGAATGTATCAAGGGACCGCAAAATCTCCATTTGTATAAAAAGCCTTTTTAAATATTATGGAGCACCATTACACCGATTTTTATCAATCATTATTTTCACTTTTCTCTAATAACAATAGTTTTGTTTTTATTATTGACCGTCCATACTATAGCATAATGAAAAAGCAGAGCAGTGCTGAGCTGCCTGTTTTAAGTTTTGCTTTTTCAGTTCTATATGAGATTAAACTAGCTGAAAAACGTCTCTTGAAATCTTCTTTCATTTAATTTATTTGTTATTTTATTATTGTGTCAATTGCTGAAATGGTCCCTCAACGCATGCATATTGTTCATTTTAGTCCCCCATATATTATAAATATCTTTTTTAGTCCCTCAACTTTTATTTATGTGATTTTTTGATCCCAGACACTTAATTTGGATGCAAGCCATCAAATATAAAGGATATTTTTGTCAATTAAAACATAAGGCTATTTTTTTTGAATGTATGTAAATTTGCATTATATGGTAAGAGAAAATGGTTGATCATTATTTATGATATTATTTTATTTTAGATAATATTTGCATGAGAAAATATTGAAGATAATTTGATGAAATATACTCATTGATAAATTATTTGTAGACTTCAAATTTAGCTTATTAATTTTTTTATTTTAGTTAATGCAACCAAAATAACATTGATAATTTAATTTATTTGAATGATACTTTAAAAAAGGGCATTTTGAAATATCATTGATACAAAAATTCTTAAATATTTTTATGAACATAAAATGATTCTTCTAAAAATTAATTAATTTTTTTTCTTACAAATTCATTAACTATTTTGTAAACAAACTAATTAATATATTTTTATTCTTTTATTTTAATAAAGTTGACTAAAATAATATTGAAGTTTTAAATAATTTCAATTTTATGTATGGTGATGTTAAAAGGGTCGTCGACATCTAAAGGGCATAGTAAAGTGTTTTATTCAACATAATATATGAATGCAATTGATACTTTTAAATGATTTGAGACTAGAATAATATGCTAATATAAAAAAAATATTATTTTCAATAGCAATAAGCATCATAAAATTATTTTGTAAAAAAAAATCTATCAGTAGTTTTTTCTGGCCCAAAAACTTTATGTATACACACACATATATATATATATTTATATATAAACAAATTAACAAAACAACTAATTTCTTGTTGATTACATAACGAGATAAAAGCCCAATGAGACTTAGGCAAACAGGACAACAACATATGCATAATAAAAGAGGGAGGTATCGAAGTGCTCACAGAGGTGTTGATCACTCCCATTGGAAAGAAAAGTGCTACACTTTCCCCCATCATATACGTAATTATATCCACCACCAATTAAAAATTTTCTTTCTTATTATTTTTTTTTTTCTTACACATTGGTCCAAACAAAAAGTAAATTGCACCAATCATATTACACATAGGATTGTTACGTCATTCTCATTTTAATGTGTAAATAATGGTGAAGTGTAGCAAAGTTCCATTGGAAATGGTCCAGGCGTGGACTCATAAGTGGGAGGAGGGTCAGTGCTCTCGGTGACGACGGTGGGGCTGACGGAATTGACAGAGCGGATTACAAAGCCGGAATCATCATCCTTGGCGTTAGTGAGGAGGCACTTCAGGTGTTAGTGGGATCAGGGGCCGTGAAACTACCGCTATAGGTTTGGGAGAGCAGGGGTTCAGCCTGATTGACATTTCACACCTCTAACATGTCATAAAACTCCAACACGAGCTCACGTCGTACAACTCCTTTGGCGAGTGGCTGCTTCAAGACGAGGCAGACAAATTGGTGGAATCGCTAGATTCTCTTTGTTCTGTTTTTCTTAAAGCAGTCCACTCGAAATTCCCAATTTATCATTCTGTTGTTAATAATAGATGGAAACTTTAGTAGTCAAATAAAGTTAGGACAAAAAAATCATATAAATAAAAGTTGATGGATTAAGATAAATATTTATAAGAGTTGGGGACTAAAATGAGCAATATGCAAGAGTTGTTGGGTTGGGGACTAAAATGAACAATATGCAAGAGTTGGGGGACCGTTTCAGCAGTTAACCCTTTTATTATTCATATGCCTTGCTTAAGCTTTAACAAGCCTACTTATATGGTGGTGATGTATAATAAAAAGTTATATTTCATAAATTTGTCTTATCTGCTAATATAATTCCATATATTTTTGCATTTGTTAATTTCCAAGTTTTGCTTATAAAGCACAACTTTGCTCAAACTAAATAAAAGATTTATTATTAGTTTGATTTTTGTCCAACATATCATGGTTGAGTACTCACAAAGCTATAGAAGAATTAGAAAAGGTTGTTGCAGAACTATTCTTAGAACAGCGAATGAACTTGGTTTAAAATACATTAAACAATTTGCTCTATTTTCTGAGGTTGTATTTATGTTGATTTTTATGATCTTTTTTATGCTTGCTCTATGGAAACCATCACAAACAAACCTAGTGCAGAGCTTTAATAATCAAGTAATCTGGCTTGGTTGAATTGCTATTATTGTTTTTATGCCAGACTATAACAGATAAATTAGTTTTAGAATATTTCTTACATCAATTTGGATACCATTCTAGATCTCTTAATGAGATCCTTTTGCATTATCTGTGTATATTATTTACTTTAATATTGAAAATTCAAGTAATTGAATAATCAATATCTCCTTCAAGTTTGTTTGTTTTGCTTATTTTTTTATTCAAGCTTTTGATATATATCGTTCAATGAAAAATTAAACCTTTTATTCATATATTTCAGAGGTTTTATGATCATGCCTGTGAGGTCCATACTGCACCAGATGCTCCTTTGAAGAAATCGATGGACATTTTCTCTGTTGGGTATAATCTTTTTTAAATCATTGCAAATATGTAGCAGTGAAGTTTAACTTTCTTTAAATGAAAATATTGTGCATATAACATATATTTTTGGCATGCAATATGTGGTCATGAGACATGAGAATCTCTTTGAAGTTTAAACGAAGGAACTGTTTAGATGGGTCTATCTTATCTGAAGTGAAACTTGATTTCTGATTAATATTACCATTTTCTTTAGGATATTTCATTTATATCTATATGCTAATATAAACGGAGTGAAAATTTGATCTCTGCATTCCTCAAAATATTTGAACTGCTTAAACCATATCTATGAATATTTTTTTTTAAAGCTAAAATATTTGGATCATTTCTTGATTTATGCATGCATCCTTGCGCGGGGGCCATGCTAATCTTCTCTCTATTGTTCTAATTTTATTGAATGTCTCTGAAGAGACCATGTCTATTAATATTGGCTAGCTTAGCATTGCTTGCATAAAAGTTTTGTGTATGAAGCAGATCAGAGTCTTGTTACACATGAAAGAAGCAATGAAAGATGTACACAATTTTTTTGTGATATAAACTCTTAGAAATTGTGCAACCCCAAAGCTGATCAAATACACCATTGATATTCAAGGAATGCACTATGTTTTTATGTTTATAGAAATGTACATACATTTGGTCTTCTTCTTTAAAAAAACAAGAACAAGTTAGGTCATAGGGGCACATTGTTTTTCTAAAAAGATTTTCGGTGCATATTTTATTAGTATATGATGACTACTATATGGCTTCTTTTGGCTTTATCAAGTGATGTTTTGTAGGTATTTTATTGTGCTAATTTATATTTTTGTTTTTTTAATTAGGGGGAATTACACATATAGCATCACAATTATGCTTATTTATATATTTTGCACTTATTATTTCCAAAGACCACACAGTCTTCATCTTTACATCAGAGCTACTTTACTATTTTTACCATTTCCAATTATTACAAGGGGACGAGATTTCCTTAAAAAAGACAAGATTTTGATATGTAAATAGCAAGATCTCTATTTGAGTTTCTTAGGACTTGCTTTAATTTGATGCATATATATAATTATTCCATATATTTTTCTTAGGACTTGCTTTACGATTTTTTCTCTCTTTTTCTCTTCCCTTGTTCTTACATTTTTTCATGATATCTCTTAAGTACCTTTTCTCTTTCACTAGTTTATCTCACTTACAGAGCTATCCATGGGATTTTTTTTCTATGGTACCCTTCACATCCTTTTACTTTTCTACATTCTTTGCAACATTTCTGCTTTTGCCTTCCTCACTTAATTTTCTTGTTCTATCTCTTGATGATTTACACAATCACTTGCGCACTTTTTTGAATCACGTCATTAAACTGTCCTCAATCTTCTATAATTCTTTATTTTTATCACGTCCCACAACCTATTGTGGCAGAACTTTAAAACAATGTTGCAAATCTCCAGTACATTAAACCTATCATTGAATGATGTCAATTATGTTAGAAATAAGAGAACAATTATCCTGCACCTAGTTCATTGAATGCAGTTCTATACCTGTTAGTTTAATGCCTAATATACTTAGATATATTCAAATAACATTTTTATAAGCATCAACATGTTTACTATCTATGATTGGGTAAAGACTTGTACACAAAAAACTCAAATTCAGAACAAGTAACCTATGCTTTACATTTATGTGTCTAACGTATATAACTGCAATATAAGCAAATTGGACTAAATAAAAATTATTCTACCTAAGTAAGCTCTATGTGAATATTTCATTTACTTCACCTCATTAATTGAAATTTAGGTTAATTAACATATAAAAATTATTTAAATAAAATTATTCTATTAAGGTATCCACTCGGTTTATTATGCGAGTCTACTAATTTTTATAAAGCTGCTAGTAGCATACATCATTTTTAAAGAGTCATAATCATGTAATAAAGGAAAAAGCTAATAAAAGTACAAAGAATTGAGTGAGCCAAATAAATCAATCTCATATCCACCTTAAGGATAACAAAAGCTTCTTAGTAAATAATCCCCTTAAAAACCAATGAGGTGCGTGCGATGAGCATAAAAGTTGGCCTCCTATTAGACAATTGTTTTCAATCAATAAGCTGCATTATGTTAATTTAACAAAAAGGAAAATGAGTTTTACACAGCCTTTGACATGTGATGAATACCATAGATAGCTCTGAACTTGACTCCCTCCAACACCACCTCATAAAGTTCAAACATCCAATCTTGAATAAGGCCTTAGAGAAGCATTGTTCTTGGACTTTAGCATGACAAAAGCTTTGAGTTTTGACAAACTACTAGTAATGACCAGTAATATGTCACATCCATTTTAGATGACCATTCTACAATATTCCTCAACGGGTTATAAAATGCTCCATAAAAGCTGGTTTTAATTTAACGCACAAAGTTGGCCACCCTAATATAAATGTTGGACATGGGCCAATAGTGGTCATGGTGTTTGAGTGATTGGCATACAAAGAAAACTAACAAGCTAGCACAAATAGTTTGTGATGGGTGAGATTTTCTGAGTTCATGGGCAAGAAGAGGGCTCCATTCTCAATAGATCGGCATCATTGGAGTTGTGCTTAATAACATTTCTTTTGTTATTGACAAACTGCTTCTATAAGCCCGTATAGCCAGCCCATGAGTTGACTTTTCTTATTGGCCGCTCCTACCTCTTGAAAATGTTCTGTATTCCCTTGAGAAATCTGAAACTTGTGACCATATGTTCCACATTTTTCATCTCTTTGTTGCACCGAATACACAATGTTGTCAAATAGGTCCATTTCACACAGCTAAAAATTTATATGAAGGATATCTCAACACTTACCAATTTAGTAAGGCTTCACTAGGCTATATTTCTAGTTTCCATACACCCTACCTCCGCATTTGCTTGCATAAGCTACTATGCATAAATGTAATTTGAAGGATTGTGTGGTTTCATATCATCTAGCCGTGACACCACCACATTTTCTATATTATCTTTGCATCTGAGAGTAGCTATTCATAATCTTCCACATTAGAGTCTTTGCAACCCTCATGGAATTCACCGTTTACTTTACTAAATGTAACTTTCATGCACTAGATCCATATATGCATGTTTAACAATAAGAGCCTTATTCCAATTATTCGAGTTGTGAATTCCTTGCTTACCTATATCTTTTTGATTGCAAAACTTTTTTGTGAATTCCATGCTTACCTATATCTTTTTGATTGCAAAACTCCTCCTACCTTGGATGTTGAAGCCCATGGCTTTCATTGTTGCACCAAAGATACCCACCCTCTTCTCTGACATGTAAAATACTAACTAGCGGGACATGATGGCAAGAAAATAGTTGATGAAGCAAACCTTCTAGACAATGATAAGTGTCACGTGCGCTAGCTATGTGCTTTGTGCCTCATAGATGAAATAACTTTCTGGCAAAATTGGCCTTTTGAGGTGCCCTTACCAGAGGATATCCAATCTATAATCATTGGCACTTGTTCGACTTTAAAAAATTGAGCAAGTAGCCATTGCTGTGCATTACGAGTTTTTGGTTAAGTTAGAGCTAAAACTTTGCTCAATTAATGGATTAACTTTTCTGTTCTACTTAATCATTCCTATAGTACCTTTATAATGCTGCATATTGTCGAATGTGAGGCTTTGAAGAATTAGATTATATTATCAATAATAAGCTGACTAAGCCCACATGACATTAACCTCATCTGTTAATCACATTCTTGATATGTGAAGTTTCTATTTATTGTTACTCTCCCTAATTAAAGAGAGCTGCACTTCTTGTAAAGTTAGTGTGTGAAAATATATTCTAATTCTAAATTTCAGCAGTCTCTCAATTCTTCACATGATATCAGAGAGAATTCGGCTCTCAGTCTCAAGAACTCATCTAATCTCTTAGCTTCCTCTTCACCGACCCAAGAACTCATCCAATCTTTAAATGGAAAGCTATCAGCCCACCACAACCAAAAATCAACCGCTCTAGCTGTGATCAAAAAAGTTGCAGCCAAGAATCATGCAACCAAGAATCATCACTCTAGAACCTACAACTGTGATCAAGAAACATGCAGCCAAGAATCCTGCAACCGCTCTAGAAACCTGCAGCCATCAAGAACCTGCAGCAGCTCTGGCCGTGATCAAGAAGATCCGCCATCAAGAATTGACGATCAAGAATTAACCCTTGTTTTCGCTGTTTTTCGCTGCACTCATCCTCGCCGACAATCCCTCCTTTGAAGGCGTCTAGAATTGATGCTTTTAAAGACGTCAAGAATCAATGATCAAGAATCGTCAACCATCTGAAGAATATTCTTTTTCGTTTTCAGCGATGACTTCTACAACCGATCTTCTTCCCACCCCTTAATTAGTGAGTCCAGCAGACAGAATCTCACACTCTCCTAATCTTTCGGCCACCACCACCATCGGCTTGGATGACGCTATGCTCCTTGGTAATGTTCATCACATCCTCAACGTTAAACTTGACAAAGCTAACTACACTCTGTGGAGGTCTCAATTCATACCTCTATTTCGAGCTCATCGATTCCTAGGTTTTATTGATGGCTCTAGCACCTCCACCACAATTCTCCGCGAATGGCGAACCAAGTCTTGAATATTCAAGATGGCTTATCACCGATAAACTCATTTTTAGTTGGATCATTTTTTCACTAATGAAATCTATTCATGACCAAGTTCTTGGGCTCGATTATGCTTATCCATATGGCAAGCTCTCTTCAAAATTTATGCCTGTACTTCTCAGATCCGTCTACAACAACTTGAGTATCAACTGCATTCTCTTTGGAAAGGTGCTACTACCCCCATGAATGACTATCTTCACCAAGTAAAGCAACTCGTCCATCAACTAGCCATCTCCGGTTCTCCACTTACTGATCAACAGATTGTGATCGACATCCTCGTTGGTTTGGGACAAGAATTTGCTTCTCTAGCCACCATTGTTACAGTAAGATTAGAGCTCATCAAAGTTGATGAGCTCTGCGGCATTCTTTTAAATCATGAGATTCTATGTACCGCATACACCATTGGCAACAATGTCACCTTTGCCAATCTTGTTCAAGCCAGCACCATACCTACACCAGATCACTTCATTTCTCGTCCCAACATCACTATCAACCTTGGTCAAGGAAGGGGTTGTTTTCGTGGCCGCGATCACTTCAATGGTCGTGGCTGGTCTTCACTCATTTGCCTATTATGTAATTGATCAGAACACTCAGCAATCAATTGCTATCATCGTCAAGATTTTTCGGCCTTCCCTCCCAACGATATTATGGCATCTACGCATCTGGTGACTTTTAACACCGATGGTTGGAATCTGAACTTTGGGGCAACTCATCACATCACTCATAATCTTCAGAACATTCAATCTGCACAATTGTATAAGGATCGAACATGGTGCATGTTGGTAATAGACAAGGTTTACCTATTTACAATACATATTTTATAACTCTACTACTTTAAAATTAAGAGACATTCTTCATGCACCCAATACTACTAAAAGTTTGCTTTCTGTAAGCAAGTTTTCTAAAGACAAGAATACCTATATTGAATTTCACTTTGAATGTTGTATATTGTGAAGGATGTTTATACCAAGGAGCTTCTTTGAGGAACAATTGATCGTGGTCTGTGCCGCTTGTCAGCCCTACCCATATGTCTCCTGTTGCCCATCATCTCAGCCGACACTCCCCCTCATATATGGCACAATCGTCTAGGTCACCGACATCTCAAAGTTCTTAAAACTGTTTTACATTCTTTAGATGTTCATGCTTGCAAGCTAATAGTTATCGACTCTATTTACCCGACTCTTAAAATGTTTATAATAGTACATTGGAATTAATATACACTGATGTCTGGGGCCTGAAATCTGTTGTTTGTTACTGGTCATTGCTTTTATATTATTTTTATTGATGCATGCTCTTGATTATGTTGGTTGTTTTCTCTACATCATAAAAATGATGCTCTCCCCACTCATCAAGTTTAAATCCCTCATAGAAAATATCTATAATTGCAAAATAAACAAATTCAATCTACGGTGTGTTGAATTTCAAAAATTCACTCACATTCTTTCTAAATGTGGCATTCAACATCAATTTAGTGCTCCTTATGTTCCCCAACAAAATGGAACTGCTGAACGCAAATATCGACATATTGTTGAAATTGGTCGTGCCCTCTTGTCCACTTCATCCCTCCCTCAAAACTATTGGCTTTATGCTTTTCAAACTGCAAATTACCTCATTAACAGATTACTTAACAATAACAATTCTACCATCTCTCCATTTAAACTTCTTCATAGCATCAAATTGGACTATAGCAAATTAAAAGTGTTTGGGTGCTTATGCTTTCCTTGGCTCAAACGATACACTCAATCCAAGATTGACAATCGATCTACACCTTGTATCTTTCTTAGCTACAGTAGCTCTCATTCCACTTATGTGTCTTGACTCAAAAGCAGTTAAAGTTTTCATTTCTCCTTTTGTGGTGTTTGATGAAACTAACTTTCCTATAATACCCAACACATCCAAACAACCTCTCCACTCTAACCCAATAATCATCAATGCTCCCTTCTCTCTTTCCCAGCAACCGTTTGAACCCACAAATCACCCCTCAGCTTCTTCCTTTCTGGTGTAGCAACTTACCAACAACCGTTTTGCTCTTGAATTTACAATTGAACCCACCACTTGAATTTTTATTAGAACCTATACCCAAACATATCCTCGTAAAACAGCTCCTACCAATCTACCTGTACCTGAATCTTCCCCAAACCTTACAAATCTCTACCCGAAGCCAATTCAGAAAAAAGTAGTTGATTATCATGAACTTTTAGTCCCATGATAAAATCTGTTACAATTCAGATAATACTAACACTTTCGGTAACATACACTAGGCCTATTCATCAACTCAATTTTGATAATGCTTTTCTTAGCGATGATCTGCAAGAGCACATCTTCATGTCTCAATCAGAGGGTTATGTTGTGTAACGATCCAATGTCGTTACTTTGCAAATTATGTCAAACTCGACTCAAAAATCAAGATTCCAGGGAACTTCAAATTAGGACAAACCAAAATATCATTGGGTAGAATTAGTTTTTAGATCAAAATGCCATAATTTGGGTGAAATTCGGATAACGGAAACTTCTGCTTTAATTTTTGATTTTTAAAACTCAATAAATTGAGAAAATTAAATGCAAGTTCAAATTCATCAATTTTTGTATTATTGGATTAAGTATATTATTTAAAGGCTACGCTAAAAGTTTCATCAAATTCGGAACTCCGGTTCGATCGTGATAATTTTTGAAGTTTCAAATTTTAGAAATTAATATAAAATAAAATTTTGCTTCGAATCAAAATTTTTTGGCGTGAGGGTGATTGTCTCAACGTAACACATCTCGGCGTCAAGTTTCGTTATTTTTGGAAGTCAAATTACAGGAAAATGCGAAAAATTTAATTGAAATTAATTATATATGTTTTTTCTTTGTTTCTCGTACCCCCCTCCCCCCTCGACTGAGCACAGGCCCTATCGCTCGACAGTGCCTGCCAGTCGCAGACGAACTTCCCCAACCTTACACTCCCGCCGTCTTGGTCGGCGGTCGACCGACCATCCCCCTCCCTCTCCTTCCCTCCTCTCTATATATACTCCCTCACCCCAACCCTTCTCTCCATCATCCAGCTCTCCCTTATCCCACACCCAGCCAGCCCTCTAACCGACAGCTCCTCCTCTGCCTCTGGCCACCCCACTCTGGCCATCCCCTCTGGCCTCCTTCAGTCACGTGAAACCTCCTTCTGGCTTCCGACAACCCTAACCCTAGGTGAGAGGAGAAAGGAAAAGAGAAAGAAAAGAGTAGAAATTTTGCATTTTTTATTATTATTCATTTTTCATAATAATAAATATATTATCTCTAAAATGTCATTAGCATCATTATTGTCATCATTAATCAATAATGATAACAGTACTATTTTCATTTTATCAATTTCAATTCAGTCATTTTTATTATGCTTTTTTCTTTCATACATTATTATTATTATTATTATTAAATAATGATAATAATAACGCTATAATTAATCTTATTACCACCCTCAATAACTTAAAATTTTGTCTTCTTTTAAGAAGAGAGAGTGAAAGAAAAACAGAACAAAAAAAAAGAAAGTGAGTATTCCAAAAAAAATATCATACTACTTTGTTTTCATAAATCTTTAAGTATCGGCTAAAAGCTAATTTAAATATCAAAAATTTATGAAGATTCAATCAACTATTGCACTTTTGAAACTTAAAGAAAAATGTACTCAGTATATATACATTATTATTTTTTGCCCTTTACCACTGCTCAGTTTTGCTTTGAGCCAAATTTATATTGATGCTTGGTTGGTTGTTTGAAACTAACATCCTTTTATAAAGTCGTTGGTTATTGGAAAAATAACATCAGTAATGTACGTGGTTGGTTACTGAAAAAATGACATCAGTAATGTACGTGGTTGGTTACTGAAAAAATGATATCAATAACGTAAATGGTTGGTTACTGGAAAAATGACATCAATAACGTAAGTGATTGGTTACTGGAAAAAATGACATCAGTATTATACATCTTTGTGATTTTATTTTTTGCTGGAAATTAATTATCCTGTTTGCACTATTGCTTTATTTTTCCTTCATTTTTATCACATTCTTTTTCTGCTAATCACATCTCTGTTATTATAAAATGTAATATTTTATTGTTTACTGTGACACTTAGAGTATTCTTTAATTACTGGGAATTCCAATCTCGATATTATTTTCTTTACAATACCAGGTCAGGTACTTTTGAGAGAATTTGAACGAGAACTTTAATTCATAAATTTTCAACTTGCTAATGGATTTACGATGCTACTTTATTTTATTTACTTTATTTTTGTTTTAGTTTATCTTTTGTTTTAAAAAGATGAATTTTATAAGAAGTATGTTGGCTATTTTGTAAAATGATGAATGAGAAATATTATTTGGCTTTTATATGTGTACCCCTCTCTTTTAAATTTCTCAATAGGATCCTGTGGTTTGTGAATACCTAATGTCGGGATAGTTCTCGCTGAATCGGCATCGGGACATCACATGTTAACTCAACCTTCCCTACACAAGTTTGCAAACTGCATAAAGCATTGTATGGTCTTAAGTTAGGTCCTCATCATGGTTCTCAAAGATCTCTGGGTTTCTTCTTAAGCAGAGATTTCAATAAAGTGTTGCAGACAACTCTCTATTCTACCACAATAAACATATTATTTTGTGCTTCCTCATTTATATCGATGATATCATTCTTATAGGAAATGATTCAGTTACTATACTTCAACTCATATGGTCCCTCAACGATAACTTTACAGTTAAAGACCTTGGTCAACCACAGAATTTTTTCGGGATTCAACTCTACCTCAAGTTAACAGCTCTTTCCCTCTCGCAATCCCAATACATTTCAACATTACTTTAACAAACTAATATGGATAATTCCAAGCTATGCGGAAGTCCCATGTGCTCCAAGTCATTCTCCTCATCGACTACATCGTTGGCGCTCTACAATATCTTCTACTCACACGGCCAAATATTTCATTTAGTGTCAATCGCATCTGTCAATTTATGCATTCTTCCACTACTGAACATTTGCAGGCGCTCAAGCATATTCTTCGCTACCTAAAGGCACCATTAGTCATTGTTATGCTATTCATCCAGCTCCTTATCGATACATTCAGGCATATACCAATGTCGATTGGGCTGGATGCAAGATTGATAGGAACTCTGTTGGTGGATACTTCATCTTTCTTGGACCCATACTTATCTCCTAGTTTTCCAAAAAGCAATCCACTATTGCTCGCTCCGAAGCATAATATAAAGCTATAACCAATACGACCTGTAAAATTCATTGGGTAGTTCATCTTCTATAAGAAATTGACTTCTCTCATGCGTCAATACCCACATTATGGTGCTACAATCTCGGGGCAACCTATCTAGTTGCAAATAATGTGCTACACACTCGCATGAAACATGTGGCTCTTGATATTCATTTTATTTGCGAGCTAGTTGCCAAGAAGGAAGTCCAAGTTGGCATATCCCGTCCGAACTTCAACTTGTAGATGTTCTCACAAAGCCTCTATCTCCTAAGAACTTTAAGAAGTACATCTCCAAGCTCGTTGTTCCGCTTGGCACGCCTCACTTGTGGGGGTGTAATAAGATGACTAAGCCTACATGAGATTAACCTCATCCGTTAATCACATTCTTGATATGTGAATGTGATCAATTGCTTCTATTTATGTTAGACTTCCCCTATTTAAAAAGAGCTGCACCTCTTGTAAAGTTAGTGTGTGAAAATATATTCTAATTTCAGATTTTAGCTGTCTCTCAATTCTTCACAATCAGCACATAAAGGTGGAAGAGCAATGCTTCTCCTATTCAACTTAACATTGTGTTTGCCACTAGATTTATGCTGGATGGTGGTGGTATGTAGCTCTAAGCACAAAACTAAAGAGATAAGGGGTTGGAGGGCATCCTTGGGTTAAATCTCCTTTGCGTGATCCAGGGTGAACCACGTCTTAGAATAATGAAGTTAAGACACTTCTACTTCATTTTGTCATAAGCTTGTTTCACGTCAAGCTTAAGCGCCAACATCGCTTCCATAGAAATTGTAGTACCTTAATGGTACTTCTTGAACAAAAGGAAGCAATGGTGACCTATAGATTTGCTTAGAACAAAAGCATCCTGTTCAACTAAAATGATCTCTTGGTACTATAAGCCTTGATGTATTGATTGGAATTTTTGCAACTGCCTTGTACATTGTTTATCACAAGCTAATTGAGAGTGGGGGGCATCTTTGACTATTGGTGTAAGAACTACATGCCTATCCTTCCATTCGAGACAATCTCTTATTCAAAATGTGATTGAATGTTGATGAAGTACTTGATCTAGTAATTTACCATCCCCTTAGAATAGGATATGGTTACCCCATTTGACAATGGAAGCCTTTTTCACTTCCCAATCACAAATCATGCTCCCAATTTCTTCATTGATTTCACAATTGTCAAGTTGGATGCATTCATTCTCATTCAAGTTGGAGTTAGGTCTCTATGGTATAATGCAATTTCGAATTTGTGTCGAGTTAGCCCACTTCAAAGTATAGGACACTAAGAAGATTGTTCTGATATTGTTCTCAACCGTACCAATTCACCATTTGCTTCTAAAGTGATGTAATAGTATTTCTCTTGTGTTACTGTAAAGTGACATAATGAAATTTTTTTGAATTTGATCGCCCTATGGAATCCACTTTGCTAGCTCTATCTTTCTCCGATCTCGCTCAATGTTTTTTGAAGAGCATGGGTAAGTTGATAACTCCCCACATTCTTGACTCCTGCCTCCATCTCCTTGTGTTGAAATGCATTAGACATTCCTCATATGCGACATTAATCTCAAGGGCTAGAAGCGTTTATATGATTTTACGGTTTAGAATTGCCAATGAGGAAGCATTTGTTGTTTTATGCCATTCTTGATGCACGGTGGAGAATGATTGTGGATGCGATGCCACTTTTCCTCAAAGTTTAGCATTGCTTCGGAAGATTTACAATTGAGCTTTGTCGCCTCAAACCAAAGTGGTCAATAATTGGGTGCAATGCACGTAAGGTGCCAAACTAGAGAGCCTGCAAAAATGTTTAGTGTGACAGAATTTGCAAGCATTGAATCTTATTTTTATTTTATTTTTTATTGTCCACCATGAAAGTGTCTTCATTGATTCTTGAGTTGTGCAGTTTACTACTAAGGTACACTCATTGTAATCCTCTTGAGAAAAAAAGCATATATATGCATTTCTTGGCATCTCGCTTCTCCAGAGAAACCAAAATACAATTGAAGTCCCTACAAACAATATTGGGCTCGCTTAAGTTGGAAAGTTCTACTATCATTGACCAAATGCTACGATGAACATGGGGGTCTTTAGCAACATATCTGACATCCAAAATCCATTATTGCATGCGTTGTATTTACAATTGCAAACACAGTTTGCTTACCTTGAAAAATCATGTGGCACAATATACTTATTGCAATGCCATGCATAATGATGTTTTCTAACTTTTTTCCACAAGGCTGAATAATAAAATTATAATGCCTCAAATATATGAGCATCTTGATTATCAAATTTTTTTACATGCGTCAACTTGACCAAAACAAATGGGATTGTGATGGTAGATGAGTGTTGGGATATGTCAAGAGTTATTTTGTTCCTTGTGCCCTGATAATTTCAAAAAATGATATTATTCATTGGCAGTTAAAAGATGTCTCAGTTTCTAGAATGCCTTCTACGTTGTTGTTTCTTGCTTGCAAATCTATCGTTGCTTGACCTCGAGTTAGACATCTTCTCAATAAATGTTTTTCCTTTAGTGTTTCCTTTAGAAACATCCTTAGCTTCCGTTTGGAACACAAAGTTGTTCATCAATAGCAACATTCTAAGTAGAGCTGCTTAGCCGATATCTTTCTGTTGCACTTCTTATTAATCAACAAACTACCATCCCAATACCTAGCTTCAAGTGAAGCTGTCTTGCATGCTTCGATGGGTTGCTGTATGGCTGTATCTCTTTAATCACGAATGATGGTTTGTTTTCACCCTTGCACATCCCTACGACTTTAATCATTGGTGCCCACATGCATTTGCAGTCTAAATGGAGCTGCTTGGCCCCAGTATCTTCATGTTGCACTTCCTTGTTAACCAACAAACCACCATCCTGATACTCAGTTTCAATTGAGCCTCCTTATGATCTTAACCAATTAACTTTACTCGTTCTTGTCTTTTCTTGAGTCCTTCACATTATAGTGTCCATAGCCACCTTGTTGACTGTAATCTTTTGGTCCTAGATGGAGGCAATTTTTTCACTGCTCTTATCTCACATTTATGTTTCTTCTCTATTGGTTTGTCAACTTTGGCTTAAAGATTTCCTAATACTATCTATGTCTTCTAAAATTATAGGATAAGGCTCTTGAAATAATTTTGGTTAGTGCTCAGTCTCCACCCCACCTATGCAATTGTCAGAGAATTTTTCATAGCTCATCTTCTTTCAGGTTGAGTTCTGATTCATTGTAGCTTTAGTTTTTCAGTAATAACCTTACTGTTTGTGGTATTGATTGTTAACATGAGCGTCATTAGGAACTCACAAAAATAACAGAGAAACACAAGTTTTTTGTAGTGAATAGGTTGGTTAGTACATCTTGCATGCTTCGTACTCTATTGTTTGGTACCAGCTTCTTTGAAAATGATGCGCACCCTCACAAAGGGTCCTTTTACTTGTGAATGGTGGTTCATATTTCCACAGAGAATCACCATTAGTTGTCATCATACAAGAGAGATTAACCTTACTCCTTAGTTCATGAGTAAGACCAAGCAACCACACTCATACAGGAGTAAAGAAAGCAGTATAACCATTTGAGATGAAGCTTGGCACCCAACCTTCCATTGGCTCCAATCAGTCATCAATCTCCAAAATTTGTTCACCGATTAACTACGGGCCACCCATTTGAACATGGCTCCTAGCAACTTAATTATCAAACTCAATCCGAGGTAACCAACATCAATAGTGACCACCTTAAAGGTACCCCCCAATACCGATTGAATTCTTTACTTATTTCTTAAGATTGGGAATACAATTTTTCTTACAAAGAGTCGTACCACCAAAGCACTCTGATATTTTTATTTTTGTTGATCTTCTTCTTCAACTTTTAACACCACCTCACCTTCTTTGCACTTGAAAGTTATTATATTTTCTTTAAGAATACATATGTGAGCAGTTGTGCTCCAAACAGACCCAACACCGGGTGAAGTTTTAGTGCTATAAACTTGGGCATTTTATTAAACAGTTGGAGGGTGTGAAACAATATGCAATATCAACATTGGTGGAAAATTAATTCATCCACCCATGGTTCACATTGGTCTCAATATCGTGTTTAATAACATCCTTAGCTACAACACTACCATAGAAAAGCTTTCGTCAATAATTCCACATCATACCAGACCTTATACTTCATCTTCTCTTTATCAATATGTTGCTATGATCTCACTGATATCTTTCACACTACTAGTGCACATGATGTGGTTCTCATTGGCAACAATATTATGCTTACCAGTGTTGTTAAAAGTTGGACAAGGCCATAATCAGACATCTTCTCCCCATGACATGCAAAGTTACCATCATGCACTCTTTGCAGAAGTGGACAATTGTTGTCCTACCAACAAAATGCCCGCTAGCATCCCAGGGCGATGCACCACCACTACCGCCGACTGTAGTCCTTTGAGCTTCTTCATTGTAACGACCCAATGTTGTTACTTTGCAAATCAAGTCAAATCATGATTCAAAATTCAGGATCTCAGGTGATTTCAAAATTAGGGCAAACCAAAAATACCATTGATTAGAAATAATTCTTAGATCAAAATGCCCTAGTTTGAGAGAAATCCGAATAACAGAAAGTCCTGGGTTAATTTTTGATTTGTTTAAATTCAATAAATTGAGAAAATAAAATACAAGTCAAAATTCATCAATTTTGGTGTCATTGGGTTAAGGCTACACTAAAAGTTTCATCAAATTTGGAGTTCTTGTTCGTTCGTAATGAATTTTTGAAGTTTCAAACTTCAGAAATTAATATAAATAAAATATTGCTCCGAATTGAATTTTTTTTGGCGTTAGGGTGTTCGCAAATAGTCGTAACACCTCTGTGTCAAGTTTTGTTATTTTGGAAGTCAAATGACAGAAAAATGCGAAAAATTTAATTGAAATTATTTATTTAAATTTCTTGTTTTCTCTCCTCTTCCCCCCCCCCCCGCGCCAGGGCGCAGGCTCTGCTAGAGACGGGACCGCGCGGCGGCTCACGCACGCGCCGCCTTGGTCGGCGGCCGATCGACCGCCAGTGGGCCGGCATTTCCCCTCTCCCTTTCCCTCCCTCCTATATATACCCTCCTCCCCTTTCTTCTTCCCAACAGCCAACCCTCGTCTCCCACAGCCAGCAAGAAGCCAACCCTCCTCCTCAGCCGCTGCTTGCTCTACCTCCGGCCTCCCCACTCCGGCCACCCCCTCCGGCCCTTTCCAGCCACGTTCGGCCTCCCTTCGGCTCCCAGCAGCCCTAACCCTAGTAAGAGGAGGAAAAAAAGAGGAGAAATTTTGTATTTATTATTTGTTATTTGTTCTTTATTTCTTTTGCATTTTTTTCATAATATAATCATTATTAATTACATAATAATAATAATAATTATATTATTTATTTATTTATCTCTAATACATCATTATTATCATAATGATGATAATAAACATGTTATTAACATTATTATTGTTATCATTAATTAATAATGATAATAATAAAAATGTTATATCATGATTACTATTATTTCCATTATATCAATTTCAATTTAGGCATTTTCATTCTGTCATTTTTTTCTTTTTTTATTATTATTTTTATTACTTTCTGCATTATTTAATTACAGTCATTTTTATTCTGTCTTTTTCTTTCATATATTATTATTATCATTATTATTATTATGATAATAGCAAGCACTTATAAATATTATTACTACCTTCAATAACTTAAATTCTGTTTTCTATCATGAAGAGAGAGTGAAAGAAAAATAGAATAGAAAAGAAGAGAATAAATATTTCTGAATTATCATACTATATTTTTCTAAGATTTATAAATCTCTAAGTATTAACTAAAAAAGCTAACTTAAAAACTTTATGTAGATTCAATTCTGCATTTTTTAAACTTAAAAAAAAAGAACCCAACATATATACATGTATTACTTTTTGCATTTTATTGCTGCTTATCTTCGCTTTGAGCCAAATTCATATTGATGTTTGGTTGGTTATTTTAAATCATCATCCTTTTATAAAATGATTGATTACTGGAAAAATAACATCAGTAACATACATTATTTGGTTACTTGAAAAATGACATCAGTAACATATATTATTGGTTAGTTACTGGAAAAATGATATCAGGAACATACGCTGATTAATTACTGAAAAAATGACATCAGTAACATACATCTAAGTGATAACACATTTTACAGGAAATTAATTATCCCTTTTGCGCTATTGCCTTATTTTTCCTGCATTTTTTTTGCATTCTTATTTCCGCTAATCGCATCTCTGCTAATATAAAATGTAATATTTTATTGTTTACTACGGTACTTGAAGTATTCTCTAATTACTGAGAATTCAAATCCCGATATTGTTTTCATTACAATACCAAGTCAGGTATTTTTGGGAGAGCTCGAACAAGAAATTTAAATCATAGATTTTTAAATTGTTGATGGATCTACAACACTACTTTTTGTTTTTATTTTTATTTATTTATTTTTGTTTCAATTTATCATGAACTTTGTAAGAAGTGTACGTTGGTAATTTTGTAATATAGAATTATGATGAATGAGAAATGTCCTTTGGTTTTTATATATGTGTGTATCCCTTCTCTTTTAAATTGTTTAATAAGATCATGCAGTTTGTGAATACCTAATGTCGGGATAGCTCTCGTTGAACCGGCATTAGGCTATCACATTCATCTACCTTTCTCTAACTTTTACACTTGTGTTCTCTCACTTGGCCTTTATTTTTCTCAATAACATTTCAATAATATGCAACCAAACAACCCCAGGATATTAGAGGAAAGTTATGATGCATCATTTGGCATGAACCATATGGCATCTCGCTTTCTCAAGTATCCAAAAAATATTTGAATATGTTTATTAAACTCTTATTTAGCTTCAAGTTTTCAGAAGGTAGTGTGAAATTTTGTTTTTTGATGCATTAATAATAAGATAATGTCTAACATGGCGTCTTTTATATTAAAATTTCATTCTATCGAGCATATATCTAATGTTAACGTGTTGCTTCCAAGTGCTATGTATTGTATCTTAATGCTCATTAGTCATTATCTCAAGAAGAACGCAATGAGCTTATGTAATTTTAGTTTTGATCTAATGCTATTCTTTTACTTATGATCAAACTGCTATGTAACATTGTAGAGATCATGCTGCCAATAAGTTATGAACCCTGATTTACGGTAAACTAACTTTTAGTTTTTAAAATTGAATTTGTGCCGAAATTTTCAATTGGATGACTTGAACAGATGTCTCTGCTTAATACACCACAAAACTATTTGTGTACTCCATAACACAACTACATTTGATATGATATATATGTTAGTATTTTGTTGAACATTAGACAAACGGTGATCAGTATTACCACAATATATTTACCAGTTTTGTGAAACAACGAATTGTAATGACTTACTATAATTTGATGATACATAAGAACTTTTCTAATAAGTTTCGTAGTTCAAAATACATGCTTTTTGTTGTGATCACCAGTGTCTAAGCTGAACAACGATCTGCAATAGAGAGTAACCAAATACTGAAACAGTTTAATGTTTTGGCTACTGTACATGCAAAGAAAAATCATAACTTAACTTCAAGTATTCTGATGCGTAATAGATTCTAAATGTATCTACAACAACTTTATCTGTATTTCCTGCTATTTTTCTTGGCATTTTAGTTTGAACTAGCAGAGCTTTCCCATGACTGTTTCCCGATATCATGTTTGTCGTTGCACTGGAACTTCATCATACCTTGTATATAATCCAGAACAGGCTTCATATACTGCATATGCTATTGCAACATGTGAAACAACATGCTTGTTGTGTCAGTGGTTGATGAATTTATGTCAACTGCTCAATATCTTCAGTAGCCTTATGTCAGCTATTTATGGCTGACTTTATGAGTTCCGCTAAGTATTCTGCTCAAGGTGTTAAACCTATTTATTGGACATCTATTTGCACTCGCTTCATCGTTCTTTTGACTTTTATTCAAATGTTCTAAGTGAGTTTTGTTGTTTTTTCACTTTTTAGTACTGTACCACTTTATAAATTTGTGAAATAACTATCAATAGTAATGTTGTGCAGAAATTAGCAGAAAGAAACCATTTGAACTGTTGTGGTTAGTTGTAATCATGTACCTTGATTTTTTCCATATCTATCCAATCTTACCAATGAGTGATTTTCTTAAAGCATGCTATTATTTATAAATTAAATACTTTGAACTATTGGACAAAAGTGTTATTTAATTCAATCAAAAGTTAGAAGATGCTATACATAATGCTGTAATATATCCTTCATTTTGCATAAAGCTGAATGATTCTGAAAAGAATAAGAAAAACTGAAATATTGATCCAGTTGAACATGTAAAGCCCACATCTGTACTTTGCTACTTGCATTCACTTATGGCTGATAGCGGTCTGGATGAAATGCTGATGCTATATTAAGCGTTTGTTGGACACAAAATGTTTATGCCTTATGCTTGTGTTCTAGTTTTGTTCCATTTTGCTCAGGCATTCTTGAATTGTACGGTGGAAGTATGGTATTTTATTTATTTTTCTTGTTAAAATTGGGCTTGGCTTGAGTTAAATGTAGGGTTTTAAAGGTGTATATATTTTCTCTTTGTAATTGCTTGCATCCTTGGGCCATTTTCTATTGAAAGGATCCTAGTACCTTATTTGTTTTTCTTACAAAAAGTGAGCTTAGCTTGAGTTAAATTTAGGGTTATATAAGAGTATATTTTTTCTCTTTGTGATTGCATCTTTAGGAGGGGTTTCTATTTGATGGTACACAATGGAAACAAAGGATTCATGTTTGCCGTACCTAGTTAGTGGGATTAAGGCTTGGTTTTATTTTTGTAATTGCATCCTTGGGCCATTTTCTATTGAAAGGATCCTTGTACCTTATTTTGGACAAAGTTTTATTTTAATTTTGCTACTTCAATTTCTCTTATCTTTTCTTGAAACCCAATGTATGCCTGCCTTCTTCTCTCGACTCTTGATGACTTTCTTTCTTCCCTCTCTGTTCCTCTATTTGTCTTTTTCACAAACTTTTTTTTTTCTTTCTACAATCTTTAGAATCTTATAAAGAAATACATGTCAAGTATATTAAAGTGTTTAAATTCCTTTATACTTGTTTTGTGAATATTGATAATGTCGATGATGGAGCTGAATAATTGCAATATACTGTGCATCTATTAGAAGGATTTAGGGGTTATAAGCCACTTCAATACTTAAAGGGGGTATCGTGTTATTTATATATACTGCTTAACTGCTTAAACTGCATGTAATCCAAAATCACTTTATTATGATTTAATTATAAGTTAAAGTATTAACATTTGGTTATTATAAAAATCTCTTTATCAGGTATTGTTGCATTATTTCTCAACACTTTTTATATTTTGCTTTTGCATAATTTTTCATATGCATCCATTTTATCATACAAAAGAATTTAATTTTAATTAGTAAATTGATTTATATGATGGACTGACACATTAAAACTTAAGGCATTTAATTTAGCAAATAAGATATCATGAAATCATAAAAGAAACTCCTTAAAACTATATTAAAATTTTGAATTGATTTATTAATGCCTTAACATTGTATTCCGGAATGAAGAACATCAAGGAATCACTTAACTTATGTTTTAATGTTAAATGGTTTTTTGAGCATTTCTTATTCTTTAGAGATTTTAATTTTTACAACATGTAGATTAGATGTTTTGGAAGTTCATGGATACAAACTCTTGTGCCAACTTTAATTATTATTTAAAAAATAACTAAGTTGTATATGTTTTAGTAATCTTTGTATTTCCAATTATTTCCTATTCTTTTTCTTTTATATATTAAATAATTTTAATATCATTTATTAAAATTAAATATGAGTATTGAAATATTTTTATATAATTATATCGAGTATTCTAAAACAAATTATTTTGAAACTATTGTTTATATTTTTTAAGGGATGAACTAAATCAACGTGCTGTACTTACAAATTGATTATCAATTAACATATTTACTTTAAAATTTAAAGTCTAAAAAGATAATAATATTTTAAAGCTAAAAAATAAATAAATTGAGCACACTCAAGACACCAGTAAATCGTGTTAAGTAAATTCTAATAAATTTAGAAGTATATCAATTTCTTAATTCGAGTGTGAATATTTATAGGCTGGGAGAAAAAAATCTTCTACTATGCACTTCTCAATTTTAGTCATCAATTTCTTAAAAGATAATGATTATAAAAGCAATATTAAGTGAAACCAAAAAGTAAGGTGAAATGACCCTACCTAGAATAAGTGTTCACAAATGCTATCAAAATACGATTGAGCGTCTTAAAAGCACTGCATTAGAACACCCTACTGGGCATGAATTGTTTAATTATTGGAGGAATGACTAATAAGATTTCAGATGATGAGTAAATGTCTCATTGAGGGTCTGCACTTGAGGCGAGACTGCAACAAAATCAGTCTCAACTTCAATTGCCCGCTGACGAGCTTCGTCCCAAAAGATGCCTAAGTCTTTGGCACAATATTTCAACAACACCAGATATCTTCAGGTTACATTGTATCTCAATGACTCTACGTTGATGAAGTCTTAGCAATGTAAGACCAGAGCATAAATTTTTTTCAGAAAGCATTAAAAGGTCAGCCAGAGAACTAGAGTAAATCTTTGCATCTGTGAAATCATTCTTTTCCGACCCTCTATGAGTAACATCTTATTGGAGTAGCTTAAAGATACCTCTTGACAAAGCAACTCCCACTGAAGAAGTGTCAGCTGATGAAGCTTTAACGTCGTACCACAATCTAGGAGGTGAGCAGTCCAAGCGGTGAAATAGGAGACATCAAGTGGGGCCCAAAAATCCACCTTTATTAAAAGGCATTGGAGTGCATAAATGACTCTTTGGGAAGCGCTGTTGATAGTCCCATAGGAAATGAGTGAATAAAAGCATGCTAATCTCGAACTTGAAAAGAAAGAAAATGAAAGACAATGAACAAATTGGAAGAAAGATGATGAAAGTCAATAGAAATGTAATACTACTGTCTTCTGTTGGAATGTTGACTGTGGGAAGACTGAAGATATCAGTCTCACCAAAATGATCAGAAACTATGAGTAAGGTGCTCTTGATGTATATCGAGTCAGATGGGGGAGAGACACTTGGAGTATCAGCCTATATATCATAATTAACAATGACAATATGCTTACTCGAAGGGTCATAAGACACCCGAGCAAGAGCAATCTCATTAGAAGGGTGACATGTGCCAAGTGAGTTTGAGGCTCTAGAGGATGGAATAGTGGAGAGCTGAACTGATGACTTGTAGTAGGACTCATCTTACGATGAAAAGACTTATTAGGGAGAGTATGTGATGACTCATGTTAGGTTAGCAACAACCAATCTAATATAGGTGCATCTTTCTGCAGGATCATATTGGCGACTAAGTAAAATAGTATTCAAACAACATTCAGAGCCATACAAGAAATAAAAATACATTTATTCAATTTAACATCACATTATCTATAATATTACACAACTGACATCATACAAAAATAAATGTTTATCTCTTGAAAAGAAAGTAAAATCTAAAGTTATATTCTACGCCATGATTCTTTTTAACATTTTTATACTACCTCAGCCTCCAACTGTATCTGGTCTGATATTATAAAACTAATGTCTTAGTGCACATTCTAAGTACAGATGATATTAAATAATATACTTTTAAGCAAAAATGAAAAGCAAAAATGAAATGACAATAATTGCAGGAAAAACACGGTTTTAATATAATAAAATTAATCATAACTCCTGCAAATAAATATTTCATTATCATGGTTGTCACATGCCAAATTTTCTAAGATGATCAATAATTGCATAAAAATTCGTCTTTATGTTTATGTCTTGATATCATGAAGCGACATTAATGGTTCTGATGGGCAAAGCCAGAACCTTGAGGTTGGGTTCAATAAAAGTATGTTCTTCATCTGGCCCCCTCAAAGGTTCAGATGGCACCCTTATGGCTCCCGATGGACTAGCCCCGTTCCTAACCTATTCAGCCACCATTTTGGAACCCTTTGCAATATTCACAAGATACATAAACATCATTTTGTTTCTCTTACATCATTAGTAGTAAAAATAATGCATTTAATCATAACATGAAACAGACTCAAAGCAATAATAAAAGTAAATAAGAGTATAAAATAGTAATATTCAGTGTACCTTTGAGTTTATTTTAAGAAGATGAATCACTCACAAACTTTTTATGTCTGCAAAAGTTGTATTTATAATATTCATTAGATTCTAATGAATAATTAGTCTCTTATACGAATACATGCACAACTATGCCACTATAATTTTATAAGTCATTTCTTATAATTCATTTGATGCATTAGTGAGTAGGATAAAGACTAACGAATCGAAATCTGACTATAATATTTCATAGTTCTTCATGCGATATGCGTCAAAATCCTAAGTAACTTAACGTGCGCCTTAATTCATTATGCAGGGATTCCAATTGTCATGAGATGATAATTCAACAGAACTAATGTTGAATAAAAAAATTTACTACATTTACTGTTGCCAACAAATTTTATTATTACAACCATTTCACTTCTCTTATATTCCATCCTTAATTGGAATCCAATAGTAGATTGAAGCATAACTTTTGCAGCTTAATTCAGGAATAGAAACATAGAAGGTTAGGTTATCATTCAAGATGGTAGCTGGTTGACAGTAGCATCAGCTCGTTGCTTTCACAATTTCACTGTCCTCTATTTTTTGACATGGTCAACCATTATATGAAATTGACATATGATCTAAATTGAGATTACATCAACCTATTACAATAAGGTTCTGAATTGAGATTTGATTGAAAAATTTAGACCACATGTTTTGATTTTCGAATTAAAAATGAATAACACCTCTTTGTCTAAAATGATAATTACAATGAGTAAAATAAAGAAGATCTCAATTATACTGAATTGCTCCTTATCTTATCTACTGACACATATTCCATATAAAATCAACAACTATGGACACAAATTCATTCATGACAGGCTTTTTGACCCAATTGTTAGCTAGGTAATTTAATTGAGATTTCAATAATTCTAAGTTCCTCGCATAAGCTTTTATTATTAACTATTGTTAATATGATTTGCTAATTTGATTTGAAGTATTATTAACTCACCTTTGAGATTCTTTCTTATATCAAAAAAATCGATGCAGCGGAAGGTTTGTACCTTTGAGACCGAGCGCAGAGAAAGAAGAATCGAGTGGAAGAGAAGGAAATTGCGCGGGAAGAGCTGTCGTTGGCTTCTTGATCTATTGTATGCGCCTCTATTGCAGTCTTCCAATCATTTCCGTCAGCTTAGGCGAGCGTCGTGGGTTGGACGAGAGGGCTCAAACGGATGAAAGGAAGAGCGAGTAGTCGAGAGCACTCGGTGGGTTGTGTGTCGAGGGATTGAGAGAGAGGTAGCGGCTTCAGGTCGCTCGGTGGCGCCCTAAATAGGACACTCTGGAAACTGCCGAATTCAATTTGGCGGTTTTAGAAGGGGACAGAGCTATACACGCATCAGGCGGCAGTCACGCTATTGCCGTGCATTTCCTAGAGAGCGGAAAGGAAGGGTTTGCGTGCGTGCATTTCCAGCAAGCGTTTCTAGCATGCGGAAGGGAAGTCTGCTTGAGTGATTGGCGTGGGAGAGATGCTTCCGTAGGTTATTAGGAAAATAAAGAAAATTGAAATACTTTACTAATTTGCATTTAATTCCAAAATTATCGGCAAAGCTAAAATTTCAATCTTAGCATTATTTGGCTTTGAGAAACCTCCTCAATGTAACAAAATTTTGACGAAAAACTGATTTTAGCTGAAATTTTAACAGAAATCGGGAATTTGCGGGTAAACAACAGAAATTGGATATAGCGGTGATTTTGACAACTTTTGTCCAGATGACCTAGGGTCATTACAAAGTAGTACATGACCGACACTCTTACAAGAATAAAGATTAAGTAGATAAGCAAAGATAAGTAAAATAATAATAAAGAAGCTTGAAAGGAAAAATACCAATGTCTTCTGAAGAGGAAAGATCAGCAATTTCCCATTTTCTAGAATTTGAAACTTGCTTAGGTACACACTAAAAATGAATAGGGGAGTGTGAAGGAGCTAGAGCATTCTCAATCGTTCTAATCGCCGACTATAATTCAAGTCTCCATCTCAAAAAACAACACAAAAGTATACCTGATCCAAATCAAACATATATGCCCAGTCCCTGTAGGAGAAGTGATCCGAGCTATACGGAATTTTGTGCCGATTCCTAATTGCAGGAGAAAAGCACATGATAGTGAAGCGATTCCTAAGCATATTCTGAGGGATAAAGCCCATGCTTCTAGGATCAGTAACTCCGGAAATCATAGGAAGATCGTCCAGTGAATTGGCTTGCGTGAAGCATAAGTGATGAGCTGCTCTATTGGGGTTATACCCCTCCAAAGTAAGATTCATGTTGCCTATAGCATAGTGACCTGGCCTGATGCTAATAAGCTATTTCAAAGTTGGCTTATAAATTAGTCTGAACAATAGTACGGCTCTGCCCTCACCATTTATCGAATCTGTAAAAGCACTCCCCATACTATGTTAGAGCATCCGTCTAATGGGAGCTCTGTAACAAATAATGAACTGGTCAAGCATCCAAGTGGGGAGCAAAAAGAACATGCATATCAGACTTCTATTCATCGTAGCAGTAGCTTTTGCGACACATGAGAATCCTTTATCCATGAAATATGAGAGCTGCTCAGTACATCTGAAAGATTCAACAATATGAATGTATATCCATCCCTGTAGAAAGTGCAAAGAACGTCCGTGTCTTAATGATGTGAGATGGAGACAATGCTGGTTTGATAAAGCCACTTATAAATCTGAGCTAGAACAGAAAGTGCCAAAGATTCCCTCTTGCCGCGAGCTATGTTGAAAATCAATAATGTCCCGCCCTATTTCATCCAGGAAAGATGAAATAACAAAACCAAGTGGCTATGAATTCAAATAAGGCCATCTCTGTATCAATACCACACATTAGCACATATGATGTCTCAGTACATCTGAAAGATCCAACTATATGAAGGTATACCCATCCCTGTAGAAAGTGCAAAGAATGTCCGTGTCTTAATGATGTGAGATCGCGACAATGCTGGTTTGATAAAGCCACTGATAAATCTAAGCTAGAACAGAAAGTGCCAAAGATTCAACAATATGAATGCATACCCATCCCTGTATGAATGTACATGCTCCGTACATCTGAAAGATTCAACAATATGAATGTATACCCATCCCTGTAGAAAGTGCAAAGAACGTCTGATGTGAGATGGCGACAATGCTGGTTTGATAAAGCCACAGATAAATCTGAGCTAGAACAGAAAGTGCCAAAGATTCCCTCTTCCGCGAGCTATGTTGAAAAACAATAATGTCCTGGGATGAAATACCCTATTTCATCCAGGAAAGATGAAATAACAAAACCAAGTGGCTATGAATTCAACTAAGGCCATCTCTGTATCAATACCACACATTAGCACATATGATGTCTCAGTACATTTGAAAGATCCAACAATATGAATCTATACCCATCCCTGTAGAAAGTGCAAAGAACGTTCGTGTCTTAATGATGTGAGATGGTGACAATGCTGGTTTGATAAAGCCACTGATAAATCTGAGCTAGATCAGAAAGTGCCAAAGATTTCCTCTTGCCGTGAGCTATGTTGAAAATCAATAATGTCCCGGGATGAAATACCCTATTTCATCCAGGAAAGATGAAATAACAAAACCAAGTGGCTATGAATTCAACTAAGGCCATCTCTGTATCAATACCACACATTAGCACATATAATGTCTCACTAGTAATCCCACGTTCGAATAATTCTTCAAGAGAACTTGTTTCTATAAAGAGCCTGACACCAAAAGAGTTTGGGGATGTGCAAATCGAGCAACGTATGTGTCACTCCGTAAAAAGATCTACACTCATGTATTTAGTAGAACGATATCGCGACAATTGTGAGCTTTTCCAAGCTCGTGGTAGATCTCGTAATAGTGTGCAAATGACTAGTGTAAACTCTTTGAATGCACAAACTCCTCATGCATCTGATCTCAGTTTCTCACCGCTAAAATAGCTCTTTCTCCGGAGGCACACACATCTCAAAAGGGAGACCATAGATTGACAGCCTTACAATGCATGCTAGATCCCACAATGTAATAGTCATCTCGTGAGGGCCAATTTAACAAGTGTTTGAGATGCTATCTCAAATCTCTATAATATCGTGAATCCACGAAGCAAGTAATTTGTTGTGATCAAATAAGGAAATTTAAATGATGTGGCAAACCTCTGCTTAATGAAGGAATGTTTGATGCGTCCTCAAGGTGTAGTGAGCCGAGTAAATGTATCCACTAAGAATTTTAGGGGAACTCCCCAGTGATGATTCTAGGCGCCAATCATCCTCACGATGTTAGGTCATAGTTAGTGGGGGCTTTCAAAGTTGAAAGCTCCAAATGGGGAGAGCGGGTGAAAACCCCATCATAAATATTACGAGCCGATAACATCTCTTGATGCCAATCCAGGTGTTCTTGTACTTGGAGCCATTCCGAGGGGTGTGCGTATCGAGATCATCATGAATCCTCTCTTTAGAAGGCTAGGTTCGAGGCATCTGACGAGGTCTTCACCACTAGAACATCTTGGATGGACAATAGAATGAATAAGAAAAATGAATTATCTCTGACATGGTTAGGTAATTAGATAATCTATCAAAGTAGTAAACTATGTTACAATGATCCTTTACCTAACCAACTGTTGACCGCACATGGAAAGTGAAAATCAGCTTATAAGGCACGCTCGCTCGATAAATTGAGAAATCGATGAACGCAGATAGCTTGATCAAATGCTACAAGTCAACGAATCAATCCAAAATTGCCCACGATCTTGTAAATCTAATCAATACGGTGTTCGTTAGATCGATGGAGGGATTGACATAAGCAAATTATTCAATCCACCAAAAATTTGACAGTCTGGAAAATTTGATTGGTGCAGCACACATGCTGTTTGTTCAATCAAAGGATTGACAGACACGAGCTCCTCCTCCCCTCTTTCAAGGATTCGTGACCCAGCATCAGCTGCCCACTATCTGACGAACTCGATTGGTGCGGCGTGCCGTTCGATCAATCAAAGGATTGATGGACGCAAGCCCCCCTCATCCTCACCCACGGATCAAGCCACTCGATAACCACCACTCAACAACCGCCTTGGCTACCACTGCACTGCCGCCCCTCATTCTTATGAATGCCTATATCGTTCCCCTTCGCTCGACACACGATCGAACAAAGCTGTAGCAAGGTGAAAGGTAGCGATGGAGAATTGGGCACACAACAACTAGAGAATGAAGATGGAAAAAAAATTATTAACAAGTTTAGGACACATGTACTTGTCCTAGTATAGATTACAGGTACATGAGAAGATCCGTGTTCAATACTCTTAGAGTCGACCGAATGAAAATTTTTTGAAGACTCCACATTCCGTTCTCTTAGAACTGGGTTGATTATAAACTCCCATCGTTGATCTTAGATTCGGGTTTATGTAGTGATAGTTTGATACTATTTGAGGTGTTATGTTATCGAAATTGTTTAAAAAATCTCTACCACCTAGAAACATTTTTTATGATGTTGAAATTCCATGCCTCATTTAATTATATAATTATTTAAAAACTATACTAAAAATAAATAGTTAATTTTAAAAGTAATTAAATAAATAGTTAATTAGTATTAATAATTTAAATATTAATTAATTGGCAATTTTAGTATGATCAATGATTAAAGTAAGAAAGTTAATTAATCATTGATTAAATAATATTAAAAATAATTAAATTAATTAGTTTAAATATAAATTGCCAATTAATAAATCAATTAATTTGGGGATCAGAATTTATATAAAGCTTCAAATGAAAACATTTAGATGAATGCTATGAATCTAATCATTGTACTTAGCTAGATGGATGTTCTCAAATTATCTAAGCAAAAGATAAAGAAAGAAAATAGAAAAGAGATAAAAAAAGAAAAGAAAAAGAGATGTTCACATTATGTTTATTAAACATAAAATTATATTTCTCACAAACAAACATCTCAGAGTTCACTCCTTAGAACACAAGAGTATCACTCTCAGTACCCTCATTTGAGCAAGATCCTAGGCCCAATCTTCAAGCTACCATGTAATGCTGTCATTGCTTTCATCTTTAAATCACTCTGTACCACTATTAGTACCTCTATCTTGGATTTTCCAAGCACTTGCTACCTGCACATGAAATGAAAATGATCAACATTATGAAAACATGTGAAAAAAAAATAGTGCTAGTGATAAAGACAATAAAAAGCGTGAACACAAATATGCATGTAATTTAACACAACAAAGACAACACAAATGAAATCTATGACACAATTCCTAGTTATAGTCAAGTTATGTTATTCAATTGCTAGTAGATCTAATAGGTTCCAGCTAAATTAATCAAGCTAAAATAGCTTAATACCCAAATAATTTGATTATAGTTAAAGCTATGTCATTTGACTTATGAAGATCTCAAAGATTTAAAATACAACCATATTGGCTACCTTATGTAAATGGTAAAAAAAAAGTAAGACCCACAATACGGAGCATTCTAAATAGATGTAAGCCCAATCCTAAATCTAACTCGATCATTCTATACAGATATAAGCCCCATCTCAGTTACAAATATCAAGCATTTCAATGAATGTAATCCCCATTGTAAATCAAAATCGGGCAATCCAATGGTTATAAACCCCACCTTAAATCAAGCCTGGTATTCCAACATATGTAAACTCCTAATTCAAAATAACAAAACCTAATTTTTAAAACTTCAACAAATGCCACCAATTTGCTCAAGATTTTTGAGATGAAGCAACCCATGGTTGCTAACTCTGAACATCCTAGGTAATATTTCCTCCAACATTGGTAGATTGGATCACAAGTCAACTTGGGATGACAATATACTAATACTGTTTAATTGAGAGTTCTTTTCTAAACTACTGATAGGGATAATTAACTATATGAGCTTACAACTATAGAAAATTCTTGACCCCATATCTAACTAATTTCTGAACCACTCATTAGGAGAAAATTTGATTAAATTTAAATTTTTCTCCCAAAAAAAGTCTGCTACTAAAGTCTATTTAACAAGAAGGAGATCATTGTACTTTTCAGGACGATCAAATTTAAAACTACAATTGATGATATATTAGAATAAAATATTAGAACAATAAATATTTTGATTGATTTTTTATTTGCCTTCAACCAACGCAGTCGAATGTTGGAATTTGCCTAGGTGTGATTGAAGATTATAGAATATTTAGACTATATTTATAAATAGATTGTGTTATGTTTAATTAATATTTTATTAAAATTTCAGTAGCATGGTAGTTGAATATGATGAATTAATACTACAAGAGAATATGAATAGCGGGGATATAGAGCTGTTGAATATTAAAAAGAATAATAATATTAAATATAAAAATGTTTAGTTCAAGGATATATGAAAATTCTTAATTGGATATCAAGGATTGTTATATGAATGATCCATATTATACGTTTGCACATTTTCAAGGCACTTTTTAATAAGTTTTATAAACAGTGGAATAAATGATTTTCTTGAGCTTAAAAATTTGCTCTCATGCTAACATGCTTTTGTCGGAATTCAATGTATTCAATAAGTTCTTGTACTTAGGAGCTCTTTGGTTGGGTTTAAGCTCTAGATGGCTTGTTAAGATATAACAATTACAAGAATAATAATAATAATAATAATAATATTATTATTATTATTATCATTAATATAATTTAGTAGTAATAGTTTTTTATAACTAATTATTTAGTTACTTTAAATTTCTTACTATCATTTAACATAGCTAAAATTTATTAATTTGTAACGTCAAATTTAACCAGTGAAGTCAATGAAGCTTTATTTATCTAGTTTAACAATTGAGCAATTTAAACAGTTTTATTTGACTTATAGTTTGGCTAGCAAGTATAAGTCAGGTATACCTGAGCCTAAATCCCTTACATAAACAAATAAATGATTTAAGATTAATTTTATTTTGCATCATGATTTTATTTAACGCTTGTGTAATTTTTGGTATAGATGTGTTATTGCGGAGCTTTTCCTAGAAGGACAGCCTCTTTTTGAGTTATCCCAACTGCTTGCTTATCGCCGTGGTCAATATGATCCTACCTTGTTTCTGGAAAAGGTAATCCTATACTGGTATTGCTCATTTCCAATTTCCTTGAACATTTCTTCTAGCATAATTTTCTTTTCTGTTTATATTTTTTTGTTAATATAGATGCAGTTCTTGATATTTTTCTTTTGTATTTGCTTAGGCAGATACTTATGCTAATTTCATGTTCTTCAAATGTCATTCAACTCACTACTTATCAAAGTTTCCTGCTTCTAGTCTCTTGTTCTTTCTAGTCATAGATGTCTGATGCCTTCGTGTGCTGAAAGAACAAATTATATCTTAGAAATTGCTCTATCTAAGCTTACCACATATATTTTCAATGTTGATCTGATTTCCGGTTTCCTTCAGCATTTCTTCTAACGTCATCCAGCTTCCTAGATACGCAGGCTACCCTGCATCATGCTGCTAGCTCCCTCTGGTTTCTTCTTATTGATGACGCACTCATGTACTTGCTACAATGATTTGTGTTAACATTCCCCAACAAATCAGCATATCCCGAATGAAAGAATCATCTAACCTTTAGAAATTGCTTGATTTCTTTTGTTTGCAAACGATATTAATCGATACGATTTATTCTGCAACATGTTATTGCCTTCTAACTCCCTTAATTTCCTATTATAATACTCTAATCGTGTCTGCTAAAATCTGCTTTATATCAAATCTTCCACTCATAATATTTGAATGTGCATCTTATGTTCTTGACCACTCAACCGAAGGGAAACTTATTCCAACATAAATGTATATTTCGTTTTTATACTTCCAACCTAAAGAGGGTTACACGTTTTAGGAAATATTTGCTTTAAATTTGGTCAAAATTCAATAAACTAATCTACTTGGCTAAGAAAACTTTTAGTTTAATAATAATATTAATTTTAATTAATTCATAACATAATCATTTTTAATTGATTATTTTAATTAGATAAGAATATGCTGTAATAATCATGTCAATTATTATGTTAATTATGAAATATTGTTGTTCAATAATAATAATAATAATAGTAATAATAATGGATTGTATAGTAATTGAATAATTAACTAGTATTATTAATATTAATCAATTAGTTAGTATTTTGTTAATTAATTAATTATCACTTAATTTGTAGTTAATATTATAGTTACTTATTCATTATCTACGTACTTATATATTTAGATTTCACTTTAATTTATTTATTAACTAATTGTATCATAATTTGTAAAATAATTTATTAACTTTATATATATTAAATAAAATATAGATTTTTTGAAATAACATATGATTTGTATTAATAAATTTATTTGGAACATAATAAAAATTACATTTATAATAATTATTAACATAAATGAAATAATTTAATTAACTAGTTATTAATTACCTATAACTATATTATATATGATAATTAATAATTATTTTAAAATTTTAATAATAAATTTTAGTATAATAACAATCAATAAATTTTATTTAATGCATAATTGACATAACTATTAATTGCTTGTTATTAATAAATTAAGATAAAGTCTTAATTATTTTATTATTAATAGTATTATATGATTAATTGTTATTTAATTACAATTTACACATACCAAAATTGGAGCATCTAACCTCTCAGTCAACACACTACTTCTTTTATGAAATTTTGTCTATTATGTGAGACGATCTCAAAAACTGTTAGACTTAAAGGCTGTTTGGCAAGCAACAAAATGTAACTCAAGTAAGATTTAGTGAATCCTTAATTTTGGATTTAATAATTCTTGTGTCTGAAAATCCTACAAACTGTCTGACGTAGGATTTGATAATTCTATTAAGTCTTGTTATACTGCTTATTATGGTTTATGATTTAGCAAAAAAAATATCAAAGTAAATAATTAAATCCAGCTCCCAAGTGGATTTAATACATTTTAGATTTTATTGAATTTATGGGATTTGAAGGATTTAGGCTATTGTTTTCCTTAACATCCCCTTAAAATTTGGTTGGCAAGATTTAAGGATTTTTGCAGGATTAGAGGCCTTAAATCATCTAAGTATGTGAGCCAAACTGCCCCTTAGTCTTTTACCTTGACAATCTCGATATCCTAGCTGAAATTCAAAGACTTATTCACACCCAAAAGGAAGGAAATTGGTTATATGAGAATTAAATGACCTTGAAATTTTTTTTACATGGGAGCTTGATGCTGTATCTTCTAATAAGAGACCTGTTGGATGCAAATGGATATTAACAAGTAAATGCATTGAAGATGGGAAACTGATCATCTCATAGATTGTTTTGCATAAGATTCATCCAATCCTATGATATTGATTATCAAGAGCTTTTTTCTTATGTGGCAAACTTAATTACCATTCGTATCTTTCTTACTTGTTGTTAGTCTTAATTGACTACTACTTCAAACATGTTATAATTGTACTTCTTATCGGAGATTCAAATTTTTATTTTCTTACAAAGATTGTTTTGCAGTTGAGATTGGGGGAAATGTGTAAATATGTCACCTCAAGTGCTGGAATATCACACACACATTAGAGAGCAAGAAAGAAGCGGAAATGTTTTTGTCATTAAGCCAAATGATCGGTCTTATATAGACGCAGCGTGGTACATGAAGATACACATAATAAAATCAAATATTTGAGTAAGGGTACATTTGTCATTTGTACAGGTTGTTATTACTCGCAAGCTCAGCATTGGTGAGGCAATGAGCTTGGTGGTGATTTGATGATTAGAGGCAGTTGATAGAGGTTTTGTCAGAAGGTCAACTAATTGATCTTCGGCTAGAATGTGCTGAACTTCAAGTTTCTTTGTTTTGATCAAATCACAAACAAAATGATAATCCACCTCAACATGCTTCATGCAAGTATGGACTATACACTTGGTTGTAAGGAAAGTGGAGCTCAAGTAATCATTGAGGATTGTTTGTGAGGAAGCCAAGGAGAGACCGAGTTTGACGAGAAGAGATATAATCCACATAACTTCTCCGACTGTATTCGCAATTGCCTTGTATTTTGCTTCCATACTTGAGCGATCACAGTTGGCTGTTTCTTGGATGACCAAGAGATAAGATTTGGTCCAAGGAAGATGTAGTAACTTGATGTGGACTTGCGGTTATTCGGGTTTCCGGCCCAATCAGCGTCACAGTAGGCCGAAATAGTGAGCTTGGACAGCGATTGTAGACTAATACTGGAGTGAGGTGTGTACCGGAGGTACCAAACAATATGCTTGACGGCTTGCCAATAAGAGGTGGTTGGTTTATGCATAGATTGACAACGTTTATTCATGCTAAAGGTGATATCCAGCTTGGTGTGTTGGAGAGGTATTGAAGAGCACCAACGATACTGCAGAAAAGTGTGGAATTCGAAATTTTGTTTGTTTGTGAGTTCCTTGGTTTAGTCTACACAACCATTGTAGTAGGTGCAGGATTGGAGTGTTAAAGACCAACACTATACAGAATATCTTGAACATACCGCCCTTGAGTCATGATAAGGTGATTAAAATTTGGCGTGATATTAATATTGAGGAAGGTGTGGACCGATCCCACATCTTTGAGGGGAAATCGAGCAGCGAAGAAGGTGATAAGTTGCTTAGATGAGGGAGTCAGTGCTGCCTGTGAGGAGAACATTATCTACAACACAAGGAACACCATGAGATTAGTACCATGACGGTAGATGAACATAGAAGTGTCATTGACCGCATTGTGGAAGCCAAAAGACTTGAGGATAGTGGTTAATTTGTGATGCCATGCTCTAGGGGATTGCTTTAACCCATAGAGTGCACGATGAAGATGGCAAACATAGTCTTGATGGATGGTAGAACAAAAGCCGGGAGGCTAGTCCATGTAGATGTTTTCATGATGGTCTCCATTGAGGAATGAATTATCAAATCAAGTCGTCAGATATGCCACTTGGAGGTGAGGTTAAGCGTAAGAATAGTTTGGATGGTGACTGGTTTGACAACCCGACTTAATGTTTAAGAGTAGTCGACGCCTTCTTTCTGGTGAATCCTTGGGCAACTAACCGTGCCTTGTGATGAGCAATGGATTCATTGCTATTGTATTTGAGTTTGAAGAGCCATTTGTAGTTGACAACGTTGGTATTGGCTGGATGGGGAACTAGAGTCCATGTGGTATTTTTGTGAAGGGCGGACAGCTCATCACTCATGGCTTGAACCCAGTGAGGATTTATCATTGCTTGCCGGTATGTAGAGGGAACTGAAGGGAAGGGAGGAGCAGCCGCTGAGAATACTCTAGGCTGCAACTGTTTGGTTTTAGACCGGGTAAGCATTTGATGAACTTTGGTGCAGGGATGAGCTTGCTGGGAAGAAGACTTTGAGCTGTCGTCATTGTGTTTAGACGAGGATGGTGTGGCAGGAGAGGGCGGTCAGATTGAGGATGATGTCAGATTTTTGGATGCAGGTGACCCTGAGATTGACGACGGGCGGCTGTTGCACACCTCTGCTGTCGACGGCTGTATGGCGGTGATATTCAGATTGTCCCACATTGAGAGTGGGATTGTGATGGTTGTTCTTGGGCTGTGGCGTAATGGTGGCTTTGGCAGTGGTAGTTGTTGATTGTATGGGAAGACACTTGAAGGTAACATGTCGGGATATGTAAAACTTCTTGAACGGAGCATGATAGCAAATCTAGGCTTTTTGTTGCCCACTATAGCCTAGAATGACACACGGTAAAGAGCGTTATTCCAATTAATTTGCTGCATAGGGTTTTAACCAAGGAAAATAAAGGCACCCAAAGACCTTAGGAATTGGTAATGTGCTGGGCGGTGGAAGATAATATCATATAAGGATTTGCTATGAAGTTGAGGAGATGGAAGGTAATTAATGAGATATGTGGCTATTTGGAAAGCATGAATCTAGAGCATGTTAGGGAGGTGAGCATGTAGAAGAAATGCTCGGCCGGTTTTCACAATATGACGATGTTTACGTCCAGCTTTGCTGTTTTATTCAGGAGTATACGAAGAATCGGTGGTGTATGCCAAGGGATGAAGTTGTGGTAGTAAATTTTTGTATTCTCCACCTCCATCAGATTGAAAAGTGGCAATTCTAGAAGAAATGAGGTTCTCAGCCATGCTTTTAAATTTGAGGAAAGTATCAAGAGCTTCATATTTTTTGTATAAAGGATATATCCATGTAAAATTGGAAAAATTATCAACAAAAATCATATAATATTTGTAACATACAGTGAGTAGGCCCTCGAGTATTAGAAAAAATGAGATGTAAAGGTTGTCGAGACACTGAAGCAACAACTGGTAAATAGAATCTATGTTGCTTTAACTCAAGAAATGCAAGTAGAAATAGATTTAGTTTTTAGCTGTAGTGCGTTGGCGAGGTGTTAAAGTTTATCTGGTCCTGGATGGCAGTGACGACAATGCAAGAGACCTAATGCTTCCACATGGCTGAGATTAGATGATGGACTGGATGGGAACAAGAGAGTGTAGAGGCCGTTAATGAGTGTGCTCCGGTGGTGTTCTTGTTTTGTAGTCGGATCCTTAACAAAACACAAAATGAGGGGTGAAATTCAAGAAAAACATTACTGTCAAGAGTGAATCGATTGATTGATAGAAGCTTTTTGGAAATATTAGGGACGAGTAAGACTTGATTTGAGTGAAATATGTTTGAAGGAGATGAGAGTGACTGAACCTGTGTGGGTTATGGGTAGGGATGAGCCGTCGACTTGTAAGCTCTAGGTCCTGTTGTAGCGCTGCAGGTTTTGTGAATTGGTCATGAATGGTTGAACATGGTGAGTGGTTCCCGAATCAAGAAGCCACTAATCAGTGGAGGTTGAAACGTAGTATGAGGAGGGTTGTGGTGGCATAGTGGTAGATCGGTTGCTTGGGTGTATGGTGAAATTTTGTCGGTAGTAGCAATTTACGACAATGTTACCGAATTTGCTGCATAGTTGGCACTGCATAGTGGATCTTCCTCTGCCTTTGTCGCGCCCTCGACCACGGAAGGGTCGTCCTTGTCCATGGAAGTGGCCCGCTGTATGCTAAATATGAGCATTGTTGGCCAGAAGCGGAGTAAGTCATTTCGGTAAATTGGTCCCATTCATTAGTTCATGATTTAATAAGAGACCAGTGAGCTCATCAAGTTTGATGGGGGTGCTGTGTGCGGTAATGACAGCAGTGATGAAGGAAAAATCGGATCCCATATCTATTAAGATGCAAAGAGTTGTTGCTGAGTTCATCGTCATCTTGTGAACTGGAGGCAGAATCAGCGTAGACGAAGAACGAGATCTGGGTCGTCTTGCTCTGATACCATGTTGAAATATCACGCACACGAGAGAACAATAAAAGAAGCAAAATTGTTTCTGTGTTTCATTAAGCCAAAGGACCGAACCGGTCTTATATAAACACGGTGAGGTACACGAAGATGCGCAGAATAAAATCAAATATTTGAGCAAGAGTAAATCAAGCATTTGCACTTGTTATTATCAAGAAATATCTCTTGGATGGATTGTTTTGTCAAGTTCACTAAAGGTTGCAAACACTGGACATCATCCAAGTGCAGAATGCACAATTATATATTAATTTTTAAATGTTTCAACTACAAAATTTCCATATTCATTGTGTATTTGATAATGTTAACATAACAGGTGATGCTGCTAAAATGGTAGTCTTTTTAAAAACTAGAGCTGTTGTAGAATTTGATATTAAAGATTGATAATCAATGATATTTTATTGGAATTGCATTTTGTTTATCTAACCTTGGAATTTCTTTATGGTATATTCTTGACCTGCTCAATGAAACCAGATTTTTCAACCTTAACCACCTAAAACACCCTTGGATCCCTTCACTTATATTTGAATTAAATTGTTTTAGGGGCTGTTTGGTTTGAGGTATAAAAATATTAGAATAAAATAATTTCTTTTAAAATATATTTAGGTATAATAAATATAATTTAAATACCTTTTTGACATTTGGGTCTTTTACAATGGATCTAGATTTTTATTTTTGTTTGGATCAAAAATAAATCTAAATAAACCAAAAAAAATTTCCGTATTAGTACATAATTTAATTTAGGAGACAACAAGAGTAAGGCTGGTGAAGACCATTGGGCACTGGCGGAGGATAGTGAAGCCTGAAGAACATCGAGGAAGATCTGTGTCATTCTTCACAATTCCAAGCTTGATTTGGCCTAGAAGAGGCCGAGAATGATCTAAGACAGTTAGGGATGAAGGTAGCAAAGCTTGTTTGTTATTTGAAAAATTAATATTGTTTTTTGTTTTTTGTTTTTTGGGGCAATAAGTTTTCGCCAAATTGGGCGGAAAGCAATCCCACAATTTTGTTCACATGGGGGTAATCATATTATATCCCAAAACTCTTACCATGAAAAATAAAAATAGCAAATCAAATACTATAAAATCAAAATCCAGGTAATTAATTTACACCCAAAAAGCAACAAACCAAGCTACTTCTTGCTATTGTCCTTATCTCAAATTGTATATTTGCTACATACCATGGTATTTGGTTTGTTATTAGCATAGTAAACCATTACATGAACTCACCATTAAGAAACCTCTATAAGCTCTCAATAAGTCATTGAAATTCTCCAAGTATATGCATAGAAAGTGGTTATTTTTTGACCAGAAATGACAAAAAAAAAAGATTGTTATGCTGATTGGGTGGTGCTTATTAACGGCAGAAGATTAGCTTACACCATTAAATTCACAAAATGTGGACTCCTTTTGTAAAGTTTTACTAATAAAGCATTTGAAATTTTTTTGCTCAAAGTTAGCATGCCAAATTTTTTTTATCAAACACTTGTGGTAGTATTGATATTATAATATTCTTACCTTTTCACTCTTTTGTTGTACACTACTTACCTTATTGAGTTATTTAAGATAAGTTTTTTTTTTCTAGTTCGTGCGATTACATTTGAGCCTCTCATCAGCATTGTCATCTTCCTCCTATCTAGATACAAAAAATGTTGTGCCATATTTAATGTTTTTTGTTTTTTACAAACCCGGCTATAGCTCATCCATGTTATAAAGCAAATAAAAGGAAAACTTAAGCACACAAGCTACCCAATATTCTTTTGAAGGATACCCAAAAAGTCATCTGGAATAGAATCTCCCTCGTAACAAATAAAATCCCTATTATGGGCCAAGAGCACAAAAGTTTGCAATGTCGTTAGAATCACAAATTTTATAGCAGTACAAAATATGCCTAAACAATAAAGGAAATGAAAGATTGTTCGAGTGAAGAAAAATACCAGTCTTCCTCTGTTTCTCCCGCATTGTTTTGATTCGAGCAAATGCCAGTGAGGCAATCACTCTCAATAATTATTCGATTTAGCCCTCCCATCACTTTTGAGTAATATGTTGAGCCATAATGTTCGTCTGGATCACAGTTTCTAATGAACCCTTAGCTCTGCAGGCTGCCACAAAGTCGCCTATCTCATCTTGAAAAACAACATTATCGAGGGCCTCAATGTCCTTGTACCAGCAAGATGCATCAATGCTGTCCTTGAGCCACTTAGGGGGTGGGGGCATCAAAACGAGACTAGGTTAAGTGGTCAGAATGGCCTTGGTGTCCCAATGACATGCATGAATGATCAAGTCAATAGAGGTAGTAGCCATAACGATAGTACTTGGCATAGATCGCCATAGTCGAGTACACATTTCCATGATATTTGGCCCATATTCTCAACTTATTTATATCTTCATACTCAAGGGCTCGTTGGGAAAAGATCACATGTGTTAAGTCAACAATTGATCGAAATCGCATACTTGCGAACTTTCCAAAGAAATTATGCCTTTCTCGGGCCAATACCAAGGCTCCAAAATGAATCACCATACATTCCTATGAGTCTCATCTCGATAGATTATGCTAGTGATGCTAGAGATAAGATAGGAAGAATTTTGCCCAACTCATCAAGAATTGGAGAGCTATGTTGCACCTTATCACATATGTGGCTTGTGAGTTACTGTGATGACCCATGTTAGGTTGGTAACAACCAAACTAACATCGGATGCATCTTTCCGCAGGATCATATTGGCAGTTAGGTAAAATAGCAGTTAAGCAAATATTCATAGCCATTTAAGTATAAGAAATAACATTCATTCAATTTAAAGCAAACAATATCCAAAATTTATTACATAACTTTCATTATACAGAAAAATTATTATCCCTTGAAGGGGTAGTTAGAATTCGTAAATTTCACGCGCCATGCCATTAAACTAAATCGATTGCCTCCAGCTGTATTTGATCTGGCATTATAAAAAATAATGCCTTAGTGCACATTCTAAATATAAAGGATATTAAAAATATACTTAAAGCAAAGTGGAAAGCAGAACTGATAACAATTATAGGGAAATATAATTTATAGTCAAAAGATAATCATAACTCTTGTAAAATAAATGCTATTTTGTCATATGCCAAAAATAGAAAAAGAATGATAGCATAAAAAATCATGTTTATGTTTATGACTTGTTATTATGAAGTAATGATAGCGGTTCTGATGGATAAAGCTAGAACCATGAGGGCGAGTTCATAAAAATGCAGTTAAGCATGACCTTCACCTGGGCCCCTTAAGGGCTCTAGATAGCACCTTCACCTGGGCTTTTTTCAAGGCTCCAAATGGCAACCTTCACCTGGGCCCCCCCTTTAAAGGCTTCAGATGATATCATATATGCAATTAAGCATTACCTTCACCTGGGCCCTCTCAAAGGCTCTAGATGGCACCCTTATAACTCCTGATGGACTAGCCCCGTCCCTAACTTAATTCAACCTCCGTTTTGGAACCCCGTTGCAATATTCACAAGATACATAAACATCATTTTGCCTCTTTTACATGATTAGTAGTAAGAGTAAAACATTAAATAACAATATAAAACGGGTTCAAAGTGATGCTTAAGCAGCAAAAAGGTAGAAATCATAAAAATAATATCCAGTGTACCTTTGTGTAGAAAATAGACGAATCGCACGAAAATCTGATGTGGTATTAAAAGACTCGAAGTGTCTGCAAAGATTATGTTTTGTAATTTTATTAGTTCTTTTGAAAATGCTTGTCTTTATTATTAACACATTTATAATCCTTTCTAAGTTGATCTTGATTAATTTATAATTCTCTCAATATTTTAGATCTTCTTAAGATTTTAGGTTAGGAACTATGAATTTCAAAGGATCAATCATATTCTTGACCAATTTAGTCAATAAAATGCTTAAAGAAAATCAAGCGAGTAGGTCAAATCATAGACCCAAAAGATAGATTATTTGATTAAATAAAATCGTTATAAAATCAATCTATAAGATAATGATGATGTCTAGAAAGTGCTGATTAACATTCCCTTAATCATGGGTTTAATAAGGGAAAGTTTAATAAGATTAAATATGTATATATATATGTATATATATATATATATTTATATATGTTATATAACTATAAAACTTCACAGGCAGCCTTTTAAGCCTTTAATTCTGATCTAGACTTCAAGTAGCATATCTATTATTAATCATCAGCATAATACTATGTAACAATTGTTTGTTAGGAAATAATAGCATAATAGATTCTAGAGCAATTGATCCCTAGATTCTAATCCCTCATATTGATTTAACTATTAAAGAATAATCGTGTTTTTTTTTTATCTCCCTAACTCGACACTTCTAGCACTCGACTCTCCCTCACTCGATCGGCTAAAGGTAAGAAGAAGGGCAAGGAGATCGTACCTTTCTCTCGATCGGATGCACTGGATCGGCGCCGACTCGAGCTGAAGAGGAGACGAAGGATCGACGCACAGACGGAGAATCGGATCGTGCGTGCGTGCTGAGGCGTCGACAGCTCTCCTGCTAGCTTTCGTCGCCGATCGCAGGCAAGGATCGAGTCCCCGTTGCTCGCTCGCCTGCTACGCGCTTTCGTCGGATGCGGTTCGTCCGTGCGGGAGAGGGTCGAACGACTTAGAGGGAAGTTGTTCGAGTGGTGAGAGCCTCTCGGCTCCTTCCGATTAAATAGGACGTGTGTATGTAACACACTTTCGATTTATTCGGGCTCATTAGCAGCAAATTACGGGTAATTTCTCTTAATTACTCTATGCATTCCTTCCTAATACGGCTGGGATTTATTTTTGTAACAGTTTCAAAAAGGGACAGCCCATTCTTGCCTTGAATATGGGTCTTAATGAGGTAATTTATGCCTTACTAATTTAAGTATGCGTTAATAGCAGAATCTAAAGTTTCTTTTTCAGCTTTTAATGAATTGAAAACTTTCTAAATTTAGGGATTGTAATTAAAAATTAAGTTTTAGCGGGAGTTTTAATGAAATTTTAGTTTTGCGAGAAAAGTAACTTCCCCCGAACAAATGACCTAGGGTTAAGTCAGTAGTGGGCTGAAATTAGGCTCATGGATGTTCATCTGCCAAGACCCTTCTTGGCTTAAGTCAGTTTTCGAGTGTTTCGCCGAATAATTGGGAGAATTCATCTGTTAAAAATCTAAACTTATAACTTGTTGAATAATGTCACTAGTTTTCTACAAAATATTTTGTCTTAATAATTGTCTCATTGTGTTACTAGTTTTCTACTAGATGATTTGTTCCAACCATAGCCCAATTATGTCATTAGTTTTCTACCAAGTAATTCGTTCCAGTCTATTTTTAAAAAAATTGAATGATTTCTCAATTATGACTTTTATGTCAATTACTATTTTACTCCAATACTTCCAATTCTGCTCTGATACAAACTGTGATGACCCATGTTAGGTTGGTAACAACCAAACTAATATTGGATGCATCTTTCTGCAGGATCATATTGGCAGTTAGGTAAAATAAGTTAAATAAATATCCAGAGCCATTCAAGTATAAGAAATAACATTCATTCAATTTAAATCAAACAATATTCAAAATTTATTACTTGACTTTCATTATACAGAAAAATTATTATTCCCTTGAAGGGGCAGTTAGAACTCGTAAATTTCACGCGCCATGCCTTTAACTAAATCGATCGCCTCCAGCTGTATTTGATCTGGCATTATAAAAAATAATGCCTTAGTGCACATTCTAAATATAAAGGATATTAAAAATATACTTAAAGCAAAGTGGAAAGCAAAACTGATAATAATTTCAGGGAAATATAGTTTATAGTCAAAAGATAATCATAACTCCTGCAAAATAAATATCATTTTGTCTTATGCCAAAAATAGAAAAGGAATGATAGCATAAAAAATCATGTTTATGCTTATGACTTGTTATTATGAAGCAATGATAGCGGTTCTGATGGGCAAAGCCAGAACCATGAGGGTGAGTTCATAAAAATGCAGTTAAGCATGACCTTCACCTGGGCCCCCTTAAGGGCTCCAGATGGCACCTTCACCTGGGCCTCTTTCAAGGCTCCAAATGGCAACCTTCACCTGGGCCCCTTTTAAAGGCTCCAGATGACATCATATATGAGTTAAGCATGACCTTCACTTGGGCCCCTCAAAGGCTCCAGATGACACCCTTATAACGCCTGATGGACTAGCCCCGTCCCTAACTTAATTCAACCTCCATTTCGGAATCCCATTGCAACATTCACAAGATACATAAACATCATTTTGCCTCTCTTACATGATTAGTAGTAAGAGTAAATATTAAATAACAATATAAAACGGGTTCAAAGCGATGCTTAAGCAGCAAAAAGGTTAAAATCATAAAAATAATATCCAGTGTACCTTTGTGTAGAAAATAAACGAATCACACGAAATTTTAATGTGGTATTAAAAGACTCGAGGTGTCTGCAAAGATTATGTTTTGTAATTTTATTAGTTCTTTTGAAAATGCTTGTCTTTATTATTAACACATATATAATTCTTTCTAAGTTGATCTTGATTAGTTTATAATTCTCTCAATATTTTAGATCTTTTTAAGATTTTAGGTTAGGAACTATGAATTTCAAAGGATCAATCATATTCTTGACCAATTTAGTCAATGAAATGCTTAAAAAAATTAAGCGAGTAGATCAATTCATAGACCCAAAAGATAGATTATTTAATTAAATAAAATCATTATAAAATCAATCTATAAGGTAATGATGATGTCTAGAAAGTGTTGATTAATATTCCCTTAATCATGGGTTTAATAAGGGAAGGTTTAATAAGATTAAATATGTATATACATATATATATATATATTTATATATGTTATATAATTATAAAACTTCACGGGCAACCTTTTAAGCCTTTAATTTTGATATGAACTTCAAGCAGCATATCTATTATTAATCATCAGCATAATACTATGTGACAATTATTTGTTAGGAAATAATATCATAGTAGATTCTAGAGCAATTGATCCCTAGATTCTAATCCCTCGTATTGATTTAATCTATTAAAGAAAAATCGCATTTTTTTTATCTCCTTAACTCGACACTTCTAGCACTCGGCTCTCCCTCACTCGATTTGCTGAAGGTAAGAAGAAGGGCGAGGAGATCGTACTTTTCTCTCGATCGGATGAACTGAAGAGGAGACGAAGGATCGACGCACAGACGGAGAATCGGATCGTGCGTGCGTGCTGAGGCGTCGGCAGCAGTCGTGCTGACTTTCGTCGTCGATCGCAGGCAAGGATCGAGTCCCTGTTGCTCGCTCGCCTACTACGCGCTTTCGTCGGATGCGGTTCGTCCGTGCGGGAGAGGGCCGAACGACTTAGAGGGAAGTTGCTCTAGTGGTGAGAGCCTCTCGGCTCCTTCTGATTAAATAGGACGTGCGTATGTAATGCACGCCCGATTTATTCGGCTCATTAGCAGCAAGTTACGGGTAATTACTCTTAATTACTCTATGCATTCATTCATAATATAGCTGTGATTTATTTGTTTAACAGTTTCAAAAAAGGGCGGCCGATTCTTGCCTTGAATATGAGTCTTAATGAGACAATTTATGTTTTACTAATTTAAGTATGCGTTAATGGCAGAATCTAAAGTTTCTTTTTCATCTTTTGACGAATTGAAAACTTTCTAAATTTAGGGATTGTAATTGAAAATTAAGTTTTAGCGGGAGTTCTAACAAAATTTCAGTTTTTGCGGGAAAAGTAGCGTCTCCCAAACAAATGACCTAGGGTCATTACAGTTACTCTTAAAACTTGAGCAAGGTGGGCACAGTTCCAGCTCTCATCATCAGTGAGAAACCAATTGAGGGGCTGTTCTTCATGTCACTGATGTCACCAACGAACACTAAATGCTACAAGTCTTTAAGGCCGCTTTAGTTGTATTGAAACATTCAGATACTACGACCATCACCCACCATGCAGTGGATATACCATTATATACTCTTTCAACCATTGCAGAGAATTCTCTAGATGGAAGAGTCACCTCTATTTTGATATTTAAGCCTCATGGCCTTTACCCAAAGTAAATTTGTTCTTGAAATGCAAGTGAATGTGTGATAGATCACAAGAATGTACAACTAAAGATGAAGATCCTAAATGCTAAACCCTTCATCTGCGAGCGGAGTTTATGCGAGCGGAGTTTATACTTCATTCCTCCCAACATAGTAGAGGCCCTTCCTATCCACACTTTCCCAAAGAAAGATGTACATGATCTTCTCAATTAGTAGGAGGCATGGTACATTAATTGACAAGAATATCATTGCATGTACACATTGAGGGGATCACTGTTTTAATGTAACAAAGTTGGCTTGCAAATGAGAGTTTGGACCGCATGTACCAGTTAGTGCTCTCATCTTCTCAATCAACTGTGGTGACCCTTCTTGTGAGATGGCCTTTCATGTGATGGCGACTTCTTGGTATTGCAATTTTTGACTTCCAAACTCCATCGTTATGGCACTATTCTTTTGCTTGAAGAAAGGAGTGCTGATGCTAAAAACAATTTGATACTTGCTTGCATTGAAAACCTTCTTAGTTCACTCCCCATAATCTTCAAGAAGCAAAGAATCACCCTTCTCCCTCCATAGCAACTGTGAAAGCATAAAGTAGTGGGAGAAGTGAGGGCCTCCTCTTATAAGTTGATACCAAACGGTCTCCGAATCTTCATGCATTTGGAGATGGCCATCGAGAGCAACTATGCGCAATGAATGAGGCGGTAAGGCGCAACCTTGTTGAAATCCCCAATGCGTGCGGATCTACAGAAGTCTTTCTTCGTTGACGAGAAGGCTAAATTTGGGTCCACACGCACATTGGAGAACCCAATGAAACCAAATGGGTGGGAAGCCAAACTTCTCAAGGATGTCTCTCAAGCATTCCCACCCCATTTAGTTATAAGCCCTCCATGTCGACTATTACTGCTATATGGTTCATGGTGGAGGAATAACATGAGATTCTAGAGAGGATCTCCTAGATAGTCATGCAATTCTCATTAATGTCCCCTCTAGGCTGAAAACACCGTGCTCTTTGGAGATCTTGCTTGGCATAAATATCTCGAGGCGAATAACAAACACTACCTTTGTAAGGCCTTGTCATTATCCATGTCATTAAGTGCTATCCATATCTCTTTTTTCAAGATAGGTCTCTCAAGTGATGTTACATTTGCATCATTGAGAGGGTGTCTCGAAGGGGGGAGAAGGGAACAACTAGACACCAGAGTAAACAACCTTACTTCCTATGGAAGAAGTTAGGAGGATACAATTAACTTTTTTGGGGTTGGAAGTGAGCACTCAGTGTTTAGCTTTAATGGCCTTAATGACATTGGATCACTTTCGATGAGTAGTAGACATATAGAAGGAGTTGTAGTCCCCCTATGCGAGCCATTTAACCTCAGCTTCTTGTACCCACCATCCAACAATGCGAACCTCAACATGATTGAGCTCTCCTACAATGTATCTCAGATCTGATGACAAATATATTATCACTATTGCACAAAAACATGTTTTTAATTCTCATTAGATGGAGCCGAGAAGAAAGCTTTGCCTCTTTTTTAATCAACTTTGGAAGGGTGGTCTTCCCCTACTATCATATAGTTTGCAGAGCCTTGACCATCATGTGATTGAGGATGGAGATAGGAGAACCCTTAAAGGTCGATTCCACATAGGTGAACAATATTGTAGGCTTTAGCGTACTGCAACCAAACATCCTCAAAATTGAGGGTAGTTGCCAGACTTTTGAAGCAAAGCTTGGAGGTGGTGAGGAAGAGGGGTGGTGGTCAGAGGCAACCCTCATTACGATGAGCAATTCACCTGTAAAGTGGCCCATTCTCATTGAATTCAACATGCACGTGTCAAGCCACTCTCAGAATCCATTGGCCCCACTTTTGTTGTTATACCACATGTACTTGGAGCCAATAAAATCATGATCATGAAGATAATGTATGAAAAAATTCATGAAAATAAGATTGAGCAGTGCCAAACTTGAAGATTTACCTCCAAGTTTTTCATCATTAGAGATAATGCAGTTGAAACTCCCTTCTTTTGTAAATCTTAATATCCGCATAAACTACACCAAAGAATAAAGATATTTTTGCGTTTAGCAAGACTCTGGCCATGATGACCTGTCTTATACTCACCTCAAATGAGCAACTAAGGATGTTGGCACACTAACAGAAGATGATTTCGTCAAATTTGCCATATGAAGGTTGAACAATGAACTCCAGTGACAGCCCAAGAGCTGATCCATATCACGTCAAAAAACCCTTTTACTCGTCTCCATGAATTCAAAGATTTTCAGCTCGTGCTTTTGGAGAAGCTATGGAATGAGGTCCCTCAGTGCGGAAACACACCACAGAAGTTTCAAATAAAAATTTCATTCCTAGCGAACCCTAATGGGAGGCATTCTAGTGTTTTGATTTTCACTCTCAATTTTGTTTCTTTTTTTCCTAATATGCTGATAATTGTATTGACCAACTACTATGCTGATTAATTTGTTCTCTTTCGGTTTCAGGATGGAATAGCTAACTTGAAACTAAAATTAATGGAACCTTCTTCACCTTTGCTCGATGGTTGCTTTGTTTCCTTGATTTTTTCTATTGATTAGTTTGTTGTTGAATCAAAACTTGGTTGCATCCAAATTTTGGTTGGGAGCTTTCTGGCTTCGTTGCACCTTTTTCTTCCGTCCTGCATTTTTCTCATCATTCTTTTTGTAGTTGAGACTACTTTCATCTTTGCACTGCCATCCAGGGCACAATAGCAGTTCACTGATACCAGATTGGGTTTACAAATGTGAAATTAAAAATAAAGACTTTAAACAGAAATAAGAGCAAATAGATTATAATTGATGATACTTATAAAGCTAAAGAATTCAAGCAAATACAAGCAGAAGTAGTAAATTAAGAACACTCAAGCAAACAAGTGAAGAAAGTTCTCAAATAGGTATGATTTTTTTAGTTTTTATTGACCAGTTGGTGGCACAATAAGGTAGAACAATACAAATTCCCAACAGGTTTTTGTGTAGAGGCCCTCATAGGGTCTTAAAATATTTTTTGTAGGGTCCATTATGACGATGCTTCTCGTCTTGGAGGAAATCTGGAGATGATTTCCTTCCCCTTGTTTGTTGAAGCTTCGTCTTTTTTCTTTTCTGGAAATGTTGCTTTCAGATTAGCAACATATTGTGTGAACTGCATATCTTCTTGATCATCATCTTGATCGTCTCCTCTCATGGTGGCGTCATCATCCATACTAGCGGAAGAGCTTGAATCTAGTTGGCTGAACAAGTCATTGAATTATCTTTTTCACTCCTTTGGACTCGTTCTTTTATTTGTAATTCATTTTCAAGAGAATATTTTATCTTGAAATCTTCTATCAATTTTTGAGGGAATTTTTTTTGTTTTTTCGATTTTTGATATAACTGATTTATTATGGCTTATTACTGCTAAAATATGTTTTATTTTGTCATTGATGATAATAATTTGTCACCAACGAACTCTATGAATTTTGGAGACAGATTATTAATTTCATCTTTGAAAATTGGAGAGGTATTTGACATTGGGTGAAGAAATGGATTTTATATTCTTCATTACTTAGATTATTAGTATTTTCTAGAGGTAGATATGAATCTACCCAATTTGAATAGTCTCTTTTATTTTGTATGTTAATTTAGATAGTTCCGATCCATATATAGCCCACCATTTATAGAACCAGAATGGTATTGAATTTTTTAGTATTTTGGCGTTCATAATGAATAACCATGTGTAGCATTTTTGACTGTTTAGTATAATGAATGCATTCATCATGCATTCAATATAGTCTTAATAATTAATTTTGATTATTTCATTTTTTGAAATAGTCGCATTGACTTTTTGGTTTAATGCCATTCCCTAAGAAGATGGATGAATTAATCGTTTAATTTGACATTTAGTGTATGTTATCTCCTCACCTTGTTGGTGATGAGGTATATCGATGCATCCAAGAGAAGAATGGATTTGTTTTGTTCCATTTTCCTCTTGATTGTTTGCATTTTATGGGAAGTGCAGTTTGTTCCATGTATCTGTCTTTAATTTGCCATACTATAATTAAAAAGCAGCTATCTCTCCTCTCTCAGCCAGCCACCAGCCCCGGTAGCCACTTTGGCCACCTCGACAGCCATCCTGGCACCCCATTCGGACCCTCCAACCCAACCAGCCCCTCTCCTAGCTCTCCAAAACAACAGCATCCCTCCTCGCCCCTCTCAAACCCCTCCAAACAGCAGCATCCCTCCCCTTCTAGCAGAAGCCCTCCTCTTGCCGGTCACCAACTAGCCACTTCGGCCACCTCCTGTAGTCGTCCGGCTTCCTCAGCCTCCAGACAATACTATCCTAGGTAAGAGGAGAGGGAAATGAGGTAGAAACGAGAGACTTTACTATTATGTATTTCATTTTATATACTTAATATTTCATTGTTATGAAATTAAATATGATAAACTTTATGTTATCACATTAGCATTGTTATTATTAATCAATAATGATAAACAACTGCATAGGTTATAAGATGATTATTTTTCTATTCAGGCACTTTTCATTCTAACGTTTTATAATTATTATTACTTTCTGCAATTAATTTCCATCATTTCCATTCCGTCTTTTACTTTCGTATATTATTATTATCTTAATAAAAATACTAACCTATTGTAAAAGCGAAAGAAAAATAGAATGGAAAAGAAGATAATAATTACTCCTAAGAACATTGGATTAAAAAGGCTAATTTAAAAAATCTAAAATCTAAATGCAGATTCAAAAGTCGAGCTGTCAAACTTTGGATCATTAAGAATAAAGGTACCCAGTATATGACATGTATTAATTTTTATAATTTATTGCTGCTTAGCTCCACTTATTTGCTTTGAGCCAAATTCATTTGAAGCTTGGTTGGTTGTTTGGAACCAACGTGATACTATTCGGGAGTTATTATTGGAAAAAAGACATCAGTAATAATATTCGTGACTAGTTACTAGAAAAATGACATCAATAATAGCATTCGTGGGTTGTTACTAGAAAAAAGATATCAGTAACAATATTCGGGGGTTATTACTGAAAAATAAAATATCAGTAATAATATTCATGACTAGTTACTGGAAAAATGATATCAGTAACAACATTCGTGGGTTGTTACTGGAAAAAAGACATCGGTAACAACATTCGTGGTGGATTACTGAAAAATGACATCAGTAACCTGCATCTTTGTGCTAATATTTTTTTTTGCTGGAAATTATTTATTTCGTTTGCGCTGTTACCTTACTTTTCCTGCATTCTTATCCTTATTTCTGCTAATCACATTTTTGCTTTTATAAAAATATAATATTATTTTGTTTACTGTGGTACTTTAGAGTATTTTCTAATTACTGGGAATTCCAATCTCGGTATTATTTTCTGAACAATACCAGGTCAGGTACTTCTGGAGGAGCTCGAAGAAAAAAACTTTAAAAACATAAATTATCAAACTGCCGATGGATCTACGACGACATTACTTTAACTTTTTATCTCTTTATTTTCTCTTTTGTTGAACAATGTTTGTGATTTACGATGAAGATCTTTTTTTGTAATATGAAATTTTAAAATGAATGAGAAATATCATTGGCTTTTGTATGTGTATGCCATATTCTCTCAAATTGCTCAATATGATCCTGCGGTATTTGACCACCCGAATGTCAGGACATCACACGTCTTCTTGGCCAGTGCTTCTCTTGCTGATACGAAACCGGGAACCGAAACTAGAGAAAAATTGAAGGAGGGAAGTGCTGTTCCAAGCATCCGGTTGTAGTTGTAGAGGCTTCAACGATGAGGGAAGTGCTGTTCCAAGCATCCGGTTGTAGTTGTAGAGGCTTCAACGATGAGGGAAGAGCGACAACGATTAGCGTCACCTTCGATGGCAGAGCTGTCTCACCGAAGCTTTGCTGCAAGTTACAAAGGGAAAGATGAAATATCACAAAGAAGAATGCAGTAGCAGCGGACAACGATGGCTGGGCAACTGGAGCTTGTGAGACCTGAGCAGTGGCAAATGTCGTGGCGGAGAGCTCACAATTCTGAACGTTCAGTTTGATAAATTATTATTTTTCAAATTGTATAACCCATTCAAACGTTACTCTTAGCTTGATATATAGGTAATGTGGTAAATAGTATTATTTAAGTATTAATTCTGCATTAGAAAGCCTATCAGGTCAGAAAATTTATGTATATCTAAATAATTATTGAAATTGAATTAAGGAAGAAGAGAAGAAAATTAATATTGCGGAGATTTTTTCTATTGAATCACCAGAAAGCTGAAGGAGAGATTCAAAATTTACGTTGGAATATGGAGGCATCCATGAAAGTATTCATAAAACTTGCGAAGTGCTTAAATCATACACATCCAATTACCACAAAGAATTTAAAAAAAATTGATGTTTTAATGATTTCTTGCAAATTTCAGAGGTTCTATTCATAACTCGTGAAGTACCCATATAAAGTAAATTTCTTGAATGTGAATTTATCCAAATATGTAAAACCAGAAGCAACAAAATATTATTTAAGTAATTTGATAAATTGTTCAGGACATGGCTATTGGGGAAAGGCAGACGTGTGAATTTGAATTTACCTCAGGAATTTGCGTGAAGGAGTTACAGAACTGTAGCGGTTAAAATACCAAGGCTGTAACATTAATGTCATTTGATTTGACACCATAGCAAGTCCTCGAACATGATTCTGAGATGGTAGCAATTTTGCAACCATAATTCCTGCGTTTTTGTTATCAGTGACATTTCAATTGTAGCTTTTGGGTTGCCCACTTGCCCACATTTCAACAGTAGGGAAATTTTTACCACATGAAATTTTCTGAAATTCGAATAGAATAGGAAACCTCGAGACTTGAAACATGGTTTTTTATTATGCTTATTGATCTGGGCCTTTGCATTTGTTAACCAAATTTAAAGGGGTTATTAAAATGCTGATTACATCATTTTGTCAATATATCATAGCATCTTTTGCATGCTTAACATAAATTGAAAATAAAATAAAATATAAATAAAAACAATTCTTAATGTTGATTTTCTTGCGTTCATGGTGAGTGAACTTTGGATTTCCAATACCCTCATGTTCACTTTGGCACTTCAAACTTAGTGCTATATGATTTGCAATAACACTATTCTACAACTCTTAAAACAATGACGCATAAACTTTTCGATACAAAGATCCCTTGCTCTCTATAAATTCATTTTGGCACCCCCAAGTGCTCTAAATTCATGTATTGCAACATATTGCCTGAAATAAGGGCCATAATTAAACTTGTTTCTTGTACAAAATGATGATTGGTGGTTCACTATTCCTTGAAGTGGTGACTTTTAGCCTTCTTGTTTGATTCATGCTTGATCTTTTGTTTTCTAGTGTTTAAAAAAAGATGATGGCAGATATCGATCATGACAAAAAATATTCTTTGTATTTTAACTATGGAAAATGCTGTTTCTTATAAATGTTTACTATAAAATGGGGTGGTGGTTTTATGAATGCAGATCCATGATGCTGGAATTCGTGAGATGATACTTCACATGATTCAACTGGATCCTGAATCAAGGTTGTCCTGTGATAACTATATGCAGAGTTATGCATCTTCTGTCTTCCCAAGCTATTTTTCCCCATTTCTACATAAATTATTTTCCTGCATGGTTCCTCTTGATTCTGATACTAGGGTAAAGTGTTTCCATAGTCTTCTTTATCAGGTTTAATTACAGGCTAAAAACAACTAAGAACTGGCTTCTTTGATTCATGTTCAGGTTGCAATGACTAAGGGTGCTTTTTCAAAGATATGCAAACAGATGATGAATGATGGAACTGTTGATGACGTAGCTTCTGACATGTCTATGGATACCAACTTGATAAATAACGAATCTTTACAGAAAAGTTTAAGTGGAAAGGAAAATATTAATTCTTGTGATAGTAGGGCCGATTCAGCAGATAGCATGGTTGGTAAAGGGCTTGAGCTTGTTGATGATATATCTTCCGTTTACAAGGAATTAGAAAAGGGTAATGCTTATTCACATGCTAAAACTACAACTGGCAACATTGCAACGGTTTCCAAGAACTCTTCAAGCACCAAATCTACTCTGTTTTCTAACCAGTCGAGGCATTCTGGAAGGCAGTCCTTGATTTGTGCTTATGGATACAAAGAGAATGTTCCACTTTTTAAGAAATTGCATAAAAATGACTTGGAATCTTTATTGGTTGAATGCAGTTCTCAATCTGAAAGCAATGAAATGCCTTTCCTCCAAGCAATGGAGTCTAAAACCAGCTGTGAAGGTATGGTTCTCATTGCATCATTGCTTTGCTCATGCATACGAAGTGTCAAGCAGCCACAGCTACGAAGAGCTGGTGTACTTATGCTAAAGTCTTGTTCATTTTACATTGATGATGAAGATCGCTTACAGCACGTGCTTCCATATGTTATTGCAATGCTTTCTGATCCCGCTGCTATTGTCCGTTGTGCTGCTTTGGAGACATTGTGTGATGTGTTGGCTCTTGTTCGAGATTTTCCTCCAAGTGATGCTAAGATATTTCCAGAATATATTCTTCCTATGCTATCCATGCTTCCTGATGACCCTGAACAAAGTGTCAGGATTTGCTATGCTAGCAACATATACAAGATTGCACTGGCTGCATATAGATTCTTGATTTGCTCAAAAAATTTGACTGATGCAGGCTCCTTTGACAAAGTAGCTCCTAAACCGCAGCTACTTTCAGCAGAACCATTGGTGAAGAAACAGACTGAGAATAGTGATGTGCAACTGCCTCAGTTGAGAAAATCTATTGCTGAAGTTGTGCACGAACTTGTCATGGGATCAAAACAAACACCAAATATCAGGAGAGCACTTTTACAGGATATTGGGCATTTGTGCTACTTTTTTGGACAGAGGCAATGCAATGACTTCTTACTTCCAATTCTTCCTGCATTTCTTAATGATCGGGATGAGCAATTGAGAGCAGTATTTTATGGTCAAATTGTTTTTGTCTGCTACTTTGTTGGCCAACGAAGTGTTGAGGAATATCTCTTACCTTATATAGAACAGGCTTTAAGCGATAGGATGGAGGCAGTTGTTGTTAATGCATTGGATTGCTTGTCTATGCTCTGTAGAAGCAGCTTTTTACGGAAGAGGATATTGCTTGACATGATTGAAAGATCCTTCCCTTTGTTATGCTATCCAAGTCATTGGGTGCGAAAATCTGTTGCCACTTTCATTGCAACAAGTAGTCAAACCTTGGGACCAGTGGATTCTTATGTTTACCTTTATCCAATTTTGCGACCTTTTCTTCTAAGAGAACCCCCTTCTTTGTATTCAGCGGCATCTCTTCTTTCCTGCCTAAAGCCACCGGTGTCCAAGTCAATGTTTTGCCAAGTTTTGGAAAAGACAAAGAGTGCTGATATGCTAGAAAGACAGAGAAAGATATGGTATAATTCTTCAGCACAACCAAATCATTGGGAAACCCTTGAGGCCATCAATTGGGTTGCAGCAGATTTGGATCCTATGAAGAAAACATTGGACAAGGAGTACATGGTTCAAAGTGTTAAATTCTCAGGCAATTCTCTCCCTAAAATTAATTCTCCCAGTACTGAAGATGCAGCTAATGTTAGGGATTCATTTAATTCCAATAAGATGCATTTCTCTGGCTTTTTTTCACCCCATATCAATAATAGTAACAGTTTGCTTTATGATGGGCCATCTGAGGGTATTCCTGTTTATTCTTACATGAATAAGCACAATATGGGCATGTCATCCAAAGGTCCTGATTCTTTAGTGTGCTGCCATTCTGTGGGAGTAGCTTCTTCATGCATGCCTTGGGTGGGTTCCGTGAATAACTCAACTACCTTGTCAAACTCTGTACCTCCTAGGCTTGTCTCTGGTTCTTTCTTCAACAACATGATCTCTAATATGGCATATGATCCAGATAGTCTTGAGAATGACTCTTTTAGCATTGCCAGCAAATTCCAGGATGTCACTGCATCTGACATTGTGAAGAGCTCCCAATCCTCCTTTGGAGATGAAAAACATCAATCTGATGTTACTGTTTTGCCTTCATTTTCTAGAACATCAGCTATTCTTGATGCAGGCTGGAAGCCTCGTGGAGTTTTGGTTGCTCATCTCCAAGAACACTCTTCTTCTGTGAATGACATTGCTGTGTCCAATGACAATAATTTCTTTGTCAGTGCTTCAAGCGATTCTAGTGTAAAAATATGGGATACCAGAAAATTGGAAAAGGACATTTCTTTTCGCTCTAGGTTAACTTATTCTTTGGGTCATAGCCAAGCTCTTTGTGTTAGCATGCTTCGTGGCACATCACAAGTAGTAGCGGGTGCATCTGATGGGAAATTGCACCTGTTTTCTGTTGATTATGCATCAAGAGGACTGGGTAATGCTGTTGAAAGGTACTCAGGTATTGCTGAAAGTCGGAAGAAAGAGGTTGGAGAAGGTGCTGTTCTCACTCTTTTGAACTGCTCTTCTTCTGATAGTGGCATTTGTCATACAGTTCTTTACAGTACTCGGGACCGTGGAGTCAATCTTTGGGACACAAGGGTAAATTCAGCTGCATGGACATTTAGGGTTGCACCGGAGGAAGGATTCATCTCATCCCTTGTAATTGGTCAATGTGGGAACTGGTTTGTTTCAGGATCATCAAGGGGTGTGCTGACATTATGGGATTTAAGATTTCTCTTACCTGTTAACTCATGGAAATACTCAACAGTATGTCCTGTGGAGAAGATGTGTTTACTTATTCCATCTTCAAATTCGGCTCCATCCACTTCAAGGCCATTAATATATATTTCTGCTGGCTGTAACGAAGTTTCTCTGTGGAATGCTGAGACAGGAAGCTGCCATCAGGTATGCCAAGCATCGGCACATATTTGCATTTCCTGGAAAAATTAGATCTCTAATTTTAAAATTCTTCATAGTATAGACTGTTCAATCAGCTTTAGCTTGAATAATATGTCTCATACTGTGGAAATGAATTAGCGAAGTGTTTGTGGTTATTGTACTGTCATAGCTGCAGTTTTTGTTAAAGCAGATTTAATATAAAGTACTTGCTAGTTACTACATGAAAATATATAATGTTGAAAAGCTAAAGAACATGCTACTCTGAAATTCATAAAAGGAGCTAGGTTTCAATTATCGCAGACTGGTGTAAAAAAAAAGCTCATTCTATATTTTACTCAGGTATTCAGAGTAGCAAGTTATGATAATGTGACCGAAATAACCAGCATTCCTCGAGCATTAGTGAGGCCTTCTAGCAAATCAAATCCTAAGCATGATATCAAACGGAGTTCTAGTTCAAAATTTAGAATTGATGAATTAAATGAGCCCCCTTCTCGTCTTCCTGGCACCCGTTCGTTGCTTCCTTTGCCCTGTGGCGATCTTCTAGCTGGTGGAACAGACCTGAAAATTCGCTATTGGAATCATACAAGGTGTGTTTAAAATATACTTCTGTAGTCTTGTTTTTTCATTGTCTTCTCACTGCAGACTATATTTTAGCATCGTTTTTTTTCCATAAATTTGTAGCCCTGAGCGCAGTTTTGTCATCTGTGGTCCGTCAACAAAAGGCTTGGGGAATGATGAGCATTATGAAACAAAATCAAGCTTTGGGGCACAAATTGTGCAGGTAAATATCACCATTTTTAGCGCCCATTTACTTGACATTAAGATTTCTACTGATGAATTAGGATGACATCCTATTCTGATATATTCTTTTGAGCAGCTTAAAAGCTTAATAAACTAAAATCGTTAATTGGATTGGCTAACCTAAGCTATGTATTTAAATTTGCTGCTTAACAGATTTTTCTTTCTTTCCAAAAGATCGCCATTTTTGTTCGTTCTCCTATTTAGCAGGAAACTCAAGTTTTTATATTTTTGTTTGATTTTTTCTTACATTTTTTTTAAGAACTACTAATTGTTAATTAGTAGAAGTTCCATGCCGTTTTGTGCCTTGTTGTAGTTCGTGTAAAAACTGTTGGGTGAGAAAGGGTTACTGGTTCTGTTTTTTTTTTTATAATAGAATAAGTTGTCTAGAAAAAGGCACAACCGATATAAAAAAAACCAAGTAATGCACTCTTACATAAGAGTATATTACACAATTTATGAGCAACAAGTTAACTTGTCAGATTAGTAATTTCCTAGTAGTAATTCTTTTTAACTAAGCATTTGTATCATGATGATCTAACTTGTTGTAAAGAATGCAAATTTGTAGTGGGCCCAAACCATTTTCTTAAAGATATTTTAAAACCATTCATCATCAGAAATGAGTGATGGTTCTCATTGATAGAACATCTCTAGTGCACAGATAATTCATCCTAATATATTTTAGCCTTTCATGAAATATGTGGTTACTAGTAATATGGTTAGTTGCATGATCGATACCCTTGAATATCATAAGTTGTTTCAACTGTAAACTAAATTTTTTAGTATGAGTTTTAATCGCATTATCTTAAAAATTGAATGCATTTTTGCTCTATATTAGAATTTTGCTTAATCAGGTCACAACCATCTCTTTTTACTTCATGAAGTACGTTTCCGTTTTACAAAATACAATACCGTGAAGTACACTATCAATCTTTAATAGATTTAACATGGCTAACATCATGACAGGATTAAAGTTGTACATAATTGTATTTTTCATATGCAACTTCTTTCCATTAAAAATTTTCTTTAAGATCCTGAAGACCCAATGTATTTTTATTTTGGATTTTGCATATGAAACAAATATCTTGAACGACAAGGTAAAAATAGGACGAGTGATAGATTGGTAAGCTTATTGTCAAGTTGTTGTTAATGAAAGAGGCTATGAAAGTTTTTCTCTATAGAAATTTGTTAGGTTTTCTTAGTAGAGTCAGTTGTCTTACATTCATAAAGCCTAATTTCCACATGGAGAATATATTGCATTTTATTGCATCGTATTTACTGCATGACAGCTCCATATAAAGAAAGTTTTGTTGTCATAAATTTTTAGTAATAAATGTTTGTTGAATATAACTGTTTATTTTTTTCAATATTGGAGATTCTACTCTTAGTATCATAGTTTTGGAGGATAGACGATGCATCAATAAAGAATGAATATCACTTCCTTGCAAACTGATTTCATCAAGGATCTAACATACTTTATTAAACTTGGAGCTATAACTTTTAGTTTCTACATTTTCGATTGCACTATTCAGAGATAAAGCGTTAAGAAGATCTATTTTTAAGGCTAAAATCTAAGCCTAGAGAAGTAGCAAGTATAAAGAGTTAGTAAGGTTCCCCAGCATAGAAAAGGTGAGTCTCTATATCAAAGATCATTTAAGTGATTCCATGTTGATAAGCTAGATAAAAAAAATATTGGGAATAAATAGCACGACATACTAATTTCATCCTTACAAATGTCGCATTTTTTGAATAGTTATCTATGTCGTGCCACTTGAAAAATTTCTCAATTTGTGTTATCCAATCAAGGAATTGATTTGGTTCATGTGTCCTATCATAAATAGGTGTCTCAACATACTTGGAACTTTTTTTTTCTTTACTTTCTTACATACCAGGTCATCTAAGCTGATTCAACCCTAGGTCTCTCTTGAAAATCTCGACCCCTTTCAATAAATCTCCCATCATATCAATTATCATCAATCTTATCCAAATCAAGTTACCTTTTGAGAAAGTACTCTTTTATAATTGGGTTCCTCTTAACATCAATTTCTTTCTGCTCATCTCTATAATATTTTGGGGATTGTGAACATTGGGGTAGTTGTGGGTTTGGTAGTGCAGGAGGTGGAACTCAACAATTTTCCCTAAAGGCCACAACTAAGTGACACGTTTGCTCTACTAACTTTCCCATTGAATCCTCTAATTCTTGTACCCTCTGATATGTTACCCTTAGGTTGTTCTTGTGGGTTATTTTGATTATTTATTATTGCAATCCACAAATTTTCACAAGTTGCAACATAAGTTAGCACAAACACTAACGAACAAATACAAATATACCTACCAAAGAAAACAAACATGAAACAGAAAAAAATTGTTCAAATCAGAGATTATTTTGTGTGGATTGTACCTTAGGAATGTCTACTTTTGGTGGAAACACTCTCTCGCAAGTGGTCACTTGATTAGGTAAAGATAGTTGTGTAAATGGCTAGCTTTGTGATGGTGGTGCTCATTATTGAACCACAACTTTGAGCCAATTTATTAACTTACAACACAATATGCAACAATCCACAATTCAATAGGAAGATTAATAAACAATTTCTAGCCAAGTTTATAACCAAATACCAAAAATTTATCCTCATGGGTGACCTGAATCGCCAATCACAATGAATATCTAAGCACGCTTCTCAAAATGAGACAAATTATTCCTCTTTTGAATTGAAGGTGGTCGTCTCTATAATTTAATGTAGCAGACAGTTTATGAATCAGAGCTCTATGGAGAATAGTGTCGGAAGTCGGCACAATGAAGGTGGGTGTCTACAGGCATGTGTACTTGCGCTGGCGTGCATCCGTATGCATGCTTGGAATGCGGGAAGAGGCGTGTGTGCATGGGCATGCGGTTAATGGCGTGCATGAGCAGTTTCATGCACTTGGGCTGGGGCCGGGCCAAGTTTCGTGTGCAGTTACATAGGTAAACGGTTGGGTTGTTGCGCGGGAAGTGACCATGTGGGTCGTCTACGTTGTTTTATGTAGTTCTAGATGGAATGCCAGGTCAGTCGGGTTAGACTGGCCCAACAGATGTGTTTCGATGATTTAGAAACTTCATTGGCTTGTAAAAAATTAAAAACAAAAAATTAATTACTAGCTGAGTAGAAAGGAATTTTGAACTCAGTCTATCTGATACTAAAAATGATGCACAATCTAGTGGCATGGCATGTAAATAAGATGAATGGAGAGTCTTCAATTTTGATGTATATTTGGTGGATGAAATGGAGTCGAAAACATTTGAAATTTCAAATGAATGATATTTGGAATGTTACAAAGCTATTACATCAAATAATTTTTTATTCTATAAAGAATTTTGTGGTAGAAATACAAAAAATGAAACAATGTCGAAGAACGTGCATAATGGGTTTGGATTTGTATATGGTAGTGAACATGATTTGAAACCACAATGAAAATCAATGGAAACAAAGAAGAATGGAGGATAAATTTAAAATGATAAAAACCAAATGAATTCAAAGAAAATATCAATGTTATCCTCTCTCTTGTTACTTGAAGATTGTGGACACCCTCTAGATTTCCTGATTATGCTCACTAAAAGTTGTTTTGGTTGTCCTTACTAAAACAATGAAAAACTCTGCCTTCTTTTGGATAAAATATTCATTAGCCTCTATTACAAACCACAATACATCATATATATGGGCTCCATGCAAACCATAAAGCCAAAAGCACATAAAGATAGCAATGCCCTTAAGGGCTCATGGACTTCACACTAATTTGAAGCCAACCCCAAACATCGTAAATAAATTAGTGGTTGTGTTTTCATGGATTAAACATATAAAATCAATTTAAAGTGCGCAAGTGCATCAAAATGACTTGAAGCAGGTCTAGCATGTGACCCTAAAACACCCGATAAGTCTCATCGTGCATGAAGTGAAAATAACACATGTTATATCATAATGCAAAAATAAGTTAAATAAAGTGAACAATGTCCTCATCAAGCCTCAGCCTGTTAGCGAATACACGCGTTATGTTTGAGGTTGGTTGAAGAGTGGTGGTGCTGCATCAACAACTTACCAAGTGATTGCTCCATTTTTAGGGAAGAGCATAGAGAAATGCATAGCTCACATGTTGCATTTATATAGAGTAATGATCATCCTTTGTTGATAGTCTTTGAGAAATAAAACATGGAATTTTATTGAGCCAATTGAAATGTATTTTAAACGATAATTAAAACTAAGAAACTTGATATATCCTTTTGTTGTTTGACGTGCTTTACAATGCTCATTGAATTGATCTCAATAAATTTTAAAAATCCATCAGCAAGATGCTTGTTTAACTTTTGTGGAATTGAGTTCTTATCTTTGTCTGTCAATGAAAGCATTTTTCTCAGCATCTCTGATTTGATTCCAAAGAAGATTGAGCAGTACTTCTTGATATATCATGAGAATATGATCAGTGCAGGGAGACATGGAAAATGTATGAAACAAAAATGGCATATTTTCAACAGTGCTAAAAGACTTAAGTGATGTGTTCAATGTTGTGTACCTTTGTGAAGAGCAAGTGGTAGATAGATTAGAAGTTATCAAGTGGATGCTCAGTTGTAGGTGACATCGATTGGTGATATTTTAGATAGAGGTTGCCAAGATTGGTATGCACAAATCTATTGTATTAATGGAGCAGATTAAAGCAATAAGTGGAGGAGGAATATTCGAAGGGCATTGAGAGGAGAGAAGATGATGTAGTACAGGATGTTTTATGAAAAGTAACATTTGAATTAATTTAAAATGATATAGAGAGGAATAATGGCATCAATGAATACCCTTTCTAGGTTTAGGAGAACCTAGAATTATATATGTAATGGGATAATGAGAAAGTTTGTTGCACCAAATTTATGAGTGAACAAAACAAATGCAACCAAAGCTGTGGGTGAGGGAAAGGGAACTTTCTGTGGATACTAAAAATAAGGGTTATTACAATGCTATAGTTCACGAACACTTTCAAAATGCTTTACGTGTCGTGCAGACACTTTTAGGACATCGACATGTGCCTAATACACGATGGACTGTCATATTGTGTCCTTGTGTTTGTATCTGTGGTGCATAGTTACATTATTTTGGCTAAGATCGTAGCTAGAATGGCCGCATCTTTAGAATTACTGAAGTAGCAATCTTTGCCAAGTTACAGAATTTCATTAAGTTGTAATGGTTTTTATTCAAGCATTCCATTTAATTAAAAGGATGTATTGAGGTATATTGACTGATATATATTACTCCGTTCAAAATACAAAGAAAGGAAAGGTACACAGACACTCCCATCCATGGCTGATATTTATTTTCTTATCAATTGATTTTAATCATTGGACTCAACCCATTTATCACTTCTGAATGCATCGCATCTATATTACAGGAGGTGAACAGGAGAGCAGCATTGGCAAAATTGACTCAGAAAGCGCTCTTAGCTGCTGCTGCCACTGACTCCGCGGGATGCCACCGTGACTCAGTCCTCTCTTTAGCCTCTGTCAAACTGAATCAAAGACTATTGATATCAAGCAGCAGAGATGGTGTCATTAAAGTTTGGAAGTAGAAAGAAGAAGAAGCATCAAGGCCACACATACAATGCACATATTCACTTAAGTTTATGTATACATATCATAGCCCTTAACCATGTATAAAGATGTACCCCTTATTCAGCAGAGATGGTGTTGCTTTGCCTTTTTAACTCTTCAGCAGTCAGTTTGTGTGCGGAATATTCAGAATGAGCTGAGAGGCTTTTTCCCTTCCTATGAACTGTAAGAAATAACTTATATTTATATTATTTGTTTAATTTCCTTTTAACAACTATTAGTTGCATGTTCTGTTTGGCTGTTAATTCAAACAGAGGCCATAAATTTTTTTGTTAGTCTTAATAGGAGCTGTTTCAAAAATATTTGGTACAGATTATTTGCACTTGAAATGAAAGGCAGCAATTTCAGTTTTAGTATTAAAACCTCCCTTATTTACATTTCTAAGATCCATACATTACTTCTTTGTGAACTATTATTCAAACCCTATTAGGTTAACAAAACCGCAACCATTTGAACTCTTACAATCAAGTTTCTTACCGGCAGATATAAGCTGAGGTTCTTTTGATTATTCCATACACATTCATCTTGGCTGTTGTAGCTTGTATTAATCAAGCATGTTATGGTGAAATTATGACCCAAATTTGAGATATTTGGATTAATAAATTTCTGAAGATTTAAGTTTTGAAATTTATAATAATATAATTTTGATATTCAAACAATTTTTTTTTTTTATATATTTTGACGAATACATATCATTAATTAAATGATGAGATGATCACTAACTGTTGGATCATAAGATCTATAAGAATCATGGAGGAATTAGAACCATGGGGTTGAGATAGGCGGTAGAGACTGAATACATCTATTAAGTTACGGATTGATTGTAATCGTATGATCCAAGATTTGGAATGGACGTTTGATCAATATACTTAAATATCATTACACCATGAATTAGTAGATTCAAATTGTTAATGGATTGACAATTAGGATCATACTGAGCTAGTGTCTGACCCGGCCCTCTGACTCGAAGCTACAATGTCTTTGTGCTTGTTGAGGGCCCCAATGCTTTGGGTTAATTGAAATTAGGCCTTCTTATTTCATGATTTAACCTAGCTAATTTTGATTTGGTTCCCTTAATTATTTCAAATAGAGTATAATGATATAAATTTAGTAGCCTAATTTATTGTAATTAGCCATAATTTCTTCTTCTCGTAAACCTCATTTTGTTAGATTTCTCTTTGTCAACCCATCGCCCTCCATCCAGAAACCTTCACTTGATGCTTAGTTGTAATTAGAACCCATAATTGTGTCCAGTGTTGCTGATTTTCTTGAGAAACCAAAAGTTTGATTTTAGGTTTGATGGTTCAAGCCTCATTGCGCCATCTAATCATTTATTGGCAGAGTTTTTACACAAATTAAGATATGAATGACTCCTTAAGTTCGACCCTACGCGCGTTGTTCACCAATTTTTTCTTAGTCAAAGTTTAGGTCTCGACTGCCTTACCCCGTTGGTCGAGACCTACGATTTGTAAGTTTAGCCCTTTCCATCCACCTCAGACCCTCCAATCAAATTAATTTAAAACCTAATCACTTCATGAAGGATTTCTTTGAAATCTTGGGCTCCAAAGCCTCATAAAACTCCAGCATTCCTTCTCTCCCTCTCTCTATATCTCTATCTCTTTGCTCCTTACATGCACCCTTTCATTGTTTGGATCTTCTTGGTCGATAGAGTGCACCCAAAGTGCTCAAAATTGGTCAACAGCTTCCCCACATAGTTAGGAACAATTTATATGTAGACTTTTAGAGATGTAGTGGCCTCATCATCCAGTAAAGACACAAATATGACAGCTTATTTAAGGATGTTGGAGTTGGTTGAGCTCTAATGTTTAATAAGGCCTTCTGCTCTAGTGGGTGCATCCAAGGTCCTAAAACTTTGTTAGGAGTTTCCCCCCATTGTCATATACACTTCTTCAGAAGGTATGTAAACTTGATGAAGAGGAACAATATTTCTCTTAAAAATTGCAATTTATAATTTTCCATTCCGATACTCGAAGCTAAGACATCAATTTTAGTAGTATTAGAGTGGTTCAAATATGTTGATTTAGGTACCAAAGACCTTTCGATCGGTATATGGCACAACCCATGGGTGCCATAAATTGAGAGAATTTGGATGCCTAAGGGAGACTCGTGTTTTATGTTCGAACAGGCTGACCCGTGCGACGCCGGGGCACGCCGTAGCGCTCGACTCTCGGGTTGGAGGCGCTGTAGCGCGCCATAACGTCCAGTTGTCGGATCGAGGGGTGCCGTAGCGCCCGCCTCTCGGATCGGGGGCGCTGTAGCGCCCGACTCTCCGGTAACAGCCCCAATATCGGATATGAACTAAATACAACATTGGAGCATTACCTTAGCATCTAATAACAAATTAGAAGAAAGCTAACCAAATACTAGATGCTAAGTTGGCCAAGTATCTTTATGAGCAGTGTTAAGGAAAATTTGCAATAGAAGCATGTAGGAAATATATGTAACAAGTACATGTAAAATATATAGTATTTATCCACTAATTCAATCCAAACAATTTTAAAGTAAATAAACCTAGCACAAATTAAGTAAAATATTACAAACAGTTTAGTTATTACAAGCCATTTAAATGAAAGAATAAGAAGAAAATAAATCACTCCCTCACATAAAGTAAATGCAAGTAATATGAAATAAGCAGAAGCAAATTTTATAAGATTTTCAAATGCTAGGTTCAACTCCACCTGAATTATATTGCTCCTAATCTATCATATTTTTGTATTTAAATAAAATATAGTAAAGCTAAGAAAAGAAAAAGAATAGTTAGGCTAAACAATCTAATAACATTTTAAGATTGACTAAGCATTTATAATTTTATTTGAATATATCAAACTAATTTACAATTTAATAGAACCAGAGGAGCATTTGAAAGCATTTAAATAGGGAAGAAAAATAAATATAACTGTAAGGAAAAATAGTTAAAAGTAAGATAAGTAAGAATACTCACATGTATAATCTTTCTAGCCTGCAACCAAAAAAATAAGGAAAAATCATCCTAAATAAGACTAAAAACTACTAAGTGTATTTGAAAGTAAAAGAAATGGAAATATGTATATGTCCAATAAAAATTATGCTAAGTAAGAAAAAGAAAAACAGTGAAGCATTTAAATAAAATTAAAGCAACAGACACTGCATTCTATATGAACTGTAAGTAAGTAAAGCACATACTGAAGATCGAAAGTACAAAGCATAGTAAGTAAAGAAGAATCTTAGTCTCATGGACTAAGAGTATATAGTCTAGAACTATACAATGAAGACATAGTTAAAAGGCTATGATGAGATCTTACAATCAATAAGATTGTAAAAGACTCATATTTATTGAAGTTGTTTTATGAAAATTTCATTATGCGAGCATATTACATAATGCCATGAGGAGTTAAGCACGTCTGCCTAACTAATAAGGGAAAGCAAGTTCTCAATAAAAATAAACACTCACATTCACCCTCCGTGAATGTGAGGTCTCCTTATATCTCCTATTTAGCCCGCCCTTGGCTATTAATCATAATATAAACCCTTATATTTTTTATTGTGAAAGTCTTATTTATGCACAATGTCTTGTATATATGTTCAAAGGAGTAGGCTCAAAGCTAAGCAAGCATTCAAGAAAATTCAAATAATTGTAAACTATGTAATATTCAAAGTTGTCTAATTTTAATAATCTACTTAATGATTGGAGCTAATTGAGCTCCCAATTGACTTGTTGATATTGATTTTAAAGTCAATTTTAAGTAATAGTAAAAATGAAAGAAGTTTGGAAAATAGCATTTTGATTTAACTTATGAAGTGACAAAATAATTTATAAGTATATTGATGCAAGTGAAAATTATTCTATACTAGTCATAAACTAATCAAATCAAACTGATTAATAATTCAAGTTTAGGAAATTAGCAGGGAAGAATGAAATTGAAAGATTACTAAACTATTTGAAGTGAAGGTTAATGTACAACATACTAACTTCATCTAATTATTTTATAAAATGAAAAGTTTCCAACCAAATCATTCACTAACTTAGTTAGGATTAATTGGTAGGGAATATTTAAGTGTAAGGAAAGAGATAGACTATCTTCTATAAGTAATAGTTCATTCTAGGTTGTAGGTTAAATGAAGTTTATAAGCTTATCATAAGCATGTTAAGAAACTAAAGTTCTTCTAATTTAATTATTAAAGAACTAAAAATAGAGGATTAAAGACTAAGGGAGATGGGTGCTAATACTTCAATTGAATGATTGAGCACTAGTCTTATTAAGATTACTTAGTAAAATTAAGTATACTACCAGTATACTAATCCTCAATCAAATAAAGAGTCTAAGGTAAGATCTAAAAATTAAGGGATTAATACTAAGTTTCATTCTAATTATAGTATGCTAGTCCAATAAGTTCTCTTATTGAATCAAGATATATAATTAGTATTCCACAATAAGGAAAGGTTTAATTATGATCTTTAAGGTAAATTACACAAGTTAAGTTATTAAAATTCATAAGGATATTCTAAGAATGGAAATTGAATCTAAAATATACTATGTAATCTGCTCTACTAGATTCACAATATTATAATTACAAAAGAGCTAATATGATCAACACTAATTGGAATTAATATCTATCTCTAAAGATCTCAATCAATCCATGATCCCAAATCATTCCTATAGCAATTCTAATAAGGATGAAAGTTAAATCAATAAATTACGAAGTATGCCAATCATCATATTCATGAGATTTAAATCTCAAACATACAATTGAAACATACAATTAAAAATGTATGTGAAGTATGTAAAGTGAAACTTGTTTGCTATCATAGGATTTAAATACCTAAAATAAACATGAATGAAAATTATGAAATTAGAAAATATCCCAATTTAAGGAGTCACATTCCTAAAATATCCAATTATTATCCAAATGAAATGATATACATAAATATGAAATTTGTATAGCATAAGGAGAAGAATGACACTAATTAGGTCAAATTTGGATAACTTTGTGATTTTAGGATTTGGAGGACTCCTTATTAGGGTTAAAAATTCATTAAGAGATTTAAAGTTCAAAACATAAATCTAATTTTATATTATTGTCCTACACATTTTTGTGATTGAAATGGACTATTTGAATGTTAAATTTGGACTATTATTCATCAAGTTATGACACATATAAGTCTAGGATTAAAATCATGATTAATTAAATACCTAAAATAAACATGAATGAAAATTATGAAATTAGAAAATATCCCAATTTAAGGAGTCACATTTCTAAAATATCCAATTATTGTCCAAATGAAATGATATACATAAATATGAAATTTGTATAGCATAAGGAGAAGAATGACACTAATTAGGTCAAATTTGGATAACTTTGTGATTTTAGGATTTGGAGGACTCCTTATTAGGGTTAAAAATTCATTAAGAGATTTAGAGTTCAAAACCTAAATCTAATTTCATATTATTGTCCTACACATTTTTGTGATTGAAATGGACTATTTGAATGTTAAATTTGGACTATTATTCATCAAGTTATGACACATATAAGTCTAGGATTAAAATCATGATTAATTAAAAATCCTAAAATAATGATTCATGAAAAAAATCAACAAAATAGAAATTAAAGAGCATATTAATGTTCTACGCATTTTTGCGATCAAAATTGTATATAATACAGTGTATTTTAGCTGATTAATTTACAAGATTCAATTAGATGAAAATCTACATCCAGTAATTATTAACAATAGAATCATTAATTGTACTGTAGAAAATCAGGTTACATTGTCGAGCATTGAAATTAAGAGTCCAGAATTAATTAGGATCGGGCCCATTTAATATTGTTTCTGAAATTTTAAGCTGGCCCGCCTTAATAGATTTAATGGATCAAGCTTTAATCTCTTAATGGGCTGTAATTGAAAGCGCCCAGCTCGCAACAATATTACTGATCCTGGGCCGCACGCAAGTCGCGATTTGGGCCCAGGATCGAGTCTCCTTCTTCGAGCAGAGAACGGGGCGTAGGAAGGGAAAAATGGAGCGAACTCTAGGCTTTTCGGGTTTCACAGAAATCAGGGGAATGGAGATTTCAAAATGTTAATAAAAAATTAAATGGAGTTTACGATTGAACCTAAATAACATCATAAGCAGTTACATTCTGATCATCCCTAAGATCATATAGGCTTAATGGAGAAAGTAATATACGTAGGAGTTGAAAAATCGCAATAAAGCAAATTTGAATTCAATCAGCTTCAGCAGGATATAAACAATCATTGCTACAACACTTGTTGAGTCTCAGAACTCAAAGATTGAATGCATTTAATCAAGGAAATCGCTAATTGGAAGAATGATCAGGGAGCGCACCCTTCCTAAGTATTGCGCTTTAGAGTTTGCAAAGGAAATCGTCGAGCGTTCTTCAACAGAAATCCCGATCAACAAAATTTCTCTTCTAGTCTGCCAAACGAAAGAAATGAGAAGATGATACTAAGATTTAGAGGTTAAAGGGAATAGGACGAGGGCTCTGCAAAGGCTGGACAATAGCCTGGCATGCGCATGTGAGAGATCGTGGGAAACGTACATGAATTAAATCCTAGTCGTTCGTTTGATCGGTCGATCAAACGACCAGATCTGATACTTCAAATCAGGTTGATCCCAGACCGTCAGATTAAATCAGAGAAAGGCGTGACAGCCAGGATTTGCGCGGATCGCTATCTTGTGTGTGGGCCTTACGCACGGGATTCGAACTGTCCTTCGTTTTTAATAGATGCTGGTTATTATTGTTAATATAATTATATTAATTAAAATCAAATGCAATAATTAATTATTAAATTATCCTTATTTATTCCTTAAATTTAATTACTCAAACACTGTAACAACCCAAGTTGTTACATTGGTCAATTAGGACTAATTTCAGTCTTAATCTTGATCTTGAGTGCTAATTAAGTTAATATAAGTCAACCTCTAAGACCTAGTTCAAATCAGGAGTCAAATAGATCAAATCATAATTTCTGAAAAATCTAGAAACCCTAAAATTTGACCTATCTAAAATGACTTCAAATCAAAAAATGGACCTCGCCATTGCGTTCATTGCCCCAAAATTAGCTAGGGGTGATGTTTTCGTGTCAATCGGAAGTCGTTAAAATTTTGACGAATATTTTAATAATATTTAAATATCTCGCAAATCGAGGAATCAAAAATACTCATCGGATCGAAAATCCGACCACGCCGTTGTGTTTCTCACCCCTCAAATAGCTAGGAAAGCATATTTGAAAATTTTGATTATATATATATATATATATATATATATATATATATATATATATATATATATATATATATATATAATTTTATTATTTAAACGGCGCCGTTAAAATTTAAGCAACGCCGTCAGGATCCGTAGACGGTGCCCTCTGATCAGACGACACCTTAATCCGACCATTGGATCGAATCCGATCAGATAGTTAGGGCCTCGTCTCCTTCCTCGCGGACTCCGCCGCTACCACGCGGCGTTCCGCAGCGCAATTGTCCAGTTCGGGGCTTGGCACGCCTCTCCCGGTCTGCCCGAGGGTCCATAAGGACCCTCCCGAGGACTGAGCTCCCCCGTTTTGCGCAAGTTGGGGTCGAACGGTGCCTGGATTTGGGATCAATCGCCGAGCCGTCCAAACGAGGTACCTCGCTAAACCACCTGTATATGTATGTGATTGTGAATGTTATCCTTCGATAAGCTATTTCACCTCATCAATTGACGATCCAACGAGTCGATAGAGCTAAACCCAACTGGATCGATCGGATTAGCCGATCGATGTACAGTACAAACCGTTAGGGATTGTCTCACCGAACCCTAACGGCTAGGGTTGCGCTTTTCTCGCCGCCCTGTACCCCTCTGGCGTCTAGCCTGGTACCGGCGGGTAGCCCCTAGTGAGCCCTACCGTCGGCCGTGCGAGCTGATCCCCGCCAAGATCGGGAAGGGAGCCTGTAGGTGTGCCCTAGGCGCTAGCTCTCGGGACTCTCTGCGAAGCGGACGAAGTCCTGGTCGGGCCGGGTCGACCCGAGCCCGACCCAAGGGCATTCGGGTCCGCGTTTGCAAAAAAGTGGGGTTCGCGGTGCCACCTGGCACGAGCAGAAGCAGCCGAGGGTCGCGGTGGGGCCCGCTTCTTGTACGCTGGCAATTAGTATGGGGCCCGTTGTGGGCGTTTTGACCACAACCGTGGAATAAAATATTAAAGTAATCATTAATTAGTTGATAATTATAATTAGTAGTTAGATTATTAATATTAATTAATTAACTATTAATCCATATTAAACACTAACATTAATAATTAATTAATACACATAATTAACTAATTAGGATATAATTAGAATTATTTTAATAATAATCAAATAGTAAACACTAATTAACTTTACTTAATTGATTAATTATAAATAATTTAATTTAAATAGTAAGTATTAATAACAGTAATTTTAATTTTATTTAACCTAATTAACTAATTAGAAAATAATTATGATTATTTTAATAATAATCAAACAGTAAACAATAATTAACTTTACTTAATTAATTAATTAGGGATAATTAAATTCAAATCAACAGTAAACTATATTTTATAATTAAATTAACTGATTAATGATAATTACTTAAAACAGTAATAAATTAAGATTATCTTAATTACTATTAAACAGTAAACTATTATTTATTAATATATTAATAATCAGTAAGTATAAGTTTAACCTAATTAACATTTCAATTAATAATTAATTTAGATTAATTAAGTATGATTAGGATTAATTAACTTTTAATAGTAACATATAATAATATTTTAATTAAGAAATATATGAATTAATTAAATAATAGATTTATTATTATTTAATTAATGATTAGTATTAATTAAATATATATTATGGATAATTAATTAGTACTAATCCTAATTAACATTAATATTAATATTAAATATAATTTAAACATTTAATATCATTAAATAATATATTAATTATTAATTAAAAATTAATATTAATTAATTATAGATTAATAATAATTAATTAATTCATTAATTAATATCGAAAAATTAATTTTTAACTTTAGAAATGAACAGTAAATTAATACAAATTGAATAAATGAATAGTAAATAATGTAAATTACATTTTTGAATAGTAATTAAATTAATTAAAATTAAATAAAACATAAAAGTTTAATAACTTTTTGTGGGATGATCCAAATATTGTCAATATAGGTCTTATTTTACTCAGAAAAATATAAAGAATCAAATATTGTAATGCAAAAATTAATTTCGGGATACGTATAATGTAGTGACATTTTAGGACCTATTTAAACTCTTGCAACTTTTAACCTAGTTATCCGAACATAAGCAATATGTGTCTTAAAATACTCATGAGAACAGCCCTATCACTATAGTAGTATTAGTTTTCCTATTTAGACATCAAGATAAAAAGTCAACTCAGGATCTCACAGTTGACTTTAGGGAAAAATGATCAAAATGTCCCTAGAATTCAATTGACCATAACTTGGTCAATTCAATTCTAATTCTGAAATTCAAGATGCCAACTAGTTTAGAATTTCAAGGTCATCAATAAATTAAAATAATATTTAAGATCTGAATCCTAGAATATTGGAAAATGACCAAAATATCTCTAACCTTAGTTAGGTCATAACTTGACCGTTTGAGGTCCAAATTGGGTCTAATCCTTATCAACACACTCAGTATATTATAGGAAAGCTATAGAAACTAAGATTGCTAAAATTGGACTTCAAGCAGAAAAGTGCAGTTTTTGTCATCCGTTGACCGACAAAATTACCAAATTGCCTGTAGAAATTAAAACAACCATAACTTAGTCATATGACCTCAGAATGTAGTGTTCTTGGACACTATGGAACCCTTGAATAATAACCAACAGTAAACTGCAAAAAAATTAGGTTTCAGTAGAGTGGAAATTACAAGATGGGCCCTTAGGTCAAAACCTTAGTTGGACCTGTATGACCCGTTTCTTGTCCAAATTGAGCATACTTACTGTTTATCTTCAAGTTAGACAATAAAAAATCATTTGGTACCAAGAAACTTCAATTTGGACCCTTAAATCAAAAGTTGACTTTTTGGATCCTTAAGTTGGGGGTAAAATGGTCATTTTGCCCAAAATTTAAAATAAACATCCTAAACCTCTAAATTGTCTTTTAAAGTACTAAAACTAATACTAGAACTATATTAGTGACACTTAAATAAGTAAAATCAACTATTAGGTCAGAACCCAAAATTTCTTTAAGTCTTTAACACTATACCTTAAGGACCCTTTTCTAAGACTAGGACTAGATCATATGTTAGAGTTTATTTATCGAGTAAATAGGTTATCCAATAAGTGAAATCTTAATTTTATTAGTTTCTAGACTTTGCTTTTCTTTTACAATTTATTTTGATTATTTTGTCTTCCAACCTTAGACTTAGGATAGGAGATTCATCCTATTAAGATTGATTTTGCTTAATAGGATTTGCCTTAATTAGTAGATCACTTTTAAAATAAAATCTAGATCTTAAGTCTTACCTTTTTTGGATTATGTGATTAAGCTCAATCTCGTGGTCTTTAATCCATAATATATAGCTTAGAAGATCTTGATCAGATCTTAGATAGAACGTCTAAATTCACAAAATTAGGACGTATGATTTATTGATTTAACTCGTAGTCGTAATTTGATTGAATTAGATTGAACCTAATCAGTTTTAATCCTTTTAACTTATAAGGATGAGCTTCTAAGTTACACTCGATAATAAGAATTGGAGATCCTGAACTTGTGTAACTTATAATAGTTTAATTAGAAAACAAATGATATCATCATGTTAGTAGAGTCCTTTGATTACTTTGATATTTTGTGCAACTCATTCCTTAATATTTGTATTATATTTTCTTGAGTATATCATATAAGACTTTGATGCATGAATAAAATTTTAGGAAAATATGGAGACTCCTTAGATTCCTTACGAAAATATCAGTGTAAATGATTAAAGATAATAATTGCATGTGTTAGACCTGCCTCTCAGTTATGTCTTCTACCTAGTCTCCTTGTTGACGCTAGGAAAAGACTATGTTTATATTTTCTGCCTAGTCTCCTTGATGTCGGGGGGTGTAGCGCTTGCCTCTCAGGTCGGGGGGCGCTGTAGCGCGTCGTAGCTCCCAACTTTTGGATCGGGGGCACCGAGAGCCCAACTTTTAGATCAAGGGCGCCGTAGCGCTCTCCAATACCCAATTTTTCAAATCTTTGCAATTTCTATAATATGCCCGCTCCATAATTGAAATAACATAAGAATACACCATAAACATGCAATATAAATTTAGATTCACTATTTTTGATATTTGGATCCTTTGAATTTGAGTTTTATACGACAACATATTCTCTTATAAATTAATGAAAATCTTGCACATTCAATCAATGTTCACCCCTTAAAGACATTGAATAGTAAAGTTTAATTTAAATTGATATTTAACAGATCCAATCAAGTGAAATATTTGTGCTTTATCAAATCAGTTAAGTACGTAGATCTATTTATAAATTTTACATAATCGTATCTATTTTGAGCCTAATTCCAGTTGAATTATACTTTTGATATGCTTACCATTTAATGAATTGCAAAAATATTATCATAAGACATGTGATAAAAGGATGAATTGTATCATTATTTATGGGGTTTGTCTTTGAAAGGAGAAAATCAACATTGAGAATCTATACATATTAGGCATGTTGGCAGCCCCTGAGAGTTATATGAAGGGATTTAGCCTTTTTAGAAAGTGGGCGAATCCAGAGGAAAGACACACCATTATTTTCAAAAAAGCTAATAAGCTACTGACGGGTAGTGAGAAAGCTTCCTAAGTTTATGCCTATTGGTTTACCCATTTGGGCTCAGAGGTCTTCGGACTTGACTTTATGGCACATAATGCTTTTGATGAGATTTATTTCATGCTTATATACATATTGAATTCAAGTCTAACATGCATGACAAAATTTAGTTATATTTGAAAAATGTTTATATTTTCTTACTTTTGGTGCAAAGCTGTTTATATCACTCTTTATATTTATTTATACCTCATATATGATGCTGGAAAGTAATTCTTATAAAAATAGCCTACGTACTCCTGCTTGATTGACATATGTTATTAAACTTTTAGGTTCTAATAATTGATCATAAGAAGAGTAATTAGAATAAAAAAAAGGGCTTGAGTTTAAGAAGTGAGCTGGAGAGAAAAATTTATTTTAACTTTTATTGTATTATTAAATAATTTATATAATATTTATGTAAATAGCATGCAACACAAAATGTTTTATCAAATTTTGTGCACCAGATTATTTATAATTAATTTTTAAGGTTTTTAGCTTCAAATATAAATTAATAATAAAATATAGCTCCAAATTGAGAAATTTTTGATCGAGGACGTTTATCTCATCAAGATGGATCTCCCGGTCAAATTTTGTCAAATTTGAAAATTGTATGATGAAAAAATGCATTTAATGTTTTTTATTTAAAATCCCTCCTTTTTATGTAAATAGCTATGTATGAATAATTATGAATTTAGTATCATTTTATTTTCATTACTAATATCTTGATTATGAATCGTTCATAGGAAATTCTCAAACTCGATTCCCCGGCTGCCATATGCCCAAGTAAGAAGCTCATCTTATCAATTGATTACTAGAGGATATTCTTGCAGTACATGATGTATTCCATATATCATCCCTCCGCAAATGCCTGATCAACCTAGAACAACAAACATATGCCTAAGAGAATGCATTCATCCAGATTTAACATATATTGAAGTACCTATCAAATTACTAGAAAAAGACATTTGCCAACTTCACAACAAATCAATTCACATGGTAAAGATATAATGGAAAAAATAGAGTTAAAAATAAGTCACTTGAGAAAAAAAAGATGACATTTTTATCCAAATCTCTTCAGAGTAACTAGGTACTCACCAACCCAAACTACCTATGATACCGATGATGACATCCATTTTAAGTAGGAGAGTCTATAACAACTCAAAATCTTGATTAAAGCAATTAGAGCCAAATTACACTTAATTAGGATGAAATCAGGATCTTGAGAAATTTTAAAATTGGCTAAACCAAATATACCATTGGAAATAATTGATTTTTGTGATCGTAATGCCCAGGTTTATAAGCAATATAATTAGCAGATACTCCTATATTCATTTTTGAATTTTTTAAATATAAAAATTAGGAAAATATAATAAAAGTTCAAATTTAATAATTATTGTGTCATTGGGTTTGTAATAATAAAAGAAGGCAACACAAAAATTTTTATCAATTTTTGTGCACCAGATTGTTTATAATTAATTTTTAAGGCTTTCAGCTTTAAAAATAAATTAATAATAAAATATAGCTCCAAATTGAGAAATTTTTGATCGAGGACGTTTATCTCGTCAAGATGGATCTCCCGATCAAGTTTCGTCAAATTTGAAAATTGTATGATGAAAAAATGCATTATTGTTTTTTATTTAAAATCTCCATTTTTCTCTCCTCTATCCTCCCACCCCCCCACCCCCCCCTTCTCTTATGCGTGCCCTACCTAGGGCAACCTAGGACCCCCTGGGGCTTTCTAACAGGCTGCAAATTCGTAAAATATCAAAATTTTCAAATTTAGTTTTCTATTTTTTTTAAATTCACAATAAATTGTCAGAATAAAATTATAGGATTACTAGGAATATTTTTAGAAAAGTCTTGGTAATTTATTTGGAATTTTTGAAATATTTGTCATTTTTTGGTTTTTTTTTTTATTTAATTAAGAAAAATGAGCTAAATATTTTGACCCCGAAATGAATATCCAACTTCTTCATTGCGCTCATCACCCTAAATTAGCTTGGGTGATGTTTTAAAATTTTTTGGAAGTCGACAAATTTTACCGAATATTTTAATGTATTTAAATAAATAATAATAATAATAAGATAATTAAATTAATCTCAAAATTAAAATCCGACATCATTTTGGATTTTCTCACCCCCAAATTAGCCAGGGGTAAATTTTTGAGATTTTTCGAAACTCATTAAAAAAAAACATTATTAGCGCGGAGTGAATGACGTTAACATCACGTTGACGGGTGTGTCAACAACGCCGTCTATCTTAGAGGCAGATCTACGGCTGCTGTCATCTACCCCTCAAGTGGACAGCACAGATTGAATCTGCGCCTGACGCCGTTCGCAGAGAAAGCGACCGCCGTTAATGGCGGTAACGACTTTGTTAACGTCGCCGTTAACAGAGGGGTCAGTTAAAAATAAGAAGAAATCTGAAAATTCAAATGTATATTTTGGCTTAACCAAATTGAGCGATTTTGATGTCTATGGAATCCTCTCATCATGACCTATCTAATGGACACCTCAATTTGAAACTTTGGCAATTTTTTTATATCAATTTTAGGGATAATTAAATTTTCATTTTTTGCACTTTTAGGCAAATCAAACAAAAATTTCACAAAAAAATTCATCTTAATTCTATCCATGGGAATATGCTATTCATATAATAACAAATATTTTTTTCTTTAGATGACAAAATAATAACCATCCACCTTAACTATTTAAGCTCTCCAAGATCAAATACTCTCCATTAGATCTATCCTAATGCTTACATTAGAAATCCACTTAATCATAAAGAGGGCTGGACAATTTCTTATCCCTTTAAGGCTCCATTATTAAGTTCAGCAAGCACTCAAAGCCCTCTCAAACTCTTTCTCTCATACTTCTTTCTCAAGCTAAGACACTTCACCCTACACTTTCTCAAAGACTAAATGAGCATAAAGAGGACTTCAAGTTCCCATCAAAGTGATAGAAACTCTAGCAAATCATCATCATCATCATCCATTCTCTAATTAGTCCCAAGGTGAGCAAATAAATGCAAAAATACCCCTCTCCATATTTTGTATTAAGCTTAAATTAAACTTTAAGTCATGGGTGATGACTTAGATTTAATTTAAATTATTTTATGAAGTAGAAATAAATCAATCATGTCATAAGAAAGTTGCAAATTATGTCTAAACTTAAGAGAAATAAGAAGTTTTTCTTAAATATTTATGTTCATGCTAATAATTAGGATGATGGTATATATGTAATATATTCAAGTTGTTATTTAAATTAATGTTTAGATTTAAATTCATTTGCAAAATCATATCTTACATAATTATGAGTTTCACATGTTCAAGTTCTTACTTAAATTAATGTTTATAATTATTCTTATATTGAAATAAAATTTGTAAGATAACATCTTATATTAGGATAAAAATATATGTATTTGGAAACTTTAGATTTGCTTCCATAACAATGAATATTGTATGTTAAAATTTTGTTAAATTAATATTTAGATTTATCATCACATTTAAATAAAATTTGTAAAATAACATCTTATAGTAGGATGAAAATATATGTATTTAGAAACTTTAGATTTTCTTCCATAAGAATAAATCTTGTAAGTCAAATTTTGTTAAATTAATGTTTAGATTTATCATCACATTTAAATAAAATCTGTAAAATAATATCTTATATTAGAATAAAAATATATGTATTTGGAAATTTTAGATTTGCTTTTATAAGAATAAATATTGTATGTTCAATTTTTATTTAAATTAATATTTAATTTTTTTCACATCTTATGTTAGGATTAAAATTATTCCATTAGTTTTTCTATTTGGCGATTAGTTTCACTAATCACCTTTTTGCTTAATTAGCCATTTAACCTCAAATATTGATAATATCATAACTTATTTAAATTACATACACATTTAGTAATCCAATATACCAATTTGATCAAAAAAATATAATGAGTACTAATCTTCAAGAAATTTTTTAATTTCTGTCATTAGATTTCTTAATTTAGCCTAATTACTCTAAAAACAGATTAGTGAATATTAGAATCATTAATTATTAAAAATTCAAATTTTAAGTTTTTAATGACTCACTAAATAGGGGAGAGCACATTGGCACAATTAAAATATTTTTTGTAATTAATTTCACTAATCACTCACCAATCCCCCATTAATGAGCTTAAATCCTAAATTAAGCTCATTAGCCTTAAAAATAGTCAAATTGAGTATTCTTAGTGTCTATCTTTATATTAGATTGTAAGAAAATATTTGGGATTAACAAAATTTAATTTGAAACTCTAATTCTTAAAATCATTTTTTGGACTCTTTAAGAGGGGCATTTTGGTCATTTTTGGCTAAATATTAAATTAAATAAATTTTAATAATTTAATTATGTTCATTATCTTTTAAATTAATAATTTAATGATTCAAAATCAATTTTAAAATATTTAGATCATTTTCTTATTTTAAAAACTTAAATTTCTAAATTTAATGCTTATTAACCTAATGTTATATTAATAGATAATAAATTATATTAAATCATAAAATATTAAAGTAATTAATTAAATCATTATTTGACAGATCAAAGGAATTGATTTGATTGTGTCAAAATAGTCAGGTACGTAGATATACTTATAAGTTTTATTTCAGCATACTTACTTTGAGCCATTTTTATTTGAACCTTGTTTATATTTTCTATTATGCTTATCGCTTATTAATTTGCAAAAATTATCATAAGGTATGTACCAAAAAGATGAAATGTATTATATTATTGTGGTGTTTATTTTTGGAGGATAAAAAGCAATACTAAGAATTTGTATAAATTGGGCCTACTGGTAGCCCCTATGAGTCATATATAGGGATTTAGCTTTTTTTAGAAAGTGGACAAATCTAGAAGAAAGACACTATTATTTCCAAATTTTGAATAAGCTACCGACGGGTAACAAGAAAGCTTTCTAAAGGTTTTGCTTATGAGTTTACCCATTTTGGCATAGGGGTCTACGGACTCGACTTTATGTTACAATGCGGTGAATCCCCTTTGAATGGGAGGAAGGACCATAAAGACTAAAAAAAGAGTGTGTGAAAAATTTTATGAGCAAATTAAAATATTAAAATTTTAAATATGAGATAAAAATAATTTAATATTAATTTTGACTAATAACATCACTAAGCCTGCTAATCACTAATTTTTATTTTTACTCCTAACTTTTATTTTCTGCTCCTAACTTTTATTTTTACTAATAATTTCTTATGCAATTTTTTGTTCTTTAATTTTACTGCTCTTTTTATTTTATTTATTTAATATTTTTATAAATATATTCTTATATACACTATTATTATAATTATATTATTTTACTATATTATGTCATAATAATAATAATAATAATAATAAAATTAATTTATTATTATTATTATTATCATAATAATAATTATTATTATTGAAATAATAATAATAATAATAATTAATAAATATTTTTATTATTATCATTAGATAATAATAAAAAATAATTTGATTATCATTATTACTATAGATAATGATAATTTATAATAATAACAAGTATGTAAATCATTATACTTATTATTATATGTATAATAGTATAAATAATTTCAATATTATTATTATTATTATTATTATGACATACTATTATAACTTTCTCTTATTAATATTATTATATTTTCTCTCTCTATTATCATCTTTTGATAATAATAATAATAATAATAATAATTATATTATCTTGCTATTTATATTATTATTATTATAATCTAATTATAATCATAATAATGATAATATTATTATAATATTCTCTCTCAATTTTTTATTAACAGCAATTATAATAATAATAAGTATACGATTATACTTATTATTATTATTATTATCATTGTATAAATAATAATGTTAATAATAATGATAATAACTATTATTATTATCTTATTACCATCATACCATTCTCTCTCTAAATAAATATAAGCGCATAAGGTTATCATATTCTGTCACTAGAATAAATAATAATAATACTATTTATGTGTAAATTATCATATAAATGATAATGATAATAATAATAATAATCTATTATTATTATTATTATTATTATTATCCCTAACTATTATCTCCACATTTCTAACTATATATATATATATATATGTATTATTCATTCTCTAAATAATAATAACATTCTTATTTTTTATATAATATTCTTATATTATAAATATAAATAATAATATTAATAATATCGATATTATTATTATTAATATTATTATTATTATTATTATTATTATTTATATGATAATTTACTATTATTATTATAATATTGATATTATTATTATTATATATTATTATTATTTTTATTTTTTTATAATAACAATATATGGCCATATATCCTGAGATGCGCGCGCTATGACGCCAGATATCTCAAGATTCGGGCGCTACGGTGCGCCACGACGCCAGAACTTCCCAGTTTTGCCGAAAATTCAGAATTCGCAGTGCGCGCATCTCGGGATATTTGGCGTCGTAGAGCCGGAAAGCGCTGCCGCCCACGCCTCAGAATGTTTAATGTCATAGCGTGCCGTAGTGCAGAAATCAGCAGTATCGCGCCGTAGCGCCCGAAAGCGCTGCACTTGCCGCAGTGCAGTGACACGCCATAGTGCGCCGTAGCGCCTGACTCTCGGCCAGATGAGCGCTGCAGCTGCAGCGCATAGAACTGCTCAATTTTGCCCAACATTCATATTTTTAATATTTTGATGACTCCAGAATCCTACTAATGCAAACATATACCAAAATAAAAGTTAGAGCAATTTTTAAATATGAACTTCATGCTTATGATACTTAGATCTTTTTAAACATATGCTTTTATGACAAACTTGCACGTGTAGCTAATTTTTTTTATTGAATCAGTATATTATTATTTCTTAGAACCTAATATAACCATATTAAATAGATTCATTTTGTTGCTTGAAATGTGAAACATTAAGATTGAAATATTTTGATAAGTTATTAGGATACTTAGAAATTAATTTGTTCAAATTCTGAATTTTTTTAAATAGCTAATTAGGTACCAATTAATTTTGCTCATAAATAGTGAATGGTAGCATTATTTTCTACATGTGATCTAGATTTATTAAGTCTCATAAATGATAAAGCAAATTTCTTATCTTAATTTTAAGATTAACTTTCTTTGATTTACTCTTAAAGAAAGAGATCAGTATGAATTTACTCTTATTAAATCTATAAAATACACTAGATTGTCAAATGATCAATTCTCAATAAATTATATGATTTTACCCCATAATCAGAGTTTTGGGTTGAATTTGAATATGAAATATTTGCATACTTAACTTTTACATCTGAATCATATGATTGAATTTGTAAACCTACATAGGAACTCATTATCTTAAATTCTTAGAATTTAGTTTATGATGTAATTTTGATGGTTAGGCGCTTCAGACTTTTAAAGTACAAAGATAATTCTAAACTTCAGTAAATATTATACCTCTAATAAGGTTACTTTTGAGTAGAAAATGTTTTATTTATTTTATTTTGAGGTAGGCCTTTAGATGAACCTCGTAAATAATTAATAATTGATCATATATCCTTGTAGTACGATAACCTAAGAGACATTAGTTTGAAATTATATAATCATGGTAGAACACCTATATTGAGTGACTTTTATGTCACAACCTTATAACCGCATTGCTTAGTGCCTACAATGGAGATAGACTCATTAGTCTGAATTTTCTTAGATTCTTAAATACTTAGTATATAAATAATAACCTTAGTTTTATCATGTGAAAATTGTAGTACATATCCATATAACTGATTTAATTCAGTAGAGTATAAAATGGATTATTTTGTCTTGAATAAGATTGTAAAAGGGTTTCGTCCCCTTATCCTTGTGGGCATCGATAAGTGCAATTTAATTCGGGCTAAAATATCCCAATTCCAAGTATGTGTTAAATAAGGAATTGAACAGAGAACAATATGTAAAAGGGTTTCGTCCCCTTATTTTTGTGCACATTAATAAATGCAGTTAAACAAACTAAGTGTTCCAAGCCACCTTTATTAAGACATACACTAGTCATGTATTAAGTGGGGTATTAAATAACTTAATTTGAGAGAATAAACTGTAAAATGATTTCGTTCCCTTATCTTTGTGTGCATTGATAAGTGCAGTTAAACAAACTAAGTGTTTAAAGATACATTCCTTGAGAACATACTAATTATGTATATGTACTTCATCATGTGATAACTTAGAAAGTTATAAGATTTTAGTTAAGTTGAGAAAATCTAGTTTAAAGTAATATATGATCTAATTTCTAATTCTAGTAGTCTTAATAAAATGTGCTTGTTATGACAATCAGGATGTACATTATTATATCTTACTTTGGTTTATTTCTTGATTTTTGATGATTTAAGAATCATATTGATTTGAAAGCATTTGGCATGGATGACATAAGCATAAGCATCAAAAGCATTGTGAACTATGGGATGCAGCATACATCAATTTGGGTAGGACCTATGAGATGCAACAGACATCATAGATAGTAGGATTCTTTGGGGTGCATGAGGCACCAAATGCATAATGACATCATAAATCAGTGGCATAATCAGATGCATATTCAATGACATACAACATAGTTTTATTTCAGCTTTTTTTTCAATTTCAACTTCTTTACTAATTTTTATTTTCAGTACTTAGTATTTCAACCATTATTTTACCTTATTTTCAATTTTTTATTGGTTCGCACTTTTTAGTTATTTTAGTGCTTTCCTATAGTATTGGTTGTTTATTTACATGTTGAATTTTAGATAGCTATAAACATATATAGTAACTTTAAATGTGTTAGACTTATTATCAAATACATGGTACTTTTGGGATCCGGTAATTTGTTAGATCCAGAGCAGTTTGAGGAGCAGGCTCAAGAGGCTTCCCAAGAGATCCAGGAGGAATTTGTGGAGCACTAGCTGGCTTAGTTTTATTACTGCATTAGCTTACTTTCTGTCATGAGTGAGAGACCATTTCTATCTTTTATATTAAGCAATTTGGTTTGCAATAATTTTAACTTTGGATGCATTCTCAATTTCTTTTTTAAGATAAATGATATGAATGAATGATATAACTTTCGTACTCTGTATTTATTATTACTTATACTTAGCATTGTGATGTGATCAACATAAATAATACTAATACTCATATATATATATATATATATATATATATATATATATATATATATATATTGGATTCCTATTTTAAAAAACCACTTTTATAATCTAATGTATATAAGTAATATATCTAATACTTAAGATAAGTATTTCACCCTTATCTTAAGGATTAGTCCTCAGCTCTCTTTTAGGGTTGAGTTTCAGTCAGTCAGTAGTATTCAGGGAGATTCAGTAGTCCTTCCCAAGTAACGCACCGTTCCGTCTCCAATTATTCTTAAACTACCTTAGTTGAGCGCAGCGACGAGATGGGGCGTTACATGCATGGAGTCAAGATTGTGAGGAAGTATTTTAAAAATTAAAGCAGAAATTGACTTCTGCTCCTGTGTTAGTTTTACCACAAGAAGGAAAAATTTTTCAGGTTTACATTGACGTATCAAAATTGGGACTGGGATGTGTCTTAAAGCAAGAAGAGAGAGTCATAGCTTATGCTTCATGATAATTAAAACCTAATGAGGTAAACTACATGTGCATGACTTGGAATTGATAGGTGTAGTTTTTGTAATAAAATTTTGGAGATATTACCTTTATGGGGTTAAGTGTGAGATATGTATAGACCATCAGAGTCTTAAATATATTTTCACATAGACGGGAACTAATTATAGACATAGAAGGTGGATGAAATTTATACGTGATTATGATTTGGAAATCAGTATTGTCTCGATAAGGTGAATGTAGTTACCGATGCCTTAAGTAGAAAAATAACTTTATCACCCTTAATTATAGTTAGCGAGCTAGTAGAGGGTTTTAAAAGGCTAAGAATCAAGCTAATTAGAAGAATTAATTTGTGCAATATTTTGGCAGTATGTGAAGTTGAACCTACTCTAAAAATAGGAATTATGATAGCTCAAGGAATAGATGGCTATTATTCCAAGCTTAAAGCATAAATTAAAGTGGTTAAGGGATCAATTTGCAATTAAAGTGTGGCAAAGTAATATATAAAGGGAGTAGAATATAGGTACCTAAAGAAATTTAGATTGAAGTACTCATTGAGGCACACAAATCAGGTTGTACATTTCATTCTGGAAATAACAAAATGTGTCACGATCTGGTGGCCAAAAATGAAGAAGAATATAGCTGAATATGTGGCTAATTATCACTACCATTATCTAGTAAATATAGAGCACCAAAGACTTGACAGACTACTTAAGTCCTTAGAATTACCAAAATATAAGTGGACATATATATCAATAGATTTTGTAATGGGTTTACCTAATGGTAAAATAGATGCAGATGCAGTATGGGTGATAGTTAACAAGTTAACTATGTCATCTCATTTTATACCTATCAAATAAATGAACGTAGTTGAAAGGTTAGACAAGTTATATATCAGGGAAAATATTCATTTCCATAGAGTTCCTAAAGTAATAGTTTTAGATCGTGACGGAAGATTTACCTCCTTTTCTAAAAAACTATTCAACAAGACATATGAACAAACTTAGCTTTGAGTATCGTGTTTCATCCTTAGATAGATAGTCAAACTAAATAAGTTAATCTGATTCTAAAACATTTGCAGCATTTATGTATTCTAGATTTTGGTGAAAATTAGGAAGAGCATTTAACTTCAATAGAATTTACTTATAATAATAGTTTCCATGCCAGCATAGGCACGGCTCCTTATAAAACATTATACAACAAAAAATGTAATACTCCCCTTGTAACGATCCAAGTCGATATCAGGATAATTAGGACTAAACCCAATTCAAAAATTAGGATCTCGAGTGACTTCAAAATTAGAGAAAACTAAAAATATGGTTGGATAGAGTATATTTTTGTAATCATAATACCTAAGTTTGGGAGCAATCTGGATAACAAATACTCCTAAATTAATTTTTAAATTATTTAAATTCAGTAAATTGGAAAGATTAAATACAAGTCCAAATTTAGTTATTTTAGTGTCATTGGATTAAGAATATTATAAAAAGGCTACAGAAAAAGTTTCGTCAAATTTAGAGCTCCGGATTGACCAAAATTAATTTTTAAAGTTTTTATCTTCATAAATTAATAAGAAATAAAATATTGCTCCAAATTGAAAAATTTTTACGCGAGTGTGTTTTTCTCATCAAGATACACCTCCATGTTAACTTTTGTTATTTTATGGAGAAGAAATGGAAGAGAGAAAGTAGAGAGAGAAAGAAGAGAGAGAATGAGGAGATAAGAAGGAGGAAGTAAAGATCAAATTGAATACTTCAACAATCATGACAAATTTTCTCTCATCTATCTCATCCAAATAATTGATAAGAGAGAAAATAAATAAATAATTAATTATTAAAAAAAAGTTTATAAATACACCCCACCCCCCTCCATCCGCCATTCCTCCTCTCCTCCCACACTCCCTTCCCCACTCCCTCTCTTCCTCCACCTCTCTTCTCTTCTCATCTCCCCCTCTTCTTCCTCATTCACCATCGATTCCCCATCAACCTCCAGTAAAGCCTCATTAACTTCAATATAGGGTAAGAAATGTATAAGAAATGAGTAAGAAATGAAATATTTTTTATTATTTTCATTTCTTCTTCTTCTTTAATAATAATAATGCTATTATTATTATTATTATTAATGTTAATATTACTACTACTATACTTTCATTTTTGTTATTTTCTTTTTTCTATACATATATATATTTTCTAATTTCTACAACTTTCATTTTTGTCATTTTCTTTTTTTTTCTATATATATATATTTCATAATTTCTGTAACTTTTATTTCTGTCATTTTCTTTTTTTTATATATGTATATATTTTCTAATTTCTGTAACTTTCATTTCTGTCATTCTTTTATTTCTATATATATATATATTTCCTAATTTCTGTAATTTTTATTTCTGTCATTTTCTTTTCTTTCTATATATGTATATATTTTCTAATTTCTACAACTTTTTTTTCTATTATTTTATTTTTTTCTATATATATATATATTTCATAATTTTTGCAACTTTCATTTTTGTCATTTTCTTTTTTTTCTAAATATGTATATATTTCTTAATTTTCACAATTTTTATTTCTGTCATTTTCTTTTTTTTCTGTATATTTATATATATATATTACTTATAATAATAAAACTTATTATTTTTTTAAAATAAATAATCAAGATAATATTAATATTGATATTTTTAAAATAAAATAAAAAATATTATTCTTTCTTTTACTTAATTATTTCATTTGCAGTATTTGCATCACTATTAAGCTTTGACCAACTTTGATATATTTATATGAGATTTTGTGCTCAGAATTTGAAATAAATATTAGAAATCAGTATCATGGGTTCATTCAGGTTGATCTCAGGTCTGTACAGACAATACGTTCGGCCAGGACAGGTTGATATCTGGAGAAATAAGGAGACTGCGCATAGCCTTTGAGGGGGAATGTGTAGTTAGTCAGAAACTCGCATCTCAGATAGTTAGATAGATGTATCTAACTCCTCGATTTTTTTGTAACTTTGTCCAACATAATAAATATTATATCTTACTGTATTTTTTTTAGAATGAGCACATATCTTAAATATGTATATTGCATTAATAATCGTAAGCATAACATACTTAAATATCACATTTTATTTTCTCATGCAGAATCATGACGCTTAAAAACAAGTTTTGATATCCTACAAACCTTACTTAGAATTTTGTGTCTAATTAAATTTTTTCTTTTCTTTTCTTTCTTTCTCTTTTTTTTTTAGTTCACCCTATCATATACATACATACATACATATATATATATATATATATATATATATATATATATATATATATATATATATATATATATATATATATATATATAGATGACAGTTCAGGATCAATCTCTGGATCAAGCCTTGAGGAGGAGCTGATACATGATGGAGCAGCTTATAAGCTAATTTTCTTGAAGTTTTAAATATTTTTGCTTAATGTGTATAAATTTTGTAAGACAATTATTATCTTTATAATGAATATATTTTATTTATTATTCTGGTATTTTTGAATGTTACAATAAATGTGGAAGTGCGTGTTTTATACGCCTCTAAATACACTGTTATACTAAACCCCGATATGATCTTGGGAAGTGGACACCTAATGTTGGATTAGCTATGCTGACCCAGCGGTGGGTCGCCACACCCCTGGCATGGGATGAAATGGGCGATGTACAATTATATGGATCTGAGTTAATCTAAGAAGCAAATCAAAAAATACAATTATAAAGAAGAGGATATTGGCAGCTCAATATAGACAGAAGAAGTATCACGATGTTAGATACCATCAATTAGAATTTCAAGTGGATAATAGAGTCTATCTTAAGGTTAGTCCAATGAGAGGAATGCATAGATTTGGAGTGTCTGGAAAATTAACTTAAAGGTATGTGGGACCATTTCAAATATCAAACTAAAATAGGAATGCAACTTTATAAGCTGGAGTTACCAAAAAAAAATTTAGCAGTACATTACATTTTTCATGTATCATCCATGAGGAAGTGTCTATTGGATCCAAGCCATTAAACTTAGATGCTTGTAATTGAGTTACAACATGATCTAACTTAAGTGAAAAAGCTAGTGAAAATATTAGGAAGTGACCAAATATAATTGAGGAGCCATAGAATTTACATTTAAATGGTTAAGGTTCAATGGCAAAATCACACCATTAAAGAGGCTACCTGGGAAAAAGAAGATGAAGTACAAAAGAAATACCCTGAGCTATTTTCTTAAGTAGGTATTTCAGTAAAATAGTAATTTCTCAATGCCGTCCTATTTTAATTATTTAGGTGTTGGGGAAGACACCTCTTTTAAAGAGGGGAGTCTGTAACAACTCGTGGTTGTTACATAATTAGTAACAACTTAATTAGTCTATAAATATTTCCATTTGTTCTTAAGTAGCCTTAAGATTGAAGCCCAAAATTTTCGAGCAAATTGGAAGCCATTTGATTAAGATGAACATGTTAATCAATTTAACTAAATAAATAAAAAGAGATAATTATTTTGATCTCCAATAAAAAATCTGACTTTCTTTTTGAGTTCACCACATCCAATTTAGCTAAGAGTGAATATTTAAGATTTTTGGAGCATATTAGGTTAGAATAATTTATTTAATACATTTGGTAGTAATTCATTATAATTTGTTATTTAAATTATTATTTTTTTGAAATATAATCTTTCCATTGTATACGCACCGTCGGATCCACACTAGGGTTGGATCGGACAACAGGATCTCTTCCAAAGCTGACACGTGCTCTGGCCAATGGATCAAGGCTCTATTTTAATGGACAAGATCCTTTTCGTGGTTAATCAAATAGTAGGGGATTGAGTCAGAGCCATCTGATTGAGCGAGCAGCTGAGATGCGATAGAGCGTTGTGCTTTGTCTCTTATTCCAGCTCAGCCGTGGCTACTTGGGACCGTTAACGACTGTCTGGAACCATCGCTTCCTCACCTATTGACCTCCTCAAAACTTGGCCAACCTCCTCCCTCGTGTCTGTTTGGTAGATTGCTGGCGCTAAGGAGATCAAGGGACTGATCTGAACAGAGTTATGGTTTGATGGATGGTAACTCATCGGAGATGAGATAACTCAATTTTCTATGCAATTTGTACTGCAAATCCATCCAATGCATTTCATTTTCCTATTTCATAGGCTTGTGTTATGATTTTTGAGCCCAATCGAGCTTGGGAGAGCTCGATTGGTTTTCGATAGCTTCAACATGTAGAATAATGTATAGTGTTGGGCTCGAATAGCACCCCGATGGAGAATTACATCCCAACCCCCATTGAGGTCTTCCTTGAGATGACCTCGACCCTAGGAACTTTATTGTGTAAGGCTTGAGCCGTGGAGTGCACTGTGGAGGGGAAATTTTTTCTCCATAGTAAACCCTAGGAAGACACGACACTAGAACTAGGGTTTAGCAATTTAGGCAATAATGTTTAAGTCCTTCTATGCCATCATGTAGAGCTTGATATTAGCTTTGTTTTGTAGTATCAGTAGCGTCTTGAATCAGCCTACACGATGGGAGATTCATAACCCTAGGTCCTCATCTATAGTAGGTGATGGGAAGAGGAACTGTGTCTGGCGGATCACCCCCAATCAGCATGATACTGCCATTGGGCCTGCACCTGTGGCCGGTCGCCAGCCCTGACTCGTCGTCCACATTGTTTAGGAACTTAGATAAGGAATATTCATTATTTAATTAGATCAAAACCATTTAAATGAATTTAATGCTATTTAAGCTAAATAACTTTAAAAACATTTATCTAAACATATTGAAATGATATATCAGAGTGATTAGAAAAATAAGTAGATCATTTTGATAATATTAAATTTCTATTTTGATGATTAATTTTACTAATGATATTCCTAATCACCATTAGGGTGATAGCACATATTTGAGCCTAGAGAGCTCCAAATTTTGCATACTAGTCATTGAAATCATTATATTGTGAGGATTAATAATTTATTATGTTCATGTAGATTGTACTTATAAATCAAAAGGCTAGATTATGGACTTAGGAATATTAATATTATTATATTCCATTTTAGACCTTTAACCTAATTTAGCATCATAAAGACTCCTTAGATGATTTAAGTAGTAGCTTATCTTATATAATGCCAATGGTAGGTTTAGACTTGGAATTGGATAAGAATTGTTTGAACTTATAACCATAAGAGAGGAAGCTCTATATTGGACTATATAGACTTTTCCCTTTTAAGTGTTTAGTAGAAGTGTTAAGCTTGTAGGGTAGAGATTAAGGGAAGTAGATGATCAACCATTGAACATTTGTGATAGTTTATTATTACTTAAACTAATTAATTCTTAACTAATTTTGTAGTTCTTGAGCCTAAGGAATAGAAAAGGCTTAAATGAACTTAGTTAAGGATCCATCTTGCCATAAGGTTTAGAGATAATGATTTATGAAAAGAGATATCTCTAAGTTTTGGGATTTGAATGGAGTAGTGTTAGAGAGCTTAGATCCTATTTAGGGAAACAAATTATAAATCTAAAGTAGTTAGTATCTATGAGAGATTAGTACCTAAATGAGCTAGATTAGTGATTAAACTTTCTTAAGACCCTTAGTGAACCTAATATCTATTAAGAGAAGAATTAATGGGTGGTATTAGTGTAATAATCCTAAGTTATTACTTAGCCTAATTTTAGCTTAATTGTAACCTAATTATCATTCAATTAGGTTCAGTTAGTCATTAGAACAAATTTTTGAAGATTTAGAATGATTTGGAGCTCAATCCATTATTTGGATTATTTAATAATATTTAATTAATTAGAAATTTGAGATATTTAATTTGACCTCAAAATTGAAATCCAACTTTGCCATTGTGCTCATTACTCCCAAATTAGCTAGGGGTGATATTTTGGAAGTATTTGGAAGTATTCAGATTTTTCTCAAATATTTTAATATATTTAAATACCCTAAAAATAGAATAATTAAATAATCATCGAAATCAAAATCTGAGTTGTCCGTTGAGTTCTTCACCCCAAATATAGCTAGGGGTATATTTTTAGAATTTTTGGAGCACATTTATCAAATCTGATTTTTAATGCATAAATTAAAAATTATAAAATATTATATAAATTACATTTTCTATTTTTCCTTCTAGGAGCCGCGTCATCCTCTTTTTTTTGACGCCCCTCACCCCCCCTTCTTGCACACTCAAGGTTCCCTTCCATGTTGATGGGAGAGGGATTGTTATCTTGCCCTTCTCTCTCTTCCAGACTATAGCTCCTCCTCTCCCCCTACTTGAGCCATGCCTCCTTCCTCCTTAAAGGCAGCTCCATCAACTCCCTTCTCCATTTTTTTTGCTATCAGCTAAAGCTCCCTCAACTCTCCAATCTCCCCATTTGCTAAGCAGTTGAAGAAGAAGAAGAAGCTTCCCCTTTCAACCTCTAGAAGAGAACCAAGCAGGAACCTGCATTCTTGTAGGCTGAGGTACCCTCTTGTATCTTCTCCTTATTCTTTTCTTTCTACCATTGGACTAATCCAATGGTTGCTTCATGTTACTCACATGCTTATTTCACATTATTAAAAACCTATACTTGAGTAATCAAGCTTAATAAAGCTTGATCAGAATCCATTTTAAGGAAGAAATGAGTAAAATGTTGAATGGTTAAAATCACACATAGGTATCTAGGACATCATTGTTTGCATCATTAGAATAATTGTTTTGTGCATATTTTGGTATTAATGGAAAGGGCTCGGAAATGCCTTTCCATCGGTATATGGAACTGTGCTTGAGGTGCCCTAAATTGAGAGTATTTGGGTGAAAAAAGGGACTCGTTCCGTTTTTCGCCCAGGCAAAATCACCGTCGAGCGCTACGGCGCGCTGTAGCGCCTAGCTCTCGGCCAGAGAGCACTACAGCGCGCCACAGCGCCCATGCCTCATAAAATATGGCACAGTAGCCCATGAAAGCGATGCTGCACACCGCAGTGCCAGCGTCTCAGAAATTCTGGCGCCGTAGCGAGGCGCTGCAGCGCGCCGTAGCGCCTGAGTCTCATGTTGACTGACGCTATAGCTCACCGTAGTGCCTAGGTCTTGGGTTGGCTAGTGTCATAGCGTGCTGTAGCGCCTGGTTCTTGGCCAGGAGGCACTACTACGCGCCACATCTCGTCGTAGCGTGTTATAGCACGCAGAACTGTTTAATTTCCAAATTGCATATTTTTGTATTTTGATGACCCCAAGACCCTAATAATGTAACAATATACCAAAATAAAAATTGAATTTAGTTGAATCATGCATTGTATAAATGTAGGGGTGATTTGAATATGAAATTTACCTCTTATCATAAATGACATGTTCTAATGTCTTAAAGCATTCTTTTGAATATTTTGTGTCAAATGGTAAATAATGTAATGCTTAGCTTTAATTACTTTATGCTTTGAGAAATGTATTATTTATATGCCTCATTTATAGTAGGATGTATGTTAGAGAACTTAATTGTTAATATGGACATTTAAACACTTCAATTGCCATTAATCAACACTTAAACTCTTAATGATCTTAAGGAGGATCTTAATCTAAACAATAATTAAATTAATATCAATATGAACATTAATAATGGATAATAAGCTTGCTAGTTTTTAAATTGACTAATAATTATGTAATCAATCTTGATTTGGTCAAGTTAGGAGTCAAACCCTAGCTTAGTTAGATTGAGACTCAAATCTTGATCAATAATTAAGGCACTTAATTGGACACTATGATCTTGCATAACTCCAATAGTGATTACTAATTTGCCCTTTGATCTTAAACCATTAAATTAGAAGAACTTAGGTTTATAACAAAATCATATGATTGATCATTTGAATCTAATATTTAGATATTCAATTTTCTCTTAAGAAAGATCATTTGCATAAACTAAATTTTAAAATAAGATTAATTTATGAAAAGATCAATTCCTAATAATTCATGTGATTATATCTCATAATTGTAGTATATGCTAGAATAAGATGAGTTTACCCATCTGAGTTGTATAACCTAGCCTATTGTATTAAAGCTTGAAATCTTAAAATGAATCTTATAACTTTGATTATACTTGTACATTTCAATGCTTAGAGAGTTAAGACTGAATTATTAGTAATTTTATTCCATCAATTTCTGGACCTTAAAATAGATAAGCTATTGTGGTCAAAAGAGCTTATTGTCTGATTTTAAGGTAGAAGCTTAGATGAACCCTTAAGATCCTTAGATTCTGATCTTAGATCCTTGTTGTAGAATAATCTAAAAACTCTAGAATTAAATTCTTCATTGTGGTAGTATCCTAAGTTTAATGACTTTCATGTCACATCCATGGAACCTTTGAGTAGGACTTACCATAAGAGAGCATGGATTCATTTAATCTGATATTCCTTGGATTTTAAATTAGTCAGTTTAGAAATGATAATATTAATATTATAATGTGGAGATTTTAGTGCATGTTCATATGACTGATTCAATTTAGTAGAACATAAAATTAATTGATTTGTCCTAAATAAGATTGTAAAGGGGTTTCTTCTCCTTATCATTGTGAGCATCAATAAGTGCAGTTCAGTTTAGGACAAATATCCCACTTTTATAGTATGTTTAGTTAAGGTCTTAAACCTCTTAGTTTGAGAGAATAATCTGTAAAAGGGTTTCATCCCCTTATCTTTGTGCGCATTGATAAGTGCAGTTAAACAAACTAAGTGATCTATGTTATCTTTCTTAGGACATACTTAAAGTAATGTATCAATTAGGGTATTGGATATATTCATTTGAGAGAAAAAACTGTAAAAGGGTTTTTTCCCCTTATCTTTATGCTCATTGATAAGTGCAGTTAAATAAACTATGAAATTCAAGTTTACATTCTTAAATACTTACTTCATATATACTTATCTCTATACATGTGGTAAGTTAAGAATATGTGATTAGAATTGTGGTATATTCTAAATTTAGCAAATATAAGCATGAGTCCTTATTAGAATGAATATGAGAATCAAGAATTATGTTAAATGATTGTTTTCTTAAAATAAATTTCTATTTTTTGATGGTTCTATGAATCATGTTGAATTGAAATTATTTGTATAATTGCATAAGCATAAGCATAAAAGCATTGTGAAATACGGGATGCAGCATGCATTAATGTTAGTATGACCTACGGGATGCATTATGCATCATAGATATTAGGATTCTTTGGGGTACATAAGGCACCAAATACATAATGACAACATAAATCAGTGACATAATCAGATGCATATTCAGCGACATACGACATAGTCTTATTTCAGCTTTTATTCAATTTCAGCTTCTTTATTATTTTCTATTTTCAGTACTTAGTCTTTCAGCTACCATTTTACCTTATTTTTAGTTTTGTACAGTTTCACACTTTTCAACTATTTTAGTGCTTTCCTACAGTTTGTTTAAATTGTTGAAATATTAAGCCTTAGATAATTATAACTACTTAGAGTAGTTTTTGATGTATTAGAATTATTGTCTAACACGTGGTACTTTTGGGATCCGATAATTTGCTTGATCTAAAGCAGCCCATGGAGATAGTTCAGGAAGCATCACAGGAGATCCAGGAAGAGTTCGTGGAGCACTAAATTACCTTACACCAACATTTTCCTTTTCTCATTAGTTTACTATCAGTTCAGTCACTAGACTATATGCTGTATTTTCATTTAAGTAGACTATCTATAATAATTCTGGATGTATTTTCTTTTTTTTTTCAGATGGATGATTTACTTAGCTTCTATGATAAATGATTTGGATGTATGCCTTAGCTTCTATACTATGTATTTCTTACTACTTATGCTTAGTATTGTAATGTGATCAGCATACCGAAAATAATGTTATACTTATATATATATATATATATATATATATATATATATATATATATATATTGGATTTCTCATAATTCGCTCATAATCCAACGTGTATATATATACATATATATATATATATATATATATATATATATATATATAATATTGTCTAATACTTAAAAAAAAACCTTGCATTTATCTTAAATATTAGTTTAGCAACTCATTATTCAGCGGTTATTTGGGGAAGTTTAGCAATCCTTTTCGAGTAGAGCACCGTTCCGCCGCCAATTGTTAACTCTTTTGCACGCGGTGACGGGACGGGGCACTACAGTTAGCATAGGCATACTTAGGAGAATTTATGTGAGATTAGAATTTATAATAAAGTTTAAGTTAAGTGTTAATTTTTTTTTATATAATAGAGTAATATTATATAAAATAATATGCATTTTAAAAATTATATCCTTATATATATATTATATCTGAATTTGCTAAAGACATATGTTTGATGTCTTAAGTCAATTAGAGTTCAATTGACTCAAATCATTAAGATAGATAATTTAAAAATAGATAATAAATAGATATCAAATTATTTGTAAAATTGAGTTTGGCAATTCCTTGAAATGCAGTGATGCGTGAAAACTTTATTCTTTTGATCATGATGACAAACTTTATGTATAAATGTAAATAATAATAAAATTGAGAAGGAGTTTCACTCATGATGGATTAGTTTGTACAGATACTAACAAGCTATGGTTAGTTATGGAGTGATCGGGATACTACACATATTCTTGAGTAGGAAATGTGTAGTTATATAGGAGAACCCGATACATACAGTTGGGTAGACGTACCTAGCTCATCATTATTCTGTAAGTGTTTGTAGAACAAAATATAAAATAATAAAACAAATTTACACTTTTAGTTTATTTTTATACTATTTACTTCAGTTTGGACTTACTATTGCAGCATCCTTTACATTGTCTATTTTGCTTCCAACATTTATTTATTCAATTCATACTTTGTTTGTTACTATTGCTTAACATATTGACTTGCATGGAACCATTTAGTGCTCGCACCTTTACTTCATGTAATTTTACTAGTTGATTTATTGTTAGTATTCCTTTTGTATTGCATTGTACTTCATTTATTTTGCTTGCTAAATGTTATATCCTTAATAAATAATAAAAATATAAAATCTTAAAATATACTTAGACTTATGTAAGTCTAATTACTTGTTTTCTTTTTATTAACTGTGCTCTACTGTATTAAAAATTAAATATGGTAGATCAAGAGCTTAAAGTTGATTTAGCATATGAGCTAGGAGTGGTGCTAGAGAATCAAGAGCAGACTTGACGTTCTTCATTTAGTTTTTTTTTTTTTATTTGAGGATGAGAGTTCTTTTAGTTGATTAAATGTTATAAAACTTAAACATACTTATGACATTTTATTTATGCAAATTTGAGATGAACATTTTTCTTTTATTTATCTAGAAGATTGTAATTGTAATGTTTATTAATATATTTGTAAATGTTTAGGTTTTGTATCTTTTCTTTGGATGAAATAAAATTTTTAGGTTTTGTTATATATATATATATATATATATATATATATATATATATATATATATTTGTAAATGCATCTATCTTTCTCATCTTATAGATTCTTTGCCCCTTGTAGTACTTAATAGAGGGTTAAGATGTGCTAACCCAGTATTAAGCACTACAGTGATGCTCAGTGTTGGATTATAAGATCTAATATGACACCGGATTGTTACAACTTTATACAATGATTTGCCCATGACCTAATTTGGCACATTTAGTTGGTGTCATTATCAAATACATGCATGATTCAAAGAGAAGATAGTGGAAAAAAGGACAATGAATTTTGAGGTAATTGAAGAGCACAACCAATATTGAGTTTATATTTGAGAGATAAGCTTCAACATCCAATATATGCTTTGGTTATATGGATCCAGACTATGATGTAGCATGAATAGATGTCGATCTACCATAGGTTATGTGTTCATATTGGCAGTAGCACTAGTTAGCTAGAGACTTACGTTGTAGTGAGTCTTGTTGTCTATGGCTAATACATAATATATGGTTATCATAAAAAGGATGAAGGAGACAATAAGGAAGCAAGGTTTATTGTGTAATCTAAGGGTGTAATATCAACAATTGAGTATATTTTGTGTAATGCATGATGCAATCTGTTTTCCTATAAACTTATTTAATTATGTGAGAAAATAACATATTGAAGTGCGGCATCACTTCATTCATGATCTAATTGAGAAGGATGATATCTTGTTGAAAACAATTTAAAATAACGGTGAATTCAAGTGAAAATGTTACCAAAGTTCACATATGTTTATTGCATTTAGAAAAAAAAACTCAATTTTTTCACAAAACTTTCAATTTTATAAATACCATTTGGCTCCCAAAGACTATTTGTTGATGTGACACTAATAAAAATAAGATTGAGACATTATTTTATTAAGGTTTATTTATTTATATTAAAATAATACCAATATTATTTTTAAAATTTGTATTGAAATAATATCCAAATTTTATTGAATGAGTTTTTCTGAGTGCCACGTTGACGAGTCTAAATAGTATTTCTTATTAAAAAAATTGTGAATTTTATTATTATTCATTAATTAAGATCATTGAATATAAATATTTGACATTATCATTTATCTTTACATTTTTAGCATCTTTTTAAATATAAATTCCATGTATAAATCTCCTTTAGATAAAAAGAAATGGTTACAATGACCCCCCCAAGATATTAGACCTAGGCATTAGAGTTGATTCGAGTCGAGTTAGCTCAGACTCAAATTCAACTCGAATTTGTTCGAGTTTAATTCAAGATTTCTAATCGAATTCAAGTCATTTTAAATAAAGTTTGAGTCAAGACTTATGATTCGAAACTCTAATTGAAAATTTTTCTTCCTATTCAGAATTTTCACGTGGGAGTCTTACAAATAAACACAAATACAAAAAAAAATGCTAAGATCCTCATAAGTTAAGTAAAACAAAAAGAGAAATTCTATTAAGACGTCTAAGAAAATTTATCCAATAAAATTTGAACATCATTTTATTAATGTATATTTATTTACTTAAAATAATACTAAAATAATATCTAAATTTTATTAGATGAACATATGAATAAATCTAAATAATATTTCCTAATAAAAAATATACATAATTTGTTCATGCATAAGGATGATCTGACACTATTTGTTTTATAAATATTGCTATTTAGACGTGGAAAAGTTTGGATTGAATCACATCAAAAGACTTGTGCTTGATGTGATTTCTACTTCTGGCCGTGCAAATAATAATATTTTCTTGAACTGTAAAAATTGTTCTTGGAATTTTTGTTGGCCGTGCATTTAAAAGTCTCTTAGCTTGAGATATGTTTTTTTATAGCCGGTAGAGCCCAACAACAGGATGAAAAATATTATGCTTATTTATTAAGATTCACAATATCAATATTAGATCTTTGCTGCAAAGTGCCCCGATGGGTCATTGGCTTCATATCAACCTCAATTGGAGAATCTGAACCCTAAAGTTCTTGGGAACACCACCCCAACAGAGCAAAATCTACAAACTATAGGATCAATAGAAAAATAGATTCTTCCTATATGAGAAGCAACATCAGCTTTGATAACAACGATAGAATTATCTCTTTATTTAAAAATGGTTCTTGTTTCACTTTTACGAGTTCTTATGCTCTGTTATTCTCTCATCTACCGAATGTTTGGTAGGCTAATATTATTTGGAGCAAAGACATTAAATTATATATTAAATGTTGGTCACAAGCTCCCTGACTTAAGTAGTTGACGTTATTATCAGTATTCATACACAGATCCAAGAGAAATTCATTGGGTAGATAGGACTAGAGGTGGCCCCTACAGGCTCAAGAGGTACACAACCATTTAGCACCTTAATCATCGTGGATTCAAGAAGCTGTTCACATGAAGTGGTACTTTGCATTATATGACACTTAGCTTCTATCTGACACTCCATGACCTACTTTGATACTATTTGTAACAGTCAAACTTAAGCACCAATATATTGTCCGATTTGGCTTAAAATGCTTCATTATTTTGCTCTCAGAAGATAACTTTCTAGCATGTCACCTATCTTTGGAGTGACACGACCTGAGCATGCTTAACTTTAGAGTTCTTATCAGAAACTCTACCATTATATGAAAATGCGCCTCAATATTTAAGTGTTCTGCTTAATACTATTTAAGATGGTCGTTACAAGTAATTTGACCTCTAAATTGCATGGCAAAATGAACCGTACGATGGCAAATTAGGGTTTTCCTTGAAAACCCTAATTCCTTTTCTCGGCTCTCGCATCTACGACAAGGGAGAAAATTGTTGGGCAAGTCAGCTGTGACCCACACAACACTGTAATGGGCCATCTATCGGGCCCGAGGACCTGCCGCATAAGGAACCCTAGGGAATATTCCCTTCCTAATGGAATTGATATTTAGGAAAAAGGAATTTAAATGCTAATTTGATTAATTTAATAAATTGAGAAATTATAATCCAAATATACTGAAGTTACATCTCAAAGTGATCATAAAAATGAGGGGAACCTTAACATGACATCAAAAAATAACTTCGATGATTAATTTTGCTAATGACATTTCTAATCATCATTAGGTTGATTGGCACATATTTGAACTTAAAGAGCTCAAATTTTTTCATACTATCAGTCTTTGAGATCCTTATGTTATGAAGAATAATAGTTTACTATGTTTATTTAGTTAGAACCTATAAATTGAAATATCAAGTTTTGGACTCTCAAATGTTATTATTATATTCATGATTAGGTCTTTGACCTACTTAGGTATTATTTAGACACCCTAGATGATCTAAGAAGTGGCTTAACTTGTAGGGAACAAATGTTAGGTTGCTAGATTAAAATAAGATAGGAACTATCTATACCTATATTATTAAGAGAGGAAAACTCGAGTTAAACTATTATAGAACCCTCATCTTTAAGTTAGGAAGAAGAATTAGGTTTTGTAGTATAAGGGTTAAGAGAGGTAGAGAAATCAATATGGGATATTTGTAGTAATTTGAGGATTTGAACTTAAAATCATCTAGAGTAATTAAAAAATTAGCTACTACTATAAGATCCAAAGCTAAGGATTAGTATGAACTTAAATAACTTAATTAAGAATTCATCTTTCTTTAGGGCTTATAAATGTAACAACCTAGGTTGTTACTTAGGTCAGTTAAGACTAATCTAAGTCTTAATTAGGATTTATGTATACTAAGTGAGTCATTTAGAATGTATTTCTAAGACCTAGGTCAAATCAAGAATCAATTGGATCAAACCTTGATTTTTAAAAAATCTCAAAACCTTAGAAATTGACTTTTTATTTTGACCTCAAATCAAAAATTTGATTTTGCCATTGCGTTTACCACCCCCAAATTAGATATAGGTGAAGTTTCGGATGCATTTGGAAGTCATTGGATTTTTGTTGAATATTTTAATATTATTTGAATACCATGAAAATTCAAATAATTAAATACTCGTCAAATAAAAAATCCAATTGCTCCGTTGAATTTCTCACCCCTAAATTAGCTAGGAGTGATTTATTGAAATTTTTAGGAATGCATTTAAATAGTCAATTCTAATTGATAAAATCATAAGAAATTATTTAAAAATTAATATTATTTATATTAAGCATTAACGGCGCCATCCATTTAGGTATAATGCCGTCGAGATATGAATAAGCCCATCGTTTGGTTTGGATGAATCTTCTGATCCGTCCGATCTGGGATCGGACGGTCGAAACGTTATCTCCTTCACGTAAGGGTTATGCCCTACGCGTGTCCCTTCTTCGCGCCACGCGTCATCCGTCGTGCCTTTGCTCACCAAGTGGTTGCTCGAACCGCTATTTTGGGATGATTGAAGGTGATAAATCCTCAATTCGTCCTCCACTCGAGGGATTTTTCGCAAGATTTTGTGTTCGAAGGAATTCTCGATCTGCTTTGTTCTGCACTATTGATTCCAGGTACTCCTCCATGCTTCCATCCTTTATTCATTTATTTTGAAACTAGTTTGTAAGCCTATTTCAATGCATATATTGTAATATTATGACATCTGATCAATGATTCAACGGCTCGATCGATCAAATTTGTTGATCTAGATACAGTCCTTATCATTATGCTGTCTAATCCTGATAGAAGTTATTAGGGTTCGACCTAACCAGTGCTATTCACCTACTTCGGAGATATTTTGGATATCAATCGAAAGGTCTCTCCAAGACCTTTCGATCGGTATGCAGGCCGGCCTCGGTGCCCGCCGGTTAGGCCTCTGTTTGGGTTCGTATCGGGCCGGGTCGGGCTCATCCCGGCCCGTGATCCGCGTGTCTTAGTGGCGGGCCCCACCCTTGTTTCCTCTGCAAGTCACAGGGCGCCGCGTGGCGTGATCCCATCGGCTGCACGCCCGATGTGGGACCCACATCTGATTCACACATCAGCGCTGTCTCATTTGAGACAGCCGTGGATCCCACTCAACTGACCCTCGGCAAATCGCTGGAGGACATGTGTCCCTGTAGGCCCACTGACTGTAGAAAAGTCAAATTTAAATATATATAAATAGATTAGAAATGATTAAATAAAATTAGTTAATAAAAATCAGTATAATTAGAGTTAATTTAATTGATTAAATCCTAAAACTTAAAAAAAAATAAATATCTTAATAAATATAAGTCCAAATTATAAAATCAAATATACTAAATTAATCAAAAAAAATTCAAGAAATTTATTGGAACTGTCAATTTTCCATTTGGAGTAGTATATCACATAGTGACATTTAGGGTATTTAAATAATTTAATTATTGTCACTAAACTTCATTTAGTCATAATTTTGCATACACTTACCCAAACATACCCAATATGGGTCTTAAAGTAATTAGCAAAGCCTAAGAAATAATCTAGTAGTATTGGTTTTGCTGTTTGAGACATATTTAAGTTAATCACTTTTTGACCTAAAACTTAATCTTATAAAACTCATAACGTTTAAACCATTAATCCAAATATACTCAATATGGGTCTTAAAGTGATTAGTAGAACCTCTAGAATAATTTAATAGTGTTCAATTCTCTGTTTGGATCAATTTGAGCTTAATCACTTTTAAAACCTAACCTTAATTACCCTAATTAACCCCAGATCTTTAATTGACCATAAGTTGATAAATTGAACTCCAAATTAGGTTATCCATATATCCATTTTTATTAGGAAAACCTAATTAACAGTAAACTGCAAAAATATTTATAATCCAATGGTAGATATCTTAATCAACCCTAATTACTCTAAATCTTGATTAGTAAAGATTAGCAAATTTAACGATCTAAATTGAATAATTCAAGTTTTAAATAACCTCTAAAGTATATTAGAACCTAGTGGTGTAGTTGGTTTAGTGATTTGGTAATTAATTTCACTAATCACTCACTAATCACCCTAAACCTTAATTAGGCTATAACTTAGCCAATTAGAGTACAAATTGAGCCTACTGCTAGTTAATATAATCAGTGAATCATTTGTGAACCATAGCCACTATTTTTACTCAATTTGGATGCTAATTAGAAAGTTAAGATTTTTGAACCTTAATTAAGAACCCTAAATTACCCTTTTTACCCCTTAGCTTGTATTAGTTATAACTTAGCCAATACTTATCAAAATTTAGTAATTTTAGATTTTATGGAAACCTTAGATAGTAAGCAGTAATAAATACATAGGAAATTTAGATTTCATTAAACCAAATAACCAAAATGCCACTATGAGTCAAATTTATTAATTTTATCTCGTGAGGCTTAATAATTACCCAAAAGTTGTGTAATTACTGTCTAATCTTATATTAGACAGTAAGAAACACTTTTTCACTGAAAATTTCAGATTTGGAACCCTAGATCAAAAGTTAATCTTTTGAACCCTTAAGTAGGGGCAAAATAGTCATTTTGTCCAAATTTAGGGTTTAGCACTCTAAAGCCATAAAATCATATTCTAAATAATATAAACAGTAAAAATAATAATTTAAATCATAATTTATGTGATTATAAGGCTTAGTATGAACTTTGATTAAAAATCTCATTTTAAGTCCTTTAGGAAATCCTAAGTAAAATCATGAGCTTTCCTTCCTTCCTTAACCTTCTTAGATCTTTCTATAGGTCTTAATAATATTAGTTAGGATGCATGTCTAAGAGATACTCTTAGTAATTAAGAGCCTTAATTCTTAGGATTAGGAATAGATCTTAAGTTATAGTTCATCTATTGAGTAAATTGGGTTACTCAATAGGTGAAGCCTTAAGTTTACTAGTTTATAGATTTTCCTAGTTTATTAAATAATTATTAGATATTTAAATTTTAGAACTAAGAATAGAGATCTATCATAATGAATTGATTAGTCATTAGGATTTACCTTAATCTAATCTGTGAGACTTGGGTTCTAAACCTTAGACCCTTAGATTTACCTTTGGATTGAGTGATTAAACCCAATATTTGGAGTTTAATTCTTAATCCTTTCATCTTGATTTGGCTAATCAAGATGGCTTGGGATTCTTAAAATTATCAAAATAGGTCGATTGATTTATTAATTAACTTGTATAGTCGACATTAATTTAGTAAGATTAGAACATAATCAGTTCTAATTATTTTTAATTTATAAGGTCATGAATCTGAGTTACACTCGATAGTAGGACTTGGAGATCCTGAACTTGTGTAACTTAGAGTATATAGAATGACTAAATTAGATAATAATGGATATTATATGTGTCCTAGTAGAGTCTCTTGCTCACATTAATATTTGATGCTTTGCTTACCTTGTTTTTGAGCTTTATACCTTAGACATATATTGTGTACATAGGATATTTGATGAGTATCCCATGTCAACCTTGAAAATTCATAAGTAGCATTTGCTCTTTTACTTGTATTTTTAGTAGAACATAGCTTAATTAGTATACCTCTTCACTTCTTTCGTTGGGATCGGCTAGATCTTAGCGTTAGTCCGATAGTCTATGCCATGCCTAGTCCGATACTAGGATGGATTGTAGGTAGATTCTTGCCCTACTGACTGATTAGTCGGGATTTGATATGGTCATACTAATTTAAGTATACTTCTATTTGGTGTTTCTGTTTTAGCCTATCAGGCTAAGTATGTTGGTACTTTCAATTCAGTAAATTATGACCTAACTAGTATGCCTTCCAAATCCTTGGGTCCAGCATAGCACAGTGGTTTCTACTCTCGGTAAGTCTATCCAGGACTGGTTGAGGTGGGTCCCAGGGTGGCGAGAAATAGATTTTGCGCTCATATGACTTTATTAGTCAGGATTGGATATGGTGAGTACTAGTTGTGGGTGGATTTCTATTCAGTGATTGTTGGTTTAGTATTTTCTACCTTAGCTCATCAGGCTAAGTGATTTCAGTAATATTCAATTCAATATTTCTACCTTAGCCCATCATGCTAAGTGATTTTTAGTGCATACAGTTCAGAGCTTCTGCCTTAGCCCATCAGGCTAAGTGTTACTATGTTTACTTTTAGTTTGAGTGGCTTGAGTAGCCAAGACAGCTTCCAGTTTTGGATTTACTAATTTACTTTATATTTTTGCTGCATTTTGGCACTATTTTTACTTACAGTATTTACTGCATTTTCTAGTTTTATTTATATATAGGATGCTAGTCTTACTTACTGCTTATACACTTGTAAGATGTTAGTCTTACTTATTGTTTACACATATATATATAGGATGTTAGCCTTGTTTTCAATTTTATAATGTTTTATACATTCATTTACTTTTATGTCAATTAGCATAATTCCATGTGATCATAAGCATGTCTAGGATGTATTTTCTTTATAGTCATTTGCTTTAGTCTTTCCTTACTTACTTGACCTTGTGTAGTTGCTATGGAGGAGGTATGTGCTTACTCCATAGTTATTTAAGTTATAAACTAGTTGTTTATAGCTTTACCTTGCCCTTTCTTACGCATTTTTGCTCCTACTTATATGCTTTGTGCTTAATTATAGTGGTGATATCTAATGAGCATAATAAATTGATTACCCCAAAATGTACCTAGACATTTTGTATAATTAAGAATTTTCTTTTGTTGGCTAGGGCCATATTATTATGAAACCGATAATGATAGGTTCAGAGTTGTTTGGAGCAGTTGATGCAGTGGAAGACTTGCCATTAGAGGAAGAGCGTGTACCTGAAGATTCTTAGCCTTAGCTTCTTTTATTCCCTGCATTGTGAGGCTGAGTGTTATTTTTTTCAGTTCTTATAAACTATTTAAATGTTATAATAATACATGTTAAACTTTATTTTCTGCACTTTACTTATTCTGAGATGTTGTATTTATATACGATGAATGGATGTTTGTATTTATGCTTCCGCACTCTGTTCTTTTTGTATTTATATTTAGTGATGAATTATTTGGATAATGACAAAGTCTTTGATTATGATGGGTTAGTATTAGTCACTAACCTATCCATAAGCAATGACCTTGTGTAACAACCCAAGTTGTTACTTAGGCTGATTAAGACTAATCTAAGTCTTAATTATGATTCTAGTATTTTAATTAAGCTATTAAGAACCTATCTCTAAGATCTAGATCAAATCAAGGATCAAATAGAGCAGATTCTGATTTCTAGAAAATCCCAAAAAAATCCTAGGAAATTGACTTTTTATCTTAATTTCAAATTAAAAATCTGACTCCGCCATTTCATTCACCACCCCCAAATTAGCTAGGGGTGAAGTTTTGGATGCATTTGAAAGTCGTTGAATTTTCGTCAAATATCTTAATATTATTTAAATTCCCCCAAAAAAACCAAGTAATTAAATACTTGTTGAAATAAAAATCCGAGTGCGCCGTTGCGTTCCTCACCTCTCAATTAACTAGGGGTGATTTATTGAAAATTTTTGGAATGCATTTAAATAGATAATTTTAATTATTAAAATCACTAAAAAGTATTTAAATATTAATATATATATATATATATATTATAATTTATCTAATTCTAAACAGCGCCGTTCTCCAAGAAGACGCCGTCACCCTAATTGATCGCCCGTGCCGTCAGAAATAACGAGTCACCCTCACCGTCTGATCGTTCAATCAGACGACTGTGGCTCGTGTCCTTCGCTGCGATGACACGTAGGGGGCGATGTCGGCAAGCGTCGAACTCTTGACAGGTGCCAATCCACCGCTAGTAAGAGACCTTAAAGAATCCGTGATCTCTGCTTTGTTTGGATGGCACAGCGGGGGGATCAAAGGAGAGCTCGAGCGAAGTTAGGATTTCTTAAACCCTAAGTACTTCCAGTGAACTGAATGTACCTCCTTCCTCACTCCATTCAATTCGAATCAGCATTATTTGTTTACTTTAAGGAATTTTGAATCTTATCTTAAAGGTCTAAGCTGAAATTTAATTTGATCGATCGCTAATTTGGCGATCGATGTTTCTATAAATGTAGTATTAGGTTTTCTGGCCCCGTTCTTCGCGAGCTAGGGCATCCAACTTCGAGCCTGATAATAAGCCTTTAGTGATGAACGTTGTGTTCAAATGGAAGGTAAGGACGAGACCTTCCGTCTGGACCTATTGCCATCATCGATTGTCATCGGTGCTGCACCTCCTTTGCTACATTAATCCTCGCTCGGTGAGGAAGGCGATCAAAAACGGGATCGGGCCGCATCGGGCTATGCCCGACATGCGTGTAGTTGGGCCGTCCACGTATTGCATAAGTTAGTCAATTTAGCTCCAAATTAGGTGATCCAAATACCAATTTAGATCAAAAAAACTTAATTTACAGTAATCTATAAAAAATATTTAGGATCCAACAGTTAAATTTGCTAATCACCCTTAATTACCCTAAAAATTGATTAGTGAATATTAGCGAATCTAATGATCCAAATTTCACAATTTAAGTTTTAGAGAACCCCTAGAACTATTAGAATCTAAATATAGGGCTGGATTAGTAAATTGGTGATTAATTTCACTAATCACTCACTATCACCCTAAACCTTAATTAGGCCATAACTTAGCCAAATGGAGTCCAAATTGAGCCTACCACTAGTCATTAGAATCAGTGGATCAATTGTGACATACATCCACTAAAATTATTCAATTTAGACACTAAATAACAAAGTTAGGATTTTGACCTTTAATTAAGAATCCTTAATTATCCTTTAAACCATAGAACTTGTATTGGCTATAACTTAGCTAATACATATCAGAATTCAATAATTTTAGGTTCTATGAAAACCTTAGGGCATAACCTAAAGTAAACTAATATAAAATTTAGGTGTCACTAAGGTAAAATTACTAAATTACCCTTATAGGTTAAATTCCTTAATTTGACTTTATAAGGCTTAATACTTAATAAAAATTAATGGACTTACTGTCTAAACTTATATTAGATAGTAAGTAATCATTCCACTTTATTAAAATCTAGAATATAGCCCTAATTTACAAATATGAGATTTATACTCTTAAGTAGGGGCAAAACAGTCTTTTTGCCCAAAATTAGGGTTTAATGAATTTAAGACCTGACTTCATCTCTAAATCATAATATATAGTAATTAAAATGATTTAGGCTTTGATTTAGATAATTCTGAGTCTCAAATTAGAAATTTAACGAAAACCCTAAGATAAGTCTTAAGTAAAACTTAAGCGAATTATGAGAGACCTTCCTTTCCTTTGAACTTCTTAGATCATCCATTAGGTCTTATAAACCTTAGTTAGGATGTATGTCTGAGTGATACTCTTAGATTTAAGAACTTTAATTCCTAAGATTAGGAATAGATCTTAGGTCAGAATTCATCTAATGAGTAAAGTGGGTTACTCATTAAGGTGAAACCTTGATTTTACTAGTTTATTAAATGATTATTTGATCTTTTAATCTTAGAATTAGATTTAGAAATCTATCTTATTAAATTTGACTTAATTCAATGGGATTTGCCTTAACATTTAATCAGTGAGATGTGATTAAATCTTAGTCCTTAAGATGACCTTGTGATTAAGTAATTAAACTTCATTCTTTGGAGTTTGATTATTAATCCATTAAATCTTGATTTAGCTAATCAAGATTTAGTTTGGGACATATAAAATAATAACTTAGGTCGATTGATTTTACTTATTTAACCTTTTAGGTGACATTGATTCACTTATAATTAGGACGTAGCTAATCCTAATTATGTTCAACTTATAGGTTTGTGATTCTAGGTTACAGACAGTGTAAGAATTGATGATTTTGAATCTTATGTAACTTAGAGTAGTTAGAACGATTAAACTAGAAAACAAGTGATATCACAAAGTTTGTGTAGTGCTATTTATTACATTGAATTTGAAATTGCCATGCTTTCCTTCTCATTTGAGCCTTTATACTTTTGGACATATTTTAGAATTACTTGCTAAATATTTTATGTTATACTTTGAATTACATTCACATATCATTTGCATGATTTTAAAAAGAAACATTAATAAAATAAACAACATTATACTTGTGGTTTATATTTTACTTAGCTTGCCATTTAGTATAAATTTACTTTAGGACATCTTTTGCCTAGGAAATTTCCCCTATGGTATGATACTTTGGCATTGGGATGTTTCTCCTATATGCTTTGTAGCTTTTATTTTAATCTGGGATGTTTCTCCTAGATTATTTGGATGAGATTTTACTTTAGGATCTGGGATGTTTCTCCCAGATGCCTCTTTGGTGGATATTACTTTAATCTGGGATGTTTCTCCTAGATTATCAGATGGACTTTACTTTTTGGCAGACTAAGTAAGAGTATCTCACATGTACAGTACTTTAATCTACACTACTTACATTTACTTTTCAGTGCCTTTACAGTTAATTTACGTGTTTTCTTTACACTTCAGACTTACTTTACTTTACTGTTTCAGCATATTTTTCTTTCATATTTTTCATTTTCTACAGTTCCTTTACATTTTAGAACTTTATGTATGTCAGCCGTTTTACTTACTTGAGGGCATGTTAGAATGCTAGTCTTTATATTTTCAGTACAGTACTTTTACTTATACTATAATTGGCATGTTAGTTTGATCATATTCCTTAGGACTTTTCTTTGTACTTAGTAGATTACATAATACTTTACTTACCTTATATTGCAGCCTGAGTTGAGGTATGTTTCTACCCCATAATTTGTTCTTCCTTTCTTGTCGCTTTACCGCTATACTATGTTTAATTTCAATTGTGATATCATTAATATACATAAAAATTCAATACCTTAAAATGTACTTAGATATTTTGTCTAATAAGATTTTTCTTTTGTTGGCTGGGGCCCTACCATTATGAAACCGATAATGGTAGATTCTGAGCTTTTTGAGAAGATTGAGCCTACAGAGAAGCAGATCCAGGAGGAGGTTCAGACTACTCAGAGACCTTAGTCTACTTACTAGATTACTTTACTTTTACTCTGTGAGGATGAGAGCATTTTACATTACAATTCTTTAAACTTTAAATGTTTATAATAAAACAGGACTAAATTGTGCTTTACTTTCCTGTATTGTATATATTTTGAGCTGAATGTCTTTATTTTATAGTATGGATGATTACTTCAGTTTGCACTTTTCTTTCGCACTCTAATACTCATTAAGTGATTGTTAATCTTTACATTATTATGAAAAGTATATCTTTTTCTCAAGATTGGATTGGAGTCTTAAATTCCAACCTAATGTTAAGTATGAGATGTGCTTAGTGACGACCACTCATTAACCCTTATAATTAGAAGGGGCGGCCGCCACACCTTGTCATTTGGTGACCGTCTCACCGTAATCATGTTAACTTTAGAGTTAACAAGACCATGGCGGGGAGCGGGACGCCACAAGAAATGATGATTTCTGGTAATGAGAAATTTTATGTTTGGGGATTTAGATAGAGGAGTGTAAGAGGGCTTGGGACTTATTTGGGGAGATAAACTATAGCTAGATTAGTAAATGAGACTTAAGGGCCTTTAATATGAGACTTAATGCATTTGAAATTTATGATGGTGCATTTCTTTTGAACATGAAATCCTTTGAACATACTTAAATCTTCTGTATATGAAATACTTAAAATAGTAATATTCAATCTTTGGTTGATTTAATTTGAGAGGATCTTGTTCTATGCAGAAAAACATGGTTAGGGCAAGCTTTTTGAGGGAATAAGGAGATTGCACTTAGTCATGAAGAGAATTGTGTTAGTGTTATAGGAACCTCACTTTCAAATGGTTAGGAAGAGGTGCACGACTCCTCACTTGATCTATATATACTCATAAATAAGACATTGAAATAAAATAAAATAAAATAGATTGTATTTGTATTCAAATTCAGATGCAATTTTTAATCACCCTTTAGTGAAAGATTTACTTTCAATTTAGTCACATTTTAGAGGCTGATTTACTTTTCAATCCTTTCACATTTTAGTGGTTGATTTATTTTTAGTTTAGTCACATTTTAGTGATTGATTTACTTTTCAATCTAGTCACATTTTTAGTGATTAATTTATTTTCAATTAGAGCCTTCAAAGAATGTTCAATTTACTTACAGTTCAATTTAGGTTCAATTCAATTCTAATTCAATTCAGTACTTTTAGTTACAATACAATTTTACTCAGCCTATGTATCAATTGAATATATTTAGTTATGTAGGACATTGCTCAATTTCAGTTCAGTACAGTACTTTAATTTATCGTCTAGTTTCATATAATGTTTAGAATTCTATTTTACTTTATATAGTTTATTTTCCATAGTTGCACCACTGTTAAGAATTAATTGTAATAGATGTGATATCTTAGAATAAAATAAAACCTCTAAAATGTACTAATACTTTAAAGTATTATTAGATTGCTACTTTTTGTTGCTGTGCTTTGGCACATGATACTGATATGTCATATTAGGAGCTGCATGAGGACTCCGCTTACGATGTGGAGTCGGTGTATTGCTGCTTTTATTTCTAGCCATGTTATTTTATTTTTTGAGGGAGAGTGGAACATTTACATTTTAGTATTTTATTAATTATTTATTTAGTTTTCATCTTCTTTTTATGATTATTATATTTATGGATGCTTTCTAAATGTATGAAATTTGGATGGATGTTTTCTTTTTGTAGCTTTACTATCATACATTGTGGTGCCACACCTCAATTAGGTACTAGACTTAGTTGACATCTAATGTTGGTTTAATTCTACTAACTCAATACCAGGTCGTTACATTATCTCCAACCCAAACTGGTGAATTGGAATGGGATTTGATTATCTTTATTTATTTAAATATGGTTGGGGTTGGGGGGCCTTAACATCGCTCAACTTCCCTTAATATACAATTGCTACTTAGAATAATGTATTAGATCCTTACATTGGCTGATGGTAATCTTAACTAGAAGAAGTTTTCACCATTTATATGCATAGTGTGGTCTTATCATGTATATCCAATAAAAGGAAACCATAATCTGTTATTTGGAGCTTTCATGTTAATCCTATAAAAATTTCAAGCTATTTATATGCATTTTCCTTCATGAAGTATGTGGCCTACCTCTTACATATAAAATGTAAACTTAGGCCTAGAGTGGCCATTTTATGTGGGGATGGTCTTGGAATTGTATTTATTTTAAGAGCTAGTTATTTAGAAAATGCCTTGCTTCTTATTAGTTATATATTTGAGGCTATTGTAAGAATGAGAACATGAATCACTTTATCTCTGAATGTTTCTTTAGTAAAAACATTCAGATGTTCCTAAGTGACGCTTTAATAAGAATTCGTGGAGGTCATGAGAGGATTTTATTTGTTCTTTCTATGAGTTGATACAAATTATCCTCTTTACGGCTAGGATGTAAAATTTTGTTTCATATGTGGCACAACCTGGTCAACAAATTCTATAATGATAAGTTCCAAAGTGTTGGGTGCGAATAACATCATCAATAAAGTGATATTTTTTAATTTTTTTTTGTAGAATGGGCAAATGACCACAATGGATACTACTTGCAACTAATGTAACCATAGTTCTATTTAGTGCCCTCACCCCCATTATGGATTAAGGATAACATTGATGTTTATTTGATCATTCTTCTAAGTAGTTTGTGATAATTTGGGAATTTGCACTTGCTATTGCTTGTAGAAGTTGGCGGTCGGATCGCCTCTTGTGGTGAAAATTTACGATGTCAGCCTACTTAAGGATATCATGACACCTTCATAATCTAATCAAGATGGTTTAATTAAAGAGAGTGACTGAGGTAAGGCTATCAAGATTATATCCACTTGTTGGATGTGCTTAAAAAATGCAAGATGACTTCTTAGTGCACCTTTTCCTCTTTCCTTTTTATCTTGATTCAAAAATGTTATTTTCTTTCATAAGCTTAGACTTCTTAGGCTCCATCATCTGATTTTGTTTTTATTGATCCAGTACTACCCTCGCGGTGTCCCAAAGATTTTCTTAGATAATACAACTATAATTATAATTTTAACTCGTGAATCTCAATTATTATCAGTATAATATTATGTTTTGATACCGAATAACACTTTACGAGGTAATATGACAGTGTTCATTTTGATGTAATCGTTAGGGGCCTATAGAATTTTTATAATCAATTTCATCAAAATAAACACTCTTCTTAATTTTTTTCTAATCAATAATTAATGATGATATTGTATGTATATAGTTAAGAGCTACTATTGTGAAGATCAATGATTTGGCATTAAAAACGCCAAGTACTTCCTTCATTATTATATAGATAAGTTCCACCAACTACTTATTAGTAAAGATGGTGGGGCGATGCGAATGATGTTGTATCTTAGTGGTTGATATAATGAGTCTGAACTATTGATAGAGCTCACCGGTCGCATATTTGCTTATAGAGCTCAAAATCTTAAGAAAAAATTATTAAAGTGGGGCCTAACCGCCATCTTAACCAATAAAAAGTAATTAGTAGATATGTGCTGTATCTTATTGAGATTGTGAAACAAAGCTCTTTTGGGATGAATATTTTTATGAAAACACATGCATAATAACTTTATTTATTTTATAAAAAAACAAAGGTAATATCAACAAAATCATATCAAATAAAATCTGTATCCCTTCACTCTCCTCAAGCACACAAGATGATTTTGATTGCGACATTGGAGTTGGAAGCTTATCGCATGAACTAGATTAATTAACGAATGAAATGTAGTTTATGGTCTCTATCAATTCTTATGGGGTCAATCCACTTACAATATTTTAAGATCAAATCAGTGTCTATTAAAGTAGAGATTAAGATCCCAATAAGATTTGTTTCTTAGTGGTAGAGATAGCAAACCACTCAAATATAAAGTAAACATTATTAATGCATATTTTTCTACGACAATTATTATCATCTTTGACAAATGATGTATATCAATAATAGAATATATTACATAGAGAGACGTGCGTAATCAAAATGTGTTTAAGCCATTAAGGATAATACTTTATAGTTGCTTATTTGATAAAGCTTTAAGAAAAGCCAAAAAGTGTGCGAGTATGTTTTTATTATAAAGAGTACTGTCTGTATTGTCTATATATATATGTCTATATATATATATATATATATATATATATATATATATATATTAAGAGAAATTTGTAAGTTTTATTGATATGAAAAAAAGATACAAGGTTGGGTTGGGTGGTTACAAACACATCCTACAACTAAAAATCTAAAAACCAACCCGACAAAGGAAAGACCCAGGAAATATCCTAAAAGGTCCAACCAAAAGCAAAAATACAGAAAACCGTTTTTAAAGTAGTGTCTGAAACATAAAAGGCCACAATCAATCTTCCACTCATCGATTCAAGCACCCAAAGGGCCCTGCAAGAAGAGCTCGCCGAAAATAATGAACGTAAGAATTGAACACATACCTTTAGGCTGCTCAGGGGGGCGAACAACATAAACAGGGACCGAGAGCCAAAACTACAGAAGAAACCATACCACGCCTGCAACAAAATCAAAAACCTCCTACTCGAATTTTTAGAGGAAATTATGATCGCAAACCAAAGAGGCACAACTCCAGCATCAAAACAGTGGGTAAACAAAACATCACAGTCCAGAGATAAAAAAGTGGCGGAAAGGATCACAGAAACGGGATTATAGATATAGACCCCAGCAATCTTCGGAATCAAAGCATATAACCTCACATGAAACCAAGAAACAGGCTCGACACCAGGAGTGTCAGACACCCAAATCACCTTATGGCCAACAATAGGATAATGGATAAAACTAAACCTATGGCAGCAGACAACACTTAGAAGACCGACGCAGAAACAGCAATGAAACCAAATAATATGCCAGCTCTGAGAAAATAAATGCATAGACAACATAGAGAAATCCACAGCATGCATTTTCACTTTAAGAATAGCCCAGGACAGCAAACAGACACAAAAGGCAAACAGGAACCCCCAAAACCTGGCAGATAACCAAAGCAGATGAAACTTATGACACTGCAAAAAAGACCAACACAACAACTCAATATAATCCAACCATCTCAAGCGAAATAGCCAAAAGCCCAGAACCCAATTATAACACAAAACCTTCAGATCTAGCCAGCAATAAAGGTAAGTATTATAATCATTCTGGATGTAGATTTTGAAAAATCTGCTCATGTTTAAGAGATTCTGTAAAATATGACAAGAATTGTTATCCACAACTGAAATCTGATTGGCAAAAATTATGTTAATTTACGCGGCGGCATTAAGGAGATCTGAAATAATATAAGTTCTGAAAACAAGCTAGCAACAGAGAACAAGCCAGCAACAACAGTCCTGCCCGTAAGACTTTTGTAAAGTAGCCTTAATATTAATATAACACTTTAAGAGCTCCAAGCAAAGAATTTTAATTTTAAACAAATAATTCTGAAGAATATCACATGAGCATTTGTTTGACATACTCAATTTTTATATTTTTCCAGCTAAAATTTGATTCTTTGAAAGCACTGATGGTTTTATTGACCTCTTTTTTAATTTCATTAACAATTTTCACAGTGTTGAAGGGAGACATGTGGTGTTTTGCTTTGTTTCTAACATTCAAGATGTGCCAAAGAGTAAAACTATCAAATAATTGGCCCACATGAACCTTTTTTTTTGTGGGCCAGCGATTTAATAGATCTTTAATGTTAATAGGGCTATGAGTATTATTAGGCATAATATTCAGCAATGACCAAATGATTTGGCTGGACAAATTGTTAAAAAAAAGATGATTGATAGTTTCCACATTTGTCAAACAGCATTAGCACCTAGAAGCAAGATTGTAACCTTTGGATTGTGAGACAGTGTCCACACTAATAAAGTTGTGGTAAATCCTCCAAAGGAGAAGGCCAAGCAAATTTGGAATGCAGTTATTCCAGATCCAATTAGGAAAATCAGACATCTTGTGGATTCTGCAAACGTGCCAAAGAGAGGAAAATTGGATTTTTCCATTGTAGCAAAAGGGAGAGTTTGCCACTTTAGAATTGTCCAACGAAGGAGACCTCCTGAGGATGTTTTCAATAGTTTCAATAGGAAGCAAAGCTTGAAGAAGATCAGTTTTCCATTCATTGTTAGTGTTAAGGCATTCAGCAAGAGTTAGTTTTTGATTCCTTATAACGTGGGCAGATTTGGCTAAAATTTTAGAAGTATACCAACAATCAAACCAAAAAGAGGTGGAGGTGTCATAGGCTTCCCAAGTAATATTATCTTCAATTACTTCTCTAAAAGCAAGCATTCTAGACCAAGTTATCGAGTCAGTAATTTTCTGAGTGATTTGGGAAGGGTGGCTACGAGCACAGTATTTGGCTAGAAGGATTTCTGACCAAATCGAATTAGAAGTTCTGAATTTCCACCACAATTTGAGGGAAAGGGCTTTATGTAAAGAGTGTAAACATCTAAAACCCAGGCCACCCTCAATGGTGGGAAAAGTGAGAGTATCCCAAGAGCACCAGATCATCTTACTGCAGTTTGGGTGCACCCAGAGGAATTTATTGAAGATGCCTTTAAGTTTGTTTAGAATATTTTTAGTGGGAGAGGAAACTTCCAACCAGTAGAGAGGAATGGTATTTAGGACGAACTTGAGAAGAAACAAACAGCCACCCTGAGATAGATAATTAAGTTCCCAGCCTTGAAGTTTACTAAAAATGGAATCGACGAGGTTAATATAGTTGTTATTTTTATTGTGGCCACTGGCAATCGGGATGCCCAGATACTTGAAAGGAAGCTTGCCAACCTTAATTTTCAGCAAATCTAAAAGTCTATTAATCATTCTAGTTGAGGCTTTGGAACTAACAAAAAATTGAGATTTTTGAATATTAATTTTAAGCTCAGAAATTTGTTCCAAGTAGCCAATGAGATTTTGAATTTTTTCAACCGACCTTCCATTGGAGTTACTGTAAATGATAATATCATCCTCATAAGCAAGATGAGAGACCATAAAATTGCCTCTAACTTTAAAGTGTAGAGTGGGGTCATTTTTGAATATAACATTTATGTTAAGGGACCAATAATTGAAAGCAAGGATGAACAACAAAGGGGAAATAGGATCACCTTGCCTAAGACCACGCTCAGATTTAAAAAACCCACTAGCCTTACCATTGATTAGGATCGAAAAATAGTTATATTGAATAAGGTTCTGGATCTTAAGGGTGAAACTCTCGTTGAAACCATAGAACTTAAGCATTTTATAGAGGAAATGCCAATCAGTTTTATCAAAAGCTTTTTCCAGATCATATTTTAGAATTAGATTGAGGTGTTTATTTTTATTTTTTAAACTATGAAAAAGCTCTTGTGTGGCCAAAATATTATCTTGAATCTGCCTACCAGGGATAAATCCAGATTGATTGGGTTCTATGAGAAAGTTAAGGTGTTTTTGCAGTCTTTTAGCAAGGATTTTGGAGATGATCTTGTTTATAGTGGTACATAAACTGATAGGTTTGAAATGTGACCACCAAGAGGGTTTATCTATTTTGGGGATTAAGGATAACATGATGTGAGAGAAGAATTTAAGTAAACAGGTATGACAGAAGAATTCTTTGACACTATTGCAAACATCCAATTTGAGAACATCCCAAAATTTGTGGAAAAGTTCACAAGGAAACCCGTCAAATCCAGGACAAGTGTTTTTCTTAAGATTTTTCACAACTTCCCAAATTTCCTCATCATTATGCATTACATTTAAAGAGGCATTATCTTCCTCCGACAATTGAGGGGAAGGAAGATTCAGATTTAAAGGAGTAAAGTTGGGATTGGGATTTTGGCTAGCTTCAAGGAAAAAAGAAACAACATAGTTTTGAATATCTTCTGCTCCCGTAATTGACGGTCTATTAGGAGGGATAATTTTTGCTATGTGATTTATGTGCCTTCTTTTTTTGACCCAATTATGGTAGAAGGAAGTATTTCTTTCACCTTGAAGAGTCCAATTTATACTAAATTTTTATTTCCAGAAAGATTCAATATCGTTGTGGGTTTGGATGAGAGAGGCTTTAGCTTTAGAGACTTCAATTCTATTAGCATCAGAGGGATCCAACTCAAAGATTGATTCTAAATAGTTAACTTGATTTTCCAAGTGGGTGACATTATTAAAAATATTGCCCACCACATTTTTATTCCACTGACAAATCTCTTTTCTGAGTTTCTTAAATTTTTCAACAAGACGAATGAGACCATAAGAGCCACAGTCTTCGTTCCAAATCGAATGAACAAGTTGGGAGAAATCTTTTCTTTCAAGCCTATATTGTCTATATATATATATATATATATATATATATATATATATATATATATATATATATACATATATTTAAGGATATGTGTTTTCTTATAAATTCTTATAGAGATACTAAAACTTATAACATATCTTTTGGGTGTTCTTAATCTATATTATACAAATTTTGTTATAAAAATAAAAAGTTGTGCAAGAAAAACAAGTGTTCTTGCAATTTGAAATATATTATAACATTCAATTTAAGCATATTAGAGGTGGACAATGATTTGATTGCTTCGCCATTAGATCCTCTTGATGATGGAGGGAAGCTTGCACGGTATGCAGTGTTCTCCTCATTGCACAGCTTCAGAACGCTATAATGGAAGCACTCAAAATCATGATGAGGAGAGTGGAACAGATTTAAGATGAGGATGATACAAATATGTTGGACATTCTTTCTCAAGTTCTCCAACAATATATTGATGAAATTCAATTGTTTTGCGTAGACGAGGCTCAGCGGCAAACGTCATTACATCAACTAAGAACTCTTATCGGGGTAAAGAGGCTTTGAACTTGAATCATTTCGCAAAGAAGTTCATCCGCCAGTCGGAAGGGCTCAAGCCATTTCTTCACCGGAAGATGAAGATGAAAATTCTAAAATGAATTCCAATGAACGATTAAACGACAACACATCAGATTTAGAGCTATTATAAGATTTCCTTTATAGGAATAAAGAAAAAATGAAAAAGAAATAGTGGCTCCAAGTCTAATCGAAAAATAAGTTATAACTCGAGGCGAATTAAGAGTTCGTAGAATTTGGTTAGTGGATGGATATCCAACGTGGATTTTATCAGCTTTAATTAAGAGTTCGTAGAATTTGGTGATCGTTTTTACTGACGAACAAATTTTGCTATATAAAGAGAGAAATTGTATGTATTGGCATTAACTTAAATTGTTGTATAAAAGCTCACACATATATTTTGAAATTTATACAAAGATTATTGTTTAACTAGAACTTTTTGGTAAAGAAAATCATGTGAAACTTATGTTTTGAAGGGGCGCATGAATTGACAAAAAAATTGACATAACAAGACAACATTTTAAGGGTTAGATACTATTTGATGTTCTATATTGGGAGACTTTATACATAGATTACACATATGTTAGCTATCTTAAGCCTCTCATAGTGGGACCCTATATATTGGTTTTGTTGGGATCTTATCACTTATTATGATTTTAATAGAGTTCAAACAATGCAGAAAAATTGGTGTAAATGATGAGCAAAATCAAAATAAAATAAAATAAAAACCCACATGCAAAACACAATCGCAATACAAGGCAAGAGATTTAAGTTGTTCGGTGCTAACACCTATGTTCACGGGGAGAAAATAAGAGAAATTTTAATATATGGAGAAGATTACAATACTTTGGGGTTAAGAAACCCCTTACCCAAACTCTTAGGAGCACTCTTTCTTCTTCAATGGATTAGCCACCACACAATAAACCAAATGGAGGTTGACCTAATTTTTTGTTCAATCAGTTCTAATCTTAAAAAGGACTTATAAAATATTTTATAGGGGGTTCAGAATCGTGCCGTGGCGCTCTCCTCTCGGGCGTCTAGGCGCTGCGGCCGCCTCTTGGGCGACCAAACAAGCGCTTGGCGCTGTGGCGCGCCTTGGGGCCTTCCAACGCCCGCTGTGGCGCGCTTCCAGAGCAGCTCTTAGTCAACATGTTTAACCATATATCAAAGTTTAAAGTCTTGCCATTGAAGAAGGTTAGACATCTGCCACAATTCTATAGTATAAAGTTTGTGGTACATGGTTTTAGTCATATTGGGGGACTTTAGACATCATTTAACATCAAAATACTCTTAAATATATTTGTAGAGAAAAAGCTAATCTCTTTGTGAAGTTTCAATGATGGTTTATAGTTAAACGTGATTTTGAAAACCAAACTTTAGATTCTTTTCTTCTTACCTCTTTCTTTCATTTCATTTTCTCTTTTAATTTTCTTCACATTTTCTATCTTTGATTTATTTAGTCTTTTAAAATAATTAAATCCAATGTTGTATTCATGCTTAAGGCTTTACTCTAAGTTTTGCCTCATTCAAACTTCTAACATAAGATTGTGGCAACCTAGAGATATTTAAATAAAGTATTTTACTAAAATATCCAATGATTAAAAAATATTACTATATTTGTGCATGGTCACAATCATAACATTTCTCCAATTAGTAATATTTTCATTCAAAAAGAAAGAAGTGAATGATTTAGATATAGATCTTAAATTTATACACATTAAAGGAGTTAAAAGCTCAATGACAATAATAAAGCCTACCTTTTATTGAAAAAAATATAAAGAAAGATATCCATTCCTAATACTTAGATAACTTTGTTGGGATGTGGATTCCATTTAGATCATTATGAAGGTGTTAATGGAGATCCGGTGAGCTTCCGGGAGGTTCCAAGACGATACGGAAAGAAGTTGAGAAAGCTCAGTTGTAGCAGGTGCCACGCGCGCCCCGACAATAGTCTGCCCGAGATAGCGCGCCGCAGCGCCTGCAGCTTAGCAAACACAAATCTGAGTCGTCTATAATTATTCTTAAGCCATTCTTTAGGGTTAAGAGGCAAAAATATCAACCTCCATTTTAATTTTGAAGGTCTGTGGCTGCTCCATTGAAGAAAGAAAAAGATTCATAGGGTTTGTGTAAGAGTTTGTTAACCCTATCTTTGTAATCTCATCTCTACATAGTAAGAAGTTTTTTGCTCTATTTCTCGTGAACGTAGGTGTTAGTACCGAACCACGTAAATCTCTTTGTTTGTGTTGTGATTATTTGCATGTCAGTTTTGCTTGCTTTATTTTGATTAGCTCAACTTTTACAAAACTTTGATCCCCATTGTTTAAACCTTACCACTCGATTTCAATCCCAATAGTTTATAGCCATCTAGATATAAGCTTACAGATTATCCTTACAAATAACCTTAAATGAGACTATTTTGTGAAAATCTCAAAATATAAACTTAGAATACACAATTAAATTAAGTAGAAGTTCAAATAATAAAAAGTAGGTTATAAATTTAAAGCTACAAAAATGAACATTAGAAATTAAGAATTTTATTTGAAACTTGAATCTGAAACTTTTTATTTGAAACTTTTTTTTGCCGCTAGGTTTTCCTGGCAGCCGCTCGTGTGTCGCCTGGGTGATTTCGGCCTCTCCTCTTCGTCGGCTCGGCCGACGAAGCTCCGTTCTTCGGTGGGCTGGATTTCTGTTGCTGATCTTTGCGGGTGACATCCTTACCTTGAATCAAAACGAAGCCTCAGGAAATTGATTATGAGGCTTAAACTAAAACCTAAAGCGGCAGAATGGCGAAGGGAGCTCCATCTGGCTCTAATGGCACCGCGTGCGAACCCTGGGGACTCGCGGAGGGACGACATGCTTCGACCGTTCGATCGTTTGATCGAACGGTTGATGCTTACCCTTTGATGGAAACGACAAGGAGAGAAAAAAAAAACTGCATAGGGGGTTGGACGGCGCCGTTAATACTTAAATTAAATAATATTTATTAAATTAATTTATACCTATTTTAATAATTAAAGTTATACAACTAAATGTATATAGAAAATTTCTAATAAATCACCCCTATCTAATTGAGGGGTGAGGAATGCAATGGCGCGATCGAATTTTTGATTCGATGAGTATTTATTTATTTGAATTTTCAGGTATTTAAATAATATTAAAAATATTCGTAGAAAATCCATCATCTTCCAAATGCCTCCAAATCATCACCCCTAGTTAATTTGAAGGTGGTGAACGCAATGGCGAAGTCAGATTTTCGATTCAATGTCAAAATAAAAAGTCAATTTCTAGAGTTTTTGGGATTTTCTAGAAATCAAGATTTGATCCAATTGATTCCCGATTTAACCTAGATCTTAGAGATAAGTTCTAAATGACTTTATTAAGATAGTAGAATCACAATTAGGTTTTAGATTAGTCCTAATTGACCTAAGTAATAACTTGGGTTATTACAAAAACCAAATAAACCAAACCTAAAAGCCAGAAGCAATGGATAGGAAAATGAGCAACAGTCCAAAAATTGAGCAAATGCCCAAGGAAGACCTTCTAGATTCGGTCAGTAGCCAAATCGCTACAATGCAAACAAAGTGCAAAGGACCCACAATGATGAAAAGCAGCCAGAAACAACCATCAAAGGCATAAAAACAAAGCAGTAATACCATACAAAGAGCCTCCAATAAAACTAACATCCAACCTAATACTAAAACATCCAAAGATCCTCACTGATAGCCACATCAGGACATGACAATAAAGAGCTAATGGTGAAGAAACTGAGGGCCCAAGCAAGACCGCCTCCATATACGATCAGCAGCAAAACCACCACAATGCAGACAAAGAGAAAAGGACCTTTAATGATGAAAAATAGCCAGAAACAACAAGTAAAGGCTCATAAACATAATGACAATATCAAACAAAGAGCCTCCAATAAAACTAACATCTAGCAAAATACTAAAAAATCCAACCGGGCAAAATAATGAGGTGGGCCAAACAAGAAACCAAGCCTTACTCTGGACCATTAATATGAATACCCACATTGTTGAAAGATAGATAAAACTTAAGTAAATTAATAGAGAAAGGCTATTTAGACCCACTAATGTGGCACCCCAAAAAACCCATCTAATGAGATTTGGACATCTTTTCAGTACATAAATAAACACTAATGAAATGATATCCAAATCCCATTGGATGGGTTTTTTTTGGGTGCCACACCAGTGGGTCTAAATAGCATATCTCAAGTTAATGTCTTTTTAAATAAAGAGCTTTGAAGGGAAGGCATTAAGGGTGGAACGAGTCTCAATTAAGGCCTTTTTTATAATATTATATGCATGAAAAGGTAACTCATTAAACTTTTTGGTTACGAGCATTCTAAATACTCCAAAGAATGAAACAGCAAGAAGATTCCTAACGTGCATTTTCATCTTTTTATAAGTACCTCATTGGCCAAGGATGTTAGAAATACTAAAGTTGGTGTTAAAATGATTAGTGGAGATATTCAACGAATTCCAAAATTTGTAACTAGGGTAGTTTTTGATAAAAAGAGGATTCATAGTTTCAGAATCATGCAGCATAAACATTTAGCGGTAATGAAAAAACCACTTTTAATTAACTCGGCATCCACACTAATGAATATATTATAGATTCTCCAAATAAAAATACTAGTGAATGTGTGAAGAGTATTATGCCAGAACCAAGTATGATACATGTGGATTTTGTGAGCTCTATTAACTTTCCAAGCAAGAGAGTGTTGGAATTTACCGTTGTTTACCAAATCATAAGAGGCTAAGTTGCAGTCATCCAATATAGGAGAAGTAGAGATAATTTTGTTAAGGAGGTCAATAGGGATAAGATTGCTTAGAAGGGGTTTATCTCAGCCATCCTGCAAATTGAAAATCCTAGCCATATTGCAAATTGAAAATCTCACCAAGCCTTAAATTAGGTAAACAACAAATACTCTCATTAGCCAAACAACCTAAGTAACTCCAATTATCAAACTAGAAAAACTTGTTAGAATTGATTTTAGACCAAACTAAGTTATTATCAATAATATTCATATTGTCCAACAAATGCCTCCATGTTGGAGAGTTGGTGATTCTATGCCTGACGATGGAGGGATGATTAGTAGTGCAACACTTATCTAAAAGGATAGAGATCCAGAGGGAATTGGAAGTTCTAAACTTCCACTAAAGTTTAAGGGAAAATGCTTTGTGAATGTCAAAGAAGTTTCTAATGCCAAGACCACCTTCATTATGGGGGTAAGAGATGACATCCCAAGAGGAACAAATGAGATTGGATCCATTATTACAGCACCAAAGAAATTTATTAAAATGGGATTTGGTCTTTTTAAATATACCTTGGGTAGGAGAAGTAGCTTCGAGCCAAAATGTTAGGATAACGTTGAGAACAAACCTAATTAGAGTAATATGACCATCTTGAGATAAGAACTTATGGTCCCAGCCTCTAAGCTTTTTGAAAATCAAATTTAGAAGGTCTTGAAAAATAGCATGAGATTTATGACCTCAAAAGATTGAAATACCTAAGTATTTAAAGGGGGGTTTACCATTTTTAAAACCCACAATGGTGGAAATCCTATTAGATAAGTTCAACGGAGTTTTCTTATCACAAAAGATAAGATTTATCTTAATTAATATTTAGCCAAGAATCTATTTCAAGGAGATTAAGAAGCTTATTAAGATTTCATAAGGATCTACTATCACCATTAGAAAAGATGATCAGGTCATCAACATAAGCTAGATGAGAGACCAAAAATTTTCCACCCAAATTATAATGAAGATTGTGAGTTTGAGAGAAAATGAGATTGATGTTATAAGACCAATAGTTGAGGATAAGGTTAAAAAGGATAAGAAATAGGGGATCACCTTGTCTAAAGTCACTATGAGGTTTAAAATAACCATAAGGAGCACCATTTGGCAAGATAGAGAACCCACTATTGTCAATTAAGTTTTTGATTTTTAGAATCAAAGGGTTATCACACCCATATGAGCCAAGAACTCCAAAAAGAAAAGACCAATCAATTTTGTCAAAAACTTTTTTCAGATCAAGTTAGTTAACGAGATTATGATCTATATTTTTTTTATTGAGGCTATGGAATAATTCTTGAGTAGCAAGAATATTATCATGAATATGTCTACCAGGAATAAAAGTTGATTGGTTTGGTTCAATCAGTTAGGGAAGATAGGATTGAACTCTATTGGCAATGATCTTGGAGATAATTTTGTTAATGGATGTGCATTAACTAATGGGCCTAAACTTCGATCACCAATTACAAGAATGCTCTTTGGGAATAAGGGAAATAGAAGTATAAGAGAAAAATTTGGGAAGAGGAACATTGCAAAAAAAAATCTTTGATACCATTACATAAATCAACTTTAATGATATCCCAAAAAGTAGTTAAGAATTTCCCATGAAAGCCATCATAACCAGCATAAGAGTTATGCTTAAGAAATTTGACCATAACCCAATTTTCAGCAATAGATGGCATAGCATTGACATTATCATTCGAAGAAATGCCAGGAGGAGGAGCAAACAATGAGAAAGATGGGTTGATTTTCAGATCAATGGCATAAAGACTACTAAAGAATTCAATGGCTGAATTTTGAATGCCAACATTATTAGTAAAAATATTACCCTCAGGAGTGGAGATGGAAGAGATTTTATTGATGTGGTGATGTTTGTTAACCCAATCATGTTAAAACTTAGCATTTTTCTCACCATCAACCTTCCAATTCATACTACACTCTTAGTTCCAAAAAGTTTTACATCATTGTGGATTTGGGTGAAAATATCTTTAGCTTTAGAGAGTTCAATCCTGTTTTCAAGGGAGGGGTTAATTTGTAACGCCATGTTATTATATTTGATATATTAATCCAACAATGGGTGTTATAGTAGTACCTAATACTGGATTAAAACTTTATAACCCACTATTAAATACTACCTTTAACTATATGATTCTATGGGTAGAAGGAAACTCAAAAATTCTAATTGAACATCCATTATTCATGATAAGAAAATATGCAGCATGAAAGAATAGTTTAAACATCATATAAAAGTTATTATTACAAATTGAGGAATTAAACACTCATCCTCACATTCAAATATAAAAGGCACGTAATTAAAGGTTTTCAGCTCACAACTACTGAGTAGGTTTTCATTTGGGCACCAAACTTGCTCCAAGCTCCTAATCTACAATATTTGATTTATAATATAGTATGGCACAACCAATAAAAGAAAAATAAGTACAAATTAGGGTAAATTAAATATATTGTTTAATTAAGCGAATATCATGTTAGCCATTTACAATTTTATTTAAAAGTGGAGCATTTGACATGAAATGAATAAAGTTACTACTAAAGGCTATAAGGTAAGAAAGACTCATATAGTTCTAATGATAATTTCATCCATGCATCAAATAGTTTAGCAAGGTATTTGTGAAAAAAATGCATTTAAATAAATAAAGGAAACATGAATATTTCCAATTGATTCATATGCTAATTTAAAAGACAATGTAGATAATTATCTTAGTAAAACCTAGGACTTGGTGTCTATAATATTAAGATTGGAGCTCTAGTTTTAAGAGAAGAAGCTTGATGTTTATATTGATAAAACTAATGTAAAATAAATCTAGATAACTATAATTTAAGTAATATCATTCCTTAAACCTTACCATATGAGATTAGAAACCTTATAAAATTATTAAGCCTAGTAATGCACTAGATTAGACTTTTAGTGTCACACCAAAGATTAACTCAACTTAAGTGGTTAAATAAAACAACCTCCTTAAGCTTAGAACACTCAAGTTGTTATTAAGTTATAATTAGATAAAAATGATAATATATATGCTTGATTAGTGTAGTGATAGAAACCATATGACATAAGTAGTGAAACTTATAAAGTGTGAGAAAGATTAAATTTTTAGTAATAAAATAGTATATTTATTAAAAACTCTTCAACCATATTTATAAATTATTTTGACACCAAAGTAATACTTAATTAAACCATTTTTTTTCCAAACTACCTTACTATACTAATATACTTTAATTAACTTAGAAATTTTTATTGTCTAAGTTAATTGGGAGCTTGATTAGCCCTAATCATTATGGTAATTAACTAATGTAGAAAATAATTAATATCACATAATTTACAATAAATTGAAATTCCTTGAAAACTGCAATGTATTGAGATTAAATCCTTGAATCATACATCAAAATTTTGTGCATAAAATAAATATTAACCATTTAAATATACTTCTGAGGGGTGTCATGTGGAGGATTATACTGTACAATTGATATTAAGCCAAGGCAGACTATTGGAGTATCAGGAGACCACATAATTCATATGAGGGGGAATATGTGTGTTCATTGGAGACTCCGCTTACATTACTATTGAGCAGACATGTTTGACTCATTACTTGTTCTATGCCCACTGGATAAAATACAAGATAAATAAACATAAATTTCATGTCTCATTATCTTACTGATAGTAGCTTATGACTATTCTTTTCAGATTATTCAGTTTGTGAGATTGAAATTGCTTTACTTATTAAACTTCGGTAGCTTGCCATTCAAGATTTTCCTACAGTTTATGTAGTGTAGTGTTACTTATCACTTATATTTTTTTCTACATCGTCTTTAATTGTTGCTTAGCATTTGCTCTACTTAAGAATATATATATGCTTTCTCTATTTTATTCAGATGCCCTTATATCACATACTTGCTTTATTAACATATTTGATGCAGATTTGAGCAGTCTATTATGGACTATATACACCTCTTATAACTTTTTGTATTGCCTTTATTTCTAGTTCATTTTCTTACATTTTTGATTTGCTTAATTAAAATTATAAATAATTATTGTGATAGTTGCTAAAATGAAATAATAATGCTTACTTTTAAGTTGTAACTTTTTAAAAGTCTAACTACTTATTTTTCTTTTGCTGGCTACGTCCTACTAAATTATTAACCAAATACGATAAATCAAGAGTTTGGAGCAAATTTGGTACCTAAAGGAGAGCTTGACCCGTAGCAGTTTACTTGAAGAGTTCAAATGTTCATCTTTTATTTTATATGTGAAAATGAGTGATCCATTTATTAAGTTTGTAATAACTATTTTATGATGCATAACTTTTATATTTGTGCGATAACTTTAGAATTTCTTTCATATATGATTGTATATATACATGTGCTTAGGATGATAAATATTTATTGGATGATAATTTTATTTCCCCCCAAATAGACCTACAAATAAATGTAGTACTTAATAGTGGGTTAAAATATACTAATCTAATTTTAAGTACTATCATAATACTTATTGTTATGTTAAGATTGTCTAAACTAATCATGGAGCATTATAGAGAACTCAAAAAAAAAGTCAGATTTTTAATCGGATGTGAATTTATTTTTCTTAATTTTTAGATTAATTAAATACAATAAACATTCAATAAATTCAAATGACTTCCAAATTGCACAAAATTTTTAGGGATTGCTCGAAACATCATTTGGAGTCTAATGGCGATAGTTTTAACCTAATTTGGATGTCTAAAACAAAGTAACAACATCGGGTTTGTTACATGTTACTACCTTCGAATTCCATTATGTATCAGATGAGCTTGGAATACTTGCAAATTGATAAAATCAAAGTGGACAAAGGAAGGATAAGGATTATACACATTTAGTCTCTTCTATAAAAGAAGGTATCTCTATGAATTTCATTATCAAATTTTCTCAAATTTGATCAGATAATGATGTGATATGGGTAATTATGGACAGGCTTACAAAATTTGCACATTATTTACACTTTCGACAGACAAATCATGTTGACCAATTAGTTAAGCTTTATCTCAAAAAATAGTAAGATTATATGGCATCCCAAAGATTATTAGATCAGACAATGATAGCCATTTTACATCAAAGTTTTGTCAAATGGCCCAACATGACCTTGGTTCATAGTTGTCTCAGCACTGTCTTTGATCTAGATAGACAAATAGAAAGGCTGAATCAAACATTGGAATATCTTCTTCGTTTACATGTGTTAGACTTTGGAGGAAGTTGGGATAAGCATCTCTTGTGAATTTGAATTTTCTTATAACAACAACTTCTAAGAAAGTATTAGAATGTCTCCTTATGAAGCCATTTATAGAAGAAAGTATATCATTCCACTTTCTTCAAGTGGGCTCGACTATGACAAATAACTAGGATCATATCTTGTGATTCAAGCCACAGAGAAAATAAAATTAATAAAACACTGAATGGTGATAGCTCAAGACCGACATAAATAATATGTTGACTCTAGTTATTAGCACATCAATTTTTTTGTTGGAGACTTTGTGTATCTTAAGTTCAGCCTATACAGGGGAGTTTCAAGATTCTGGGTCTCAGAGAAATTAAGTTCAAGGTACATTGACCCTTTCAAAATTTTGAAGTGTGTTGGATAGGTAGCGTATCAGCTCAAACTACCTTCTTATATAAGTTTGATGCATGATGTCTTCCGTATCTCATCTTTAATAAAAGTGCTTGTCAGAACCAACTACGAGAATTGAAGTGGAAGAAATAGATCTACAATTAAACCTCAGTTCATGGTTGAACCTGAAAAAATCTTAGATCATGATTCAAGGCCATTGCGAAGCAAATCGATTCCCCTGATGAAAGTGAGATGAAAGAACTACATGAATGAGAAAGAGACCTGGGAATAAGAGTCCTGTATGAGAAAAAATTATCCTTAACTGTACACCTAGTAACTGCAAGTACAAAGAATGTTTTTTTATTTCACATAAATTGTGAAATTAGTAAAGAATTTGAATTTTGATATCTAGATGATATTCTTTTGAAGTTGGGGAGATTGTAATGACCACCCTTTAGTTGTATTAGGCGTAATTTTTAAACATCAAGACACCTTTTAAGATAATGGCGGAGTTCTTGATAAAAACTCGATCTTCAACTTTGCGCCACCAACAACTTTGCTCTCACGCAATAAGCAAAAATCCTTCAGATGCATTTAAATTCCTAAATAGTGAAGGAATTTATACCCCAACTCAATTCAGTCCCCAAATCTCCCTTAAATAGCAAAATTATCGACTTAATTTAACGTTTGGGGACACATCGTTCACACTCTGTCTGGTACTTGGGAGCTCCCAAGTGCTTGCCATACTGGTCTTGGGCTGAAATGGGGCGTCAAAGTAAAAGACCTGTTTGCTTCGTGTTGTCTTTTATACTTAATTGATGCTTTACTTCAAATCAATTCATTTCCAGTTCACCTTTGGTTGATCCGTGCCCATTCGGTTCTCACTCTAAAGCATTCAAGAGCCCATCACCCAAAATTCATAATGATTTTGAAACACTCAAATTTACTCCCATAGCACCCAAGTCTAGGTTTTTAATTACAGTTACCATTTTTGGAGTTAGATCCATAAAGTATAGATATTTACATGCAGTGTTGGATATTATTTTATTTTATTTTGGGGTCAATAGAGGAGGCAGGAAAGAAGTATTTTTGATAAATTGTCATTCGAGATCATTTCATTAGTCACTGTCACGATCTTTTTTAGGGTTGGTTAAAGATTTAAGAGTCAGAGGTTTTGTTATGTAGTGGAACTTATTTAACCGAGTTTTATATAATAATGAAAGGCTAAAATAATAAAGATATAAAGAAGAGTTGGAGCTTATCCTTAAAGGAGATGGTGGCATAGTAAAGCATCTTGGAAGCTACAAGTAATTAGGATGCTCCAAACAAGCTTGTCGGCCATATAAATTCTCCATTGCCCCTTTGTATGTCTTGCCAACAACCCTTGAAGCCTATGCTTTTCTTCATAAAATTTCACCTTTTTATTGGCTCACATGTTTGTAGATTGCTTTTGACAGCTTCTATAAGATGTATTAGATTTGTAAGATTATAGTATCTATTAGTAAACTCTTCAGAAGTTAACTATCAAGAGAGAGTGAAAACTTTGATTGTCATTCGGCATCTTAGCATAATTAATGCAACTCAGCCTAATATAATTTAACTGCATAGAGTAAAGCATTGAGATTCATAACTATTGAGTGCGAGCATATATATATATTGAGATTCTTTTGTACTTTGTTGAGCAGATATGTTTGTTTATGGATATGCGTATTGCTTTTTTCTTTCAAGGCTTTAAGCTTAGCTCAGCATAATTTTATTAAGTGCGTAAATATTCATGCTTATGGATAAAGCATTGAGATTCATGTTTACGGCATGATGTAGCTCCTGTTGCAGCTCAGTTTCCCAAACTTGTTTCGGAACCTCCCGGAAGTCTGCCGGAGCTCCATTAGCACCTTCATGATGATCTAAATGGTCTACACATCCCATCATCTACAACATGTGCATAATAGCCTAGGTGGAGTTTAACAACATGTATAACTTAATTGAAATGAATTTCTCTCTAATTACATATAATTTAGCCATTTATGATAAAAGATGCCTCAAGATATTTTTGAAATTTAAAGTTCACCAAAAGTTTTTAAATTACTTTGAATTTTTACAAAATTTTTATGGCAAGGGATAAATTATACTTTAAGAGATTTTTACTAAAATTTGAGAATTCTTTAAATTTTATTTTATTTATTATAAATTATTAAAAATTATAATCTTTGGAAATTTATTTAAAATAAAATATAGTACCCAATAAATGTGTAAGCAATTATGAATTCTAAATACTTTTTCCTACATTCTCGATATTTTGGTATTACTTGGAGACTATTATAATAAGTTATTTTTTATATTAAATATCATCAATATTTTAATTTTAGAAAGTTATTTAGTGGATAAATAGTAAAATATCTAAAAATTGTATGACTTTCTTTCCCTTTATGTAATTGCCTTCTTCCTCCCTTTCCTTATACTGACGCCCTTAATGTTTTTTGTTCGTAGAACATTTTGTATTCATATTGAACTCTCTCATACTTTCTGAAGTTATCATCAAATGTTAGTTAGCCCTTAAATATCATCTTTAGCTCTTGAAATTGTGAAAGTTGAATTTGCATTGATCTAATCATTCATATGTCAAATTTTTCAGTGTTACTACTACAGTCATATCAATCAACTCAATCAATGGGAGATTTTTAGTGGTTTGATTCATTTTATTGATCAATTTGAATATAAAATCAATTTCCTTTGATCCTCTACCATTTGAGTCAATAGTTCAATCCGCAATCACTTTGCCTCTATTTGGAAATATATTTCATTCAGTGTATAAACTCAATTGAAGACACAATCTTCTTTGATTGCAGTTTAACCACATTAACTTGATAGTTGATTTAATGCATCCATTGTTGCTTATCAAGCTGCTGCAAAATGAAAAACTCAAGCCTCTAAATTTCACTTCAATTTATTATAATACTGGGGTAAGATATAGACTAAGGGAAAGACTACTTTCCTCTATTCAAACTCAATAACTGCTAAAGGTACTTCTGAACCGAGAAGAAGAGGAGTGGTACGTTCATGTAATTGTGAGTCACGTAGTTGAGAAGTATAGAGTACTCCCCCAAAAAGATCTGACCTGCAAAGCTTGTTTTGTGCTGGCGAAGGGGAGCATAACCTACTGGTTAGTATCAGTCTAAAGGGGAAGCCTAATGAAAGTATGCCCGCGACTTGGGTTACAAGATTAGACCTCTTAGGGGCTATTTGTTTGAGAAGAAGCCAAGTCCTTTCGAAAGCTTCTTCTTCTTTTGTAAACCTTACCTATCAAATCCTTCATGTAGTTAGTAAGTAACCTTTTAATTTGCTTGTTTTTAACATAATTTTTTTCTTATGTTGTGCAAACATATAGAAATAATTTGATGTATAAATGTTTAAATGCCTCTTATACATGTCAAGAATTTCATAAAATTAATAGGGACATCTTATTTAAGCACAATTAGGCTAATTAAGTCCCTTATTCTAATATGATATCATGGTCACAATCTAAGGATTTATAGAGACTTGGATGCTTATATGTTTTAACCCTTATTATTAAGAACACATTGCACTTGTTTGAAATATATTTTTATTTCTAAATTTATATAATTAGGGTTAGCTAAACTTAAAGGATTCTTAATTTGTTATTCTTAGCCTAAGGAAAAAACTTATTATTTTGTTTATAAGGATAATTAGAAGGAAAATTATTTTTGCGAAGACTGTAATATAATTATTAAGGAAACTTGATTCAATATTGTTAAAATTTTACTTAAGGGTTGCTCAATAATTCATATATTTAGTGAAGACAATTTAATCTAAATAGCCTTATTATAATGTATGACTATTCTTCAAACATGTTTCTAATTAAATTTCTCAAAAACTCATATTTAATTGTACTTATTAAATCAATCATGTATCTTAGCCTTAATGTATGAACAACATGCATTGGATTTGAATTCTGACATAATTTGAAGGTTATTACTTTCTCATGGCTTTTGCTCCACATGCTCTCATCTCATAAATGCTTGTTATGATGCAACACTTCTTCGCTAGCTAGAGTTTTTGCTACACTAATCCTAGTAAATGAGCAAAATAAGATCAACATAGATATTTTATATATTAAGCTCGTATGTAAATGATTAAAATATTTCATATGCAGATATTATTAAAATTTCTCTCGTTCGAGCTTAATTATGGTTATAGTATTACTTGACAGTCAGAACAATTTTTATCAAGAGAAAAATATTTCCATTATAATAAACTTTTCTACATTTCATATTTATGCTATGATGTATTAAGAGTGTTATTAAGCTGTGGGGTTCTCAGGCTTTCTCCCGGGTGCCACCCCTTCGTCTTTCTGCTTAGTATTCTTTTCTTCGACTTTGTTGATTATGTTTTAGGCTTGGAAGATCCTCCGACTATTAGATCGTTCCGTGACATTGTGGCCAATGCCCAGCCCGTGGTGTCCAAACATATTTGCAGTTTCAATGGAAGTCATGCTATTTTCTTTTCTAATGAGGAGGTCGTCTCTTTGGCGACTCCACATGCCCTAACTCTAGTTGGTAAATTTGCTCGGGTAAAACCGAGTTTTGCTTTAGTTATTGGTTTCATCAATTGTTTAAAATTAGTGGCCCCAGTGAAAATCCGTTCTTTTGATTCTCACCGGGTATTCTTTATGTTTGAGTCAGATCTTGACTATGCTCGTTTATTTTCAAAAGGTTCCTTTGATATCAACGGTAACACCATGAGATTTTGCATATAGGATCCTTTTTCGGATGTTAAACATGATGTCCCAATTGCTCCAGTGTGGATTAATTTACCGGGGCTTAGGCTTCATTTTATTTCTAAGGATATTATGTTTAATATTGGCTCGGCCATTGGTAAACCTTTGCAACTCGATAGAAATGCAACCTTTCTCAGAAATGTTGTTGCTCCTCGAATGATGATTGAAATAAATATATCCTCCCCCTCCTGCTTCAATATGGTTAGGATCGAAAGAAAATGGTTATGCTCAAGAAACATTGTATGAGAATATGCCTATGTACTGCAAGTGATGCTGTATGTTAGGGCATACTACCGATAACTACTCCTTTAGGAACCATAATAGTCCTCTGGCTCATCCTAGAAGAGCGAAGGACTTGTCCCCAAATGCTGAAAAAGTTGTTATTGAATTTCCCTTGCTTGAGAATGTCAAAAATACTGAGGTCCAAACTGATGCAAATACTTTAAACAACATTACAATCGAGCTCAATAAGGTGAAAGAGGTGGATATCGTCCCTAATCAAGAGAGTGAAACGGGTGTTAATGATATGGTAATAAATGGGAAAGCCCTAATTTGTAAGGAAAGTTCTATTGCCAATATTGAATTGAATAATATTAATGTTTTTGATAATGTTTCTATTCATGCTAGTACTATTGTTAATTTTGATACCTCTGAGGCTGTCAGTGGGACGGCCAAAGAGAGCTTGATTATGGATTTGTCTGTTTCAATTTCTGTTGTTAACTTCCTCAATGCTAAAAATGATGCCAAGGCTATTTGTTTGAGCCCTCAAAACCACAGTGGTTTGGTTTTGAGGGCTCCTAGTGATCCTATTAATGCTCCTGAAGTGGAACCAAAAATTGACATTGTTACCAATAACATCATTTTATCTTATGTAGTCAATGTTAACACCACACTTGTGGATGAATTTGTTTCTGCTAAAGTCTCTCTTGTATCAAGGTATGAGGAATCACCACTACCCTCTCCTTCCCCACCAGCTCGAAGGACAGCTATCACCTGCAAGCCCTCTTCGGCTGAAAGGATGCTCCTTTCTAAACGTAATCCTAATTTGGGTGTAAGTTTGAATGGTAACATAACGACCCTCATATCTAATTCAATCATCCATAACAATATTTGTGATCTAGATGCAGTCAATAACAATATCCATACTGCTTTTGAAGATAATGCTGAGCAGGTGATTCTATTAGAAACGATAAGCTAGTCTAGGTTCGAATATGGAAAGCGGAAGAACTCAAAGAATCATTTGATACTTAGAAATCGGGACAACCTCCTGTGAAATAATCTCAAAGCTAAACATGCTCATCAAACCAAAAAGCCCCTTGCGGTATAAGGCAAATCCAAAAACTATGTAATATAAAGAAAAGATTACGACTACCAACATGTATCGTTCGCTTTCTCTTGATCAGGATTTAGATGATGGTATGATTAATAAAAAGAAAGTATTGAAAGGAAAAAAGTATCACAATGATGAGACTCAGTTGAGCCTAAGTGGCTCAACTAACTTTCATCCATGAACATTCTTTGCTGGAACATAAGAGGCATTGGCAATGTCTCGTCAAAAAATAGGCTTAAACACATCGTCTATGAGAAAAAAATAAACATTGTCACCTTATTGGAAACTCAAATCAAATGATATTTATGCTATTAGTCATTTTATTAAAATTGATAATGCTTATGCTTCTTCTTCTAACAAAATTTGGTTAATGTGGAATAACACGTGGAATGTGGAAATTTTGAATAATCACCATCAAGCCATTCATGTTAGATTTTTTAACGACCAGTTTAATTTTCTAGCCACCTTTGTGCATGCTAATAACTTGAGAGTTGATAGATTCCTTTATGGAATTTCCTGAAAGATTGTTCTTTCTCTAACATACCCTGGATCGTGGGAGGAGACTTCAATGCTGTCCTCAAAAATAATGAGTATAAAGGCTATTCCCCCATGCTGCCTCTACTTTTGACTTTAATACGGCTATTTTGGAATGTGGGCTTGAAGATTTTAAGTATACTAGCTCTGCGTTCACGTGGAATGCATGGAGGAAATATGTCAGATTAGATCATTTTCTCATAAATAGTTTATGGTGCAACACCTACACTAATTTTCTCTCTTTGTCAGTCAACTCTACGGTCTCGGACCATAAACCGATAATCTTTTCATCCTGGATCCAAAACTCCTCCATTCCTAAATCCTTTTGTTTCCAGTTATTTCGGCTTAATAAGGAGGAATGCTCCATGATTGTCAATGCAATTTGGAATGAGCCTTGTAGTAGTTATGGGCTGCTTCGTTTGGTGGAAAAGTTTAAAAATTGCGCAAGGCGCTTAATTCTTGGAAGAGAACTTCTATTGGAAACATTTTTTATAATGTAACCCGTCAAGAAAATAAAGTTAACTATCTTGAAGCTCTTTTTGAATCGAACCCGTCTGGCTCAAATAGAATTGAATTATCTAAAGCGAACGCTATCTTAAATCAAAATCATAATGATGTGGAAATAGTTTGGAAACAAAAATGCAGCCTTAAATGGGTTATCGAGGGGGGACAAAATATTGCCTATTATCACAATTGGGTAAATAAAAGGAGGCACATAAATAACATCACGGAGATCACCCAACCTGATAACATTAAAATCACCAGTACTTCTAAAATTCAAAACTCAGCTTTATCCTTTTTCCAAGGAATTTTCAAGGACTCTCCCAATGTTTCCCAAAACTTCCGTCTAGAAATCCATCCCTCTACCCTTAGTTGGGAAAATAATAAATTTCTTAATTTGATGCCGACTGATGAGGAAATATGGAAAACCATCAAAGACCTCAAACATAATACTTGTTCGGGCTCTGATGGGTTTTCTGGGGAGTTCTTCTGTAAATTTTGGGATATAATTAAAAATGATGTTTGTAATGGGATTAAAGCATTCTTCTATGATTTCCCTTTGCCTAAATTCTTTACCCATACAACTCTCACCCTGATTCCTAAGTCAAGGAAAGCCTCTTGATGGTCAATCTTTAGGCCAATTAGTCTTTGCACTATCTTAAACAAAATAATATCCAAAATTCTGGCTAAACAAATTCAAGCCTTTCTACCCTATCTTATAGAACCTAACCAATCTGCGTTTGTGCTGGGAAGAAAAATTTAAGACAATATTCTTGCCTCTCAAGAGCTTTTTCATAGTCTCAAAAATAAAAGGTGGGGGCACAAACTCATATTTAAATTTAACCTTGAAAAAGCTTTTGATAAAATTAATTGGAACTTCCTTTTATAGATGCTGAAAGCCTATGGGTTCAATGAAAGATTCATTCATAAAATAAAAAAGATTACCCATAACAATTGGTTCTCTATTCTTTTCAAAGGCCAAGCATGTGGCATTTTCAAATCTGAAATAGGGCTGTGGCAAGGAGACCCTTTATCTCCGATCATTTTCATCTTGGCCTTCAATTATTGGTCCTTTAACATTAATCATATGTTTAGAAATGATCCTTCCCTCCATTTCAATGTGGGTGGTAAAATCATGGACTCCCATTTGGCCTTCGCTGATGATCTCATTCTATTTACAAATGGGAGCTCTACTTCGATCAAAAAACTCAAATACCTCTTTTAAAATGATCCAGGATTAACAATCAACCCCCTCAAATCCCAATTCTTCACAAACAAAAACTATCCTATTAGAACCATCTCCAAACTCAAAGACTCTTTCCTTTTTAAACAAGGTAAATTCCATTTTCCTACCTTGGGATCCCTATCTTCAATAGCCATAATAAAAATAGTCATTTTAAGGGGATGTTGGAGATCATTTTTAAGAAGTTCCAAGGGTGAGAACAAAATTACTTATCCCAGGGATGGAGACTCACGCTTATAAAGCATGTCCTGAATTCTATACTAATCTATTGGCTTGAAGTCTCCTCCCCAACCAACTATATTTTTAAAACCTTAAAAACTTTATTCTCCAAATTCCTCTGGACTCATCCCAAAGGTAGTAAAATGCATTAGTGCGAATGGGATAAAGTTTCTTCCCCCTATAATGAAGGTGGCCTTGATCTTAGAAACCTCTCCTCCATCCATGATACTTTTTCCCTAAAACTTTGGTGGAAGCTTAGGGCTTTCCCCTCTATTTAGGCTGACATCCTGTTAGCTAAATATTATGCTAAGTCCCATCTACAACTAAACCAAAAATCAATAACTCTCTTACTTGGAAGAGGATGTTAAGATTCAAAGAGATCGTGGAAGAAACTTTGACTTGGGATAAGGTGGATCCCTCCACCTCCTTCTAGTTCGACGGTTGGAATCAATCCTCTATCTTAGCAAATCAAAATTTTGAGATATCCACTCCTAATCTCAAGGTCTGTGACTATTTTGATAAGAGTTATGGATGGAACCTCAATTTTCTGCATAGGATCCTCCCTAGTGGTATGGTTCCTTCCATTGGCTCCTTTGTTCCTACTGTGAGCAAAACTAAATTAGCTAAATCTTCTTTGTGCTCTAAGAATATCATTCAATTCAAAACTTTCTGGAAATGTTGCAGAACCTACTTGCCTCCTAAATTCTCGGTTTGGATCTGGCACAATTGCATTCCTACCTTGATTAGCCTCTTTCTTTGGAGAGTGTACCTTGCTTATCTTAGTATAGATACTGTCATGCAACAAAAGGGGATTTCTTTAGCCTCAAAATGTCAATGCTGCAATAATATTGAATCCCTTGAGCATGTATTCCTAGAGAATCCCCAAAGCAAAACTACCTGGAGTACTATAAATGGGCTAATGAAAGGTAAGAAGTTGATTACTTTGCATGTGATTTTCTTTAGGTGGTCCACTCATAAAAGCAAAGGTCTCTTCGTTGGTCATCTCTTTGATGCCTACACTCTTTGGCACATCTAGAATGCGCGTAATAAAGCTAAACACTCATCCAGACCCTTTCTCTCCAACTCTATGGTAAATGCTATCAAAAATGGTGTTAATCAAATCATAAATGCTTTTCCTAGTTAAAAATTCAATTGGAGCAATCTTAATGAGGATTTTATCAAAAGTGAAATCAAATTTTAAGGCTCCTCTTGTCTAAGCGGTCTCTTTTGGGGGGACTAGGCTTTGGGGATGGCTGTTTGGTTGTATCATGTGGGGATACACAATGTTGATAACTGTATCACTTGTTCGTTTGTTGGTTCTAATTGGGTGGGGCTCTCCGACTGGGGGAACAGGGTGATTGAGTTTTTCTTTATTGCCCTGATCCTTTCTTATGCGGGGATGGTGGCCAATATTTTTCTCATGTACTGGCCGAGCTGCAATTCTGTTAATGTTCATAGCTGTTGTATGTTTTCTATGGTTTGTATGCTGTGGTGGATTGCAAAGGTTCTGATGTCTTCCTTTGATTATTTTACTTGTTGCATGCTTTATAGTAAAAGTCTCAGACAGTTTTACTTGGCTGTGGGGATTCATGGGAGTCATGGGATCTTTATGGGCTGGATGTAAGAGCCAGTTTGTAAAGGTGGAGTTAATTATAGCTGTCAGCCCCTGTTGGTTACTATCGTTTTTGGGGTAACACTCAATTTTGTAGGACCTCTCAGTCCCTGATTGTTACTGGTCTTTCTATTAATCATGAATATTGTCTTTATATTGGTGGCTGCTGTCCCTCTAATTCTGTGAGAATTGATAAGTTATGTAAATTTGTTTACATGTTTATATGCTGGGCGACGCTCATGTTGTTTTTTAATTCTTTGGTGAGCATTATTTCAAAGCTTGAGATTAATGGTATTCCTGTTGGAGCTGGCTATTGTCGGACAACTTGGACTCTTTGGTTTTAGAGGATTGGGAGAGTAATTTGGGGGCCCTTTGCGGCTGGCACTTCATTATTATTGTGTGGTTTGTGTTGGGGTATCTACCGTGTTGCCATCGCTTGAAGTTTAAGGTGAGCTACCTCCTAGGACCTGTGCAGTGGTTGGCTATGGCCTTATGGAGAAGGACCAGTTGGTCACTGGTTGTAATGTACGGGATCTGCCTAACCTCTTTTTTTTATGGAGTTTGGCAATGCTAAGCTTTTCAGGTATGAGTCTTGGAATGGGAGATCTTGTCTCAACGATCCAAAGGATATGAGGTTGGCTGAGGAGGAGACGAAGTCGGGGTTTGAATGCTGTAAGAATTCGATCCATCCCTACTTAAACAGGTTGGATACTCTTGTTCAATATATTATCTGGATGGTTTTGCAGGCAGAAGATTGTATGCAAATTGTGCAAAACTTTTATGTTTTTAAGGTTTCCTTTATCCACCCCGTGGTGAGGCCTGTACTTTTTTCTTTTGGAAGGACCTTTTATGTTATACCCTAGGGCCTTCTGCTTTTTGGGTTAGCTTTGGATTTTTAGTCATAGGTTTGAGTGTAACCACTTAACTCGTTTTGTATCCTTTTGTTATATTAATAAAATTAAACAAGTTTAACTAATATATATATATATATATATATATATATATATATATATTCCCAAAAAATCATCTCGATAGATTTTATTCCATAAAATAAAACTTACAGGACCGGGGCTGGGAGGTTACAGATTCCTAGGATTCTAAAAGTCAGAAATCAGCCACAAAAAGGGAGACTCAAGGAATATCCTAAAAGTCTCCAAACATGAAAAAAAAAAGAGACAAGCAATTTAAACATAAAAAAAAACAAAACAGAAAGAGTGGAGTAAAAATAGACTTTTTCCACCAACTGCAATCAGCAAAAAGAGGCGATGACTCAACATGCAAAGAGAGCAACTCAACTGAACCTTGCTCACAAAAGATCTCGCTAACAACAAACTTGATATACAATAACATCATCAAAACCTCTAGCACCAAGATAACCTTAGCACCACAGTTTATTGGGAACCACAGCATTTCAGTACAGCAAAACATCACAGGACGGCTAGTCCAACAACACAGTCGTCATCAATACCAGCCAAATCAAAACCAATTAAAACAGTACCGAAAGCCATACAGCACCAACAGCAAGAGAAAACACAGTCGATTCCAATACCAGCTAGATAAGAACCAATAAAATAGTACCAGTAATATTACCAACAGCCATACTTGAGAAAAGGATACTTGTTTCCACATCAATTTCCAAAGCAAACAAGAGCCAAAGAGACAACAGTTGTCAAATGGAGTGATCGAGGGAGGCCCCATCGACAAACTTAGAGAGAGACTCTCTAGGACGGCTTAGATTCTAGTCCCAGGAGCACCTACCAAGGAGGAGAACCACGTTCCTAGAATCTAAAAACCAAACATGTAACATACCAAAGGCAGCAATCGAACACCTAGGTGAGCCAAAAACAAATCTAAGATTGCATGCAATAGCAATCCAAATACAAAGACTAACCTATAGGCAACATTCGAATGGCTATTCCAGTAGAAAAAACCTTTCCAATAGGCCCCATTCAGAAAACTAAAATAGCAGACATCATTCCAGCAGGCATCCGACCAAAGGCAGTTTAAAGCCAGTAGAAAGAGGGTGAACTTAATATGGACATCAATAGAATCACCAAAATAAACTGCATCAACAAAATGCCAGACAAAAGAAAAGTTCCAAACAGATTCTTTGCCCCAACAGGTTAAGCAGTACCAAAGAAACATAATGTTAGCTGTATTACTAAACAGGTTGAAATAGTGCCAAACAACCTTAACATCAGAAAGCCTGATAGCATTTTAAAAAAAGAAAAAATAGTTCCGACCAGCCAGAGCAAAAGCCATAGTATAGAGAGGAAGACACAAGATCACCCAAATCTTAGGATAAGGAGAGCTCATTCTTAGTATAGGCTTCATTTAAGCTACTCCAACAGAAATTAAAAATACCATAGTTTCTTATGGTTTGCTGAATATCACTTTTAATCCCCTCTAGAATTTTATCCAAATGGAAAGGAAAAGAGGCGTGTTAACTTTTAGTTCTTGTTTTTCAAATATTCCAGGGGATGAGGCTGTCAACAAGTTATCCATAAAAAAGGGATGTAGTCTGCCCCGCCTATGCAGGTCAAGTTATTTTTCTTCCTTTAAAAGCAATCACCATATATGATGCAATTTTATCTTTTTATCACATGCTTAATGATAGTATTTTTGCAACTCAAAAAGAGATAAAGCATATTTAAAGCGATAAATCACATTGCAAATGAAATAGGCGCAAAATAGATACTTGGAGTAAAACTTACAAATAAATCTACGTACATGACTTGTTTGATAACTCACAAAATTTATCCTTTCTTTAATTTGTTTGAAACCATATTAAATCTTTAAGTTTGCTGTTTGATAATTCATTAGTAATTTAATGTATTTGATTTTATTTATTTACTTGTAATTTTACTAATTTATTCTATTTAGGAGTTTAATTATGTATTTTTGAATTTAAATATTTATCTATATTTATAAAGTACTAAAATTAAATTAAATTATTAAATTTATTTTAATTTTAATAATAACTCATTTACAATAATTATGTAGTTTGAATTACAAAAATGCCAATTTTTAAAATATAAATACTATTTTTATGAAAATAAATTAAATTTGAGTAATTAAATTTTTAAGTTTTTGCTTAAAAAATAATTTATTCCAAATACTACTTACAACATGCCAAATTTTGAAATTGTAAAAATTTTTATTAAGAAAATTTGATATTTTCATAAAATTTTAAACACTTAAAGAAAATTTAATATTCTTAGTTTCTTTAATCAATAGTAAACTTATTCCTAATATATACAGAAATAAATATGTAAGGTTTCAGGTGCTATCTATTGATAAATCAAAAGTTATGATATTAAAAGCATAGCATGAAATTTTTATTAAAAATGTTAAAATATTTATAATAAAAATTTAGGTTTTTATTGAAATTAGTGTGCTTATATGAGGGCTTTTGTAACAATCTTAGGTTATTACTTAGCATAATCTTAGCTTAATTGTAGCATAATTATAACTCTATTATGTTCATTTAGTCATTAGAACTAAACCCCGAAGATTTGGAGCGATTCGAAGCTCAATCTAATATTTAGAATATTTTAATAATATTTAATTAATTAAAAAAATGAGATATTTAATTTGACCTCAAATCGAAACTCGACTTCGTCATTGTGCTCGTCACTTCCAAATTAGCTAGGGGTGATGTTTTGGAAGTGTTTGGAGGTCGTCAAATTTTCTCGAATATTTTAATGTATTTAAATACCGCGAAAATAATATAGTTAAATTAATCTTCAAATTAAAATCTGTCTTCATCATTGAGTTCCCCACCCTCGAATTATCTAGGGCTGAATTTTTAGGATTTTTCGGAGCTCGTCTATCAATCCGATTTTAATTAATTAAAATACATTAATTTGAAAAATTCGAAAATATTAATTAAGTAAATTATTTAATTCTCCATTCTCCTTTTTCTCTTTTTCTCCCTGCGATGCCAGTGCCTTCTTCCCCCTTCTGGCTCATGCAAAGGGCTCCCCTTCTCCCTCATGCTACTGATGGGAGAGGACTTGCCCCCTCTCCCAGCTCATACCTCCTCCTCCTTAAAGCCACCTCCCTCAGCTCTCCATTCTCCATCTTGCTCAGCTGCCAAAGGAAGAAGCTCCCAAGTTCCTGGAAAACCCTCAGCCCTCTTCCCTCCCTTGTTGGCAGAAGAAGAAGAAGCTCCTTACTCCCAAGCTCTTGAAGAACTCAAGCTATAGCTCTTCTTCCATTTGCAACTCAGGTACCCATTCGTTGTAACTTTCCTTGTACCTCTTTCTTGCATCCTCCATGTGCTACCCTTCTCATTGATTTAGTCAATGCATTTGTGAAATGATATTTTGATTAACTACTAAATGGGTTCTGTTTGATTGTCGAACCTCAATCGAACTCTAACAGTTCGATCGAAGCTCATTTTGTCCATTAAGAAAACAATTTCTGCATGTACGATTTTTTTGTATACGTACTTAGGACATCATTGTTTGCTTGCTAGAATGATCCGTTAATTTGAATTTTGGTATCAATAGAAAGGTCTTGGATATATATAGCACCGCACTTGAGGTTTTCTAAATAGAGAGTATTTGAGCCCAAAAGTGGACACATTGAGTTTTTCATTCAGGTAAAATCATCGTCAAGTGCTACAGCGCACCTTAGAGCCTAGCTCTTGGCCAGGAGGTTCTACAGAGCGCCGCAGTGCCCGCATTTTGAAAATTATGGCATCGTAGCGCCTGGTTATCGGCCAGGAGGTTCTGCAGAGCGCCGCAGTGCCCGCATTTCAAAAAGTCTGGCGTCATAGTGTCTGGTTATCGGCCAGGAGGCGCTATCGCGCCGCAGCGCCCGCGCCTCGAAAAATCTGGCACCACAGCGCACCGTACCACTTGTCTCTTGGCTGGAAGATGCTACTGCGCGCCGCAGTGCCCGGGTTGCTAAAGTCTGGCGCTAGCGCACCGTAGTGCGTCGCAGTGCCTGAAAGCTCTACCGTGTGCCGCAGCGCCTTCGCCTCGAGAAATCTAGCATCGTAGCACCTGGATCTCAGCCAAGAGAGTGTTACAGCGCGCCGTAGGGCGTAGAACTACCCAGTTTGGCCTAAGTTTGATATTTTTTGTATTTTGATGACTCCATAACCCTAATAATGCAAAAATATACCAAAATCAAATTTAGTAGAATCTTACATTATATAAATGTATGGGTGATTTTGAATATGCAATCTACATTTTATCCTAAATGACATGTTCTAATTTCTGAAAGGATTCACTTGAATATTTTATGCCAAATGATAATTAATGTAATGTTTAGCTTTAATTATTTTATGTTTTGTGTAATGTAATATTTATATGCCTCATTAATAATATGATGCATACTAGAGAACCTAAACTCTGATTTGGGCACTTAAACACTTCATTTGTCATTATTCAATACTTAAACCCTAAAGAACTCAAAGAAATGCTTAATTTAGTCAATAATTAATTTAACATTGATTTGGACATCAATAATAGATGATAAGATTCTTAACTTATAAGTTGATCAATGTCTATGTAATTAAACTTAAATTAGTTAAGTTGGGTTTAAACCTAATTTGATTATATTAAATCTTAACTTAATTGATTTAACTAAGATACTTGATTTGTACACTAAATAACTTGCATAACTCCAATCAATCCCTATTGCTTTATCATTGATCTTAACAATTAAATTAGAAGAATTAAGATCTATAACAAACTTATATGATTGTTCATATGAATCTAACCTTTAGATCTTTGATTTTCTCATAAGAATGATCATTAGCATAAACTGAGTAATAAAATAAGAATGGTTAATGAAATGACCAACCCCTAATAATTCATATGATTATATTCCATAATTGTATTATAGGTTTTAATCAAATGGGTTTACTCATCTGATTTGTATAATCCAGCATAATATGTTAATCTTAAGCGAAATCTTATAACTTAGTTCACAACTTGAATAATTACGTATTTTGGTACTTAGAACTTTAAGACTGAAATGTTAATGATTCAGTTCCATCTATTGCTAGACCTTAGAATAGGTAAATTATTGAGGTAGGAAGAGCTTATTATCTGATTTTGAGGTAGAAGCTTAAATGAACCCTTAAGATCCTTAGATTTTGATCTTAGATCCTTATGGTAGAATAACCTAAAGACTCCAGAAGAATATTCTTCCTTATGGTAGTATCCTAAGTTGAGAGACTTTCATGTCGCATCCATGGAACCTTTGAGTAGAACTCACCACAAGCGAGTGTGAATTCATTTAGTATGATATTCCTTGGATTTTAAATTAGTCAGTTTAGAAATGATAATATTAGTATTATCATGTGAAGATTTTAGTACATGTCCATATGACTGATTTAATTTTGTAGGATATAAAATTGGTTTATTTGTCCTAAATAAGATTATAAAAGGGTTTCGTCCCCTTATTCTTGTGAGCATCGATAAGTGTAGTTCAGTTTAGGACAAACATCCCACTTTTATAGTATATTTAATTAAGGTATTGAACCTCTAAGTTTGAAAGAATAAACTGTAAAAGGGTTTCGTCCCCTTATATTTGTGTGTATTGATAGGTGTAGTTAAGTAATTTATGTTACCTTTCTTAGAACGTACTCAAAGTGATGTATCAATTAGGGTATTGAATATCTTAGTTTGAGAGAATAAATTATAAAAGGATTTCGTCCCTTTATTTTTGTGTGCATTGATAAGTACAGTTAAACAAACTAAGAAATTCAAGTTTACCTTCTCAAGTACTTACTATGTATGTACTTGTATTTCCATCATATGATTGTAATAGTTTATGGCTAAGTTTTGAATATAGTATGTGAGCTTGTTAAGATGATTATAAAAACCCAATAAATGTTGAATTTGATTATTATTTTTTGATGGATTCCTGTTCTTTAAAGCATCATATTGAATTGGAAAGCATTGACATAGTTGCATAAGTATAAGCATCAAGGGTATTGTGAACTATAGGATGTAGCATGCATCAATATTGGTATGACCTACAGAATGCAGCATACATCATGGATATTAGATTTTTTGGGGTGCATGTAGCAACAAAGGCATAATTGCAGCATAAATCAGTGGCATATTCAGATGCATACACAGTGACATACAGCACAATTTGATTTTAATATTTTCCTCATTTTAGTATTTTACAGATTTCAGCTCCGTACTTTACTTTTTCTTAGTTTATTGTTTTACATTATTTTCAATTTTGTACAATTTTGTCTTTAAATTATTTTAGTGCTTTTCTATAATATTATTTTATTACTTAAAGGTTAAACTTTAGATAACTATAATTGATTAGAATAGCTTTTTGATGTGTTAGACTTATTGCCTAACACAAGGTACTTTTGTGATCCGACAATTTGCCAGATCCTGAGCAGTTTGAGGAGTAGATATTGGAGACTTCCCAGGAGATCCGTGAGGCGTTGGTAGAGCATTAACCGACTCAGCTTATTTTACTGCACTTGGTTTACTTTTAAGTTGTAAGTTGAGAGGCTATTTTCTGTTTGTTTATTTAAAGCAAACTGTCTGTAATAACTTTAACTCTAGATATATTTTTTTTTTTTTTGAGATGAATATTTCTTACATAGCTCTATGATGAATGATTGGGATGAAATGCTTTTAGCTTCCGTACTCTATATTTCTTACTACTTATACTTAGTATTGTGATGTGATCAGCATATTGGAAATACTGTTATACTTATATATATATATATATATATATATATATATATATACTGGATTCTTCATATTTCACTCATAATCTAATTTATATAATATATTGTCTAATACTTAAGATAAGGCTTTACGCTTATATTAAAGATTAGTTTAGCAATTCATTATTCAACGGTTATTCATGGAGGTTCAGCAGTCCTTCCCGAGTAGTGCACCGCGTTCCGCCGCCAACTGTCTTATTATTCTTTAAACATACTTCAGTTGCGCACGACGATAGGACAGGGCGCCACAGCTTTATAGTCCAAAAAATATTGTAATTTTTCTGTGAAATTGTTCCCTATATATAGAAGATCATGCATGCCAAGTTACATCAACTAAATTCCAAGTGAATAAAAGCTTATAATGCTTCAAAGAATCAAGAAAATCTAAAAAATTTTTGAAAATTTTTGTAAGTTCAAAACTAGAATTTTCTTGAACTTCGAGTGATATTTGAATATTTTGGAACATAATTAGGGTGTGGTGCCCTCGAATAATTTATTACCAATATATAGGATAGTGTTTAAGAAAATATTTCATTCATTAAAAGAGATTACTGTTGAAGTTGCCAAGTGCCAAAATTTACTAAGATCTTAAGAAAAGGAAAATGTTTGTAAAAATTGAATATTTTGAATTTTCTTTTATTTAATTAAAATAGTATGTTACATGCAAGATTCATTCATCGTCATTTATACATATGCATGATTAAATCATTTGTTGAAGAAAATAGCTAATTTAATTTATATATATATATATATATATATATATATATATATATATATATATATATAATAATATTAAATTTAAATTTTAGAATATTTGTAATAGATTTTCAAGAGGAATAAGCTTAATTTAGTATTGATCTTTAAGTAGATCTAAATCAAGTTTTATCATGAAGGATTTATTCCTTTTCATGGTGATTACAAGAATGAAGGAAAGGTTGGAGGTTACCTTGACGAGGATTTGATCTTGATGGAGAGGTGATGTTATAAGTTGATGAAGCTTTCGTTCTCTTCCCTTATATGGTTTGAAGCCATTACGGTCGTCGTTTTTAGGCTGACAACGTCAAATTGAGAGATCGATATGTGGTGTCCCCTTCACCGGCAAATGGCTAGCTCCATTGGATTGGTCGTTTGGAAAAAAAAGGCGTTAACTGCCATTAACGACATTGTAGTGATCCTGCCAGCATCGTTATTTAATTATTTTGATTTAAATTCTATATAAATTAATAGGAAAAAAATTCAATTATAGAAAAATTCTAAAATATAGCCAAAAAATTTCTAAAATTATTTAGGACATTTTAAAATTTTTATTTTGCAAATTAATTCGTAATTTGCTCAATCTAAACTAGGTGTTCAACAATATTTAATTTTAACGAAAAATTTCGGATTTCATAATCATGCACATGTATTGCATTATAAATACATTCATTTCATTTTCTTCTTGAACAAAGGATTTCTCAATTATTATTTTGGGTGATTCGAGTGTGGTTATTCTCGTAAAATGTAAGGGTATTTTGATTATCTTGCTTTGTGTCATGTAAAAAAGTTATTATGTTAGATTCTAATACTTGTTGGTCTTAAAATTTCTCACTTAATCCAAGAGAGGTTATACAAAGCCCTTCTAAATGTTTAAGCTCTAGCATGGGAGCATCCCTTGATAGATTCATTATGTTATGAGTTAAGAAGTTACCAATCATAGGTTCAATATTGCCTTTTTTTATTCAAGCAACACTCCCACGCTATGGAACCTATATCAAGTCTTACCATGTCGAAGGAAACCTCATTTTCTTCAATGGGAAGAAAGGAAATGGAGAGCCTCAGGTTCGATTGATGCCTCGGAGGAGAAGAGAAATTTCCATGAAGCAAAGTCATGCATATGTGAAGAGGGGTGAGAGAAGATTGCAAGAACTATTGATACTATGATATAAGGGACAACCAGGGTCCCCCACAATGAACATGTAACCTTAGTGACATTAGAGTTTCCGTCATAATAGTAATTTCGGTGATCTTTTTTATTATACGTTGTGACATGGGATTGAAGTATTCAACGTTTCTTCTTTATACTTGTTCTTTTAAGATTCTATATAATAATAATAATAATAATAATAATATGATAATCATTATATCTTAAATTAACTCAAATGAGTTTTCCAATTTCTTTATATTATTTAGTGGCAACTAATTATATTTTCTTAGTACTAAACTAAACTATGTATATTTTCTAATATATATATATATATATATATATTCGAAAAAGACAAAGTTAGGAAGTCAAAGTTTTAGTCTAAAATCCAATCCTAGTTGGTAAAGAAAGGAACCCTTAGAAAAAGAAGTCAATAAAAGAAAATATTAGTAATAAATTGGCTAATCCCCATTCCTTAGCTTCTCTCATTAAATGATATTTCCTTAAACGCATTAATTAAGAAAAATAAAATCCAAAACTTGATCAACTCAAGTCTTTCTCTGTGATGCCTCCGACAAATTAGATGCATAGAATATACGCTCTCCGGTCAAACTTAGAAAACATTCATCCCGAATTATTTCTCCCGCCAGTTTCTCATTTACACCCTTTTTTTCTTATATTTACAAATATAGACAGGCAAATGCAATCAAAGCACATCTTTTTGTTTTTTTTTATTAAATTCGATATTTCTGGCAAAAACATCTCCCCGAATAAAATTTGAACACCTGTCCATTTCATTTATTTAGTAACAACTCAATAGGTATATTTATAATATAGAGTTCCGATTTACGAATTTAAGTAATTTTTCAAATAATTTTAAAAAATATAAATTATATTAAATGCATTTTTTTTATTGGACAAATAAAATTCTTATCTATTTAATAAACTCTGGCACGAATTCTTAGAAAAAAACATTCTCAATTAGGAATGAAGAATTTTTATGCTCATTAAAAATCAATATATAAATGAGAAACTTTAAAATAATATACTCATAAAGTCTATCCAATAAGATTTAGACATATTTCTATATAAATCTTAAAATAAAATACTAAAGAAATGATCTCAAATTCAATTGGATGGGTTTTCTTGGGTGCTACGGTAGCGGGTCTAAATAGCATTTCTCAATATACATAAATAGAAAAATGTACACAAGAAAATATTCAAAATAAATAAATAAAAAAATTCTTTTTTTTAATTTTTTTTTAGAATCCTAATAAAAAAGTATATTCAACCAATAATTTACTTACATATTCAATTGACACATCATCTATATATTTTAATGTATATTAGCCTGTCAATGTAGCAATACTTATACAAATAATCTCAAACAACCAAATAGAATACTTTATTTTATATATTGAAAAAAATAATAAAATAATATGGATTTGTAATAAAAATTATGAAATTATTATCCTTTTTTGTTTTAAGAAATGGATAATTCTTATTGCAAATGCTCTCAATTATTAAATTAATATAAAATAAGATAAGCAATAAAATAATACAAAATAATTTAGTTGATTGAAATTATTATTACACTTACATATTAATATATATCAAAATATATAAATGATGTGTCAATTCAATGTATAAGTAGATTATTAGTTGAATACAATTTTATGTATTATAAAAAAAAAAAAAAATTTATATTGATCCTGAATATTTTTTTAATATATATATATTTTTATGTAAACATATTATTTTTTAAAAAACAAATCAAAACTAAGCAATCAGAAGCTGCATGCGCTGATTAGAATACTACGTACATGTTACGTACGTGGCTATAGAATATGTTATATATTTCAGTAATTTAATACCAACTAAAAGCTTTCCAACTAAGCTTCTCTCTCCAAACCCCAAAGAGATCGTAACTGCTATTAAAACCAAGCCATTCCTTAAAACAATATATTTCGTCATTAATTGCCCTACCTTTCTCTCTCTCCCTTTCCTTACTTCACCCTCAGCTCCCGCACCTTTTATATCTCAATCACCCTTAGGCATGAAGGAGCCCGCACGGAGCATCATGGGCGAATCCGACCTCGTAGAGCTGGACCTCATCGCCTCCATGTCGGCGGCTGCGGCCGCGGCGGTGGCTGCGGCGGTGGCTCCCTCGCCGGCCCTCGCCGAGGCTGAGGCGGAGCCGAGGGTCTTCTCGTGCAACTTCTGCCGCCGCAAATTCTACAGCTCGCAGGCGCTGGGCGGGCACCAGAACGCGCACAAGAGGGAGCGGCAGCTGGCGAAGCGGGGCCGCGGGGCCCCCCCGGAGGACCCGCGGGCCTTTGGCGTGCCCCTCGGGATCCAGGCGCACGCGATGGTCCACAAGCCGGCGAGCTTCGGCGCCGCCTGGTCCCGCCAGGGGTGGTTCAGGCCCGTCGATTGCTCCGGCGGGGTCCTCCGGTTCGACGATGTGGCGCCGCCGGGGATGCGGCTGGCAATGGGCTCCGCCGGGTTTCGGTACGGCAGGTGGATGGGATCCCCGGCGCTACTGGGCGAGCCCAAGGAGGAGGCCCACCTAAAGCTCGATTTGTCGCTCAAGCTCTGATCCGAGGATCAGTCTTTCCTTTTGATTTACTTCTTCTTCTTCTTTTATGTATTATGAATTAACTTTCATGTAGTTAAGCTTCTTCAATATCTTACATCTCTCTTACTGTGATTAATTTGTATGAAGTCATCATACACAGGCAACAACATAGGATGTTTCAGAGTTCACTAGACTTTAGTAGTTGTTCAAGTAAAAGTTCTTCTGATAGTAATTTGATTTTTATATAAACAAGTTTGTATTTCTCTAATTAGTTAGCTAATGAGATTAATCTGTTCTCTATTAACTTTAATGCATCAATATCATATGCTTGAGTTATAACATAAAAAAGGTTGTTTTGTAGATTGTGTGTTAAAATTGAAGTCTAAAATATAATGATTCCAACATAAACTAGCAAATTAATCTTCTTCAAATTTTACTTGAAATTCGAGCGAGTTTTGAGCGAATTTCGAACAATTTTCGAGTCAAATTATGAGCCTGGCATGTATTTATTTATTTATAAATGCATATAATAAGTTCGGTTTAAGGTGCTTAGTATGAAGTAGAATTCATTTAAATGAGTTAAGCTTAATTTGAAATTTGAAATTTGAAGAAATCATCAATAAATGCAGATTTTAAAGAAGTTAAGACTAAAGTTCTCTGTATCCAAATTCAAATTCAAACTATTCAAATCACATTTTGGGATTAATTAAAAGCGTCATTAATTATGAGATTCAAATGAAATGTCGAAGCTATTTATGGGCGTTATTAATATTCAAAATTGTTAATTTATTGATGTGCTATTTTATTATTTTAACCAAATGATATTAACTAAATTCATAAAATTATTTTGTGAAGTCTTGTTGAATTAATTTGAGACTATGGTCAATCCGATCCTCAGATTTCGCCGGTCGAGCTCTGTTGAGGCTAGAGTTGCGTGAGAGATTTTCTGGACGGCCATTATCTTCTTCAAAGAGTTAGGGTTTGAGAGATATGTATTATCTGTAATTTTCATAATGAAATTTCTGTGGTTGTATGCTTCTTTGTATTTCTCAATTACAACCATACAAACACAACAGATTTTACATAAAAACTCAAGATTAAGAAAAACTACACAGTCACAAGAAAATTTGCAATGAAATACAGAGTTACAGAACATGTATCAATCTCAAAATAAAGAAGTAATCACTACCTTTTTAGACCCCTTGAGTTGGACCTGTTACAAAGAAGTAATCTCAAAATAAAATTTCCGCAGTCGTTTGGGCGCCCAAGCCTCAAGTTGGATTTATTTCACGGGTGCCTAAGCGCGTTCACGCACCCTTCTTTCGATGCTAAACAACAACACTGGGGGCTGGGTGTGCCTGGGCGAGCATGGTACGCTCCTAGATGCCCCTATTCAGGTTGCAAACCCTGTTGGGTTCACGAGGTGCACTCGGGCGCCTAGCCTGTTGCCGGCCCAGTGACGCCTTGCCTATGAACCCATTGAAACTCAGTTAGCACTTCTTTTGATGATCCAATTGGTCTCAACACCCTAACACCACGAGTCCTAAGAGTTTGTCTCCTTCTGAAGCTCTTTGACAACCTTAGCCACGAGCCCAATGTATCCTAATAATAGTTGAAGACTAATGGAGGTGTTTTCAAATGATAATTAACAATTTTGGGTTGTTACAGACTCACCCTCTTAAAATATGTGTCTTCCTCAACACCCACACAGATTATACTAAGACAAGCAAAGATTTTCTAAAATAAAGGATTTCAAATTACCTGTTTAAATAAAGAATTCGGGAAATCTTCTTGAGGTCTCACCCTATAATTTTCTTGAGGTCTCACCCCAGAATTTTGATAAGCTTTATGATAAAAGTTAGATCTAGCTATAAATTTATTAAAGGAGTTTGGATCTGCTGATTTGAATTCAACAAACACTTTCTTAGAGATGATATATGAAAAATATTGTGCACAATAGAAAAATCTTTGGGTAGATCTATCTTATATGCTGATGTTCCCACTTTCGCAATCACTTCAAAAGGTCCTACATATTTTGGACTTAGTTTTCCAGATATGCCAAATCTTTGAATTTTGCGCATTGGACTGACTTTTGATATGGTCTTTCTCCGACATTGAATTCTAAAGGACGGTGACAAGCATCGTAATATTTCTTTTGCCTGTCTTGGGCTGCTAACATCCTCTTCTTTATTAACTATATCTTTCTATTTCTCTCTTCAAATAGCTCGGATCCATACAGTTGAGCATCACCTACTTAAGTCTAGGGTAGTGGAGTACTACACTTCTTGTCATACAATGCCTCATAGGGAGCAATCCTTATACTGGCCTGAAAATTGTTATTGTAGGCAAATTTTAATAAAGCTAAATGTGCTTCCCTATTGACACCAAGTCTAAAATATAAAGACGTAACAAATCTTCCAAAGTCTAATTCACATGTTCACTTTGTCCATATGTGTGGAGATGAAAAACTGTACTCATTGCTAAATTTGTTCCCAGATCTTGCTGCACAACCTGCTATAATCGAGAGGTAAATCTCCTATCGCGATCTGAAACTATTATTTTAGGAATCCCATAAATATGAATGATCTTCTTGATATAAATTTTGTCTATCTTTTTAACTGAATCTGTTTGCTTAATAGGTATAAAATTGGATGATTTTGTCAACCTGTCGACTATAACCCATATTGCATCTGCACCTAACTTACCACGAGGTAAGCCCATTACAAAATTCATGGATATGTCTGACCACTTCACTTAGGCAATTCTAAGGACTTAAGAAGTCTGCCATGTTTCTGATGTTCCTCTTTCACTAAGCAATAAGAGTGACACTTAGCCACAAAATCAGCTATAACATTCTTCATTCCTGGCCACCAAATATTTGCTTAAGATCCTAATATATTTTGATATTCCCATGATGAACAGTATAGCCTGATTATGTGCTTCTGCGAGCACTTTCATCTGATTCTTCCTTGGTACCCATAATCTCTTTTTTTTGATAAATGACTTTGCCATCTTTTAATTACAGGTCAATCCCTTGATCGTTTTCCATTCATGCCTTGAACTTGGGATAATCGACACTTCCTTCTGAACCATCATAATTTTTTCTCTTAGGGCAGGTTGAACTTCACATGCTGCCAGAAGATTGAGTAAATCAATTCTCCTAATTCGCCAAATATTTAGCCTTTTGAATTCTTTAATCAATGAACTACCATAATAGAAAGATGATAACGTCGCCTTACGACTTAGAGCATAGGATACTACATCATCCTTTCATGAATGATACTAGATATCTAAATCAAAATCACAGATAAACTGTAATCATCTTCTTTGTTATAGTTCAACTCCTTTTGAGTAAGAATATACTTAAGGCTTTGATGATCAATGAATATCTCACACTTCATCCCATATAAGTAGTATCTCCAAATATTTAAGGCGAACACTACAATTGTCATTTCTAAATCATGGACTCAGTAGTTCTTCTCATTTGATTTCAGTTGCTTTGAGGCAAGAGCTATTATCCTTTCTTCTTATATTAGAACATAACTTAGTCCTACTTTAAGATACACCTTAGTATTCTCATTTGAGGTTTGAATTGTACCTAAAAGGCATTGGATCTGCAGCTAGAGTGGCCCCGCATGTCACTTGTACGGGCATTGTTGCCACACATTGTAAGTCACCGAGCAGATGGAGATGATGGCTATTAGTTGTATGATTAGCCTCCATCGAGTGATGGAGGGCTAAAAATGAACTCGCCATCTAATCAGATAGTGGACAGGCATCATTTAGGGTATTTATGATGGATTTAAATAGCTAATTAAAAATTAATTTTAGCTTTTTTTAATTAATGAAAATTAGATAACTAAACTATAATAGCTCAAACTCTTAACCACAAGGTATTATCTGCTTTGGCTTGAAAGGCATCATAATTTTGCCCTCAAAAGATAACTTCCCTGCAGGCCACCCATCCAGGGAATGCTCCCACCTGAGCACGCTTAACTTTGGAGTTCTTATCAGGAACTCCACCATTATCTGAAAAGGTGCCTCGATGTTTAAGAGTTTCACTTGTTACTACTTAAGTGGGTCTTTACAATCTCCCCAACTTAAGTAACTGACGTCCTCATCAGTATCCACACACAGATCCAAGAACCATCCATTGGGTAGATAGGATTAGAGGTGACCCCTATAGGCTCAAGAGGTACCCACAACCATGTAGCACCTTAGCCATCATGGGTTCAAGAGGCTGCTCACATAAAGTGATACTTTGCCTTGTATAAGCACTTAACTCCTATCTAACACCTTATGACCCGCTCTGATACCATTTGGAATAGCACAAACTCTTAACACCAAGGTATTGTCCAATTTGGCTTGAAATGCCTCACAGTTTTGCCCTCAGAAGATAACTTCCCAACAAGTCACCCATCATAGGAGTGCTCCCACCTGAGCACGCTTAACTTTGGAGTTCTTATCAAGAACTCCACCATTATCTAAAAATGCACCTCGATATTTAAGAATTTCACTTATTACTACTTAAATGGGTCTTTACATAAACTAGCTCCGAAAAATTATAAAAATTCACCTCTAACTAATTTGGGGGTGATGAACTCAAAAATAATATTAAATTTTTAATTAGATGTCAATTTAATAATCTTAATATTCTAACTATATAATTATATTAAAATATTTAAGAAATTCAAATGAGCTCCAAATTGATCCAAATTTCAAAGGTTAGTTCCTAATGATGTTTAGGGACTAATTGAGGTATTTCAAACTGTCTAAACTGGAAAAAAAAAATTAACAACTCGGGGTTGTTACAAACATGCCATGGTGCTCCGAAATGCCTTAACGCTTGAAAGAAGGGCACCACGATGTGCCATGGCACCCACGGTTTAGCTGGCTTATTTTTGATCCCCTATAAGTTATTTCTAAGCCAACTTTTTGAGTTAGAACCAAAAATTAGAAGCCTCCATTTTTATTTGGGTGTGTGGTGATTGTTCCAAAGAGGATAAAAAGGGCTCCTAAGGTTTGGGTAAGGGTTTTAAAACCCTAAATACAATATAATCTTTTAAATAGTGAAATCTTCTCTGCTTTCTTCCCCATTGACGTATGTGTTAGCATAGAATCATGAAAATCTCATGCTTTATGATGTGATTGTGTTTGCATGTGATTTCCTTTTGTTTTATTTTGATTTTTCTCAATATATACATTTCTGCATTATTTGAACCATAAAGATGCCAACAAGTTGTATTATAGATAGGTTATTATTTGTGCTTGATTATTTGGGTTTTGTTACAAGTTGTGTATTTTCTGTGTTTGTGATTTGTAAAGTAAGGAAAAATATGGGAGATAGAGTGAAAGAAGTGGTTGATACTTTATCATCATCGGTGGTGGAGAGATCTCTTGACCAAGTTGTGATATATCTTGCAAATATTGATGTAGTCAAGTTTGATGGAAGGAATAACTTTGGTATGTGGCGGTATGAGGTGACGGATGCACTATGTGCACTAAATTTGAAAGATGTTCTTGATGGCAAAGAAAAACTGGAAGAAATTTTGAAAAGGGATTGGATCAAAATGAACCATAGTGTATGCAGTTTGAATCGAAGCTATTTAACCTAGGAGATCAAGTATGTATTGATGATGGAGACTTTAGCATGAAAGATATGGAAATTTTTATAGGATTAGCACCTGATGAAGGGTGTGGAGAACCAACTCCACATGAAAAGATGGCTCTATCAATTTTACATAAAAAGAGGAATTTTTATAGATGAACACCTTAATAAGTTCACAAAGTTATGAGTAGATTTGTTAAATCTAGATGAGACTGTAGAGAATGAAGATAAGGCTCTGCTTTTGTTGAACTCATTGTCAGATGAATTTGAGAACTTCACCATGACATTGATTCATGGGAATGATGCCTTGATGTATGAGGAAGTGACTACAAGCCTTGTGAACTATGAGTTCAAAATGTGGGATAAAGAGCTTACTAAATCAGATATGACAAAGGCTCTTACACTCCTGCGAAGAATATCAAAAAATAAAAAAGCAATGGCTAAAGAAAAGTGCTGATTTCCAGAAGAGAGAAAAATCTAGAGGCCAGAGCATGCTGTGTTGTAGAGACCTTAATGTCCAAGAATAGCACAGGCACTGCAGCATGCCACATTGTGCTGCAATGTGCCTCAGTGTTCAACAACCGAGAAGTAGTTGCTGCAGCGCGCCACAATGAAAAGCGGCGTTATAGTGCACCGCAGCGGAATCAGACGCGAGCGCTACAGCGCATTGCGGCTGATCATATGGTTCAGATTTAATGCGGGCGCCGCAGTGTGCTGTAGCGCACTTTAGCGAATGCCAATTCAAAAGTCGACCTCTACGGTGCGCCGTAGCGGCTGATGGAGTTCTGCTTTATTCCAGGTCTCGATCTGAAGAAATCTCAGGTGTATTTTAAACTTTTTGGGTCTGAAATGGAGCTAGCTACTTAAGCTTAAGTAATGGTGGAAAACCTAAGGGTTTTCCAAGGTTTTTACAATCAATTTTGAGGTTTTAAATGGCTATGAAAAGGAGAACCCTAGAAGGAACCCTAAGGGATCTACTATCCAAGGAAAGGCTTGCAAGGTGGTGAAGCAACTCCAAGTCGTAGTCTTTATTCCTCCTCTCCATTCTAGCGTATAGCTTAACTCTTGTGCTGAGGTAATATAGCTCTTGTAACTCTATAACCTTTAAAGTTTTCATAGTGGATTTTCTCGTTGGTGTGGCTCCGTGGTTTTTCCCATTCTTTTATTTTCCACGTATATTTTTGTGTTTGGATGATTGTATGTTCTGTAATCTTTCTCTTATGATTTTGTGATTTCTAAAGTTGCTTGGTAATTGTCAACGCATCGCCCGATCCTCAAATGCTTATAAGATTTCGTATTTCAACGATAATAGAGCATTGGGCACAATCAGTGCAAGAAAAGACATTAAAAGAAACATTGTCCAAGGTTTAAAGAAAAGCAACGGATAAATGGATCTTCTGAGGCAAAGGCTAATATGATTTTGAATGTGGTGAGGTATCTCTTGTAATTATTTCTATAAGTTTAATAGCTGACAGCTTGAGTTGGATTATGGATATGGGTGCAACTTATCATATATATTCCCAAAAGGATTGTTTTTACTAACAGAGGTGCAATCACAATGGAGAATGATGTTATGTGCCAGATTGCAAGAGTTAGAAGTGTGTTGATTAGGACACATGTTGTAGCGCCCCGTCCCGCGCCGTGCGCAAAGAGTTATTTGGTGGCGGAACGATGCGCCACTCGGGGAGGAATACCCCGTCTCCTCGAAATGGCTGAAAACTAAGCTCACCTGAAGGGGCTGCTAACTCCACCTCAAAGAGGGTTGAGAGCTAATACTTAAGATAAAAGTAGTATTCTTATCCTAAGTATTTAGACAAATACATATATTGGATTTAACATATAATAAGAATCTAATATATGTATAAGATGTCAGCATATCCAAAAGGCTGATCACATCACATAACTAAGTATAAGCAGTATAATACAGAGTGCAAAAGCTGAAAGCATACATCCAGAACATTCATCATAGAAGCTATATGAAAAAAAAATATTCATCTCAGAAAAGAAAAGAAACTACATCCAGAGTTATTACAAATATTTACTGAATAATAGACATATGACTAAATACTGAACTGAAAGTAACTGAGCAGAAAATAAAGCTGAAGAAGAGTCCACTATAGCTCCATGGGCTCCTCCTGGAACTCCTGGATATCCTCCTGAACTGGCTTAATATACTGCTCAGGATCTAGCAAATTGCCGGATCCCAAAAGTACCTCGTGTTAGACAATAAGTCTAACACATCGAAACTATTCTAAACAGTTCTACTTATTTACTTACATTTACATAACGTGTATAGAACTGCCGGAAAATTGTAAACATATCTGAAAATATAAAACTGTATAAAACTATACAAAACTGAAGTAAAATAAGTAACTGAACTATAACTGAATATCAAAAGTAAACCAAAAATAGTACTAAATCTGTAACTGAGTAACCATATGTAAAGTTATGTTGTATGTTACAGAAACTATGCATCTGAATATGCCACAATAATGTATGCTACGGATATGCCATCAAAATATCACTAAACTGCTATGAGTCGTACGGTCCAATGTATACATACATCCAGTTGGGAACTGCGATGCCGATGCATCTTGAAATTCCCTAGTCAATGTATGCAACATTCTGTAACCTATAAATCGTCACTGATAATCATATGCAAAATTGCTACTCAACATCATACTTATGCTCATGCTCATGCGTCTAATCTATATGAGATAAATCCAAAAAATGCGTTGAAATCCGATAATGAATCCAAGGTCTACATTGTGCAGAATCCTGCTAAGAGGATTTTGACTCCTAAATTCTAACTCGATAATTGGTTAAAGTTAAAAGTTTTACTTAAAGATTATTAAATGGGATGATTGTATACACATATCTAGCATGGCTGCAAGAAAGGTGGTTCTTAACACTTAGTTTGATTAAGCCGCCCTAATAAAGTGATCTTCGATAGGAGGCATCACCCGATGGTGATTTGTATCTCAAGCTAAGTCATTAAGATACCTAACTCACAATCATACCTAGTGTTCTAAGGACGGTGACTCGAATTACTTAGTTTGTTTAAGCCACACCTATTGAAGCGATCTTCGCTAGGAGGCATTACCCGTTGGCGGTTGGTATTTTAATCAAACTAAGGAATGAGTCCCTACTTATAACACTCTTAGGATTAATTGATTTACTCTGAGCGAGATTATATCCGCCTAAGCCCGTAGGATAGCACAAAGACAATCTCACTTAGAGTGACTCAACCACTCATGAATACTACTGAATAATCTCATTTAGTATAACTTAGCCCCACTATGGTCATAGGGGTCTTAAAATACCAAAACAGAGTAGTTTTGGTAATTCCAGCTAAGACTGGGCACTTATTACAAAATCTGGGCAGTTTTCTGAAGAATTCTGGGAATTTTGCAAATCTGGGTGCTGCAGCGCGCTGAGCGCTTTTCACGCGGCAGCGCGCTGTAGCGCTTTCCGCGTGGCAGCGCGCGGTAGCGCCTTTGCGCTGTAGTTTGCTGCGGTCTGCTACGATCCGCTGTAACCTGCTGTGACCCGCTGTAGCGCGCTATGGCGCGCTGTAGCGATTCATTTTGCAAAAACCACTGTTCAATTACTTTCATTAAATAATTTTATAATTTTTGTGAAATTACCGCTGCAGACCGCTGTAGCGGTCCATTCGCAAATCTACTGTTCAATTAATTTATTTTGACATTTCTAAGTTCCGAAATATTTCTGCTATAGTCCGCTGCAGCGCGCGACCGCGCGCTGTAGCGGTCCATTTCACAAATTACTATTCAATTAGTTCAACGTGCATTTTTATATGTTTTCCTTAAGTTTTCCTGTCCGCTGCAGCCCGCGGCAACCCGCTGCAGCGCGCTACAGCGAAAAACGGTGATTTCACCAGGTGCGAAACCTGGAGGGCCATTTTTGAGCTTGATTACTCTCAATCCAAAGAGTTTCATGAGTGGTGCTATATATCAATGGAAAGGTATTTTCGATACCTTTCCATCGACACCAAAATCAACACGAACGAAGCATCCTAGCTATACTAAAAATAATAATGAATACAAGGGTATGCATAATAGACGAAAAATAGAGCATATTTTTGTGAGTCCTTAAGAGCCTTAATGGCTTTCATACATGCATATAGACTTCCAAGGCTACATTCTAACATCATAACATCATAAGAAATATAAGGAGAGGAGCAAGAGGGTACGTTAGGCCTTGCTAGAGGTTGATGAGGACGGTTCTATCTTCTTCTTCTTCTTCTTCCTCTTCTTATTCTCAAAGTGCAGCAATGGAGAAATGGAGGAAATTGAGAAAATTTCAGCAAGTAGAGAAGGAGGGCTGAGCTCCCCTTTTAAAGAAGGAGAGGGGAGGGGAGGCCTCATCATGGCTAAGGGGGCTATGGAGTAGAGCCATCATGCTTGAGCATTAATGGGGCATGGCTTAAGGAGGAGTGAGGGTATGGCTAGCCGAATGAAGATCATGACCAGACAAAAATGAAATACAAAATGGGAAAATTGCAAATAGGGGATCCAAAGATTGCTTATTTATTTTTCTTATTTTCCCTAATTATTTAAAAATTCTGATTTTTGAAACGCGCTCCGAAAAATCCCAAAAATTCACCCCAAGCTAATTTGGGGGTGAGGAATTCAACGACGAAGTCGGATTTCAATTCCGACGATTATTTAATTATCCTATCTTTCGACGCATTTAATTATATTAAAATATTTGCGAAAATTCGATAACTTCCAAACGTGTCCAAAACATCACTCCAAGCTAATTTGGGGGTGACGATCGTAATGGAGAAGTCGGATTTTAATTTCGAGGTCAAAATTAATACCTCAATGTTCTAATTAATTAAATATTAAAATAATCCAAAATATTGGATTTAGCTCCGAATTGTTCCAAACCTTCAGGGTTTGCTTTTAATGACTAGATAAACTTGATGGAATGGTGATTATGCTATGATTATGCTAAAATTAAGCTGGGTAACAACCTTGGGTTGTTACACATGTAGAGAGAGTTCAAGAACTGAAAGAAGTTAGACATGTACCTGAGATCAAGAAGAATCTTCTATCTATTGGGGCCTTAGAAGCCAATGACTTTAAGGTAGTGATTGAGTCAGGGGTTCTAAAAGTCAACAAAGGTGTAATGACTTACTTAAGAGGAGTTAGACAATAGGACCTCTACTATCTTCAGGGAACTATATTGGCAGGTTCAGTATATATTGCAGGAGATTCAAATGATGCCTTGATATTTTAGCATATGAGCCTGACACATGTAGGAGATCCTTCACTGAGAGCATTAGAGATATAAACTCATAAAATGCCCGTTCGTTTCGTCTAAGCGACTCACCTTAAAGGCTACAAAAAATTGAAGATTTTTTCAATTACAAAAAATTACAATTTTGTGAATATTGTATAATTGGCAAGAAAACACGCAAACCCTTTGGTGTTGGCCTCTGCAACACCAAAGATACACTTGAGTATATACACACTGATATTTGGGGACCAACAAAAATAATATCATTCGTTGGTCGTAGATATTTTGTTTCTTTTATGGATAATTACTCCATATATATATATGGGTGTACATAATGAATATCAAAGCAAATATAATGTAGGTTTTTATAAATTGGAAGAAGTTTGTGGAAATCAAACTAGCAAAATAATCAAGAGTATTTGATCGAACAATGGCAGAGAATATACATCTGATTATTTTGTAAAGGAATGTCAGAATGCAGGGATAGAACACTACTTCACAGTGAGAGAAACACCACAGTAGAACGAGGTAACAAAACAAATGAATCATACCTTGATGGAAAAGGTGTGATGAATATTATCAATTACTAAGTTTGAGAGAGTCAATTTGGAAGAGACCATAGACTATGCATGCTACTTGGTGAACCATCTATCATATGCAGCACTGTAGCGCCCCGCCCCGTCGTCGCACGCAACTAAAGTATATAATAACAAAACAGTTGCCGGCGGAGCGGTGCGCCACTCTGGAAGGCGTTACCCATCTCCCCGAATAGGCTAAAAATAAGCCCATACAAAGGATTGCTGACTCATACCCCAAAGAGAAGGGTCAAGAGCTAATACTTAAGATATCCCAAGTACTAGACAAATGCATACATTGGATTTACATACAAAATGAAAAATTTAACATATGTATAAGATATCAGTATTTTTAATATACTGGTCACATCACAATACTAAGTATAAATAATATATAAACAGAGTGTGAAAGCTAAGCAGATATTCAGAAATATTCATCATAAAAATAAAATAAAAACATTCATCTCAAAATTAAAAAGTAAATTAGTCCTGAATTAATACAAATAGTTTACTGAAATAATATTGGAATAAAGTCTAAGCACTGAACTAAAATAATTAATCAAAAGTGATAAAACTAGAGGAGAGATCCTCTAAAGCTCCACAATCTCTTACTGAACCTCCTGCATGTCCTCTTGATCTGGCTCAACAAATTGCTTAGAATCTAAAAAATTGCCGGATCCCAAAAGTACAACGTGTTTGACAATAAGTCTAACACATCGAAACTAATCTAAAAATTCTAATTGCGTACTTAACATTTAAATAATATAAACCTAGCTATAGAAAAACTGTAAAAGTAACTAAAAATTTGAAACTGTATAAAACTAAAGTAAAGTAAAGCTGACTGTATAATAAATACTAAAAATGAATGAAACTGAGTAAATAACATATAAAACTATGCAGTATGTCATTGAAGTCATGTATCTGTATATGCCAAGATATGAAATGCAACTGATATGCAACCAAAATATCACTAAATGGGTATGAATCGTACTATCCAATGCCTATATATATCCGATTGGGAATCCAATAATAGTCATCCTACAAATTCCTTAATTGATATATGCAACATTCCGTAATCCATAAATCATCACTGATACTCATACATTATGCTCATTATCATGCTCATATCTCTGCACTACATGCTTAAAATTTAGAAATCCAAAAAATGATGTAAAATTATATAATGAATCAAATGTCTCTATTGTGCAGAATCCATCTAAATATATTCTAACTCCTAGTTCTAATTCTAATAAATTTGTTTTACTTGAGATTTTACTTAAAATTATTAGTTGGAAAGGTTGTATATACATATTTAGTATATTTCTAAAAAAGGTGGATTTAACACTTAGTATGTTTGAAGCCATACCCATCAAATCGTTCTTTGATAAGAGGCATCACCCATTGGTAATTTTTATTTCACTCAAACTAATATGTTAAATACCTTAACTACAAATATACTTAGTATCCTAAGGAGGGTAACTTGAAATACTTAATTTGTTTGAGGCCACCACTATCAAGGAATTTGTTGATAGAATGCATCACCTGTTAGCAATTTTTATTTCACTCAAACTAATGATTTAAGTCCCTAATTATAACACTCTTAGGATCAGAGTATTTACTCTAAGTAGACTGTATCCGCCTAAGACTACAGGATAGCATAAAGATAAGTCTTACTTAGAGTGACTCAACTAATCCTGAATACTGCTAAATTAATCCAGTACTATAGATATATACTGCTATACTCAACTATTAATCTGGGTTTAGTTAATGATATTTAATCAACAAGGATCACAAAAGCTATGAATTTATACTTCATTGGGATGAATCCTATACAAGATTCCAAGGATGTGACCAAAAGGTCACCCAATATAGGCTACTACCATATGAGAGGAATCTCATGCTAAGTACTTTAGGTGATTCTACCATAATGGTAGAAGATCAACCTCTAAGGTTAAGGGGAAAATATCTAAGTTCCTACCTCAAGGTTTAAGAAAAAAATCTTCATATATTAATGTGTTATCAATTAATAAGGCTTTTCAATTATATTATAAATCTTATGGTAAGATCATCAAGATCTTATACATCTAACATTTACCCTAAATTTAAAAGTTTCATTTATTATAATTGAATTGATCAAATCTGATATGATGGTTAGACCCGCCTGATCACATCATATACTACAATTATGGGGTGAAATCAAGAATATTATTAGGATTTGATCTTGTAATAAATCAACAAAGTTTTATAATTATCTTCATGCTATAAGTCTTATATAAGAGAAAATCAAAGATCTTAAGCTCAAGTCCAGATATTTAATCACATAATTTCTTTTAATTATCTTAGCACTTCTAATTCAATAATTTATGATCAATATCAAATCAGATGCATTATTAAAATCATGTTAGTTGAATTTTTTTTAATCAAGTTGATTGATTTAATGATTAGGGTTTAGATCTTAATCAGATAAGATATGATTTTGTAGCTCCCCGCCCCGTCATCGTGCGCAAATGAAATTGTCATAATTAAGTTCAGCGACGGACTGGTATGCCACTCGGGGAGGAATGACCTGTCTCCCTGAAATAGCTGAAAACACCAAAATCCCATCTGAAGGGCTGCTGACTTAACCTCAAGAAGGGTTGAGAGCTAATACTTAAGATAGGAGTAGTATTCTTATCATAAGTATTAGATAAATATATACATTGGATTTAGAATACAATAGTATATGTATAAGATATCAATATTTCTAGTATACTGATCACATCACAATACTAAGTATTATTAGTGTATAACAGAGTGTGAAAGCTTAAAGCAAACATCCATATACATTCATCATAGAAGTTATATGAAAACATTCATCTCAGAAAAGAAAAAAAAATACATCCAGAATTATTACAAACATTTACTGAATAATAGACATATAGCTAAGTACTGAACTGAAAATACTAATCAGAAAAATAAAACTAAAGAAGAGTCCACTAATACTCCACGGGCTCCTCCTGAATCTCCTGGGTGTCCTCCTGACCTGGCTCAATATACTGCTCAAGATCTAGCAAATTGCTGGATCTCAAAAGTACATCGTGTTAGACAATAAGTCTAACATATCAAAACTAATCTAAATAGTTATAATTATTCATTTAACATTTACATAATATGATTAAATCTACAGAAATACTGTAAAGATAATTAAAAGCATAAAATTGTATAAAACTGTATAAAATTAAAGTAAAGTAAAGTAAAAACAGAATTGTAAACTGAAATACTAAAAATAAACCAACACGGTATTAAATATGAAACTGAGTAATCATATGTAAGACTATGTTGTATGCCACTAAAGCTGTGCATTTAAATATGCCACAATACTGTATGCTACTGATATGTAATTGAAATATTATTGAATTGCTAGGAGTAGTATGGTCCAATGTGTACATACATCCAGTTAGGAATACCATTTACTGATGATGCCAATGCATCTTGAAATTCCCTAGTCAATGTATGCAATATTTTGTAACTTGTAAATCATCACTGATACTCATACATCATTCTGATACTCACACATCATGCTTATTCTCATGCTCATGCTTCTAACTACATGAGATAAATCCAAAAATTCAGAAAATGCTTTGAAATCCAATAATGAATTCAAGGTCTCTATTATGCAGAATCTTGCTAAAAGGATTCTGACTCCTACATTCTAATTCGATACTGAGTTAAAGTTGAGAGTTTACTTAAAAATCATTAGCTAGGATGATTGTGTACACATATTTAGCATGTTTGCAAGAAATGTGGATTTAACCATTAGCTTGTTTAAACTGCACTTATCAAAGTGCACTACGATAGGGGGTAGAATCCGATTACAGTTTATCTCAAGCTAAGCTATTAAATGACCTAATTATAAGCATACTTAGTGTTCTACGTAAAGTAATTTGGGATACTTAGTTTGTATAAACTGCACTTATCAAAGCGCACTACGATAGGAGGCAGAACTCGGTCGTAATTTATATCTCAAACTAAGGATCTTGTTCACTAATTATAACACTCTTAGTCTTGGAAGATTTACTCTAATGGGACCATATTCATCTAATCCCTCAAGATATCACCTGGTCATAAGTCCATATTGGAGTGAATCAACCAATCCCAAATACTACTGAAATAATCCAATAATATGGGTATACCCTACCATACCCAACCAACAATCTGAGTTCAGAAGATTCTATTTAATCAATAAGGATTTATCAAATCTATTAATCTTTACTCTAAGTAGGGGTATCCTAAACAAAGCTCCAAGAATGTGATCAAAGGATCACTCAACATAGGTTGTCATCACAAGGAATTGTAACATTTTAAGTACTTTAGGTGATTCCTACCATAAGGTATCAAATTCAACTTCTAAGGTTATGAAGGATCAATCTAAGTTTCTACCTCAAAGAGTTATAAAATCTCTTTCTACCTCAATGTATCAATAATTAAGGTCCTTAAACATTTCAAGAATGATCCTAAAATAAGACCCTTAAGATCTCACTTTTCTACTTCTTAAGGTTTACTTGTTAAACTTAGGTTAAAGTAATCAAATTAGATGATTAAAATCCATCTAACTCTTTCCTATTTTACAATCATGGGATGAAATCAAAGCTCTTAATAGAGTTAGATCATTTCATAAATCATTCTAATTTTATTACCTATTTTATGCTAATAGTCTTATATAAGAGAAAATCAAAGATCTAAAGTTTAGATTCAGATGGTTCAATCACACAGATTTGATATTAACCTTAGTACTTCTAATTCAATGATTTAAGATCAATATCAAATCACATGCATTATTGGAACAATGTCAATTTAATTATCTTTCAATCATATTAATTGATTTAGTGATTAAGGTTTAGATCTTAATCAAGATAAGTTAAGATTTAACCCCTAACCTTTCTACCATTAAGACCAAAGGTTAATTTATAGGTCAATGACAAATCAATATGTTGTTAGTGTAGTGCTTCTGACGCTGCAGCGCGCTATGGCTGTTTTAGCGCTGGAGCACGCTGTGGTGCTTTTAGCGCTGCGGCGCGCGGTGGCGATCTTAGCGCTGCGGCACGCTGTGGCACTCTTAGCGCTGCGGCCCGCTATGGCGCGCTGCGGGTCGTTGTGGCACGCTATGGAGCGCTGCAGTGGTCAAACTTGCAAAAATACTATTCAATTAATTTATTTTTTTGATTTCCTAATGTTTTTTTATAATTCCGCTACAGCCCGCTGCAGCACGCTACGGCGCGCTGCAGTGGTCCATTTTGCGATATACTGTTTAATTAACTTAGTAACTGATTTATAATCTTTTTGCCAAAATACCACTGCAGGCCACTGCAGCATGCTATGACGCACTGCAGTGGCCCATTTTGCAACTTTGGGCACTGCAGCGCCAGATGGCGATTTCGCTAGGTCGAAATTTGTAAGGCCTACTTTCGAGCTCAAATACCCCCAATCCAAAGCATTCCATGAGTGGTGTCATATATTAATGGAAAGGTCTTTCCAATACCTTTCCATTAATACCAAAATCGGCACAATCGAAATATTCGAGTTATACAAAAAATGTAGATAAAAAATAGGGTATACAAAATGGATGAAAATAGAGCATGCATTTTTTGAATAAATGAGCTACCTTAATGAACCTTAAGGGCTTTCATACATGTTTATAGACTTCTAGAGATACATCCAAGCATTGTAGTAACATGAAGGAGACAAGGAGAGGAACAAATGGGTACAAGGAGAGTGAGCAAATTGGTACCTTAGCTTTAAAAAAAGAAGAAGGAACCTCAGTTTTCTTTATGCTTGGAGATGAGCTGAACTTCTTCTTCTTCAACACAAGGGCATTAATGGAGGAAGAGAGAGCTGCAGCTTTTGCCAAAAGGGGATGAGGAATTAGCTTGAGCTCCTTCTTAAAGGAGAAGGAGAAATGATGAACCTAGGGAGAGGGAAGAGTAGGGAGCCATTATGAAGGAGCCTAAAGGCATGGGGTGAGGGAAGAAAAGATAGCTCTTAGCCATCTCTTGCGTGCCATGGAGGGAGGGGCGCCGAATATGGTGCCAGATAGGAGAGAGGGGGTAGAAATTGCAAATTAAGGACTTGATAATCCCTTATTTATTTTCTTTGATTATTAAAAATTTATATTTTTGAAACGCACTCCGAAAATTCCCAAAAATTCACCCCTATCTAATTTGGGGGTGAGGAATTCAACGACAAAGTCAGAATTTGATTCCGATGATTATTTAATTATTCCATTTTTCAGTGCATTTAATTATATTAAAATATTCGTAAAAAACCCGACAACTTCCAAATGCGTCCAAAACATCACCCCTAACTAATTTGGGGGTGATGATCACAATAGTGAAGTCAAATTTTATTTTATATGTCAAAATAAATATCTCAATTTTCTAATTAATTAAATATTAAAATATTCCAAATAATCGATCGGGCTCCGAATTGCTCCAAACCTTCAAGATTTGGTTCTAATGACTAGATAAACTTAATGGAATGATAATTACGATACGATTAGGCTAAATTCAAGCTGGGTAATAACCTTGGGTTGTTACAGGTTTAACTTCTAGCCTTTCCAACTTAAGATCAATAGTTGATTTATAGATCAATAACAAATCAATATATTTTTAGTAAATTATTGATGAAGAATTTTAGATTTAAATTAAATATCAATTACTTAATCAAGTTCTTAAGATTCTTATATTCAAATATAGTTTAATGTCAAATTAAGTAAATTAAGGTGTCTAATTTAAAGCTAGAGTTCTCTAGCATACATAAACATCATATTAATTAAAATAATGAGTAATTAAGGATAATTAAATCTTAAATTAAATACAAATAGGATTAATACTTGATTAAAAATATAAAACAATTAAGTTTCATACAATTTGAATATTAAGTTCTATATTGACAATACAAGCAATTAAAGATCATAATATTTCTATTCGGCATAAAGTATTCAAGCAATTTCTTTATGAGATCTAGAACATACTATACATGCTAAAATAGTAGATTTCACATTGAAATTCACCTACACATTCATGCAATGCTCATTAGGGTTCTAGGACCATTAGAATGCAAAAATATGAAGTTTTGACCATTCCGGACGATTCTGGACTCTACGGCGCATTTAATTTAATTTTATTAATATTTATATGCCATTGTGATGCGTAATAGGGCACTACGATGTGCTATGGCAGACGTATTTTTGAAACTTTGGGCGCTACGGCGCGCGGTAGCGCCCGATGGTGATTTCTTTTTTGCAAAAATCGTAATGGGTCATCTTTCGCATTAAAATACTCTCAATCTAGAGCACTTCTCGTGTGATGCCATATACCTATGGAAAGGTCTTTCCGAGATCTTTTCATTGATACCAAAATCAGCACAAACAAATCATTTTAATAAACATAAATTAAAGTTCTAGCTATGGGTATACAAAAATTATGCAGTTTTTGACAGAAATTTTAAATGAATGAATGGGCTTCGATCGGACTCGATACGCCCACCGCCGCCGAACGCTGACCTAGGGCCCCAGCTAAAAAGAGAAAATCTTATTAGACAATAAGTTTATGTATTTCTTAGGATGTAACTAATATTTTATTACTCTTAAGGGATTTTAGTTATCATTTAATAAAATAGAAAATCAAGCTGCAAAAAATTGAAGTAAACTGAAACTAAAAATCTAACACTAAAACTCAAAATAGGAAAAACTTTAACTAATTAAAAGTACTAAAAGTAAGCCATCCGAAAAGAAATTGTAAACTGAAATAACTTAAAGTAAAACTTATGTTGTATGTTACTGTATATGCATCTGAATATACCATTGAATTTATGACACAATATGCACACTTTGATGCCACATGGCATCCCACAGATCCTAGGTGAGCATAACTGCTCTGCTAACATATCATAGGTGAGTAGAACTGCTCTGCTAATGATATGATATGCTTATGCGATACATGATATGTCAAGTAGTTTAATAATCTGAGTGCTTTTGAATTAATAAAACTAGAAAATAGATAAAACTAAATAAATATCCTTTCTTATTATCTCATTATTTAGCTAAATTCTCTATCCACATTCACCTTAAATGTTATATAGATCAGAAGTTTAACTGTATGAACTATACACTTCTATTTTAATTCTATTAAATTTAATATTTACTCATGCTATATTTCTTTACATCCTAATTCATCACATATTAAGAGTACATATACATTATTGGTATATCCTTATAAAGGTAACTTTAAACACTTAATTTATTTAACTGCACTTATTAATACACACAAAGATAAGGGACATAATTTTTTTACAGTTTATTCTCTCAAACTAAGTTATTCAATCCCCAACTCATAACATACTTTGAACTTGGGATATTTATCATAAACTGAACTGTACTTATCTAATTACTTAAGATAAGATTGAAACTCTACAATTCTATTCAGGGTAAATCAACCAATTCCATTATGTTCAATCAAATCAATCTTATGGATATGCACTATAATCTCCATATCATAAAACTAATGTTCTCATCACTTATAATTCTAACAAACTAATTTAAAACCAAAAAAATTTAAACTATAGAATTCAATCTCTATTGTAGAAGGTTCTACACAAATGGCTCTAAGGAAATGACATATAAGTTATTCAATTTTGGATAACTATCACAAAAGATAACTCAATCTAAGTCTCTTTAGGTTATCCTACCACAAGGTATATGATCAAACATCTATGGCTCATAAGGTTCATCTAAGATCCTAGCTCAAAGTATAATCATAAGGCATTTCCTACATCAAAGTTTATCTTATTAAAGATATAATATTTACTTAAACTTAAGGCAATTTTTATACTTTAAAGATCCAAAGTTTATATTTACCACATAAAATCTATACTTACCTTGAGCTGACTCTAAATCAAGCTATGTAATTACATATTGATTTGTTAGTTCAAACATTAGGTTAAGATGCAAAATCAAGCATGGAAATCTTTTAAATTTTATCTTAACCATAAGCACTAAAAAATGTGGGGTAAAATCATAGAATTATTGGAAGTTATTTGTTTGCAAATCAATCATATTTTATTGAGCTATTATGAATCAGTTTATGCTAGTTGCCTTGCTTAAGAGAAAATCAAGAAGCTCTTAAGGTTTTGATTAATATAGTTAATCACATGAATCACCTAAGGATCTAATCTTGTATCTTACTAATCTAGGATCAAATGTAAAAAATCAGCAAGTACTAATTAAATCTATGCAAATCAATAAGTGAAACACCTTTAATTAAACTTAAGTTTAGATTAATTATTGAAGTTAATTATAGTTAAAGCTAATTAGCCATGATTGGGGTTTACTTATATAAATTTGAAATGCAAGATGATCTTTTATTAAAATGATCAAATTGATTAAATTAAGAATGTTAGTAGCTCAAGATAGACAGAAAAAGTATAATGATGCTTGTCATCAACCCCTTGAATTTCATATTGGGATAAAGTTTATCTCAAGGTAAGCACTATAAAATGAATCCATAGATTTGGTGTCTCTGGAAAATTAAGCCCTATATATGTTGGACCATTTGAAGTAATTGCAAAAGTAGGATTGTCAACATATCATTTAAAGTTATTTGAAAATTTTGCAGCCATTCATAATGTTTATCATGTACCCTCTTTCAAGAAGTGCTTATTGAATTCAAATAAGCAAATCCAATTTCTTGTAATAATCAATAATCATCTAACCTTTGCCATAAAATCTATCAAAATTCTGGGTAAGGACTTCAAGTAGTTAAGGAATTGCAGTATTCATATGATTAAAATTCTTTAGTATAATCAATTTGTTGATGAAGCCACTTGAGAAAAGGAGGAGGACATGCAAAAAAGATTCCTCGACTTCTTTACATAATCAAATACTTTAAAATTCCTTAATTTCAAATATCCTAGCTTATATTTTATTAAACTCATTAGGCTGTCGAGGATGGCACCTCTTTTAAGAGGGACAGTCTATAATAACTCAGAGTTGTTAACTAATAATTATCAATCTAATCAGTCTAAACACACCTCCATTAATATTCAAATAACATTTAGAACCAACCTCTGAAATTTGGTTCGATTTGAAGCTCATTTGAATTTCCCTAATATTTTAATATATTTAATTAATAAGAAAATTAAGATAATTAAATTCACCTCTGATTAAAAATTTGGATTCATTTTTTAGTTTCCCACCCCCAAATTAGCTAGAGGTGAATTTTTAAGATTTTTTAGAGCTCGTTTGATAGCTTAATTGTAATTAAATGAAAAATAATTAATTAATTAATAAAATCAATTTAATCAAATAGGCGCACCATCCATTTTAATGGAACGGGCCTTCTGATCAAATGATGCGCTTTCCTACAACATCTAATTAGACCAACCATCTAGATTGGATAGCTGGGGCCCCTTCTGACCAATATTTATCCCAATTGATCGACAAACCTCATTTATATTGACTGTGATTTAATCTAGAAACCAAGAATCTTCAATTACCTTTTTCTAAGCTCAAAAAAGATCGCCTGAGATGAACCCTAATGTATTCTTCCTTTCCATCCCTTAATCTATGCAATCTATTTACTTAACCTTTGTTATTGCATTATAGGTAGTTAAACATCGAATGATATAGTTAATTTGACCAGTAACCGAGCCACAGGTGAGCTCGAATGATTGTTTCACCAACCAGGCATGTTAGGCCATCGGGAGAAGGTCATTTGGGAAGGTCAGGTTGCAAAGAAGGCGTAGGACTCATTTGCTGGCATTGAGTTTCACTATGGAGGTCACGACTCAACTTCAAAGTGAACCCTAACCCTAGATTTATGGCAGCATAAATCTAGGTGATAGAGTGACCAATTGATGGGGCTTTTATCTGCATTATGTAGGCCACGAGTTTAGCTTCATTTCGGTATACAATAGGTTAGCTGGCATCAACGGAGCTAATAGATTTTGGGGACCCTAGATCGCCCACTTCGGTCCCTTGACAGAAGATGAATAATGATGGGCGGGTCAGCCCCGACCCGCGCGTCACTATCCTTGGATCGAGCAATATCCCAACCTGTGTGCAGGCCACGACAGTGGCGTGCGTGCAGTTGAGTCTTACGTGCGGACTGATGGCTTAGGAATAGTAACTTTTTTAATTTAATTCAAATTAAATAAAATTAATACTTTTTTATTTATAAATTTAAGTATATTGAAATTATATATCATTTTGATCAGAAAAATGATTAGAGCAATAAAATGTAAATTAATTTTGTTTAGACTGTTAATTTTTTTAATAACCTTTTAATTATCATTAGGAGTATTTAAACTATAACTATGGTATTTAAAGTTCAAATATAGTAAATTTACTATCATTTTACTTCTTATGCTATAGAAAATCTATAGCCATTGATTTTGTATCATTTGGACATCATTTGGTAAAATTGCATTTTTTTGGAACTTTATTTAATTAGTATTAAAACTATATATTTGATAAACGGCAAATATAGGTTTCTTAATACTTAGGACACCTTAGGAAACTTAGTATGTATCATGGTTCATTATTAAATAATGTTTTGAGTTGGAAAACAGCTAGAATAATTTAGTCTGACTTAAGTATTTAGTAAACCTAGATTTAATCCTAAAAGAGGAAACTTATATGAAAAATCCCATGACTTGATCTTGTGAACTAATTAGAGTAATATTGAGTAAGCCTTAATGTAGCACTTGTGTCTAAGAATTTAATCATAAGGTGTTATGATAGAACCACTCTAGGTGGATTAATGCATTCCACTTGAACTTAGTAATTAATCTAAGAGATCTAGTACAACTTACCTAGTGAAATATAGGTTACCTCATTGTGCTAAAGTATAGTTCTTAGAATTATTTATGATAATAAAATTGTAAAACTTAGTAACCCTTAAGTGTTAATTATCTTAGCAAAACCTAGGACTTAGTGTCTATAATATTAAGACTTGGAACTCTAGATTGGAGAAAAGAGTCTTGATGCTAGATTAGTAAACTAATAAATCTAGATAACTATAATTGAAGTAATTCCATTTACTTAAGCCTTAATATATTAGACTAATAACCTTATAAAATCATTAAGTCCAAGAATAGATTAGATTTGACTTACTAAAGATTAAGTCAACCTAAATGGTTAGATAGAAAAACTTCCTTAAGTCTAGAACACCTAATGATAATGTAGTTGCTTGAATAGTGTAGTGATAAGAAACCTATGACCTAAGTAGTGAAACACATAAAAAGTGAGATAGATGAGCTAATGTAAGTATTAATAATAGAGTAGTATATTTATTTAAAACTCCTTAACTATATAATTAATTTATTTTGTCACCTAAATAATAAAATACTATTTTCCAAACCATATTATTATATTATTATCCTTTAATTATCTTAGGAATCCTTGATATCTAAGTTAATTAGGAGCTTAATTATCGCCAATCATTAAGATAGATAATTAAAGTAGAAGATAATGAATATCTTATTGTTTACAATAAATTGAAATTCCTTAAAAGATGCAATACATTGAGATTAAATCCTTAAATTATACATCAAAACTTTGTACATAAAATAAATAATAAATATTTAAACATACTTTTGAAGGGTGTTATGTGGAGAATTATAAAGTACAATTATTGTTAAGTTAGGGCAGGCTATTAGAGTATTAGGAGACCACATAATTTCTATGAGGGGAATCTATGTTTATAGGAGACCCCACTTACATTATTTTTGAGCAAACATGCTTGAATCCTATTATGTGCTCACAAAACAAATTATAAAATAAATAAACATAAATTTTATATCTCACAATCTCATTAATTATGAATGTTTAATATAGTCTTATGACTATACTTTTCAGATTACTTAGTCTATAAGGCTGAAATTACTTGACTTATTTTACTATCACAGTTTACTATTTTAGCTTTACTTATAGTTTGTGCATTGTAGCTTTACTTATAACATATATTTTTGCTTACAATGTCTTTCATTATTACTTAGCATTAGCTCTACTTAGACATATACATGCTTTCTCTATTTTATTCAGATGCCATTATATCACATACTTGCTTTATTAACCTATTGATATAAGTTTGAGCAGTCCATTATGGACTATATACACTTCTTATATGTTTTCATACTATCTTTACTTCCAGTTCATTTTCGTGCATTTTTGCTCTACTTAATTTAAATTATAAATAATTATTGCGATTTTTGCTAAAATAAAATAACAATGCTTAAATTTAAAGTGCACTTAGACTTTTTAAAGTATAATAACTTGTTTTTCTTTTCTTAGTTATGCCCTACTGTATTATAAATGAAATGCAATAGATAAAGAGCTTGGAGTAGATTTGGTACCTAAAAGAGTGCCTGAGCTATAACAATTTACCTGAAGATTTCAATTGTTCATTTTATACTTTTTATCTGAGGATGAGTAATCCATTTATTAAGTTTGTAACAACTATTTTATGATACTTATCTTCTATATCCCTGTGATGACTTTAGACTTTCTTTCATGTATGATTATATATATTTATGTTTTGGATATGAGTGTTTATTGGATGATGATTTTATTTCCCCCAAATATAACCACAAGTAAAGGTAGTACTCAATAGTGGGTTAAAACATAATAATCTAGTATTAAGTACTATTATAACATTCGTTATTAGGTTAAGATTGTCTAAGCTAATAACAGGGCGTTATAGAGGTATCATTTATCGGTGTTACAAAGACAGAGTTACCTTTATCTTGGTTAAGAAAGATTGTGGGCATCGCATTTGGCCAACTAGTAAGGACTCAACATTAGGAATGGCCTCTCTTTTGGGTGAAATAGAATTTGATATACCCTATTATGATTTCACATTTAAGAAATTAGAGAAAATTTTATCATTAGTAGTCTCATTAGTATTAACATAACTTAAAATTTATTCCTTTGTTGGAATCATATAATAAAAAAAAAAATTCCTACTCAAACAGAGAGACAGTTGCATAAACAGTAGCCTTGCCACCCACAACATCCTGACCATTTGCCTCATTAGCGTCTTCATTAACATTGGCCTCAGTTGGCACATTAACATCAAATAACTTGTCAATTACCTCAATAATATCATACACATTAAAACCGTCCTTGGCATGAGCAACAACCATATCATTATAATCAACATCAGCTTTACCCTTATCAAAAACACCCATTTTACTAATAGAGACAATCTCATTAGCAACACCATTGGCATTAACCACATAAATACCAACAACAGCCTTACTATTATCACAATCAGCAGCATTATCATGAGTATCATCTTTATTAGCATCACCTATAGTATTAACCTCTAAAATTTCTATTGTAAACACAATATTATCAATGGATGTGTTAGGCTCAAAAATACCATTTTCAATAACTCTATTTTCAAAATTAACATTATTCTCACTAGTATCATTCAACTCAAAATTTTCAGCCAAATAAACAACCTCATTAAAATTATTATTATTATTAGCAAAATTATTTTTTCAGCTTAACATTGAGAGCATCCACTACCATAACATGAATTTTATTATTAGCAATTCCATTTTAATCAAATACATCTACAACATTATTATCATTTAAAAATTTAACTGCATTAGTAACAGTAGTTAGGTCTCCATTTTTTTTTGAAAATTCAGTTGCATTACTCGTAACTACATTTTCATCAATGACGGTAATGTTAACATTATCAGGTAATGCTTCAACCACATTATCAGAAATATAAGAAGCATTTTGGATATTAGTAGAAAGAGTAAACTCTTCCTCAGCTAGGATTTCAAGGGCAGAATATAACACAACTGCAGATTGGGAGTTAACATTCGCCTCATCCATCAGTGTAACATCATTTGAGTTTCCAAAAATTTGAGGGGATTGACAACTACTTCTCAAGTGAGGGATGGAATCATATTTATGAACAATAGTATTGCAATGCATACAATAAAAAGACAAATTTAAAAAACCACTTTTTGGAAATATCCTTTCTCTAGAAGCCCAGCCAAATTTTCTTATGGTGGGATTTTTTCTGGGTTAACTTCTACTAAACTCTTAGTGCGATAACATTAAGAATAATAAATGTATTCTTGCCAAGATGGAGTGGTTTTCCAAAGGCTCAAGCAATATTAAACAAAACTTCTTTGGAAATATATTGTAAGCGTAAGCCAGGGAAGTTAATCCAGAAGGGAGCAATGGGAACGTCTCGATGTGGAGACTCCATTTGGAAAGCTTAAACGTATGATCGTTAATATCATAGGAGCCTTTAGAAAATAGTCTAGCATAGTCTAATTCTAAAGAGAATTTTAAGAAGATTCTCAAGGAACGCATGAACGGATTGATACAGTTCCAGCAAGTTTAAGGCAGCCAATGAAACTATGAACTCAAATAAAACTAGGTTTAGTGCGAGAAAATTTTCCTATGAGGGTGAGTTCATGAGGTGCAGCTGAAGCTCCATCCCAGAAATCTCACTCATGTGGTTGCAAGCCAATTAGTATTTCCAGAGTAAGATCGAGTGTGACTAACCACCCATACATGAGTGACGAGCTCAATCATTCTCATGCATTTTAATTGTCATAAGTAAGCATTTAAATGATGAAAAAATCTCCAAAATAGTGGTTTTCCCCTAATGTGCCTCCATCTCCAACTAATTAGTTAAGAATATTGTTACTCTACATACTTAGAGCATTATAAATGAAAAAAAAAACCATCAAGCCCTTCATACAATGAACACGAATTCCATAAGAAAATTTTTTACTCCACCACAAAGTATTCAATTTTATACAATAAAAACAATGGAAAAATGATTTATATGCACTCTATTCATAAGAAATAGAGGCATATAGTATAAATAAAATCATATTTGCCCTCTATTATATATAACTATGGATCTTAGCATTGTCATTATCATGATGATCTTAAAGTCATACGGCAGCTTAACTTATTATTCTCAACATATCATTATCATTATATTTTAAAATGTTGCAGTTCGGTTGCGTGTATTTTTGTTCCTTGTCTTAAAGATGAGTTAAGGAATCAAAGGTAAGAAACTATAATAAGCCAAAACTCGCAGGGATGCAAATTAAAGTTTTTATACGTGTGGTATATAAATTCTGATATTTATAAAATATGTTTTCATGCTGTTAGTTATATATGAAGTGTAGAATGATTATAGTATGATAATTTGATTCATAAGAAGGTAATTTTTATATTTTATTTTGATGTATTGCAAAGTACTTAAGAAACATGTGACCTATTGTGTAGTGATGTTCTCTACATCAAGGTGTATTTTAAAATTGAACAAACAATATTGTTAGCGCACATAAAGAGTTAAGTCCACATGAAGGGGACATGAGCTTGTTATTCTGAAGGACTCGGTATTTATTCAAACATCATCGAGTAGTGTATACCTATTGGGATCTCTAGAGTTCAAACAATGCGAAACAAATCATGTATATGTTAAGCACAATTAAAATAAAACAAAAAGAAACTACATGCAAACATAATCATAGCGCAAAGCAAGAGATTTACATGGTTCGGTGCTAACGCCTACTTCAACAGAAAAGAAAGCCGAGAAGATTTAAATATTGGAGAAGATTACAATGTTTTTAAGGTTTAGAAACTCTTACCCAAACCTTAGGAGCCTTTGTTCTCCTCTTTGGAGCAACCACCACACACCTAAATGAAAATGGAGGCATCTAATTTCAGCTCTAGCTCTAAATAGGGTTTAGAAAATACTTATATAGGGGATCCAAAACAGACCAGTTGAATCGCGGGCGCCATGGTGCGCCGTTGCGCCTTCTTTCGAGCATTCAGGCGCTGCGGTGCTCCGTGGGCGTTCCTGTCGAACGCCCAAGCGCTGCGGCGCGTCGTGACGCATTACTGTCGAACGCCTAGGCGCTGCGGCGTGCAGTGGTGCATTCCTGTATAACTCCCAAGCGCTGCGACGCGTTGTGTCACCACTCTTTCTGGTGACCAACGGGCACCAGGCGCTACGACGCGCCCTAGCGCCTTGCAAGCTTGTTGTGGCTCGCGTCCATAAGCTGATGCTAGTGGGCTGCCTTTTTTGGAAAAAATAGGTATTTAATATTGAATGGATTGGTAGGATAATATCTAAAGATGATAAGATAATGATTTAATAATTTTAAGGGATACTTAAGATGTTGGAGAAGATGTGTGGATGATTTCAGGTTATGAGAAGAGTATAGCTAAAAAATAAAATATAAATAAGTAACAACCTAATTCACTAAAGATAGTTTATAAACTTGACATCACCAAGCACCAAGTAAAGAGAGCTATTCACCATAAAATTCATTCATTCAAGTTACTTCAATATATTATATTTCAGCTCATATTTATAGGCACTTGCCTTATGAGCTTTGGAAGAAAAATATAAAGAAAAATATTAGAGGGAAATATGGGTAGTTAGCAATTAGTGAGAGAGTAAACTCCAACTACTTACATTAAATATTTTCCTCATGACATGGTTAGCCAAATATGTACCTTAATAAATAAATAAAAAGTACGATATTAATAAAAATAAAATACAAATGGTAAGACTAATATTTGGGCTCTTTATTGGGCTTTTGATTTAGCTATTGTAATTGGGCCCACCTTCAAATTTTTCCTTTGAACTTTTGTCATAGCTCTTGTTGTTGGGCTTTGATAATATTCTTAGGATGTGCTACGTCATAAATAACTTTTTTTAGTCAACAATCTCCACCTCAAATTTCATGCGCACCACATGAGAACTGAATCAATATGCTTTCCAGCATTGAAGTTGCACCAATATGGTTGCCTATGTATCCCTCCCCAAAGAAATCAAGACACCTTCCAATTAATAAGAAGCCTATAAATTCTTCTCCAAATTCACCAAAGCCTTATAATGGGTGAATTTTTAAATCGTGATCACTTTTGTTAGCATATCAGCTAGTTTGTCTTTAGTATCAATCTTCTTCAGTAAGATCTCACTCTCTTCAATGATATTTTAAGCAAAATAGTGTCGTGCATTTATGTGCTTTATGCAAGCATTATAGAAGGGTTAGTAGCTAATAATAAAATGCTTTGGCTATCACAATGAACTACTACCTCTTGTTATTTCACACCCAAATCTTCCAGCAAGTCTTTCATCTAGATAAAATCTTTGAATGTTTTGGTAGCTGCCATGTATTCAAATTCTGTTGTAGATAAGGCAATCATAGGATATAGAGTCGATCTCCACTCTACTGGACATCTTACTAACATGAGCACCTATCCAATCGTTAATCATCTTCTATCCAAATCTCCCGTATAGTCGGAATTTATATAACTAACACAAATTATATATTGAAGACTGCTACTAAAACAATAAGCCAATACCAATTGTACTTTTCAAGTACTGAAATATTTCCATCACTGCTTGCTAGTGATTCTTCATTGAATTGTACATATACCTGCTCACGACTTCAACTGCTTGAGTCAAATCTGATCTAGTGCAAACTATGGAGTACATCAAGCTTCCAATTACACTAGCATAAGGCAGTGAGTGCATTTCTTCCTTTTCAAAATCTATTTTTGGGAAAAGCTCTATAGATTAGAAAATGCGAGGTGCTAGAGGTATACTCACAGACTTTGTAGAGTCATCAATGCTAAACCTCTTTAGCACCTTTTCCAAATACCCCTTTTAGATAAGCCAAATCTTTCCTACCTCTCTGTCCCCACAAATCACCATTCTAAGTATCTTATTTGCCTCTCTCAAGTTCTTCATTTCAAAGTTCTTTGACAATTGTTCTTTCATTTGTTCCATCTCTTACTGATTTGAAGTCACCACTAACTTATCCTTGACATACAAGAGTAGGTAAATGAAGTTACCTAGAAGAAACCTTTTAAAATACACAGTGATCAAACAGGCTCCTTCAGTACTCATCTTTTTTTATAAACTGATCAAACTTCTTATACCATTATCTTGGTGATTACTTTAGGCCATAAAGATACTTATCCAGTTTACATATCAAGTCTCCTTTTCCTAGCTCAATGTACCCTGGGAGCTGCATGATAAAGATCTCATCCTTTATTTCTCCATGCAAGAATATTATTTTTACATCAGGCTATTCAAGCAGCAGATCAAATTGTGCCACCAAAGTTAAAAATACGTAGATCAATGAGTGTTTAAAAACTAGGGATAACACTTCATCATAGTCGATCCTTTCCTTTTGAGCAAAGCCTCTGGCCACTAATTTAGCTTTGTAGCACACATCAGCTTCTGAAGATCCCTCTTTCTTCACATACAACCACTTACAACTAATAACCTTTATACCTGGAGGGAGTTTTTCCAACCTCCATGCCTCATTTTTATGAAGTGACTCAATCTATTCATCTACCGATTGCTTACATAAATTACCTTTTGAGTCCGTCACCACTTCTTTGTAATGGGATTGAATATCATCCTCCAATATGGACAATGTATATGTGACATAGTCTCTGAGATAGGATGCTTGTTGTGTTGCGTTCCTTCTAGGTATATCTCTCGCAACTAACTCATAAACTGGAGTCTCACAATCAATGCAGTTTGTTCTTCCACATCACCAATATGGTCTTTATATGTAAGAGTATCCTAGATGTGATGTGAAGACTTTTGTGGATCAAATGGGATGGCATCAAAACCCACTATGACTACTGACACAAGTATTTATGTTATCCTCCACATGATGCAAACTTTTGAGTCTCAAGAAAAACTCTTCATCAAATGTGACATCTCTACTCACCATGATCTTCCTTTCAATTGAATCAATCAACTTGCAGACCTCCACTATGCATAAAAATCCCACAAAATTGTCATCCTCGCCCATGATTTAAGCTTATCTTTACTGACATGACAATAAATTGGGCTCCCAAGAACCTTCAGTTGATCATAATTTGTAGCATAATATCTAGACTATAACTCTTTAGGAGTTTTCTTATTAAGTGCTTGTAAAAACTCAAGGTTGTTACCCAGTCAATTTGACCTAAATTGATCAAATTAAATTAAAAGTAAAGATCCTAATTTTAAGTCAAATAAAGATTAAATAAAAATATTCTCAAATAAAACGTATTGAGAGGATCCTCTTGCAAAAATTTGAGCATAATTGGGATCCCGGATTATCCTAAATAAATTTGTGAATTTTAAACTTACGGAGTTGATAATAGATAAAATAAAAGTCAGAATTTAAAAAGTTTTATATATTTAAGTTATGCATCATATTAGGATGCTATGTTTTATGTTTCACAAATTTCAAGCTCCGGATTAATCGTAGCAAATTTTTAAAGTTTTTCACTTAAAAATTAATATAAAATAAAATACTCGTCCATATTTAATAATTTTTAGATGAGTGTGTTTGTCTTGTCGGGACGCTTGTTTCGATATCAAATTTGTAACTTTTGGAGTTATATGGCTATAGATTATGGCTCTAAAAATTTTAGCCATCCGATTTTAATCTAATGGTTGTCTTAATTTAGGTTATGGCTTTAAACAGATTGTTAAACAATTTCTAAACCTAATAAGCTGCCAAAAACTAACTATTTGTTTTCCTCTCAGCCAAAATTCCATTTCCCTTCTTCTCCTCTAATTCACACAATTAAAAAAAAAAAGGACTCAGCCCTCTCTTCCTCTCTATTTGACCATTAGTTGAGCTCCCCTCTTTCTCTTGCTGTGCTTCTATTGAAGGATCCTTTAAGCCCTCAAGCTCTTAAGGAACCAGCCGAGTCTTCTTCTTCCATTCATAAGGCCAAGGTGCACTTTTGCTAAACTCTTTCTTGTTCTATTCTCTTCATATGTAGCAAAGTATTGTGAACTATATTTTCATTAAGTTATTGTATGGATTCTATGCATGATTTTTGCACCTCAATCAGACACTAGAACCTCCATACTTCCTGTGCCCACCATTCTTCTGCGTAATCCTGAAGGAGGATCTCCAGGATGTCCAATCGCACGTCATCGGGGCATTCTAGCTCTTCGAAGATCTGGGTCACCCTGTGCAACCATTCTCTGGCTAGGATGGGGAAGTCTAGTCCCCTGTATATCGCACCTTCCAGCATCCTTTCCAGAACACTGGCCCCCGCTGGGGAGACTCCCTGAACTTCCCTCCCATATCTCCTTTCTAGGAACACATCGTATGTCCACCTGTCCTTGAAGTGGGCGAAGAGATTCTGTCCCGATATGTTTACACGGTATCCTAGGCATCCATATTAATGAAGTAAGGTAAAACAGTTTTTCTTTTTTTTTTTGAATGACCAAATTGTAGATGATACAAAAGGGAATACAAATAACATATGAAATAAAACTAAGGCTTCTATCCAATGTATCGGGCTGTAAAAGCACGACGGAAGTCTTCGTAGATGATGTCCCGCTGTAACCATGAGCGCTGATGGGTGAGGGCTCTAAGGGTAGCATGCCACCAGTCTCTAGCCCGGTCCTGCATGAGGCGTGTCACGAGAGAAAGCTTGACATTATCCATAATATCCATCATCCCCATTATATCGTCTGTCAACATCAGCCATCTCCTGGCCAGGGCGGGAGATCATGTCCTCTAAAGGTGCTTTCTCGGAGCAATTGGTTCCACATCCAGACTTCCGGATCTGATATCCCTTCTACGTACAGGTCGAGTCCTTGGAAGAATTGGATAATTTCTTCCCAGCTTTCATTGAATCGTCGAAGATGCCCTTAAACCGTCATCCTAGCGTATCTAACTGTGTTATCATTTAGATTTTTTTTTTTTGATACACTGCTTGTGTATTTTGATTATCAACTTCTTATTCTGAGTGTGACATTGTGATCCCTTGGATGTGACTCTAACATATACTGACATAGTGACTGAACTGGCAGAAGAATCTTCCATTAGGTAGATAAGAATGCAAATCCTCATATGACACCTTATGGAGTTCTCTGATATCAACTGTGGCGCCTACCACCCTTAATCCGTCAAAGGATTAGGTTAAGGGTGGGGTGTCACTCTGGCTAACCACTCACTTATCATTGGATTAGGATAGTCTCCACAATCCACCTGATTAGGGAAGTATTAACACAGAATCAAACTAACAGTCACTGTATAAGTAAATGAACAGAGTGCGGAAGCGATTTAAGGAAATATAAACCATCCAAGCATCACAGTGTAAATATGAATAATAGACTCAGAATATAAGCATAAAATCCAATATACAGTCAATGGTACCTGTATTATTACATAATTTAAAATGTTTAAATAAAAAAAAAAGAATGAAAACCACTCATTCTCACTCGAAGTATAAAGGGACTAAACGACAGCTTCTTCTGCGGGCTCCTCCTCGAGGTAAGGCTCCACACCTAACTCATGCTCGTCTAACTGAAAGGAGTCTGCCATTGTCGGTTTCACAATGTAGGGCCCCAGCCAAAAAAGAAAAATATGGTTAGACAATTGTCTAAGTACATTTTAAACTGAAAATTTTTATATGTGTTAAGTAATATCACCATTCTACAATGTCTAAGCAATAATATGTGTAAGGGAGCAGCAAGCAATACAAAAGAAATAGGGAAGCTATAAATTATCATTTATAACTTAAGCAAAGAAAAGGAAAGAGGCTGAGACATGCCTCGCATACAAACTAAACAAGGAAGGGCGTATAAATATACGTAACTAAACAAGTGCAGTAAGAAAAATTCTACATCCTAAACATGCTGGTGATCAACAGAAAATATGCCAATTAAAATAAATAAACAACTCAGCAGTGGTAAGTACATATAGCAGCAAGATTCTAACACCCTAAATATGTATATCAAGCAGTACAAGAAAATGGCTGACGGAATAAGAATACTGAAAAGTAAGCAACAACAACTGCATATAAAGTTACACGTGCATCGACTGCCATACAGAAAAGAGCTACTCAAGCCCATCGAATACCAAAGAAGCTTAGCACCATCACAGCTAAGTCATAAACTGTGTACCCCTAGCGACATAAGGAGGCTAGGCATATAAGCACACAAAGCAAGCGAAGGGTCTTAGCACCAGTACGGTTAAGGCCCAACTGTATGCCCCTAGCGACATACGGAGGCTAGTAAACTAAGCATACAAGGCAACCTTAACTCCAGTACGGCTAAGGCACCAATGGTGTACCCCTAGCGACATAAGGAGGCTAGTAAACTAGGCACACAACAAAATGGATCCTTCCCCTAACGACATAAGGAGGCTAGGCAATAAGGATATAACTGAGAGGCAGCTCATAAAATCATTATCTTTTCTTAAATCACTTTAATATTTTCACAAAGAATCTAAGGAGTCTCCATATTTTCCTAACAGTTTATTCATGCATCAAATGTCTTATATGATATGCTCAAGGAAATATGGCACAAAAATCAAGGGATGCATAAGCAACAAAGTATCAAATAGAAGCAAGAGACTCTACTAAACATGGTGATATTATTTGTTTTCTACTTAACCATTCTAACTATTCCAAGTTACACAAGTTCAGGATCACCGTTTTCCTACTATCGAGTGTAACTCAGAAATTCATCCTTACAAGTTAAAAAAAGGATTAGAACTGATCAGGTTCCAATCTAGTTCAATCAAATAGACGACTACGAGTTAAATCAATAAATCATATGTCTTAGTTTTGTAATTTAGACGTTCTAACTAAGATCTGATCAAGATCTTCTATACCTATAAATCATGGATTAAACACTACAAGAATTAGGTTTAATTCTATAAGTGATCTACTAGTTATGGCAAATCCTATTAAGTAATCAAACATAATATGATGAATCTCCTACCTAAAACCTAAGGTTAAAAGACAAAATAATTAGAACGAGTTGTAAAATAAAAGAAGGTCTAGAAACTAATAAACCAAGGTTTCACCCATAGGATAACCCAATTTACCCAATGAATGAACTCTAACCTATAATCTAGTCCCAGTATCAGGAAATGTCCTTAAGGTGTAGTGCTTTTAAAACTTAACAGAAATTATTGGAATCTAACTTAAGAGTTGATTTCACTCACTTAATTGATACTAAGAAGATTATAACCTTGGTTTAAGAGTTTTGAAATGTAAACTAGAGGTTAAGAGTACATTGTCCAACTTAGGGCAAAATGACTATTTTGCCCCTACCTTAAGGGTCAAAAAATCAACTTTTGATTTATGGGTTAGAATTGAATTCTTTTAGTTCCAATTGGTTCCTTACTATCTAACTTGAAGATAGACAGTAAGTACGCCTAAATCGGGCAAGAAACGGTCAAGTTATGACTAAAATAAGGCTAGGGGTATTTTGGTCATTTTACTAATTTCTAGGGTTCATATCCTAAATATTATTTTATTATAATGATTACATTGAAATTTTAGGCTAGTTTGCATCTTGAATTTTTCAATTTGGAGTTGATCTGACTAAGTTATGGCTGTTTGAAGTCTAGGGGCATTTTGGTCATTTTTCACCAAAGTCAACTCTAAGTTCAAGAGTTGTCTTTTTGTTCTGATGTCCAAATGGGAAAACTAATACTACCACGGTAATGGGGCCGCTCTCCTGAGTATTTTAAGACCCATATTGACTATATTTCGATAATCGGGTAAAAAGTTATGGGGTTTTAAAGAGACTCTAAAATGCTACCTCGTTATACGTACCCCGAAACGAAATTTTACATTACGCCATTTGATCCTAAATATTTTTTTGAGTATGTTAAGACCCATATTGGCTATGTTTGGATCATCCTACAAAAAGTTATTAAACTTTTAAGATTTACTATTCAAAAATACAATTTGAATTAATTTACTATTCATTTATTCAAATTGAATGATTTTACTGTTCATTCCTAAAGTTTTTATTTAATCAATCACTATTTAATTATTAATTAATTAATTAATTAATTTTACTGTAGCAAAGTAATTAGTGCTAATTACTATTTAATTAATCTTAATTAATCTATAATTATATTTAATTATTTAAATTTACTATTCATTCCTAAAGTTTTTATTTAATTAATCACTGTTTAATTATTAATTAATTAATTAATTTTACTGTAGCAAAGTAATTAGTGCTAATTACTATTTAATTAGTCTTAATTATTTGTTAATATTAAATTAAATATAATTAATTAGGTTTTACTGTTCAAAAGTAATAAATTATCCTAATTACTGTTTAGGATTAAATTAACATTTAATTAATATTAATTAATCCTCTAATTATTTTTTAATTAAATAAAGGTACTGTTCAAAAGTAATTAACACTAATCCTGGGTTAATTACCACTAACTGTAATTAATTAGGGCTAACAGTAATTAATTAACACTAACAGTAATTTAATTAATTTCTAATTAACTGACAGTGGGCCCCACTGACATGTGGCACTTCCAGAGGCTGCCACGTGGCATTGTGGGCCCACAGGTTGCTGACTCAGCTCGGCTGACTGGACAGTGGGCCCACCTGACACGTGGCACTGCCAGAGGCTGCCACGTGGCACTGTGGGTCCCACGGGCTGCTGACTCAGCTCGGGTGACGGGCTGTGGGCTCACCTGATACGTGGCACTGCTATATGCTGCGACGTGGCACTGCCAGAGGCTGCCATGTGGCACTGCCAGAGGCTGCCACGTGGCACTGTGGGTCCCATGGGCTGCTGACTCCGCTCGGGCGACCGGGCAGTGTGTCCCACCTGACACGTGGCATTGCCAGAGGCTGCCACGTGGCGCTGTGGGCCCCACCTGGGCTGAGTCAGCTCGGGTGACCAGACAAGTGGGCCCCACGTGACACGTGGCGGGCCCGTAGGCGGCCACGTGGCCGGGTGGGCCCCACCCGCGCTGACGCGGACCCGACCCGGATGGGTCGGGCTCGGGTCGATCCGGCCCGGCCCGAAGGCGCGACGCTTCTCCTTCCGGGGGGGATTCGGCGGACCGAACCCAGTCCACTTCGGGGAGCTGGTGCGCCTGATCGGGTTGGTTTAAGCCCGATTGGAACGGTGGATGTGTATATGATATCCTAATCTACATATCCTACAATTTTTGTAATGATCGAACGGTAAACGAGGGAGATCGGGGTACCTGAAGTTCGGATCGGCGAATGTTTCGGCGGGAAAAATAGGGCTGACTTCGGGGCTTGATTCCGGCTCTATCCGGGCTTCGATCGGTGTAAACTCGGAGCCTAGGGGTAGGCCGAGGTCTTATAGACCGGACGACGACCTCGCCGAGGTCTGGATGTGGCCGGATTGGCCAGAAAATGCGACGGGCCGCCGCGTGTCACGCGAGCGGAAAGGGCGAGGAAGACGCCTCCGGACCGTCGGATCTGTGCGATCGCGGACGGTCCGGATCGCTCCAGACCGCGTGACGCGGATCGCGGCCGAGGGCTGCGGGATCCGCGCGCGATCGGACGGTCCGGATCGCTCCAGACCGCGTGACGCGGATCGCGGCCGAGAGCCGTCGGATCCGCGCGCGATCGGATGGTCCGGATGGATCCGTCCGATCGGACGGCGCCGTTAACTGGAGTTAACGGCGTCGTACGGCGCCGTTAATTAATTAATTATAATTACTTAATTAATTAATTAATTAATTTTTTTTTATTTAAACATTTTCAGAAAAAAAAAATTTGAACATGTTTTTCCTCGCTAATTTGGGGTCAAGGAATTTAATGGCGTAGTCGGATTTTCGATCTGACGAGTATTTTGATACCTCGATTTTTGTGATATTTTTATTATTAAAACATTCGTTGAAATTTCGACGACTTCCGATTGACACGAAAAGTTCACCCTAAGCTAATTTGGGGTCAAGAAATTCAATGACGCGGTCAGATTTTTAATCCGACGAGTATTTTGATACCTCGATTTCCGTGGTATTTTTATTATTAAAGTATTTGCCGAAATTTGACAACTTCTGATTGATACGAAAACTTCACCCCAAGCTAATTTGGGGTCAAGGAACGCAATGGTGGTGTCCGTTTTCCGATCGGAGGTCAATTTAAATAGGTCAATTTCCGAGGTTCCTGAAATTCTCAAAATAAAGATTTAATCCGTTTGACCTCTAGTTTGGACCGGATCTTGGTAGTTGACTCCAAATAACTTAATTAGCACTTAAGATTATGTTTAAGACTTAGGGTTAGTCTTAATGAATCATGGTAATAACTTGGGTTGTTACATTCATTGTTTGCGTTAATAAAATGGTCCATTGAAGTCAACTTTGGTATTAATGGAAAGATCTCAGAAAGACATTTTCATTGGTATAAGGCACCGCACTTGAGGTGCCCTGAATCGAGAGTATTTGGGTGTAATAGGGGGAGATATCCCACCTTTCGCAAGTGCTAAATGTCCGTCGGACGCTACAGTGCATCGTAGCGCTTAGCTTTTGACCATGGAGCACTACAGCACGCCGCAGCGCCCACGTCTCTAGAAATCTAACATCGTATTGCTTGGCTTTCGGCCAGGGAGCGCTATCGCGCGCCGCAGCGCCCGCGTCTCAAGAAATATGGCCTCGTTGGCGTTGCAGCGCGCCGTAGCGCCCGCATCTCAGAAAATTTTGCGTCATAGCATGCCGCAATGCCTAAAAGTGTTGTCATGCGCCGCAGCGCTCACTTCTCGAAAAGTTTAGAGTCATTGCACACCGTAGTGCCTGAAAGTGCTGCAGCGTTCCGCAGTGCAGAAAAGTGCCACTGAGCGCCATAGTGCCTGGCTCTCGGCCAGGCAAGCACTACAGTGCGCCGTAGGGCGCAGAACTACCCAGTTTGGCCCAAACTTCATATTTTTCATATTTTGATGACCCCAGAATCCTAATAATGTAAAAATATACCAAAATAAAAATTGGTTATAATAAAATCATGCATTGTGTAAATATAGTGGTGATTTTGAAAATGGGATGTACCTCTTATCCTAAATGATATTTCTTAATTCATAAAAATTTACTTGAATGTTTTGTACCGAATGATAATGTTAGGTTTTTGGACATTTCTTAAACTTCATAAATTACCCTTTTATACCTCAATATTATTTTAGCTATAACTTGGCTAAATGATATCAGAATTTATTAATCTTAGTCTCTATAGAATTTTTCGACAATAAATAACATAAGTATAACTAAAGTTATGTATTTTCCTAATTAAAATTACTAAATTACCTTTAATGAGCTAAGACATTAATTTGAGCTCATAAGGCTTAATCCTTAGCCAATTTGGGTGTACTCACTATCTATCTTCATATTAGACAATAAGTAACCATTTAGCATTAATAAATTTCAGTTTGGAGCCCTAAATCAAAAAGTTATGATTTAGACTCTTAATTTAGGTTTATGCATTCTTAGACCTTAGAAATCTAAATTTGTTAGTAATACAAGTACTTTTGAATCATTATTAATTCAACTAAGCTCATCAAACTTAGTTTTCAATAAAAATCATAATTCTTCTTCGGTTAGGATTCTTCCTTAAACCTTAGGAATATTCCTTAGGGATTAAATGTAGAATTAGGTTAGAGTTCATTCATTAGGTAAATGGGTTACTCAATGAATAAAACTTTGATTTTATTAATTTTTAGATTTCTTCTTTTATTTTTATTATTTTTTATTTAAACTTTAGTCTAAGCTTAGAGATCCATCTTATTAAGCTTGACTTTGCTTAATAAGATAGCCTTAACTTATAGAATATGAAAGTTAAGATTAACCATATATCTTTAGTCTTTAAAACCTATTAGATTAAGAGGTTAAATCACAATATTTAGAGTTTAACTCTTAATCCACAATTTTGATTTGACTTAATCAAGATTGGCTTGGGTCATTTAAAAATCATTAATTATGACATTTAATTTATTATTAAACTTAAGTAAGCGTCAATGATTGAATTATGTTAGAACTTGATTAGTTCTAATTGCTTTTAACCTTATATAATCATAGTTCTGAGTTTATACTGGATAGTAGTATATTGGAGATCCTGAGCTTGTATAATCTCAGATTAGTTAGAATATATTAAATTAGAAAATTAGTGATATCACAGATTTTATGTAGTGCCATTTATACTTTATTTTGAAGCTTTACTTCCATGTTTTGAGTATTTACATTATGTCATATCAGGTGAACATAGGATGTTTGATGAATATTCTATGTTAGTTTTGAAATTGCATAAGTCATAAACATAAAGATAATAAGATATATCATATATGATCAGATAACTTAGAAAGATAATAGTTTAGTGGAATGTGTTCTAATTAGGCTACCCCTACTTTTTGGTTCTATAGTGTAGTTTTAGTTCCCATGCATTAGTGTCCTGGATGATTTTAGTATAGTTTCCAAGAAGTAGTATCTTGGATGATTTCAGTTGAGATTTGTGGATCTCAAGATCTAGGCATTAGTGCCTTATATTCTTCAGTTTAAATTCAGTGGCTAGCTTAGCCAATTTGGCTGTTATGATAGTTATAATGTAGGCACATGTCCAATAATAAATATTTTTAGTTATTTCAATTAGTTTTCAGTTGTATTCAATTTAGCTTCAGTATTTATGTAGCATTTCAGTGCTTTTCAATATTTTTAGCATGTATAGTATTTACAGTATTTCTAGTAATTTTAGCTTTAGTTTTATATGCAAGCATGTTAGGATGCTAGACTTTTAGTTCAGTTGATTTATATTGCTTTTATTTGAAAAATTAGAATACTTAGAATTGATCATATTTACTTATGATGTTTCTTGTACTTAGTAGTTGTTACATATACACTACTTAATATTTTCTATAGCTTTGGATAGAGGTATGTTGCGTACCTCACATTTTTGCTTTAAGTTATAATTGAATGATTATAGCTTTTACCATTTTCCTTTATTGCTTATTTGCTCCTAAAATGCTTAGGATGTTTGTGATGTCATAAAATGCAAATAATAATAGCCTAAAATATGCTTAAACAATATGTCTAACTAAATTTTCTTTTTTTTTATTGGGGCCCTGGCATTTTGAAATCGTCAATATTATTCTTTGAGCATTTTGAGGAGTTAGTACCCGTGGAGGAGCAGTTCCAGGAGAAAGAGTGCCTTGGAGCTGAAGAGCCATAGTTTAGGTTGCCTTTTATTTAAGTGGGGATGAGTGTCCTTTATTTCTGCTTAGAATTAATTTAAAATGTTGTAATAATACAAGCATTATTTATATTTTCTTTTGCTATAAACTTTATTCTGAGCTATATGCTTTTCATTTCTGCATTATGGTATCAATAGATGTAAACTTGATATTCTTTTCTTCCACACTCTAATAATCATGTATGTTATTTAGTGAATGATTCAACCATTTCTTATCACACATCCCTCCTTGATTAGTGGATTAGGGATCATAACCTAATCTAATGAAAAGTGAGGGGTTGCCTGGTGACAACCACCCCAACTTACCTTGTCGGGGAACAGGTCACCATACTTTCTATTTTTACTTACTCTTTGTTATGAGATGAGAAACTTTTATTACTTATTTTATTTTAATCTATGGTTTGTAATAATTAAACTCTTGATGTATTTTTTTCTCTCTTTCTTTTCTGAGATGAATGTTTTTACTCAGCTTCTGTGATGAATATTTTGGATGAATGTTATGGCTTTCACCCTCTATTATCACTGCTACTTATACTTAATATTGTGATGTGATCCATATAAAAATCATATAAGATACTCATATACAGTGGGTAATTATTCATCACCCTTCCTATATCCAATGTGCATAAGTACCTCGACTAATACTTAGGATAAAGATGCTACACTTATCTTAAAGATTAGCTGGCAGCATTAAGTCAGATTATGAGAAGTTCAGTTTTCCCGAGTAACGCACCGTTCCGCTGCCAATATTGTGATCATTATCTTTCTATTGCGCACGGCAACGGGGCAGGGCGCTACACACATTCCCCTAATATTCCAACAAAGAATGTTTATTGGGACACAGAAGAAGGCCCATGTTGAAACGTATATATATTGAGATAGGCCTTAGGCATTCCTTTTGTAATTTGGTTTAGACTTTTTATTTTTATAGCACAACCATTTTCTTCTAGGAAAGTAATAGGATTGAATTGATTGGAATTAAGGAAAGGAGATTTTCCTTTTACTGGAAATGTAGAAATACCTTTATCATGGTTCAAATAAGATTGGGGCATTATAACAAGCCAATCGATAGAAACTCAACATCAGGAGTATTATCCCCATTGCTCGGGTAAGCAACATTTGATATTGTATGTAATGAAGGGACCACGATACCACTAACAATGACTTGCTCAATTTTCTCAATAATAACAACATTAATAGTTGTTACATATGATGCAAGGTGGGCTGTAATAACCCAGGTTGTTACTTTGCTCAATTAAGACTAATCTAAGTCTTAATTAAGGTTCTAAGTCACTAATTAAGTAATTTAGAACTCATCTCTGAAACCTAGGTAAAACCAGAAGTCAACAAAGTCAAATCTGGAATTCTGGAAAATCCAAAACCCTAGAAAATTGACTTTTTATCTAGACCTCAGATTGAAAATTTGACTTCTCCATTGCGTTCAGAACACCCAAATTAGCTAGGGGTGAAATTTTGGAGGCATTTGGAAGTCGTTGGATTTTCGTCAAATATTTAAATAATATTTAATTACCCTGAAAATTCAAATAAATAAATACTCGTCAAAACGAAAATCCGAGTGTGCCGTTGCGTTCAGCACCTCTCAATTAACTTGAGGTATTTTTTTTTGGAATTTTTCTAAGAATATAATTATTAACTAGTTAATTAATAAATTAAATTGAATTATTTAAAATATATATATATATATATATATATGTATATATATAATTAATTAACATTTTCCAAACTTCCCGTTAAGCCATTATTGCGCATGCTGTTATCCCTCAGCTTATGGCGTTTATCCAAACGGTGAAATTGGTCCGTTCGATCAAAGATCGAACGACCAGCGTGTGTCTGTTGGGCGAGTCCTCCACGCGGCTGCGATTTCCTCTTCGAACGCCAGATGGCCTCCGCTTCCCCATCTTCATCGCTCAGAGCTAGGGATTAAACCCCCTTGATGGTCTCAGTTGGCCCATTGAGACACTCGGTGGATTCGAAGGACGCAATCATAGTAGGATCGAAGCTGGGCCGATCGACGTCGTTTTAAGGTACTTGCATACCCTTTCGATTCCTATCCGTTATCATTTATACAAATCTTAATTTAATTTCAATATTCGTATTCAATTCCATAGTATCTGGTTGATCTTAAATGAACTCGATCGAACCATTTATGCAAACCTATCTGCGGGCATTCTTGTTCGCCAATTTGAGTATGTAGAAGACTATTTAGGGTTTGAGTTTTTTTTTTCCTTGATCGAAGTCTAATATGCTGCTGTTTCATACATCGTAGAAAAACTCAGGTTGTGCTCTAGATGTTGTCATGCGGGCTAGCCACCAGCGTGGCCAGTTTGACCTAGAAATCCCGTGCCGAGTTTCCATGGTTGCGTCTCCCGTAGGGGTGATTCGCGTTAACTGGCCCGATTTAGACCAGACCGGTCCAGCCTTGAACCGTGGTTCATCGGGCCGGGTTCTCTAAAAGTTCTGTAGCCCCATGTGTCGGCATCAGGATGCTTCACGTGTCAACATCAGGATCCCCCACGTGGCACCCAGATCAACGTTTGCTGAGGTAAGCCACGGACAGGCTTTTGACTGCGAGTGGGTCCCGCCATCCCCATTCAAGCGAATCAGGTATCGACACGTGTCGATACCTGTGTCCTTTAGCGGCTGGCACCATTTGAGTTGGTGGGTCCTGCTGCAGGAATTAAATCAAACAAATTTATTAAATTAGGAATAATTTAAATGAATATGATTCATAATTAATTAATTTAAAACAAATTAATTGCTAACTTTAAGCATACATATTTATCAAACAATAAGTCCAAAATATACAAAATTATATATCATTGTGATCAGAAAATTATGAGGAATAATATGGAACTATCAGATCTCAGTTTGGTTGGGTATTTAAATAAGTGACATTTAGGATTCCTAATTAAGCCCTAATTGTTATAAAACTTCAAACTACTATAACTTTGTATTCACTACTCCAAACATACCCAATATGGGTCTCAAATTACTCAGAAAACTCTAAGGATCAAATTGATAGTATTCATTTTGCTGTTTGGATTAGTAATTGCTTAATGACTTTTAGGACCTACCCTATTTAGCCCTAGAACTTCAATTGACCATAATTTGGTCAATTGAGCTCCAAATTTGATGATCCAAAGATCCATTTAGATCAGAAGAACTTAATTAATAGTAATCTATAAAAATATTTTAGATCCAACAGTTAGATTTGCTAATCACCCTTAATTACTCTAAATCTTGATTAGTGAATATTAGCCAATCTAGTAATCCAATTTGAATGATTTAAGTTTCAGAGGACTCCTAGAACCCTTTAGAACCTATCTGTAAGGTTGGATTAGTGTTTGAGTGATTAATTTTGCTAATCACTCACTAATCACTCTAAACCCTAATTAGGTCTTAACTTAGTCAAATTAGGTCCAAATTGAGCCTACCACATGTCATTGTGATCAGTGGACTATTTGTAAGCCATAGCCACTAATTTTGATTAATTTGGACACTAATTGGCAAAGTTATGATTTTTGATCTATAGTTAAGAGTTCCTTAATCACCCTTAAACCCTAAATCTTGTATTGGCCATAACTTGGCCAATACTTATCAGATTTCAGCAAATTTAGGTTCTATGGAAAGCTTAGGCAGTAAAAAACAATAATCTAAAAGAAAATTTAGCTTTTACTTAATCAAATTACTAAATTGCCCTTATGAGTTAAATTCACTAATTTGATCTCATATGGCTTAATAATTACCTAAAATTAATTTAGTTGCTGTCTAATCTTACATTAGACAGTAAGAATCACTTTCCAAAAGAAAATTTCAGAATTTAAGCCCTAGATCAAAATTTGATCTTTTGAACCCTTAAGTAGGGGCAAAATGGTCATTTTGCCCAAATTTAGGGTTTAGCCTTTAAAAGCCCTAAATTCAATTTCTAATCACTAAAATCAGTAAATAGAATGATTTAGAACTGAAATTAATCAAATCCAAGTCTAAATTATATTTTGATTAAAATCTCAAAATTTGCTCCTTAAGGAAAATTTTCCTAAGTCTTAAGTGGGTGTTTCTTCTTCCTAAATCATTCTTAGATCATTTCTTAGGTCTTATAACATTAGTTAGGATGTGTGTCTTGAGAGATACTCTTAGTAATTAAGAACCTTATTTTCCTAAGATTAGAAATAGATCTTAAGTTAGAATTCATCTATTGAGTAAATTAGGTTACTTAATTAGGTGAAACCTTGAGTTTTCTAGTTTATAGATTTTCTTAGTTTATTAAATGATTATTTGATCTTTAAAACATCAGAACTAAGAATAGAGATCTATCCTAATAAATTTGATTTATCATTAGGATTTTCCTTAACCTAATCTGTGAGTTTTGGGTTCTAAACTTAGACCCCTAGATTATACCTTTAGATTAAGTGATTATACCCCATCATCTGGAGTCTAATTCTTAATCTATTCATTTTGATTTGACTAATCAAGATGAGATTGGGATGAATTAAATTACAAAATTAGGTCGATGATTTATTTATTTTAACCAAATAGTCATCTTTTGATTAAGTTATAATTAAGACTTGGCCAGTCCTAATTATCTTCAACAAGTAGGATTCGTGATTCTAAGTTACAGAATGTGTAAGAATTGATAATTCTGAAACTTATGTAACTTAGAGTAGATAGAACAAATAAAGTAAATAACAACGGATATCACCTGTGTTTTAGATAGAGTTTTTCTTGCACTTTGATTTTGATGCTTCGCATTCCTTGATTTTGAGCCTTATACCTTAAACATATATTATGTACTTAAGATATTTGATAAATATCTTATGTCAATTTTGAACATTCATAAATAGCATTGTGTTTTTGTTTCACGAGTGGTTTGTAAGGTGTAGCTTGATTAGTATACCTCTTCTATCAACTCGTTCGGGGTCGGCTTCTTGTAGGGAGTTTCAGTCCGATAATCTATGCCATGCCTAGTCCATGGGATAGGATGGATAGACTCTTGCCCTACTGACTATATAGTCAGGATTTTGATATGGTTATACTAATTCAAGTACACTTACATTCAGAGTTTCTTAGCTCATCAAGCTAAGATTTGCTATATATGTGTTCAGTTTGGATGACTTAGATAGTCACTGTAGTTTCAGTTTACAGATACTGTTTTTCTAGCATATTCTGCATTTCAGCACTGTTTTACTTTCAGTTTTTCTGCACATGTTATATATAGGATGTTAGTTCTACTTGCTGTTTTCATATGCTTACTTAGGATGTTGGTTGTTTTCAATTTCATACTGTTATGTATGTCACCTAGCATATTCTGTTTGATCATAAGCATGTTTAGGTTATACCTTTTTTTACAGTTTAGTTTAGCCTATTGCTTACCTGTCTTTATTGCAGTTTCTTGGAGGAGGTATGTATTATTTCCTATTTGTTTAGTTATAAACTGTGGTTTATAACTTATTACTGTTCTTTTGTACGCTTTTCTGCACCTATTATGCTTAGTTCTGTTTATATGGTGATATCTACTTAATTTAATAAAATTGTTTGCCCTAAAATGTACTTAGACATATTGTCTAACCAGCTTTTCTTTTATTGGCTGGGGCCCTACCATTATGAAACTGATAATGGTAGGTTCTGAGTTTGTTGAAGTAGCAGATCCAGTGGAGAGTTTGCCATTGGAGAAGAAGCCCGTTCCTGAAGATCTGTAGTCTTAGTTTTTCTTTCAGTGAGATTGAGAGTTCCTTTCAGTTCTTTTAAGTTTATTAAATGTTGTAATAATACAGGGTTATATTTTTCTTTCAGTACTTTACTTATTCTGTATTGTTGTATTTATACTGTATTGGATGGATGTTATGTTTTATGCTTCCGCACTCTGAGTTCTTGTATGATCATTTAGTGATATTATTTCTGGATTGAATGGCAAAGTCCTTATTTAAATTGGATTAAAATGTGTGTCTAATCTAATCTTAAGTGGGGACCTTGTCATTTGGTGACCCCACCACCGTAATCACGTTAACTTAAGGGTTAACAGGACCACGATGAGGCTGGGCCGCCACATGGGCAGTGTAACAACCCAATATTGTTACCCAGCTTAATTTGAGCCTAATCATATCGTAATTATCATTCCATTAAGTTCATATAGTCATTAGAATCAAACCTTGAAGGTTTGGAGCAATTCGGAGCTCAATCCAATATTTTGGATTATTTTAATATTTAATTAATTAGGAAATTGAGGTATTTAATTTGTCCTCAAAATCAAAATTTGACTTCGTCGTTGCGATCGTCATCCCCAAATTAGCTAGGGGTGATATTTTGGACGCATTTGGAAGTCGTCAGATTTTTCACGAATATCTTAATATAATTAAATGCACCAGAAATTGGAATAATTAAATAATCATCGGAATCGAATTCTGACTTCGTCGTTAAATTCCTCACCCCCAAATTAGCTAGGGGTGAATTTTTAGAAATTTTTGGAGCATGTTTTAAAAATTAGAGTTTTAAATAATTAAAGAAAATAAATAGGTGATTTTCTAGTCCTTAATTTGCAATTTCTATCTTTCCTAATTTTTTTATTCAGCTGGCCATACTTATTATTCGGCGCCTCCCATGCAATGGAGCAGAACTCCATCTCCTTAGGCCATGCCACCCCTCCCCTTAGGCCATGTCTTCACCTTTTCCCTTCTCTCCTTTAAGAAGGAGCTCAAATCCTCCTTCTTTCCCTTTAAAAAAAGTTGAGCTGCTCCTCCCTCCTTCCTTCTTCTTTAGGTGCTTGCTGAAGAAGAAGAATTGCAGCTCTCCATGTAACAACCCAAGTTCTTACCATTTGTTAATTAATACTAATCTTAGTCTTAATCTTGATCTTAAATGACAATTTAAATCATTTAAGTCAACCACCAAGACCCAGTCCAAACCAGAGGTCAAACGGATCAAATCCTTATTTTGGGAATTTCAGGAACCTCGAAAATTGACCTATTTATTTTGACCTATCTAAAATGACCTCGAAAATTGCGCTCATTGCCCCCAAATTAGCTAGGGGTAAAGTTTTGGTGGCAATCGGAAGTCGTCAAAATTCGATGAATAATTTAATAATATTTAATACCCGCAAATCGAGGAATCAAAACACTCGTCGGATCGAAAATCCGATCTCACCGTTGCGTTCATCACCCCTCAAATAGCTAGGAAAAACATATTTAAAATTTTGGAATATAAAAAAAAATTATTTTATTAGACTTAACGGCGTCGTCAGTCAAACAGTCGCGACCGTTAGGATCCTTAACGGCGCCGTCTGATCAGATGGTGCCCACCTGACCATTCGATCCAATTGATCCAACGGCTCGGAGTCATTATCTTCGACGACTCCGCCCGCGCGCCACTCGGCCTCGGTGCCGCTCGAGCCCGCCAATACGGGCCTCCCCAGCCTCGCAACCTCCGTCACGACGACCATTAAGCCTCCATCGGCACGTAGGGTTGCGTCTTCGTGCGAATCAGGATCCTAGGAGCCGGATAATCTTCCTTATGTCGAACCTTAAAACGCGAGTCGTGCGTTCAGGTACCCTCCGATCCCGCTCCGTTCAATTTTCTTGCCGTGTCCAAGTAGGGGTAATTATAGCCCGTGAGTCTGATCGACGATCAATCGAACCCGATCACACTCGATCAGGTCCGATCGACTCAACCGAGGCTCGAAGCCTCGGGTCGAACGCACGCCTTCGTCCCCATAACCCTAGGACCTATGGTTTCATTTTGCCGCCGCCTCCGGCGAAGGTCCGCCAGCCGTCATGTAGGCCCCGTCGTGGGCTACAGCCGGCCGTGCGGGCCAAGGTGGTCCGGCACTGGGAAGGCCAGCAAAAGTCGTGCCCTAGCCCGGCACCCTCGGGACGCCCCGCGAAGTGGGTGGCGTCGGGGTCAGGCCGGGTCAACCTGAGCCCGACCCGACCGTGTCCGGGTCCGCGTAAGCCCAGGTGGGGCCCGCAGTGCCACGTGGCAGCCTCTAGGCATGCCACGTGTCACGTGAGGCCCACCGCCAGAACCAGCGCCTCTTCGGCTTTGGTCATGGGGCCCACTGTGCCACGTGGCAGCCGCTGGGCATGCCACGTGTCAGGTGGGGCCCACTGCCCGAGCCTCCGCGGCCTCTCGGCTTCCCCGTGGGGCCCACAGAGCCACGTGGCAGTCACCGTGCATGCCACGTGTGCCGTGGGGCCCACACCCAGCGCAGCGCCCAATCAGGCGCTGTCACGTGTTATAAGTGGGGACCACTGTCATCTTCGACAAATAATTAAATAAAATAATTACTGTTAGTTAGTAATTAATTATAATTAGTAGTTAATTAATTGTAATTAGTACTAATGACTTTTAAATAGTAACTTTTATAATTAATTAGCTATAATTAATAATTAAAAAATAATTAGGAATATTTTAATATTAATTAAATCCTAAATAATAATTAGAATAATTAACTATTATTAAACAGTAACTGTAATTAATGATTCTTAATTAGATAATTAGCAGATAATTAAGATTAATGAAATAGTGATTAAACTTAATTACTTTTCAATAGTAAAATAATAATATTATATATTTAGATTAATGGATTAATTATTACTTAATTAATAATAAGATCTTAATTAATTACAGATAAATTAATGGATTAATAATTACAGAAATTACATCTATAACTTTAGGAATGAATAGTAAATTAATTCAATTTGAATAAATGAATAGTAAAATAATACAAAATATATTTTTGAATAGTAAAACTTAAAAGTTTAATAACTTTTTGTAGGATGATCCAAACATAGCCAATATAGGTCTCAAAATACTCAGAAAAATAAATAAAACCAAATGGCATCATGTAAAAATTAATTTCAGGTTACGTATAACTATGTAGCATTTTAGGACCTCTTTAGGACCCCATAACTTTTGACCTAGTTGACCAAACATAGTCAATATGGGTCTTAAAATGCTCAGGATAGCGGCTCCATCACTGTGATAGTATTAGTTTTCCCATTTGGACATCAGGACAAAAAGTCAACCCTAGAATTCCTAATTGACTTTAGGGAAAATTGACCAAAATGCCCCTAGAATTCAAATGACCATAACTTGGTCAAATCAACTCCAAATTCAAAAATTCAAGATGCTAACTAGTTTAGAATTTCAATATCACCAATAAACTGAAATAATATTTAGGATCTGAATCATATAAAGTTTAGATAAATACCAAAATACCTCTGGCCTCATTTTAGTCATAACTTGACCATTTGAAGTCTAAATTGGGCGTACTTAGTGTCTATCTTTAAGTTAGACAGTAAGGAATCATTTGGAATCAAGAAACTCTAGTTTGGACCCTTAAAACAAAAGTTGACTTTTCAAACCCTTAAGTAGGGGCAAAATAGTCATTTTGCCCTAAGATTGGAATAAGCACCCATAACCTCTAATTAGCATTCCAAAACACTAAAACCAATTGTATTAGTGACACTTAAGCGAGTAAAATCAACTATTAGGTTAGATTCTATGATTTCCCTAAGTCTTTAACACTACACCTTAAGGACCCTTCCTAAGACTAGGACTAGATTATATATTAGAGTTCATTCATTGGGTAAATAGGTTACTCGATGGGTGAAACCTTAGTTTTATTAGTTTATAGACTCTTCTTTTATTTTATGACTTGTTTTGATTATTTTGTCTTTTAACTTTAGTTTTAGGATAGGAGATTCATCCTATTATGTCTGATTACTTAATAGCATTTTCCTTAATTATTAGATCACTATTAGAATTAAACCTAGAACTTAGGTCTCATCCTTTTTGGATTATGTGATTAAACCTAAATCTCATAGTGTTTAATCCATAATCTACATAGAACGTCTAAATTCACAAAATTAGGACGTATGATTTATTGATTCAACTCATAGTCATCTATCTGATTGAACTAGATTAGAACCTGATCAGTTCTAATCTCTTTTAACTTATAAGGATGAGCTTCTAAGTTATACTCGATAGTAAGAAAATGGTGATCTCGAACTTGTGTAACTTGGAATAGTTAGAATGGATAAATTAGAAAACAAATGATATCATCATATTTAGTAGAGTCCCTTGCTTCTTTTGAGGATTATTGCTACGCATTCCTTATATTTTTGTGCCTTAGCTCCTTGAGCATATCATATAAGACATTTGATGCATAAATAAAATATTAAGAAAATATGAAAACTCCTTAGATTCCTTATGAAAATATTAAAGTGATTGATCAAAGATAATAATTATATGTGTTAGAGCTGCCTCTCAGTTATGTCTTCTGATTGCCTAGTCTCCTTGTTGATGCTAGGGGAAGACTTGCTCATATCTTCTATTTGCTTAGTCTCCTTATTGATACTAAGAGAAGATCTATTGTGTGCTGATTGCATAATCTTCTTGTTGACACTAGGGGTACACAGTTCTGTGCCTTATCCGTGATGGTGCTAAGATCGTTGATATTCGAAGGGCTAGATTAGCTCTTTTTTGTATGGCAGTTGGTACACAGATGCTTACATATATGTTTAGTTTTGATGTTTTGCTTACTTTTTAGCATTTTTATTCAGTCAGCTATTTTCTTTGTACTGCTTATAGATTTTAGGATGTTAGAATGTTTCTGCTATTTATATGTATCATTACTGAATTCAGTTATTTTAATTGGCATATTTCTTTTGATCACTAGCATGTTTAGGATGTAGTATTTCTCTTCCAATACTTATTTAGTTATTTATATTCATATGCCTTACCTTATTTAGCTTGCATTTGAGGTATGTCTTAGTCTCTCTTTTTGCTTAAGTTGTAAATCGCTTCCGCACTCTGTAATTAATTCTTATTATGTGACTGAATGTTTGATTCTATGCTTACTCCTTTCCTTATTAGGTGGATTATAGATTTCATCCTAATCCAATAATAAGTAAAGGGTTAGGTAGGGTGACACACCACCCCTTAGCTTAATCTTGTGGATTAAGGAATGGGGCGCTACACTCCACCTCCAAAGTATTTGAAGAAAATATAGTTCTCTTCCTCCTCTCCCAAGGACTAAAGGTACCAGTTTGCTCTGATCATTTATATTCTTCATATTGCTACTATGCGTGTTTATAGCTCTAGAAACTCATAATGTAGTAAGGAAGCCATTGAGGCTCATTGAGACATCTCATTTCTTTAAAAAATGCATGCTCTATTTTTGTCCATTTTGTATACCCTATTTTTTATCCATATTTTTCGTATAGCTAGGATGCTCCGTTTGTGCCAATTTTAGTGTTGATGCAAAGGTATCGGAAAGCCCTTTCCATTGATATATGGCACTACTCATGGAATGCTCTGGATTGAGATTATTTGAGCTCGAAAGTAGGCCTTACAGGTTTCATCCTGACGAAATTGTCGTCTGGCACTGCAGTGCCCAAAGTTGCAAAATGAGCCGCTGCAGTGTGCCATAGCGTGCTGCAACGATATTTTGGCAAAAATTATATAAAATCATTTATTAAGCAGTTTGAACAGTAAAATTGCAAATGAACCGCTGCAGCGTGCTATAGTGCGATATAGTGGGCTGTAGCAGAATTTTGGAAAAACTTTAGGAATATGAAAATAATATTAATTGAATAGTATTTTCACAAGTTGGACCACTGCAGTGCGCCACAACGAGCTGCAACGCTAAGAGCTATACAGCGCGCCGCCGCGCTAAAACCGCCACAGCGCGCTGTAGCGGCAGAAGCACCACAACGTGCTACAGCGCCAGATGTGCTGCAGCGGCAAAAGCGCCACAGCGCGCTGTCGTGCGCCACAGCGCGCTGTCGTGCGCCACAGCGCGCTGTCGTGCGCCACAGCGCGCTGTAGCTCCCGAATTTGTAAAATGCCTAGAATTTCTTTAATACTGCCCAGTTTTGTCTGAAATGGCCAAAACTTCACTATTTTTAAATTTTAAGGTCCCTAGGACTCTAGTGGGACTAAATAATATCAAATTTAGACATAGTTTAGCTAAAATTGAGCATTGCATAAAATTCTATGTGGAAATTAAGTTTGAACTTTATTATTTTTATTAAGTACTCAAAACCTACTACATACTTAAAATATATGTTATGCCAAATGCTAAGTAATATAATTTTAAGTGCTTGTATCGAATGGGTATATCTTAACAACTTAATGGCATGAAACATAAGTCTTTTAGAATTGTAATCAAGTGTTAACCCCTTTACTTTGATTTAGAATTTGGTTAGCCTTAATTACCCTTTTATCCTATATTATCTTTATATTTAGATACTTTCATGATATTAGGATATATATTAGAAAACTCTAAATATCTATTTGGACACCTAATCATGTGTAAATGACATTAAACTACAATTAAATATAGGAATCTTACTAACTTGATTAAGTAGATGATACTTAATCTAAAACCAAAGTTGATATCAATAATACACTCATAACACATTGATTTATTAATGACCTATAAATTAACCTTTGGTCATAATGCTAGAAAGGTTAGGGGTTAAACCTTAACTTATCTTGATTAAAATCTAAACCTTAAGCACTTAATCAATTAATTTGATTGAAAGATAATTTAATTGCCATTGTTCTAATAATGCATATGTTTTGATATTGATCTTAAATTATTGAATTAGAAGTGCTAAGGTTAATATTGAATATGTGTGATTGAATCATCTGAATCTAAACTTTAGATCTTTGATTTTCTCTTATATAAGACCATTAGCATAAAATAGATAATAAAATTATAATAATTTATGAAATGATCTAACTCTAATAAGATCTTTGATTTTATCTCATGATTGTAGAATAAAAAAAGATCTGATGAATTTTAATCATCTCATTTGATCACTTTAACCTAAGTCTAACAAGTAAACTTTAAGATGTAGAAAAGTGAGATCTTAAGGGTTTTGCTTTAGGATCGTCCTTGAAATGTTTAAAGACCTTAATTATTGATTCCTTGAGGTAGGAAGAGCTTTGTAGCTTATTGAGGTAGAAACTTAAATGATCATTTTTAATTTTAGAAGTTAAACTTGATATCTTGTGGTAGGAATAACCTAAAGTACTTAAAATGGGACTTATTCCTTGTGGTAGCAACCTACATTGAGTGATCCATTGATCACATCCTTGGAGCCTTGTGTAGAACACACCTATTTAGAGTAAGGATTAATAGCTTTGATAAATCCTTGTTTATTAAATAGAATCTTTTGAACCCAGATTATTAGTTGGGTATGCTAGGGTATACCCATAGTTCTAGATTATTTTAGTAATATTCAGGATTGGTTGATTTACTCCAATGTGGACTTATGACTAGGTGCTATCCCGAGGGATTAGACGAATATAGTCCCATTAGAGTAACTCTTCCAAGACTAAGAGTGTTACAATTAGTGAACAAGATCCTTAGTTTGAGATGTAAACTGTGACCGGGTTCTGTCTCCTATCGTAGTGCACTTCGATAAATGCAGTTTAAGCAAACTATGTATCTTAAGTCACTTTGCATAGACCACTAAGTATGCGTATAATTAGGACATTTAATGGTTTAGCTTGAGATGTAAACTGTGATCGGGTTCTGCCTCCTATCGTAGTGCGCTTTGATAAGTGCAGTTTAAACAAGCTAAGGGTTAAATCCACCTTTTTTACAAATATGCTAAATATGTGTATATAATCATCATAGCTAATAGTTTTCAACTAAACTCTCAACTTTAATAAATTATTGAAGTTAGAATTTTAGGAGTCAGAATCTTTTTAGCAGGATTCTGCACAATGGAGACATTGAATTCATTATCGAATTTCAAAGCATTTTTCTGGATTTATCTCATAAGCATGAACATCAATATAAGCATGAGGTGTGAGTATTAGAAGGATGTATGAGTATTAATGATGATTTATGGGTTATGAAATGTTACATACATTGACAGGGGAATTTCTGGATGCATCGGCATCATCAGTAAGCAGTATTCCCAACTAGATGTATGTATATATTGGACCGTACTACTCATAGCAGTTCAGTGATATTTTAAGTTCACATCAGTAGTATACAGTGTTGTAGCATATTCAGATGCACAGTTCAATGACATACAGCATAGTTTTTTTTATAGATCATTACTTAATTTCAGATCCATTACTATTTTGGTTTACCTTTAGCATTCAGTTTACAGTTTAGTTTTACTTTACCTTACTTCAGTTTTTTACAGTTCTATATAGTTTTATGCTTTCAATTATCTTTATTGTATTCCTGCATATTTAATTACATTATGTAAATGATAAATGAATAATTAGAACTATTTAAATTAGTCTCAATGTATTAGACGTATTGTCTTACATGAGGTACTTTTAGGATCCAACAATTTGCTAGATCTTGAGCATTGTATTGAGCCAGGTTAGGAGGATGTCCAGGAGATTCAGGAGGAGCTTGTGGAGCACTAGTGGACTCTTCTTCAATATTATTTTTCTGCTTAGTATTTTCAGTTCAGTACTTAGTTTTATGTCTATTTCAGTAAACTGTTTGTAATAATTTTGGATGTATTTTCTTTTATTTTCTGAGATGAATGTTTTCATATAGCTTTTGTGATGAATGTTTTTAGATATTTGCTTTAAGTTTTGGCACTCTATTATATACTACTTATACTTAGTATTGTGATGTGATCAGTATACTAGAAATTTTGATATCTTATACATATGTTGGATCCCTATTGTATTCTTAATCCAATGTATGTATTTGTCTAATACTTAGGATAAGGATACTACTCTTATCTTAAGTATTAGCTCTCAACCCTCCTTGAGGTTGAGTTAGCAGCCCTTCAGAAGAGTTTGATTTTCAGCTATTTGGGGAGATGGGATATTCCTCCCCGAGTGGTGTGTCGCTCCGCCGCCGATATTGATTATAATTGTCTCTTTTGCGCGCGGGTGACGGGGAGGTGCGCTATAGGCAGTCAACTTAATTGTTGATTTAAGATTGATGGCTCTATCATCCCTCTCAAGCACATAATTCAAAGCAATAGTTTTCTAAGTATCTTTATTATCATAAACAACTCGTTTATCATTAACAAGGCTAACATTTTTATCAAAATCAAAGTCAGTTTTAGCCAGAGCAATATAGTTACCATAAGGAACCACATCATTATCAGAGACAATATTATGATTACCCTCACCATTATTAGCCATTTTTAAATTAAAATCGATAGCAATAATAACATTAGTCATAGAAGGAGTAGCATTTTCATATTCAAGAGAAATATTTTCATAAGTATAAATATTAGAATCAATTCTTTCATGATTAGCTTCCATGGGCATCATGTTAATAGGAGCCAATGTTTTAGCACTAACAAAAATATTATCACCAATTTCCTTTTAGGAACATGAGTCTCATTTTTAAAAGTGACATTTTCAACAATACTATCAAATAAAACTATTTTAGAAACATTAATAATGTCTTCAATCAAGTTAACAGTATTGATCATTGCTTTAATTGGGACTATAGCTAAATTTCCAGCATTAATCTTTGTCATGGGCTCCATATTTGCAATAATAATATCTATTGTGGCTATCATCGCATTAGCAATAGTAGTAATATCTTCAGCTAAGCTAACAAAAATAGTATTAGACAGCATGATATTAAGAGCTGTGGCTAATTTTTCAGCATTAACATTGATCATATCCCCAATACCATTTTCAATAATAACCTTTTCAGCAATACTCACTATATTAGGGACAATATAAATGTTTTTTAAATTATCATGGGAATCATTAACATTTTAAATAATATTTTCATCAATAACAGAAGTGTTAGCATTATCAATAGAAAAAAATGCGCTTTCACAGGAATTTCAGATTGTGTTAAAGGAACATTCTCAGAATGAAAAATAGCTTTATCATTAGCCACCAAGTGGTTACCATCAGTTATATTTTTAGCATTGTTACACAACAGAAGGCAAGACGATGATTTATGGCCAATGGTATTACAATGCATACAGTAAAACAACAGATTTTCATATGTAACATTTTGGAAATAGCCCTTCGCCTCATATCTAAGCCCTTTTATCAGGTTCTAAATCAACCTCCGCTAAGACCAATGGTGTAGCAAAATTTGGTTGGATATCAGTGTTTTAATCAAGGTGGGGAGGTTTTCCAAAAGCTTAAGCAATATTAAACATTAAACAAAACCTCCTTAGAAGTATATTATACGTAAGCCAAGGAGATTAATCCAAATATGGGCAATGGGCACATCAAATTTAACATCTAAGTGAGGGCTCCATTTGAAAAGTTTGAAAGTTTGGCCATTAATGGCATAAGAGCCTTTAGAGAACAACCGTGCATAGTTTAAATCAGAGGAGAACCTTAGGAAAATTCTCAATGAGCCATGGGAACGGGTGGAAACCGTTCCTGCAAGTTTATACCATTAATAAAGCTGTGGACTAAGCTGAATCTAGGCTTAGTGTGAGAAAATTTGCTGATGAGAGTTAGATCGTGCGGTGCAACAAGGTAAGCAGTTTCTTCATCTGTGAAAAATAGTGCAGGGCCACCTTTATAGTAAGAAATATATTTAAAAGGTAGGGTGATGGAAGGAGCACCTTCCAGCACCTCATGAAAGGATCAAGGGTTTTTCTGCCATTAGATCCCATCACACAATTAAAACAGGTAAACCTTTAGTGTAAAAAGCTTAAGAAAAGGTAAACATGAAATAAGAAATATCCAGAGGAACGAGGAAATCCTAAATCGAGAGCTGCTTCCAGCCTCACCATAAGGTAAATAACAAGAAAGGTAAGAAATAGAAGATAAATAAAGATTGATAAAGAAGGAACCAGAGGCGAAGAAGGAGCGGACCAAATGGAAAAGGACCCAACGCGCTGACCAGAGGCCGAAGTAACGAAATCCCTAAATCGCTCGAACGAGAGCTTCTCTCTCCAGCATTAGGCTGATACATATATATGATGTATATATATGTATATATATATACATATGTGTGTGTTAATTAGTTTTATTTTGGAATCTCGTTCGTTGCCACACATGGATTGATTGCATCTAACTTCCTGTCAAGCCTAGATGAATTGTTCATATTTTCCAAACCAATTTTTGCTTATTTTGATTGCACCTTTTTGCAAATTCAGCTTTCATAAAGGCACAGGAGGCAATATTCCTAGATCCTTTTATGTTTCATTGTGATTGAATATTTGATACTACATGTTGTTGTTCTTTGAGCAGAACTATATACATTTGGAATGTGTTGAGCTTCGACTCTGGCTTTCCACAAAATAAAAAACAATAAAACTTTGGATCCCTTGATGATTTGATAAAAAATCTTCTATAATTTGAAAAAGATAATGAAGCCTAAAAAAACAAAGAATATGATGGTTTAAAAACTAAAATACATGATTAAATTTATTAAGATTAAGATATTTATACAAAGGAAAATTTCATCTAGAAAAACAAACTCTTAAGTCTCTAAGATGATAAAAATGTGATTTTAGGTTTTATAGTTTATAAGTAATTGAAATTCAATTAAATAAAGCTTAATTTGTTGTAACTAAATTAATAGTCCAGCGTATATTACTGATTCATCTACATATGATCCGAATGCAATTCATAAATATAAATATTGTATGCTTTAACAATAGATATTCAGAATACGAACTTGAATATCATAATGTGAAAATATATTTTTGAATGGGTCAATATTAAGATTTATACAAAAGTTTTGCAATATGAAATTGTTCTTCAAATAGTTTGTGATATAAAAATAATACTATAATATGTAAATTCTCTTTGGATGAAGTGTTATACTAAAATTATAATCATACAAAAAACTACTTATTTCCATATTAAACTTTACGTTAACATTTTCAACAATCCATTTAAAATTAAGTATCATAAAATGTTTGTGTGACCATAAATAGAATTCCTTAGTTCTATAAATATGACTTAATTCACTTAAAAATTTAATTCATTCAAAGCACCATATTTTGAGAGACTCTTTCCCACATCAAAGATCATTAAGTTATGTCCTTAACAAACTAACAAAAGAAGAAGATAATTTAATGTTTAAACTAGACCATAAATTATAATCATTCTAGTCAATATATAGAAGGATCTTCCTATGTTTTGTAATATTTTACTTATTGAACTTTCATTATTATAATACTAATACTTTTATTTGGACTGCCTATGCAAGAATTGTTTGTTGTAATATTTAATTTTTATTTTCATATTTTTTTTATTTTTTTGTAAATTGAATACAATCCAAGAAGTCTTAATATTAAATTTAGAGTACAATTTAAAACTCTTTATGTTTGAGGTATGACTCAATGCATTATAAGTAAATCTGTGACATGACCATCATGATAGTTTGACAAATATTGGTTGAGGTTGAACTATTTATTAAAAATTAGATTCTTGGTAATTATTGAGGGAATGATGTTGAAAATCATACATCATAGGAGAGATCCATGTTGTGGATAGATGAAAGGGGCAAAATCACTAAAGAATCTTTTGTGTTCACATGTTTCTTTATTTTTATTTTTATTTGCTTAAGGAATCTTGTTCAAATGGTAAATATCTTATGTTTATATTTATTATCATAACTTTTTAGATTAATTAGAGTAATTTGAAATAATCTTTTTATTTCTTTTAAGCCTAATTGAAATTTCTACTTTTTATAAATTCATCACATTTTATGTGAAATCTCATGTTTTCTTCTACAATCATCTAGTTTTATCAATTTGCATCAGAGCTAAATATTTGTTCGATTAATAATTATCAGATCCTCTTGTAATATGGCTTAACGCCATAATATAATTTTATCATTTACTAAATTAGAGCATTTTACACATGTGAGTTATGACAAAGAATTCTCTTCTTATAGGTATTTATATTTAAATGATGTATTATTCAATTATTTGAATATAAGAATATGGATGTAGCACACCACATTGGAATAATTACTCAACAAGCAAAAATTTGTTATGGGGTGTCACTCAAATATTTACAAGTCTTTTAGAATCTCAAGAATCTAATTAGAGTTAAATGACATCAATGGTAAGAGCATAATAAAAGATACAATCCAACATCGCACTAATGTTTGGATTATTGATAATCATAATTAAATCATGTTGCTTAATAACTAAACACACAACTCACTACACATCAAACATTTTTTGCAACACATACACTCACAATGGTAAGACACATAAAAAACTTTCACTAAATCCTAGTTACTCAATCATCAGAGCCTTTCTTTTTTCCCAGTTATTGCTTTTATCAATAATTGACAATAAGACCCACAATATGAATGAGAAAAAGCTCATATGTGCATAACCTAAATTGAAATCACTAGATAATAATTGTTAAGTGATGGTATATACACTAAATGGGAACTAGAAATAAAAAATATGTATAAGTTTATTCTTTTTAGTTAATTAATTATAAATTAAAGATATAAATATGAACACTAAGCATGATTTGCAATTTATTTTGGCACATAAAATTTTAATATTGTGATGGTGTCATATCTAAGACTCTTAGGCATTGAAGTATAATCCACCTTGGTCTTACTAATTTTACGATTTTATTCTCGAGAGATAACTTTCCAGGATGTCACCCATCACAGCATGGTAAAGCTTAAAGTTCTTATAATAAACTCCACTTTTAACTCAAAGTGCACCTCTATTTTTTAATAATTTAGCTCATATATTCTTAAGAATGCTAAATAATCTCCATAACTTAAGCAATCATATCCATATTAGTATCTACACAAAGATCCTAGAAATATTCATTAGGTATATGGGATAAGAGCTGGCCCCTACTATCTTAAGAGGTGCTTCAATCCATGTAGCATTTTATCCAATCTTGAATTCAAGATGTAGCTCTCATGGCATGGCACTTTATGGCACTTATCTTCCATGTAAAACCTAATATCATGCTTTAATATGACATGTAATAGCCTAAATTTTATACACCATGGTATTATTAGCTTTGGCTTTAATATCCTTACAATTTTACTCTCAAAAGATAGCTTCCTAAAGGTTCACCCATTTTGAGAGTTCTCCCACTTAAGCAAGCTTAACTTTATATTTTTTATCAAAAACTTCATTGTTGTGTGATGATAACTTAAGAATTTAATTTAATTTAAACATATTTAAGAGGTTTAACAAGTGGGCACTATGCATAACTTAAAATACTGGTAGTACACAACTATAATATGGAATCTACAAACCTCAAAAAAAACATTTAATGGGCAATTGACCATAAGCATTGCTGAGCACATTCTTAAGTACTCTTTTAGGCCTTAATTTAAAATATCATAACCCTAAATGAACATAATCTTAGGTTATTACCAGCCTAAGAAACCCATAATTCCCCTCTTGGGCAAAGTTAGAGCTAAAGCAAAAATATTAGCATTATAATATCCTAAAACATAAAGGCTCCAAAAACCAAAGCATAATGCTCTCTCAAACTCTAACATAATGCCTCACTTATAATTTAGAGTTTATGGTATATCTTAAATTCAATTTTCTAAATGGTAACAATGTTTTGCATGCTTACAATAACATTCTTAGTTATAAGTATAACCTAAGCTTAATAAATCACAAATAATAATTTAATATATAAATTGTTAATTTTTATTTATTCATTAAATGGCTTAAATGATAATCATTTAATAGATTGAATGATGAACACATTATAATGGTTACTTAAAACTTTTGTTTATTGTACGAAACAAAATCATGCTTAATGAGTAAATTAAGTTGTATTTAGTTAGCTTTTTTGGATCAACTCGCTTGGTTTTATTTACAAGCTTTCATTAAATGTCTATCTACTCATTTAATGTCAACTCTAAAATGTAGAATTTAAATTTTTGATTAGTAGATTTGCTGGATAGGTTATAATTAGTGTTTTTAATGACTTAAATAATGGTTGTGACATGAGAGATAAAAAACTTAGATCAATTTTTTTTAATATCAATTCTCTCAAAATACCATGCATGAATCATAATAAGGGAAAATCATATTGAAATATTGATAAGTTCTTATGTATTCTAAGAAAAATGGCATTTGTAAATTATCAAAGTTAATAAAAAAAATTATCATAGATCAAATTAATTTACATATACCAAGAAAAATATGTTGATTTCTATTATAAGATGTTGTAAAGACAACTTCACATGAAAATTTCTTATATCTCGAGAGAGTGATTATAACACATGCAATATTGTGGTATTAGATGTATACACATATTAAATATTATTGAAATAAACTTGAAATAAATCTAAACTCTAGACATGATCTTAGCAAGGGTAAGTTTAACATTAATGAAGGATTAAAGGTAAATAGTTTAAATAATATAGGTGAAAGAGACATGTCTTAATTAATGTAAAGAAGTTATTTAAAACTAAAAGGACTCACACTATGGCTTTTGTACTCAAAAAGTTTAACAACATTGTGAACCAAGTTTATGGTGGCTTTAAGGTTAAGTTTTGAGATAAGATTTAAATATATGCAATAGAATCTTCTAAAGTTTTGTGTATCACTTTAGGTAATAGCTAATCATAAAAATGAGCATATAAAGCATTATAAGCATGCAAAACATTCAAAATAATGCTAAATTTACTTTCTACAACTATCGAGACAATTAAAGGGCTAAACAATGATCATTTAATATTGTATTATTATGATGCCCCACCTCGCGCTTGTGCAAAAAAAATATCATTAGAAATGGGATGGGTCATCACTGAGTAAAACCCTGGATCAATGCCAACACTATAAATGCCTACTAAGTGACACTTTATAATGACCACACTAATCATGTCGAGATATCTAAGTAGCTAAGTACTTAGATATCTAAAATGGGAGTGATTGTGCCTTAAATTATTATGAAGAAATAATGATAAATCATAGTACAATATTGTAATAATCAAACATTCATCACAGAGTGGAAAAATGATAAGGAAATAAATATATCTATTCATCACATTCATGCAGTATGAAAAAGGATGGTAATAAGTAAACATCTAAGATATAATAGTATTGAAAGTAAGGAAACATGCAAGTACTGAATTTAATTTTTGCAAACAAAAATGTAATGAGAATAAAGAAATGTAAAAGCTAAAGGTAACTGTAACAACCCAAGTTATTGCCCTAGCCAATTAGGACTAATCCAAGTCTTAATTTTGATCTTAATGTATTAATTAAGTCATTAGGAGTTCACAGTCCAAATTAGGAGGCAAATTGATCGAATCCTGATTTTTGGAAATTTCAAGAACCCTGGAAATTAACCTAATTATTTTGACCTCATATTAAAAAATTAGACTTCACCATTGTGCTCATTGCCCACAAATTAGCTAGAGATGATGTTTTGGTGGCAATTGGAAGTCGTCAAATTTTGTTGAATATTTTAATAATATTTAATTAATGGAATATTAAGATATTTAATTTGACTTCGAAATCAAAATCTGACTTCGCCATTGCGATCATCACCCCAAATTAGCTTGGGATAATATTTTGGACACGTTTGGAAGTCGTCGGGTTTTATCAAATATTTTAATGTAATTAAATACCTCAAAAAATAGGAAAATTAAATACTCGTCAGAATCAAATTCTGACTTTGTCGTTGAATTCCTCATCCTCTAATTAGCTTAAGGTGAATTTTTGAGATTTTTCGGAACACATTTACAAAATCTGATTTGTTTAAAAAATAATAATAATATAAATAAGTTGAATAATTTATTTTAATCCATTTTGTCTTCTTTCCCTCCTCCTTCTTTTAGGCCTTCACTTCACTCTGCAGCAGCCTGCATACTCAGCCTGCCCTCCCCTTTTTTTTTTCATTGCTCCTGCCATCCTTGTTCCCCCTCCCCTCTCAACCTCTTGCCACCCCCCCCTTATCTTCACAGCTGAGATGGGACAACTCATGCCCATCCCATCCAATGGCAGGTTTCCCTTCCATTAAAAGAGCCTTTAGCTCTCAGGTCCATTTCCCCCTATTTTCTTTGCCCAGCTGAATCCCCACATTGATGTGTTTTCTAAATGAAATATCTCTCAAGCTTCTTCCCTCAAGTTCTTAGGGTCACAGGACTCTATCACCTCCAATCAAAGTTACCTCCCTTTCCCCCATTGAATGGATTCAATGGCTACTTCATTTTGCTCTTATTCTTAGTTTGCATTTTTAGAAATCTGTAATTAGGATATGGAGTTCATTAAAGCTCATTAGGCTTGTGATTTTAGGAAGTTGTAACAGCTCTATTTTTCCTCCTTTTTGCATACTTGAACCTTTAACTCAATTGTTTGTATATATAGAATAATTGCTTTGTACCAATTTTGGTATCGATAGAAAGGCCTTGGAAATACCTTTCCATCGGTATATGGCACCGCACGTGAAGTGCTATAGGTTGAGAGTATTTGAGCCCGAAAGATGTCTCATAGCAGTTTTTGCATATGCAAAATAACCGTCAAGCGCTGCAGCTCGCCATAGCGCGCTCCAGCGCGCCGCAGCACCCTAGCTTTGAATTGAAGTTGCCATAATTCGCTGCATCGCACCATAGTGCTGAAACCCGCTGCAGCGCGCCACAGCACCAAAATCCGCTGAAGTGCACCATAGTGCCTAGCTTTCGACCAGAAGGCGCTACAGTGTACCATAGCGCCTAGAACTGTTTGGATTGGTCCAGAATAGGTAAAATGGTCAAAACTTTATAGTTTTTGAATTTTAAGGACCCTATGACCCTAGTGGGGCCGAATACGTTGCCATCACTGGTGATCTACTTTGTTACTAGAGTATGCTTAATCTCACTAATGTTTAAGTGTCAAAGTGATTGTTCTTTTAGACTTAATTGGCAATATTAGAGTTGCATTACTCAAAACTCTAGGTTTTAGTAAAATTAAGCATTTTATAAAATTGTATGTGAGTTTTAAATAGGGAAAAGATTGAGTTTTGACACCCTTCAAGAAAATAGATCTTAGCATTGAAATGACTACTACTTGGTTATTTGGGCTCCAAATTAAGAAATTCAAGATGCTAACTAGGTTAGAAATTCAATGCCAACAGTAAATTGAAATAAAATTTGAATTTTGACCACTAAAAACTCTAGGTTAACCAAAATACTCTTAACCTTAATTAGGTCACAACTTGGCCAAATGAGGTCCAATTTGGGTCTACTCCTAGTTAAAGTACTCAGTGTGATATAGGGAGCCATTGAATTTGTTGAATTTGGATCTGAAATAGAAATGTTAGGTTTTTTACTCCTCTTAATCCTAGAAATGACATATTTACCCTTAAACTTAGAACACTCATAACTAATTCAATAGACCTCAAAATTTAGTATTCTTGGACTCTATAGAATCCTTGAATAGCAAGCAATAGTAAGTGTACAAATTCTTAGATTCCATCAGGAGAAAATTACTAAATTGCCCCTTGGACCAAATTTCTTAGTTTGAACCTATATGCCCATTTCTCATCCAAATTTGGTGTACTTACAGTCTATCTTCATGTTAAATAATAAGGAATCATTTGGTAGTAAGAAAATCCACTTTACAGCTCTAAATCAAAAAATAGCTTTTTGGACCCTTAAGTAGGGCAAAATGGTCATTTTGCCCAAAATTTAGGTTAAATGTTCTTAACCCTTAAATTATCTCTTAAATCAATAAAATTAGTAATAAAACTGATTTATGATTAATTTAAGTCTTACCCATAATTTGAATAATTTGTTAAACATCCTAATTTAGGCTTGAAAAACTCTAAGGATAATATGCCTTACTTAGCTAAAATTCATTCTTAACTTCCCTAATTAAAAAAAATATCAAATTAAGTTAAATTGAAATAAACTCAATCAATTTTTAGAATCCCTCTAAGTCTTTTCATTAGGAGTTTTCTTAGGACCTTCACTTGCACCCTAGGACTTTTTCCCATAAGATTAGGAGTAGATCCTATATTAGAATTCATTCATTGAGTAAATGGGTTGTTCAATAAATGAAACCTTGATTTTATTAATTTTTAGATTTTCATACTTTAATTATGATTATTTTATTTTTCAGCTCTAATTTAAGAATAGGAGAATAATCATATTAAGCTTAATTACATTTAATAGGATTTGCCTTAATCTTTAGTTCATTTTTAGACTTTAAAACCTTAGATCTTATGTTTGACCATTGGATTATGTGATTAACTCCAATCTCATGGTGTTTAACTCATAATCCCTAGCTTAGTAGATGTTGATCAGATATTAGCTTAGAACATCTAAATTCATCAATTAGGATGTAATGATTTATTATTAAACTTATAATCATTATTGATTGAACTAAATTAGAACCTGGTCAGTTCTAATTACTTTTAACTTATAAGGTCATACTTTTAAGTTATACTCGATAGTAGGAATTGGAGATCCTGAACTTGTGTAACTTAGAATAGTTAGAATGGTAAATTAGATAATAATAATGTCACCATGTGTAGAAGAGTCCGTTGCTTACTGCTTGATTATTTGTGCTACACATTCCTTGTATTTTGAGCTTATTTTCTTAAATATGTCATGTAAGAGAACTTTGTGCATGAAATAAAAATATATAATATTATGATAATATTTGCATTGGGTTTAGTTACTTGTTAATCTAGCACATTATACCCTAATAATTGGAGGTAATGTAACAACCCTAGTATTATTACCCATCAATTAGTGACCTAATTGACTCTAATCTTTTTCCATTAGTCTTATAATAGTATTAGAAATCTCCATTTCAAATTTCATACGATTTGGAGATCGTTTGACAATTTCCAATAATTCTTAGTTTTCTAATAATTCTGAGGCTGCCTAATTTATTTAGACCTCAGAATCGAAAACGGAGTCTACCATTGGACTCATCATACCCAAATTAGCTATGAATGATATTTTGGAAGCGTTTGGAAGTCATCAAATTTTCCCCAAATATTTTAATAATATCTTAAATACCTAGAAAATTAAGATAATTAAATTGACCTCCGATCAAATATCCAATAGCATTTTTGAGTTCCCCACACCTCAATTAGGTAAGGGTGAATTTTTAGGATTTTTTGGAGTGCGTTTGGTTATTTAATTTTGATTATTAAACTGTGTGCAATTAATTAAATAAATAAATAAAGTATTTAAATTAATTTATATAAATATTAAATATTAACTTATCGGCTATATTTTTTTTTGGACAGCGCAGATCCCGTGTGTGAGGCCAGCACACGGGACAGCATTTTGCGTGAATCCAGGCTGTTGCGTGTTTCCTATGTCTAATCTAATGATTCGGATTTATCCTTTATCGTGTATATAGCATTAGCCGTTGGATCTTGCTTTGAAATGGACGGTGCTAATCCTTCCATGTGATCTGGCTGTCGGATCCGAGTTTGGATCCAATGGCCACGATTTTTTTCCAGCTCGTCCCAACCAACATGCCGATCGTGGCTCAGTGCCGCTGTCATGCCGTGCTACGGACACTCCATCTAATCTCCCAAGCCGCATTAACCCTCATAGCATCCATTTTTCGGAATTTTTTTTTTGCTTACTCGCTGGCTTTTGGGGATTTGCTAAGGAACCCTAAGAAGTTGAAGGTTTTTGCCGAAATAGAAGGAGTAGCCGCAGGTATCCTATCTACCTCTTCTCCTTATTAATTAACCTATCCTAAAGCTATTTCGTAGTTAAATTGTCCGATCAAAACTCAATCGAGCTCAGACGAGCGTTATCGAGTCTCAATCCCCGTCCTCGTCATCTTCTTCGCCGCAAGTCGGGACCTAGGGCTGTGTATTGTCGATGACTGGAACAAACTTAGATGTTGTTCCTTATGCCGTTAGAAAGATCTCGTCGAGACCTTTCCAACGGCATGCGGACCGCGGCGTGGGATGACCAGAGGTGGCGGGGAAATGATGCCCTAGATTGAGCCCGTCAGGGAAGAAATTCCGCTCGGTCTCAAGCCGGGTCGGTCCGACCCGACAGTACTCATGGGCAGCGTTTTTCTTTGAACTGAAGGTTTCGGGCCGAACTCGCGGGTCGAACTGCGAGAGGCCCGCCGTTTCTTAAGGCACATAATTTCATGCCGTGGATCCCTCTGTCAGCCACTCCAACTCCCACGTTGACAGTCGCAGCCGTATTCTTCCCGCTCCCTGAAGTTCATGCCGCACAGAAATTAGTGAACCTAATAATGCTACTGTGAAGAATTATGATTGTTTGTGATTTACTTATTACTTTATTAATTAAATTTTTAATTTCATTTAAATGTATCTTTAATTATACATAACTAAATAATGTAATATTATATACCATTTTGATCACAAAAATAAGTAGATTAATAATATGCAATTTAAATTCTATTTTGATAAATATTTTAATTAGTCGATAATTAAGATTAATTAATTAATTATAAATTAATTTTATCATTTCTTGTGACTTAATTTGATCATTTAATGTCCAAATTAAATGATCAAATAGTCCATTTCACTCACAAAAATATGAGAATTAACAATATAAAATCAAATTTAATAATTGAACCATAATTTTCATAATCACTTTTTAACCTTAATTAGGAATCATAAAAACCTTAATTTTTCAATGTTGTCCAAATTTAACCTAATTAATGTCATTTTTCTCCTTATGATATAAGGATTCCAATAATATGGAAATCATTTTCATTGGACATCAATTAGTGATTTTAGGTGTGATTTGAAGTGTGCCTTTTTGCCTCAAATCTTATTTAGTTATAAATGATATATTTATAACTTATCCTCCTCCTTGTATGTTTACTGCTCTTATGCTAGTTAGGATTTTTGTTTTGCTTAAGTGAAATGGTGACATTTATAACATAAGAAAAATATTTCACCTAAAATATACTTAGATAATTGTCTAATAAGATTTTTATTTTGTTGGCTGGGGCCCTGGAATTATAAAACTGACAATATCAGAATCGGATAGATTTGAGAAGCCTGGTGCTGAAGAGAAGCATTATCTAGATGTGGAGCCATATCTTAAGGAGGAGCATCAGGAAGGAGCTGAAGCTATTTAGTCCTTTTTACTTATTATGAGGATGAGTTATTTCATTTCAGATCATTTAAACTTAATTAATATTATAATAATACAGGTACTATTTGACTGTGTTCTCTTTACTGTACTATTTATTTTGAGTTCAATGCTATATTTTCTCTATTTATTATGGTAAATTGGATGAATGTTTACCTTACCTTGCTTTCGCACTCAGATTCTGTATTTGCTTAGTGACTGATTACATAGTATGTATGCATTAGCTTATCTTTTTCTTACTAGTGGAATAGAGGTTACACCTAATCCAATGTTAAGAGACAGATTTGCCAAAATAACACACCACACCTTAGCTTAATCTTGTGGATTAAGGGGCGGGGCACCATAGTTACTCTCTTCCAAATAAAATAACAATTATAACTAAGCAAGCATAGAATGATCATCCTCTTACTCTTGCTCCTCACTTGGCATATACTCTTCAAAATGCTCTAAGTTTGACATGTTGTAGCAACCAGGGATTGAAGTTCGAGAGTCTCAAAAGAATGATTCATACACTAGAAATATATATTTATGAAAATAAAGAAAACAAAATATATAAATATCCATTTTTACATCCAAAGACATTCATATATAAAATTTACAACAGTTTTAATATTTACAATGAAGACTAAATATTCTCAAATTCTCACATCTCTATCTCTTCTCTTCTTTTATTACTTAGGCAGATCTTCAATATTTTAATTTTCAAAACCTAAAAAATTCAGTTACCAATCAGGTAGGAGTACGCAAATCATTCTTATAAGAGTAATTCTAGCATCCTATAATAGGTATAAATCAAATATAAAACTGAATGAAATATCTGCATTGCATTTATGAAAGAAAAGTAAACTTTCAAATTTCAACATTTGCCCTGCAAGTTAGCTTTGAAATTCAACATATATGAAAAGAATGAAATCTATAAATTTTATCAAAGGCATTTGTAACAATAAGTCGAGTCCATAGACTCCTGAGCCCAAATGGGTAAACCCATACGCATAACCTATATAAAGCTTTTCTCACTACCCGTCAGTAGCTTACTCAAAATAGGAACTGATGGTGTATCTTTCCTCTGGATTTGCCCACTTCCTAATAAGGGCTAAATCCCTCCATATGACTCCTAGGGACTGCCAGCCGGCCCAATCTGTACAGATTCTCAGTGTTGCTTTCCATCCTCCAAAGACAAACACCATAATAATATATACCACATTTTATCTTTTTATTACATGCTTATTTGATAACATTCTTTTGCATATTATAAGCAGTAAGCAGTTTAATAATGCTCAAATGAAAATGGCTTAAGTAAGAATACTGAAATAAAACTTATAAGTAGATTTATGTACCTGACTGTTTTGATACAATTTATAACCAATTCAATTCCTTTGATCTGCCAAAAATAATTTAATTTAGTAATTTAATATAATTTCAAATATTAGGTTTCTAAAATAATAAAATAAATATTTGAATTAATTTATTTTAGTTACTTATTTTGAGTAATATTATGCCTTATGAGGTCAAATTAGGAATTTGACCTTATAAGGGCATATTAGTAATTTTACCTTTAATTAAATCTAAAATTTCAGTTAGTTTATTGTAGATTATGTCGTAAGATTTTTATTAAAACTAAATTTATCAAATTTTGATATGTATTGGCTAAGTTATAGCCAATATAATTTCTAGGGTTAATAATTAATGTTTAATATAATTAGTGAGTGATTAGTGAAATTAGTCACAAAATTACTAAACTAATCACACAGTTAGATTCTAATTTACTTTATGAGTTCTCTAAAATTGAAATTACTTAATTTGGATTATTATATTTGCTAATATTCACTAATCAAGTTTTTAAAATAATTAGGGTTGATTAAGAGATCTAACCATTGGATCCTAAATATTTTTACAGTTTACTGTAAATTAGGTTTTTCTGATCTATATTGATATTTGGATCACCTAATTTGGAGCTAAATTGACTAACTTATGGCTAATCAAAGTTTTAAGGTTAAAGGGCTTAATTAGGGTTAGGTCCTAATTGTGATTAGTCTCAATGTAATCCAAACAGCAAAATTAATACTTCTAAAATAATCTTTAGGGTTTTCTGAGTATTTTGAGACCCATATTTGATATATTTGAGGTAGTGTGTGTAAAGTTATAGTTAATTGAATATTTATTACAAAATTTTAATTATTTAATACCCCTAAATATTACTATATAAATTATTAGTCCTACAGTAAAATTAATAGTATCATTAAATTCTTCATATTTTTCTGATTAATTTGGTATATTTATTTGTATAATTTGGAGTTGCATTTTGCTAGTTATTAATGTTTAAAGTTTAAGATTTATTAAATATATATTATCTGCATTTAACAAATTTTGTTTTCTGTTTGCAGATATGTGTACTTATATATAAGAATATATATATATATATATATATATATTTTTATTTATTTATTTATTTATTTATTTATTTATTTAAATATATATTTATATACTTTAGTATATATAAGTTTTCATTATAAGCATTAATTATTAATCCTAACTACATTAATCAACTAAACTTAATTCCATTAATTTACAGCGGCTAGGACCCACAAAACTGACGACTCGGCAACCGCGGGCCCCACCCATGCAGGAATTCAGACTGGCACACAACAAGAATTGCACGAGAGGGTCCCACCACTCTATCCACGTGTCGAGACGAGGGAATGCCAGCGAAGATCGAGTCTGTAACAACCTAGGTTGTTACTTGGCTCAATTAAGACTAATTTAAGTCTTAATTAAAATTCTAAGTCACTAATTAAGTAATTTAGAACTCATCCCAAAAATCTAGGTCAAACCAAAAGTCAACTGAGTCAAATCAGAAATGCTGGAAAATCCCAAACCCTAGAAATTGACTTTTTATTTAGACCTCAGATTGAAAATCTGACTTCGCCATTGCATTCAGAACACCTAAATTAGTTAGGGGTGAAATTTTGGAGGCATTTGGAAGTTGTTGGATTTTCGTCAAATATTTTAATATTATTTAAATACCCTAAATAATCAAATAAATAAATACTCGTCGGATCGAAAATCCGAGTGTACCGTTGCGTTCCTCACCCTTCATTTAGCTAAGGGTGATTTATTGGAAATTTTTGGGATGCATTTAATAGGTAAATTTGATTAATTAAATCTGTATAATTTAAATTAAATAAATAATTAATTATTTATATTTAACGGCGCCGTTTGGATCAAGTTAAGCGCCGTCCATTTACTTTCTATTTCGGCCGTCCCATCTAACGGCTCCTGTGAGCCGTTCGATCGACGGATCGAACGGCCCACGCGTTTCTTCCTCGCGCAGACGGCGCGTGTCAATCGGGCGAGCGCCTCGCAAGCTCTGCTCGCGCCAGGTGGTCGTTCTTGCCGCTGAAGAGGGTCAGGCGAGGTCATTTAAGACCATCAAAATGATTCTCCACCGGAGATTTTTCAAATCTAGTGCGTTCGAAAATTTCAGGATAGACGAAGTCCTCCTCGCACTCAGCTCGTCGAATTTAAACCAAAGGTACCTCCCTACCTATGTCTTCTTTCGTTCATTATTGCGAAACTATATGTTTGCGTATGCGTTAATTTCTGGGCTTCGATCGATCGAGAATCGATCGATCAAAGTTACGTCGAAACCCTAATTCGTCGGTTCGTCAATGAAGAAGATGAAACGCCTTTTCATTTCCAATCGTCTGATTCAAATTCGATCCAGCCGTTAGATCTAGGATAGATTAGATCTGATCCGATCGTTCTGGACCGGTTCAATCTAGAACGGTTCATCTGGACCGGTCAATCTATCCCTCCGTGAACCGGCCGCAGTTGGCGTCTAGCGATGGACGGTGGGCCCCGCTTCGCAGCGTGCAACCAACAACAGAGCGACGCGTGGCCTGTCCCGCTGTCGCTCTGACCTGTGGGGCCCGCTGCAGTCTGCCCAGCCAGTATCTCTGCGCCACGTGTCCTGAAATTAAATATAAACGTTTTATATTTAACAGTATTAATAATAATCGAATTTATATATATATTTATAAATCAAATCAGAATAATTAAATCAATTAAACAGAATTTAATTAATCAATTAAATCAAATCTTTAAACCTAAATAACTCCTAAAATACACACCCAAATTATACAAATAAATATATTAAATTAATCAGAAAAATATGAGGAATTTATTGATGCCAATAATTTTGCTGTAGGATCAATATTTTGCAAAGTGATTATTCAGGGTTTAATTTAAGTTAAATTAAATGTTGCAAAACTTAATTAGCCCATAGCTTTGCACCCAATGATCCAAACATATTGAATATGGGTCTTAAAGTGATCAGAAAACCCTAAGGATTAATTTGATAGTGTTTATCTTGCTGTTTGGATTAGTATTTACCTAATCACATTTAGGACCTAACCCTAATTACCCTAATTAGACCTAGAACTTCAATTGACCATAGCTTGGTCAATTGAGCTCCAAATTGGATGATCCAAATATCAATTTAGATCAAAAAAACCTAATTAACAGTAATCTATAGAAATATTTGGGATCCAATGGTTAGATTTGCTAATCATCCTTAATTACTCTAAATCTTGATTAGTGAATATTAGCCAAATTAATAATCCAAATTGAGTGATTTAAGTTTCAGAGGACTCATAGAACCATTTAGAATCAATCTATAGGGTTGGAATAGTATTTGAGTGATTAATTTTGTTAATCACTCACTAATCACCCTAAACCCTAATTAGGTCTTAACTTAGTCAAATTGGGTCCAAATTGAGCCTACCATATATCATTATGATCAGTGGGTTATTTGTAAACTATAGCCACTGATTTTGCTTAATTTGGACACTAATTGGCAAAGTTAGAATTTTTGACCTATAATTAAGAATCTCGTAATTAACCTTAAATCCTAGATCTTGTATTGGCCATAACTTGGCCAATACTTATCAGAATTTAGAAAACTTAGGTTCTATGGAAAGCTTAGGCAGTAAAGAGCAATAATCTAAAAGAAAATTTAACTTTCACTTAATCAAATTACTAATTTTCCCTTATGAGTCAAATTCACTAATTTGATCTCATATGGCTTAATTATCACCCAAAAATTAATTTAGTTGCTGTCTAATCTTATATTAGACAATAAGAAGCCCTTTTCAAAAGAAAATTTTAGAAATTAAGCCCTAGATCAAAATTTGATCTTTTGAACCCTTAAGTAAGGGCAAAATGGTCATTTTGCCCAAATTTAGGGTTTAGCCTTTAAAAGCCCTAAATTCAATTTCTAATCACTAAAATCAGTAAATAGAATGATTCATAGTTGAAATTAATTAAATCCAAGTTTAAATTAGACTTTGATTAAAATCTTAATCTTAGTTTCTTAAGGAAAATTCCTAAGTCCTAAGTGAAGTTCTTCTTCTTTAATTATTCTTAGACCCATCCTTAGGTCTTATAATATTAGTTAGAATGTGTGTCTTGAGAGATACTCTTAGTAATTAAGAGCCTTATTTTCTAAGATTATGAATAGATCTTAAGTTAGAATTCATCTATTGAGTAAATTGGGTTACTCAATTAGATGAAACCTTGAGTTTACTAGTTTCTAGATTTTTCTTAATTAATTAAATGATTATTTGATCTTTAAACATTAGAACTAAGAATAGAGATTTATCCTAATGAATTTGATTTATTATTAGGATTTGCCTTAACCTAATCTGTGAGTTTTGGGTTCTAAACTTAGACCCCTAGATTATACCTTTAGATTAAGTGATTATACCCCATCATCTGGAGTCTAATTCTTAATCTATTCATTTTGATTTGGCTAATCAAGATGAGGTTGGGATGAATTAAATTACAAAACTAGGTCGATGATTTATTCATTTTAACCAAATAGTCGTCTTTTGATTAAGTTATAATTAAGACTTGGCCAGTCCTAATTATCTTCAACAAGTAGGATTCGTGATTCTAAGTTACAGAATGTGTAAGAATTGATAATTCTGAAACTTATGTAACTTAGAGTAGATAGAATGAATAAAGTAAATAACAACGGATATCACCTGTGTTTTAGATAGAGTTTTTTTTGCACTTTGACTTTGATGCTTCGCATTCCTTGATTTTGAGCCTTATACCTTGAACATATATTATGTACTTAAGATATTTGATAAATATCTTATGTCAATTTTGAATATTCATAAATAACATTGTATTTTTGTTTCACAAGTGGTTTGTAAGGTGTAGCTTGATTAGTATACCTCTTCGATCAACTCGTTCGGGGTCGGCTTCTTGTAGGGGGTTTCAGTCCGATAGTCTATGCCATGCCTAGTCCATGGGATAGGATGAATAGACTCTTGCCCTACTGACTATAAAGTCAGGATTTTGATATGGTTATACTAATTCAAGTACACTTACATTCAGTTCTGTCTTAGCTCATCAAGCTAAGAGTTTCAGTGATGATCAGTTCAGAGTTTCTTAGCTCATCAAGCTAAGATTTGCTATATATGTGTTCAGTTTGGAGGACTTAGATAGTCACTGCAGTTTCAGCTTACAGTTACTGTGTTGCTAGCATATTCTGCATTTCAGTACTATTTTACTTTCAGTTTTTCTGCACATGTTATATATAGGATGCTAGTTTTGCTTACTGTTGTCTTATGCTTACTTAGGTTGTTAGTTGCTTTCAGTTTCATATTGTTATGTACGTCACCTAGCATATTCTGTTTGATCATAAACATGTTTAGGTTATACCTTTTCTTACAGTTTAGTTTAATCTATTGCTTACCTGTGTTTGTTGCAGTTGCTTGGAGGAGGTATGTATTACTTCCTATTTGTTTAGTTATAAAATGTGGTTTATAACTTATTCTGTTCTTTTGTACGCTTTTCTGCACCTATTTTGCTCAGTTCTATTTTTATGGTGATATTCAGTTAACTTAAATAAACTTTTGCCCTAAAATGTACTTAGACAAATTGTCTAACCAGTTTTTCTTTTGTTGGCTGGGGCCCTACCATTATGAAATTGATAATGGTAGGTTCTGAGTTTGTTGGAGCAGTAGATCCAGTGGAGAGCTTACCATTGGAGGAGGAGCCCGTTCTTGAAGATCTGTAGCCTTAGTTTCTATTTTTCAGTGAGATTGAGAGTTTCTTTCAGTTCTTTTTAAACTTATTAAAAGATATAATAATACAGGTTTATATTTCTCTTTCAGCACTTTACTTATTCTGTAATGTTGTATTTATACTATATTGGATGGATGTTATATCTTTTATTGCTTCCGCACTCTGAGTTCTTGTATGATCATTTAGTGATAAATTCTGGAATGAATGACAAAGTCCTTAGTTAAACTGGATTAGAATGTGTGTCTAATCCAATCTTAAGTGGGGACCTTGTCATTTGGTGACCCCTCCACCGTAATCATGTTAACTTAAGGGTTAACAGGGCCATGGCGGGGTAGGGCCGCCACAGAGTCGGTCCCACCTGTGCAGTCGACACGCGTCGACATAAGAAGTTGACAGCGCACAAGGCTGAACCCCATGCCACTCACCCCGCGACGCCACGGGTCCGGTTCACGCGAACATCGAACCGGACGGGTTTGACCCGGTCCTTCTCTAATGGGCGGCGCTTCATCTTCCTCTCCAAGATACCGCAGAGGAGATTTTGGGTTTGCAAAAATAGGGATTAATCAATACTCAAGGATTGAATCAACAATTAGAATCGATTCAACTAAGATCAATACATAAATAAACCAACTGCTATGGAAATAACATTGATCTGTAGAGACAAGTACTTGAGCTGAAAGTCCCGATGTTCACTACTCAAATCTGGGGTGATTAGATTATCCCAAATTAAGCTATACTGTGAAACTTGAACTTATGATCCTAATTCATCTTTAATAGGATCTCGAGGCAGCCCTAAGAGATGAGCGATACGCGACAAAGCTCTATGAGTTGCGAGCGGGCACGCGTCGAACAGAGGCCTTCGGCGAAAGAGAAGGAACTGAAACCGTTGGATCTCAGATCGGACGGATCCAACGATCCGTCAGATCAAACGGTGAGGATTAAAGGATGTGGACGGCGTTAGATGAAAACTGACGGCAGCCTTCAATTTTAAATAAAATAATATTCATATTATTAATTTAATTTAACATATTTATTAATTAATTTATTTTAATAGATATAATTAATTAAACTTAACTTAATAAATATGTTCCAAATATTTCCAATATATCACCCCTAGCTAATTGAGGGGTGAGGAACGCAACGGCGCACTTGGATGTTTGATCCGATGAGTATTTGTCTATTCGATTTTTCAGGTATTTAAATAATATTAAAATATTTGATGAAAATCCAACGACTTCCAAATGCCTCCAAAACTTCACCCCTAGTTAATTTGGGGGTGGTGAATGCAATGGGGAAGTCAGATTTTCAATTTGAAGTCAAAATTATTTAAGTATTAATTGAAAATAATTTCTGATATTTTACATTCTCTCAAACTTAAAAGGATGTCGTCCTGACATCAATCTAAAGTTTAAAGAAATTTACTAGATCTTGAATCACTTACTAGTTGAATAAGTGAGGATATGCTTTCTTCATACTTGATTCTTTTACCCATGTAGCTTCTTCTTTGCGATAGTTCTTCCATCTAACCTTTATCATGGGAATAGATTTATTTCTTAATTTTATTTCATCTTGATCTAGAATTTCTTTTGGTTCATTCACATAGTTGAGATTTGGTTACAAATTAATATCTTCTACTTCCACTCTCATTAAAGGTTCTGTTAAGCATTTCCTTAATGAGGAGATATGAAATACGTCATGCATCAGACTCAGATGTGGTGGAAGTTTGATTTGATATGCCACTTGGCCTACTCTCTTCAAGACTTCAAAAGGTCCAATAAACCTTGGACTTAATTTCCTAGAAACTCCAAATCTTGAAACTCCTCTGAATGGATTAACTTTCAAATATACGAAATATCCAACATAAAATTCCACATGACGATGATGAGCATCAAAATACTGCTTCTGCCTATCTTGAGTTATTTTCATTCGATGCTGAATTAACTTAATCTTTTCTGTTGCCTGAAGAATTAAATCTGATTTTAATATTCTATTTTCTCCAACATTATTCCAAGATAAAGGAGTGATACACTTCCTTCCATAAAGGGCTTCATAAGGAGCCATTCTAATTCTTGCTTGAAAACTGTTGTTATAAGAAAATTCAATCAATGAAAGGTGATCATCCCAACTTCCTCCAAAATCTAATACACAAAGGCGAAGAAGATCTTCTAGAGTTTGATTCACTCTTTCAGTTTGTCCATTAGTTTGCGGATGAAAAGCTGTGCTCATACAGAGCTGGGAACCAAGATCTTGATGAACTGCTTTCCAGAACTTTGATGTGAACCTGCTGTCTCTATCAGAAATAATGGTTTTTGGAATACCATGTAATTTTACTATTTTTTTAGATAAGTCATTGCCAATTTATCTACTGTATCTGTCTGTTTGATGGGTAGAAAGTGTGCTGATTTTGTAAGCCTATCCACAATTACCCAAATAGAATCATTATTAGATTTTAAACGAGGAAACCCGGTTATGAAATCCATGGAAATTTCTTCCCATTTCCATTGAGGAATGGCTAGAGGTTGGAGTAATCCTCCTATTTTTTTATGCTCTTCTTTTACTAGGTTACAAGCTTCACACTTGGATATAAATTCAGTAATACTTTTCTTCATTCCTGGCCAACAAAAGTGTGATTTTAAATCTTGATACATCTTATTATTTCCTGGATGAATAGAGTATCTAGACTGGTGAGCTTCTTTCAATACTTTTCATCTTAGCTCAGCTTTATTAGGCATCCAAATTCTAAATCCACACTAAATATTCTTATTTGAATCCAAATTTAGTTCTAGATGCTTTCCTGATTGAACGGATGCAGCCAAGGAGTTATATTCTTCATCAATATGTTGAGCTTCTTTAATTTCATCCATTAATGAGCATTCTACAATTATTTGAAATAGATTAGCATTTGATGGTAATACAACTTCTAATTGGAGATCTTCTATTTCCTTGAGTAAGATAGGGTTAGAGGTTAAAATATGCAAATGTAAAATTGCCTTTCGACTTAGTGCATCTGCTACTATATTTGCCTTTCTAGGATGATATTGAATCGATAAATCATAATCTTTGATTAACTCTAACCATCTTTGTTGTCTTAAATTTATTTCTTTCTGAGTAAAGATATATTTCAAACTTTGGAGATCAGTGAAGACTTCACATCTTACTCCATATAAGTATTGTCTCCAAATCTTAAGTGCAAATACTATTGCAGCCAATTCCAAATCATGAACTAGATAATTTTTCTCATGAACTTTAAGCTGTCTATATGCGAAGGCTATAACATTTCCTTCTTGCATAAGAAAACAACCTAATCCAATTCCAAAAGCATCACAATAAATTTGATATTCTTTTCCTTTAATTGGTAGAACTAGAATAGGAGCTGATGTTAGACATTCTTTTAACTTCTGAAATGCTGATTCGCAAGATGAATCCCATACATAAGGCACATCTTTTTGAGTAAGATGAGTAAGAGGAACTGCAATTTGGGAAAAGTTCTTAACAAATTTACGATAATAACCAGCTAATCCCAAGAAACTACATATCCCTGTTACTGAAGTAGGTTGGGGCCAATCCTGAATTGCACTTATTTTGCTTGGATCAACTGATATTCCATCTTTGCTAATTACATGCCCTAAGAAGGTTACTGATTGAAGCCAAAATTCACATTTTGAGAATTTGGCATACAATTGATGTTGCCTTAACAAACTCAAGGTAATCTTAAGATGCTCTTCATGCTCCTTAGCATTTTTAGAATAAATCAATATATCATCAATGAAGATGATGATAAATGAATCTAAGTAAGGTTTCATTATTCGATGCATCAAGTCCATAAAGTAGGATGGGGCATTAGTTAACCTAAAAGGCATCAGTAGAAATTCATAATGCCCATAAAGCATTCTAAAGGTAAATTTAGGAATATCCTCATCTTTAATACGAAGTTGGTGATAACCAGATCTTAAATCAATTTTTGAAAATATTGAAACACCAACTAATTGATCAAATAAATCATCAATTCTTGGTAATGGGTATTTATTTTTAATGGTAACCTTATTCAATTCTCGATAATCAATATATAGGCGCATACTCACATCTTTCTTCTTAACAAATAAGACTGGGGCTCCCCATGGGGAATCACTTGGTCTAATAAATCCTTTTTCAGTTAACTCCTAGAGTTGATTCTTAAGTTCTTCTAATTATTTGGGTGTCATTATGTATGGTGCTTTTGATAAAGGATTCGTTCCTTGAATTAAATCAATATTAAATTCTACTTCTCTTTGAGGTGGTAACCTTGGAAGTTCTTCTCGGTAAACATCTGCATACTCTTTTACTATATGAGTTTCTTTTAGAGGCGTAGATTTAGCATCAGAACTTGAGAGTAAGGTTAAGAATATAGGGTATTTCTTTCTAATAAACTTTTCAATCTTATTAGTTGGAATAAGACTAATAACTGCACTTCTTTGACCAATAAATGTCACTTTCTTACTTCCATTATAAACATATACTCTCTTACTTGCATAATCAATTAATGCTTTATTCTGACTCATCCAGTCCATCCCAAGGATAATATTAAAAGTGGTTATAGGAATGACAGTGAGTTTAGCTTCCCAAGAGATTCCACTTATATTTAACTTACAATTACAAAAGACACTTGTTTCTAAGAACTCTCCTGATAGTAGATTAACCTTGAGTGCTGATGAAAGTTGTTCTATTGGCAATGAATATTTTTGAACCAATTTTGATGCAATAAAAGAATGTGTAGCTCCAAAATCAAAAAGAACTGAATAAGGGTACTGAAATAATAGAATGGTACTTATAATCACATCAGGCTCATCCCTTGCCTCTTCTTGAGATAGATTGAATATTCTAGCTTGGGCTGGATTATTCCTTGTATTACTTGAAGATGCTATGTTGTTTCATTGATTTACTGGTGGCCTGCCTTGATTTCTCATAACTATTTTGCCTTGATTTGGGAGTTGATGTCCGTTTACTGTGTAAGTAGCACGGTAAAACTTTATTATATGATTGGTCCTTCCACATCAGTGGCATTGACCTACACCGGTAAAATATTTATCTGTGCTGTGTACATTTCCACAAAATCTACAAGTATTTGGTGTTCTTGGAACAGGTCCACTGGGGTTGCTTTGGATATCATAAATTCTCCCTTGTGGTTTTGAAAATTGTTATCTCTTGGATGGAAAATTGGGAGAAAAAGCTGGCCTCTTTGTTCTTGAAGAATACTGCTCTTCTTGGGCTTCCATGAGTTTGGCTTTTTCCACTAGTTGAGCAAAATTTGAAATTTGGAGAGGTGTCAAGATATGCTGAAAATTATTCCTTAATCCATTAAGGAATAAGTGACGCCTTACTTCTTCTGTGGTAACTATTTCTGGAGCAAAACTAGCTAGACGAGTGAATTCTTCTTCGTATTCGGTAACTAAATGATTCCCCTGCATCAAGTTCAAGAGTTCTTTCCTCATTGTCTGCCTAGCAGACTGGGGTACATACTTGCTTAAGAATGCCTTTACAAACTCTTCTCAATGGATATGTTCTTCTGTTCTGCTTAGAAATGTAGTAGTTTTGACTGTCTTCCACCATTTTTCTGCAACTTCAGTCAGTAGGTAAGTAGCTAAGGATACTTTTTGATCTTCAGAACTTTTAGCACATTTAAACTTTTTTTCTATTCTTTGAATCCACTCCTCAACTTGGTAAGGAGTTTCCTTTCCATTGAATCTCGGAGGTTGGAGTTTAAGAAATACATGCATATCTTCATTTACTGCCTCTTTGAAATAGGGTTTGGATTCTAGATTTGTTAATTGTTCATGAATTGACTCATCATATTTATGAACTGGAGCATCTGATTTGCTCCACTATGATCAAAAGGATAGATTGCCTCAATATTAGATGAAACAGTTTCATTATGGCTTGGAGTATTCTGAGGAATATTTTCCTCCTAAGATTGATTATTATTGTTTTGATTATGACTTTCCATAATCTGGGGAAATAATAAACTATGCTTATTAGGCTCTCCAACTTAAAATTTAACTACTAATTTATTATAATCTAGTATTTTTAAAACTGTATTCATAATGTTGGCTCTTTAATGAATCATTCTTTAAATTGTCTCAAACTACGGCTCTGATACCAATTCTGTGGCGATCGGGGATCGAAGTTCGAGAGTCTCAAAAGAATGATCCATACACTGGAAATATACATTTATGAAAATAAAGAACTCAAAATATATAAATGTCCATATTTACATCCAGAGCCATTCATATATGAAATTTACAATAGTTTTAATATTTATAATGAAGACTAAATATTCTCAAATTCTCACATCTCTCTTCTCTTCTTTTATTACTTAGGCAGATCTTCAATACTTTAATTTTTAAAACCTAAAAAATTCAGTTACCAGTCAAGTAGGAGTACGCAAATTGTTCTTATAAGAGTAATTCTAGCATCATATAATATGTATAAATCAAATATAAAACTGAATGAAATATCTGCATAGTATTTATGAAAGAAAAGCAAACTTTCAAATTTCAACATTTGCCCTGCAAGTTAGCTTTGAAATTCAACATATATAAAAAGTATGAAATCTATAAATTTTATCAAAAGCATTTGTAACAATAAGTCGAGTCCATAGACTCCTGAGCCCAAATGGGTAAACCCATAGGCATAACCTATATAAAGCTTTTCTCACTACCCATCGGTAGCTTACTCAAAATAGGAATTGATGGTATGTCTTTTCTCCGGATTTGCCCACTTCCTAATAAAAGCTAAATCCCTCCATATGACTCCTAGGGGCTGCCAGCCGGCCCAATCTGTACAGATTCTCAGTGTTGATTTCCATTCTCCAAAGACAAACACCACAATAATATATACCACATTTTATCTTTTTGTTACATGCTTATTTGATAATATTCTTTTACAGATTAGAAGTGGTAAGCAGTTTAATAATGCTCAAATAAAAATGGCTTAAGTAAGAATACTGAAATAAAACTTATAAGTAGATTTACGTACCCAACTATTTTGATACAATTTATAACCAATTCAATTCCTTTGATATGCTAAAAATAATTTAATTTATTAATTTAATGTAATTTCTAATATTAGGTTTCTAAAATAATAAAATGAATATTTGAATTAATTTATTTTAGTTACTTAATTTTGAGTAATTATTATGCCATATAAGGTCAAATTATGAATTTGACCTTATAAGGGCATATTAGTAATTTTACCTTTAATTAAATCTAAAATTTCTATTAGTATATTGTAGATTATGTCCTAAGATTTTCATAGAATCTAAATTTATTAAATTCTGATATGTATTGGCTAAGTTATAGCCAATACAATTTCTATGGTTAATAATTATGGTTTAATGTGATTAGTGACTGATTAGTGAAATTAGTCACAAAATTACTAAACTAATCACACAGTTAGGTTCTAATTTACTTTATGAGTTCTCTGAAATGAAAATTACTTAATTTGGATCATTATATTTGTTAATATTCACTAATCAAGTTCTTATGATAATTAGGGTTGATTAAGAGATCTAACCATTAGATCCTAAATATTTTTACAGTTTACTATAAATTAGGTTTTTTTGATCTAAACTAATATTTGGATCAACTAATTTGGAGCTAAATTGACTAACTTATGGCTAATCAAAATTTTAAGGTTAAAGGGCTTAATTAGGGTTAGGTCCTAATTGTGATTAGTCTCAATTTAATCCAAACAGAAAAATTAATCTTCTAAAATTTTCCTTAGGATTTTTTGAATATTTTGAGACCCATATTTGATATGTTTGGGGTAGTGTGTGTAAGGTTATGGTTAATTGAACATTTGTTACAAAATTTTAATTATTTAATACCCCTAAATGTCACTATATAAATTATTAGTCATATAGCAAAATTAATATCATCATTAAATTTCTCATATTTTTTTGATTAATTTGGTATATTTATTTGTATAATTTGGAGTTGTATTTTGCTAGTTATTAATGTTTAAAGTTTAAGATTTATTAAATATATATTATCTGTATTTAACAAATTTTGTTTTCTGTTTGCAGATATGTGTACTTATATATAAGAATATCTAATTATTTATTTATTTATTTATTTATTTATTTATTTATTTATATACTTTAGTATATATAAGTTTTCATTATAAGCATTAATTATTAATCCTAACTACATTAATCAACTAAACTTAATTCCATTAATTTACAGCGGCTCGGACCCACAAAACTGACGACTCGGCAACCACGAGCCCCACCCATGCAGGAATTCAGACTGGCACACAGCAGGAATCGCATGAGAGGGTCCCACCACTCTATCCACGTGTCGAGATGAGGGAATGCCAGCAAAGATCGAATCGGTCCCACTGGCGCAGTCGACACGCGTCAACATAAGAAGTTGACAGCGCACAATCCTAGACCCCATGCAACTCACCCCGCGACGTCACGGGTCCGGTTCACGCGAACGTCAAACCGAACGGGTTTGACCCAGTCTAGCTCTAATAGGCGGCGCTTCATCTTCCTCTCCAAGATACCGCAGAGGAGATTTAGGGTTTGCGAAACTAGGGATTAATCAATACTCAAGGATTGAATCAACAATTAGAATCGATTCAACTAAGATCAATACATAAATAAACCAACTGCTATGGAAATAACATTGATCTGTATAGACGAGTACCTGAGCTGAAAGTCCCGATGTTCACTACTCAAATCTGGGGTGATTAGATTATCCCAACTTGAGCTATACTGTGAAACTTGAACTTATGATCCTTATTCATCTTTAATAGGATCTCAAGGCAGCCTCAAAGCGGTGAGCGATGTGCGGCAAAGCTCTATGAGCTGCGAGCGGGCATGCGTCAAACAGAGGCCTTCGGCGAGAGAGAAGGAACTGCGACCGTTGGATCTCAGATCGGACGGATCCAACGATCCGTCAGATCAAACGGCGGAGATTAAAGGATGCGGACGGCATTAGATGAAAACTGACGACAGCCGTCAGTTTTAAATAAAATAATATTCATATTATTAATTTAATTTAACATATTTATTAATTAATTTATTTTAATAGATTTAATTAATTAAACTTAACTTAATAAATATGTTCCAAATATTTCCAATATATCACCCCTATCTAATTGAGGGGTGAGGAACGTAACGGCGCACTCGGATTTTTGATCCGACGAGTATTTAATTATTCGATTTTTCAGGTATTTAAATAAAATTAAAATATTCGACGAAAATCCAACGACTTCCAAATGCCTCCAAAACTTTACCCCTAGCTAATTTGGGGGTGGTGAATGCAATGGCGAAGTCGGATTTTTAATTTGAGGTCAAAATTATTTAAATATTAATAAACAAATTTGAAAATAATTTCTGGTATTTTATAGTTGTTCACATATTAGAGCCCATCCAAGAAAAGAAAAATATCTTATGTTAGACAATTATCTAAATATATTCTAGACTGTTTAATGACATTTAACTTAAATAATACTGACAAAACTATAGGTGCAACTTTCCACAAGTAAACAAGAAAGTCATAAATGGAGCATTTATAACATATCAAAACGAGGCAAGTATAAGAAAATACCTCAAGACTAATAGCTGCAATAAGGTTAAGCAATAATATATATAATACTTAAGTATCTATAATGACTAAAATAAACATCCTTAGGAATATGATCATTGAAAATTATGTTGAGTGAATAATAAATATAAATGAGCAGTGATACATATAAGTAAATCAAATGTTATCCTAATTTTAGTATGTTTTCATTTTTCATGCATCAAATTCATATGGTGTGATAAGTTCAAGGCAAAAGGCTCAAAATAAAGAAAGCAAAGCATCAAAATTAGGGAATAAGCAACCCGTACTAATACCTCATGTGATATCCCTTATTATCTAATTTATCCATTTTAATAATTGTGAGAAAATATAAGCTCAAGATCTGCAACATCCTACTATCAAGTAAATTCTCTAAGTCATGATCCTATAAAGTCAAACTATATAACTAATCAGTTCTAATCCAAAATCAAACATTATCGCCTACAGAAGTTAAATAATTAAATCAATCATTCTATTTTATATATTTTATCATTACTACCACCTATCTTGATATAATTTATCAATATTAGGAAATAATAAGAGATTAAACTCCAAATATAGGGTTTAAGTCTCTTAATCTAGTATTCTAAGCATCTAAATCTAAACTATCAAATAATATATGTTAAATGAAATCCTATTGAGTATAATGAAACTCAATAAGACTAGAAATACTAATGTCACTAGATAGGGACATCTAATGATAATCAAATGGATAATCAGATCTTACGTCTATAGAGTTAAGGTTGATCTGAGCCAAATTATCTAAAATATTGATTAAGACATGTTCTATTGAGATAAGTAAATCCTTAATAGAAACACAACTAACTTAAAATACTGAACCCATACTTAAGGAAAAGACTGTAAATCCTCAAATCACCTCACAAACTACTAAGAAGTTAAATTTTAGGCCAAATTAAGGTTAAATTAAAAAGAAGACTTATAAGCTCTAACAAATCTAGACCAATTACAATGACTTACAAAGTTAACCCAAAGATTTTTGAGAGTAAATGTGGATTTTAAATCCACATTTACTTTCCTTAGGTTTGCTCACCTTAATTATAGCAACAATTAGGATTTAAGCAAATGAGATTAATAATGACTCAATTAAGCTCAACAAGATTCTAAACACTTTACTTACTATTTTTAAGGGTAATGGTTAAGTTGGGAAGCTCTAAATTCACCTAAATCAATTTTTAGTTAAAATCACCAAAATGCCACTCATTAAGGGGGTCAAAAGTTGACTTTAAGTTCTAGGATTTCAAATTGAACCAACTCAATGCCAAGTAATTCTCTACTATCTAAGGAGAAGATTAGCACCTTAAGCATTGAGTTTGGTTAAAAAATGAGCTTAATGAGTACTAATATGGGCTTAGGCTCATTAAAGAGTGATTAATAAAAATAGATCTAAATAATGGGAAATTAGGCTATACTTAAGTTATATGTTGGCTAAGAACCATTAGACTTCTTAAACACTAAAATTTTAGCGCTAATGATCTACATATTCACTAATCAAGTTTTTGGGTAATTAGTGAGTGATTAACATAATTAAGCAAAGAAAAAAAATTTTAATTACGCAAACATATTCTCCTCTACCTAATAAATTATAAAGACATTATCATAAAAGTTGGCTAAGGATTAAGCTAATATTCACTAATCCATTTTTATAGTAATTAAAACTTAATTAGAAATTATAATCACATAAAGTTGAATTTTATTATAGATTGTTATTCTACACATTTTTCTAATCAAAATAATATATAAGCTTACTAAATTTGGAGTTGAACTGACCAAAATTTTGTAATAATTAAAATCAGATTAATTTTCCTAAGTTGGAATCATAGCCAAAATCCATTTAATGCACTATCTTACCATTCCTATCTATGGGTCTTATCAGGTCGACCGGAACCCGAAGGGCTTAGGCAACTCAGAACCATGCAATGCATGGGCAGCTCGACCCGTGCTGTTCATCTCCTTCGCCCGACGCTTGGTGCGGGAGACAGGATTTATGGTTTGCTTTAAACCCTAAATTCCCACGGTATAAATTGAACGATATTGCATATGAGCTATCAAAATGATCTTGCAAATGAGCTCTACGCAATCATGCAAAAGGCCCTAAAGGAGGTAATGTAACGCAGTAGAACCATATTCGAATAGTTTAGAGCTCTAATGTTTATTGTGGAGGGGGATTTTCCCTCCATAATTAACTATTTGAGCTGATCCAACCACCGATGCAATCTATGAATTGAGGCCAATTCAAGGACCTTAGGTTCAAAGATTGGAGATGCTCTGGTGGCTGGATGGCTACTCAACCAGAACCACTATACACTACTGTACATATCTGATCAAGCCAAGCATCAGATTGAGCTCGATCGGGTTTCACAAGGAATTAATACTACTTGAAATAGATAATCGATTGCTTAAGAAGGCCAGTGTGGGAAGTACCTAGGTTCGATGCTTGCGCTGGATCACCAAGTTCTCCCTACTACCTGATCTCCTAGAAAATGCAGCTCAACTCTCACCTGAGAGCTAGGAACCAAGTGGGGAGAATACTAATGCAATTTGTCCTCATATAAAGGCGCACATGCGAGGAAGGAGGCAGCCATTGCGTACGACTATCAAGGCCATTAAGGGGAGTGGCCTGCCTGAAGAGAAGGACAGACCCGGTCCCCCGTGGACACCTGACCCGACCCGCAATGCAGTATAAATCCTAGACGTAGATCAATGGCGGTGTTCATCGAGCAAATCCAACGGTCGAGATTAGATATGGTGGCGGCTTAGAGACAGTCATTTAATCTCAATCCACTGAATAGTGGGACCGCCCAGATCGTCCAATATGGTTGTCCCGTGTTAGGAAGGAGGCGGCTAATTGCGCGCGATAATAGGTAAATCGTTGGAAAAAAAATTTAAAAAGAAAAATAAATTATTTAATTTAATGTAATTAATATAATTTGAATTAATTACATTTTTCGACCAATTGAGCTCCAAAAGTTCCCAAAAATTTACCCGTACTAATTTTGATGCGATGAATTAAAAAATGCACTCATATTTTGATTTGAATATCAATTTAAATTGGCTAATTTTCTAGGTCAAATAATTTGACTAAATGATCAATTGATCTAAATGAGCTCCAATAGATCCCAAATTTTTAAGATTAGGTCTTACTGATGATTAGAAATTAATGGAATAAGAAATTTGACTTGGTTTAGTTCAGACTAAGCATAGTAATAACCTAGGATTATTACAATTATTTAAAGGGTTAAACAGTTCATTCAACAATGCAAGTCTTATCAAATGATGAAGAAAACTTTTTGTTGCTATAATTGAAACCCACAAGTATAGTTGGGACCACAAAATTATATTATATTATAAGTTTTTAATGTATGTCCATTCTTCTCACCACTAAGCCCAAAAATCATCTTTTATGTCCCACAAATGAATTGTTCTTCCCAATTTTTCAGCACTACCTTTTTTTCTATGCTCCAGTGCTACCACAAAATAATTAACAAAATTAGAGTTAGCTAAAGTTATGTTTAAACACCCATTATAGACTCCTATTATGGATAAGAAATCAAATGATTGATTAAAGAATAACATGTACAACCAGGGATGTCAGATATTTCACAATTGCAACCAATATAGTCAAATTTAGATGAAGAATTAACACGAGTAGTGTGAATAAATAAGTAAATATTTGTTATTGTCATACACAAATATAAATATCAAATCTCTTCATATTTAAATGTATTAGTTCAAATGATGATGTTATCAATTTTCATGATCAATACTTGCAAAAGATGCAAAGGTATGGGTTTTCCAATGTTTATGTAGATTTTTATTTGATTTAATTAAGAACGTCTAAGTAACAATACAGTCAAAGTGGAACATATTAGAATTTTTTCATTGTAGAAAAAATATTATTACCAAACCATAGTGATAGCTAGTACAACCAATAGTATTAAACATCTAGGTAGTCAATCATTGGCATAACTAGCCACTATGCCCTTGAAGTTTTTTGCTTCATTGATAAAGAGTTAATGTCAACTTTAAGGACTCATAATCCCCTCTCACTTTCCTTGCAAGGTACTCGGAGCATAAATATATTACTTACCCATCATCTAGTACAAATATTCATATCACCTACATTGTGCTACAAGCCTTACATCAAATAGATTATTAGTATAATGCAATGGTGTGATTTTGATGATCTTCAGTAAAGATCTTATCATTCATGGATATTTTTGATTTAGATATCCTTACATGCAAAATACGATGATTTTTTAAGAAATTTTAGATTATCTATTTTCTATCACTATCCTGAGGAGCACCCAACTTGAGAAACAAGTGCTAGAGACCATAATCTTTTAACATGCAACTGTATGTGCTATTTCCCTAAAAGGCACCCAATGAAATTAATCATAAGTAGAGTGCTACTATTTGTTTAAGAGACATACAAATGTAAGTATAAAAGATTATTACATGAAAATATCAAGCTCATCGTGCAAATAATCATAGGGTTTCTTAGAACTTCACTTGCTTGATTCTTACAAATACAACATATGCAAATTAAATTTATACATAAATTCTATCGCATGATTAGCAACTTTTATAGAACGACCGAAACAAGAATGAATCACAAAATTTTGAAGCTATGGCCTAAAAAACTAATGATTCATTATAAGAATTCTTAACTAAGTTAAGATAGAGATGCATATAGTTTTGACGTTCCGAGGATTAGATCGAGAAATTAAGAAAAAATGAAAAATGTATAAAATTTTACATTACAAAAAGCTCTCATTCATATAAGTATTCATCATACATAGAGCCACTAATAGTCATCAAGTATAAAATTCATCTCAATATTTATACTTCATACACAAAGCATAAGAGAAAAATACTTATAAATGAAATAAAAATAAAATCATCTTAATCTTCTTTCCTTCTCCCAAGTATGCTCTATCTAGTAAAGGCTTGAATGATTTTTAGCTCCTAAATAGTATTATGTTAGCACCCATCAATTAATTGCAGAGTACATACAAAATTAATGATTTTATTATAGTATTTATTTTCTAGGTTTTAATGTCAAGATTAAGATATGGGTTTACAACAACAAAGTGGAAGAGTGGAAATTTGGGTAAACAAAGTATTGATAAAGTAACAACTTATGGGCCCCCAACTTAGTCATGCTTCAATCTTCAATCTTATCTTTATATATTTTTCACATTGGAAATTGCATTTATATATATCTTTTGAAATTAAATAAACTTCAAATATGAATCATTATATGGTCGGTATGATTTGAATCTAAAGTTTGAGATAACAAATCATAAGTTTTACCACTAAATTATAACATCATTTACATTGCATTTATATTATGAGTATTATTTTATCTATATATTTAGCATCAAAATCTTTTTTAACATGTATTCTCTTAACATCATTCACATTGCTCTTTCAAAAGTCTTTTTTAGGTTCTTATTATGTTCTTTAGATTAGTTTTCTAAACGTAATTTTGCTTTTGTATATATAGCCAGTTTGGATACATAGCTCCAAATAAAACTCCCAAGAAAACATGAAATATTTAGTCTCATTAAAAAGCAAGATTATATGCATTTTGCACATTATGCTCACTAAAAATGCATATTTTAAATGAAAATTCTAATTGTTGATTATGTTTTAGAGCTAAATAGTGATTTTTTTTATATAAAGAGAGATGGTTTCTTAGACTTTCTGGTCATCGAACCGTTAAGATTAAAGGATGCGCAAAGCTAAAGAAGAGTAAATAATAGGCAAAACTAAAGAAGATTACTTAAGTAGCTTGTATATGAGAAAACTGAGAAGTATAACAAATTCCTTCCATTTTTAAATGGAGTACTTAAAAGAATGGTACCACAAAGTCCTTTGAAAAATCATGATGCAAACGAAAAGCACCACAAATTCCTTTTAAAAGTAGCGCTGCTCGTTCAATGAAGCGTTAACGGCATTGTATTATATTTTAATTAAATATTTATTTTATAAAATGTTTGTCTCCCGCTGATGCTGCTCATGTCTCTTTGGATAAGTCTTCTTACGTGCCAAGGTCTAAGAAGTATTTTATTACTAATTCAAAATAATTACAAAGATTAACCCAAGTAATAGGTCAAGCAAAATCCAAACGCAGGGCTTGCAAAATTTCTTAAAACAAAAGAGTATCCAGCCGGAAAGCTGACGAATCTCGAGTAAAGGAAGGCAGGAATTCCTCTTCATCCTTCATAGTTTGCTCCCAAATAGCCAGTAAAGCCGAATTAATGCAGATAAAAGCACCAGCCATCGGCCACCTGTGCCATTGAAAGCACTGCAAGGTAGCAAACCTTCTCAAATTTTCAAAATAATAATATCTATCGTCTGAGAAAAATAATAAGAATCAAATAATACAAAACCAAAACCCTTAGCATTAGACTATAATTTAGCAATGCCTTCCAGAAACATGCAACAAATATGGTAAAATACTAGCAACCATCAGAGATCTTAGACCTCCATACTATCTCTCCCACTGCTAGAAAATAAAGAACAAATCCAACTAAACGAAACCAAGGTAGTGAGACATCCTTTCCCTGTATAAAAATCATCATCAATATGTCATAATTGAATGCTTCCATCAAATTGAAAGAGTCATCACACAACTAGACTTTGATTGAAATCTTCAAAAGGTACGTCAAGAACATTGCTCGAAAGTAGATGAGCCTGTTTGAGCTATTTTCCATTACCCACATTAGCATGAGCTAAAACTTGCAATAGAAAAGAAAGATGAAGCCATTCGGAATGCGCAAACGTTTTTCTCAATGACTGAAACACCACTGAACATGTAAGAAATAGATGCATATGCGTTCTCACACCAATGTTCGCACTGCAAGCCACAATAATTTAGAATATCATCAGTCTTGTAGCCAAGATGCAGCACCGTCCTTAAACCAAACCAACTTGTGCCTCCATCCAACCATTGATTTTCCTGATTGATTATCTTATTTCTAAAATGGTGATTAAGAATACCAAAAAGCTGCTTAGTGTTCAGTGAGCATGTGTAATTTTTGGATTCAAATACATTAGGCTTCATTTCATTATGTCTAAAACTTAAAATTGAGAGAGAAAAAAAGACATTTTGGTTCAACTCCCAAAGCTCACAATTTCCTCATACACGCTCAATTGAGTCCACCCAAGTTTCTCAAACAGTAAGCTGAAACTCTTGAATCCCTTGTGATCAAACTTGAGAACCCTATATTTCATTATGGTACCTCGACGATGTCTGAGCCCCAACAGCTTTATTTGTGAATTTGGAAACAAACGACACCCCGTATTAACCCCAATTAAAGCCTAAGTTTGCTTGTGTGTTGATTGAATCATCAATTCTTATTTGTGTGCTCAGTGGATGAAAGACTCTTAGTTTCCAATGTTCAAAGCCATTTCACTTTGTATGGTGAGGTCTATTTGAGTTCAATGTATCAAGAGAACCTTAAAGATCCAAGCTTGAGGCAACCTGCGACAGTATGAGAATCTAGTTCGAGAATTTCAAGTTATAACTCAAATTAAACAGTATTAAATAACAATTTATTTATTAAACAAAATTCATCATTTACAAAATCATATATTTACATAGCGTGTCTTATAATTATATATTTAACAAAGCAAACCAAAATTTATTAATTTCCTTCTTTCTTCATCTCAATACTTAGACCAGCACTCTTATGTTCAAGTAAAAAAGTATCTCATCTTGTTCATCTTCAAATCCTATGAAATATTATTATCAATCAGGTACTAGTGCTTATAAATTTTGTAAGAAACATGTTCAAACATCATGTAAGATATAAATAATGATATTTAAATGAAGCTTGTTCACATGAAAGAAAATTATTCAAATTTGCAATCTCCTAACAAATATCATAATGTGATACAATTTATGTTGAAAACAAGTAATAGCAATGGCAATAAAAAGAAAATTTCATCATAAGCATTTGTGATGGAGAATGTCATTTTTGTTGGGCTAATAGCTTCAACCTCTCTTAGATTACTCAGATCATAAGTCATTATAGAAAAGTATACAATTACCCTTTGATAAATATTCTTATTTTTTATTTATTAATAAATATATTGGATCTTTGTCCATTTCTAGTGAACTAGATATCTACTTATTTTCTTTTGAGTTACTAGCAAAGTCTGCATGCCTATACACTGAGATTAACATGATTATGACAAATATTGAGTTTATTTGAGTTTATTTGAAAAAACATCATTCCGAATATAAAATGATAGGAGATCCTTAATTGGGCTAGGAATATTTGGAAGTCGTCGAATTTATCCCGAATATTTTAATAATATTTAAATACTCATAAAATTATGATAATTAAATTGACATCCGATCAAAAATTCAATTGCATTTTTAAATTCCCCACCCCTCAAATAAATAAGGATGAATTTTTTGAATTTTTCGAAGTCTGTTTGACTGACTAATTTTGAGTAATTAATTGTGTATTATTTATTAAGTAATTAAAGTATTAATTTAAATTATTTAAATATGTATATTATATTATCCAACGACTGCTTTTTCTAATTGTGGGGATCCGTTGTGGGACCCCATCGCAAAGGACAACAATGCGCGTCGATCCGAGCCATTGATCTCTATTTTGGGGGGATCCTACGGCGCGCAATCCTCCTAACAAATCTGATCGTTGGATCGAGATATGGATCCGACGACCACGATCTGTCCCCTGTACGCCTTCGTCCTTGCACACGATGGTGCGTATACCGCTGTCAGGTGGGCGTACGACGTACCCAGTCGTGCCTCTAAGGCAGCTTAGCCCCTATGACTCCCTCATTTTTTTCTCCTCCCACGGTTCTTCACCCTCCTACAGTTGTGTATTCGACGCGTGCTGATAAGCCGTTGAGGCCCCATTGCTGTGAACCCTAAAACTGAGCTCGGTCGAAGGATAAGGCGATGCAGGTACCCCCTCTGATTCCTCCTTTTCATTTTATTATTTCCTGCCCTCAAGTTTATTGTGTGCAATGCCGTGGGGGGTCGATTGAGCTCAATCGAGCCGAATCAAACCCAATTCAAATTTGGGGGCTTCGACTCTTTCATATAGAACTCTAGCCGACAGACCTGTGGTTAGGGAATCACTTCGTTTGCAGCCCAGTCCCCGTCTAGCCTCGATTTTAGGCTTGGCACATCGGACATGAAGAGAGATTCATGCCAACATGCGGGATGAGCCGTGGAACCTCCGGACTCAACCCTGAGTCCAAACCCTAGCCCACCCTTCTCCGACCTCTATTAAGTACGATGGCACTGTGTGGTTTAGCGCCTCGGACCGGGCGTGTGGAGCTCCGTTGTAACAACCCACGGTTGTTACCCAGCTTGAACTTAGCATAATCGTATCGTAATTATCGTTCCATCCAGTCATCTAGTCATTAGAACCTAACCGTGAAGGTTCGAAGCAATTCGGAGACCAATCGAATAATTTGGAATATTTTAATATTTAATTAATTAGAAAATTGAGTTATTTATTTTGACCTCGAAATTAAAATCCGACTTTACCGTTGCGATCATCACCCCCAAATTAGCTAGGGGTAATGTTTTGGACGCGTTTGAAAGTCGTCGAATTTTCGCGAATATTTTAATATAATTAAATGCGTTGAAAAATAGAAAAATTAAATAATCATTGGAATCAAATTCCGACTTCGCCGTTGAATTCCTCACCCCCAAATTAGCTAGGAGTGAATTTTTGGGATTTTTCGGAGCACATTTCAAAAATTCACCATTTTTAAATAATTAGGGGAAAATAAATAGATAAATAGGCAATCTTTGAGGCCCTTATTTGCAATTTTCCCAATCTTTAATATTTTTGGCTGACAGCCCCAAGCAAATTTTAGCTGGCCATCCTCTCACCCTCCCCTTAGCCATGCTCTCCTTAGGTCTCATGATGACCTAGCCACTAGGCTCATCATGGCTTCCCCTCCTTTAAGAAGGAGCTCACATCCTTCTTCCTCTCTTTTGCAAGAAGCTGAGCTATTTCTTTCTCTCTTCTCTTGTTCCCCCTCCATTGCTGCACCTTGAAGGAAGCTCCTCTCCAAGCTTCGAAGAAAAGGCAAATGTCCTCTTCTTCCTCTCCTTCCAAGAATACAAAGGTACCCTCTTGCTCCTCTTCTTGTCTTCCTTATGATGTTATAATGTTAGAATGCAGCCTTGGAATATCTATATGCATGTATGAAAGCCATTAAGGCTCTTAAAAACTCCATGAAAATCTGCTCTATTTTTCTCTATTTTGTATACCCTGTCATTCATCATCATTTTTAGTATATCTAGGATGCTTCGTTCATGCTGATTTTAGTGTCGATGGAAAGGTATCGAAAATACCTTTCCATTGATATATGGAACCACTCATGAAACTCTCTGGATTGAGAGTAATTAAGCTTGAAAAAAACGGCTCTCGCTGGTTTCGCCCTGACGAAATCACCGTCTGCCGCTGTAGCGCGCTGCAGCGGATTGCCGCGGGCTGCAGCAGACAGGAAAAATGCACATTAATTAATTGAACAGTAAAATTATGAAATGAACCGCTATAGCGCGCTGCAGCGGTCTGCAGCAACATTTCACAAAACTTAGGAAACGGCCATAAAAATTAATTGAACAGTAACTTGCAAAACGGGACGCTACCGCGCGCTGCAGCGGACCTTAACGGAAATATTTCAGATCTTAGGAAATGACAAAATAAATTAATTGAACAGTAGTTTTGCAAAATGAACCGCTACAGCGCGCCATAGCGCGCTGCAGCGGGTCACAGCGGATTGCAGCAGATCACAGTTGACCGCAGTAAGCCACATCGCAAAGGCGCTATCGCGCGGAAAGCGCTCCAGCGCGCTGCAGCGCCCAAATTTTGCAAAATTCCCTGAATTCTTCAGAAAACTGCCCAGATTTTGTAATAAGTGCCCAGTCTTGGCTGGAATTGCCAGAACTACTCTATTTTGGTATTTTAAGACCCTTAGGACCCTAGTGGGGCTAAGTTATACTAAATTTGAACCTATTTTAGCTAAAATTGAACATTGCATTAATTTCTATGTAGAAATTAAGTTTGAACTTGTCATTTTCCATAAATGCTCAAAATCTACTATATATCTTTAAATGTATGTTATGTCAAATGCTAAGTAATAGAATCCTTAAGAGTATATATCAAATAGGTAAACCTTAATAACCTAAATGGCATAAAACTTAAATCTTATAGAATTGTGATTAAATGTTAATCCCTTTGTTTGTTTTAGGATTTGATTAGCATTAATCACCCTCTTATTTTATATTATCCTTCCATTTATATGCTTTTATGATTTTTAAGATGTATGTTAGAGAACCTTAGCATTCAATTAGATATCTTGATATGTTTGAATTGACATTAAACTACAATTGAATAAATAATTATGATAACTTGATTAAGTAGATAATACTTAATCCAAATCTAAAGTGTGACATCAATAATACACTAATAATACATTGATTTGTCATTGACCTTTAAAGTAACATTGATCTTAATGATAGAAGGGTCAGAGGTTAAACCCTAACTTGTCTTGATTAAAACCTAAATCTTAATCACTTAATTAATTAACTTGATTATAAGATAATTCAATTGACATTATTCCAATAATATATATGATTTAATATTGATCTTAAACTATTAAATTAGAAGTGCTAAGATTAACATTAAATCTGTGTGATTGAACCATCTGAACCTAAATTTTAGATCCTTGATTTTTTCTTATATAAGACTACTAGCATAAGATAAATAATAAAATATTAATGATTGAAAAAATGACCTAATATTAATAATATCCTTGATTCTGTCCTATGATTATAGAATAAAAATGGATTAGATGAATGGTTAGCCATCTAATCTGATCACTTTAGTCCAAAGCTAATAAGTAAGCCTTAAATATTAACTTAAGAAGTATAAGAGTGAGATCTTAAGGGTCTTACTTTAGGATCATTTTGAAAATATCTAAAGACCTTAATTGTTGATACATTGAGGTAGGAATAACTTTTATAATCTATTGAGGTAAGAACCTAGTTGATCCTTCATAACTTTAGAAGTTGAACTTGATACTTTGTGGTAGGAATCACCTAAAGTACTTAAATTATGACTTATTCCTTGTGGTAGCAACCTATATTGAGTGACCTTTTGACCACATCCTTGGAGCCCTGTGTAGGATTCACCTAGTTAGAATAAGGATTAATAGTTTTGATAAACCCTTGTTGATTAAATAGAATTGTCTGAACCCCGATTATTGGTTGGGTACCGTAGGGTATACCCATATTACTGGATTACTTCAGTAGTATTCAGGATTGGTTGATTCACTCCAATGTGAACTTATGACCAAGTGCTAACTTCAGAGATTGGCTGAATACAGTCCCGTTAGAATAAATCTTCCAAGACTAAGAGTGTTACAATTAGTGAACAAGGTCCTTAGTTTGAGATGTAAACTGCGACCGGGTTCTGCCTCCTATCGTAGTGCGCTTCGATAAGTGCAGTTTAAGCAAACTAAGTATCTTAAGTCACTTTGCGTAGACCACTAAGTATGCTTGTAATTAGGGCATTTAACAGCTTAGCTTGAGATGTAATTAGGTTCTGCCTCCTATCGTAGTGCGCTTCAATAAGTGCAGTTTAAACAAGCTAAGGGTTAAATTTATTTTTTTTGCAAATATGCTAAATATGTGTATACAATCATCCCAGCTAATGATTTTTTTAGTAAACTCTCAACTTTAACCAATTATCGAGATTTGAATTTAGAAGTCAGAATCCTTTTAGCAGGATTCTGCACAATGGAGACTTTGGATTCATTATCAGATTTTAAAGCATTTTCTGGATTTATCTCATGTAGTTTAGAAGCATGAGCATGAGCATAAGCATGATGTGTGAATATCAGAATGATGTATAAGTACCAGTGATGATCTATGAGTTACGAAATGTTGCATACATTGACAGGGAAATTTTTGGATGCATCAGTGTCATCAATAAATAGTATTCCCAACAGGGTGTATGTAGACATTGGACCGTACTGCTCATAACAGTTCAGTGATATTTTGGTAGCATATCAGTAGTATACCGTATTGTGGCATATTTAGATGCACAGTTTTAGTGACATACAGCATAGTTGTACATATGATTACTCTGTTTTAGATTCAGCACTGTTTTGATTTATTTTCAGTATTCAGTTATAGTTTAGTTTTACTTTACACTACTTCAGTTTTGTACAGTTTTAGACAGATTTGTACTTTCAGTTACCTTTACAGTTTTTCTGCAGATTTACTCGTATTATGTAAATATTAAATGAATAATTAGAACCGTTAGATTAGTTTCTATGTATTAAACTTATTGTCTAACACGAGGTACTTTTGGGATCCGGCAATTTGCCAGATCCTGAGCAATATACTGAGCCAGGTCAAGAGGACATCCAGGAGATCCAGGAGGAGCCCGTGGAGCATTAGTGGACTCTTCTTCAGCTGCTTAGTTTACTTTCAGTTCAGTATTTAGTTTTATGTCTATTATTCAATAAATATTTGTAATAATTCTGGATGTACTTTCCTTTCTTTCCTGAGATGAATATTTTCATACTGTTTCTGTGATGAATGTATCTGGATGTATGCTTTAAGCTTCCGCACTCTGTTTTTTTTTTTTATACTACTTATACTTAGTATTGTGATGTGATCAGTAGACTGGAAATGCTGATATCTTATACATATATTGTGTTCTTATTGTATTTTAAAACCCAATGTATATATTTATCTAATACTTAGGATAAGGATATTACTCTTATCTTAAGTATTAGCTCTCAACCCTCCTTGTGGTTGAGTCAGCAGCCCTTTAGATGGGCTTGGTTTTCAGCTATTCGGGGAGACGGGTTATTCCTCCCCGAGTTGTGCACCGCTCCGCCGCCAAATTTATGATATTAATTCTTTTGCCCGCGGCAACGGGGCGGGGCATTACACCCATACTCTCTGTAGTCACGCTAACACTGAGATTAACATGATTACGGCAAATATTGTCACCATGTAACAACCCTCCCAACTATAATCGAGTCAGGTATAAGCACAACCCACCTTAATTGGATGACTTGCCAACTGAAAACTAAAAATTATGCATCAACATATCAAAGTAGCGGAAGCAAGTAACAGTATAACATCCACATCACAGCTCAGTAAAGAAAGTAAAGACAATAACTCAGCTCAATATGAAAATACGGAAAGTAAATACATCTAGAATATTAAATTATTACAAATTGAATTTAAATGAAAAGGAGCACTCATCCTTACAAGCTAAAAAGAAATCTAACTAAACCTCAGCAGCAGGAAGGTCCTCCACTTAACTGAGCTTTTCACCTAAGGAAACCTCGACGAACAGCTCTGAAACTTACTTGTCATTATCACAATGTTAGGGCCCCAGCCAAGAAAAGCAAAACTTATAGTTAGACAAATTATCTAAGTACATTTTAGGCTGATTAAATAAAACTAAATAATCAAGATATCAAATTTTACTAAGTATACAAGTATTTAAGGTGCAATAAGAAACAAGAACATGATAGTTATAAATTAAGCATTTAAAATAAAACAAAATGAAGTATGTAAATTAATATATCTCAATCAAAAGCTGCAAACAAGGTTATGCAATAAATATGTATATAATTGAAATGACTAAAAGTAAACTCATTCTAATATACTTATGATCATATAAATACATGCTGATTTTTATAAAAAAAATTTGAACTAAAAAAAACTAGCATCCTAAAATATACAAATAACTGAACTGAAAAGCACTGAATTGAAATAACTGTACTGAAATGAATTGAAAATGAACTAAGAACAAAAATATGCATGATTGATAATATAAATAACTTGGCTAATCGAAGCTACGGAGCTGAAAGAAAGTCTAACAAATACCATTATATCCAACCATAGAGCTAGGCCGGGTTAGACTTAAAATATCAAAAAAGAGAGATGTATCTAAACTAGTACTGTCATAATAAAAACTGGCTAAAGGAAGTCACTAAATCAAAAATTCTAATGAATACCATCTTAGCTAACCATAGAGCTAGGTCTGGCTAGACTTGTAGAAATATATAAATACTATCCTAGCCAACCATAGAGCTAGACCTTGTTAGACTTATAGAAATAGACAAATACCATCATAGCCAACTATAGAGTTAGGCCTGACCTATTCTATTATAAAATTACTGAATCGAATAGGCATATTAAATAGAATACACTCTACTGAACTGAGCACTGAAGAGCTGAATGAACTGGATATACTAAATAAACTGAATTACTAATTTAAGTAATGAGGTTTTATGCATTCAAAACTGATATAGGATACTTATCAAAATATCTCATGTTCAACTATTATCTCAAAGTACTCTATAGGTAAATCCTTAAGCACTCCTAAATTAGATTATAAAAATTATTAAGTATGCTAATACTAAGTTAATAATGATTCATGAAAGTGCTAAGTTAAAGTGTATTAATCAACATATTGGCATGACTATTCGGGTAAAGTTATGATTTAAGGAAGCACATTAATTTATGCTTTATAACTACATATTCATAAGTATATAAATATTGGGAAATTGAAATAATATATAAAATATAAGATCTATGATAACTATTGTAACGCCCCGTCTCAACGCTGCGCGCAACTGAGATATTAATGACAACACAATTGCCGGCAAAACGATGCATTACTCGGGAAGAGCTGTTGAACTTCCCCGATACTACTGAGGCTCTACTCAAGGTAGAACTGAAGACTAATCATTAAGATAAGTATAATATTCTTATCCTAAGTATTAGTTATAGTACTTATGTACATTGGTCTTAGAAAGGATAATGAATAATTACCCAATGTGTATGAGTATCTTATATAATTTTTATGTAAATCACATCACAATACTAAATATAAGTTGTAGTAATAACAGAGTGTGGAAGCTATACCATTCATTCATGACATTCATCACAAGAGCTAAATAAAGATATTCATCTCAGAAAAGAAAGAGAAAATATATCCAGAGTTAAATTAGTACAAACTATTATTTATTAAAAAGAGCAGTAAATGAAAAGGTCTCTCATCTCACCAGGCGATGAAAAGACCAAACTACAGCCTATTCTATTCGACTAGAATATATCATCTAACTACAAATCTACTCCTTAAAAATCTACCTACCTAAGCCTTTGTTCTTTTATTCGAAACTCTACTTATGTTATAGGCGCACCTGACATGGCATTTCCACGATCAAATAATATATCATTCTGGTTATTGCCACCAAGTCTCTTGCTCCTAATAATACAAGCTGTGCCGACTACTGCTCCTCGGGTTCCTCCTAAATCTTCTGAGTAAACTCCACTGCTACCTCCTCAAGCTGCTCTGGATCTAACAAATCATCGAATCCCAAAATGCTAGTTTCTCGGATGAAAGAAAAGAAAAGTACATCATGTTAGACAATAATTCTAACACATCAAAAGCTATAATATGATTTATTACAGTTTAAAGATATTAATATTAAGTAAAATAGAAAACTACTGCAGAAAAATATTGAATAACTGAAAGCTGAAAAAATGTACATACTTGAAAGAAAAAAAAAATAGTAACAAAATAACGAAGTGCTGAAACAAATAATCTGTAAAAGACTAAAATTGAGTAAGATATTAAAATAAAACTGTGTTGTATGCCATTGTACATGCCTCTGATTATGCCACTAATTTATACAGCAATTATGCATTTGGTGCCACATGCACCCCAAAGGAATCCTAATATTTGTGATGCCTACTGCATCTCGTAGGTCCTACTCAACTTTGGTGCATCCTGTATCCTGTAGTTGATAAATACTTTTTGATGCTTTTGCTTATGCAATTCATGCTAAGTGCTTTCAAATCACTAAATAAATAAACCAAAGTAAAAAATTCAATTTTGGTTGTTAAATTGTACATCCTGATTATCTTAACAAACACGTTTATTAAGGCTACTACAATCAGAAATTTAATCATGTATCACCACGAACCAAATTTATTCATTTTTACTAAAATCTTATAGCCTTCTAAATTATCATATGATGGGAGTTCATATACATAAATTAGTATGTAATTGAGGTAACTTGAATTTTTTATTTTGTTTAATTGCACTTATCATTACGCACAAAGCTAAGGGGACGAAACCATTTTACAATTAATTCTCTCAAACTAAGATGTTCATACCTCAATTACACAAACATTGGAATTGGGATATTTTACCCCGAATTGAATTGCACTTATCGATGCGCACAAAAAAAAATGGGACGAAACCTTTTTACAATCTTATGCAGGACAAAATAGCCAAATTCATACTCTACTAAATTAAATCAGTTATATAGATATGTACTACAAACACCACTATTATAAAACTAATATTATCATATCTAAGCTGGTCTAGTTTAGTATATAAAATAATTCAGACTAAAGAATCCATCTCCATTGTAGTAGGTTCTACACAAATGGCTCCAAAAAAAATGACATATAAGTCCTTCAATTTAGGATATCTACCACAAAAGATAACTTCAATCTAAATCTCTTTAGGTTGTCCTAACATAAGGCATAGAATCAATCATCTAAGGTTGTTATGGTTCATCTAATATCCTACCTCAAAATAAGACAATAAGGCATCTTCCTACCTCAAAAGTAACCTTATTAAAGGTATAGCATTTCTTGCACCTTAAGGATCTATAGCTTCTAACAACTGCATAATGTTACAAGAATTGATTTTAGATCAAGTTGTATAACTACATGTAGGTTTAAGAATTCAATTATTAGGTAAAGATGCAAAAATCAAGATTGGTGATCTTCTAAACTATATCTTAACCATAAGCACATGAATTGTGGGGTAAAACAATACACTTATTGGGAAGTGATTGTTTGTAAATCAATCATATTTTATTAAGATTAATTTATAATAATTATCTTATTTAAGAGAAAATCAAGGATATTAATATTTAATTAAGATAATTAATCACATGAGTCACCTTAAGACCTATCCTTCTACTTAGCTAATCTAGAATCAAATGCCAAAATCAGCAAGTATTTATCTAATCCATGCAAATAAATATTTGCAAAATCATTGATTGAAATTAAACTTGGTAAATTTAAGAACTCAATTAAGGTTAATTAAGGTTTGAACCAGAAGGCCTAGTTGAAGGTTTTAACCTACGAAATTTGAAATGCACAACTATCATTAAATTACTTATTCATAATTAAAGTTAAAATCAGCAAAAATTCACATTTTAAGTGATTCAAGGACTAATTAAGTTAATTATGGTTTCATCCTAATTAGGAGAGGTTAAGGGTTAAAGGTGTTCAAATCATGTTAATATGTTTCTAATGTGATCAATACTATTTAATAATCCTGAGAATATTAAACTTATCAAAATTAGAGAATAATTAAGACTAATTAGTACTAATCCATTTCTAAAGTGATTAGCATTTAAATGAATGAATAATATTCAAAAAAATAGATTCAACATGGCCAATTGGATTTAGATATACAAGAGAGCAATCAGAGACTATAACATGCCAATTAAGTTAAGTAAAAACTCTAAGTATCACTAATCATACAATTTAACGATTAGGGCATAATTAAAAACATAGATTGTAGAAAATTATACAACCATGGAATTAAGTCTTACATGCCAATAGGAACATTTAAAAACTATAAATAGAGCATTTGGACAAGTAGAAGTGCTAATAATCATTAATTAAACTCTTTGAGTTTTAGGCAAAATTAAGAACATGACTCACAGAGACTAAAATATTTTTGTATATTATTATTTCTTGTATTTTTTTGAATAAATTGGTATATAATTTCATATGATTTGGAGCTAAGATGGCAAAGTTATTGCATTAATATATTCTGAATTAAATTAAACAAATTTTAATTTTTCTGATTTATTTTCCTTAAGGAAAATAAATTAAAAAATTCTTTTATTATTTTAACAAAGGTGGCCGAAAATAAAAGGCGTGGGTCGGCCAGGTCCGATGACTCGCTACTGTCGAACTGCGTGGGTCACAGGTTAACTCGACCCACTCGGTCGTCTTCCTCTTTCGTCTTCCCCCAACGATAGAAAAATTATGGTTATGCTTCAACCAAATTGTCGGGTGCCCCGATCATGCCACAGCTAGAATTCTGCTACACGATCATGGGGCCTAGGCGCATCGGACGCACCAAGAATCCATTTGTGAGGTGTCCGAACCTTCTTACTCACCCGAGGCATCCAATTAGGGTTTACTGTGGCGAGACAATTCTCCCCACAATGGCTGAACCACGACCAGGGATCAATCTGTGCACCATCAGGGTGCTAAGGTGGTTCGAAGCCCCAACTTTGCTCGGCTTGGGAGTGCCTGGACTGCCGGGGAGCTACTCGGGCTCCAGTGCCTTGTATTGATGTAGCCCGATCGATCGATACGATCCATCGGGACTCAAGCCAAGCCCTATACGACCAACAATCATTGGCACTGGTCCGGTCCTCACTCTACGAAACAAAATTGAGAGGTTATGAGCTCTCGATCAGTGTAATGGTGAGTTTGGTGCATTGGCAGGAGCTCTGTCCAGACAGCGATTCATCGTTGTCTGGACCGAGCTCTTCACTCGATCTACACATGAGTGATAGCTAATCTACTTCCTATGCATTCACAAAAGCATCCTAAGAGCAATGCAATCGACATCGAGCTCTCACGATTCGACGAGGAAAAAGACAAGTACCTAGTGCGAAGCAAAAGACGACAGCCCGAGCGACTATGGAGGAATAAGGAGCTGAACTGACCGCTGTTGGCTTCCTTACGATCGGACAAGTCGATAGGGAACTTGAACACCAAGCTTAACCCTCAGAGTCGTCGGAAATTGGGACTGGTATCTCGACGGGTCGGCAGGTTGAAGCAGAGCTGGGCTCAGCGGGTATGGTGACGGTAGGGGGGCAATTGAGCTTCAAGAGAGTTCCTTAGGGAGCAAAGGAACTCCCTGAAGAATCTCCCAGGCTATTTATAGCCGGGAGCCCACAGGTAGCTCGGGCCAAGCTCTCGGGCTTAAGCCCGACAGCAGCTGACCCACAGTTCCCTATCCGGCTCTATCAAGCCAAGGTGACCCGAGCAGAGGTTGGGGCTGCTAATAGCAATTGGTTGGAGACCGTTGGAAGGAGTGGGGGACAGTCCTGACAGCAGGCGTACGAAGATTCGCCGCTGTCGGGACGAAATGGAGTCGAAACGAAGATCCACAGTTGCGGGAGGAGTGAATGTCATCTGATCTATCAATTAGAACCACGAAACAATTCTGATTACGCGGATCCTAACGGTCTGAATGCAATGGAATGAATATTATATATGATTCATTTTATATTAGACTAAGTAACAACCTAAGGTTATTGCAACTATATATATATATATATATATATATATATATATATATATATATATATATATATAAATATATATATATATATATATATTATCATATATTAATTATTATATTATAATGAAAAAACCATTAGCAATAGTTTCCTCATATTAAGAGTTCTATTAAATAATAAATAAATGATTCATGTAGCTAATCTCATCTAACAAGATTATAGCTAAATATTGTTATAATTAGATTACATTACTATACTTTAAAAATAAACTAATCTTATTACAAATTTTGATTAAATAATCTTATTTATGATAAAATTATTCTTACAAATTTTTTACCTATTTTACTTTATATCAAATGTCATTAATTTTAAGAATTTCACTTTATCTTATTTTTGAATAAGAGGTTAAATAATTTCACCCCATATTAGCAAAACACAAAATACTAATTTGGAAAAAATTAACTTTTTAATCTTATTTAAATAAACACGTGCAGCCATATGTAAAGTTGAAAGGGAGAATTGTTGTATACATAATAAAAATATATATTTAATCTTAAGACTATATGCAAAGCATCTCCCTATTAATAATTAAAAAATACTCGAGAGATTCTCTACTATGTTGTGCATAATAATAGAGACTTATAAGAGAAATATTTTTAGTGCTCAATGTATAAATTAAAAATATAATAGCATTTCTTATCTCTATATATAATATTTTTGAATTCCTAATATTTAGCTCTAATTTGGAGTTTATTTGAGCTAAAGATTCAATTTTCAAAAGGAATGCACAGTTCCAACTTGTTCATCTTCTTCGTCAAATATCGCAATGGATGAAACCCTAAACATTTGTAACGTTTTATATATAGTTCGGTTTTCCATGAGGTTGTTGGAACCATCTCTTCATCAATATATAGTTTCTAAACTTAATCAAGCATGTAAAAAGAATTTCGAGAAAAACTGAAATTTCTTATCTCCCCAAATTCTCCCAATTTGGCCAGTTTCAGGTGAACACTCCTTAGGACAGAAACATGTAATTTTTCATAAAATATATATTCAATTTTAGAACCTAAAGCGCCGCAGCAACCCCGTTTCACTTTCAAACCCCTCTTGAGCCTCCAGAGAGCTTCCACCATCACTGTAAATGAACTTTGGTGTGCAAAATCTAATTTTCCAAGATTTAATTCTCTCCACCTTTCATTGGCCAACCTTCTCGGCATTGTAAGAAGACTCGATGCTTCTGGTGAGATCGAGGAGCAATGTCAGAGAGTTACAGGAACAACGGGGAAGCTACCTCAGATTGGTTTCACACCGATCATCTTCCAAAAGCTTGCTTGAGCCAAACAAAGCTGCGAGGGTAAAGAAATTCCTATCAATCTAAAAAGCCTGAAGACTGCCCAAAAACCTGAACCCAAGGTATTACCTAAAAGGCCACAGCAATAAAAAAAAACCTAAGTAATAGAAACACCTACAACAACACAACAGACAACACGCAACAAACAAAACAAAAGCCGGTGCTTTAAGCAAAACAGTAACCACCAACAAACCTACAAAACATCAAACAGCCAAACAAAACATAGTAGCTAAATAAAAACAACCTGCAACCAAAGAAAGCCGACGCTCTAGGCATTAAACAAATGACGCTTCATGCACGCAACCAACCAACAGACGGCCCACCTGCAACCAAAGAAAACAAAACACAAGACCCACAAACAAAATACGGAACCAGCCATCAACAAAAAAAAAAAGAAACAACAAACCAGCCACAGCCAAGTCCCCTGACAAAACGAAAACCTGCAGCCACCAAGCAGAAATACAGCAGCCACCAACAAAAAAGGGAAGAAAAGCACCCAAAAACCAACCCAGAAACCACCACCACCAACCGAAAAGGCAACGGCAGCCAAAACAACAGACCACCACCAGCACACAATCAAGACAACCACAAAGGAGCCACCATAGCCACAAAGCAGCCACCACAATATAGCTAAACAACAAAACACCACCAAACTGCCACAGCCACCACTACACAGCTAAACAACAAAACACCACCAAACTGCCACAACCACCACAACACAGTCAAAACCACTACAGCCACCACAGCCACCACAACCCCACAGCAGCCACCACAACAATAGACATACCGCGGCCAAACAAATTAAGCAACAAACAAAGCATCCAAACAAACAACATAGCAGCCACCACAGTCACCAAAACCCAGCTAAAACAACAAAGCCACCATAGTAAGCACCAAAGCCACAAGCCAGCACCACCGCAGCCACATCGCAGCCACCACATCCACAAGCACCACAACTATAGCCCACAGCAGCCACCAAAATAGCAGCCACACTGCAGCCACCACAGACACAAGCACCACAGACAACACAGCTAGACACCACAGCCCACAGCCAAACAACAGCCACCACAGCCCACATCCAAACAGCAGCCACCACAACCACCAAAACCTAGCTAAAACAACAGAGCCAACACAGCAATCACCAAAGCCACAAGCCAACAACACAGCCAGCATCACAATCACAAATCGAACCAAGCCAAAACTAGAAAGCCAAAACATATAACATAAAACTAGCCGCCAAACAACAGCAAACAACCGCCACCACCAGGCTACCACAGCATCAAATTATGGAGTTATCAAATTTGAGTTTAAAATCTTGATACTTGAGAGATCCCCACGCGAAGCAGTTTTCATTAAAAGCCTCAAAAATGCAGTTAATATCAATATGAATCGCGTTTATAATTTTCTTTGCGTTCATTGGCATACTATTCTATTTGGATTTGTTTCTGCTATCCCAGATATGCCAGAGCGCTAAAGCCACAAATAAGTTCCAAATTGAGAGCTCTTATGAGTTGTTAGCATGGTTAATTTGGAACAAAGTATTAAGAGAGATGTTGGTTGTATAATCAAGTTCTCTAGCAATCCATCTCCAAACAATTTTACTGTGATGATTTTCTATGAAAACATGGCTTAAATTTCATTATTATTACAACATTGGCATTTAGAAGCAAAAGAGTAACCTCTAATTTTCATGATTTCATCCACACTTATATAATTGTTGGTCATTCTCCAAAAGAAAATGTTAATGATTGAAGGAATGCATTTGTTCCAAATTCAGGTAGGAAAGCTTGGCATCTTTATGAGTCTACAACAGTTCCAAAGCTTGGAAAGATTTAACTTGCCAAGATGACAAAGCTCATAATTTGCTTTTTTTCCCAAGGAAAGTGAAGGGGTGTGGGAGGTAATCTTAGAAATGAGGTCAGGAGGAAAAAGGCTGTTTAGAATTTCCATATTCCAACCCAACACATTTGAATAGATTTCTCCTATCTTTAACTTGGGTCTAGAAATAAAATCTAATAAGTTTGCAAACGGCGTCATTTGGTTCCAATTGTCAAACCAAAAACTGTTATAAGCATCAATTTCATCCCAAAATAGGGTCTCCTCCGTAGTGTCACAATGATTTAGCATCCTACACCAAACTTTAGAGTCAGTAATTTTATGATTGATTTGAGCCGGGTGTTTCGTCGCGCAATATTTAGCCAACAAAAGCTGAACCCATAAAGAGTTTGAAGTTCTGAATTTCCACCATAGTTTATGGGAGAAAGCTTTATGAATTGAGTCAAAAGAACGTAAACCAAGACCTCCTTCATTTAAAGGAAAAGTAATTTTGTCCCAAGCGCACCAAATAGTTTTAGAGCCTTTGTTGTGATACTAGAGGAACTTGTTGAAAAGAGCTCTTATTTTGTTCATTATAAAATTAGTCAGAGAGGTCAATTCAAGCCAATAGAGAGGCATGATATTTAACACATAATTAATTAAAATTAAACGATCTCCTTGAAAAAGATACTTATGTTTCCAACCTCTCAACTTTTTAAAAATAGCCCCCAAAAGGTCTTTGTAGATGACATTTTTGTTATGACTTAAGAAAATTGGGATGCCTAAATAGGTGAAAGGAAGTTTATCTTGATTGAAATTGAGATTTTATTTTATATTGTTGATTTGTTGAATATTAACTTTCTCATTGATGTAGAAATGAGATTTGGAGGTATTAAATTTAAGCCCAGTATCAGCTTCAAGATTTGATAGCAATCTCTTAAGTTTTATAACATTGTTTGCTCTGGCATTAGAGAAAATGATCAAGTCATCAGCATAGGCCAAATGAGAAATAACGATTTTTTCGCCCGCATTAAATTGAAAGTTATGGTCTTTTATAAAGAGGGAGTTAATATGGTAAGACCAATAGTTCATAGACAAAATAAATAAAATAGGGGAGATTGGATCTCCTTAGCGAATGCCTCTTTTAGAATTAAAAAAATCGTTTGCTTGACCATTGATAATAATTGAGAACCAGTTTCTTTGAGTTAAATTTTAGATTTTTTTATTAAAACTTTCATTAAAAACATAAGCATTTAACATTTTAAGGAGAAAATTCCAATCTAATTTGTCGAAAGCTTTTTCAATGTCAAGTTTGATTATTAGGTTATGACCTCTCCTTTTATTTTTAAGACCCTGGAAAAGTTTTTGGGTAGCTAATATTATCTTGAATAGTTCGATCAGGGACAAAACCTGATTGGTTGGGCTCAATGAGATTTGGAATGAGCTTTTTCACCTATTTGCCAGAATTTTAGAAATAACTTTGTTAAATGTGGAGATAAGACTTATTGGCCTAAAATGGGTCCACCAATAAGCCTTTTCACATTTCGGGATAAGAGCATTGAGGCATGAGTAAAAATTTTGGCATCGAGACATCACAGAATAACTCTTTAATCCCATTACAAATATCCTCTTTAATAATACCCCAAATTTGAATGTAAAATTTATAAGGGAAACCATCAGGACCAGAGCAAGTATTAGCATTCAAAATCTTAACTACTTCCCAAATTTCCTTTTCAGTTGGTATTAAATTTAGCAAATTGTTGTCTCCCATAGTGATTTGAGGACCCACAAACTTTAAATTTGAATTTAAAGAATGTAGAGGGGTGAAGGAGAATTCTTTTTTAAAATGATTTATGGCAGAATCTTGAATTTCCTTCTCGTTACACAATACATTTTCTTCAGGAGTGTGAATTTCAGTTATTTTGTTAAATTGTCTTCTTTTGTTGACCCAATTGTGATAAAAAATAGTATTTTTTTTCCCCTCGAGTCTCCAATTTAAACTACATTTTGCTTCCAGAAAGATTCAATATCATTGTATTGTTGAATTAAAGTGGCTTTTTCTTTGAAGAGAGCAATTTTTTGTTTTCAGTTGAAGTATCAGTTTCATAAATATTTTCCAAAGAGGAAACTATATTTTCTTGTCTTTCGGTTATTAAAAATATTTCCAACTTTATTCTTGTTCCATTCATTTAAAGCTTTTCTTAAATTCTTGAATTTTTTAACAAGTCTGATAAGTCATAGGAATTACAATTCTCGTTCCAACTATTCTTAACAATATCAGTACAATCGGATCTATTTAACCAAAATAGTTGGAATCTAAGAGATTTATTAGTAACATGATTCTGAAACCAGGAAGAGAGGATGATCGGTTTGTGATCAGAGGTAGTGGAGTTTAAAAAGAAATTTTTATACTCAGAAAAAGTATTGAACAAAGAGTTGTTGATAAGAAATCTGTCAAGCCTAGCAAATTTCCTACTATCAAGCCAAGTGAAGGGCGCCCCAGAGTCTTTAAAATCATCCACACCACAATCAATCATAGCTGAGTTAAAATCAATAGTAGATAACTCATGGGATGAAGAATAGCCTTTATACTCATGATGATGATGAACCGCATTAAAGTCGCCTCCCACCACCCACGGAAGTGAAGTGTGGCTGCAATCTTTAAGAAAGTTCCAATGCAACCTTTGTTTTGATCTGATATTATTAGCGTGGACGAAAGTGGCAACAAAATTGATAGTGGAGTTAAAGAATCTGATGTGGTTGGCTTGATCATTTTGAGCAATGATATCATGGTCACACATATTATCACTCAACACCCAAATTTTGTTGTTGATTGATGAAATAGCCTTGTCTAATTTAACAAACTTGCAAAGATTATTGAGAGCTTCAACTTTAACCTTTGGCTCTAAGAGCACCGCAATGCTAATTTTCTGTTATTTAATAATATGTTTAAATTTGTTTTTAGAAGAGGTGTTACCCACACAACTTATATTCCAAACTAGGATATTCATTGGCAAACCTTAGAAGAGCCACATGGGTTCTTCTAAGTTGCTTTGTTTGTAAACATATCAAGTGTACTGATTGAGAGCTTTCTCCTTCTTCTTCACTTTCAGTTAAAGTAGTAAACATTTTATATCTGTTTGTCACTTTGATATTTTCTTTAGCTTTGTATTGAAGCTTCTCCGCTCTTTTTTTAATTGGGCTTCTGGGTTTGGCAAAATTTCTCAATTTTTCCTTCAATTCCTAAGAAGCTTGAGAAGATATGTATGTATGTATGTATAAATGATGTTATGATTTAATCATAAAGAACATATTAGTGTTAAATTTTTCCCAAACATGTAAAATATACAAATAATCTACACCTTTAGTCATGAGGAAGTACCTCTCGTAATGTTCAACGACATGTCTACACCCTCAATTTTAAAGAAACACGAAACACAAATGATGTGGTATCATATACCATTTATGTTAATGCAATTTCTGTTGTCATTATTTTTTATATTTGTGCATCACATCCATATATAAAAGAAGGATTCGTGCAGCAAAATATATTCACCCTAAATAAGTGAAACAGCTAATGTATTAAGTAGAAATTCCTCTGGTCAATCAAACTGGATGACAACTCAACAAAAATAATTGATTGAAGACATGGAGTGCCTAGAGTTGATTGTAATCAAGTCTTCAATAAATGTGAGGCTTATTTGAGCTAGATAGACACGAGTCATGTTTAAGCGATAGAAATCATACTCTTAATCTCAAGATGAAAGTTTAATAAATACTTTGGAATTGATTAGAGCTTGATATTGAAAGATAACTATAACATCATGACAAGGCTTTGTGTACCATATGTGTATGGAAGAGAGGATATTTTGAATAAAGGTTATTATTTTAGTTGTACAATTCGTCCAGGTGGCACAAAAATGTACAAAGATCTCAATAGCATCATTCGATGCTTTGAATAATCACAATATAGTTGAGTTTGTTTAAAAGTGCCCCACTTACCAAATGGTTAAAATTGAATAGTAGAAGCCAAGTGGTCTATTGCAGCCCTTGCCAATACCAAAATGAAAATGGGATGATATATCGATGGATTTTATGGTTGGTCTACCTAGATCAAGGAAAAGTCATGATGTCGTATGGGTAATTATTGCCAATCTAACAAGCGGCTTCTATGAAAAATTAGCAAGGTTGTATGAAGATCAATTTGTCATACTTCATTGGGTGCTAAATTTATTATGCCTAGCCAAGATGTTAGATTTACCTCTATGTTATATATGAGTGTCTAAGAAGCACTTGGAACATGCCTTACCTTCAGCATTGTCTTTCATTCTCAGAATGATGAACAATCATATAGGACTATTCAAACTTTGGAAGATTTTGTTCAGACTATATTCTTGAGTTTGGTGGAGGATGGGGCAAGCATAATTTACCTATGATTGAGTTCACTTAAAATAAAAGTTTTTAGTCGAGCATTAAAATGACCCCTTATGAAGCATTATATAGAATAAAGTGTAGAGCACCTCTTTGTTGGGAGGAATCAAGTGAAAATGTATTTTGAGACCAAAGCTTGTGGATAAAGCAATGGAGAAAATCAAACTGATAAAGGATATGAAAATGATCCAAGATAAGAAGAAGAAATATTGGAGATTTTATTTTTTGTTAAAGTTAGTCCAATGAAAAGTGTTTCAAAGTTTGGTAAGATTGAGAAACTTAGCCCGAGATATGTTGGCCCATTTGAAATTTTTGAGAAGTCTCACTTAGAAGTTAATTATCCTATAGATCATATGCACAGCATCCATAATTTCTTTCATATTTTTTTCCCTTAGAAAATTCCATATGCTTCTTTATGAGTGGGGCAGAAAGAGCGGAAAAAAGTGGCACAATACTGAAAGTGGTGACCTCATCAATAAGTTAGTAACAATAAAAAAAGAGACGCAAATAGTTGTATACGTGGATGACATATGAAGGCATAGTACTAAATAAATATAGTTTATTATGTTGGTGGTGGCCACAGTTAGGTAGAAGCTTTGTAAAAGCATACAAACGATAATGAAAAATATATTCAGTGGGACCAAAAGCATGCTTAAGCTATCCAAAGGTTCTTTTCCCAACGTAAACAAGCTAAAAGGACAAACCGAGTTCAGCAGTTCCGATTTGGATGTGATGCGCTTCCCTCTCCGCTCCGTTTACATTTTCAACTAATTTTGTGCACAAGCTATTATTTCTTCAAAACTGATTCTCAGAGCACAAATTTTGGATTCCCAAACAGGCTGCAAACAATCAAACAGAAGAAATTAATCAAGCTAAGCTATGTCGTTATATTAACTTACTTGATATCTAACAATGTTTAGGGTTTTGTAGTTTGAAGCAAGATATATAACTTAGTACTTCAATTCCCAAATTAAATACCCTAAATACAGCAGGGTAAAACAAATTGATGCTGAAATGCCAGCTATACTTGTTCGCCTTTACATTCGTACATGCATGAATGCATAAATACATGAACAAGATGTACAAGCTATTGTCGGAATACAATGCGTGCAATGCGTGCATATACATATGCAATAAAAACTTCTAAATGTTGGTGCAACCTTTTTGGTATTAATATTTTCTTCAGTGATTTCGAACGAAACCTTGTTTTAAGCTTGAATAAACTTTAAATTTGACTCACAAACCACAAAAATCTATATAAAAATTATGTCTGATATCTCTATTGGGATCATTGACAGTTGGAGATGCAAAAATTGATTAATGGGATCATTGAAAGTCAAGCTGCCACACCTCAGTACGATAAAATGCAAAAGGTTTATCAATGGGATCATTAACAGTTGGAAACATAAAATTTCTTATGAACATAACGATCCAACTAATATTTTTGACATCTCTACTCTATTTTATTAAGTTGTTCACTTTTGAGGAAGACTATCTTTCTAGAATACAAAGTACCGTTGTCGACTGCTCTTTTGCTCTTCCATTGTCAGGATACTATGCTGCTCAGATGCTTAGTCACCTGCACGGCGGGTGCTTATTTGGCTTGTTGGCTGTCAAATTGCATGTTGCTCTTTATTTCCAAATTGTTTTTTTTCTGAGACAATGAAGTATTATGATGATATGCAGGGGCCATATTCCCCGGTTTGGAATGCTGCCAGTTTGATTCTTTGCTATCCGATCTCTTTTTCAGATACTACTGATCAAACTCCCTACGGGGCTTGGCTCCGACTTGAAGCTTGAATCCTGAGTCTCCAAAGTTGTTTTTCTGCTTTTAATTTTTCCATTTTTTCATTTTTGAGATTGGTTAATTCTACTATTTTAGTCTATATTGTAAATATGCTTTGATTTCTTATTGTTTAAAAACTACTACTAGTCTGCCTTGAATAATTTATTGGGCGCTACCCTCACATTTATTCAAGAAAAAAAATTATGTCTGACATCATCCAGGCTATGGGAGTTCACAATAAGCATAATAAAGTAAGCATATGATGCCAACATGCAATAAAGCTCCCAAGTAGGAAAGCAAAAGGCTAACGCATCGAAACCAAGTAAAAGCATTTGTAAAGTCTTCCCATAAAGACATGAGCGCTATCAGCCAGTAGCAAAAGCCAAAATTGGATTTTGTTTGTCTAAACGAAGAGAAGAAGCAGTATAAGATTTAAAATAAAATTGGTTCACAGATGTCTGAAAAATTTGTAAATGGTATACTTGAAGGGGAAGAATTTACTGGAATTTTGAGACTACAAACAATTAGGAATCAATCATCAAGGCTTTAATAGAGTTTTGTTAAACAGTATTAAGATTGGTGGGACCAAACAGCGAATTACCCTTCTATATATATATATATATATATATATATAGCTTTGGATACTTTTCGTCTCCTGGCTCTCGGGCTAGGGGGGCTAGGGTTTCTTGGGCGGCACTCGGGCCATTCTCTCTTCGTCTTTCCTTCCGTCGGCTTAAGGGGGACTATTCTTCCTCGCTGGTGGCTGGTCAGGTGCTTTTGTGTTTCTCTCTACAACCAACTAATTTCTTTACTCGTTTTCTAGATTATGCTGCTGTAATGGAGGCCCCCTCTCCATCCATCTGCTCCTTTCGTGATGTTGTTACTCATTCGAACCCGCCTGTTTCAAAAAGCATATCTTCATACAAAGGTGCCCCTGCATTGTTTTTCTCTGATGAAGAGGTAAATGCTTTAGCTTCGCCTCATGCTTTAACCCTTGTCGGAAAATTTGCTAGAGTCAAGCCCAGCTTTGGTTTAATTGACGGTTTTATAAAAGGGCTAAAACTGGTTGCCCCTGTTTCAATCAAATCCTTTGATTCCCATAGGATTTTTTTCTCTTTTGAGTCAGACTTGGATTATGCAAGGGTTTTCTCCAAATGCTCTTACGATCTTAAAGGTAACACCATGCGTTTCTGCAAATGGGATTCGTTTAATGATGTTAAACATGATGTCCCTATTGTCCCGGTTTGGGTTAACTTGCCCGGTTTGCATTTACATTTCATAATTAAGGACATCCTTTTTAACATAGGAAAAGCTGTTGGAAAACCTCTTCAGCTTGACAAAAATACGGCTTTATTGCGTAACATTGCAGCTCCCCGGCTGCTTATTGAAATTGATATACCTGCTCATCCCCCTCCGACCATTTGGCTTGGGTCTTAGGAAAAAGGCTATTGGCAAGAAAATTTTTATGAAAATCTTCCCTGTTACTGCAATTGGTGTTGTTCTCTTGGTCACAACACGGACACTTGTTCTTTCCGCAATGCTTCTTCCCCTGTGGCCATTAGACAGGGTGTGGTGCCTAGAAATGTCGTTCAATTAGCTATTACTAATGGTACTGATACTGAGGCCATCATCGGCCCAATTGAGATAAACAATAATTCGTTAAATGATGCACTGCTGGATCCTCCTGTGAATGGTTCTCTAACCAATTTTGAATTAGTAGATGTTGCTGTTTTTGCAAAAGATTTTGATTGTAATGTTGTTTCTTCTTTAAATGTTAATTGTGATAATACTCCTGCATGTGGCTCCTCTGAGATTGATATTTCTCTTGCCGGTCTCAAGTCTAGTGATCAATTAGCTGCTTCTGGCTCTACTGTCACTAATGTTATGCAAAATGTGGTTTCTGAGAATGCTTTCAATTTAACTTATGCTGTTAATACTTCTGTTAGTGCTGAAGTTAACACCATTCTGGCTGCTAACAAAAATAAACTTGATATATCTGTTACTCTTAGTTTGGATTGCAATAAATCCAATGAAGTTGCTCTTGTTTCTGGCAGTTTGAATAACTCCGATCATTCTGAAACAGTGGAAATGGCACATAATGTTAATACTAATGATGCGTCTATTAGTAATGATAATTCTGGAAACTCTGATGCTGTTACTGCTATTTATATTGATAATGCTGCGTTTACTAATAATGTTTATGATATTTCTAACAAGGTCAGTGATATTCACAATGTTCCCTGCTCTGCATCTAAAGTTATTGCATCGGAAACAAATGTTATTACTTCCATTAGCAACTATCAAAATTTAGAAGCAGCCAACAGGCATTTAAATACTCATGATGTCCCAAACACAATCCCTGTTAACAATTCTAACATTTGGAAGGATGCTTATGCTTCTCCTTCTGTCTCTAGGTTGGAGGACAACACTAATCTAGATACTTCAAGAGGAAAAGAATTGGAGGAAAGGAATACTTCCTCTTCCCCTAGTTCTTCCAAGAAATTATTCTTTTCTAACATTGCAGGTGCCTCAAAAAAGTTATTTTGGAAAGAAATTTCTCCTTTACAACACATCGACAGCTCTGCTCCGCTTCAAAAAGTTGGAGAACTGGACCAATTCTCCAAGCCAAAAAGTCCAGTTAGATCCAACACGGGTAAAACCTCCCTCAAAGCTAAACCAGATATTTTAGTTGCCAACAGGTACAAATCCCTTACTTTGCTTTATGATAATAATAATGATGCTGCCTCCCTTTCTCAGATAGAAAAAACTACTTCCCTTGTTAATGATTGCCAGAAGTCCCCTAGGGGCACTTCTTCTGTTTCTCAATGAATATTTTGTGTTGGAATATTAGAGGCATTAGCAATGTCTCCTCCAAAAATAGGTTTAAACATGTTGTGCAAGATAACAAGATAAGTATAGCTACTATTCTGGAACCCAAGATTAATCCTGAGGCCCTCCCTCTTATTAGCCAATTTGCTAAATTTGACAATGCAATTTCCTCCTCTTTTAACAAAATTTGGGTGATGTGGAAGAATGACCGGTAAGTGGAGCTTATTTCGCAATGTGAGCAAGCCATTCACCTCCACTTTAAAAATGATAACCGCAACTTCTTGATCACCTTTGTGCGCGCTTGTAATTTGCATCAATACCGTATTCCCCTCTGGTCATTCTTAAAAAGCTGCTGCCCCTCTAATCTTCCTTTGGGCAGTTGGCGGGGATTTCAATGCCGTGCTCAAAAGTACTTAATACAAGGGTTACTCGACCAATCATTCATCTTCTACTTTTGATTTTAACTATGCTATTCTTGAATGCGGCCTTGATGATTTCAAATATTCTGGTCACCCGTTTACCTGGAATGTGGGAAGGAAATTTGCTCGTCTAAACCGTTTTCTCATTAATAATTATTGGAGTAACTCCTACTCAAATATCATCAACTCCTCCTTAAACTCAACAGTTTCTGATCATAAACTCATTACTCTCTCCTCCTGGAATACTCCCAACAATTTTTCCAAATCTTCTAGATTCCAATTATTTTGGCTTTCCACGGAAGACTGTGCTAACGTCATTTTATCTAGTTGGAGTAAACCCTGTAGTTGCTATGGGTTGAGTAGGCTCGTTGAGAAATTCAAAAGGCTTAGAAAAGATTTAAGGGTTTGGAACAAAGTCTTGGTGGGAAACATCTTCTCTTAACCTCATCAGCCAAGAAAAACTGGTCTCCTCCCTTGAATCAATCTTTGACTCCAATCCTACTGATGTCAATAGGACCACTCTTTCCAAAGCTAAAGTCGATCTCATCACTAAACACAATGAGGTGGAATCCTTCTAGAAACAAAAATGCAGCATCCAATGGAAAGCTAAAGGAGAACGAAACACTTCCTTCTACCACAATTGGGTCAAGAAAAGAAGGCACATAAATAAAATTAGTGAAATTACTTACCCTAATGGAAGGAAATCCTCTAACCCATATGAAATGCAATCTTCTGTGATTGATTACTTCAAAGATATTTTCAAAGATGATCATATTTGGAACCCCTCCACTATTCTCTCCCCCCACCCTCTCAAATCTCTCATACTGATAATCTCAACCTAAATCTTATGCCCAGCAACGATGAAATTGGGAAATTGTTAAGGACCTCAATCCCAATACCTGTCCTGGTTCGGATGATTTTCCTGGGGAATTCTTCCACAAATTCTGGACTATTATCAAGGAAGATGTCTGCAACAGTGTTAAAGAGTTTTTCTGTGACGTTCCCTTACCTAAATTCTTCACTCGCACGATGATCTCTCTAATCCCAAAAACTGAAAAGCAACCTGGTGGAACCATTTTAGACCCATAAGTCTTTGCACAACTCTAAACAAAATCATTGCCAAAATAATTGCTAAAAGGCTGCAACTTCACCTTCCCTCTCTAATCAATCCTAACCAATCCGGTTTTGTCCCTGGAAGAAAAATTCAAGATAATATTCTTACTACCCAAGAGCTTTCCATAACCTGAAAAAGAAATGTAGGGGTCACAACATGATTCTTAAAATTGACCTTGAAAAAGCTTTTGATAAAATCAATTGAAAATTCATTCTCTATTTACCTAAATCCTATGGTTTTGATGATAGATTCATTGCTAAAATTAAGAACCTCATCCAACATAATTGGTTCTCTATTCTTCTCAACGGTACCCCTTCGGGGTTCTTCCCTTCTGAAAGAGGCCTTCATCAAGGTGACCCCCTTTCCCCAATTCTATTCATCCTAGCTATGAACTATTGGTCCCATAACATCAATGAATTTTTCATGATTAACCCTCACCTTCAATACTCTGTGGGGGGCAAGGTCATGGTTTCTCATCTTGCTTATTCTGACGACCTTATAATCTTCACCAATGGTAGCTGCAGATCTTTGAAAGAAATGGCTGTCCTCCTTTCTACTCTTGAAGCTGATTCGGGTTTAAACATTAACCATGACAAATCCAATTTCTTTATTAGCCCCAAAAGCCCTGCTAGACTAAACTCTAATATTTCCAACATCCTCAAGTTCAAAAAAGGTAAACTCCCGTTCACTTACCTTGGTATTCCAATTTTCATCGGGCATAACAAAAATGAAATCTACAAAGGCCTTATTGATGCCGTCTTCAAGAGATTATAAAGCTGGGAAAATAAATAACTCTCACAAGATGGTAGACTTATCCTTATAAAACATATTCTCAACACTATCCCGTTGTACTAGCTTGAAGTTTGTTCTCCCACTAAAGCTATTTTCAATAAAATTAAATCCATTTTCAATAAGTTCTTATGGGTTCATAGTAAAGGCAGCAAAATCATCTGGTGCTCTTGGGACAAGGTTACCCTTCCCCTCAAGGAAGGAAGCTTTGGGATTAGAAGTCTTCCCGCTCTCCACGATGCTTTCTCTTTAAAGCTTTGGTGGAACTTCCGTTCCTCCAATACCATATGGGCCAATATCCTCCTTGCCAAGTACTGTGCTAACAAACATCTGGCGATTATCAAGTTTAAAATCTTTGATTCCCCCACTTGGAGAAGAATGCTGGCTTTTAGGGATACTATGGAGGAATCTCTTGTTTGGGACTATCTTAATTCCTCCATTTCCTTTTGGTATGACTGCTGGAACAATGATAAAGCTCTTTATCAAATCTTTGATTCTATCACCCATCCTAAACTCCTTGCTCACTGTTTTTCCCAAACTACTGGTTGGAATTTACCCTTGCTTTCTGCTCGTCTTCCCAATGAAGCTATTCATGATGTCACCTCCTATACCCCTATTTTGGAAGACACCAAAACTGCTATCTCTCCCTTTTTCAAGGACAACAAAATTGCTCTATCCCTACTCTTGGACTGCTGTAGATCTCATGGTATCCCCCTCTCCCTGGACTAGATTTGGCATAATTGCATTCCTAAACTTATTAGCATATTCCTTTGGAAGCTCTTCAACAACTTTATCAGTGTGGATATTATCTTGCAAGACTTAGGATACAATATTGCTTCTAAATGTCACTGCTGTAAGGAAATTGAATCATTGCCTCACATTTTTATTGAAAGTAACACTTGTAAGATGCTCTGGGACGCTCCTTGGTACTCTTCAGCCCCGCCCCCTGTGGACATCAAAAGCATCTTCTTTCACTGGCCTTCTTGTAGCAGAAATAAAATCTCTCTTGGGAATATTATGGATTCTTTCACCCTTTGGAACATCTGGACGGCTAGAAATAGAGCTAAATACCAAAATATTGCTGTGAACATCCATGCAATCAAAGCTAAAATAATTGATGATGTTAAATTCTGCCTTGCAAATTTTAATATTGCTAACTTTAACTGGAATCCTTTTAATGAAGCTGCCATCAAGTCTCACCTTGATTTATAATGCGAATGTTAATTTTGATGCTCTTAATTTCCTTTATAAGTTAGCTTTGGTTGAAGGTGCTATATCTCTTTACAGCAGCATTCTTTTCATATTTTTTGCCTCCCTGTTATGTATAGAGGCTGATACTATCTGTTTAAGTTTGATGTTGTTTTCATGATCCTTAGTTCGAGTTGGTTGCTGGGTTTAAAGGATCAGTTGGCTGCTGGTATTAATAGATCTGTTGGTCACCTTAATATTATTTTTTCAATGGGCGGCCTGGCTGGTCTCTATCTCCAGCTGCAGATTTACCTGGATAGCGTTTCATCTTGTATTTATTTTCGGACCAATAGTGGTCGTTGCTTAAAGTTGCTGGATGTTATGCTGTTTGGTAGCTTGATTCCTTTAATTTTGATTGATGCGAAGTATATTGGTTGTTGGTTAGCTGGCTGGCCTAAAATGATTGTACTCTGCTATATCCTTCTTATCGGTTGCTGGGCTGGCCGCTCTGTTGACTCCCTCGCCTTATGCTTGGTGATGAAATATGTCCCTATTTATGCCCCCCCTCTGTTTTTTGGTGGTAGCTGGTGGTTTGGTTTGCTGATTCTGGGGTCTCCGTTTTTTGTTGATTATAATTATGGGTTGATTTTGATGTTTGGGCGCTCTATGTTCTGGAACTCTGGGGATCGGATGTCTCTTCAGATGACCCCGATTTACGGGCTCTCCAACTCCTTATTTTCTGGAGGGGGGATTATCTTTGATTATAACGTGGCGTTTGATGCGTTGTCTAATGAGTTGATGGAGTTAAGGTCCTTTGTTTCTGGGCATCTGGTTCCCTTTGTTTGCTTTTATTTCCTATCTTATAGGTGGATATCTCCGGCTTGGGCTAACATCGTGAAACACTATGTGCCGCTAACAGGTATGCCTTTAATTTCTATTTTTTAAATTATTTGTGAGTCCAATTTGCAGGCCCTTCTTCCTACTTGGCTTGGCTAGCTTGAGGTAGCTGGGCTCTTTCTTGACGATATCACAATTATTAAACTCTGTTATTTGTATTTTTTTTTTTTGGGTGATCCTTTTAGGATCTTCCCTGGGACCGCCTCTTTTTGGGTTGGCTTTTGAACTTTTAGATATATGCTTTAAATATAACCACCCAACTCTTTCTGTAATCTTGATTTTTATATTAATAAAATTTACAGGTTTTTGTTAATATATATATATATATATATATATACAAAAAGCTTTGGATGATCAGGTTACCAGAGAAAGGATCTCAGCTGCATCATGGAGCACTAAATTTTTCGGTTTTATCTTTTACATTGCTGCTTTCTGTGATGCATCTGGTACAAAAAATTGCCTGCGATAATCATAAATTAAGGAACAATAATGCTGAAGTAGAGACCAATGCCTTAGTTTGGTAAGTAAAACATGTCGCAAATGCCCTCCAACACATTCAAGGAAATTTTCCTCAAGAAATCGCTCAAATTTAAGTGTTATCCCTAGCTTTGCCAGGAAATTTTGCATCTAGCAAAAGTAAAAATTCCATTATTTTTTTTTTATTTTAACGGTGCCACAGAATTGAGTTTAATCTTCCTTGTACACCTAATTTCTTATGCAAAATCACAAGTTTGCTTGCTCCTATTCTCCAACAATAACTTTATCTAGTAAAATCATGAGTATTTATCGAGTAAACATAGAGGATAAAATACCCTTAAGTATTATTTAATTTCTCATTTTTAAATTAAAAAATTATATTAGAGTTTTGTCATCATTAAAAAATGGGAGTTTGTTAATTCTCCAAGTCACATGCGCATCTGCCCTAGATTTGGATATCTTTATCTTCAAGATTGAATTTCAGGATAGTTAGCTCTCAAATTAGTATCAAAGTTTAGTTATTCAAGTGATCTCAAATTACTAGACGGATCAAACCCCACAAGTTCAAATGACGTCAATCAAAAAACCTAACTAAGAAGAATTGCACCAAATGATAATAAAAGTTAGAAGATAAACTTGATGGAGAAGTAGCCTATCAAGAAAGAATAGCACTGCAACTCTAGAAAACTAAAGGCTTGTTTTTTATTTTAATAATTGAGTATTTGTACTTGTAAATTAAAAAATATCTGTTACCTTAGGACACATTTAAATTTAAGTGTTTATTAAAATTTTATAGAGCATAACATTTAGAGAGCTTAGCCCAAGCATGCTGTGATTAATGCGAGTTAGTCTACAAAAGGCAGGCTGGGGCCTGAATATCTAGCCTAATCGCACCTAGTCAGGTTCTGACCTGCGACTATGCAGGCTAATTTTGGAAAAAGTCAGGCCATATATTTCCAGTTTACGCTCTCAAGTGAGCCGGTGCGTTTTGGACCGTCTTCTCTAGTTCTATAAATAGCTGCCAAAATCCTGGGTATAGAGCCATTTCTAGCAACTTCCAAAGCACTCAAGCAACTAGAACTTTCAAAGCTCTCTTCCTAAGACTCTCTAGCTTAACACTCAGTCTCACTCAAAATTTAGGAGTAAAATGAATTCGGGAACGTCATCTAAGAATATGTTTTTATGTAAATTTCATTTTATTTTCTTACGATACTCTTGCGGGATTTGCAAACAGTTCCACCACTGCAAAATTTTGAGAAGATTGGAACCTCCACAGCTTCACAGTTAAATTTGTGAAAGGAGGATTGAAAGCTTCTTCATCTGTTGTCAAATGGCAAACGAGCGACTCCAAATTAAATATGCAACAAGATCTACACAAAGAGATCCAACTCACCAACCCTCCCCTAACCGCCAACAGCACTCATCTCACATTTTTCTCGAGAAAACGTCGAGGCAGAAGCAGATTCAGCAGGGGACGTGGCAAACTTCCACCGTGGAATAGAAACATCCCATCAGCGCAGAGTAATACCCAGTCCTCAAATGATGAATGTCAAATCTGCAAAAAGGTTTGCATCACCCAGAAGCACTAACGGCAGACGAACTGAACGATCATAGCTGGTACCTAGACTCCGGTGCATCCAACCACATCACCAATAATCTCAGCAATCTCTCAATAGCCGAAACCTATCAAAGAACAGACCAAGTGACAGTAGGTAACAGACAATCCCTCTCAATTTCCAACATTGCAATGACATACTTCCAATGCCCAATCGTAAGTTCCTCTTAAACAATCCTCTTCGTGTTCCACATTGCAAATACAATCTAATTTTCATCCACAAACTAACATCCGACAACTCTTGCTCTATTCTATTAGAACCACATGGATTCAAAATAAAGGATCTCGTATGATCCTCTTCTTCAAGGTCAATGCATTAATGAACTCCACACTCTCCAACAATCAATCGAATCTCCTCCCTCCAAAATTATCTTGCGGTTCACCACAAATCCAGCCGAACCACCATGGCAACTCCGGCTACCGATATTGAGCAACTCCTCCTAAAGCAGTATCCACCTCTCGGCAAACACAACAATCCAATCCCTTGTACCACATACATCATCGCAATGCATCACAAACTCCATTTTCCCAAATATTCTAGTAGAAAATATAATGCATTTAAATTCTTGCATATTGATGTATGGGGTCCGGCCCCTTTTTTATCCAATGAATGATACAAATTCTGTCATTTTTGTGGATGATTACTCATGTTTTACTTGGTTGTTCCCACTCAAAAATAAATTTGACTCCAAAAATACATTGAATGTTAATTTAACAAGCACATCAAAGTGCTTCACTCTAACAGAGGGATGAATATAACTCAAATATTTTTAATAATCTTCTCAAACACCATGACATACATCATCAAATGTCCTGCCTATACACACCACAACAAAACAGGGTGGTGGAACGCAAACATAGACATGTACTCAAAACTACTTAAGATCTCCTCCAAATAGCCCAACTATCCGAACAATTATGGACACACGCAGCCCTTACCTCCACCTATCTAATCAACCGTCTTCCCTCACCAAATGCTTACAACAAGTCCCAATCCCAACTACTACATAACACAAAACCTGAATATAATCATCTCCGGGTATTCGATTACCTATGCTACACTTTCCTTTCACCGACAAAGACAAACAAACTCAGCCCAAGAAGTATCCCTTGTATTTTTCTCGGCTACTCTCAACACCACAAAGGCTGCATATGCTACAATCCTAAAACATCCTCCTTAATATCCCATCATGTCAATTTCATAGAAACCAATTTTCCCTCTTCCCAAATCAACCCACATCCCACCACTTGCCAAACTCAACATCCATAACCCAATTCTCTTGCTCTTATACCAACATCCGCGGCTACTACATCCAAACCAACATCCGCTGCTACTATATCCAAATCAACATTTGTGGCAACTACATCCGCACCTGCCACACCACACTCATCATCTTCATTATCCTCTTAACTCCTCTCCAAAAAACACACCATCCAGCCGAACTCTACGTATAACTCACCCTCACCTACCCGCCATCTCTCCTCGCCTCCAATTCTCAATACAAATTTTCCAACACATCCTATGCTAACATGCCTTAAAATAGGTACCATACATCCCAAATCCCTCAGAAATCTTATTCACACCACATCCCTCCAAGATGAACCAACTTACTATAAAGCAGCAGCAACATCGAAACATTGGCAACATGTCACAGAGGAAGAATGTCAAACCTTAACAGACCAAAAAACCTGGGCACTTAAACCTCCTGAACCTCATCAAAATGCCCTCGAATGCAAATGGACGTTTTGCACCAAAATCAACAAAGATGGAAAAGTAGCCCGACACAAAGCCAGACTAGTAGCACAAGATTTTAATCAAAATTATGGCATCGATTACTTCGAGACAATCAGTCCGGTGACAAAATGCTCACCAATTGGATATTGTTCTGAACCATAGTCCAACTAGATGTATCCAATGCTTTCTACATGGGCAACTCAACGAAACAATCTATATGAAATGACCAGAAGGCTTCAAGGATCCTAATCGTCCTAACTATGTGTCCAAGTTCAATAAAGCCATATATGAACTCAAGCAATCACCATGCCAATGGTACTCTACCCTCACCGACTTCCCACACTCCAAAAGCTTTAGAACTAGCACCGTCGACCTTTCTTTTCTAATCCTCGACACACCAAACCGTGTTTACCTTCTTATATATGTGGATGCCATACTCATCGCAGGCCACAGCAAACATAAATCAATGCTCTCATCCAACAACTCACCACCTGGTTTCAAATGAAACACCTTGGCTCACCAAAAACCCTTCTCTAAATTAACATACAGCAAACAACCAAAGGACCTATGCTCAGCCAATCAATCTACACCTCCACAATCCTAAAAACTGTCGGAATGGAACAAGGCAACCCCTCCCTCACTCCTATCGCCACCCAAAACCCAAATACAGCTCCATCTCCTCACTTCAACCAACCCAAACAATACAAACAAATTGATGGATCATTATAATACCTCACAATCACTCGTCCGAATATAAGCCTAGCCATCAAGAAAATCTACCAACATATGCACAATCCCACACAAGAAAATTTCAATCAGCTGAAACACAATCTTTGATACGTCAAGGGCTCTCTCCACATTGGTCTTCCCATTACCATGGACAACCTGCAGCTACATGCCTATTCATTCTTTGATTGGGTCAGGAACACAAATGAACACAAGTCTACAACCAGATATTGCATTCTCCTTGGAAACACCCAATATCCTAAAGTTCCAAGAAGTAAAGCACCATCTCTCATTCATTCACAAAGGGAGAATACAGGCTCTAGCAATGATAGCAACAGGCATTATCTGGACAAGAAGACTGCTACACGAGTTCAGAAAACCCCCAGTCTAACCACAAGATTATATTGCAACAATCTCTCCACCATAGCTCTAGCAAAGAATCCACTCATCCATGCAAGAACTACGTGCATGTTGAAGTTGATTGCCATTTCACTTGAGACAGCATATTAAAACAAGAAATTGAACTACTACATATCTCTACAGAAGAATAGATTGCAAACATCTTTACAAAATCGTTGCCTACAGCTAAGTTCATCGAACATCAGTCCAAACTCACTACATCAACATCCGATTGTTCCTTTGCGGGAGGATAATAACAGAGAGTTGGACGCCCAAAAGCCTGAACCCTACCAACGCCAGAGAGCTAGGCGCCCAAGCGCGCTTAGGCTCCTAAGCTCTATCAGCTCCACGTAGAGAGCTACGAGCCCAGGCACCTGGGAACTGGTTATTATATGTTGATTAGCTAACCTGCTGCATTTATATATATGTGCATATATATGCTATGTTTGAATTAATGAGAATATTTAATCTACTTTTCTCTTTCTCTCTCTTTTTCTTTCAATTTCTTCATTAAGAAGTTCAAATTCAACCCTTAAAAGCCAACACCTAACCCCTACTTACCTCCATCATTACCTAACCCCTTCCATTCACACATATAAATTCCCCTTCTCACCTCTACATATTTTCACACCTTTCTCAAATCATTATGCTTTTTATCATAATTCTCTAGTTTCTCCCTTCTTCCATGGCACCAAAATTTGAAAGCTTTTTAAGGTGTTCGGATCCTCCTCTCAACAATCCAAGGGAGAATAATCCTCCAATGCTGAAGAGGTCAACATTGAAGCCAGCCCCCTTAGAAGATGATAAACCAAGAAAAGCTTACAATGTCATTTTTGGAATCACCCATGCAGATCATCATCATATACCTGAAAATGTTCCATATAATATGATATCTTTCTTTCCCACTTCTTTTCACTTTTTTATCACTCATGTTTATTCTCTCACCCTAGCCCATAAATTACTGAGAGCATTGCTAACCACACGTAGGTATCAAAGTGATTAGCAATGCTCTCAGTTATGCAATGCTCTCTAAAATTTGGTTAGCAATGCTCTCAGTTATGAGCACTACATCCTTCTTCATTAACACTCACCAAAATGCATGGGTGTAGTGAAAAAGACTTTAAGAATCTTAGTTGTTTAACTCCTTGTAATATGTAAAAAAGGCATGGGTTACAAGTATGCTCAGTTCATTCTATTTTCAAAAGACTTTGATGTGGTTTCCTAAAGCAAGCCAACAAAAAAAAAGCTTCACTTCCTAACCCCTACTTTAAACTAGTCTACCCTAGATAAAAATAAGAATAAGCAAAAATAAAATAAAATAAAATGAACGCACAAAGAATAACAAACATCTAAATAGTATTTTCATATGAAAACGCAAGATGGCATTTAAAAACCATCCCTTTATTGGGAAACATATGGCATAATTAGAAAGTGAGGCTCTGTTTTGATAAGTTTTTAGCAATTGTGCTAAGGGGCTGTTTGGTTTAAAATAAAAAATTGTACTAAAAATATTACAATATAAAATTTTTCAAGTAAAATAACCAGTAACTCAATTAATAATTTTTGGATTACAATTAAAATTTCCGATATTTATAATTTGATGTTTAGTTTGGTGTATTTCAATTCCAACGTAATATGTTTTAAAATAATAAAACAAAAAAAAATCATACAACACAAGACTAAGTGGGACAAAGTCGGGGGTCACCACAGGAGCCGGCTGGAGGAGGTAATGGACAGCTAAGACCGACCAAAGTAGGCAATGGCCAAAGGACCATTGCGAATGAAGCCGGGATAAGAGATGGCCATCATTCTTTGGCAATGGCCAATGAAAGTGCATCGAAACAGCTAGCGGCTGGTGTCGGCGAGCAAAGAGGCATCGGCAAGTACCGTTGGGGACGAACAAATCGGAACGTGGATGAAAACTTCGCGATTTCTTTTTCTTTATAAAACATGGCATAATCAAATTACGCCGAATCAAGAATTTTTTTTAAAAGAAATTGAGGCTCAATGAGACAAATATGCAGTCGTTGAAATTTGAACTCTAACTTATCAAGAGTTTAAATTCAAAGACACTAACTATTGGGCCACAATATCATGTACATTCAAGAATAATTTGGCTATTTTGTTAAGAAATAGGAGAAACATAATTCCCCACAATTTTATATGTTATTAAATTTCTCTGCAAATCCTCAAACCAAATATGTAAATCCCATAAATTAAATTACTTTACACTCAAAATCAAGCAACTAAATAACCCTAACTACAAATATGTTCAAATTATTTTTAATTCATTTGAAGGATTGCTTGTGTTTTCTTACAATGCAGCCCAAAAAAACAGATTTCTAGCAAAGCAATTAACAAACTCCATTATGGCTCCATCCATTGTGACTAAAAGACAATTTTACTTGAACGGCCCCTATTTTGATATGTTCCAATGAATTTTCCTTTCTCAAGATCCCCATTGCCAAAGAGACCAACAGAACACTCCATCTCGTTGCTGGCACACCCAGCCGCCACCAACCTCAACCACCTCCTCTCTTCTATCTCCATCATGCAAATGTTCTCCGACACCGGCTAGCCCCATCAACCATCAATCGTCACTTTCAGGCATCATTGGTCACCTACACAGCCTCCAACCCATTATCCCTCTCTTTTATCTCCACCACGACTGACACTTCCTAGTGTCTCCAGCGGCACCGACGTGCATACCCTGTCATCGCCAGCACACTATCCCCACCACTAGCCTCCACCTCATTCTGTATTCTCCAATTTTTTATCTAAGATATAAAATGGCATACAGTAAATTTGGATCAACATAGCAAAACAACCGCCGGAATAACAAATAATCTCAATTATTTCAAACATACCGACTTCATACTACAGTGCAGCAGCTTTAAGACATGCAGACTATGGTGTTCCAAACGAAGTCTAGCATAATACTAGATTTAAAAATGTTCAATCAAGAAAGCCAATCAAACATTAAAGACAAGATACATAGCGCAAAAATAAAATATCAAATAACAATTCAAGCCTCGCATCACTACAAAACTTCATGAAAATCTAATAAATGACGATCTCCAACTGTACCATGTTAAGAATAATCACATTCAGCGAGCAATCAAAAATTAAAAAATAAATTTAACCAAAGCAGAATATCGATAGACACATTTTTTAAATGACTAGTTGAATTCCTAGTGGAACCAACTGGTTCATAGCTTAAATCCCATATAAAACAATAGCAGAACCACAGCTTGAAAAAATTATTAAAAAAAGCAGAAAGTCGAAGGGTAGCTGCTAGTAAGACAAAACACAAAGCCACGGATAGCTACAATCAAACAAAAAATTATTTCCGTACTGAATCTCAAGGAGCAATATGGAAAATAGCATGAATTTTTATATAATAATCATTTCTAAAACCCAGTAAGAAAAAATTCACAGCCTAGAAGACCGCAGTAGCAACAAAAGAGATGAATAAAATCCCAAATCAAACAAAAAATGAGCAAGCAAGCATTATCAACTAAAGGTCTAATTAGCAGAATATTCTAACTTAACGTCAATACAACTAGCAGCATCAGCAGCATATAACCAAAAACAAAATCAATGATTGCACATCTACACAAAAGAACCGATGGCCATATAAAACAAGAGAACCAGAAACTAGACAGATAAAAAAACAGGACCAATTCACCATGCAAAACCAAATCAATACAAGGGACAAAAACTATCAACATGGATAACACAACCCGTTCTCTTTATTTCATAGTACGCATGCATAAAACTGATGATTTTAAAAAAACAAAAAGTTGCTAACGTAAACTCCAATAATGTAAAATCAAACCTAGAATGTCTATCTGCAACAGTTTCTAAGCATATGTCCACATCCCAGGGAAGGTAGTGGTAATGATGTTCTAAAATGGCGATAGGACAATAATCCAAAAGCAAGATTAGGAAAAGCCAACATAAACCTTTAAAAATTAATTATAAAATAATTACAGGCATAACATCTGAATCTTAGATATTTTACATATTCAGCACCCAAATTTGAATTTTTACATAATCTTAGGAATCTCATCAAACTTGATTTTTTACAAAAATTACTTCCCAACCAACAATCATTCAACATGGATAACACAACCCGTTCTGTTTATTTCATAGTACGCATGCATAAAACTGATGATTTTAAAAAAACAAAAACTTGCTAACGTAACTCCAATAATGTAAAATCAAAACTAGAATGTCTATCTGCAACAGTTTCTAAGCATATGTCCACATCCCAGGGAAGGTAGTGGTAATGATGTTCTAAAAGGGTGATAGGACAATAATCCAAAAGCAAGAGTAGGAAAAGCCAACATAAACCTTTAAAAATTAATTATAAAATAATTACAGGCATAACATCTGAATCTTATATATTTTACATATTCAGCACCCAAATTTGAATTTTTACATAATCTTAGGAATCTCATCAAACTTGATTTTTTACAAAAATTACTTCCCAACCAAGAATCATTCAATCCTCCACTCAAACTTGACCACACTAGAGACCACCCGAGACAGTGTTTCTCTCCTATACTACACTCTACCGTGACATGGTCAATAATTAAACCAAGAACAAGTATGTTGAAATGTGTCATCTACTATTTACATGCTCCCAAACACTATCACCATCAATTCCATGCATGACTTGTGCACTTATACCATTTATCATGGTTTCAAAACTCAACGTTCACAGCCTATTCTGGCCGTTGGTGATTAAACTTGCACAAAACATGCCTATCGTCAATTGTCCTTTAAGCGTTCATAATGACTTTTTTCTACTCTCTTGAAACAAAATCAAGCACCAACTTTGGCAAACTAAATGGTTCGTAAGCTAGACTGTGTGGGAGTAGACTAATCAAAAAATCTTGTTCCAATTATAAAGGTGAGAAGCTCATGGGGTCTAATTAATCAGCAGATCATTTATGAAGGCATCATAGTACTATTCTTCAGCTGCAAAAAGGTCAGCCACTGCTCTGAAGACAGAGAAGGTGCAGAAGAGTGCTGTGAATGCAGAAGACCAAGCCCCTTTAAAGCCTACTTGAAGACGTAAAGAAACCTAAAGCTCCGTTAACGCATACACCCAAAGCTTGGCTTGAAACCCCAACACCAGCACCCGCCAAGATTTAATTCACTATGCATGATGAAGCTCAAGCTGAACAGATTCAACCATTGGAGGCAGTTGAGACAAACAAATGTCGAGTCTGCAATCTTCAAAGAAGGAACAAGACAACTAAAAGAATGAAGGGTGGGAAACAGACAGCTTCAAATGAGACGACCCTTGACACTTCTACTAGAGCATCTCCTTGGAAAAAAGGAGAGAGGATTCAGCCTCCAGCAAAGAACCGGCCGAGGGTGCAGCCTGCTCCGTTGGTGGAAGGAACTGCAGTGCCTCACAGTAGGAGATTAAGGTTTGAGTTGCTCACTTTTTTTAATAACATGATTCTCAACAGTTACATCCTCAAGATTAGCATTTCTCTTATGATTAAACTAAAACTCAATAAATTCCATTCTAGATCTACTAAGACGAAAAATTTTAAATTCTAAAGTAGTCCTCCATAACTTGAGTTTAGTTTTTAACTCCATCCCTAACCTTATCAATTAATAGAATGTCATTTGCAAATCTCTATCAAAGAACAACTAGCAAAAAATTTGCAAAGGCTCAACAACCGCTTTAAGTTTCCAATCTAGACGTTCATGATCATCACACTATAGTTTGAGAGGGTAACCTATCAGATTGAATAGCTAACAATATTAATATGCTATTAGTAGAATATTATGTTCTTTATATTTGGGGTATATTCTTCATAAAATGAAACATATTCACATTAATTAAAAAAGTTCCTTTTCTACCCTTTTCATTTGTATTGTATTGTACAAATTTGTAGGCCTTCTTGTTATTGTATTAATCAAGGAATAAATTCAACAAGCCTCAAATTAATTCATGCATGACAAGACTGATGTAAACAAACATATTTATAGATAAGAGAGCATTAAGTGCATCATAGCAAAAGAGCATTAAGTGCATCATAGCAAATTACCCAAGTGTTTTTCAATATTAAGTACCAAAATGTCTCAAGTAGCTGTTTGCCAGTTTAGATTTGACCATTCATATTTGCTTCTATATTATTATTACAAAACATTGACTTCATTTTATTAAAATTAACCAGGCAAGCACATGTAAACAATGTGCTTAGCTGTGTGCTTAGAAGTCTGCCTAATCTACTCTCCCAAAAGAAAAAAATTGCACTCACGCACCCGCAAACACAAAGAAAACTAAACCAAAGTTTTGTATGGCAATTAGTGGCACAACACCATCCTCATATAACAAAGGAGCCCAATACAATGTTATCAAAAGCACAACAGTGCCCTCAATGTAACTCAATGTAATGTGATGGAGAAAATTATCAAAATGGTTATTTGACTTTTGCAAAATATTCAATATAATTCTCAACTCTTGTAAATATATTTTTTGATCTCTTGATTATTGTTTAAGTGTTTTTTTATCCCTGCCATTAACTCCCCCACACCCTTCCGTTAAATTTGAGTTTTCAGCCAGAATCAGCCGCTAGAATCCAACGGTCGATTCCGACTGAGAAACGCAAATTTAATAGAAGGATAAGGGGGAGTTAACGACAGGGACAAGAAAAAACACTTATACAAGGTCAATGGACCAAAAAAATATTTACATGAGTTATGGACTATTTTGAATATTTTGCAAGAGTTAAGAGACCATTTTGATAATTTTCTCAATAAAGATGCCAAAAAATCTAAGCACAAAGAGCAAACTTAGGCATAATCTAGAGTATGGCAATTACTAACACACCACCATCCATCTTTTAACAAAAGAGTCCAGTGCAATGTTGTCAAAATACAATCGTGCCATCAATGCAATATAGATGCAAAAATTATAAGCAAAAGAAACAAGCTTGAGCATAATCTAGAGTAAATCAAATAGCTAAAAACAAAATAATTTCACTTCGAAACCTATGACAATCATAGGGATATGGTAAAGAATATTAAATAGTAAAAAATACCAACTCAAATTAAAAAATTAAAAATAAAATTTTCATACATAGTTCAAATCTTTTAGAATTTTTTAAAATTCCAAAGGGCATGTTTAATAAATTTAGTTAAATTGCTAACGTTTGCTTGAATTTGAAGAATGCATTGCCAAAAAATATTCTGCACTACAATTATTTCTACTTTGACCACTTTCCGCTTTTTCTCTCAAACACTTTTCACACAATTTTTGGCCTATTTAAGAGTAATGCCAGTCAAATAAATGGCAATGAAATAGTCACTTCCTTGTTAGAAAAAAAAATCTACATTTCATCATGCAAATATTCAAAAGCAATACACAAAGATAAATAATAAAACAAAAAATAACATATTAACAAATGTGAACTGAACCAAACCGTGAGAAAATAGGCTCTTTGAAAGCACTTTCTAGCCCCTACTTCACATAAGTCTCTACGCTCTTCAACCAGTGAATAACCTCCATCTTATCCTTGTTTTTCATATACTCATGCAAGAACTCAGCAAGATCATCATTCACCCCCCTAACCTCCAAGTACATTAGTACTGCATCCTGCAATTCATCATCCAGATCCCTGCAAGATTCCCAAACTCATTTAAAAAAGGAAAGAAAAATGTCATTTTGCAAATGCAAAGATAAGGTTCCAGTAGTGTTATTTAGTTCAACATAATCTATTAATCAAACATAGAGGTTTTAACTGGATTGCCCAAACCCATTTAATCCCGATTAATCTGCCATCTAAAGCCATGTGTGAATATGTACACACATGTTTTAGCACATTTATCAGAAAGCACCACTTGTAATAATAGTCCTAAGAAGCAAGACCAATTTTTTTGAAATTTTATATAATTTTCATATTTATGGGTTATTTATTTTCAGCATAAACCCCAAACAATTGCAAAGTTTATAAAATTTCTGAGGAAATTGGAAGATCATATTTTTTATTTAGTTTTTATAAACTTTTGAATAGTTTTTGAAATTTATTTTATTTATTATGAATTTATATCTTTTAAATCTTTGAAAAATAATTTAAAATAAAACATTAAGCAAAATTTAAATTTTGTGTAATTTCAGATTCCGGGTATTTTTTCAAAATGAACAAAAATTTAAGACAATATTAACACCAAGATATTATCCTAAATTTTTTAAATAAAACCTTATCAAATGGTAATAACGAAACATAATTCTCTAGCTCCTCCTTCTCACTCCCTTTCCAGATTTTGTTCTTCCCCGACAGAGGTGTCCTGCCCAAAATCGCAGGAGAAAAGATGCAAAGAAGACAGTAGTTTCCTCGGCAATTATTCTCCACCTTAAAAGTAGCGGCTCACTCCCCATTTTGGCTTTCCTCCTCTGTAGAGCAACAGGTCTCCTCTCCTTGAGAACCAAATTTCTATTTTATCCGCATTCCTACAAAGATCTTTCCGTCTCCTCCCATTAAAAAGCGTAACCCATCAATGATCTATGCAATAGGCCAGACTCAACATCCCTCAGTATTGTTAACCGCTATCGACTCACTAACATTGTCTCTGGGAAAGAGCAGCCGATTGGGTTTTCCCAGGACTGGCCTCTGCAAGCTCGAGATACCTCCAATTGCACTCATCTTCCTCTGTGGCCGCAGCTGTATAGCTGATCGTCGGCTGTACAACAGTTCGAGTGGCAACATTTTCGTTCAAGCAGTAGCTTTTGCTATGATGAAAACCTGTTCAACACTTACAGTGACGATTCAAATCCTTCAGTGCCTTGATTTGCATTGGATTGCATCATCCTCGTTTGAAATATTTACTTCATGCGCGATAGAATCCATTCTGAATTAAATACTTGAATACATTGCTTAATGTCATGTGGATTTTAATAGTCATTTATGTGGTTTAATAGCCAACGATTCACTGTACCATCCCTTAACTAATATTTCAATTCAAGTTTCTTTATCTGGTTCATTGCTTTGGTTATTGTGGTAGCCCGATGCCAGTTCGGCAGAAAACGTTCTAGCATCGGATGACTGCTCACTGCAGGATCATATCGAGCAATTTGAGAAAAAAAGAATACGCATATAAAAGAAAAAAATATTTTTCATTTATCAAAATTCTTATTACAAGATCCTTCATCGTACAAAACAAAAGAAACAAAATAAGCAATTTAGCGCCGTCATCGATCCATTTGAAAATTAGGGTTCTTGTTTAACCTCTTCCAGGAGCATCTGACCTGGTATTGTACAGAAAATAATACCGGGATTGGAATTCCCAGCAATTAGAGAATACTCTAAATACAACAGTACACAATAACAAATTACCTTATAAAGATGCGATTAGCGGAAGTAAGGTGAAAATAGAATGCAGGATAGGTAAGGCAACCGCGCAAAATAAGCAAGTCAATTTATTGTAACAAGTATTTATCACAAAATAAAGGTTGCTGATGTCATTTTTCAGTAACTAACCCCGAATGTTACTGGTGTCATTTTTCCAGCAACAACTCCGAATGTTATTGATATTATTTTCCAATAACAACCCCAAATATTATTGATGTCATTTTTCCAGTAACAACCTCGAATAATACCGATGTCTTTCTCCGGTAACAACCCCGAATGTTATTGATGTCATTTTTCCAGTAACAACCCCAAATGATACCGATGTCATTTTCCAGTAACAACCCTGAATAATATTACGCTGGTTCCGGACAACCAACCAAGCTTCAAATGGTTTTGGCTCAAAGCAAATAAGCGAAGCATAGCAGTAATAGAAAAATGCAAGATGTAATGCAAGTCATATACTGGGTATCTTTTTAATCTTTAAGTTCAGAAATTTAACAGCTTGAATGAGTGACAGTTCGCTCAATCTGCATTTGGGTTTGGATAATTTTAAGTTAGCTTTTTAATCAAATAATTTAGGAGTTTAATTTTTTCCATTCTGTTCTTCTGCTTTTGAAGTTCAATTTATTTAAGCTGCTATTAAAGCAGTTAAAATTATTAAAGTGTCTTAAGATTATGATCATAATAATATATGACGAAAAAGTCAGAATAAAGATGACTGAATTGGCAATTTAGGAAATAATAATCATTTATAACAATTGAATCGTTCTCATTATTAATTAATGAGAATAATTTTATTGTGAATGATTAATTATAAATTTGATAGTTTAGAGAAAACAAAAGTATTCTTCAATTTAATCCTCTTACTTTAGGTTTTAGGATCACCGGAAAAATGAAGAGAGGCCGGAACGGGTTGGCCGAAGGCTGGCCAAGGTGGCAATGGCAAGAGGCCGGCTAGCAGCGGCTACTGAGTGGTTTGGAGGCTTAATAGCTGGCTGTCGGAGGCTGCCGGGAGCTGTTGGAGCTGCTGGAGGGAACTGTCGGGGCTGCTGGAGCTGTTGTGGGGACTGTCGGGGGCTGCCGGAGCTGCTGTGGGGACTGCCGGGGGCTGCCGGAGCTGCTGTGGGGACTGCCGGGGGCTGCCGGAGCTGCCGGAAGGAGGCTGGAGCGGCTGAAGAGGACTGGCCGGCTGATATGGCTGAGGAGGAGGGGCTGGAAGCTGTTTGAGAGGAGGAGAGGGGAGGGGAGAGCCTTCTTATAGAGAAGAGGGCTGGGGTTCGGCTGAGGGGGGCCGATCGCATCCTGCGCCAGATTCGGCGCAGGCGAGCCCTCTTGGCAGGAGGAAGGGAGAAGGGGAGGTCGGGGTCGGCCCATAGGGCCGACAGCCTGCGCCAAAAACGGCGCAGGCAGGCGCGGAACCTTCCGCTGCAGGCTCTGTCTCGCGACAGAGCCTGCGATCGCATTGCCAGGCTCAATTGGCGAAGGGAGGGGGGCCGAGCGAATGGAGAAACAAGGAAAGAACAGGGGAACTTTAAAAAAAAACTTAAATTTAAAATTTTCTCAAATTTTCCGTCGTTTGACATCTGAATACAACGAAACTTGATACCGAGGTGTGTTACAACATGACGAACACCCTCGCGCCAAAAATTTTCAATTTAGAGCAAAAATTTTATTTTATGTTAATTTTGAGATTTAAAACTTCGAAATTTTGCCACGATCAAATCGGCGCTCAGAATTAGATGAAACTTCTCGAGCAGTCTTTAAATAATATACTTAACACAATGACACTGAAAACGATGAATTTGAACACATATTTCAATATTCTTGATTTTTAGAAGTTAAAATTTCAGAATATTGAATTTAAAATTTCAATATTCTTGATGCTTTCGCCTTTCGGATTTTTTTTTTCGAATTAGGGCACTTTGATCTTTAAAACTACATCTACCTACTGGTAATTTTGTTTGCCCTAAATTGAAAATTCCCCGGGATTCTGATTCCTAAGGCAGGATTTTGACCTAATTTGCAAAATAACGACTTTGGGTCGTTACAGTTATAACTATCAAAACAAAACTCTATAGTTGATGTTTTCGTAACATGTATTGAGATTATGGTTCATCCTTCAATGTTTTGGTAACATCTATAGCTGGCTCTTTTATTTTTACTAGTTTAGCATGGAGATTTTTATTTTAGAATTTAATTGATGTTTAGATCTCATGAATGTATCGAGATGAGGTGGCTAAGACTAAGTTATACTTGGTTAAAGATTGAGTCCAAACATTATGCAGATTCATATCTTAGTTATTGACTTCATGTAACACTTGATGAATCATAACATGCTATCCTTGAAGGTTATTTGAGAGATTACGATATTTTGCTATTAATATCTTGCAATATCATGGAGTGTTTGAATGGTCTAGAAGCTATAAGCAATTATTATTTTAATTACGTTGCATCAAGGGGGACGCTACATCAAGATCTGCCAAATGATGATTTGTTTTCCATAAAGTCATAATTACCTTCCTAACTTTTGGCATTTGATAAAAAAAAATTGGGGTTAAACCTAAGTGCATGTCTAAGAGAATTTTCTTGAAGAAAATTTCATAGACAAAAAAAAAAATTGATTATTTCAGTGTTAAAAATTGCTGGCATAAATAATTAAATTTCTTCTTCCTATTTAATAGGTATATAAAAGAAAAGGGAAAATTTTAACGTGATTTAGATGAGTTGGTTCAAAGAATGAAAATATGATGTTCAAGTTATAATTAAAGATAAAAAAGTATGTTATAAGGAATGATTTATATATTAAATTGAGAAAAATTAAAAGAAATACATAAGCAATTTGTGATGCTAAAAAGGCAGCATTCATTATCTATATAATAAATTAGACACTGTTGAAAAAGAAATTAGATTAAAAATCTAGCCCAATTAAGAAATAAGAGAGCCAAGGATTTGACCTATATTAAATATATCAAAGATGATCAAAAAAAAATTTTGCTGAAAATACACAATATAGATGAATGAATTATTTTACCAAGTTTTTTAATGAGAGTTGTACCATTAAAACTAATATATATGAGTTTAATTGCTATAAAAATAATCTCAATTACACTTTCATTTGATTGAATGACATTTCTATAAATGTGTAAAAATGTTTGGAAGTGGAAACAATTTCTTGACGTACCTATTGTTATACCTATTTACAAGAAAAAATGTGATGCTCAAGACTGTGCTAATTACAGAGGTATCAAGTTAATGTGTCATACATTAAAATTTTGGGAGAACAATTGAATACAAAATATGAAAGGATACTTGCATTTCTCAAATTAATTTTATGCCAGGTCATTCTATCATGAAAGCCATACATTTATTAAAAGGTTTCACGAAGAAATTTAGATAAAAAAAAATAAAATCTTCATTTAATGTTTATTGATCTTGAAAAGGCTTATGATAGAGTACCGCGATAAATTCTTTGGAGAGCTTGGGAAAGAAAAGGGATTAGTGTGTATATTTATGTTATTAAAGATTTATATAATGGGGTTATTACATGCATTCAATCGCACCTGTCTAATGATTTTTCTGTTTCAATTGTATTACATTAAGGCTCAGCTCTTAGCCCATATCATTTTGCTTTAATTATGAATATTCTTACTTAGCACATTCAAAAGGTGATTCCTTGGTTCATGTTATTTGCAAATGATATTCTATTAATGGAAAAAACTAGAGATGGAGTTAAAGTAAAAGTTGAGTTATTGAGGGCTACTTTAGAATCCAAAGGTTTTTGTCTTAGCACATCTTAAACAGAATATATGAAGTATAAGTTCGATTGTATTAAAGGCCCTAATACAAGTACATAACTATTGAGGACCAAATGATCAAGAATAGCGAGGGGTTCAAGTACCTTTGTGGATCAAAATAATTGTGAAATAGAGAGCGATGTGATTAATAGGATCCAAGTTGGTTAGATGAAACGAAGCAGCACGTGTGGAGTGCTATGATCTGAAAATTCACTCAAAATTAAAAAAAAAATTTATAAAGCAGCTATATGACCAGCTATGTTATATGGGTTGAATGTTGGCCAACAAAGATTCATCTAGTCGACCCCACCTAATAGAATTAAAGCTTAGTGGTGGTGGTATTATCATTGTTGTTATATTTAATCAATGTAAGCAACATGTCTTTGTATCTTGAACTATGAAAAAATTTTTTAAATTTAAGCACGCGCACACACAGATATATATATATATATATATATATATATCAACAACTATAAGAATCTAAATATATATATATATATTGTGTGTGTGTGCGCGCGCATGCACGGGCTTTAAGAGCAATAGTTTGGATATCACGTTTGAGACTTGAAGGTTCCTCTTAAACTCACAAGGTTTCCCAAAATGCCTATTAATGCAAAACTAAGAGATTTGGATACTTTATATGAAAAGAATTCTTAATATCTTGAGAGGACACAAACTTTATATATATATTCGATGAACCAAAATGTTCCAAAGCAAATTCATAAAGGAGACTCAAACCCAATATATCCTAACGGGAATGTAGCTATCTTGTCTTTTGGTCAGGCTTTCTGGGAATAAGTCGATCAAACTCTTGATTTATAGATATTGTTGAATTGTAAGTTTTCCCAAATTTTTTTAAATTTTCTTTGTTTTGTTATTTCATTATAAATCAAGGACAAGTACATTTGATATAAATCTGTATTTTTAGGTGAACTCCTATATTTTGGATGATAATTTGAGTCTATACAAACATGGCTACGCATGAGAGGCACATGAAGAATCGATATTTATAGGAAGGGGCATTCGACTTATTTTTAACGAACTTATCAATATTTTAAGCATCACATACGTGTAAATATATATCTTCCTAAGAAAGTTCAAAAAGTAAGCTCAATTACCAAAAAGGCTAGTTGAGTTCAAATGCTGACATGTTTGGAAATCAAAGAACTAAGTTCAATTCCCATTGTGACTAGTTAAGTTCAAATCATGATATTTTTGGAAGTCGAAGAACTGGGTTCAATCCTCTAGAAAGCGAATTGGGTTCAAATACCGACATGTTTAGAAATAGAAGAACTAGGTATGATTCCCTGATATGTGACTTGGGTTCAAATCCCAACATTTTTGAAGATCACATGAACCAAATTAATAAAATTTTCCTACACCTACCATAGTTTTACCTTTTTTTTATTATTGATACATTGCAGATTTGTATGTTCAACTTTCATTGCTTAAGCATACCATTGAGAACCTTGTTTGTGATAATGCTGTGAATGTGAATAATATAACAATAAAATTTATGTACTAAGTTGTCAGCTAATAGGTGTTTTCAACAAATACTTTCAAGCTCTCAAACTCAGCTAGAAGCACGCTTCTAGTTTAAGCTCCTCAAACTCAGCTAGAAGCACCCTTCCAGTTTGAGCTCCATAGCACTAGTACTGTTAGTTTGTGAGTTAAGAGATATTAATACTTGAGCAAAACAATACTTTCAATATACTTTTATTTCTTTTATAACCATTTCATGAAACCGTAAGTAATATAATAATATTTGGCTCTATGTTAAAAAATGAATGATATTAAATTTTAAATATATATATATATATATATATATATAATGAAAGTTCTTGATTTGCCTAATTCTTAAGCTTGATCCTCGGGTCATCACACCACTCTAAATATATGCATTATATTAAAGACTATTTTTTCAATTTTAATTGTAAAATAAGTGATATTCAGCATTATCACAAGTACAATAATACCAATCCTTAACCCCCCTAGGTGGGATCAACTGCATAAATCCTTTGCTTCCATCATGTACAGTCAAATAGAATCCCCTCCCTAAGTTCTAAATAAAGAACCTTTCTAATGATTTCTTCCAACTCTTTTTAAGTCTTTCTCTTCCTCTTTCAACATGGAGAAAATTCATATACTCAAATATTTTAACAGAGGCATCAAACGTTCTTCATTAAATATGCCTAAACCATCTAAGAAAACATTCTCTAATCTTATCCACATGGCAAAATCAGAGGATGGTGAAGGTAGCCTTCAGAGGTTAGCTTTCTTGATGCTATAGCAAATAAACTCCTCACCCACAAATCCTTTAATTTTGGTGCATTGTATTTTTAAATCATCCACCCACCACCCACCGCTTTTCTCTTAGATTTGAATTAGACCCCCATGAAACATTACATACTATGAAAGTTTTTCCATCTAGCTACTTAAGAAATTAGTATTTATTTCTAATTTCCATATCACAGCTCCCTTCCTCAAAGTTCCAATTCCTTTTATGGATACCCTATCAAATGGCAATGGTATTATTATTTAGTAATTTAATCGCCCATATGCTCAAAATTATGATGCAATTTTCAAACGAAAGAGCAAACCATCACTTGAAATTAGGACCCATGAAAAGCCTCACTGCTGAGGTTTCACGGGAAACCGGACAAAGCTTTTCCACTTCAAGAGAATCTGGCCATGCCGAGCAAAGAAACTGCAGAACAAAACCCGAAGCATCCCCTTTGGACACCTCCATTATGAAGCTAATGTGCAGCCTAGGTTCCTCCTCACCACCAGCAGCTGCAGGCTTCTTCGGGGGTATAGCTCCATCAAACATGGTAGCATCGATCTTGATATCCTCCGTGTCACTGTACTTACGCCTCAACCTGATCCATTGCTCACCCGGATTGTCTTCAACTGAAAATGAACCGAAGCTCGTTGGTGGCTGAAGCAATGTATGAAGTCACAAACGCGCATCGGCAACAATGGAAAAATTCAAAAATTGAAGCAAAGGATTGGGAGTTCATAAGATGATTACCGGAATGGGAGGACGATATTCGGATTCGTAGGTGATCTCAGTGCGGAGGATACGAAGAAGGTTTTCCTTGAAGGCGGAGCGCCGCATCTGGGATATGTATGATCGAGAAGATGAGCGGATGGACGGAGGGGTTTCGAGTATGGTTTTGACGAAGAGAGGCCTCAGAGCTAGAGTGAAGAAGCGAGCCATGGCCTAAGGGTTCCCCCTCTATCCCGGTAGTACGTACGACTCTCTAACTTAATAATCCCGAATCATCTTAAACATACATTTCTCTAACTTTGTGATTATTGTTGGGGTCACACTAACTATACAATAAACTACTTTTATTTAAATAAATTAAATATCAATAAAATAATTATACAGCTCATAAAATTTAAACTCTTGATTATCATTATATATAAACACTTTTACTCTTCCATATATTAACACTTGTTTATCTTCAAATTAATATTAAATAATAATAAATCAAGAAAATTAGTCATTCCAAATCTCAAATTTATTAATTTGACTTATAAATGTGCAATTAATATAATATTTTTATTTATATCCACTTAACTTTCATTAAAGAGCTTAATAAATAATTTATACATCTAATATTGATATCTTTATGGAATATTTTATAAGTTTTTTCTTAACCTAGTATTTGGTTCTCTTATATTTTAATATGAATAATTTGTATGTCTCTACTTTAGCAATTCATAGTTTATTCTATTAACTCTTGACTTTTTCAATTTTATTTTTATGAACTTTTCTTTTGGATTCACAATAAATTAATTTATATCTTCTCTCAATTATCATATTCTAATTTTTAAATAATTCCTTATAATATATACTCTTCTTCAATTTTTAGCTAAAAAACCTAATTACCTAAATTTTACAATTTTACTCTAAAATTCATATGTGTTATTATTATCAAGATTCCACAATCTAAATGTATGATATATTTTAAAGTTAACATTACTTTTTACTTATTTCTTTTAAATATAAAATAAATAATTAATATTGGATCTCAAGTAATGAATTGAAATAAGTTTACAATTCTTGAAATATAAACAATCTGCTTTTTTATGATAATCAATTTGAATTTTTGAAGTCTGACTCCTATTAAAGATAACATATATCTCTCTAATATTAAAATAATAATAATCATAAGATCATAAGCTAAGCAAATTGCAATATATATATATATATATATATATATATATATATATATATAGAGAGAGAGAGAGAGATCTGTAATTATCTCCTTAAAACCTAAAGATTTATACATATTATCAAATTTTACATTCATTAGTCAAATGTTTGTTTATATCTTTTTCTATAAATAGTATTTCTTTATAGTATTTTTTGAATGAACTCATCTATATCATACCAGAAAAATCCTTTTATAGTTTTAACCAATTCTATTTGTCACAAGCATTTGTAATATTTAAATCATTCTATCTATTGTATTTTTAAATATATAATTACAACCTTAAAATCTTAACTTCAATTGCAAGCTAATATTCGTTGCTTAAAGGCATAAATTTTCTTAAATATATTTTAGGTTAACCATAAAAGTTTTATGGAGCTTATTTTTAGACATTTTCTTATGAATCCCATTTCAAATAGGCTTTATCTTTATTTGATATATTTAAGGAAAATATTAAAGTAGGATATCATTATCTTAATAACTTGTGCTAAAATTTTTATTTCTAATGTTTGCAAAGATTCCTACCCACTTTAAATTCTATTGAATAATTTAAATTTGTTCCTAATCATGTGTGTCATTTAATATAAAAAAATGAATTAAAAATATAATTAAATATAATAACTTAATTTATTTTATGTAATTCATATTTGCCTTTACAAATTTTAGCATAAAAATTGTATTTAATATATATATATATATATATATATATATATATGAATATTTGTTAATTCTTATCCTATATTTTATAGAAATAAATTTCACTCATAAAATATAAAGTAAGATGCTTTAGTGCAAAAAATGTTTTGAGTGGTTATTAGGTCAATTGTTAGAGTTTCCATCATTTTAAATAATAGAAATTCAAAACTCATCATCACTATAATATATATACGAAGGGAACATGATTGTTTATGCTAACAAGCATCTAAAAATATATGAAAGAAATTACCTAGTTCATGACTTGAAATTGACATCTATAGTTTTTGCCATGAAATTGGTAGACATTATTTCTATGGTATTAGGTGTGAAATATGTGTTGACTGTCAAATATAGGTTCACACAAAAAGAGCTAAATCTATGACAAAGAAGATGGAAAAAACTCAATATAGACTATTGTAACAACCATAGGATGTTACTTAGCTTAATTTTAGTTTAACGGCATCCTACTTATAATTCCATTGGTTCATCTAATCATTAGAACCAATTTCCAAATATTTGGAGCAATTCAGAACTGAATCGAACATTTGGATTATTTTAATAACATTTAATTAATTAGAATTTGAGATATTTAATTTGACCTTAAAATTGAAATCCAACTTCGTCATTGCGCTCGTCACCCCCAAATTAGTTAAAGGTAATGTTTTGGAAGTTTTTGGAAGTTGTTGGATTTTCTCGAATATTTTAATATATTTAAATACCCCGAAAAAAAAAATAATTAGATAATTATTAAAAGTGAAATCCGACTTCGTCATTGAACTCCTCACCCACAAAATAGCTATTGGTGAATTTGTGAGATTTTCGGAGCTCGTTCTTTCATCTAGTTTTGATTAATGAATCATATTAATTAAAATTAATTAATTAAGTTAATAAATTCTAAAACTTATCTCTGTGCATGGGACCCACACTTTCCCTTCCTTTCCCAAGGACTACAGCCTCCCCTCTTGCAAGCCAGCCTTCCCCTCCATGCCTTGGATGGGATGGCTCCTCCTTATCACATCCAAGCCCATGCCTCCTCATCTTTTTTATCTAGTCTCCTTCAGCACTCCTCTTCCCTCCAATTGTTGTGCTTGCTGTTGAAAGAAACTCTTAAGCCCTCAAGCTCTTAAGCTCCTAAGAAACCAGCAAAAATCTTCATTTCAAAGCCAAATGTACCAATTTACTGTAACTGTCCTTGTACCTCTTTCTTGCATCCTCCATGTGGTACTCTTCCCATTGATTTAATCAATGCATTTGTGAAATGATATTTTGATTAACTACTGAATGGAATCCTATATGATTGTTGAGCCTCAATTGGACTTGAACGAGTCCGATCAAAGCTCATTTTGTTCTTTAAGAAAATTGTTTTTGCAAGCAGGATTTCTATATACCTAGACCGTTAGCATCATTGTTTACAGTGTTAGAATAATCTTTCAATATCGATTTTTGTATCAATGGAAATGTCTCGGAAAGACATTTCCATCGATATATGGAACCACACTTGAGGTACCTTAAATTAAGAGTATTTGAGTGCAAAAAGGGACTCGTTCCATTTTTCGTTCAACCAAATCACCGTCGAGCGCTACGGTGCACCGCAGTGCCAGCTCCTCGGGAATTTTGGCACCATGGCGCGCTGTAGCACCCAAATCTCAGGTTGACTGGTGCCACAGCCTGCTGTAGCCCTAGGTCTCGGGTTGGCTAGCGCCGTAGCTCTTGGCTCTTGGTTAGGAGGCGCTCCAGCGCGCTGTAGCGCGCATAACTTCCCAGTTTTGCCCAAATTTCATATTTTTCGTATTTTGATGACTTCATAACCTTAATAATGAAAAATATATACCAAAATAAAAAGTGAATTTAATATAATCATGCATTGTGTAAATGTAGAGGTGATTTTAAATATGAAATCTACCTCTCATCATAAATAACATATTCTAATATTTTATTCCGAATGGTAATTAATGTAATGCTTAGCTTTACTTACTTTTTACTTTGATTAATATATTTTTATATGCCTCATTTATAGTAGGATGCATATTAGAGAACTTAATTGTTAATGTGGATATTTAAGCACTTCAATTTCCATTAATCAACACTTAAACCCTTAATGATCTTAAGGAGGATCTTAATCTAAATGATAATTAAATTAACATTAATATGAATATTAATGATGAATAATAAGCTTATTGATTTGTTACTGATTAATACATAAGAAAATAACCTTGATTTGGTCAAGTTGGGATTAAACCTTAACTTGATTAGATTAAACCTTAACCTAAGTAAATTGAATAAGACACCTGATTTAGACATTAAGGAACTTGCATGATTCCAATAATACTTATTGATTTGACATTGATCTCAAACTAATAAATTAAAAGTATTAAGATTTACAATAAATTCATATGATTGATCATCTGAATCTAACCTTTAGATCCTTGATTTTCTCATAAAAAAGACACTTAGCATAAGATAAATTCTAAAATATAATATATTTGTAAACTCAATCAATTCTCAAATAATTATGATTATATCCCATAATTGTAGTTTAAGTTAATCAGATGAATTTACTCATATAATTTATATGACTTAAGTAAATATTTTCAAGAATAGTAAGTTCAACTAAATCTTATAACTCAACTATAATTTGAACACATGCATACTATACTGTTTAGATCTTAAGGTTGAAATATAGATATTTAATTTAATAACTGATAAACTTTTAAGTAGTCAGACTTTTGAGGTAGGAAGAGCTTATTGTCTAATCTTGAGGAAGGAACTTAGATGCACCTTCTTAGCCTCATATATTTGATCTTAGAATATTGTGGTAGAATAACCTAAAGGTTTAGACTGACATTATTTTTTTGTGGCAGTATCCTAATTTGAGTGACTTTTATCTCACACCCATGAAACCATTATATAGGATTCACCACAATGGAGTGTAGATCCATTAGTCTGTTATTCCTTGATTATTAGATAGAATTTTTAGAATCAGTAAAACTATCAGTTGGAAGTGATAGCGTATATCCATAGAACTGATTTATTTCAATAGAAAATAGAGTTGGTTGATTTTATAACAGCCCAAACTCTTAAGCACCAAAATATTATCTGCTTTGACTTAAAAGGCCTCACAGTTTTGCCCTCAGAAGATAACTTCCCAGCATGTTACCCATTCAAAGAGCGCTCTCACCTAAGCATGCTTAACTTTGGAGTTCATATCAAGAACTCCACTTTTATCTGAAAAGGTATCTCGATGTTTAAGAGTTTCAATTATTACTACTTAAGTGGATCTTTACAATCTCTCCAACTTAAGTAACTGACATCCTTGTTAGTATCCATACAAATCCAAGAACCATCCCTTGGGTAGACAGGACTATAGGTGTGTAACAACCCAAGTTATTACCTAGGTCAATTAAGACTAATCTAAATCTTAATTATGATTTTAGTATCTCAATTAAGTTATTTAAAACCTACTTCTAAGATCTGGATCAAAACAGGAATCAAATGGAGCAAATCTTGATTTCTAGAAATTTTCAAAACCCTAGAAATTGACTTTTTATTTAGACCTCAAATTAAAAATATGACTTCGTCATTGCATTCACCACCCCCAAATTAGCTATGGGTGAAGTTTTGGAGGCATTTGGAAGTCGTTAGATTTTTGACAAATATTTTAATAATATTTAAATATCCAGAAAAATCAAATAAATAAATACTCATCGAATCGAAAATTTGATTGGACCGTTGCATTCATCACCCTTCAATTAGTTAAGGGTGATTTATTAAAAAATTTCTGTATACATTTAATAGTATAATTTTAATTAATAAATTTAGTATAAACTAATTAATTAATATTTTAATTTGCAATAAACGACGCCATCCACTTAATTTTAATGCCATTGACTGTCCGCGGTTGGATCAGACGGCGCTTTCTGACCGCTCGATCGGATGATCGAACGGTTAGAGTTCGTCTTCCCCGCGCCTGCTCGAAGACTCTGCGCGTGGCACGCAGAGGATACGCGTCTCCTCTCCCGTCCTCCAGATGGCACGCACCGCTTAATGGAGGATCTTCCTTACCCATTTAGGACCCTACTCATCCATGAAATTCATCTTACACAAAAAAATTGGTCAGTGAAGATCGATCAGTTCGTAAGAAGATTAAAACCTAGATTGTCGTCGTTCATTTCAAGTACCTCTCCTTCCATAACTATTTTTCCTTATGTCTTTACCCTCAATTGCTTATCATCTTGTATTCAACAATGATTATATGCTTCTATTCGATTTAATTTAAGTTTAAATTAACTGTAATTATTTCAGCATCAGTATCGGATAGGCAAAGAATCACAAATGTTTGTAATTTTCCTACCCAGTTATTTCAATCCTGTACTATGGATATAAATTGATTCCTTTGTAATCATAGCATTGACAATCATAGTTAAATCATTGAATGTTATAAATCTCGAATCGATCGATCCACAGGATACTACAATTCGTACCGCACGACTCTCGCTTACGCAAAACCTAGGGCATCAGTTTTTCTAGAGTTTGGAAGGTCCATTTGCGCCGATCTTGACCTCCAACGAAACGTCTCAGGGAGATCTTTCGTTAAGCATAAGGATTGCTTCTTTTGGCGCTCGGTGCTACGAATTCTTGGATGCCCTAATTGGCGCCTTTTTTTCGCCTGAGGAGTCGCGAAAATGCGATTGAGAAGGTGCTCTTGCGTGGCGGCTGCGTTGGAGAGGTGGACCCCACCTCTTGGGTACGTGTCATCCACAACAAATGAATTAGTGAACCTCGCTCCGTCTGTCGAATCCATCTGGCGTGGAGCCCGCCGTTGACCTGCAGCTGTTAAATTGATAAAACAAAACATATAAATTAAAAGTTTGACCGAATATAATTACATCCAATTATTCAAAATCCCATAACTTATAAACCCTAAATTTAAACATATCAAAATTTTATATCAATGGAATCAGAAAATTATGAGGAGTATTTTAACACTATCAAATCTCTAATTGGAGCTGAATACCACTTAGTGACATTTAGGACCCCTAATTAAGCCCTAAATGTCTCAAATCTACAACTAGTCATAACTTTATGTACATTTACCCAAACATACCCAATATGGGTCTCAAAGTACTCAGAAAACCCTAAGAATTAATTTAATAGTATTTATTTTGCTATTTGGATTAAATTTAAACTAATCACATTTAGGACCTAACCTTAATTAGGTCAATTAATCTAAGAACTTCAATTGACCATAAGTTGGTCAAGTGAGCTCCAAATTAGGTAATTCAAATGTTCATTTAGTTTAAAAAAACCTAATTTACAATAATACATAAAAATATTTAGGATCCAATAGTTAGATTTGTTAATCACCCCTAATTACTCAAAATCTTGATTAGTAAAGATTAGCAAATCTAATGATCCAAATTGAATAATTCAAGTTTCAGAGAACTCCTAGAGTAAATTAAAATCTAGCTGTGTAATTGGTTTAGTGATCTTGTGATTAATTTTACTAATCACTCACTAATTATACTAAACCCTAATTATTAACCCTAAAACTTGTATTGGCTATAACTTAGCCAATACATATCAAAATTTAATAATTTTAGGTTCTATGGAAACCTTAGGTCATAAATTACAATAAACTAATAGAAAAATTATATGTTATTAAGGTAAAATTACTAATATGCCCTTATAGGTCAAATTCCTTAATTTGACCTTATAAGGCTTAATCATTAACCAAAATTAATGAACTTACTGTCTAAACTCATATTAGACAGTAAGTAATCATTCCACTTTAAGAAATTTTAGATTTGAGCCCTAATTCATAAAGATGAAATTTAGACCCTTAAGTAAAGGGCAAAAAGGTCATTTTGCCCAAATTTAGGTTTAAACATCTTAAAAATCTAACTTACATTCCTAAACTCCTAAAATTAGTAAAATAACTAATTTGAACTCATTCTATAATATTTAAACTTATTTAAGTAATAATATATGAGAAACCCTAAAAATGGCCTAAAATTATATAAGTCCTAAAGTAAATCTCATAAGGTGAATTTAGTTCACCTTATGCCTCCTTTAAGTTAAATTCATCATAATAGTTGTTGAGAAAGATTAAACCTAAAGTGTAATTATTCTCTTAGGACTTTCTTTCAAATCTTTAGGATCTTAATTCCTTAAGATCTAGCTTAGAAATTAGGTTAGAGTTCATATATTAAATAATTAGGTACTTAATAGATGAAACCTTAGTTTTATAATTTTCTAAATTTCATCCTTTATTTATGATTATTTTATATTTAAACTTTAGATTTAAGATTAGAGATCTATCTTATTAGGCTTAATTTTGCTTAATAAGATAGCCTTAATTATAGTTCATGAGATTTGGGTTTAACTTTATATCATTAGGATTAAAACCTATTAGATTAAGAAGTTAAAATCCAATACTTGGATTTTAATATCTTAATTCCCCAATTTTGATTCCTACTAATCAAGATTAGTTTGGGATTCGTAAAATTATTAATTAAGATGTTTGATTTATTATTTTAACTTAATTAAGCGTAATGTGATTTATAAGTGTTAGAACTTTATTAGTTCTAACATTCTTTTGACTTGTAGGCTCGATATTCTGGATTTATACTCGATAGCTGGATATTGGAGATTCTAAACTTGTATAAGTTCAGATTAGTTAGAACATCGTAAATAGAAAATAAAGTGATATCACAAATGTTGTATAGTGTTATTCTATATTTACTGAAAATTGTATGCTATGCTTTCCTTTGCTTTGGACTTCTTTACATTTGGATACATTGCATTAGATGATTATTTTTATGTTGATTTTGATTATATTCATATGGCATTTCATATTGTTAGAAGTAAATTTGATGGAAAATAGCTTTACTAAATTTGAGGAGATATGTCTTTTTAGTCTGCCATGTAGTATGACTTTACTTCAGAATGGTTTTGGGCTAGGACTACTTTCCTAGTGCCTATAGGATAGCTTTTGGGCTAGGACTACTTTCCTAGTCCCTGTGGTTTTAGACTAGAACTACTTTCCTAGTTCCTGTTATTTCTAACTAGGACTACTTTCCTAGTGTATCTGGGACTACTTTTCCAAATGCTGATTGTTTTGACTAGGACTACTTTCCTAGTGTATCTGGGACTACTTTTCTAAATACTAGTTGTTTCTAACTAAGACTACTTTCCTAGTGAATCTGGGACTCTTTTCTAGATGGTTTGCAGTACTTTTTGATGGAATTAACTTTAATCTGGGACTACTTTTCCAGATGTTCAACAGTTACTTTTTAGATGGAATTAACTTTAATGAGGGACTACTTTTTCAAATAAGCAGATGGACTTTACTGGTGGTAGGACTAAGTAGGAATATCTCATTTATGGCAGTTACTTTTCAGTTACTTCAGTTGTATTACAATCACTTTGCAGTTGTCTTTTGTTTATTTTACAGTTTTGGCTCGCTTTTACCTTACAGTTCAGTTCACTTCTGCTATATTTTCATTTTCTGTAGTTCTTACTTATCTTATAGTTCAGTACGCCTTCTGCTATATTTTTATTTTCTGCAGTTCCTTTGTACTCACAGCATTGAATATTCATTTTTACCTTTTAACTGTCACTTTTACTTTTGGCATGTTAAGATGTTAAAGCTTTATTTTCAGTTCCGTACTTTCAAATTAGTTGTAAAGTAGTATGTTTTATATTGATCATATACTTAGAAGTTTCACTTGTATTTAGTAGATTTCTTTATGCAATACTTGACCTTTTCTGTAGCTTGAGCTAAGGTATGTTCTTACCTCACATCTTGTTAAGTTATAATTATGTTAATTATAACTTTGTTACATTTCTTTAATGCTTACTGCTCCTATGTTGCTTAGTATTATGATATCATTTAAAATTAATAATTTATAGCCTAAAATGTACTTAGACGTTTTGTCTAATTAGATTTTTTTGTTGTTGGTTAGGGCCTTACCATTGTGAAATTGATAATGGTAGCTTTTAAGCTGTTTGAGGTTGTGGGACCTTTTGGAGATCCGGTTCAGGAGGAGGAGCATACAGGAGAAGATCATTAGTCACTACTAGATATTGTGAGGATATGAGAGACTTTACTTTCATTACTGCATAAACTTTAATATTATTTTATAATAATACATAATTTAACTACTTTACCTTTCATGCTTATGTATTCTGAGTTGTACAATTTTTATTTGGATTGTATGGATGTTACATTTATTTTTCTTCCGCACTCTGATAAATTATAGTATACTCATTTATGTGATTGTTTCCTTTGATTCTCTTAAGGCACATCCTCCCTTGGCATTTGATTAAGAAGGCCCATTCCTTAATTTGAATATTAAGTGAGGGTTTGCTAAGTGATGACCATCTCCTAATCTGGGTGATTAGGGGGTGGCCGCCACAAGGTGACCCCTACAAGTTCAAGAGGTACCTACAACCATGTAGTACCTTAGCCATCATAGGTTCAAGAGGCTGCTCACATGAAGTGGTACTTTGCCTTATATGGCACTTAGGTCCTATCTAACACACTATGACATGCTCTATTACTATTTGTAACTGCCCAAACTCTTAAGCACCAATGTATTGTTCACTTTGGCTTGAAAGACCTCATGGTTTTATCCTCAGAAGATAACTTCCCATCAAGTCACCCATCCTGGAGGTACTCCCACCTGAGCACACTTAACTTTGGAATTCTTATCAGAAACTCCACTGTTATCTGAAAAGGTGTCTTGATGTTTAAGAGTTTCACTTATTACTACTTAAGTCAGTATAAGATGGAATTGGTTAATTTATCCTGGATTTAGATAAGTATAGTTCAGTTCAGTCTTATCTTAGATAATTAGATAAGTACAGTTCAGTTTAGAAGAAACATCACAGTTCCAAAGTGTATTATAGATTTGGAGTTTAATAGCTTAGTTTGAGAGAATAAACTATAATAGGATTCTGTTAATTATCCTTGTGCGCATCAATAAGTGCAGTTAAGCAAACAAAATGCTAAAGTCATCTTTTCCCAAGGTTGTTAACTTAACCAATTATGACTAAACTAAATTTTGATTTTAATTCTATCACTCTTAGTAAGCCATTAGGAGCTCACCCTAACATTTTGGTCCAAATCAAGTATTAAATGGATCAAATCTTGATTTTAAGAATTTTAGAAACTCTGGAATTTGACCTACCTAAAATAACCTCAAATCAAAAATTCGACTTTTTCATTGCTCTTATCACCCCCAAATTAGCTAGGGGTGATGTTTTGGAAGCATTTAAAAGTTGTTGGATTTTTGTCGAATATTTTAATATATTTTAAATACCCCAAAAATAGAAAAATTAAATACTCATTAAAATTGAAATTCGATTTTATCGTTGTGTTCCTCACCCTTCAATTAGCTAGGGGTGAATTACTTAAACTTTTGGAAATCATTTTATAATTTGATTTTAGCTTGGAAGAAAATTATATTTAATGTGAAATAAGAAATCATAAGCTTAATTATTTAAGTCCTAACGACGTCGTTCCCTAATTTCGAGTCCTTAGCATTTTTTTTTGTTCGATCGAATGGCAGATCGTAGTTGTTCGATCGAACGGTGGATCGTAGCCGTTCGATCAACCGATCAAACACCTCCATCTCATCGTCCCTACGCGCTCATGTGTGGCGCTCGATGCTCGCACGCGGCTGCTGCCTCACCAAGTGGCCTCTACCACCGTCGAAGCCCCATGTTAAAGCTTCAATTTGAGCCTAATCCTAAATTTTTAATCGTTTGGATTTCTTGGGCACTCTCAAAGTTCACTTGATCCGACATTTTCTCTCACAAACCCGCTCTGTGAATTCTTCAATTCATGTACCTCTAATTTCATTCGATACTTTGTAATTCCTCTTGATTTCAATCCTATATCTATTCCGCATTCAAATTAAGCCTAACAATCAATTGAAGATAAAAATGGAGCAGTATAGATTGACAATTTTGCAATCGATACACAATGAGCTATAGTTTCGCTAGCTTCATCTCGTCCCGGCTACGAAGACCTAGGGTTCGCTCCCACCGTCTCCTCAGGCCACCTCTATTGTTGGTTCAAACATTGCTAGCTAGGTCTAGTTGTACTCTGCCCAACACCGTGCGGGACGGGACTCGCCGGCGCTGACAGGCTGCCGAGATCTCATGCCTTAGGAAGCGGCTTGCATGATCTGTAGAAGATGGATCAACCCGCCTTCTGCTAGCCCATTATTCATTGAATGGGCCACGACAGCTCATTAGTTTTGCGCAACGAAATCAGCCCGCCTTCTGCTAGCCCCAGGCCACTGTCTGCCTGTGGGACCTGCCTACTGGCGATGTCCCATTACCACATCGAACCATGGGTCTCACCATATGAATTAAGGCAGTTAAATTTGTTGTATAATAATTAGAGTAATGGATTTAGTTTATTTAAATTAGATAAATTGCAAAACTTTAGTCATGCATATCTTTTAATTCAATAATCCAAATATAGCAAATACATATGTTAAATGAATCAGCAAAATTCAAGAAATATTATGGTAGTCTTCAATTTTTTGTTGGGTGAGCTTTTAGCATAGTGATATTTTTGAACCCTCAATTAACCATAAATCATAGAAAACTTCCATTGTTCATAACTTTGCACCACTGATCCAAATATAGTCAATATGGGTCACATTTTAATCAGGAAGATGTCAGGAATGTTGTGATAGTATAAATTTTATCGTTGAATTTAAAGTTTGGCTAATCACTTTTGGGTCATTTCCTAAATTACCCATTTAAATTTAAATATTCATTTAGCTATAACTAAGTCAATTTAACTTTAAATTAGGTCTTCCAATATACTATTTTGATCAGAAGAACCTAATAAATAGTAAACTATAAAAATATTTAGGATTTTGTGATTAAATTTCTTAATTATCCCTAATCACCCTAAATCTTGATTAGTGAATATTAGCATAATTAATGATCTAAATTGATAGATTCAGTTGTTGATAATTTCTTAAGTAGAATAAAACTCAGTGGTGTAATTAACCTTGTGATTAATTATCTAACCACTCACTAATTACTCTTAACCCTAATTAGCACATAACTTAATCAAATGAGGTTCAATTTGGGTTTACTCTCAGTCATAGTACTCAGTATATTATAGGAAAGCTATAGCCACTAAGTTTATTAAATTTGGATATCATTTGAAAAAGTTAGTTTTTAACCTATTCATAAACCTCCAAAAATTACATATTTGAACTCTAGAATTTGTTTTGGCCATAACTTGGCCATTTGATATTAAAATTCAGTAATTTTAGATTATATGGAATACTTAGATAATAAACAACAATAGTCTAATTGAATTTTTAGATTTCACAAAGTAAAATTACTTAATTGGCTCTAATGAGCTAAGATTTTAATTTGAGCTCATCAGGCTTAATTCTTATCGGATTTTGGTGTACTTACTGTATATCTTCATGTTAGACAGTAAGTAATCATTTGCCATTAATATATTTCCATTTGTAACTTTAAATCTTAAAGTAGCTTTTTAGACTCTTAACTAGGGGCAAAATGGTCATTTTTCTCAAATTTAGGTTTAAGCATTCTTAAGCCTTAGAAGCATAATCTAATAACTAAAATCAGTAATATAACTAATTTGGAATCAATTTAAAATATTTAGACTCATTAATTTGATGTTATAAGAAAAAACCTAATTTTTACTTGAAGTTCCATAAGTTTTGAATTAAGCTTCATAAGGTGAATTAAATTCACCTTATGCCTTCCATAAGATAATCATATCAGAATAATATATAAAATTAAGATTAATATCAATGCTTAGATCTTTTTTGTATCCTAAATTCTTTTCATAGGATTTCCTTTAACTTTATGATCTTCTTCCTTATGAATTAGTGATAAAAATTAAGTTAGATTTCATTCATTGAGTAAATAGGTTACTTAATAAATGAAACATTAGTTTTATAGTTTTTTAAAATTTCATTATTTATCTATGATTATTTTGTATTTAAACTTTAATATAAATTTTGAAATCCATCTTATTAAGATTAATTTTGCTTAATAAGATAGCCTTAAATTGTTGTTCGTGAGAATTAGGATTTAAACCTTTGCCTTTAGTATCACCCTTAACCCTAATTAGCACATAACTTAATCAAATGAGGTTCAATTTAAGTCTACTCCCAATCATAGTACTCAGTATATTATAGGAAAGCTATAGCCACTAAGTTTACTAAATTTGAATATCATTTGAAAAAGTTAGTTTTTAACCTATTCATAAACCTCCAAAAATTACATATTTGAACTTTAGAATTTGTTTTGGTCATAACTTGGCCATTTGATATTAAAATTCAGTAATTTTAGATTATATGGAATACTTAGATAATAAACAACAATGGTCTAACTGAATTTTTAAATTTCACTAAGTAAAATTACTTAATTAGCTCTAATGAGCTAAAATTTTAATTTGAGCTCATTAGACTTAATCCTTATCAAATTTTGGTGTACTTATTGTATATTTTTATGTTAGACAGTAAGTAACCATTGCCATCAATATATTTCAATTGTAACTTTAAATCTTAAAGTAGCTTTTTAGACCCTTAACTAGGGGCAAAATGATCATTTTGCTCAAATTTACATTTAAGCATTCTTAAATCTTAGAAGCATAATCTAATAACTAAAATTAGTAATATAATTGATTTGGAATTAATTTAGAATGTTTAGACTCATTAATTTGATGTTTTAAGAAAAATCCTAATTTTCACTTGAAGTTCCCTAAGTTATGAATTAAGCTTTATAAGGTGAATTTAATTCATCTTATGCCTTCCATAAGATAATCATATCAGAATAATATATAAATTTAAGATTAACACCAATGCTTAGATCTTTTCTTTATCTTAAATTTTTTTTCATAGGATTTCCTTTAATTTTAGGATCTTCTTCCTTATGAATTAGTGATAAAAATTAGGTTAGATTTCATTCATTGAGTAAATAGGTTACTCAATGAATGAAACATTAGTTTTATAGTTTTCTAAAATTTCATCATTTATCTATGATTATTTTGTATTTAAACTTTAATCTAAATTTTGAAGATCCATCTTATTAAGATTGACTTTGCTTAATAAGATAGTCTTAAATTATTGTTCATGAGAATTGAGATTTAAACCTTAGCCTTTAGTATTACCTATTAGATTAAGAGGTTAAACCCCAATATTTAGAATTTAACTCTTAATCCCTCAATCTTGATTTATGTTAATCAAGATTAGCTGGGGATTAATTAAATTCATCAATTAGGATGTTAATTTATTATTCAACTTATGTAAGCATCATTAACTTGAATTACATTAGAACTTGATTTGTTCTAATTATCTTAAACTTTATAGGACCGATGCTGAGTTTATACTAGATAGTAGGATATTAGAGATTCTGAGCTTGTACAATCTCAGACTAGTTAGAACGAATTAAATTAGAAAATAAGTGATATCACAAAGTTTTGATGTAGTGCTATTTACACCTTGTATTTGTATGCTTTCCTTTCCTTATCTTGAGATTTTTATCTTTTTTATATATTAGGTGAAACATATAATATTTGATGAATTTCCTATATTATATTTGAAATAAGGCATATTCATAATTAAAAGAGGATAAATGAATTAAATGAATTATAACATATCTGTGGAATGTGTCTTACTTAGTCTGTCAGTACAGTGTGGTTGCACATAATTGAGATGATATTGATCTAGAAAATTTCTCCTAGATGTAGGAAATTATATTTGAGATATTGGTGATCTGGAAAATTTTTCCTAGATGATATATTATCAATGAACCAGTTAACTAGGAAATTTCTCTTAGATGTTTCAAAAGAATTTGAGTAGTATTTACTATTTGGTAGAATTAAGTAGGAGCATGTTTATATGAGATAGCATTTTCATTATATATTTTCAATTTTATATTCTTTAGTATTTATGCAATATTTCAGTACTTACAGTATTTAACGTAGTTATATGCACATTCAATAGTTTTGTTTATATCTGCAAGCATGTTATGATGCTAGTCTTTTATTTCAATTCTGTTATATTCATTTATTTATAAATTCAGCATAAGTAGAATTAATCATATTTACTTAAAATATTTCTTATACTTAGTAGTTTTCACATATAAATTACTTAACTATTTTTTGTAGCTTTGGATTAAGGTATGTGCTTACCTCACATTTTGCTTTAAAGTTATAATTGAATGATTATAGCTTTTGCCACTTTCTTTTGTTGCTTTATTGCTCCTAGAATGCTTAGGATATTTGTGATATCATTTAATACGTAAAATTCATAGCCTAAAATGTACTTAGATAATTTGTCTAATCAAATTTTTTTTATTTTGGCTAGGGCCCTGTCATTGCGAAACCGGCAATGGCAGATTCCAAATTGTTTGAGGTAGTTGGACCTTCTGAAGAGCTTGTTCAGAAGGAGAAGTGTGCTATTAAAGATTATTAGTTTTATTTTATTTCTGCTTGTGAGGCTGAGTGTTTATCTCTCTTTTCAGTTAAACTTTTAATGCTTTGTAATAATACATGTACCTATGTATTTTCCTTTATTGGTACTTTATTCTGAGTTAAATGTCATTTCATTTTATATTATGGATGTATGAATGTTATCATTTGATGCTCTTTTCTTCCGTACTCAGATATTATGGTATACTCATTTAGTAAAGATTTCAGTTGCTTTAATTATGGCATATCCTTCTTTTATCAGTGGATTAGGGATGCTTATTTCTAATCTAATGTCAAGTGAGGGATTGCCCCATGACGACCACCACTTAATCTCAGTTGATTAAGGGGCGGCCGCCACAAGTAGTACGAGTTGTGAGCCAGTATATGCATAATCCGGGAAAGGATCACCGACAAGTAATGATGGGAATATTTTGGTACTTGAAAGATACATTTGGTGTTGAATTATGATTTTAGAAGCAGTTTTTAATAGCTAACTTGTGTGTTGGATATGTGAATTCCAACTATGCGAAAGATTTGGATCGAAAATGAACAACGATTGGATGTGCATTCATGTTAGTAGGAAGTTCGGTTGGGTGGAGATTGACTCTACAACCTACAGTTGCACTATCTTCAATAGAATCTGAATACATGTCAGTTACTGAAGCATTCAAAGAAGCTATCTGGATGAAAGACTTGCTAGAAGATTTGGGTGCAAAGTAATAAGAGGCAGTAGTTTATTGTGAAAGCCAAAGCGCTATATTCTTAGCTATTAACCCGGTATGTCACGCTTGCACAAAACACGTATATATGCGATACCATTTTGTTCAAGATATTATTGAAGATGGTGAGATCTTACTAAAGAAGATCGATACTAAAGACAATCTGTAATGCAATGAAGAATATTGATTAAGTTCTTATGTAGTGCACATGAGATATGAGGTGAATATTGTTGATTTAAAGAAAGATCTTCATGGACGTATGCCACAGTGCACCTGCATGACGCTAGGACTCGCCGCGCATGATGTCTACTGTGCGTTCGAAAGGAGGGCGCCAGAGCGTGCCTCAGCGACTGGGCGTTCGAAATGAGGGGGCCACGGCATGCCTCAGTGGCTGGGTGTTCGAAAAGGAGGCGCCACGGGGCGTTCAGCAGGCCATTTTTGGAGCACCTATAAATTTTTTGCAAGCCTATTTAGGGTAAGAACAATTAGAATAGTTGAAAAGAGATCATCATTTTTGTTTAGGATGTATGATGGTTGTTCCATAGAGGAGATTGAAACACCTAAGGTTTGGGTAAAAATTTTTAAATCCTAAAAACATATACACGATTTGTTCTACATTATTTGAATCCTTTAGATCCCAATAAAACCATCTTAATCTTTCTAGTATATATCCTTAGTATTTACTTTATCCAAATATATCTATTAGGATAAAAATATCACTTTTAATTCATTATTTAAGCTAATATTGGTATATATGTAAATAATACTAAACATAATTGCATAAATATATTTTCTTACTCAAAATAAGTATATTAGCCTAAAATATCTCAAATTTTATAAATTTTGCATGTAATCAATAGGTAACACCACTTAGCTTGAGATATTGGGTACCTAAAGTTTAAATTGCTACATCATTATGTTTGAATTACTTAATTTTGTGCTTACTTGCTCTGAAATATTCTCATAGTTACACTTCAAAAATTGGCAAATTTGTACCTCAAAATTGCTCTATAGAATTTTGCATATTTATACTTCCAAGATCTAAACCTATAAAAATTATTGAAATGAATTATATATATTTTAATTTGATGGGTTCTCTATTTTAAGCCCTCAATCTCAATCCGTACGTTAAGGAATGCACAAAAGTTTAACGCTTATTCTTTCATGATTTAATTGGCGGGCTCTCAAATAAATGAAAAAATTTGTATTTTAAATATATATATATTTTTAGTAGGCATACTAATTTTTTATGTGATTAAAAATTATTTTTTTTTTAGTATATTTATATATTAGTATATATCAAACTATATAAATATGTATCAATTCAATGGGTATTATATATTTTTTATGAGATTTAAATACAAAAGTTAATAATTTTTTTTTATTAATTCTATATACTTTTTTTTTTTTTGATATAAATGATTATATTTTTATAGATCTGAATAAAAAACTCTCGTTATTTATGAAATCAAGAGAATATATGAATCTCTTAACAGAATAATCGGAGTTTGGTGAATTTCAATAGGTAACTGACAAAAGCAACAAGATAAGAAATAAAATAATAATAATATAAAGCCTGCGGCAATGTAAGAGAGCAATTTCTTCCCTGAATCACTTTCCCTTCCATCATCTCAGCTCTCAGGCTCTCCCTTTCTTCATCCTTGCGCACGATCGGAGTTCAAACTTTTGCATCTTCTACGCCGCCGGCGAAATGTTCAATAGGCGCCGTTCCGTCCTGAAACTGAGGTCGGGGACGGTCCCGGTCTACCTCAACGTCTACGATCTCACCACGATCAACACATACGCCTACTGGTTTGGCCTTGGCGTTTACCATTCGGGAGTTCAAGGTCAGATCCATTCTTTCAATTTATACCGATCAAAGAAATTAGGGTTTCAGAACTTAACGATTTTGCTCGCCTCCGTGTTTCTCGATCAAGTGATTCCGATTGAATTTAGGGTTAGGGTTTTTCAGTGCACGGCGTGGAGTACGCGTACGGCGCGCACGAGTACCCGTCGACTGGGATCTTTGAGTCGGAGCCTCGATCGTTCACTGGATTCTCGCTCCGGAAATCGATCTTGATCGGGAAGACAGATCTGGAGAAAAGCGAGGTGAGGGATATTATGCATGAACTCGCCCACCAATATACGGGGAACACTTACGATCTCATATCGAAGAATTGCAATCATTTCTGCAACGATGCCTGCCTTCGTCTTACCGGTAATGCGACTCCTCGATGGGTCAATCGGCTTGCAAAACTAGGTACGATATTTTTTTAATCTTGAATTTTCATTTCGATTTGATCCCTTATTGTGCGAATGATTCGTGGTTTGTTTGAGCCGATTTTTCAGTTTTTTACTGAAGTTTGAATTTTTACCTATATTTCACTCAAAATCCAATTTTATACTATTCATGGACGCGCTCAGATTATAATATTTAAAAAAACTTGTACCTCATTATCTCATATCTATTTTTAATTAGAAAATTTTAAATTCTTGAGTGTGGCTAGACCTTAATTTGAAATAAAAACTGTATGAATTAGGCCCATTACTGATCACTCTTACAATTAGGAGATGGATAATATTTTGTTATAATTATTAAAATTTTCGGGCTTGTTTAGTTAGCTGTTATGTGATGCAATATTTTATTCCCCAATGATAACAGCATAATAACTTTTTGGTTGCATTCTTATTGGTAAATAACAGATCATATTTACAAGGATACCATCGAGGGGTGTTATTTGAGCCACATTTGTCATCCACATCAAAGTCAGGCTACATTGACTAGCACTGGATCACATCTTTCATTTCTTTCGCAGGCGCCACTTGTGATTTTGGTGAGATTGGGGTATATCATCCACAACCAGTAACTATACTAGTTCGCTTTTGTCCATGCTTAGCATCTGAATGAGCAACCACTGCATTGCCTTCCTTTTTCATCTATCAAGTCTGCACCTTTCGCAATTTTTCCCCAACCAGTAACTATACTAGCACCGCCACCATCGCCGCCGCTACCACCACACCGCCATGCCTTGGTCAACTAGGTGGGGCCAGCTACAAGAATCATTTACTTTCATTGTGTGCGATCAATTAGGAACCCCTTCCAAAGTTCTAAATAGAGAATATCCTTTTCATTGGTTTTTTCTTGTTTTTTTTGGTCTTGCTCTTCCTTTTCTAAATGAGGAAATTTTTATGCTTAATTTTTCTAATAGGGGCATTGAACGGTCTTTACTTAATACGCCTAAATCTATTTAAGATGACATTCTTGAATCTCATCCACTATCAGCAGCCACTCTACCCTTGCTACAAATGAACTCATTTCTTATTCTATCCTTTGGAGTATGCCCATTCATTCACCTTAGCATCTGCATTTTTGTACACTTGTTTTTTATTTTTTTGGCCCACATTCAATCCATATAACATAGTTGGTCACATAGTTGCTCTATAAAGTTTTTATTTAATTTTGGTGAGATTTTCCAATCACACAACACTCTAAAAGTATTTCTCTATTTGATTCAACTAGCCTGGGTTTTATTGATCACATTGCTCTCGACTTCACTACTATTTGAATAATTAAACCAAGGTATTTGAATCTCTCACTCTTCTTGATCACATGACCTCAAAAGTTATGTTCTCGAGATTATGGCTTCTATTATGGCTAAATTATATTTCATATATATTCTATTTTTGGTCTACTAATAAAATCTTTTAGATTTTAAAATAGTCCTCCACTACTTAAGTTTTGCTTTGAGTCCCATCCCTAATTTTATTAAATTTATTATATGTCATCTACTAATAACATTGAACCAAGGAACCTTCTCTTGAATTTGTTATGTAACAATATCCATAATTCAAACAAAAGGATATGGATAGAGATAGCAAGCCTTACTATAATCTAATATTAATAAGAAAAGTATTAGACATGCTGAACATGTTACAGTCTCATTATGCATATTTTTATTAACATTAATTTATGTCACAAATTTTTATCTTCCCAAAATTCTCCATAAGGAATTTTTTTTGATATTCCATCATAAGACTTTTTAAGATTTTTATAGATTAAATGTGTAGATCTTCTTATTTTTTCTAAATTTCTCCGTCAAATCTTTTAGTAAATATATTACATGGCAAAACATCAAACTAATTATGTGAAATACGAGTAGTCCTTCGTTGTATGACTCATTAACTTAATTCCCCTATAATTTGCATAGACTTAGCACCGCCTTCCTTGTAAAAAGGTGCAACAATATTTTTTCTCCACATAGTTGGTACCCTTGTTGTAGTCTTCAAAATAATATTAAATAATATGGTAGCTCAAGAAATTTCTTCCTCACCCAATTATTTATAATAATGACAAGAATGCCATTTGATTATACGATCTTTTCATTCTTTTTCTAATTTAAAGCATTCTAAATCTTAATTATACTAGTTTGTCGAATAAAATTGCAATTGATACTATTTTAACATGTTAATCTACATAACAAAACACATAAAGACAAATAACACTTATTGTAATCCTTATAGAATGTTGTTCAATAGCATGCCTTTAAATAATATGTTATTTGAATTCTTAACATCTAACCAATCTAACCCTAGGAAATATGTATTATAACACTTGAATGTCTACATAAAGGCACCTTTAAATTTTGAACTTTTGAGGGCAAAATTTTTATCTAGTTGAGTTATCTACTACCAGTTTGAGGGTGATTAGGTCAATACTGTTAGTGACAACCACATAAGAAGGGAGGACTGGGTTGGGCAAGGTGGCGACCAAAAAGGGATTGCTTGGACTGCGTACATCGGTGTGGCTAGTCATTTGAATGTCTTGGATGGCATATGTAAGGCATCTTTAAATTTTGAAGTTTTGAGGACAAAATTATAACCTCAATTTATTTATCTACTATTAATTTGGCGGTGATGAGTTCAATGGTGTTAGTGACAGCCACATACAGTGGAAGATGGGATTTTGGGCAAGGAGGCGGCCAAAAGGGGATGGCTTGGAGTGCGGACATCGCAGCGGCCAGTCATTTGGGCGCACTGGGGGATGTTGATTGCATAGTAGATACCACCACCAGATTGGCTTACTATGGGTGAGGCATTGCCACACAACATTGAAGATTCTGCCTGTCCATCTCCATCTCGATTGCTCTCTTTCTTTGCATCGTTAAATCCCTTTTGAGTAGAAGTGCTGGAATTTTATCTGTTTTTCTGAGTTAGTTATTTATGTAAAGCAAGAAACACACAAAAATAAGAATGAGAAGAGTAACAAAAATATTTTTGAATTTATAGTGGTTCGATATGATTTACTATGTTCATCTGGCCTCATTTCTTAAGTATTTGCGTTATGCAATGAATGAATGTAAGAAAGATAAGTAGAGAGAACCTCATTATTAAATTATAAAGTAAAGAAAAACATAAAATTTTGGTAAGTCCCTTTCCAAAATCCTCTTGCGAGCAAGACCAAATTAGTGGATTTCAGAGAAGTCCCCTCTCACATTAGTGGTATTAATAGCACGCGAGTCTTCTTCTCTGACAGTTTAAGATGCCAATGTGGCACCTTATCAATGCTCGAGCGTAGGCGTGCCCCTTCAGTTAGTGAACCACCAATGTTCTAAAGAATGTGGAAGTCGATGAAGCTGTACAATATTTAATTTAATACTTTAACCAAGCATCTGCCCGCTCATATTGACCCATTTGGATGTGAATGAATACTTGTGTCATTAGATAAAAATGATGGTGAGCATCCTTATAGTTCACAAGTGAATCATTTAAGAATTCATTGATCATTCGGAAAGGGAATTACTTGATGATATAAAAACGATAATATTTTTTAGTTCATGGAATTATTTTCTTAGTTATCTTGATTATTATTGCTTGTGCATGATCGTTATCTAGTCTTTTCTTAAGGTCCTGAATAATGATTTTGTTAGCTGCTTTAGTTTAGCCATTAGCTTGTAGATGCTGCTGGACTTGGGAGAATTGGAGCTGGAACGTTATCTTTATTCATGAATTCTTCTGTTATGTTAGAAGAAAGTTATGCTGCCATTATTGCCTATAATTAATTATTACAAGCGGCAAACCAAAATTTGAATAAATTTTTTGACCGAGTCTGCAAGTCTTTCCCATGACTGAGCCATTACTAATATAAATAACACTAAACCAAACCCACATTATTATCTAAATAATACAGCTATTGAAATAACATGCAATCTCTGTATAAACTCTACATTCCTCAATTTCTGTGTAAACTCAAGGGTTTTAACGACTGATCCACAGGATCATTCACATGAAATATATTTATTTTCTCGCAGGGCTTCTCTGCAAATGCGTTCTGCCGGCGCAAGTGACGGCGGTGAGGAGCCACACAGAGAATGAGATGGACGGCAGCAGAGAAGGGGAGGAGCGCCTGCGGCTGACGAGCGGCGCCGTGCCGTACGTCGGCGACAACGATGGAGAAGATGCGTTGTCACAGAAGCGCCGACGTCGGAGTGGCAGAGGAAGCCGGCGGGCGCCCGCTTTGTCCGTCGCCGATGCCGGCAGGATTGCTGCCTTGAGGATTTTGTGATCCTTCAAGCAGGCTCATTTGTTGAAAGCTTATTAATTAATGTAGTTTTGAGGAAATGCTTTATTTTAATAATTAGGATTCTTTTTTTTTTTTTTTTTTTTTTTTTTTTTTTTTTTTTTTGGACAAATATGAGCTTCAATAAAAAGTAAATAAATATGCAGTAGAAATTGAGCTTATGATATGGAATAATACTTTCATAGCCTTAATTAATAGGCAACTATACTATTCATAATGAATTTTTTTAATAAGTTTTCTCTATGATTTCCTTATTTGAGTTTTTTTAGCTTATTATATTTAAGAAAAAATGTTGTATTGTCAAATAAAATTATTCCAAATCCTTTAATATATATTTTATTGATAAAATTATATGAGGCTGATATGCAAAATACATTGATATCTTATTTTATATTTTATATATTAAAAATGATACATTTAAACTCATGGTAATCTGCAAAAGGCTGTTCTTCCACCCTTCCCAACTATGCAAGATACTCCAACTGATCCATGCCTTTTACTATTATGATGATGATCAAGAAATCATGAATGAAGACTTATTAGGGGAATCATCATCTTATCCATCATGACTAATAGGTTGTGTTTCTATATATTTTTTTACTTATATTTTGTTTCTTTTTGTAATTTTCTTTTATGTAACAAAACAAAATCCATTTTTACAATTGTTCCCTTAAGCAAAGAAATTAGTGAATGACAATTTGTAATGTGTAAACTTATTTGTGAATGTGCTCTCTTTTATTTTAATGAATTACAAAGTAAGGATAGTGAGAAATGATCTAAGTTGAGGCTGGGTGTCGTCAATTGTGGACTAATTTTGAATCATTATCATATGCACAATCATAGTCATCATCAATCAACATTTTTTTTCTTACACATTTGTTCAAAAAAAGTGAATTGTACTAATTATATATTTTACATATGAGATTTTTATGTAATTTTTATTTTAATATATATATATGATTGTGTAAGTATAATAAAATCTATTATATATATTATCTAATTTTAGTATTAATTAAATGAACCCTTGTTAATATTATGTAAACTTTTATTCATTAATATTAAATTTAAATATGTTAACAATTTTAATAAAAATTAAGAGTGAAAATGAAAAATGTAAGTATTGATGGAAATGGGTGTTCAATGGAATGATGAATTATCATATTTTATTAACAATATTACCAAAGTTCATAAAATGCAAATGTAAGGTAGAGTATTATCTATGCAATTGTATATAAATGCTAAATTTTACATGAAAAATTACAGCAATTGAAAGATGAAAGTGTTGAGAATATTTTTTATAAGCTAATTTAAAAATTACTAAATATTATAAATTTGTATTACAAAAATAATTCATCATTTATACATCAGTCATCAATAAAATAAAAATCAAACATAACTATTGCACGCAGAAGTCACAAAATTTGTAATAACGACTAATGATATCAAAGTTTTGATACAACTTTCCGGAATTTCAACAATTATATATATCATGAATTGTAATAAAAATTAATTTCAAATAATAATATTTATAAATAAGAGAAATTTGCACAATAATATAATTTGCTTCTCTTTATCATATCGCCAAAAATCATTTTGATAATTAAAATTGCAGATATAAATTCTAATTTAAATAACATATACAAAGAAATAATCAATACAAGCTCAAACATGTCCTAACTATTGTTGGGTTATGGACACTAAGAAATTATGATTTTAATGGTAAACATATCTTCTAATGTCTACATATAATGTTTCATAGGTACTTTAGAGGGTCTCATAATGAGTAAGTATTATACCCAGAGATTATATCAGAACTCTCACAATATATAATATTTATTTTGTAAAAGGATTGGTGTACCCATCCTCACTATCCCCACACACAATCAATAAGTGACTCTAGAGGTCCAAGCCCTAATTCTTTTGCAGATTGACCCAATTAAGCTAATTTGATCTAACCCAAGTCAAATTATGGCCCGATTAGCCCAATACCCCATAAATGGGCTAATTAGGTTAAGATATGATCCAGTGAATTTAAATGATCATTTTGAGTACAAAATGTGACCCTAGGACCCCTACATTCCAAAGGTTAATTTTAGACTCACTTGACCTAGCCCAAGCAGACCAAAGACAAAACCAGCCAGGATACCCCTTTATGGGGATGGTTCACCCCTATATTATTCCTTATGAGTTTGTGTAACAACTTACCTAGCTTAATTTTAGCCTAATCATATCACAATTATTATTCCATTAAGTTCATCTAGTCATTAGAATCAAACCCTAAAGGTTGGGAACAATTCTGAGCTCAATAAATTATTTTGGAATATTTTAATATTTAATTAATTTAAAAACTGAGGTATTTAGTTTGATCTTAAAATCGAAATCCAATTTCACCGTTGCGATCGTTACTCTCAAATTAGCTAGGGGTGATGTCTTGGACGCGTTTGAAAGTCGTCAAATTCTTGCGAATATTTTAGTATAATTAAATGCACCGGAAAATAGAATAATTAAATAATCGTCAGAATTGAATTCCGACTTTACCGTTGAATTTCTCACCCCCAAATTAGCTAGGGGTGAATTTTTGAGAATTTTCGAAGTGCGTTTCAAAAATCTGAATTTTTGAATAATTAAAGAAAATAAATTATTAATTAGTTGGTACTTAAATTGCTATTTCTCCTCCTCTCTCCTAGTTGGCACCCCATTCAGCACCTCCCTCTCCCTAGCTTGCAGCTAAAGGTCTCCTTCCTCCATACATAATAGGAAAGGCCTTACCTCCTAGCTCTTATAGGTCATGCTCTACCTCCCTCTCACTCTTCTCCTTTAAAGGAGAAGCATAGCCCTTCCTCCCTCTTCTTGCTATCAAATTAAAGCTCTAGAGCTCTCTCCCTTCCTTTCCATTGCTGCACCTTGAAGAAGAAGCTCCTCTCCAAGTCTTGAAGAAAGCTGAGGTTCCTTTTTCTTCCTTTAAAGCTAAAGGTACTCTTTTGTTTACTCTCCTTATCTTTTTTTATATTGCTACAATGCCTGAATGTATCTTTAGAAATCTATAAGCATGTATGAAAGTTATTAAAGCTCTTAAAAGCTTCACAGAAAACTGCTCTATTTTTCGCCTATTCTGCACACATTTGCATTCATCATCATTTTTTATATATTTAAGATGCTCCGTTTGTGCTAATTTTGGTGTCAATGGAAAGGTATCAAAAAGACCTTTCCATTGATATATGGTACCGCTCATGGAATGCTCTGGATTTAGAGTATTTGAGCTCGAAAGTAGGCCTTACAGGTTTCGTCCAGGCGAAAAATATCGTCTGACGTTGCAGCGCGCTGCAGCGCCCAAAGTTGCAAAATGGACCACTGTAGCGGCATTTCGGAAAAATTCATATAAAATCTGTTAATTACATAATTGAACAGTAAATCACAAATGGACCATTGCAGCGTGCTGTAGTGGTATTTTAAGAAAACTATAGAAAATCAAAAAAATAAATTAATTGAACAGTTTTTTCGCGAGTTGGACCGCTGCAATGTGCCATAAGCGCCACGGTGCGCTACAACGCTAGAAGCGCTGTAGCGCCAGAAGCACTGCAGCACGCACTAGCGCGCCACAGCGCACTACAGTGCCCCAAAACTCTAAAACTACCCAGATTTTTATACAACTGCCCAAAATTAGCTGAAATGGCCAGAACTTCTCCGTTTTTTCATTTTAAGGTCTCTAGGACCCTAGTAGAACTGAATTATATCAAATAGAACTTGAAATGGCCAGAACCCCTGCATTCATCATCATTTTAGTTAAAATTGAGCATTACATAAAATTCTATGTTGAAATTAAGTTTGAGACTTTGTTATTTTTTTTATCAAGTGCTCCAAACCTATTTTGTATCTTAAAGGTATGGTGTCAGTTGCTAGATAATAGAATCCTTAGAAGCTTGTATTGAATATGTATAATCTTAACAACTAAATGTTATGAAACATAAATCTTTTAGATTTGTAATCAAGTGCTAACTCTTTTGGTTTGATTTAGAATTTAGTTAGCCTTAATTAATTTCCATTTTATGTTGAATTTATAGTTTTATGCTTTTATGATTTTATGATGTATGTTAGAGAACTATAATATTATTAGGATACCTAAATGTGCTTAAATTAACATTAAAATATAATTAAATATAACAATCATGATAACTTGATTAAGTAGATGATACTTAATATAAACTTGAAATTGCCATCAATAATGCACTAATAATACATTGATTTGTCTTTGATCTTTAAATTAACCATTGGTCTTAACGGTAGAAGGGTTAGGGGTTAAACCCTAACTTGTCTTGATTAAGATCTAAACCTTAATCGCGTAATCAATTAACTTGATTGAAAGATAATTTAATTGACATTATTCCAATAATGCATTTGATTTAGTATTGATCTTAAATTATTAAATTAGAAGTGCTAAGGTTAAAATTAAATCTGTGTGATTGAACCATCTGAATCTAAATTTTAGATCTTTGATTTTATGTGAAATGATCGAACTCTAACAAGATCTTTGATTTTATCCCATAATTGTAGAATAGAAAAGGATCAGATGAATTTTGATCATCTGATCTGATCACTTGAATGTTAACCTAAAAAGTAGAAAAGTGAGATCTTAAGGGTCTTGCTTTAGGATCGTTCTTGAAATATTTAAGGACTTTAATTATTGATACCTTGAGGTAGGAAGAGCTTTTGTAACTTATTGAGGTAGAAACTTAGATGATCCTTCATAACTTTAGAAGTTGAACTTGATACCTTATGATAGGAATTACCTAAAGCAGTTAGAATAGAACTTCTCCCTTGCGATAGAATTCAATAGTGATCTTTTGATCACATCATTGGAGCCTTGTGTAGGACACACCTATTTATAATAAGAATTAATAGCTTTGATAAATCCTTGTTGATTAAATAGAATCTTCTGAATCCAGATTATTAGTTGGGTATAGTAGGGTATACCCATAGTACTTGATTATTTTAGTAATACTCAGGATTAGTTGATTCACTCCAATGTGGACTTATGACCAGGTGCTATCCTGAGGAATTAGACAAATACAGTCCCATTAGAGTAAATTGCCTAAGATTTAGAGTGTTACAATTAGTGAACAAGATCCTTAGTTTGAGATATAAACTGTGACCGGGTTCTGCCTCCTATCATAGTGCGCTTCGATAAGTACAGTTTATGCAAACTAAGTATCTCAAGTCACTTTGCGTAGAACACTAAGTATGCTTGCAATTATGATATTTAACGGCTTAGCTTGAGATGTAAACTGTGACCGGGTTCTGCCTCCTATCGTAGTGCGCTTCGATAAGTGCAGTTTAAACAAGCTAATGGTTAAATCCATCTTTCTTGCAAATATGCTAAATATGTGTATACAATCATCCCAGCTAATAATTTTTAAGTAAACTCTTCACTTTAACCAAGTATCAAACTAGAATGTAGGAGTCAGAACTCTTTTAGTAGGATTCTGCACAATGGAGACCTTGAATTCATTATTGAATTTCAAAGTATTTTTTTTTTATTTATCTCATGTAAGTTAGAAGCATGAGCATGAGCATAAGCATGATATTGAGTATTAGTAACGATATATGAGTATCAGTGATGATTTATGGGTTACAGAATATTGCATACATTGACTGAGGAATTTCAGAATGCATCGGCATTGCAGTTCCCAACTGGATGTATGTAAACATTGGTCCGTACGACTCATAGAAGTTCAGTGATATTTTGGTTGCATATCAGTAGCATACAATATTGTGGCATATTTAGATGTATATTTTTAGTAGCATACAGTATATTTTTACATGCTATTACTCAGTTTCATATCAATTACTATTTTGGTTTACCTTCATTATTCTATTTATAGTTCAATCTCATATTACTTTACTTCAGTTTCATATAGTTTTATTCAATTTTATACCTTTGGTTACCTTCATAATTTTTCTGTAGATTTACTTATATTATGTAAATGTTAAATGAATAATTAGAACTATTTAGTTTAGTTTCGATGTGTTAGACTTATTATCTAATACGGGGTACTTTTTGGATCTAGCAATTTGCTAGATCTTGAGTATTAATTGAGCCATGTCAGGAGGACACCCATGAGATTCAGGAGGAGCCCATAGAGTACTAGTGAACTCTTCTCCAGTTTTACTACCTTTTTGCTTAGTTTATTTCAGTCCAGCACTTAGCTCTATGTCTGTTATTCAATAAATATTTGTAATGATTCTGGATGTATTGTCTTTTCTTTTCTGAGATGAATGCTTTCATACAGCTTCTGTGATGAATGTTTCTGGATGTTTGCTTTTAGCTTATGCACTTTGTCTATATACTACTTATACTTAGTATTGTGATATGAGCAGTATATTGAAAATACTGATATATTTTATACATATATTGGATTCCTATTATATTCTAAATCCAATATATGTATTGGTCTAATACTTAGGATAAGGATACTACTCTTATCTTAAGTATTAGCTCTTAACCCTTCTTGAGGTTGAGCCAGCAGCCCTTCAGATGGGCTTGGTTTGCAGTATTTCAGGGAGACAGGTTATTCCTCCCCGAGTGGCGCGCTGTTTTGCCACCGAACTAATTATACTTATCTTTTACGTGCGGCGACGGGGCGGCGTGCTACAAAAGCATACAACCAAAATATTTATCACAGAGGCTAAGTAGAATATTCATCTCAGAAAGGAAAAGAAAATACATCTGGAGTTATTACAAATAATTTACTTAATAAAATATAAAAAATGATTTAAATACTGAACTGAAAGAAAAATAAACTAGGGAAAAATAGATACTAAAGGAGAGTCCTCTAGTACTCCACAAACTCCTCCTGACTCTTCTATATATCCACCTGATCTTGCTTCATGAGCTACTCTTGATCTAGCAAATTGTCAGATTCCAAAAGTATCACGCATTAGATAATAAGTTTAATATATCGAAAGCTATTTTAAACAGTTATAATTATCTAATATTTAACATTTAAATAAATTAAGAAAAATAATAGAAAAGAAAGTAAAATAGCTAAAAACTTAAAATAGTACAAATCTAAAAGTAAAATAAAGCTAAGACTGAAAGCAGAATACTGAAAGTTGAGAAAACAGTAAGGAAATTATAATTGAATAAATAATACTTTAAAATTGTGTTGTATGTCACTAAATTTATAATTATGCATCTGAATATGCCATTGAACTATAGCAACTGATATACTAACTTGGTGTCACATGACATCCCACAGATCTTAGGTGAGTGAACGCTCTGCTAACAGAGTTCTTAGATGAGCATAATCACTCCGCTAATGCTGACATAACTTATGCATTTATGATATGCTAAGGCTTTAATGACGATTTGCTTTAAATTATCGAAATCTAGAAATCAATTAAAATTAAGTAATGATTCCATTTATCTCTATCATGTAGAATTTATCTAAATGAATTATGACTCATAATTCTAATCCACTAAATAATATCAGCTAAGATTATACATAAACTTATAAACTAAAGAAGTTGCATATATATAGCTGGTATGTTTTTAAGAAAAGTGGAGTTAACACTTAATTTATTTAACTACACTTATCAAAATGCATGATGATAAGGAGCAGAACTCTTTTATAGTTTATTCACTCAAACTAAGATGTTAAATACCCTAATTATAAGCATACTTATAGTATCATAAGGAAGGTAACTCGAAGCACTTAGTTTATTTAACTACACTTATCAAAACACGTGACGATAAGGGGCAAAACCTTTTTAATGTTTATTCTCTCAAGTAAAGTTGCTAAGTACCCGAATTATAACACTCTTGAACTAGGGATGTTTATCTTGAACTGAACTGTACTTATATAATTACCAAAGATAAGACCAAAAATCAATTGTTCCATTCAGGTTAAATCAACTAATTCTATTTAACTATTGAAATAAATTAGTTCTATGGATATACATTATAATCTCAAACTGATAATTCCATTGATTCTCATTTTAACAAGTCTATATATGTATATATAAATCAAGGATTACAAAATAATAAATCCACACTCTGTTATGGGGTGAATCCTATACAAGGGTTCCATAGATGTGACATAAAAGTCAATCAACTTAGGAGGCTACCATAAGGAAAAATCTCTTGCTAGAGCATTTAGCTACCACAAGGATCTAAGATCAGAATCCAAAGGTATTAAGGGTTCATCTACGCTCCTACCTTAAAATCAAACAATGAGCTCTTCCTACCTTAATAAGTTGGCAATTTAAATGTATAGCAATATAATTTAATCAACCACTAAATTCCAACCTTAAAGACCTAAGCACTGAAATATACAAGTAAAATCTAAGTTCGAAGATTCATATTAAATTTGAAATTCCTAGTACATTAAGTACAATTATACAAATCAGATAGGTAAGCTCATCTGATCACAGCCTATACTATAATTATGGGATATAATCATGCGAAAGATCAGGAATGAATTAGGTTTACAAATTCATTTTATTTTAGACTTTATCTTATGCTAAGTATCTTACTTAAGAGAAAATTAAGGATCTAAAGGTTAGATTCAGATAATCAATCATAGGAACTTGTTATAACTCTTAATAGTTCTAATTTACTAGTTTAAGATTAATGTCAAATTAATAAGTATTATTAAAATATGCAAGTTCTTTAAGTGTTCAATCACATACCTTATTCAATTTGCTCATATTAAGACCTAATTTAGTCAAGTTAGGGTTTAACCCCAAACTTAATCAAATTGAGTTTGCTTTCTTAATTATTGATCAATAATCAAATCAGAGAGTTATTTATGCATTACTGATGTCCAAATTCAAGTTTAAATCAATTATTAATTAGCATAAGCTATCTTTAAGATTCTTAGGGTTTAAATGTTAATTCAGGGCAGTTGAATTTATTTAGATGTCCACATTAATAATTAAGTTCTCTAACATGCATATTATTGTTGTTGAAGCATATAAACATTAAATTGATAAAAACAAAAATTAATTAAGGCTAATCAAACTCTAAATTAAGCCAAAAAGAATTAGCACTTAATTACAAATCTAACCATCCCAAAACTCATGAAACATGATATTTAAGTTCTTCTTAATCATATAAATAATCAGAGACCCTAATTCTATATTTTAGATAATTACAAAACCAAATTTTCACTAATCATGCATTTCTAAGATTATAGCATAATTAATAAAATATAAATCAAAAAATTAATTCACTTAGCACATGCATTCTACTAAGCATAAGGAGCATAATGGAGCTTAAATCATGCAATTTGGCTAAGTATACAACTAATCAACCCTAATTAAGTTCTAGAGTAATTAGGCTAAATTAGAAAATTCATTCACAAAAACATAAATTTTATTTTATATTCTTTTTCCTCATAATTTTCTAAACAAAATAATTTATAATTTTATATGGTTTGAATAAGTAGATAAAAATTTATTTAAATAATACATTTTGAATGTTTTTAATTTAATTCCCATTATTTGAACTATTTTCCTTAAGCAAAATAATTCCAATAATCCTTATTCAATAAACGGGATCGGCCCAAAATAAAAGGCTCAGGCTGGCTCGACCCGGGGACCTGCCACTGTCGCACCGTGCGGGTCACGGGTCAGCCCTACCCGCACAGTGGCATCGTTCTTGCCTCGCCTTCATCCCGGCATTGACCGATTAGGGTAACCCTAATCGACTAAATTTTTTGCCATCTGACTACACCACAACCTCAAGGTGATCCAAGCTCCATCCTTAGGTCAAGACGCATCGATGGAGCTCGAAATACCCATCAGAGGTTGGCCTGATCATTGAATCCCTATTTGGATTTGGGAGGCCCTTAAGACTCACCGTGGAGGGAAATTCTCCATCCACAGACCACCACTTTGTCTTGTTTCAATTCCTACGCCATCCCTAAGCCACGAGGAAACTAAACCCCATAATGGCTAGACTTGGGAGGGGTTAGAATGATGGTCCTTACTCGGGCCATGTAACAACCATAGTTGTTACCATAGCTAAATCCAGATTAATTAAGCTAAACCAAGCTCTAATTTTGATTCCATTAGACTCAATGGGTCATTTAAATCTAACCCTAGAAATTTGAAATTAATCGGAGCTAGATTGAGAATTTTGGTATTTTTGCCTATTTTTGAACCCTGAAAAATACCTAAATTAAATTGATCTCTAAATCAAAATCTAATTTTATTTTTGAATTCCTCATACCCTAATTAGCTAAGGGTGAATTTTTGAGAATTTTTGGAGCTCATATAAGCCTAAATTGGATTATAGAATTAATTAGAATTTATTTATTATTAAATGAATTAATATTAATTTAATTAATTATATTTATATTTTTTAATTCACGGGATTTACTGTCGGGACCGCGATAGATCCGCTGCGGTATCCCGACAGCGGCGCATAGGTTTGAACCACCCGATGCGATAGCACGCATCTCCGTGCCTCCATCTAACGGTCTGTATCCCATGCACCGTGATCTAATCCTATTCGCCTAATTGACAACTATCATCTGACGCACAAGATCTTCTCCACGATTCTATTAATCGGGAGCCGCATCAGACCGTCGATCCTCAACGATCTCGCAATCAGACGACGGAGACGGACCCCACCACTGTGGATCATCGTCTTCGCCCGATTGCAAGCTTGATAGAAAAATTTGCTCGTACGATGCCACGCCAGCGCTGTCCCCCACTCCCTCCTGCCTTGTCCCCTAGGCTGTTAGGACCCTTTCGGTTGTGGCCGAGCCTAGTAGGGTGACCCGGAGACTTGGACCCTCCCAATTGTAAAAGAAGGAGAGAGCCCTATCGGCCCAAGCCTAAGACCATGGCTCCTGACCTAAACCTCTCTAGAGTTTATAAATACCTCCCAGGAATCACAGTGAGACCCTTTGCTCATTGTGATCCCCTCAATTCTATGCTATTTGCCCTGAAGCTCTCGATGACCCCGACATCTGGACCTGCTGCGTTCAGTTGATAGAGGGCGAGGTCTGGCATTCAGACCCCTTGCTGAAGCTTCTACAATCACCTAGAGTACTTGGAGCTGCCTGCATTACCTCAGTCGCCTTGGCCATCCTCAGGTACATCCTTTGATTCCATTCCTCTGTCAAGCTGGTTTCAGCTCAACTCGCACTCAATTGATCTTAGATGCTGTGATATGACCTCACCTTAGCTCCCTAGTAAGCGTCTAAGCCCTCTGGTGGGAAATGGCAATGGGCCAGATGGTGTAATCCAGTCTGAATGTGTGCTGCCAGCTGAACCTTATGGCACTGAATGTCAGTGTCAACCCGAGGTTTCGAGCCCTACCTTCAATCCCTAAAGCCTTCTGTAATGATTGCAAATTAATTGCAATCATTGGGCTCGATCTAATCAATCGATACGACTGGGATTGATCGACTCAGAGCGAGCCTACGTCGAGTAGCACTTCAGTGATCCACCCATCCTCAAGGCTTGCTGAGTGGACAAATCAAATCCCCTTTGGCCTCTGATCATGTAGGTATAGAGCCTGGCTCGTATGGTCAGCTCTGTGAGGAGAATTTGATCCTCACAGATGCGCCATAGGTGACGCCTCGGTTGAGTAGCACCCCCGCAATTCAGTGCATCCCTGATGGGGGTTTGTAGTCCGAGCGATGCGTCTCGACTTCAGGAATGTGTAGGGATTGATTTGAGCCGTCGTCGTCATCAAGGTGCCTAGAATTCCAGCGCTGAAAGTTCATTTAGGGAGGAGCCCATCGCGAGGAAGAAGACGAAGTCACGGGTCGGGCCAACCCGTGACCCGTGCCGTTTGCAATTGGGCCAACTATTAATAAAACGAATTTCTGAATTAATTTCATTAAGGAAATTAATTCAGAAAATCAAACCTATGATTTTAATTTAAATAAAAATACAAATTAAATTAGTTAAATAACTTTGGCTATACTCATTCAAATTGTATAATCCAATATACCATTTTAATCAGAAAAATGCAAGGAACCTGAATATAAAATAAAATGATAGATCTAATAATTAGATTTTAAATAATTGACTAATCCTTTTTATTTTTATTTAAATCATATTAAATTCAATAAATACTCAAATATATTGATTAAGGGTTCTGATTGCTCATAAGACCCTAAAGGACCTTTGTAGACTCTTAAAAGTGATTTAAGAACTCTAACTTTATTAATCATCTTTTAATTACCCTAATTAGGGATTAGTAAATTTAAATATGATTAAGCCTCTAATTTTGGTAAAATAAATCCCTAATGCCTTCTTAAGTATATTAGAGCCTATAAATGAGGTTGGATTACTCTAGAATATCCTAGTTTTCTTAATCACCTTAATTGGCTTAAATATGTGGTTAGTGTTAATTAAACTAATTATGTTACATAAACCTAAGATAAGTGTATTTCCTTCTTCATTAACTATTTTGGAACTCATTAAAATAGATTTGAATTAATTTGGATATTTAAATCTTAAAATCTTATTTTTAGCCTTAAGGGGGGTATTTTGGTCATTTTGACCAAAATATGTTTAAGCACCCCTTAAGTCTCAAAATTTTAGTAAAAAACTTCTAATTAAATTCTTAGCATCTTCTAAGATCTCATGTAATAATATGGTTGTTAAGTAAAGCAATCTTAGGTTAGTTATTATTAAGATCTTAAGATCTTAAGAGTACTCAAAACCACCTTGTCTTAAGAACTAAACTTCAATATCTTAAGGTGTTAAATCCTCAGTTGATAGCTAAATTAAATTGATTCTTGAGCTTGAATCTTAAAAGAAACACTCTTGTAAGAATCTTAAGTCTAAATCTTAGTTTAAGTCTAAAGTGATCAAATATTAGATCTTAAATCTTAGACTTTAGATCTTCTAATTGAATTAAACTATCTCCATTTGAAATTCCTTAAGTGGTTTATTATTTAATCCTTTTGAAGCCTTCCATGTAGGTATATGAATGATTCAATATATAGGATAATGTAATCATCCAAAAGATTGAATATAGAAACTTAGATTCTTAGTTCTTATTGATTATTTTATCTTATAACCAGTATAGTAACCTTTCATTAAGATCATAGTTTTTGAATTCTTCAGCTTATAAGATTTCTTATCTTTAATTTGGGTTTTAAAGTGTGAACCCTAGATCCTTACTAAGGATGCTACCTTGGATTCAGGATTTGAACTCCAAAATGGAGTTTGAATCCAGAATCCTTAATTTTGATTCACTTAATCAAGATTTGGGTTAAGAGAGAAAAATAATAATAATTAAGTCATTGATTCATTTACCTTAAATTTTTAAATAGTCATCATATGATTATGAATTAGAACTTATCAAGTTCTAATATTAATATTAAGGTCGTAAATCTGAGATCTTACTCGATAGCTGGATCTTGGAGATCCTAAGCTTGTATTTTTTCAAAATAGTTAGATTAGGATAAAGTAAACAACAATGAATATCACATAAGTCTAGATTGAGTCTCTTGCTTACTTAACTTGATTTCTCTGTACACCTTGAATATTGAGCCTTGTTCCTTGAGCATAGTAGGTAAACTTAGGATATGGATGATACATCCTAAGTTAGTATTTGAAAAGCATAATATTCATTCAGTCTTTTAGTGTTTTCAGTTAGTAGAGTATGTCCTAGCTTAGTCTGTCTCTTCAGTTCTAGTTTTGTTATAGAATAGACTCGGACCTAGCTTGACAGATGTTTAGGATGGATACATGTCTTATTCTATAAGTTCAACTTGGACCTAGTTCTGTGGATGCCTAGGATGGATACATGTTGAACTTTCTATTTAAAGGCCCTGTATGGCCTTTTATGTTATGGCAACACTATGTCTTAGGCTTACTGCTACTTTAGTTTAGTTGTCAGTATTTTTCTTGCTTTGCCACATGCTTCAGTGTCCGTTCTTTTAATGATTAACTTGCTTTGCCACATGTCTTAGTAGCTTTACATTTGCTCATGCATGTATTTAGTTTATTTTTGCCATATGTCTCAGTGGCCTTTTTTTTCATATCAATCTGCATACTTGTATATACGCTCTCATTGATTAATACTAAGATATTGGCATGTTTAGGATGCTATAATTGTATATATATTTTTAGTACTTATGTTTTTATTATTCTCAGCATGTCTCCATATGATCATAAGCATGTTATGATCAGATTTATTTCAGTAGTTGTAGTTACTTTTGCTTTTTGCCTCACTATATTTAGTTACTATTTTTGTATATTATTTTATATACCTGTTGATTAGCTATAAATGATTAGTTTATAACTACCTCATTCTTGTAACTTGTTGTACCTTTATAACGCTTGTATGTTTAAAAAAAAGCTTTAAATATGATATCTTAAATACTCAGTTCACTGAAATAGCCTAAAATATACTTAGACAATTGTCTAATTGTAATATTTTTCTTTTGTTGGTTGGGGCCCTAGCATTTGTGAGATAAATGTCAGATTCAGAGTTATTTGTTGGCAGTACTGTAGGATTGGAGCCGGTGCAGGAGGAGGATCTTCCTACTGTTACTTAGATAGATTTTCTCTTTTTGCAATGAGATTGAGAGATATTTATTTCTATTAAATTCAATTTGTAATAATTAAATTCTGAATGTATTTATTTTTCTGTTGGTCTGAGTTACTATTTCTTTTACCCTTTTATACTATGTTATGCCTGTGGATGTTATATTATACTATTTCTTGCTTTCGCCACTTTGAATTGTATTGATGTATGTTCACAGTTTCTCCTACAGGGTGACAAGTCCTTGGCTTAAGGCGAGTTGGTCCCTACTTGACTCTACTTGAGTTGGGGATTTGCCACCATAATTGAGCACTGTACTCCCAACAATTATGCTAATATCAGTATTAGCTTAGCCGCGAGAAAGTACGGGGCCCCACAGGCCATGACTGAGTTGGTCTGAGTAAGAATGAGCCACATTGGGATAGCTTGGGTCATATAGACCGTATCGATCCAATTAAGGATAGATATGGATTGCAATTGCGCAGTAATTGGCCCTTCCTAGAGGAAAATTACTAGAGAAAGAGCCCTGAGTTCGTCAATGAGCGACAAATTCAGCTCAACTATGCTCAGCATTGCCTAGCTATTGTCGCCCACAGACATATCTTAATTTTATTTACAGATGATCCTAATTTTGTAAGAATTTAAACGAGTTCACGGACTAAGCATCGCAGATTGGAGAGTGAGCTTACACAGCTCACTGAGGAAGAAGGGTACATGGCTTGCTAAAGACTAATTGGGCTGCTGGGAGATTAGGCCTAGGCAGTTGGAGCTTCTGGGCACCAAGAGGAAGAGCTATGGGAATCCAATGCTGAGTCTCACCCTCAGATGGGTTCTTGTCACACCAGGATCATCTGGCTTGATAAAGAAGAGTGGTCGGGCTAGCGGAGATTCTTCAGGAAATTTAAGAAAATTCAGAAGCAAACGAGGTGAGCAAAGAGTTCACCATGTGAATTCCTGGGCTATTTATAGCCTAGGAGGGAAATGGATGATTGGGCTGTCCATCCATGGCCAGCCCTTGAGTGTGGAGGATTAGCTGGGTCGAGGCAAAGGGCAAACCTCAAATCAAGGTCTCCAGATCGCTGGAATTGGGGCGGTAGTGGGGAGTAGAGGGGATCCCCGTACTACCACGCCAGTAGGACACGCAGAGCTGCTGGGCCCCTTCAGGAAATTTGGGGACGACGACCCACAGTAGGAGATGAGCTAGGGACCATATAATCAACAATTAGTTATGGGTGAATGTGTAATGACCTCACTATTGAATAGAACTCAATCCAACATTGGAGCATTACCACAACATTTAATATTGAATTAGAAGAAAACTAACCCAATACTAAGTGTTGTGTGGCTAAGTATCTTTGTGAGGGTGTTAAGTTAAAAAAATTTCAATGAAAGCAATATGAAAGATATGGAACAAGTACAATTAAAATATGTAACATTATTCACTCATTCAATCCAAGCATATTTAAGAAGATAAACTCAACACAAAATAAGTAAAAACATCACAAAAAATTTAAGTTAATTAGTACATGTCTTGAAAAAAATGAAAAAGTAAAAGAATAAAGATCACTCTCTCACATAAGGCAAAGTAAATGCAATTTAGAAATAAATCGAACGCAGATTCTTATAAGTTCTTCAAGTGCTAGGTCTAGCTCTCACTTGTATTATATTGCTCCTTATCTATCATATTTTAGTATTTAAATATGATAGAGCAAAGCCAATAAAAAAAAAGAGTAGTTAGACTAAATAATCTAATCATATTTTAAGATGAGCTAAATATTATTAAAATTTAATTGGATATCATAAGCTAATTTATAATTTAATATAACCAGTAGAGTATTTGAAAACATTCAAGTAGGAAAGGAAAATAAACATAACTGTAAGGAAGAATAATTAAAAGTAAGATGAGTAAGAATACTCATATGTGTAATTGTTCTAGCCTGTAACTAAAAAAGTAAGGGAAAAGCATCCGAAGTAAGGCAAGAAACTACTAAAATGCATTTAAAAGTAAATGAAATAGAAACATGTATATGTCCAATATAAATTATGCTAAGTAAGGAAAAGAAAAACAGTGAAGCATTTAAATAAAATTAAAGCAATATACACTGCATTCTATATGAACTATAAGTAAGTAAAGTATAGTATTGAAAATAAAAAGTGCACAACATAGTAAGTGAAGAAAAATCTTAGACTCTTGGTCTAAGATACACATTGCCTAGGACTATGAAAAATAACATAGCTAGAAAGCTATGATGAGATTTTACAATCAATAAGATTTTAAGAGAGCTCATATTTTATTAATTAAAATTATCTTATGAAAATACTCATTCTGCAGGCACACATAGAATGAAGCGAGGAGTTAAGCATGTCTGCCTAACTAGTTAAGGAAAGCGGGGTCTCATAAAAAACAAACACTCACATTCACCCTATGAGAATGTGAGGTCTCCTTATATCTCTTATTTAGCGTGCCATTGGCTATCCACCAATATTAAACCCTTATAATTATATGAAAGTTTTATTTATACACTAATTTTGTATGTATGTTTAAAGGAATAGGCTCAAATCTAAGCAAACATTCAAGACAATTCAAATAATTATAAACTATGTGATATCTAAAATTATTTAATTTTTAATAATCTACTTAATGATTGGAGCTATTTGAGCTCCTAATCAACTTATAGATATTGATCTTTAATTCAATTATAAGTAATAGTAAAAGTAAGGAAGTTTTGGAAAATAGTAAATTGTTATAGTATACTCATGCAAAGGGAAATTATTCTATACTAGTCATAAGCAAATCAAATCAATTTGATTAATGATTAAAGTTTATGAAACTAGTAGGAAAGAGTAATTCTGATGGATTACTAAGCTAAAGGATGTGTATACTAAGATTCCAAATCAATAGTTGGGCATTAGTATTATATAGGTCACTTATAAAATTAAGTATATTACTAGCAAAGTAATTGTCAACATACTAGAGAACTTAAAGTAAGATCTAGAAGTTATGGGATTATTACTAAGTCTCATTCAAATTAAAGTGTACTAATTATATTAAATTCTCTTTATGAATTTAGGCACATTATTAGCATACAATTAAAATGAGATAGGTTAACTATACCATATTAGGAAATTAAAGAGTCCTCATTTTAATCAACTGGGAACTTAAAAGAGAATAAGAACTAATTTAAGAGTGTGATAAGATTCATTCTAAATGCTAAAAATCAATCATAATAGTTTCATAACATTGCAAATACACGAGTGTAAATGTTACCAATATTAATTAGAATAAATCTAGCTCTAAAGATTCTCAAGCAAATCATGATTTCAATTCACTTATATAGCCATTCTATTAAGGATAAATGTTGAATCAAAAGTTTGCTAAGTGTTCAAATTATCAAATTTATGAAACATAAGCCTCAAACATGCAATTGAAAGTGTATGGGAAGTAATTAAAATGAGATACGTTTGATGTCCTAGGGTTCAATAAACCTAAAACATGCATAAATAGAAATCATGAAATCACAAAATTACTCAATTTGAGGAGCCAAATACATAAAATCTCCAATTATTGTTCAATCGAAATGATATACATAAATATAGAATCATTAAATCATAAGGAGAAGAATGATACCAAGTAGGTGAAATCAGACAACTTTAGAAAATTAGGATTTGGAGGACTCCTAATTAAGGTTAAAAACTCATTAAAAAATTTAGGGTTCAAAACCTAAATCTGATTTCATATTATTGTCCTACATATTTTTGTGATTGAAATAGACTGTTTTAAATGTCAAAATTGAACATCAATTGATTAAGTTATGCCACATATAAGATTTAGGTTAAATTGGAATGAATTGATTAACCTAAAATAGTGATTAAATAAAATAATCATCCAAACAAGAATTAAATAAATAATTTATTTAGACCAAGAGACTGAACTCACTTTATGTTCTTTTACTTCAATACTTTACAGTTCACTTTATACATTTCAGTTTAACACAATTATAATCTTTTTTTATTACTTGACATCTGTTTCAATTGAACATATTACATTCATACTTCGTTTATATGCACACATATATACATACTTGTTGCCTTTACTTAACATAGTTATGCAAAACTTTAGCAACTATTTCTTAAATGTATATTTGTTCTTTTAAAATTTCATACTTTTAGTTATTTCTTTTATTTACAATATTTTCCTTAAATTGCATTTTTGCGCAGTTTATAATTAATTAAATTGCGTCATATTGTATTAAAAACTAAACACGATAGATCGAGAGCTTGGAAGCGATCAAGAGTGTGAGCCAAAAGTGGAGCAAGAGCAGCAAAACCAAGCCTAAAGATATTTTTAGTATTTTATTGTTCCTATGAAAATAAGTGTCATTATGTGCAATACTATTTGTATAACTTAATATAATCGGGATATCTTACTTTTTTTTCTGTGACGAATATTTTTTTTTTCTTTATCTGGATGACTGGAATAATATATATATATATTTATACATTAATTGTATTTTTATATATTTATTTTTTCATCTCTTAGATTGTTGACTTAAGTAATACTTAATATTATATTAGTTCATAATAATATAATATTAAATATTACAATAACACATAATGTTAGGTTATATTATTTAATCGAACATCAGGTCATTACATAAAGTTTTGAAATTAAAAGTTGATCAATTGGGCTAGCCCGATAACAAAACTCGTGGTTGTTACCAAACTATTAACATCATATATATATATAATTTGTGAATGGTGTTGTAGCTCAGTGGTTGAAGCTTAGGATTTGTTATCTCAGGTCATGGGTTCAAATCTTATCGGCCACACAAAAGCGCAAAAAAAAAAAAAAAAAAAAAAAAAAAAAAAAAATATATATATATATATATATATATATATATATATATATATAATTAAATAAATAAAAGAGCAGTAAAGAACAACAAAATTGCATAAGAAAATATTATGAGCAGAAATAAAAGTTAGGAGTGGCAAAAATAAAAGGTAAGAGCAAAAATAAAAATTAGTGGTTAGTAGGTTAATGATGTTAGAAGTTAAATTACTTTTTAATTATTTTCATCTCTCAATTCCTATGACCCTTTTTCTCGTTCAAAGGAGGTTCACCGAAGGGAGACGACTCTTTACCAAGGTGCTATCACCAAAGCAACTTGATATTATTCGGCCCAAGCTGACTCTTTACTTTAGTAATGAATTGTTACATTAATGAATGCGTAACAAACAGTCACATTCATTCAGTATGATAAATGACCATATTCATTTATGACATATATATACCTGGAATGAATCCGAACATATATATATCCTTATATTGTTAATGAAAAAGTTATGTGATTTCTCGCTTTATTCTTACCTCATCATTTACATTTTTAAGTTTTTCTATATTAAGCATAAAATGATATACTTCTTATTTTGATGCATATTAGTTACATAAATCATTTGTATTCAATATAAATGAACAAATAGAAGCCAAATAGTTCCAAAGAGAGAGTATCCTTTTTTTTAATTCAACATAAATTAGCATAAATCAGCCAAATAACTATTTAGGAAAGTAAAATTATTCTTAAAAAGGCCAAAATATGTTGAGCTTACAAATTTATTACTTCTAATTTGAAATGCTTACACATTTAGAGCAAAATTATTAGAATTTTGTAGAGGGGGTTGCAGCCGCTGTGAACAAAGTTGTAACGATTGTGTGCATGTATTCTTCTTTATTTCTCTCACCTTAATAAATATGTTCGTCTCATTTTGCATTTTACGCCGTGCTCTTTTTCATTTCCACTATTTTTAGTGTTTGTGTGCTTCTATAAAGCATCCAAATATGGCAAAAACGCTACACATCATTTTAAAAAAATAGGAAGGAAGAGTTAGGTTGGCTCCAAACTTCTCTGAAAATCTATCCCCGGAGTTACTTCAGAGAGATTTAAGCTATTAAATCCTACAAAATTTGCCAAATGGGTTCTTTTGAGTTGTTTACTTAGTATTTAATTGTTTTATATTTAGGGACGACTTTAATGCTTAATCTCTATAATTTGTCTTAATCTTCATAGTTTACATTTTAGTAACTTAAAATATTCTTTCAATTTTAAGAAAAGTCTCATAAGTAAATTGCTACTTTTCATGCTAAATAGATCAACCTTATATATATATATATATATATAAATTTTCTAAAACTTGAAACTTTAGAAAAAAGAATAATGAAAAAAAATATTGATTAAGTCATTTTCAAGAAGTGTCTTAAGCATCACACCCTCAATCAAACTCCAAGAATGCATTTTTTTGAAACAAAATGGTCTTTATGAGCCCTCTGTGCAAAGCCCCAAAATTCTGATTACCCTTCTGTGTGCATCTTCCCCACTCATAACTCATACCGAAAACCTAACAGCCAGAGAGCTCTTACGCCGCCTAGAGCCAATCGTAGGATCAACCTTCGGGCCTCTAAACGATCTCGATCGACTCCATATGACCATGCGCATCAAGCCATGTCATTTGTTGAATCCAAGATCGCCTCTCGCAGCTGGATAAATCCAAATTATAGAAAACAATAATTTGATCTCCATTAGCGAATATAGTTTGATCCCGACCCAAATTCAAGCTTCTAAAACTTCTATTTAAAGCCAAAATACTTCAATGGCACACATTTGCTATTGGAAACCTAGATTAAACCCAACTTATCTTAAGCTCTATCTATTATAGTATTTGATTATGAATAGACCATATAATAAACCTAATATAAAATTAGGCAAATTTAATAATAAGAAATTTACAAATAAATGCCACAAATTTAATAAGCCTAAATACTTCAATGGCTCAAATTTAATAATAAGAAATTTATAAATAAATGACTTTAGTGAATTAAAACTCCATTATTAAGATTAAATGAATTTTAAATAATAATCATAAAATAATTATACTAATGCACTTTAAAAAATGTCTATTTTAAAATTATTAAGATCTTTGATTCATTATACTGCTGATGTGATATTTAGAAAAACTCATTCAATGAAATTTTATTTGAGCATTATTTCAATATAAACTTAAAAAATAATATTTGTATTATTTTAATTTAAATAAATAAACATTAATGAAATAATATCCAAATCTTATTCGATGAATTTTTCTGAGTGCTATATCAACAGCATTTTTAACTCACTCCCTCCCAATCTCAGGGTGTTAGAATAATGATAATTTTGTGTGTTTTGAAGATTTAACTGAATGTTTTAAAAATTAAGTAGTACGGATAGATAATAATCTCATATTTAAATAAAAATTCATCAATAATAAAAGTGACAAAATACTCTAATAATATTCTCTTTCAGAGCTTTATTATCATTAAAGTTTTAAATTTAATCTTAAATTGATTTTAATTGATTATGATTATAAAATTAAAAATATCTCATATATTGATTTAAAAAATATATTTTTATGAGCTCCATAAGCAAAAGGGAATTTAATTAAAAAATTTTATTTCACTTAACTCTATAAATCTTAATCATCAATATATTTTGAGAAATATTTGAAAATCATATAAAAAAATATGAGACATTTTTAAGAGTAATCACTTCTAAACTCAAAATTATTCTCCTCCATTAAAGCTCAATTTTCTAAAAAACAAACTGAAATTAGGGTAACATAAATTTATAGATATATATTAAACCAAGATTCCTTTCGCCAAATGCCACAATCCCTAAAGTCGCTATCTCTTCTTCTTCCAGGCGTAAACGACGAGCGTGAAACCGTCAATTCCATGCATCTCGGCTTCCTCGGAGCTCGACCAATCCATCACCGTCGAGCTCGCCGCCGACGAAGACGAGCTCGTCTTAAAGAGCGTCATCTCCCTTCCTTTCCCTCCCGCGATCCCCTCTTCCTGTTCCTCGAAGCAGAAGACGAAGATGGCCGGTGAATCCTCTTTGGGGGGGAAGAGCCAGGCGAGAAGATCCCATGAGATCAGGATCTTGCTGCACCCGCCATCGTCGTCGATCTGGGTTCGATGACTTCCGCGGAACTTCCATCGGACGCGGCGGAGGTGGAGGAGGGGATTCCCGTCGAGAGAGACGGACATCCCGCCGTCGATCCGGATCCGGATCTCGCGAACCCTGCCGCGGATCCTCACGGCCGTCCGATACTCCCCGGCGGCCATGACCGCCTGCTCCTTCCTGGACACGAGCGGCGCCTTGGGCCTCGGATCGGCCATGTCGCCGGCCAGGAGAGCGGTTTCGCGGTCGACGGAGAGGGAGAGGGAGAAGCCGGAGGAGGGTTCGGGGGATCCGGCGTAGTGGAATCGGGCGCGGGAGAGGTTCCAGGACACGGAGATTTGGGGGCTGAAGCGGAGGACGCCCTTTCGGTTCCAGAAAAGCCATGGCCGGATTCTGAAGCGGATGATGCTGCGGCGGCTGTGGAGGCGGAGGGAGCCGACGAGAGAGAGGCCGAGGAAGGTGCGGGACCAGGTCAAGGAAGCCGTGCCCAGATGGGTTTCGTAAATGGATGTGGAGATTGTCGGACCGGACGCCGGAGAATTGCTGGAGCCGCTTCCGGAGAAGCAGGAAGCGATTGGAGGCATCTCCTCTGTGCTCTGCTCTTGGATGGATTCTGTTGGGGGGATTTGTAAGGGGGCTTTAGAGGAGAGAAACAAAGATGTGATGCTCAGCGGCTCTCGCAACTCAACCTCACTAAAAAACCAATCTCATTTTTGTTGTAATCCCTGCTCGTAAGAGTTTTTAATGTGTTTTCGGAGAATCTCAGTACTTTTTAAATAGAATATATTATCTTAATCTCAAATTTACAGTTAAATATGTGATCTTAATAGAGATAATTTCGATTTCATTCATCTTTAGGAGAAGATATAGGAATCCAAGAGATAGTTAATTATTATTATTTCAAAAAAAAGAAGAAAAAGGACAGAAGCCAATTCGTGGATGGGCAGGACGAAGACGACGGTGAAGCTGATTCGCATGGACGAAGCTCCATCGAAGGGTGGTGGAATTGCTGGGCAAGAAGGATGCAGCTGGAGACCATGAATGGACCAGCAGAGCTCTTCAGGCCGACTACGACGCTTCTCGCTGCTTAAATCTTGTACACTCAATAATTGTAAATATTAAGATAGCTTTTTATAATAGCTTATTTAAATAATTCTAATCCAAATATATCAATTTATTAATTAGTTCGCTCTAAATATTCCTTAAAATTAATTCCTAAGAAATATAAATATTTTCTTGTCTCCTAAAAAATAATATTAAATATTATTAAATATATCTCATCATAAATAAAATTTCTAAATACAGTGAGATTCATTATTCAAAATTATGATTATAAATTTATTAAAAATAATTAATTTATATAATATGTTATTTAATATATTAGTGAAATATTAGTTGAGGTCTTGGGTGAGAAATGTAATTTTCTTAGATAGAATTATAAATTTGAGGTCTTGGGTGTGGAGAGACTAATTTGATCATCAAAGGAAGTACTGACATAATTCCGATGGGTTATGGGGCTTCCGGTGCAAGGCTACAATAGGAGGCAGCAAGCTGGGCGCCCAGCAGGAGCTGCTGTGTGAGCAATCCCATGTATTATTGTTGTGGTAATGCAGACAACAATGAGAGATCTTGAGAGATGAAGAAGAAAGAAGTGTTAAAGGTTTGGTGTGTAAAATCTCAGACGGAACGGGTATTTTACTTAGGAGTTGAAACTTGTTACCTTGCCTTTGTCTTTGCTTTATGAAGCTTTGCTTGAAATTTTTGCTGGAAATGTGCAACGATACTTTTATCAGTGCCCTAATGTCATTAAAACATCTAATATTAGTGTTTAACTCATAATAATTGAATTCAATTGTAAAAGTCAAAATTATAAATTAATTATATTGAAAAAAATATTTGAACATTTATTGAATATTAAAATATTTTTTTTTTATCTTTTTGCAATTCCTTTTATGATAATTTTTCTTGGGAGTAAGAATTATTTGGATTTTAATTTCTTTTATTCTTTTTGCAATTCTTTTTTATTATAAAACAAAAAAATCCAAACATATTGTATTTAAATTAAATTATAATCAGATTAATTTATATTAAATTTAACTAAATAATTCAATTAGATTACATTGTATTTAAATTAAATTATAATCAGATTAATTTATATTAAATTTAACTAAATAATTCCAAATAAATTAATGAAACAATTATTAAAATTAATACATTAAAATAATTGCTATTAACTTACACAACTTATAGCCGTTCCGTATATCGAATGTGTCAGCAAGGGGTGAGAGAATAATGATGGTATTTTATTTAAGAGAAATGGTGTTTAGACTCAAATGAAATTTTTTAGGTGCATTCAATATTAATTTTAAAAAAAAATAATTATATTATTTTAATATAAATAAATATACACTAATAAAATATGTCCAAATTATATTGGATGAGTTTTGTTGGGTGCCACATCAACGAATCTAATAACATTCATCTTTATTTAATATTATGTTATAATGATAAGTACAATAATATAGTATTAATTTAAATGATAAATAATAATTATCTTACATTTTAATAAAGAAAAAATCCCAAATGTAAAAAAAATAAGAAAATCCCTTCTGAATATACAATACTTAAAATATAGTCAAATTATTGATATAATATAATAGTAAAGTTATAAGATTTATAAATACAATAAATAAGCAAAAATTTAAAGTATTTTGATAAATCCCAAATAGCTAAAAATATGCTTAATTCATTGGAGTAACAATTTGAGTTCTAAAATAATTATTTAGTGATATACAATTAATCAATCTCAAAGTTAATTAACAAAATTTAATTGTCTCATTAATGATAGACATCATAGTTTCTGCACAAGAAAAGAGTTAAATAAGTTGTAAAGTGAGCAAGGAGGGAAATGTTTGTTGAGTTGAGTGAAGAGGAGGCTCATCCTAGACAAAGGCTTGGAATACGTAAGATGACCTAATTGTGTCTTTGGATGAGGGAAAATATGGAGGGCGTGCTACTGATTGTCATGATTCTAGAGTGTTAAAACGGGTATGGAGGGCGTGCGATAGATATCTAACTTAGATGCTTTACTAGAGGAGGCAACTACCTTGGTTCGGACTACCCTAACTAGATATAAATACTTAGAAATTTGGTAGTAAATAGAAAGACAATAAAATTTATTTTAGAGTGTTAAAACGGGTATGTGGGTCATGTTCGGGTTTGACCCAAAAATGATCCACTTGCTAACCCAAAATTTATATAAGTAAATCTAACTGTAGGAAATTGAAATGTATAAAAATTGAAATATAAGAAGTATTGAAAGTAAATGTAAGGTAGATTCAATTCCTAAGACTGAATTAAATTGGGTATTATAGTGTTCAATATTGTACAATGTAATTAAACTTGCACATTCCATGAGATTATGCACATAATATGAAAATTAATTTTAATATAATTTATCGTATTTTAATATTTTTAGTGGGCACATGTAAAACAAATGAGAAGTTAGTATAGTCTCTCGATCTCTTCATAGCCTGTCTTAGCTCAAATATTTGTATGAATTGACCACTCAGAGCTAAACCCCATATCCATATCATTTTATATTATTTATGTACAAAATATCTTGATATTTAAGAATTTTTGTTTAATGGATTGCAGCAATAAAAAATTTCAATCATTAATTTTAAAATGTGAGATATACTATATTATTTTATTATTACTAACCTTAATGATTGAGATTAATCAAATTAATAATTGAATTAAGATATTAACCAAATGTCTTAAGCAATTAATTTAAATAATATATATATATATATATATATATATATATATATATATATATAATTTTAAAAATAATTGATCAAGTTAATAGTATTGAAATGCTATATTTTGGTAGACTAAATCAGTACTAAACTTTAGGCTACTAGTTATTATCTAATTATTATTATTTCTAAGAAATCTTAATTTATAATAAAATCTTAAATTCACTATATATCTATTGAGTTTTTATCCTACTAATCTCACAAAATCATTAAATATTTATCTAAAGGCTTGACTAAGAAGATAAGGTTGATATTTTATACTATTAAGTTAGGTTACATAATAACCACTAATTTGACTACATCTAATATGTGATGGGGCTTATGATTAATTAGACTTAGATCTAAAGTTTAATTGTCGCGCCCACCCCCAAGCAGGTGGGGTAGTCATCACTAAGCAACCCCTCACTTATCATTAGATTATGTTATAATTCCTAATCCACTAATAAGGGAAGGATGTGCAATATGTAAAGCTGAATCTTTCACTAAATGAGCATATATGAATATCAGAGTGCGAAATTGTAGCGCCTTGCCCCGTCATTGCGCGCAAAAAAGATAACATAATCAATTTCGGCGGTAGAGTGGTGTGCCACTTGGGAAGGAATTTCCCATCTTCCTGAATAGTTGAAAAGAAACTCATCTGAAGGGTTGCTGACTCAACCCTGAAGGATGGTCGAGAGCTAATACTTAAGATAAGAGTAATATCCTTATCCTAAGTATTAGACAAATATATACATTAGATTTAATATACAACATTGAGGAATCCAATATATATATAAAATATCTGTATTTTTAGTATGCTGATCACATCATAATACTAAGTAAAAGAAGTATAAAACAGAGTGCAAAAGCTAAGCATATATCCAAAAAATATTCATCACAGAAATGAATATGAACATTTTTCTCAGAATAAAAAAGTAAATGCATCCAGAATTATTACAAATTGTTAACTGAAATAGCAATGAAATAAAGTCTAACTACTAAACTGAAATAAACAAAGAAAGAAAATGACAAGGCTAAAGAAGAGTCCAGGAACTCCTCCTGAATCTCTTGAGAGTCCTCCTGACCTGGCTCAATATTTTATACTATTAGTAAATTACTAGATCCCAAAAGTACCACATGTTAGACAATAAGTTTAACACATTGAAACTAATCTAAATAGTTCTAATTATTTATATTTAATAGTAAAGTAAACAAAGTTGTAGAAAGACTATAAAGTAACTGAATAACTAAAATTATATAAAATTGGGTAAAGTAAAGTTGAATGTATAATGAATACTAAAAATAAACAAAAACAGTATCTGATCTAAAACTGAGTAAATAGCATGTAAAACTGTGTTGCATGCCACTGAAATTATGCATCTGAATATGTCACAATACTGTATGCTACTGATATGTTACTGAACTATCACTAAACTGCTATGAGTTGTACGACCCAATATCTATATACATGCTGTTGGGAAATACAATTTACTATAATGTCTGAACATTCTGAGTTTCCCTTATTGATGTATGCAATATTTCGTAACTCATAAATTATTACTAATACTCATACATCATGCTTATGCTCATGCTCATGCCTCTATACTATATGACTTAAAAAATTAAGAAAATCCAGAAATACTTTAAAATTAGATTATGACTCAAATGTCTCCATTATGCAGAATCTTATAAGAAGGATTCTGACACCTAGATTCTAATTTCAATAATTAATTTCTCATGTTTAGGACTTTTGCTTGAAATAATTAATTGAAAATATTGTATACACATGGTTGTATGTTCCCAAGAAGGTGAATTTATCGAAGTGCACACAAGATAGGAAGTAGAACCCTGCTGCTGTTATTATTCTCCCAAACTAGGATTCTAGTTCACACTCCTAAGTTTGGAGGATTTACTCTAGCAGGATTGTATTTAGCTTATCCCTCAGGAAAACACCTGGTCATAAGTCCACATTGGGGTGACTCATCCAAACTTGAATATTACTGAAGTGAATTAGCACCATGGGTATGCATGATCATAATCAACTAATAATTTGAGCTCAGTCAAATTCTATTTAATAGCCAAGGATTTATTAAAACTATAAATCCTTACTATAATTGGGTAAATCCTACTCGAGGCTCCATGGATGTGACCAAAAGGTTACACAATATAGGTTACTACCATATGGGATAAATCTCATTCTAATATCTTGGGTGAATTCTACCACAAGGTTTAAGATCAACTTTTAAAAATAAAGACCCCTCTTAAATGGAAAAGTTAGGTTTTTGACATTTCTTAACCTAAGAAATGACACATTTACCCTTAAACTTAGAACACTCATAACTAATCCAATAAACTTCAAAATTTAGTGTTTTTGGACTTTATAGAATCTTTGAACATTAAGCAATAATAAACTATACAAATTTTTAGATTATATTAGGAGAATATTACTAAATAGCCCCTTGGTCAAATTCTTTAGTTTGGACCTATATGAGCCATTTCTTGTCCAAATTTGGTGTACTTACTGTCTATCTTCATGTTAGATAGTAAAAAATCATTTGACAATAAGAAAATCTAATTTGGAGCCCTAAATCAAAAAATTACTTTTTGGACTCTTAATGTAGCACCTCGCCCCGTCGCCGCGTGCAAAAGATAAGTATAATTTGATCGATGATGGAGCGGCGCGCCACTCGGGGAGGAATAACCCGTCTCCCCAAAATACATACAAACCGAACCCTTCTGAAGGGTTGCTGACTCAGCCTCAAGGAGGGTTGAGAGCTAATACTTAGGATAAGAGTAGTATCCTTATCCTAAGTATTAGACAAATATATATATATATATATTGGATTTAGAATTCAATATGAAGGATCCAATATATATATAAGATATCAACATTTCTAAGATATCCTTCATATAGAATTCACAATACTAAGTATAAGTAGTATATAACAGAGTACAAAAGCTAAAGAAAACATCTATAAATAAGCATCACAGAATCTGTATGAAAATATTCATCTCAAAAAAGAAAAGAAAATACATCCAAAATTATTACAACCAGTTATTGAATTACAGACATAAAGTTAAGTACTGAATTGAAATAAACTAAGCAGAAAAGTAGTAAGACTAGAGGAGAGTCTATTAGTGCTCAACGGGCTCCTTCTGAATCACCTATGTGTCCTCCTGACCTGGCTCAATATACTGCTCAAGATCTAGCAAATTGCCGGATCCCAAAAATACCGCATGTTAGACATATTGTCTAACACATCGAAACTAATCTAAATAGTTCTAGTTATTCATTTAACATTTACATAATGTAATTAAATCTGCAGAAATACTGTAAAAATAACTGAAAGTATAAAATTGTACAAAATTGAAGTAAAGTAAAGTAAAACAGAACTATAAACTGAACTGAAAATAAACCAAAATAGTAATGAATCTAAAACTGAGTAATGATCTGTAAAACTATGATGTATGTCATTGAAACTATACATCTGAATATGTCACAACACTGTATGCTACTGATATGCAACTAAAATATTACTGAACTGCTATGAGTGGTACAGTCCAATGTATACATATATCTAGTTGGGAATACCATTTACTGTGATGCCGATGCATCATGAAATTACCTAGTCAATGTATGCAAATGTAGCGCCCCGCCCAATCGCCGCGTGCAAAAGAATTAAGTACAATCATATCGGCGGCGGAGTGGCGCGCCACTCGTGGAGGAATATCCCGTCTCCCTGAAATAGCTGAAAACTAAGCCCACCTGAAGGCCTGCTGACTCAACCTTAAGTAGGATTGAGAGCTAATACTTAAGATAAGAGTAGTATCCTTATCCTAAGTATTAGGCAAATATATATATTGGATTTAAAATATAATAAGAATCCAATATATGTATAAATATCAGCATTTTCAGTATGCTGATCACATCACAATACTAAGTATAAAGAGTATAAAAATAGAGTGCAGAAGCTTAAAGCAAACATCCAAAAACATTCATCACAAAAGCTGTATAAAACATTCGTCTCAGAAAAGAAAAGAAAATACACCCAGAGTTAATAGAACATTCTACTGAAGTACTGAATTAAAACTAAGTACTGAACTGAAAACACTAAGTATAAAGTAAAATTGAAGGAGAGTCCACTAGTGCTCCATGGGCTCCTCCTGAATCTCCTGGGTGTCCTCCTTACCTGTCTCAATATACTGCTCAGGATCTAGCAAATTGCCGAATCCCAAAAATACCTCGTGTTAGACAATAAGTCTAAGATATCAAAACTAATCTAAACAGTTCTAGTTATTCATTTAACATTTACATAATATAATTAAATCTGCTGAAATACTGAAAAGATAACTGAAAGTACAAAACTGTCTAAAACTGTACAAAATTGAAGTAATATAAAGTAAAATTGAACTGTAACTGAATACTGAAAATAAATCAAAACAGTACTAAATTTGAAATTGAGTAATCATATATATAACTATGTTGTATGTCACTGAAACTGTGCATCTGAATATGCCACAATACTGTATGTATTGATATGCCACCACAATATCACTAAATTATTATGAGCAGTACGGTCCAATATATACATACATCCAGTTGGGAATACTGTCTACTGATGATGCTGATGCATCCTGAAATTCCCCAATCAATATATGCAATATTCCGCAACTCATAGATCATCACTGATACTTATACATTATTCTGTTATGCACACATCATGCTTATGCTCATGCTCATATTTTTAAACTATATGAGATAAATTCAAAAAATTCAAAAAATGCTTTGAAATATGATAATGAATTCTAGGTCTCCATTGTGCAGAATCCTGCTAAAAGGATTCTAACTCCTAGATTCTAATTCGATAATTGGTTAATGTTGAGAGTTTGCTTAAAAATTATTAGCTATGATAATTGTATACACATATTTAGCATGTTTGCAAGAAAGGTAGATTTAACCCTTAGCTTGTTTAAACTGCACTTATCGAAGCGCACTGCGATAGGAGACAGAACCTGGTCACAGTTTACATCTCAAGCTAAGCCGTTAAATACCCTAATCATAAGCATACTTAGTGGTCTGCGCAAAGTGACTTAACATACTTAGTTTGCTTAAACTGCACTTATCGAAGTGCACTACGATAGGAGGCAGAATTCGGTTGTAGTTTACATCTCAAACTAAGGATCTTGTTCACTAATTGTAACACTCTTAGTCTTGGAAGATTTACTCTAATGGGACTGTATTCAGCTAATCCCGTAGGATAGCACCTGGTCTTAAGTCCACATTGGAGTGAATCAACCAACCCTAAATACTACTAAAATAATCTAGTAATATGGGTATACCCTACTATACCCAACTAATAATCTGAGTTCAGCAGATTCTATATAATTGATAAGGATTTATCAAATCTATTAATCCTTACTCTAAGTGGGTAAATCCTATATAAGGCTCCAAGGATGTGACCAAATGATCACTCAACATAGGTTGCTACCACAAGGAATAAGTCATATTATAACTGCTTTAGATGATTCTTACCATAAGGTATCAAGTTCAACTTCTAAAGTTATGAAGGATCAACTAGGTTTCTATCTCAATAAGTTATAAAAGTCCTTCCTACCTCAAATGTTTCATTAGTTAAGGTCTTTAACTATTTTAATGACGAATCCTATAGCAAGACCCTTAAGATCTCACTTCTTTACTTCTTAAGTTTTACTTGTTATACTTAGATTAAGGTGATCAGATTAGATGATTAAAATTCATTTGATCCTTGCCTATTCTACAATTATGGGATAAAATCAAAGATCTTATTAGAGTTAGATCATTACATAAATCATTACAACTTTTATTTAATTTTATGCTAATTGTCTTATATAAGAGAAAATCAAAAATCTAAAGTTTGGATTCAGATGGTTCAATCACACACATTCAATGTTATCCTTAGCACTTCTAATTTGATGATTTAAGATCAATATCAAATTATATGTATTATTAAAATAATGTCAATTAAATTATCTTACAATCATGTTAATTAATTTAGTGATTAAGGTTTAAATCTTAATCAAGACAAGCTAGGGTTTAACCCCTAACCTTTCTATCATTAAGACCAATGTTAATTTCAAGGTCAATGATAAATTAATGCATTATTAGTGTATTATTGATATCAAATTTTAGGTTTGGATTAAGTAGTATCTACTTAATCAAGTTATCAAGATTCTTATGTTCAAGTTTAGTTTACATATCAAGATATCCCATTTAAATGTTAAAGTTTTCTTACATACATCATAATATCATAAAGGTATATAAATAGAAAGATTATATAAAATAAAAAGGTGATTAATGCTAATCAAATCTTAAAACAAATAAATGGATTAGCACTTAATCACAATTCTAAAAGATCTAAGTTTCATACCATTTAGGTTATTAAGGTTTACCTATTTGATACATACTCTTAAGGATTCTATTACTTAGCATTTAACATGACATAAATTTAAAGTACATAGTAGATTGTTGAGCACATTAAGAATGACAAAGTTTCAAATTTAGTTTTAACATAGAATTTTATGCAATGTTCAATTTAGTATAACTTAGCCCCATTAGGGTCCTAGGGACCTTAAAATACAAAAACAGGGAAGTTTTAGCCATTTCAGTCAAAACTGAGCAGTTTTACAAAAATCTGGGCAGTTTTCTGAAATTCTGGGAAGTTTTGCAAATTTGAGCGCTGCAGCGCGCGGTAGCGCGATGTTGCGCTTTTCGCGCTGTAGCGTTTTTTGCGCGACAGTGCGCTGTAGAGCTTTTCGCGCAGCAACGCGCGGTAGCGCTTTAGTGCGGCAATGCTGCGATCCGCTGCGGCGTGCTATGACACACCGCAGTGGTTCACTTTGCAAAATCACTGTTCAATTAATTTATTTTTGTATTTCTAAAGTTCCAAAAATATTTCCGCTGCAGCGCGCTATAACGGTCTATTTTATGAGTTTTACTGTTAAATTACTCTATTATATGTTTATATAAATTTCCACCGAAATGCCGCTGCAACGGCCTAGCTCTGCAACTTCGGGCGCTGCAGTGCGCTGCAGCGCCAGACGACATTTTTCGCCTGGACGAAAACTTAAGGCCTATTTTTCAAGCTCAAATGCTCCCAATCCAAAGCATCCCATGAGTGGTGCTATATATTAATGGAAAGGTATTTCTGATACCTTTCCATCGACACCAAAATCAGTACAAACAGAGCACTCTAACTATACGAAAAATATAGATGAATAATAGGATGTGCAAAATAGATGAAAACATAGCAGATTTTTGTGAAACTTTTAAGAGTCATAATGGCTTACATACATGCTTATGGGCTTTTAAAGCTACATTCCAATATTATAACAACATGAAAAAGATGAGCAAAGGGGTACATTTAGTCCTTGAGATGGGAGGGAGAGAACTTTGTCTTCTTCAAAAGCTTTGGAGGTAGAGAGCTGAACCTCTTTCTTCTTTAGCATTAGAGCATAAATGGTGGAAGGAATGAGTGGAGAAAATTTCAGCAAGCAATAGAGGAAGGCTGAGCTCTCCATTTAAAGGAGAAGGGGAGAGTAGGGAGCCATTATGAGGCTAGGGAAGTTAGAATGAGGGGGAGTAGGGGCCATCATGAATGAGCATCAATGGAGCATGGCTTAAGAGGCAAGGAAGGGATGGCCAGCCGAATGAAGGGGAAGGTGGCCAGCCAACTAGGAGAGAGGGAGGGAGAAATTGTATATTAAGGATCAAATAATTGCTTAATTATTTTTCTTAATTATTTAAAAATCCAGATTTTTGAAACGCACTCCGAAAAATCCCAAAAATTCACCCCTAGCTAATTTGGGGGTAAGGAATTCAACGGAAAAGTCGGATTTCGATTCTGATGATTATTTAATTATGCTATTTTTCAACGCATTTAATTATATTAAAATATTGATAAAAATTCGACGACTTCCAAACACGTCCAAAACATCACTCATAGATAATTTGGTGGTGATGATCACAACGGTGAAGTTGGATTTCGATTTCTAGGTCTAAATAAATACCTTGATTTTCTAATTAATTAAATATTAAAAAAATAATCCAAAATATTAGATTTAATTCTGAATAGCGCCAAATCTTTAGGGATTGATTCTAATAGCTAGATGAACTTAAGGGAATAAAAATTAAGATACGATCAAGTTGAAATTAAGCTGGGTAACAACCTTGGGTTGTTATAGCAATATTCCGTAATTATAAATCATCACTGATACTCATACATTATTCTGATACTCACACATCATACTTATGCTCATGCTCATGCTTTTAGCTACATGAAATAAATCTAAAAATCCAGAAAAATACTTTGAAATATGATAATGAACTCAATATCTCCATTGTACAGAATCTTGCTAAAATGATTCTGACTCCTAAAATTCTAATTCGACAATTAGTTAAAATTGAGAGTTTACTTAAAAATCATTAGATTGGATGATTGTATACACATCTATAATATGTTTGTAAGAAAGGTGGTTCTTAGCACTTAGTTTGATTAAGCCACCCTAATGAAATGATCTTCGATAGGAGGCATTACCCGATGGTGATTTGTATCTCAAGCTAAGTCATTAAGATGTCCAACTCATGATCATACTTAGTATTCTAAAGAAGGTGACTGGAATTACTTAGTTTGTTTAAGCCACACCTATTAAAGCAATCTTCGCTATGAGGCATCACTCAATGGCAATTTGTATTTTAATCAAACTAAGGAATGAGTCCCTTTTTATAACACTCTTAGCCTTGGAAGATTTACTCTAACGGGACTATATTCGTCTAATCCCTTGGGATAACACCTGATCATAAGTCCACATTGGATTAAATCAACCAATTATGAATACTACTGAAGTAAACTAGTACTATGGGTATACCATACTATACCAACCAATAATCTAGGTTTAGATAACTCTATTTAATATACAAGGATTTATCAAAACTATTAATCCTTACTCTAAATGGGTGAGTTCTACACAAGGCTTCAAGGGTGTGATCATAGAGATCACTTAATAATAATTTATACCACAAGGGGGAAGTTCCATTTTAGATGCTTTAGGTAGTTCCTACCACAAGGTGTCAAGATCAATCTCTAAAGTTATGAAGGACCATATAATATTCCTACCTCAATAAGTTACAAAAATTCTTTCTACCTCAATATATCAATAGTTAAGGTCCTTAACCATTTCAATAACGATCCTATAACAAGATCCTTATGTAACAACCCAAGGTTGTTAATCACCATTTAATCATCTAATTAACTTCAAATCTCTCTTATCAAGTCTTAATTAGTCTTTAAGACCAATCTCCAAAGTCTGGGTCAAACTTGGAATTTAAATGAACAAAACCTTAATTTTGGGTTATTCCTAAAATCAAAAAAATGAGAAAATTAATTTGACCTCAGATTAAAAATCGGAATTCGCCATTGCGTTCCTCACACCCAAATTAGCTAGGGGTAAAATTTTGATGAGTTTTGGAGAAAGTCAAAATTTCTTGATTATTTTATTATATTTCCATTAATTTGATAAATGAAATAATTAAGATGACTTTCGATTAAAATTTCGACTTCATTTTTGAGTCCGTTACCCTCAATTTAGTTAAAAAGAAATCTTTCAAAATTTTCTTTAGAAACAGGTAATCATATAATTCTAATTAAATAAAGATTTCTAAATTAATCAAATAATAATATTATATATATATATATATGTATATATATCAATAAACATAACTCTATTTTTATTTCATTCTTCATTTTATCCTCTCTGCCCTAATCCCTTGGCACGCGACCGGCCGCCTTCTCATTCTTATCCTCGAGCGGCGAATGGGATGCAGAGACAATGCCGCTCAATCGAGAAGAGAAATGACGACACATGGCTTCCACCGCTTGTGTAAGCCACTAGCCGTTTGCCTAGATGTCTTTATCTTCAATACAGACTCATCCAACTGCAAGTCAAAAAGCAATCGGCCAAAAACCTCAATCTAGGTAAGAGTCAAGACCATACCTATTCAATCTTTCATCTAGATCCTGATACCTCTTTTATTCACAATTCAAATCACAAGCAGTGGACGACACAGAGGGCGATCTCCTAAACCCTAAAGCTACGAAAAAGGTACTTCACCTGATTTTACCTTCAAACAGCTATTTAAAGAAATTAATTTATAAGTTACTAAGTTGTTAATCAAGGAACTTGTTAAAGTTTGATTGAATTAAATTTTCATTTTATTAGAATTAAGTTTGTGCAAATCCTGTATGATGCCTAAGTTATCAGCAAATCCATAATTTTTTTTAGCTGCTGTATCATCCTCACTTGGTGGATAATTTCTACTATTATCAAATTGTAACAATTCTGTTAATTTTGTATAGAAGCGGTTATGGCTAATGATGTTCAAGAGATAAGCTTAATGATGATTTGAAACATTAATAATAAGATGTGTGATAAATGGAAGGCCTAATTGAGTATTAAATATTTTTCCATTATTCTTGCTTTTAATAATTCCTGCAAGCGGTTGAATAGTTTGTATACACTATTGAATGGTTAATACATAACTAACTGATATGATTATATATCATGATAAATTATGTAGGTGAAACTTACTATATTATATAGAAGTATTAAGGTGTAAATATATGCAATAAAAAATTAGCTTCATGGCCATAAAACCATTCACAATAGATTTTTTTTAGTAGGATTATTTGTTAAATTTTTCAATTGTACGTTTATCCATATTTTCATATTTTCTCTTTTATTATAAATGTTATTATATGAAAATATGCCAATATTATTGAAGTTGTAGATGCGGTTGGTGAAGTATCAAAATGTTCTAGTGGATTTCTGTATGGGTACAAGCTATTGATCACATCAATTATAGTTATACACAATGAAGCCTTTTTCATCAATATTTATCCTCAGCTTTTACTTATTTTATGTTGTTATTGAATCATACGTGCTAAAAATTTTATAATTTGCAATGATAACAATGTGCTTAGAAACTTTGCCGGACTGCACATCTTTGTCTTATATATGCATTGTATAAAATTATGTTCTTTATCAATCGCTCTGTTGTGATGCTTAGTAATTGTCAATTAGAAATTGTTGAAATAACTGTTTGCTATTTCCAATGTGGGGTTGATGTGATATATCTAATGGATAGATGTGTAAACCCAAAATGTTCATTAAATGTCTAGTAAGTGTTTACGAGCATGCCTTGCTTGAGGATTTTGCTATATTTGATTTATCCATAGGATTTTGCAGCATCATAATGTTATTATGTGCTCCAATCTAATTCAGGGCTTGTAATTGTGTGACCACTTTTGTTAAAGTAATTTAAGGTTCAACCGTGGCATATTTATAATGTTAGGAGTGTTTATTAATTGTTATGTGAGGTTTATATTATTTAATGATTATCAATTAAATTTTTAGAAGCATTTTGGAATTAACTTGCTTGATTTTATTATAGAATTCGCATACAGGCAATTACAAAGTATATTAGTAAAAATATAATAACAGAAATGTTCTGGATGATTTTGGTTTTATTTGATTAATTTATAAAATTGCAGTGTCATAACATCTGTTACAAATGGCATATGATTTAATATAATGCTTGTAATAATGTGGGCACTTTCTAAAATCCATGAGGTTCAATGTGGCATTTCTTACAATGAGGAATATTTTCTTAAGTGCAAGTACCAAGTAAGCTATTTATTGATAATTTTATTGAACTTACAAAGCACTTAGCTGATTTCACCTATTGGGAAAAAGGTTTGGTGTTGTTATTGCTATTGAACTTGCAAAGCATTTAGAAATAAACTTGCTTGATTTTACTAATAAAAGATGCTTAGTCTCTGAAAAATTCTAACAATAGTTTTATAAAGAATTAGTAATTGAAGCATTCTTGATTAAAAGAATATATTACTAAAAATATTATTTCATTAATATATTACTTTTATCTTTGAATCTGTGTGACCTCCCCATAACTGATGTGTCTGTTAAAATTGGCTTTATAAATTTTTATTAAATTATTTATTGTGTTCTCTAGAGACATTGAAGTGATATATTTTTTTTAATGATGGTATCTCAAATAAAATGATTTTTTTTTAATATGCATTGATAGGATTACTTATGCTACTTGATAAGTACATTTGACAATCATTTAGCAAGTAACAAGAATGTCTTAATTTGATTTCTTATTTACAATACATCAAGAATGCACAATAGTTCAAATTTACTTCAATTGAACGACAATGAGTTGACTTTAAAAATTCTTTATGAAGTAAGATGTTTTTCAACATAAACCACTTTATTTTGAAGTATGCTAGCAATATCCAACCGATTTAGATAAATAGTGGTTTTGATTTATAAATAATTGTGCTTCAAATAAATCATTATTTTTAAAGAGACTTTATTGTATTTTAAGATTCGTAAAACAACATTTATTATTTTAGTTTATTTTGCATTACACTCACTACAAAAACCATGAATTAGATGTTAGTCATTCCTAAACTACAATAATAAAAATTATTTGGAAGAAACTGAAAGTTTGTGATACAAGGCCCCTTTTTATGCTACATATGATATTGTTTACTATTCTCTAATACATTACGTATTCATTGAATGTTGACATGAATTGGAAATCAAAATGCTGTAATACTGCCATGAATTAGGGAATTGAATGCTATCATTTATTTTATACAAATGCTACCATTTATTTTATACAAGTGCTGTTATTCATATTATGGAATTCAAATGTTGTCATCTACCTTATACAAATGCAGACATGAATTGGAACCACATAATGGATCGATTGATATTGATATTGAAATTGTTCATTTAAACAAGTACAAAGGAGACCATGCCAAAATTTTTAGAATTGGAATCTCATATTATTGTCTTAATTATTGAAAGACATCATTCTTCATTATTCTTTTTTTGTCATATCACAATTTGGATGGCCTATATATGGGCAACCATTGTGAATATGAAATCATTAGAATAGAAATTAATAGAAAATAATGGATATCACAAGATTTACAATAATTTGATACATTTCTTGTGCTGCAAATGCATTGAGCTTAAATCATGATTCATAAAAAAATATTTTATGCATATAATAAATTTTTTAAATAAAAATTTCAGAGGGGTCTAAGGGAGGATTTAGTACAACTGTCATTTGCCTGGACAAGGCTATTATTGTATATGAAGACCACATAATTCCTTTGAGGGGGAATGTGTGTGTTTATTTTGACCCCACTTACAGATAAGTTGAGTAGACGTACTCAACTCCTCGCTTGTTCTGCGCCCACAGAATAAAATTACAAGATAAATAAATAATAAACTGCATTTCTCACAATCTCATTAATTGTGAATGATATATTCAGTCTTCAGACTAAAATGATTTTCCATGATTTAATCTTTCATAAATTTATACATAGCAGAATTTCGTATATATAGTTCCATTTTACACTACTTCTTACTTAGCATACAAATCCATTGGAACATATTCATGTTTTCTTTCAAATTGTAAATAATTCAAATGCTACTAACAAAATTGCAGGATTGACAAAAATATTCTAGCATTGTGAGCAAATTTTCTTACATATCCTTATTAACATTTTCATGCTTATTGCATCGCCATTTCCTTAAATTTGTAATGTGATATCTGCTTAATTAATGTTTAGGCTACTTTTAAAATGTACTTAAACTTTTAAAGTCTAACCACTTTTTCTTTTTTTTTGCTGTGCCCTACCGTATTTAAAAACTAAAATATGGTAGATTAGGAGCAAGGAGCAGGACCTGGAGTTAAAGAGGAAGCTAAGCAATAGTTAAAAAAGGAGAATTTACTTTTGTTTATTTATGTGAGAACAAGTTTATTTATGAACAATTTGTAAATTATAAATATTTTGTGATGTTGTAAACTATTCTTTCATGTTGTTTGAATTTTCATATTATAAATAATGAATGTTTGAGTTAGAATAATTGAATGACCTTCTTCTCCCCATATATCCATATAATATAAGGTAATATTAAATGTTGAGTTAGAATCTCCTAATTCAATATTAAATACTACCATAACACTCATTGTTAGGTTATTAAACTCTAATCCAATAGTGAGGCATTACACCTTGAAATTTCACTTTTCTACTTCTTAAGCTAACATTCAAGGTTTACTTATTAGTCTTGGATTTAAGTGATCAGATCAGATGAATAAAATCCATCTGATCATACTCTATTCTATAATCACGAGATGAAATCAATTGTATTATTAGAGTTAGATTATTTCATAAATTATTACAATTTTATTTTCCATCTTATGCCAATAGTCTTATATAAGAGAGAATCAAAGATCAAAAGTTTAGGTTCAGATGATTCAATCACACAGATTTAATATTAATCATAATACTTCTAATTCAATAATTTAAGATCAATACTAAATCAGATACATTATTAGAATAGTGTCAATTAAATTATCTTTCAATCAAGTTAATTGATCAAGTGATTAAGGTTTAGATCTTAATCAAGGCAAGTTAAGGTTTAGCCCCTAACCCTTCTACCATTAAGACCAAAGGTTAATTTTTAAAAGTCAATGACAAATTAATGTATTATTAGTGTATTATTGATGGCAATTTCAGATTTGGATTAAGTATCATCTACTTAATCAAGTTATCAAGATTTTTATGTTCAATTATAGTTTAATATTAACTAAGCACATTTAGGTGTTCATTCAAATATTAAAGTTTTCTAATATATACCCTAATATCATAAAAGCATATACATATAAAGATGACATAAAATAGAAGGTAATTAAGGCTAACTAAAATCTAAATCAAACCAAAGGAGTTATCACTTGATTACAAATCTAAGGGACTTGAGTTTTATGCTATTTAGTTGTTAAGATAAACTTTTCAATACAAGCTTTTAAGGATTCTATTATCTAGCAATTGACACAATACATTTAAGATACATAATATATTTTGAGCACTTGATAAAAATGACAAAGTTTCAAAGAAGAGAAATAATGAGATAATCAAAGAAAAGAGTACCTTAAAGCAAAGAAATTTTGATGAAGCCTAGATCTTCTCCTTGTCGTGAAAAGAATGAGATAGTGTAGCCCATATCTCCTTCTTTATATGGTTTAGAGCTTCCAAGATCTTATCATTGTCGTGGGATTTGCTTATGGATGAAGTCCTCAGGGTTAGGAGATGAGGAGAAGAGGAAGAGAAAAAGAGTTTGACAAATGCTTTCAAGTAGAGGTAAGAAAGAAACAAAGGCATGATTTAAGGTTTCTAATTAGGGTTAGAAGGTCTAGGAGTCCATATAAGGCTTTAGCAAAGATCCAATGGTGTAGGCTTAATCATGATAGAATTTGAATAGCTTAATATAATTTGACTTAATTGATAATAATTTCTATAGAATATTAATTGATGTCTTTAATTAGGTGATTTAAATACAAAACCCTCAAAAATTATGGCATAATATTATCTAATTTGGCTAAAAACAAAATTTTAGTATCCCTCAAAATTAATAAAAAAATATATCTTCAAAATTTAAATTTAAGGTTTCAAAATGTAAATTCCATTGAGAGGAATCCATATACACCAAAATTGTCTAATTTGGCCAAGTGGTTGTCATGAGATCTGATTTTGAAGTTGGCATCATGTTTGCTGAAACCATAATTTTTTTATTTTTATTCCAATGTATTTTTATCATAACTCATCTATTTTAACTCTAAAATTTATAAAATTTTTGTTGATAGCTAATTTGATAGTGTAGAATTCAAAAATAATTTTTTTTTAAATTTTGACACCCAAAAGTTTTTTATAATTATTTTGATTTAAATCCATTATAAAATAATCAGGAATTATTCTTTGATGGAAAATTTTTTCAAAATTCTCCAAAATTATTCTTAACAACCTGAAATTTTTGTTTTATAAATATAACTAATATATTACTCAAATTAACTAAGATAATAAACAATAATTTTATTTACTCAAAATCTTGGTATTTTACATTCAGTAAAAAATATATTCTAGCATCATATGAGGTATAAAATAAATAATAATATTATTCAATAAAGCTTGTATCATGAAAATAAAAAATTGTTCAACTACACAATAATAAACATCATTAAAATATGTTGCATAATTGTTGAACTAATTATTAATAAAATGATATATTTTATTTTGTCACTAGTTCTACGTGATAGGCTCTTAAACAGGTTGACTTTCCTGATAAAATCATGACATTTACTTGTTGTTGGGCATTAAAAGTTCCTAGCTCCCTGTTATTTCCCAGATCATAAGCCAATCTAGGAAGATATAAACTAATCATCAATAATTGTACTAAAATTTTTGGAATTTGGTGAGTCTTTCCTCTAGATATATAACCCATTTCTAGTGGGTTAGATCCATCCTTATTTTGGTCTGGGTTACTAGCAAATCCTGCCTGTTAACATGTCAATTTCAAACTTCCTTCAAAGGCTTTCATCATAAACATACATCACAAGCTGCATGATGGAATTTTCATATAACCGTTGATACGTATTAATGTCATAACCAAACTTTCTTACAAAAAAAAGTGTATGCTCAAACTTAGTAGCTTCAATGTAAAATTTCAAAAATATACGTACTTACAAATGTGAAACATCTAAGTTATCACTTCTATTAACAAGTCATAATGATTCTTGTTGTGCTTATTTGGTGCTTCAACTATTGTTGGAGGAGGAGGTGTTGCCGACGGCCTGAGGTGATGGTGGGGTTTGGTAAAGGCAGCTTGAGGTAATGAGGAGGAAGAGGTAAAAGAAAAGAGGGGATTTTGGTTTGTTCTGTAGAAATAAGAGGGGGTTTGAATTCTATTTATAGAGAGACAAAGAATTACTTTACTTAATGAGTAACTTAACGAGAAAGTAAATTAATAAAAAAATAACTTAATGAGAAAGTAACTTACTCATTAAGTTATTTTCTTACTAAATTTAATCAGTAAGTAACTTAATGATGAAGTAACTTAACGAGAAAGTAGCTTAATTAGAAAGTAATTTAATAAGTAACTTAATCAGTAACTTAATCAGTAACTTAATGAGCAAGTAACTGTAATAATCTTAGGTTATTACTTAGTCTAATCTTAGCTTAATCATAACCTAATTATCATTCTATTATATTCATTTGATCATTAGAACCAAACTCTGAAGATTTAGAGCAATTTGGAATATTTGGATTATTTTAATAATATTTAATTAATTAGAAATTTGATATATTTAATTTGACCTTGAAATCAAAATCCGACTTCGCCATTGTGCTCGTCGCCCCAAATTAGCAAGTGGTGATGTTTTGGAAGTGTTTGGAGGTCGTCGAATTTTTCTTATTGTACCTTCCATTTCTCTCATTGGTTGATCTAATGGCTACTTCATTTCGTGTGTATGCTTAATATTAGTCCTCAAGAACCTGCATTTTAGCAATCGAACTCAATAGAGTTCGATTTGAATCCAAAAATGAATAATATTGTATAAAAAGAAATCTTGTATGGTTAGCGAGGGCATCGTTGTTTGTAGCGTTAGGGTAATCTTAGGGTGTCGATTTTGATATTAGTGGAAAGGTCTTGGAAATACCTTTCCATCGATATATGGCGCCGCACTTGAGGTGCCATGAATCGAGAGTATTTTGGTGAAAAATGGGAGACATTCAATTTTCGCCTAGGTGAAATCACAATTGAGCGCTACAGCGCGCCGTAGCGCTTGACTTTCGGCCAGGGAGCGCCTGCGCCTCAGGATATTTGGCGTCGTAGCGCAAAAATCCGTCGTAGCACCCGAAAGCGCTGTCGCGCGCCGTAGCGCACAGAACTACCCAGTTTTGCTCAAACTTCATATTTTTGGTATTTTGATGACTTCATAGCTCTAATAATGCAAAAATATACCAACATAAAAACTGGTTATAATAAAATCATGCATTGGATGATTATAGAGGTGATTTTTAAATGTGAACTATATACTTATGATGTTTAGACTTTTTGAATATATGCTTGTATGACAAAACTTGCACGTGTAGCTATTTTCTTTGATTGAATCATTGTACTATTGTTTCTTAGAACCTAAGATAATTGTGTCAATTAAATAGCTTCATTGTGTTGCTTGAAATATGGAGCATTATGTTTGAAATATTGTAATAAGTTATTAGGATGCTTAAAACTTAATTTGTTCAATTAAATTTAAATTCTAAATTTTTGTTAAATTATTAATTAAGTACCAATTGCTTTAGGCAATGCACTTCATCCCTTTCAAGGGACACCCTAGAATAATTATTAAAGAGATTCATATCATAATAGGGCTCAAAAAAGTTTTATGCAAGCTTTCAACTACTTGGCACAACACTTTTCTTTCTCATTCAGGACTTGGGGCCTCGTTATGGCATAATTAGTATATTACTTAATGACTTTTTTTTTAAATGTAATAATTTGTTGAAGTTGTATTGATTCATTTTTAATTAACATGATATTATTTCTCTTTTTGAAAACTATATTGAAATCATAAAATTATAAGTTAAAACAAACTCTATATTGTTTTCCATTTCTTATTGATCTTGCTAAAGTTTAAACGATTAAATACCAATAAATTATTCTACCGCGCTTTTAATATGCTTATTTAGATCTATTTTGATAAATAATTGTTCATCTTCAGGTATTTTTGATGCAACTCTTCAAAAAAAAAAAAAAAATTAGATTGATTGATCCCACTATAATGAAGATATATAACTATTAACGTCTTGCATAGCTAAATAGAGTTGAATGATGCATCAATTTTGAGTTTGATTGGAATTTTCAACACCATCAAGTAGCTTCTTAAGTAGAAAGTCAATCCCGAGCTTTCCAGAGAGGTACAAGTCTTAGCATGTCCAGAATGTAGCAGGTCTCCAACCTCTGGTCAATGAATGTCATATGAGTGGATCGATCAAAAATGAATGTCATTCATTCACACCTACATTGCCTAATAATGATTCTGATGAGCCATTGCATGAAGAAAATGAGTTTGAGAATTTCAAAGAGGCTTGTTTTAATAGACTACAAAGAAATATATGGGCTATAATTCCTAGAAACATTTTTCACGATACTATCAAAGGATAAAAGGCACATACCAGCACAAGTAGAATATCTCGTTTGTTCTTTGGCTTTTTTCTATTCTAAATTTGATTCATCGTTGATAAGAATCTATGGGGGGGGGTGGATTGGCAATTAATTTCCTAATTTTTTTATTTTTAGTTTGTTATTTTATTTTTTTAGTATTTTGTTTTCTTTCATAATTACCATCCAAAATTTGTTATACTTCTTTATTCTAATAAAATTTATACATATTCTTAAAAAAAATAATATATATAACACATCAATTTTTAAGTTGGGTTAAAATTGTTGATAATTTAGATAAAATATATATTTGTATTGCATTCGAGTAAATGTCAAACTCTAAACAAGTTACTGTTGTTATTTGTATTGCATTTCAATTTGGTTAGATGGTTGGATTTGAGAAGATTGATTAAGATAAAAAAGTTGCAACTTTGCTTTCATTTGAAGATTTAGATTAAATGTGTTTGATTTTAGTAGTCTATTGAGTTCTATTAAATAGCTAAAATTTACTCATGTTGCCATACATTTGAATATGACAAACTCCTGCATTAGCACTCGCCCGATTTCCCCGATAACAAGTCACCATGCATCAATTATCTCGACGTAGGTTTGCCATGTCAAGATTCTCCTAGTTTTAGCTATCCCGCCAATCCTTGTTCCTTCAAACTCGCCCCCTTGGCACTAAATTACTCATGGCCTCTATTAAGACCCCTTGAATTCTTCCCCAACCTCAATTTCACTAGTCATGGCCTCATTCTAAGTGCTCTTTATCCTTATTCCCCCAACCCTAGATCCCTTTGCCCCAAATTCCTGCCATTCCCAAACCTAGCTTTCCTCAAGCCTACCTCCCCCAACCCCTACTCTTAGAGACCCTTTAATTCTTTGACACACTACGTGGAACTATGATGAAATTGAATACTTATCATTCTAAGTGCTCTCTAATCAAGAATGTGTAATTTAGAGATTAGTATTTCATATTATGGAACAAATTGATCCAATGGCTATTGATGATAAATCTATCAAATCTAGCAATCCTACGGTTGGACCAAGTAAACAAGGTATCAAGATATTTAAAATCTTCCAATCCACAATAAGAGCATTATTGAAATCAAAAGTTGAAATAGAATGACTTGGAGTGTAGCCTTCGTATTCATTATGAGCAATCACATTCATCTAAAATATCCATATTCCAACCCTATATACATACACAATTTTTAAATCTAGACAATTTACAAATTTTCTTGACATTGTTACAATGAAGCTTAAGCTCTAAAACGACAGCAATGTCAATTTTATGATCAACAATTAAATGTTTAAACTTCTATACATATATATATATATATATATATATATATATATATATATATATATGTGTGTGTGTGTATATTCCAGTACTAAATAATATCAAGTTTTTGGTAACCCAAATAGTTTTAGCAGATAAAAATTCTTTCAGATTAATCAGCTTTTTCTCAATAAAGAGTAGTAAGGTTAATTTGTTATGTATCGCAAGCTTATATAAATCACATTCAACAAACCAAATTTAACTTTTTTTTTTTAAATTTTGAAGCAATATGGGGCTTTTTAAGGATATGGCACCGCAGAGTCCAATCTCAGCCGGTTTAAGCGAGTTGTCCCCAAAATATATTCAGGCAGTTCATTTTCTTCCTTAGCCTGAAAATATAAAAGGTTTGCAAATTAGTCCATATTTTATCAGAGAAATGCAGCCACATTTTAAAGAAAAATTAAATACTTTCCAAATTAAACCAACTTTTTTATAAATTATATATCATCTAATAAAAATATATCAATTATTAAAGTAAATACGTAGTACAATAGGGTCATAGGTCAATTACGTATCATATATTTTTGAAGTAAATACAGAAAACAATATGATATGTAAATATGGAGTACCTATGGTCCTACTAACTCTTACATACAAATAAAATCAAGGACTAAATAAAGAAATTGTGAGAATCAATGGACTATTTTGACACTATCTCAGCTGGCACTAACACAAGGTTGGCATTCATTTTTAAATCAACAAAACCACAACAAAAGTAGCCACCACCTCAGGCAGTGGTAGCCTTTTATGATCAATAAAAATAAAATGAAGATCTTCTTTTCTTTCTCTAAATTTCTTCATCAAACATCTTAATATATGTATGGCTTTGATGATCTTTGATCGGTAATTCCACCATTGAATAAAAACTAGATACTTCAAGCTTACCATGGGACAATCAGCTAGCATTCGGTCAGTTTCGGTGGCCTGAAAACAACTTCAGCAAAGATTGAGAACTCCATACAGGCTGGATTTATGATGCCAACAATGCCACAAGGAGCAAAGAGGCCTCTTTTTAAAAGTAGGGGCATAACAACATAAAAATGAAGGCGGGCCTGATACTCAATGAACGATGGTAAAATCCCAATCAAAGAAGACATCGCAACACCAAATAACGATGAGAGTTCGATCACAATAAGATTCACAGAAAGGGCAACAACTCCGACTCCTAAAAACAGGTAGCCAACGACAAAGTTCTTAATCGACTCTTTTGAATGGGACTTCTCAAATCTAGGATTTGGCGAGGTAGATCTAGATGCTGGTGATGGGAATTTTGTAAGAGATGAAGAAGATTCCAGAGGAGAAGAGGGAGGACCTCATAACAGGCCTATACTGACCTTGTCTACGCACCATGTGCATCAATGACCAAGGAACCTTAGCAATGAAAGCTACTAGGCTTTGGATATTCTCAGATGGGTCTATGGGTATGGGGCGGGCAAGTCACAAATGATGACACGTTTGGCAATCTCCAAAATCAAGATAAAAAATGGAATTATGCCCCAAGAAAAAAAATCTCCAAAATACCCTACAAAATAAGGAATTATGGTTGATCTGGTCGTCCTTAGACCCTACAAAATAAGGAATTATGGTTGATCTGGTCGTCCTAAGCAGCCACCATCTGTGGAGTACATTTAGATCAAGTTCAAAAGTGGTAGGCCAAATTTGAGGCACACAACAAGTATAAATTCTCTAAATCATATTGCATCACATTGGCATCAAATAACATAGTTTCGTGTTAAAATTTTACTGAGAATCATAAATAATATTCATGCAACTTAACAAAAAATTGTGAATTAGTTAAGTTAATACCGCTTAGGCAAGCAACGCAACAAAAATATAAAAAAGCCACGACACTAATTTTATGAAAACACAGATAATTTGGATGATTAATTATCAAAGCAACTTAACGTATTGTTAGTGAGATGAGATCATAACTGCTAATAACAATAATGTGTAGCAACAGAACAAACATGACAGCAATGCTGTGAAATAGATTTGATGAAAACACAGATAATTTGGACGTCACTCACAAAAAAAATGGGTGTAGTTCACTTTTAACAAAAGAGTTTTAACTTGTATAATCACTAATTGTTAAAGTCTTGCATACAAGTTTTTGTCCAATCACTCCAATGAACAATAATAGTGTAATAGGTATTGGACAAATAAATTTTAAAAAGATATAATTAACTTTGTTGATCAAGATTTGATAGAGTATTGAGATAATTGTCAAAATGATTCATTGACTGTTGAAATTTGTTCATTTTAATTGTTGATATAAGAGTCAAGAGCTAAAATGAACAAATTATAGGAGTCAAGGACTATTTTGATAATTTTCTCATAGAATATTTTTATTTAAATAACCGTTGAAGGAGCTTAAGAACAAGAAAATACAAAATATTTTTGTAACATCGATAAAAGGTTAAATTAACCTCCTTCCATTGGATTGAGCGTTACTAAATTTCCTCAAACCATAGTTTTGAGAATATTTTAGTTCATGTACCAAGTATCTAGATCAGATTTTTGCACAATAATATCATATTACATCATTATTTGACAGATTAAAATTGATATTACTACAAACAAAAGATTTGTGAGAAGGACAAACTAGTAAATGCAGTCTAATAGCTAAAAGACACGCTATAGCAAAAAGAAATCTTTGAAATGGGAAATACAGAACCAGCCTTCTCTGGCAACAGGAAAATCAAATTGTCAGCAGAAAATGCAGTAATGTTTCAAAGAGGAAAAACATTGGAAATAAACTTCAGTAACAAACCTCAATTAAAATTGCAAGATCAACAGCAATGCCAGTGGCATATCCAAGAACTAACCCCATAATACTCCTCGCTACTGATGAAGAGCCAATATCAACATCTATCTGCATGAACAATTATACAAGTCAGCTAAAACTTGGCGAATTATGATATAAATAATTTATTAAAACTGTTAGTTTCTGGAATATTCTACCCTAAATATCAACCCTCCAAAAAATCTCAAGTTGCGAATAATATTCTAACATAAAAAACATCAGTTTAACGCAAGAAAACAAGAAACAAATGTTGTATAAAAATCATCCAAATTAGCACAAAAATTGGATATCTTACCTCCAGAAAATTATCCTCACGAAGGTACCTGCAGGTGACCACCTTCCCCAGAAGGCACGCCTTGGTGCCGACAGCTCGTTTAACCATCCAATATCCCTAATATTTTATCAAATATTATAAAATATAAGTGAAGGCATCATGGGGACTCAAAGATATACAAAATGTATGCTTTCTTATGAATGATGCATACCTCCACAATGCTGGGTATAAGTTTAAATCTTGAATCTCGAAACACATCATTTCCTTCAATAAACCTTCCAAGTAGCGACTGTTTATTTATGGGTCTCTCCGCACCATAATACATAACCAAACTGTAATTAGGCTTTGAAGGGATCTGCATTCAGCCAAAGTACCATCATGTGCAATCAGAGTTGAAAAAAAATCTACGATGTCTATAAGTAAAGGGGGAAAAGTGTGAACACGAAAATAAAGAAATGCATTAAGAGGCTGTTTGGCTGAGTGCTATTAAGATAGAATGTTATTCAAATCTTAGTTTGAAGTGTAGGAAGCATAAAGGAGTAAGACAAACAGAATATTAAGATCAAGACTTGAGAGAAGATGAAACCCTGCCAATTGAGAAGAAAATCCTAGACCAATTGAAGTTTGAACAAAATACAATACATTCATTAATGCTGGCTGTATATTTATATTTTCATGGGCAGATAAAAATTATTTCCTCTAGCAAGAAAAGGAAACACGCAGTCCATCATACTATCCTCTAAAGAAAACGTGAAAGGAACCTTATAAAAACAATTATATAACTGGGAAAGCCTGAAATAAATTATAAATGAAAAGTACAAAGAATAACACTTCACATTATAAATGAAAAGTACAAAGAATAACACTTCACATAAACAATTTTACAAAGTTTAAAGAAGACTGTATTGCCATTGGTTTTTAAGGTCAAAGAGTGAATAGGGCTATATAGTTGGTAAAATAATCATCTACTTCTACTTTTATGTGACAAATGCTAAACAGATTGACAAGAGAAAGTAAACACGGTAAATAAAATGAATAAACATTTTAGAGTTGTAATATGTACCTCCAAGTTTATAACAAGAATGAACGGGAGCTTTTTTCCAATCTCTGACTGTATAGGAAAAACGAAGAAGTTTATAACTGATAGCTCAAAAATACGGTAACCAAAGAGAACATAGAAATAAATAACAATCTGGGAAGTTCCCCAAATTGTGTCCACATTTGAAAAATACCAACAGTAACTTCATAGCCATGATCAACTACTATACTGAAATTTCAAAGCATCCAATAGAAATATCCAAAACATGCACTACCATAACTCGAGAAATGGCAGAAAAGTATGGCACAGACATGCAACATAATAGTCTATCTTTACCATCATTTTATCAAGAACAATACGGTAATTTAGCTAAACTCTAACAATAAACAAACAAGAAATTATATGATTTAACATACTAACGTTACATTCCAAAAGAGGTCTTTTGCTATCTACTACAACAAAAAGTTATTATAGTTTTTGGTGGTCAATAGCATTATCATAGACTTCCTAGAAGCTGGCTAACTAGGCCTATAGAAGAAATGCTCACCTGGCTTATGATTCTCCACCTTAACAAAATTACATACTTCACATTTAGCTACAAACTATAATATTTTTCTAATTTAAAATTTGGAAAATTAATTTTTACTTTGAGAAAATTGAATAATTTAATAAAATTAAATACTTCAAACATTTTTAAGAAAATATTATATGTTTTTACAAATAAAATATGCCAATATTAAGGGTATATATTGTTATTCTTTCTGTGCAAATTTGGTAATTTTTGGAAGCATAGATTATTTTTAATAAATTATTAAAGTTTAAAATTTTATAAAATTATTTAAAATAAAATATTCATCCAAATTGAATAATTTTGATTCCATTGAATTCTCATATTTTAATTAGCTCACATTTAAAATTTCATTAAATTTAGAGAATGATTCAATTAATTCAATAAAAATTTTATTTTCTTTTATTTTCAAAAAATATATAAATTTAAAAACACAGGATTGATCCAAACTATTGGTTTCGCCACAATACCACATGGCGCGCATCTGACGGCCTGACAATCGTTGGACATAACGGAAACTATTGATCACGATCTGATCGTCGGATCTGATCTGATGGCCTTGGTTATTCCGAAACCGCAGATACGATCATAATCATATGATTAAACAGCAGTGATCTAAAGGCCCAAATTTATTCCATCATTTTCATTTGATCTGATAGATCACAACCCTTTTTTATTAAAACGTAATGATCTAATAGTCAGGATTCAACCCATCATTTTGAAACTGTTCCGAGCAATTAATCTGCGGATCTATCGTGATCGAGCTCGCCATTACGAATCCTACCTGACCTGATAACAGATGTGTTACTGTTGCACAATAACATTAAGAAATTACTATATCTTATTTGATTATATCTCCTCAAATACTTAGCCAAATTAGATAAATTTGGCATCGTTGGGAAAAGACAAAATGAGTAATTTCCAATATAGTAATAATTAGCTAATTTTTATGTCTAATTAAATCACAATTAAGCCAAAAACAATTAGTCAATAAAAGAAGAGAACCTTTAAAAATCCCAACATTCCTCCACTTTCATGACTTCATTTCTCTCTATTAGAATCTCTAAAGTGATCTAGAAATCAAAAGTAAGCTTCGATAAGGAGAAAATTTGTTCAAGAGTTATCCTATTATGATTGAGACAATTTATGGCATAGTCACATTGAACCAAAGACAAATCAAGACAATTTGGTTAGCCTTGAAGAATCTCATGACACCTGTGAAGGCTATGAAGTTAAATTAAAGAATCAGATCCCTTAATCTTGCTATTGGAAAGTAAATTCAAATGATTTGGAGATTGAAGTAAGCAAATGGGTATTCCTTTTTCTACACACTATAACAGGATATCAGGTACACAGCTTTAGTAGTAGTACTGCATTTGTTTTCTTGTCATTTCCTTATAATTGGCATGCCTAATGAGCTACTTTATTTTTGGCACTTTGCTACTGCTATATTATATCTATCATATATGCAGGAGACTGAATCTATGGTGATTCTAGTCCTTGTGTTTTGGGTACACTTTTACTAATGTGCCCTACTAGCGGGTAGGAAAAACTAAAGAGACGTCAAGTCCTCTAGGAAGGGGCTGGCGACTAATGATTTAGGACTCACCAAAAATTGTGCCCTACTAGCGGGTAGGAAAAACTTTCCTAGTATGCCTATAATCTGATTTCTCAGTGAGACGCTTGGTAAAAATCCCATATAGAGGCTTGTTGTAGATATGGTGATAGACATTTTGAGCTTGGTTATTTAAGTTGTTCTATTTACTTTGTTATCTTTGGACATATACTTCACTCAGATATAGTAATGTATTGAGCATTCTTACTTTTGAGATGCTTGTTGAGTTGTTAAATACCATAGGTACATTTTGTAGCATTTGCTATTATTTGTATGTATCATTGTCTGAGTAACAAACATATTTCAGGTTGCTGAGAAATTTTAGGAGCTCTGCTAAGACCCATTTTGGGAAGTTGTTCAGTGAGCAAATTGTGATTTCTTATGGATTTTATAAAGTGATTTATTTTATTTAGACTGACTCTATGGTGATGGTTTAGATTTTGAATTAATTTTTATAATATTTTAAAGATTTTTTTATTGTTCATGTTTGTTGACCTGATTCCCGGGATGTTACACAAACTCCCGCACTTCTTAAGTCTCAACCACCAAAGTAGTGCCTTCAAATCCTTATACATTTGGTAGCCCCAATGTGAATTGTATACCCTGCATTATGAGCTTCTTGTAGGATTGTATATAGTAGTTCTAGATCATTTGGCACCCATAATCTTTTCCTTGTATATAGCATTATTTTAATCCAGTACGAGTTCCATCCTGGATCCTTCTCGTACTACAATTACTAATAATTAAAATTTGCTATCTTTCTTTTAAGCCATCTTAATTCATTCTCCAAGAGAAATTTCTAGTGATAATTGGTTTAAAATGACCTTAGTCAATCCCTTGGTAACAACTTCCAATCCTGGTTTCTCCATCTTTCAAATGAGTGTATTAATTCCTTACGAGTTTCTCCATCTCCCAAAAATTCAACTCATTCTTAGTGTATATATGTAAGGCTCTAATGGTTTAAAGATTTCATATCTAGCTCCATTGAAAACTATCACCATATTTTGAGTGCAAAAAATAATTGATGCCAATTCCACATCATGGACAAAATAAATTTTCTCATGTACCATTAATTATCTAGATGTGTATGCAATAACTGGTCCTTTTGCATTAATACACATCCTTATCCCAAAATGATGTTTCGCTGAAAAGCTGGTAATCCTTCCCTTCCATTAGATGTACAAGAGCAAGTGCAATAGAAAGACAATCCTTAAATAGTTGAAAGACTGGATTGCACATGAAACACCAGATGAAAGAGGAATTATACTAGATCAAATTTGTTGATGGAGCTACTATCTAAGAAAGTCCATTTATAAATTTCAATAATACCTAGTTAATCCTAAGAAACATTGTGTTTCAGATACTGATGTCGATTGCGGCCATTTACGTACACCACTAACCTTTTTAAAATCAACTGAAATTCATTCCTTCCAATTATATGACCCAAGAACAGTATGGATTCTAACCAAAATTCATATATAGAATGTTTAGTGTCTTCTCCTTTGTTCTTCAAATATATAAGAATGTTGTTAATAAATATAACAGCATGCTGATGGGGACCATCTTCGACGCGGGTCCCGCCGCCGAGCCCGCCCGGACCCATACCGGCCTTGGCATTTCAGTTTTATTTTATGCATTTATTTTTGTCCGTTTCAGTTTTATTTTCGCATTTATTTTTATTCATTTCATGTATTGATCGGAGGGACAAATATTAACCCTCCGATTGTTTATTAAAATTGATAAATAAAAAATTCTGAGTTTTCTCCAAACAGTGAGAACGGCTCTTGTTTCCCCCGGGGAAACCATAGTTTCCAAATCCTCCCTCTCCAAACCCTAGCCGCCACCTTCCGGACCCCTCCCCTCGCCGCTGTCCAGCCGCCGCCGCTGCCCAGCCGCTGCCACCAGCAGCCGCCACCGCTGCCCAGCCGCTGCTACCAGCCGCCGCCACCGCTGCCCAGCCGCTGTTGCCAGCCACCGCCACTGCTGCTAGCCGCCGCCACTGCCCCTGCTGCTGCTGCCAGCCGCCGCCGCTGCCAGCCGCCACTCACCGCTGCTGCCCCTGCCAGCCGGAGTTGCTACCCCTGCTGTCGCTGCCCCTGCCGTCGCTGCCCAGCCGCCGCCGCTGCCCTAGCCACCGCAAGAAATCTACTCGGATCACCCTTCTCGCTCCCGGTTTAAACCGACGTGTGTTTGTTCTTCCCATACCCTAAACTGAATTTATTTAATTATTTTCTCGTGCGATTTTCGGATAGAAATTATTTGTAGGAGCGCAAATTTAAATCCGGTCGCTGCGAGTGGTTTTGGAACGAAAATGCCTCCGAACACACCCGCATGGCAAGTACAACTCGAAGTGTGAGTTACCTTTCCGGACCAGAGCCTTTCCTTTGATCCGGAACCGGTGCCGACCGCTCTTCCTGTTCGTGACTCAGGACACCCCATTGCCAACGAAAGTTATTTTCAAATTACTGTGGAATCTTCTGCAGGCAAATGCTGAAGCTTAATTGATCTGAAGCGGCTGCGCGAAAAGTGATTAAAATTTCAAATACATCTTAAAAAAATCTGCATTCACAAGCATTCACGAACCCTAGAATTGCATTAGAGCCCAGCAACACCAAACCCTAGTGTTGCCCTGCATCAAATTTGGTATCAGAGAGAGGTTCCAAAATTTTCTCAAATTTTGGAATCCTATTCTCCTAAGGTTCACATCATTGCATACATAGGGGTCAGGAGTCTAGGTGCATACATATTTAAAGTCGCATCCATCATTGCATGCAACTGAGTGGTAGGACAATTAGCATGGGAAGCCACAGTCAACACTTAGAGTCTGAGATGCACCAACCGCACGAGATGTCCCATGTTGCACTGCACTTGAGCCCTGACAAACCTATCTGGTTTAGGAACTTCCGCATGGAATGGAACGCGGAGAAACATCACCTGAGGGAAGAGCTGAACACCTTGAGAGCAGATATGAGAGGAGTTATAAGATGGGTGAACCAACTGGAACACACGGGTAGAGGATCTAACCCGCCTGGTTCAGGAGGAGAACCATCAACGAACCGTTTCCTGACTCGAGTGGATGCCCCTCATGAGGATCTGGACCCACATCTAGGTTCACATGATTTATACCACTAGTGAGATGAGGATAGATTAACTCCAGAGATAGATCAAAGAGTGCACACATCGAGGCCTAGACCTGCTGAACCTCAAGATGTTAGATATGATGACGCCTTTAGGGCCCGACCTGATGCCCCTTTTGGTGATTAGCACTGGGAGGAAGAGAGACCCATACCTGCTGGGCATAGAGATGTGAGACTTCCTGTTCGAGCCCCCCCTCGAGAGGATTATTACGGACCACCTCCCAGAGGTCGGGATAGCCGCCGCAGATTCCTACCCAGGGAACGCGATGACTACCCCCGATTTGATAATGACTTTGATAGACCTGTGCGAGACAGACGCCCAAGCCTGACACGTGTTCTCAAGCTAGACCCTCCTAGCTATGATGGCACGATGGACCCCAAGATTTTCGTAGACTGGGTTCTCGACATAGAGAGTTATTTTGACTGGTATGGTATGTACGAGGATCAAAGGTCCGCTTTGCCAAGATGAGACTCACCCTGAAAGAAAAGACCTTTTGGCTAGGAAAAGAGAGACAGATGGAGTACGATGGGCTTCCTCCAGTGGCTACCCGGGCTGAGATGAAAGCCCTATTGGAGGCCCAATACATACTGGCAATACCACATGAGCCGATTATGCCACATGCCCTGATTTTAGTGGCATCTATAATGCTCTAGCCGCCGACCCATATCACGACACTATGAACTTTGTCATTCGGGACCGGTACCTATTTAGGGGCACACGACTATGCATTCCCAATACGTCTATGCGCTATTTTATAGTATGGGAGTTGCATGGTGGAGGACTAGGAGGACATTTTGGGATGGACAAGACAGTAGATCTTGTTCTGGAGAGATTTATCTGGCCGGGGATGGTGAGGTTCATCGCCCAGATTGTGAGAAGCTACAGGGTGTGTCAGGTTGCAAAGGGAAATAAGCAACCAAATGGACTGTACACCCCTCTACCCATTCCTTCCACCCCTTGGGAGGATGTCAGTATGGACTTTGTGCTAAGACTACCAGGCACATAGCATCAGCACGACTCCATCCTGGCGGTAGTAGATCGCTTCTCCAAGATGGCATATTTTATCCCGTGCCGCGAAACTGACGATGCCTCTTCCATGGCGAAACTTTATTTTATAGAGGTGGTAGCTCATAGGGGTGTACCCAAGACGATAGTGACTGACAGGGATGTCAAGTTCACAAGCTATTTCTGGAAAATCTTGTGGCGTCTTATGGGAACCAAGCTCATGTTCTCGACAGTCTACCACCCGCAGACCGATGGCCAGACTGAGGTTGTCAACCGTAGCCTAGGGAATCTCCTGAGATGTCTGGTTGGGGACCACAAGGCTAATTGGGATCTGATCTTACCACACGCCCAATTAGCATACAATAACTCATTAAACCGGTCAACTGGGATGTCTCCGAACGAGATAGTTCACGGCCATAGGGCTAGGGTTCCTCTAGATTTAGTTCCCCTACCGTACACTCATAGGACGAGTCAGTTTGCATCAAAACTTGCATTACAATTGCATGAATTACATAAGAAGATTGAGCGCAGATTGCACAACAACTACGATCATTATAAGTTGCAAGCTGATGCCAGACGAAAGGACACATCTTTTGAGGTAGGTGACTTGGTGATGGTGCGACTGAGTCCGGATAGGCTTCCCTCGGGAAGCCTGAAGAAGCTGGTCGACAGAAGAACCGGACCATACAGGGTGACAAAAAGGATTGGTATGAATGCATACCAGTTAGCCTTGCCATGTGATTGGGGAGTACATCCAGTGTTCAATGTGGCTGATCTGACCCGATTCTACGGACACCCACTGGGACCTGAGGAGCCTTCTGTAGATCCAAATCGGAACGTATGAGAGAGCAGTGTGTTGGTGAGGATATAGCTCCACAGACAGCCATGCCTACTTTTTCCCCTACTACTACCACCCTTGATGGTAGCACCCCAGCACCAGAGGACAGAGCTTTAGTTGAGGACCTATTGCCGATACCGAGGTCCACAGATAAATTACCCCGAGGAGATTCACTTCCAGAGCTGATTCTGGATGAGGAGACAGTTGCCACTACTGAGGGTGACTTTCAGAGATACTTGATTCGTTGGAGAGGATGACCCAATACGGAGGACAGTTGGGTACTTGTAGAGGAGATTGAGAGATTGAATGCTGACCTCTTAGCCCGCTACCGCACAGACCACTCACCGGTGATGAGTGCTTTTGAGCGGGGGAGAGTTGATGGGGACCATCTTCGACGCGGGTCCCGCCGCCGAGCTTGCCCAGACCCATACCGGCCTTGACATTTCAGTTTTATTTTATGCATTTATTTTCGTCTGTTTCAGTTTTATTTTCGCATTTATTTTTGTCCGTTTCATGTATTGATCGGAGGGACAAACATTAGCCCTCCGATCGTTTATTAAAAACACTCTAATGTCTAGATTGCTTTGAGGGTATTATAAATACCCAAAATCTGTATGTTAATTTCAGTTTTGATAAATAAAAAATTCCGAGTTTTCTCCAAACAGTGAGAACGGTTCTTGTTTCCCCCGGGGAAACCCTAGTTTCCAAATCCTCCCTCTCCAAACCCTATAGCCACCACCTTCCGTACCCCTCCCCTTGCTGCCTTCGGACCACTCCCTGCAAGACAGCCGATGCTGCCCGATCACCGTTGTCCAGCCGCCGCTGCTGCCAGCCGCCACTACCGCTGCCCCTGCTGCCGCTGCCATCCGCCACTCACTGCTGCTTCCCCTGCTACCGCTGCCAGCCACAGCTACTGACCCTGCTGTCGCTGCCCCTACTGCCACTGCCCAGCCGCCATCGCTGCCCCAACCACCGCTGTCCAGCCGCCCTCCACTGCCCAGCCGTCACTGCCCTAGCCGCCGCAAGAAATCTACTAGGATCACCCTTCTCGCTCCCGGTTTAAACCGGTGTGTGTTTGTTATTCCCATACCCTAAACTGAATTTATTTAATTATTTTCTCGTGCGATTTTCGGGTAGAAATTATTTGCAGGAGCGCAAATCTAAATCTGGTCACTGCGAGTGGTTTTGGAACGGAAACGCCTCCGAACACACCCGCATGACAAGTACAACTCGAAGTGCGAATAACCTTTCCGGACCGGAGCTTTTCCTTTGATCCAGAACCGGTTGCCGATCGCTCTTCCTGTTCGTGACTCAGGACACCCCATTGCCAATGAAAGTTATTTTCAAATTACTGTGGAATCTTCTGCAGGCAAATGCTGAAAATTAATTGATCTAAAGCGGCTGTGCGAAAAATGCTTAAAATTCCAAATACATCTTAAGAAAATCTGCATTCACAAGCATTCACGAACCTAGGATTGCATTAGAGCCCGGCAATACCAAACCCTAGTGTTGCCCTGCATCACATACTTATATGTATAAGGTTTTAGGATTCAATACATAAGTCCATAAAAATAGATGGAACATTCATCAGTTCAAAAGTATAACCAAAGTGCTCTTTTTTATTGAGTTGATGGTTTCCTGTTCAAAGATCAATTTTGAAGACCGTTGCTACCGCCAAATAATTGACTTTATTCAAATAAGTTACTTGTTCTCATAAGAGGATACATATTTTTAATTGACTTAATTCATTATCGATTGTCAATGCACATAAACATTGAACCGTCCTTCATAACAAGTAGCGCTATACTCTCCAAGGTGAAGTGCTAGGACGACAAGCCACGGTTCATAAGCTTTTACAACTGCTCCTTAAACCCTTTAAGTTCTTTTAGAGCCATATGAAATGGTGATTTCAAATTAAAAGAAACTCTAAGCACTAAATCGATGGTGAACTCAATTTCCCATGCTGGGAGAAGTCCATGAAGATCTCTGGAAGCCCGCATATCCCCCTCAAACCATTGATTCCAATCTACTTTCCTTACACAATCATTACCTAACACTTTCTCTCTCTACCTCTCAAAATTTGAGCCTAAAGTTTAGCTTCACCTACTAGCTCTAATAATCCCTTTCAATCCAACCTATCTAGATCTGTTCCATCACAAACTAATTAACCATCATGCATCACAACTCCCATACAAAATCTGGGCCAATCAAATGTTAAAATGATAGTTCTACAAATTAGGCCTTCTAATGTGATTGGATAAGAATTTGAATTTTTTGCTTCTTTCTTAATGAAGTTAAATAGACTATACAAATGATCTAGATTTATTAGGACCAATTTCTCCTAAATCCATGAAAAAAAAAAAGATTTAGCAGTTAAAATGCTGCTTGCAAAATATAAGTAGCAATTGCATAGGCTCTTAAAATCATATCAGAATGAAATAAGCACATAATTCCTGTTCAAGGAAGAATTCCACGAAATCCTAAATCCTAGTCTAGCTTAATTTCATTGCTTCTTTGCACTGCATCCACATAACAAACTTAAAGATGCATTTCTTTGAATGAAAGTGGATCATTTTATGCTTTCTCACCGAGAAAAAGATTCCCAATACAGAATTTCAATAACTAGCCGAAAAACTTTAGAAAGTAGTTTTCATGATAATATTATATATACCTGTACTAGGCAGTTTGGATGATGCGCAACTTTCTCCATGCAAGTTTCTGCACTGAGCCAATCGACTGCTAAGAGTTTTAAAAGAGGATCTCCACCCGGAATCTGTTTTACAAATCTATAGTTATTACAAAAGAACGTGAAAATGTGGAATACCACAACTATTTAATACAGTTAATAAAGTCACCAACGTCTTCCCAATTTATATATTTAGCCAGAATATGTCAATTTAAATACATACTATCCAAATCCAGCATAACACGCAAAAATAAACTTATATCATTTCCAATAATTACACATGAATATGATTTTATACAGTAAAACTGAAGACGATTTGTAAGAACCAAAATTTGGGTATTAGATGAGTAAATACTTAAGTTTTTGTGTTTATGCCAATAGTTATGCTCAAAATTAAGCACTTAAGAAATATGACTACAAATAAATTGTATATTTTCCAGATGCAGACAATGTTCAATAACACTCAAGTACAAGAAGTTTAGATGATGTGACTGACTCTTTCCAGGTTAACAGAAACAATATGTTCCAATTTAAATATAATAAGTAAAATTTGTCAGTCAAAAAATCAGGCTCAGGCAACTAAATTTGATTCTAGCCAGAAATTTGATTTTCTAAATCCTTGGAAAATTTTCCATAAAAATATTGTAGTATTCAAATTAAACTTATATAGTTGATTTTAAATGACTTTTCTAGCCTAATGAAGATTTGTTCCGTTCATCCTAACAAGGAAATGAAGAATAACACTCATATGATCTTAAATTCAGAGGTCTTCTACATCATAAATTGAATCACAACTAGTAATTGATAAAAAAAATATATTCAGCACCAAACATTAGGTTCCCCATAAAATTGATCAATCATTCAATTCATAGCATATTCAGCACCAGGCCATCAACATTCATTCAATATCCCAATTCAGATCTCCCACAGCACTAATCTCAATATTTAAGATCACCATTCATTCATCCATTATTGCTAGGGAGATTATAGTTCAGAATGATCTTTAAGAAAACGTACTCTGATTCTCCATCCCTTGTTCAATAAAAGAGAACAAAAAATAGCCACTATAAGAAGATGCTTTGTTCCGTCATGGATTTCATAGGAAAAAAATCACCAATCTACCGTAGTCCAAGAATGCCACAAAACAACTATATTCCAAACAAAAACTATCATGTAAGAGATAAAGGAACATCTTTACATAATCATACACGTGAGGACCCGGTGCCGGGTCAGCGGGAGCAGATCCAGCACCGGTTTGCTTGTGGATTTAGCAATAGTAACAGCAACAAGCAACAAGTCCTCTACCTGCAGGATCATATTGAGTGATTTAAAAGACAAATATATAAACATCATACATAACTCATTTATTCATTAATTCATAAGTCTTGGATACAAAGATTAAAATAAAAGAAAAGTTACAAACATTTAAAAATATAGAGTCAAAAAGGAAAGCGGAAGATCAGCAGGAAGTAGTATCAGCACAGCTTGGTTCTTAGCACCTTTCTTCAAGGACGAACTCCTGATCTGGGCACGTTTCAAAAGTGTAAGCATTCTAATACCAGTTAATTGTGAAACTAAGTACTGATAGATGTCATCTTTACAAATATTAAATAATAAGCAAAATAATCAATATTTGACAGGCAATAAAAGCTATACAAACTTATCCCTACAAACCTGTTTTAATTGCACTTGAAACTTAGCATAAAACTAATTGCAATCACAAAAATAAATACAGAATTTTAGCGCTTGATATCTGAGGCAAAATATAATTTTGTTGGGCAAGTACAAAATCGAGAAAAAAGGGGGTTCATTTTTGTGTTACATATCTCAACTTCAATGTATACCTGCCCCCTCAAAGGCTTATCAGTATAGGCTCCATATGACTCCCGATGTCGGATAGCACCGTCCTAACGGTTGTCTGATCAGACAAAAAGTATAAAGCAACACGGAACCCTTGCTTCTCACTTATCCAAACTTGTTCATATATCATTTTATCTGACTTTAAAAAAAATAATTTTATCAAATTTATGCGATGCTGAGCAGAAAAGCATATTTAAACAAAAGTAATAAAAAGACATCTGGTACCTTGTTCTATACGTTCAAGAGTTCAACAGTTTGGATGAGTGACAGTTCGCTCAATCTGCGTTTAAGTTTTGGACATTTTTAAATTAGCTCTTAGCCAATGTTTTTAAGAGTAACATTTATTTTCATTTCGATTATGTTCTTCTTTAGCTTTCTTATTATGATTGAAGTCTGATTTTAAGATACTGCGATGGCAGTAATATTTATTATAGCGTTTATTAAGTTGCTGAGGATAGTAATCATATTTGATACAATATTGATAATAATAATATAAGAATGAAAGAACGTAACAAAAATGAATGTCAAAATTCTTGAACTGAAATTATAGTCATTTTATAATATATGTATAATTTTCATTATTAATTAATGAAAATCATATTAATGTGAATGACGATATTATATCCTTTATTATTTCATAATAATGACTATTAAGTAGGTATAAATTAAAAGAACGTAGAAAATTCTCCTCTTTTCATAATAATGACTTATTCGCATTTTTCCGCCGTTCGGCATCCAAATACAACGAAACTTGGCACCGATGTGTGTTACAACATGACGAACACCCTCGCGCTGAAAATTTTTGATTCGGACAGATATTTTATTTTTAATTAATTTCTAAAGTTTAAAAATTTTAGAAATTAACCACGATAAATTCAGAGCTCAAAATTTGATGAAACTTCTCGAGCAGCCTTTAAATAATATACTTAACACAACGACACTGAAATCGATAAATTCTGACACTATTTCAATGTTATTAATTTTCTTAGAAATTAAATAATTAAAAAAATAAAACGGGAGCTTCCGTTATTCGGATATTTCCCAAACTATGGCACTTTGATCTTAAAATTATTCTTATATAAGGGTATTTTTGTTTGCCCGAATTTAAAATTCTCCGGAGTTTTGATATCTGAAGCGGGCTCTGACCTAAATTTGAAAAATAACGACATTGGGTCGTTGCAATACATTTGAAAAAAGATCATTAAATTTCCTTAAATATTTTCTCTTATTTTTAACCCATTCATTAGCGTAAGCAATCATATTTTCACAGGGATATGGTCTGACAAACCATTACTATGGTTGTCTGTGCAGAAGGCATAGCAAAGCTACGTACATATTTTTCAAATAACTCAGCAGGCCTTAAAGATCATTTCCAGCACAAAACATTCTTGTTCAGAAAGAATTTGATGTTCATAGTATATAATTTAGCCAGAAAAATAATTGCTAAATTATTTCTTTCATTACCATCGATAGTCCATCTTATAAATAGTTATCATAATTTCTCATTAATAATATTGTAGTCATTAGATGCCATGATTTTCCAGTATAAGTACCGAATCAAAGAGTTCTTAAAATTTCATTGACCTAAACATGCATGGGTAATTTGTTGGTGGATATGCATACATTCCTATTTTTGTAAGGATGAAAATTCTTTTTTATTTTTCTGTAGCTCCCTACTATTTATCAGATATTTCAAATAGTGGAGATATTCTCAAAGGTTAACTGAGATTCTACTCAATCTTTCTATTCAACAGTTGAGACATATATTTTATTGGATCCACACTTTTCAAATTTCAGCGAAAAACAGTATCAGAAACACAAACCAAATGCAAATATATTCTGAATCAGACAATCATTATGCGCCAAGAAAATTTTTTATTAGTTCATTATTATTGCTTCTTCCCTTTGACGGCAAAAATTTCCAAGTTTGGGATATTTTCTTTGTCTAGAAGCACAAATAGTATTATTTTTTTTATTTGCAACTATATCAAAGGCCTGCAGTATTTACAAAAGGGTCCCCTAAATAGTTATAATACAACCCAAAAGTAATTTAAACCAGTTTCAAGGCCCATCGGTTCTTTCTATCTCTCCTCCTTTTGCTTACATCCATAAATTTCTTATTGAACGCATACTTGATGGGTAACATCCCAAAATAGAATCCACAAACTTTGTCTACAGCTTCACATGGCTATCGGTTCTTTCCCTCCCCTCCTTTTGCTCTCTTCCATAAATTTCTTATTGAACGCATTCTTGATGGGTAACATCACAAAGTAGAATCCACGAACTTTTCTACAATCTCACCTTCAAATCTTTAAGTGAAGGAGGGTGACCTGAACAAAGAAAGAGAACTACAATTAAAAATAAGTGAGTTAAGGATCTCGCTTTAAAACTAGATAACTTCATGATTCCACTTTTCATCTTTGATAATTTGTTTAAAGTTAGCTTTGGATAAGAATTTATGAGCCTGTTCAAGAGGCAAGTATGTGGAATGGTGAGACATCAGTCCCAAAGGAATGCAATTGGGAGTCGAAGTACAACTACATTAAAATAAAAGTTGATCCCATTGTAGATAATTAAATAGCTGGCTAGTTCACTGAGTGCCTCAAGATCACTCCAAAAGAGTAGACATGTTTTGTGCTGCGAATAGGGAGAAATGATTGAGTTTTTTTTTGGATGAAAAGCTAGGTGAGATTCTGACAGATTAATGAAGTTAAGAAATTGCCAATTAAAAAGCAAATAAAGAAAAAAAAAGCACGATAGCATTGATCTTGAAGTCAAGAACCTAATATATTAATAATACATTTGCCTTAATCATAAGGAAGACAAATTTATGTTAATATTGCACAGAGAGACATAAAATAGCAACATTTTAGTCACTTCTTGCATTAAGTGATGTATAGGAGTGACAATAAAACGAACAATAAATTCAACTAAAAAAGACAAGCGTAAAAGTAAAGCAATAATAACCTTAGAGCAATCCTTGAAGTAAGTCTTTCCCCTTATCATAAATCGTGGTTGACTAGGCATAGTCCAACAGTTTGTGTCCAAATCCCTATTTCCTTGAGGCAGTGAACCATGAAATTGATTGGGATTCATAGTAACAGGAGGGCAAGTTGTATCAAGTTCATTTTTCTCCATTGTTTCTGCCATCACAAAAACATTTTTCATTCCAAAAAGTATTGATAAAATGCACTGGAAAACTACACTTCAGGATACTTCAACCATAACAGAAAGTTTTTTTTTGAAGGTGCAACTATGACACTTGTTTTCAATAATGTATCAAGAAAAAAAGCATCCAAATTGATAATTTAAAAATAATACATATTGATCTGCACATTAATTGCATGGATTTAGACATTATTCATTAACAAACGACAAGGCATAAACTTTCAAATGTATAGACATTCATGATTTCCCTGCAAAATGCACAAATTTCCTTAGTCTCACAATAGGATTTAGAAGTTGACTTTTCTTAAGGTAAATTAAGATATGTTAACAAAATATTATCCCAATATGTAGGTCTAGATTTAAGACTTAAGACTTCATATGGGTGAAAATCCTCATAGGTAAGTACCTCTCCCATTTATGAGACAGCACTCTCAATTAAAGAAGATGTTTAAAGCTCATATAGTTTTTGACACTCAGTGTATTGTGATTATGCAAACACAATGTGATGTACGGTTGGGTAGATAGAAGTAGAACAATACAAGATCCCAAGCTTCCATCTTTCCAAATCAGTTGATGATCTAGTCCACCAATGTTTAAAAGCACTAAGTTGAACATCCAGATTGAAAAGACAATGGGAAATTAAAATAATAGATTATTAATAATAATATTTTAAATTAATTTTTAGGTATTACATAAATTGCTCCCTCCTATTGGTGTGATTCTCAAGTGTTCTTTTGGTGTAGTCAAAATTTTAGAGTTAACCATTTTAGTTGAAGTTTTAGCCCTTCAAAAATCATACTCCTATTGGTTGTTTTTTCTTTCTACTTTGATGAAATTATGCAAGAACTCAATCAATGCAGGAGAACAATTTCTTTAATGATGTTGAACTAATTTCCCTGTATTGGTATAATAACAAAAAAAAATTCTTCATCAACTTTGATATGCATAAGGTTTACCAATGCATTTATTATAGAAAGCAACATCCCTTAGTGATTTGCAAATTTTTTATATTTGTGAGTTTTTAAAAAACTTTTTGGTACATCATATGTTAATGATTGGGAAATCAATTACTTCTCTTACACGATTTTTATAATTATTCACCAAACAAGTGTACTTACAAATAATTTAGAAAAGTTCGACAAATAAATTTAGGAGAGATAATAGCCAATTTGGTCAACTGGCCTTTTGAAAGAGGTCAATTTAATCTTAACTTTTAAAAGTGACCAGATTGATCTCTTAAATTTATTTTTGTGGTTTTTGTTTTCCAATTGTTAAGTCATGCAGCGGTGAAGCAAAAACTGAAAAAAAAAAAACAATTTTAGTTACCCTTTATTAAAGAGGCCAACGAAATTTAATTACTTTACCACATTTTTCATGCAGCTTCTAAATACAACAAGAAACATTCAATAATTCAAGCTTCAACATTCAATGGTCTAAGCAGCAACCAAACAAAGACAAGAAGACATGAGTTTCAAAAGCGCAGGGAATCTGCTACTCACTTTTTCATGCAACGTACATAAACATCAATGAGAAGATGCAACATTTCAATGGGGCAAAGATTTTGCATCTCGATGATGCAAGGCTTCTGCAATTGTCATCTTTGTTAGGGTGTGTTTAAATAATTAAAGAATGTTAATCTAAGGTGATGTACTGTTTGTTTAATAATTCGTTTAAGAAAATATATTGCACTTTCATATAACTATTTTAAAATAATCCACCACGATGAATTATAAATGCATGACATTTTCAAATTAGTCAGCATTCATAAACATTAAATGTGATGTACTTGGTTATTGGCAATTGGCTAGCAATATTAAAGCTAAAACATACTCATCAAATTAAAGCACAATTAGGATCACATAAACTATAATAATTTTAAAAACAATAAAAATGAAATATAATATTACCTTATAAAGCATAATTAGGGACTCACATGATTGCTTTAAAATATCACATTATTAATTCTCAACTTACAAAAGCATCCCATTTTTTCCCTAAATACTTTTTAACACTGTCGCATAACTTAACAGTTGGCATAAAAAAATTCCCAAAATATATGTTGACCAATTTGATCACTTTTAAAAGTTCAGGACTAAATTGACCCATTTAAGTCAAGGGACTATAGTGGCTATTCTCACAACTATAGGAGCATTAATTAGTATAAGTATTTAGAGATCAAGAATTGCAAAGATAGCTTATAAAAATTTTTATACACTATTTAATACAAATTTATTATATAAAAATTAACGAGCCTGGCCCGTCACCGCAGCTATGTTGCCTGCCATGGGCGGATATAGAAGAAGTACGGCGTTGCCTACACGAGCTCACGCTTACTATAAACAATTTTAAGTCATTTAATAATAAAATTCATAATAAATAGAATATTGCAACATTGCCTAGTCTAAGGAGCATTTCATTTTCTCAGAATTTTCTTAACTTTTCCACAATAACCAATTACTAAATAACATACTAATTAAGATAATTAAATATTCAATTAAGTAAACATTATACTATTGATAAACTAAGATACATATTAATTAGTTCAAATTTTATTAATAAATAAATATATTGGTGATTAATTATAACGCTTTCTAAAATTGTTAAAGTTACAACATAATTTTATAAGTTTTTATATACTTTGTAAATATTTTACCTGTCACAAAAATAGTCACATGAGCCATTAAGCAATTTATTATTTGTTAGAGTGGGGCAAAGCTAAAGTTTTAAAGTTTTTTTAGGACACTTTCAAATTGCTTAATTTTTAATAAGTTATAGCTATTTTAATTTATATTATTTGGGAAATATTGTTCAATTATTTTTAAAAATGTAAACACTATCCTACAACTTTAGAACTACTCTATTTTACGTACTTTTTGGATGCTTGTAAATATCAAATGATGATAAGCCTAACCTTGTTCCAATAGATGGTAATAAGTGTCTCGAGAGTCTAAGAAAACTTATTTGTGATAATATTTCATGATATTACTGGCACCTTTTATTTATGAATAGAAACTTGATATGTGAATGTAGAAGTCTATAGAGAGAAACTTTGAGAGAGAGGTGTTGAAGGTAGATTATGATAAAATACTAGTATTTCACAGAATTAATTGAATTTTATGCCATGAATGTCATTTGTGGAGGTCATACATTTACTAGAGGTTTAAGGGAGACTTTAAGATATTTGTGTGGCTTATATTGAAATTATTGAAGACTAAAATAAAGTAGTCACATGTGATTAAATACAAGGAGGTTTATCTAATGATTTTTAAATTATAATTAGACTGGATTAAGGTTCTACTCTTAGTCCATATCTCTTTGTATTCGTTAGGGATATCCTTATTGAACACATTCAATAGAAGGTGCCTTTGTGCATGTATTTGGCTGATGATATTATTCTTCTTCATAAAACTATAGATGAGGCTCGCAAAACTCGAGTTGAAGAGAACAACCTTATAATCTAAAAGATTTCATCTTAGTAGATTGAAAATAAAATACATAAGAGTAAGTTTAATCATAATAAAAGATACAATAATGAGAATATAATAATTAAAGATTAAGTTATCAAGACAAATGAGAGATTAAAATATTTTGATTCAGTCAAATGAAATAGATATCTATGTGATTAACATGATACAAACTAGTTGAGAGAACTAAAAATGCTTCAAAGTTTTGTGTGATCCTTTGACTTAAAAAGTTTTAGAGAATAGCTACAAGACAAGGCATGTTGGCTGACAATGCAAAAGCATATTAAATAAATAAGTGCTACAAAGATGAGAATCTTAAGGTAGAATTGTGACTATTCATTAAAAGAAATGATGACAAATGAGTTCATTTATAGCAAGGTGTGAGTGACTTTCATTGAGTATAAACTTTGAGAAAGTTGGTTTAGATGGTTTGGGCGTAGTACCTTTAGAAAATTAAAAATCTCAAAATTTTAGAGTAAATGAATTTTTTTGGTGTTAAAAAGAGGAATAGAAAGACCAAAGAAGGCATGTCAAGAAACTATTGTGAAGTATCTCAATTACTTGAATTTGGGAGTTGTTATTTGATCGTGCACAATAAAGGCAAAGGATTCATGTACTTATTGGGACTAATGGTTGGTATTGTTGTTGTAGCTTTACAAGTGGATGCCTAAATGACACCATCTACTTCAAGCACAACTTCAAACATTAACTCCTCATACAAAAGCTTCATAATTAGGCTGTTAAATAATTGTAATGGTACCAAACAGACCATTAATCTTGAATAGTGTACATAACCCAATCTTTACCAATTATCGAAATATAACACCAACTCTTGCACCCACATATTGCAAATGCTTGAAAAAAAGGATAGCATGTAGGCCAATAAACAAAGCAAAAAAAAAGCCTTTGTGGATCGGAGCAGTGGGCATATAACCACCATGATACCATATAAGGATTATACCATGATAGTTATATATAGTTTTGCAAGCAAGAATATTATGATTCGTGAATCATCCAATGCTAAGTTGGCTCAAGATAGTAGATAACTCTGTTAAAAAAGTAACCTGAACTTTTCTTTAAAGCCAAACTCGCAATGGCCCATGATACATTCTTCAGTTTAACTATTCCAGCCTGAAGTGAATAAATGTTAAATATTAAAGATTGAAGGAAAAAAAGTTGCTACATACTATAACAACCAATCCTGCAAAAGATAATACAGTTTGGCATGCAGATATTTTACAATTAGTTCTACCTTGGGGGGCTCTTCATCATTGCTGTCACTGTCCTCGCCTTCCAAGGAGCCATCAAAAGTAATTGCGTCATGAAACTCATCATTAATGTCTGAATCCACAAACTCCAAAGAAGCAGTAGATGCAGCATAAAAAATATTAAAATGCTCAACGGCTTTGGGAGAATTAAGAGCTAGAGAAGGATTTGCAGAAAAATATTCCTTTAAACCTGACCATTTCAAGTAACTAAAAATCAATTATTAAAATAAAAAAAATTAATTGAAAGATAAAGCATCCACTTATAAAGAGTTTAGTGCATCAGTTTTCTGTATTTAATTTGATAATAGCTTTCTAATTTAAAATCCCTACTTATGAAGCGCCTATTGTCTTTTAAGGTACATGTGATGCAATTACAAAAGCAAAAAATGCAGCAAATTAAACAAAACTTTAAAACGACTAGAAAATTCCTTATGTTTGTAGCTTGATGCTATATTCATCAAAAGTGCTCAGTGCTGTAAAAAACTGATCAAATAAGAAACACAAAAAGGCAGCTCAGTTTGAACAAGCCTTTTGCACTAACTTAAGCCTGCTAAAGGAAGAAAGTGTTCCCCTATTTCGTATGAAATCTTACGATCCAAACATACTTCGGTATTATATGATAAACAATTATGGAGTAGAAAATAGTTCCTCGACTATTTAAACAGGTAAATTTAACTTAGGACCGTTATAACCATTCAATTTGTTTAATTTAGACCTCCAACTATTCATTGTGTACAATTCACTCCCTAATCAGTCCCAAACTCATCATTTCTTTATATACTGATATGAGCTCAAAATTAATAAATAAGCAATAATGATCATCTGGCATATCTTCATCTCCGCAATGCACGATTTCAAACAAAAAAGCACATGCTTTAAAAAAAAAAGACAAGATAAAACAATTGGCTTTAACTTCATCATCCAAGTTATTTTTGGGTAGATAAATACAACACACAAGGAAAACTAGGCAACCCTTGCAAACAAGATGTAATCGAAGCTTAAACTTCAAGTTTATACATTGAATTTATGTGTGCAATTATTTAGGTGTTCTTAAGCTGCATATTTTTTGTTTCTTCAATGCATCATTTTTCTCTTTAAGACATCATACTATTTCAACTCGTTTAACATGAATATGTTCACCAAGCTTTCATGCAATAAAATCTTGTAAATAAGCACATTGTATGAGAACTCAACCTCCTATTTGACAAAGCAATGTATAAGGAATTGTCTTTTCAAAATTTGCAGTATATCGCTTCTTCAGTCGGTCCCAAAAAGTTGAATGTATTTCCAACATTCTTGTCACAAGGCATTTAGAAGTTGCAGAGTCAGGAGTTTTCAGCCTTTTGATCTCCCAAATAGAAGCTGGAATAACAAAAAGATCACAGGCACATCAAAAGATCTGCATCAGGTATTGAATTTACGTGCAAAATAAATATCAGCATGTAAGAAATGGGCTACAGTAAAGCAGTACAGAGTAATTCTATGCTCCACACATAGAATCCCAAGAGTTATGAGAGTTTATAGAAACATATCAGTTGGTTATGTTTATGCTTCGTAGATGCTAACAATGATCAAATATAAAATGGAAGAGTGTGCCTTACATGTTAATGTAGTGGAAAAGTTTGAAGATTAATTTAATGCCTCTTACGTGAAAATGGTACTCCACAAAGTATCTGATGCAGGATAAAATGGCAACGTCTAAAATGATCATACACATTTGACACTGACATGAGAAAAAATGAAATAACAAGCTAAATTTAAGATTCTGCTTTTGAAAACTTCATTATATAAAAAAACTTCACGATTTAAAAGGTGGAGAGAGGTATAGTTTAATTGGTTCAAGATGAAGGGAGCATGTGAAAACTTATTACCATCAAAGTTTTGAAAAGACTCTAATAAGAGAAAGTATTGCATTATTTGGAGACCAGCCTTGAAAAATATAAGTCAAAATAATCCCTCGGCTATTTCAGTTCTGCCAATCTAGTCCCAAACTTAATTTGCTAATTTAATCATCAACAATACAATATGCAAAACTTATTCCTTCAATTATTCATTTTCAGCTCACTTTAGTCTTATGAAATAAAAATGGAGGCTATGTCAGCCTTAAAATAAATAATTGAGGAACTAAATTGGATATATTAAATAATCAGGAACAAAATTGGCCATATATAGTAGTCTGGAACTAAACTGGCGAACAGAAATAGTTAAGGTGCTATTTTGGAAACTCACTTGTAAAAATATTCTTTTTAAGTTTCATGATTTATTTAGAATGGAAATTAGCAAGTAAGGAAATCTAGCCATGAAAGCCGGACACTAGAATCTTCCCAGATTATGTTAGCTTGCGTTGGAAAGCTTCATTTAAGCTTAAATATATTACTGATATCTTCAACCAGCCCCAACTTTTACTAAAAGGGCAAGTTTACTTTATTACTTTAGAAATCAAACAAGAGCAAAGAGAATATCCGCTGGTCAGGTACACTTTATCTCTTTGTTACTACATTGCAACATAACACAAGCAACAGCCGGCCATCTATTCTATGGAATACTTCCCTTTATTTTTTCTTATCATTTGTTTCCCTAGTCGATATTTACTAATTAAATGAATTCACTTCTTCATCTTTATACATCAATTGATCTTTATGATGAATAAATTCACCCCTCATAACATTACATCTATCTCGCTATTATAGTACTGCTTTGCTCTGCACATTAAGGTATATGTCTTATTTTGATCAAGGGATTCTTTTGATCAAAGGATAAACTCATTCTTCATCTTTGTTACTACATTGATGGATTAAATATGCTTTTCATCTAAGAAATTTATTTTCATTATACTTTATTAATATATTTGAATAAAATTTATTTTAAAATCCATTAAATTAAATAAACCTTTATATTTTCTTAATATAATTTAGAGCTAACAGTATTTAATACTCTCTTTATAGTCATGGCAAACACATTCGCCTTGCACGAACATTGTGTTTTATCTCTTTATCACAATGCTGCTTTTCTTCGATGTAACAAGAGAAAACTGTCTTGTGTTACTCTACTAATAGATCAAGTATAATAAAAGGAGTTGATTTATCCTACATCTTTGTTACTCTACTAATAGATCAAGTATAATAGTTTTCATCCAAAAAATTTTCCTTTCCATTTTTAAATAATTTTTTCTTCTCTCTTAATCCATCAGCGGTTCTCACATAATTTACTCAAGATTTAATGGGCCAACCCTGCCGAGCTCAAACCTAAGGCAGACCTGGACTGCCAGGTTGGGTCAAGCTCAGCCTATAAAATGTTGTTTTTTCTGTCCAAGTAGGCCCAGCCCATGCTCAGGTCTAATGGAAATACTCTCAATTTTTAGAAAGTATAGTTTTATTCAATTGGAACAATTAATCCAAATGAATGAAAGTAAGATAATTCATAAAGAATAATTTTACACCATAGAAGATTTTTTTAAGGCTCACAAGACTACAACAACAAAGAAGGCCTTACTTCCACTAAAAGAGGATGACAACAAGAATCATTTATATATTATGGCATATCAGTTAGTAGCCCCTCTTGAGGCTTTAAGGATGCGAGATTATTTTAATATGATTTTTTAGTGAAGCAATTGAAAATAATATATTTTATAAAAAATAACTAAACACCATATAATTTTAAGAAATTCAAAAGACTAATTTGAGGCTCTATAAATATAATTAAAAAGAACTCTTAAATGTCAATGTGTCCTTTAGATGATGATACATTTTCTAATAAAAATTATTTATGTATTCGTAGCAAGAGTACACTTAAGATGGGTAGACTAACATTAATTAGTTGAGGATAAAAAGATAATGTCTTTAAAGCCTAAAAATGGATAACACTTTGATTTTAAAAATTTGGGTTATTAATCCCAGAGCAATACACTGATTGTCACATGATAATTAAGTAGCATGTGGGAGCCACCTGTTAAACTATGATGGAACTAAATTGTGACAGCCCGAACTCTTGAGTACTTGGTAATGTCTATTTTGACATTAACGGCCTCACAGTTTTGTCCTCCGAAAATAAATTCCTATCACAAGTTTATAGTTGTAATGATCCTCATCATTCCAAGGGGAATTAATGTCAAAATACGCATTAGAGGATTGTTAAATTACTCCATATCAATGGCCGTGTGAAAACCCGAAAAGAAACTATTTTTGGAAAAATATTAATTATTAGTAATTAAATAAATAAGAAACATAAGGAAAATGACATTGATCTCAGAATACAAAAATAAAAATATTTTTGGATTCCTTACCCTCAAATTAGCTATGGTAAAAGTATCATAATTTTTTGTCAAAAAATGGGAGAGAAATACACAAATTTGATTTAAATAAATCAAATTGAATTATTAATTAAAATTTAATTATTTAAAGCTGCGGCTAACGATCCCGTGCATCGGGCGGAGCTAGCAGCCGTTGGATTGGCCTGGCCCACAATCGAGTGACCAAGGTCCAATTAAATCCTGTTGCAGGGATATTGTGCCACATGTGGGATCCGGTGCCACGATATGAAGCATTATCCACCGTTTGATCCAATTTAAATAAAATCTGCCAATCCAAGTTTAATCATAACCACGGAAACAAATCAGGCCATCAGATTCAAATAGCTGAATACGACGGCCATGACTAATTCCTGTATTTCATCCTCACTCCGCAAGCATGCGTCCCTGACACGTCACCATTCATCTCAGGTGCCGAGAAAGGGCAACACGACGCATGACGTGTCCGTGCGGACCTGTAGACTAGTTAGGGCCCTCGAGAGTGTCTAGCTGTGCCAGAAGGAAGCTCCACGATAGGGGCTAAAACCCAGCCTAGTTGCTGGCCTACTGTAACGACCCAAAGTCGTTACTTTGCGAATTAGGTCAAATTTCGACACTGACATTAGAACCCCGGGGAATTTCAATTTAGGGGCAAACAAAAATACCAATAAATAGAAATAATTTTAAAGATCAAAGTACCCTAGTTTGGGAAGAATTCAAAAGACGGAAGCTCCCACCTTATTTTCAGAATTATTTAAATTATAAAAATCAAAAACATTGAAATATGTGTCTAAATTCATCGTTTTCAGTGTCGTTGTATTAAGTATAGTATTTAAAGGCCGCTCAAGAAGTTTCATCAAATTTTAAGCGCTGAATTTATCGTGGTAAATTTTTGAAATTTTTAAATCTCAAAAATTAATATAAAATAAAATTTTACTCCGAATCAAAAATTTTCGGCACGAGGGTATTCGTCATGCCATAACACACCTCAATGCCAAGTTTCGTTGTATTTGGACGCCGAACGACGAAAAAATGAGAAAAATTTGACTTAAGTATTTTTTTATTTTTTTCTATTTTCTTTTTTCTCCTTCTTCCTTCCCCATTCGCCCGACCCTTCCCCCCGACACCCTGCAAATCGCAGGCTCTGTCTTGCGACAGAGCCTGCAGGCGAAACTTCCGCCTGCCAGGAGGGGGCCCGCTTGCTCCATTTTTGGCACAGGGTGCGGTCGGCCCCCCTCAGCTGAACCCCCCCTCCCCTCTCCTCTATAAATGGAGGCCCCCCTTCCACTCTCCTCCTCACAAACGACAGTCCCCTCCAGCCAGCACCATCCCTCCTCAGCCAGCCATTCTCTCCCCCCTGCCAGAAGCTCCAGCAGCCTCCAGCACCTCCGGCAGCTCCCAGCAGCCCCGACAGTCCCTTCCAGCAGCTTCTAGCAGCTCCCGGCAGCCCCGGCAGTCCCTTCCTGCAGCTTCCGCAGCCCGGCAGCACCTGGTAGTCCCCTTCAGCCAGCCAGCTCCCTCTCCAGCAGCCCCCGGCAGCCTCCAACAGCCAGCTATCAAGCCGCCAAACCACTCTGTAGCCGCTGCCAGCCAGCCTCTTGTCGTTGCCACCTCGGCCAGCCATTCGGCTACCCCGTTCCAATCCTCCTTTATTTTCGGCAATTCTAAAAACTAAGGTACGAGGAGTTGGAAATGAAAGAAATTGAAAAGGACGCTTTCTTACTAACTTTATATGCGTTGTTATTAGTCATTCGTATTTTAATCATTCTCATTAATTAATAATGGGAATAATTCAAAATACTGTAAATGACTACTATTTCTATTTTAAGTATTCTTTTCGATCGTTATTCTTTTAATACGGTAACATTATTATGAAATACGGACTTAAATCATTATAAAGGAAAATGACAATAAAGAATAAATATAAAAATCATGAAATATCGCATCACTTGTAAAAGAGACTAATTTAAAGAAATATCGGGGACTTAAATGCAGATTGAGCGAACTGTCACTCATTCAAGCTGTTGAACTTCTGAACTTAAGGATCAAAGGTACCCGGTATATGACTTACATTACATCTTGCATTTTTCTATTACTGCTATGCTTCGCATATTTGCTTTAAGCCAAATTCATTTGAAGCTTGGTTGGTTATCCGGAACCAACGTAATATCATTCGAGGTTGTTACAGAAAAATGACATCGGTATCATTCGGGGTTGTTACTGGAAAAATGACATCAGTAACATTCGGGGTTGTTGCTGGAAAAATGACATCAGCAACATTCGGGGTTGTTATTAGAAAATGACATCAATAACATTCGAGGTTGTTACTGGAAAAATGACATCAATAACATTCGGGGTTAGTTACTGGAAAATGACATCAGTAACCTTTATTTTGTGATAAATACTTGTTGCAGGAATATGCTTGCTTATTTTGCGCGGTTACCTTACCTATCCTGCATTTTATTTTTACCTTACTTCCGCTAATCGCATCTTTATAAAGTAATTTGTTATTGTGTACTACGGTACTTAGAGTATTCTCTAATTACTGAGAATTCCAATCCCGATATTATTTTCTGTACAATACCAGGTCAAGTGCTCCAAGAAGAGGTTAAACAAGAACCCTAATTTTCAATAGATCGATGACGGCGCTGAATTGCTTATTTTGTTTCTTTTGTTTTGTACGATGAAGGATCTTGTAATGAGAATTTTGATAAATGAAAAATATCTTTTACTTTTATATGCATATTATTTTTCTCTCAAATTACTCGATCTGATCCTGTGGTGAGTAATCACCCGATGCCAGAACGGTTTCTGTTGAACCGGCATCAGGCCCGTCACACCTATGCAGCCTCAGTGATTAGAATCGGTTGGGGCAAGCTGGGTTATAAATACCCCCGAGGTCCCCAACTCATTCCCACACCTCCTTAGCTAATCTAGATCCCTCCCTCTCTTGAAACCACCCTCAAGTCGCTGCCGCAGCACCTTCTCCAGCCACTCCTCTGGTCCTGACAAACCCCAGCAGCTGTCAGAGCTCAAAGGAGTCCCCAGCACCCTAGCCAGGCATCAAGAACCCCTCCTGCAAGCCCCAACCCGTGAGGAGTATCCTCCCATCTGGTCACCTCCCCCAGCCCGTCAGCGACCACTGGAGGTTGCCCAACCACCTGACGCCTCCCCATTAGGTAGGGAATCATCTGAGGCAAATTACCCCGCCTTTAAACCCTAAATCAAAAAGATGTCTCATTCGGGCTAGCACAAGCTAACCCGAGCTGGAGTCTAGACTAGGGGTCTGGCTAGCCCACTTGAGGGTGTAACTTAAACCCACCCAATCCCCAATGTGGTCTTAGGAATCATGTGAACAGCATGGGCAGCCCCCATAACTCCAATATACCCAAAATGGGTTTAGGCTAGACTCGGGTTAGCCCAAGCTAGCCTGAGCCCAAGTCAAAACCACTAGCTCACTTGGGTGAGACCCCACCCCACCCAAGACCCAATGTGGTCTTAAGAGTTATGGGGACATCATGGCCAGCCCCCATGACCCCAATACACCCAAATGGGTTTAGGCTAGACTCGGGCTAGCTTGTCCAAACCAAGACCATTAGCCCACTTGGGTGCGACCCGACCTCCCTTTATGACCCAATGAGGTCTTGAGAGTCATGAGAGCACCATGGCCAGCCCTTGTGATCGATTTCATTTAATTTAGGTTTTGGGTAGACTCGAGCTAGCCGAGTCCAGGCCGAGATCGGTGGCCCCAAAACACCACCTAAGGGTGAGGGGAGCTAACCCTGCCCTTATTAAGCTAAGCCATTGGTCAACCTTAGAGGTCCAAATCCCCTAGGGTTAGGAAAAGGCTATATTGGGTTAGCTCAAGCTAACCCAAGTTCAAACCCTAACCCTAAGTGAGTAAATTCCATATAAGAGAGATTGTGGTCAAGCTAAAGTAAAGCCTACCTCCATTAACCCTAGGAAGTGCCCAAGGCATGGTCTTTTGGCCTAGATCCCAAGGGTTGGCTCAAGCACTAGCCAAGTTATTTAAATCAACCCTATAAGCCTTAAGTAAATCACCACCACCTGAGGAAGTCATAAAATTTAGGCATATGTCTAGATGGGATCTCTATCCCAAGCGAGCCCAAGTTGGACCTATAGTTTTGATATGCTAACCTTAATCAAATGATCAAAGTTAATCCAAAACCACAAGAAAACCTTATTTATCACTAATAAACTCAAGGAAATTGTAAAATTCACCCTCCACATGAAAGGTCTAACCAGTGACCCAATTAGGCTAGCTCAGGCTAGCCCAAACTAAGTCTAGGTCAGACTGATCTCCAAATTTTGGAAAGATCAGTTTGGGCCAGACTAACCCTCAAAACACTACTATAGTAGTAAATATCCAATGAGGACCCATCAATGCCAAAAAAAGTCTAAATGACTTTTGAACTAACTTGGGCTAGCCTAAGCTAGCCCAAGCTAATCCCGGCCCAAAATGGATCCCAAAAGAAACTAGGACATGTACCAACCAAATTGTAGTAATTAATCACTACGGAACCCTCTTGGTCAAAGATAGAATTTATGGCTCATTTGGACTAGCCCATGCTAAGTTTAAACCAGTTTGATACCCTTAAACCTTCTAAAATCTAAATAACCATCTTTTTGTATGCAAATAAAAACTACAGTATTATAATATAATAAAGATAATAAATAAAATAAATTTATGCAGATCCACTTGAACAAAATCAAATACCATTTTAATCAGCTAAAAGCAAAGGTATCAAATATCATTTTTTATTTTTATTTTGTATGCTTTGATGCTTAGCACCACTCAAAAATGATGAAAAATTATTTTTTTTATTATATCACACTAAAATTATACGTGATACGTTTAAGTAGCTGAGTTTCTTAGGTATCTTTATAGATCTATATTTAGTTTGCAGACAAGTGTTTAGGATGGGGCTATCTGACAACTTGATAGATAAGAAAATTACTAAAAACTTTTAAGGGGCCAGGTATAGAGGGGAGATGGAAATATTATATTTAATGAACCCCTTTTTTCTCGAATTTTGTGTTTGCCTAACAAAATCATTATATTAGCACCAGATATCAAACATATAATTTTTGTATATATTTTATGTAACAATATTTTTATGCAAAAGTTTTTAGACAACTAAACATGTATTGCAGGGACGGAACATTGAATTTTAATTTCCCTGTCAAGACTCATATTTTTGCTCCTGCTTATTGTTTAATAAATGTAAATTTTGATATATGTTAGTACTAAAGCTTATTCTGATTAATAGGAATTCAAATCCCGCATTACATTTACAATACCAGGTCATGAGCTAGTTGAGGTACAAGGTAGGGATCTTTGATCCAACAATGTTGCTGATTCTCAGCTTTTACTTTTATTATTTTTCATTTAAAAAGCCATGTAATAATTTAAATATTCGATCTTAGGATCATAACTTGAGCTTTATTTTATATTTTTAAATTTGCTATGAATGAATGAATGAAGTTATCAGCATTGTGTTTATATGCTACATTATTTAAATCAAACAATAGAGTTGTGCGGCAAAGAGAGCCCTGATGCTGGTTTAGCTCACGCTAACCCGACAACAAACCCTCACAATAGCCTCACCCCAGTAGAAGATAATGATGATCAGGATGCAGTGACATGTACTAAATTATTATCAAGTGTACCATGTTCTATACTATTTTGTACTATGGGGCCAAGCATTCATTTATATCAAAAACATTGCAAAACAACTTAGCTTGCCAACCTATACACTTACAAATAAAGTTAGAAGTGGGTCTACCTTTAGGTAATAATTTAGTAGCTAATAGTTGTTGTGATCATTATTTGAAAATTTGTCAGCAATAACTACAAGCAGAGCTTATTCTATTGCCACAAATCAACTTCAATATCATTCTCGGTATGAATTGAATAAAGCCAAAATAATGCCCTAATTTATGACTTTAAGAAATGGGTATACCTACACGTTGGTAGCAAGAAGCTAATGTTTCTAGGAAGAAAGAGTATCTTATCTTGCTTCATTTCATCTATCATGTCAGAGAAAAAAATTCGATAAGGTAGTGATGCATATTTAAACTCTATGTTGGGAGTTCAAAAGTTCAACCTACTCTTAAAGAAAAAAATAGTTATGATAATTTATCAAGGTTATCTCCAACTAGAGAAATTGAATTTACAACAAACCTAGTACCAAATACCCAGCATATTTCTAAAGCCCTTATTGTAAAACATCAAAAGAGTTGCAAAAGTTAAGGGAGCAACTTCAAGAATTGTTAAATAGGTGTTCCATACATCTTATCATATCAGCTAGGAGAACTCTTGTATTCATAATCAAGTAAGACTGTACACTCATAATGTTTATCGATTATAAAAAGCCTAAGAAAATAATTGTTATCTCGCATTGATGATTTATTTGATCAATTGTCTAAAGCTTCTTTCTTTTCAAAGATTGATTTACGCTCACGGTATAATCAGTTAAAAATCAAAAAATCTAATTTAGAACTAAATACGACCACTATGACTTTTTAGTGATGCAATTCAACTTAACTAATACTCCATCCATATTTATAAATTGATGCAAAGGGTTCTCAAATTATAATTAGATAAATCTATAATAGTATTCATAAATTGCATATTTATTCAAGAAACAAAGAAAAGCATGTCGACCATGCGGAGCATTTCGGAAGTACTTTGCAAAAAATAATTGTTCACGAAATTTACTAAGAGCGAGTTTTAGTTGTAATCAATTATCATTTTAGGGCATATAGTTAAAAAAACAAATTAAAGTGGACTCAAAAAATATTGGAGCCATTCAGAGTTAATCGCAGCCCACTATCACCATAGAAATATAAAGTTTCTTGAGACTAGTCGAATACTACAAAAAATCAATCAATGGAACGACTTAAATCTTTGCACCATTAACCCAACTTACACAGAAGGGTGTCCCTTTTGTTTGGAATGAAGATTGTGAAAATGCATTCCAAAAGCTTAAAAGTATACTCACTACAACAAATTTTCATGCAAAAGAGAACTAAAGACAAGTAATTTTCTGAGAAGAAAGAAAGTCTGGAGAATATATGTGAGGACCCCGACGCCGGTTCAGAAGAAACCGTTCCGACATCGGGCGTTCACTTACCGCAGGATCATATTGAGTAACTTGAGAGAAGAAGCGCATACACATACAAAAGCCAAAAGATAATATTCATTTAATTCAATGTTCACTTTACAAGATCTTTTCAACACTCCTCATACAAAAGTAAAGAAAAAGATAAAAGATAAACAAAAAAAAATAAAATAGCGCCGTGGATCTCATCTGCAGTTGAACATTTTAAGCATTAGGGTTCTTGCTTAAGCTCTTCCTGAAGTACCTGACCTGGTATTGTACAACAAATAATACCGGGATTAGAATTCCCAGTAATTAGAGAATACTCTAAGTACAGCAGTACATAATAACATTTACATTTTTTAAAAGATACGATTAGCGGAAGTAAGGCGAAAATAAAATGCAGGAGAAAATAAGGTAATAGCGCGAAATAAACAATTCCTGCAACAAATATTATTTATCAAATAAAGATTATTGATGTCATTTTCCAGTAATCTACCCCGAATATTACCGATGTCATTTTTCAGTAATAACCCTGAATGTTGCTAATGTCATTTTTCCAGCAACAACCCCGAATGAAAAGGACTGTTGGTTTCTAACAATCAACCAAACATTAATATTACTGATGTCATTTTTCAGCAACAACCCCGAATGAAAAGGATATTGGTTTCTAACAACCAACCAAACTTCAAATGAATCTGGCTCAAAGCAAAATACGCGAAGCTAAGCAGCAATAAAAGTGCAAAATGTAAAACATGTCATGTACTGGGTACCTTTGTTCTTTAAGTTCAGAAATTCAACAGCTCAAATGAGTGACAGTTCGCTCAATCTGCATTTAAGTCCCCGATATTTCTTTAAATTAGTCTTTTTTACAAGTGATGCGATAGTTCATGATTTTTTTATTATTCTTTATTTTGTCAGCTTTCTTTATAATGATTTAAAATCTGTATTTCATAATAATATTACTGTATTGCAAGAGTAACTATAGGAATGGAAATAGTAGTCATTTTATAGCATTATGAACTGTCTCTATTATTAATTAATGAGAATGATCAAAATGTGAATGACTAAATATAAAATTATATTAATGATTTAATAAGATTAGCAAGAAGTGTTTTCTTCAATATCCTCCATTTCCAACCTCTCATACCTTAGCTTTTAGGATTGCCGAAAAACAAGGGAGGGTTGGAACGGCGTAGCCGGATGGCTAGCCAAGGTGGCAACGGCAAGAGGCTGGCTGGCAGCGGCTACTGAGTGTCTTGGCGGCTTGATAGCTGGCCGTCGGAGGCTGCCGGGGGCTGACGGAGGCTGCCGGGGGCTGACGGAGGCTGCCGGGGGCTGACGGAGGCTGCCGGGGGCTGACGGAGGCTGCCGGAGAGGGAGCTGGCTAGCTGAAGGGGACTGCGGGGGACTGTCGGAAGCTGCTGGAAGGGTCTGCCGGAGGCTGCCGGGAGTTGCTGGGAGCTGCCGGAGGTGCTGGATGGAACTGTCGGGGGCTGTCGGAAGCTGCCGGAGGTGCTGGATGGAACTGTCGGGGGCTGCCGGGCTACCGGAAGCTGCTGGAAGGGGCTTCCGGGGGCTGCCGGAAGGAGGCTGGAGCGGCTGAGGAGGGGCTGGCGCTGGCTGCCGGGGGCTGGACTGTTGTGGATGACTGTGGGAAGGAGAGGGGAGGGGATGGGGATTATATAGGCGCACGTAGTGGCGCCAAACTTGCGCCAAAACGGCGCCATAATGGCGCCTGGTCGGTGCCTGGCACGGGCCAGGGAGCCTCTGGTCCGGAAGCTTCCCCCGCCAGAAGGCGGGAGTGGGGTCGGTGGGGTCGGGGGAGTCGTGGTCGGCCCTATGGGCCGACAGCCTGCGCCAAAAAACGGCGCAGGCAGGCGCCGCATGTGCGCCAGGCGAAAGGCGCGGAAACTTCTCTCGCCTGGCACGGGAGAAAGATCGCAGAATGCGATCAAAAAGGGGGGGCGTAGGAAGGAAAAACAGAGGAATAAAAGAAAATTGGAAATTTTTTTTTTTAACTTCAAATTAATCGCATTTTTCCGTCGTTTGGCGTCCAAATACAACCAAACTTGACACCGAGGTGTGTTACGATATGACGAACACCCTCGTGCTGAAAATTTTCGATTCGGAGCAATACTTTATTTTATTTTAATTATAGAGGTTTAAAACTTCGAAAATTTGTCACGATCAAATCGACGCTGTGAATTTTATGAAACTTCTCGAGCAGCCTTTAAATAATATACTTAACACGTCAACACTGAAAACGATAAATTCGGACACACATTTCAATATTTCGATTTTTAAATTTTAGAAGCTTTCGTCTTTTGGATTTTTTCCGAATTAGGGCACTTTGATCTTTAAAGTTGCTTCTATCTATTGGTAGTTTTATTTGCCCTAAAGTGAAATTCCCGGGATCCTGATTCCTAAGGCAGGATTCTGACCTAATTTGCAAAATAACGACTTGGGTCGTTACAATATAAAACCACAGCATGGAACAAAGGGTCGCAAGAGGTTTTGGAATATGGAGAGAAAATGGAAGGCCTCAATCTAGAGAACCTGTATGAAGTTATAAAAGAACGCAAACATTTCTTTTGGGGAGTTTCTCTTAAGTCGTTCTCTGTTTTTCTTTCAAAAAAAGCTGCTGTTTCTTTTTCTTTGCTGAGAACAGAATAAGGTCTGTGGAAGATCTCCCTTTAAACAGAGAATGACTGCTTTCTTATGAGAATGGGAAGATGAAATGCAAGCTGAGAGATCAGAGTATTTTGAGGATGAGTATTTCCATTTCTGCATAAAATCAGAACATGCATGTTATTTTATTACAATTACGGCTTTTTTTCTTCGACATTTTGATATTCGCTCTAGGTTTGTAGTGACTATGTTGTAAATGCAATCTTTGATTAATTCTTAGTGTAATCTAATGCTGAATTATGATATTTGGATTTTAATTTGTACAACTATTATATGATTTATACAAGATTGTGTTCTTGAGAAAGATATGAGCACCAAGACAAAAATTTATAGCTTAATATATAAAAGTTAAGATACAAATAAGCCTAATTTTAATATGCAACAGTTTTGAGTTAATTTAGCTGCTATTCAAGCAATTGCATGTAGAAATATAACACCATTTGAATATGAGCAATAAGATTTTCAAGCGAGACATGCAATGGTTAGTGTCCTTCATTGACTAGCATGAGATTGAAAAAGTTATATTAATCAAAATTCACAAGATAATTGATTTACCACAATCCCAAGTTTTTATTGTTTTAAATTTTTCCTAATTATTTCTAATCTGAAGCTTTAAATTCTGTAATTTTTTGTAAGGATAAACACCAAGAATGAAAATTGGTTAGCAAATTAAAATAAGTCAGTTCAAATGGAAATGATACTCAACTGACACAATGTTACTTAAGGTTAAATGTGCACTTGCGTGCACTAGTCAACCAAGACCTACAAAACAAAACTTTTGAAGAGTGGTAGAGCATAGACTACTTTATTGATGCCATTCAGGCTTAGCAATCAGGCGGTAAGAAAAGTGGTTTCAACATGCCGCATATCCATATATATATTTATAATTTTCATAGCTAACACAACTGTTATGGATGGAAGGAAACCCGAAATGTTTCAAGGATGTCAAGCACAAAACTTCATCAATCTATTACAAAGAAATTCAAAGAAATTAAAAAAAGAAATGAAAATTAACAATACAAGCAAGAAAAGGACATCCAAATGGTCTGAGTATGAAGATGTCAAGAAAAAATAAAATAAAATAAAAACACAAACTTACGATTAATTTTTATCCGCTGATAACCAGGCCTTGAAGGTCGCTTCTTGTGAACAGTTGGAAATTGTAAAATGGCTGTGAACAATATACAAGAGAAGCAAACAGTTCATATTGGCAATAAGCACTCATAAAATTATTCTAGAAGCATATCCTTACATTTGGAAACAGTTTATATAATTATAAAAATAAATAGAACAAGAGTGATTTTTTTCCATTAAAAATACTATTGAACTTCACAAAATTCAGCAAGGTAAACGTGCATCCTAAGATGAACAACTTTAATAAAAATAGCAATCAACCAAAAGAGTATTGATCACCATATAATACTTTTACAATTTATTAAATAAAATTATAGTAGCATAACACCTATAAGTTCCATATATACAAATCTAGCACCCATCTATCAGAACCAATGGACTGTATTGCATCATCAGACCAATCAAATTTTTACAAGAATAAAAAACGGGATATAGTTTTAGGCTCTTTAATAAGAAGTGTATCGGGGTGCAAGATTTGAAAACATTAAAGTTCCTGGTACTAGCGCATGTAGTAGTTGCAAAAACAAATTTGTAATTAAGTCATTGAACAAAAAGGAAAGAAAATGCATGTATTTATACCTATAAAAGAGGTATATGCTAAACATCGCACCTTCAAATTTTATTTTAAAAAATACATTTACAAGCTTTGGTTCACAGCACAATTGCTCAAACCAAATTTTGGTACATATCATCACATCTCCACTTAAGGGTGCACTAATTTTGTCATCTTCAATATATAAGTTGGGAACTAGACAAAAAAATAACTTTTTTACACTCTTTGGCTTGAAACATTATTTCAATTTTCTAACCCTTGTTCATATAAATTCAAATTCAAGTAAATCAACTAGTTAGCTTGCATTAATAAGCAATGCCATAGGGTTAGGAAAACAAATGCAATAAAAAAACATAATCATATAAGCAGGAAAAGAACTATAATACGAAATGCCATATAAACATTTTTTCTAGTTCCAATCTAAAATAAATATATAATATACATATTTTTATACTCATGTATTTTTATCATAAACACTTTTTGACTTGAGCGAAGCCAAGGGTGATCTCCACCTCCCCCTCGACCCAATAGGGTCCTATTAGGTTTCTAGGGGATTTTCTCCTCTTTTTTTCCTTCTCTTCGATCTTTTTACATTTTTTTTATCATTTCGAGAAAAGTTTAGAGTTTTTTTGGCTATATTTTTTCTAAGGTTTCTTTCCCTGAAATTTTTCTTTCTTGAAAATCACAACATATCGGGGTTTGTTTTTTGAATATTTTGTTCTTGATCTGGAGTTGGAAGGAAATTCTTTATTTTTGCTGTGAATCTTTTTAAATTTTTTAATGGAAAACAGTGTTAGAATGTTGGAGGAGTTCCTCCAGTTCAAGTAAAGATGAAAATCGTTACCTAACCTTCAAAGCCATAATGCTTCTGCGTCATTAAACAGGCTGAAATCATTCGTTGAGGCATTAAATGGTTCTTCTAGTAAACAACAAGTTTACCTAAGGTCTATCGCATCCCACAGAGGTAAGCCAACTTTAAGGCTATCTGATGAAGAAATTACTATGCTTCTAAGCCTATTGGCTATGCTCTTATTAGCAAATTTAGAATGGGTAAGCCACAAATGCTTGATACAAGAAAAATTTTTAATGATTTGGGTTTAATTGGGCAGATTTCAGTGGTTTAATGGCCAGTAGGCACATTCTTATAAAACTATAGCACGAAGAAGATTATTTTCGTATTTTTTCTAGAGGAATCTATATTGTTAAAAGTTTTGCCTTAAAAATGTTGAAAATGAATTCTTTTTTTATGTGTCTGCTAAGTCATCTGTTGTTCCAGTATGGATAAATTTTCCTCAGATTAAGCCTCAGTTTATTAATCATTCTATATTGTATTATGTTGCATCATATTATGGTAGACTCTTAAGGATAGACACCACCACTGCTAATTTATCAAGACCTATTGCTCGTGTGTTAAATGAAATGGATATTACAAAAGCGTATGATACTGTTATTTGAATAGGAAATGACGTATGATACTGATATTTGAATAGGAAATGATGAAAGACGTTATATGCAAAAAAAGTAGAGTTTGAATATGTGCATATTGTTCTAATTGTCATATTATAGGGCATAATTTATATCAGTGCTTCAAGCTTCACCCAAATTTAAGAACTGTAAACGGTATAGTTTCAAATAAACAAAATAATGAAATTTTTAAAAATGAAAATGCTACATATTAGAATAAAGAAAAGCTTTCAGAAAGTTTTATAGGAGGAAAGCTCCTACAGTAGAAACAATCTGTAACTCAAATACTTCAGTGATCATAGAAGAAAATGCTCAATAATCAACATTAGGTGGTTCAGAGATTAATACTGAAATCAATAAAATTACTTCCCCCAACAAAGATGAATAAGAGGCTCGGTTCAATTCAATAATCCTCAAAATAATAATGATGAAGTTATAAATATTATAAATGCTAAATATTTAGCAGATGAGTGTAACGCTTCAAAATCAGATGAATTATTTATTAATGGTATTCTATATTGCGCTATTCTATATTGCACTGCTATAAATCTTGCAAGGAGCTTGATGATTTTTTAAATCAAGAAAATTTAAAGTTTGATGAGGATAAACCTGAAGAGGCAACTACTGAGGAATATGAATTTACAACAGCAGAAATTGACAAAGTAATCTTAGCTCATCACCCTAACACATTAAGAAAGAGAAAATCTAAGCGCAAATGATAATTTCTAGGTAGTAACTTGCAAAAAAAAAAGGGTGAGCATTTCAAACATACTTATTCCATGCTTACTAGAACAAGAGCGCAGCATTTCGTTCTACTTCTCAATAATTAATTTTCTTATATGGAATATAGAGGGGTTGCAAATCCCTCGTCTTTAAGTAGACTTCATTATCTGGTTATCAACAAAAATATTCAAGTGCCTGATTATTTGGAACCTTTTGTTAACAAAGTTAACATTAGTTAATATCAAAGATACCTCAATTTTTAGAATGCTTTGTACAACAGCTCTTCCAAAATTTTGTGTTTTTAATAATGGTTGATGGTCATTATTTGTCTGCTAAGATATCTTTTAGCTATTTTAATGCTATCTATACATTTGTGTATGCAAGTTGTTCAAAGGTAAAAAGAAAGGCTTTATGGGATGATCTTACTTTATTTCATCAGCATTGTCAACTGCCCTGGCTAATTCAAGATATGTCAAAATTATAGCTACTATTCTGAAAAAAGAGATGGAAGACTCCACTAATTCAAAGCGTTATAGAAGATTTTAATTCTTTTATTTTTATTGTGAACTCAATGATGTGGGGTTCACTGGTTCTATCTTTACTCAGACAAATGGCCGAATTTCAGAAAGGCTTGATCGTGTGCTGGCTTATGCTAACTGGCTGGATCATTTTAACATTTATAAAGCATCGCACCTTGCTAGAACTTGCCTCTATTATTTGAAATTCTCAAAGTCAAAACTTAAGATCTCATAATTTTAAATACCAAAATGTGTGGTGTTTGCGTAAAGATTTTCAACAAGTCGTGGCCAGAAGCCGATCAAAAGCAGAGACAGAAAGCAATCTTATTATTCTTTGGAAAAAGCTAAAGTTACAAAAGGATCTTAGGATTTGGAATAAAGAAAAAGTTGGAAATATTCATGCAAATACTATTAATGATGAAAATAAAGTCAATACTGTTGTAGAAAATTTTCTATTTTTGGTCTAAATGAGGATAGAGCTTTGAAAAAAAAGCTTCTACAAACTCATTCAATTATATGAAATGGAAGAAACATTCTGAATACAAAGCATGTTTAAAACTCAGGAAGAAAGGAATACAAATTTTTTTCAAACTTCTATGAAGCAGAAAGAAGGCATGTGTGGATCAATAAAATCAAAGATGAAGACAATGGGATAACTCTACCATTGCATACACAATAATTGGCCATCAAATATATCAGTAAAATTGTTTAGTATGCTGAAATTTTTTCAATATTATGATGATATTATTATATCTCATTTAATTCAGGGAGAACAATAATAAATAATTCATGCGCCTTACCTACAATGGAGGAAGTTAAAGTGGCTCTCAATAATACAGAAAATGATAAATCTTCTGGTCTTGATGGCTTCATGGCAAGCTTTTTAAAAAATTGTTGGATCACTGTTGTTAAAGTGTTTGGCTAGCTTGTATTGATTTCTTCAAAGGTTTTCATTTACCAAGATTCTTCACATCTACTTCTATTATCAAAATGGTTCATTGACTTTTGCAAAATATTCAAAATAGTCGTTAACTTTTATAAATGCTCTTTTTAATCCATTAAGTTTTATTTAAATATTTTTAATCCCTCCCGATAACTCACTATCCTATTCAATTAATTTACATTTTTTCAGCCAAAATTTTCAACGATCATTCCCGCTAGAATTGGTCGCTAATTCTAGCGGGAATCGTCCGCTAAAAATGGCAAGCGACCGATTCTGGGCTGAAATTGGCCGCTTTCCATTTACAGCGGCTGATTCTCGCTAGAATCGGCCACTGGATTGAGAGGCAATTTCTAGTGGTTGATTCCAACGTGAATTAGCCGCTGGAAATGGCAAACGTTCTATTCCAGTAGCTGGAACCGGCTGCTTGCCATTTCCAGCGACCGATCCAATTCCGGCTGCTAGAATCGGCCGTTGGATTTAGCGGTCATTTCAACGGTCGATTCCGGCCGGAATCAGTCACTGATATTCCAGCGGAAGTCAGCAGCTGGAAATGACAAGCGGCCAATTTCAGCAGCCGAAACCGAACGCTTGCCATTTCCAGCGACTGATTCCCACTGCAATTGGCCGCTGAAATCGGCGGGAAGCGACCGCTTTCTAGCTGAAAAAAAAAAAACAAATTTCACGAAAATGGATCGATGAGTTGAGTTAATGCAAGAGACCAAAAAACACTTGAGCAAAATTCAATAGAGCAAAAAGAGCATTTACATGAGTTAAGAACAATTCTGAACATTTAGCAAAAGTCAAGGTACCATTTTGATAATTTTCTATTAAGAAATAATATAGTGGAAGTTAAGGTGTTAGAATATAGATAATATATATTTAAAATTTATAACTAATGGAATAACTTTTAATATTGCGATTGTTTATGCCTCCCTTAAATAGGACTGGATACTTCAACAAAAGATGTTATTTATAGGAGTAGATTTAGATAAATATGTTGAAAGGGTAATTAAAAACTTAATAGTATTCATAATAATTTTGATTTTAGAGAGATTAATGAAAATGGGAGAATGATTTTGGAGTTAGCTTTAGCTTATGACCTTATGATTGCTAACACTTTAGAAAAGAAAAGAACATATTAACATTTATAAAAATGGAGCTTCTAAAACTTTGGTTATTTTTTCTTAAGGAAAAGGGATCTCTTATATTGTAAAGCTTGTAAAAATATTTCAAGTAACTGTTTGATAACCATATATCATTTATTGGTTTTGGATTTGAAAATAAGGAGTAACAAAAATAATATTAAATTTAAATTATATACTTAAACTAGATTACATTAAAGCATAGCTCACAACCCATATCTTTTCGCTTTAATTATTTGTGTTCTTACTAGCACATTCAAGAGGAGGTTCCTTGGTGCATTTTATTTGCAGATGATATTCTACCAATTGATTAACAAGGGATAGAGTTAAAGAAAAACTTGACCTGTAGAGGACTACTTTAGAATCTAAAAGTTTACATCTTAGTAGATCTAAAACAAAATATATATAGTATAAATTCAATTGTATTAGAAGCCCTATTCTCGAACACAACTATTGAGGACCATGTGATCAAGAAGTGCAAGAGGTTCAAATGCCTTGGTTCCATTTTTTGAAATAATAGTAAATAGAGAGGGATATGATTAAAAAGATCCAAGCTAGTTAATGAAATAAAGGAGTGCTTCTAGAGTGCTATACAATCAAAAAATCCCACTTAAAATTAATGAAAAATTTTACAGGGATATATTCTTGTGAAGTAAAGAATATATTCTTATGAATAATGTGAGTACTTTCTTTACTTCATCTCTTCCTTTTTTTCTCTTTATTTTTCTTTTTTTTGTTTTAGAGACATGTTCTTTGACTTCTCAATATCAGTTTGAAGGTTCAACTTAAGCATGGCGTACACATTTTAGTGCAATATTTGTGCTCAAATATAAGTGGTTAACTTAACTTTAAACCCAATGTGCAATTGGCATATGACATGCTTGATTTAATGAATTAATCAATGAAAAAATATGTCAAGATCATTAAATCACATTCCTTATCTCACAGCCTCATTTGATTTAATGAATTAATCGATTTTCTTAATTATTTAAGTATGAAATCAATCAATTTTCCACATAAATTTCATATTTTTAATTAAATCATTATTTTATTAATTTAATCTTACATAAATTTTTCCATAAAATCTTGGCAGTGGTTTTAGTTTATCAAAATCTTTCAGTGCAATTTCGGTAATATAATAGCTCAAAATCTCGTCAAAAAGTTCTCACAAAGCCCGAATCTAGGGATTAATTGAAGGAGTTTAATTTTCTTCAGCTGATTCTAAGAGCAACGGGCTGTGGGGTCTCTACCTGTGATTTGGATAGGGTCTCTCCTTAGGCTTTTTGGGAACGTTGAATTGTGTTTAGCATGGGTGAAAGTTGTCGTATGTATACATGAGGAAAGGGGGCTAAGAGCTAGTAAAGATTAGTTATTATTCATTTCAAAAATAACACATGCACAACCATGCTTTGGGTATTATCTAAGATTGTTGATCAATTTTGATAAAAAAATCAAGTTCAATCAAGCATTAAATAAATCATCCTTTTTGTCTAGGATCTAAGCGTATAAGGTTCATTCGACCATAAATGAAGGAGGTGACAAAAAAGAGCAAAAGTCGGAGAGATCTGAGGGTCAAGCTAGAGTGCAGAACCGTGGATGAAGACCCTAGTGGTAGTGTACAAGAGAATCGGAGCATGGGCAGTCGTGCATAGGCTGAGTGCGTGCTTAATCATGAACAAAAGGCGCATGGACGGTGTTAAGAGACTACGCACGGGCCGAGAGTGAGGCAAAGGTTATGGGCAGCGCGTTGACGGAGTGCATGCGCTCGGGATGTAGGCGGAGCAATTATAGGTGCAGCCTCACGAGGGTTGCTTGAATGTAAATTGAAGGTGACAGCTGGGCTCGTAAGTGAGCTTCAGGGTGTGGTTGTTTGAGATAATCTCTTCATCCCTCTCTCTCTCTCCTTACTTGTAAACACTCCTAAACCATAAATCGGAGAGCGAGCAACTCAATCACATGCATTTTGAAGTCTCAAAGAAAACGCCGGGGATTTTTCCTAAGGCCATTGATAAGAGGTCGTTTGATGGGTTCAAAGACTAAGGTGTCAGTTCGAAAATCCGCAATGCTAGGAGATCTCATTTTGAACAATATATTGGAGAAGCGATACGCATCTTTAAGTAAAATAACATGTCAAGCTAAGGGACAATTGGAGGCTACGATCCTTTTGAAAAAGGAGAGGTTTTCTGCATTGTTGACATGCATTTGACAACAATTAAGAATGGTGAGCCAAGGAAGACAATGGAGTCTTCAATATGATCAGCCATTGAATTCACGTTATTGAGAGGAGACAAGTATGATAATAGGACACATGGGAAAGGCGAGTATGAGAATACTAGCTATGTTGAGCTTAAGAACTAGTGCTAGTAAGCTTCTCTCTTTTTTTTCAATTTTTAGCAAAACAATAATAATAAATGAATCAAACATGCATACGTCAACTCTGTTTACAGCTTACCCATACTTTGCCAAGCTATAGCATACTGCCACCATTAATGTCAAAAACCAACACCCATATGTCAAAAACAGAAAATGTTGATGAGTAACCTAGCATGTATTCTAGTCTTTAACACTAGTTGAAAACTAAGAATGAAAACTTACTGTAATCCCCATCTTGCCCGTGGAACCAGTGCCTTGAGAAGACAAAATCCGTTCTTGAAGAGGACCTAAAACAGATAACACTCAAGAATAACACAGAAGACACTAAAACAAAGACAAGACAAAATAAATGATGATTGGATTAGAAATATTCACTTTAGCAAAAACATGACAAAAGAGCAACAAAGGTGATAAACTGTCACATGCTATCATGGAAAGTAATTCAGACTAAATTAAAAATATTATAAATTGCCAATAATAAAACTACATCTATGTCAAATCCTCAAGATTAACCTAAAATCATTTTTAATGCTTATAGAAAGACATTTTTGCATTAAATGCAAAAAATAAAGACTTGTTTAAATCATAATTAGCAATAAAATATTAGATTAGGTTGCTATGCTTCCATATTTCCCTAACAAGGTAAATAATCGCCACAAATTGCATAAAAGGAAATATTTTTAGATAATGGTAAGTACATATGATAGAAGAAATGGTACTAGATGAATTTTTAACATAGTTGTATGATCTATAACAACTAGCTTTGCCAAAAGTTCATCACACTTCCACTAGTTAAAGCATACCAGATCATATTTTGGAGTCATAAACCCGAAATATATCACAAAATAAAAAACATAATATTTTCATAGACAACATCATAATAAAAGTAAGCATGCGAGTACCAAGTTAGATGCTTGGGATCATATGTTCCATAGACAACATCATAATGCCCATCAATTGAATCTAAAAGTTCCAAGTCACCTGTCAATATATCCCACCTGCATGGAACTAAGATTTAAGGAATGCCTAATACACATCAGAGTAACAACTCCACTTACTCGTATCTCTTATGTCTATCAAGGCTGAGAACAACTTCAAAGACTGTATCTACGCTTGCATCAATAACGCCCACGGACTTGAGAAGGAAATATTTGTCATTCTATGGATAACATAAACGAATGGCATGGTTAAAGAGTTAAAAGCATGATGTTATCTCTGCAATGTAAAAAATGAAGACAACTTATGTACAGGCAAATATAATTAAATATTAATGCTATCATTTTTTACACATGTCACCGCACTGCGCAGCCATAATCATATATCCATTTCTGGAACTAAATCATTAACCTACCAGATGCCACCACACCATATCATTCTAGACATTTTTTTCTTTTATATACAATGTCCTATTGACCTTCTCCAGTGTAAATTCAGAAAGGAATTCATCAACTTGTTGAATGCATAGGAAGTTATGACTATCTCCCAGCACAAGAAAAAATGGGAAGGAATTCATCCTCAAACTGTACCTATCCAATTATGTAAAAAACTTAAAGAACCAATGCAGAAAAGGAACACTTTATGGAGAATAAGCTAATAAATGAGAAGCTATTGGAAGGAGCATAGAAAAAAAAAATGAAAATGAAAAGATAATGAAATAGTACAAGAGATAATAAAGGGATACAAGTTTATGTTGAACTTAGTAATAGTATAGTTGAGAAATTTTTCATTCGAATCATTCTAAAATATAAAATCATTAGAGTTTTAAATATACGTAATAATTTCATTTTTAATTCAAAATTTGTCCCGATAAAATGAAATATATAAACCTTTGCCATTGAAGATCTAGAAAGACTATTCATCACCAAGTAACAGCAGTAAGAGGAAGAAATGAAACTATAGCCACTAAGGTTCACAACTTTCAAAGCGATCAAGAAATAAATGACATCGCCTATAGGCTAGAGCTACTAGCCTACATTTAGATGCACTCAATGGTACACAAAGAGAACTTAAGGTTATTCAAGCCCTCCATGCTTGACAATGAGATCAAAGAAGTCACACCACAAATATACGAGCTATACCTAGGAGATCCAAGACCTCGCTATCTAAAGCAACTTTGCTGAAAGTGAGAAGCCATCACTATGTGAAGAAGTTGAGTAACTTAAAGGATCAAAAAGAAGAGCGAGAGTAACCACTAGGAAAGATGGTTTATTGATGAGAAGACATTCAGGTTATTCCGTAGACCTGAAGAGACTCTAAGGCGCAAGTAAACTTCAAACGAAGTGTATGATTTGGAACTCATTCAGCAGAAAGTAGAAGAAGAGCATGAACCTTCATAGTCAGTTGCCAAGTAATCTTCACTCTGTTCAATGATTTAGGATTTGCTAGGTCACTCGACTAAGATGCACTTGGAAGAAGCTGTCGAGTCATTTTGAACTCAACCAAGCCATGAGCGAGCCTTGAGAGATTTTGGCGAAAGATAATCACCATCTGAACATTAACTGCACCAGCTACAGGTTGTACTAAAAAAGAATCATACTGCCACCTACCTTTAATGATCATTTCTTGATTTATATGCTTTTATTTTCTTTTTATTTAATTATTGTGAAAGATTAAAAACACCAAACATTATAAATGAAAGAGGTTGAACCTTTACATAAATTTTTTTCTACTTAATCCTCTTTTCTTCTTCCACTATTGAATATAGGTATCTCACCATTAGCAGATCTTCTCTTCGCAATAAGAAATTTACATACATTAGCCTTGTCTTTTCTTATGCGGGATAAGTTATGGACAGGCTCCTACAAGGCATAATCAGATCAGGTATTTTTGTATCAAAGTTGAAAGTTCAACAAAACCAAAGGAAGATAATCTTATTTATGGTGTTGACCCATAGAGGATATGTAGCCCAAGGAAAAGGGCTTGTTCCGGTTCCACAAAGGTAAAGCAAATAAAATATTCCTATGGCATCACCAAGGGGAAGTAAGAGCATTACAAAACAGTCGTCAATAAGCAGATGGGTAAAAGAAAAAAAACTTGATGATGATGACAAAGATGCGGATGCAGCTGATGATGAGGATGAGCAAAGTCACGATTAAGCAATCAGCCAAATACAGTATATCAAAAAACATGTCTCGGTACGAGGCTAAGAACAAGCTGATTTTAGCAAAGTAGAGTCAAATGAGGTTGAGATCGTAGAAGGAAAAAAGAAGACCAAAAAGGTCAAAGCAACTTGTCGAGTTATGATAGCAACCCATATGCCATGAAGGTCGACGCTTGGCAGGATCAAATGATACTTGCTTCAAACTGCACGAGTATCAGTCAAAAGTGCCTTGGCTTTATTTTATTGAAACTTTCTCAGCATGTGCAGATTTGGTGGACTCGATTTAAGGCTGAGTATAAGAAGCGGCTATCTTGCAATGAGTTGAAAGACTCTTTTGGAAGATGTTCTATCCCATGGGGTATGAAGGTAAGAAGTAGAAGAAGTGGTGTGATCTCAAGCAGAGGAGAGATCAGTTGGTGCAAAATTACACCACCAAGTTTTTTCAGCACACTCCAAATGGGAGCATCACTCGAATTACAAGGCCACTCTCAAAAAAAAAAAAAAAGACAAAGTTACACCCGTACATATCAGTCAAGTTAGCTCTATTTCCTTACAAAGAGCATGATCAGTTTGCAACTTTGTATTGGCTATCAGAAAGTAGACTGACATGACCAAGGGCCGAAAAACTCAAAAGAAAAAATACTCCAAAGGTGACAAGGGTAGGAAGGCATGGAAGCATTGGAAGACTACAAAGGTGAATTTGAAGACTGAAGGCCACCCAGCAAAACTGAGATTGCAATTTACAATCACCCAGGCTTTCAAGCCACAAGAAGCAGAACTATTAGAAGCACCACCCTAAGTTACATTCACTAAATTCACCAAAAGAGACGGCTACTACTATAGTTGAGGCACTAGAGATGGAATAAGTCACCAAAAAGAAACTTTCTTTGATGGCAATTGCCTAAAGGGATAACTTTTTCAGAAGTCTAATCCTTCCAATCAAGAAGAAATAGTTTTTGTTTATGTAACAGTGAAGTGAAAATGCATCAAAGATTCTTCAAACTGATCATCTGCAACAATAATTTAATCCTTAAACAGGAAGAAAAAATGCACAACCAAAATTTAGTAAGCAAAGAAGAACCTTTGAACCAGTGGCTTCCTCAAATATTCTTGTACCTATAAAAAAGACATTTTGAGAAACAAAAGAATCATATTAAGTGGTTTCACAACAAGCTCTTGAAAAAAAGGGGAAGAAGTCTTATAGTATGAATTTAAATCAAATCGTGCTTCATTTACATTTTAAATAGTCAACGTTTAATTTAGAAATACATACGAAGGCTTTATACATTTGACTCTTTGCCAATTGAAGAATAAACTATGAGACTGTTAAGTGTTTACTGGCTTCATGTAGGAATGTAAAATAAATTTGTTTTGTGCAATTCTAATGCTTTAGGTGCTTGGTTATGGTGAAGTGAGCCTAGCAAAAAGTCAGAGATAATGATAACCCTTGGACCATTGATTCAGTCAACGTAAAATCACTAGCTCGGTCACTAACTTTTCAGCATTCGGTTCAAACTCTGTTTCAAGTCACCTTTTGCTACACAAACAAAGGGAAAGAAATTTCAAACTGGCTACAATATGCATAAATATAAATTACCATTTACAGTACAAATACACCTCCACTCGTGTGTTTCCATAGCATCTCCTACTTCGTCTTCAGGATAATTATCTGTCATCAAAGTATTCCCCAGTGCAGAAGTCTTCTGAAGAAGCATCTCTGGGCCTGCAAAACTAAAGTTTAAGTGAATCTCATTTTTGCAATTTATGATAGATAGGCATATCAAGTCTTCTTTGCGGCCAAAATGAAACGAGCAAGCTTGAATCCTTGAAAACAAGGCCCAGCATATTACCATGTCAGGCCACAACAGCTCTTATGAAAGCAGTACGCACACAATTGCTTGCCTATCTAAAAGTACCTTTTTTAAATTTCAATATAACCAGCAATGCTGTTGTGGCAATAACAAAGCTTAGTAATTGTAACTCTTTAGTGAATTAACTATTTCTGAGAAAAAAGACTTTTAAGAGGAACCGACTTCTCAAGGGAAAACGATTTTTATTATCCACAATACTGGACATACATGGAGGGTCATTGTGCCATCTTCCCAAATGAAGCATCCATGAAGATTTTGAGAATGGCCGTTTTGAATCTTATATTTTGTATTTCATAAATATTAGATATAAGTAAAGGCGTTACCTTGCTTCATTTAATTAAATGAATTGTGAATTTGCAAGCAACTCATTTAGTAAATCAAAATGAATGCAGAATAACATATTAAAAAATATACCGAGTGAGACTTTGATTACTGTTCATATGACAAAATTAAAAAATTTACATATTGTTGTGTTTTTGGGAAAACAAACGCTACATTTAGCTTAATTGACATTTTTATCCCCTATGATCTGGCTGACATATCTTTTGTTCGATCACAAACCATGCCTCCTCCCTTCACAAACCATGTCTCCTTTACATAGGGATATTCTAGGTTAGAACTTTCCCCAGATATTTTATCTAAATTTGAGTCTGCTTCAATCTCTATATCTCTTTTCAATTTCTTGGGTGTGAAGGGCAACATATAAATCAATACGCCCAACAAGTTGCGCAAAGGCTCTTCATGTTTAGAGCTCATTTGTATTCGCTTGATTAACAAATTTAGTAAATTTGAACAACTTTATAAATATTAATTCATAAAAAGAAAGTTTAAGCAACTCTATGTGCCATTCAATTATAATTTTGAACATTTTTATAAATAGCTCGTCAATAAACTCATTAAAAAGGCAAATTAGATTCACTATGAATTTGATTGATTGCTCACCCAAGATCAGAAAGACAGACTAAAGATCATATTGATTAAAAAAAATTGGCTCGCCTAGAATCAGCTAGATCGACTAGTAATCAGATTAATTAATATAACTTGGCTCACCTATGATCAGTAAGATCAACTAAGGATTGAATTTATTAGTTTAGATTAGCTCACCTAGGAGTATTTAGAACGATTAAGGATCAGATATTTGACTTGGATGACTTAACTAATGTCAGTTAGATTGATCAAATGTCAAATTCATTAAATAAATTCATTTAGAACCAATTAGATCTACTAGGAATCACATATTTAGTTTAGATTCAGCTAAAATCACCTAGATATACATGAAACATGTTGCTTAGATTGATTCAACTAGAATCAATTAAATCTAATAAGAATTATATTGCTTAGTTTAGATAGATTCAACTATGACCAATTAAATCTAAAAAAACAAACAATTTAGGCTCCTAACTCTTTGATTAGAGTACTATGTTATTAATTTCATGTTACAATTTTTTACGTCCTACATGTTTTATTTTACATGTGCATATTATAGTATATTATGCAAATCCTTTACTTTCTTGTATGTAGGTTTCAGTTGCAGGTGGAGGATAAGAGCTTTGTCAGATTAAAGATTAGAGCCTGTATTCCAGATGATAGTATGTTAAGAAACCTAAACTCTTTGAAGATTTGCAAGCTTGGAGAGCAATGTTTTGTACTTGGGGATGTGAGCACTGAAAACAATGATCTGTACTTAAGGTGACGTAAGTTTGAGCTGTGATTTGTACTCAAAGTGATGCGAGTATGAGAGCAGTGAGTATTAGAGCAGTGCTTTGTACCTTGAGAAAAAGTTTGAGTGGCACGTGTACTTGAAATGTATTTGTGTTAGCTTTGTAAACATCTACTTAAAAAGTACTTTTTTATTCATTTATTGAGAAAATGACAGACATAACATGATAGCGTTGATGTCACTCTTTTTTATTTTCATTTATTGATTTAAAGTGATGCTTATGGTCGTTAGCACATTATTCATTCTCATAGCCAATGTTCATTTAAACTCAAAGATAACGCTCCTGAGTGACTCAAATGTGATCCCTAAGCTTAAGATATGATATTTATACTTAAGGTTCGGCATAAATTCAAAGTAATGTCCCTCGTTCCTGATTTCAGGAGAAGCATAGACGTAATTCAATTTGTTCAAGTAATCAATTAACTTGTTCAAATTAAGTGTTTGATCTCGCATTATCATTTCAATGGTTACAATGTCGATATAGGTGATATATATTATTGAGATGATTAATCAATTAAAACAACGATGCACTTTATGAATTGTGTTTAATTAAATTAATTAATTATATTATTAATTAAAATAATTGCTCAATCAGTTATGTTTTTTAACTTTATTTTATTTAAAACTTTATTTGAAATTTTAGCAGCATACAGTGAGTATATTACGGTTCTTTTCAAAAAAAAATCCGCAACATGATGGCACTTGAAAATGCATAATAATTTGTTCACTGAACAAGATCCAAATATCAACGAATGGGAGTTTTATGCACTGATCAGCTCTAAAGAGAGACAAAATGCAAAGGTCATTAAATATTTTGCCTGGCCAGCAAGAGAATCGGATTGTGGGATTTCGACCTATGGCTCAGACAAAGTATACTAGGGTTGTTAAGGACTGGTGTGTGTTGTGGGGTATAATATAATGGTATATAAGAGTTGGATGGTCAAACAATTAAAAGAGACGATTAAGAGGTGGTTAATTGATTAAGGTTGATTAACTAAATCATCAAAATGCTAGGGATTAGTTTTCTCACTAGCATGCATGTTATTGCATGAGGCCAGGGGTGTGGTGGTTCGAGCTAGGGATGTGGGGGTTCTAGCATGCATAGATGGCTGACCTGGGCAACCATTGGAGGCGGTTAGCACGCAGGGGGCGTGGCTAGGATTGTCGATAGTGCTTGACACAAATTGGGAACAGCTGCGGCGCCCGACACATTTTGGGGTGATGTGCGGTGCTCATGTCATGAGAGATGTGCTTGGTCAAGCTGAAACACATGACTAATGACACTAAAATGGGCAATGTTGTGTGTGTGCATGCCTAGAACATTGGCATCTAAATGGAGGATAATGGGATGATTTTGATTACCTACATACTTCAAAGACGCAAGGCTACTTCCAAGGTGAGTAGTTGTTGACTTCACCTGTCTCGAAGTTGTGTTTTGGAACACACGCAAGATGCCTAATAACAACATCCAAAGTCACAACAAGACTCATGAGTTTAACGTGAGCATCTTCATCCTCTTCATCTATGTTTCTTTTTTTCATTTTTATAAAAACAAATTGTTGTAAACACACCTAAATTTTAATATTAGCATATAACACTTTCAACTCATTTCTAAAGTGCATGGCACCTCTTATCTACTTTTGATTAGAAGATATTAAGGTTGGTAAAACAATACTGCTTTATTTATAAATATTAAAGTTTGGGTGCTAAAGTTTTTTTATAAAAAATTAAGTGATATGTGTAATGGCGCCTCTGTATTAAACTTAACAGATCAAATAAAGCCCCTATATTAAAATACAAAAAAAATTCTTTTTTGTGACATTTTACAGGCAATCACTGCATCCTTTCAGATTTACTCAGACATCCACTTCTACATATTCATGAACTTGCAGCCTTGTTTTTTTAACTTCTTACTAATATATCATCTTAACTAAATGGTATCAGCACGTGAAAATATTTAATTAACGCAAGAAACCCCTATTAATGTCATCCTGACTAAATGGTATGAACATGTAAAAAGTATTCCATTAATGCAAGGAATCCCTACTTTTTTCCATTGCCAAATGTCTAGAATGTTATTCTCAAATTAAAAAGTATTTGACCGTTGACTTGCAAGCAGGTTTAGTTCTACAAAGGGCTACGTTTTTAAGCCCTGATTTTGCAAAGGAGGTTTTATTTGCGTGAGATAAGGCCCTATTCCTAAGCACATTTGTGCATCTATTTTTATCTTAATTTTTTGTGTAGTATACACAGCACAAGTCATTTATTCCCATCATTATTACAATGTTGAACAAGTAAAATCAACATAAAGTACAAACTCATTCAAGAGAAAAAATAATCATTTATAGAAATTAAGCAGCATACTATCACCTCTCCAAAATGTTCCATTGCAAAATATTTTATGACTTTAATCTCTCTTCATCAATATGAGATTTTTTTTTTTTTATATTTAATATATTGTTGACTTACAGCAGGAAGAATGTTTTCAGTTTAACGTTTGGTTTATCTTCAGATGTTCACTGAAGTTATGGTTTAATAATTAGCTATTCAACTTTGAATGTATTTAAATTGCAAGAACGTTTCCCTAAGTTTTAGTACTGGTTTACTTGCCACTTCATACTCTTTCTGTAGTTCATCTTTCTAAGATTCATGCAAACTAAGAAAAAACCACCCCTAGAAAGTCCCAAATACCACAAGCCAATAAAATTACACATTAAATCAATTTCTCGCAAGCCCTATTTTGATCTAGATTAAAGCTCAGATACAGACCCAATGCCTTTTTCATAAAATAAAATTCATTGTATACCATTTGCCCTTTTCCTTTCGAAATAAATGGAAATTTTTTTTAACAAATTTGCCAACTGTAAATTTCTTCTAGTATGATTATATGTCCTAATTGATCAGCCTCAATTGACAATACAAGGTAAAAAATATATGTGAGGGCTGGCAATTAACCTGAAACTCGAACTCAACATTTTGGCTCGACTTGAAATTTTTGAGTGAGTTCGAGTCGAATGACTTGACTCAAACCCTATTTGATTCGACTCGAAATGACTTGAAATGACTCGAATTCGACTCAAAAAAATGAGTTCAAGTCAAATTCAATTTGAAAATTTCAAGTTCGATCTGGGCTGACTTAACTCGAAGCCAGCTCTAATATGAGGTGATGTCAAGCCACAATGTACAAGAATGATCTAAAATTTAAAATGAATTATCCATAATTATTTAAAGAGAACAAAATTATTTGTGCAAAAAATAATTTATCATAAGATAATTTGAAAATTGACTAATAGTGGGAGCTTATTTTAACATATAATAATAATGGAAGTTTTTCAATTCTTATCTTGAAAAAAGTGAAAAAAATCAAATTCAAACATGATATGCTCATGATAATGTATGGGCAATTAAAGAAATAGTGAAATTTTAAAATTTGTAAATCAAAGATTCATTTCCCAAACTCTCATCACACTTATTTAAGAAATGGTACAAACTAACTTGACAGGTCATAAATAATACTATAAATGAATGAAGAAGGGATCTTAATCCATTCCAAAATTTATGGAAAAAAGAATAGTTAAAATCAAATTTCAATGCTCAAGTTATTACACTAATAAAAAAGGATGTCAATGCTTCAACTCAGAATAAGAGATCTAGTTGCTTGGGCAAATAAATTTGGATGTTACAAAATCAAGTGTCTCAGTTGATGAAAAAGATGAAAAAATTATTTAAATTATTAAAGTAATGAACCCTAGAAGATTTTAGAACGAAAAAACTCACCACCATTATGATAAGATGCAGAAATAACTTCAATGAGGTATGAGAAATTTCTAGCAATGCTGAAATTTTACTAAGAAAACATGTGCCTTTAAAAGTAGAGGTAAAAATTAACAAACTAATCTTTGCTACAATGCTTAATGCTTTGGTAGATCAATTAGAGACATACTTCAAGCTTTATATCTACAATATTTATTAAAATATGTAAATTTACTAGAAATGCATCAACATGGTGCAACGCTTGCCAAAATCATGAGCATCTTGATGATATTAGAAAGTTTCAAGAAAATTACTTTATAGGGTTTTATTCAGTGAGATTTGAAGAATTCTCGAAGAAAATGGCATGGCAACACTTAAGCAAAATTAGTCCCTCTAGAATTGTATAATTAAAATCCATAAGCAAGCCCTTTTGATAGTCTAAATGACACCAAATATATATCTAGACTTCTATACAGCATCTCAAATGAGCTATATCACTTCTCCATCAAAAATCTTAGCCATGTAAGCACAATATTATGGCTATTGAAAGAAAAAGCAAGTTTGACACAGGCAACCTACCTTTGGATGATGAGGGCAAAAAAAGTCAATATCAAAAGAGAAGTACCAACTACACTTTCAATCATTAAAGTCTCTACACTTAGTATTTTTATTTAATCCCCCTACACTACTACTAGAACAATCTCTTACGTGAGCATTATAAAACAATTAACCACAGTAATCTCACATATTCATATGCCTAAATTAAACCATTATCAGTTTCCACTTTAGTGATATATTATATTCAGCTTTAAAAAGCACTTTGTCCCATATCTTCTCAAATTATTCTAACCAATTACAGCATTTACACATGTTTTTCGACTTTTTACTATAAAATGAATTTTATACCACCTCTGACAGACTTCTGTCATGATATTACTTCTTTTATAATGAATGGCAAATAATAATTTTAGCTATATATATTTATAGCTAGTATTTCATTATATGAAAAAATATATTTTTTTAAGAAAAGAGAATGAAAGAATTATTTCATGTCTAGGGCTGGCTTCGAGTCGAGTTCAAACTAAGTTTGAGATGAGTTCAAGTCATTTTGAGTCATTTTAAATAGGGTTTAAGTCAAGCCATTCGACTCAAAGTCGACTCAAAAATTTTCGAATCGAGTTCGAGTCGAGTCAAAATGTTTCGAGTTCGAATTCGAGCTTCGAGTTTCGGGTCAAATTGCCAGCCCTATTCATGCCCAATTGTTATTGTAGTCTCTTTCATCAAGATTCTTTGAGTGTGAGTTATAAAATTTTTAGAGAAGTACTTCTAAGGAAAGAGATGTTTCTAACTATAAACTATTCGTAGAAATTGATTTCAACTTATCCCTATTGTCATCATCATCATATGCTTCCACTAGCTATCCTACATCATCTAATCAAATGTATGACAAGAAAAGTTTTTAAATCATTTTAGTTAACTTTCAATTGAATCAATTAAAGTCAAATTTAGTTGATTTAATTAGTAACGATAATCCAATTTGTATTGTTTTATGTATAAAACCATTTAGACAATGATTTTAGTGTGCTTTTAGACCATATGCAAGGAAAGGCAGACAATTTGCAAGAGAGTCATGTATGTGTCATTCATACATACATGTTAAGGATAAGCTAACCCAACAATTCAAACCCACCAACTATCCAGTATAACAAAATTTATGATCCAATATTATATAACCCAAACAAAACTCTGATTCGTACTCAATTTTAGGTAGCTTGATGAGATCTACAAATTTTATATTGAATATTTCTTAGCAAAATTTATTTTGACCTTAAAAATACAATTTATTGAAACTTAATATGAAAATAAGAAATTTTAGAATTTTAGTATTTCTTCATATTTTCACATACATAAAAAAAACATATGCCTCTTTCCACATGTTGAAACACAATAATTAATTTTGAAAAACTTTCATACAAAATTTCTATTAAAACTTAATATTGAATATTTCTTAGCAAAATTCATTTTGACCTTCAAAGTTCCAATTTTTTGAAACTTAATATGAAAATTAGAAAATTTAGAATTTCAGTATTTTATCTTATTATCACATACATAAGAAAATACTAATGCTACTATCCACATGTTAAAATACAATAACTGACTTTGAAAAAACATCATACAAAATCTTCTCCATATGTTCTAGCCATTTATTGCAGTTACACATACTTTATAACATTTTACCATTAATGGGACTTTTCCACATCTCTTTTAAGTTTTTACCAATTCTTCAGATGTTCTAGCCATTCTCATCTTCCTTATTTCCACCTTCAAATTAGGTTTTTATTTCCAAAAAGGTAATTTGATTCTTCTCTAAAATGAGTGATTTTCCCATTAACATAAATATATATATATATATACATATATATACATATATATACAAATATATACATATATATACATACGTATTATTTGGAACTTCATAATTGCATCAACATCGTCAAGAAAAAATTTAATTGGAGGATAGAAGATGTATTTTAGGCCCACTACTATATTTAATGACAAATATGAAAAACTTTTTTATCAATCTATCTGATTAATGCCTGAATATTCTCTTATGAAAACACTTAAAATTTAGAATTTCTAATGCTTCAGACAATTCAATGAGATAGATCCAATGTAGTTAGATTTACAATTTGTAGGTCATTATGTTAAGAAATTAGCCTCCTTCAATGCAAACTCATTACTACAAGAAACAAAATAAAAATTTTCTCGTTTATTAAAAACAAAATAATCAATGAAAATTGGAACTAAGAATATCGATCAGTTGCAATGTTTAGGTAGCAATGAAATCCAATTATAATCAACTTAGCCAAGATAGAAACTATTGCAGTACTAATAGAAAATTGTTTAAGAAAGTTTAAATAATACACCAGAGAATAACACTTATCATTTGTACAAGGTTTCATTTAGAATTAATCACAATTATTTTTTGTCCTCTCTAAGAATGCATTATGTACTAGAATAGAGTTTCTTGGTGATGTGGTTAGGATTTCTAATTCTCTTAAGACATTTCAATGAGATAGATCAAAAATAATTAAGTTTACAATTTGTAGGTCATTATTTTTAAGACATTAGCTTCTTTCAATGCAAACTCATCACTTCGAGAAACAAAATAAAATTTTTTTGGTTTATTTAAAACAACTAATCCATGAAAATTAGCACTTAAATATCGATGGGTTGCAACTTTTATGTAGCAGTAAAATCCAAATATAATTAACTTAGCCAAGATAGAAACTACTGCAATACAGTAGAAAATTGTTTAAGAAAATTTAAAGAACACACCAGAGAAAACACACTTTATTCACACTAGATTTCATTTAGAATGAATCACAATTATGCTTTAAGCAAACAAATAAAAAATAATTCCCATATGAATAGAAAAAAGGATCTTGCAATCAATTGAAAATCAATCAATGATAATGGTTCTATTTAATTTTAATAAAATAATAAAATTTGAAATGTAAGTAAATGTTTTTTTAAAAAAAAAATTGAGAAGTTAATTAAAAGAAATTAAAGATAGTTTCAAATTCAAAATGCAGATTTCTAATGCCCAAAATAATTTTCTAGTTATAACTTCCTTTAACAAAATTCCAATAGCTCAAGCATACCAAAAACAAAATAATAAAGAAAAAACAGCAATAAAAGGAGAATATTTTATCATGTGAATGCTAATTCAAGCCTAACACATGAATCCTGGATTAATAGGAAAAGGTTACCAAAAATTGAATTTCAGTCCTTCATACTCAAAGCCTGGAATAAAAGCACACATTCTCAATTTTCTTATATGCTATTTGCCTTGTTGTTTATTTGTAATTTATTTTTTGTTATTCTTTTTAATTTTAACTTGTTAACCTTTTAAAAAGTAAAAGAAAACAGCCAAACCACCCAAAGAGATTAATCTAGGGTATCGCCTAATACCCTAAAAGGTTAGCCATTTAGGCGATACTTTGGATTGATCTTTTTGGATTTGGCTGTTTTTATTTGCTTGAGTTTAGTTTACATTTTTCATTTTTTCAACTTGTATACAACTAAACTCACATGTACTTGATTTTCATATCAATAAAATTTGTATGTTTACCTTAACAAAAATAAACACCACATCTAACAAGCACAAGTTTAAAATCGAAGTGATTTTTTAAGCTCAAAGACAATCATTGAAGCAAACTAAATAAAACCATATTTTATAGATTTCATAGTGTTTAAAACCTTCTAACAAAAATAGCAAAACCAACTTAATGGCAAAGCTTCGAACCTCCCATTCAATTGTGCCATGAGTTGGAACCAGCAATAACTTGCAAGCCAATTGCACAACAAAAGCTACGTGCAAATGAGTATTCGGCCAAAATGCCTCCACAACCTTAAAGATCAAAAAAAAAGTGCAACGATGTAAAGTTGGCATGCAAATAAAATGACCATGCTTTTCATTATTACATGTGAAGATTACATAAGCGTCCATAAATCAGTAGTAGATGCATTCACTCAATCTGTTCTCGTGTAACACGTGCACGAGTCTCACATATTGAACTTATAGTTGGACACAGTAAGAGGATCCAAACTCAAAAAAATTGCAATACAAGAGTTGTTAAGTTGATCCATAGAACTTGATTCAGCAATTAAAATCCTCTCGTTATGTTTAAGATGGGCCATAGATACAAATCTCATCATCTAATCAAACCATCTCTATCAACTACTCATACAAATTCAAGAATATTTCTTGAGGCTAAATTAAACCAGCAATTTAATTAAACAACACAAACAAAATCACTTGTTACTTCATTCCAAAATAAAGGTATCACAGCCTAAACAAGTAGAATAACATGAATATAGCTCCACATTTAAAATACAGGTCGATTCCCAAAACAACTGATCATGAACACGTTGACCTTTATGCTCCTATAGCCCTCAAAAAAGGGATAAGAACATGTCACATTGTACAAAATCACATATAACGCCAAGAAATCATTAAGAATCTCAACTCCCATATAACACCCAAATTGTTATATGAAGCAAATGTTGAACGAACGGATTTGAAAAAATAAGATTTATGAATTGGTGAAGACAATTAAATGAAAATCAGCATTTTGACAGTTAAATACAAATTGAATAGAACATCAAAAGGGTACATGGAAAAACTTGCACAGAACGAGATTATGATATTGGGCAAGTGATTTGCTCCTGAACAGTACAAAAGTAGATTTATATATCTCTTATATATAGTACCAGATTACCAATGTTGCAAATGTAATGAGTCCGTTTAAAAAGATCCTAAAATCTGCACCTCAAGGAAACATATAGACTTCATTAAAAAAAGATATAATACTTGAATTATATATAGATGAGAGTTTATAATTGGCAAGTAATCTATATATAAATATTAAGCATTACTAGAAGGTACAATTATGTCATGAAGAAGTGCGATGCAGAATGCAATGTCATGCTGATGAAGAATGCAAAGTCATACTAATTCACAAAGGCAAATTTCGAACAAAAAAATTTTAAATTTTTGAGATATTCTAGCTTGAAGGAGTTTAGATTAGTTAAAATTAGTTGGACGGATCACATGAGACTTTATTGTGATAAAAGGCAGGTTATGAATATTAATCCGAATCTTGTGCAACATGACATTTAAAAATGTTGAAATTGAAACTTCATAAAAGCAAGCTAAGCAATGAAATTATATTCACTCTGTTTGTCTCCTCGGGAGATCAGTTGGCTTTTTTAATGAAATAACTTTCTAATGCTGTACAACATAAGACTACTTTACAAGCTTGGGCATATGGACGTCCATCAATCAGCTTGAGAGGGAGTTGAAACTTTAATCTGCAGCATTACTTTCCTATTCAAACATCAGTGAAACAGAAACCAAACCCTCAACTTCCTACTCAAACTCCAATGTCAGATAATAAATTTGTTGCCTTTGCCTACCTATTCAAGCTTTGACACCAACTCCTAAATCTATAAACAAAAGGGTTATCCAACTAAAATTGATTCCTATTTTATAGCTTTAAATGTAGAATTTCTTTTTTATATTGTATCTATGATCTGTACAAGAAGACATTCATGTAAATTAAGGTTAGTAGGATAAATACAATCAGTTTTCAGCTGCCTCCAAATTCCAATAAAATTAATTATCACACTTGCACTTCATTCAAGAGAATCGATCACCCAGTGGCCACATAAAACTGAGAAAGAAAACTGAAATTTTATTCTTCCAAGAGGAATTTCATTCATACCTTAGTTATGGTGATAAATTTTATCTTCTTTTTTGTTTTTTTAGTCAGTATTATAATAAAGCACAATTCACATGCTAATCACATTCAAATCAAGCAGATAGCTTTCCCTGAAATCACATCAGTGAAACTCATACTAATTAGAAATCCATTTAAGAAGTTAAACCATAAGAACCAAATCTAAAACCGCAAAATTGTCAAAGCTCCAGAACACTTGAACAAAACTCCAACTAAACCAGTTAAAAGCTATGCCAAAAAGTATAAACCAAACTGGAATAGAGAAATCAAAGTAATAGAACACTTCCCATTCCCATAGGCATATCCTTCGCATGTTCCAAAATCCCTAAAATTGAAGCATTATAGTAAAATAGCACTACTACAATAAATTTGATAATGCCAAATTTTTGTCGAAGTTTACACACAAAATTGAAGCACATAGACATCTTGTATACATAGGATAATGTTATTCATAAGCTTCTTATTCTCAAATATTCACTTTTTATAAAACTCATGCCCATTTCCTGTTTCAAGTTTAGGATAATCAAGCACCCTGTAAGTTACCAATCTGCACTTTCAGTAAGACAGCTCGACTACTATTATTTAGGTAGAAATATTTTTTTCTGGCATATATAAAGCATATTGAGCTAAAACTGTTAAGATTGGGAACATCAAATGACACAGTAACTAATTACAAATCTTATATCATGCGTAATTTCATTTTTTAGTTCAAGTTTCTATAAGATTGTTTGACATTACAAACTAGAATAAGGCGAGAAGATATAATGTATTCAAAAATAAGGTCAGTGAAGATACGTAAAATAATAGTTTCATAAAACACAGGCTTTACATAATTTTAGTGCAATATGACATTGAGTGAATAACGAAACCCAGACTACTAGTTTTAGCGTTACTCGTTCAATATGAGCTCAAACACATGATTGTGTCTTAGATGTGTAGAACGTGTAGTGAATTGAAAACAAAAAAAAATCCTTAAATGTATATAAGTTATATGATGAAAAAGTGTGTGTGATGTCAATCAAGCAGCCATGACTCTGATAGGGAAAGATGCACAACTAAATAAATAAAAAAACTGTAACCTACTCTAGCAACAAATTATTAAACAAAAAGAAAATGGGTACAAAGGTACATCAATGAGTTTTCATAAATTCAGTAGGAACAGTTGTCAACTTGCCTTTTCCTATCCTTATAAGCCTTTTCAAATCATGTGCATATCGCCTCATTCTGGGCCGATGACCTTCAAAATTGACTCTTGCACACCAGGACTAAGGAGGTTAGAAAAATTAATGCAAGATTTGCAACAGTAATATATTACAGAACATTCCTTAAATCATGTTCCTATGTGTGTTTATAAGTATAAGAGTGAGCATACTCGCTATCAATTGATAGTTCATGCCAATTTGATCCTTTTAGAATATCACTTGCTGCCTGTATAGAAAAAAAATTAGATAGCATACATCATATAAAAGAAGAAGAAAAAAATGATTGCAAAGATATGGGTGTCAAACAAAAAATATAAAAAAGCCCTGCAATCCTCAAAGAGTTCATTTACTATCACATGATTACATCACTTCCCATGTGCAATCCTTGCATCTTATGCAAAACTATTTTCATTTATTCAATTTACGCAAATAAGCTTTGAATTTGATTGCATATAATGTAAACAATTAGTTACTTAAAATATATGCTACTTTCATAAAAATGCAAGAGCATTCACTCATCAATAAGTCAACGTCTTATTTACTCAGGAAAATCAAACTAACAAACATATCCAAGAGGCCATATTCCATCAAAATAGCTTAATTTATTCAAGATAATGAAAAAATGATGAAATTTACACAAACATACAATGCTACTTAATTGTTAAATAATGAGTCATGTGGTACTAATTCAGGGGTAACTTAATTAGGATTTACATCATTACTTATAAAAGCGCTAGGCATTATAACAAGCATGCCACCAAACCCTTCTACACAATGAGTCATGTGGTATTAGTCAGGGATGAACTTGTTTAAGATTTGCAGCATTACTTAAGAAGAACTTGGAATTATAATAAGTATGTAGCCAAAATCTTCATATTTACAAATATGACATGTGACCTCGAACATTGTCAACCTGCAGCACTTCTCAGCCGCCTTGTTCCTCTTTTCAGCACTCTTAACGTTGCCTTCTTCCTGAACTGTGGTTCAGAATTTCAAAGATAGACTTAAATGAATAGGTCTAATGCAACATCACTAGTGGTTCGGATACTGCTATTTCAACCACAGTTCAATTCTAGCCAGCCCTATGGGAGATCAGTTCATCGTTGCTCAACTGGATTCAATAAACTTTAAGCTCAGTGTTAGAAAACCCACAATGAGATTTTCTGAAAGAAAAGTTCATTATTGCTCAACTGGGTTCAATCAACTTTAAGTTCAGAATTAGTAAGAGCAAAAGGCCCACAATGAGAACTTCTGGAGCACCATTATATTTTCTTCTTATTATTATTTTTCTTTATCTACATTTGCAAGCCTACGCGTATATAATTTGTCAACTAGTTTGTTTCACTTAAATCCTTAGTCTACCCATCATACAGCGCAACCATAACTACCTTGTAAGTAGCATAGAGAGCGCACCACCATAGCACCTTTGGCACAGTCTAGATTCAGCCCGAAATAATGCAACATACATTGTTTTCTCTGCAAACTAGTATTATCGAAAAGTAGTGTGTAGATCACAACCTACTCAAAATCATACATTTATAATTGTACAAAAATTTGAAATTTTGCTTTCATTTGTGATTATACAGGTATTCAAATCACAATATCTCCAAAATTTGAGCCTACAGAAAACATAGAGTGGCAACAAAAGTAGGCAGCACGAGTGCAAAACCTATCATAAGAGATCATATGGCCATATATAACTAAAAAGTCTTATCAATCAGATTCAAACATTAAATAACAAGCAGTGAGGCCTATAACGCCTAAAACCAGCACCACTAGTAATCCTACAACATCATTTAGAGATGACAATTCTCATTCTTAATGATATAAAGATTATGCATATCCTTCACTTTAAATCTATCATTGTCATTGAAGAAAAGCATATGCAAATGAACTACCTAAAAGAAATGTTCCATTCTTCAAAGGTTATTATGTTGTCACTTCATAGATTGAGTAATCGCTCAAAAAAGTGCACAAATCTCCACCATTCAGATTAAGTTTTAGCAGTAAGTTGTTCATGATGTCAATTTGTATGTGTATAATTAATGGATAAATTGGTGTTCATTTTGATCTGAAGTTGAAAATTTCCTATAGGAACAAGCTCTCGCAGTTAATTACATTTCTTAGTAGGAGAGAACTCTCGATTAAAAAGTGTATAGTGGTTAGGCAAGCAAAACACAACATATATAAGGAAGTAAATACGATCAAGATTTCAAGATTTTGTTATCTCAGGTTAATTTATGATCTAATATGTCAACGTCAAATGAAATTTTATACATAATGTCCAGATAATTTGTTTAATAACCATAGGTTATCCCATCATAGTACCCCGAGCAAAGCGGATAAAATTTGTTGAAGACTCGATCCTTAAGATCAACTTAGACTCTTAGCTTACATAGGGGCATATCATTTTAATCCAATAATAAAGCATTTAAAAGAGCATGGCCACTAATGCTCAAATATTGACATAACAGCAAAAGGTTCCGAGGCACTCAAAACTAGAGAGTTCATTTTAAAGTTTTAGCTGAACTTCAATCTAAAACTTAAGGTTTCGAGTTATGTGTTTGAGGAGTTCAGTTAGAGCTGTGGTTAGTATTGGAGGTCTTAACATCAGTGATGCTAGCACGAGATTAGTTGAGTCAGCCTTACATCGCTTGAAAGTCCTAGGGATTGATTTACAGTGAGGCCATCTATTAGAATGCCTAGGGCAATGGGTCTTGCAGCATTGTCATTTAAATGAGGTGACCAAAAGTTTGGTTGTGCTGAGTATTATGGTCTTAATCATTCATACAAGATAACCTAGATTTAAGATGGGCTTACATCCTTTGGAAAGCTCAAAGTAATGAATATTACAATCTTGCCATTTAGACAAAGTTTCCTACGTTTAGGTTGTGTGGCAAGTCTTATAGCCTTAAGCATTTAGACAATCTAGCCATAATATATGTGTGTTTAAGATTTTTTAGATCGTGTAAGAAAAAGTTAACTTATTGAGGTTTGCTCAGCATGGATCAATTAAGGATCAAACTATGTATCATAGGCTAGTTCAGCTAAGGTTAGTTAGATTAGCTAAGATCAGACATGAATTAGATGCCTTAATAAGATTTACTAAAAGATGGATCGAGCAACTAAACATATGTTGACTCAATTAGTATCATTTTAGCTTGACTACAATAAATTGTTAAATTTAGATTAACTCAACTATAATCAATTAGATCGACTAAGGGTTAAATCACTTAACGTACACTGACTCAACTAAGATCAATAAACTAATTAAGAGTCATCTAATTAACTTAGATCAGCTATAACTATTTAGATCTACTAGAAGTTAGAACTATTAAAGTTCTTAGCCTTTGCTTAATCTACTAAATTGCTGGAAAAAAAAATTTACAATTTATTTCATGTATTTATTTGCCTGCACTTTTTCTTATGCACATATTTATATTTATTCTGGTCTAGTTGTGTTTTATTACTTGTATGCATGTTGTGATTTGCAATAAGAGAACATAGGCTTTACAAGCTTGAGGATCAGAGCAGGTGTTTCAGATGAGAATAATAAAGAAGCATGTGCTCTTGAATACATGTAAGCCTTGAGATGAGAAGTATCAGAGCATAAGCACGAGAGCAACTCTATTGCACTCTTAGAAAAGTGAGTTTTGTAAGAGCTTTCTATTATGATATACAATAGTTTTCATGCATAATAATTTGCAAATAGTATGAACAATTTTCTTTCTTTCCTTCTCTCATCTTATATTCTTTGTAGATATTAAATTCATTTACTCAAGGTTGTTTAATATCAATCGCAACGCAAGTCTTAATTAAAGTGTAATCAAACTCAAACGCAATAACCAGGCTCACACACTATGTTCATGCTCAAATATAAGCTTAATTTGATTATAAATATTACCTCAAATTTTTGACATCCACTTATTACTTTGTGGTCTCAAATTATTTAACTAATTAATTCGCATGATTAATTACCTATACTTGAAAATTAGTAACTTTGATTAAAAAAAATTTATATTTTATTTGTTCAAATTAAATGTTATTAGTCATAAACTTTTGGCAACATAACAACATATTCTGTCAGAATTTTTAGTGCAATTTCAACATAACGACATGTTCTGTCATATTTGTATTGAAAACGTGCCTTGTATTCAAATCTAAAACAAAAGAAAAGAGTTTTGTGCCCTGGCCAACTCTAAGAACAACGAAACAAGTAGGTCTTCAAACATTTTGCCTGACCTGCTCTAAGAGCATCGAAAAGCAAGGTCTTGACATGTTGCTTGGGCAAAGCTTTCTCTAGGTTATTTATGTTCTTTGGGAAGAGGAATGGACTTGGAATTTATAAAGAGGAGAGGGAGACGATTCAAGACAATAAAAAGGCCGTGGTTTTCAATCAATTGGAGGAACTGAAGTTTGTGATTCTCTGTAGCCGCGATAGACCCTTCTAAATGGTTCAATCAAAGAAATTGAGCATCTGCAATTGTCAAATCTCACAAGAAACAAACATGTCCCAGGTCGTGAGATCATGGGTGATTGCTTAGTCGATTGTGCAGAATGAATATTTTACAAACATAGGCGGTTATTGAGAGGAGCGAGCAACATGCTGTGGGAATCATGGAGATAGTGTGTGTTTCATGTATGTAGGGCAAGTGCTCAAGCACACATGGACAAATAGCAACTGAGCTTATGCATGACAATCAGAGCTTGTCATAGTCTTGTGTGGTCGACTAATGGATCGGACATGAACAAGTTCACAAAGACCAACTACGGTCATGTACTTCTATACGTGGATTGCAGTGATTCCCTGCAGCATAATTTTTTATTGTAAACATAAGTTTAACAAAAATAATTGCAAAAATGACAGCAAGATTAAATATATTACTAGATTTAAAGAAATGAATGTGTTGATAAACAAAATACTATACATCTGCAAGATGATTGCTTAGATTTCAACTAAGTAGAGCCACAAGGGAGTTGATGCAACGGCCTATTCATGATATTGCCGACCAGGTGAGCATAGCATGTGTTCAACTATGCTTAGATTGCCCCCATTCATTTGGATCACTTAGATTTTATTTAATGTACTTTTACATTCTTAAAATAGATTATATTTCAATTTATTAGTTAACAATTGGAACTCCTACATATATTGGTATGTACATTTGAGCTTCATTATTATTTAAATGAAACTAGGAAGAGATTCTCCATTTCTTTTATTAAAGACTTACGTAGTCCCTTCACAATGAAAATGTGTCATCTTCCCCAACTCTATTGATGGGCATCATCATCCTTACAGACAACTTATGTATACAAAGATTAATTGTGTAAGAAACCAATTTCCCATTGATTTTTTTAATTCAATCTATTAAAAGATCTCTATTGGCTTAATCAATTGTTACATTTAATTTGTGAACTCTAATTTCTACTCATGTAAAATTTATTCCATCATACTAACAATGATTTATGTAGAGCACGGTGAAGACAAAGGATTTGTGTAGTCAAACACACTTAGTGATATTAAGTTTGTTTTCATTGTCGTTGTGTTCAAATTGCATTAGGATTGCTGAATTCAAAGCCATTTTGTATCAACTATAGCATTGATCTTCAAATAATATGCTGTCCAAGTCAGAACATTTTCAAATTGCTGAATATGACACCTACAGTTTAAGCTGGCTCAGTAGTCAACATTATCAAAAAAAAGTTATCTTAAAATGTTAACACTAAAAGCAACATTAGATAATTATTTAAAGTAAGGTAAAGCAGAATGATATAAATTGCTGAATATAAATATGAATATAACATTGCGTACAAGTTGCTTGGCCTGATCAAATGCCTCTAACCATTTGTGTGCTTCTCCAGCAGTAGCACATGCAATCTGACAGCATCTTAAGATAATCAATCTAGAGCGATTGAAATATAAAACATAAATGTGTAGCTTAGCATTCAACATCTCAAAAACTACCACTAGTTCAATCTTTCTTGTAAAAATTCATTGTTTGGCATGAAATATATAATAATTTGTATAAAATTAGGTGCAGTATAACAACTTTGATATTTTCAAGAAAAAAAAAACCAGCATGAATATGAGCTGTATGTGGCTGGCAAAATGTTAAAGTAAATAAATACTACTAAAGAAAGAAGTGAAAAGCTGGAACTTAAGCACACAATTACAAAAAGAAGACTGTCAAAACTATTAGCAAAAGCATTGGAAAGAAACGGCACAACTAAGTTACAAAATAATAATAAATGTACATATAAATAAAAAGGTGAAACGAGAACTACATACTTCTCCTTTTTTGGTCTCATCCAAACGATTATAAAACCTGATTGCATAAAATTCCTGCACGAACAGTTTTGAGTTAGATCCTCCTGAGTAAAATGCATGAGAAGACAAGATTTAAGAATATTTGAGAAAAAAAGACAAGCAGAGTTGACCAATAAATTTTGAATGATAGAAAAGATCTAAATCAAAAAGAACACTAAATCATTCATTAAGAGCTAATATGCTTTGACAAATAAACAAAACTGCAGATGAAATCATTTCTTACAAAATATTACCCCAGAATTAACTTTCCTACGCCCAAGTTCCTCGAACATAAGTGAATGACTAACAAAGCCTTTTCTGATCGGTTTCTGCAATAATAACAAATAAATGAATTTAACATAAAGTTCACATTTTTATCGATATTCTCTTTATTGTTCAAGCATAGGACAAAGAGACCTGAAAGTATTTAGCGTGTCAGAATCTCAACAATAAGCACAACGCTAGGGTAAAAATATTGTATAGAAAGTGCAATGGGCACGATATATAATTACTAGGGCATATAGGTAAGAAGTATATAAAAGATGTATTTAACAAAATATTTCTGATGTTAAGAAAATGTATCAAATTCTTACAGGACACATGATAGTAAGAAGTTCTATGAAGCAAGAAAAATTAAAAATAAAACCAGAGTGAAAGACCACAGCTATTAACCAAAGTCTGGCATTTTGATGACAGTTAAGCAAAGCAAAAGTAAGAAATTCATTAAAGGCATTGGCAAGGAAATTTTAACTGGTTGGGAGTTAGTGAGATGATTCTTACTACAATTATAAACCCTACAAAACATAGTATCAAATTGTAAATCCAGATTCCAATATTTCAGCCCTGCAGAAGAAGCCAACTCAAAAATTTCTACAGGTTGAATGAAGGCTGGAATATTTCATTAAGGATGTCCGCAAGGATATTTCAGCTGTTTGGGAGTTGGTGAGATGATTCTTGAAACCCTACAATAGAACACAGTAGCAGATTGTAAATCAAATGTAGACTGTGCAATACCCCTGTCAAAAAAGTTGAGTTTATGAATTTCTCCTTAGATGATTCAGACATATTAAGCATAGTCCATGAAATGCTCATGTTAAGAAAATTGAGTACATCAAATTCCCCTTTAGTAAATAAAAAATATGAAGACCCAAAAAGATATGGGAAGAAATAATTAAGAAGAACTTCTCCATTTAGAACTTAGGGAGGGACTTTATTTGATCGTGCACAATGTATTGTTGATATTGTTGTTGTAGCATAATTGTAAATCAAGACTCTAACATCAGGCTTGTAGAAGAAGCTAATTCATAAAATATATTCAGTTTGAATGGAAAACTAGAATAAACTGATTTAAAAGTTGCATATAATAGTATACAAAAGAAGCGTTATGGTGTTAATTTAGTAGATACTAAACAGAAGTCAAATTTATTAGTTCAAAAAGTAGTAGCATATTGTGTGGATGATGTGAGTTGTTCAATTGTTGTTAACATAAAGACTGACAAAGTATGGTAGCATAACTAGGATTTGTAATATGTGATTATGAATTCTATTATGTTGATTAGTGCCCTATTTTTCTGCACCTCGTCAATGGCTTGAGCATATAATGATAGTAGATTCTTCCATGTAAACTTGATACTATGATGATCATACGAAAAGCTTGCATTTTGGGTGGAGCTAATAACTTTACTATGATGATTTTGAGAGAAAGTTGATAGCAGTAGAGCAATATCTAGTTTTTTTTTTAACTTTCAGTAATATTTCCCAAAGGATTACATAGAAGATATAACCTCAAAGAAAAATGAGATTAAAAATTACAAATCATAAATGCTGTTCAAAAAAAATTGCTAAAAGAGGAGCAGCAACTAGTTCAACATCCATTCAGTTATCATCTAGCATAGCTTTAGACAGAAGACAATAGCAGCTTTTTCAATCCTAAAAATTGCCTCACATACCCTAACAAGCATAAACATTACTGCAATTGTTGCATTATAATCTTCCAAGGATACCTAAGAAACATAATATAAAATAATACCTGAAAAAATCATGCTTTCCATTTCAATCAATCTTTCACCCTAAATATCTCCCTATAAAATAGCTTTCGATTGCTGCACATAACAATTTTGTACACCTACTTGAACGATAGTTTATCACCCTCAATCTTTTATAAGAAAAATTGCAACTGAGATAATGTGAAGGCCCGATTCCGATTTAGCGAGAACTGTCTCGCCATCGGGTACTCATATACCGCAGGATCATATTGAGCAATTTGAGAAAGAAAAGGAACACATATAAAAACCAAAATATTTTTCCCATTTAATAATATTTCAAACTTTACAATGTAGCCAACAAACTTCTGGCAAAATTCATCTTCTAGACCATAAGATGAACTTTAAAAAGAAGTAAAATAGTAAAATAATAATAAAAGTTGCATTGTAGATTCTTCCGCCAGTACAAATTTTAAAGATTCATGTTTAAGCTCTCCCAGAAGTATATGACCTGATATTGTACATAAAACAATACCATGATTGAAATTCCTAGTAATTAGAGAATACTCTAAGTACTGCAGTAAGCAATGAAGTATTACATTTTATAATAGCATGAATGCGATTTGCGGAACAGATGCAAGAAAAATAATAAGATAAAAGCGCAAACGAAATAACTAATTTCCTACCAAAAAAAAAATATTAGTTACTGATGTCGTTTTTCTAGTAACCCATCATGAATATTATTACTAATGTCATTTTTTTAGTAACAACTCACCAATGTTATTACTGATGTAATTTTTTCAGTAATTAGCCACGAATGAGGTTACTGATGTTGTTTTTCCAGTAACTAGTCACGAACACCGTTATTGATGTCATTTTCCAGTAACTGGCCACGAATGTTATTACTGATGTCATTTTTTCAATAACTAGTCACGAATGTTTCTACGTTGATTCCAAACAACCAACCAAGCTTCAAATGAATTTGGCTAAAAGCAAATAAGCGAAGCAGTAAAGAAATACACAATATAATACTTGTCATGTTCTGGGTACCTTTGTTCCTTAAGTTCGGATGAGTGACAGTTCGCTCAATCTACATTCAAGTTTTCAATATTTTAGCATTTAGCCAATGTTATTAGGAATAAATATTATCTTCTTTTCCATTTTGTTCTTCTTTTGCTTTCTTACTTTTTGATTATAATTTGATTTTTAAGTTACTGCGATAGCAGTAATATTTATTATAGCATTTATTATTTATAATGTATGAAAGATAAAGATAGAATTGAAATTGACAAAATTTAAAAATAATAGACATCTTATTATATTTTCATTATTATCCATTATGTAATTAATGAAAATAATGATAATGTGAATGATGTAATTGAGATGATAAAACTATTATCATTATTATCATACTAATGATTTATTAAGCACATAGAATGAAATAAAAAAAATTCATTTTCTTTTCTCCTCTTTTCCAACTCTTACCTTCCATATTAGGATCGTCGAAAAGAAACGGAGAGAGGTCGAAATGGCTGGCCAAACGGCTAGCCGGGGTGGCTGCAGCAAAAGGCTGGCTAGCAGCGGCAAGGAGCTGCTAGGTGGCCGACAGCTTGCTGGCTGGCTGGCTGGCAGGGGGCTGTTGGGTGGCCGGCAGCTTGCTGGCTGGCCGTGGAAGAGGGCTGGGCTTTTGCTGGGAGGGGGGCTAGCAGGGGCTGCTGGGGAGAGGGAGGGAATGGGGGAGTATAACTAGAGAAGGAAGGGAGAGGGAGGGGCAATTTGGCAGTTATGGGGGACATTCCCTGCGCATTAAATGTGCAGGTCGCGCATGCCTTCGCCTGGCGCAGAAGCTTCTTCCATCAGAGGTGGAAGAAACTCGCATGGGACTGCAAGCCTGGCGGGGGGAGAAGAATTTCAAAGGAAAATTCATATTTTACTTAAACTTAAATTAATCGCATGTTTCCTCCGTTTGGCGTCCAAATACAATAAAACTTGACACCGAGGTGAGTTATGACATAGCGAACACGCTCGTGCCGAAAACTTTTTATTCGGAGCAATATTTTATTTTATATTAATTTTTGAGATTAAAAATTTCAAAAATTAACCACGATCAAACTGGCACTTAGAAGTTGATGAAACTTCTCGAGCAGCCTTTAAATAATATACTTAACACAATAACACTGAAAATGATGAATGCAGACACGCATTTCAATGTTTTTGATTTGTATAATTTAAATAATTCAAAAAATAAAACGGGAGCTTTCGTTATTCAAATTTCTCCAAAACTAGGGCACTTTGATCTTTAAAATTATTCTTATATATGGTATTTTTGTTTGCCCTAATTTAAAATTTTCCTGGGGTCCTGATTTCTGAGGCAAAATTTGACCTAAATCGCAAAGTAACAACTTTGGATCGTTACAAACTCATCTACTTAAAAACGATGTCGTCCTCGACATCATAAGAACAAAAAGAAAATTTAAGGGAAGTTCTGGGTTACCTTAATTAAGAAATAACTATGGATGTTTTCTTCGCATAACATCTTCTTTTTCCCACGTGGCTACTTTTGCAGTATGATTGTGCCACTGTACTTTAACCATCTGGATCGTTCTACTTCTTAATTTGCGGCTATCTTTCTCAATGATTTGAAGCGGCTTTTCAACATAAGTCAAATCAGGCTGAATTTCGATTGTCGAATTAAAAATTTGTTGAGAGGATTCCTGGAGGCATTTGCGGAGTGCTGAAACGTGAAAAACATTGTGCACGGCAAAAAATCTTTTAAGAAGTTTAAGCCTGTACGCCGAGCTTCCTATCCTTGCAAGTACTTCGAAGGGCCCAACATATCTGGGGCTCAGCTTACCAGTAACTCCAAAGCGATGAATACCTTTCATCGGGCCAACCTTTAGATAGGCACGATCACCAACATGAAAGTCTAGCATTCGATGCTTGGCATCATGATACTTCTTTTGTCGATCCTGGGCTGCCGCAATTCGGCTCTTGATTAGACTTATCTTTTCATTTGTTTTTTCAATTAACTCAGAGCCATAAATTTGAACGTCTCCAAATTGTGTCCAGGCTAGTGGAGTATTGCACTTCCTCCCATATAAAACTTCATAAGGGGCCATCCCAATACTCGTTTATTGGCTATTATTATACGCAAATTCGATTAACGATATGTGCTTTTCCCAACTACCACCAAAATCTAGAATACTCAACCGCAATAGATTTTCGAGTATTTGATTAACTCTTTTGATTTGCCCGTCTGTCTATGGATGGAAGGCAATGCTTAGAGTTAGCACGGTTCCTAAATTGCGATGCACCGCTTGCCAAAATCGGGATATAAATCTGCTATCTCAATCCAAGACTGACTTTTGGAATCCCGTGAAGTCTAATTTTCTCTGATATAGAATTTGGCTAATCTTTCAACGGTGTCCATTTGCCTAATAGGAATAAAATGGCCGATTTAGCCAATCGGTCCACTATTACCCAAATTGCATCTACTCCTGAATGACTCCTGGGTAATCCCATGACAGTCCATAGAAATGTTTGATCATTTTTATTCTAGAATCTCTAATGGGTGCAAGAGTTCACCTGGCTTCTGATGCTTAGCTTTTACTAAGCAGCACACATGGCACTTAGCAATAAACTCAATCACACTCCTTTAGAGTTCTGGCCACCATAATACTTCCTTTAAACCCTGATACATTTTGTTGCTTCCGGGATGAACTGAATATCCCGAGTTGTGAGCTTCACTTAGTATCTGATTTCGAATGAAAGCGTTATTAGGGACTCAAACTCTTTTCCCGTGGTAAATATAAATCCCTTGTTGAAGTTATAAGTCCGATAGACATCCATTTTCTATGTCCTTTAGCTTTGAATACACCGGGTCTTGTTCTTGGGCGCTAGTTATTAGTTGCAGGAGCGAAGGTTCGGTGGTACTCATCTGGAGAAGATCGTTCAATTGCTTGCTGGAAAAGGGCTTTATTCCTAGTTTCAAGAGCTCTTCCACCAAGGGGCTTTCCAAGATCATCTCGTTTAGAGATACTTTTCTGCTGAGGGCATCAGCGACAACGTTGGCTTTACCGAGGTGATATGTGATACTAAGATCGTAGTCGCAGATGAATTCAAACCATCTTCTTTGACAGTAATTTAGCTGCTTTTGGGTAAAAATATACTTTAGGCTTTGATGGTCTGAAAAGATCTCGCATTGAACCCCATACAGGTAGTGCCTCCAGATTTTTATGGCAAAAACAATCGATGCCAAATACAGGTTGTGAACTGGGTAATTCTGTTCGTGCTTCTTTAATTTCCTTGAGGCGTAGGCAATTACCTTCCCTTCTTGCATTAAGATGCATCCCAAGCCAATGTTGGATGCATCAGCGTAAACTTGAAAATTAATTCCCTCTTGTGGTAAAATCAAGATTGGTGCGATGGTCAGCACTTCTTTCAATTTTTGGAATGCTTGCTCACAGTCTTGACTCCAGACGAAAGGTACTGCTTTTTGAGTTAACCTCGAAAGAGGTGAGGCTATTAGCAAAAATCTCTTAACAAATTTTCGATAGTAGCCTGCTATACCCAAAAAGCTACGAATTTCAGTCACATAAGTGGGTTGAGGACATTCTTGAATGGCGCTAATTTTGTTCTGATCAACTTTAATTCCCTCGGCACTAGTTACATGACCTAGAAAAGCAACGGACTTACCAGAATTCACATTTTGCGAATTTTGTAAACAATAGATGTTCCCTTAATGTGCTCAAAACTAGTTTTAGGTGAATATCGTGATCCTCTTCACTTTTGGAGTAAATCAGGATGTCGTCAATAAACACGATCACAAATTTGTCCAGAAAGGGTCTAAGAACTTGCTGCATTAAATCCATGAAAACTGATGGAGCATTGGTTAATCTAAATGACATTACCAAAAACTCAAAATATCCGTAACAAATTCTGAATGTTGTTTTTGGAATGTCTTCTTCTCGCACTCGAACTTGATGATATCCTGATCGCAGATCTACTTTAGAGAAGATTTCAGTCCCAGCGAGTTGATCGAATATATTGTCTATTCGAGGCAACGGATACTTATTTTTTATATTTATCTTGTTCAATTCTCGGTAGTCAATGCACATGCGCATTGATCCATCCTTTTTCTTTACAAAAAAAATTGTAGCTCCCCATGGTGACGTGCTAGGTTTAATAAGACCCTTTTCCATTAGGGCTAGACGCTAAGGTGCTTTAGACATAGGCTGCGACCCAGGTACTAAGTCAATTAAAAAATCTACTTCCCTTATTGGAGGTAGACCAGGAAGCTCGTCAAGGAAGACATCAGGAAAATCCCTTACTACTCTGGTTTTTGATAAAGGGATGTCTTCTTCTGGCTCATTTATCATAGAGACTAGGTAAGCTTCGCATCCCTTATGAATTAGCTTTTTCGCCTTAAGTGCGCTAATTAGAGAAGTGTTAATACCTAATCTGCCTATGAATATTTCTGATTTCCCCTTTTACTTAAAAGTATTCTTCTTCTTCTAACAATTAATTATCGCTTCATGCATACTTAACCAATCAATTCCTAAAATGATATCAAAGTTCATTATGTGGAGGATTTGTATAGTATCCTCGTAAACCTCATCATTGATTGGAATATTGCAAACGCAAAACTGCTGAGTGCTCATGGTGGCACCGGAGAGCAGTTTGATACTTAGAGTGTTGGCCAAATTGCAACACTGAATATTTAGTCTTAGCGCAACTGTTCGAAATAAAGGAGTGGCTTGCTCCCGTATCAAACAAGACGCAAAAGGGCTTACAATTAATTTGAACGGTGCATAATTCGAAAAGGAAATAATTAACATAAAGGTATGCAAATGTAGAAAGACTTAAGTAGAGAAAGGAATGTACCTGACATCACGTCGTTGTCATCGGGTGCCATGATAGAAGTGAGAGTGTACATTCTTGCTGGGATGGTGGGCTGAATGGCCTGACCACTCCTTTGGGTAGGCATTATCGTTACTGCAACTAGCATAGGAGCACCCCCCTTCGTTAATTATTGGCGGGGGTTGCTGGTGCTAAGCTCTGATTTGGGGCAAATCTTGCCCCAGGGATAACATCTACATCTATCGTCTTCTTGGCAATACAATGATGATAACCATGACCGAAGCACCCGCAGGTAAAACAGCGATCTTGCCCGTGATAACATCTGTAACGACCCAATATCGTTACTTTTCAAATTAGGTCAAAACCCACCTCAGATAACAGGACCCCGGAGAATTTCAAATTATGACAAACAAAATTTTCATTAGATAAAAATAATTTATAGATCAATGTGCCCTAGTTTTGGAAAAATCCGAATAACGAAAGCTCCCGCTTTATTTTCTGAATTATTTAAATTCTCAAAATCAAGAACATTAAAATACGTGTCCGAATTCATCGTTTTCAGTGTCATTGTGTTAAGTATATTATTTAAAAGTTGCTCCAAAAGTTTCATCAAATTCTAAAGACCAGTTTGATCGTGGTTAATTTTCGAAGTTTTAAACTTCAGTCCAAATTGAAAAATTTTGGCGCGAGGGTGTTCGTTACATTGTAACACACCTTAGTGTCAAGTTTCGTTATTTTTGGAAGCCAAATGGCGAAAAAATACAAATAATTTAAGTTTAAATATTTATTTATTTATTTTCCTTAAGAAATTCCATTTTTTTCCTTCCTCCTCCCTATTTCTGCGATCCCCCCCCCCGATTTCTTACACCTTAAGGCGCGGAAACTTCCGCGCCTGGAGCCTTCCTGCGCCGTTTAGCGCCGTTTTGGCGCAGGAATGGTCGCCCAAATGGCCGACCAGCCCTCTCCCTCTCCCTCTCCCCCCCCCCTCTTCTCTACTTATACCCCCTCAGCCCTCTCCTTCCCTCCCTCACACCACAGCAGCAGCCCTCTCCTCCCCCTCACGGCAACCCAGCCAGCCCTCCCTTCCCCTGCCGGCAGCCACCCTCAGCCTCTCAGCCCTCAGCAGCATCCGCCACCCTCAACCTCTCAGCCCACGCTGCCCCGGCAACCTCCTGTCGGATCCAGTACGGCCTCCCTTTGTTTTCCGACAATGCCAACTTAGGCATGTGGAAAAGGTAAAAAGGAGTATAAGAGAAAGAAAAAGGGAGAATAAAAGAGGAGGAGAATGATAAAGAGCTTTTGTTATTTCTTGTTCTTTATATATACTTAATAATTATTATGAAAAATAATAATGATAAAATTACGTTATTCACATTAATATGGTTCTCATTAATTAATAATGAAAATTATACAAATATTATAAATTAGCTATTATTTCAATTCAAACATTTTTATTTTATTATTTTCATTCCCTTATTATTATTACTTTATGCAAATTTTTATAATTATTTTCATTCTTTGTCATTTCTTTCATACATAATTATCATTATTATTATTACATAATGATAATAATAGTATTATATTAAATATAATTACTAGACTCAGAGACTTGAAATGATATTTTCTATCAAAATAAAAGAATGAAAGAAAAATATAATGGAAAAGAAGAAACTAAAAAAAATCCATAAGAAAATATATACCATATCACTTTTATTTTAATTTAAAATATCAAAAACCTAAATACAGATTGAGCGAACTGTCACTCATCCGAACTGTTGAACTTTTGAACTTATAGAACAAGGTATCAGATAACTTTTATTACTCTTATTTAAATATGCTTTTTGCTCAGCATCGCACAAATTTGATAAAAGTGCTTTTTTTAAGTCGCATAAAATGATATATGAACAAGTTTGGATAAGTGAGAAGCAAGGGTTCCATGTTGATTTATATTTTTTGTCTGATCAGACAACTGCAAGGACGGGGCTGTCCGACATCGGGAGTCATAAGGAGCATATACTGATAAGCATTTAATGGGGCAGGTATAGAGGAAAGTTGGGATATGTAACACAAAAATAAACCCCCATTTTCCTCGATGTTGTGCTTGCCCAACAAAATTATATTTTGCCTCAGAAATCAAACACTAAAATTCTGTATTTATTTTTATGACTGCAATTATTTTCATGCTAAGTTTCAAGTGCAATTAAAACAAGTTTACAGGGATAAGTTTGTACAGCTTTTATTTCCTGTCAAATATTGATTATTTTGCTTATTATTTAATATTTGTAAAAATAACATCTATCGGTACTTAGTTTCACAACTAACTGGTATTCGAATGCCCGCACTTTTGAAACGTGCCCAGATCAGGAGTTCATCCTCGAGGAAAAGTGCTAAGAACTAAGTAGTGCTGATACTGCTACCTGCTGATCCACCGCTTTCTTTTTTACTCTATCTATTTTTATAAAGTTTGTAACTTTTATTTTATTTTGATCTTTTGTATCCAAGACTTATGAATTAATGAATAAATGAGTTATGTTTGATGTCTATATATTTGTCTCTTAAATCACTCAATATAATCCTGCAGCTAGAGGACTTGTTGTTGTTGCTATTGCTATCCCACAAGCAACCGGTGCTGGATTTGCTCCCACTGACCCGGCATCAGGTCCTCACATTTAAATTGGAAAACACAATCAATTGCATGTGGCATGTTCTTCAGCATAGACCTTCACCACCTCCAAATAATTTGCTATTTGAATGTTTATAAAAGCAACATCTTTGGGGAAAAAACATGAATATGTGTGACACAGTGTTCATATCCAATCAATATCATCTTCTTTTGTTTTCCTAAGATACACATAATTTCTCTTAAAGCTCATAACAGAAAGTCCAAATATTTTAATGAAAGCGGCATTGTTCCCAGCAGCATGCATACCATGTTTGGCTTTCTTTTTCTAGCAGCATTTGATTAATTGCATGTTTAAAATAAATGCTTGATGCTGCATCATCAATGTTTCACAAGTACGCTTCATATCTACTCATGCTTGATATTTCTAAGACTTATGACACTATTAATTATGATTTTATATATAAAGTTCTAAATACTTTTAGTTCATCTGATGCTTTTATTAGAATTGTTAGCAAATGTATAAGCAATTGTTGGTATTCCATTATTATTAATGGGTCAAAGAAGATTTTTTTCGAAGCTTTCAGAGGTCTTCACCAGGGAGACCCTTTATCCCCAACTCTTTACATCATTGGTGCTAATTATTTTTCAAAGCTCTTAAATAATATATTTGTTCAGTACTTTTCCATGTTTTCTCTACTAAAGCTTCAATGGGGATTTCTCACCTTGCATTTGCAGACAACCTTCTGCTTTTATGAATGAGACTACTAGTTCTTTAAGAATATTTTTAGAGGTGCTGCAACACTTTGAAAAGTCTCAGGTCTTACCATTAACAGAGCTAGAAGTTGTTTTGTGACCTCTAAAAGGATCTCACATTATATAAGAACAGATAGATATCTATCCTCACAGTAGTTGGGAAAAAATTCTTCCCTAAAGCTTATTTAGGGGTCCCTCTATTTTGTGGGGTTAACAAAGTTGTTTAATATGACAATATCCTTAATAGGATAAAGAAAAAGATTGAGGGTTGGAAGCACAAAGTCCTATCCCCGAGGAATAGAATTGCTTTACTTAAAAGTACCTTTTATTTTATTCCAAACATCCCTTGCAAACTCTTAATCATCCTGATTCCGTTTTAAATAGAATGGAAACAATTTTCAATAAATTTATTTGGGGCTCTAAATTGAACTCTAAGATAATTCATTGGCACAAGTGGAAAGATTTATATTTTCATGTTACTGAAGGTGGCTTAAGTTTTAGAGGATTGAAGGGCCTCATTAGAGCCTTTGCTTTGAAAATATGGTGGAAGCTCAAAGCTAATTGTAGCCTTTGGGCTAATTTTATTATTGATATATATAATAAAGGGAATTACCTACATATATTCTACCTAAAAATGATGACTCCCCTACCTAGAAAAGGGTTATTTCTATTCAAAAGATTAGTCAAAGTAATATAGTCTAGATTCTTAGAGAAGGAAAGGTTTTCTTTTGGTACAATTGTTGGTTTGGTGAGAAAAATCTCAGTGAATTCCCTGACCTTCCCCATAACTTTAGTAAAGCGTTGGAATAATATTATAATTCCTAGAATGTTGAGAAACTTAGGAAGGTCTTCAATGAGGAGATTAACATCACTAATGAAATTGTTTCTATCCCTTTCAATACTAATCATAAAGACATTTTTATTTGGAAAGGTAACGCCCCTACTTGCTTTAACTTTGATCGTGCTTATATATAGTTAGGAGAAAAAATAATCATTTCTGCATGACGGACATCTTCATGCATAAATCTATTTGACCAACCATCTCTTATTTGTTGGAGGGCTCTTCTAAACAATATCCTTGTTGATGATATTCTTCAAAAAATGAAGTTTCAATTAGCTTCTAGATGTTACTGTTGTAACTCTGATATGGAATCATTAAACCATTTTTTATCTATGGTGATAAGGCTAAATATGTTTGGAGGTGTTTTGCCAATATGATTGGTTTTAGTCCCAATTTTAACTTTAATTTCCATGCTTTTCTTTTATATTGGAGGCTCTCAGGAAATTTCATTACTAAGGGCCACATTCAGTTGATTCTGCTTAATCTCATTTTGTGGTTTATATGAGAAGAGATAAACAACTGCAAGCATAGGAATTTTATATTTAATAAAAAACAGGTCATTGAGGACTACTAAGTCTATAAAAAATGTTGCCCATACCCATATTATGAGCCGTAGGAACTTCAAAAGTAAAGATTGTTGTCGTGTATACTATAGATTTCTAAAACTATTCAATATTAAAATTGTTGTTTTGTTAAATGGCTGAAGCCAGCTATCGATTACAATAAACTTTGTGTGGATGGATGTCTTAAAAAAGCTACAGGGATGACTTCAGAACCATAATGGCAGTGGCATCCTTGCTTTTGCCGATAAGGTTCAAAATAATTCTTCACTTGTGGCTAAAATTAAAGCCCTTCTTTTAGGGTTAAAATTGTGCATTGACAATGATTTAATAATATATGGATAGTGTGATGCTCTAAGCCTTGTTAACCTAATTTGCACAGGCTCAATAGGTGATTGGAATACGTGTCATTTGTTACAGCAAGTTTATTCCTTAATTAATAGGTTGGATTATATGGTTACTCATATATGGCGAGAAGAAAATACGGTGGCTGATTGACCTGCCAATAGTGCAATTAATAATGAATCTCTGTCTATTTTTTATAACTATATCTACCTATTGCCTTAAAAGCTATCTGTCGTCTTGATTGGGTGCAACTTCCTTACGTGAGAAAAAAATGTTAATTGCTTTCATCATTTGGAGGTTGGGGGAACTAGTTACACTGAAGTTGGATGAATGAGACTTGCCGAAAACGTATCTAGGTTGCTGCTGTTGAACTGTTTCTTCAAGTTCATGTGTTAGTTCTCATTTTATTATGTATTTTCTATTTTTTAGATGAGTAAACCCTAAGAAACATTTGTGTTATCCCTTTTTTTTTGTACGATTGGTTTTGTTTTAATTTTGCTTTTTTTATCTGTTTTTTGTTTTATTTTGATGTAAGCCTAACCATACCCACCTATTATACCTTCCTTCTTATGAAAATAAATAAATGAAGAAAAAAATTAAAGAAAACCAATTGATGTATGGATTATGCTTTGTTGAAGGGGATTATGTTAGCATCTGTTTGAAATAGCCTAGAGCTGCAGCCATAACACACTTTGGCTTCTCAGTTGGGGACTTTGTTCGGTGAACTTTGTTGGATTGTTGTTTCATTTAATGACCACAAGGATCAAGCATTCTCGACCTAAACCATTTTGGAGCCTCCTTCTCCAAGCATCTATATGACGTGAAATAAAGTATGATAGCTGACAGTCTAAAAACATTTGGAGATGGAACCTTGGTCCGAAGGAAGCCATGTTCCTCTAGAATATTCTTGGTTTGGAATTGCCTGTGAGGTATTGGCTCAGTCGTCGCAGGCAAACTGATAATAGTCAATGCTTTGGGAATGTGAAGGCATAGAGGACTTAGATCACTTTGTGTGCAAATGTAGCTTCATTAAAGCAATTGTCAGGTGCTTAACAATGTGGGATTTTCTGATCAAGCTCGCCAACTCTTGGAAAGATTTTGTGGAGCATATCATTATTTTGCTAAGGAGAAGAAAATTGCATTATTTAGGGCACAGTTAAATTTTTATGAGCTGTATCAATCGTGGAAATGCATATTTGCCAAACTCACAACCATGTGCATCAAACCCCAACCAACGTGGGCCTTTATTTCATGGTGGGTTCCCAGCATCCTATAGTCTAAATCACCCCTTTATATAGTGGTGCCCCCCTCCCTCGCCAAGATGGCTAAAGGCCAATTTTGATGGTTCATTTTAGTCTCGTAAGGATTCTATATTGCTACGTTGTGTAGCCTGATTGGATTGACACAGAAGGTGCCAACAGAGTTCCGGTAATATTCCAGGAGGTTTCGAGGCAATGAATGGAACTCCGATAGGTTTTCAAGAGATCCCGGGATGTTCCGAGAGATCCCACGGTGTTCTGGGACAATGGAGGGGCGCTATAGCACGCCCTGGCGCCTGGGACCCGAGACGGGGGCGCCCGGCGCCTGGGGCCCGAGACCTGTGCGCCACGGTGCGTCATGGCGCCCGCCGTTTTCCTGCAACAGGTCGAACGCAAAAACAAGCGCCACATGGTCATTTGTGGGCCGATTCGGCTATTCTTGGGCTCGTTTAAAGCGCTTTGGAAGTCCTAATTGATAGGAGTGTGAGAGCCTCAAACGAATTCGTCATATGCAAGCCTTGTGAGTGCAAAGGAGAAGGGGATGGCAGCTCTAGGGCTGAGGCTGCGCCAAAGGCCACAGCGGGAGGCTGCTGCGGTGGCAACACCAGGAAGCCGATGATGGAGATCTTCACCAGAAATTTGCACGAAAGGGTTGTAGCGGCGTGCTACAGCAGACGACCACAAGGGGGCTGGCCGCAGCGGTGTGCTATGGTGGAAGGCCATAGCGGTGTGCTGCAACAGTGATCGTAGTGGTATGATACGATGGAAAGCCACAACGATGTGCTGCAGCGGTGATCGTACTGGTGTGCTACGATGGAAGCCACAGCGGTGTGTTGCAGTGGTATCGTAATGGCGTGCTACGGTGGAAGACCGTAGTTGTGTGCTGCGGCGGAGGGCTAAAGCGGTGACTCGATGGCTGTGATGTTGATCTGCAGTAAGAGTTGTTGCATGTTCAAGAGTTGAATTAGAGAAAGATGAGAAGGGCATAGGGAGAAAAATGCTATGGTTTGTGTGATCTCCCTAGAGATGCAATTTTCCTCTTCTTCCGGGTTAGGGTTTCTCAGAAATAACTCTGTAAGCTCTTGATGTTTTCTTCATGGTGGGTATTCTTCGTAGTGTGGTTCCGTGATTTTTCCCAAGTTTTAGGTTTTTCACATATATCCCTTTTTGGATAGTTATTTCTCTGTGATTGTGCTGAGATCTGTATAGTTTTCTGTTTTGCGGATTTTGCTCCGAATTTCTTCCGGGTTAGGGTTTCTCGGGAATAACTCTGTAAGCTCTTGATGTTTTCTTCATGGTGGGTATTCTTCGTGGTGTGGTTCCATGATTTTTCCCAAGTTTTAGGTTTTCCACATATATCCCTTGTTTGAATAGTTATTTCTCTGTGATTGTACTGAGATCTGTATAGTTTTCTGTCTTACGGATTTTGCTCCGAATTGACTCTATAATTATAACGACCCAATGTCGTTACTTAGCAAATTAAGTCAAAATCCAGACTCGAAAATCAGGATCCCGGGGAATTTCAAATTAGGGCAAACAAAAATACACTTAGACGAGAATAAATTTTTTTAGATCAAAGTGCTATAATTTAGGAGAAATCAAATAACGAAAACTCCCGCTTTATTTTTATGAATTTTCTAAATTCAATTAATCAAGAACATCAAAATATGCATCTGAATTCATCGATTTTCATGTCGTCACGTTAAGAACATTATTTGAAAGCTGCTCATGAAATTTCATCAATTTTGGATTGTCGGTTTAACCTAAATTAATTTTTGAAGTTTAAAACTTCAGAAATTAATATAAAATAAAATATTTGTCTGAATCGAAAATGTTTAGCGTGAGGGTGTTCATTACATCATGACACACCTCGGTGTCAAGTTTCGTTATGTTTGGGCGTCAAACGGCGGAAAATTACGAAAAATGCAAAAATTTTAACTTTAAGTAAATTTTAAATAATTCCTTAAGTTTTTCATCTTCCCCACACCCCCTATCTTTTGACCCTTCATCTTCTTATCCCCCCACCCCTTCTCTTTGACCCTTCCTCTTCTTCTCCCCCCCCCCCCCACCGCTTCCTTTACTTAAACCCCTCACCCCCCCCTTCCCCTCAAGCTAACTCTTTTCCTCAGCCCCCTCACCCTACTGCCAGCTCCCTCACCCTACTGCCAACCCCCCTCCCAGCCAACCTCCAGCCCCGACAGCCAGCCACCGGCCTAGCAACCACCCCGGCTACCCTTTTGGACCCTTCGAACCCAACCAGCCCCTTCCCGGCTCTCCAAAACAATAGCAACCCTCCTCACCCCTCTCAAACCCCTCCCAACAGCAGCAGCCCTCCCCTTCCAGCAGTAGCCCTCCTCTTGCCAGTCACTTCGCCACCTCCTGCAGCCGTCCGGCCCCCTTCTCAGCCTCCCGGCAATCCTATCCTAGGTAAGGGAGAGGAAAATGAGAAAGAAATGAAGACATTTTTACTATTATATATTCTTTTCATATATACTTAATAATTATTATTATGAAATAAATATGATAAATCCTGTCATCACATTAGCATTGTTATTATTAATCAATAATAATAAACAAATGCATATGTTATAAGATGACTAAGTTTCCATTCAGGCATTTTTTCATTCTAACGTATTATTATTATTACTTGCTGCAATTTAATTTCTGACATTTCCATTCTGTCTTATACATTTGTATGTTATTATTATTATCATAAAAATATCGCTAATCTAATGTAAAAGCAAAAGAAAAACAGAATGGAAAAGAAGATAGTAATTACTCCTAAGAACATTGGATTAAAAATGCTAATTTAAAAATATCTAAAATCTAAATACAGATCTAAAAATCAAATTGTCAAACTTTGGATCTTAAAGAACAAAGATACCTAGTTTATGACATGTATTACTTTTTATAATTTATTGCTGCTTAGCTTCGCTTATTTGGTTTGAGCCAAATTCATTTGAAGCTTGGTTAGTTGTTCGAAACCAACGTAATACTATTCGGGGGTTATTACTGGAAAAAATACATCAGTAATAATATTCGTGACTAGTTACTGGAAAAATGACATCAATAACAGCATTCGTGGGTTGTTACTGAAAAAAGATATCGGTAACAATATTCGGAGGTTATTACTGGAAAAAAGACATCGGTAATAACATTCGTGGATAGTTACTGAAAAAATGACATCAATAACAGCATTCGTGGGTTGTTATTGAAAAAAAGACATCGGTAACGATATTCATGGTGGGTTACTGGAAAAATGACATCGGTAACCTGCATATTTGTGCTAATATTTTTTTTTTGTAGGAAATTATTTATTTCTTTTGCGTTGTTGCTTTAATTTTCCTGCATTCTTAGTGGGAGCAATAGCAGATAAAATGGGATACAAGACCGACAAAGTGCAATGAAGCAATCTTCATTGAAGATTTACAGTACAGAAGAAATTGTTTTTGCCACAAAGAAATTCTAAGAAAATCAGCGACCATGAGAACATGCAGAACGTGAAGTTATTGACAACGTCGTTTTCAGTTGACCTTGGAATGCTACAAAGGCGGGTGAGCCACACCGCTACATTTGCTAAAGTTGAGTCAAGGAAAGAAGATCCAGTTGAAGATAGACCAATCACAATTAGTCTCCAAGTGGGAGATTGTTATGATGTGGAGCCTGATTGGATCGACACAGAATGTGCCAACGGAATTCCATTGATGTTATGGAAGGTTTTGAGGCAAGGCACGAAGCTCCGAGAGATTTTGGGGTGTTCCGAGAGGTCTCAGGGTGTTCTGGGCAAGTGCGAGAGCTACGGTGGTCCACAGCACGCCCTGGCGCCTGGGACCCGAGAAGGGGCGCCACAGAGCGCCCCAGCGCCTAGGACCTGAGACCAGGGCACCACGGCGCGCCGTGGCGCTCCTCATGCACTGCGGCACCCACCGCGTGGTCATTTGTGGGTCGATTCTAGTGATATTGAATTTAAAGCTTTTTGGAAGTCTTAATTGATAAGAGTGTGAGAGCCTCAAACAGAGCCGTCATATGCAAGTCTTGTGAGTGCAAAGGAGAAGGGGGCGGCAGCCCTAGGGCTGAGGTTGCGCCAAAGGCCATAGCGGAGGTCGCAGCCAAGGGAAGCAGCATGAGGCTGCTGCGGTGGCAACACTAGGAAGCCGTTTATAGAGATCTTCACCAGAGATTTGCACGGAAGGGTTGTAGCGGCATGCTACAGCAGGCAACCACAAGGGGGCATGTCGCAACGATGTGCTGCAGCGGTAATCGTAGTGGTGTGCTACGATGGAAGGCCACAGTGGTGTGTTGCGGTGGTGGTCGTAGTGGTGTGCTACGCCTGAAGGTCGTAGTTGTGTGCTGCGACGAAGGGTTGAAGCGGTGGCTCGGTGGCTGTGGTGTTGATCTGCAATGGGAGCTGTTGCATGTTCAAGAGTTTTAGAGAAACATGAGAAGGGCATAGAGAGAAGGATGCTAGGGTTTGTGTGACCTCCCTAGAGGTGCAATCTTCCTCTTCTTTCGGGTTAGGGTTTATCGAAAATAACTCTATAAGCTCTTGTATTTTCTTCATAGTGGATATTCTTAGTGATGTGTCTTCATGGTTTTTCCTAGGTTTTGGGTTTTCTGCGTATATCATTGTGTGTGGATGGTTATTTCTGTGTGATTGTGCTGAGATCTGTATGATTTTCTATTTTACGAATTTTGCTCCGGATTCACTCTATGGTGAAAGATCCTAACATATATTTGGAGGAATTGTCATCAAAGATGATGTTTGTAAGCTTATTTTTGTTTGTGTCATGAAGGTGGATGAACCTTCTCCCCTTGAAATGAAAATTAGAGTTGCCCACCTTCCTGGTGGTATCATTGTTCCTTGGATGCTTTAAAATGATGTCATTATTCTTCAAAGAGTAGCATCGGTGGATCACCAAGGATAGGAAGTTTTACGACACCAACGCACAAATCGTGGAGCTAATCTTTTTAATGATCTTCACTCAATTCTTATCATGTTATTTTTTTGCTAATTTTGCCCACGGCATATATTTTACATTTTTAGGGGGGGATACTACTCTTGCAGGTCTTTTAGTATCATTCAGGAAGATGTGCTGATAGCTTGTACTTGAGGTTACTCTTTGTATAGATGTGATAATTTATGTAAATTTGTAAAAGCGGCTATGTCACTAACAAAGTTTATTTATATATCACGCTTTACATTTTTCTGCATACAAAACTGAAAATATAAATCCAAATCATGCATTTATTTTTACTGCATTCATGATGCACATGATGCACATGAAGCAAGCTAAACAGCTGTGTCTATATTACTATATATATACTCAAAAATTAACTACAGGTGTAAGGTTACACCCGTAATCTCACGATTCAAATTGTTTCTATGAAGAATAACTGATTCACTGAGAGACAGAAAAGGGGGAAAGAAGTTTAAAAATCAGAAGAAATTAGTGCTACTGACAATGTCCGGGTTAGACTGTGGATCCCTCTTGTACATGGAGACCCAGTTGCCCCTGAGACGGAGGAAGCGAAGATGGCAATATTCGTGGCCTATGGAATTAACTCCGAGGTGATAAACCCAGCCAGAATACTCAAGCTCCCCATTGCTCCGAGATGCGGCCACAGCGGCAGCGTCTTCCAACACATGTTCATCGGAAGCTTTGGTACCAGAAGACATCACCGGCCGCCACGAAGGATGAGAAAACGAAAAGGAGCTCTCTCCCAATCTCTCTCTCTCTCTCTCTCTCTCTCTCTCTCTCTCTTAAACAAAGGTATTGCTGCCGATCTGCCCGGCGGGTGTCGAGAATCTGGAGTTGCAGATAATAGTAAATTGTCAATTTTTGCTTATTAATAATTCTGAAAGTAGAGAATTGAAACAAATTTCAACTAATGACTACAACATCATTCACAGCTATCAACTTTTTACAATAACTCAAGTTTAATAATTAACATTTTTGCTCTTCTAAAATTCACTCTCAACTCTCAACTCTCCTCCCTCACTAATAATTCGTCATCGAAGAGAAGATATCGATTATCCACGATAAATGGCGACAGAGTCGCAGATCAAGAATTCAACGACATCATGTTGTCTATTGCTCCGGTGGCGAACATCTTCTTATGGCATGAACATTTGCTTCTATGTATTGCAGCATTATTTTCCTCTATGTAATAAAAGGTCAAAGATTGTGTTCTTTATTTTTCTATTGTGTTAATAGATCAGATATGCTATTATGTTTTACTTTTTTATACTTGAAATGAATTTTTTTTAGTTATGCTGGTCAGATTCAATCACCCTAATTTGGGGTTGTTGAGTATTGTTCTACAAACTTAACATGATTTATCAAATTGGTCGTGTTCAAGTTAGTCTATTTCAGGCCATTTGTTCATTTGATAAATTTATTTTATTTAAAAAATAATAATCGAAATCTTAAATTTTGAGTTTTATAATTGTACCAATAGTTAATTTTAGGTTTTCAAGAAGTTGATTCTAGGGTTCATAAGATTCAGCACTCTTGGTCTCATCATGTGACAAGTAAGCTTTGTTAGCCCTTGTTTTTCATGAATAAAACAACTATTTTATTCACTAGTATCGAGAAATTCATTTATTTTGATCAAAATAAATTTTGTTATAGCTTACTATACAAAAATAAATAAATTATGAGGGGTAATTTTACCTCCAATTTATGCAAAACATCACATTTTACAAATTATTTTATTTCAAACAGAAAAATATTAAATTCATATAAATGTATCAAACGAATAGTAAAGTAACATGATTAATCTATAATTATTTTATTGTAAGCATATCAATTTATACTAAAAATTTTCAAATTTTTTAATATCTAATAACCCTTGGTTGAATATTATATTTTCATCAGGCTTTGGGTTGCGCATAAGTATTACAAGAAGGTACTTGTCTACCATAAATTGTTCTAAGAATAAAAGCATATAAAACCACTTGAACCAATTCCCTGGTGGCATCATCAAGTCTTCTTATCCCATCCCTCCAAATAATAGGAAATTCTTACTAAAATATTAAGAGATACTATTTATACCAGCTGATATGGTATCCAAAAAAATTCATCCGATGAAATTTAAATTAAGTTCTATTTAAATCATAGTATTTACAATTATATATTAATAAGTCTAAACTTAAAAAAGCAAATTGGAAAGTTAGATAAGGATTCAAGTTATTCTAAAATTAATGTAATGAACATTCAAAGTGAGCAATTCTAGCCATTATTTATAAAAATCTATTAAATGATTAAGTGTTGTGTGCATGTTAATTATATCATTAATTTGGAAGAATAAAGATGGTTGAAATAAGATTAGCACATGAACATATCAATGGTAGAGTAAACCTAAGATTAATTGTCTAACCCTATGTAACGTCCATTAATAGATTATGTATTCTAACCTAATAATTAGTGTTCAAGTAGTACTTTATACTAGATTAATATATTCTAATTCACTATTATGTACTACATTTGTTTGTGGATCCATGGGTAGAAAGTAAATCAACATTCAATGCATAAGTATCTACCATCTAGAATATAAAATCATACATTATATGAAAGAAAGAACAAAGTCTCACAAAAAATAAATGACAAACATCACTGTTAAGTTCACCAGGACTAAGTCAAGATTTAGGTCAATCTAGTCATTTTTCTACCCAAATCATCATCTAAAGTTTAAACATATCATAATATAAGTTTCCCTAAAATATCTTATGGTTTAGGAAGTTTAATAAAAAAAACCCTAATTTTAAGTTTAAAAAATAATTATTTAAGTGCCAAAAACTCATATTTTTTAATTGATATCCAAATAATATAAATTAGTGGTTATAATTTTACTATAGCATAAGGAGTATAATGGCAGTAAGTATGCTCAAATTGAATATCAAATGACTAATCTAAGCTTTAATAACATTTAATGATAATTAAAAAGTAATCAGTGAAAAATGTTATCAAAATGAAAATTAAATTTTATATTAATATCCTACATATATTTTTTTGATCATTTTGATATATAATTTCAATATATTTTGATTATATAATTAATAAGATATTAATTATTATTTTAATTAAAATAATTAATTATTTATTTAATTAATTCCCTATTTAAATTACACTAACGTCCAGTGCCCTTTGCATGCATCCACGATCACTTGCACTCGTGTGAGTCAGCTCATGTGGGTGCCTTGATGACAATGCCGCACGAGTCGGGGTCGACCTGCCTGACATTGTTCATCACCGTTGTCGAGAGTCGACTCCATTTAAATTAGGGCTTCCTATATCATGCTGCTCCATTTGAACCAAACAATGAGGCATATATCGATTGAAAGCTAGCAAGTTGATCTACACAACGGGATAATAAACTCTAACTAAATCACTCTAACCCTAATTAATTAGGTCGGCGAGCTCGGGTTTACAGTGGTGGAGGTCCCTCCAGAGTGAACACCTCATCTCAAAAGAGGCACCAATGGGTTCAGTGGATCGAGGATGAGCCAATGAACTCTAAATTACAAGGTGAGATGGGAGAAACATCAGAAGCCTCACTCAACTTTGGGACACTATACATTACTATACATGCACGATGGTGAGGGCTTCGAATTGGCTCGCCCGAGCCTAATCGAAGCCGTCGTTCGATACCTTAAGTTATGAAACAAACAAACGAAATGAAAAAGAATGAAATCAATTTAGAATAAAGAGGATTTATGAGGTACCCTGGTTTCGCGACAAGGGTTCTTTGTCGAGCTCCTAACGACAAGTCAAAGATCAAGACTTTATGTGAAAGTCTCGAATGAACAGGTCAAGGATAAGGATCAGAATGAGAGCTTAATGCAGGATTGAGGGGGTTTAAGCGGCAAGAGCGGCATCTGGTGCGGCCCGCGTAAGTCGCGTGGGCAGGCAGTTGTCATGTGTTGGCGTTTGCGTGCGCTCGAGACAATGACTATCAGTCGTTCGATCTGAACTGTTGTTTGATAATTATTTAACGGTTTTATTTAATTAATTAATTAACATTTTTTATTTAATCAAAATTAAGCTACCAAATGATCTCTAAAAATATCTTAAAATTTCACCCATAGCTAATTTGGGGCGAGGAACTTGAAAAAAAAATTTAATTTTTAATGAGATGTCAGTTTAATATGCTTAAAATTTTTATTAATTAAATATATTAAAATAATCAAGAAATTCAAATAAGTTTCAAATTGAACAAAAAATGAGAGGTTGGTTCATAATAATACTTGGAGACAAATTGAGAGATTTTTAGACTGATTGGACTAATAAATGACGATTAACAATCTTGAGTTGTTACACGCTAATACAAACAATAAAGAAATTATTATGATGATTATGAACTTAACTTATAAGGTTACAATCCAATTTTGCTTGATAACCATATATGAACATTCAACCAATCTACTATATTGTTAATAGCTTCAATTTAATTTCAAGCTAATCTACCTAACAACCAAACTAATAAAAGATTAATTGTGTGTATAAACGTTTACGAGTATTACTACACTTATGCATTAATATACATCAAAATATACAGATGAAGTGTCAATCCAACATGTAAGTAGATGATTGATTGAATATACTTTTTGTGGAGCTTATATGTAAAAATTAAAATAAAAAAAAAATTTATATTAATCCTTGAATATTTTTTGATATTATTTTATAAACAACATTTTTCTACTCTAACCTATGGGTGGCGGCATCACTAATTCATTTTTAATAAACAAGTGGGCAATATCAAATATCAAGTTATTTTTATTTAACAATTTTTTCTTCAAATTTGTAATTAAAAATAATTTTAGCATTGAATCTATATATTGAATAATTGAATTATATATTAAAGAAAAATATTATTTAGCAATCAAATATCTCCCAAAAAAAATATAAATAATTAGGATTTAAGATTTTAAAAATATATTTTTATGAGTTCCACGAACAAAAGTGGATTTAATAATATTTTTTTATTTCACTTAACTTCTTAAATTCTAATCATCCATAATTTTTAGAAAATATTTGAAAACTATTTAGTAATACTCTATACTAAATACGTTAAAACTTTCCCGTACGTATGCGAGAAAAATATACCGAGTCGAGAATTAAATTTTTTCTGGAAGAAAAAAAATCGAAAATAGATTGATTTATTTTCTTAAACTTATATACTAATAATATATATTAGACGATGATATATAGAACCGTAATTATATATTTGAATTTAATATTGATAATAGCTTAGATTTTACTAAAAATATAAAGAGTATATATTAAAGTCTTACAAATAAAATTTAATGAGATGAAATAAATATATTTATTATAAATAATAAAGTAATTTTTATTTAATTTTATTTCGTAAGCAATTCGACAAAAAAAAAAAAAAAAAAAAAAAAAAAAAGAAAGAAAAATCAAAGGAATGGATTATCGGTCAACCTACTGGTAATAGACGCCGCCAGCTTAGAATGCGTTACGTGTTTGAAATGTAATGGGCATTTTTTTTAATTATCGATAAAAGTAAATGTTTAATATTATCGATATATTTTTAAATAATTAATTATTTTTAATACATATATAATTATATTTTTGGCATATAAATTTTGACTTGAATTTTATTCAAATTAGACTTGAAATATATATAATAAAAAAATATATCATTTGTATAAAATTTTTAAGGCTTGTTAGTAATATTATCTCTAATTTTTACTTTTAGATAAAATAAAATTTAAGTTTATTTATTTTATATATTTTGAGTGATACGAACCCAACTTGATTCGAGTAGGGCGAGACTCGACTCGACTCGATTCGAATTGGTTCGAGTCAACCCGTTCAAACTCGATATTGAACTCTAAAATTTTGAGGCAAATGAGGACCATATTGTGAAGATCTAAGAGGGAAAGAAATACATAAAATAAGCCTATAATGCCATAGAGGCAAAAGCTCACATTGGTGGAATGAAGTCTTGCACCCATTGAATGTTAAGGTGAACATCATCTTCACAAGCAAGTTAGAGAAGGTAACAAGTTTTAGAAAAAGTAAACAAAATAAGCGCACCGCTTATTCATTGCTTCTAAAAGAGTTTTGCAGGCATGGAACTTGCATATCGAATACTTGATGATACAATTTTTTCAGTATTCAATTATCTCGTTCAGTTTTTCATCTGAGAAAGATATTGCTTCCGAGGTCGGTGAAAGAGGAAAATAAAGATTCATAGGATTTCAGTACTTCAAAGGAGGAGCTATGAGGTGAACTCTGATGTGAGACTGTTCTGAAAAGGTCAGCAGCGAAAATTGCCGCCATTGGCGACCCACGCAAAGGGGGAAATCCTAAATTGCCTAAAAGCTCTCGTACTAGGAGAAAAAAAGAACATCACTAATATCTTTTTCAATATTATAATTCACATTCATATATCCAACTTGGAGAGACAATTATTCATATAAATATTTCAATGATTTTCAATACTTGAAAATAGCAATACAAAATGATAATATAAATATAATCATCCTTCTCCACTGATCGGACGGTCAGCAGTGCAAATTGAACCGCGCTGAGGCGTTCAGAAAAATATCGCAGCGGAAGAAAATTGGGAATACCAAACGCGGAAGGAATGCGCAGCCTTTAAAACACCCCCAAATCCCTTGTTCCCGATATCGGTCTTCAGGTCCTTGCTCTCTCGATTGACTTCGTCTCTACCGATTCCGATGTCGGCAGATACCGTCGCCGGCGATTCTTCAACAAAATCCACTTCAGTGGTCCGCCGGCGTCCCTCAAAAGCTTCTTCTCCTTCTTCTTCTTCTCCTTCTTCTTCTTCTTCTTCTTCTTCTTCTTCTTCTCCTTCTCCTCGGAAGAAACCCTCGAAGCGAAAGCTAACTAAGCCCAAGCCTGAGAAATCCACCGGCCAGGAGAGTCCTGATCTCTCCGGAAACGTGAAACCGCCGATCATGGCCAGATCCAGCTTGCCGAAGGCGGATCTGGTCATGGAAAATGTAAGGATTCTAAAACGCTCTTCCTCCCCTTCGCTCTCCTCCGGCGGTTCCACCCCTTGCTTAACTGAGCGCCTCGGACCGGATCCGCTCGATCTGCCAAAGCCTTCTGGGCCGGCCTTTGCTGGCCCGGCCTTTTTTCTTTCCCCTTCTCCTAATGTACTTCCGGTACCTCTGTTCTTGAAGAAAGTTGCTGCTAAGGGCGAGGATGTTGCCACCAGAGGCATCCGCTGCCTTTTGCTCCTAGAATCCAGCTTTTGATGCTTGATGTGGGCGCATCTATGATTCATCAGTTATCCGGGCTTCCTCTATTTTTTCAAAAGGGAGAGATACGGATTCTGAATGAATCATGCATTCAGTATTAGATTTTAGTGGGTCTATGTTGGGACCTTCAAAGTTACTGTATTAAGCTAGAACCTGATGGGTTTGTAAAGATGAAGTTCTTTACTGATTCTTGAAGGTAGTAGGTTCTTTGCTTGAAAGATGTTCGGTTATTTATAGGGTAATTCAGTTGCAGTTATTTGCTTGTATTTCTGATGAATTTCTGTAAGGTGTGTTTCCATTTCCTTTTTAATTGTTGTAGTTTGTTGTCGTCTCGTCCTTGAAGTCACTTGTATTTCTACCGATCAGTCAACAAAGCTGTGTTATGTTGTTTATAATATATGTTATGAAACTTGCTGTTTTTGAAGATTGTAATGTTATTTGCTTTATTTTGGTTGAGATCTTAATGAATTTAGTTTCTTAGATCTGTTTATGCACGTTGTGCTTAGATTTTGGAACTCTCTGAACTACGAGTTATATTTCATCGAACTTCTTTTTCGTGCTGAATTATCATTTTTTGTAGAGTGATATTGTTTTGGTTTGATGAAAAGAACAAAGCTATTATTTTCCAAAAATCTTTTTTTTTTTTACTTAAATCAGCACCTAAATCCAAATAAAACTTCAAAAATGGCACGTCGAATACTTGCGATTAAATGAGAGCAATACCGTGCAGACAAATTTTGACCGAAAATCAAGCAAGTTTAGATTATGTACATCGTTTCCTTCCCATTTGCAGCTAATTCAACGGCCACATAGAAGAACTTCGCATTCATTTGCAAAAATCGCTAATTTTTTTTTTTTTTTTTTTTTTTTGCCTGTTTTGTTAAAAATTTTATTTTTACAACTTAAATATCTCTTCTTCTTTTTTTCTTCACAAAATTTTTTTATATTTAATCATAAAATAGTTAATTTTTAAGTTTTACACTTGTAACAATTAAAATTTCAAAGTTAATCAGACCTACTTTCACTTCCTGCTGAGACGGATTCGACCACGGCGTCATTCTTCATTCTTCATGTGAAAAAAAATAGAAAATTGGAAACTAAAACCTATGGGTATCCTTCAGGCATTGGAACCAAATGTCCCTATTTAAGTTTGATGTGCTCTTTTTTTTTCATAAAAAAATGTCCCTCAAAAAGTTAATAATAAGGAAATTTAGTGTGTATAATCTATATTTTATAAACCAAAATTATAGCCTATTTGTGTATATAATATTGTTGTTTTAAATATACAAATTATGCTAATATTTTTTTAGAAATATATAAAATTATAAGTATTTATATGCAAATGCACAAACCAATAAAACTCATTTCACATTCAAAGTGTATCCTTATTTTTATTCAGCTTGGCATTATTTTGAAAATATAATTGTTTGGGTAGATGAAATATATAGATAAAGCAGCCTCTAAAATTTGATTTAAATTTCAAAATTTAAATTTAAATTTATTTGTCAATTTTCAAAAAGATGAATTGCATTTGGCTAAGAGAAATGCTCATTAGATCTGCTGACGTGGCACCTAAAAAAACTTATCCAATAGAATTTTTTGGTTGCATTCAATACAAACATTAAAAATAATATTTGTATTATTTTAATATAAATAAATATATACTAATCAAATATTTTCAAGTTCTATTGGATGGGCTTTCTTGACTACCACGTCAGCTTATCTAAATAGCATTCTTTTTTTGGCTAATGTGATTTATGTCAAGAAGTTTTATAAGATTTAATAATAAAATATTTAAAATATCAAGATTCTGAGATTTATCTATCTTCTCAGTGTGTGTTTTTTACTAAAGTGTACTTCTTTTCAATAATATTTAAACTATAAGTAATTGTGATTTTTGTTCCAAGTTAATCTAGATTTTTCATAAATTGATTTTTAAATCAATTGGATAAAATTGGAAAAAATTTAGTTTCAAACATGCAACTGTATTATAAACATGTGAGAGAATTCTACCATAAATGTAATATATATTATTACATCATTTCATTTATCATTTCAATTATCACGAGATAGACTTTCATTACTTGGATATTTCAATTATCACGAGAATTCTCATACTCCATAAGATCTATACTAGTTACATGTTATAATGACTCCCAAAATTTGTCCATCTAAACCAGGATTAATTAAAGTCTAAATATAGTTCTGGTAGGCTATAACAATCCTGATGTTGATACATAGCTTTAGACATCTAAATTAGGTTAAAATTATTTTCATTAGTTCTTAAATAATGTTTAGAGCAATCCCTGAAAATTTGGTGCAATTTAGAGCTCATTTGAATTTATCGAATATTTTAATACATTTAATTAATAAAAAAATTAAGAAAATTAAATTGAGCATCGATCAAAAATTTGACTTCATTTCTGAGTTCCTCACTCCCAAATTAGATAGCGATTAATTTTTTTGAATTTTTCTAAACTCATTTGATTATCTAGTTTTAATTTATTAAAAATTTGTACTTAAATAATTATTTAAATATTTAAATCCTACTTAATCCGGCAAGCAACGTCTACTTGCCATTCGATCAAACGGCGAGCCCGATCACAGCCCTCCATCGCGCAACGGAGGAAGAATAGACGAGTACAATATTGTCTTCTTCCTCTGCCGAATTGAGGCTCATCAAACATTTTTTTCTTATTATAAAGTATATAGGGCATATATTTTTCTAGATGTATGATAAATTTTAAGAGATTGGATAATAAATAAATTTTTCTTAAAAAATATTCTAATAACATCTTATTTAGTGTCTTTTTATTTATTTATTTTCTAGTCATATTTTAATTATTTTTAGTCATAGAAGTTTATTATTTGGAATTTCGAAATAAGTGTATTTTTTCATTTATCTTTTAATTTCCCTGTTTAGAAAACCATATATCTCAAATTATGATTATTAATTATATTTTTATCATGAAATAGTTTTTAATGTTATTTTAATTAAGTGATTATGATTCTCATATATCTCACAAAAATATGAATAATTAAGATTTAAAAAATTAATTGAAATAAAAATTATTATTAAATTTAGCTTGTGGATCATAAAAATATATATTTTAAATTCTAGCCGTCTATAATTTTAAAAGATATTTGAGAGCTAAGTAACATAAATAATATTTTAAATTCATTTTGCTCTTACATCTATAAAAATAAGTATTTTAAATTCTTTGATGTACATTTTGTAGATGTTGAAGAGGTAGGTAATATTTTTCTTTGCGAAATCAAGAGTGGGCCACTGAAACAATTAGCAGTTGGCCGAACTTTTTCCTTCTTTAAATTTGAACCCGCAAGACTCCGTAACGAAACTCCGCGTCGATCGATCGAGGAGAACTGAACTTCGCAGGGCTACAGATCTTCGATCGGAACGGATGGCGGGGTCGGCGGCGATTCCAGGTTGGTTCAAAGGCCACGGAATTTGGGAAGCGAGCACCACATCATTCGACGGCGATATTCGCCGGCGTCCGTACCACCGGAACTGTGGATGCGCCTTTCACCGATCCCGTTCAATCCCGGCCGACGCCCCGTGTCCTTCTTTCTCCCGTGTTTCTTACCCCATCCACATTTCCAAATGGCTCTCCATGGTTTCCTCTTCTGCCGATCTTGCCGATGCCGCCGCAGAAGCAAATCGACGCCTCTCTTTTGACCCGCGCGCCACTGTCAGAGGCTTCGCGATGGTCGCATTTATGACTGATGATGAAGATTGAGATGGGGAGCGCAGGGCCTATTTTTTTCTTCTATTTCTTCATCTTTTGTGGCGTTGAAATTTTGGGGTTTACTTCTAACTAGGCTTTGCATTTTTGGTCATTTATATTTTTTGGATTCGTATCTAGATTTTTGCTATCCACGACTGGTTCAGCTTTTTTGAATTCCAGGAAGGAAGAAAAGAAAACACTTAAAAAAAGCAAGCAGCTTCTATGCCGATCGGATCTGATTGCGCTTCTCTTACAAATCTGCATTGTTTTGATCGAGTTTGTGGATTTGAAGTCTGGAATTTGTGTTTCTGCTGGTGAAGATGATTGATTGTGTAGGACTGCATTCGAAATTCGTTCTTTTAGAATTTTTGTTTATTGTTTTGTGTTTTAAGGTAGCGCATGTTTTTTGTTCCAATTTAGCGCTTCTTTTTCTTCCTCTTCTTCATCTTCTTCACTCAATCGAGTACGACTCTGATTCAAGTCCTGCTCTACTAAGATTGTTGATTGATCGAATCCAACCAATTATACACGTAAGCTCATATTATTCTTGTAATAAAATTATGATTTTTATTATTTATAATTATTAACTGACATATTTAGTAAATTAACATTTTTAATATATTACAATCAGTAAATTAACTAAATAATTTAATTAATGATATTAATTAGTATAAACAAATTAATGATTATAAATAAATAAATAATTGTTTAGTATAGTTAATAATTATGATTGATTAGCATAATAAAATATTTGACAATATTTAATCAGCATAATAAAATTAACATAATCCACTTATTTAAATTATTATATTAATTACTCTAATATTTAAATAGTATATTGAATCTAAAGCAATAAAAAGTAGGTTTTAATTAATATAATTTAACTAACTAATAAGTATTTTATGCTTAACTAACATAATTTGAATTATTAAAAGTATTTGAATATAGAATATAACTTTACTACTGAAGACATTATTTATTTTATAATCATATTAAAGCTTAATTAAATAGATTTTGCTCAATATATTTAAATAACTTAATTAAGTTTAAATCAATTTGTTAATTAAACAAGTTAATAGTTTAGATGAGGTCTACTTAAGTCTAGTTAATCCTCTATTCTGATCCTTTATTAAACACCCTCTAAGTATGCTAATTTGGCAACACAATTGTTGTCTTAACAATCTAATTTTTGATTATGAATACAATTTTTTTTAGTTAGAAAAGTAATAAGTTTATACAAAAGCATATGCACAATTTATTCACAAAATTGATTAGTTGATAAATATAAAACAAATTTTCATGGCTTTTTTTACACACTGAGGCGGCTTTTAGTAGAGTTGAGATAGACGACCTCATTGCTGCACGCAGGCATAAAGTGGAGACACACTTCCTGCTTGATGCAGAGATTGCGGTAGCCCAACTTCTTAGCGACATTCTCAAATCGTGGATGTTTGAGATTGATGTTGTTATTATTGAGGGTGACTTCGTTAGTGCCATCACTAAATTTCAGAAGATCAATGAAATCCTTTACTCAAAGAAAGGGACAAATCACTTCTGAACCATTTTACTTTTTTTTTGTTCTTTGAAAAACATTTTATTTTTGCAATTTAATAGAACTTACAACCATGCCGCAGATTTCTATGTTAAATGGTCCCACGACGAGGATTTTACTTTTGTGGGATATGATCCCATTCCCGATGGGCTCTTAAACATCCTCAGGAAGTGATTGATTGTACTTATTTTATTTTATGAATAGTTAGGCGAGTATATATTTACAACACAAATGTGCCATTCCGCCATCTGCGGGTTCCGCAGATGGCGGAACCCGCCACTTCACCGCTTCTCACCGCTCAATAAACTCCATTAAAGACTCGAATCAATCTCTCCCTTGGTTTACTCAATTGGAGGCCGGCGGAAAAATCAGAAGAATTACCAATCAAAAATTAAGGTTTTTCGGAACCATTCACTAGGTACTTCTTGATCCTATCTATTTCTATTAGCAATCTCAATCATTTAATTTCGATTCTTTATTTCAAAGTATAGATTAAAGATCTACCGGTTTCGATTAAGTGCAAATGATTATAATTAACCTAATTCGGCGATTGATATACAGTTGAGTTCATTAGGATTCAGTTTCACTGAGAGTTACGAACTAGGGTTAGATCCTACGACCAAACTATGATACCTCCTTTGTTGATCCATACGCCATCTTAAAGCTATGATCATCCTCTGTTAAATTCTTTACGGGCCGAGAGGTATGGCCGCCGGGAAGACCTCGGGCACAGGCTTCTGCGAAGTAGAAGACGAGGTATCAGGTCGGGCCGGGTCGACCCGGGCCCGACCCGCGGTCGACGTACGCGGTCACCGCGTGGGACCCGCCTCGGCGAAGCAGACGAATAGGTGTGCGATGCGTGTGATTGTGGGGTCCACTCCATGCCGACACTCATCTCATCGAGTGGTCAGCTGTGGGTCCCGCTTTCAAGACCCTTCGAATGAACGGGTGACATCTGTACTGAGGGACCCGCCAGCTGCAGAATTTATAATATAATTATATATATATATATATATATATATATATATATATTTAGAATAAAAATCGATTATATAAATTAAAATTAATATTATGTAAATAAATTAAAATTAATATCTAAACTTTAAACATTCATATCTTAATAAATATAAGTCCAAATAACACAAATAAATATACTAAATTAATCAAAAAAATTTGAGGAATATTATGAAACAATCAATTTTCCATTTTGTAGAATATTTCATATGGTGATATTTAGAGATATTAATTAAATTCTAATACATCACATAAATTTATTTGATCATAACTCCTAAAATATTTATCCGAATTATAAAATTAAATATATTAAATTAATCACCAAAAATCAAGGAATATTTTAGTGACATCCAAATTTCAGTAAGATTAATATTTTAAATAATGATATTTTAGGATATTTAAATAATTATAAAAATAATACAAAAACGTAGATTAGTCATAACTTTGTGTGTGGTTACTTAAACATACTTAATATGGATCTTAAAATACTCAGAAAATCCTAAGAAATATTTTAGTAGTGTTAACTTTTCTGTTTCGATTAGTATTTGCCTAATGACATTTAAGGCCTAACCCTAATTAAGCCTTTAACCATAAGAACTTCAAATAGCTATAAGTAAGTCAATTTAGCTCCAAATTAGGTGATCCAAATATCAATTTAGATCAGAAAATCCTAATTTACAGTAAACTGCAAAAATATTTAGGATCCAACGGTTAGATCTCCTAATCAACCCTATTTACTTTAAAAACTTGATTAGTGAATATTAGCAAATCTAATGATCCAAATTAAGTAATTTCAATTTCAGAGGACTTATAAAGTAAATTAGAACCTAGCTGTATATTTAGTTTAATAATTTTTTAATTAAATTAACTAATCACTCACTAATAATATTAAACCATAATTATTAACCATATAAATTATATTAGCTATAACTTAGCCAAAACAAATCAGAATTTAATGATTTTAAGTTCTATAAAAACCTTAGAACATAATCTACAATAAACTGATAAAACTTTTAAATTTCATTAAGGATAAAATTACTAATATACCTTTATAAGGTCAAATTCCCAATTTGACCTTATAAGATATAATAATTAAGTAACTTAAATAAATTAAATATTCAAATATTAATTAATATTATAAATCATGACTTAAACTATTTTTGGCAGATCAGAGAAATTAAATTGGTTGATTTTGAATCAAAACAGTCAGGTATGCAAATTTACTTATAAGTTTCATTTCAGTATTCTTATTTTTAGCCATTTTCCATTTGAGTATTATTTACACTGCTTACTGCTTTTTAATATGCAAAAGAATGATATCAAATAGCATGTAATAAAAAGAATGAAACATGATATATATATTTTGTGGTGTTTGTCTTTGGAGGGTGGAACGCAACACTGAGAATCTGTACAGATTGGGCCTGCTGGCAGCCCCTGGGAATTATATGGAGGGATTTAGCCTCTTGTAGGAAGTAGGCAAATCCAGAGGAAAGACACACCATCAGTTCATATTTTGAGTAAGCTACCGACGGGTATCGAGATAAGCTTCCTACAGGTTATGCCTATGGGTTTACCCATTTGGGCTCAGGAGTCTATGGACTCGACTTATTATTACAAATGCTTTTGATAAAATTTACTTATTTCATGCTTTACAGTTATATTGAATTTCACAGCTAACTTACAGGGCAAGTACTTAAATTTGAAAATTTGCTTTACTTATGCAGATATTTCAGTCACTTTCATGTTTGATTTATACCTATTTTAGGATGCTAGAATTAATCTTATAAGAACAATTTGCGTACTCCTACCTGACTGGTAACTGAATTTTTCAAGTTTTGATAATTAAAAGCTTTGAAGATCTGCCAAAGTAAAAGAAGAAATAAAGAAGCAGGAGAATATAAATATTTCATCTTTAAACAATTGTAAAATTTTATATATGTTTGGCTCTATCTGTATAATTGGACTTTGGACTTTTATTATTTTATAATCTTTTGTTTATAAAAATGTATATATTTACATTTGAGATGAATTGTTCTTTAAAGACTCTCGGACTTCGGTCCCCGGTCGCCACAATGATCCCATTCTCGATGGGCTCTTAAACATCCTCAGGAAGTGATTGATTGTACTTATTTTATTTTATGAATAGTTAGGCGAGTACATATTTACAACACAAATGTGCCAAGTGCCAAAAGCCCATAATGAGAAAGGTGTAGGTTTGCATTAGGCACTTTTAAAGTTATGATAATGCTAAGTAAGAAATTGTTCACATTATGGATGGATGCATGTAAGAAAGCCCATCAAGGCATTATTAGATTGAGATTGAAAAGCAAGAAATTTGGAAAATTGACAATAAACAAAGCAGGCATGTGAGAAAGAAAAATTGATAGTTTATATATTATGCTTTAGCATTTGGATGATTCTTTGATGAGGACTGTCAAAAAAATACATTAGTACTGATTTAGATAAGAATTTAAAGCACATTATTGTGGAGCTTATGAGAAAGCATGCTAAAATTATAGTTTTAAATCATAAAACTGATTTAAGTGGTTAACATTGTTACTAAAAATGCAAAATATTATCAAAATGCCACTTTCCATTTGGTTTATTGTTATTATATTATATATATGAAATTTAAAATAAAATATCTCAAAATAAAAGATTTTTGATATTTATGAAAACCTCATCATTATAAGCTAACTAACAAAATTCAATGAAGAAAAGAAATTTGGAGACAATGGAAATAGGAATATAGAATTAGCTCACTTTACATATTAAATGATTAAAGGTTAATTAAGAAATAATTTTTTCTTTAGGGGCTAAACCATACATGAATTAAATGAGATAAGAGCCAACATTAGGGGTAAAATTCTTTCTTTCTTGCTTAAATTTGAATGCTATATCCATAAAGTCACTTTACTATTAAATTTGATATGCATATTATATTAATTAAAGTTAACTTTGCACTTCTCATCCATAATCTTTTTTTAAAAAAATACTAATTCACCCATCAATAATTTATCCTAACCTCCCAAATAGTATTAGAAAAGAAACCTTCACAAAAAAAAGCTTGAACTAATTCTTAGAACCTGCATTAAATCTATTTTGCGTGTGAAATTCACAAAAAATCATAATCAATTAATCTTTTAACTATTTGGGAGCCAATAACATTTTTCATTCTTAAATACATTTAGCCTTGCTAACCCACTTTCAAGAGCTGGCTTTTTTCGGCATTACTGATAACAAAAGGGAGAACGTAGCATTCCTCTCTCTAATTAATTCACCTTTTTATCACAAAAAAGCATAACAAAAAAGCATAACCCACGAAACAAGCCTTTATAATATAATAGCCAAAAAGACAGATTCATATGCTCTGAGAGATCAAAATAGCTCTGAGATTGGATGGGCACGGTCATTGTGTGAGAAGCAGTTGCTTGAGCCATGCATTCTCTGCTGCATCCCTTTCGAGGTCGCTAGTGAGCCGGCTCACGTGCTGCACAGCCTGCTTCACATCCATTCGATCCAGCGGCATTTTCGCGAATTCCTCGAGGAACCGACGAGCTCTAGCAACGCCTTCTGCCATTTCATCCGAGCAGCACGATCTTCCTCGTTTCGTTCCGGGCTGACCACGAAATGACCAGTCATCGTGTTACAAACCACAAATCTCTAATTTGTCTTTGAGAAAATATAAACTCCCTCCAAATATACCATTGAGTGAATTGATGATGAGAATATGCACAAAAAAGGTAGAGATAGATAGAAAAATGTCACCCTCAGTCATTAAACTTTCAAGCAATTTATAGCCGTTACAACTTTCAATGCAAAGTAGCTTGTTTAATTCCGAAGTGCGCGGTTGGAGGAAGGGTAGAAGAAATATGAGTGATGGTGAAATTCTTGATTTTAATACAATAGAGGTGAAACGAGCATCCTGCACCCCCACATATGCCAGTAATTTAGCCCCCCCCCCCCCCCCCCTCCACTATCTCTTAACTAAGAGAAAAAACGCAGTGTATTACTTCACCGGAGGAGTGTTGATGAAAAAAAACGAAAACCGAGGGATGTGATGTCAAATATTTTAACTTTTGGCAATCTAGGGTCCTACGAGAGAACAATGTACTTGACTTTACTGACATCGGCTTTTGTACGAGAACTTACAAAATAGGAAGCCATTCTAGATAAACTATCTTTAGAGATGAGCTCCAGATTACCTATTCTTCCATCTCTCTCTCTCTCTCTCTCTCTCTCTCTCTTCCACTTCTCCAATTCAATAAGAAAAAAGCCCGTCAATTTCAAACTATGCCAAGGGTTTTCAACAAAACGCCGTCATCAACCCAAGTCATCTACTATGCCTCTATCAGTGAACCTAGGGCAAGATTTTAGCCATCTCACCTATTATTTTCATAAAATCATCAAGCAAAACCTTCGATTTTAGATTTATTTCACTTTAGTTTAAGAGTTTAATTCGGGATAACATCAAGTTGGAGAAGTTTACAAATTAATTCATCTCCATTTCAACTAAAAGCTAATAGATAAGTATGAAACTATTGGCATACCTTCAAGTTTGGTATATATGAAAACTTTGAAAAGCAGACATTGAGAATAGAAAAATAAAAAAACACCCCTAATCTTCTCAAACAGTCTCGACGTGCTCTTTCTCTTTCAATGCAAAATAAGCGGTTATAATGGAAATCAAACCGCATCATGCTGCATATTTTTGTGCTTGGCTATTTTAATTTTTTTTTATTTTTATAAGAAAGAGAGGAAATTGTGCTGAATTTAATGGAAACATTGAATGCAATGCTTCACCTAAATGTGGGGGAATGATGTAGAAGGGTATTTTTTATTCACAAATCGAGTAAATAATTAGCATTAATAATTTTTTTAATTGAAAAAAAAGGAATGAACATATAAACATATACCAAAATTATTGCTTGAGCATGTCATAATTGACTTAGTACATTAATATCGTCAAAAAAACATGCTGCCTCTAAACAACATCTTATGGGAATTGGCGGAGTTCCAAGTACAAAAACAAAAAGACTTTTCACCCGCCAAATGCAAGAATAAGAAACTTTTAGACGCTAAAAAACTCCCTGCTTAACATCAACTAGTAAGATTTGTACAGAATGACATGTTACGATTTGTTTGCAACATTGAGTAATTGATTTCCTTGTTCAATAACCTCGTACTATCAATGGTAAGCCTAAGAGCACTAGTGAGTAAACTAGGCTTGAGAACAGGTTTTGCACTTAAAGTCACTATTTTGAATCCTCAAACAATCATCAACCCAAAGAACAAAAGATAATTCCTTCCATTCTTTTTCACACCAAAAAGCCTCAATTGAGCTTATGCTAATTACTTCTCGAGAACAAGCAGCAGTTAAGTGAGGGGGAATTTGCTATGCCTAAATTTATAGTCATTTTCTATCTCACATCACCATCTTCTACATTAATTCTATAAAATTATTGAAAAGTCAAAGCACGATTTATACAAAAATCATTCCTTTAACACGAGAATTTGAAGAAAAGCCCCCATGTAGAGCCTTGGGCGCTGCCTGGAGCAAACATGCAAAAACCTGAGCGCTTGAGTGAAACAGAAAAAGAGAAAACCAGAGCTAAAAAAGAAGAAAGAAGATATCTCCATTTAGGAAACTTAGATCTAGATTGTACTAAGAGATTACTCATTTGCATTTCATTCCATTTTCCATTCTTGAACTTCATAGATACTTTGTATAATCTGCACTTTCAATCTTGCAAAACAATGAATATGGCAGTTTAAATTTCTCAAGATGATTAATTATGAATGAATTATTCCTAAATGATTTTCTAAAGATTGTTTTGGGCAAAATTTGATTGAATGATGTGTATAACTGTTATTTTTTAACACCTATGGCGAGTAGATATAGAGATGCACTAATTGCTACTTCCACAGATTAATCTTTTCGAGAGGTCATTTAATTTGCAAAGAATGAAGAATTGCACATGATTAAAAATGAAAAATCTAAAACTGTAGAATTATAGGGATTATTTTATATTTCCTGGTTATAGAGCAAGCTTAAGTCAAAGATGATTAAACTTATTTACTTCAAAGTTTAATCATTGAGTTCAAGAAAATAAGTGATCAACCCTGATTCAAACATCATCTAAATATCATATAACCATAACTATATTTTAATATAATTAAATTTATATGTAATTCACATATGCAAATAGGTGTTAGTGTTGTGCCTCATGCTCATTGTACTGCTTATGCCACATCAATTTCTGCTTGAATAGCAATGCTAGTTGTTGCTTGCATATTAATATTAATGTTTTATTATGTGATTGTGTGATTCTGATTGTATGACTTAGTAATGCTAGTTGTTGCTTGCATATTAATATTAATGTTTTATTATCAAGTGAGTCGTAGTGAGTGATTGTGTGATTCTCATTGTATGACTTAGTTGGTGAGCTGCATGTGAGTGATTAGATTCCTTGTGTTGCATATATTGACATTAAATAAGTAATGAAGTTCTATTGCATGATGATTCCAAATGAGGAATTGTTTGGTTTATTTTTGGTGTCATTGTCTGTATTAAATTTTTAGTTATTATCAAGAGTAATTTATTGCAATCATGACAAATTGAAAATCTTGTATTTGTTTTATTTAATAGATAGTGTCAGCTAGTTATTATGTATTATCAATTCAAGCATGTGAATGATAATAGATTTATTGAATTATAACTAATATGTTAGTTGTTGTGCTTTATCAAATATTAAGCTTTATCATTTCTTGAACCGAATGTTCTTATTATCGTACTTGTTAAGTCTAATTTGCACAAAACTATAAATGTTATCAGATTAATGAAACAACTTCAATTGATTTTGCATTGTCGATAACTACGCATCTGCAGAATATCTATAAGACTAGGCACAATCCGATACTGGGGGATATAGGAGACCCTATCGCTACAATAAAAGGGTCAATTTACGGTGTTAAATGCTATAAGGAACCAAACTACATAGGCAGATGTGCTGGGAACCAAACTACATAGGCAGATGTGCTGAATTCCTCTCTTATTGATGCCCAAATGGAAAGGTCCGATGACTGATGTGATAATTAAAAGTTAATTTGATAGCATCCAAAACTTCACTTGATAATCATAAAGCAATTAATGTTTAATTTAGTTATAATTGCTAAATTATTAAAAATTCAATTCTTGAATTTTATTACAAGAATTTTATGCATATCAACATTTTGGCCAATATGATAAATTATATTTATATGTACTATAATTGTATATCTTTGCCAAAATAATTGATGTTAAATACTTCATAAATTCTATTTCATTTGAAAATTGTATGATTTTATCATTTCTGTTAATAACCATTTGAGAAATTGTTACATTATACAACATATATTCAAATTTGATTAGTTGTGCAAATTAAACTTTATTTGCAAATATAGATTCAAATGATAAATGCAAATACAAGTGCAAGAACAAAATGCAATTACAATTGCAAAGGCAGATGAAATTTTAAATACAAAGTCATTATATTGTGATTTGAAAAACTAATATTACTTGAACAACCCTTTTGTGATTTGAGAATCTATCATATTAAAGTTATGTTTCAATAACTTTTTTATAGTTATTCTACAAACTTAGTTCTTGCTAGCGGTATTCGAACCCTGACATATTTATGCCAGGGGATACAGTTTAACTTTCTTGTTGCTGTTTGGAGACTTTCACCACATGTACCTGAAGTGTACAAGAATTGATCTGTCCTTCTTTATTGTCTTATTGTTTTCATGTTAGTAATCTATATAATTACTTAAACTTTCATACTTGATGTTGTGTATGTAAAATTTTATGACTTTGCATGTTGTAATTTGATATTCGACAGCTTTGTATTTTGTAATTTTGGACATGACTTTACTTTTCATAATTTTATAATAAAAGTTACGTAAAGTATGATATGAATATTTTTATGTTACTCAATTGTAAGAATCCTTAATATGATTGATAAGAAGTGAGAAGTAGGAGATTCACCACAGGTGCGCAGTTAAATTTTTCCAGGCCTCTCAGTTATGTGGGCGATGCGATCACCAGGATTACAGGATCCCATTTTATGGATGATACTTATGCAGAAGGTAGATTGAAGAAATTGTTACATCGATGTGAATGAGATGAATTTCCTAGCATTATTGGCCCAACAATGGAGGAGAATATCTAACTATTTTCTCTTAAGTGTCATATGATTTATTATAAGAAGATGAGGAGGGGTAAAAACTTTACTCAAGAGGAATGATGCGATGGTAGGATTGTTTATATATATATTGGAGGAATTTCCATGATTTTTTTTTTTGTTTACACCTTCCCATCCCTTTTTATAGGATGAGTGGCAAAAAAATTGGGAGGAAAGATTGGATGGATTTATGCTTGGAGGGAGCGACAATTTTTTAATATTTTGAAGCCCTGTGGTGAAAACAAAATTTATGTTGATCAACTGAGCTAGCCCAGGCACCCAGAGCTCAGCTTTATTAACAAAACCTTAAACTTACTAGAATTTGAGGGCGGGGGCGCCTACCAAATTTCTATGACTTTCTTGTTGCACCTTCCCTCCCCCTTTTATAGTGATGAGTGACAAAAAAATTGGAAGGAAAGATTGAAGGAAAATTCTACTTGAATACTTTGAAATTTTGAGGTGAAATTTTTTTTTGCAGTCTGCCTGGGCACATCCAGGGCTCGACTTTATAATCGAAATCTTAACTCGCCGGCCCTTGGGTGCACCTACGCACCAAACTTCGGCCATATATAATTCACAAGCACTTGAGTGCACCCAGGATTCGATATAACCCCAATTTTTGTCAGCGCCTGGCTGCTTTCCAATGCCCCGACTCTGCTAGAATTCAACATAACTCAGTGACTCTCTGCACCTGGATGACCCCAAAAATTTTTCAATATCAGCTAAAAATAAAATTTACATAATATTCTAGGTTACATCCCGGTAAGTGCTGAATTTTTGTCGCCAACTCAACCAAACCTGAACAAACATTCAATTTTAGTACCTTAATCTGGTAAGAGCCTATTAAGCATTGAGTTTATTATCATCAGCTTGATCATTCCATTCTAGAGTGTGTCAACAGGAACATGTTGCTTCCTTCAAATAAACTCTAAAGGAATGAGCATCACAATAGTTCTCCAATTATGGTTTCAGTAGTTGTTCATTCACCTAGAAAATGACTAAAGGCGCTTTAATAGTTGCTCGGGGCAGTTTGGATGAAATACTTGATCAATAAGGTGTCTGACTTCATTGCAACAGCATAACAACTTGATGCACGTCTAAGGTACCAAAGGCTCGATCACATGAGCGAGAAAGGATGGAAGTCCATGTTATATAAAGGGAAGATTCTAGGGCTGAAATCCGTGGATTTGGTATTCTGTGAAGATTGTGTGTATGGCAAGCAGAAAAATGTCAGCGTTTCAAGAAGTGGGAGAGACTTGAAGTCTCAAAAACTAAGAAAGTACGAGTATACTTCTTGAAGCACAAATCCGATGTGTTTGAAGTATTCAAAAAGTGGTTAGCTTTGGTGGAAAATGAAATAGGTATGAAGCTGAAGTGCCTCAAATCAGACAATGGCAGGGAGTACTATGACAAGTAGTTCAAAGAATTCTGTGCTTTGAATGGGATTAGGCGAGAGTTTACTATTCTAGGAATACCATGGCAAAATGGTGTTGCAAAGCGCATTAACAGAGCCTTCACAGAATGTGCCAGAAGCATGAGGATTCATGCAGGATTGCCAAAACAGTTATGGGCGGGGGAAATCAACATAGCAACTTATTGATCAATCGAGGTTCGTCAATTCCCTTAAAAGAAGGGATGCCTGAGGAGGCATGGAGCGAAAAATAGGTGAAATTGAATCACCTAAAGGTTGTTCATCTAATGTGCATTTTGATGCAGATTCTAGAAGCAAGCTTGATTCAAAAGTAATCAAGTGTACATTTATTGGCTATGAAGCAAGAAAAATTGGCTATAGATTCTGGGACTATCTGAATTAGAAAATTATCAAAGTTGGGACGTCACATTCACTGAGAATGAGATGTACAAGGACAAAAATGAAACTCCAGATGATGCGCCAAATTAGATTGAACTGATGACAACGCAGAGTAAAATGAGCAGGCACACCTAGATGCTCATGAGGGTGGAGAGCATATAACCTCAGACTCCTATTATTGAATTGAGGAGATCCACTAGAACATCACATCCTACACAAAAGTACTTTCCTTCACTATATTATATATTGCTACCAGATTGCGCAGAACCAAACGCTTCAAGTTGATGACTCAATCAAGTGGGAGTCAGCCATCATGTCAAATGAGACATGGGAGTTGGCTAAACTACTAGAAGGAAAGAAGGCTCTTCAGAACAAATGAGTTTACAGATTGAAGAAAGAACCAGATTGTAGCAAACTCTACAAAGCAAGGCTCATGTCAAATGAAACATGGGAGTTGGCTAAACTTCTAGAAGGAAAGAAGGCTTTTCAAAATAAATGAGTTTACAAATTGAAGGAAGAACCAGATGGTAGCAAACTCTGCAAAGCAAGGCTCGTGGTCAAAGGCTTTCAGCAGAAACACGGCGTGGAATACAGTGAGATCTTCACTCCAATAGCGAAGATGACTACTATCAGAGTACTGTTGAACATCGTTGCAGTCGAAAATCTGCACCTATAGTAGATGGATGTGAAGACTGCATTCTTTCATGGTGATATAGAGGAAGACTTGTACATGATGCAGCCACGGGTTTTGGGACCTGAGGAAAGAGAGAGCTAGTCTGCAAGTTTAAGAAGAGCCTGTATGGCTTGAAGTAAGAGCCAAAGCAATGGTGCAAATGATTTGATAGGTTTATGTCAAAAAGAGAGTACAACAAATGCCATATATAAAGCAGTTTGATGCCTCCTATATTATTCTACTACCGTATGCCATATATAAAGCAGGATCAAACATAGAGGAGATTAAAAGACTAAAAAGGCAATTGCAATTGAATTTGATATGTAGGACTTGGGGCCAACAAAACAGATAATCGGGATGAGGATTAGAATGGACAAAAGTGCTGAAACACTGAAGCTATCTCAGGCTGGCTATACTGAAAGAGTACTCAAGAGATTCAACATGAAAGAGGCAAAGCTAGTTTGCACTCTCCTAGCAAGTCACTTCAACTGGACAAAAGAACAAATGCTAAAGCCTGAAGATGAAAGAGAACGTATGCAAAAGGTTCCATATTTTGTACGCGATGATTTGTACAAGACTGGATATTACCCATTCAGTGGGAGTGGTCAACAAGTACATGAGCAATCCCGCGAAGCCTCATTGGGAGGCACTTGAATGGATTTTCAGATATCTGAGAGGTACTATGGACAAATTACTTTGCTTTAGGAAGTTCAAAATAAAACTACAAGGATATGTAGACTCTGATTTAGTTGGAGATATTAATAGGAGGAGCATTGCAGGATATGTGTTTATATTAGAAAATGCTGCAGTGAGCTGGATCTCTAGGCTACAAAAAATAGTTGTCCTATCCACAACCGAGGCAGAGTATGTCACAATCATTGAGGTGACCAAGGAGATGATTTGATTGAAGTTACAGAACAACTTCATCCGATCTTTGTTAGAAGATGGTCAGTTGGTGTTGGAGAAGATTCACACATCAAAGAACCCAGCTGACATGCTCACGAAATCATTGACAGTGGAAAAATGAGTGAGAACAAGAAAAAATTTAGGAAAGAAGAAGAAACTTGTAGGGCGATGAATTTCTTCTTCTCAAAAAGATTAATAAGTTCTCTGTAACTCTGTTATCTTTCTTTCATAGTGGATTTTTCGTGTGGTGGTGTGGCTCCGTTGTTTTTCCCATCTTTAAATTTTTCACGTAATTTCTTGTGTTCGTATGATTGCATGTTTGTGATTGCTTGTGATATACTTACTCTTTAATTTTGTGTTGGTATATTTCGTGTTTGTTTCGATGACTCTCAGAGTCAAACTCCGATCATAGGGTTTTCTTCAGTGTAAAAGATTTTTCGGTGCTAGGTTTAATTCCTATCAACTTCATCTTAGTCGTTGCATATTTGACTTGAAATGACTAATTAATTGTTTAGATGTTTAGAAGTCAGTGAGTATCTTGTTGTCATATCCTCATTCCCTCTTTGGGAGTTACTGGGGAATTCCCGAGCTTACTAGGTCGAATCGCCTTATTTATATGTTAATACACTATACTATACACTCCTATCAGACATAGCAATTCCTAGCATAATTAAATATATCAAATCTCCCTAACTCTCATGGCAGACTTTATGAGATCATAAAAATTCTAAAAAATTCCCACACATTACATTTCTCAAGCCCCTTGATCCAGTCACTCACTAGCTCCATTAAAAACTTGGCATTGAACTCCACTCAATCCTACCGTCAAAGGATATGAAATAAAAATTCAAAGACAGGTTTGTGTATCCATTATTATGGTTCCCTCATTTTAAGCTAGAACCAATTGCATGGGCTTCATCAACAACACCACTAGACCTAAGAAGTCATTTATACCCAAATGGCATAATAGTACCCATGCGTGAATGCTGCACATTATTTTCTACATGACTACTAAGATACTAATGGTCATACTTATCATACCCTTTATCATATGGCATTTCAATATATAGACGATTATAAGGCTTTAATCAGTTTCTTGTTTGATAATCATTAAGTAGATTTATTACGCTCGGAATGATCATTTATTTTCTTACATTGCTTTAATGCAAGATAATTAATCATATATCTTACAGGTTAAAATTACTTTACCCTAAAGTGGAATTAGAAAACAACGGAATTCACACAGAAGCCCATTTAAAAAAGAACAAATGTATACATACCTAGCATTATAAAATACTGAGTCCAAACCCAATTTCAGAAGATCATATGCATAATTATGTTGCAGGTTTACAGATGAATGAAGTGTACCTCCATCCCCTCCTTCACTCCCTCTCTCCAATCATAAATCCACTCTACCTCTCTTTAACCCCTTTCTCCACTCTCAAAAAATGCAGTTCAAACTTGCTCAACACCTCCCAAATTACCAAATAACCAACAAATCTCTGCATTTCGTACCTATAACCAATCTGAAGTGACAAACAAAAAAATTATAGATCTTACCATAACCACATTACTAGATTCGTTCCCATCAAACCATTGCCAAACCCAAAACACTTTAACTGCTCTCCAACATCAGGTCCTTGTGCAAAACCCCTGGTGAGTTGGCAAGCACTCTAGTAACCAACCAGTTCAAGTAGGCTTAATTGACTAGCGCATCTAAAATTAGTGCACAATTTAAGTCTTAGTATGGCAAGATTGGCCCTTAAGCAACTGACAAGTGGATTACTTGTCAAAGTCAGTTCACCATTGGAAACTTTATGACATAATTGCTGGTAAGTTCCCCTTTTAAGAGTAGCCATTCAATCTGATAAAAAAGCAAGTGCCCAGATTTACTTATTCGATCATCCATCCTAGATTCAAAATAAGACCATTGCATAAATTATATGTTGTCTAAAAAACCCAATTTCCTGATGTATAACGTCTTCACTGGTAAATTTGCATCAATTTCCATTACATACACTTTCTAGTTGATAATTTTTTCATTAATTTGCACCAAAACGATTACAGGCTGAATAGCTACAAGATCTGCACCAAATTAAGGAACCAAGGTGCCTCCCTGTCATCAACACTAGCTTAACCTAGATTTTTGGAATTTCTAATCGATATAGTTTTCATTGATTTGCACCAAAACAACTACAGATTGAATGGTTGCAACAGCTGCTAGCAGAATGTAAGACCAAAAAATTAAAGAACCAACATGATACCCTGTCATCAACACTAACTTAGCCCAACTATTTGGAATTAGCAATATGAATACTCATTTTCATTTTTTTTTGTTTAGTACTGTCAAAGGCGTTAAACCTAGCATTGTTAAGACCTTAATAGTCAGCAAATCATTTTTAACCTATTTTTCACAAATCAACTTGTCTGATTCTTTCTGAAGATTAAAATAATCAAAAGTTTGTTAAAATTAGTATTAACTAGCTTAGCAATATTTTTGATACAATATAATAATTACAGTTAGTAGAAACATAAAAATAAAAACTGGAATGTGCCTAAATATTGGATTGTAGCATACCTCTTCATTCATAATTTCAGAAGTAATTGGTGTTTGAGCAGAACTTTCCAGCTCAGCAGCCTTTCTTTTAGCAAGATCCACAACGCTCTCAGGAAAGTTTGCAAATTCTGCAACATGAATGCCAAAACTTTGATCACAAGCGCCAGGTTCAACCTGCAAATGAAACAAATTAAAGAATACAAACGGCCAAAGAAAGGATAAGAAGGATAAAACCACATTTGCATAAAAGTCAAGGAAATTCATATGATACATTCAATTCTCAAACCCAACAGAGCAGCATAAGACACAAATACCTTGGAATATCGTAGGCATTTATAATTAAAAAATGATCTAAATATCTATATTTTATTAGCATCTGAGTAATTTGTCAAATAGTCCCTTAACCATCTCATGTTGATCAATTTATTCCTGAATCATTCAATCCGCACAATTTAGTGTTACCCCTACCCAATATCCAAACTATCGATTTAGAGTTAAAGATCAAAACTGAGCTAAGAAAAAATACTAGAGGATTAAATTGAATATACAAAAATAAATTGGCTGGAGCAAAATAGATCAAACTGAAATAAGCAAGAAATTACTTTGACAAAATCATACTAATAATCATTCTAGATATAAAATTCGTGTAAACAAGTCTATAAGACCATTAATTAAAAAGCCACAATCAGCTCACTTTAGTTTCACACGTACCTTATATAGCATCGTTAATTTACGACTTGACGGGTCTATGTGTGCCCCGACATGATAATTTGCCACTCCAACAGCTGCCATGCCACTCTTATCATCAAGAGTTCCTTGGGACAATGCAGTTAGTTCATGGAAGTGAGTGGCAAACAAGGTTGGAGCCCTGGTAACTTGAACAAGGTGCTCACATATAGCCCATGCTAAGCCTAAAGTAGATAGAAAGTATGCAGTCTTCAGTCAAATTTATTTCAGTACGCAATTATTATAAGCAAATAATGCTTCAGCCATGCCCGATTCATGACAAGTACAAATCTATTTATGAAACAAGCAAAAATTTAGAATCTAAATGTATAAAAGTTTTGCCAAAATAGTCACAAGACTATACTAATTTATCCAATCAGCTCATGACTTAACAAAAAATTCAACTTAGTCCCCAAACTTTTCAATCTACCCATTTTAATTAGATATTTAGTTTGAGACCAAATTAGTTTCAATAAATGAAAAATTAGAGACTAGAAAACTCAAAATTAAAACGTTGGGATTGTTTTGATTGATTTTACCAATTTAGCCGAAACAAATTCATGAAATACCCACAAATAGAGAAAGATTTAGCAAGGAAATAGATAAAAAGTTATATGTTATAATTTCATAAGAAAGCTTGAAGGTCAACAGAATTAAATGTGTTTACTAACAATGACGAACAACAAGTAAAAGAGCAGTGAGAAAAAAATTGTTGGCATATTAAACAGATATAATTAGCTTTAAACAGATGAAACAGCATCATAACACAAAATACTGCAGTCAACAATTCACATAATTAAGAAAATCACTAACATGAACACTCACAATTCATCTGCTTCTTTTGCTAGAGCCTCTAAACCTAAAGACTCAGGAGCTTAAACGTGTTTGTCACTTATTGTATTTTTCTAAAAGCTTACAAAAAGAATTATAATGTTCAAAAGTTATTTAAGAACTAATTTCCTGGAAATTTTCATCCTAATAATTAATTATAATCCATTTAAAATTTATAAAATTTTGCTTATTTCTGTGTAGATAACAAATTTACCGGTTGTATCCATGCTTTTATTTCTTTATTGACACGTTTGTGATGTTCTTCTTTCTAGGTCTTCACACGAGTCTAAAATTTAAAACATTATTTTACAATTTATCAAAATCAAAAGCTAATGCAAAGCTGTAATTCAATTTCATTCATAATTTATTAGTGTTATTATAAAAACGTGCTTTATACTCAAATAGAGTACTTCCATTTGAAATTTTTTTTATCGTTGTTGAAGTTCTAAAATGAAATAATATTAACTGTTTATATATATATATATATATATATATATATATATATATATATATATATATATATATCAACACGATGAGCCGGAACACCAACCCTAGCGACACAAATGAAGATGCTAACGACGCAATCGGAGCGGCAGTGCAATGTGGCCGATGCGTAGACACTTGAGCCAATGATGTCAAGTGCGACGCCAGCAACGAAGACGGCTGCCTCCTCACCAGACGATGCCACCAACAAGGCCGGATTTTTTTACTATGTGAACTGTTGACTGCAGTATTTTGTGTTATGATGTTGTTTCATCTGTTTAAAGCTAATTATTGTTGTTAAATATGCCAAGGTCGGATTCGGTGGTTAGTTTCGAATTCACAAGAGGTATGTAGTAGGGACGGTCTCCCAAATCTTCATATAAAACCCTCTCCACCTTTTGCTCCTACCTCTTTCATTGATGCGCTGACTAGCTCTTCACCCACGATCAATATCAAACCGATTTCAAGGTTGAGAGGTAAACCGACCCTCATCTTTTCCAGGGAGGAGATAGGCATATTGGTGAAGCTATTTGAGTTTGCTTGGTAGGGAAGTTTCACAATGGAAAGCTATAATCAGAAAATTTTTCAATGATATGGATTGATTGATCACTGACATGTCCTAATTAAACTTTCGTGTGATCAAAACTATACGGGACTCTTCTCGAGGGCATTCTATTTCATATCAATTTCTCACATGAAATCTAGAAGTGGACAACCTGCTGTGAAACCCCTTATATCTCCAGTATGTGGACTAACTTTCCTCTAATCAAAGCGCATCCGATTAATCATGGTATTCTTTACTCCTTGGAATCATATTTCAGCAAGCCTAGCAATGTATTTTGCTACGGCATATCTAATTAGGCCATCAGTGGCTCGAATCCTTGTGAAAATTTATCTTACCAAGCGGTTTGAAAACATAAATTGGATAGGAGATGAGTTCAATGGCTATTATCAAGAGGCAAGGCTCAAAAGATTTTCCTTCTTTCTGCTCAACTTGCAATTTAATTGGACACGATTCCACGAGTTGGTATAAACCACACCAGCATCTTATTCCAAAGAAAAAAGTCAATGCTCAAAAGCCTATACTTAGAACCAAGAACAGATTGGTGTATGTTCCAAAAAAAGGACCTATTAAGGATAACATTTCTTTGATTAACGCAAATACAATTGAAGTTGATGATGTGGTTGTCGGTGGGTTGACTAATAGCCTGACCGAACCCACATCATTGACACTTGGAAGTGGGGAGCCCCATGCAGAACGGCTATGCGTAACATTGAGGATCCCCATTTCCATAATTGGACTGAGTTAGCTAAAGATTCAGAACCACCCATGCATGAAGCTCATGCATTGAAGGAGACCGAGGAGGTGCTGACCTGTGATATGTTATCTACTACTAAACTTCAAAAAACCCTTGCTTCATCCATCAATAATTGAAGAGATGGGAAGCGAATGAGCTTGAGGTGAATCCTAATGCTAAAGGCCTAATGGGAGCTCCGTCAAATGCGCTTAAACAATTTATAGAGGAAATCCTTACTATCCTTAGTGAGCAACTTGATTATGCTACGTTTGAAGAGGCTCACCCAACTCTGAACCCATGCACCACAAAGTATCACCCAATTAGCACAAGGGACTACCAATGAGATTGCTTCTCCTTTTGGGGCTTTTGAGGGTTTCGATAGTGGTGCTGAGGAGGAATCTTCACTATCGAAACACAAATATGCTTGTATTGAAGATAGTATTGATCTTTGTGCGTTAGGTTTGTCAATAAGAACAATTACAACTCACACATTAATAAACAATGCATGTACAATTATCTCATACAAATCATGGTATAATTTAAAATATTCATGTCATACTTTTAGAGAATATTTTTTATATCATAAAAAATATTCATTAATACTTTTTAATCTTGTTTTTTTGCATTCCATCTCTTCAAATTCATCGTATGTAAGAATTTGAGTTCACCATTAAAATTATAGCAATGAGTAAAAATGTGGCCATAATTTCATTCAATATGCGTCTAACCTTCCAAAATTTTGGTTTTATTTTGTAAAGCCAAACTAGGCTAGCTATGTCCACTAGTGCTTAACAGCAATATAAGTGAAAGCAAAAATATAAGACCTATTTATTAGTCACTACAGTAATGACATGGTATGACTCAATATATAAGTCATGAAAGACTTCTATATAACCAAAAAATTAAGATGCTGACCTTTCTTCTGATAACCAAAAAATCATTTGCTTATCCAAAAATATTTCCTTCTACTAGAGAAAAAACATACAGATCTTATATACATTACTCGAATTTGATACTCTTCAATTCATTAAAATTAGAGCAAGGAATTCAACTAACATGCTTACAAAAATAATGCCCTAGAAAATTTGAGATTATGCAATGCCAAATAAATGTTAATGATAAAGGGATGGCGTAAATATTAGCTTAGACTTGACTACTAACTAAATAAATTAAAAATTATGTCCACAACTGAAATATTATTGAATTAGAGCCAACTTTCCCTCATAAAAAAATTTTGGGTCAATGGGAAAGCCTCTATTAAGATTTCATTTATACAAAAAGTTTCATAAACACATGTTATTTATTGGTCAAAAAATGGTGATAAACTTAACATGTTCTCATTTCATATTTTAATTTTTCATGTAATAAAGTAAAGAAATGTGAATAATATTTTTCATAAGCGAAATTCAAAGTCATAAAGAGCAACTAAAGAAAATGTTTGGTTTGACCACCCCTCCACAATAATCTATAAAAGGGGCAAAGAAACATAATAAAATTCATCCCAAAACATAAGCAAAAGAAAAGGAGTAATATGGGACTAAAGGAAAGAGAAAAAGAAAATCGGAGAAAAGTCATTGGTAAATAAAAGCAAAGATTCTTGTAAGTTTCGAGAGGGAAGAGGTGATGCTCTAGTAAGAAGAACAGCTATACGCCAAATAGATAGACATTGATAAATCAATGCTCATCATTTATTTTAAAGGAAAAAAAACTCAAGACAATACCTCTTATTTGAAGCTTGATGAAAAAATTAATCTTTTTACAAACTAAACATAAGTGGATCGCATTGAATCATTGCATAAAGTGTCTATAAATATGATTTTAATGCAATTATGATCTCATTTTATTCATCTTTTTCCTCAAACTCCTACGACCCTTACAATGATTATTAACAATTAAGTTTAGTAGAATAATCATTTTAAATAATTTTAATTGGGAAAATAATCTTTTACAATTATATTTAAAGTCCTACTGGTATTTGCTCCATCAACGAAAATGTTGTATAGCAGAAAAACATTAACTACTTTATCAAACGAAACTGATTATATACCATTTACTTGGTTTATAAGAAGAAAATGTCAAGATTTAAGAATTTTTAAGCAAGATAATTCACAATAAAATAGTTAAATTAAAAATTATACAGTAATTAATTAATTGATATATTAATTAGTTAATTTATTAATCAAACTAAAAGTGAATACTAAATTAATGATTATAATGCTCATAGGTTCATCAGTGATTTAATGAGATTTAATAAAAGCAATTAATACTTCCAATTCTTTTAATTATAAGAGAAAAAAATAATATTTTCCAAATTATGTAATATTAGTTGAGATAAACTTTTATTTATGAAGTTAAGCCTCAATGAGGCAAGTGTTTGGCTGATAAGATCCAACTTTTCATCTGTTGAGAATTCAAATCTAAGAGCCTCAATCAGTGGACCACAATGTCATTCATAGACATTTATTTTTGCTATCAAGATATTTTCTATTCTCTTATTATGAATAGCATATCTAATGCTATCAAAATATGTTTCTTAGTGAAGTATAAATATAAAAATATACATATGCATATACATAATGATTACAAAGAAAAATGAAATTAAAAAAAATCAATATTTATAAGAGCAAACAAAAAAAAAGAGCTCACCAAATCCATCATACGTAGATGTGCCACGACCCAACTCATCAATTATTATGAGTGACTTCTCCGAAGCTCCTTTTAAGATAGACGCTGTTTCAAGCATTTCTTGCATGAAGGTGGAAACACCACGGAGCTATGAAATCAAATAGAAATAGTCAAAAAGATGCATGCCAAAAATATTAAAACTACGTAAAATTATAAAAAAGAAGAAAGTAAAATATTAAAGAACATCTTATCTCTTAAATTTACCCTTGAATTTATGTTAAATATTCATTTATTCCCTCATAATTATGATTATTTTCACGAGCATTTATTTCCTCTTGTCTTCATCCTTATGCCTATTAAGCACCAATATTAAACAAATAATAAATAATATAAATATATATTATTGGCTGAGAAGAGTGTTCTAATATTAGTAGAATAATACTAAGAAAACTTATAATTGGAGATATCTATGTTAAAGAAAGATGCATTTATTATTCTGTGCAGGTGATTATTATCATTTGTAGTTTTTTCAGATTGTATTCATCATCTACGCTTTTAATTAAGCACCTAAACTCTATGAATAAGACGAACCAAAATCTTTCCCAGCAACAACCTCAAACAGATATCCTCATACTGTTTAGTAAAGAGTAAAATACGCAAATCAAACAAGTATATGCTGTGCTCCTCTGCACTATCACATTGATCAATAAATAAAATATATTGGCTTTCAAATGCTATCTACAATTTCATTCTACATCTTAAGGAAAACTGAAAGGGCAAAGGGAATGAGTATGAAACAAAACTGCCAAGCTTCACTCTAATCACTGGAGTATGGATGCAATAAGACCTAGTCAGGTTCAAGTAATTTCTCTATCAACACTCTTTCCTTCTTTCCTTACCACGGATGTCAAAGTCCAATCTCCATAGCGTCATATGACCAAGAAAAGGGTGCCCTTGAAAAATCCACAATCCTTTTTTTAAAATTCTGTAAGGTGAGGAGAAAGCCCCCACGCCTTCTGTGTGACTCCATACACCAAGTTTGTTAGAGTGAAATTACTTCTTTTGTATAAAACAATAGAGAATCCCTCTAAATAAAATAGATGAATAAATGCTAGTACAGATGCTCAATTACTTTACTAAAATGATATCTTATGATAACGCCCCAACCCCCACCCTATCCTGTAAAAATAAGCTAGAGCATAGTATATAAACTAGCTCAAGTTCATCACATGGCTAGGAAAACAGAAGAGAATTCAAAAATCTTGGTTTATAAATCTGCAAATTATTATGAGTTGGAAACATGAATGATGACTTTCTTCTACAGCATCACAATAAGTTTGTTCTTTCTATAAAAAATTTATCAATTGCAGCACAATCGTTACAGCTCAAGATCACGGTTTTACAGCTAAAAATCAGATTTCCCTTGAAAATGATTCACCCATATCATTTCACTGGTAAAATGTTTTAACACTTTGTATACTAGTATTATGCTCAATATAGCCATCACTATTTTTTACCCCTACAATAATCAAGTTTTTGCTATTGACTCTAGGTTTGATTGAGCTCAATCTATCTCTTAGTTTGATTTTAATGATCACAGAGTATAGTTATCTTTTTTATGTATATTTATCAGTTTGTCTAGTGGATGTTTTAGATCAGCTCAAGTTAGCTAAAGTTAGACTATCTGCATCATTAGATTGAAGATCTTATTTTAGTTTGTCTTGTAATTTTGAGTTGTAATTTGGAATTTTAGTGTTCCGTTCTTAATGTAACTTACTGAAGTATGAGAGAAAACACCTCAAGAGCTAGCAACAAATTATTCATAGCTTAGCCTCCACAAGCCCAGACGCAAAGCGTCCAAACGCAAAGCCAATCTGCGTTCAAACACAACAAACCCAAGCGTGCAACAATCAATTGCCCAAGCACCCTATTATTGTCACAGGCTGATCCATGAGACAGTGGGATGCCGCACAATTATCCCGCTAACATATGCATAAACGGGTTTTGACCTACACCTGAGTGATTTTACTATAGAAAAGGCAACAACACAGATTGCCAGCTGCGTACCCAAACCCGCTGCAGCCACGTTCCCAAAAACGCTATTTAACCCAACAATAGAACCTTGCCTTTATTCAACCATTGCTCTTCACCTATATATAGGCAATCTTTCCTAGTCTAGCAATCTTTAGCAGTATTAAATACTTTATATTTGATCTACTATTTTTTATTTTATTGTTAGGCAGTTTTTATTGTTTCTGCCCTTTTTTATTTTCTGTTTTATTCTTTGTCTTTCTATAACAAACTAATGCCACTATATATGAGGGCGCATCACTCAGCTAATTGCAATAGAAAAGATACGCGTATTTTGCGCAACCTGCTTTCATGGTATCAAAGCATCGAGCGTTGGAGCGCCTTCTTCTTCCAAGCTGATTACAAAGGAAAAGCCTGCGACCTCTGTTACCCGCAGTCGATGAAGGAGAGTTCCGCAGGTTCACATGGAGCCGTCAGCTCTGTCGCATGCAAGTAGCCTCTCGTCAAATGCTTTGATCTCTGAAGTTCTGCCTAACGCAGATTCGTCACCTTCTCCCTATTAAACTCGATGACACCATCTATATTCTCTGGTGTTCCTAATTTCTTCCAATCTTCCGTGCCCACGGACTACTATGATTCCTAGATAGGTCGCAATCTACGACACATCTTACTTTGTTGAACATCAACTACTGAATCCCGTGTATGTCTCCTGGTTCAAACAAGATCAAATGATTCTTAGTTGGATCATTTCAACGCTAACTAAGAAGATACTCGCTCAAGTTGTCAGAAAGGAAACCACTGATGGAATGTGGACTGTGTTGGTAGCCACATTTGCGTCAACTTCGCGGGTTTTGTCTACAATAGCTCGAGTGCCAGCACAAGATCTTAAAAAAGGGCCATATGAAGATGCATGAATTCATTTAGCATGCTAAAAATCTCGTCAATCAGCTCAACGTTGCGGGCTTGCTTGTCACTGATCAACAGTTGGTTCTCAGCTTACTAACTGGACTTGGATCAAACTATGCATCAATCGTAGTAGCAATTACAACACGTGTTGAACCCATCACTCTTAATGAGTTCAACATAATACTCATCAATCACGTGCTAATGTAATCTTATTTGCACACTTCATCTATGCCACCCACTGCTCTTGTCAATGTTACCGAAATTCAGCATTTTCATCCATAGTAGACTGCTACAGACACAAGCATGTTTCATCCAAGAGGGAGAAGCCATCGCGGGTAGGGTCACAGAGGTGGCAAAAGCCGCTCCTTTGTCATTTGTCAACTCTGCAATCAAACCGGGCATCTTTCCATAAACTGCTACCATAGGTAGAATTTTGCCCAATTCCCTATCATACGTCCCCAACCAGCACACAAGTTCCTCCAACTACGTACTATGCTACAACACCGCGTGTAGAGCCTTGGATCCTTAACACCGATGCCAGTCATCATGCCACCCCTCACGTCAAGTCTATGAGAACCATCCATCCATATCGTGGCCATAAACAACTGCAATTCAAAAACGGTAACACTCTAGATATAGCCAACACAAGTTCCGCTCTCATAAATCATCCTTTACATTCATTTCATTTACAAAACATCTAATATGTTCCTCACTTAACTAAGCATCTCATTTTAATCAATCAATTTACCATGGACTATAATGTTTTCATTGGATTTCACCCATTTTATTGTATTATAAAGGATACCCTTATGAAAGAAAAGGGCACGCTTTCTAATGAGTTATACATTTTCCCTCTACCTCTTCTCCCATTGCATCCTATGCACAGCTCACTGCATTCAATCTTTGGCACAACCATCTTGGTCATTCATCAGCCAACAAACTCAAACATTTGTCTAGTTCTTTGCATTTTCATTTTTCTGCGAACTTTATTTGTAACTCAAGTCAAATGGCAAAGCAACACTTAATTCCTTTGTCTGCCTCCACTACTACATATACGAAACCGCTTGAGTTAATTGTTTCCAACATTTGGGGACCAACTTATAAATATTAAATCACATTCAATGATGCTTATTCAAATTTTACATGGTATAGCCTCTATGTCACAAATTTGACGGATTCGATACTTTCCTTTCCTTCAAAACAATGGATGAGAATATGTTAAGTACCAAAATTTTAAAGTTTCAATCCGATGCAGGGAGAATACTGAGAGTTCACCAAAACTCTTCAACAATTTGCCATCAAGCACATATTGTCAGCACATTATACCCCTGCTCAAAATGAGAAAGCTGAAAGAAAATATAGGCACATTGTTGAAACAATACATGCTCTAATTATTCAAGCTTCTCTTCCCCATCAGTTGGTTGAATGTGTTTCACACCACAAACTATTAAATAAATCGGATGCCTATGAAAAAGTTTTCCAATAAAATACCTTTTGAGATGCTGTATAATAAAATTCCGAATTACCAATTTCTTAAGAATTTTAGTTGTTTATGCTTTCCATGGCTTTGCCCTCATGCGAAAAACAAATTGGAGCCTTGCTCCCTTCCATGTGTGTTCATCGATACAGTGGACGGCACAAAGCATATATATGTTATCATATTGATAGAAATCACACCTTTGTATCGCGCTGTCACCTTTGATGAAATGCAATATCCATTCACACAACCACCACCACCCACATAGCAACACAACCCTACCCCCTCTATAGAAATTCTCATACCTATAACTTCCCAACTGTCATCAGATCTTACGAATTCTCAACCCATCGGCAACGATGCTATACCGCAGCAGGTCACCTCCACCACCATGCGGAAGCATACCTCCTGTCCAGCTGAACCCTCTGTCATTCTCGACCATGCAACCTGCTGCCTCCCTACATTACCAGCTCCTTCTCCCTTGATCCGGGTCTATACCAAGCACACTACCTCTCGACAGGATGTTGGTTGCCCTACAAACATACATCCCATGCTTACACACCACAAACCCATTTTTTTTTATTGTGCCAGTTCCATATGTTGAGGTTGCTCCTATTAATTTCAACAAAGCAAGTAAGCATGAACATTGATTGGCTGCCATGAACAAAGAAATCAGTGCACTTTATAAAAATAGGACTTGGAGTCTTGTTCCTAAACCATTGCCTGCCAATATTGTTGATTGTAAACGGTTGTTCAAAATTAAGCAACACTCCAATCAGCGTCACAAAGCCCCTCTGGTAGCGCGCAGTTTTACACAGAAAGAGGGTCTAGATTACACTGAAATTTTCAACCCGGTCGTCAAACTGGCAACCATTCGCATTGTACTCCCCTTGGTAGCTACTTTCAAATGGCAAGTTCGCCAACTCGACTTCGACAATGCCTTCCTCAACGGTGATTTGTTTGAAGAAATTAATATGTCCCAACCACTAGAGTTTATATCAGCAGCTCATCCCGATCATGTGTGTTGCCAACGTAAAGGTCTATACAGCCTGCAGCAATCCCCACATGCTTGGTATTACAAATTATCCAAAGCTCTTAAGGCATTCAATTTCTATAATACAATCAAGGACTCCTCCTTATTTGTCCTTTGAAGGCACTCCAACACCTTGATCTTACTACTTTAACGTTGATGATGTGATGTTAACCGACAGCAAGAACCATCTCATGCAAAAACTTATTGATTACCCGTCTGCTTCCTTTGTTCTTAAAGATCTCGTATCAGCTGGCTTGTTCCTCAACATCAAGTGCTCCTTCACCCCCGATGCTATCCACCTATCGCAGCAACACTATATTAACAGCATTCTGCGATCCACCAACATGACTCCGTGTAATGACCCTAGGTTATTTATAAGGAAGACGTTATTTTCCCGCAATATCAAAATTCCGTTTATTTCCATCAAATTTTCATTTTCCATTAAAATTTCCCGCTAAAATCCATTTTTCATCAACCTCTGCTTTATTTTGTTATAATTGGAAACTGTAAGAATTCATTCATTCGTTTGGAATATAAATACAAACGTTACAGGCAACATTCAAGCAAAAAATTTATACAATCGAGCAGTTACCAATTGCTTTTCTCCACTCCCATAATCAACGCAAGAGTTATGAGAGGCATTTAAGCCGTTAATTCCAAATGTGCTGAGTACCTTCCACTGAAATCAGTGCGACAATTTCATTGGCGAAGATCAACCGAACACGCAAATGGCCAAAAACACGTTACTTCCAATTTCCCTTATTTCCTGTAACAAACGGGCGTTAATCGGCTTCCCAGTCGGACGAAACGGGTGTGTGTAAAGCACACACGCCCTATTTAATCCCATGTAAGGCCAGTAGACTCTCCCCCACCTTCACTGAGTTCTCTGTCGCTTCTTTTCCTCTCGACTGCTCAAGCCTGCTCGATTGGAAAAAGCTTGCCTGAGCCGACGGCTCGAGAGTTCTGCGGCAAGGACGCAGAAGTTGATGAGAGCGATCCTTGCAGCCGCCGACAGAAGCCAACAGAAGTAGAGACAACCCTTGCAATCGACGTCTCAACAAGCTGCATCAGAGATCAGCACGATCACCTGCCCCGCTCGAACCCACCTGCACTCGGCCGATTTCTGAGGTATGACACGAGACGAGAAACCTATTTAAAAATAGAATAGCAATTTTTAAATTAAATTAAATAGCCTTAGCAATATCTCCTGCGCTCAGTCACAAACTTTGTGTTGAAAAAGATAGCCTAAAATGCACCTTAGCAAACCAAATTCATCAAATCAAGCTCGTGTAAGTCTAAATTCATCCAAAAATTCAGTCTAATTACACTTAATTTTAAACCAAAATCATATACCAAGTCATTTCTACTAACTAATACAACTCTATTGATAAAAATATATCTGTAATGAAACAACAAGAAATTTATGTGTTTACTACAAAGAAAAATACAATCTTGAAAGAAAACTCTCAAACCAATCATAGTTCAAACAGGTTACACGATATTGCTCTTTTAGCTTTAATTAAGCGTTCCAAATTTTCCCTACATGAACCACCATTTTCAAGTAAATTTGAATTACTTGTGTTATTTCTTCATGAATATTTGTCAATGCATTCAAGAGATATGATCATTTTCAACTAAGGATATAATTCTTCATAGAGAGTAAAAACTAAAGCAAGCCAAGATTGATGTCAGAAATACATCATGTATAGATTGGCATGTATGTTCTTCTTCATAGAAGACCTCCACCTTATGTTTTGTTATTGCTTCTATTATAGTTATTATTATTATTATTATTATTATTATTATTATTATTATTATTAGTATTATGCTTTTATTTTAAAATTTTATTTGTCAAATGATGTGATTGAAAAACTATAACTCTTCAAAAGCTTCTATTCATGGAAAGTTCTGAATGCAAAAATGTAATATCATTGACATTCCTTGGAGTTATGTAATGTGTTAATATATATATAAGAACGAACAAAAAAAAAAGAAATATATATATATATGTGTGTGTGTGTGTGTGAATGTATGTATAGCTTTAGTATGAATGAAAGTGCATTGGTATTGTGTAAATTGTCTCTTAAGAGAGAACTTTAGAAGAGATTTAGTAATAAACTTCCCCAATTCTCTTAGTAAAGTTTTGAACCCTCTAATTAGTGACTAGAAATTTGTGTTTCTTCATGCATCTCCGTCATCTACTTTCACAAATTCCTCTATTCATCTTTCATGCTCCTACTTCTCCATGACATTTATTGTAGATAAATTAGTGATTAGAATAACTAAGATGTTAGTCAAAAAATAATTTTTGAGAATGTATTCTCCTTTAACAACTAATATTTTTGTGTTCTTAATTAACAAATCTACATAGAATTCGTTTTTAAGCAATTAGAATATTTTATGATTGCTCTTAAAAGTGCATGGAATTCTACTGTTTGGATTACGTTATTGAAGTAGACTTTTTGTGATATCGATTTGAGTTTTAACAAGGCTTTTCCCTTATGATAGGTAGAGATTTATTTAGATTTGAGGTTGAGAATTTCCTACTTGAGCAAGCCCTTATAATTAGCTACCCCCTCTTAGTTGTAAAAGAGAACTCTTGTTTAATGTGTATGTATTACAACACTTAAGTAAGCATTGTGACTGAGGTAAATAGAAGTAGGCCCGATTAAGAGCCCATGTTTCTGTCACACTAGGTCGACTCGTGATCCAATTCGCTAACATTGAAGCCAAATTTATATGTGACATCCAAAGTTTATATTTAGCAACCATGGATTACTAAACTCAAAGATCTCAAGTAAACTAGTTGTATTTGTAAAAGACTCAGATTTGGGTTCAAATTAACTTTTAGACTAGCAAAAAGTTGATCAAACCATTTTACTTAGCAGTTCAGCACTTACATAGAATAACCACTAAGGTTCAAAAGTTCCAGTATGACCACTAGATGTTTAGAGGCATGCTTAACAAGAGCTATCATTGAGAGTTTCAACTGATCTTCCATACATGCCAAAAACACCAAGTTTTTGTATTGCATTTTTGGTGGAAGTTTGAAGGCTTGAGCAGTCAACTTGACTAAAGTTTTGTTGTTTTGGCTTGATAGCAAAGATGTTGGCCCAAGAGTTTAAGTTGGGTCGGGGCCTACCAATCGGAAAATCAGTTGTGGGTTAAATTGGGCTTGCATCAATTAGAATGCCCAAATTTTGGCTTAGAATGGGGCCTAAATAAATAAAAAATACTCTGAATGTAAGTTAGATTGGATTTACAATTATTTAGAATGCCTAAAGTAGTAGAACTTACGATCTAGTCATTTGAATAATGAGGCCCAGTGTTTGGGTTAACTTTGAGATTGGGGCTTGTAATCTTTGGAATGTCCAAGGTCTAAGGGGTTTTATGAGCATGGCCATTTATACTAGCTAGTCCTATGTTAGGTGAGTTTTGAGATGGGGCTTATATTCTTTGGAATGCTTATAGTAGTGAGTATTACTACTTGGTCATTTAAAAGAGGTACTATGTATGTGCCTTGGATCTTTTAGATCTATGTAGAGGTTAGGTCACATAGCTTAGTAATGTTTCTAGCTATGATCAATTAATCATCTAAGAAAACCAAATCAACAATAATTGATTTGAATATGATCACATAGATCTAGCTAAATTCAGCAAGGTTCACATAGATTTAACTAAATTAAACTATGAGCACATATATTCAACTAAGATTAAATAGACAACTTAGGCTAACACGGAATCAATTTAATCAATTAGGAGTTAAATATTTAACACAAAACTTAAATCAACTTAGGAACAACTAAATTAATTAGGATTTAAAATAATAAACTAGATTCAATTAGGACCACATAGATCTAAAATAAATAAGCCAAAACTAATTAGATCTACCAGGAATTAGACAATCTAGCTCTTTCAATTTGTTTACTTAGCTTGCTAGATTATTGGTTGAATTTATTTTTTAGAGTTTACTTCTTGCATATTTTACATAACTGCGCTTGTTTTACTCACAAGCTTGATCATATGCACTTTTTCAAATTTTTACAAATTTCATTTCTTATTATATATTATATAGATCATTTTTGTCTTCATGCAAGTTGCAAGTTGCAATTTGCAGGTGGAGATAAAGAGTGCATAGCAAACTTTAGAATTAGAGCATGAGCTTTGAAAGAGAACGCCCAGAGGAGCATACATTTTTGAAGGTTTGTATGCATTGCAAGTTCAAGGATTGGAATAGATTTGAGCATACATGGGGCAACTTGTGCTTCAAGGGCAGCAATGAATTTTTTTGAGCAGTGTTTATAGTTAAAGTGATGTGAGTTTAAAAGCAGTATTTATGTGCCTTTAGAAATATGAGCCCTGAAAGGCATGTACTAAACTTTGCAAATAATGTGAATAACACTCTTCGCTTTTTGTGTTTGAATAGCAATAACAATAATCGCTGGTGCTTTATTTGCTCATTATACATTTCAACTAAATGTAGCATAATCGTATTTAAACAATATTGAAAGATCGAATGCCATACTTGAGCTCAAACATAAGCTCAAATCATATTTGTTTTGAAGATTTTGTCATTTATGCACTCTATCAAAATCTCAATTTAATTAATGAATTAATCTTCAAAATTAATTAATTATAAAATAATTTAATTATTTATATAATTAATGAATCACTGAATTAACTAGTTTAAGTAATTAATCAGTTATTTCAAAGTTTGTTTACTTGTTCGAATTAATCTATTAAATTAAATTTTTATGAAATTTCAGCAACATGATGACATTTGAGTTTTAAAAAGCTTTTCGATGCAGTTTTGATAATATAATGACTCAAAATTCTATCGGCAAGCACTCCCTAAACTTGGATCTAAGATTAATGAAGGGCTTAAGATTTTCGAGTGACTCTAAAAGCTATGGAACATGAGGCTTCAAAAATTTTCCCATTTATGAGCAATGAAATGTGAGGTCTTTCAAATTTTGCCATGTCGACTATAAGAGCAGCTGATCACAAAGTCTTCTCTTGTGATTTGGGTATGGTAACTCTTTGAGCCTCTTAAGGAGTTAGAATTCTTTTGTATATTGTGAGGAATCTACCTCAGGCCTTTATAGAGGCAAGGAAAAGCAGTCTTGTCTAGTTACAAGGCATTTATCAAGAGGCAATTGCAGGAACTGAGTTGATCCATAGGAGCATGGCAGAGGAGTTTTTATCCGTCAATTGAGATCGATTGAGCGACATCTATTGATGGCGCCATTAAAATAGGTACTCTCTCTTATAGTCGCATGTGGCCAATAGAGGCTCCTCATCTAGTGCTTGTAACTGTAGGTAGAAACTTCATGCACGAGGGTGAATGTTTCCGTGTTTCTCGGTATCAACTTCGACTAGGATTGTGGTGTTTCTAGAAGTGTGGACACCCAAGGATTGAATGAACATGGGCGGCATTCACACATGCGAGGGCGAAGATGTGATCAGCGCAACTGTGTGTTAGGGATCAGACGGCCATTGAGCTTCTCTCTCTATTCAATTCATCTATTTTCTTCGTCTTTTGTTATGTTAACATATTCGAGGAAATCATGATCTACAAATGTTTCATTTCTTTTAATCAGTGCTTGTAAGAGTCGAGCTAGACAAAGACCGACCTCAACCCCTTTGCTTGACTTGATGTTCCCTGAGTGGTTATTGTGTGATTCACCTGCTCCGCTACTTTGCTAATGCAGCCTCATTCCACCCCATCTACAGTCGTCATTGTGTGGTTAGATAATGATGCATAAGCACAGCTCTTTGGAGTAATAAGGTCAGCAGAGCTAAACAGTAAAATTTAGAAACTAATTGGGAGGAGGTGGGGTTTGTCTGAGAAATAACAGCTAAGAAATAATTAAGTGGAGGGATTTATAATAAAATGGTTCCTGTTATTCTATATGAGCAAGGAAGAAATTTTGCTAAAGGCACTAGATTGAATTGAGAATAAATTCTATGGTTGTTTACAGTTTAAACGGTTGGGTAGGGAGTAATAGTTCCTGTGTGAAGCTTGTTTGAAGAAATAGAAATTGAGAAACCTACGTCTTGAATAGAGAATTGTGAAGCAGCAGAAAATGTTGTGTTTGTTTGATAATGAGAGAATCTATGACTTGTAACAGCAGGATAAGAAGTGCAGGAAGCAAACAGAGGAAGAATACCCACGTAGGGATTAAGAAGAAGACAACGGAGGGATACCAAGGGAAGAAGCCGACCTTCCAAATGAAGAGAAGTAGAAAACAGGGGAAGAATGAGAGTCACAGAATTGTGAGGGTAGAAAATGGGAGGTGGGGCTTGGTGAAGGAAGAACAGAAATGGGAGGAATGAGAGCATTCATGTGGAACAGAAAAAAAAGGACTGTCAACCCAAGAGGAGGTGAAGAGAGAAAGGGAGAGGCAGAAAGGAAGGCGCCAACTCTGCAGGGAGAGGATAAAAGAGAGGAACACCAAAGGCAAATTCAAATAATCATTCCATTATTAAATTATCATAAGAATTAGATAGCACGTATATTCTAATATTGTGAATTTAAATTCAAAAAAATGTAGGGATATAAATGAGACTTAAGTAGGCTAATAGCATTGCCTAGAAAATCAGATAATTAAAAAGGTAATATAAAATGACTTATTAATTTTAAAACCTAAATGGTTCTCTTGTTTACTCCATTAATATAATTAAGAAAGCCAAAGATAGCGTCTCCTTATAGTTCAAAATTTTATTTGAATTTTGGTATGAGAATCATTATATATAAAATTCTAAGCAATATTATTATTATTATTATAAGAATAAATAATGTTATTTTAAAAATATAAATTAATGTGTATTTTAGATACAACTTGAATGTTTCTGAGTGGATCACTAATTAGTTCGGGTATCACTTGACTAAGAAAGAAAATGTGTCCAACACCCTGAGAGGAAAAAACTTGACCTTGGCTCAATATCTGAATATAAAAATGTTATCCTTATTGACAAAATGAACATTAATAAACCCCAACCAAAACTTTCTTAACATGGTATAAAAATTGTGAGCGAAAATAAAGTTACACAATATTGTTTACATAACTTCTCATAATGATGGGAACAAAGTATCTAAATATGACATCAAGTGGTGCTTGGGTTTAAGACTCCAATAGTATGCAGTAGGGTGCGGCTCGAATGGTGGATTAGGTTATGCAAGTGCCATAGATAAGATAATATTAATGGTGCTTCCACTTTTATGGAGAGCAAACAATTCTTTATAAAAATAGTGAATATTATCTGAAAAGTTGATTATTTTATAGAAAAAAACCTTTAGTTACCCTACACACACTTAATTTTGTTCCCTCAATGGACGGATGAGAACTCTCCTGCGGTGAATCCTTTGAGGTCTTCTCTATGGTATTGGTGGCGTTCTCCAGCGATTCAAGCAAAAGACTTTGACTAATGCTTCATTTGCGATTCTGCTTAGTAGTTGTGATAGTGTATTCCCTTGGATCTAAAGCAAGAAAGCTTGAGAAAGATTTCTTTGATTGATGTGATACCAAATCATGAGGTGTATGTGTAATGACCCTAGGTCATTTATAAAGTAAACACTGAATTCCCGATTCGTTAAATCCTCCCGCAAATTTCAGTTTCCTGTTAAATCTCCCGCAAAAATAACTTTTCAGTTACATATAATTGGTTTAAGGAAGTTTTTCAAACTTAATTAAGGCTGCAATAGAAATTAAGATTTTATCATTAACCCATACTCAATTTAGTTAAGCATTACTTACCTCATTAAGCCCGGGATCAATTAAGGCAGATGAACCTTTTAAGAAATAAAGCCGACCAAAGGTTTTAAATAGAAAGATTAACGGAACATTACCTCCCTACCTGCGAGTAACGCATAAAGGAGCCGACGGTTTTGGAAGGATGCACGAGCCCAGTCCGTAGCTCACGCCGCAAGGAACGGACGTGCGTTATATACGCACGCCCAACTTAAGCGCCAGAAGACCCTCGGTTCTTCACTACTCCACTCGCCTCTCCCTCTCTTTCGTAAGAAGCGTACCTGAGCCGACGTCCAGCAGTCAGAGCCGCTTAATCCTCCTTCCGCTCGTGCGCCGAGAGACAACGTCAGGAGCTCGTAGCGCACGACCACTGCCTCTGCGCCGACCTCTTCCTGCGCTCGACTGATCGCTCGAGTCTGCACGTCGACCCCCTTGCGCTCGATTCCTTCCGCTCGACCTCTTCCAACGCCGATTTCCCCTATGCGTGTCGCTCAACTCGTCCGCTCGGCTTAAGGTAAGAGCTCCTCTACCGAGTCTCTTAAAAAGGGAAAAAGTATGTGTATAAATATATATATATATATAAATGTATATATATATATATAAAAATGTATATATATATATATAAATGTATATATATATATATAAATATATATATATATGTATATATTTATATATGTATATATTTATATATGTATATATTTATATATGTATATGTATATATATAATAACAATAATAATAATAATAATAATATTTAGGATTAAAAAGTTGGTATAATGAAATTGATCATTTCTTTTCATTGGGATTAATCCTGAATTTTCTAGAATTCTCTAATAAACTAAATTTTTAGTAAAACAAATTATGTTCCGATCAATTGAATATTATCTTAGGGTTTTAAGCCGAACTTTAATAAGAAACATATTCATGAAACTCATTACGTATAATACTCTATGTTTTGAAAATGTTTATTTGCTATTGTCTTAAGAGTATCATAAGAGAATTTGGATGAGTTAAATGTGATTTGTATTGCTATAAATAATAAATATTTAATGATGATATTAAAATACTGCGACATAATATATATTTTAAACTCTCTAAGTCACAACTTTAGAACTCTTAAGCGAAATTATGATAACATACCTTCTAAAGTATGAGATTTAAGTCAAGGTTTGGGAAGGATATGAAAATGAAAAGATAGGTAGTATATCGAGCAAATAGGATTCGTTGAAAACATCACTTTCAAAGTATAATAGAATTCCAAATTTATAACTTTTGCAGATACATCAAGGTTGTGAGTGAATCATCTTGTTAGTCAAACACAAAAGGTACACTGGATATTATTTTTATACTTCTTACTATTATTTGCTGCTTATGCATCGCTTTGAGCCTATTTTGTATTGCTATTTAATACGTTATTCTTACTACTAATGATGTAAGAGAAATAAAATGATATTTATGTATCTTGTGAATGTTGCAAGAAGAGTTTCGAAACAGAGCATGAATAGGTTAGGGACGGGGCTAGTCCTCGGGAGCTATAAGGGTGCCATCTGGAGCCTTTGAGGGAGGCACAGGTGAAGGTTATGCTTAAATGCATGTTTATTGCCATCTGAGGCCCTCAAGGGGTCCATGTGAAAGTTTATGCTTAAATGCATATGAACCCAGCCTCATGATTCTGGCTTTGCCCATCAGAACTATTATTATTGCTTCATAATATCATAGACATAAACATAAACTTGAATTTTTACACTATTATTATTTTTCCATTTGAAAACTTGGCATGTGAAAAGGACATTTATGTTACAGGAGACATGATCATCTTTTATTTGCAATAAACTATTTTTCCTGCAATTGTTATAATTTTTGCCTTCCGCTTTGCTTTAAGTATATTTTTAATATCCTTTGTATTTAGAATGTGCACTAAGGCATTATCTTTATAATGCCAGATCAGTTATAGCTAGAGGAAGCTGATGTAGTTTAAAGACATGGCGCGGCAAATTAACGGATTCTAACTGTCCCTTCAAGGGATATTTATTTTATTGTATAACGAAAGCTATGTAATAAATTCTGGATATTGTTTTACTTTAAATTGAATGAATGTTGTTTCTTATACTTGAATGGCTCTGGATGTGTTTAACTGTTATTTTACATAACTGTCAATATGATCATACAGAAAGGTGCATCCAATGTTAGATTGGTTGTTACCAACCTAACATGAGTAATCACAGCATGCATTGTCTTAATTGATTAGATTAGAACAGTTACAAAAAAATAAGATGCAATTTGGGAGGAATTGGGAGCTGTTATAAAAAAACAACAAACTAATGATTAAGCAGATGGATTTAAATAAAATATTGGATCGCAAGGTAGGGTGAGGAGAAATGAGCATCAAGGCTCCTTGGAGGTTTTGGGTGGTTGGGTATGACGAAATTGCTCCTGGATGGAGAATGTTTGAAGATCGAAACTTGCATCATGGATGGAGAACAGAACAGTGGTGTTATGTATTTGTTGGAGAGTGTAGAAATCATGGCTTGTGGATAGCAGGATAAGAGGCACCTGATGAATTAAGAAAAAAAAATAATGTAGAAGAAAGGTGGAAGGCCTAACATGCGGATTGAGAAGAGGCAGCGAAAGCAGGAAAATGTAGATCTTGTTGAGGAAGAGATATAAAAGGAAGACGGACTCACAAGTTTCAGAGGGTGAAGAGGGCGGTGGGGCTTGGTAAATGAAGAACAGAGAAGGTTAAGGAGGATGAATAGAGCAAAGAGCTGTCAGTTCAAGTGGGAAGAGTAGGCGAATAAAAGGAGCAGCAGAAAAAGGGGAGGAAGAAAGTGAGAGAACTAGAGATGGAGAAAGGTAAAGGAGGAAGCACTGGCCCTACAGGAAGATGAAGAAACCAGAAGGATCAAGGAGATTCATATTATCATTACATTTTGAAGACATCAGCAATTATATGGCAAATATATCCTCTCCTTACAAATTTGAAAGAATAAAATATTAAACAAATATTAAAGAGGCTTAAAAAAGCTAATAACATTCCCTGACAAATTGATCATTAGACATGCATTAGAATCAAATCTGAAGATTACATTAGTTATGCCAAAGACAGGTAACCATTGTCATTTTCTTTGGATGGAAAGAGCAATCGCGTGAAAAACTTAAGCAGTTACTAATACTAATATCAGAAGTTATTGACGTTCATAGATCAAAAAACTCACTTGGCAATCACCAGCACCAACACGAGCAAATACACAATCCCGAACACTTACACTTGCCCTAGTACAAGGAACAAAGCATCCAATTTGTGCCATCAATACGTTCACGCCTACCTGCCATTTGTAAACATACAAGGAAAAATCACGAAAATGCATGAGCACGACCAAGACCGAAAAAAGGTATAATAAAATGTTTTGACGATCAAATTTATAAAGAATTTCTAATATTTATCTGCAAATTTAAAGCCAAGTTACTAAACTAACTTTTTACAATAAAACAATCAACAGCAGGAATTGAATTGAATATCATTTATGTTAGAATTTTATGTTATATGGGTTTTAAGGAGACAGTAAAACAGAAATGCTGCTCATATCTTCTTAAGAAATTAAGTATAATTCACATGCGGCTAGTAAAAAAAGAAAGAAAAGGCCACCTGTCGTATAAATGTAGATTTTCCTCCCATGTTAGGACCAGTAATAATCTGCAGCCAACTCTTACCCCGAACCTACAATACCACAAGAATGTTAAAACATCACGGTATATTTAGAAAGATAAATCAGACATTACTTACAAGATTGCAATCATTAGGTATGAAATTCACACCATCCTGTGCCTCTACACAAGGATGTCTGCAGCCTTCTAGTAAGATATTTCCTTCATCCTACATAATTGAACGTTATGAATAGTTCCACTCAGAAATCAAGCAAACAAAACAGACATAATATACATTTGTATAAAATTCATACAGATCCTGTAATCTCCGGTCTAATGTATGGAACAGGAGAATTAACAGCCAAGTCAGCAAAGCTGAGCAGCACATCTAACTCGGAAAGAAGCCTAGCTGAATCTTCAAAAATCTTTAAAAAAAAATTTTAAACTTGTGAGAAAAATCGTATGCAAAAACAAAAATAATAAAAAAAGGCTGTAAGGTTTACCATGGAAAAGGTAGCTGCGGTATCAACAACACGTAAGACAATATATTTTTGACGGCTTGTATACTCATTGAGTATCTTTTGATACTGATCACCAAGTTTTTTAAGCTTTGCATTTGTAAATTTAACTCCATCCTTGCGGGTTTCAAGAACAATAAAGTTGGTATTTAACTTTTTCCTAACCTTCTGCTCTTCCTTCTTTGTAATCCTAAACACATGTCCAAATTGATTCCCCTTCTCCAACTTTAAAGACTTGTCAAAAGACAGATCAAGATCATTGGCTGTTTGTTTGTGTAGATTGTGTATTTGTTGCTCCACAGCATCAAGGTCATCTTTCAGTGATGCTAATGCCTCATCATACCCAGGCGATATCATATATTCACCACTCTCGATGTAATTAGCATCAACAGCCGTATCAACAAGATCAATAAACATATTCAGCTTATCCTTGTCCAACCAACTCTGTAAAGGAACCACATATTTCTTTCTTATTAAAGATGAGAATTGACCTTCATAACGCTCAAGGGCACCTTTAATGTATGGAAACCTGTTGCATGCCTGTAAATCAGTTAAAATGTATCTATTAATCAAGAGAATAATGTAGTTTGAACAGTGGATAAATATCTACAAGTAAAATACACTGCTTGCAATTAATTGTATAAAGAGAAAAATACCCAAACTAGTTCCCCTGCTACATAAAACTAACCAAATTAGTCCCTACCATTCAACCTGGACAGAATGTTCCCCAACTATTATATTAAGTCACAACTCCAACAAAGCTTTAAGAATATTATAACCAGTTAGAACAAGGGCTACAAATGTAATGTACTATCTATTAAACTATATGTAGGAGTTCAATGACAAATAGCAAAAAAAATCAATTGAGGACACTGCACTTATGAGCGATGAGAACCTGAGAAACTATGTGCCAGAGCATGCTGAGAGGACAACTTCATGAAAGTTCCAATCCAGAATGCCTTGGCACTAGCATGATCCTTCTTGTACTTTCCAACTGTTTCTGCCATTTCATTGTTGTTTACACTCTTTCCATTAATGGCTCTTTTGATATTTTTCATCTCATTTCTTCTTTACATTCTTATTATTTCTCTTTCAATTATCTCATGGTCCCCTTCACCTTCTGCACATCAATATACTCTAATCCTACCCACTTTTTACTGAATGTTTCTTTATCAGTTTTATGTTTTATGGCTTTTTTCTGTTAAATCCATAATTAAGATCGGTTGATATTCAGATTTATTTTTTATCAATTTGATTTTTTTTAATTATTTAAAATTTACGCTTATTTTTGACGACTCATAGAATGAACCAAGTTAGATCAAATAATATTAAAAATAATAATAATAAGTTGTCATTATTATTTGGAAGGTTTGCAATTTCCATTAAGGCCAGCATTGTAAATTTAAATGCATATATCTAAAGGTAAAATGAGACCTTGCAAGATCTGATTTCCAGTATGATTAAGCATAAATCTGTCTCTACTTTCTTTAATTATTGCATAAACTTTGTACAGCCAGAGGTGACTTTCTTAAATTCATCATTTTATCTTTAGTAATAAAGCCGGATAAATCCAAAATTCAATCAATTTTAAATTGGCCAACCCCTAAGAGTTTTCACAATGAGTCATTTCCATGATTTTGCAACCTTCTATAAAAGATTGTGAGAAATTTTAACACAATCATAAGCCCTATCGTTTATATCATAAAGTAAGACAAATTTTGTTGGACTGCTAGCGCTGAGAGGGCATTCAAACACATTAAAGAATGTTAGGGAATAATATCAGGGTTTGACCGTTGAGAGTCATTGAAACAATATATAAAAATCAACCAACACAAAAACCACAAAGAACAATCAAAGCGCAAGCATACAAACACAATCAAATTTTATGTGGGAAACCCAAGAATGGAAAAACCATGAAACCACACCACCACAAGAAAATTCACTATAACGAAACGATTACGGTTACAAAGAACTTTAGAATCTCAAGAGCAAGAAGGAATCACAGCCTTTATGTCTCCTGATCTTCTTCTCCTCTCAAATTTCTCTCAAGCTCTCACTCTAGGGTTTCAAAAGAGCAGCCACCACAAGAATGAAAAAGCATTATTCAGTCCTCACATAAAGTTGGCTTAAATACTAAACATCAAGGACAGCACAAAAATAGCTCAAACGTTGCCTATTTCCCTCCAGAAATGCTCCAATCTGTAGGGCCATTTTCATGAGCGCCTAAACAACCAAGCCATGGGAATAAACTGTTTCACGAGCGCCTGGGTGCCCATCTCTCAGTGCCTAAAAACAATATTGGCGCCTGGGCACATAGGCAACCCCCCTCCTCGGACTACAGACCCGATTGGGCGCCTGGGGTGCACCGGGGCTCCCAGCAGATGCAACCTTGCCCCATAATTTCTTCACATCCTTTGATGATCCAATTGATCTACACATCATAACAAACTCCCACTTTGAGACTAATTGCGATCTATCTGTCTTCAACCCTGAATGTTCGTCTTAATTTACATCCTTTCAAAGGAAAACAATACTGGCGCCTGGGCACCTGGGCACCAAGGCACCCCCTCCTCGGACCACAGACCCGATTGGGGACCCAAGGTGCACCGGGGCTCCCAGATGCAACCTTGCCCCAGATTGCCCCAGAGTTTCTTCACTTCCTTTGAGGATCCAATTGATCTACACATCATAACAAAATCTCACTTTGAGACTAATTGCGATCTATCTGTCTTCAACCCTGAATTTTCTTCATCTTAATTTACATCCTTTCAAAGGACGTGGTGTGGCTCACCCCGCCTTCTCATTACATTTCGAGGCCAACAGAAGCTGCACACAGCTTCAGTTTCTTTGTTGTTACCGTCTTCGTGAGCATGTCGACTAAATTCTTCGACGTATGAATCTTCTCCAATGCCAGCTAACAATCTTCTAACAACGATTGAATGAAACGGTACCGCAACAGAATGTGCTTCGTCCTGACATGAAATGTTGCATTCTTAGCTATATTGGTGGGACTCATACTATCCTATGTAGTCTTTCATCCTCTTGCTTCTTGCCCAACTCAGCTAAAAAATCCTTTAACCAAATCATTTACTAGCTCACCTCAGTGATGGTGACATACTCTGGCTCTGTGGTAGAGGAAGATTATCTTCTAAAGTTTACATATCCTTATAACTATATCTTGAACTTCCCAAAGCATAGGGCTTTGTCCACAGTACCTCTCAAATATCTGAGTATCCACTTTACTGCCTCCCAATGGGACTTCCCGGCGTTGCTCATGAACCAGTTGACCACTCCCACTGAATGAGTTATGCCCGGTCTCGTGCATATTATGGCGTACAGTAAGCTCCCAACCGTTGAAGCACAAGGAACTTTATCCATATGTTCCCGTTCCGCTTCAGTATTTAGCATCTGCTCCTTTTACAGACTGAAATAACTTGCTAGGGGGTACAAACTGGTTTTGCCTCATTCATGTTGAACCTCTTGTGCACTTTTTCAATAGACTCTATCTGAGATGCTTCAATGTTTTTGCACTCATTTACTTATTCATTCTCATCCCGAGTATCTGTTTTGCCTGACCCAAGTCATTCGTATCAAATTTTTTCCATAAATGTTTATTTAGTCTCTTGATCTCCTCCATATCAAATCCCGCTATCAACATATCATCTACTTACCGAAAGAGAATGATATAGGAGTTCTCAAATTGCTTTATCTGCCAGCAATGATCTGTCTGGCATCTCTTGTACCATGTGTCTGACATAAACCTGTCAAATCTTCTGTACCGCTGCCTCGGCGCTTGTTCAAGCCATATAGACTTTTCTTGAACTAATACACTAGCTCTTCCTTTCCTTGATTTTCATAACCATGTTGCTGCATCATGTATAGTTCCTCCTCCACATCACCATGTAGAAATACGATCTTGACATTCATAAGATCCATATGTAGATTTTCCACTGCTACAATATTCAGCACTACTCAGATAATAATCATCTTCATTACGGGAGCAAAGTACTTACTGCAATCAACTCCACTGTTCTGTTGAAAGCCTTTTACCACAAACCTTGCTTTCCATTTGGTTCTTCCTTCAATCTATAAACTCATTTGTTGTGAAGAGCCTTATTTCCATCTAGTAGTCTAGCCAACTGTAATAACTCAAGCCGTTACTAAGTGATTAATGACTAAATATGTCTCAATTAAGTCAAAATCAAAATCCCAATAAACTTCAAAATTAGATTAAGCTAAATATATCATTTGATAGTATAATTTTTTGATCATAATGTTCAAATTTGGGAGAAATCTAAATAACAGATACTCCTGAATTAATTTTTAAAAATTAAATTTCAAAAATTATGAAAAATAAAATATAAGTCTGAATTAAGAAATTTAAGTGTCGCTGGATTAAGAATAATAAAAGAAGACTAAGTTTAAAATTTTGTCAAAATTGGAGCACTTGATGGCTCATAATTAATTTTTAAAGTTTTAAACTTCAAAATTTAATATAAAATAAAATATAGCTCTATAATGAAAAATTTTAGAGCAAGAATATTTGTTTCGTCAAAATACACCTCCCAGTCAAATTTCATTAAATTTAGAAATGCTACGACGAAAAAATACACAAAATTTAAATTGAATTATTATTATTATTATTATTATTATTATTATTATTATGCTATTTATTCCTATGATTTTCTTTCTCTTTATTGTCATTTTCTTTTTATTATTATGACTATAAATTTATTATTATTATTATTATTAGTAATAATAATGATAACATGTACGATGAGTTTTCATTAATTAGGACTTATATTAATATTAAATAATTATCTTAATTATTAAGATATTATATTGCTATTATTATTTATTTTTTTATTTTCTTTTTATTGTCATTTTCCTTTATTATTATTATTATTATTATAAAAATAATGATGATAATATGTACGATGAGTTATCATTATTTATGATTCATATTTATCTAGAACAATTATCTTATTTAATAAGATAATTATTTATGATTATTATTATTATTATTTTATTTCTTTCATTTTATTTTTATTGTCATTTTCCTTTTTATTATAATATTCCTTTTTTTATTGTTATTAGTATTATTATTATGTCATTTCTTTTATTATTATTATTATTATTATTATTATCATTGTTATTATTATTATGTTGTTTTCTTATTATTATCTTATATTTATACTTATATTGAATGATAATAAGAGAGAGAGAAAATAATTATCATAATAAGAAAGTAAGAAAGAGAGGAGGAGAAAGAAAGAAAAATTATAAAAAAAGTAAATATTTTCATAATCATTAAAAAAATATTATGAATAGGAATATACATAATCATTAAAAAAATTTCTAATAAACTATTTAAAGTATATACATATATACTCATTTTATTTTCTTATATTAATAATAATAAATTATCATTTTAATAACTTATATATTGAATTAATATTATAAATATTAAATTAATATATTATCATATAATATTTTAAAAAAACTTCTTATTATATTAAATAAGTTATATAAATATTATTTTACATTAAAATCAATAACAAAATTATTTTTTAAAACAATTATATTAACAAACTTATTAAACTAAATAAATAAGTATTTACAATTTTTACAATCTCATTTAATGAAATTACATTTGAGATAAATTGACACAAGCAAACAAATTTAAAGAACTTAAAATCAAGCACCCAATATCACTCTTTGCCTTTAAGATTTTATATTGTTGCTTAGCAACGCACTTGCCTTATTTTATTTGTTATGATATTTTATATTGTCACGAACAAAATTATACATTAAATTTCTTAATAATTGTGATGCATGGGTTCCATTATTTTTTGGTATATTACATTTCAGTTTGTACAGACAACAGTTAGGACGGGAGCTCGTCCCATGTTTGGAGAGATAAGGAGCCTATATTGACAACCTACGATGAACAAGTATAGATGGAAGTGGATATATATATATATATATATATATATGTAGTGAACCAGCATAACATTTTAAACCCATATGATATCTGACAAATATTTTCTTTATATATTTTGTGTGACATCTTTACTCCTTAATCTTTATGCTCAAAAATTCCATGCAACCTGATGAACTATTTTGCAGAAACAAATCTCTTTTAAATATTGTTGCAACTTTCATCTTATTTACTATTATTTATCTCCTGCATTTTCTACTGCTGCATACAACTTTTATTTGAAAAATGTAAGCCTTTATATCAATAATTACTTGGAGTATTATCTAATCACCGGAGATTCAAACCCGAGCATTATTGTTATAAATAAAATGCTAGATCATGAGCTAGTCAAAGTGCAGAAAGTTGAAAAGCTTTCTGGAGATTAAAAAGACCATCCCATTGCTAGTATTTTTATTAAAAATATTGTAGAACTAAACAAATATCCTATATAGCACAAATATAACTTTATTTTGTAAATGCTAAATTAAAATGAATGAATGGATACTGAAATTTCTAATGAATTTGAATGGCCATTCTTCTGTGTCATTTCATTTAAATGCTCAATTGGTCTTGCGGATCCGAGAGCCCAATGCTGATTTAGTTCACGCTAACTTGCAATGAATCCTCACACCAACTCTCATGTCTCATTTGGCATGAGTAATTTCATCTCTCATCCATGGGACATCAACTTGAAGCACCTGTTCATAGCATTTTTGTTCACCACAATTTATTAGCAACAAATAATACAATGAAAGAGAGTACTTCAGTGCAGGCCATGAAATTCTAGTGAATCTTCTCTGCTCAATAGTAGGTGTCTAAGGAACTGTTGTACTCATCCATCATGAGCATCTGGTTATACCTGCTCATTCTGCTCAATGTTGTCATCTATTTTTATATACATTAGTGCTTCATCTGAAGCTCCTTCTGATTTCTTTGGACTCCATTCATATCATTGTAAATCTCATTCTCATTTAATGTGACGCCCCTGCTTCTGATAATTTTTTGATTATGATAGCCCTATAATCTGTAACCAAACTCTCTTGTTCCATAGCCTATAAAGGTGCACTTAATTGCCTTTGAATCAAGTTTGCTCGTGAAATCGGCATCAATATGCACATAAGATGAACAATCAAATACTTTTATGTGAGATAATTGCACCTCTTTACCACTCCAAGCCTCCTCAAGTATCCCTTCTTTCAAAGGAATTGAATGACCCCTATTTATCAAATATATTGTTGTATTTACTATTTTGGTAACCGTGCAGCCTCATGCTCCAGGCACGCTCTGTGATAATCCTATTCATGTGATGCACTATAACTCCATTCACTGAGGTGTTTCTAGAACAATGAACTCCCGTCTGATCCCATTCAAAGCACAAAACTCATTGTACTCTTAATCATAGTATTCCCCGCCATTGTCAGATCTAAGGCACTTGAGCCTCAAGCCTGTCTCATTTTGAACTAGAGCTAATTGCTTCTTGAACACATCAAATACATCAAACTTATGCTTCAAGAAGCATACACAAACTTTCCTGGTATGATCATATATGAATGTGACAAAGTAAGTAGCTCCACTAAGAGAAGAGGTGGACGCTGAACCCCACATCTGTGTGCAGTAACTCCAACTTCTGAGGTTTCAGGTCTCTCCCACTCTTTGAGAACTTCTTATGCTTGCCATAAATACAATTTTCACAAAACTCTAAGCCCACAAATTTCAGCCCTGGAATATTCCCTTTTTCGCTCATGTGGCTAAGCCTTTGGTGCCATAAGCTAGCACCTATCTATTATAATCCTGCAATAGGTAAAGTGCCCCATCCATACTGCCTCAAGCTACTACCAATGCATCCTTTGTCACTTTCAAAGACTCTCCTGTGAAACTTGTATTGTAGCCTTCGCGGGTTAACTAGCTGATAGAAATTAAGTTTCTTCTTAGAAAAGAAACATGTCTGACATCCTTCAATTTTCATATCAATCTATTTGATGACTGGATATCACATCGCCCTTACTAACAATGTTGCGTGTTGCGGGCTTTGTCATCTCCTAGGTAATATTTTCCCAAATCGCCTTTAGTATAGCTTTTGAATGCATCATCGTTGGGAGTTGCATGAAAGGACCTGAATCCACAACCTAAGATTCTGTGCTAGCTAATGGCAAGATCAATGCATCATAATCTTCTTCTGCTGAAACATTCACAGAGGGATTCTTATCCTTATTACCACCTACTGACTTCTTCAAGGCAAATCAATCCTTTTTGAAGTGTCCTGATCTCCCACAGTTCTAACAATCTGATTTTCCTTTTCCCGACGTTAATTTTCCACACATTGAATTAGGCCTATTCCTGTTGAATTTCAGGTCTATGATCCTTCCTCTAATTTCATCATTTAAAGCTGAACTAGAAGCTGCACCGCTTTAAATGTCCCTATCTCTGTTTCTAAGACTTTGTTTTATACATGTAAAGCATTCAAAGATATACATGATCACATCTCTTTTCAATGATAACCCGACAAATTCAGTATTTACAAAATGTATAATTTTGTCTCTTCCTCAATGTCTTGTTATACCACCTAAATGCAACGCAACCAATTAAAATGGCTCACTTTATCCCGTATTCAAAATCAAATGATTCTTCCCACATAGCTAGATCATTCTTTAGGGAAATATATAAGTAACACGCTTTACCTAACTTAATTATTTCTAACAGAAATGTAAAATTTGTTTCACATTTTTGGAAATCCTTATAGCGCCTTTTGGGTGCTTTCCAAAATTCTCTTTTGCATACCACTCACAAATAAGTGGGCAAACCAAAGTGATTAATATAACTTTAGAAACTTTGTTGAGAAGCCTTGTAAGTGAAAACTTGGATACTTGGAATCTTCCTTTGCCAATTGTTGCATTTGTAGCATCATCTCTAAAATAAAATAAACACCATTAAGATTATTTATGGATTTAATCCTAGGAAGCTAGTAGATCTAATTAGCTAGCCCCACCATGCTGATTCAAATGTCTTTACATTTGCAAATAAAATAAGAAGTCAAAAAGATGAATTAAATGAAAACTATGCGACTAAGGCTAATGCTATTAAATCAAGTAAAACATTTAATGTAGATAAATTTATGCTCATTCACATTTGCCTATGGAGCGTTATTCCACTACAAAACATTAAAAAACTGCATGCTAGAGCAACTAAACCATTCAAGATCCTTATGAAGATTGGGCCGAAAGCATGTTTGATTGATATGCCATCAAATATGCTAATTAGTCATGTATTTAATTTTGATGATTTTATTCCATATACTAATAAACTCAAGCTAAAAATATAGATGCTACTTTTAAGGGAAAGAACAGTAAACCTTTACATGAATATCTTATTAATGTTATAATTTATAATGAGGTGATCACAAGTAAGCATGATGAGCAAAAGTTTTTGGTAAAATGTAAGGATAAATCACCATCAGAAGACACTTTGTTGACTTATAAGGAGCTACAAAAGTTTAACCTCGAACTCCTAGATGACTATGTGGATTTTAACTCTGCGGAGCATAGTTCTCATAGAGAGGGAGAGTTTGATGCAGCATGGAAGCCTGCAAGAGAACGTGTGATGACACAAGCACATCCGAGAAGCTTGAAAGTACATGGTGAAGTTAAGTTTCAATTTGTAGGAAGTTATTGTGTCATGACGAGTTGTAATATGTTATGTCATGTTGTGTGTTGTTGTGTATACTGTGTATGTAGACAAGTCTTATTATGTATTTTTTTAATTTTGTTTTTATTTCAGCATTTATATTGTTTTATCATATTGTAATCAGCAAACATATAACAAAATTAATTAAACTTGTGCGGGAATGCAATGACACTCGGGGAGATGTAACGGGTTTTATTGCCTTTTTAGCATCACTAGGTTACAAATAAGGTTTGGACTGCTATATATATCTCATGTAAACCTTAAATTCATGGTTAAGTAATCTTTAGAAAGAAAGCTTTAGAGCTTTTGAGTTTGGTATGGATAGCCATAAACTCCCTTCAGTGTGCATAATCGAAAGTCCTGAAGCTATGCATAGCCTTCAAGAATTTAAGGTGTGGATAACCTTGAAAATTTACCTTGTCTTTTGCAGTGTTTCCTTCATATTTGTATTTTTTTGTTATCATCTTCCATTCTCTATCATTCCTTGTTGTTCCCCTACATTCTCTCCCATTGCGCAAACTCAAACCCAAACTGTGCGTTGCGGCATCATTTTATTCCTTTGTTTTTTTCACCATAAAATATTTACAAAAATCACAAAAAACTACTACAAAAGTTTTAAAACATCCCAAACGACATCTCTATGAAATTTCAAATCATTCCGACTTTGTTTGACCGACTTAGCGCTTTCCTGAAATTATAAAGTTGTCTTTCTCCTTATTTGAAAAACACCACATAGGTTTCGGCATCACTTGAACTCTTAAAAATGTGAAATGACTAAAAACTAACAGCTGGAATAATATTGAAATGTGCACATTCACACATCCAAATTTGCAAATCCAACTTCTATAAGAGTTCATGGCACAAGAAAGTGAGAGAAATTGCATGCCGGAAAAAAATTCATATAATTTGTGCTCATTCACATAATCAAGTTGCCAAATCAAGGTACTGCTATCCATCCCACAAGAAAACGTGAAAAACAGTAAAATTAAGGTAAGACTGAACGCAAATTTTTTTTATATATGAAAACAAAATGTGAAGGCATCCAAAGGTACCTGATATAGTTTAATAACTGGTGACAGGTAAGCTGCCCTCTTCTTAAGGCAATGTGTCAAGCGTTCAATATCAGGCATCCTCTTCAACTGTTGCTTCATTGCATGGTGCAACTCTACATCATCCACAAATGCCTGAACTATATCCAATCTACAATTTATTTCATCTACATCAAGAAGAGGTTGCTTGAGCCACCTGTTTAGTAATCTCTTGCCCATGCCAGCAGTGCAGGTTCTATTCATAAGGCCAAGCAAACTAAAATTTTTATTGGCATCTGTTTTGCCCTCTAAAATATTCAAAGCCCTTATGGCAGCAGAATCTAATCGCATATATCTATCTAAACTGTACTTTTGGATGGAATAATTACCATAGTTGTAGTCATCTGCAAGGAGGTCTGTGTAAGATAGTAATGCCCCTAGTGCGCTCAAAGCATGTTGGAATTCAGAAAGCAGTTCTCTCACTGGCTCTATTGAACCTCTTATTATTCTGCCAAGGTCCTGAACTAAATCTCGCGACTTAAACTCAGTTTTTTTCCTCTCAGTTAGAAGAACACCACATCTATTCAGCACATCATGTAGATTCTTGAATTCTGTAGATTTAACACTTTCCATGGGGAGAAGACACTCCTTGCATCCAAGAGCAATTAAAACTGACTCCACGTTTGTGAATTGACTATCATCAAGAAACTCTGCTAAACCAAGCTTTTGATTGGTCATATCAACATAACTTAGACCAACAGTACGCTGATTTTCACGAAAGTAAGGAAACAGCGAAATTGTGACAGGAGCATCATGCATGTCATTGTTAGCAAACAGGACATCTTCAAAAGAACCAATATTGCCTGGAGTGCCTGAATTGGTCAACCTCCAGTTAGATCCACTGCCTTCATAGACTTCGATTGTATGATCCGTTCTCTCAAGCAAAAGATCGCGAGCAATGTTTTCAAACATGTTCCTGCTCACGCTGATGCTGGAAATACCATCATTAGCACTACCAAGTTGTCGGATAGCAGTGGTAGTGCGATAATATGTCTTTGCAATGAAACTGGCATTGTCACCATGGGCTGAGTAATAATCCTGATCAATTGTAAAATGCATTTATAACATATAATTCTGGAGAGTTTCATCTATCAAGTTACAGATGTGAGAAATAATGGCAGCATAGAATAAGCATTGACAATAGTAGTTGTGAGTCATCACAAGAGAATTGATTATTTTATAATATATAATTCTAGCATTGCTTAAAAATTAAAGTAGCACCAAAAAGATAGAGCATAACAAGAAATATGTGAAAAGTAAATAATACAACTTATAATAACAATTATTATTATTCTTATTATTATTAAGGCAACATTTTACTTGGTATTTGAATTAAAAATGAGTAGTAAATATACCACATCATAAACTATGCATGTGCCCAAAGTATAAAGGACAGCATAAAAATGATAATATCACATCATAAACTATGCAAGTGCCCAAGGATATCATGCGCTCGCGCAGAGGGCGTATGTTTTTGTCAACCAAAATGAAGTGCTGTTCAAAAAATGAACAGCCAGTGAGACCTTAACATGCCAGTAATTACACAGCTTTGCTAATCGCATATGGTTCCTCAATGGCTGATTCTATTTTAAATGAATCCTTGTTTATCTATTTGCTAAGTCTGGCTTATCTAAGCGAGAAACTAAGAAGTATAGCCTAGCCATGTAGTAATAACGTTTAAAAAAACTGATGAAACAAAGTTTTAAAATGGATATCCTAACTTACCAATGAAGAAAAGGAACAAAGAAGGGCAGATTAAGAAGAACGCCTAGAGATAAAGATACTTGTTTGAGATACTAGTAGCTTTTTAAAAAGCAGTTAGAAAGTTGTTGCATAAGCAATCGCTGCTTGAGTTGCTTCAATTAAAAAGCTGCAAAGTTGTTTGAGAATCCAACTGTTGATCTGGTGTATAGAATGTTATGCGTATGGACTATTTAATCTAACGACTAAAAGGAAATATCCTTGAAACCATCATATTTGACAATGGGAACGTTTTGACTGAGAAAATTCAAAGTAGTATCATTTACAAAGACCTACAGGATTTATTCACCGGAAGAACTTTTGCCTTTGATCATTAAATGAAAAAGGAAACATTCATGAACCTACCTTATTGATCAATGAAATTACTATAAAATTTCTTATTTAGCATTGTGTAAAAGCTAAGAGATTATAAATAGAGAATGATATTGATTGGGATGACACATCTCAAGCATAAGTTTCACTCTCTCTCTAACATTTTACTCTCTTTTTGAGTAACAAGAGAATATTACTTTGGCACGGCCCATGGACATAGGTGAACATTCAACGGACCATGTAAATTATGTGTTTGTATTTGCTTATTTCATTTTTTATTTGCTTCAATTTTCTTTTACGGGTGACCCCACAAATGTGAGAAGAGGAGTTCATCTCTTCGTGACAAATATATCCCAACAACTGATATCAAAACATCAGGTTCATGAAGACAAATGTTAGTTATGGTTGAGGATGAAAAGGTGAATATCAACAAATTGATAGTAAAGACTTGAAATTCTGAAGAATGCAAATAGAAGATTATCACTATCAGAAGAAGTTGCATCTTTCCTTGTCCAGAATAAAACTTAAAAAAAGATGAAACGAATAAATTGGGATCTGCTAGATCAATAAGCATTCGAAGTTGCGTGCGTAACATTAGCGTGAAACTTGAAATCCAATAGCACAAATAAGAAGACAATGACGAGTTTGATGAGAACATCTTTAAACATGACAGAAAAGTCATCGACAACAAATAAGGTATATCTTATGTATTGTTTAATTAATTTACAAATGGAGAATGAGAATCTGTGATTGACCATATAAATGAGTTCAATGTGATCACAAATTAATTAGAATCCGTAACAATTACGTTTAAAAATAAGATCAATGAGTTAATTCTATTATCTTCCCTACCAGAGTGCTAGTCAGCAACAAAGACTGCGGTGAGCAATTCGTCAGAAAGCGCTAAATAATAATGGGCTAAAAGTCAAATGACTAAAGCCTAATAATAGCGGAGACTACGACAACAAAGAATTCAAAGAATACTACTCAAGGCTGGATTAGTGTGCTGAAAACAATACTTGGAAGATCGGAGCAAAATAACATTACAGAAAGGATGAATCAAATGTTGAATGAAAGAGCAAGAAGAAAAAATTGCATTATGGGCTGCCCAAGATATTTTGGACTAGTGCAATTAATATTGTAACTTATTACATCAATATTATCATGATTTAAGACACTAGAAAAATGGTAAGGAATGAAGGTACAATATTCTCACTAGAAAATTTTCAATTGTGCTTCTTATGCGCACATTGATTATGATCCAAGGGATAAATTTGATACAACAGAAAAAAAAAATATTACCTTATTGTTTATGCATCTAACTATTTTAGTTATCTACTCTGGAATAAAGCCATAAGAGCCAAAGATGTAACATTTGTTTTTTTTTAAGAGCCAAAGATGTAACATTTGATGAAAGCAAGTTTTACAAAGACAAGCATGTAGGAGGGTCAAAACACACAAAGAAAGAGCCCTAAAAATCCATCCTTGAAAACATGGATTTTGAAGATGTACAATGGGTTCAAGAGAATTTAAATGTTGATATAGAGCATGAGATTCATATAGTATATGCTCTACAACCACTTACTCAACTGCAACTAAGAAGTTCCTATACTGAGCATAAAATTTTTGTACAAGATCATATAGGCAATCGAGAACCACACAACAATACTCTCTATCATTATCCTATCTAATATTAACATATAGAGAGTAGTCAAAATGCTATAATGAAAGTGTACAAGTTGAAAATTATATCAAGTGGGAACAAGCTATAAAAGAAAAAAATTAATTCCTTGAAAAAGTATAAAACATGAGTATTAGTTACAATTCTAGAAAGCAAAAAAGCTCTATAAAATAAGCGGGTATATTGTATAACAGAAGAACACAATAATAAGAGAAGATATGCAACCAATTCGATAGTCAAAAGTTTTCAACAGCTGCAAGGGATTGACTATACAAATGCATTATCTCCAGCAGTTAATATAGCTACATTATCTCCAGTAGTTAATAGAACTACAATTAGACCAATGCTTAGTATTATTGTTGCTGAAGATTTACATTTGGAACAATTAGATGTAGAGGCTATCTTTTTGCATGGATATTTAGGCTAAGAAATCTATATGGAACAATTTTAAGGTTTTATTATTTCAGAAAATAAAAGTCTTGTATGCAAAATAAAGAAGAGCTTGTATAAGCTTAAGCACCAAGATAATGGTACAATAAAGTTTGATTATTTTATGTAAGAGAATAGGTTTACAATATGTAAGATGGGTCATTGATGCTACTTCAAAAAGTTAGCAAACTACTTCACTGTACTACTAGTTTATGTTAATAATATGCTAATTAAAGAATCAAAGATGCAAGAGATCAACAACTTGAAAAAGCAACAATCAATGAAATTTAAAAATGGAGAACACTAAAGCCATTAAGTAAATCCTTGGTGTGAGAATATTCAAAGAAAGAACTGAGGGAATCTGAACTCATCTCAAGAAAATTACATCAATAAAGTGATCAATATATTCAAAGTTAAAATGTCAAAGCCTATAAGAACTCCTCTGAAAGCACATTTCAAATTAGCTAAAGAACAGTTGCCAAAGACCAAATAAGATAGAAGAAATTATCTAAAGTTCCACATGCTTCAGTCATTAGCAATTTGATGTATGGTAAAGTATTTCAAAGCCAAACATTGCTCATGCCATGGGAGTTAAATCATTTCATGGCAGATCCAAGTGAGATACACTGAAAAGTTCAAGTGGAATTTGCAATACTTAAAAGAAACTTTAGGTATTGCTCTCTATTTCAAAAGAAGAAAGCTGATTCTGAATAGTTATTCAAAATTTGGGTGGAGACTTGGTGCAAAGAGTCTTACATATATGCTAACCAAAATAGTCACAATCCAAAAGCTGAGGCTAAATATTGCCTTAGTTAGCCTTCATAGTGCAATAATTTGAGACATCGCATAAGAGGGAAATGCTCATAAAGTCCTTGTCAAAGAAAGTTCACACAAATAGAGAAACAACTAATTGAAGAAACATTTTTAATGGGAGATTGTGATGCATGCGAAGATTGCTTAATTAAATAATGACTAAAATGAAGCCTCATTAAAATCGTAATATTTGACCTCAATTTTTTACCAACAAAATTTCCAAATAGACTATTTGTGAAGACAAAACTAATTTTTGGATCGAAGAAATTCCTTAAGATTTCACTTTAATTATTAAATTAAAAAGGAAATTGGTATGAAATTATCCTATTTGACCAAGAAAATTACTATAAAATTTCTATTTTATAGTTATTAGGGAGTTTAGGGATTATAATATAAAAGATGGAATGAAGTAGAATGACACACCACAAGCATAAGCATTAATTCTCTCTTGTAGCATTTTCCTATTTATATTGAGTAATAAAAGAAGAAACTCTGATGTAGTCCACGGACATAAAGTGAATATTCACCGAACCATGTAAATTTTATGTGTGTGCATACTTATTTCATTCTTTTACTTTCTTCAAATTTCTTTCTTGGATTATCCTATAGTATGTGAAGAGAAATTCATCTCTTCGTGATACATAAATTCCACTCTACTCTATAAGAAAAATACTAAGAAAATGGCATTGCCCTTGTTTGGTAAGTTTGATGGAGAGGGAAGTCATCAGCAAGAGGGTGTCATTAAATTAGAAGAAACGAAGTATGTTGTACGACTAAGGATCATTACAAGTGGGGTGATGGTTGAAGAATCATCAAGAGGTGGGCACGGCTACCAAAAAAAATCATTATTCACAAACAACTCATGTCCAACTCGTTAAGAAGATTGGGTCCAGCTCGAACGAAAAGCCAAGCCAAGCTTGAAAAAAATATAAAACTCGATTCCTTATTGAGCCAAATACAGAAAATATGACATTTGATTGTGCTTGCAATAATGGTTTGATAATAAAGTTTTGATAATAAAGTTAAGTAAATACAATATTTAAAAGTTAATTTAATATGTAAAACAACTCTTATATAGGTTACATACATAATATTTTAAATATTTTAAATATCACCCAAATTTAAATATTTACAAATAAAACACTATAATTTAACCAATTTTAAAATAAGAATAGAATTGAGGTGTCAGGCACTTTAAAAATGTGAAAATGAAAGCGCTTAATTTACAAATATAAAACTTTGAATGATGAATATATATTATTTAATTTGTGTGCTATATGCATAAAAATCATATTTAACAATATAAATCTTATTTATTTAATGTTTTTAAATATTAAAGTATGATTACGAGTTTGAGCTGATAAAAGCTCAAAAAATAATGAGGTATGATCGAGTTTGACATGAATATAAATGAGCTTTTGATCCAAGCTTAAATATATCTCAAACGAAGCAAGGCAAATACAAACACAGGCTAGGCTCACTCAAGATAAGTTTGTTTACACCCATATAAGTGCGTTAGGGTTGAGGTTCGCAAGCTAGGGACTCAAGGACTTGGTAGTCTTAAGAAAGAAAGAAGTCGCACTAAGGCAGGGCAAAAGATGCAATTGGAGAAGAGCAAAGGTTGGAGCAGAAGTGTTGAACAAAGAAGTTAGAGCATCAATGCAGCCAATGAACAGAGAAGACACAATAATTTTGAGTAGGTGAAACAATGAAATGCTGCTGCTTTCTCAAAATACAGTTTAAGATGTATGTCAGATGTTTGTATATCAATGTAGTATTTTTTTTTTCCGTTATGTGTGGCAGAAGGGATTTGAACCCATGACCTGGGATAACAAATCCAAAACCTCAACCACTAGGCCGCAACATCATTCACGTATATCAATGTAGTAAACATATCTATATATATATATATATATATATATATCATTAATTGATCATTTAAGTATATAATTTAGAGAGTCTTTGCATAGCATTTATATAGTTATTTGATGCATTAAGAAAATTAAGACCATAAAATTCCCAAGTATTGCATTCATTGTTGGATGTTGTAAATGATCCCTAATGATTTATGAGAATTTTGAACTAACGAGCTTGGAGAGCTTAATTATGAGATGGGTGAACAATGAATGAATGACATGTGGCAACATGCATTAAGAAAAATGTTAATGATAACAAATAAATCATTTAATGCTTTCAAAACATGAGGATTAGAAGATGCCAGTTAATTACTAAGAGCATTCGATACATAAAGATTGCATGAAACTAAGTGTATTTTCTTATTAAGGATGAAAAAGATTTAGAACTCTATATTTTAATTTTCTTTTGCATTTTTAATATAAAAAATTAGTTCTGGTAAAGTGTGAAATTCATTATGGATATGTGACATTCCTTAAAATCTAATAAGAAGATTGGTGCAATGCACTTTTGTTTGAGCCCATTTATAAAAAAAAATGTGAAAAATCATTTGTCATGGGTACCAAGATGAGTAAATCTGTGTGGCACTATAATTTTTCCTAAAAAATTTGACTGCCAATGCCAATCCAATAGCTAGATGGCAAACGGTTAAAGTGCAAGTTTAGCAAACACCAAAGTTTGTGTACTTAAACTGTAAATTTTAATGGTTCATATGTCATATGATATGTGGGTACAAAAGATTTAACAATGAATCAAATTTTCCGGTATACATGTGTATGTGTGTGTACATATATATATATATTAGAACACCGATAATATATCTGGAGCGAATGAGCCTTGGTTCAAATTGTGTCGGAGACCAAGTAACCACACTCACCTTGCGGTCAAAGAAGCGCACAGCCCTAGCATCCTGCAAGAAGTACAAAGGTGCGGGAAGATCAATCATATTTGATATCGTTTGGGTTTAGGGTTTATGATAATGAATGGAAGCAATGGTGCGTACACTGGGTAGCTTTTTGAAGAAGGAAATAAACCCCTGCGCTTGTTTGGCATCTGAAAACAGAAAACAAAAAAAGGAGAGGTAAGAAAAAAGGGATAATGTGACGAAGAATAAAAAAGTAAATGTTAAGTAAGATGACATACCTAATTTGAGATCGGGTAACAACTTGCCATTGTTGTTAGGTGATGGTTCTTCATCCATTCCTTCAATACTATGGACAATGGCTGGATCAACGGGAGGATGGCGCTTCAAAGGACCAGAAACAGAGATTTTTATTGGACGGCAAAGGATTAGAGGGAAATGACATATTAAGCTAGCGACCCCATTGCGTGTACACAACACTATGTAAACGAAAAGTTTTGTCCACTTTTCACTTTGGTGTTGTTTGGAATTAAAAAAAAAAACACTGAAGTAATTAAACTGTAATGTAATTTGCTGGGATTTAATCATGCACTGTGAAGGTCGAATGAGTAAATCTGAGCCTTAGCATTTTTGTGGTTGTTGATAAGATGACTGTCGCGACTCCCGACACTGCTCCTACCTCAATGTGCCTGCAACGGCAGAAGGATTGCAACAGATTCGTACGATCGAATATCGGTTGTCTCCCACGACCTTCTAGCGATCTCTATCCCTTGCCATAACTGGGAGGAATCTCCCGCTCCCCCTTGTGACCCAGTAAGAGCCCAAATGAGCAAGAATCGAGCCCTGATCAGGCTCAACTTGAGGACCTCCTAGCATGTCCAATGGTACCGTCAAGCCTATTTTAACCCCCGAAAAACCCTCAGTGTTGTTCCTTTGATCAATTGAGAACTCTTAAAAGGCACAAGTCCTTTTGATAGCCACTCAAACCTCTCCAATCTCCATTGTTCCCCTCTCGAACCCCGACGGGCTATGGAGTTGTTCGTCATCAATCAAGTGCTCTGATCGACCTATTATGCTCTTCAGAAGTTTCGTTAGAATTCGGGAAAGATTTCTAGTAGGTGTTGTAAGCTTGGGAACCATTTGGCAGAGCAACACTCCATTATAACATCAGTGAAAGGTACCCCTCTCTGAACTTAAGCTTGTTCAGTTTCTACTCCAGTAATGACTAAGTAGATAGCTCTGTGATGAATGAGATTTGATATAGGATGCATAGAGAACCATTTCAAATCCAATTAACAATAATGTGTTGTGATAGGCACGAGTACCGCACAATGATCGGGGCTGTATTGATGGTTACCAATCAAATAGCGATATTACAAGCACAATAAAATATAGATCACAGTACATACACATGCACAACCACAAACATCCAAAACACAGTGATTTTATGTGAAAAACCTAAATATGGGAGAAACTACGAATCCATACCACACATAAATTTCACTATGAATCAAGATAATTATAGAGTTACAAAGAACTTTGCATTCATAAGAATAAGAAAGATCTAAGCCTCCCGGTTGATTTCTTCTATAACATACAACACCAGTTTTTATTATATGAAGAAGAAGAAGAGCAGCAACCACCACCCATTAGAGTTTTCTCCAGCATGCAAAAGCTCTTGCACAGCTGCTACAACACTTAAGCCAATCTTATATGTGGTGACCGGGGACCGAAGTTCGAGAGTCTTTAAATAACAATTCATCTCAATGTAAATATATACATTTTTATAAAAAAAAGATATAAAATAATAAAAATCCAAAGTCCAATTATACATAGAGCCAAAACATATATGAAAATTTACAGTTTATCTTTTACAAAATAAAGATGAAATATTTACATTCTCCTGCTTCTTTATTATTATTTTTTTATTTGACAGATCTTTAATTATCAAAACCTGAAAAATTCAGTTATGAGTCAGGTAGGAGTACGCAAATCATTCTTATAAGAATAAATTTAGTATTCTATAATATGCATGAATCAAGTATGAAAATGACTGAAAGTCTGCATAGAAAGTAAACCAATTTTCCAAATTCAATTTCTGCCTTGCAAATTAGCTGGCAGGGAGAAAATAGTTGCTCCTAAACTTCAAGAACACAATCATCTGGGAATAGAGGAATCTACTGATAATGTTATCCCAGGTATATACACTCAATTTTATTACTTCTTTATCCATAAAATTTACTTTACTTCATATAAGTTCAAATTGAAAATTTGAATTTTTCATATAAGCCTAACCTTGTGTTCAATAAGTTTTATCCTTGACTTGATAATTTTCTTAGTTCAATTCAATCAAACCTTAGATTCTGTTAGCAAAATTAGGTGTGTATGACTTACAAAAATAAAGAAGTAACTTGCCCAGTTCGGGTGAACAAACTTCTTAGATTAAATTAATTCATAATTTTGAATCTATTATCGAATAAGTCACTAGTGTGACTTAAAAACACTAAAATAAACCATTCCTTAAGTTCTAAATATCTCATTCTATTAGGATGAGTATAGTCGCATTAGTTAAATAAACACTTATGACCATATGATAGGATATTTAAATAAAAATTTTAACTCATAGTAGTGGCTTTATGATTGTATTTCATTAAAGTTAATGAGCAATCTATTATCTTGATTCAATATATTAAGCCACATGGTATAATTAAAATAATAAATTTCTCTCTCCCATTAAGTTAAATAATCAGGTTGGGTAATCATCCTCTGCATCTAAAAATCATTCCTTAATCAAGGATGATTGATTGATTAAATAATAGAAACCTTAGAGTGGACAAATTACAGATTACATAATGGTTAACTTATTTTAACTTATATGCGTATACTCATAATGTTTAGCTATAATAAATATGTTGCCTTCTTAGTCCTAGCATAATAAGGATATTCTAAATAATTTTAAATTTATAACCTATTCTAAGTCAAAGAACTTTTTTGTTCTTGAAAGGATGGATTTCTTTAAAGTTGCAAAACACTTTGAATTCTAAATTTTGAATTAGAATCTATAAATATTCTATTGGAAATTCTTTTTGTTTAATTTACTTATGGTAACTTAATAAGTTTGAACTTGTGCTTTCTCTTATCCATCTTGGTTAGATGGAAAATTCTATTTTCCTTGCTATAATCTTTAATTAAGTGATGAATGCCACTTAAAGTGAATATATTGATTGAGAAAAATAGTATTCTTATCGAATAAGAAAATCTCCTTTCTCAAATAATTTGATTTCAACTTTTTGCCTAAGTCATGATATGACTTGAGCACTTATTGATCATTCTCTTAAGATGAGCTTTCATTCAACATAAATTAATATAACCATTAAATTTCGAAGTGATCTAAGCCTCATCATGTAGCTCAGATATTAACAACTGATTCCAGAAATTTTGACATAAGTCATAGATTATGACTTATGATCTATAGCTTCAATTTCTATTGAATTTCCTAGTACTTATCCATATGGATAAGTGAATTTCCTGCCATTTTTATAATATAATTTATGACTTATAATTTGTAATCATCAAACCTTGGATATTAAATCATAATGTGAGACTTAAATTCTTAAACTTTCTCTTAAACTTGAGACCATGTATCCTAAGTGGATACTAATCCTATTATTGCCATAACAAAATAAGTTCTCATTTATTATGAGCTAAAGTAAATTATTAAGATTGTTAATGATCTAAGCCATCTCTTGTGACTTAGATATTAGCAGTTAGTTCTGGAAATTTTGCCTTATAAATTATAATTAGTTTTCTGCATACTTATCCATATGGATGAGTGAGTTCCTTAACATAATCAAGTCAGAACTTATAATTTATATTATTAAACTTTTATAATCACCAAAACTTGATGTTAGGTCATGATGTGTAACTTAATATTTTAAACTTGAAACTAAGTATCAAGAAATTACATGCTGAACCTATTTGCCTTATTTAGGACATTTTAACAAGAGTTGGATGTCACTTTAATAGTTCAAATCTAATTTGGACTAATTCATATATAGTCCGTCCTCATCTTATCTTTAGTTAAGAATTATAAGCTAAACCATTTGGATTCATTATTAGACTGCAATTCTAATGATGAATCTCTTCCTAAAATTCTCATAGAACAAGAGATCAAAGAATACTAGTTCTTTGATGCCAAATCTTTAATTTCCAATTTGTTGAAATAGAACCATTCTTGTTCTTTAATCTCTATTTAATCCTGTAAAGGTTTAGCTAGTTGCCAATGCCTTCTTAGATAGTAAATGTAACTTGGGTATAGAACTGTTAGAATCTTGATTTTTAACTTCATCCTATGACAGCAAATAATATCACTTGCCAATTTATAGTCATCTTATGTTGAGAATGTCATATGTTATGACTTAAGAAATGATTATAGATCCTTAAAATTATACTTTTGCTTAGGTGAACCCTAACTTGTTATCCTTATTAAGAGATGTTTCTCATTTAGTTAACTAGTTCCTTAAAACACAAAATTTTTGGAAAATAATCTTTCTATCATCAGTAATAAGATAAGATTTTGAGGATTAAATCCTAAGGGTGGAATCTTTAAACCTTCAAGTTCCTTTAAGCCTTGCTTATTTGTACAAAATATATTCTTAAACTCATGACAATTTTAGTGTGTAACCATCAATCAGATCTTCATTTTTTTTAGAAGCAAATTATCTTCTAAAGCATGCATTACTGTATTAGTAGTGATGTGCTATGATTACAATTTAAAGTTCCATAAGCCCGTATATATCTATAAATATCTCATATTTCAAATAAAAATAACTTAATACTTTCATGATTCTCATTTTCATGTCTTTTAGTGAGAATTTCAACTAACACCATTACCCATTAATTGACCTGTCAAAATTATAGTTAACAAACAAAATTGATTATTTGATCTGAATTCTAAGATCTGATTATGAGTTTTGATGTTTCTTCCATCATTACCAGCCTATTCTACATTAATTTAAACTGTTGCAAAACATACTTATCAACTTCTAGTATGTTTAATATTCTATCTGCTTTATTCTTCTCACTAGAGTGATGTCGAGGACGACATCATTCTTAAGTGGGGGAGTTTGTAACAACCCAAGTTGTTACTTTGCTCAATTAAGACTAATCTAAGTCTTAATTAAGGTTCTAAGTCACTAATTAAGTAATTTAGAACTCATCTCTGAAACCTAGGTCAACTCAGAAGTCAACTAAGTCAAACCAGAAATTCTAGAAAATCCCAAAACCTGGAAATTTGACTTTTTATCTAGACCTCAGATTGAAAATCTGACTTCACCATTGCGTTCAGAACACTCAAATTAGCTAGGGGTGAAATTTTGGAGGCAATTGGAAGTCGTTGATTTTTCGTCGAATATTTTAATATTATTTAAATACCCGGAATAATTAAATAATTAAATACTCGTCGAAACAAAAATCCGAGTGCGCCGTTGCGTTCCTCACCCTTCAATTAGCTAAGGGTGATTTATTGGGAATTTTTGGGATTCATTTAATGGGTTAAAATTAATTAATTAAAACTGAATAATTTAATTTAAATATTATTATTTAAATATCGCAATTAACGGCGGCGTCTGCTTTACCTTTAACGCCGTTTCCGCTGTTACCATTCTATCAAACGGAGCTTTTCGACCGTTCGATCGAAGATCGAACGGTGGATAACCCTTCTTCCTTCTCGCGCACCGCGTGTCGCGTAAGGGTCGCACGCGTCGACCTGCAGCCACTCCAGCTGGTGTTCGCCGCTCCATATCTTATCAAGCCTTGAAGAGCCATTGCATCTAGAGATCTTCTTCGAAACCTTAGGCGGCGAAGCAGTGATCGAGCGTCCAGGACTCCTTGAATCAAAACTGCAAACCCTAATCAGGTACCTCACTTCTGTACCTCCTTCATCTCCTATTCTTTCGTTTATGTGTTTTTGTAAATCATTATGTGTTTCAATACTGGGCTGTGATCGATCGAAACTTCGTTCGATCGATCAAAAATCGCGAAGATGAAACCCTAAATCGCGAGGAAGGAGGCGTCGTGCAAGGGATTGAATCGACGGCCAAGATCAAACCGTAGATCTTGGCTCAACCCTACCCGTCTGATCCTAATTAGTTTAAGATTAGTTGATTAGATTAAGCCTAAATCTAACCTAATCTAAATAATATAATCCTAATCGCTTTTCAAACCATTAATTTTATCCAAACGTTTCTGATCCGTCCATTCTGAGATAGTCAGATCTGGATCGCAGATCTCAGACCGGTTTTACCGGTCTATTTTTCCTTCCTGGACCAGTCAAGCCGGTCCAGGAAATCGAACCGGCGTGTTTCTGTATGCGCAGGGCCCACCGCTGACGCGGACAGCTGACACGCTGCCAGGTGGGGCCCACCGATGCTTCCTTCGGCCACGGATCGCTGACGTGGCACTGTGGTTGTGGGACCCATCTGCTCTCCTTCGGCGAATCCGGTCGTGCCACGTACCATGCAGAAACTAATAATTTGATTATATATAAATATTATATAACAGTTAATTATAATTGAATTATTAATGTAATAACAGTTATATTAATTATATTAAATCAGTAATTAATAATTAGATTTAAATCCAAACTTCAAACCTAAATAACTCCTAAATTATTTATCCAAATTATACAAATAAATATACCAAATTGATCAAAAAAAATACAAGGAACTTATTGATGCCAATAATTTTGTATTTGGACGAATATTTAATAAAATGACATTTAGGGTTTAATTAAGTTCAAAATTATGTCTCAAATATTCAATTAACCATAACTTTGTGTAGATTAATCCAAACATACCCAATATGGGTCTTAAAATGATCAGAAAACCCTAAGGATTAATTTGATAGTATTTATCTTGCTGTTTGGATTAGTGTTTGTCTAATCATATTTAGGACCAAACCCTAATTAGGTTAATTAACCCTAGATCTTCAATTGACCATAACTTGGTCAATTGAGCTCCAAATTTGATGATCCATAGGTCCATTTAGATCAGAAGAACTTAATTTACAATAATATGTAAAAATATTTTAGATCCAACGGTTAAATTTGCTAATTACCCTTAATTGCTTTAAATCTTGATTAGTGAATATTAGCAAATCTAGTAACTCAAATTGAGAGTTTTAAATTTCAGAGGACTCTTAGATCCATTTAGAATCAATCCATAAGGTTGGATTAGTATTTGAGTGGTTAATTTTGTTAATCACTCACTAATCACACTAAACCCTAATTAGGTCTTAACTTAGTCAAATTAGGTCCAAATTGAGCCTACCACATATCATTAAAATCAGTGAGCTATTTGTAATTCATAGTCATTGATTTTGCTTGATTTGGACACTAATTGGAAAAAATTAGAATTTTGACCCTTAATTAAGTATTCCTTAATCACCTTAAAACCCTAAATCTTGTATTGGCCATAACTTGACCAATACTTATCAGATTTTAGCAAATTTAGGTTCTAAGGAGAGCTTAGTCAGTAAAGAACAATAATCTAAAAGAAAATTTAGCTTTCACTTAATCAAATTACTAAATTGCTCTTATGAGTCAAATTCACTAATTTGATCTCATATGGCTTAATAATCACCCAAAATTAACTTAGTTGCTGTCTAATCTTATATTAGACAATAAGAATCACTCTCCAAAAGAAAATTTCAGAATTTAAGCCCTAGATTAAAAGTTGATCTTTTGAACCCTTAAGTAGGGGCAAAATAGTCATTTTGCCCAAATTTAGGGTTTTGCCTTTTAAAGCCCTAAATTCAGTTTCTAATCACTAAAATCAGTAAATAGAATGATTCATAGTTAAAATTAATCAAATTTAAGTCTAAATTAGGTTTTAATTAAAATCTCAAAATTTGCTCCTTAAGAAAATTCATAAGTCCTATGTGAGTGTTCTCATTCTTTAATCATTCTTAGACCCATCCCTAGGTCTTATAACATTAGTTAGGATGTGTGTCTTGAGAGATACTCTTAGTAATTAAGAGCTTTAAGTCCTAAGATTAGGAATAGATCTTAAGTTAGAATTCATCTATTGAGTAAATTGGGTTACTCAATTAGATAAAACCTTGAGCTTTCTAGTTTCTAGATTTTTCTTAGTTTATTAAATGATTATTTAATCTTTAAACTTTAGAACTAAGAATAGAGATCTATCCTAATGAATTTGATTTATCATTAGGATTTGCCTTAACCTAATCTGTGAGTTTGGGTTCTAAACCTTAGACCCTTAGTTATACCTTTAGATTAAGTGATTAGACCCCATCATCTGGAGTCTAATTCTTAATCTTTTCATCTTGATTTGGCTAATCAAGATGATGGTTGGGATGATTTAATTTACAATATTAGGTCACTGATTTATTCATTTTAACCAATTAGTCGTCTTTTGATTAAGTTATAATTAGGACTTGGCCAGTCCTAATTATCTTCAACAAGTAGGACTCGTGATTCTAAGTTACAGAATGTGTAAGGATTGATAATTCTGAAACTTATGTAACTTAGAGTAGATAGAACGAATAAAGTAGATAACAAAGGATATCACCTGTGTTTTAGATAGAGTTTCTTGCACTTTGGATCTTTGATGCTTCGCATTCCTTGATTTTGAGCCTTATACCTTGAACATGTATTATGTACATAAGATATTTTGATAAATATCTTATGTTAATTTTGAACATTCATAAACAGCATTATGTTCGTTTCGCAAGTGGTTTGTAAGGTGTAGCATGATTAGTATACCTCTTCGATCAACCTGTTCGGGGTCGGCAACCTTTCGAGGGTTTAATGTCCGATAGTCTATACCAGGCCTAGTCCATGGATAGGATGGATAGACTCTTGCCCTACTGACTATATAGTCAGGATTTTGATATGGTTATACTAATTCAAGTACATTTACATTCAGTTTTGTCTTAGCTCATCAGGCTAAGAGTTTCAGTGACGTTCAGTTCAGAGTTTCTTAGCTCATCAGGCTAAGAATTGCTGAGTTCATGATCAGTTCAGTTGACTTATATAGTTACTATAGTTTCAGTTTACAGTTACTGATTTACTAGTATATTCTGCATTTCAGCACTGTTTTACTTACAGCTTTACTGCACGTGTTTTTATATAGGATGCTAGTTCTACTTTCTGTTTTCATATGCTTACATAGGATGTTAGTGTTTTCAGTTTTTACTATTTAAATTTTGTATGTCACTTAGCATAATCCGTTTGAATATATGCATATTTAGGTTGTATTTTCTTACAGTTTTACTTTTCTTTTACTTACCTGTTTGTGTTGCAGTTGCTTGGAGGAAGTTTGTATTACTTCCTATTTATTTAGTTATAAACTGTAGTTTATAACTATATACTGTTCTTTTGATACACTTTCCTGCACCTATTATGCTTAGTTCTATTTATATGGTGATATCTTCTTAATTTAATAAAATTGCTGCCATAAAATGTACTTAGACTTATTGTCTAACCAGTTTTTCTTTTATTGGCTGGGGCCCTACCATTATGAAACTGATAATGGTAGGTTCTGAGTTTGTTGGTTTAGCAGATCCAGTGGAGAGTTTGCCATTGGAGGAGGAGCCCGTTCCTGAAGATCCGTAGCTTTAGTTTTTCTTCCAGTGAGATTGAGAGTTTTCTTTCAGTTCTTTTAAACTCATTAAATGTTGTAATAATACATGATTATATTTCTGTTTTAGTACTTTACTTATTCTGTAATATTGTATTTATACTGTATTGGATGGATGTTATGTTTTATGCTTCCGCACTCTGAGTTCATGTATGATCATTTAGTGATAGTATTCTGGATTGAATGGCAAAGTTCTTATTTAAATTGGATTAGAATGTATGTCTAATCCAATCTTAAGTGGGAACCTTGTCACCTGGTGACCCCTCCACCGTAATCATGTTAACTTAAGGGTTAACAGGACCACGATGGGGCAGGGCCGCCACATATATGAACAGCATGAAATAAATTTTATCAAAAGCATTTGTAACAATAAGACGAGTCCGGAGACTCCTGAGCTCAAATGGGTAAACCCATATGCATAACCTGTAGGAAGCTTATCTCGCCACCTGTCGGTAGCTTACTCAAAATAGGAACTGATGGTGTGTCTTTCATCTGGATTTGCCTACTTCTTACAAGGGCTAAATCCCTCCATATAATTCCCAGGGGCTGCCAACAGGCCCAATCTGTACAGATTCTCAGTGTTGCATTCCACCCTCCAAAGACAAACACCACAAAATATATATTATGCTTTATTCTTTTTGTTACATGCTATTTGATATCATTCTTTTACAGATTAAAAAATAGTAAGCAGTGTAAATATTACTCAAATGAAAAATGGCTTAAATATATGAATACTGAAATGAAACTTATAAGTAAATTTGCGTACCTGACTGTTTTGATAAAATATCAACCAATTCAATTTCTTTGATCTGCCAAAATAATTAAATTTATTAATTTAATGTTTTTATCATGATTTATAATATTAGGTTTATAAAATGACTATTTTGATTATTTGAATCTTTTTTATTAAGTTACATAATTATTTGTCTTATAAGGTTAAATTGGGAATTTGACCTTATAAGGGCATTTTAGTAATTTTACCCTTAGTAAAATTTAAAATTTCTATTAATTTATTGTAGATTATGTCCTAAAGTTTCTATCGAATCCAAAATTATCAAATTCTGATATTAATTGGCTAAGTTATAGTCAATATAAATTATATATTTAATAATTAGGGTTTAATATGATTAGTGAGTGATTAGTGAATTTAGTCACAAAATTATTAAACTAATTATACATTTAGGTCTTAATTTACTTTATGAGTTATTTGAAACTAAAATTATTTAATTTGGATCATTAAATTTGCTAATATTCACTAATCAAGATTTAGAGCAATTATGGTTAATTAGGAGATCTAACCATTGGATCCTAAATATTTTTGCAGTTTACTGTAAATTACATTTTTCTGATCTAAATTGATATTTGGATTACTTAATTTGGAGCTAAATTGACTTACTTATGGCTATTTGAAGTTTCTAAAGTTAAAAGCTTAATTAGGGTTAGGCCTTAAATGTTATTAAGCAAATACTAATCCAAACAGAAAAGTTATTACTACTAAAATGTTTCTTATGATTTTCTGAGTATCTTAAGACCCATATTGAGTATATTTGGATTAGTGGATATAAAATTATGATCATTTGAATATTTGTGAACATTAGGGTTTAATGTGAGGCTCCTAAATATCACTATGTTAAATATTAGTCTTACAGTAAAATAAATTATATTATTAAATTCTTCATATTTTTCTGATAAATTTGATATATTTAATTTTATAATTTGGTTATATATTTTAAGAGTTATGTATGTTTTAAAATTTTGATATTATATTAATTGAAATGAATTTATTAATATTATTATTTGAATTAATTAATACATCTGATTATTAATCTATTTACTTTATTGTTTTTCATTTTCTATTTATATGTATATATAAGACTATATAAATATATATATATACATATATATATATATATATATATATATATATATATATATATATATAACTTAAAGTGTAACATATCTTATTAGAATTTAAAATGAATTATTAATTATATTATTATTTTATTTTATCTATTAATTATGCTATTATTAATCTAATATTTATCAAATAATATTATATTTTCTGTTTATAAATATATTTATATTAATGTTATTATTTTATTTTATATTATTTATAAAAATTTGTGTTATTATTAATGTATATATATATATATATTTTTTTCTTAGGTTTTCTGATTTGATATATATGTATATTTATTAATATCTGTTTAAATATTATAAGAATTAAATTAAATGTTTATTAATTAATATAATAATTATTATTATAATTTAAATTTTATTTTGTTCTGCAGAAAGAGACGGCGGCGGGCCATACCAGTGCCACACGGCACCTCCTCATTCGCGAGGCTGTCCACGTGGGCCCCGCACACTCGAGTGTCTGTGGAAATGGACAAAACCCACGAAGACGGGTCGGGCCCGGGTCGACCCGGCCCGACCCAAAATTCCCTTCATCTTCTTCACAACCGTCTATGCCAGGGAGAATTTAGGGTTTGAAATTTTGAGGCCTTTCTGGTGGTGGCTCGATCTGGACCGCACAGTTTTAGATAGATCCCAAAGTAAGCTTCCCATAGATGGTTAAATCAAGATCTATGATAGCCTGGTTCGATAAAAAATGCAAACCCTAGAAGTTGATATCCCGGTTTCGTATGCATAATCGTTTTTACTGTGTATTACAAGTTAAATTTATTCGATTAACTAAATCAAACAATGATCAGAACCGTTTGATTATCAATCCAAGTTAGGGAATAAAGTTTCGAAAGAGCAGATCACAGATTGCAATAGAATTTGATAGATTTAAAGGTACCTATGATTGAACGGTTGTAGAGTTTTTGAGATCTAGACACGATCCCACTTCGGTCATCCTTTGACTCTGTATGATGCTAACCGAGACCTCACATCTCGATGACACTTAAAGAAGGAGATGAGGGGATTGCAGAGCGGTGGGGGATGGCGTGGCGAGGATTAGGGCGACACGCGTCGTGCCTTTCGACACGCGGAGCTGCGTCGAGGAAGAAGGTCTCTGAGTCGTCTGATCTTTCAATCAGACGGTTCAGAGCGATCCGTCAAGTTTAGACGGAACGGCTTTGAACGGGAAATGGCGTTAGCGGAAAAGAGACGGCGCTGTTAAGAATTAATTAAATATATAATTAATTTATTTATTTTAATATATTTAATTAAATAAATTTATTTTAATAAATATGTAAAAAAAATTCAAATATATCATTCCTAGTTAATTGAGGGCTTCTGAACACAACGGTGCACTCGAATTTTCGATCCGACGAGTATTTATTTATTCGAATTTTCAGGTATTTAAATAATATTAAAATATTCGTTAAAAATTTAATGACTTCCAAATGCATTCAAGACTTCACCGCTAGCTAATTTGAGAGTAGTAAATGTAATGGCGAAGTCAAATTTTTAATCTGAGGTCAAAATTATTTAAATATTAATAAATATATTGGAAATTAATTTCTGGTATTTTACATTATAAGCTCGTCTATAATATTTTCTTAACTACCCATCTAACATTCGAACCCCAAATGATCCAAAATACCACCCAAATTGCTTAGCGTAATGCTTGAATGAGAGAAGATTTTTGCTTGGCGCTACGGAGTGCCGTAGTGTCCTGGTCTCGAACAGACTAGCACTAGGGCGTGCTAAAGCACCCCAATCTCTGGCAGACTGGCACGCTACATCGTTATATTCATTCGCTCTCCAGTACCATTTTGTTATGTGTGAAGTCTTTACCGACCATAAAGTTTAAAGTACATTTTTACCAAGCAGGAAATAAATTTAAGGTAACGGATATGGTTATAACTAATCAAGGACTATCATTTATCAATTTAATATCACCATGGGAAAGCAAAGGTTATAGCAAATGCACGTTAAGTCGTAAGGCAACCTCTCATTTGCATGTGCTAACCTCTAATCCTATTTTATTCAAAGAGATGGAGGAACTTCTGTTAGAAGTGGTGTTACCAGCAAATGTTGAGCTATTCTAAATGATTGTAGGATGCTCATTGATTGATGAGATTAAGGAAGCACAAAAAAATAATGAAGAATATAACCAATTATTATTTTCATTACTAATATATTAATTATGAATTATTTTTTGTAAATTCTCGAATTTGATTTCTCGGCCACCACATGTATTTTAATTCTTTAGTTTTAAATTCAAAATCACCTAGTTGTCATTTTTAAAGTCTGACTTAGTAGAGGTGATGGATCTGATTGTAAGAATCTATATAAATAAAGATAAAATATAAATAATATAATAATAATAATTTATAAGAGAAATAATAAAAATAAATAAAATAGTTATAATGAAGATGATAATATTAAATACTGAAAATGACATAATTAAAGACAAAAATGAATTATAAAAATAGTAATAAGGAAATAAAATAAAATCAGAAAAGAAGAAGAGGAATTTTATCTTTAAGAAAAAAAAAATAAAAGAAAAGAACCTTTTTTTTACACCCCTTTTTTTCTATCTTCTTATTCTTTTCTTGCCCTCCCCCCCAAAAAGAAAAAAATATTATCCTCTTTCTTTTATTCTTTTCTTCTCTTCTTCTTCTTCATTATTGAACCCAAAATGAACAAAAAACATTTCTCACCCTCTCTCTCACTATACAAACTGGGGCGTTGGCCTGAAAAGGGTAAAATGGGCATGGGAGGCGGAGGCAGGGGCTGCCGGTGGTGGGAGTGGGGGAGAGGGTGTGAAGAACAAAGGAGTGTGAGAGGTCCTTTTCATAGAGGAGAAGGGAGGGGCGTCCAATTTTGTTCGGAGTTTTAAGAAAATATATCAGCCAATTATTTAAATATTTTTTGCCATTTTATATTTAATAATCCATTGTATGAAAAATATTTATTAAGCAAATCCCTAAGATTTATTATTTGAAGTTATAATTTAATATAGAGCACCATAAAATATATATATATATATTCTAATATAAGAGAATTCTAAATCTCAAAAAAAAAAAAAAAAAAAATTTAAATGTAAGAAAATAGTTGTGTTTTTTTTTTTTTAATTTTATAATTTTATATTAAGGGATTGTACTCTATAAATCCGATTTTAAGTTTGTATTTATAGAAATCTAGTTTCGCCCGAATCAGACGTAAATCGATATTACGCTGAAGAAGCGGAGCAGAGAGCGAGCGGAGGCCTTCTCCATCTTCAGCTACAGCTTTCTGATTCGTTCGAATCGGATGCCTTCAAACGAAATCGATTTTGTCCGAATCGGATGTCTTATCCTTCAATGGAAGCAGCTTTCTCGATTGTTCGAATTGATATTTTTGATTTTGTTAGAAATAGAGTCAAATGAAATTGATTAGGATAATCTTAATATTTTAATTTATTCAAAACAATACTCATATTATTTCATTCTAAATAAAAAAAAAATCAAATTTTTCTTACAAAATTATGAAACAGTAGTAAATTAGTGAAAACAGCCGCAAAAGAAATATCACTTCTGCGTTTATCAAAAGGTAAATAAAGGAAGTAATAATAATAACTTTATTTATTTATTCGATACTTTAGCAAAGCAGGTCATGCTTCTGTTTTAATCTCCTAAAGAACACGTGGCAGTTGCACCGACAGTTGTACTAAAAGAAAACAGAAATGTTATTTAGATTATTTAATAGGTTTTAAATATTATTTTAATAAAAACTTTAAAAATAATATTTAGATTATTTTAATATAAATAAATAAATACTTATAAAATGATATTCAAATCTGGATTGATATTTTTGGGTGCCATATCAGCTAGTTTAAATAGCATTACTCAAAAGAAAAATACTATGCTTATACAAGAATATATATTAAAAGAGATTCAGGACAAGTATAAAATTTTTATTTTCTTGCATATAGCCTTATAAAAAAATGTATTCAAATAATAATCAATTTATACATTAAATTGATGCATTATCTATATATTTTGATATATACTAATGTGTAAGTGTAGGTCAAGAATATCCCGTCAGCTATGTTGCCGAAGGCAGTCCACTCGAATTTGACTCAATTGGACCGAATTCGACCCCAAATCAACTTAAAAAATTCGAATTTGAATAATAATAATAAAATTTTTAAATCTCAAATAACATGCATTTCTAATTATTAGTTAATTATTAGTGTTTATAATTATTGACAGATCAATAGTACAAATCCTACTTAACTACATAATTATCTCATTAAAATTTAACTTATTAAAAAAATATATTATTTTTTCTAATTTTGATATATATTCTCTTAAAAAAATGTATTAAATTAATAATTTAATTACATATTAATTTTGCATATTATATATATATATAGTTTGATATATAATAATGTATGAGTGTATCAATACTTTTACAGTAAATTCAATAATAATAATTATTATTATAATTATATGAATAAAAGTCTTAGAAACATGTAATAAAAATAAATAAATAAATAGATAATTAGGTATTAAGTTATAAAATTTAAAATATCATATAATTTAAATATAAATAAAATAATTTAAATCGCTGGTTGGATCGAAGGATTTGCCGATTTTTTTAAAAATTTAATAAAAAAACAATTTAACTGACGGCGGGTTATGGCGATTTTTGTCTCTATCTCAGTTAATAAAGCAGTTGCAACACAGCCAAAATTATGTTAAATGTGTAAGATGTGATAAATATAAACATATTTATCTTGATATTTTATATAAGAAAATTATCGAATCTTGGCATCTAAAAAATACTCTGAATTTTGGATATTATTTTATTCATCTTTATTTATTTATATTAAAATAATATAAATATTATTTTTAAAATTTATATTAAAATAATATCAAATCTCATTAATTAGGCTTTTTAAATACCAACATTTATCATTTTATATATATTTTAGTTATAAAATTTTGATATAGTAAATCTTTATATAAAAGTGATTTAATTTTATAAAATAAACTAATACAATATTTTTAAATATATCATTTTTTTACTATTTTCAATAAAGTATTTAAAATGATGATTAATTTATAATAAATGAAATTTATTAATTAAAATCATGATTAAAAATCTATTAAAATTATCACTAAAAATCTATTAAAATCATAATAGTTTGTTGTTCACTATTTTGATTACAACAAATGTTGTCTTGATTCAAGATGATATTCTCTACATTGGGTCATAAAAATTATAACCAAAATCATTCATACAAAGTTAAATAAAGATCTGCTAATTATGATTAAATCTAACGTATAAATTAAATTTCAGCCTACTGAAAAATTAGGTCAAACAAAATATAACGTTAGATAGAGTATATTTTTGTGATCGTAATGCTCATATTTTAAAGTAATCTGAATAACAGTATTCCTGAATTGGTTTCTAAATCTTTAAAATTCAAAAATTTAAGAAGTTTAAATACAAGTCCAAATTTAATAATTTTGGCATCATTAAGTTAAGAATATTAGGAAAAGAATATACAAAAATTTTTGTCAAATTTGAAACTCCTTATTTTTCATAATTAATTTTTAAGTTTTAATCTTCCAAAATTAATATAAAATAAAATATAGCTTTATATTGAAAAATTCAAAAAAATTTATACGTTATTAGTTGTACGAAACCAATATTCTTTTATGCTTGGTTGGTTACTCAGAACAAACACCAGTAACAAATACGTAATTGGTTACTAAAAAATGACATCAACAATATACATTTAGTTGGTTACTAGTGTAACAGCCCTAGTATTATTATTTTTTATTGGCAGTCTAATTGGCAAGAAATATCCCCTAAGTCTCCAAACATAATTTGGAGAAATTTCTAAAAATTTGAGCCAATTTAGAAATTGTTTAATTTTTATGATTATTTTAATTAATTTGAATAATTATAAAACTATAAAATTAAATTGAACTCCAATTGATAATGTGATTGCATTTTGAATTAATCACCCATAATTTAGATAAGGATAAATATTTGGAAATCATGTAATTAAATAATTTTGATTAATTTAGAAGAATTAATTAATATTTAATTAAATAATTAAAGCTTGAGCTAATTAAGCTTTAACGGCTAATTCGGTGTTTGGAATCGAACGATGGGCAATTTGTGCCGTTCAATCCAATCCTTTGTGCCGATCCGACGAACAAGATCGGCAAGAGCTCTTGTCCTGTTCCTCTGGCTCAGCCATGCTCGTGATCGTGGTGAAGATGCCGTGCTACGGCCGCCTGTCCTCACTCTAGCCCCGCCTTCTTAGGCATACTAACGATTCCATCTTCTTTTTTTCAACCAGCTTTAATATTTGGAGGCTTACGAGGAGCTCTTGACCCCTCTGCATGGTGATTTTGCCCAACGAACTCGGCATGCTATAGACCACTGACACTCCTCTATCTATTGCAATTCAACTTCATTTCTTATCACAGTTAATTTTCTTCTTAATCCCATTCAGATTAACAATGATTGTTGAGGTCCACTGACCTGGATCGAGCCTGATCGAGCTCAATGGTCCCAATCATCCGAGCTACTCTCAATGGTGATTAAGTGTTCCTTGGGTCGGCCTCGACCTAATGAAGACGTTGGGATCTTGATCTGGCCGATCGGCTGATTGTGGAGGTAGTATTTCCCATCCACAATAAATCCTAGGGTTCCAAACTAATTAGCCAGGGTTAGATGATAGAGAGGCTCCCCAATTGGGGCTTTCATGTCCGTTGGATTTCCTATGCCACAAGGAGTATTTTGAGATGTAGATCGACTGTTGTGATTTCTTGTGCATTGGCTAATTAGGGTTTTATTAAAACATTTGTCTAGCCCAAGCTTGCTTATGCTTGAAACCAATCCTCTAGAAGGATAAAAGAAAAGATGTAGGATTGTAGAATAAATTGATTAATGGATAGTATAGATCAACAAGTAAGAGTTTAGATCATTATTACGCCACTTATAAGCTACTTTAGTTAGACATAGTTTGGGAAATCTTAGAAAATCAGATGGATCTATAATATAATTCTGTTCTTCTTAAATTAATAAGTAATGAAAATCAGCATTAATGAGATAGATGAGAAAACATTAGTGAATGTGATAAACAATTATATCTATTTAGATCAATCCATTATTAAAGCTTATGGATTTTGAAAGTGTCCAATAGTTTTAAGCTTAATAAGCATCCATTTGTAGACATCCTTGAAAACTTTTATAACACGTAGATGAACTTAGACCTTATAAATCATTCTGAAATGTAAATAGAAACTAATACCTTTATTAACCTACTTATGGTGAATCCTGCATTCTAATATGGGGATAGAAATTAAGTAGAGAATATAGAGGATTGCAGTTTATAGATTTATGATATGGGTTATAAGATAACAATCTTAATTACACTTTGATATAATTAATCAATAATATAATATTATTTTTAAATCAATATTTTCAAAATTTTATTCTTAATATATGTATTATTCTTCAATTAACTTAGGTATTTAGTTAATGTATAAGCCAGTTGAGGTTTAATTAGCCATAATCATTAAGGTAGATAATTAAAGAATATAACAACAAATATCACATAATTTATGATTAATTTTGACAACCTTTGAATGATACATAGTAATGAGACTAAATCATTGAACATTTATGTATACATTGTGCATAATAAAATATTAATTATTACACATAGGTGATTCATATGGTAGATTAGTCTGTATAAATATATTTTGAGCTATAACAGATTATGAAGAGATCAGAAAGATCACACATATCCTAAAGGGGAGTGTGTATTTTTGGAGACCTCATTACATATGGTTGAGCCAACATGCTGTAACAACCCAAGTTGTTACTAAGGTTAATTAGGACTAATCCAAGTCTTAATTATGATTCTAGTGTCTTAATTAAGTCATTCAAGACTCACCTTTAAGACCCAGTCTAAATTAGGGATCAAATGATCAAAATCTTGATTTCTGGAAATTCAAAAACCCTAAAAATTGACCTGTCTAAATTGACCTCAAATCAAAAAATGGACTTTGCCATTGCGTTCATTGCCCCAAAATTAGCAAAGGGTGATGTTTTCGTGTCAATCTGAAGTAGTCAAAATTTTGGTAAATTTTTAATATTATTTAAATATCCTGAAAATTCAAATAATTAAATACTCGTCTAATAAAAAATCTGATTGCGCCGTTGCTTTCCTCACACCTTAATTAGCTATGAGTGATTTACTTAAATTTTTCTAAGAGCGATTAATTATTTAATTAGCATTAATAAAATGATTAAAATTTGATTAATAATAATATTAAACAAAATGATTTAATGGTGCCGTCTCTTTAATGCTAATGCCGTCACCCTTAACCTAATTGCACCGTCTGAATTAACGGGTCATCCGTGCCGTCTGATCGATCGATCAGATGGCTGTGGCTCGTCATCCCAGAAGAGCTTCCGCGTGGCTCGAGCGGACGCGCGTCATACGGGACCTTCGCCGTGCGGCAGACTTCCGTCGTTTCAATGAATAACCTAACCGCTTTTAGCCTCCTTTAAGTATCCCAATCGACTCCAATGCATCGTTTGGATCAGATTGGACGTAAGGAGATCTTGAGGCGATGTCGATTGAACCTTCGATTTAAGACCGTCGATCAGGTATCCTTCTAATCCCACTTATTGTTCAGTCGATTATCAATTTTCAATTTCGTTTGGCAATTTCCTACTTTTGATTGACAAATGATCGGATCTGATCGGGTTGATTCGATCTCGACTCAGTCCAAATCACGTCCTAACCAGTAGTAGTGCTCATTGACGCTCCATATGATCAAACATAGGGTTGATTAATATATTGATACTAGCAACCATTATGTCTCATATTAGTATATAATCAGTAGATCTCGCTCGTCCCTTCAAATTGGTATGATGCTCGGCACCTAAAACCTTCGGTGCGAAGAGAAATTGGTAACCTAGTTGCTAGGGTTACGATTCCCTGTAGGGATGATTCAAAAGCTGGTCCGGACCAAACCGGTCTGGTCTTGAGCCAGGACGCCCGAACCGTGTGCGTTGAACCGTGCCTTTATTGCGCTCCACGTGTCCTCGGCTGGCGCATAAGGCGGGCCCCGTCTGAGACATGTATCAAGCTCTGAAGCGAGATGTGGGCCCCCGCTGTCGGTTGTTTGCCATCCGTTGTGACAGAATTGATGGGTGGACCCACTTCGGCTAACGTGGCAAGTTTCGTCAGATGTAGTGGGTCCCAGCCGTGGAATTGAAAAAGGAATTATTTATATATTAAAAGTATTTCTTTTGAATCAATTAAATTAAATTCTTATGCAATTTATCAAAATAATAGAATCCTTATTTTATTCATAACTTAATAACCATAACTTCAAACATACTGAATATATATACCATTATGATCAGTAAAATTAGAGGAATGTTATGAAACTATCAATTTTCCATTTGGAGCTATATATCACATAGTGACATTTTAGGATGTAAAATAATTGTGAAAATGCTATAAATGTTCATTTAATCATAACTTTGTAACAAATAACCCAAATATATCCAATATGAGTCTTAAAGTAATCAGTAGAGCCTAAGGATTAATCTAGTAGTGTTGATTTTGTTATTTGACACATATTTGAGCTAATTACTTTTGGACCTAAACCCTAACCTTCCAAAGCTCATAACTTTGTAATCTTTAGTCCAAATATAGTCAATATGAGCCTTAAAGTGATCAGAAGAACCTTTAGAATAACCTAGTAGTGTCCATTTTTTTATTTGGATTAGTTTTTGCTTAATAACTTTGAGGACCTAACCCTAATTATCCTAATTAATCCTAAATCTTTAATTGACCATAACTTTGTCAATTGAGCTCCAAATTAGGTCTTCCAATATACCATTTTGATCAAAAAAAACTTAATTAATAGTAAACTGAAAAAATATTTTAGATATAATTGTTAAATCTCTTAATCAACCCTAATCATCTTAAAACTTAATTAATGAATATTAGTAAAATTAGGGATCCTAATAGAGTAATTTTAGTTTTTCATTACTTATAGCATAGAGTAGAACCTATTTGTATGATTGATTTAGTGATTATGTGATTAATTTCACTAACCACTCATTAATCACCATAAACCATATTTAAGCTATAACTTAACTAAATAAAATCTAAATTGGGTTTACTCTTAATTAAAGTAATTAGTGGACTATAGAGAAGCTATAGCTACTAAATTTACTGAATTTGGACTTAATTTAGAAAAGTTAAGTTTTTTACCCATTTTAGGAAATCCTAATTTCCTTAATTTGCCATAAATCTTATATTCGCTATAACTTAGCCAATACTTATCAGAATTTAGTGATTTTAGGTTCTATGGAAGCCTTAGACAGCAAGCTTCAATAAAATGATAGAAAATTTGGTTTTATTAAGTCAAATTACTAAATTACCCTCATAAGTCAACTTTCTTAATTTGACCTTTTTAAGCTTAATAATCATCTAAATTTGACGTACTTACTATCTAACTTCATATTAAACAGTAAGTAATCATTAACCATTAAAATTTTTCCATTTATAGCCCTAAATCAAAAAATAGATTTTTAGACCCTTAAGGATGGGCAAAATAGTCATTTTGCCCAAAATTAAGGTTAAGTGCCTTTAAGCCTTAAATTTTTATTATAATAATTAAAATCAGTAAGTAAAGTAATTTAGATTGTAATTTTAATTACTTAAGTTATTAATTAAGTTTAGATCTAAAACCCTAATTTTTCTTTCTTAAGAAAATCCTAAGCAATTTATTAGCTGTATGATGTGATATAAATCTCACATCATACCTCTCATTTAACCTTCTTTAATCTATCCTTATTTTTTCTTATAATATTAGTTAGGTTATGTGTCTGAGGATTTATCTTACTATTTAAGAGTTTATTTCCTTAGGAATTAGGATTAACTCCTAAGTTAAAGTTCATGTATTGAATAAAATGAGTTACTCATTATATGAAACTTTAATTTTGATAGTTTATAGATTTTTTTAGTTTATTAATGATTATTTTATCTTTTAATTTCAGATTTATGAATAGAGATCCATCATATTAAGTATGATTTCACTTAATAGGATTTACCCTAAATCTTAATCTGTGAATTTGGGTATTTGAAACTTAGTCCTTTAGGATTACCAATTGGATTAAGTAGTTAAATCCCAATATTTGGAGTTTAATTCTCAATCCATTCATCTTAATTTGGCTAATCAAGATGTTTTGGGTGGTTTAAATTATCAAAATAAGTCGTTTGATTTATTATTCAACTTATAGTCGACATTAATTTATTTATAATTAGGACCTAGCTATAAGGTTGTGAATCTGAGTTACACTTGATAGTAGGAATTGGAGATTTTAAACTTGTGTATCTTAGAGTAGATAGAATGATGAAATTAGGCAACTATGGATATCACCTGTGTCTTAGTAGAGTCTCTTGCTCACTTTGAAAATTGATATTTCGATTACCTTATTTTGAGCCATATACTTTGTTCACATATATATTGGACATAGGATATTTGATAAGTATCTCATGCATGGATATCACCTGTGTCTTAGTAGAGTCTCTTGCTCACTTTAAAATTTGATATTTCGCTTACCTTGTTTTGAGCCTTATACTTTGTTCACATATATATTGGACATAGGATGTTTGATAAGTATCTCATGCCATCTTTGAATTTACATAAACAACATTTGCATTTCTTTTTATCGATGCTTTCAGTTAAGTAGAGTTTGATCTAAATAGTTTACCTCTTGGTTCCACTTATCTCATCTTATACTTCTTATGTGGTTGTTGGCCCAGTTCCGATATGGTAGTGCTAATTTTAGGTGCACTTCTACTTAGTGTTTCTGCCTCTTGGTTCCACTTATCTCATCTTATACTTCTTATGTGGTTGTTGGCCCGGTTTTGATATGATAATAAGTGAATTCTTATGTTGTTCCTTTCAGATGGCAAGTTTGGCCAGTGCAGCGTTTCAGCTTGTACTTTCAGTTCAAGTTTACTTTATTATACATTTAGCACTTTCTTATTTATTATTTTATTGCATTACTAGATTTATTCATTTATAGGTTGCTAGTCTTATTGTTTACTTATATTTTTATAGGATGTTAGTTTTGCTTTTCAATTATTCAAATGTTTCACATGTTCATTTTACTATATGCCAAGTAGCATATACTTGTATTGATCATAAGTATGTTTAAGTAATTTCCTTTTCAGTTGTAATAAGTACTTAGTCTTTATTGAATAATTAATCATGTTGCAGCTATACTTGGAAGTATGTGCTTACTTAATATTTTGTTAAGTTATAGACTTATTGTTTATAAATGTCTTTCCTTTTCATACGTATTATGCTCCTACACTTGCTTGTATGTTACATTTTAAATGGTGATATCTAAATTAACATAATAATATGTAGCCTAAAATATACTTAGACACTTTATCTAATAAGATTTTTTTTTTGTTGGCTGGAGCCATATTATTGTGAAACTGACAATGGTAGACTCTGAACTTTTTGAGATTGTGGAGCCTTCTGAATACAGGATTCAAGAGGTGGTCCAAGCTGTTGAAGACCCTTAGCTTTTCTTTCTTGCGTTGTGAGGATGAGTGAATTATATTTTTATTTTCTATTTAACTTTTAAAATCATATTGTAATAATACATGGTTAACTTTATTTATTTTGATACTTTACTTATTCTGAGTTGGATATTTAGTTTCTTATATTGAAATGAATGGATGTTTATTATTTTCGCTTCCGCACTCTGCTTTCTAGTACTTATCATTTAGTGAATTATACTTGGAGAATAGAAAAGTCCTTAATTATGATGGATTAGGATGAATATCTAATCTAATTATAAATAGGGACCTTATCATTTAGGTGACCCCTCCACCATAATCATGCTAACTTTAGAGTTAATAGGACCACGGCGGGGCAGGGCCGCCACACCACAGTATTTAATACTGAATTAGTAGAAATCTAACTCACTATTAAGTACTAAGTGACCAAAAATCTTTTTGGGACAATGAAATGCATTAATTTAAAAGAGCAAAAATATATAAGAATGTCCATATTCATCATCTAAACTAAGTATAATAAAAAGAATGAAAAATACATTGATTACAAAAAAAAGAAAGAAAATTAGAATCTAAGTTATTTCAAATAGTATATAGAATGTTATAAAATTCACTCTTCTTCACAAATATGAAAATGCAAGTCTTCAAGCCATTGGCGGGCATTTACAAATCTATTGCCATTGTTATCACTCATTTAAGATAATTAAGCAATTGAATTTCGTGCGGATGAAGCCATTAAATTTAGTGCGATTACATCCGTTCATCCCATCTCATTAATGAAATCACGTTGTCGAATTCCAACGATTAATCTGCGTTGATTCCTTTTTTACCGTGCTGATGGGTAATAATTTAATTTAATTTAAATAGTTTATTAAACAAAATTACAAAATTTTAATTATGAGTATTTTTTGTTCATTTTAACTCAAAAAATAAAAATTTGTATAGTAAGCTAATTATAATATATATAATCCAAAATAAAATAAAAATTTTATTTAGAAAAATATTTTTATAACTTTTTTAAGTTTCATTCTATGTTAATTTATTAAATAAAGCAAGAATTAGAAATACCTCTATAAAATACCAAAATTTTATTCTCAATTGTTTAATAATATTTAAATAATTTTGATCTCAGATTGAAAATATGACTTCACCATTGCATTCACCACTCCCAAATTAGCTAGGGGTGAAGTTTTGAACGCATTTGGAAGTCATTAAATTTTTGACAAATATTTTAATATTATTTAAATATCTAAAAATTTGAGTAATTAAATACTCGTCGGATCGAAAATCCGAGTGTGCCGTTGTGTTCAGAAGCCCTCAATTAGCTAGGATTGATATTTAAAATTTTTTTTTTTTGGAAAATATTTATTAAGATTAATTAAATTGATTAAATTAAATTAAATAACTATATAATTAATTATGTATTAACGACACGTTTCATTTTCCCTAACGCTGTCCTTCGCGCTGTTTATATTAGCGAATCATCTTAATTCGTCTGATCGGAAGGATCAGACGGATTCGAGTTATCTCCTTCGAAGAGCTCCGCGTGGCAGAGAAGGATCGAGGCGCATCGTCCCTATCCCTCCATAAGTGTAGCAGATTTAGGGCACGAGGCAACTGTTTCTCCACGTATGATCTTCACTGCCGTAAGACCTCTTTTAATGCATAAATAAAAAAGAACGTCATCTTCAACTCTTCAGACGAATCGAACTCCCAGTTTCCTTTCATTCGAAACATAAACCTTTTTCTTTGCTCCAGTCTTCGCGCAATCAATCTTTTTCACAATCTCGTATAGAGGTACTAAGAATTTCTGAAGTTATTTCAATTTATGTTACAATACAAATGATTCTACAAATTGTCAATTTGAGTAATTCATGCTTTTATCTATACTCAACTTCTGCATTCGATATCCAATAAATTGAAGTTCTGAAATTGATAATTGTGTAAGGCAAATCAATTAGATTAGTATAAACTATATTTCATTGGGATTAATTTATGCCTGCAAAGTAGCGATTTTTTTAAAATTAGGGCATCAGTATATCTAAGGCTAGGAAGATCTATTAGTGATGACTCCAGCATTTATCGAGAGATCTCAAATGGACCTCTCGATCGGCATAAGCACTTCTTCAGTTGATGCCCGGTATTGCAAAATTTTGGGAACCCTAAATTTTCTCTCTGCGCCGGGATTTTTGGGGACGAAGGAGAAGACTTCGATCCCCATTGCCACGTGGAAGTGATGACGCCAACGCGTGGGACCCGTCGTCTTTTACTCAGCCAGTGAGCGCACGCCACATGGCTGAGGAAACCGTCAAATTGCCATTTCGTCTCTTTATACAGACAAATAAATATTTAAATTTTAATGGTAATAATTATATTAATAAGCATTTAATTTAATTCTTATATAATTAAACAGATACATATATATATATATATATATATTTATATAAACAGAAAATTGAGAACTTATAAATATATTAATTAAACATAATAATTAAATTTATATGAAATTAAAATTAATAATATCTATTAAATATCTTAATGATAATCAGAAAGTTTATTTTCAAAATTAATATTAAATAAATTTAATAAATACCATTAATAAAATTAATTAAAATACCATAATCTATACATTAGTAAAAATAAATAAATAAATCATATTAAAAATAATAATAAATAACAGAAAACTTTTATAAAATAGTAATATTAATATACTTATAAAGCAGATTAAGATATTAATATGTTAAATTAAAAACAGTAAAATATATATACATATAAGTAATAAATAACCAAAATTTGGAAATTTATAACTTACAAAATACTCATCCAAATATTACAAATATATATACCATTTCAATCAACAAAAATAGAGGATTAATATAGAACTATCAAATTTTTATTTGGAATAATATTTAACATGATGATATTTTAAATATTTAAATAATTATAAAAATAATACAAAATTTAAATTAGCCATAACTTTAAACATGCTTATCCAAATATATCAAATATGGGTCTTAAAATACTCAAAAAATCATAAAGAATAATTTAGAAATATTAATTTTTGCTGTTGGATTAAAAGTTGACTAATCACAATTAGGACCTAACCCTAATTAAGCCTCTAAACCTAGAAACTTCAAATAGCCATAAGTAAGTCAATTTAGCTCCAAATTAAGAAATCCAAATGTCTATTTAGATCAAAAAAACCTAAATTTTAGTAAACTGCAAAAATATTTAGGATCTAACAGTAAGATATTCTAATTTACACTAATTACTCTAAAAACTTGATTAGTGAAAATTAGCAATTATAATAATCCAAATTAAGTGATTTCAGTTTTAAATGACTCATAAAGTAAATTAGAATCTAAATATATAATTAGTTTAATAATTTTATGACTAAATTTACTAATCACATTTAACCCTAATTATTAAACCCTAGAAATTTGACTAGCTATGACTTAGCCAATTCATATCAGAATTTGATAAATTTGGACTCTATAGAAAATTTAGGATATAATCTACAATAAACAAAATATAAATTTTATACATTATTAAGGGTAAAATTACTAAAATGCCCTTATAAGGCCAAATTCCCAATTTGACCTTATAAGGCATAATAATTATACAACTTAATAAAAATAAATCAAAATAAACATAACATTACAAATCATAATAAAAATATTAAATTAATAAATTTCATTATTTTGGCAGATCAAAGAAATTAAATTTGGTTAATTTTATCAAAATAAGTCAGGTACGTAAATTTACTTATAAGTCTTATTTCAGTATTCTTATTTGAGCTATTTTTCATTTGAGTATTATTTGCACTGCTTACCGCATTTTAATCTGCAAAAGAATTATATCAAAAAGTATATAACAAAAAGAAATTATATATATTTTGTAGTGTTTTGTCTTTTGAGGGTGGAACGCAATACTGTGAATCTGTACAGATTGGGCCAACTAGCAGCCCCTGGAAGTTATATGGAGGGATTTAGCCTCTTGTAGGAAGTAGGTAAATCCAGAGGAAAGACACACCATCAGTTCCTAATTTGAGTAAGCTACCGACGGGTGGTGAGATAAGCTTCCTACAAATTTATGCCTATGGGTTTACCCATTTGGGCTTAGGGGTCTCCGGACTCGACATATTGTTACAAATACTTTTGATAAAATTTATTTCATATATATTGATTTTCACAGCTATTTTGCAGGGCAAAAATTGCATTTGGAAATTGTTTACTTTATTTGAAGTCTTTCTGTTATTTTCTTATGTGATTCATACCTATTATAGGATGCTAGATTTATTCTTATAAGAACAATTTGCGTACTTCTACCTGATTGGTAAACTGAATTTTTCAGGTTTTGATAATTAAAAAGGCTTATAAGATCTGCCAAATTTAAAAGAAAAAGACGCAGAAGAATGTTGATATTTTATTTCATATTTTGTAAAATTTAAACTATTGTAACTTTTCATATATGTTTTGGTTTTATGTATAAAATGACTGTGGATTTTATTTTATTTTATTATGTCCTTTATGAATTAAAAAAAAATGTTTATATTTTCAATTGAGATGAATTGTTCTTTAAAGACTCTCGAATTTCGATCCCCGATCGCCACAACCTCAACTTTTTTATGAAATTTTCTAAATTAAAGATCTTAATTTGTCATATATTCTATTCTTACAAAAATCAATTATTTTAAAAATATTTCTTTTATTCTTTAAAAATTCATAGGAAAATAATTGAAGTGCCAACTATCTTTACAATTTCATCATTTCCCATCTTAATACATTTGTAATTATCGTGGTTGTGAGAAGAGAAAAAAATCTCTTCTAATGTTACTCATGAACTGACACACCAGAGTCTATCACCCAATAGATATATTGTCTCTACAAATTGATCCACACAATCGATTAATCCTAGAAGATTGTAGCAATTTATTGCATACCTTGATGAGTAGTGAAACATCAAGTGCTTTGACCCTAGTAGGGTAATCCATCAATTGATTGTGTAAGAGAGTGAACATACACTACACACCTTGATTAGTAGGATAGTAAAAAACTTAGATTATACCCGACGATGTCATCAAACTGAAGACATCATTAGTGAATCTCTGATGAAGCGGTGAAATATTTCAATGTGGTGCGAAGCTCTTATACCTCACTTTAGTTCGCAAACTTCAATCCATCTTTCCGGTAAGGGTGATCTCTAACTACATTTTGCAACGTCTTGATTTCGTTCTCAAACTACATTTTCGCATCAAAAAATTTGTTCATCATTTAACGATAACAACAACAACAAGAACAATAAAAACACAAAAAAAACGCACTTTGCCTTACTGCAGGATATATAACTTCTACATTGAACCAAATTCTTAATAAATGTGCGAATGATGCTGTGGCTTATATTACACTTTGATAAACTGTAATAAATGATGAATTAGTGTTAGTTCCATCTGCCCCGGTGGCTTCCCCTTGCAGACTTCCTCTTACTACTCTCTTTCAATGTGGCTTCTTTCTATAAATAAAGGGCAGATCCTTCCCCTGTTTCCTCTCTCACCCTGTTATTCAAGATGCATTCCGCCTCCATTATTATTTCCTTCTTCTTCCTCGCCCTCCCCTCAACTACAAATTCCTTCAACTACAGATCCGCCCTCTCAAAATCCGTCCTTTACTTCGAAGCTCAGCGCTCCGGCCATCTCCCCTACACCCAGCGTGCCACGTGGCGCCATCACTCCGGCCTCACCGACGGATTACTGCAAGGAGTCTGTTCCCCCACCACCTCTTTCTCTTGTCCCCCAATGCTGGTTTTTTTTTTATTTCGAGTTTCTTCAGAGATTGTGAATTCGGCTAAGTCATGTGCAGGTGGATCTTGTTGGAGGGTACTATGACGCCGGAGATCATGTAAAGTTCGGCCTTCCGATGGCGTTTACGGTCACGATGCTGTCTTGGAGCGCGGCGGAGTACGGAGAAGAGATCGCCGCCGTCGGTGAGGCGGCGCATTTGAGGGAGGCGATCAAGTGGGGAACGGATTACTTCCTTAAGGCGCATACAGAGCCTAATGTGCTCTGGGCTGAGGTGCCCCAGCAAATCAATTTATTCAATATTTTTACTTTTTTTTTTTTCTTAAATTAAAACTTTTCTTAAATTAAAAAGAATATTGCAAAATTTATACATTAATATAAATCAAAATATATATATATTATATATAATTATTAATTGAATTCATTTTTATATATTCTAATTAAAAATATCATTTTTCATATTTATTCAAATATATGTTATGTGATTGTTTATTTAATTATACAATAGTTAAATTGGGTTTTGTGGGCAAAGCATTAATTACGATTAGTAGATTTCTTAAGAAAGTATGGTTAAAACATAAATTTATATTGAGTCAATATAAATTTAATTAGTCAAATTACGTGTTTAGTTATTATCCAAAAAAAGGTTTATTTGAAGCTAAGGGCAGCTCACCCAATTCAAATCAGGTATTTATTTGATTGTTTAATTGGCTACACAAAGGGGAACATACAAACGTGCAATAAAGTTAAATAACCTTTATTATATATATATATATATATATATATTTATTTATTTATTTATTTAATAAGAAAAATAAAATTTTATTTTATATTATAATCAAAACAGTATTATAAACTAAAAATACATATTTTAAATACATAATTAAATATTTAAAGAGTTATTTAGTAATCAAAATCTCATCTTGCATATTTTTACTTCTTACAATATTCAATTTATTTAATAAAAGAGAATTAATGGATCGAATTTCAAAGCGCACAACTAATCTTATAATCATACTAAGTGCTAAAGTTATGAGAAATTATCCAAAGCTTATATCTCTATAAATATATTTTCTAAAAATTATGAATAATTAGAATTTAATTTAATTTTATTTGTATGATCCATAAAATACATATTTTAATTTCTAAAGTTTAATTATTTATATTTTTTAAGAGATATTTAAGAGTAAAAAGTAATATTTTTCTTAAATTTATCTCTTTTAAGATATTGTTAGCATTATGAATGAATACACATAGGTAGGCGACGGTGAGTCTGATCATTACTGCTGGCAGCGACCGGAGGACATGACCACCCCTAGAAGAGCCTACAAAATCGACGTCGAGAAGCCGGGATCGGACCTCGCCGGAGAAACAGCGGCCGCGATGGCCGCCGCCTCCAGCGTATTTCGTAAATCGGACCCGCAGTACTCGCATCTTCTGCTCCAGCATGCACAGCAGGTAAAAGTACTTGCCAGTTGTCAATGTGGCTGTGATTTAAATACCCCCCTGCGCCACGTAATCGCAGCTGTTCGAGTTCGGAGACGGGCACAGAGGGAAATATGACGAGAGCGTCGAGGCAGCGAGGAGCTATTACGGGTCGGTGAGCGGTTACAGGGACGAGCTTCTGTGGGCGGCTCTGTGGCTTCACAGAGCGACACGTAGGAAGGAGTACCTGGATTACGTGGTCAATAATGCAGCCAGTTTTGGTGGGACCCAATGGTCCGTTTCCGAGTTCAGTTGGGACGTCAAGTTTGCGGGAGTTCAAGTGTTGGCCGCGAAGGTTAGTTCCCCCTATTTTTGTCCAAAAAAAAATTATTATTATTTTTATTTAGATTTGAAATATGTATTCATTAAATTATAATTCATTCTTGCTTTTTAATGAAAAATATTCTAAAAATAAAAAAAAAGGAATTAATAAATTGTATAAAAAAATATGGGGATATTTTTGTAATACATAAAAATGCTTATAATGAAGGCTGCAGGAAACAGACAACCAAACACAACCAACAAAACCTACGCTTTGCATTAATTACATATAACTCATTGAATATAAAGTGGGCGAACCAAATATTTGTCACAAATATACCGCCAAAAGTTTCAAAGATATTCAGTACATATCAAAATATATAAATGATATATTAATTTAATATATAATTAAATCATTGATTATAAATATTTACAGCTGCTAATATCAGAGGGCGAGTCATTAACCGAGAAAGAAAAGAGAGTGCTGAAACAGTACAGAGCGAAAGCTGAGCAGTACATATGCTCATGCCTCAACAAGAACAACAACGGCTCCAATGTACTCAGAACCCCCGGCGGGCTCCTGTACGTGCGTCCGTGGAACAACATGCAATACGTTTCCGCGGCCTCCTTCCTGCTGGCGGTATATTCCGACTATCTGACGGCAGCGTCGGAAGAGCAGCAGATTCGCTGCCCCGGCGGAATGGTGCGGGCGGCGGACCTTATGGCCCTCGCGAAGGCGCAGGCGGATTACATTCTGGGAGACAATCCGGCGGGGATTAGCTACATTGTCGGTTTCGGGCGCAGGTACCCTAAGAGAGTGCATCACCGAGGGGCCTCCATTGTGTCCTACAAGGAGAGCCGAGGATTCATCGGCTGCACGCAGGGATACGACAAATGGTATTCCAGGCCGAGGCCGAACCCGAACGTCATCTTCGGGGCGCTTGTGGGCGGGCCCGGCCCGAAGGATGAGTTCTCGGATGAGAGGGGGAATTACATGCAGACTGAGGCGTGCACCTATAACACAGCACCGATGATTGGAGTGTTTGCCAAAATACATTCCCTCTCAAAGAAGCACCACTCCTCGAATGAATCACTTCTTGTGCTCTTCAAGCACAAGGAAAGAAGAAGGCGTGTGCTTAGGAATATCCGCACGAAAGTACTGCCTTCTCTTTGATTACATGCAGACTGAGGCGTGTGCTTACGAATATCATCAAACTATCTTTTCTACTTGTAATCTATTTCATATTTGTACTAAAATTATCCAAAAATATTATTTAAGATTATTATTTCATTGTCATTTTAATATGTAAATAATAATAAAATTATAGCAAAATCTATATATATATTCATATATGTTTCTAGATAAGAAACATATTATAGATAAATATCTATATTAGCCACCATACAAATAATTAATTTAGTCATAAACCATATCAATTAGTCACATGCCTAGACACGTTTAGGGTTGCACCCAGGTGCATGAGCCCAACAAGTGTCCATCACTTGATTTCTTTGGATTTGTCTGCACATTCAGAGCTGCGCCCAATTGCATGAGTATTTTAATGAGATTATAGCAAAATCTGAATAAAGAAGTTCATGTAAGCATTATGGCCACTATCCTTGTCTACTATTTGGGATGAGCAAGAAAGAAGTTCCTCCCAATATGAGCAAAAGGATTTTGTTTATCACATTCTACTATAAGAAGGAATAAACATGATTCTTTTTGTAAGACTATTTGATTCAGATATGGCTAAGGGTTCCTCCCAATATATTGTTTAGGGTGAACAAGAAAGATATTTCTCCAACTAAAAGTATGCAAAATATAAAATATTAATTTGTTCGAGTCTACCATATTGGAAATAATAAAAATGATTCATCTTTGTTTGTTCACTATAACGACAAAAAAATTAACGTTGAGAGACTTCTATTAATGATTCAAGATTAAATATTCCTCACAAAATATTAATAAAAATACTACCATACATCACATAGCCAGAAATTAAAATTAAAATTATACAAATTATTTGAAATTAAATAAACATAAAATAATATAAAATTCAAAATAATGAGTCTCCATCTCATTCTAGATAATAAAATCTTTATTAGCTTTTGTAATCAAGTTAACCTCCACTTCTAGCTCACAAAACCTATGTAAACTATCAATGTTTCTAATCATGCTGGAGTATATAGAGTTATTCTAATTGTATGCATAGTTTGAACAAAGTTTAATGTCAGTCTCAATATATTATTTGTGGCTAACAAGAAAGGTGTTCCTCCTATTAAATTTGTAAGGAGTAGACAAAATGTTGGCTCATCCTAATTAGGTTATATGTGGGCCTAATATTGGCACTGCTAATCTAATTATTTGGGTTTAAAAATAATTTGTACAAGTTTTAAAGCAAGATTTTAGTGGTAAAATTTAGTATTTACATTTTTTGTTAAAGTGTCTAAGTACATTTGTTGCTCATAATATATATTATGAGCCCAGAGATTAGCAATAAGCACTTTCAAGCTTGTAGGATAGTCATAGAGTATTACTGTAACAATCTCAATGTTGTTATACATTAATTAGTTGTCTAATCAACTCAATTTCTTTTCCATTACTCTTATGATACTGTTAAGAGCCCCAACGTCAAATTTCGTATAATTTGAAGATCATTTGAAATTTTCCAACATTCATGATTTTCCCGATAATTTTGAAAATGCCTATTTTATTTAAATCTCATATTCAAAATCGGTGTCCGCCATTGGACTCATCACCCTCAAATTAGCTAGGGGCGATATTTTGTGAGTGTTTAGAAGTCATCAAACTTTCTTCAATTATTTTATTAATATTTAAATACTATAGAAAATTAGGATAATTAATAGACCTCCGATCAATAATTCAATTTTATTTTTTAGTTCCTCACCCCTCAATTAGGCAAGAGTGAATTTTATGATTTTTCGGAGTTCATTTGATTATTTAATTTTGAGCATCAAAGTAAGTGTAATTAATTAATTAAATCAAGTAAATAAATTAAACAATATATTTTATTAATTATTAATCCAATGGCCTATTAATTAAAACGTGCGGAACAGTTGCGAGGAACCAACCACGTGTTAGCGATCCCGTGCGATCTTAAATGTTCCACCTTTTCGTACGAGGATCTGGCGGTCGACGAGTGTCCCGATCAGCGAGAGCTGATCTGGCCGTTCGATCATTCGATATAACGAATGGCCCAGATCAATCCTTTGTACATTGTCCAGCCCCATCAGCAACGATTGCCTTGGTGTTGTCAGCCGTAGCATGATCCGTCAGGCCAGCCTCTCCCAGCCTACTATAGACCCCCCCCCAATTCATTCCTAATAGTTTACTGGATCATTTGGGACATTTGCATGGAGCTGGAAGCTACGGAATCGACGTCAGGAGCTCGCCGAAGGTCATCAGGATCGGAACCTTTGAAGCAGTCAAGGTATTGATCCAACGGTTAACTCATTAAATTGATCCCTGTGATTGCTATTCTGAACCTCCATGAGTCGATCCAGACTTAGATCAGGCTCCATCGAGTCCGATCGAGCCAGAATCTTCGACAATGGTTCTACAAAATAGCCCGAATCCACTCTTTTGAAACGCAAGGCATCACTCAGTTGGAGCCACCGTTGACCCCATTTTGTGTCCATCGGGATGGCCTTGGTGAGACCTTCACGCCAGTGTGCGGGTCTCGTCGTGGGACCTCTGGAGTCGGCCGGGATCTCCAACCCTAGTCGTGCTCTCTCGGCCCCCTCTAGGGACGAAGTGGTACAAACCGCATGTGCCTCGGTCCATGTCTCCATTTCAAACCAGGTCGTTCGAACGCTGAACCTCGGGTTAGCGGACATTTCTGTTGCGTGCCTCGCGATGACATGCGGCATCTGCAGGAGTCAACACGTGTCGAGACGACAGTCCCGCTTTCCGTGCCGTGGGAATTAGTGCCGAGCGGTTAATTTAATTATTAATAATTGCTTTAGTTAACTTTTATGCATTTATATAATTGTTAATGAATTCGTTCTAATTAATAATATTATACAAGCTCAATATCTTCAATATCTTGCTATCCAGTATAAACTCCGAACTAAGGTCCTATGAGATTTAAAGCAAATAGAATTAATCAAGTTATAATATAATTCAATCGATGACACTTAAGTTGAATAATAAATTAAACATCCTAATTAATTAATTTAAATATCCCATGCTAATCTTAATTTATACAAAATAAAATTGAGGGATTTAATATTAAACTCTACATATTAGAGTTTAACCTCTTAATCTAATATGTTATATAGACTAAGTGTAAAGGCACAATCCCAACTCTCATGCACTACAGTTAGGGTTATCTTATTAATCAAAGTCAAGCTTATTATCAACTCTTAAACTTATATTAAAGTTCATATGCAAGATAATCATAAATAAAAGATAAAATTTAGAAATTAATAAAACTAAGATTTCATCCATTGAGTAACTTATTTACCCAGTGAATGAATTCTAGCCTAAATCTATATCTAAATCCTAAGGAAAGTTTCTAAGGTTTAAAGAAGAAACTTAATATAGGAAGAATTATAATTTTCATTGGAAACTTAATTTAATAAGCTTAGATGAATTAATAATGATTCCAAATTACTTATATTATTGATTTTACTAACTAATTCAGGTTTCTAAAACTTAAGAATACTTAAATCTAATTTTGGGCAAAATGACCACTTTGCCCATACTTAAGGGTCTAAAATGCAACTTTTTTATTTAGGGTTCAAAATTAAAATTTGTTAATGTCAAATGGTTACTTACTGTCTAATATAAAGATAGACAATAACTACACCTAAATCGACCAAGGATTAAGCATCATGAGCTCAAATTAAAGTTTAGCTCGTTAGGAGAAATTTAGTAATTTTACTTAGGAAAATATAAATTTTATATTATACTTGTGCTTTTTACTATCTAAGAATTCCATAGTCTAAGATCACAAAAGTTTGATATTATTTGGCCAAGTTATGGCCAGAATAATATTAGGGTCTAAAAGAGTAGTTTATGAAGTTTAGAAAATATTCAAAATCCTAGCTTTTTCAAATGATACTCAAATTTAGCAAACTCAATGACTATAGCTTTCCTATAATACACTGAGCGCTATGACTGGGAGTATTCCCAATTTGAACTTTATTTGCTTAACCTATGCCCTAATTAAGGTTTAATATGATTAGTAAGTGATTAGTAAAATTTATCCTAGAATTGGAAATTTAAGTTTACTAAAATGTTCTATTCTACTCTAAGAGTCACAGCAACTTAAATTTTTAAATTTGGATCTCTAATTATGCTAATATTCACTAATTAAGTTTTAGAGTGATTAGGGCTAATTAGAAAATATAATCCCCAAAACCAAAATATTTTTTGCATTTTACTGCTCCTTAGGTCTTTTTGATCAATATGACATATTAGATGATCTAATTTGGAGTTCAAATGATCAAGTTATGGCTAATTGAATTTCTAGGATTTAAGGGTACAATTAGAGAAGGTCCTAAAAGTCATTACTCAAACTACACTCTAATTAGCAAAACTAATACCATCGTGACAATCCTGATATTCTCTTAATTAAAATGAGATGCAACATGATTATGTTTGGAGTTAGGGTTACAAAGTTATGGTCATTTGAAGTTTATAGGTAAGCAGGTCGTTAGTTAAGGGTACTATAAATGTCACTACCAAAAATACACTTCAGACACCAAAAAGGACATTAGCATAAAATAACTCATAATTTTTTGGTTATAATGACAAATAACTTTATTATATTTGGATTTATGAATTACAATTTATGAATGATTAAAGTTCTACCATTTAATAAATTTCATTATGCTAATGAAATCATTTAATTAAAATTAATTCCTAAGTTAACAGGCTGAAGAGGACAGCGGGACCCATGAATCACGACAGACGGGACGATGGGTCCCACAGACTGAGCTGTGTTGTGAAGGCGTGGGCCCCGCGGCTGACTCAGCAGACAAAGGAGGCGACAACGCACCAAGCGGGGCCCACGCAAGTCACTCGACTGCGGAAAGCGAGATCTTTAGTCTTAACTGTGATGCGCGCTGGTCTCAAGGCACGTGGGTCGGTCCTCGAGTAGACCTGGCTCGACACAGAATCTTTTCTTCCTCGACATACGCACCTGCGATAGCACCGCTAAGGCACGCCGTTTGGGGGCTGATCCAGCCTCGTCGGAGGCGGGCTCGCATTGCCATGGAAAGCACGGCTTGGACTTGCTAATGCTGGCTGAACCACAGACGGAGGTGGTCTAGATCGACGGGAATCCTAAACCCTAAGTCTGACCTGACAAGATGAAGCAGATCCTGAGCGAGCGAACTGTTGGCTACTGTGGACTCAACGTAAAATATGCCTGATCGGGCACGGTCAACTATCAATCTATACTATGAAATAAGATTGTAAAACAAGATCAATGGCTTATCGTAAGAAGAATGGGGGGGGGGGGATTGGTGGTACCTAGAATTGGATGGTCGAAAATGAGGATTGACGAAGACAAGCTCCCAAGTTCTCAAGACAGTTCCTTGATCACGCAAATGGGGTCACGCTTGCAGTTAGGGGCTTAATGGAGGCTCGGTGGATACTCCAAGGCAACCGCACGCAGCGATTGGCAGCGTGCCGTAGCTCGGTGCACACGGAGCCTGGCATGGGGATGAAGCGCCCTTGCCGTCAGATCTAGCCCACGCATCGATCATACGGCTGGATGGATGCACTGTTCGATCAAACAGCACCGTTCAATAAGCTGACGGCGCGGATGAATTTTGGACGTCACCGTCAGGGAGATTAAATTAATATATTAATATATTATTTTAATTTCTTATTTCTTAATTAAAATTAAATATTTAAATGGCTTCTAAAAATTTTCTAATAATTCACCCCTATCTATTTGAGGGGTGAGGAACACAACGTCGATGTCGAATTTCGATTTCAACATTGCGTTCCTCACCCCTCAAATAGCTATGAGTGAATTATTGGAAATTTTTAGAAGCCATTTAATCAAATTTCGATTTCAACGAGTATATTAATTTTCTTATTTTTCGAGGTATTTTAAACATATTAAAATATTCGCTGAAAATCCAATGATTTCTAATTACTTCCAAAACATTACCCATAACTAATTTTGGGGTGATTAATACAATGGTGTTATTTGATTTTTGATTTTGGTCAATTTAAATAAGTCAAATTCTCAGGTTTCAAAAATTTCTAGAATCAGTATTTGATCTATTTGACACCTGATTTAGATTAAAACTTCGTGGTGTGATCCTAATAATTTATTAAAAGTGATATAATCAAAATCAAGCTTAGTTTAATCTTAATTAACAAAGATAACAACATTGGATTGTTACAACTTTAACTTAATTATTTGCTTTTACTTTACTCTCATTTACTTATAGTGCAGTTTTATATTTCATATCTTATTTGCTTAGTGCACCCTTACTTCTTAACCTAATGTGATATCTCTAAACTAAAATAGTTAGCAACCATAAAATATGTTTAGGCTTTATAAGTCTAACAACTTGTTTTTATTTTATTGGATATGTCATATCATGTTAAAAATTAAATATAATAGATCAAGAGCATGGAGTGGAGCTAGTAAAAGAACTAGAAAATGAGCTGGAATACCAGGTGCAAGCTTAAGATTTATTAGACATTTTCTTTTATTTTTTTTATGTTAGAATGAAAGTATTTTTTTTCCTTGTTTACATTTAATTTTGTAATTTAAATATTATGGACAGTACTATTTATTAAACTCTAAGACTTTTTTTTTTGATGAATGTAATGAAATGAATATTAGTTTATTATTACTCTTAGAAATGCATATATGTTTATCTATCTTATAGATCATTTGCCTGTAGTAGTGCTTAATAGTGTATTAGGAGATACTAATATAATATTAAGTACTACAATGACATCAAGTGTTGGGTCAGGACATCTAATCTGAAACTAGGTCGCTACAACCCTCGTTTTATTCTGGACTCATTGGGGAGCTAAGGAAGATCTCCGATTTTTCTCTTGAAGGTTTATCGGCGTTGAAATTTGAACCTCATGTACCGCCTCTCATGAATTTCTTGTTGTGCTCTTTCATTTTGAAATTTCAACTTGTCAAAAACACCACATTTTCTCGGCCAATCGAGAATATGATGAATAGTAACTTCGCCGAGGAAAATTTTATGGTAGTGAATGAAGTGGCTTTTGGTACGCACGTGGAGGACCCGACGAGAGGAGTCCAATGGCAGTTGAATTACGATGAAAAGAGATTGGACGGCACTAGAATCCGCCTTGGAAGGCGAATGGTCATGATTTCGGGATGATGAACAGTAACTTTTTTTATTGTAGCACATGTTCGATGCAGGGAACCAATACTATAGCAACCGGCTCGATCACGCCGTTAATGACCATTAGTCGTTAGTATAAATATTCTCAAAATATTCCATTTAGGTTAGGTATTTTGACGGTCAATGGTAGTTGACGGCTGTCAACGACCATAAACGAATATGGGGAAGATGAACAATAACGTCAATGTAGCAGCCGATTCAATTGTGCCGTTAACGATCGTGATCGACCATTAGCCGCCAACAGAAATATTCACTAAATATTCTGGTAGGCTAAAACTTTGATTTCGTTGGATAATTTTGAAAACAACATTTTAACAATATTTTAATATATATGGCTTAGCATGACGAGATATATATATATATATATATATATATATATATATATATATATATATTATTTCACAAAGATTTAAGGATTTACTAAGGAGGCAGCCGCCCATAGTCTTCAAAACTCCATGGCACCGGCTGGCCGACATTTATTTCTTATCCACCATCACCGGATCCGTTCCTTGCTCTTAACCTTCCTCGCCTATTCTTCCTTCCACGCCTCCCGCAAACCTCCGAGCATCGTAAAGAGCGTCCTCGCCCCCGATCATCTCAACTCTGCTGCTCCCTTCACCTCCGGATGGCCCCCTTTCGATGGCAGTCACGGCCCTCACCGTCTCGGCGAACTCGATCTCGCCTTCCTATCCGCCTACTCCGCCGGAATGTACCTCTCCGGCCACGCAGCTGATCGCCTCGACCTCCGCCTCTTCCTTGCCGGCGGAATGCTCGGAAGCTGCGTCGCCACGGCCGCCTTTGGCTTTGCTTACTGGTTAGACGTTCATCGCCTCTGGTTCTTTATCGCTGTGCAGGTTGCGGGCGGCCTCGCGCAATCCATCGGCTGGCCTTGCGTCGTCGCCGTGGTGGCGAATTGGTTCGGTGATTCGTCCAATCGGGGGCTTATTATGGGAATCTGGAACTCGCATACCTCCGTCGGAAACATTCTTGGATCTGTGCTCGCTTCATGCGTGCTCGATTTCGGCTGGGGATGGTCGTTTGTACTTCCGGCGTTGCTCGTTGGTCTTGTCGGGGTATTGATTCTTACTTTCTTGGTGCCTCATCCGAGAGATTTAGGGTTAGATGATATGGACGAAGGGACAGAGCTGAGTGGAGAGAACCAACCTGTTGCTGTTAGCGCAGATGGATTTGCGGCTAATTTGAACGGGAAAGACACGGTTAGTTCTGATGAGACCGGTCTCCTTCTATCCGATGGACTCACTGATGGGACGCCTGAAGGGAGAACGGAGGGAGGGGTGGAGCCGATTGGTTTTTTTGAGGCTTGGAGGCTCCCCGGCGTGGCTTCGTATGCTTGTTGTCTCTTCTTCTCTAAGTTGGTTGCTTATACTTTTCTTTATTGGTTGCCATTCTACATCAGACACACAGGTTTGTATGAATGTTCCTGCAAGTAGCTCTGAATTTTTGTATACTCGTTTTTACAGTTTTGACGTAATTCAGAGTGATATCTGCTGATTGTTCAGGGTGCTAATAGTTTAACTGACATCTGGATATTGTGGTAGAAACATTTACTAACTAGGTTGTTGCCACAAACAGCCGATAGGCAGAAACACAGTCAGACAGCGCCTGTGTTGATTCTGGACTTCACTCCTTGTTCCGAGTCACCTCAGAACCCCTTTGGAAGCTCATTGGAGCACCATTAGCATCAACGTGATGGACTAAATGATCTCCACAACACAACTTCATTGTCTTTTTCCATTCTTATCAAGAACGTGGTGTGACTCACTCGCTCTCTCTTCACGTACCGAGGCCAACTGAAGCTGCACATAGCTTTAGTTTCTTCACTGTTACTACTTTAGTAAGCATATCAGCTGGACTCTTAAAAGTGTGGATCTTCTCCAATCTAAGTTGTTCTTCTTCCAAAAGTGTCCGGTTGAAATGGTAACGGAGTTGAATGTGCTTTGTCCTGGCATTAAATGCTGCATTCTTCGCTAGATGAATAACGCTCATACTATCACAATAGAGCTTCACATCCTCTTGCTTCTTGCCCAATTCTGCCATGAAACTCTTCAACCAGATCATCCCCTTACTTGCCTCTGTAATGGCAAAGTATTCTGCCTCTGTGGTAGATAGCGACACGATGTTTTGTAGCCTGGAGATCCAACTCAGTGCTGCACTTCCTAATGATTATGAACACGAATTTTGGTGATTGTCCTGCTTCACCCCAGACCTTGTCAGATTTGTAGCATCATGGTGCAACAGATTCTTAAAGGGTCTGCGAGACTCAATTTGAGCTCATATAGTCTCCCATCAGTTCAAGCACTTCTCCGAACTAGTTGGAGCAACTCGTCTACAAGAGCACTTTCAAGGTCAAATGGACCGCAAGAGGAAGGCTCACTTCACACCTTCTATGAGAGAAACCTTTGGAAATCGGAAGGTCACAAAAGTATTCCATATTGAGGCCGACCAACCAAAGGCTGAGGTCTCAGAATGCAAGCGTCACCAGCCATATGAGAAATGCTACTATCAAGGGAATGTATGTTACACTTGTGGCCACCCTGGCACATAACCTGTAGTGCTTCTCCTGCTATCAACATCTCTTGCAAGATCTGAATCTACATAACCCTGTAAAACAATGTCAGATCTTTCAAAGCATAACGCTTTGCCCACTGTACCTTTTAGATACCTAGGATTCGCTTGACCGCGTCCCAATGGTGCTTCACTGGGTTTCCCATGAATCTGCTAACCACTCCCACCACATGGACAATATCAGGTCTCGTGCAGATCATCGCGTACATCAAGCTCCCAACTGCTGAAGCATAAGGAACCTTCATCTTATGTTCCTTCTCATCTTCAGATTTTGGATTCTGCTCCTTTGATAAGCTAAATGACTTGCTAAGTGAGTGCACATTGGCTTCGCTTCACTCATGTTAAATCTTTTTAGCACATTTTCAACATATTCTTTTTGCGATAGCTTCAGATTTCATGCACCTCTTTTCATATTGATTATCATTCCAAGAATCTAATTGACCGACCCCAAGTCCTTCATGTCAAACTCCTTATGGAAGGGGACTACCTCTGTGGTGATTTTGTAACTTTTGTGGATCTTCTAAACATTGGTGTTTGTGGTTCAACATTGACACCCTCCTGAGCTTTCTCATGTACTTTAACATCTGGCTCAACGCTGTCAACAATTTCTATATGCCGGGATTCTACATTTGAAGCATCCTTGGAATCAGTTTTGACTCCCGTACAGTCCTTGTACATTTAGCTTTCATAAAAAGTGACATCCCTGTTTTTGAAGACCTTCAGTTTCTGATTGTCCTAGAACTTGTAACCAAACTTGCTCGCGTCATATCCAACAAATGTACACTTGATCACCTTTGAGTCAACATTGCTCCTGGATCCTGCATCAATGTGCACATAGGATAAGCAGCCAAATACCTTGAGGTTGTTCAGTTTCACCTTTTTTCCACTCCAAGTTTTCTCGGGAATCCCTTCATTCAAGGGTACAGAAGGTACCCGATTGATTAGATATACCGTCGTGTTAACGGTTTTAGCCCGTAACTGCTTTAGGAGACCCGCATGCAATCTCATGCTCTTGGATCTTTTTGTGATAGTTCTGTTCATCCATCCTGTAACACCATTTTGCTATGGTGTTCTTGGGACTGTGAACTCCCTCTTGATGCCTCTCAAGGCACAAAACTCCTTGAATTTTCTATCAAAATACTCGCCGTCATTATCAGACCTTAAGCACTTAAGCTTTAATCCTGTCTCGTTCTCCACCAAAGCTAGCCATTTTTCAAACACATCAAATACATCAGATTTATGTTTAAGAAAGTAAATACATATATTCCTCGTATGATCATCAATGAAAGTGACGAAATATGTGGCTCCACCTATGGAAGAAGTAGGAGCTGGCCCCCATACATCTGTATGCACCAACTCAAGTTTCTTGCCTTTTAGCTCTCTTCCAAATTTGGAGAATGAAACCTTCTTCAGTTTGACCAGCACACAGTCTTCACAGAAATCCAAGTCTACTGACTTCAGTTCTTGGAGCTTCCCCTTTGATTGTAGGGATTTCAATCTGCTCTCGCTCATGTGGCCAAGCCTCCGATGTCATAGATTTGCATCTATCTCTTCTGCAGCTGCAATAGAATCAGACATTTTATTGATCAGGTAAAGTATACCTTCCATATTGCCCCGTACAATAATGAGTGCATCCTTAGCGACCTTCCATGAGTCTCCAGTGAAATAAGTGTTGTAGCCCTCTCTGGCTAGCTGGCTCACATAAATCAAATTTCTCCTTAGACATGGCACATGTCTAACATCTTTGAGCTTCCAAACTGTACCACTTGGAAGTTGAACATCCACATCACCTCTGCCAAGGATGTCGCACGCCTTATCATCTCCAATATATACTTTCCCCAAGTCACCCTTGGTGTAACTCTTGAAGGTACTCCTTGACGAAGTCGTATGAAAAGATGCGTCTGAGTCCACTACCCAGGACTCCGTGCTGACAAGTGAGAGGATCAAAGTATTCTGATCCTCCTCAGCTGAAACATTCACAGTGGGGTTCATTATTTTACCTCCACCACTTGGCTTCTTCAGGTAGGACAATCCTTCTTAAAATGACCTGCCTTTCCAGAGTTCTAGCAATCCGGCCTTATTTTTTTGGGTCTTGATTTTCCTCGTCGAGACATTGACCTATTTCTGTTATGTCTCATTTCAATGTGTCTTCCCCTGCTTTCAGCATTCAATGCTGAGGTAGATGCCTCCCTATGAAATTTCTTCTGCACCTCCTCATTCAGTACAAGCCCGACTATGTCGTCGAATCTTAACGACGCATTTCTTGATGAATTGCTGATGGCTGTAACCAGCCCATCCCAACTGTCTAGCAATGAAGAGAGGAATAACAAAGCTCGAACCTCGTCATCAAACTTATGCCCACTGAACTTAACTGGCTCGTCACCGTGTTGAAACCATTGAGGTGTTCAGTCAATAAATGGCCTTTCATCTTCATGTTAAACAATCTCTTCATCAAGAAAACTTTATTCGAAGTTGAGGGTAAACTGAACTAGTGCAGAAGTCCGCCAGGCGCTAAGAGGCGCCGTAGCGCCTGAGCCTCGGGTTGAAATCTGTTACGGCGCGCAAGAAGTCCACGCCTCGGGTTGGCACCCGCTGCGGCGCGCTGTAGCGCTCGTGTCTCGGGTTGGCATCCGCTGCGGCGAGCTGCAGCGCCCGCGTCTCGGGTTGGCACCCGCAGCGCATGCTTTTCTGGCAGCTGACCGCTGAGGCGTGCGATAGTGCCTCCATCTCGGTGTGGGACCGCCAGGGTGCGCTGCAGCGCTTGTGTTGATTATGGACTTCGCTCCTTGTTTTGAGTCGCTTCAGAACCCTTCTTGAAGCTTACCAGAGCACCATTAGTATCAACATGATGGACTAAATGGTCTCTACAACACAACACTTTCATCACGTGAGCAAAAGTATTGACATCATTTGCAAGTGAAGGTAAAACTTCAATATATATGGATTTAGAGAAAAGCAAGTGTTTTTTCTAAACAGAAACATAATTAGCCTCATTAATGATTTAGGTTCCTATTGAAACCTTGGTCTCCAATTGCAATTGAGCTCAGTTCTTTACAAGACATTCCAGTTCGTTTGCTTATGTAGGTTGTTACTGTATATTAACATATGTTTTACTTGATTTTCATTCGCTGCTGTGTTCTCCCATCTCAAAAATTCATAGCTTTTATTCTTAATACATTATGTGAATTAAAAAGACTACAACAAATCCTCTAAACGTTTCTTAAATAAGATCTCATCTAAACCTGAAGTAAATGTATTTTCAAAGACATTAATTTTCTGAATCTGTATTTCTAACGCATTTCCTGAACTTCTCATTGAACTATTGTAGAATCTGTATTTCTAAGGCATTTCCTGAACTTCTCATTGAACTATTGTAGAAATTATTTGGGTTTTATCTATAGTCTTTATTGATTTGAAGTTGGTTAAAGAGGAGGTAAAGTGTATGCTTTATTTTCCTTTTTTGACAAGCCTTAGAAACCTCTTGATAATTTACCTTCAACTTAAAGGTTGCTGAAAATTGGTATATTGACTCATTGACTTCATATGAAAAGGACGATTAAATATTTCTATATAATTTATGTTCTTTTTTGAAACACAATTGAAGGTTATAATAGAATTCTTACAAAATCAATCTTCTCCCTAAAGTAGCCGGGGCCGGGTCGGGCATGGACACACGTTTAAAATGTGTAGTTTAATAGAAATCAGTTAATTGTCGTGTACTAAGAAAAAAGAGAAGGTGATCACGGAGGCTACGATGGTGTTGGAGTTAATCAAGAAATGGTCTCCTGTTGATAAAACGACAATGAATGGGGCGGCGAAAGACGAGAACATCATCGGAGATAAGTCCAAGGCATGCAGTAGCACCAACAATGGCGAGAAGAAGTTCTCGTAGCATTATGGAAGGCACTCTTTGGAACATTCATGAACTTTCTGGTTCGACAATCCCGCGCCCAAGTTGAAGCATGCGGCCTGGGGAAGTTCCATCCACACATTCTCAATGGTTTGAGGACTGTTGGGGCCTTTACAATAACATTTAACCTGCAATGCTTGGCAAGCAGTTTGATAGTGTGGGGATGAAATATGTGGAGTCGTAAATGTTCGGTCAAAGCATGAAAAATCAACTTGCTCAGGTGAGCATTGGAAGGCAGTGGAAATAATTCCTCAATTACCAGGGGGCAATTGGCTTCATTGTTCATGCTAAGGCGATAAGGCAGGACAGACATGCAAAGAGTAGTTATCATGCATAATAAATAACATGATTTTGAAGAGCATTAATTGTCTTAGATTCTGGAACTCATTATAATATGCTTATTTCTGGACATATGAGATATTTGGCTTTTTCGAAATGGCTGGATTTTACTTATTCTTCTCTTTATTTTTTTAGTTTATAAGGCAATAAATTTGAAAATTATATCTATATAATACTTTGGATTTTTACCCAAAAAAAAAATCCTTTCCCTAAAGCAAGCTAGTTACTTCAATTAAGGCAATCCTCTAATTAAGGAATTCTCTAATTAGGGAAATTTCAGTTAAGGAAAAGATTTCAAAATATTTCAACACTACTCAAGTTGATGCATAGGTATTACACATGTCTACTTGTCAAATAGCTTGAGATGGCTTTAATGAGTATGTTAGCTAATTGACTTTAAGATAAAAAATTCAATTTCACCTTCTTTGGGTCCAATACCTCATTGACTAAGAACTTATTGTTTGATGATGGTTAATTGAACTATAAGCAATATTACCTGCTACTTTTTTATTATAGAGTAATTGATTAAATTGTATAGGATGATTACCTTGATCTTTAATAGAAATTTTAACCATATTTTCTAACAAAGGCCAAGTTCTTACCTTTGAACTCAACTTTTACACGATCTGGCAACTACATTCTTACTTGCTCTTCCAATTCATAATACTACTCCCTACAAAAGTAAAGTAACCCGAGGATTACTGCCTATCATCCAAAGAACCTACCCAATTAGCATTTGTGTATCCTTCTTTGCTCAAGTGATCGGTTTTTTCTTGGAATTTTCTATACAAAACTGTTGTTTTAGATATCTCAAAATTCGCATAACTACAGTCTTGCTGTTTTATAAGGTTGTTTTCAGTATTTTCCTTTGTCATATGATATCTTTTTCTTATGTTGCTATCAGATTTTCTTCTATGAGTTCATCAGCAGATTAGCCTCTTAGAGATTTCAGACACTTGCAAAAGATTTAAAGTATATTTTCTTTGGGATAAAAAGATTCATGCTTTTGATCGAGAAACTTTGACCCAAGAAAATATTTGAGAAGGCAAAGATTAGTAAATTATTGTGCTGTTTTATGAAGGAATACTTTCATTGCTTTTATGAATTGTTCAAACCAAGCTTTAGAAGATTGCTTTAATCCATCCAAAATCTTCCTTAACTAGCTCACCTTGTCTCTGTTGTTTTGTTATCATGCTTCCTAGTGGTATATTTATGTATGTTGAATTAGATAGCTCTCTATCCAAGAATGCATTATCATATAGAACTACTGCAATGACCAATCAAAATTAACTAAAGATAATAATACTCAAAACTGTATCAATCTTAGCTACTGGTGCAAAAGTACATGTTTCGTCTTTTTATGCTTCTGTAGATACTTTTGCCGCAAGCCTTTAAATTATTCAACTTCATCATCATTTTTTTAATTTACTTTAGTTTTACTAACAATCTTCATTTCTTAATGACAAGTCATCAAGATCTCATGTCTTATTCTTTTGTAAAGATCTCATATTTTTCATTCATGGTTTCTTTCCAACTTGAATTGGGTCAAGCCTTCATACACAATATTAGGAATATCTATAAAAGATATTGCTTTATAAATTATTTATTTGATTCAGACAAAATATAGTTGCTCATAGTATAACTAAAAATGCTATGTCCATATGTTGATTTACATATATCTCTAGTGATGATTCACCAACCCAGACTCATGATTAAGAAGATTATCTTTGTGTAGAAGCAGCAGTTGATTGTATATTGTGATATCCAAAGTGATTTTCTTGGCTACAAATTTAATTCATCATGAAAAATAAAATGCAATGATGTTTGGTACCAATTTATTTGGGATTTGATCGAGGATTGTGACATATTGCCGAAGAAGATTGAAACATAGGAGATTTTTTGCGGCCATGCTTACTTAGTTACTTAGGTCTTACAAGTTCATAAGTTCATTGTAAAAGTTTGGTGAACTTATAAAATCATTGTAGATAGCTCTCTATCTAGTAACCAATGTGGGGGATATGTAGGCAACCATTATAGTGCAATCAATTTAGGTGGAGTAGTAATCTATCATTTAATACACATGAGAGTTGAGATGAAGAGATGTGGTAACGGTAGATTGAAGAAGATGATGATGTGTACTAATTGATAAAAAATGATGATTTGCAATCATTTGCGATATATGGAGTTTCAAGAGCTTTGGAGTGACTTTGGAAGGGCTACAAGTCAACAGAACATAGTGTTGGACATTCAGCAACGCCGAGGTCAACCAAACATAGTGTTGGACATTCAGCAACGCGGAGGTCAACCGAACAGAATGCTGAGTGTTCAACAACCCCCACGGTGAATGAATATGCCTAAAACGTCAAAACTGTAGTTGTTCTTCATTAGTGGGTGTTTAAAGGTTTATTTTAAGACTTAATTAAAATATACTTATGCTATTTAAGGTTCTTGAGGATTGGGTGAACTTGTAATATCCATGTTGGTTATTTTGTGAGTGTGGTTGCAAGGGTAAACACCCGAAGTGTGTATTATTCTTTCTATCTCCCTAGTAATCTATCAAATCATATAAATAATTTGAGTTCCTTACGGAGTCATTTTTTTGTTTTTATTTTTTCACTTTGTTTTTGGTTGTTCCTTGGGAGCATCTAAGGGGCTCATGAAAACACAATCAATTACAGCACGCTTCATATTTTAAATTAACAGGATTCTGAGCTTAAAACTGTCAGCATTTTTTAAATTATTGCAACTCGTTGTCTTAGTTAGTTGTAAGAGGATGAAAAACACATTAAATGATGGCCTACTAGATTTGCTTTGATAAATGAATAATATGTGCCAGAATCATTCTGTCAGAAAATTTTGCAATTGACAAGGCATATTTGATTGCTTAAAAATAATGAAATAATTCTGTATTATTACTGCCTCCAACATGTTCTTATAGGTGATTTTGCTTAGTCTCATGAAAGAAATATTGATGAGGAATTTTTATAATGAATAAATAAATGTAGAAATTAACCGTCCGCACACAATGCTCAAATTTTTTTTTTTCAAATGTTTGCAGCTGTGGCCGGAAAGAGGCCGACGCACTCAACTGCAGGGATCCTCTCTATCGTGTTTGACATCGGAGGGGTGGCAGGCGGCATTTCCGCCGGCTTAGCCTCCGACCGGCTGGGCGCGCGAGCGATCACCTCGGTGGCATTCCTCGCACTCTCCCTCCCTGTTCTCGTTCTCTACCGAACCTGCGGCGGGACGTCTATGGCAGCGAACACCGGCCTGATGTGCCTCTGCGGATTCCTAATCAACGGCCCGTACTCGCTCATCACTACGGCCGTCTCCGCCGATCTCGGCCTCGCCGGAGACAATTCCCGCGCCCTCGCCACAATCACCGCCATCATTGACGGCACCGGCTCCGTCGGCGCCGCCCTGGGGCCACTGCTCACCGGCTACATCTTCTCTGCTCCCGGCGGCTGGACTAACGTTTTCCTCATGCTCATCGTCTCCAATTCCCTCGCAATCGCCTGCCTTCTTCGCACCGCCAAGGCTGAGGTAGATAGCCTTCGCGCCGTCTCTTCTGCAGCCGTCGTTGATGCTGAAGGTCCATGATTTTTTCACAGAAATCTCATATATATTCACTCAAAAGTATCACTCACGTAATATCTAACTAAATCTTTAACTTTAACCAAAATTTTCATCCCTACTAAAGCCATTTTAAGCCATTCGCCATCCGCCATTGGCCATTCGCCATTCTTTGTTATATATCTCCAAAATATATAAAAAAAAAAGCATAATATTTGATTAATTAAAAAAATATTTGTGGTACGATAGCAACACTTAAAACTTAAATATTCGAAAAGTAAATATTAGAAATTTTGGTGTTATACATTTAGGAAACGCTTTATGATTTTGCACAAAAATAATTCCCATTTTTTCACATTTTTGTTTTAAGAGCTGTTTGTCATTAGTAAATTTAAAATACTTGATTATAGTATAATTTTTTAATAATATTTGAGTAAATTTAATATTTTCTTGTTTGAAATAAACTAAACTGTGAGTGTGAGCATGATGTTCTCAGCAAATTGGGATAAAATTTACAATTCTTTTTTACCGTTAATATTAGAAATCGATTTCGTTCAAGATTTGAAATCGATTTCATTCGAACGAAATCAAATTTTGAGAAAGGTTTTGAACGGTGTAATCTTGCTGATTCGATGTAATTTTTTTTATTACCCTCGTAGATATATATATATATATATATAGTAATGCAAAATTAAATTACTGTGTAAAATTTTTCACTGTTTTATTTTCAGATAATCACAATTTTAATATACTGTTTTTAACTCAATTCAAACTGCATTTAAGAAATATATATATATATATATATATTTAAAAGAATAGAAAAGAAATTACGGCGCAACCTACCGATGCAGGGCATTTCTGAAAGAGAAATTTATTTATTTGCAAAAGTTAGCATAACAAATCTGCGTTCGTTATTGGATATAAGACAGTCCGGTTATATCTAGATCTCGATCGCCGGTGGAAGGCGGCGGCGGCGGCAAGTGTTTAGAAATCTCTTCCGACGGGCCGTCGGCGCTCTGAGTCTCGCTCGCCGGCGGCTTGGTCTTCTGAGGAAGAGGTTGCTGCTCGTCCTTGCCGTAAAACCCGCCGCCGTATCCCTCGTGCGTTACGGCCATCAGATCCGAGATGTCCGGCTTTCTCTCTTTCTCTCTCTCCATTTCTCGCCTTTTGGTTTTGTGCGTCTGGGATTTTGCTTATATGGTGCGAAGCACGTGTCGTTATTCCGACACGTGTTGTGTATAGAGACCACGTGGAGCCAAGTCGGTCTCCGGGCACTTTTGATTTATCTAAAACATTATATTATTATATCAATATTATCATACTTTAATCATTTCCTAAAATAAAATAATATGTTTATAAAAATATATATTAAAAAATATTTAAGATTAATATAATTTTTTTTTAAATTTTTGCATATAAATTTTATAAAAATTATATGTAATTAATTATTTACTTACCTATTAAATTGATATATTATTTGTAATATCAAAAATATAAGAGAAATATTAGTTATATTATGTTGCACCTAAAAAAGCTCGTCCAATAGGATTTGAACATAAGTTCAATACAAATTTTAAAAATAATATTTGTATTTTTTTAATGTAAATAAATAAATACTAATGCAATATGTCCAAATTTTATTGGATGGATTTTTTTGGATACCATGTCAACGGATCCAAATAGCATTCCTCAAAATATAATATGAATGTTAAGATGTTAGTATAAAAATCATGACTTGCATATCCTTATAAATAAATAAATAAATTATTTGATTAAATTTTGTATATTTATTTAAAATAAGTAAATGCGTATATTATCAAGCATAATTTTTTTTTATATTTATGGCTGAAATATCAAAAATTATAGTGCTATCTATTTTATAATAGGAAGGATATTGAACAAAAGTTGAATTATGTGATAATTTGACCCAAAATTTGTATTCAAAATTTGACTCAAGCTCAACTTAAAAATTTTCTGGTTGAGTTCGAGTCAAACAACATAAATCGAACCCTATAAATGATTTGAAATGATTTGAACTTGGACTTGAACTCGAACAAATTCGAGTTGAGTTCGATTCAAAGAAAATAGTTCTTCAAAATGAAAAATAAATACAACTCTTAAAAATATATTTTGAGTAAAATTGAAGAAAGGATAACAAAATACATTTGTATATATCTTACATATTTTAATTATAAGATCTTGATTTTATAGTATATAAATTAAGAAATAAGATAATATCTTCAAATCAGTCGTTGCAATTTTAAAAAAATTTAAAGAGCTTGTTTGTTTGCAATTAAGAAAAATCTATTTAATATGTTACTTATTCGTGTAATCTGGTTGTCTGTTTGGTGCTCTGAATAATGAGGAGGTAAGACTGTTCTGCTATTGATTCGTAAGAAGAACACGTTGTAGATTTCGTTGGAGCAAAAATCTTATTTTCGTCGGAGCTGATTTCATTGCTCTACAAATTTCTTTGGTGCCAATGCTGTTGTTGTCTTCATAGTTGTCGCCCCGCATCCATCGGAGCGAAGCAAAGAAAACCTAATTAAACACGCCATAATCGATCGATCTATTCTCCAACACTGTAATAGACTCAATCTTTCGCTCAACCAAGATCGGATTATCGTTGTAACCACACTCAAGAATCCTAGTATCCAAATTTTAAATTGAATGTGTAAATATATACAAATCTATAAATTGGATGTTTTCTTCTCTCATTTCCTCACATTCCATTTATGTCAAAATAATGAGTTATATAAAGTAGGGCTGACTTCAGTTGAGTCAGTCAATACTTGAACTTGTTCGAATTCGAGTTCGAATTGAGTTTGTGCCTGGACTAACTCGACTCGAAGCTAGCCATGCTCTGGATCATCTCTCTAAGCAACGAACGGGTGGCTTATCTTTCTAAGCTATGGCTTTTGATGCATCAAGCGCATCATCTCTATGCCCCACCAATTGCACTTTGCCTTAACTGTACTGCTAAGCCGGTTCGGTCCACACACAATTCTCTTAACTTTTTTACTAGTCTCTCCTAAGCACAGCTCTATTACAATTTTGACCATTAATTTCTTTTTAAATTAAAACATAATTTAATTATACAATAGAAAGAATAAAATATAAAAATTATTGCATTTATTTATTTATATATTACATTTCTCAAGCCGGTTCGGTCCAGTTCGACCCGGCCCAGCCCGAACTCACGAAACGCCGCCGCAGCAGAGCAACCGCTCAACTGCAGCCGAGCTTCAAAGAGGCGGTTCTTTCACACAAAAAAAAGAACTTTTTTTTCCTCGCTTGTTCTTCTTATGGGCTTATTATGGGCTTCCAAACAGATATCAAAACCCCTTCTTTGGAAGAAGAATCCGCCATGAACGGCGACAGCAGCAGCGCGTCTAGGCTTCTTCCTCCCCCTTCCACCGCTCTGCCCAAATCCCTCTCCGAGCCAGCCGACCTGCGGGCCAAGAGAAAAAGACCTGACCTTTCCGGCCCGCCCAAATCCTCCCCTCCCTGTTCCGAATGCGGCAAGCGCTTCTCCTCTTCGAAAGCCCTCTTCGGCCATATGCGTTGCCATCCTGAGCGCGAATGGCGAGGAATCCACCCTCCGCCACCGCCTCAGCCGCCGCCTCCGATGATGACCGGCCGGGCCCCCTTCACTCCCGAGGAGCAACAGGTCGCCGCAACCCTAATTCTCCTCGCCAACAGTCCCTCCTCTGACTCGGCCGCTTCCGGCGAGATCGCCGGCTCCGCCGTCATACGCTCCCTCTCCGCCTCCTTCGACGGCGTTCTCTGGCGGAGACGCAGGCAGCAGATGCAGGAGAGCTGCAAGGACGCCCGCTTTCTCGATCTCAACTTGCCGCCGCCATTGGACAGTTGCGAAGCCGACGGAAGGACTCCTTCGCCCCTCGATTTGAAGCTCCGCCTTTGAAATCAGAACTCAAAAATTAAACCGTTTCGTGTTTTGGGGACTGGATACTGTATAGTTCTTACTCTTTCAGAAATTTTTTCCCAGTTTTTGTTTCCTAGTTTTTTTTTCCGATCGAAAGGATGCCATCGACTATAAAAGGCGTTTCTTTTGCCTTTTTTTTTGTTCTTTCAAGAAGCTTATTCTGCAATTGAAATCTTGAGAGCAGAGGATGGTTGCAATCTTCATTATTTGTAAATCTTATAGCTTGATTTTATTGTTTTTTTTTTTTGTTGGAAGTTCATTTCAAATTGTAACAGTTGTTTCTTTTTTCCAACAAACTAAAAGGATGCAATTGATTTTAAAAGTTGTTTCTTTTTACCCTTTGCTAGAAGCTACAATTGAGAGATAGCTTGCAATTATCATTATTTTTAAATCTTGTAGCTTAATTTTATTGTATTGTCAAAATTATATTACATCACAATTCTTTCTTCTTCTTATTTTCTTTTTTGTGTATTGAAAGTTATTTTATAACAAACAAAAATGATGATGTTATTCACCATAAAATTATTCCTTATTAATTGTGTATTGGGAATTCCTTTCAACCTATAATAAAGTTGTGATTAGAGCTAGCAATTTGACCAAAAATTTGAAATTCGAACTCGATTCTACTCGAAGTCGAGACATTTTTACTGCTCGAAAATTTTCGAGTCGAACTCAAACTTGAACAAGCTCGAGTAGAGTTCGAGTATGAGCTGACTCGATTCGAACTCAGCTCGAAGCCAACCCTAGATGTGATTGACCATAAAAGTTGTTTCTCTTACCACTTACTTGCAAGAAGTCTATTCTGAAATTGAAAATAAAAGATATCAATTCATATTTTACATCTAATTTAATTATCATAAAAGTATGAGGGCAACATGTACTTTGAAACCAATAGTTCAAACAACTATTATAAGGCATTAATAAGATTATTAAGTCAATGTTAACTAATTAAAGCATCAAGTAATCATATTATTCGGCTTGCATAATTTATAGCAAATGTAATATTTTTGGTATTTAATTAGATGCAAAATAGAAGATAACAATTAATATGACAATTTTAATATTTTCAATCAAGTGCGAATTTGATATACAACAAGCAATACAAAAATATGAGTATAATAATACTAACACATACTATCATATTTTGATAATATTAATCTTAATTAAATTGAAATGTACATTCTTATAGAACTAAAATGTACATTCTATAGCTCATTCGAGACATTTGTCAATGCATGTAGAGTAATAATCAGTGATCTGATAACATAATGATGATAATTTAAGAATGAAAAATTCCAAACAACCAAGGTAGCATTTATAAATCCTGGTCATGCTCGAGGATCTGCTAAACAGGCATGAGAACAACACTATAGGTACGAACCAAGATGGGTAATTTAATACGATTTGGGTTACATTTGGGGATGTGCCTAAGCATGCATTATGAGAACTTGGATATTAACCCACAAAATAATTAATAATAATAATAATAAAGTAATTAATATATGTTTATTTTATCTAGATATCACAATCTCTCTCATACTTAAGAGGAATATTATCCTCATTATGAACACCACAAACTACTCTAAATACTTGAAGGGAAGGGTATAATTGACACAAGTATGATTCTTGTACCTATATTGCTTCTCCTCTTCTATTATTTATCCATTTTACTTAATCATAAAATTTGACATCTCAATTTTTTGATATCAATGGACCAAATTCGCTCTAAACTTCATCATATGGTAAGTTTAGTTGTAAATCTAAATCTTCTATAAAAATTTGAAAGGAAAGTACTGATACACATCTTTGTAGTGAAAAAATGTGAAACACATTATGGATTGCACTCAAATAATCTAAAAGTCAATGCTTGTAAACACTTTGCCCTATTCTTACTAGAATGTTAAATACATATACATATCTCCAGCTAAGTTTTTGTGACTCCAATTATTTATACCTTTAAGAGGGGCAACCCTTACATAAGCAAAATCTCCTACTTTGAGAAAGACCTATTGGTGCTTGGTATTAAAACATTTTTTTTTGCTGATCCTGAGCATATGTAATAGAGTTTTAAAATAATCTGGCATTATTTGTTGCACAAACTCAATCATATATAACCAAGAAATCTAATTATTCTAATTTTTTACTGAGCAACGGATGTGGTACACTTACTTCCATACACAATTTTATAGAGTTCCATTCTAACACTTGATTGGTAACTATTATGGTATACAAATAATAATAAAGTAGATGATGTTCCTAATTATTCCTAATATATAAATTACGTAAATCCAAGTATGAGAAGACTTAGTATAAGCCATATTAATAAAGCCAAGTAATATTAGAATCCAGCCAATATACGCTTTAATTAAGACAATTAGAGAGATTATGTAGTAAACCTTGGGAATCTTGGATTATGAGCAGAGGCTAATAAGTGTTCATTAGACAACCTAAAAAACACAATCTAAATCATCAAGCAATCTCTCAAGCTAACTCCTAAGCTTGGACCTTAAAAAAGCTTCATAAAGAAACTTAAACCTATAACTTTACCTTGAAACTCCATAATTTAAGAAGAAAATTTAGAGGATACTCTATGAATTATACTCTTAAAATGATAACTTTTATAAAACCTTGATCAAGGCACCAGTACAACTATATGAATCCAATTTTTCAAGAATTAAAATAAATTTTTCTTAATACAATATTTAAGGTTTGGGTACCATAATATAAAGATCTAGGTGATAAAAATTAGGTTACAAAGTAAGATGCCAATAAGAACTAGATTCATATACAGTTAGCTAACATAAATATAAGATGATAAATCAAATGAAGACATTCAATTAGTTTAAGAATATTCATTCAAGAATACATTGAAGCTTAGAAGGTATAAATATTGAGACCATGTACATAAGCTACATAAACTTATATTATAAGAAACTTAATATAACCATTTTGAGCTATCAAGGACTCAAATGATACCTTAAAAATACAATGTAAGCTCTTAAATCTCTCAAGAGACCTAAGTGTTGAATTTTAACCTAACTAATTGTAACAACTCAGGTTATTACTTAAGTCTCTGAGGACTAATCTAAGTCCTATTTCTGGTTCTAGTATCTTGACTAAGTCATTTAGAACTCATCTCTAAGGTCTAGGTCAAATCAGGAATCAACAAAATCAAATCTGGATTTTTGGAAAATCCCAAAACCTTAGAATTTGACTTTTTATCTAGATCTTAATTCGAGAATCCGACTTCGCCGTTGCGTTCACCACCCCCAAATTAGCTAGGGGTGAAATTTTGAATGCATTTGGAAATCGTTGGATTTTGACAAATATTATAATAATATTTTAAATACCCTAAGAAATCAAGTAATTAAATACTCGTCAAATCAAAAATCTGATTGCGCCGTTGCATTTCTCACCCCTCAATTAGCTAGGGGTGATTTATTGGAAATTTTAAGAATACGTTTAATTAACTAATTTTAATTAATAAAATAATAATAATAATAATAATAATAATAATAAATTAATAATAATATTTTATAAATTATTAACACCGTTTGATTTAAACAGCCTCATCTACCGTCAAAATGGATGGCGCAAATCTAAGCCCTGAGTGGGCCGTCCTGATCGGACGGCCCAGACTCATCTTCTCGCGCGATCGCGCGCTAGCCTGCGCGTGTCGCGCAGGTGTGCACACGGCAGTCGCTCGCCGCATATCCCTTAGCACCGCTCAAATTTTCTAGTCTAGCCCCAATGATGGTTTCATCCATTCGACATCTTCTTTGGGCATGTTTCGAAACCATCCTGTTCTCATAGCCGCGATCATTCAGCTCTTCATCCTGAGGCTTGGCGAGTCGCCCGACTTCCATTCAGGTACTCGATTTTTCTGTTATGTTAAATTCAATATCCTCACTTTCTTAAGGCTATCTCTTCTTGCTGTGATCAAATAAAGAAGGTTATGAAAGAAGTTAATCAAACACAGTAACATTTCAATTCATTTGGTGTAATTAATACCATCTCTGCCAGTATGAGATTTGATAACATAAATAATTGCACTTCAAATTTTGCATTTTTAGAAACTACTTATGATTTAATTAATTCAGAGTAGCTTGAATCAAACGATTGCTTGCATTAAAGCTTCAAGGTTCTTTAATGATGAAGAACCTCCGGAACTAGGGCATCACCTTAGTAAGCGTGTGTGCGAGCGATTTGATGAGGATGGCTTGCAGGATTGAAGAGTATTCTTTGATCTTCAGTTTAGCAGGCGTTTCAGGATATGAGAAGGATTGCGTGCTGAGTCATGGTCTACCCTAGACCTCCCCCTTCTCCTCTATCGCCTGATGGGGAAGGCGTCCTGTTTCTCGAGTCGGGTTGGGCCCTACCGAACCCGCGCTTTCCTTTTTCTGGGTCGTGCCTTCTTTTAATGAATCGGGCAATCATTTGATTGGGTATAAAGTGCCATGTAATTAAGATATTAAATATTTAATTCATTTAAATTAAGTATGTAAATTGCAATCTATTTAATCATTAATAAATATTAATCCATAAATCTAAAAATATCAAAATTATATATCATTGGAATCATAAAATTATGAAGAATATTTTGGCACTATCAAATTTCTATTTGGAGCTATATTTAATATAGTAATATTTAGTACCCCTAATTAAGCCCAAAATGTCCAAAAACTTTAATTAACTATAACTTTGTGCACACTAATCCAAACATACCCAATATGGGTCTCAAATAACTTAGAAAACCCTAAGGAATATTTTAGTAGTATTAACTTTGCTGTTTGGATTAAATTTAGACTAATCACATTTATGACCTAACCCTAATTAGGTCAATCAACCTTAGAACTTCAATTGACCATAACTTGATCAATTGAGCTCCAAATTAAATAATCCAAATATCTATTTAGATCAGAAAAACCTAATTTACAATAATATATAAACATATTTAGGATCCAACAATTAGATTTACTAATCAACCTTAATTACTCTAAGACTTGATTAGTGAATATTAGCAATCTAATGATCCAAATTGGACAATTTAAGTTTCAAAATACTCATAGAGTTTATTAAAACTTAATTGTATAGTTGGATTAATGATTGGGTGATTAATTTCACTAATCACTCACTAATCACCCTAAACCCTAATTAGGCCATAACTTAACCAATTAAGTTCCAAATTGAACCCACCATAAGTCAATAAAATTAGTGGATCGTTTGTGAATTATAGCCACCAATTTTACTCAATTTGGACATCAATTGAAGAAGTTAGAAAAATTTGATCTTAATTAAGAACACTTAGTTATCATTTAAATCCTATAACTTGTATTGGCTATAACTTAGCCAATACATATCATAATTTGATGATTTTAGGTTCTATGAAAAGCTTAGGACTTAACCTATAATAAACTAATAGAAAATTTAGATATCATTAGAGTAAAATTACCAATTTGCCATTATAGGTCAAATTCCTTAATTTGATCTTATAAGGCTTAATCCTTAAACAAAATTTATGAACTTATTGTCTAAACTCATATTAGATAGTAAGTAATCATTCCACTTAAAGAAATTCTAATTTGAGCCCTAATATAAAAAGATGAACTTTAGACCCTTAAGTAAAAGGCCAAATTATCATTTTACCCAAATTTATGTTTAATCATCTTAAAACCTTAAATACATTCTTAAACCCCTAAAAATATTAATATAACTAATTTAAACTCATTTTATAATATTTAAACTCATTAAAAGGATAATATAGGAAAAACCCTAAAAATATCCTAAAATTCTCTAAGTCCTAAATTAAGTCCCATAAGGTGAATTTAGTTCACCTTATGCCTCCTTTAAATTAAATTCATTATTTTAATGGTTAAATAATATCAAACCTAAAGCTCACTTATTCTCTTAAGATTTTCCTTCAATCTTTAGGATCTTAATTCCTTAGGATCTAGTTTAGAAATTTAGTTAGAGTTCATCTATTAAGTAATTGGGTACTTAATAGATGAAACCTTGGTTTTATAGTTTTCTAGATTTCATCCTTTATTTATGATTATTTTATATTTGAACTTTAAATTTAAGATTAGAAATTCATCTTATTAGACTTGATTTTGCTTAATAAGATAACTTTAATTATAGTTCGTGAGATTTGGGTTTAACCTTATACCATTATGATTAGAACTTATTGGATTAAGAAGTTAAAATCCAATACTTGGATTTTAACATCTTAATCCGCCAATTTTGATTCATACTAATCAAGATTGGATTGGGTTTCGTAAAAATCATTAATTAGGACGCTTGATTTATTCTTTAACTTAATTAAGCGACATGTGATTTATAAGTGTTAGAACTTCATTAGTTCTAACATTCTTTTGACTTGTAGGCTCGATATTCTAGATTTATACTTGATAGCTGGATATTGAAAATCCTAAACTTGTATAAGTTCAGATTAGTTAGAATGTCTTAAATAGAAAACAAAGTGATATCATAAATGTTGTTTAGTGCTATTCAATATACATTAAACATTGTATGCTATGCTTTCCTTTTTGCTTTGAACTTCTTTACATTTGGATATATTGCATTAAACATAGAATATTGGATGATCATTTTTATGTAATTTTGATGGCATTTCATATTGTTAGAAGGATATTTGGTGGAAAATAGTTTTATCAAACTTGAGGAGATATGTCTTTTTAGTCTATCATGTAGTATGACTTTACTTCAGAATGGTTTTGGGCTAGGACTATTTTCCTAGTGCCTGTAGGATAGCTTTTGGGGCTAGGACTACTTTCCTAGTGCCTGTGTTTTAGACTAGGACTACTTTCCTAGTGCCTGCTGATTCTGACTATGACTACTTTCCTAGTATATCTGGGATTACTTTTCTAGATACTGGCTATTTCTGACTAGGACTACTTTCCTAGTATATTTGGGACTACTTTTCCAGATGATTTGTAGTACTTTTTGATGGAATTAACTTTAATCTGTGACTACTTTTATAGATGTTTAGCAGTACTTTTGAGATAGAATCTGGGACTACTTTTCTAGATGAGTAGATGGACTTTACTAGTGGCAGGACCAAGTAGGAATATCTCATTTCTAGCAGTTACTTTTCAGTTACTTCATTTGTATTACAGACACTTTACAGTTGACTTTTATTTACTTTACAATTTTGGCTAGCTCTTACCTTACAGTTCAGTTCACTTCTTATTACATTTTCATTTTCTACAGTTCTTACTTGTCTTATAGTTCAGTACGCATCTTGCTATATTTTCATTTCCTGGAGCCTTTGTACTCACAGCTTTGAATATTCATTTTTACCTTTCAGCAGTCACTTTTACTTTTGGCATGTTAGGATGTTAGATATTTACTTTCAGCTCCGTACTTTCAGATTAGTTATAAAAGTAGCATGTTTTATATTGATCATATACTTAGAAATTTCACTTATGTTTAGTAGATTTGTTTATGCATTACTTAACCTTTTCTGCAGCTTGAGTTGAGGTTTGTGCTTACCTAACATCTTGTTAAATTATAATTATGTTAATTATAACTTTGCTACCTTTCTTTAATGCTTACTGCTCCTATATTGCTTAGTATTGTGATATTATTAAAAATTTAACAATTAACAGCCTAAAATGTACTTAGACGTTTTGTCTAACTAAATTTTTCTTCTGTTGGCTGGGGCCCTACCATTATGAAACCGACAATAGTATATTCTGAGCTGTTCAAGGCTGTGGGACCTTCTAGAGATCCGGTATAGGAGGAGGAACATACAGGAGAAGATCATTAGTTACTGTCTGATATTGTGAGAATATGAGAGGCTTTACTCTTCTTACTGCATAAACTCTGACATTATTTTGTAATAATACAGGATCTAACTGCTTTACATTTCACGCTTATATATTCTGAGTTGTACAGTTTTTATCTGGATTGTATGGATGATATATTTGTTTTTCTTTCACACTCTGATAAATTATAGTATACTCATTTAAGTGATTATTTCTGTTGCTACTCTTTGCTTATTAAGGCACATCCTCCCTTGGCATTTGATTAAGAATGACCATTCCTTAATCTAAATGTTAAGTGAGGGTTTGCTAAGTGACGACCACCTCCTAATCTGGGTGATTTGGGGGCGGCCGCCACACTAATTGTTATGAATAGTTAAGTAAGATGCCTAAAATCTTATCCTATAAAATATTCTAAGGTCAAGTTAAGATCAACCAAATTAAAAAAAAAAATTGTTGAAACACTTAGGTTAAATATAGGCAACCTTCAGACTCATTTATGTTACCTAATAAGATTATATAGGCTTTAATTTGTTTTGAATGATCTTATTAATTATTTGAAGAACATAATTAATTTGTGATGATATCAAATCTTAAGCTTAGACTTGAAAGCCCCCATAAAAGGATAATATGTTAATTCTCATCAACTAGTAAAATTTAACACTTAAATAGCTAAATCTAACTTGGTTATTGATTTGCATATTTTGGAATTCAAGATGACCCTGATTTCATATTACATTCATTTGAGTTTTATACTTAATTTAATGTCATTAAATACAAATACTATTAATATAAAATTTTATTTATAATTCACATGTATGAAAAATGAATAAATAATTAAAAAAATTAAAATTTAGTAAAGTTCATTATTAATATTGTTATTGTTATTGTTATTATTATTATTATTATTATTATTATCTCCATTTTATGTTATTTCAATTACATTAATTATTATTATTATTAGTATTAGTATTACCATTAATATTATTATTATTCTTTCAAATTATTTTTTTATGTTAATAATAATACTAATAATAATAATAATTATTATTATTATCATTATTATTATTATTAAGAATGAATGAAAGAGATAAAAAGGATAATAAAGATAAAGAGAAGAAACATAAGAGAGAGAGAGAATAAAAGAGAGAAATATAAGAGAGAGAAAGATAAAAAGGAAAAGAAAGAGCAAGAGATAGAGAGAGAGGCAAATAATAAAATAATAAAATAATAAAATAATATTATATCTCTTATATATTATTATATTTCATATATCATCTTATTTTCATATTTTTTTATCAAATTATTATTTTTTTATAATGAATATTTTATCAAATTATTATTTTATTATTATAATTTTATAATAATAAATAAAAGGGCAATTAATTAATTCATGTTTAAAAGCTAATTAAAATGCCACTATACACATATGTTTGACATTTGATTATTGAAAAAAATTCATAATATTATTACTATGAGAAATTATATTTATTAATATTCAAATAATCAAATTTATTATTTAAATTATTAAAAAATATTAAAATTTATGTTTTTACAATAATTATAAAGTTCGTAAGTTAATTATATATCATTTGAAATGAATATTTCATTTTTATAAATTTTTTCTAATTTTGGCCAAATAAGAAATTTAAGTTGTTAACTGATTTTGTGTCATCCAAAAAGTGTTCTTAGAGTATTTATTTTCTCTTTATGTCTAAACATAAATTGTTCTTTATATATCAGAGAATATGCATGCCAAAAATCACATTTGGATTCTCTATATTTGAAAATTTATATCATTTCGAACTTTGAAAAATTTCTAAAATTTCAGAAATTTTATCTAAGTTCAAATTTGTAATTTTTCTTAGCAAACTATAAGCACTTAAATGACCTTCTTAATGACACAATCAACTCAAGTGACTAACAGAGAAATTGCTCACAATATAACTAAGATTATGTTTGCCAAAGATCAACATCTAATTGTACTTGAAATAAAAATTATACTAAGCTAAACATCAATAAAATTTCAAAAAAGTCTAATTTAACTTTGAAACTTTTTATGATTTTTGTTAAATTTTGAGTACTTAAATGATAATCCTAAAGTGCTAAAAATTCTAGAAAGTCTTCAGTGAAGTTCTTCCTAATACATAGGGGAATCTATAAGTAAAATCATAGCTTTGTATTATTGATGATCAAAAAGTAATAAGGTTTCAAAGTATTACCAAAAGCTTGAAATTTTAGAAAATCTAAAAAATTTTCTAAGAAAAAATTCAAAAAATACTTTGGTATTAATTTAAATTAGCATAGATCATTAAATAGTTTATTCTAATAACATGTAACCAATATATAGGAGAATATATTAGAAAAAGTTTCAAGTTCTAAATATGATAAATCTAAGAGATATAGATATATACAGTTATCATATATATATATATATATATATATATATATATATATCTTAAATATGAGAAGTATTTGAAGGAAATTAAAACTTTAGAAATTTGTAAGAAAATGAAATAATTATGTATTAGATCTTGACTTAATATGAAGATATCTAAATCAAATTATAAGAAATTTTGTATGCATATTTGATTTCATTAATAAAATTAAGTTAAAAAAAAAATTTGAATTAAAAGAAATATATACCTTAATGAATCTTATCTTTAAAAGAGATGAAGAAGAAAAAAACTTTAGTCTTTTGCAAGCTTCAACTATTCACCTTTGATCATTTAGAAATCTTATAGGATAAAGAGGAATTTGGGAAGATGAAGAAGAAGGATATTTGAGATTGTGGGAGATGGGATAAGTATATGTTTTTTTTAAAGAAGAGGATAAGAGGAGATAAGAAGGATTTTAATAGCTTTATGAAAACTTTTAAATTATGAAATCACCTTCTCTCAACCAGCCATATAAATACAATAAAATGAATTAAATAAAGTATGATTTAAATTAAAAGGTTCAAATTTGCTCCAAATAGGTGCATAATTTAGATTAAGAGGTGATATTTATCTTTATTTGGAATAAAATTTTTACCAAATAGAATAATAATATTCTTAAGTGGTATATTTGCAAAGATAAATTTTAAGAAAAGATAAAAATTACAAATTAGCTCAATTTAAATTAAAAAATAAAAAATGAAAATTTAAATTTTTACAAATTCAAAAAATCAAAATTTAATGAAAAATTAAATTTTAAGGTATCAAATGAAAGTTCTTGTCAATACGATTCCAACGATACCAAAAACATCAAATTTGGACGAACGGTTAAGTAGTATTTAGCCCCGAAAATTTACAAAATATATTAATTTTTTTTTGACTATTTTTCAAAATAATTTCAAATTTATGAAATTTTTCTCTTTAGCTTATATCGACATCCTGAATCCAAAAATGTCAAAATTTTTTAATTCTGACACCTAAAAATTTGTAAATAATTATTTTAATTTAAATTCTTATTAAAATAACCATGAAAATCTTGACATAAAATAATTTTCAAAATTTATCAAATATTTTCTAAATTCATTTTTAACATTACTATAATCATAATATGAAATAGTAATAAGTAGATATTAAAAACTTTATTTAATAATTAAAGTTAATTAATTATATTTAAAATAAATGTATATTACAGTTGGTTACTAGGGACAGGCACTGATAACATACATTTAGTTGGATATTGGAAAATAACATTAATAATATACGCTTGGTTAGTTATTAGTAATATGCATTTTATTGATTAATATAAATGATATTAGTAACATACATTTGATTTATTGTGAAAAAATAACTCTTATGCATGAAACTAAAATAATTTTTCTTTTGTGTTATTTACCATATTTTCTTACATTTTATTAATATCCTTATTTTTGCTAATCATTTTTCTAATTTAAATGTAAGACATTAATATTTATTAAAGTATTTAAAGTATTCTCCAATTACTCTAAGAATTCAAATCCTAGTATTGTTTTATAATGCCATGTTAAATACTTTTAGAAGGACCCAAATGTGAACTATAATAGACTACCGAGAGTTTTAAGTTGTTGTACGTATCTTTTATTATTTTTATATTTTTATTATTTTGATAAAGCCGTGCAACAATATTCAAACACCATATAATGTACAATAGGTTGATATATTTGTAATATTGAATTATGATGAATAAACATATCTTTTTAGTTTTTACACTATTCCTCAATAGGGTCATATGATTATTGAGTGCCTAATATTGAGTTAGTTCTCGCTAAATTGGTATAAGGACACTACAACTTTGATATTTGATCAAGGTTGATTGGGAGAAACTAAAACATGAACCATTTATTTTCTCACTTTATCTTAATTGCACACTTTTAAGACCTTCTTAATACTATAAACCAAGATAAATTAAATGATACATTCTTATAAAAATCCTTACAATTTAACTTTAAATAATAAAATAAATACTTTGTTGGAGCTTGAAATCAATCCATATAACAACTCCACTCTACTAGGGTGAGATTATGTCCCCAATTTAGCCAGCTATGGAAACCTTGAAAAGCTTCATGAATTCTAATCTTTACTAATATTTTGATTGAATACCAAAAGAAAAACTTATTTTAAGAAATATTTTTTAATGTATTTGGGACTTGACTTGTGAATTAGATGCTCACGAGCACAAAAACTGACATATGCCACACTTTTAAACCTACCTTTCATTTAAACTTTATGATCCTAAATAAAAGTAAGGTTAGTACATACCCAGGTTTATACCCCATAAGGAGTTTTGATGCATCTTAGAATGTAATGCTTTAGCCTTTTGTTGGTTTAAAATGAGTTATTTTTAATACTTAAACCTAAGTTATTATAATATTTGTGATTCAAATATTGAAACCTCAACTTGGGAATATAACATAATTAACTTTTGATAAATCAACTTCTTCTTTTAAATATATTATTATCGAGCTTATATATGAGTTTACTCTAAGTGTCACTAGTTTAGGAAAAATTACTTGGAAGATCTAAAATTTAAATCATACTTAAATGTGTAAGATAAGTAAATCTTAAAAATTTATGAATATTTGTTATAAAAGCAAAAATAAAAATGATTACGTTATCAAATAATTATGCATTATGTAACTTGAAAATTTTAAACATAAAAAATTAATATAATAAAAAAGTAATTAAAGGTCATATAATTAAAAAAAATATAAATATGTTAAAATTAAATATTAATAATATCTTAACATTGCATTCTAACTCTTTGATACTACTGTTAGGTTACCACGTATATAAGTCTTTATTATTTTATATTTTATTTTATTTCAAATTTTATAAAAATATTCACACTTGCTCTTTTAGTTACAACACTTCTATTGCTGTATAGAATGCTGTAATAACTAAATTTATATTTTTAATATAGATAATGAGGTTTATAATGTGGAGACATAATAGAAATTTGTAGATGTGACATTGGTAGCGCACATTCTAAAATAAGTAGAGGCCTGACACTCTTTGAAGGAGCGAAAGACCTTTTTGTGTTTGACCTATTTATTGTGCTTAGAGCAAATACATACAAATAGTTACATTTTTCACATATCAGTATCAAAGTTGTGAGTTTTAAGTCCTACTATTAATTCCTCATATTGTGCTAATGATAATAACTTTTAGTTTTAACATTAGAGTCAACTATTTTACTTCTTACATTTTGTTCAATTTACTATTCATATATATGACAATTTCCATGAGATATACATTATTTTATTGCCTTATTTCTTTTCAAATAATATACAATTTTATAGGGTGGTAGAATTGTACGAACCTTGCATGATTAAGAGCATACTGAATTTAGATATTGAGTTTGTACAGTTGCAATAGACCTACTTATGGCGAGCTCATCGAGTCAATTGATTCTTTGATAGTTATTTTAATTTAAGCATATTAAGCATTATTTTCAAATCCTATTGAATTTTAATTTTTTTTCTAGATTTTGCATATATGTATATATATATATATATTTTTTTTTTTTTGATTGAATAGTATTTCATCTTAGAAGTATAAATGATTGGATATCATTTTGTATTTTGAACTTTAGTTTACAAGTGATATGAATTTGATTACAATAAGAAAAAGCTTAGTATCTATTAAATTATTAAAAAATGAAAAATAAATTGTATATTAAAATAAAAAAATTGTATTTAAAAATACATAATATTAGTTTTGTTTAATACATTGAAAGTGTTACCTATGCCGTAGTTTTGGCAAATAAAATCGCATTAAAATTGTTTTGGTAGCGTTAAAAAGGGCAAAAGCGTAATTTGTTAGGACACCGGCATCGGCTACATGAAGGGATCCGCACTCTCGGAAACCCTCGCGAGTCCCTAGCCGTCTTTCTTTTCTCTTTCGTCGTTCAGCTTCGAGTCTCTTCGCTCAGGTACTTCTCAATGTTTAGCTTTTACTCGCGCAAACTTCTCATCTATTTTAGGGTTTTTTTTTTGTTTTATATGAATCTTCTTTCTCATTCTGTATGTTTTTACATTCCATTTTCTGGTATGGTTATTTATTGCTGTCTTTGATTTCTTACGGCTGAAAATTTAGGGGAAGAACGGAATTTGTATGATCCATTTATGGATTAAGCATATGTTTTAAATGATCCGAGCTTGCAACAACACTAATTTTTCACTCATATTTCACCACCGGGCATAGCCTCATGGGGATATTTTTTTTAGCCGGTCCTGTTTGCTGCGGAGTTCTATGATCATTACGTGTTACCTTGTCGTGAGCTTCTTCTTTTTGTTGTTAGATTAATGAATCCGGTTATGTAATCGCTTTGGGGAAACTTGTGTGAATTATTGGGATTTTTTCATTTGAGAGTATATGTATATCGTTTTTTGATGGGAACTAAAAGCTTTAATTTTCCTTGTAGTTGGTTGTTGAACTTTCACTTTGGAAACTTGCAAAATTATGGATGCACAAGTTGGAAAGGCAAAAATTATTTAAAACCAAAATATTAGTAGTTAATGCATTGCTTGTTAATTGCAATTATCAACTGATTTGGAGCTGGTTATTACCGAAAAACTTGTCCCATTATCAAGGCTAAATAATTGTATTTTGCTTTACCTTTGTGCTCAGTGAATTGTTGTTTCTATTAGAAATGGAATTTAAAGGGTATGATCTATTAAACTTGGCTGTTTTATGCATTGTGAATTGATTTGAATATGAGGACAAATCCAAAATTTGCAAATTTGTAATGGAAAGTACAAATTTCAACTTAAATATATTGTTATTTTTTAAATATTCTTAAATTTCTTATGAGCTTGTTTAGGGATATTTTAGACTTTATGTTTTGAATTATATTTCTCTTTTTTACTGTTACATCGGCTTTAGCTATGTTGAACCCAATGTTCAACTGTCTATATAGACTTAGGTATCAAGTTGCAGAAAGCTGGCATGTGTGGTGGCTAGCCAAATAAAATCCAAGTGTGCACGGATTGGGGTAGAGAAATTGTATTATTAAAGAGACAAAAATGGTTGTTGGTAGAGAAATCTAAATCACTATTTATTTATTGTATAAATGATATTGATTTTCTTGCAAAAGCTGTGAGGTTTTTTCTAGGAGAAAGCTTGATAACCTAAAATTGATTTTTGATTCAAAATTTGAAAATAACATAGAATAAATTGGATGTGGGACATTGAGGGGTAAAGTTATATTGTGTAGCATTGATGTTTAGATATTTTTGAAAGTTTTGTGGGTGAGCCCCTAACTGTAAAGATAAATTGTGGATGTTTCTAAGAAAATATTTGTTATAATGAGTTCTTTATTTGCAAGAATAATGAAAAGCGGAAGAGATAAATTAGTTTGTTATGAGTTATAGAAATCAATTAGTAATGATGACGCTGTTGCTTTTGAAGGTATTATGATAAATTATATATTGAAAAAGAGACACATAGCAAGCTAGCCAAAGTTAGAAATAAAACTAATGATTTGACCATGCAATTTAATTAGGAGTGCTGCTCATGAAATACCTTTTATGGATCAAAACAGTTAACATAGATGGTTCACTTGTTTGAATAAGTTTTAATGAAGGTTATCGTAATGTGGTTATCACTAGTGGATTTAGTATCTCTTAAAATAATACTGATTGTTCTTCTATTAATTGTCTCATGTACATCATATCAAGGATGCCTATTAACCTAAAATTGGTTATTAATTAAAGATTTGAAAGTAATGAGCTGACTTAGAATGATGATGTAAGTTATGCTTAAGATTAAATGGTATAGTTTCAAGAAGAAAAATAAATATATATTTAGGAGAAGAATTTTAGAACTTGGATGGTGGGACATTTATCAAGAACCTTATATTATGTAATAAATGCTGTTTAATTATTTTTGAAAGGTGAGTATGGCAGTTTTTGTGGAATTTTGTGGGAGAGCCTCCTAACAATAAAGATGCTTAATGGTGGAAGTATATATGAAAAGATTAAAGAGGGGATTTGCTTTAAAGAGTTCTTTAAACGCATGAATAATGAATAATGAAAGTGATAAAGTAGCTTGTTATAAATTCAATAAAGCAATGTGCTGTTGACATTATTAGTTTTGAAATTTGTATGAATGGAGACAAAGTAGCTAGCCAAACTTAATAATTAGATCTGAAGATTTGACCAAGCTAAGTGTAATAGGTGTGCTGATCATGAAACATCTTTTATGAATCAACAAAATTAAGTATTTTAATTAATTTAAACAAATTTTTAATGAAGGTTGTGATTAGTGATTATCATCATTATTTTTAGTAGCTTAAATGATAATATTAATTACTCTTGTTAATTGTCTCATGTAAAGTGTATCAAGGATGTGAACCATTAAACACCTGTAGAGATGAAAATATTTAATCTAGATGGATGAATAATTTTTAGGCTTTTTAATGTTAGCTATGATTATCTGTGGTGGCCTGATGCCGGTTCAGCGAGAACTGTCTTGACATTTGGTACTGACATACCGCAGGATCATATTGAGCAATTTGAGAAAGAAAAAGAACATAAAAACCAAAAGATATTTATCATTTAATAATATTTTAAATTTTACAACGTAGCTAGCAAATTTCTGACAAAGTTCATCTTCTAGAACATAAGATGAACTTTGAAAAATAGTAAAATGAAATAGAAGTGTAAGTTGTGCTGTAAATTCTTCCGCTAGTATAAATTTTTAAGGTTCTTGTTTAAGTTCTCCCTGAAGTACCTGACCTAGTATTGTACATAAAATAATACTGCGATTCGGATTCCCAGTAATTAGAGGATACTCTAAGTACCACATTAAGCAATGAAGTACTACATTTTATAATAGCAGAGATGCGATTTGCGGAAATAAAGATGCAGGAAAAATAATAAGGTAAAAATGCAAACAAAATAATTAACTTCATGCAAAAGATATTAGCTCAAAAATATAGGTTACTGATGTTGTTTTTTCAGTAACCCATTACGAATGTTGTTACTGATGTCATATTTCCAGTAACAACTTACGAATGCTATTCTTGATGTCATTTTTTCAGTAGTTAGCCACAAATATCGTTACTGATGTCATTTTTTCAGTAACTAGCCACAATGCTATTACTGATGTCATTTTTCTAGTAATCGGTCACGAATGCTATTACTGATGTCATTTTTTTAATAATTAGCCAGAATGTTGCAACGTTGGTTTCGAATAACTAACCAAGCTTCAATATGAATTTGGCTCGAAAGTGAAGCTAAGCAGCAGTAAAAGTACAAAATGTAATATATGTCATGTACTGGACATCTTTATTCTTTAAGATCAAAGTTTGATAGTTCGACTTTTGGATCTGCACTTAGATTTGGGTATCTTAAATTAGCTTTTTAATCAAATATTTTAGGAGTAATTTTTATCTTTACTTCGATTATGTTCTTCTTTCACATTTTTATTAAGATTGAAGTTCGATTTTTAAGCTGCTATGATAGCAGTAATATTTATTACAGCGTTATGATTATGTTAATAATAATGCATGAAAGAAAAACTCAGAATGGAATGATTGAATTGAAATTGACAAAATTGGAAATAATAGTAATTTTATAATATTTGTTTTGTTCCCATTATTAATTAATGAGAATAATAAAAATGTGAATGACTAATTACTAATTTTATAGCAATGAAAAGTATAGAGTAACAAGATTAGCAAATTTTTTTCTCTTTAATTTTTTCCTTTCCAGCTCCTCTCAGCTTTAGGATTAGGATCGCTGAAAAACGGAGGGAAGCCGAAGCGAGGTGGCCGGAGTTTGGCAAGTGGCTGTCCGGCTAGAGGAGGACTGGCTAGGTTGCTACTGGCCGGTCGGAGGAGGCAGGGAGGGGCTGATTGGCTGCTGCTGGTTTGCCGGAGAAGGGAACTGGCTGGTGGGGCTGAGGCTGCTGGCAGGAGGCAGGGAGATGAGCTGCTGCTGTGAGGGAGAAGTGGGGAGGCTGTTGTGGGTGAGGAAGGGGAGGGCTAAGGGGTATAAGTAGGGAATGGGAAGAGTGAGGGAGGGGATAGAGTCGGCCAAGTGTTGACCAGCCTGCGCCAAAAATGGCACAAGCGGAAGATTCTGCCTGCGCCAAAAATGACGCAGGGGGAAGGTTCCGCCTGCAGGCTCTGTCGCAAGATAGAGCATGCGATCATAGCCGTAGTAGGGATTGGGCGAATGGGGGAAAACAGGGGAAAAACATGTGAAAATAAAAAAAATACTTAAATTTAAAATTTTCGCATTTTTTTGTCGTTTGACGTTCAAAAATAACGAAACTTGAGACCGAGTTGTATTATGATATAATTAACACCCTCGTGCTAATTTTTTTTTGATTTGGAGCTATATTTTATTTTATATTAATTTTTGAGTTTTAAAACTTCAAAAAATTAACCACGATCAAATGACGCTTAGAATTTGATGAAACCTTTTCGAGTAGCTTTTAAATAATATATCACAATGACATTGAAAATGATGAATTCGGACACATAGAGACTTTGGGTCGTTACAAATTCCCCTACTTAAAAACAATTTTGTCCTCGACATCAAAAGAATAAAAAGAAGACTTAAGGGAAGTTTTAGGCTACCTTAATTAAGAAATCTGGATATTTTTTTTGCATAACATCTTCTTTTTCCTATGTGGCTTCCTTTGCAGTATGATTATGGCACTGTACTTTAACAATTGGGATTGTTCTACTTCTTAATTTGCGGCGGTCTTTCTCAATAATTTGAAGAGTCTTTTTGACACAAGTCAAATCAGGCTGGATTTCAACTGTCGAATCAAAATTTTTTTGACAGGATTCCTGGAGGCATTTATGAAGTGCTGAAACGTGAAAAACGTTGTGCACGGCAGAAAGTCTTTTAGGAAGTATAAGTCTGTAAGCCAAGCTTCCGATTTTTGCAGTTACTTCGAATGGTCCAACATATCTGGGGCTCAGCTTACCGAATACCTTTCATCTGGCTAACCTTTAGATAGGCACGATCACCAACGTGAAAATCTAGCATCCGATGCTTGGCGTCGTGATATTTCTTTTGTCGGTCATGGGCTGCCGCAATTCGGCTCTTTATTAGCCTTATCTTTTCATTCGTTTCTTCAATCAACTCTGAGCCATAAATTTGAACATCTTCAACTTGTGTCCAAGCTAGTGGAGTATTGCACTTTCTTCCATATAAGGCTTCATAAGGGGCCATCCCAATACTCGCTTGGTGGCTATTATTATATGCGAATTCGATTAAAGGTATGTGCTTTTCCCAACTACCACCAAAATCTAGAATACTCAACCGCAGTAGATCTTCGAGTATTTGATTAACTCTTTCGGTTTGCCCGTCGGTTTGTGGATGGAAGGCGGTGTTTAGAGCTAGCACAGTTCCTAAATCGCGATGTACCGTTTGCCAAAATCAGGATGTAAATTTGCTATATCGATCCGAGACTATGACTTTTGGAATTCCGTGAAGTCTGATTTTTTCTTTGATATAGGGTTTGGCTAACCTTTCAACGGTGTTAGTTTACTTGATAGAAATAATATGGACTGATTTAGTTAAGCGGTCCACTATTATCCAAATTGTATCTGTTTTTGAATGACTATTGAGTAATCCTATGACAAAGTCCATAGAAGTGTCTGACCTTTTCCATTTCGGGATCTCTAATGGGTGCAAGAGCCCATCTGGCTTCTGATGCTCAGCTTTTACTATGCAGCACACATGACACTTAGCAATAAACTCGGCCACACTTCTTTTATGTCCTGGGCATCAGAATACTTCCTTTAAATTCTGATACATTTTATTATTTTCGAGATGAACTGATTATCCCGAGTTGTGAGCTTCACTTAGTATCTGGTTTCAAATGGATGTGTTATTGGGGACCTAAACTCTTTCCCCGTGGTAAATATAAATCCCTTGCTGCAGTTGTAAGTCAGTTCTGCGTCCATTTTCTATGTCCTTCTTTAGCTTTGAATACACTGGGTATTGTTTATGAGCGATATATATCTGTTACAGGAGCGTAGGTTCGGCGGTACTTATCTGGAGTAAATCGTTCAATTGCCTGCTGGAAATGAGTTTTAGGAGCTCTTCCACCAAGGGGCTTGTCATGATCATCTCGTTTAGAGACACTTTTCTGCTGACGGCGTCAGCGACAACGTTGGCTTTACCGGGGTGTGATATGTGATACTAAAATCGTAATTGCAGATGAATTCAAGCCATCTTTTTTACTTGCATTTTAGCTGCTTTTGGGTAAAAATATACGTTAGGCTTTGATGGTCTGAAAAGACCTCGCATCGTCCCCATACAGGTAGTGCCTCCATATTTTTAAGGCAAAAACAACCGATGCCAATTCGAGATCGTGAACTGGGTAATTCTTTGCATGCTTCTTTAATTAACTTGAGGCGTTGGCAATTACTTTTCTCTCTTGCATTAGGACACATTTCAATCCAACGTTGGATGCATCAGCGTAAACTTAATAATCTACTCCTCTTGAGGTAGGATCAAAACTGGAGCGAAAGTCAGTACTTCTTTTAACTTTTGAAAGGCTTCTTCACAATCTTGGCTCCAGATAGAAGGTACTGCCTTTTGAGTTAACCTCGAAAGAGGTGAGGCTAGTAGCGAAAATTCCTTCACAAATTTTCGGTAGTAGCTTGCTAGACTAAAAAATCTATGAATTTTGGTCACAGTAGTGGGTTGAGGCCATTCATGAATGGCGCTAATTTTGTTCTGATCAACTTTAATTCCCTCGGCACTAATTACATGACCTAGAAAAGCAACAGACTTCAGCCAGAATTCATATTTTGCGAATTTTGCAAACAACTGATGCTCCCTTAATGTGCTGAAAACAACTTTTAGGTGATTGTCGTGATCCTCTTCACTTTTGGAGTCAATAAGGATGTTGTCAATAAACACGATCACAAACTTGTCCAGGAAGGGTCTAAGAACTCGCTGCATTAATTCCATGAAAACTGATGGAGTATTGGTTAGTCCAAATGACATTACCAAAAACTCGAAATGTCCGTAACGAGTTCGGAATGCTGTTTTTGGAATGTCTTCTTCTCGCACTCGGACTTGATGATATGCTGATCGCAGATCTACTTTGGAGAAGGCTTTAGCCACAGCGAGTTGATTGAATAGATTGTCTATTCGAGGTAGTGAATACTTATTCTTGATGGTTATCTTGTTCAATTCTTAGTAGTCAACGCACATGCGCATTGATCCATCATTTTCCTTTACAAAAGAACTGGAGCTCCCCATGGTGACGTGCTTTGTTTAATAAGACCCTTTTCCATTAGATCTTGTAATTGCTCGTGAAGTTCTTGCAACTCTTTTGGGGCTAGACGATAAAGTGCTTTAGATAAAGGCTGTGATCCAGGTACTAAGTCAATAGAAAAATCTGCTTCCCTTATTGGAGATAGACCAGGGAGCTCGTTGGGGAAGACATCAGGAAAATTCCTTACTACTCTGGTTTCTGATAAAGGGATGACTTCTTCTAGCTTATTTATCATAGAGACTAGGTAGGCTTCACATCCCTTGCAAATTAGCTTTTTCGCCTTAAGTGCGCTGATTAGAGAAGCGTTAACATTTAATCGCCTTAAAACCATTTTCCGTTAGATCTTGCAATTGCTCATGAAGTTCTTGCAGCTCTTTTGGGGCTAGATGGTACGGTGCTTTAGACAGAGGCTGTGATCCAGGTACTAAGTCTATAGAAAAATCTACTTTCCTTGTTGGAGGTAGATCAGGGAGCTTGTCGGGGAAGACATCAGGAAAATCTCTTACTACTCTGGTTTCTGATAAAGGGATGACTTCTTTTGGCTTATTTACCATAGAGATTAGGTAGGCTTCGCATCCCTTGCGAATTAACTTTTTCGCCTTAGGTGCACTGATTAGAGAAGCGTTAACACCTAATCTTCCTATGAATATTTTCGATTTCCCCTTTTCTTAAAAGTAATTTTCTTCTTTTGACAATCAATGACCGCTTCATGCATACTTAACCAATCAATCCCTAAAATGATATCAAAGTTTGATATAGGGAGGATTTGTAGAGTAGCCTCATAAATTTCATCATTGATTGGAATATTGCAAACGCAAAATTGTTGAGTACTCATGGTGGCACCAGAGGGCAGTTTGATATTTATAGTGTTGGCCAAATTGCAACACGGAAAATTTAAAGTCTTAGCGCAACTATTTGAAATAAAGGAGTGGCTTGTTCTCGTATCGAACAAGACGTTAGAAGGCTTACAATTAATTTGAATGGTGTCTAATTCGAGAAGGAAATAGTTATCATAAAGGTATGTAAATGTGCAAAGACTTAAGTAGGGATAGGGATGCACCTGACACCACGTCGTTGTCGTCGGGTGCCATGATAGGAGTTAGGGTGTACATTCTTGCTGTGATGGTGGGCTGAGTGGTTTGACCTTTCCTTTGGGTAGGCGTTGCTGTTACTGCAATTTGCCTAAAAGCATCTCCTCTTCTATGGTTATTGGCGGGGGCTGCTGTTGCTGAGTTTTGTCTTGGGGAAGATCTTGCTCCAGGGATAACATCTCCATCTATCACCTTCTTGGCGATATAGTGACGATAACAGTGACCGGAGCGCCCGTAGGTAAAACAGCAGTCTTGCCCGTGATAGCATCTTCCAATTGGGCGAGGTCGATTACAAACCACACCTTCATTGGTATTGGGAGCTTTCGCGAACAATTGATACGTCTTGGCTAGAAAAGGGTAACAGGGACGCTTGTAAATCTCCTGGTCCATAGCAGACATGATCGATCTTTTTCCATGCATTTCCAATATCACTTGCTTGTTATGCTCCAGCATTGTCGCACATTCTAACAGATCGACAATCTTTGTATGCCTTGGAGAAATCAGATTTGTGCGAATGCTATCCTTTAAACCCTCCAAGAACCTATTGCACCTTGAAGCTTCGCAATCTACCAGCTTTGGTGCATAACGAGAGAGTTTTGTGAACTTCGTCTCGTAAGCTGCCATAGATCGGTCACCCTAAGCTACTTTTATAAATTGGCTCTCAAGTATCCTCTGGGCGGAATGAGGAATGTAGCGGCTTCTGAATGCAGCCGTGAACTTTGCTCGCGGTATGTCCTCCAAACTGACGCCCTTAAAGGTTGTCTCGTACATGATCCTCCACCGCCTCTCGGCTTCGCCTTCTAGCAAATATTTCGCTAGTATAATTTTCTCGCTTGAAGGACACTTTAAACTGTCCAACTTATTATTTACGGCTTTGATCCAGTCTTCGGCCTCCATGGGTCTGGCTGAGTCGTTAAAACTAGGAGGGTTGAGTTTGAGGAAGGCATGCAGGGCATCATCTACTCGAAATCTTTGCCCTTGAGGGAGTTCTGATGCGAGCAGGGAGGTAGAGGCTTTCCCTTGGTTTGAAAGGGCTTGCAAAACAACTTCTAATAGACGATTTGTTCTATTGTCCGCGCAGATGAGGAGATTGTGGTTCTGATTGGGGTTTCGGTGGGTACTGAGAGGAAGTCTTCGTTAGAATCCATCTGTTTGGAGTGATTTATAAAACTTGAGAAGAAGCGGGTGTAACTTACTGAGTAAACAAATAATTAATCGCAATGATAAATAAGATTTCAACTTTTAGTTCCAAAAAGTTTTCATTTATAATAACTTGTTTTACAAAAGTCTCCATTAACAAAATATTTGCATACAAAAAGGGTTTGCATAATTCTATAGGGTATATATACAAAGATCCTATACTAAGTTTCCTACTCATTGTAGGAGTCAGAACTAGTTGACTTCCTCTTTGATGCGAACTCAAGGTGGTCTTTAGCTTTCCTCTTCCCCTTGGAAGAAGAAGCGGTCGCGTCGTCGGTCTTGATGAGCTTCTTCAAGTTATGAAGCTCATCCTGCAGTTGAAGGACTTGACGTTTTTGTACGTCATCCTTTCGCAATATCTCCCACTATAGCGTGGATATTCTCCCAAACAAGACTCCCTTAAGCACCTGGACCTCTTTTTCTAGATCAAAGATCCGGTTTTTGGTCACCGATACCCACCATGCTAGGGTATTCTCTACTTCCTCCAATATTTATGTGGTTGCATCGTCCGTTGTTTCTGCCGTGGGAGTGTCCATGTTTGAGCCTAGATCAGTCATTTCAGAATGTGAGGAGACTCCCCTTGTCCTCAAAATATTCGATCATATCATCATTCGGATTCATCTATAAAATAAATGATTAATAAAAATGTTATTCTTGCGCTTTCAACGTTTCTAATCATAATGATGAACATAGTACTATTATCTTTAGTTATTTTAATCTTCTTAGATTGAATATATTCTTATTTTTACATGTATATGCTTTTCTTTTACAAGTGCTCAATCCAGCTCTGATACCAAATGTGGTGGCCCGATATTGATTCAGCAAGAACTGTCTTGACATCGGGTACTCACATTTAGCAGGATCATATTGAGCAAATTGAGAAAGAAAAGGAACATAAAAACCAAAAGATATTTCTCATTTTTTAACATTTCAAATTTTACAATGTAGCCAACAAATTTCTGACAAAGTTCATCTTCTAGGACGCAAGATGAACTTTGAAAAAAAGTAAAATGAAATAAAAGTGTAAGTTGTGCCGTAGATTCTTCCGCTAATATAAATTTTCAATGTTCTTGTTTAAGCTCTCCCAGAAGTATCTGATCTGGTATTGTACATAAAACAGTATCGCGATTGAAATTTCCAGTAATTAGAGAACAATCTAAGTACCACATTAAACAATGAAGTATTATATTTTATAATAGCAGAGATGCAATTTGCAGAAATAAAGATACATGAAAAATAAAAAGGTAAAAGCGCAAACGAAATAATTAACTTTCTGCAAAAGATATTAGCTCAAAGATGTATGTTATTGATGTCGTTTTTCCAGTAGCCCACCATGAATATTGTTACTGATGTTATTTTTTTTTGTAACAATCCACGAATATTATTACTGATATTATTTTTTTAGTAATTAGCCATGAATGCTGTTACTGATGTTATTTTTTCAGTAACTAGCAACGAATGCCATTACTGATGTCATTTTTTCAGTAACTTGCCACGAATGCTATTATTGATGTCATTTTTCCAGTAATTAGCCACGGATGTTGTAACATTGGTTCCGAACAACCAACCAAGCTTCAATATGAGTTTGGCTCGAAAGCGAAGCTAAGCAGCAGTAAAAGTACAAAATATAATACATTTAATGTACTGGGTACTTTTGTTCTTTAAGATCTAAGTTTGCCAGTTCGACTTTTGGATCTGCATTTAGATTTTGATATTTTAACATAGCTTTTAATCCAATATTTTAGGAGTAATTTTTATCTTTATTTCGGTTATGTTATTCTTTCGCTTTTCTATTAAGATTGAAGTCTGATTTTTAAGCTGCTACGATAGCGGTAATAGTTATTATAGCGTTATGATTATGATAATAATAATGTACGAAAGAAAAAGTCGGAATGGAATGACTGAATTGAAATTGACAAAATTAAGAATGATAGTCATTTTATAATATTTGTTTTGTTCCCATTATTAATTAGTGAGAATAATAAAAATGTGAATGACTAATTACTAATTTTATAGCATTGAAAAGTAGAGTAACAAGATTAGCAAATTTTTTTCCTTCAATTTCCTTCTTTCCAACTCCTCACACCTTTAGGATTTGGATCGCCGATAAATGGAGGGAGGCCGGAGCGGGGTGGTCAGAGGTTGGCAAGTGGCTGGTCGGCTGGAGGAGGACTGGCTGGGCTGCTGGCCGGCCGGAGGAGGCAGGGAGGGGATGGTTGGTTGCTGCTGGCTGGCCGGAGAAGGGAGCTGGCTGGCAGGGCTGAGGAGGAGGGCTGCTGGCAGGAGTCAAGGAGATGAGCTGCTGCGGTGAGGGAGAAGTGGGGAGGAGGCTGCTGTGGGTGAGGAAGGGGAGGACTGAGGGATATAAATAGGGAATGGGAAGAGAGAGGGAGGGGAGAGAGTTGGCCAAGTGCCGACCAGCCTGCGCCAAAAATGATGCAGGCGGCAACCTGGTAGGTGGAAGGTTCCGCCTGCAGGCTCTGTTGCAAGACAGAGCCTGCGATTGCAGCTGCAGCAGGGATCGGGCGAATGGGGGAAAATAGGGGAAGAACAGGGGAAAAATAGGGGAAAATAAAAAAATACTTAAATTTAATTTTTTCGCATTTTCCTACCGTTTGGCGTTCAAAGATAACGGAACTTGACACCGATGTGTGTTATGATATACCTAACACCCTTGCGTTGAATTTTTTAATTTGGAGCAATTTTTATTTTATATTAATTTTTGAATTTTAAAACTTTAAAAATTAACCACGATAAAACCTTTAAATAATATACTTAACACAACGACACTTAAAACATTGAATTCAGACATGTATTTCAATGTTCTTGATTTATTGAATTTAAGTAATTCAGAAAATTAAGCTGGAGCTTTCATTTTTCGGATTTTTTTTAAATTAGGGTATTTTGATCTTAAAATTATTTATATCCAAGGGTATTTTTGTTTGCCCTAATTTGAAATTCCTTGGGATCATGATTTCTTAGGCGGGATTTGACTTAATTTGTAAAGTAGCGACTTTGGGTTGTTACATTATTTAACTGATATGATTGATTTTAATTGTTTTAAACTAATATTTGTTGCATTATTATTAATTGATCAATATAAATTTTATTAAGGATGTTGATCATTAAACACTTTTCAAAGATGATTTGTCAATGTAGATGGATGAATTCATCTCATAAGATCTTTAATGAATGTTGAGATGATGTGATTGATATGTATGGGTTTAGTAGCTCTAATGATGTTTTCAATTGCTATTTTATTTGGCTGGTGAGTGAAATTGAAATTTGGAAAGCCTTAAAAATTAAGGACAGAATGACTGCATGTATGATTGACTTTGTGCAATCCATTATTGATAATTATTTTACTTGGTATTTTAGCTATAGTAAACTTTGCTGCACATTGGAATTTTGATGTTTGTTTTGGGGTTGTTTGGTATGCAATAATATAGGTGTAAAGTAATTCTTTTACCTGAGAAAAAATTTTGTTGGCGTTTGGTTTGCAAAAAACTAAACACAAGGTAAATAACAGAGTAATTAAATTACTCTACTATATATTTCATTACGCGAAGTTACCTATACTTCTCCTTTGCGATTTTCACTGCAGTTCTTCTTATCTCTCCATCGTAGTTGTCCATCATACCTTCATCGCAACACTGTTGTAGCTCGTTGCAGAACTGTTGCTGGTCACGTTGCAGCACCTGTTGCAGCACCTGTCACAGCACTGTTGCAGTTTGTTGTGATTTCTGTCGCAGGTCATGCTGCAAAATTTTTATCTAGCACTGTAAGGATTGTCATTGCAGATCGTGTTGTAGTACATATGTGATGTATTAATCCTCTCCCTTGCAGGGCAGATTAGTCTCAGATCTTCTATGTTCTAATCAACATACTAAGTTTTGTCCCTTCTAATTTTAAGGTTTTACTTGTGTTTTGTCCCTTCTAATTTTAAGGTTTTACTTGCATACAATGACATTCCATCTTTTGGAAAAATGGCCGTAGCCTAAGCATTAATAAGTAAAAATATTAGTACATCATCAACCAGGATCAAACTCTTCGGTGTCCTCAATGAGGAGGTCTAAGAGCCTCTTGGGGAGCACATCTGCCATAACAAAATAAAAATCGCTCTATAGGGTTAACATAGAAAAATAGTCCACCGCGCAATTCGCATTGCACAAACGATGAACAAAAATCACACGAGGAAAGTTCAGCAGGAAAACAAGGTGATCAGAGTGGCGCTCTCCCCCCGTGAATGGAGAGTCCTCTCCCAATGACATTGGAGCCTCTGGATCGCTCCAAGACAGTCACCCTCTATGATGACTCCCTTAGTGTCAGTGTTTCTAAGAAGGAGGACTTGTCGCAGAATAGTAATCGCCTGCATTTAAGTTTGGAGAGGAGACGTTGTGAGGACCCGATGCCGGGTTAGCAGGAGCTAATCCAGCACCGGTTTGCTTGCGGATAGTAATAGCAACAACAACAAGCAACGACAAGTCCTCTAGCCGCAGGATCATATTGAATGATTTAAGAGACAAATATATAGACATCAAACATAACTCATTTATTTATTAATTCATGAGTCTTGAGTACATAGATTAAAATAAAAGAAAAATTACAAACTTTTAAAAGTAGATAGAGTCAAAAAAAGAAAGCGGTGGATCAGCCGGTAGCAGTATCAGCACTGCTCAGTTCTTTAGCACCTTTCCTCGAGGATGAACTCTTGATTTGGGCACGTTTCAAAAGTGCGGGTATTTTAATACCAGTTAGTTGTGAAACTAAGTATAGATAGATGTCATCTTTAGAAATGTTAAATAATAAATAAAATAATCAATATTTGACAGGAAATAAAAGTTGTACAAATTTATTCCTGCAAATTTGTTTCAATTGCACTTGAAACTTAGCATAAAAATAATTGCAATCACAAAAATAAATACAAAATTTTTAGTGCTTGATATCTGAGGCAAAATATGATTTTGTTGGGCAAGTACAAAATTGAAGAAAATGGGGTTCATTTTTGTGTTACATATCTCAACTTCCCTCTATACCTATCCCCTCAAAGGTTTATCAGTATAGGCTCCTTATGACTCCGGATGTCGGACAGCCCCGTCCTAGCGATTGTCTGATCAGACAAAAAGTATAAAGTAATATGGAACTCTTGTTTCTCACTTATCCAAACTTATTCATATATCATTTTATGTGACTTTAAAAAGCACTTTTATCAAATTTGTGTGATGCTGAGCAGAAAAGCATATTTAAACAAGAGTAATAAAAAAACATCTGGTATCTTGTTCTTTAAGTTCAAAAGTTTAACATTTCAACAGTCCGGATGAGTGACAGTTCGCTCAATCTGCATTTATGTTTTGGATATTTTTAAATTAGCTCTTAGCCAATGCTTTTAGGAGTAACATTTATTTTCATTTCTATTATGTTCTTCTTTCGCTTTCTTGAAGTCTGATTTAAGATACTGCAATGGCAGTAATGTTTATCGCGTTTATCGGTCGCTGCGGATAGAATCGTATTGATATAATATTATTATTATCATTATTTAATAATAATAATAATATAAGAATGAAAGAACATAATAGAAATAACTATCAAAAAGAAAATGCTTGAATTGAAATTATAGTCATTTTATAACATATGTATAGTTTTCCTTATTAATTAATGAAAACTATAATAATCTGAATGACAATATTATATTCTTTATTATTATCATAATAATAAGTATTATGTAGGTATAAATCATAGAAATAGCAGAATGATTCTCCTATTTTCTTTTCCCCCTTTTCTCTATCTTTTAAACTTATTATCTTACCTTAAGATTAGGATTGTCGGAAAGCAGAGGGAGGTCGAAGTGGGTTGCTGGCCGGAATGGGGTGGTTGGGCGGCTGGCCGAGGTGGCAGCAGCAAGGGGTTGGCTGGAAATGGCTGTTGGTGGCCGTCGAAGGCTGCCGGAAGCTGTTGGTGGCTGCTGGAGGGGACTGCCGTGGGGAAGGGAGGTTGATTGGGCTGCTGTGAGGGGGAGGAGGGGCTGCTGGAGGGGGAGGAGAGGGTTGGCTGGCTGCTGTCTAGGGTTTGGAGGAGGAGAGGGGTTGTGTGAGGGAGGAGAAGGAAGGGGGGGGGCGTTCAAGTAGAGGAGAGGAGGGGGTCGACCAGGTGGGTCGACCAGCCTGCGCCAAAAACAACGCAGGCAACCCTCCCTGGCGCGGAACCTTCCGCGCTAGAAGCCCTGTCGGGCGCGGGTGTCAGAGGGGGGGTGCGAACGGGGGGATTAGGGATTTGGAAATAAAAAAAAATAAAAACTTAAATAATGTTTAGGGTTAAATTATTCGCATTTTTTTGCCGTTCGGCGTTCGAATAGAACTAAACTTGGCACTGAGGTGTGTTATGACATGACGAACACCCTCGCGCTGAAAATTTTCAATTCGGACAAATATTTTATTTTTAATTAATTTCTGAAGTTTAAAACTTCAGAAATTAACCACGATAAATCCGGCGCTCAGAATTTGATGAAACTTCTCGAGCAGCCTTTAAATAATAAACTTAACACAACGACACTGAAATCGATGAATTCTGACTTATATTTCAATGTTCTTGATTTTTAGGATTTAAATAATTCAGAAAATATAGCGGGAGCTTCCGTTATTCGGATTTCTCCCAAACTAGGGCACTTTGATCTTAAAAATTATTCTTATATAAGGATATTTTTTGTTTGCCATAATTTAAAATTTCTCGGAGTTTTGATGTCTGCAGCGGGCTCTGACTTAATTTGAAAATAACGACATTGTGTCGTTACATACATGGCCTGTAAACGAGCTCCAACAGCATGAGCAAATGGCCTCTTGAGTCGTGGACCACAACTCCACCGAAAGCAGCAGACTCCCCGTATCTATAGGAAGCATCAATGTCAGCTTTAGCCAACAGGTCGGGGGGCACCATCTCAAGGAGGTGGTGGGGCCCTGGCAGGCTGTGAAACCCTAGGAATCAGTCTCGTCATGCATATCAGCACTGACAATCGCCGAAAGAATATGACCCGCACAAACCAGAGGAGTCGGGTACGGACTACCGTGAGAACGCTTGATCCTACTCCACCAATACTGGTAGAGAGAGTAGCCACAACTTGGCAGCTGAAACGACAGTTACGAGACGCAATAGCCGTCAAATACAAAGCAGTAAATTGGTTCCAGAAGGTCAAAGTGGCTGCAGCAATCCCAAACAAGCAAAAGTCTCTAGTATGTCCCTCTATATCTACAATGGGCTATGAAGTGCTCCCTGTCCTCATCAGTATCACAGCTCCAGACACGCCGCTGACTGAGTGAGTCCCCTCTTGAACAGTCTGCACCTCGTCGGGATGGCATCATTGAGTAATCGCCACAGGAAACAAGCTTTCCTGGGGCCTAAAGCCATCGCCCACATGGCCACAAACTGCCAAGTTCGGTCATCCACCTTCGCTTTGTAAATCTTGCTAGCCCGGCTCTTCGTGAAAGCGTTGACCTGTCACTGCAAATTCTCATCTACTGACAGAGCGTGGCGCTGGACGATCGGCCACACATACCCCTGTAACCTCCAAACTGCAGAATCAGAATGCCGAACAACATAGTTCTCACCCGGGTGGCGATAGCGAAACTCTATGGCTCACACTCATAGGAGATCCTCCTTGCTCACGTAGCTGAATGTGTGGCGGGTTACAAGAGCAATCATCCACAGCCTAAGTCTCTGATCCCGAGTTCACTAACCTCAAGTGGTCGACAAACCTCCTGTCACCTTACGTAGTGCAGACCACTACCCTCTGCTCATTCCCAAAGGAATTTATGGAGAATAGCCTTAATGTTCGAGAGGTAGTAGTCCGGAATCGGCGCAACCAACATTAGATAGCTGGGGATGATGACGAGCACACAGATCTAATCAAGCATAACCTGCGTGCAAGAGAAAGGTGACGACTGTTCTATGAGCTCATCCTAGCTCAAACATGCTCAATTACTGCTGCAAAATTTGCTCTCCGCAGAAGTCTGTCAGTGATCGTGACTCCCAAGTATCGGGGCGACAACTCACTCCGGAAACCCAGTTGGATGCAATCCTACACTGACGATATGTAGGGGTCTGTCGGCTAAAGACAACCTGTGACTTGCGCGAGTTCATAGATTGTCTAGTTCAGCTACCATAATCTGCCAAAATTTGCTGTACCTCTCTCCCTGCTGCCTCAGAAGCTGGAGCAAACAATATCAGATCATCTCATACATGAGGTGGGAGAAGATACGACTGCCTCGATCGAGAGTGATACCAATTGGGCGTCCGATCCATTGTTGCCGCCTGACCACGAGGGAAAAGAGCTTTGAGCATAGGATAAATATGTAAGGGGAGAGGGGACATCCCTGTCGAAAACCTCTCCTACCCTCTATCTAGGGAAGCCTCCACTTACCGACCAGAACCGAGAACCTGGGGGATTCCACACACTGCATGACCCAGTCTGCCCACCTCCGTGGGAAGCCAAATTTATTAATAATCAAGCGTACCACCCCCACTCCATCAGGTCGTAAGCCTGCTCCATATCCACCTTGATGGCCATGTGATCGACCTTCGAGGTGGAATATGAGAGGCGCGTGAGGATCTCCTGAACTGTGAGACAATTCTCACTAATATCTCTCCCGGGAAAAAAAGCCCCTTGTGCTCAAGAGATCAACGGGGGGTAACACTGTTTTAAGGGCATGACCAAGATCTTGGCCACCACCTTATAGACAGTGTTGCACAGACTGATAGGGCGGAATTGCCTCGGAGTGGCGACCCCCTCTTCCTTCGAAATGAGAACCACAAGAGTGTGTCACGCCAGGGCTATGGCATCCTCCCACCATCAAAGAAATGGTGAATAGCGACCAAGGTGTTATCCTGGGTGACCCTTCAGTAGCCTTTAAAGAAAAAGGGGGTGATACCATTAATCCCATGGAACGGTTGGGGTTGAGGTCTCGCAGGGATGCCCAAATTTATGTGTCGGTGACTGCACCTTGGAGAGAGGCAGAGTCTGTGTCACCAAGTGTATGGTCTGGAATCAGATCATCTGAGCAATCTCTTATGGGACTAGAGGTGCCCAACTTCCCTCTGGAAGAAATCAAAAAATACTTGGAGAATTCGCTCCGAGTTAGATTAGAACTCCCCGGACTCCTCCTAAAGCGTCAGCATGGTGCTCCACTTCCGACGTTTCATCGCAAGCCGCTGAAACACTGCGGTGTAGCGGTCACCCTGAGAGAGCCACCGCGCCTTGGGGCGTTGTTGCCACCAGCTTGCCATTCTTGCCTCTAGCTGAGAGAGCTCTTGCGTGGTGGCCTGGAGCTGCTGAACAAGCTCAGGGTTGCTGCCTCGGGTCCGTCTCCATATCCTTTACCCGGAGTTGCATCAGAGTCGAAGTGAGCTTCGCCTCCCTCCTCCGCAGATCAGGAAGTGTGTCTCGTCCCCATTTCTACAGTATTCGGAGAGTGCATGCCATCTTGTAGTTGAGGATTGAAAGACGGGCCCCAAGTCCTCTCGACCACAGAGAAAGCCTCCAGGTACTGCAGCCAAGTGTTATTGAACTTGTACCGTGCTCCGGTACTCTGGAAAATGAGACAAGTGTCTGTCCAGAAGCAACCCGGGGAGGTGTTGCACGACTGCACAAAAGATCCATCGCCTCCGTGCCGAGAAGAACCTGTCAAAGCGCTCCTAGATACTCCAAGCTTCCTCCATGTTGTTCTTCCACGTGAAAGGTGGACCAACAAAGCCTGGGTCGTGAAGATGGCATGTATCGAGTACCTCTCTGAAGTCTGTCTGAGTAGTCGTCGTTCCGAACGCCTTCCCATTGCGTTTCTTTGCCTGAGAGAGAACGTAGTTGAAGTCTCCACCAAGAACCAACGGGAACCCCTCTACATGAACTGTTAAGATCGTTTGCCAAAGCTCCCTTCTTGTGTACAGTTCAGTGGAGGCATAGATGGCACCGAACTGAAAGTAGCTCCCCGACCTCAGAGTGATATGGTAGCAAGGATCACATGACTGCAGGAAAGATGAATCTTGAACTGCAAAAGTCACTTTGCCAAGTTAGAATGAGACCTCCCGAACATTCTTCAAAAGGCTGGACCACAAAGCTCCAATATTTCCCAAAGAGGCGGTTCGCATCTCGACGAGTGAAAGAGTCCACACGAGTCTCCAATAAAGCAATCAGACCTAGTTTGCGCTCCGAGATGAGCGGCAGAAGGTGATGTCATGTCGTCGGCTTCCGCACGACGCGACAATTCCACACAAAGATGTCGTTCATCGGGACGATGGTGGGTGCTCTCGATTTTTCCACTCCCACGCACACACGTGCATATACAAGCCGTTCATTGCGCAATGTCGACCCGTCGATAAAAAGAGGCTTGCTAATCATATCAGCTATGCAATTGAGATTACCTTTACTCAAAAGATTCAATGGGATGTTGATCAATCACACCCAAAGCGGAGTTGTGGAGCCTATCTGCATATTTGAGTTGAAATTTGACACCTAACGTGTTAAGCCAAGAACTTGACCCCCTAGGAATCACGACCCTCGCATAATCGCTTCATCAATCGCCGCATCGTGCTCAAACTTCACCAAGATGCAGTCATGCTGTAACATATGAATAGTGAAGTTTCCAAACTTCTTCCATCTCAATTTCAATTGATTTTGAATGGCATTGTAGGGGATTCGTAGTCCAAATAGACAGTCAATGAGTGATCCTACAAATTTTAAGTTTTGTTTTTTTTTCCCTCAAAATATACCACGCGTTCACCACTTTCTCCAACAAAATCTATGCTATGGAGTTTATCAAACACTTCCACTTCATTTGCTGCCCGGCCACTTTTTTTTCCTTCCCAAAACTGCGACCCCTTTGAGGCAATTTGACAAACAGTTGGATGTGCCAAATTTGATGTTGTAATTTATGCAGCAATCTTTGAAGAAGCAACCCTTACTGCCATAAAATTCAGCAAACCACCTTTAGTTCGTGCAATTTCTTCTGGTGGTGAGGGAGATCTGGATGCCAGAGGGCTGATCACTGTACTTTTCACATGCAATCCACCATCCTCCATAGTCAAGGACCTTAACACCGAGCTGCTAGCACCCGGCAATATTGGAGCTTGCGCAGCCGCCGACCAGTCAGGCAACCACTTGGGGGGCTCCTTCATTCCACTCTCCTTCCCTGCTTTTGTCCTCCTCAAATACATCGATCACATTCCACGCTGTGTTAGCAAGCCGGACAAGCAAACGAAGCAAGTCGAGCAAATGACGAAGTGAAGCTGGGAGCGACGAAGCGAATTGAGGGAGCGTAACCGGGAGCGACAAAATTGATGTAGCCGAGAGCGAGCGACGTAGCCGGGAGCCGGGAGGGACGGAATCGATGTAGTCGGGAGCGATCGTAGCCGGGAGGGAGTGACGTAGTCGGGAAGACTGTATGGAGATGAAGAAAAATGCCAACAGAAAGGTGGCAGGTGGGACGCAGTGTACATCAAGACCGAGAAGGCAACACTGTGTAGAGAGAGATGTCATGATGCTGCAAATTAATTTAAATATAAAATGATTGTTTAGTTTGCTGTGTTATAAACAAAGTAATGAATCTAGATAACAAATCCTGATTCAATTAGATGAAATTTTCAAAAGGTAAGAGCAATGTAAAAACATGATTTTGAGTTTGAGGCAATGTTACAAAATATCAATGGGGTAATCTTGCACTGAACTATGTAGAAACACTATACTCTGCAGATTATGTAATTCTAAACAGACAACCTAACAATTGTAAATTAATATTATCATAGTATAATTAGATTACTTTATAAACTAAACATACCAAACACGCTCTTGGTGTTTACCTGTTGTGTAATTGAAAAATTCCTAAATTAGAAAAGCATTAGGCAAATTCTATGAGGGAGAGGGACAAATGATTGGTGGTGTAAGATTGGCGAGGAAGGGAAAACCAGTGGTTATGAGTTTTGGCTAGTGGTCCACGAGGGAGAGTTCCTATTTTCCATTGTCTTTGAGGATAGACAAGGGCATAGAACCCTCTATTAACCCATGTCATGATTGAAAAAGGATTATGTTGGTTAGAGGTGGCTGAAAAGGTTGGCACAGGCCATGTGGTGGTCGAAGAAGGCCAAAGGTGGATGAAGGCTGACTTAGATCTGCCTGTTTCTATGTTTTGCAATAAATTTCACAAAATTAAATTTTATTTGATTGTGCGGAATCGAATCACATCAAAATTTTGATGGCGAGGGAATTCAATTCCCTCAAAATTTTAAGTTGCAATGCTGTTCAAGCTCCCAGATTTATAAATTCCTTGGAAGTTGAATTCCTGCAAATCAAACAGCCTCTTAATTAAGTTTTCCAAAGTTTAAGATGAATTGTAAGAGATTTGTCAAAGGAATGAAATGATAGGCTACCGTGGCTGTTAGGTAGATTTTATAAGGCTACAAAGTAGATGTAATGATCCTCTAGGAGAGGCTCTGAACGAGTGAGACGATAGTGGAAGGAAATAATTTCTTTTCTTTCCTAGGTGGTGGTCAGACTATTAGAGCTTCTTCCTGGAATACACGAGGCTCTTGGAGAACCAACTCCCTATCTAGTAGAGCTCCAAACTCCACTTACAAACTGGCCGGAAGTTCTTTACTAGTACTAGAGCTAGTAACTAGGTCTCCTGGAATGAGTACTCTGCTAACTAAGGAATGGATGTCTATCGGTCGGTTAGCTAATAGCTAAAGAACAAAACCTTTATGTTCCAAAGGACAAGGAAAAGGCAAATCCAAAGGAGGCTCCTATCCTAATAGTGAAAAGTACCAGATACGGAGTCCGAATCTATGGCATAAAAAGGATTCTGTTTTTTAAAAGCATATTAACTTAGTCTCTCTTTCTATCATAATATACATCATTAATTATTCTATATATAAATGCGCAGACATGTATATTGTTTGTTTTTTTAGATGTGCGCATTTCTAAGAATTTCTACCCCTTGAAAGTCTTTGGGAGTTATAAATTGTTTTCTGCTTTTGGTTTCAGTAGTTTTGGTGAGGCTACCTATGAAAGGATTTTTGGATTACTAACATTTGTAATTTTTGATTTTTTCCTTGGTATAACATTACTTCTGAACTTATTCGTTTTATGAATACGTGAAGAATTTTCAAATTAATGTTTGTTGATGATGCTGTGAGTTTTACTACATTGCAAGTTTGTTCTCTGGCTTAATTTGTAGAACTTTCTGATGCTGATTGCTGAATGTTTTTTTTCGCGACTTTGTTGCTATGGCAATTTCTCTGTGAGTACACATAATGATAATAATGTGACAACTGTTTGTTGCTTGTAATTTTTTAATAACTTGGGGAGTTTGAAATGTGACAATTCAGAACTAAAAAGGATTGAGAAACATATTTACATGATAGATTGTGGCCTATTTCTGAAATGCATAGTGTTCTTTGATTATTTTTAATTTTTGTCCTATTATTGTGTTTTCTGTTATTTTCTCTTATGTAATATTATTTTATAGGGCTTTTATTGGCTGCTCTTTCTTATTTTAAACCAGTAAATTTTCTTTCTTTTCTACTTTTATTTATGGTTTAAATATGCAAATATTTACTTGTTATTTTAATACATGTGATCTTTTCATGTTATTTGCTACTAACTCTTTTGTAAATGTTGTGCCATACAGTATGGATGCCTCTGAGAATAATTTTACTGAGAATAATGTAGTTGCGGCAATAGAGAACGCAGAGAACCAAAAGCCAGAAGTTGATGGAAACGCAGTAGCCGGAACCACTGAAAAGAGGTGGCCTGGTTGGCCTGGTGAGAGTGTTTTTCGTATATTAGTTCCATCTCATAAAGTAGGTGGCATCATTGGGCGTAAAGGTGAATCTATCAAGAAAATGTGTGAAGAATCAAAAGCTCGTATTAAGATTCTTGATGGCCCTCCTGGTGCTCCAGAAAGAGTGGTAAGAAATTAATTTGTTGATTGTCACTTGGGGTTTACGTATCTACTCACTGTAAATGTTAAACTTAATCTTTTTTTTTTCAGAATTATGTACATTCACAGATATCAGTTTGATTAATCATTTAGGCTAATTAAACTTACTGCTTTGAAACTATTAATTTATAATTACTTAAATATTTAGGTAAATGTATTCCTGGTGATGGTATTGCTCTTTGACACATGCAAGGCTGTTTTTTGTATGGTGTGCTTTTAAAATCTAAAACTTCTTTACCAGTAGGAATTTCATGTGAATTTTGTTTAAGGTATCACAAAATTCTTCCCTTAAAGGATCACGTAGTTATTGTTTATAGGCTTTCATTTTTGAAATTTGCTAGTATTTATTTCCATAATACTCCAATTATGTTTCATGTACTCTTCATTTTTTAGTGCTTAGGTGTTCTTTAAGCATACATCGCTCTTTAATAGTCACATTCACTATCTAATTGGTTTCATAAATTTCAAATCCATTCCCAATCTAAATGCCATCTTACATGCTATTTTCTTTGCTCTTTTTGTACAGATGATATGATTGATGGTGCCTGGTTGGCGGTCTAGGTTTCTTGAGGGTCTGTATCGACTCCAGCTAAACTGGTTGCACTCACACCACATGTAATCAAAAAACTTCAAAAATCATCCAATATTCAATACAAACCAAAATGAAAGCTTAAAATCTTTATGATATTGTGATAATAAATAAGCTAAGTTATAGTTGTTAGGATATGGTTATTAGTTTAGTTGACAGCTTTTACCTTTTGTTAAAACTAGCATCTTTTCCCTTGCAAGCACGTGTGATTAAAATTTCATAAAACATGCAAGTTTACATTGCGATAGGCATATCTTTTCTATGTTATAACAAAGTATATCTGTTTACATAACATGGTTATTAAGATGTCAAATTTATAGTACCACTACTGAAATGTTGAAACAATATAATAACATAGAAACATGTTTAAAGTATAAACTTTCGACTTGTGGTAGTTAAAAGTGAAGAAAAATGTGTGCATTTCTCAGTGTCATAAAAATTGAGGTAGTTAAAAGCCTTGTGATTTTGAAATGTTGAAATTATTGCAATAACAAAAAAATCATGTTGAAATTATATTCTTTTAAGTTTCATATGCACTATTTGAGCATGTGGTGCTATTGTCGGTTTTCCAAATAAAAAGCTAAAGTGTTCAAAATTATGTGCATTTTAATTTTTAAAAAAATGAACTAAAAGCCTTTTTGTTACATAGAGATTATTTTTTTTTTGAATTTTGACTTAGATTTGGGAAAATTCAAGACTTATTGTTGTTTAAACTATTTTTATTATACGCTATGTTAGTGGATTACACAAAAAAATTGGAAACTAAAACCGATAATTACTCAAAAACTGAACTCTTTGGTGAAACAACTTGAAATGAGACTATTCAAATGGTCTCAAATATGCTCCATTGAAATGCTACCTCAATTAAACTAATTAACCACTTAATCTGTATGTTACCTGTATAAGTAGGGATTCACGTTATCTATAGTAATTCACCGTCAGTTGACATTTACTTGTGAGTTTCCATTTTCATCATATAATTGACACAAGATTTAAATCAAATTTGTAGCACAAACAAAATCATTTAGTGATATAATGAAATCTCCTTATTTAGTGCTACAAAATATTTGAAAAGATCATTTAAAAGAGCACATGAGACTTCCGATTAGTGCCTTACATCATCATTACCAAACGATCTGTGCAGGATCTGTGCAGGCAACAAATCCCAAATCTTCAATGTCAGTGAAAATAGAAGAGCAATGATCCAGTTTGCAAAGTTCCATCTATGAGCATCAGTGCTGCAACATTTTGATCTAAGCACAATATATGTTGGATGAACATCATTGCCAAGAAGCTCAAGATTTGATCGGGTAAATTCGGATCCTAGTTTGTTGGTTTTTGACAGAAAAACCTTAATATAATTAACAAGACAAGTTTGGTTTAACAATGGGGAAATTGGTATTGTATTTTTTCCTGAAACTAAATATTTTGTCCATTTGATATGAATGCTAAGTTGGCATATGAATTGCCATTAAAAACAATAACATGGAATTTAATATATCATTTAATATGAGCTGTTGGCATTTTCTATCATAACAGTACAGTATTTTGACGCTGGAAATTAAATCATTGAGGAAGTGAACTATAGAAACGTAGCATCGCTGCACTGAACTCAGTTAAAATAATTTATAGTACGGTTGCTCTAAGTGTTCATTTATTTGACTTGAGGATGAGTTTACTTGATAGAAAAATTGGACAATAATTGTAGTTTTATTACAATTTAGATGGGGGTAAGGTGTCAAATGAATTTTGTGGGTTAGCTAGCTATTTTGGCTCAGAAGAAAATGGATAACTAGTAAAATAGCATACAATGTCTTGAATGTCAAATTGATGTTATACACAAAATTTATTAATTAGAATAAAGTACAACGCTTGGCCATTTTTTCTGGATTAATCTTTTCGTTGGAGCACATAAAATAAACTTTAATTGGATGCTTTTTAAAATTTTTCCCTTTTAACAGTATTTGAATGGAATCAATCTGGCAACAATTCTTCTGACGTACTTGTTTATTTGCTGCAATGAGCTAGTCTACATTTTTAGGTCAATTGCTTGCATATTTATAAAAACAGTTTATGGGGTGTTGGCATATCAACTCTTTAGGATTTGCTTACAGACTGTTTTATCCTGCCTTGTATAATCAGTTATGATTGTCATATTTTGACACGAGTAAATGATGTTATTCCTTGTCGTAATCTATTCAGTTGAGTATAATCAGTTATGATGGTCATATTTTGACACTAGTAAATGATGTTATTATTTGTTGTAATCTATTCAGTTGACCTTTTAGCTTGAACAATTATCTGTTTTGCCTGTACTTGTTTTACCAAACATTTTTAAAAAAAAATATGGAAATTCAATTCTTGATATGCTCTCCTCCAGCCAACATAACATAACTGTAATTATTTAAGATGACAGATTTTATTTTCAGGTATGATGATGTTTTAATGTTTCTTTGTGGGAGTTTCGTAGCCAATTGCAACTCAATGCGTATTTGCTGATTTTGAATTGCTTTGCATCAGTTGTTCTTATTAAGGAATAATTCTAGCTTGAGGTTTATCAAGATTCTGCTAAAACCGCATATCCCATAATTTTAGAGTTAAATCCCAGCTCTATTTTTAGAGGTGTGACTCAATGTCCTGCTGTTTCTTGTCTAACTCCACATGCTTGTCAACAGGATTTTTTGTAGAACTCTTGCATCAGGTGTCTGAATCAGATTTTATCTTGAACAATTGAACTCGATAGGTGTTGATCACTATAAAAGTTTCCAAAGCATTTACTCTTTTGATATTTCTTTCCAATGTAAATATGTGACGTCGTCTTCATGTTGGTGCATATAGTTCAATCACATCAGTTAAAAAATGTCAGATATTTCATTGGATTACCCATTAAAAAGAGTTTTTCTGTTCTATGTAATATGAATGATGTCTGTGTACTTATGAGGAACTAAATCCATGACATGACTGGTTTTTTTGTTGCTTGATATAGTTCTCTTGGCGTACTTCAAATTTTTAATGTAATTTCCTTCTGAAGTTGAATATTTTGAAGTTACATTGATAGATATAAGTTAAACCCAAATTAGTCAAATATTACTTCTCATAATATTGAATGATAATAATAATCTGTCTTTTAGTGATGGCATATTGCTATATATTGTTTCACTTTTTGTGCTCTTTTCTCTCTTTTGATCATTTTCTGATTGCAATTAAAAAAACACTCAGTTTATGTATTCTTGTTTAGGTAATTATTTCAGCAAAGGAAGAACCAGATTTGCCAATTTCTTCTGCTATGGACGGCCTTCTGAAGGTTCATAAACGCTTAGTAGATGGCTTGGATGGGGATTCAACTCATGGTGTACTTAGTTCTGCTAATGTTGTCTTAACAAGATTATTAGTGACGGCAACACAAGCTGGCAGCCTCATTGGAAAGCAGGGATCAACCATAAAATCTATGCAAGAGTCTTCTAATGCTGCTGTTCGTGTTGTTGGTAAGAGGCTCTCTTTCCTCTTATTCAGTGTAAAGTATTTCTAGCCGGTTCATAATTACCGGCTGTTTCTTTTCTTTCATAATTTAGTATGAACTATTATTTTGCTAACTTTTGTTACTTCAGTATCAAATTTTTTTCTCTTGAGACAGTTTTTCGAGTGGTACTTTTAGTCTCAATATTTTTAAAACAACCGTCCATGTTTAAAAAAATTTTAATTTTTTAATGAAATGGCTCAATTATGATTATTCCTATTTTTCTTTATTTATTATTTGTGTTTTACATGCTGGCGCTTTTGATTATTCACATTTTCTTTGGTTTGTTATTTGTGATGTTTTAAATGCGGGCACTATTGATTTTCTTCAATGGTTTTTCAAGTTTTTGGCTGACCGGCAATTCTTATTATTTCTCAGGTAGTTGAGGAAATATGAGTATCTGTACTTCTATTTTAAAGCTGTTTTATAAAATGGCCTGATTATGATTATCCTTTTTTTGGTTTAGTATTTGTGATGTTTCTTACATGCGGGCTCTTTTGATTTTCTTGTTATTTACATGTGGCTCATTTTTTTCTTTCAAGTTTTTGGATAGATTATTTTGTTGGCTGACAAATTCTTATTATTTCTCAGGTTGTGGGGAATATATATATACATCTATTTTAAAGTTCTTTATGATTTTATCATGAGAATTTGATTTATTTTACTGATTTTGATTATGCATTTTTTCAAAGCTGCTGTTGTTTATTTCTATGAACATAAAAAATGGATGCTGTCGAGCTTGGATATTGAAGAATGATCCATGATCATTATTTTATTGGGATGGTTGGGGATGCAATAGTTGCAGGAGCAATGAATTGTTTTCTCTTCCAAACACTTGAGGTAACATCCCATCCCGTCGTCACGCGCAATTAGTTTAAGGAATAACAAATTGGCGGTGAAACGGTGCGTTACCCGGGAAGGAAACACAACTTTTCCGAATATATGCCAACACTGAGCATTTTTTCTAGAGTTACGCCTGAATGTGGCGTAACTTGATTACGTTGTTTCCATATATACCAACGCAAAATCGGATTACAGTGTAAAAATTTTTCACCCGTTTTACCTCAAATAGAACACATGTAATCTTAATTTACCCGAATTTTTTTTACTTCCCTTTTACTCCAAGCCAAACAGCTCATAAACCAATAATTTATGGGTGATATACTACAATTATTAATTGCTGAGCATCTTTCCAACCAATGAGTTTACTTCTGTTTGCAATGATTCTTAATCCACTTTGAAAGGATTGAATTGCTTGAAGTAGATTCTTGATACTAGCTCCAATTTCATGGGCTTATAGTTATTCGAATTCATCCAACTGCTGAATGTCTTTTCATTTCCATCCAGTGGAATCTTTTTTATTAACAATTGCTAGGTTGATCAAGAATGAAAGCATCAAATTAATGAACATGTCCTCTAGACTTAATATTTTAAGTATAGCTTATGGAAGAGCTCTAGTTTTTTAAAAAATAGTAATCTAGTAATGCCATGATGGAATATAGACTTTTTGAGAAATTACATAAAATGATTAACCAATTCTATGAAAGAAGAAAAACTAAATATTTTCTTTAGTTAGGCTTAAAAATATTTGAGAGAAATAATGATAAAGCAAAAATCTGTGAATAAGTTTAAATACTTTAGTATAGCTTTACAAAATAATGGTAAAATAGAGGGTGATGTGATTAGTACAACTCAAGCATGTTGAAATAAATGGAGAACCGCTTCTAAAGTGTTATTGGGAAATCATACTCAAAGTTAAAGGCTTGCAGAATAGCTTTATGTCCAACTATATTATATGGGAGTGATTGTTGGCCAACAAATATGAAAGTTACTGATAAAATAGTTGTTACAAAAATGAGGATGCTTACGAAAATGAGGATGCTGAGGTGGATAAGTGGGTGTGGGCATATACTAAAAAGATAAGATGAAAAATTGGTTCAATCATAGCGAGGTTGTGGTGGTTTCATAGTGTGAATAATATAAGAGATTGCCATCTTTACATATTAAAAATTGATCATATGATGCCCCCTGTTACAAAATTGAGTGTATAAATTTTGCACATGTTAAAAGAGTAAGAGGAAGGCCAACAAAAGGCATGAAATTAAGCCATTTGAAAGGATCTTTTCTATTTAAAATTTAGGGAGCGGCTTTTTTGATTGTGCACAAAGGATTCATGTAACCGACGTTTACCTAGTGGGACTAAGGCTTGTTGGTGTTGTAGTAGTTGAGTTCTAAGTAATTACTTCCACATTCAATAGGAAATAGTACAGAAGATCAACTGTACCTTTGCACTTACAATTCCATAGATGGATATTTAGTGATTAGTTAGTATTGTTGTTTGTGAAAGCTTTACATGGAGAAGCTACATCATTATATAATTAATGTGAAATAAAAACCTTCCATCAAATGTGTTTATCAATTGAGCACACGAATGATTTAAGAACAGAGAGAGAATGGCTAAATTGCATGAAGTTTTTTGGACCTGGCTTGATTATTCTTCTTGAATTTGTTTTATTCTTTATTTACGTTTCTAAGAGATTGAATCGAAAAAGATCCTCACTTTCATTAAGCGCTTACTGAAAGTTGAGACCTGCCATTTTTCAAGTCAAAAATATTTTGGGTGGAAACCAAAGGCATTTCTTGTTGAGCATCTATCTAGACAACAAATTAGCAGCCTCTTGTTGTAAAAGTTCTAATCCAATATTTGAACTACTTATGTGTTGAATATTTGGTGAAGTCAATTAATTGATTTTGATTTTTGAACTACTTATGTGTTGAATACTCGGCGTAGGAGAAGCTAGCACTCCTTAAGTTCACCACATGATAGCGGAGAAGCTAAATCTCCTTGTAGAATTTGCAAGATATGTTTCAATTGAGAGAGAAGAAACTTACCAACTTGACTCGTCTTGAAGCGAGATCTTCAAGATCGCAGTTCGCTCTTACAGATTTTAAATATTAAAGTTTTAGATTTGGGGAGAAAGACTCGCCTGTTCGTTATGATTAACTCCAGTGTAAGCATCAGATAACTTTTCTCACTTTAGCTAATGCTTCAGCTCAGCTTTTTCCAAGACAAGCTTAAACCGAATGCATAAAGTCTAGTCATGTTTTTTTCATGCTATTTAAAAATATATTATTTAGTATTACTAGCTAATTAGTATTACAAAATTGAAGTCCCTTTGATATTTTCTTATGAATGTGCCATAACAGAAACTTCTCACCTTATTAACATTTTCATTTGTCAAAAATTTTCATTGGCATGATTGTATAATGTATACTATATTCATATAAATGTGTAAGTATATATGCATATGAACAAGTTTAAATTCATTCTTAAAAGCATCATTGATATTGTCTTATGGATTTGTAAAAGAGACCTGTGACCTACTTAATACACTTTATATAATTAATCTTTTTTATTAGTCGATAGGAAAAGATTTTCTTTTGCTATTTATTGATTTAGAAAATGTACATGTTCAAGTATTGAGATTTTGGAGATGAGGATGCTATAGTGGATGAGTGGTGAGGATATGGTGAGAAGTGTGACACCTGTGACTAGGTTGGAGTAGCTCTAGTTGTGGATTGACTGGATAAATTCCTCTTGCGTTGTTCAAATATATTGTATAGACTGTGAGGTGAGTTTAGTTAATGAATGGCACAGTTATAGGAGGACAATTATATGGCAAGAAAATATTATGATTTGTCTCACAGTTGAAGCTTGGGCGGTTGTGTTATTTGATATAGCGTACAACAAAGTTAAAAGATTTATGTAGCCTACTAATCCCACTTAGTGGTAATTAGCTTGTTGTACAAAAAGTTTCATTTAAGAAGCGCAGTTCTTTTAAAAACTAATTATCCAACGAAATGTAAGGCCCTGTTTTTGCTGGAATGCTTTTATATTCTATGAACATCTTCTTTTTTAATAGAATGGCCACCATCGCCTAGTTGACTGCTCTGTTTATTCCATAATAACATTATATCTTTTCTGCTTGTATGACGATTTGTGAAACAACCTGCCCAATAATTTATTTCTGTTGCTTGTTTTGTTAATTATTTTGCAAATATATAATCTTGTGCAGAAGATCTGCCACCTGTTTCTCTACCTGAAGACAGAGTCGTTGAGATACAAGGAGAGCCCACGTCGGTGCACAGGGCTCTGGAGCTGGTCTCGAATCACCTTAGGAAGTTTCTCGTTGACCGCAGCGTGATTCCCTTATTTGAGACGCATGTTAGTTTTTTTCTCTTTTTTACTATTGAGATTCGCTCTCTTGATTCATGTTCATGTTCAAGTTCATTTAATTTCTACAGGCGTCAATGCAGAATCTCAGTATGCCTCCTCCAGCCCAGCCATGGGCCCATCATCACCAGGCGGGCCTTCCACCAAGCATTGGTGGCCCAGGCTATGCTTCCAATCCTCCATACCTGCCTTCTCGCCCCCACGATACTTACTACCGTCCGCCCGACCTTCCTCAGCTTGAGAAACAGCCTCACCATGGTATTTCTACATATGGACGAGACGCGGCCCCATCTTTAGGCGTTCATCATTCTTCCAATCAGCAGTCAGCTACACCTATAGTCGCTCAGGTTCTCTTATCTATTCAAAGTTTTAAATTTGAAAATTTGGAGAATACAAAGTCTAATGAGCCAAATTCAGGTCACCCAGCACATGCAGATTCCTCTCTCGTACGCGGATGCTGTGATAGGGGCTGCCGGGACAAATATTAGCTATATTCGTCGTGCCAGCGGAGCTACTGTTACCATACAGGAAACCCGAGGTGTGCCTGGGGAGATGACTGTTGAGATCATTGGCAGTGCCACACAAGTTCAAACTGCCCAACAATTGATACAGGTTGGATCATTGTGTATATGCGCATTAGTTCAATGATCTTATGTTTTTCATTCATATAAATATTTTGCTTGATTTTGCAGAATTTCATGGCTGAGGCTGCCGCACCTGCTGCTGCTGCCGCTGCGGCGGCTCCGCAGGCTGTGATTGGCCAATCAGATCAGGGATACAGCGCTTACCAGCACATGTATTCCTCCGCTGCGGCCAATGTGGCCGGGCCGCCTGCTCTTGCCGGAGCAGGATATGGCTCTGCCTATGCTTCTAGTTATGGCTATTGAGGCTGTATGGGGAGATGTTATTATTAAAAAAACTTTATTGTTAACGAACAAGATGATAATATGATGACATGCTATAATATTAATCTGTATTGAAAGAGGATTTAGTGGAACGCTGATGTGTGGCTTTTAATTTAGTGTTGAGCATTAGTCAAAAGTGTCTGCGTTATTGCTTGTTGTGTTATCATCCATTTTTGGTTTTTAGCTTTTCATCTGTGCTTTCGATTGTGTTAATTTTTACTTCCTTTTATTCATATGTTTCAGAACTCAATCATCCCAATCACAACTTAGCTTTAAGTTCAAGCCTTTGAGAACTTGTAAGGTCATCATTTTAGAGAATAAGCATGCTGTAATTGTCAAGGATGGCTTCAAAAAGATTTTGTGGCCAACGGGTCTTCGCTCTAAGAACCCTTCCCAAGTTCACTCATCGATGAAAAACATTGGTTCGTTTTGACAACTTTCATGCTGATGCAATTTAAACTTCACAGCATTTGATGCTCCTCTTTGAAAGCATGTAGACCTTAAGTCTTTGTTTTATAGTGAAATTGATTTGACAATAGATTGGCTCCCATTGGGGACCTTGCTAGCCATCTCTTCAACATTTTTGTAAAAAAGTAAAGCTTTTCTATTATGAAATTGTGGTGCAAGTAGAGTTTGATAGGTGAACACATGTAAGGGTTTGTATGTGTGTATATTATATTTAAAATGGTAAAAGTTGTATGACAAATGGAATTGTACAAAGATATGCAAGAAATGTTATTCAAATAGATAGTAAATATATACTTGATTGCAATAATGTGATAGCCACAAATGAAATTTTTATCATTACGTTGAGAAACCAAGTCATAGATTTGCACTCATAAAATTTTTCCTAAGTATGCGTTCATCAGTTAGTCAAAGGTAATCCAAATAGTTTTTAATTCAATTTGTTACTATTTCACCATTTTATTCACAATTTTTTATATAATGTATGAGAATGTTACCATTTAAGTTCAAGGTTCTAAACTTAATTTTCAAAGTATAAAATATGAAAACAATAAAACATGGCTCAATGAACAAAATAATTCAAACATGCCAAGATCTTACATACCTCATTGTAAGGTAATGAGATTAATTTGTAGCCATTCAAGATTTGAGTGTGATTATAATTCTTACATGATCATAAAACTAATAAGATTCTAATATGATTAAAACTAGAAATAGTCAATTGGAGTCAACTAAACATGATATAGGAATTATATTGGGTGAGGTTTGATTCACAATTATATATGTTAGTTTCAAGTAGAGCTTTATCAGCAAGTGATAAGAAATTATAATAACTATTAAATGTGATTTCATATGAATAAAACTCAAATAAAATTATGTAAAGCTCACTAATGTGATAGCCCAAATTATTAAGCATCTAAATATTATCTGTTTTTATCTTAACATCATCACATTTTTGTTATCAGAAGATAATTTTTTAATAGATCACCCATCCTGGAAGTGCTCCACTTGAGCATGCTTAAGAGTTCATATCACAAATTCCACCGTCTTCTCAAAAGGTGCTTTGATATGTATGAGCTTCACTTAATTATATTTAAGAGTTTCATAATCTCCCTAACTTAAGCAGTTAATATCCTCATTAGTGTCCACACACAGATCCAAGAACCATCCATCGAGAAATAGGACTAGAGATAGCTTATACAGGTTCAAGAGGTACCCCGCCATGTAATACTTTATTCCATCATGGGTTCAAGAGGCTGCTCTCATGTAGTGGTACTTTATCTTGCATAACACTTAGCTCTCAATGGATAACTAATGTTAATTTCTGATACAATTTGTAATTGCCTAAACTCTTTCATATCAAGGTATTGTTCGCTTTGAACTTAATGCCTCATGGTTTTATTCTTAGAAAATTTAAGCAGGTTACCCTTCTAGGAAGTGCTTTCACTTAAACACGCTTAACTTTGGAGTTTTTATCATATTATTAAATACAGTTAAATAGACTAATAAATAAATTGACACTTAAATAAAAATATTATCATATTTATGGAGACTTGAGTGCAGCCCAAAGTGGTATATTAGATTTAGGTGTGGCTGACTACATGTTAAGGTGCATTGATGCAAGCACGATCCAAAGTGGAAGTTTATCACTAATTAGAATAAAATTAATGTACTAAGAGGTTATTAAGCATATATAAAGGGTGATGGAAGATGAACTTATCACCAATTTGAATAGAATCAATGTTATAATATAATATAAATAGATGATTAAGGTAGTTACTCATTGTTAAGGTTTTGAATACTTTCAATTAAGAGCTAAGGCCTAAATTTAGTTGAACATAATTTATCACAGTCTATGTAAGATCTATAAATTCTTTTGATTTATAGAGTAACAAACTAATCACTTAAGCAAACTAGACTTATACAAATTTTTTAATGAATTCTTGAATGCATACACCAATTTGAATGTTCATTACTAAGTTATGATCAAGTAAGCGGGATCGTAGTAGTTCTCGAGCATATACTGTTAACATAATACTAAAGCCCCAACTTTATCATGCTACTCAAGATTGATCTAGGATATAACCTAATTATAACCCTAATAGAAGTATCTAATTACTATTAAGAGGAATCATTTCTTGAAGAAAAGCTTGCATTCAACCAAAGAGCCAGAAAAAGAGCATCCAAAGGTGGGTGTGGTTATATTTTTCTTAAGTCATGGGTAGTATGTAGGTATAATCAATTAAGAGTATTGCTATATTTACACACTAGTATACCCAAAATATATAAATGATGTGTCAATCCAATGTGTAAGTAGATTATTGATAGAATACATTTTTTTGTGGGATATATATACAAAAATTTAAAAATAATTTTTTTTTCTATTGGTAATAAATATTTTTTGATGTATATTCTGATGTAAGTATAACATTTTTCATCAATTAAACATTAAATGAGCTATTAGTGTATTTGCCTAGTAATCATACACTCAGTTTCTTAGATGATTTAGCTTAATTAAGACAATAATTAAACTCATTTCATTTAGGCTTAATTGAGGTTTATGCATTTAATGGAATTAAGTTATAAGCAATGACAAGGACGACCAAACTGTAGTTAAGATTGGGTCTCCGGTAGGGTTGAAATAAAAATCATCAATTAATCTAATTAGCACCATCTGATTACACTTTTTAAGACCTTGCTATCATTAATACTTCCATAATTTCAAATTAACGTAGGCCATTAGATTCAACATGATGGGATTAAGTGGTGATCACATTATAATCATTGCACAACTATTAAATTGTAAGAAAAGTTTATGCTTGTTTTTTTTTTCTAGCAAATTTTCATAATTTTTTAATTTTATTTGATTAAAATAAGATAAAATGTTTTTAATTAATTTAATTAAATAATATATATTTTAAATAATAAAATATGAATTCAAAGTTTTAAAAATGGAAGACTCATATACTAATAGAAATAAATGTAAACAAGTAATTGTTGTTACACGCTGCGGCCGAAGCGATTTGACCTTGAGGACGACAAGGAGGATTGGGGTTTACAGTGATGGTTACCAAATAATATATGAAATTAAACCAAGCACAACAAAATAGAAATCACAGCACATACACAACATCAATCACAAATCATTCAAACACAAGTTTTTACGTGGAAAATCAAAATATAAAAAAAATCACGGAGCTACACCACACAAAAGTTTCCATTAAGAATCAAGATAATTATAGAGTTACAGAGAGCTTCACTTTATAAGAACAAGAAAGATCTACTGCATGCACAACCTTTCCGATCAACTTCTTCTCTTCCCGAAACTTCCAGCTCTCACTCTAGGTTGAAGAAGAGGAGCAGCAGCTACCACCTGATTAGGGTTAGTCTCCTCTATGCAAGCCTTAGCCAATCTCATGGGAAACATCTCCATAAAATTCCTTATATACTCAGGCAAGATTCAGACATCAAATGGTTCAAAATACCCCCAAAATAACTTAAAGCAACGCCTAAACCAGAGCTGAAACCCGCCCGACGTTACGCCGCGCCGTAGCCCCCAGGTCTCGGGCATGCTAGCACCATGGCATGTTGTAGCTCCTCGGTCTTTGACTGGTCTGGCGTTGGGGCTCACTACACCGCCCCAATCTCTGGCTGGCCACAACGCGTTGTAGAATTTGGACTTCTTCAACTTGTCCAATTTCACCTCGAAACTTCCCAGAAATTCACCGGAGCTTCATTAAAACCTCCACAATGATTTGAATGGTCTCCATTTTCCAACAACAATAGCCATATGACTATAGTCCTTTTAAATGGCTTATTTTTGTTCATCAAGTATATCTCATTAAAAATAAATTTTAGTAAAGCTCCTAGGTGTTTTCAACACTTAAAAATATTAATTACTAATTAAGTAGAATCATACAAAATTAAATACAATATTATTTCTACATTTAATAAATTTAAATAGGTACCAAGCCAATTATATATCTCAAGTAGTATTAAAGAGCTAAAAAGAAGTACAATTGAACATCTGTTATGCTGTAGTAAACAATAAGCCAAGTATAACATAAGAGACCAACAAGATTGTATAAGAATAATAAGCATAATAACCATAGAGAACATTAAAGTAAAAATAAACAACCTTAAGTGAAAATGAGCTACCATAATAGCCATGATAGGATAAAAAATGCTCATATCAATGAATATGTCATTATCAAATAACATTAGCCACATTTACAATTAATTTTATTTTCTTGCCTTACTTGTAATATTTAAGAAAAAGAAAATTGAAACACAACCTTTGAGTTCCTCATAAATTATAAATTACTATTTATTGATGTTTAAAATAATAGCGAGTCACTCAAAATGATAAACTAAAGTCTATTCCTATTAAAATTATCTCTCCATTTTACTCTCAAGTGTGTTAGCAACACCATCTATATGGATATGTGCATTGTCTATAAAGATTATAGCCCAATATATAGGATCTCCAAATGATAGAACATATTTTCCCCTATTAGTCTAACTTAAAGCTGGGAACACTGCACATTTAAAAAAACTTTCCCAGATCAGGGTTTATTCAGAGTACTTCTCTCAAAGTTATTAGTGATATAAATCTTAGATTTAACCATATAAGTAATTATCGATCCTCTTATTCTCTCATAGCCATATACTCAAAGGAAGGCTAATTAAAAACATAATAAGTGCTAAATTAAATAAAGATTCATCTCAATTATCAAGCTAAAATATTGAATCTATCCATAGTAAGAGTAAGAAATTAATATATACCTATTTGTTAACTTAAGAAATATATTTTCTCATGTAAACTCATAAAACTAAGAAAGAATTAGTGAACTTATTATGTGAAACAATCCAATGATATGGAATTATAAAAATAATCATTATATTTTCTTATGCAGTCATCCAAAAGAGTCTTATGGCTTACTAGCTTAATTTAAGAGATAAATCTCAGAATAATTAAATCAACTGGATTTTTATACATACACTCTAAAAACTAAACTATCCAAGAGATTATCATCATAAATAAATGCTTTCATATCTAAGGACTACCTTTAATATATAATTAGAACATGGATTAGAAATTCATGCAATATACCATGGCATATTTAATGAAAATTTTCTTTTCTAATAATATTTAATAATCTTAGGCTCCCTTATTATTTGATTTATTTAAGGTAATAGGGATTATCATTTAAGTTTAGATGGTAGAATAATAAGTTAGAAAATCCCAAGATAAATCAATGTTAAACCCTAGAAAAAATTTAAGAACTTAGCAAGCTAATAAACATAAATCATAATAGAGATTAGTATATCAATAATTAAAAAATAATTAGCTAACATTTGAGTAAGCCATACGAAACTTAAATTACTAACTCCATATTATGATAAAGACTTAGTATTCTTAATTTCATCATTAATTTAATCAAATAAATCTTATCAAGTCAATCATAACAACAAAGTATAGTGATATATATGCTTAATTAATTATGTAAAAGTAGATTTATGTAATTATATAATTTTTAAAAGCTATCAAGGAAAAAATTGATTAGCTCCTAAGTAATTATATTAATTGCTTATAGCTAGAAGAGGTTCTTGGCCCAGTGAAGAAAAATGGGGAAGAAGAGGTCCTAGTTACTCCAATTTGTTACTCCATTAACAAAGCAAACTCATGATTCATCTGACTCTTCAAGTACACTTAATTTTTTAAAACAAAGGGACTCCCCACATTATTGGCTCATCAAGATTTAATAGTTGGAATGGCACGATCATAGATAATTCTGTAAATGGGTATAGTAAGGGTCCCCTATTGATCTCAATCCCTCCAAGCTATATACTTTAGTTTAAAAGAGGTAAGGGGATTGTAAGAAGTCTTAGAGTTTTGGATCTCTACTGTAGATGAATTAGAGCTTCCACCAAAGTATTACAAAGCTTCATAAAGTTTAATTAAACCATAGGAAGGTAGTGCAAGTCCTCCAAAAGGTTTAAGATGTGCTGAGGTCCAAATAGCAAATTTGTCGAGAGTTCCCTCTTTTAGTTCATGGTTAAACTAAAAACACATATGCCAAAATTGAGTCCTAAATATGGTGCAAATTAGCTTTAATGTTAAAGAAAAACTATTTGAGATTGAATTATGGTGATATGAGAATGTTTCTTGGTATTGTAGAATTGGGGTGGCATATCTCAGACATAATATGGATCCACAGTGTTAACAAATCTTTAGTAAACATATTTTTAGTTTTGCAGCTGCCTCTTATTTACATAGTTTAAATAAACAACACTATTATATATATATATATATATATATATATATATATATATATATATATATATTGGAAATTTTGTTTCCTAAGAAAAATATATTAAAAAATGATGCAAGATATTTATATTGATCCATATTATTAAAATACTTTATGTAGCTCATGCAAGGATTAAATCAAATTTTAAGCATACATCAAACAATTTTCCAAACAAATTTAATAATAGATAAGTATACTTTTGTAAAATACTCATTTAAGATTATTTGAAGAAAAATTGTACTTAGTATGCAAAAAGAATGTAGAAGATACATCAATAAGTTCACCATAAGAAAAATAATATGATTATCTTAAGGACCTATTTACTATATAGAAATTGTATTTAGTAAAATGATGAAAATATTAATTTTCTTAAAATAGGCTCCAAAATATTAGGGTATTACTAATAGTTGAAATGATATGTTTATGCATGTAGTTTTGATAATATTTATTTATATTGTTATGCTAGCTTATGTATATAAGAGTGATTATGATCACAAATTTATATTTGACATAATAATGACAATAATTTTAATATTGCAGGAAAGAATATCAAATATTGCCTATAATATCCTGTCTATATTACTATAGGTCACGGTTTGATACTTTCGTATTTTTCAGCATCATTTTAAAATTTATCTTATTTTGTTAATAAATTAATTTACTATACATGCATGTGTTAATATTTTCAATTTTCTTAAGAAAATTGTTAATAGAATGAATTATACAAAATTGTTGAACTACTTAATGAAAAGTTAGCAAGTATTTGAAGTACAGAACACCAATTTAACTTGACTTAGTCATAACCAATGCTCAAATTTAAACTTATTTTTATCTAATAGAAGATTAAGTTCACTAATAATATTATAGTATTAGGTAAATAACTTTCAAATAGATATACAAATGAAAAAAGAATTCTCAAAATTAACCTATATAGGATACATTATGTCCTCATTTGAACTCTTGCATTTGAACTTCTGCCATAACTATAACTTATAGTTTGATTTGGTGTGTTTAAGCGTACTCAACTTTCTATGTACTATTTAACCAACTTTTTAAATAAATGGTGAAATTTTAATATATATTATCGCCTCAACTTTTCACTAATATAGCCCCAATATATCCATAATTAAGCATATGTATATTTTACAAATAATTATTATTAAAATCCCATAAATTAAGAGTAAAGCACACTCTAAATTGCATAATAATTTCAACATGTTTTTGGTAATATTTGGAAGTAGTGGCACTTACTGACTACTTGATGCAATACTAGCCCTTAAACACCAATTAGAATAAGGGATTAAGGTTTAATGCGATATATTAATCATAATAATTAGTTGACAAAATTCTAACCTAGAGAATTAATAGATTAAGGTTAATGCAACATATCTTCCAATCCATAAATTAAGAACAAAGTTACCATCTAATATTTTAGATCTGTTTTGTCGGAGTTAGATCTATGCAATGATACTCTTATATATTGCCAATAATTAATGATATGCATTACATATGCCACTCATTTTTGTGTTGAGTTTTTGATCTTGATGTTCTCACATGAACTTTATTCATTTGACAGTTGTCCAATTGCATGTTGATCATGGTCTTTTCATTAATATGGTTTCTTCAACATACAATGAAGGACAACAAAGGTAAAAGACCAATTAATTCTTAAATTATCATAGACGACCAACAAATTAATAAGATTATTTTATTTGATAATCCTATTAAACAACACCATTGTGTCATCCATATTTACAAAACATATGTCGTCCAAATATCAAATTAAATAACCTTTGTCTATTTGGCCAAATTTTGTTGTGTGAACGAGTTAAGTTAAGCTCATGTCAGCATTAGCTTGATCAAGTTTAATTAATTGAATTTGAATTTGAACTCAGACTAAACTTTATGAGCTCAAGAATACAATATTATTCTCACAAGCTAATGAATCATATTGAAGGAGATTGAATAATTATAATTCTAGAAATATTATGCTATGATAATACATTAAATTATATTTACAGAAAAAAGGCTTTTTTCTTTTTCATTTATCTTCTGCTAAACTGAAAATTTGCATATATTGGCAATTTATAAATCATAAATGTAGAGCTCAAATTTCTTACCAAGGAGCTTTGTTTAGCATTTATCTTCAATAATTTTATTCTCCCCATTTTTTGGGGTAGCTTACACATCTTTGTTAATAATGTATTGTATTTCTTTAACCTAGCCTTATGCCCTACAATGATACCTTTTGAAATCTATGGTTTTCCATTAATTGTTATCTAGTATTCATTATCAAATGTCATATGAAGATATAGTTCTTATTTAGTCTTAACTAATAATTGATATCCTTAAGTCTACCAAAAGCTCAATTAGATGTTTAAATTAAATGATTAACTCTGATCTCTAAAGATCCATTACTTGAAACCTTTTAATACATTAATTCAACAAATTATTAATAAAACTCAATATATAAAATAATTGAAGGATGTACTAGAGTTGATTATTCTTGTAATTATAATGTGTTTGACAAAATCAATCAGACTATCATCTAGATTTTTATAAAATATGCTAGCAAAAATTTGCGTAATGATCGTTCATAAATCTTATGTAACATTTCATTATAAACATCATATAGTTCTTTTACTTTTACTTCTCAAATATTTTCATTCGCATCCCAACAACCCATCAAGTCGAAGATTAACATTTAGTTTACAAGTTTATCTAAACTCTTGCTTAACACTGGCTTGGTAATATCCCAATTGTATTTATATGTAATATTTAAGAGATCCCATTGAAATCCCTTCCTAAATATGAAAAAAATATTTACTGCTAATCTTGAAACTTTTTGTCACTCCTTAAACTTTATTTATGACATCTTCATTTTAAAATCCCAATACATTCTCTTAAGAACTTAACAAAACTTGGGTTTGATCATTATGATTTTGTACATATAATTTCTCACTAAACTTACTATCTAGCCACTAAAAATGCTTACAATATTTTAAGGATAAGGTTTGGCAATAATTACTACGACTACTAATTAATTTCCAGCTTGAAGAAGAATGCGTTTGTACCTTAATTGATGCAACACACCTTTTAATAACCAAGTGTCTTCTATTGGCTTACTAAAATTAGCTATTTATTCTAAAATTAGGCTTCACAATCATTATGAAATTAATAGTTTAAGCTCTTAAATATAAAATAATTATGATATATAAACACTTACATTTATATTTACAAACAAAATAAACATATAAGTATGCTTTCAACCTGATGTTTTGTGTTGTTACATACACATTGTTACACCTTAATTTGTTATCTTCACTAAAAGTTGCTTATAATTTCTTTATTTGACGTCTAAAAGGTTTGCTTATAACATGCAGAATGATGCAGCCTCAACCTAATTATTCAGCATATAGAGAAGCCAGTTTGGGTCATGGCATTTTAGAAATTAAGAATAGAACACATGCCCACTTTAGTTGGCATAGAAATCAAAAGTCTTACTCGCTTGAGGTAGATTTGATGTGGTTTTTCAACAGAGTTTGGAACCTTGCCAATGCATAAGCTTTATATGTAATACTTCTTTGATGTAATTCCAATGTGGGTTTGTATGTATGGAAAAGTATTCTCTTACATGCTAAAATGAGCAATTTTAATGGTAACATTACAACATATTCTCCTTGAAATATGATTCAATATATATATATAAACAAAGTATTACTTATTTCAACCCTTGTTTAGAATAAAATTATAGAATAAATTATTGAGCTAAGGTAACATTACCCAATTTAGAATAAAATTATAGAATAAATATTAGCATGTAAGAGAATAAAATTTTGCAAGAATAAATTTAAAAGAAATATTTTGTTGTATGTCTATGTAATATTACCCAATTTTAAAATAAATAAAATTAGTTTTTAATTGAGAACAAATTTTATATTTTGTGAAAATTCAATGATTATTTATATCTAAAAAAATATGACTTATTTTTATAAACTAAATATTAAAATTTCCTTAATAAGTTGATTTTTTTTCTAAGTTATAAACTATTTTATTAAATTAATAAGTTACAAAGTTTTAAAACTTATATAAAATAACAAATATATTAAAATTTAAAAATAATAATATTCTTAGATTCCTCATGAAATATTTATAATAAATTGGATTCAATTTAGGTAAAAAATAAAATAATTTTGTCCAAATTAAATTTTTAATAAAAAATGTTCAATTTCAAAATATTCACTCAAAATTATTTATGAGCATATAATCTTAAATAAGGGATGATCGAACAATAAGATTAATCAATAATTTCTATTTCTACCAGACCCTAAATGCAATGTCGTCATGTTGGCAATTTTGCAGATGAAACCCTAAATCTGGAGTGCCATAAAACCACTACCAAATGCCTCAAAACTAATCCCATTGTACAAATCTCAATTAAGCTTAAATAAAATGAGTTTAACCAATAATTGAACTTAATCAAGCCAAATTAATAGCTAAACTGAACAATTAGTTTCTAGGAAATTCCACGATAACAAAATATTATAGGATAAAGCAATGATAGCTACAAGGTTTTGAAGATTATGGAAAAAAGATTTTGGTGTGCAAACTAAATAAAAGTTTGTACAAATTGAATCAAACATCAAGATAATGACATAAGAAGTTTGATGAGTTCATATAGGAGAATAACTACACATGGCATAAATGGGAGGTATTCAACACATAAAGGAGAAACTATTGAAGGAGTTTGAGATGAAAGATATCAGTAGCCCTAGACAAATTCTTGGGATGAGGATCTGTAGGGCTAAGGAAGGCGTAGACTCTAAAATTGAGCCAACATGACTACATTGTGAAAATTATGCAGAGGTTCAACATGGATGCAACTAATCATGTTAACAAAGTATTGGGAGGCACTTATACCTATTGAAGGAATATTTATTGTTGACTGATGAGGAGAGAAGAAAAATAGAGAAGGCATCGAATGCCTCAAATATCGAGAGCATGATATACGCAACAATATGCACACATTTGGACATAGCCCATGCATTGGGAGGGTGATCAAATTCATGAGTGATCTAGAGAATGTGCAGTATGATGCAATAAAATGGGTCTTTATATGTTTGAGAGGATCATTAAATAAATCTCTATGCTTTAGAAAATTCAAAGTCAAGCTCCAATGCTACATATAATTAGAATTGATAGAAGACGTGGATAGTAAGTGAAGCATAATAATTTATGTTCTCACTATTAAAGGAGCTGCAACAAGCTATTTATCAAGCCTATATTAACATATATCTATGTTAACAATATAACTAGAGTATGTTACCATAGAAAACTGAAATAGAAGGAACAGTAAAGCGTATATTGCTTATGAATGTATTTCCTTATTGTACATATTATAGGTACAATACATGTATATATAAACATTTTACAGTGCAATGAAGGGTAATGATAGGGTTAGTTATAATCCTACAACTGTTGAGGTTTCTAATGCTAACATGCCTCCGTAAGTTAAGCAGGAGGGGACCATATGGCTAGCTTATTGCAAAGATGCTTGAACCAATTGATAGGGTGCTATTTGGTGAACATATTATCAGGTTGATCAGATGTATAAATGTGCTGAATGATGATATTTCCCTTCTTGATTCGATCTCGAATGAAATGACAATCTACATTAATATGCTTGGTTCGTGAGTAAAGTGCAGGGTTGTTTGATAACACAATAGCTGAAATGTTATCACAATGAAGCATTGCAAGCTTTGCTAGTATTAAGGCCAGAACCTTAAGGAGCTGACACAACCATAGGATTTCAGTCGTGGTGGAGGCCATGGCCTAGTTATATGCTTCAGTCGAAGTGCATGCTACATAGGCTTGTTTCTTTGTGATCCAAAATATGAGAGTGTTTCCCAAGAATATGCAAAATCTCATGGTGTATTTGTGATTTGATGTATCACATGCCCAATCTAAATCTGAGAAGGTTGTGAGATTAAGGTGATCAAATTGGATGGGAAGACCAAGATAGGGAATGCTTTTGAGGTATTTGAGTATATGTTTTAGCACGATAAAATTTGCGTCAGTAAGATGGTGCATTGCCTAGCATTCTTTGTTTACTACAAAGGCTATGCCAGGTCTTGTTATTGATAGGTATTGAAGCTATCCAATGATTTTTGAGTAGAGGGAGGGGTTCTGAAAGGTTGAGCAAAGTGTTGACTGCAATTTTGTTGTAGTAAAAGGGGACAGTGTTGGGACATAGTTCTGGAAGTCAGCTTATTGTAGTATTTGTTGAACATATGATGACTGATATAGAAAGATTTTTGTTCTGGTTTGATGTACTTGGATCCCAAGGAACATATATGGGTTGCCCATAATTTTTGTGAAGCTATCTTAATAGTATTATTTTCTAGCATTGTTTGAGTTTATTTTGATTTGAAATTTAAACAATTTTTGCATTTACCTCGCTTTGTAAGCTAATTAAATTGCAAATATTTTTCATAAATATTTGTGACACATATATGTGGTCAGTCTTTGGAGGGAGAACCAAACAATCTATACATGCAAAGTTTGTTAGCAACTCATGATGAAATAAAGAGAGATCCAGTCCACTAGAAAAGAGCAAAAGATTTCGAGGAAAGACTCACCAAAATGAAATAAAGTGTAAACAATTACTAACGAGTAATTGTATCACTTCACAGAATAACTTTATTATTAATATCTGGGTCTTCCAGTGAAGCTTGGGAGTCCTAGACCCAAATTAAGATATTTATGTCACGTAATACATTATGGTAAGTTTTTTTTCATTTATTTCATTTCATTTCATTGCGTTGAAATTATTTGATTTTATTTGATTAATGCGGTGTGAAATATCCTTTGTCAAAAATGAATGTTAATTATTATTGAAATTGTCATAGCTCTTAAATTTATTGATGCACATTCCTTCAAAATTTGATGTATTTGATTTATACCTATATAGAATGCTAGAAATTAATACCTTTTAAGTGCATTATGTACTCATACTTGACTAACAATGTTGATAAATATAGTAGGTTATGAGAATTAAAAGCAAAGGTTAAATTGATTTCACGAGCTAATGGGATTCAATTATTTAGAGCAAGGAGACTCACTATTTTTAAATTTTGCATTTATTTTATGTCATATTAATTTGGAACAATTTGTATATATTAATTTATATTATGGCTCTATGATGAATGAACATTCTTTTTTATTTAATGTACTGAGTTGAATATTTATTTTGAATTATTATTTGAAAACTCTCAATCTCGAGTCATTACATTTCTATACCTTTTTTTTTTTGAAATTAAGAATGTTACCATTGATGAGATTTATTCAGGATTATATAGAGATTACAAGTTTTTTATAAATGGGGAGAATAAGCCACCTATTGAGGACTTGGCTTCAAATGTTGGATCCCATAGGGAGCATAGTTCTTTGGGTGGGAGAGAGTATGATGTAGAATAGAGAGCACACTCAAGGAGGAGGTTCATGAGTCAAGCTTTTGTAAGAAGCTTAGTTGGAGGTTGAGTGGGAGCTGAACTCATATTCAAACTTCAGCAAGTCCGACCGGTTTAACAACTCATAAAATAATATTTAGAAAGCATTATTCATTATTTTTTATATAGAAGTTGTGACATGAGTGACTCTGTAAGAAAAACATGATGACATTTGCTAGAAGCTCACATACGTGAACCTTACAGCTTTGTTGAAATCCATGTCTCACATTCATATTCAGATCATCAAAAGTTAATGTGTGGGGAATGAAGATGGAGCGTTGTAGCAATGCTCTTATTGAAATAAGAAACTTTAACCAATTATTTGCTATTGTTCCTCCATGGGATTCCAAAATCTGTTATAGAACCACATGGAATCAGCCATCACTGCATAACCATCTTGGTTTCGATGCCAAGCATAATAAGCATGAGTTTTATTTTTCACATCAAATATAGCATGGCCAAAACTAGCCTCTCTGAAGGCTGAGTATGTAGGTTGAGGCTCCGACATGCTATAATGAAATAAGTAAAATTAATAAATATATGTAAAACTTAATGTAACATTCAGTAATAAATGAATTAATAGCCATACTTTGTAATAAGCCCTTCTAAATTTCCTCCAGCTCCAATAGTGATGTACACAGGAGCTGATTTGTTAGGAATAGGACTGCACTTTCCATTCACAAAGTTATTTTCAATGTTTGATATCCTTTTCTGCAAACATGGCAAGCATGTCATCTCAATCCTTTAGACCTTAAGTTGATATGAAAAAAATACTTTGAATGAAATTAATAAACTCACACAGCGTTCATATGCATGAACATGCCCAGAAAATACAACATCAACTTTATATTGTACAAACCATGGCTCAAATGCAACCCTCATGGGTTCACCCTCTATAGAATGGGCTTTGTAACTATGATAAAATGGTGTATGCATGAGAATAATCAACCAAGGTGTCTCAGTTCTATTTACATGTTGTAACTCATCTCTAAGCCATTCGTATTGAGGAGTGTATTTTGCTGTTCAAAAAGAAATACAAACATGCATTAGTTAAATAAGGGATACTTAAAAGGACTATTGGCTGAGTGGGTGGGGTGAGGTCCCACTTGAGCAACATTTTGTCCAATTGGGGCTCAACCGTACCCATCAACCAATGAGGAATGATGAGCATTGGGTACTCCTGAACTGAAAAACACTATACCACCTTAATGTCATTATTTTAGCATGAGGCAAGACATATTGATCAATATCATCACCTTAGGTGAAAAATAAATGAGTATCACATAAAAGTGCTTAAGCTATTAATTGTTTCACTGATTGCACCAATTTAATTATAACTATTGCTAAAATATTTGGATTCAGTTTTAGCTATCAAAACAATTAAATAGGCACACTCAATGAAAATATGGATACATATTTTCTCAAGTCTTACTTATTTTATAATTGAAAAAATATTTAAGGCACAATATATGCTGAGTTTAAACTAAGAGATAATTAAGTGGGCATCTACACAAAATACATAATTAACAAAGGAGGGACACTTACAAATTGTCGAATATGAAGATAGTACAATGATATAAGCTGATGCTCGCTTGATGGAGTACCATAATGAACTCGTACTCCTTGAAGCTTTGTATGGAACAAGATATCGACTTTTATAAGACTTGAAAATTTCAATTTCACCCTGCATAATTTACAAAATCTTTTTAATCACAAAATACCAAATTAATTTTGTTGGGATCAATAACCCGTGTTAAGATCTTTTGACCGAATGCTAGGGTTCCAAAACAATGTAAAACAAAAGCTTAGAATGTTGAGTAAAATCAAAATAAAACAATAAACCACACATGCAAGCACAATCACAATCATAAGACAAAGATTTACGTGGTTCGATACTAGCACCTACGTACACGGGAATGAGCAAAAATTTCACTATTGAGAAGAGATTACAATAAGTTTTAGAGTTAATAAGCCTTTACACAATCCCTTGGAGCTTCTTCTTCCTTGATGGAGCAGCCACACACCTTCTAAAACCAATGGAGACTGATAGGTTTTTTTTTTCTACCTCTTAACCCTAAAATAAGGGTTAAGAAAATATATATATAGGCTATTCAAAACTGGGCTGACTGGGCTGCGGGCGCTACAGCGGGTTGTAGCCCCCGCCTCTCAAGTGTTTGCCGCTGCAGCGTGCTGTAGCGCCCTGCTCTCGAGTGCCTGTCGCTGCAGCGCGCTGTGGCACGCCTCCAAATTTCTCTTTGTCAACAAATTTCTTACAATGTAGCTTATATATATATATATATATATATATATATAAGATATTGGGAAGGTGGAGGGGATAAAAATTCCATATTCTATGATAATTGGGTTAATAAGCATCATCACTTGAATAAAATCTCCACCATCTTTGGTCATGATGGTAGCTTGTTAACCAATGAGGATGACATTAAAAATTGGCTATCGAGTATTTTCATTCTCTCTATTCAACTATTTTTTAAGTTACCCAAGTTTTAACTCTCTCTCCTCCCCCTAATGTATCTCTCCCTTTGACAATAATGCCCTTAACTTGATGCATTATGAGGAAGAAATCTGGAAGGTTATTAGATCTTTGAAGCCTAATTCTTGTGCTCATTCGGATGACTTTCTTGGAGAATTTTTCATTAATTTTTAGGATATTATTAAAGCTGACATTTGTAATGGTATCAAGGAATTGTTTTGCAATATCCCCCATCCTAAATTTTTCTTCCATACCTCTATCACACTGATTCCTAAAGAGGTTTCTAGTAACTGGTGGTCTAAATTCAGGCCTATTAGTCTTTGCACCTCCATGAATAAAATCGGCTCCAAGATTATTACAAATAGACTTCAATCCCATATCCCCAATTTTGATGAACCCAACCAATCGACTTTTACTCAGGCAGGTCCATTCATGATAATATTCTTGCTATCCAAGAGCTTTTTCATAGTCTTAATAAAAAAAGAAGAAGGCATAATTTCATAATTAAGCTTGACTTAGAAAAAGCCTTTGATAAAATTGATTGGTCTTTTCTTTTTAGAGTTCAGGCTGCTTACGGCTTTGATGACTCCTCATTCTTAAAGTCAAGAACTCTATTAGATTCAATTGGTTCTCAATTTTGATTAATGGCTCACCTCATGTTTCTTCAAATCTCACAAAGGCCTCTATCAAGGTGATCCGCTTTCTCCCATTTTTTTTAATCCGGCCCTTAATTATTGGTCGTATAATATTAACCTCATGTTCTCTCTTGACCATAATTTGCATTTCAACTTGGGTGGCAAATTCATGATTTCTCACTTAGCTTATGCTAACGACCTAATTATCTTTTCCAATGAGGATAGTAGATCCCTCATGAAGCTTAACAACATGCTCAATGTCCTTGAAAAATACTCGGGTCTTAGGATTAACCGAAACAAATCCACATTTTTTGTTGACAAAAAAGCTCCCATGCAACTGGCCAATAGAATCATTAATAAGCTTGGCCTCAAAAAAGTCAAGTTTTCCTTCAAATATCTTGGCATTCCAATCTTTAGAGGTCATAATTCTCATGTTATTTTTCAAGATTTAATTGATTCTATCTATAAGAAGATTAGAGGTTGGGATCATAAATTTCTTTCACAAGGCGGTCGGTTAACCCTCATCAGATTCATTCCCAACACTATTCCTAACTATGGGCTTGAATCCACATCTCCTACTAAAGGTGTTCAAAACAAAATCAAAGCCCTTTTAAATAAATTCCTCTGGTCCCGCGCTAATGGCTCCAAGCTAATTAGGACCTCCTGGGATAATATCTCTTCCCCCCATGGGGAAGGGGGCTTGGCATTAGAAACTTGGATGACACTCATAAGGTTTTATCCATAAAACTTTGGTGGAAGCTCAGAACTGCAAACTTCCTCTATGCTTTCATCCTGTTAGCTAAGTGTTGCGCTACCAATCATCCTTCAAATGTGAAGCCTAGACTTACTGATTCTCAAAGCTGGAAACGATTATTAGATATTAGAGCTGTTGTTGAAAATTACATTGCTTGGCCCACCATTAGTTATAAAAATTCCTTTTGGTATGACAAGTGGGGTGATCTCGGTGTTCTAGTCAACAGCTTCCCTACCCATCTTCCCAAGCTTAAGCTTGGGGAGGTTTACAGTTGGCATTCTGATTGATCTTTCTCCATTTTAAACTCTATCCTTCCGGATGAAATTGTCCATTAAATTACTTCTTACACTCAGGTGTTATAGAATATCAGCTTTGCGTCTTTGAATTTGGTGGCTAATGGCAAATTCCAATTGATCTTGACTTGGAATTCCATAAGTTCTCATAGAATCCTTTCTTTTCACCCGTGGTTCTGGCACAACACTCTCCCCACTCTCATTAGTATTTTCATTTGAAGACTTTATAAAAATTTTATTAGGGTTGATGAGGTTCTTATTGAGAGAGGCTTTTTTATTACCTCTAAACGCCATTTTTGTTATGATTTTGAAACGGTGAACCACCTTTTTATTAACAATCCTCATAGCTATGAGGTTTGGCATTATTTGAACATTACTACTAGCAACAACAACATCATTTATAATCTTAATGATATCCTAAGTCGTTATGGTAGACACAAGAAAAAGAAGCTTAATATTGGTAATATTATTTATGTGTTTACTTTGTGGAGTATTTGGAATGCCCGGAACAAAAAAATATATAATGACATTCCTTTTAACGTGAATGCCATTATCTTCAAGGTTATTTCTGAGATGTTTGTCATTCTTAATGATTTCCCCTACAAGTACTTCTATTGGTCAAAAATCAATGAAGTTGTGCTCATTTCGATCTTCTCGAATGCGGGATTACACCTATACATTTGATTTGGTTTAGTCCTTGGCTCCTTGCTTTCTCTAGTTGCTGTTTTTTACCATATTTTGGCAGCGGTGCTACAAATCAAGTCGCTATGCTGTTTTGGCAGCGACTTGCAGCACATTTTGGGTTCTATATTCCTTGGCTGTTGCGTTGCGCTCATGGAGATGATTCTGACCGAAGCTTTGTGGTTTGAGGCTGGGGGGACTTGGCTCGGTCCTTTGTGTAGATCTGGTCAGCTCCAGAAAAATGTCGACCCTTAGAAACTTCCTAGTGCTTTTCTAGTTTGGTGTTGCCGGCCAGAGAAATGTCGACCCTTAGAAACTTCCTAGTGCTTTTCTAGTTGGGTGTTGCCGGCCAGAGAGATGCCAATTTTTTTTCAGACCTAGTGCTCTCTCTCTAAAGTTCTACTTAGTTTTTCTTGGCAACGTTTTCTCTTGCTTTGGCTCTGATTTTCGGAAGTGCCTTGGGTTTGGTGGCTGGGTGATGCCGGCTAAAAAGTGCAGGCCTTTTTTATGTCCTCAGTTCAGTTCTGGCCTGGCGGTTTCTTTCTTGCTTGTGTCTGACTGCTTAGCGGCTCCTTTGAGCGCTGGTTGAGGTGTTGTCGGTCAGCTTCAGTCCAGCTTGTGCTGTTCGGTGGTTGCAGTCTCTGCCTTTGGTTAGCTTCAGCTTCAGTTTTGTGCTGCAGTTTAGTTTCTCTCTGACTCTACTTGACTGCGGGTTTCTTACTTTTGTGATAAGTGCTGCTGGTTTTCTTTTTGGTGGCCAACACTATTAAAGCTAAGATATTGGGATGCTTATATTATTTGGCACATTTGAGTATTGGGATACCAACACTATTAAAGCTAAGAAATTTCACATTAGTAATTTAGTGGATGCTTATATTGTTTGGCACATTTGGAATGCTCATAATCACAAAAAATATCAATGTGACGAGTTCAATTTACACATAACTAAATTGAATATCATTAAGGATGTAAACTCCATTGTTAAGACTTTTCCCAACAAAACTTTTGGCCAGAAAAACATCAAGAAAAATGCCTTTTAATCCTACTTTAACAATGGAGATTAGTTTGGGGTCCAGTTACCTTTTCGGGTGCTGGAGGGCCTTGGGGTTTTCTGTTTTGCAGGCCATCATTGGGACCTTGCTTTTTATGCTTTGTGGTGGTTGTGACTGTCTCTAGCTGTGGCTGCCTTTGGTGGCTATGCTCTTCTTCTTTGGTTTGGTTTATTGTTGGTTCTTTTTTGGTAGTTTGCTGGGGAACCTCTTGTTTTTTGGCTGGTTTTGTTGGTTGGCTAATCCCATTGTTTTGTTGATTGTTCGTGGTTGGCTGGCTGGGTGGCTTGCTTTTCTAGTATGTTGGCTTGACGGTTTCAAGTTGGCGAGCTGGGGGACATGCTACTCGAGTTAGCTGGGCTGTTTCACGTTGGTCGGCTGGGTGGCATGCTACTCTAGTCCGGGGCTTGGTTGGTTGGCTGGTGGCCTGCTTCTTTAGTCTGTTGGCCGGGTGGCAAGCTACTCTAGAATGTTGACTGGGTTGTTTGTCTAGTTTGTTGGCTGGGCTAGTTCAGGTGGGTTAGCTGAGTGGTAGGAGACTACTCCGTTGGCTAGGTTATTTTAGTTTGGTTGACTAATCGGCATGCTTATCTAGTCAGTTGTCTGGCTGGGTGTCATGTTCGTCTGTTGGCTGGGCTGGTTCGGGTTGGCTGGCTGGGTGGCAGGCTACTACTCTGTTGGCTAGGCTATTTCAGTTTGGATGCCTAATTGGCATGCTTCCCTAATCTGTTGGCTGGGCTTTCATGTTGGCTGGCTGGGTGGCTTGGTTATCTAGTCTAGTTGGGCTATCGGTTGGTTGGATACTTGGCTTGCTTCTTTTGTCTGTTGGCTGGGTTTTTACGGCAATTTTTGTCGGCTGGGCTGTTGCTGGCTGGTTGGAGAGTTTTTGTTGATTGCTGGGGTGGTTTTTTTGTCTTGGCTGGCTGGTTGCTCTGTTGTTTGGCTGGGGTCTTTTTTGTTAGCTGGCTACTTTGGATTCTTGTTGGTTGGTTGGGTGAGTCTTCTGCTATGTAGGTTGGTTTTTGTTGGTTTTCTTTGTTCGTCTGTTGGCTGGGCTGGTTGTCATTTTGGTTTTCTGTATTCTTCTGTTGGTTGTGCTGGTGATGGTTGTGCTTTGTCAGTAGGCTCAGGTGGCTGAGCTGGTTGTTCGCCTGTTGGCTGTCTAGGGCTCCTTTGTTGATTGGGCCATTTTGCAGGCTGGGTGACTTGCTTCTATTGGCTGGGTGATTAGCGTTAGTGGCCAGTATCTGGTGGCTGGGTGGCTTGCGTCTGTTGGCTGGGCTGCCTTGTGGTCCTTTTTAGGTATTTCAGGTTTGGCGTTGAAATCTCCTCTGTTTTTTTTGTGTTCTGTTTATTGTGGTTGCTCTCTATATGTGTTTCTCACTTTTTGCTGCTTGAGTTTTAATTATTGCTTGTTGTTTTTTATTTTGAAAGGATATTTTTGGTTATACCTGAATCTTTTCTTTTGGAGTTGGTTTCGGAATTTTAGTTTATGATCTTTGTAACCTCCCAACTTCATTTATATCTTGTTTCACTTATTAATAAAATTTATAGGTTTCTGTTAATATATATATATATATATATATATATATATATATATATATATATATATATATATATAGATATGGTTGACAAAATTAAATACTTTAATTCTAAATTTGAACAGATAAAGGTAGCAAACTCCAACTTTTGCTCCAATAAAAAAATCAGTTTAACCTCTCTTTGGCAAGTTTGCAGGTCTCATGACCCATCAGCTTTTCCTATTTGGATTTGGAATAAATGTGTCCCAAACCTTATAGGTATTTTTCTATGGAGACTCTATAATAACTTCATTAGCGTAGATTGTATTATGCAACAAATGGTTACAATTTAGCTTCTAAATGCTATTGTTGTTTTGACAACATTGAAACAATCAACCATATTTTTATTGCAAGCAAAGCTAGCAACAACATTTGGGCTTCAATGAACATTATTTTCAATGGGGCTGCCATCTCTATTGATATTAAATGTATTTTTGTTCGGTGGTCATCACATAAGAATAAAATTCATATTAGCCAGCTGGTTAATAGCTATACTTTTTGAAACATTTGGAATGTGCGGAACAAATCAAAATACTCTTCAATTCCTTTTAATTATGATAAAATTAGGGAAGTTGCAAAAACTGATGTAATCAAAACTATCAATAATTATAATGATAAAAATATTAACTGGAAAACTTTAAATACAGATTATGCTAAAAATGCACTATCTTTATAATGGTTTTGTGAGTACTGATATGTGAATCGCTTATTTTTATGTGGTTGGACCTTTGTTTCTCACTTTGCCCCAGTTTTGGTTAATTGATTATATTGTCGCATTCCTTGGAGATTTTCATTATGCTTATGGCTGGTGGTTTTTTATTCTAAGCCTGGGCGTGACTTATAGTTGGCTGTTGTCTTTTGTTCATAATGTTGGCGAATGTTTGCTGCTTTATGTGCCTAAGATTCTTAAGAGCTGGATGCTCACTAAGTCTGTTAATTTACTAGTTGTTATTTCTCTAATTTTTCGAAGTTGGGTCAATGCTTCTTATGATCATTTTGTTGGGCTGTTCTGGTTTGTCAAAACTTTTTGGTGGTCTGTAAGCCTCTGGCTATCTGGGGTCGGTTTCCACTGGCTGCTCTTTAATTACTAATTTATTATGTATGGGCTTTTATCGGGTTGTTATGTGTTCTTTAAAGTGCTGGAGGTGCAGCAGTGTGTACTGGTATTTTGGCTGGAACTGTCCGTGGCCCTGCCGTCCGATCTATTTGAGCTGTTGTCGTTGCCATCCTGGGCTTTCGGGTTGAATATTTATGTTGAATTTTTGTTGGGGCTGCTTAGTTATGGTTATCTGCAAGTGTGGTGGAATCGTGCTTCTATTCTGGACTATATTGGGGTTTATGTTAGGTGTTGGATTCAATCGTTTAGCTCCTTCCCTTCGAGGTAAGTGTTGTGATTTGTTTCTTCATGTGTTGTTGCAGGTCCCCGGTACTGATCTACTGACTAAAGATTGTTGGCTCTATGATCTCTATTCTCTGCAATGCTTTTGCCTTTGTTTTTCTTTTTCTAAGTGTCCTGAATACTTCTAGAGCTTTAATCTTTTTTTTCTTTGTGTCGGGAGACCTTTTAGAATATTTCATGGGTCTCTATTTTTGGGGTTGGCTTCAAGAATTTAGTCCTTTCAGGACTCTATTCTAGCCCTAGTCCTGTATGCTTTTATTTTGTGAAATAAAGTTATATGAAGATGATTTTTCTGAATATATATATATATATATATATATATATATATATATATATATATATATATAAAAGATATGACAAAAAAAGGAATTCCTTGCAATTTTAAAAATAAATTTTTTAGTATAAATTAGTTTGGATTTTCTCTTGGTATGCATTAATACAATTGATTTTCTTCTTAGACATAGAATCTCATTATATCTATTGCATGGTGGTAGTAAATCATATACAACAATACCATAAACAAGGAACAAGTACATACATTTGGACTTTTATTAGCTACTTTAAGCTACAAGTGGCAAATCTAAATTATCCATAAAATAAAAAATTAAAAGAACCTTCTATTTGAACCCACTCTCTAAGGAGAATAATTAAATAATGATGCCATTATATTGCTTATAACATATAATGTTTGTGTATCACTTATATTTTGAAATTTTCAAGGCTTGAAAACCTTGATGAAAATCATCTAAAAACACATAAAGCAATAGAAAAAGAGGGAATCTACCTAAATGAATCACATTTTTTGGAAAAAAAATATTGTGTTGTCAAAATTAACAGTGTAACATACTATCTTAAGCAATAAATAAATATACTCACAATTTCAGGTGAAAATTCTACTTCATGATTTCCTACTGTCCAAATCCAAGGCTGATAAGCAACACTTCTCTCAACAAATCTTCCCCAAGTATCCCATCTTACATTATCATTATTTGGATAAGCATCCGCATAAGCAAGATCGCCCAAATATAACACTGTTTGCCCATGCAATGGATTTGATTCATAATGAGAAAGTGTACGATTTGAATTATATGTTTGCCCAAGATCTCCTGCAATTGTGATGAGAACCACATGCATTTGCCTCAAATTTGAACTAATGAAAAACTTTCAACAAAATACCACTAAACCAAGGAATTTGTGAAATTGTTCTTATGGAAGAATTGCATACTATATTAAAAGAAGAAGACAAGTGTGAGTCCTTAAAGGGATATATAAGAATGAGAGTATATATGAATTTTGCATGCATAACTTAAATGTAAGAATCATACCTACTAGATTGATAAATAAGTCTATAAGTACTATGATAAAAATGACAATCCTAAGGTAATATAAACATAAACTTACAAATGCTTACAACATTCTTTACGATTTAAACAATGTGCTTAAAATAGCTGATATTTAACATATGCATTAAGAGTATAATGCTTGAGTAATAAATAAGAAATTAAGAATAAAATGTCACCTATAAGGCCAAATGTGTATGGCACATCAGGGCCAACTTTTGGGGGCATTATGAATGAAAATTTTCTTTGTGCTTGACCAACACCAATCGCATAGTAGTATTTTGTATCATACTAAAATACACAATCATATGCATATAAGTATAAAGAACAAGCTTCACAAAAAAGGAAGATAAATTAGTCAATAAAAATATTATGAAGACTTTTTAATTAGTCACAAACCTTCAAATTATTTATATTACAGTGATGAATGTATCCATATGTGTAATTGTAGTATGTGTATCTTTGCACATCTCCTTTTACTGAGAAAGTGAGGTTATTTTCATATTCCCCATATAAAATTAGGTTCGAACCTGGTTCATCTGGGGTAACCCATGAAATTATTATTGCTGATCCAATCTGATCACCTTGAGTAATATGAACCTTCAAGAACAGCATAAATTTTTTTAGTATATTATTTTTTGAAGATCTTATTTGTGCAACCAAAGAATACATTATAGATACTAAAAGCTTATTTTTGTAGACCGACTAATGTATCAATAGCTATAATGCCCAAGTTTTCTATTGTTAGAAAATACACATAATTAATCAGAGAAAGATTGCAACTATGTTGGGTACTCTAATTTTTTTTCTCTTATTAATTTGGGAGTATAATTAATAGGCTGATTAGATAGATGAAAAGTAAGCTACAATTATGGGGGATCTTAATAAAATTCTATAGTAAGGTACATTTAATCAAATTAATGCTTAATGATTTAAAACTTATGATTAGTTTTCTTTTATCACTTGGGGATGTTAACTTTGCCATTGTTGGGTCCCAAGTCTTAATAGTGAAAGGAGGAGGATCGCATTTGGTAGTCGGTAGTCAGTATACAACTTTGTCAAATCCTATTAAGACATGAATCCCTTAAATAATTGTGCTAGAGCTAGCTTGTTCATTGGAAGAGACACGCTGCATAACTTGAATGTAGTGAAAAGAGTGTGAAGGCCGCTACATTGGTACTCGGATGTTGTATCAAATAAGCAAGAGTTCACATATTATGGTTGCATGTGGGTAACAAAGCTAGTTTTTTATTTTAAATTAAGTTTAGGTAGCTGGAATATTGGCACTCTCATTGGCAAGCTTTTTAAGTTAGTTGATATTAAATTATACCCTTATAAGAAACAAAGTGGTGGGAGAGAAAGTCTAAGAAATTGATTATTTAGGCTTTAAATTCTAGTACTTATGTAAGACTCATCTTAGGAATTGTGTGGGTGTCATTATGAATAAGAATATAATGGATAATGTAGTAGATGTTAAGAGGTTGGGAGATAAAATAATATTCTTAAAACTTATAATTAATGAAATAAATTTTATTATTGCAAGTGTTTATGCCTCTCATGTAGGATTGAATATGTGTAAAAAAGAAAGATTTTGGCATGATTTGGATGAGTTGGTTGAAAGAATACCTCAAAAGGAATGCATTAAATTAAATATTTATGGTTGTTTTAGTTTGACAAGGGTTTATAATTAATGAATTTTTTTTTAATATTGCAAGTGTTTATAAAAAGGCATGTTGGAATGATAATTAAAGAATTTAATAATAATTATGTTGGTTTTGGTTTTGGAGAGATAAATAAAGAAGGAAGAATAAATTTGGAGTTTTTCTTAGCTTATAAGTTAATTATTACTAATACTTATTTTAAGAAAAGAGATGACATATTCTCACTTATAAAAATGGGACTTCTAAAATTCAAATTAAGTATTTTCTCCTAAAGAAAAATGATCATTTATTGTGTAAGGATGTAAGATTATTCCAAGTGATTGTTTAGCAATTCAACATTTTATTAGTTTTGAATTTGAAAATAAGAGATAATAAAGGCTATATTAAATCTAATTTTTTTTCCTAAATTAAATTGTTGAATCCAAAGATGTGTAATATAGTTATTCTTAGAAGTAAAATTTTAAAACTTTGATAATGAGATTTTGAGTCTAAATCTGTAACAAACCTAGTGTTGTTACTCATCAATTAGTGACCTAATTGACTCTAATCTTTTTCTATTAGTTTTATAATAGTATTATGAGCTTCTATTTCAAATTTCGTGCGAATTGAAGATCGTTTGTTGATTTCCAGCATTTCTTGATTTTCTGATAATTTTGAGAATGCCTAAATTATTTAGACCTCAGAATCAAAAATGGAGTCTGCCATTGGACTCAGTAGCTCTAAATTAGTTAGGAGTGTTGTTCTGAGAATTTTTGGAAGTCGTTGAATTTCTTGGAATTTCTATTGTATTTCGATCGCTTAGAAAATTTCGTCAAAATTAGGATTCCAATTTAAGTCAAATAAAAACTAAATAAAAATATTCTCTTATAATGCCTATTGAAGAAATCCTACTGCGAAAATTTGAGCGCGTTTGGGATCCCGGATTGTCCTAAGTAAATTCATAAAGTTTTAACTTTAAAGGCTAATAATATAAAAATATAAATTAGAATTTGAAAATTTTTGTATATCTAAGTTAAGCATCATATGAGGATGCTATGTTTTAAGTTTCGTTAATTTTTAAGTTTCTGATTTATCGTAATTAATTTCCAAAGTTTTCACTTAAAAAATTAGTATAAAATAAATTACTTATTTAAATTCAATAATTTTTAAACGCTTGCATTCGTCTAGTCGACACGGTCGTTTTGATGCCAAGTTCGTAATTTTTGGAGATCATTTGATTATTCAATCAAACCTTGGAAATTCGGTTGATTCTTGGCCACTCGATCTTGATCCAGTGGCTCTCATTATTTTCGTTTGAGCTTATATTTATTTAGCTCACAAATTTTAGTCCTAACCTAAATTTCATTCAGCCTCTTTTCTTTCCTCTCGGCAGGAGGCCGAGAGGCTTGCAATCCCTCTGCTCTCGGCAGGTGGCCGAGAGCTGCACGCCCCTCCTGCAAGCTCGAGGGCCGGTCCCCCCCCTTCTTCCTGGTCGAGCATCCGAGTGGCTGCAACCCTCCCCTCCACTCAGCGAGACAGATCTCCACTCGCCGAGCCTCCCACTCACCGAGCCCTCCACTCGCCGAGCCTTCCACTCGCCGAGCCTCCTCTGGCCGAGCCTCCCACTCGTCGAGCCCTCCACTCGCCGAGCCTCCCACTCACCGAGCCTCCATCTAGTCGAGCGCCTCTTCTAGCCGAGCCTCTGGACGCTTAAAGGAGCACTCGAGCACCAGCTACTCCATCTCCATTCGCAAACCCTAGCTCTGTTTGGTGCGACCTCTAGAAGCAAGGTACCTCTCCATTTCACCTTCCCTTAGTGGTATGCTCGAAATTTCAATTTAGGGCATGAGTGTTTGGTATCACTTAAATCCATTTAGGTTGAAACCCCTTTCTCATATGTGCGCATATTCACGATTATTTTGAAGATTCCATACTTCAAGCTTATAATTCCATAAGTAATATGCATGTTTGTTGATCTTTATTTTTATCTTAGAACTATACGAGTTTTATGACAACTTATTGTAGTAGTTCCATTGCCTATTCTTTAATGAAAATGTAGTTCAAATTGTTCTACATGATTTCTTTTAACTGTATGATAACTATAAGTCTAACTATAGTAAGTTTTCATCTTCGCAATTACTAAGCAAATACTTGTACTGCTTGTAATGATAATTTGAGTGTAATATCGCAGCATAGAAAATATATATTATCTTTATAATGGTTTAAACTCATTATCAAAATATTCATCAAGTTAATTAATACTTCAGTAGACTAAAAGTTAATAAGAAAAATGAAAGAATCAATGTACTTCATTGAAGATTTGTGTTGAATTTATTTGTCCACTTATCAGAAGATTGAAAAGGGGAATATCTGTGGCGCCTACCACCCTTAATTCGCCATAGGATTAGGTTAAGGATGGGGTGTCACTCTGGCTAACCCCTCACTTATCATTGGATTAGGATAGTCTCCACAATCCACCTGATTAGGGAAGAATTAACACAGAATCAAACTAACAGTCACTGTATAAGTAAATAAATAGAGTACGGAAGTGATTTAAGAAAATATAAACCATCCAAGCATCACAGTGTAAATAAGAATAATAGACTCATAATATAAGCATAAAATCCAATATACAGTCAATGGTACCTATATTATTACATAATTTAAAATGTTTAAATAAAAATAGAATGAAAATCACTCATTCTCACTCGAAGTATAAAGGGACTAAACGATAGCTTCTTCTACGGGCTCCTCCTCGGGGTAAGTCTCCACACCTAACTCCTGCTCGTTTAACTGAAAGGAGTCTGCCATTGTCGGTTTTACAATGTAGGGCCCCAGCCAAAAAAGAAAAATCTGGTTAGACAATTTTCTAAGTACATTTTAAGCTGAAAATTTTTATATGTGTTAAGTAATATCACCATTCTACAACATCTAAGCAATAATATGTGTAAGAGAGCAGCAAGCAATACAAAAGAAATAGGAAGCTATAAATTATCATTTATAACTTAAGCAAAGAAAAGGAAAGAGGCTGAGACATACCTCGCATACAACTAAACAAGGAAGGGCGTATAAATATACGTAACTAAATAAGTGCAGTAAGAAAAATTCTACATCCTAAACATGCTGGTGATCAACAGAAAACATGCCAATTAAAATAAATAAACAACTCAGCAGTGGTAAGTACATATAGCAGCAAGATTCTAACACCCTAAATATGTATATCAAGCAGTACAAGGAAATAGCTGACGGAATAAGAATACTGAAAAGTAAGCAACAACAACTGCATATAAAGTCACACGTGCATCGACTGCCATACAGAAAAGAGCTACTCAAGCCCATCGAATACCAAAGAAGCTTAGCATCATCACGGCTAAGTCATAAACTGTGTACCCCTAACGACATAAGGAGGCTAGGTATATAAGCACACAAAGCAAGCGAAGGGTCTTAGCACCAGTACGGTTAAGGCCCAACTGTATTCTCCTAGCGACATACAGAGGCTAATAAACTAAGCATACAATGCAACCTTAACGCCAGTACGGCTAAGGCACCAACGGTGTACCCCTAGCAACATAAGGAGGCTAGTAAACTAGGCACATAACAAAACAGATCCTTCCCCTAACGATATAAGGAGGCTAGGCAATAAGGATATAACTGAGAGACAGCTCATAAAATCATTATCTTTTCATAAATCACTTTAATATTTTCACAAGGAATCTAAGGAGTCTCCATATTTTCCTAACAGTTTATTCATGCATCAAATGTCTTATATGATATGCTCAAGGAAATATGGCACAAAAATCAAGGGATGCGTAAGTAACAAAGTATCAAATAGAAGCAAGAGACTCTACTAAACATGGTGATATTATTTATTTTCTACTTAACCATTCTAACTATTCCAAGTTACACAAGTTCATGATCACCGTTTTCCTACTATCAAGTGTAACTCAAAAATTTGTCCTTACAAGTTAAAAAAGGATTGGAACTGATCAGATTCCAATCTAGTTCAATTAGATAGACGACTACGAGTTAAATCAATAAATCATACGTCTTAGTTTTGTAAATTTAGACGTTTTAACTAAGATCTGATCAAGATCTTCTATACCTATAGATTATGGATTAAATACTACGAGAATTAGGTTTAATCTCATAATCCAAAGGATAAGACCTAAGTTCTAGGTTTTATTCTATAAGTGATCTACTAGTTATGGCAAATCCTATTAAGTAATCAAACATAATAGGATGAATCTCCTACCTTAAACCTAAGGTTAAAAGGCAAAATAATCAGAACGAGTTGTAAAATAAAAGAAGGTCTAGAAACTAATAAACCAAGGTTTCACCTATAGGGTAACCCAATTTACCCAATGAATGAACTCTAACCTATGATCTAGTCCTAGTCTCAAGAAAGGTCCTTAAGGTGTAGTGCTTTTAAGACTTAACAGAAATTATTGGAATCTAACTTAAGAGTTGATTTCACTCACTTAATTGATACTAAGAAGATTATAACCTTGGTTTAAGAGTTTTGAAATGTAAACTAGAGGTTAAGAGTACATAGTCCAAACTTAGGGCAAAATAACTATTTTGCCCCTACCTTAATGGTCAAAAAGTCAACTTTTGATTTATAGGTCAAAATTGAATTTTTTTAGTTCCAATTGGTTCCTTACTGTCTAACTTGAAGATAGACAGTAAGTACACATAAATCGGACGAGAAACGGTCAAGTTATGGCTAAAATAAGGCTAGGGGTAATTTGGTCATTTACCTAAATTTTTAGAGTTCAAATCCTAAATATTATTTTATTATAATGATGACATTGAAATTTTAGGCTAGTTTGCATCTTTAATTTTCCAATTTGGAGTTGATCTGACTAAGTTATGGCTGTTTGAAGTCCAAAGGCATTTTGGTAATTTTTCACCAAAGTCAACTCTAAGTTATAGAGTTGACTTTTTGTCCTGATGTCCAAATGGGAAAACTAATACTACCACGGTAATGGGGCCGCTCTCCTGAGCATTTTAAGACCCATATTGACTATGTTTCGATAATCGGGTAAAAAGTTATGGGGTTTTAAAGAAGCTCTAAAATGCTACCTCGTTATACGTACCCCGAAATGAAATTTTACATTATGTCATTTGATTATAAATATTTTTCTGAGCATTTTAAGACCCATATTGGCTATGTTTGGATCATCCTACAAAAAGTTATTAAACTTTTAAGATTTACTATTCAAAAATACAATTTGAATTAATTTACTATTCATTTATTCAAATTGAATGATTTTACTGTTCATTCCTAAAGTTTTTATTTAATTAATCACTGTTTAATTATTAATTAATTAATTAATTAATTTTACTGTAGCAAAGTAATTAGTGCTAATCACTTTTTAATTCATCTTAATTATCTGTTAATATTAAATTAAATATAATTAATTAGGTTTTATTATTCAAAAGTAATTAATTATCCTAATTATTGTTTAGGATTAAATTAATATTTAATTAATATTAATTAATCCTCTAATTATTTTTAATTAAATAAAGTTACTGTTCAAAAGTAATTAATTATCCTAATTACTGTTTAGGATTAAATTAACATTTAATTAATATTAATTAATCCTCTAATTATTTTTAATTAAATAAAGTTACTGTTCAAAAGTAATTAACTATCCTAATTATTGTTTAGGATTAAATTAATATTTAATTAATATTAATTAATCCTCTAATTATTTTTAATTAAATAAAGTTACTGTTCAAAAGTAATTAACACTAATCCTGGGTTAATTAATACTAACTGTAATTAATTAGGGCTAACAGTAATTAATTAACACTAATAGTAATTTAATTAATTTTTAATTAACTAAACAGTGGGCCCCACTGACACGTGGCACTTCCAGAGGCTGCCACGTGGCACTGTGGGCCACACAGGTTGCTGACTCGGCTCGGCTGACTGGACAGTGGGCCCACCTGACACGTGGCACTGCCAGAGGCTGCCACATGGCACTGTGGGTCCCACGGGCTGCTGACTCAGCTCGGGTGACGGGGCTGTGGGCCCCCACTTGACACGTGGCGGGCCCGTAGGCTGCCATGTGGCCGGGTGGCCCCCACCCGCGCTGACGCGGACCCAACCCGGACGGGTCGGGCTCGGGTTGACCTGGCCCGGCCCGGAAGCGCGACGCTTCGCCTTCCGCTGGGGTTCGGCGGACCGAACCCAGTCCGCTTCGGGGACCTGGTGCGCCTGGTCGGGTTGGTTTAAGCCCGATCGGAACGGTGGATGTGAAGATGACATCATAATCTACATATTCTACAATTTTTGTAATGATCGAACGGTAAACGAGGGAGATCGGGGTACCTGAAGTTCGGATCGGCGAAGGTTTCGGCGGAAAAATAGGGCTGACTTCGAGGCTTGATTCCAGCTCAATACGGGCTCCGATCGGTGTAGACTTGGAGCCTAGGGGTAGGCCGAGGTCTTATAGACCGGACGGCGACCTCGCCGAGGTCTGGATGTGGCCGAATTGTCAGAAAACGCGATGGGCCGCCGCGTGTCACGCGGGCGGAGAGGGCGAGGACGACGCCTCCGGACCGTCGGATCTGCGCAATCACGGACGGTCCGGATCGCGCCAGACCGTGCGACGAGGATCGCGGCCGGGGGCCGTTGGATTTGAGCGCGATCGGACGGTCCGGATCGCGCCAGACCGCGCTACGCGGATCGCAGCCGAGGGCCGTGGGATCCGCGCGCGATCGGACGATCCGGATTGATCCGTCCGATCTGACGACGCCGTTAACTCCGTTAACTGGAGTTAACGGCGTCGTACAGCGCCGTTAATTAATTAATTAATAATGAATTAATTAATTAATAATTAATTAATTAATTAATAATTAAATAATTAATTAATAATATTTTTTTTTTAACATTTTTCAGAAAAAAAATTTTGAACATGTTTTTCCTAGCTAATTTGGGGTCAAGGAATTCAATGGCACAGTCGAATTTTCAATTCGACGAGTATTTTGATACCTCGATTTCTGGGGTATTTTTATTATTAAAATATTCGTCGAAATTTTGACGACTTCCGATTGACACGAAAACTTCACCCCAAGCTAATTCGGGGTCAATGAATTCAATGGTGGCGTCCATTTTTCGATCGGAGGTCATATTAAATAGGTCAATTCCTAGAGTTTCCAGATTTCTAGAAATCAGGATTCAATCCAATTGACTCCTGATTTGTGCTAGGTTTAGGAGATTGACTCCATTGACCTAATTAGCACATCTAATTATGTTTAAGACTTAGGGTTAACCCTAATTATCTAAAGTAACAACTCAGGTTGTTACAACATCCAAGATCAGTTTGATTTGACCTTGGAACTAAGAAGTAATATCTTCATCCCAAAGCCTCTCAAAGATTCATAGTAGCATTAATTCCTTCTTATAAAGCATTTCAAATAATAATATAATCATGCGAATCCTTAGAAATTATGGGTCTCAATAATAAGATAAGGTTTAAGATAATATTAAATCTCTCTAAATGAGGTTAAATGAAGATGCTAACTTTTCCAAGAAAACCATTTCTTAATTAATTAAGGGTCCTTTATTTAAAATCAACTAATCACATCAGCACTAAGTGATTAATCTCTTCATGAAGAAATTAATAAGGAGAAGAAAGAGAAGTACTATACTTTACTAAGATCTCTAAGAGTATGATTTCATTATCATATCTTAAGATTAAGGTATCATGACAAAGTGATGTTATTAAATATTAATGAAATTTTATTTATTATCATTCAGATAAATTATTTAATAAAAGGATTTGAATCTTATATTAATATGTTATTATAATTGATGAATTCTATGATTCAATAAAATGGTGTTAGAATTATAATATGGAGTATTTAATTTATAAATTCTTGTGTGAAAGAGATTCAATTTAATTTCCATTGATGCTTAATGAAATAATATTTTCACCAATTTCACTTATTGTCATATTTCAGAAGTGTTCTAATTAATTTTACAATTACTAATGTCAAATTATCTAAATAAATGTAATTAATAAAGTTAAGATGTTAGAAATTGTATCCATCTATTAATTTCATTAATCACTATTTACAATGAGTAATTAAATTAAATATTACATCAATTATCATTTATAGCATGACTTGATCATTTCATATTCAAATTGGACACTTCAATAGTCCATTTCACTCATAAGAATGTGAGGAGCTTTAATATGAAGTCAAATTTAGATTTTAAATCTTAATTTTATTAATGACTTAAATCCTAATTAGGAGTCCCAAAAACCCTAAAATTTTAGTGTTATCCGATTTTGACCTACTTAGGGTTGTTCTTCTCCTTATGCAATAAGAATTTCATATTTATGAATTTTGTTTCATTTGAACAAAAATTAGTGATTTTAGGTTGTGGCTCTTTAATTAGTATTACTTAATTAATTTCACAATTTCTTAATTTAATGCTTTGGGTATTTTAAGCCCTAAGATAGTAAACTTGTTTTCCTATTTTCCTTCCATGTCAAGTTTCCATGACATGATTGTTTTGAGCTTAGTTCTCATAAATAAATTGTATGAATCTTTAGCAAATTGCTGGATACATCTTTCAACCTTAGGATATAGCCTATAGGATTGATTATACCTTAAATTGTAGGTGACCCTTTAGAATTAGATGTTATACCCATTAAGTGTGTTTAGCCTCAATGCTTGTTTAGTGTAGGTTATGACCTTCCTAGTCATAATTCTAAATAATTAGGTTTGAGTTTAGTTATCATCTTTCTAGATATGTGAATTAATTGCCAAGTGCTTAATTCATCTTTCAACCCTAAGGTAGAAACTCTATGATTGATTTGCAATTGATCTATAGTTGAATCTTAAGTCTATTAGTTACACCCATTAAGAATATATAATTTGAATACCTTAGTATTAGTAGATTGTGAATCAACTAGATTTAGCTTTAGTGATTGAATTAGAACTTAGTTTATTCATCCTAAATCCCTAAAGCCTTGTCTTAATTATTTTAAGATGTAGTAATAAGAGTCCTTAACATACTTAGATTAGTTTAGGAATCCTGTTGAATTTCTTAAGCATCAACTAGTAGTATATTTAGAACTTATAATTCTTAAGTCCTATTAGTTACTTATCCTAAATCTTATAATTACTTATAACATAGCTAGATCAACATTTGATTTGATTAGATCCTTCAAATTGTAACCTAGATAGTGAACTGTAGTGAACCTTATTAGTTTTATCTTAGTTCTAGTTTCTTAAGTTAGATAGTTTCATATCTTGATCTCTTCCTACTATACACCAAAACTTTGATTTAATTATTATAATTAGATCTTATAGTTCAGGATGAGATTAAGATCTAATTTATAATAACAATAATTATACTTATAAATTATTTTGTCATATCATAATAAATGAAATGAAGCCATTATTTTCAAAACTCTAATTATTACTATTAACTACAATTAACTTGAGATCAATATCTCAAGGTTAATTGGGAGCTCAATTAGCTCCAATCATTAAGTAGATCATTAAAATTAGATAACTTTAGATATCACTTAGTTGTAATTATTGATTTTTCCTTGAATGCTTGCTTAGCTTTGAGCTTTTTTCATTTGAATCATTCATATAATATTTTGTGCATAAATAAAACTTTCATATTTAATATAATAGGGGTTGCTAAATGAAGTAGCCAAGGGCAGGCTAATTGGAGAAATAAGGATCATCATATTCTCAAAGGGAGAATACTTGAGTGTAAGTTACATTTGAAACCCCATTTTTCTTATCAGTTAGGCAGACATGCTTAACTCCTCGCTTCATTCTGTAAGTCCCTGCAGAATGAGACCCTAACCAAACAATAACTTCAATAAAATAAATTATGATATCCTCTACAATCTCATTGATTGTGAAGACTCATCTTAGCTTTTTAGCCGTGTTTTTTACATAGTCCTGGGCTATGTTTGTCTTAGACTACGAGTCTAAGATACCTTCCCTATTATGTATGTTGTACACTCTCTATCATCAGTATTGTATTTTCCTTACTTATAAAATTCATTTAGAATATAATATATATTGCTTAATTTCAATTAATGCTTTACTGTTTCTCTTACTTACCCAGTACAAGTTCATTGAACATATACATGCTTTATTTCAGTTTCATTTACTTTCATATACACGCTTTAGTATTTTTCTAGCCTATCTAAGATGCTTTTACCCTTGTTTTACTTGCATGCTAGATTGTCAGATTATGTGAGTATTCTTACTCACTTTACTTTTTCTTTACTTTTTCTTTATTTTTCTTACTTCTTTCCACACTAGTATGCTTTCATTTTTTTTGCACCCTTACTTGCACTTATATTGTAACTAGTTGTGATATCCAATTGAATTAATAAAATGTTTAGCCTCTTAAAATGTGCTTAGACTGTTTAGTCTAACCAGTTTTTCTTTTTCTTGGCTTTGCCCTATCACATTTAAATGCCAAAATGTGATAGATCAGGTGCATTTAGAGGTTAGTGGAGCTAGACCAAGTGCAATAGCTTAAAAGTGCTTCCGCATATAATACAATAAATTCATAGCTTATTAATATTGCATATGAGTTATTTCTTTTCTTTAATTTACTCGTAGTTATAATAATTAAAGTTATTTACTTCATATCTGATATGCTTGTGTTGGAGTTTCCTTAATTACTTAAATGCTTGGGATGAGATGAATGGATGGATGAAAATAATTGAATGTTAATTAAATCATTAGCTGCATACTTATTTGCATATTAAATTGGAATTTAGTTATATATCTACCTAGGATATTAATTGGAATTAGTTGTTGTTACTTTACATTATTTTAGAATTGGAAATAAGCACTCCTATAAAATGGATTGAACTCTATTGTAGAATTGGAATGAGCAATCCTATGTAATAGAATGAACTCTATATTAGAATTAGAAATGAGCAATCTTATATAAGGGATTGAACTCTATATTAGAACTGGAGTTAAATTGGATTGATTATATATTAGTTTAGGTGTTTCCTTAGCCATTTATAAAGGAGATTTTGTCAAAAATTTTAAGAATTTTAGGACTTAAAAATTTTATATGAAAAAATTTTAGGTTCACATTGTATATATTAAAAATATAGAAACCAAACACAGTATCTAATGATTTGGATTGATTTTCTTCTAATCTAGTATTAGATATTGTGATGACGTATCAATGTTGAGTTAAGTGATCCTCAATATTGGGGTCATCATAAAATCCAACCTTATGTGGAACTTGAATACAAATTATATTCATAATACAACAAAAAGTTTACATGATGAATTAAAAGAGAGAGTACCCAATAATAAAGATATATTGTTGTGCAAATATGGTGTCATAAAGAATGGCTTATAGGTAATATTAAATGAGTTGAAGAAATAAAAACTAGATGATCATGAATCTAAAATTGCAATTCTTGAAGCTAAGAGTGCAACATTCGATTATTTATATAATATATTCAACACATTTGAGGGAAAAAGATGAATTTATAAGTTATCCAAATTAAGAGATATGTGAAATACATATTTGAACCATATTAATAATATCAAAATTTAAAAAATAATTTCTAAGGGATGAAGATAATCAATATATATGAATGAATTAATTAATAAGATTTTAATGAAGTTGTACTAACAAAATTAATATAAGTGAGCTCAATGGTTATAAAATTAGTCTCACTTACATTTTCATTCATAGTGTTACTAAAACTAAGATTTGGAATGCTTTTAAAAGGATGCAGAGCTGAAAAGCGGTATGATCGGATGACATCCCTATCGATGTATGAATATATTTGGATGAGAAAGGAATTTCTTGGCTTACCAAGCTATTTAATATAATTTAAAAGACTAAAATTATGATAGATGAGTGGAGAAAGAGTATTGTTATACCTCTTTAAGAGAATAAAGGCAATATTCAAGACTGTTTAATTTATAGTGTAATCAAGTTAATCTGCTATATATTGAAATTTTGGGAGAGAATTGAATACAGATTACTAAAATATACTTGAATTTATTAAACTCAATTTAATTTTTATCCAGGCAAATCTACCATGGAAAGTATACATATATTAAGAGATTTGTTGAAGAAATTTAGGGAAAAGAAAAGATCTTCATTTAATTTTTATTGGCTTGAAAAGGCTTACGATAGAGTACTAAGGTAAGTTTAATGGGGAGATTTGGAGAAAAAGGATTACTATATATATATATATATATATATATATATATATATATATATATATATATATGTTGATGTTGTTAAATATATGTATGATGGGGTTGCTAAATGTGTTCAATTGCAAGTTGGCTTGTCTATGGATTTCCTTGTTTCAACTGGATTAAATTAAAGCTTTGGTTTTTGCCCATATCATTTGTGCTTTAATTATGAAGGTTCTTACTAAGCACAATTAAGAGAAAATTCTTTAGTGCATTTTATTTGAGTAAAGATGGAGATAAAGAAAAACTTGAATTATGCAGAAATACATTAGAGACTATTGATTTTTGTCTTAAGAAACCTAAAAATGAATATATGGAGTGTGCTCAATTATTTTAGGTATCCTAATTTTGAGTACATAGCTATTGAGGGCCATGTGATCAAGAAGAGAGAGAGGTTCAAGTACTATGTTTCAATAATTCAGCATAGTCGTGAAACAAAGAGATGTTATTAATAGGATCCAAGTTTGTTGGATGAAATGGAGGAGCACCTATGGAGTGTTGTGTGATCCATAAATTCCACTCAAAATTATAAGAAAATTCTAATAGTAGATATTCTTAGAGAATGCCTCCTTAGATGGTTCGAGTATATTAAGTGCAGACCATGTAATGCCCCTTTTAAGGAAATTGAGTTTATATATTTCTCCCATGTTAAAAGAGGTAGAGGAAAATGTGGGAAGAAACTATTAAGAAGAATCTTCTCTATTGGAACTTCTGGAGGGACTTATATTTGATTGTGCACAATGATTCCTATTGAATTTTACAACCAATATTTTGTTCAGATTTTGTAAGGATTTAAATGTGCTTCATATCAATTTTGGAGTAATTTTACTTGAATTTAAAAAGGTTGTTGCTTGTAATTTAAGTTATCTTGTACTCAAATATAGTTTTATAATAGAACTTGTTATCTTGTACTCAAAAAAATTATCTATAAAAGTTAGAGGGAGTTTGTCAAATAAAAAGATAGATGATATTTCTTTTATAAATAGCTAGTATTATGCAAGAATTTCACAAAAATAGCAAGTATAATTAAAACATGAAAAAGATGTAAAAGGAGAAAAAAAAGTAAATTACACTTGATCACTTTTTAGCATCAGTCCTTTTTCATTGAAATTTGTATTTTCATAAATTTGAATAATATTAGAATGTTTCAATGGATTATCAACTATTTAGGTTCAAACTATTTACAATGATACTTGTTTTTCTCTAAGCTAAAGATAGTGTGAACTTAATGCTATGCTTACATCACTATATACACTATCATATTAACCATATGTTTACGTATAAAATTATCACATTATCTTTATTTTATTAAATATACTATTAACGAATAAAAGCGAAATTATAAGAAAATTGCATGCGTGCAAGCATGTAGACTTAAAATCAAATATTCATAAGCTCAATGAGAACGAGTCAAGTGATCAAACCAAACAAAATAAAGGGCAACTAAATCAGAGAGGGGCTAAATTCAGCACTTCCGAAGAAGCCCAACATGACTCATAATCATACGGGGATCCTACTCTCAAGCATTCTCTGCAAAGGCTAAAACCAAGAGAGATAGCCGTACAAAACCTGCTGCGGAGCATTATATTCAGAAGGAGCGTGAAAAACGTCACTATTGAGAGGCATGTCGACTGAGAGATTGTAATTTTTGACGTATGTATGCATTCCACCTCTGCTGAGTCCCGTTAGCAGAGCGAAAGCCAGCAAAAAAGGCTTCATTTTGATTTGGATGTGAGGGATTATGGATCTCTGATGGAGATTTAAATAAGGATGAACGTTCAAATAGCACATGACACTATGTATTTGAAGAATCCAAAAGACTCAAAAAAGAATAACACTGAATGAATATACAAAAGGGAGAAACATTGAGCCAGGCATAGAAAATTATATGAATATAATACTTTTTATAAATTATATTTGATTTTAAGAAATAATACAATAAGAATTTGTATTACCAAGCCTAGAAAATTATTTGAATATTGAGACTAAGAATTTTGCAATAGAGAAAGAACGGAAATAGAAATGATATTTATATTCATTGACGTGTTGGTTCATTGAATGAATTTTCTTATGTGCCTTCTTAAATGAATTTAAATAGTATTTCTCAAGAAAAATTCTCATAAGGCTGAATAGGTCAAACATAGTGTGCAAATTAAATTATAAAAAAAAATAAAGTTCAAAGTATTTCTTAAAAAAATTCTTAAGAATATAAAAATTTTGAAATTTTTTTGAAATAAAGTGTATTGGTACTATTTAGTATTTTATTTAGTATCTTAGTATTATTAATACATTTAAATTTAATGTTTAAATTATATTAATTAAGATTTATTAATAAAAATCATAATTATAAATCCATTAAAAAGTCTAATCGCCTGTAAAAAGAATGTTGAGTCACAATTAAGAAAGAATCGGTGTAAGTAGGGTGGCCATTTTACCCGAAACTCGAAATTCGTTTGAAAATTGCTCGAATTTCGAGTCGACTCGAAATTTTCGAGTCGATTATCGAGTTGAATATTTGGACTCGAACCTGGTTCGAATCGAGTTCGAGTTAAGCTTGACTTGACTTGAATTGGGTTCAAGTCCAATTGCAATATACTGTCGGTTAATGCATAAATATATAAAGTTGCACATCCTAATTGAAATGTACTACAGCACAGTCGGGTGCAATGTCACTCGTCACCCGACTGGCTGCGGTTGAAAGCCTCAAAATGCCTTTTTTTTTAATCCGCTGTGATGCAGCGAATTTGAAAGAGGACTTAAAATCCGTGGGATAATCTCTGCGGCTCCATCTTTGTCTCTGCAAAGTCTATAGATCCTGGCCATTCTCTATTTCGATCTCTCGATTCTTGACTCTCGAGTCTCACCTTCTTCGTCTGGCTTCTCACCTTATGCTTGCTTCTCGCCTTTTCTTGGCTGTCGGATCCTTCTGTCCCGAGTTCTGAGTCTGATCTTGCTAGTTGTATATTTTTTGCTTCTCAGGTCTTTCGGAAATCAGAAATCTGTGGAGATTTTGTAAGTCGTTTAAATTTTCTTAGGTTTTCAATCTTGCAATAAGTTGTTTGCATGTTTTAATGTTCAAATTGCAAGTGCAAACTGATGTTGTGAATCTGTTTACATTATATGCTTCTATTTTATTTTAGGGTTTTTCGACATGCTGTGAGTTGAAATTGTATTTTTACAGTTACAGTCTTACAGACTTGTAGGGTTTAGGCCTTAGGGTTTGTTTAATATTTTGCCATATATATATTTTTTTTGGATTTAGGGTTTTCACTTCTTAGCCTTACAGAGTTACAGTATATTCTTTGCATTTTTTATGGTTCAATCTGCAAGTGCAAGTTAATGATGTGATTCTATTTACATTATATACTTCTGTTTAATTTTAGGGTTTTTATGCATGCAGTAAACCAGTGCCGGAAGGTTAAAGAAGTTAGTGGTCGTGATTTAGGAGTTTTCAACTAACTAATACTATGGATCTATTTGTATTTTGTACTTCTATTAGGTTTACCTCAAGGTATTGGCAAGCTGTCCATCAAGACATAGGAACCACTTTGGCCATGAGAGGGTGAACCAAGTACTAGAAGATTTGCTCAGACTCTGCATTCTTGACTTCGCTGGATCATGGGAAGACCATTTGTCGTTAGTGGAGTTTGCTTATAATAACAGTTATCATGCTAGTATTAAAATGGCACCATTTGAAGCTTTATACGGTAGAAGATGCAATACACCTATGACATGGTCAGAAACAGGGAGTGTGCAACTTTACAGATCTGAGTTAATAGAAGAAACCAATAAAAAGGTTCATTTAATTCAATAAAGAATTTGCTCTGCTCAAGATCATCAGAGCAAGTACCACGATGCTCATCATCGCCAATTGGAGTTTAAGGTTATAGATTCAGCATATTTGAAAGTAAGCCCTATGAAGGGTGTTTATAGATTTGGGGTAGCAGGGAAACTGAGCCATCGATATATTGGTCCTTATAAGATCTTGGGTAAGATAGGATCATCTACATACAAGTTAGATCTTCCAGAAGAATTTGTTGCTGTTCATAATGTTTTTCATGTCTCATCGTTAAGAAGATGTCTTCGAGATACATCTCATCTTGTTCAACTTCCTGAAATTGAAATTCAACCGAATCTTACTTATGTTGATGTGCCAATCAAAATTTTAGATCGGGATAAGAAGCAATTAAGAAATCATTTCATTCAAATGATCAAGGTTCAGTGGAGAAATCGCTCCTGCAATGAAGCTACATGGGAAAAAGAATCTGATATGTGCCAGAAGTATCCAAATCTCTTTAAATGTACTTCTTAATTCCATTTTCTTATAATTCAATATTCTATATGTGCTTTATTTTTCCACTTGAGTAATATCGATGACAACATCATTCTTAAGTGGGGGAGTCTGTAACAACCTAGGTTGTTACTTAGGTTAATTAAGACTAATCTAAGTCTTAATTATGGTTATAGTATCTTAATTAAGTTATTTAGAACCTACCTCTAAGATCTGGATCAAATCAGGGATAAATAAAGCAGATCCTGATTTCTAAAAAATCTCAAAATCCTAGAAATTGACTTTTTATTTTGACCTCAAATCGAAAATTTGACTTTGCCATTGCACTCACTACCCCCAAATTAGCTAGGGGTGAAGTTTTGGAAGCATTTGGAAGTCGTTGGATTTTTGGCGAATATTTTAATATTATTTAAATACCTGAAAATTCAAATAATTAAATACTCGTCGGATCAAAAATCTGATCACGCCGTTGCTTTCCTCACCCCTCAATTAGCTAGGGGTGATATATTGGAAATATTTGGAACATATTTATTAGGTTAAATTTAATTAATCAAATCTTTTAAATAAATTAATTAATTATATATTGTATTAAATATTAACGGCGCCGTCCACTTAGGATGAAACGTCGTCGCCTTTTTCTTTCAGCGCCGTTTGACCAAACTGTGAGCATCGACCATTCGATCGTTCGATCGAACAGTCGAGGAGCTTCGTCCCTGAAGACCTCCGAGTGGCATCGAGCTCGTACGCAGCGCCTACACGGTCACACAGGCGTCGAATCCTCCGCTCTAGATGCTTGATAAAGTCCCTAATCTTCATCTCCATGCCTAGTTTACTCAAATCAAATCTCTGCGAAGAACAAACCCCCGCTGCCGCAGTTATCGTCCTCAGCCGTCAAACTTAGGTACCCGTCTATACCTTCGATCTCTATCAATAATTGCCAAATGAATTTCGTTTACTTATTTCATAAGTTGGATTGCTAAATCAACGGATCAGATCGTACTCAAATGAGTTCGATCGACGTGAATCGAGTTTAGATATACAGTCCAATTCGTTAGAGCCCATCTTGCCCCGGACGTGTCACCTAGGGTTTGGGTTTATGGGAGCCGGTCACCCCTGGTGGCATGCCAGATGCCAATCGAAAGGTCTCTCTGAGACCTTTCGATTGGTGTGCGGGTTGACCCCCGGTAACGACGATTACGCCACTGATTTTTGAGCCCTAGCCCTCGGGCTCTCGATCTCGCCGCGTTTGGTAGAGGCTGGGCCGGGTCAGGCCCGACCCATCGACCCAGATTTTGGTCTCCGCTGTGTCAGCAGACAGCGGGTCCCGCTGTCTATCATAGCCCGCGTCAGTGGGACCCACCTGTTAATACCCGACAAATTAGGAAATGCCACGTAATCACTGCGGGTCCCACCTGCAGAGATAAAAATTAAATTATATAAATATATATATTTTTATATATATATATATACGTAAATATTAAATGTATTAGAAACTTTAGTATATATATGAACATACATATGTGAATCTATACACATATATATGTATTTATATATAACCTGATAATTAATAAATGTAATAATGAGTTAATTAAAAATGTAGTGATAATTTCATTAATAATTAAATAAATTAATAAAGTTTATTTAGATTGGAATCAAATTAAGTGTAATTAATTGAATTAATTACCAAATTTTAAACACCAATAACTCACAAAATACTTATCATATATCAAATTAATCAGCAAAAATCAAGGAATATATTAGTGCCATCTAAATTTCAATAGGATTAATATTTTGTATAGTGACATTTTAGGTTATTAAATAATTCAAAATATGTTACAAAAGTTCAATTAATCATAACTTTGCACACGTTAATCCAAACATACCCAATATGGGTCTCAAAATAATTAGCAAATCCTAAGGATTAATTTAGTAGCATTCATCTTGCTATTTGGATTAGATTTAGACTAATCATATTTAGGACTTAACCCTAATTAGGTAGATTAACCCTAGAACTTCAATTGACCATAAGTTGGTCAATTCAACTCCAAAGTAGGTGATCGAAATATCCATTTAGATCAAAAAACCTAACTTACAGTAAACTACAAAATATTATAGATCCAACAGTTAGATTTCTTAATCAACCCTAATTACCTTAAAACTTGATTAGTAAATATTAGCAAATTTAATGATCCAAATTAAATAATTCAAGTTTTAAAGAACTTTTAGAGTAGATTAAAACCTAATGGTGTGGTTGGTTTAGTGATTTGGTGATTAATTTTACTAATCACTCACTAATCACCCTAAACCCTAATTAAGCCATAACTTGGCCAATTATAATCCAAATTGAATCTACTACTAGTCATTATAATTAGTAGATTATTTGTGAATTATAGCCACTGATTTTAATTAATTTGGACACCAATTGGAGAAGTTATGATTTTTGACCCTTAGTTAAGAATCCTTAATTATCATTTTAACCCTAGAACTTGTATTGGCTATAACTTAGCCAATACACATCAGAATTTGATGATTTTAGATTCTATAGAAATTTTAGGACATAATCTACAGTAAACTAACAAAAAACTTAGGATTTATTATGGGTTATAGTAGATCGTCTCACAAAATCTGCCCATTTTATTCCAATTCGTCAAACTGACTCAGTGGAGAAGTTGGTCAAATTATATATTAAGGAAATAGTCAGATTGTACGGAATTCCTAAAACAATTATATCCGATAGAGACAATTATTTTACTTCTAGATTTTGGCAGGCTGTCCATCAAGATTTAGGCACAACTCTGGCCATGAGTACAGCATTTCATCCCCAAACAGATGGCCAAACAGAGCGAGTAAATCAAGTCTTAGAAGATCTTCTGCATTTATGTATGTTAGATTTTTCAGAATCCTGGGAAGAACATATTCCTTTAGTGGAATTTGTATACAATAACAGTTTTCAATCAAGCATAAAAATGGCACCGTATGAAGCCTTATATGGGAGGAAATGTTCATCCCGCTAGCATGGTCTGAGACAGGAGATACTCAATTATATGGATCTGAGCTAGTGGAAGAAACAAATAAAAAGGTTAAACTCATTCAGCAAAGAATCAGAACAGCTCAAGATAGGCAGAGTAAATATCATAATAATCGTCATCGTCCTCTAGAATTCAGCGAAGGAGATTTTGTATACTTAAAAGTGAGCCCGATGAAAGGAGTCTGTCGTTTTGGAGTTTCTGGAAAGCTCAGTCCAAGGTACGTTGGACCTTTCAAAATTTTGCAGAAGATTGGTTCAGCAGCTTATAAATTAGAGCTACCAGAAGGTTTTGCTGTTGTTCATAATGTATTCCACGTTTCATCACTAAGAAAGTGTCTTCGAGATCCTTCCCATCTTATTGAACATCCTGCTATCAAAATTCAGCCTGATCTTTCTTACACTGAAGAACCAATTAAAATCTTAGACCGTGATCTGAAGAAATTAAGAAATCGATCTATTCCAATGATAAAGATTCAGTGGAAGAACCGGTCTTGTAATGAAGCCACCTGGGAGAAAGAGGTGGATATGCGTCAAAAGTACCCAAACCTTTTCAATCAAGGTGATTCTTCAACTCTATCTTATTTCAATTCGTCTCTTTATATCTGCTTAAATTCTTTTTCTCACTTGAGTGATGTCGAGGACAATATCGTTCTTAAGTGGGGGAGTTTGTAATAACCCAGGTTGTTACTTGGCTCAATTAAGACTAATCTAAGTCTTAATTAAGGTTCTAAGTCACTAATTAAGTAATTTAGAACTCATCTCTGAAACCTAGGTCAAACCAGAAGTCAACTGAGTCAAATCAAGAATTCTAGAAAATCCCAAACCCTAGAAATTGACTTACTATCTAGACCTCAGATTGAAAATCCGACTTCGCCATTGCGTTCAGAACACCCAAATTAGTTAGGGGTGCAGTTTTGGAGGCATTTGGAAGTCGTTGGATTTTCATTGAATATTTTAATAATATTTAAATACTTGGAAATTCAAATAAATAAATAATCATTGAAAAAAAATCCAAGTGCGCCGTTGCGTTCCTCACCCTTCAATTAGCTAAGGGTGATTTATTAGAAATTTTTAGGATGCGTTTAATAGGGTAAATTTGATTAATTAAATCTGTATAATATAAATTAAATAATTATATTTTTAATTATTTTTAACGTCGCCGTCTGATGAACAGTGCCCGCCGTCCACTTAATCCAAATGCCGTTGGCTGTCTACGTTGAATCTAATAGTGTTTCCTGACCGTTCGATCGAATGGAGGCGACATGCCGCTCGCAGAGGCCTCTGCGCGGCACTCGCTGCCCCCAGGTGGCGTGCACCGCTTAAGAAGCTCATCTAGTGACCATTTAGGAGCTCGATCGACCTCCTGGTTGATTCCTCACAAAGAAACCAACGGAGATCGATCGAATCGAGAGGAAGACGGAGCCCTAGATCTTCTACCGTTCAATCAAAGTATGAACCGTTCTCAATCTACTTTATGGATTATTGATTTCAATCTTTGAAGAGTTATTTCAATGCTTAGATTAAGATTTGATCGGGTTTGATTGAGTCCGATCAAACCCGATCGTATCAATTCCTTCGTATCGCTACAGTACTTACCGTTAGAGTCGAATCGTCCGCGATAGGGTCACCTAGGGTTTTTGATTTCATGAAATTTAGGCTGCTATAGATCCTGAACCAACCACCCATGGAAAGGTCTCATCAATGGCTGTCCAACGCTGTGTGGGATGAGTCCTGCCGTTGTCGGAGGCCGCCGAAAATTCTAACCCTAACTTCCAGTCGAAGGATCGAGCGCGTGAGGGAGAAGAACCTCCGGGTCAGCCCGGGCCCGGCCCGTGGCCCGTGACCCGTGGCGCTTCGGCTGCCACGGCGGGACCCACCCCGCGTCACTCAGCCAATAGTGGCGCGCCACGTGGCCAGCTCTGAAGCCTTCTGATCTGTGGGGCCTGCGGTGTTCTGCCTAGCCAATGAGGCTCTGCCACGTGTCCTGCATTTAATTAATAAAAACAAATATATATGCATATATAATAGATATATATTAAATAATCAAAATTATATATAAATATATATATATAACAGTTATATTAATTTAATTAAATCAGTAATTATTAATTAGATTAATACCAAACTTTAAACCTTAATAACTCCTAAAATACTCATCCAAATTATGCAAAATTATATATCAATTTGATTAGAAAAATATGAGGAATTTAATGATGCCAATAATTTTGCATTTGCCCCTGTATATAGCAAAGTGATATTTAGGGTTTAATTAAGTTCAAATTTATATCTCAAAATTTCATTTAACCATAACTTTGTACCTATTGACCCAAACATACCTAATATGGGTCTTAAAGTGATCAGAAAACTATAAGGATTAATTTGGTAGTATTCATCTTACTGTTTGGATTTGTATTTGCCTAATCACTTTTAAGAATTCCTTAATTACCCCTTTTAATCCTAAATCTTGTATTGGCCATAACTTGGCCAATACTTATCAGAATTTAGCAAATTTAGATTCTATGGAAAGCTTAGGCAGTAAAGAACAATAATCTGAAAGAAAATTTATCTTTTACTTAGTCAAATTACTAATTTTCCCTTATGAGTCAAATTCACTAATTTGATCTCATATGGCTTAATAATCACCCAAAATTAATTTAGTTGCTGTCTAATCTTACATTAGACAGTAAGAAACACTTCCCAAATAAAAATTTCAGAATTTTAAAGCCCTAGATCAAAATTTGATCTTTTGAACCCTTAAGTAGAGGCAAAATGGTCATTTTACCCAAATTTAGGGTTTAGCCTTTAAAAGCCCTAAATTCAGTTTTTAATCACTAAAATCAGTAAATAGAATGATTTAGAATTGAAATTAATCAAATCCAAGTCTAAATTAGATTTTGATTAAAATCTCAAAATTTGTTCCTTAAGAAAAATTTCTTAAGTCTTAAGTGAGTGATTTCTCATTCTTTAATCATTCTTAGACTTTCCCTTAGGTCCTTATAACATTAGTTAGGATGTGTGTCTTGAGAGATACTCTTAATAATTAAGAGTTTTAAATTCCTAAGATTAAGAATAGATCTTAAGTTAGAATTTATTTATTGAGTAAATTGGGTTACTCAATAGGTGAAACCTTGAGTTTACTAGTTTATAGATTTTCTTAGTTTATTAAATGATTATTTGATCTTTAAATCTTAGAATTAAGAATAGAGATCTATCATAATGAATTGATTTACCATTAGGATTTGCCTTAACTTAATCGGTGAGATTTGGGTTCTAAACCTTAGATCTTTAGTTATACCTTTGGATTAAGTGATTAGACCCCATTATCTGGAGTCTAATTCTTAATCTTTTCATCTTGATTTGGCTAATTAAGATGAGGTTTGGGGTAAATTAAATTACAAAATTAGGTCGATGATTTATTCACTTAAACTAAATGGTCATCTTTTGATTAAGTTAAATTAGGACTTGGCCAGTCCTAATTATCTTCAATTAGTAGGATTCGTGATTCTAAGTTACAGAATGTGTAAGAATTGATGATTCTGAAACTTATATAACTTAGAGTAGATAGAACGAATAAAGTAGATAATAACGGATATCACCTGTGTTTTAGATAGAGTGTCTTGCTCACTTTGATTTTGATGCTTCGCATTCCTTGATTTTGAGCCTTATACCTTGAACATATATTATGTACTTAAGATATTTGATAAATATCTTATGTTAATTTGGAACATTCATAAGTAGCATTATATTTTCGTTTCTCAAGTGGTTTGTAAGGTGTAGCTTGATTAGTATACCTCTTCGATCAACCCGTTCGGGTCGGCAACCTTTCGAGGGTTTAATGTCCGACATTCTATGGCCATGCCTAGTCCGAGTGATAGGATGGATAGACTCTTTCCATACTGACTATAGAGTCAGGATTCTGATATGGTTATACTAATTCAAGTACACTTACATTCAGTTCTGTCTTAGCTCATCAGGTTAAGAGTTTTTAGTGATGTTCAGTTCAGAGTTTCTTAGCTCATCAGGCTAAGATTTGCTAAGTATGTTTTCAGTTTGAGTGACTTAGATGGTCACTGCAGTTTCCATTTTCAATTACTATTTTACTTGCATATTCTGCATTGTAGCACTATTTTACTTACAGCTTTCCTGCACGTGTTTTTTTATAGGATGCTAATTTTACTTACTATTTTCATATGCTCACCTAGGATGTTAGTGTTTTCAGTTTTATACTGTTCAAATTTTGTATGTCACCTAGCATAATCTATTTAATCATAAGCATATTTAGGTTGTACTTTTCTTTCAGTTTTGTTTAGTCTTTTGCTTACCTGTCTTTGTTGCAGTTGCTTGGAGGAGGTATGTATTACTTTCTATTTGCTTAGTTATAAATTGTTTATTTATAACTTATTATTGTTCTTTTTGTACGCTTTCTGCACCTATTTTGCTAAGTTCTGGTTTATGGTGATATTCAAGTAACTTAATAAATTGTTTGCCCTAAAATGTGCTTAGACAATAGTCTAATCAGTTTTTCTTTTGTTGGCTGGGGCCCTACCATTATGAAACCGATAATGGTAGGTTCTGAGTTTGTTGGAGCAGCTGATCTAGTGGAGTGCTTGCCATTGGAGGAAGAGCCCGTACCTGAAGATCTGTAGTTCTAGTTTTTCTTTCTGCCTGTGAGATTGAGTGTTCTTTTCAGTCTTTCAATCTATTTTTAAATTGTTGTAATAATACAGGTTAACTTTCTCTTTCAGCACTTTACTTATTCTGTATTGCTGTATTTATATTATATGGATGGATGTTATATTTAAATTGCTTCTGCACTCTGAGATCATGTATAATCATTTAGTGATGGTATTTTGGGTTGAATGGCAAAGTCCTTAGTTAAGTTGGATTAGAATGTGTGTCTAATCCAATCCTAAGTGGGGACCTTGTCATTTGGTGGCCCCTCCACCGTAATCATGTTAACTTAAGAGTTAACAGGACCACGGTGGGGCAGGGCCATCACAGTTGGTATCAGAGAATACCATAAGGTGTCAGATTGGAATTTGTATTCCTCTCAACCTAATGAATTGTTCTTCTGCCAGGTGATCACTAAATGAATACTTGAATTAACATCCATCACATTATGAGTATAACTCAGAATAAGTTAAGTTATTAAATAACTATAAAAGATGATAAACCATAAATATCAAATTATGTATATATATATATATATGCTCAATAAATCTAAGTAGAATGATTATAATTGTAGGAATAAAAAGATCATCTATGAATGGCATTCATGACATACTTAAAGGAGTTCAAGACTATTTGGAAATATAAACATAAGTTAGGAAAGAAGCAAGGAAGAACTATTGAAGGAGTGTCAGAAAAAGGATCACAAGTAATAAATAAACTACTGAAAGAAGGCGTCTATAGAGACCTTGATTTTCCAGTATTAGCCAAGGAGTGGCTCGCGAGAGTTGACCATATATTCGGTGTTATGGAGTGGCCTAGTCACATCAAACTAGAAGTGGTGCTATGTCTTCTGTGTATGCAAGCAAAAGAATGGTGGATTATGTCATACGAAGAAATATTTCATAAAGCACAGGAGGAGCATCGTGAAGTAACTTATGAAGACTTTCGTAGAGCATTTTTCATTAAGTATATAGGGTGGGAATAGTATGTAATTCATGATGTAATAAGTATGATATATTTCACTATTATAATAAAAGTTTAATGATGAATAAATAAGGAATTTAATCTTTGTCGTATGATTCATTTTAAGTAAGCTAAGTATACATGTTTTGATTTCAGAAAGATGAATCCTGCAACATCTCCAAATAACACTCCACTCAACCCTCAACCGTCTGTAAGCAACGCTCTAAACAATACCATGGCCACTTCTAATACTATGGATGAAATAACCTCTCTGAGAAATATGGTTACTGCAATGCTAGAGAATCAAAATCAACATGCTCTAGCTATTCAAAAGTTAGTATCTGTAATACCCTCCACTAATGCCAGCACTTCTTCAGCATCTCCCGCCCCTCAAGTTCCCAACACCTTTCGACAGTCCGCAGATGGGATACTTCACAGTTTCCTAAGACTAAGGCCGCCTACCTTTGATGGGTCTGAATCACCAATGGACACTCTGGCATGGCTGAAGATAGTAGAGAAAAACATCACTAGCCTGGGTTGTTCAAGCAACCAATCTGTAAGATTAGCCACTCACCTTCTGCAAGGAGAAGCAGAACATTGGTGGGGGCAAGAAAGGAATACACGTTTCAAGGAATTCGAATTAGATGAAATAGAATGGAGCTGGTTTGTCCAAGCATTCAAGGAATCATTTATTCCACCATCCACTAAGAACATAATTGGCAAATCATTATTGAGATTAACCCAAGGAAATCGATCAGTAGCTGAATATACTTCAGAATTTCGGAAGCTTATTCAATTTTCACCTCACTTGGTTCTTACTTAAGCAGATAGATGTTTCAGATTCGAGAATGGACTTCGAGAATCCATTAAAGATCACGTAATTCCCCTACAACACACCCAGTTCGAGAAATTGATTGAGACAGCGCGAGTTGTGGAGCATCATCAATCAGTCAAGGACATAAAGAGAAAGGCTTTCAACATAAACAAATACCCTCAGAACTTCAAGCAACAACGAACAAACCAAGGAAGGGTATATCAGATGGAGACCACTGAAACATCAAGCCAAACTGCCGCCTGTAATAGGACACATCCTTATGGAAAATATTATCATTTTGGCAGAGTGTGTTTCACCTGCAGAAGGCATGGTCATGCGTATCGAGACTGTCGATCAAATAAAACCATTGATGGAGTAACTATTGAACGGAATCGTATGAATAAAATATTCCGTGCCACTCCCATCAATTTCAGAGAGCCTCAGAGGACTCTTATGCCACCTCCTGCTCAAGAGCAAACCCTTGCAAAGGTTCAATATGCTGCTAAGCCTTCAAACCCAAATCAATCAACAGCTCAGACATTTGACAGCAGACCTACTGGAAAGGCAAGAGTGTACAATCTCACTCCTGTAGAAGCAGCAAAAGACAACAATGTAGTCTTAGGTACAATTCGCAGCTTTCGTCTTTCTTACTGAATTAGAACTTCCTAAAATTTGTATTTTTATTAGGCACCCTATACTTTAAAGATGAGCCCTGCAGTATATTGTTTGATACTGGGGCTAGTCATTCATTTATCTCTGAAAATTTTGCTAAGAGATTAGGACTACCATGTTACAAACTTGCGATGATCTTGAGTGTTGGACTTCCATCTGGAGCCCAACTTAGTGCAAACAAATTTTGTAATGTTCAAGTACCAATCAATAACCATACCTTTCAAGCCAAATTAATTATGCTACCTATAGTAAATTTTGATATCATACTAGGCATGAATTGGCTTAGTATGCATAATGTTACTATAAATTGTCAAAAGAAGAAGGTTATCTTACAAACTCCAGAAGCTTCAGCACTAGTAGTTCCTTAATTAACGCAATCCAAGCAGAGAAGATGGTGTGCAAAGGCTGTAGTTGTATTCTAATGGTAATGATGGGCAGTAACAAAGAAGTAACCCCAATTTCTGAAATAAAAGTTGTTAGAGATTTTGAAGACGTTTTTCCTGAGGATCTACCTGGTTTACCACCGATCAGAGAAGTAGAATTTGAAATAAATACAGTACCGGGGACACAACCTCTATCAAAAGCACCATATAGAATGGCCCCGAAAGAATTGTAAGAGTTAAATGAGCAATTACAAGAACTGCTAAATAAGGGGTTTATTAAACCAAGTATGTCTCCGTGGGGACCTCCGATATTATTTGTAAAGAAGAAAGATGGGTCTTTGAGAATGTGCATAGACTACAGGGAGCTGAATAAAGTCACTATTAAAAATAGATACCCACTTCCTCGTATCGATGATCTATTTGATCAGCTTGCTGATGTTGTAGTGTTCTCTAAAATTGATTTAAGATCAGGGTATCATCAAGTAAGGGTAAAAGACTCAGATGTAGAAAAGACAGCATTCAGGACTCGATATAGACATTATGAGTTTTTAGTAATGTCCTTTGATCTTACTAATGCCCCATCTCTATTCATGGACTTAATGCAGAGAGTTTTGAAACCCTACTTAGATAAATTCGTGATAGTATTTATTGATGATATTTTAATTTACTCAAAGATAATAAAAGATCATGAGGAACATTTGAGAATGGTTCTAGAGAAGCTTAGAGAGCATGAGTTATATGCTAAGTTCTCAAAATGTGAATTCTGGTTGAATTCTGTATCATTTCTTGGCCATGTGATTGATGCTCGTGGAATCCAAGTAGATCAGAGCAAGATTAGTGCTATTCAGGATTGGGTTCAGCCCAAGACAGTTACTGAAATTTGTAGTTTTCTGGGTCTAGCCGGATACTACAGAAAGTTTGTTAAAGGCTTCTCCCAGCTTGTCGCGCCACTTACGAAATTAACTCAAAAAGCGGTTCCATTTGTTTGGTCAGAAAAATGTGAAACTGCATTTCAGTCTATAAAGGACGCATTAACTTCTGCTCCAGTTTTAGTTCTTCCTAAAGAATGAGTTAATTATCAGGTGTATACAGATGCATCTAGAATTGGGTTAGGATACGTATTAATGCAAGAAGGCAAAGTTATAGCGTATGCATCCCGCCAGCTTAAAACCCATGAAAGGAACTATGCTGTACATGATTTAGAATTGGCAGCATTAGTTTTTGCATTAAAGATCTGGCATCATTATTTGTATGGGGTTCAGTGCTCAATATTTACATACCACCAAAGTCTGAAGTACATCTTTATCCAAAGAGAATTGAACTATAGGTAAAGAAGATGGCTGGAATTAATTAGTAATTATGACTTAGATATTCAGTACCATCCAGGAAAAGCTAATATGGTAGCTGATGCGTTAAGCCGTCACACTGCTCTTAATAGCATAATTTCAGAAAGTCCGTTGATGAATGAGTTTTGTAAAATGGAAATTTCGCTTGCTAAGGGTAATTCAGTCAGTACCATGATATCCATAGTAATATAGAACCTACTTTTCATAGAGATGTTTCAATCTCTCAGAGCAAGGATGATGAATATTTAAACCTTAAAGTGGCAATAGAAAGTGGTCGTCGTCCAGAATTGCAGTTTAAGAAAGGTGCTATTTATATGGATAATCGCCTCTGGATTCCTAAATCCATGCAGAAAGAGATCTTGATTGAAAGTCGCAATTCAGGATATCAAATTCATCCAGGAAATTCTAAGATGTATCAAGACCTAGAACAATCATTCTGGTGGCCAGGAATGAAGAAAAGTATTGCAGAATTTGTTGCAAGATGCCACGCTTGTTGCTTAATTTGACCTATAAGGCTTAATATTTAACCAAAAATTAGTGAATTTATTGTCTATAAACTCATATTAGACAGTAAGTAATCACTCCACTTCAATAAATTCTAAAATTAAGCCCTAATTCATAAATGTGAATTTTAGACCCTTAAGTAGAGGCAAAATAATCATTTTTCCCAAATTTAGGATTTAATGATTTAAGTCCTGAATTCATCCTTAAATCATCATATATAGTAATTAAAGTGATTTAGATTTTAATTTAAATAGTTCTAAGTCTTAAATTAGAAATTTAAGAAAAATCCTAAATTTGATCATAAGTAAAAACTTAAGTAAAGATAAGAGATCTTGTCCTTCCTTTAAACTTCTTAGTTCATCTATAAGTCTTATAAACTTAGTTAGGATGTGTGTATGAGTGCTAATTAGTACTTAAGAGCCTTAATTCCTAAGATTAAGGATAGATCTTAGGTTAGAATTCTTCTAATGGGTAAAGTGGGTTACTCATTAAGGTGAAATCTTGAGTTTATTAGTTTATAAATTTTTCATAGTTTATTAAATGATTATTTGATCTTTTAATCTTAGAATTAGGATTAGAGATCTATCTTATTGAGTTTGACTTAATTCAATAAGATTTGCCATAATACTTAAATCAGTGAGATGAGATTAAACTTTAGTCCTTATGATAACCTGGTGATTAAGAATTGAACCTCATTATTTGGAGTTTAGTTCTTAATCCTTGAAATCTTGATTTGGCTAATCAAGATTTAGTTTAGGATTTATAAAACTACAAACTAGGATGATTGATTCATTTATTTAATCATATAGTCGACATTGATTCAGTTATAATTAGGATGTGGCCAGTCCTAATTATGTTCAACTTATAAAAATATGATTCTAAGTTATAAATAGTGTAAGAATTGATGATTCTGAATCTTATATAACTTAGAGTAGTTAGAACGATTAAATTAGAAAGCAAGTGATATCGCAAAGTTTGTATAGTGATATTTAATACCTTGAATTTGATATGCCACGCTTACCTTATTTTTGAGCATCATTACACTTTTGGACATATTCTATTAAACATGAATATTCGATGAGTATTTTATGTTACACTTTGAATTACATTCATATGGCATTTTCATAATTAAAAAAAAAAAATAAAACAAAACTTAAATAAAATAAATTTTAATACACCTTGTGGGTTATGTTTTACTTAGTCTGCCATTTTATATAACTTTATTTTAGGATAGCTTTGCCTATGACACTTTTCTAGTGCTTGTTACTTTTGCCTAGGGAATTTCCTCTAGTGCATGTTACTTTTGCCTGGGACACTTTCCTGGATGATTAGATGGACGTTACCTTGTGACTAGGACACTTTCCTAGCACAACATACTTTAATGTAGGATGTTTCTCATATATGAGCAGATGGACTTTACTTTTTGACAGAACTAAGTAGGAGTATCTCAACACTTTACTTTACTTTTAATTTTACTTTTACTTTTCAGTCATTTTATAGCCACTTTACAATTTCTTTACAGTACTAGCTCACTTTTACCTTACAGTTCAGTTCATTTCTTGTTATATTTTTATTTTTTGCAATTCTTCTGTATTATAGAATTTCCTGTAATATTCTATTATTTCAATCATTTTACTTTATTTAAAAGCATGTTAGAATGCTATACTTTATTTTCAGTACAGTACTCTTACTTTATTCTATAAATTGGTATGTTTAGTTTGATCATATGTACTTAGGACTTTTCTTTGTACTTAGTAGATTTATATTTGCACTTTACTTACATTTTATGCAGCTTGAGTTGAGGTATGTGTTCATCTCACATTTTATTTAAGTTATAATTTATTTTTATAACTTGTATTTCCTTTCTTTGTCGCTTTATCGCTATTTTTACGTTTAAGTTAAGTTTGTAATATCTTTAAAATACATAAAAATGATTACCTTAAAATGTACTTAGACATTTTGTCTAATTAGATTTTTCTTTTGTTGGCTGGAGCCCTACCATTATGAAACTGATAATGGTAGATTCTGAGCTATTTGAGGAGATAGAGCCTGTAGATGAACAGATTCAGGAGGAGGTTCAGGTTGATGAAGACCAGTAGATTATGCTTCTTAATTTACTTACTTTTGCATTCAAGAGGATGAGAGACTTTATTTCATATTTCAATTCTTTTAACTTTAATGTTTATAATAATTCAGGATTAAATTGTACTTTACTTTTTCTGCATTGTATTTTCTGAGTTGGATATTTTACTTTTCAATATGGATGAGTGGATGATTACTTCAATTTGTATCTTTTTCTTCCGCACTCTGATTACATAGTATACTCATTAAGTGATTGTTATCCTTTGCTTTATTAAGAAAAGTACATCTTTCTCTTAAAATTGGATTGGAGTCTTAAATTCCAACCTAAAGATAAGTAAGGGATGTGCTTAGTGATGACCACACCCTAATCCTTTTTAAGGGTTAAGCTATAAGTCGGAATTGTGATTTTACAGTTACAGTTATAGATTTATAGTCTAACAGTTTTATGTTTTTTTAAGATTTTCAATCTTGCAGTAAGTTATTTGCACGTTTTATGGTTCAAGTTGCAAGTACACGATCGTGCTGTGATTATATTTATATTCTATACTTCTATTTAGGGGTTCAGCATGGGGAGGCTCCGACTTGTCGAGAAGGTGGGGAATGACTTGGGAGGAGTTTGGCAGGGCGTCGGCACGGCGAGGTGGAGGGGCGAGGGGTGGTCGTTGGCCGGGAAAGGAGAAGAATGGGGGAAGATGAAGGGGGCAGGCTTTGGCGTTGCCGAGGGGGAAGGAGAGGGAGGTTAGGTGCACCAGTTCGGGCTCGTTACCTCTAGCTTACTCTAATCAAGGCTTGGGTTGCTTCCGACATAATTGCGAGAATGATTAATATGAAATGACCTTTATGTTCAGTTATTTTTTAATTTGGAACAAGTCATTCTTTTGTTATTCTACATTTACTTTAAAATCTTAAAAATTATTCTAACCTTTACATGTAAAGTTACCTTCGAAAGATGTATTAAAAGCCACAAAATATTGCTACTGCAATCTAAAAGTGAACGGCAGATTATGAAAAATTGAGATAGCCATTACTCCCATAGTAAAATTAGTTTAAACTGTATTGCAAGCCATATTATGTATTTAGTATAGTGGCACATTCATAAAGATAAGTGATACATTCAACATAGCATCCATTCAACCCAAGAAAATAAATCTTTCATTCATACATCTATTCACAAAATTTAAATTATTATGTGCTATTTGATACTATTTTAAAATAATGTTAGTTGTAGGAATAGTCATCTTCATAATCTTAGCATTGAACAATAGATAATGGAATCTAAGTACGTAAATATTAAATAATTTATATTAATTTTATGATGGGCAATACATTTTCTCGCTCTGATTAGCAATAAAAGGCCTGATCTGTACACAGGCAACACGAAAAATATTTAAATGGCACATGAACTCTTCTTCTCAAACCAAATTATACATACAGCATACATGAGTTCATCATATTTCACAAAATTTATTATCTATAATTCTTCTTGTCTTTTTTTTACAAACTATCCTTCATATAAAATCCCACTCCCATTTATGGTATATATCATCAGATTATATTGATCACATTCTAATTTTCACTTATATCTGATCACAACAATTGCAATCAAAACACACAATAGAAGAACCGCCATCAAATTCCAAACCTTTCCTTCTGTTTCTCAAACAGCAATCAAGACACAAAATCGTGCAACAGGTTCGTCGAACCGAACCCGAGCAGAGGAGCTGCATTGTACATATCCTCCCCCCTCAGCGCAAGGAAGCCCGGTGGCTGGCCCTCCGAATCGGGCAGGCTTCCATCGCAATGATGCAATCCCAGGGTGAGTGACACTCCGCCATTTTCGTACCTCGGAAGCTCCGTCATCGGATACGTGATGAACCTGGAGCTCCCATCGGAGTGGCGAATGGCGTCATGGAGGAGACTAACATTGGGCATGTTTTGCTGCATATGTTCCTGTAACTCGTCCTGGAAGGCCGAAGCTGGGCATTTTACGTGATTCGACTGCTTATCCTGGCATCTCTCGGCCGCGGAGTCCTCCTGAGCATCAGCGGAATGGTGCTCGTCCCTGAATTTGACTGCATTTTCCGAGGAAGAGTTGGAGTCCAGCTCTGCCTCGCCGAACTCTTCCTTGTACATATCCTCCACCATAGGCTTCCAAAGACGAACGCGCGCATTGATGAACCAGTTTGACACCTTGGAAGATGAGAATCCACATCATAAGAAATAATTCAGAATAATTCATGGAATGGAATCAGAAAGATTTAATCTTTAGAGAAATTTATATTCATTGCAGCACGAAAAACAAATAAGATAGCATCTTTTGATCATCAAACGCTGGCTATCAGCCAGAATCATGCATCTTGATCATCAAACACATACCTGACTTCTTGTCAACCCTGTTTGCCTTGACAGCATCAGCTTTTCAGAATCATTTGGGTAACTGTATAAAGCAGAATAACAGAATTAATAGCCGAATCCTGAAAGCGCCAATATAAGCCAAAGGAAGTTTTAGACAGTACGGATGAAGAAAATGCTCGAACAGCCATGCTCGAAGAATAGTGACGGAGTTCTCAGGGAGCCCTCTCTGAGGCCTCCAGGCTTGCTGAGGCATCATTCCGAGCTGTTGGATGGCCCTTTGCTGCCTTATCTGCTGATCAATGTATCGAAGGCGGGAAATTCCGCATCCTTTGCCTGCTGAGCCATTTGGTTCGCCGAGAACTCTTCGTGTGCATCGAATCTGATCGCCGATGGCGTCTCTTAGGCTGCGGAAATGCCGAGAGATCGTCTGAAGGGCGAGGGAAGTGTAGGGTTTTGCAGCCCCGGAGCCGGCTACAGCATCGAAGGATGAAACGACCAACTGCATTTGATGGTAGTATTGCTTGTATCTCTGGTCCACCTGCAAAAAAGGTGAGCAGTGACTTTTAGCAGAGGCTGCTATGCTTCTGTACGATTCTAAAGATAACATTTTGAATCTATGTTCTGTGCAATTGTGCAGATGCTATACTCTGCTGCATAGTATGAAAGATAATCTTGCATAAAATAGCATTTTTATGAGCTAATGCATATATGCAGAGGTCATGGAGAAGTGCCAAAGCGATATTATTATATTAAAAGCTTCAAATAAAACAGACTACTTTGATAGTTGTATCTCCCGGTCAACCTGCAAAGGAGACGAAGCAGTGCCGTTTATCAGAGGCTGCTATGCTTGTGTATGCTTCTAAAGAGAAAAGATTTTGATGCTATGCTCTGTGCAATTGTGCAAATTCTACGCTTTGCTGTATAGCTTGAAAGGTAATCATACATAAAAAAAGCTTTTTCATGTGCTGATCCATATATGCAGAGGTCATGGAGAAGTGCCAAAGCAATATTACTATATTTAAAGCTTCTAATAAAACAAACTACTTTGATGGTAGCGTTGCTTATATATCCGGTCCACCTGCAAAGGAGACGAACCAGTGACTTTTAACAGAGGCTGCTATGCTTGTGTATGATTTTAAGGAATAGATTTTGAAGCAATGTTCTGTGAAATTGTTAATATGCTACCCTTTGCTGTAGTATAATAGGTAAGCTTACATAATAATAGTTTTTTATGAGCTAATACATACATGCAGAGGTCATGGAGAAGTGCCAAAGCAATATTATTATATTTAAAGCTTCAAATAAAACAGAGCATTTTGATGGTATTATTGCTTGCATCTCCAGTCAGCCTGCAAAGGAGACGAACCAGTGCCTTTTAGCATAGGCTGCTATGTTTGTGTATAATTTTAATGAAACGATTTTGAAGGTACGTTCTGTGCAAATGTGCATATGCTACACTTTGATGTATAGTAAAGGTAATTTACATAAAAATAGTTTTTTATGAGCTTGATCCATATATATGCAGAGGTCATGGAGAAGTGCCAAAGCAAAATTATTATATTTAAATTAGCTAATAAAACAGACTACTTTGCCTCCGGTCAACCTGCAAAGGGATCAATAGGTAACACAATTTATTCACAAAGGAATTGTCCTTTAGGTTGCTATGCTTGTGTATGATTCTAAGGAAAAGATTTTGAAGCTATGTTCTCTGCAATTGTGCAAATGCTACACTTTGCTGTATAGTCTGAAAGGTAATTTTACATACAAAATAGTATTTTTATGAACTGATCCATATATGCAGATGTCATAGTAGCTTTCAAGGAAATAAGATCATATTTAAGCTTCAAATAAAAAAGACTACTTTTAAAATGTTCAGAAAAAAAAAAAGAAGAAACAAGTAAAACAACAAGCAGAAGATAAGAAAAAAAAATGATGATGGGTAGGTAGAAATTTATTAGCAATGAGATGTTTGAAAATCAAATAACTAAATATATGAATATCAATTGTTAGCAGTGAAATGTATGTCTTAACAAATAAACTAAATGCTATTATCGCTCCAAAATAACATAGAAATTTGATTTTTAAGATAAGAATCCTTCAGTTGAAACAGGATCATGCTGTGGAGATGGATATCCATACTTCTTATAAGAAAATCAATGATTGATTCTGAAAGTAACCTCAAAGAAAAAGGCAGGAAAGAAAAGTGTACTTCCCTGTTAATGGAGGAGTGCTATTCTTGGAACAATAATTCTTTGGAGAACTTGATTAGGAACTTCTTTCCAATAAGAGAAATTATTGAAACAAAAAGAATCACTGACACTTTAAGTAATCAAACTTTGGCTTTCCCTGTTTAGAATGACATTACAATACAATAATAACACGAAACCCTAGTCCCACTAAGTACGGCCAGCATCATAAATCCTCAACATCACTAAATGCAACACAAGTACATTTATGAATGCTTGCTGCCCATGATCTTATGATGCTGCAATGGCAAAAATTTGCACCACTATTAACAAAATCACATAATACAACCATAAACTACAGGACATTCAAGAAAAGAAACCATGGATAGAAGAGCAAATTCTACTCGATATTATGTGAGGAGCATTAAACTAAATCCAGAAATTATCTCAGATAGAAGGCACAGAAAAAAAAGGCTATGCTAGGGCTTTTAGCTTCATCTATAAGATAGAGATAGACTTAAATTCAGAATGGCTTTCAGCACACAAAAATTTTAAATACAAGCTAAGCTCAAACTTTATTCAAGCCAAACCTAGATGGTAACAAACTACCTCAAGATCAGATCAGATATTAACGTACATATTTAGATTTGCTTTAAATGTATATATGTATTAATGTATACAAGCTATATGTGTAAATGTGTGTATAGATGCCAAACTTTTCAAAAAAATCATAATTTGAGCCAGATAAAACCAATTTTTAGCTCAAATTGAGCTCAAATCAAACAAAATAACTCATGATTTAAATGAACTAAATTGCATAAAGACATTCTAGAACAAGGTTAGGCTCAGCTAGAAATGAGATTAATTTCCTTAAGCTGAGATCTGATCAGCTCAAAAACGGATAGGGCATGCAACTGATTGGTCTTCCTTTCATAGTTAGACAATTTTCTTTTGCTTTATTCATGTATTTTCCAAGAAGGCTCTGAAAAATCTCTTTACAACTCCCACCATAGCTATGCTAAACTATGTTCTTTATCATGAATTGAACACTTTTGTAGCAAAGGCATACAAATGTCAAATGGATTTGAATTAAAACGAAAAAGCTGAGGTGGAAATCAGTGAAAAAAATTATGAAATAAATCCAAACGATGTATAAGAATGCTGGTAAGTAAGAATTAGCCACCATTTATTTCAGGTCTAAACCCCAAAATGCTTCTATATAAGAGTGAGCTAAATTAACTTAAATATACATCAGAATAAACTAAAAACCCCTAGTATAAGTCAAGTCAGCTTCAGCTCCACATAGCTCCACCAGCTTAAACTTCCAGCCAAATAGTTTTTGATTTAAGCCCACATAAATTAGTTAAGTCAGCTCAACAAATAACCAAGTAATTTTCAATATAGCAGTTTAGTTTGGTTTATCTGAGTTAAACCTGATCCATCAGGCTAAAGCTCATCTAAGAAAGCCGGCCAACGCCTATGATATATTTATAAAAAAAAAGCATAAAAGTAGAGTGAGCCAAATATAAGTTCCTATATCCAGGACGGGCTAAAAATTCAGATTTTCATTCATCAATCTTTTAGATGTACATTTCTTAAAGTTCAGAGTCCTGCTATAGAACATATCTTAATCTTATAATAAGATCCACCTTTTATAAAAATGAGTACAAATATCGTTAAAAAAAAATATTATAAGGTATTAGATCAATTTTCTCTATAGTCACCATAAATTAATGTACCTCTGAATCTAAATAAATTAAACAAGCTGAGCATTTGCTTGATTTAAATAGATCAACTTCCGCTTTATTTCTCTTTCTGAATTGCATTCTAAATACCTACCATTTACATGTAGTGATATGCTCTAAAATCAATTCCAGCCTCACATGTGTTAAATCCAACATCTAAAAGAAAAAAAAAAGATACATGGATTAGTTTATCAATTGACAACTTGAAGAAATAAAATGACAAAAAATGGCATATGCTTTCATCAGCTCACAAATTCAAATGTACGAAAATGCACTGAGAAATTTGCAGAATAGTGCTATTCTTGTTTGTGATTAGCATTAAATAGTTTAATAGTAATTAAATACAAAAATAAATTAACAAATAATGAAAAAAAAAAGTTTCATTAAGAAATAAGAAACAAATACAGAGAAATATTTTTATAAAATGTAAATGTGCTGGAAATGAAGAAGAACAATTCCAAACTTCAATTATTATTATAGAAATTCAAATAATCTGCAGGAATTGCAATAGCTACTAAAGAAAAATAATGCAAATGGGAGAAAAAATGCATGAATCCTCACCTCGTCGAGCATAGCCAAAAGTTTCGTCATTTTATGCTGAAGCTCCTGCCTTTCTGCTGGCGATAGCTCGCTAGAAGAATTCGCAGTAGACTCCAGGTAGTTTGATGGGCTCCCTCCAGTCTTCAGCTCTCCATCATTATCTTTGCAAGCAGGTCTTCCTGAAGCGTTAGCGCTCTGTGTCCCATCAGCTTTCTTCTTCAAAGCCTTCTGAACATTAACAACTTCATCAAGCAACTGCTGTGTAGTTTTAAGGTACTTTGAGTTAGGAATAACACTCGTGATATTCGTAAGCTCGAAAGAAGAAACATTCCCATTCAGTATTCTGCTCCCAGAGTTATCAAGTCTATATGCCTCACCATTTCCCGAACTTGATTGATGAGAACTCAGAACTGAAACATCAGACCCGACAGGCTCGTATTTGAATGACGGAACTAGAATCTGCGTGCTGAGACTAAGAGACAATCCTTGACCCTGGACATTTGAAATATTCGACTGCTGCAAAGACATGTTATGTTCATTCAAAATACGTAATTGTGACTGAAGACCCATCTGGGCATCATCTCCATCCATTGAGTCACCATTCCCTTGCAAGGAGAGCATCTCATTCCTCCCATCCCTCCAAGAATTGAATGCACTTTCACCAAGATGGGACGCAACTAAATCGGTAAATCCGATGCAGTTTTGTTCGGATTGCATGCCGCCTGCTAATGTGTTGGAGTACGGGCCGGATGAGTAGTTATGGTAAACCATGTTACCGTTTATTGGGGATTCGGGATATACAGCATGCCCTGTTGGATCTCTCATATAAATGTTTGCCATTACATCCCTTGGATTGGTGGAACTTGGGTAAAATGTAGCCATCTTTCACTTGTTTCAATAATCAGCTAATTGGAAGCATCCAATATAGAAAAGTGTTGATGTTGACTTGAGTGTTGTAAGTTAACATCCAACACAGAATAATGAGCTTAATGCATAAATTATGTGCTGCAAAATCAATGGTAAAGAAAGGGGAGATCAGAAGTTGCTATGCAAAGGCAACACAAAGAGATTAATAAGTGAAGCATAGGTATACAAGACAATGTATTGTAGACCAATCCAGTGAGAACTAAGATGTAATTTCATTCAATAATAAGTATACTTTCTTAGCAAATAACAAAAGATAGATCATAAAAGGGTTCCTCCATTTTAATGAAAAGCAACTGGATAAAAATAAATCCAAATTCTCTCAAGGATTAGAAAATTATAGAGGAAAACAAGAAAAAAAAATGTAAAGGTACAATAAAGGAGAATTTATCATTTCACTGGAAAAGGAGAAGAGGATACTGAAGAGTACAGCTTAACTTTAACTGAATTATAATAATGAAAAGTTGAACTGATGCAAACAAATATATTTGAAAAGGGATTCGAACAAATCTAGAATAAGCAATCAAGCACAATAATTCACAAAGAGAGAAGCAGATTTTTAAGTAAAAATTTTATAGTTCTCATGGGGGAAAAACCACAGGCGGCTCAATTAACATATCAGTTCCCAGACTGTTTCATGAGCAGGTTTTGATTCTACAGAAAAAAACTCTAATCGAGCCTCTAAAATTCCCATTAAACCAAAATTCTTCAAATTAAATAAAAAATTTGAATGAACCTAAGACAGAAAGCGATAATAAAAAATCTCTTTACTTTGAGAAAACAGTGCTTCTCAGTCATCGTTTTCAAGTCAATATTTTGATAGAAAAGATAACTAATTATATCAAAAATTCAAAGCCCGAAATAGTTGGAGATAAACTGAGGCATAAAAAATCCTAGCTTCACAACAGATAATCAAAGACTTCAAACACAGTTATTGAAAATCCCAAAAAAGGTTTTTTATTTTTATTTTGATCAAGTGAGTCTACAACTAAAGATCGGTCTTTTAATTGAAGAAAAGACCAAGAACCTCAAAACCCTATGCCTAAAAGAAGAAGCTCTAAGAAAATCCAAGCAAAAATTTGCTGCTATAATCTTGAAGAACCAAAGAAGAAAAGACCAAAAACCAAAAAACCTAATAAATCTACAACAGCCAGAAAATTTTCTTCAAACAAAAATCTTAAGCTCAAAATCAATTACTACAAAAAAAAAAATCGCAGGAGTGTTGATGGTACCATCCACCAAACAAGCATAAATTAAACTGAAAAAAAACTGAGTCAGATTATGGAAGTGTAGTTAAAAAGAAAAAAGAAAAACAAAACAAAGTGAAAGAAGAATGGAAGGGCATGTGTGTACCTTATGGGGAGCAGAAAAGGAACAACACACAGACGATCTGCTGAGAAAAACCTCCAAGTTCGGAGACAAACTGATCCCAATATCCAAAATAAATTAAAAAAAAGAGCCCTTTTCATTGGGCTTATAAAAAATACCTAAAATCACCAATTGAAAACAACCCCAAAATTCGACCTTTGACACTATTTCAATTGTTTTTTCCATTCCTCCCCTCTGCAGAATCCCTTTTCAGCTCTATTCAAATCCCAACTTCTCTGTCCATCAATCTTTTTCTCTCTCTTCATCAAATCATCATCATCAGCATCATCATCCTCATCATCCCAACATTCTAAATTGCACGTGAGACATCATCTAAATGAGAGAAACAGTACGGTGGAGCTCTCTTACTTGCTGCTTCTCTCTCTTCTCTGCTCTCCTAGTTTTAAGTCTCTTTTAATCAAAGATTTCAGTTGCTTCTCAAAGCTTCTTCGGATAGATGGTTGGCGCTTCTGTGGTTATGGAGCCTTATCTGTCAACCACCAGTTGGTAGACCTAAACCATGTCTTAAAGGCTCAAATCCTCATACAATACTTCTCCTCTCTCTCTCAAGTCATCCCCTTTTTCTCTCTCCTCGATTTAATTTTTCTCCAAAAAAATGATTTTTCAACCTGGTCTAGACAAATTGGCACGCTTCCCCTTTTTTCTGAGAAAATTATATATTTTTATAATTTAAGGCAATCTTACGCTTACCACTTGGGCAATTTGGGATTTGAACAATAATATTTTTTAAATAAAAAATGCATTTAATGTTCAAAATCTGTAATTTATTTTTGAGACTTAATTAGGGAGAAACAAAAAAAAATGTTACAAAACCATATCTAAACAAGATAGGTTTTGGGTCAATCCGATGAAATCCGACAAAGCGTGGTGAGGCCTGTTTATGCAATAGGGTAGGTAGTTAAGGCCCGACCTAAGGTTAGATAGGCAAGCGGTATCGAACAAAAGGTGTCCAAGCTACTTTGGATCACACAATACCTACTAAAGGTTGGCGAGGGCACACTACATTCACCAAAAGTGGATAAGTGTTTAGAGTTCAGCCTACTCTGTTCCTGTAGTCACGCCAAGCATGTCAGCTAGTCGTTGACGCGGTGCCTAAGAGCGCCGAGGCAGGGGAGCCAGCCCGATTCGAGGATAAGCGAAACACGAGACCTGTTGTTGTTTCAAAGACTCACCCTAATGCCTTCGAAGAAGCACTCAAATGCATCAGAACCATAAGAATTCCCGAGGGCTTGATGCTTGAGTGTGCTCAAGTGTTGTGCTCTCTGTCTCGGTACTGAAAATGCGTTCCCAAACGCACAATGGATGCGCCTTGACGCCCAAATGGGTGAGCCCAGATGCTAGTGCGGCCGCTAAGCATTAAATTGATGGGGGCCGCCCGGACAACATGGTCAAACACCAGTGCAGCTGCAGAGCATTAAATGAATGGGACTATTGTCTCATCTAGATGTGCATGCCAGCCATATGCAACTACAAATTTGACTCAAATGTGTGTTGAGGCTATTATTGTCATGCGCATAGACACACCTCACCCAAGCATGTACTGAGTGGGCAATATATATGAGTGCATTTTGGGTTATAAGGGATGCTAAAATATTTTGTAAATACTTGTTTCAGTAATCAATGAATTTTTGGTGGTGCTAACTCTATAATTTATGCAAATTTGAGTTTTTCTTGTAAAAATTTCATTTTTTTGTACTGTAAATTTTGTATTTGTTTCTTTTCAATGTGACAACTCTAACTTCGATAACAAGGGCATTGATAGTAATCGAAGGCCAACATAAAATACTTCTAATCTATTACCTTTTTTAAGGCTATTTGACAAGCTAGAAAACTTTAAGGGTTACTGGGCATGAGGTGATCTGAGAAATTTGAATATAAAGTAATTTAATTATAGTGAAATCTTATTACAGTGTAATCAAATTATTTTACTGTTGTATAACAATATATGAGTATAGTATTTTGAGTAAATTGTGGAGTAAATTTAACCCCATAAATATTTCTTAGGGTTTCTGTATTTTGAAACGAAAGAATCAAATGAACCATTCCATTCAATCAATCGAATCATTCGAACGATTTGATCGACCGAATCGTTCAAACGAGTTTGAATTGTTCAAAGGCAAAGAAGATGTTCTATTCGAGTAAGTTTATTGAACGCCGGAGAAGCCGCTCGATTCATTCGAACTTCGTTGGAATGCCTTTTCTCTTCGTTCAGCGTGTAATTGCGAGTTACGCCAGATTCGGGGGTAATTGGATTTCACAATTTTTATAATTATTAACGTAAAATTGAATTACAGTGTAAAAATTTTTCACCCATTTTATTTCATATCAAATCCTTGTAATCTGAATTTACCCGAAAAAAAATTATTTTAACCGCATTTTACCTGATCCGCTCTCATGCATGTAAATTTTTTTCAAGGAAAGTAAAATTGTTGGTGTTTGCAATCCAGTAATTTCAAGGGAAAGTAAAGTTTAGGGTAAAATGTTGTAGAGTTGTATAAAAACTGTTGTTTTTAAAAGCAATTCAATCAAATCAGTCAAATTCTAAGTTTACACGGATGATTCTCTCGTGGGTGAGACGAAAGATGGTCATCGCACAAATTTCACTTGGAGCTTCTTCGATTCTGCCTTTGATTAGCTCAATTATGTTCAAACAAAGCTATGGAGATCTTCATCTTTGCACTGAATCTGCATCACACGAGTTTCGTTCAATTATTAGTACGAAGAACCCTTGTTCGTTCATTCATTTCAATGGAAAATTTGTTCATCCGATCGAAGATGTCCCTCGTTCGTTTTATTCACTCGATTATTCAAACGAAGAACCCTCATGCGTTTGTTCGTTTGTCTCAAGCAACGAATCCATCGTTCAATCGAAAACAGCCCTCGTCCATTCGTTCGTCTTTTCTTTAATTTTTTTCTCTTGATCCTGAGAAGAGTTCGAGGTTATCATAGGTATGCTCCACATCTGTATCATCCAAATCAATATTACCCATCAATTGAAGGACAAGAGGAAGCAGATTCCTTCAAATCTCTTTGGCCTAGAAATATAGGAATTCATATACATACATACATATTTGAAATTGTAGAACAAGCCAACAATAACTTGACGTTATAAGAGACATCTTCAGGATATATTCTCTCATCACGAAACCTCAAAAGTTTGTAGCAGTTGAAATCACACCCCAAAGTTTACTTGATGAGAATGTTGCATAACTGAAAAGGTCCACCTCGGTGTCGATATTGTCCGATATTGTTGCCTGAATCATTGGCCGAACAAAAGGACTAGGAGCAGCCAACTCAATGGGCCAAACATCATATGAAGAGGGACACCACTGTGATTAGAGGATCACCAACCACATTTGTTACATCTCGTTCAATTGAGCTTAATTTTGTGAAATAATCGTGTAGCCTGATAAATCTGGATATATACTGAAAGTAACGGTGTCTGATGGCTTGTCGGTTCTATCACCAACCGTTATTGTAACAATAGCTACCATCGAAGGAGAGGGTCCATCTGTAACTTGATCATACTCTATAATCTCCTCGACAAGAGCTCCATCTAGCGTACATCTACTAGCCATATTTGGAGAGGGGTTGTTGTCCAAAACAGCTCTACCTTTTTGTGGATCATACATTATTCTTCGCTTACTCTTAAGATATTTAGAGCACTATCTTTCTTTTACTTAGGATTAAGTTCCAAGTGTAGCTTGAAACAACTATTGTAATCATATCCAATTTGATTGTAGTTTGAGTAAAAGGATGGAAAAATCTTTGAACATCATCTCTTATAAATAATCATTAGATTCATCTCCTATCCAGATTATATTTTCAAGAGATTCTGTAAGATCAATTTCCACTAGGGCTCAAGCTTTACCATGGCAAAATTTGTAACAACTCAAGTCATTATTATGTTAATTAGAGCTAAACCTGACTAAAAAATCAGGATCTCAGGTGTAATAACTCAATTCTTAATTAAAGCTTATGGTCAAATTGCTGACTCAATTATGATAAAATCAAGATCCATGACAGTTCAAAATTAGGGCTCACCTTCTCCCCCATGCTATTGATGGGAGAGGACTTGCCCCCTCTTCCATTTTGCTCAGCTGCTGAATGAAGAAGCTCACAAGTTCTTAGAGAACCCTCAGCCCTCTTCCCTCCCTTGCTGGCAGTAGAAGAAGAAGCTCCTTCCTCCCAAGCTCTTAAAGAGCGTTAGCTATAGCTCTTTTTCTATTTGCAAGCTCAGGTACCCATTTGTTGAACTTTTCTTGTGCCTCTTTCTTGCATCCTCCAGGTGCTACTCTTTCCATTTATTTAATCAAAAAGCATTTGTGAAATGATATTTCAAGTAATTATTGTATGGAATCTATGTTTGATCATCAAGCCTCAATCGGACTCAATGAGTCCAATCAAAGCTTGATTTATCCATTAAAATGCAGTCAAAAACTGCATGATTTTTGTATATCCGTAGCTAGGACATTATTGTTTGCTCCTTAGAATGATTCTTTGATGTCGATTTTGGTATCAATGGAAAGGTCTCGGAAAGACCTTTCCATCAGTATATGGCATTGCACTTAAGATTCTCTAAATCGAAAGTATATGGGTGCAAAAAGAGGACACGTTCCATTTTCGCCAAGGCAAAATCACTGTCGAGCGCTATAGCGCACCGTAGCACCTGGCTTTCAGCCAGGGAGTACTACAGCGCACCGCAACGCCCGTGTTTCAAAAGTCTGGCACCATAGCGCGCTGCAATGCCTAAAAGAGCTGTAGTGCGCGCAACGCCCGCACCTCAAAAGTCTTGCACAGTAGCGCGCTGCAGCGTCTGTGCCTTGGGAAATATGGTGCTGTAATGCACTGTAGCGCCTAGCTCTCGATCAGAAAAGCACTACACCACACTGTAGAGCGCAAAACTGCCTAGTTTTGCCCAAACTTCATATTTTTCAAACTTTGGTGACTCCATAACACTAATAATGCAAAAATATACCAAAATAAAAATTAAATTTAGTAGAATCATACATTGTGTAAATGTAAAGGTTATTTTGAATATGAAATCTATCTCTTTTCCTAAGTGACATATTCTAATTTTCTAAAGGATTCACTTGAATATTTTGTGCTAAATGGAAATTAATGTAATATTTAGCTTTAATTACTTTATGCTTTGAGTAATGTAATGTTTATATACCTCATTAATAGTAAGATGCATGTTAGAAAGCCTAAACTCTGATTTGGGCACTTAAATACTTCATTTGTCATTAATCAATACTTAAACCCTAAAGAACTCAAAGAAATGCTTAATTTAATCAATAATTGATTTAATATTGATTTGGACATCAATAATAGATAATAAGCTTCTTGACTTATAAGTTGATCAATGTCTATGTAATTAAATTTAAATTGGTTAAGTTGGGATTAAACCTAATTTGATTAGATTAAGTCTTAACTTAATTGATTTGAACAAAATACTTGATTTGGACACTAAGGAAATTGCATAACTCCAACTAATACTAATTTTCCATTGATCTTAACAAATAAATTAGAATAATTAAGATCTATAATAAACTTATATGATTGTTCATCTAAATCTAACCTTTAGTCTTCAATTTTTTCATAAGAAAAATCATTAGCATAAAATGAATAATAAAGAAATAATAATTTAAGAAATGATCAACCCCTAATAATTTATATGATTGTATTCCATAATTATAGCATATGTTATAATCAGATGGGTTTACTCATTTGATTTGTATAATCCAGCTTAGTATATTAATCTTAAGCGAAATCTTATAACTTATTTTACAACTTGAATAATTGGGTATTCCAGTACTTAGAACTTTAAGACTAAATTATTAATGATTCAGTTCCATTAATTGTTAAACCTTAAAATAAATAAACTATTGAGGTAGGAAGAGCTTATGGCTTGATTTTGAGGTAGAAGCTTAGATGAACCCTTAAGATCCTTAAATTCTAATCTTAGATCATTGTGGTAGAATAACATAAAGACTTTAGAATAAGATTCTTCCTTGTGGTAGTATCCTAAGTAGTGACTTTCATGTCACATCCATGGAATCTTTGAGTAGAACTCACCACAAGGGAGTGTAGATTCATTTAGTCTGATATTCCTTAGATTTTAAATTAGTCAATTTAGAAATGATAATATTAGTATTATCATATGAAGATTTAAGTACATGTCCATATAGCTTATTTAATTTAGTAGGACATAAAATTGGCTGATTTTTCCTAAATATGATTGTAAAAGGTTTTCATCTCCTAATCATTGTGCGCATCGATAAGTGCAATTCAATTTAGGACAAACATCCCACTTTTATAGTATGTTTAATTAAGGTATTGAACATCTTAGTTTGAGAGAATAAATTGTAATATAGTTTTGTCCCTTTATCTTTGCGCGCATTAATAAGTGCAGTTAAACAAACTAAGTGATTTATGTTACCATTCTTAGAACGTACACAAAGTAATATATTAATTAGGGTATTGAATATTTTAGTTTGAGAGAATAAACTATAAAAGTGTTTCGTCTCTTTATCTTTGTGTGCATTGATAAGTGCAGTTAAATAAATTAAAAAATTCAAGTTTACCTTCTTAAGTACTTACTATATATGTACATGTATTTCCATCATATGATAAATTAAAAAGTTGTAAATATAATTACAGCAGTTTATAGTTAAGTTCTGAATATAGTATGTGAGCTTGTTAATATGAATATGAAAGCATAATAAATGTTGAATTTGATCATTGTTTTTTGATTGATTCATGTTCTTTTAAGAATCATATTGAATTGAAAATCATTGGCATAGTTTCATAAGCACAAGCATCAAGGGTGTTGTGAATTACGGGATGCAGTAAGCATCAATATTGGTAGGACCTACGAGATGCAGCATGCATCATGAATATTATGATTTCCTTGGTGTGCATGTAGCACCAAATGCATGATTGCAACATAAATCAGTAACATATTCAGATGCATACACAGTGACATACAATACAGTTTGATTTTAGTATTTTTCTCATTTCAGTGTTTTATAGATTTCAGCTCAGTACTTTACTTTTTTTTATTTATTATGTTATATTATCTTTAGTTTTGTACAATTTTATATTTTTAAATTATTTTAATACTTTTTTACAGTATTATTTTATTACTTAAAGGTTAAGCTTTAGATAACTATAACTGTTTAGAATAGTTTTTTGATATGTTAGATTCTTTGTCTAACATGAGATATTTTTGGGATTTGGCAATTTACTAGATCTAGAGTAATTTGAGGAGCAGATATTGGAGGCTTCTTAGGAGATCTAGTAAGAGTTGGTAGAGCACTAGCCAGCTCAGCTTATTTTACTATACTTAGTTTACTTTTCTGTTGTGAGTTGAGAGACTATTTTCTATTTGTTTATTTAAAACAAACTGTTTGTAATAACTTTAACTCTGGATATATTTTCTTTTCTTTTCTGAGATGAATGTTTCTTATATAGCTCTAAGATAAATGATTGGGATGAAATACTTTTAATTTCTGCACTCTGTATTCTTACTACTTATACTTAGTATTGTGATGTGATCAACATACTAGAAATGCTATTATACTTATATATATTGGATTTCTCATATTTCATTCATAATCCAATGTATATACTATATTGTCTAATACTTAAAATAAAACTTTACGCTTATCTTAAGAATTAGTCCAGCAGCTCATTATTCAGCGGTTATTCAGAAGGTTCAGCAGTCCTTTCCGAATAACGCACTGTTTTGCCGCCAACTATCTTATTATTCCTTAAACATACCTCAGTTGCACGCGGCGACGGGACGGGACGCCACAGGCATACTTGTTGAAAGTTGCAATATTATTTTGCTTAAAATTAAGCTTGGTGAGGTGGTTAATGATGAGAATGGTTGGAATCTCTCCCTCCTTAGACACCTAACCCCTAATGGTATTTTGAAAAAATTCTTCCTCTATCCCTTATTTTGGATCATAGAAATCTTACTTCGTCTAATTTGGTGTTAAAGGGTAAATTTTACCTTGGTTTAGCGTGGAACTTCGTTAGGCATTTTAAATCTCCCATTTGTCAAACATGTTATTGGCATAACACTCTTCCTACTTTAATTATGATCTTCATTTGGAGAATTTACAATAGTCTCATTAGTGTTGATGAGGAGCTTATTAAAAGTGGTTTATTTATCACTTCTAAATGTTATTGTTGCAATGATGTTGAAACTTTAAACCATCTTTTCATCAACAATCCTTATAAATATAATGTGTGGCACTTTTTAAAAATATTTATCACCAACAACAACATGATCTTTAGCATTGATGATATTCTTGGCCAGTGAGGAAAGTTTAAAATAAAAAAATGCATGTTGTTAACATCTTGGATGCCTTTACTTTTTGGAATATTTGGAATGCTCGTAACAAAAAAAAGCATAATAATCGGCTTTTTAGCGCAACTGATATTATTAGGAAGGTTTTATTTGATACTGAGGATATCCTTACTGGCTATCACGCCAAGTCTTTCAATTGGATGAATGTTAACAAGACCAATTTTTGTCGGATGTTTGCTAATGCATGTATCGATGTCAATCTTCTCATGCATGGTTGCTAATGGTTCAGTTGGCTATTTTTGTTCCCAGTTGTTATACTTTATTGCTATGTTTCTTTGGCTGGAAGTGGGGGCCTACTGCCCAGGTTTTTGCTGTCATGATTTCCTTTCTTCTGATTTCCAATTCCTCATTTTCAAAATCTGTTGCTTGTGATTTCCCCATGTTGTTCGTCCTATGGTTTTTTGATTGTTTGTGACTTTTGGTTGAAGGCTCAACTTTCTTTATTCCATCTTTTGTTTTGGGAGGGTGTCTATTCTTGATCTTCTGCATGTGGTTGGCTCCTGGCGGTAGGCTATCTCAATCTATTGCAAGTAGCTTTGCTTTTGGACGGATTAGAGGGATGTTTGTTGATTTTTTGCTTCCCCAGGTTATGGCTCATGGTTGTTTTGATTAGCCATTTTTCCTCTTTGCTTTTTTGCTTTTTATTTTCTTTTTTGTTTATTTTGGCTTCTTTTTTTTGCTTTGTATTTTTTCTTTTTAAAAGGATTTTTTAGGTTATATCATGAATATTTTTTCTTTTGGGTTGATTTCAGGATTTTTTCTATATTTTTTTTCTATAATTTATATTTATGTAATTGATGAAATTTGAAGCTACAACATGATAACAAATTTAAATTCTTAATTATTAGACTACAACATTATTTGCATAAGTTACCAATATGAAAATACTAATAGAATAGTCTTATTTACCTTGTTTATCTTTTTATATTGTATATTTAATACTGAACTTATATTTTACAAAATAAACCCTCATACTTTAATGTAGGTTATTTGCTATATATATATATATATATATATATATTTTTTTTTTTCTTTAATAATTCAGCAAATTCATATCTCCACGTGTCCATCCTAAAGATTAAAATGCATGGGAATAAAAATAGATATGCAAAATTCAAATTGTATTTGAAATGAATTTTTAAATATACAAAATTTAATAATTTATTAGAATAATCTATAGTATGGTGATGTTACATGTACTCCAAAAAAAAGTATGACTATTCACTATCATTACTATGACAACATATTTGTTTTAATTATGAAGAGATTATGTAAGAAACACTTAATGATAACAACCTAAAATTTAAATTCCTCTTAGATAAAACATAACTAAAATATTTCTAAAAAATAGTAATAAAATAAATAAATAAAATAGTGAATTGTGTTATAGTTAAGCTATCGAGCTTTTAGGTTTGAGCCCTTAACAAGTCAAAGGTTCACCTCTTCGCAATATGCTTCCACACTCGATTTACTTGCAGATGCGATCATTTGGTCTCTTTGATACATGGTTTTAAATGGCTCGTGTATTTAATAGGCTTTCTTCCGATACAATCATAGGATTTGTTGATTTCAGATGAATATGCTTTCTCTATTCAGTTCTGTTTTTCCTCATAACTCGAGCTAGTTTCAAATGAACCGAGGGTTTATGATTGTGGTCGAGTCGTGCATTACTCAGATCTATGCTTTGTCTGCTCAAGAGTTTGTTTTGTTTTAGGAGCTTTGATATGCTATTCTTTCTGATTTGGCCAATTGGACTTTGTATTTTCAGGCTTTATTCTTGAAACGATGATAGATAGTGATAATTTGTTGGCTGAATCTGTCGATTTGGTAGCTCTCCTCTTGATCTTTGTCATTAAACGGATACATATTTTGGATACTATTGGATTGATGCTCTGACAGATCATGGGCTAAGTGACTGTTATTCCTGAGTACAAAATAAAATATAAAACTCTAACTTCTTTAAAACAAAAATATTAGTAAAATAAATAAATAAGTAATAATAAAAGAATGGAAATGTGCACTTCTAATGAATTCATTTATAATTGCATAGGATTATGTTGAAAAACGTGTAGAATCTGCCAATCTAAAACAAATGATTAAGGTAGGATTAATTTGCTTCTTTGCATCATACTCTCAGTCAATCTCTACTATTTTATTTTATTTTGCTATGTGCCCCCACCATCAGTTTCCAGCCATTAAATTATTTAAAATTATGTTTAATTCATGATAATCGAGATTTTCTAGTCAAAATCATGATCAAAAATTCATTAAAAATAAATAATTACCTAAGAAAAATATATAAGACATTTATCGGTTGGGATCTAAGCTTTTGATTTATCAAGACTCTAAATCCGTGGCCCCGTCCACTAAGCCAAAACATCATCCACGCTTGTACGTGTTGCCCCCTTTGGCTTTGGTGGCCTCATAATTTTGTGCTCATAAGATAACTTCGCATGAGAGCATCTGTTTCGAATACAGTTAACTTTGTAGTTTTTATTAGAAACTCTATTATAATCTATAAATCAAAGTTATGTTGTGCATATGTATACACAAGTATTGGGCTATCACAAAGCCCCTTCAAATAATCTATATCAGTCAACTTATTTTTTGAAAAAATGCGAGCTTCAAAAAAAAAAAAAAAAAGCAAATATGTGGCCGGCGAAACGGGATTACTGGGCTACAATACCATTCATCTTATAATACAATACAGTATCTTTATATAGAAGCATTGGGCCATCTTTTCTCTCAGGTGCTATCTTACTATTCTTTGCTACGCTTGATTAAAGAAATAATCGGCCACCTATTGGGATGAAGTTGTTAATGCCGCGTGGTGCTTTGCGATTGGAAGGCTTACAAATTTCCTAGTTCGGGGCTTTAAACTAAAGCAAAGGAGAAGAATCTGGATACCTAATTAATAGTTATCTTCGATTAATGACTAATTAAATAGGGCAATTAAACAGCATTAAGCTAAGTTAGTTGGCAGGTCATCGTAAAAGCCGCATTGTTAAAAGTCAATAGGGGCGTATTAATGTGGCCTACCAGATTTGTCCGTCGCTGATTTATTAGTAATATTAATCTCGAGTAGTTTGTTTGATTAATTTTAATTAAATTATATGTTAATGTAATTATGTTTAATCAAATCATCTTTAAATAATGCACTTTCTTAGACACTCAGAAGAAATAATTATAATAATAATGATGATGATTTTTATATTTGTTAATGTCACTTTTGTTTTATCGGCCCTGCCGTTGCCTACTATAATCTCTTAATCATGTATATTAAATAATGTAATTATAAGCCGATAATTAAGATATGACATAATTTGTCTTTAGCTTTGAAGCTTTCATATCTATGTATATATATATATATATATATATATTGATTGGACTTACTATTTGCAATAAAATTTGCAAAATAGATAAGTTGAGATTTTCAATGCTTTAAAAAAAAAGAAAATGCTATAATATCCCAATAAATATCCCAACATTTTTTTCTAAATTATTAATAAATTTTTAATCATAATTATAACAATAAATCTTATTTATTATAAGTTAATTACTAATTTTAAATATATTAATAATTATTTTAAATGCAAGCAACTTTCTTAAAAAAGTTTAATTTGTTGAAAATAATTGTAGACCACTAATTTCATATGTATGCAAGAAATTTATATAAGAAATCATTACTTGAATTGTTATGGAGACGATTGAATATTTCAAAAAACATGTACTTAAGAACTTTACTATAATTACACATTACACAATAATACACCTTTCTTATAAATAAAAAAAAAAAAAATTTCTATTGATCCTAAATACTTTCTTATGCATTTTTTTATATAAATATAACATTTTTTCATACATAAATACACAGAAGATTTATTGTTTTATGAAATATTAAGCATATAAGAATATATATATATATATATATCCACTTAAAAATATATATAAATTTTACGAATAAAACAGTGTATTAAATAAGGGATGATGGCAAGTAAATAATGAACAAACGCTACTAAATGAACAGAATAAAATAAGTCCAGCAATCTCCTTCACACAAACCTTTGATGAATCACTTTGTTTTTTAAATCACTGTCAACTCCTCCAAATAAAAAAGATAATCCCTCAAGGCCTCAACCCTAAACTACGGATAAAGCATTGCTCGCAAGTATACAAATTTGGAGATCTATGTACATAAGTATGTACGAAATTTCGAATCAATTCCGGGACATCCTCCTTGCGGCTCCGAGCAGGAGGGCTTTGGCGATGAGACCGGTCTGGAGGCCGCAGACGATGGCGGCTCCCCCGATGGCGATCCATTTCCAATCCAACGCGCGATTGCCGCCTCCGGCAGCCTTATTCTTCTTCTTATCGTCATCATCTTGGGTGGCGGGGGATTCGTCGGACAAGTCGGCATCATTGACGAAAGGGAGCTTTGTGGTTGTGATTTGGGTGGCAGCGGGCGTCATCACGAGCTGGTAGGCCCGCATGCCTGAGTGCAACTTCTTGACCGCCCCCCACATGGCGTGGTGGACGCCCATCTTGGCGACGTCCCTGGGGATGCCCATGTCCTCATAGTGCACCAGGGCCACCTCGCACGCCGATATCTGCCCTTCGTGCCGGTGGGATTCCACTGCTTGCAGACAATTGCCAAGTCAGAAACACGCGGCGGTGTTTCGGCGCGCTCGGAAACAAAAGAGCGAGAGGGCGGGCGCACCTGCTCTTATGCGCCAGCTTGAGAAGTACAGCTCTACCCTCCTTGGCTTTTCCTGCTTAGGCAAAGACGGGTAGGGAACTCCCTGCAAATTCACTGATAGGATTTAGTACGAATGCTTTAGATGATCTTAATTTATAATCTGATGATAGAGCATCAACGAGAGGGAATGCCTGCACCAATGCATAATGAATGTGCAACAGAATCACCAAAATTTGAAAACACGAACGGCCAGAAAATCTAAAAGTTCCCGCTAGGCTGTTAATTTTACCCAAAACTCGGACGCGCTCAAAATTTTTGAGTTGATTTACGAGTTAAACGATTTTCGAGTCGAATTTGACTCAAATCAAAATAGAATCGAGTCAGCACGAAATATAAATAATTATTTAAATTATATCCTCGGCAGACAAAAATAACAGCTTTGGCGGTGCCGATGTTGTCTTTACACCTTTACGCGTGGGACTTGGGTTCGAACCTTCATCGGGTAACTCACTCACGTTGTTATGTCTTAGTTTTACTGAAATGAATTTTATATTATTAAATCATTTATAGTTTTTAAAATTTATTCCTGAGCTGATTCGAATTGCTCAAACTCGATTTGTTTTGCCTGAAACTCAACTTGACTTGAATTCGATTCGAGTTCGACTTCAAATTCGAGTCGTATTCAAATCAAAAATTTTGAGTTCGACTCTGATCTAACTTAATCGAACTTGGCATGATTCCAGCCCTAGTTCCCACATTTGAGTAGGCATGCTATAGGAAAGAATTTAAGAAAGAAATGGTGTATATATATTAGTTGCTATAGAGATAGGTCACAGAAGGTCAGTGAATTGCTATTGAGTTTAAAGATATTAGTCCAACAAAAAATTACCAAATGAGTTATCCTCATTCAGATATGTCCAAGAGATAATAAATCTAATTTAGTATCTTCCTTACAAAACTTGGTAACAAATAAATTTAAGGAATAATTATTAATAAAAAAGTACCGAGTTCTTATCTGGTATCAATATTTTGATTCTGGATAAATATGGTAATTGGTGGATCTGTGTTGACATTATGACAATATATAGAAAAAAAAGAAGTAAAATTTTTTTAACTGTTGTTTAGACAATAAGTTAGATGAGATGAAAGAGCTGGCCTTTCCAAAAATTGACACGAGGAACAATACTACTGAGTTAAGAATGAGAGGGAGATGAGTAAAATCTAGTATTTACAAATTTTAAGCACACTGAGACTTGTGAAGGCAAATGAATCATGCTTTGTCGCGATATATTAAAAAGTTTCTTAGAGCCTAATGATAAAGATAAAGGTTAATATAAAAAAAACATTAAAATTTTGAAGGAAAAAAGCAGATGATGAATATTGATGAAAATATATGAAGAAAAAAAGTTTTAAAAAAGATAAAAGATTCATATCTGCAAACAAGTACTTCTCCTGCGGCCATTTAGCACATAAGAGATTACACAGCAAAATATGAATTCATTCAATAATAAAACCAAGCTAATATATAGGGTACTTAATTATAAGAAATAAAACCTAGGGACAGAGAGAGAAGAGCCAACAACTCCGTGAAAGAGGAGGCAAGTATGACAACTACGTAAATTGAATGATTATATAAGAAAATCCTGAAGACAATAACCCTAAGTATCTTTGGCAAGCCTTGCACGTTTCTTAGATATTCATCCTACATAAATAAAGGTAATGTAAATAAAGAAGGTAATTTGAGCCTTGATTTCCTTTCTTGTCCATGCATGGTGTTAATCGACACTTATGAATGAAAAGGAGATATCCTTCCATACATCCAGTCTCCCTAAGGGTATGTTATAATTGTCGTGAACTAGAACATAGAGCACCCTCAGATTGTGCTAATCATAGAGGAGTCAAGTTAATATGTTGTGCATTGAAATTTGGGAGAGACTAATTGAATACATAATACGAAATGATACTTGTATTTTTCAAAATAATTTAGTTTTATGCAAAATAAATCTATCATGAAAGTCATACATATACTAAAAGATTTGATGGAGAAATTTAAAGACAGAAAATAAGATCTTCATTTAATTTGTATTGATTTTGAAAAGCCTATAATAGAGTACTAAGTGAAGCTCATTGGAGAGCATTTTTGAGAAAAGAGATATGTGTCCATTTTTTTTTCTTTAATTATGGAAATTCTTGTTGAGCACATTCAAGAAGAGATTCTTTAGTTCATGTTATTTATAGATGATATTCTTTTAACCGATAAAACTATGAATGGAATTAAAGAAATATTTGAGTTATGAAAGACTACTTTAGAATCTAAAATTTTTTATCTTAGTAAATTTATAATAAAATATATGGAGTGCAAGTTCAATTGGTACTGGAAGCCCCAATCTCGAGAATATAACTATTGAGGACCATGGGATAAAAAAGAGCGAGAGGTTCAAGTACATTGGTTCAATTATTCAAAATAGGTGAAATAGAGAGTGATGTGATTAATAGGATCCAAGCTAGTTAGATGAAATGAAGGAAAGCTTCGGAGTGTTGTGCGATTCAAAAATCCCACTCAAAATAATAAAAATGAGTTTATAGAGTAGCAATATAACCAGCTATGGTACATGAGGCTAAATGTTGGCCAACAAAGAAGAAACTTATTGATAAAATAAGTGTTACAAAGATGAAAAGATGCTTAGGCGGATAACTGGATATACTCATAAAGATAGAATGAGAAATGAGTTTATCCATAGCAAAGTTGAACTAGATCCAACAGTGGATAAGATTAAAGAATATCGTCTTAGATGGTTCAGGCATATTAGGCGTGTATATCGTACAATACCCCGTTAGAAAAATTGAGTTTAAAATATTTGCCCTTATTAAAAAAGGAAAGCCAAAAAAGACATAGAAAGTAACTAAATATGAAGGATGTTCTCTATTTAGAACTTATAAAGAAGCTTCTATTTGGTTGTACACAATGAAAGCAAAAAATCCATGTAGCCAACCACACCTATTAAGATTAGGTATCTATTTCATGTCTAATTACCTAGATTTCATTAAATTAGTTTCATATTAAAAGTGGTAGTTTTAAGTTTTTTAGTTGTGTATTAGTTTGCCAATCTGCATCTATTTTTCTTTCAAGTGGCATCTATTCCTACTGCTTAGGTTGTTAGTTTCTTTTTAAAGTAATATTATTATTATGTTCTTTCTATTTCAACATGCGGTATCAGCTTGCATATTTGTTAAGCTTGATTTTCTATAGCATTGCGTCAACTAGTTTATATCATATTTTGTGTTTTAATGATTGCAAAAGAGGAGGAGAAATTAGGATTTTTTGTTTATCTTGTAAAAATAAAATTAGGGGTTAGAATCATAAAAAATAAAGAGATTATTAACTCTCTAAAGTTTGAATCCTATTCAACCGCTTTAAGTAAGTTGCCTTGTCAGCATACTGCCTAGACGTACTAGATAGTGCGCCATGATGCAAACTTGTTCTGAGCTCAGACGCAACAACCACACGCTCAGGAACTCCATAACTGTAGTGGGCTTATGCGTGGGCATGGCGGGATCGCGCCAAATTATCCTGCCCAGAAACGAGATAATTGAGGACTTTACCTCAAATCTTGTAAGTTGTTTGTAAATTATTTTTATTTTAACCCTAACTAGTAAGAAAGAAAGAAAATTTAAATATGTCAAACTCACACAAAATCTAAGTTAAAAGTTTTTCAAGTTAAACTAAGTTGAAAAAACCAATTCACCCTCCCCCCCACACTTATCCATTTAGCTCCTAAAAGTTATCGCATGGTTCATGCCTTGGTTAAGAAGAATGATTTCAGCAGCTCCCATAATGTTACGTTCATCTTTGAATAACATTTTTTAAAAATATCAACACATCATTAATATTTTCTCCATAAGTGATAAATTACCATAAATAGAAACTATTCAAGATAACTTCTTTCCAACATGATTGATGATGGTGATGGCAATAGAATGCCCATTATGATTGCAAGCAAATTTATGGTGATCTCCAAAATGAGGACTTTCTGCCAATGCTCTAGAAGGCGAGGGCATAAGACAAGGCATCTATGTAAACACAAGGCTCAGTGATACAGGGCGAAAGCTTCATGAAACCTGAAGCATAAACACTCTTGAAATTGAGTATAACAGGCATGCATTCGGTAGATAACGCGTTCACCTAAGCCTATGGGGGCATACACACTCCTGAAGATAAATGCCCCCTAGCATGCCCACATTAATTTTGGTTCGTCCGTCAATTCCCGTATCGAAGTCTTATTTTTTAATCCTAGTTGTTATATAGGGTGTAAGCTCCGTGAAACCTGAAGCATGAGCGCTCTTGAAATTAAATTGATCAAGTAACAATAGCCCCCTAACATTGAGTATAACAAGCATGCATCGGGTAGCAAGGGTTTTCACCCGAACCTATGGGGGCATACATTCTCCAAAAGATAAATGCCCCCTAACAAGCCCACATTAATTTGGCCCGCCCATCAATTTCTCTTATCAAACAAAGTCTTACTTTTAAATTAATTTTTTACTTCTTTAATTCAATCTAAAAAAACTTGGGGGCAGTTTGGTTTGATGTTATGTGAAAAATTATTAAGATAGTATGTTATTCAGATAGCAGTGTAATTCAAATAACAGGTTATGTTTGATTCTGTGTTATTTAATGTCATTAATATTATATTACACATGAGATAAGATTACCCCCAAGACATATTCATCCTAAATTTGCAGAATCAGCAAAATATAGGTAAAACCTTTTTGCAAGCGTTTCTACTGTTCTTCATCCTTCGCGAGCGCGGAGCTCTGCCGACTTCTTCGCGAACGCCGGATTCGGAGATCCACTAGATTCGGCAAAGATGAATTGACATCGCATATTTGTCGGATTCTATAGGAAGGCGATTCGATAGAAAGATGATTCGCGAGATCGGTAAAGACGATTCGCCATCACAGATTCACTAGATTCTAGAGATTCGAATTTGGCAAAGACGATTCGCCGAATTCTCCTTCGCCATCACCAATTTGCCATCGACATCCCCAATTCGCCTTCACCATCAATTCGTAGGCAATTAACCGATTCGGGAAGCAGAGCATCTGAACAGATTGCTGCAATGTTATCTAAATGCGGTCGATTTTGGCCAACATTCAGATAACATTTGTCAGTGGCATTTTCAAAATTTTGAGATGTTATTCTTGAGATAGGATTGAACCAAACAGTTCCAATTTTAAACATCTTTCAATAACATGGCATTGCACGTAAATGTCTGCAAACCCTCATCTTGGTATAACTCACACAAATTAGTTTGTGTGCAAAATACAAAATAATAGAAATAAATGTCTCGTAATACGAAAAAATAAAAAAAACGCACATCTTTATGGTTAAAAGAAAAAGGATTCCAGCAATACTGGATAGTTTGAAAGCAGGTAGCAAAACTAATCAAAGCAATGGCTAAACATGGGCAACATTAAATGGCGCAAACTGAATGAAATATAAAATATATGCACATGATAAAAATGCAAAGAGAATCATACAAGAACACTACAACGCAAGTGAATGGTTTTGTACCTTAGTCACACAGTAATAAGTCTTTCTGAATTCCCATATGCGTCTACCAATGATGTATTCACGGTCACTGCAGAAGAATGGGAACTGAGAAAATATAAATTCCAGTCAGCTTTGAATGATTTTAGAAATTTTCTTGACTTCAACAATTAAATTAAGAGAGATGGCACCTTTTTTATCCAGTGAACAACTGTTGTTGCAGATTTGGGAAATTCTTGCAAAATTTTAAAGAAAATAAGCATAGAATCCCACTTAGATCTAAACTCATCATCCCAAAAGAAATCTCTAACCAACTCTGGAGTTGCGTCTTCAAAAATAGTTTTGCTACGATAGATTACAGGACCAGTCTAAGAAATAAAAAAAACATGAGTAATACAAGAACTGGTTTGAAAGTGACTAAGAACATAGTACAGAAAACTGCACAATCTGAATAATAAGGTGCAATAAAAGATAGAAGTAAATTTAGTAGGTTGATATCTACTTTTGTACAAGGGATGCAACATACAAAAAGAAAGTCAATTTGTAAGTAATAAATGTTCACCCCAAAAAGTGCAACAATCTTCACCTTTTGAGTTAGGTTTTAAAAGTAGACCTTTTATAGTGTAAATTTGAGTTTTAACAAGACTTTCCCCTGATGAGTAGTTCATGGTTTAGATAGATTTGGGGTCAAGGATTTCCTATAATAGCAAGCCCCTATCATTAATTATCCCTCTTAGTCATCTAGAAGAGAACTCTTGATTTAAGAAGTATGAAATCTTTTAATCAGCGGATAAGTGAGGGGTAAGTGGAAGTAGACCAATATATAGACCAGTTTTGAAATATCTTATCAATATCAGGTCAGGATGGCTATGCTACAGGCAACATGAGTCTATTATTTTGGATGGGTATAACCCAACAAAGCAGCTCACCAATTCGGCTGCACACAAGTCACCCCACTGGACGGTCTTCCTACGATTTTTGGAGTGATTAAAACTAGAAGCATGGGGACTTTATCTCTGAGGATACGCTTGGGGACCGCTTCACAGTTGTGGGCATTTCTTCGTTGATTAGAAAATGATTCTCAATTTCATATAGCTCGGGTCGCTCCTACAAAGATTAGACATGTGTTTGATATAAATCACGCACACTTTTGTGTTATTCTATGAGATGGGGACTCACTTTATCGTCGACGATTAGAGCGATTGTGGGTGTTTCTAATTCCTTCACACGCCCCAGGTCATTTTTAAAGTGCAACATGCTTCAAGATCCTAGAAGCATGGAGACTTTATCTCTCAGGATACGCTTGGGGAAAACTTCACTATCATGGGCTTTTCTCCGCCGATTAGAGACCGGTTCTAGATCTCAATTCAGTCGTCACTCCTACGAAAAGGTTAGGCATGCATTTGGGATGGCTAAAGCACACTTTTGTGCCGTTCTTTGAGATGGGGACTCAACTTTATCTTCAATGACTAGTGCAATTTGGAGTATTTCTAGCTCCTTCACACACCGCAGTTCATTTTCAATGTGTACCTGAGCAAATTACAAACCCCAGGAAGCGAGATTTTGGTAATTTTTCCTCTTTCGAAGGTATTGATACTTTCTTTTCAAGCTTCTATCTTATCATTATTTACTTATTTTTGCCCATCTAACTTAATCTTTATTTTTCTCAGAGCATCAATAACCTACTCCTCTCCCTGAGTGGTCTTTCTATCGTAGGATGACTCCAACTACAACTTAGCTTCCCATTGCTTCACCCTCTGAAGCTCCGGACTCACTTGGTATATGCCAACCTTTCTATGAGATTGCTCCAGTTCGAGCGTCATCTATCCCTTCAAGTGAGCATATTGTCATTGTTAATAATGACAACAAGAATGATTCTGATAACGTCGCTGAATCCTCTCTCTCATTTAACTCAGCACACACTAAGAGCACCTTGCTCATTGTTTCTAATCATTCTAATGAGATTGACATCATCAGTTTTCCCACAGTCAACATTCCAACATTCCAACAAAGGATAATACTATTATACTTCAATTAACTTTGATCACTTCTTCTTCTTTCAATTTGTTCATTGCTTTGTATTTCTGTTCTTTCCATGCTAAAGATTAGCATCCTTTTATTCACACATTTCTCATGGGGCTGTCAGCAGTGCTCTCCAAGGAGTTACGTATGCACTCTAACACTTCTTAAAAATGATGGATTTTCAAGCACCACCTATTGTCTCCCATTTTACTGCTTAGATTGCCCACTTCATAGATTGTGCTGCTGCATTAAGGCTTGATCAATTAGCTTTTCATCGTGGGAGTTGCTCGGCCAAGAGGTATTCATTAAACTACTCCAGTTAGACGTTGCTCTCCAAGGATTGGAAGAGATTGACCTCACAGATGAAGAGATTTACTCCAGTTTTATAACTAGTGTCGTGGTAATTTCTGAAGAAAATTATCCTGGCCTTAAACTGTTGAGGCTTCACAAACGCAGTCACTGAAATGCAATGCGATCTTTTGGAAACATCCAACCATGTTGAAATATTGCGGCAACTTTAAAATATTGCGGCGACGAACATTTTTTGGGACAATAGCTTGATGCTTGTCCGAGGGCAACTGAAGCCGGAACTGATTTTGGTATGGTCTCTTTTCAAATGCAGACCCTTAGAAGACACTTATCATTGAAAAGCTTATCGATCATCCCTCCAACAATTAAAAACTATTCATGCCCAGCGAGAAGTTCTAATGCAATGCTTTGAAGATGCCCAGTCACACTTAAATAGCATCTGCAATAACTTATTCTAATTAAGGTCATTTCACCTCTCTTTTGTTTTGACATAATGTTGATTTTATCATCGTTGCCATTTAAGACTATGTTTTAGATGCATGCAACAAATAAATAAAAGCAAATAAAATACGAGTTGTAAATAAATGTCTGAGTAGCACTACAGTTGCAAAGAGAAATGATGAAGCAGGAAAAATTAGATCTTTGCTACCAACTTAATGAGCAACCGTGAGATTATCATAAAAGCACGGAAAATATAAACCTTGGGTTCATGGCGCCAAACTTGGTAAGCCATGTTTGATGTGGCTCTCTCCATTTGATTTTGCCACACCATGTCCTCATCCCCGCCACCAATAAGATGAATCAAGTGTTCCAAATCTTTTTCTGTAACTGCATCGTTTTGGGGGCAAAAAGCGGCACTGAAAATGTAGTAATCATAGATTTAGCGTAATAAACCTTACCAAAAAAAATCAGAAATTCAAACAATCACAATTCACAACAGATAGACGAGATAAAAATGAATTAAAATCAACAAGATGATAAAAATCCCAGGTGCTTTCTACCAAAAATAAAGACCAAGAAAAACTGGAAAATAAAATATGAGATTTTCAGAATCAATTGAAAAGATCAATAGAAGCAAATAAAACTTAAGATAAACTAGTTTGTGCTAGCGTAGAGTTTGCAAAGTTCAACTATACTTAATATTAAAGAAGAAAACAGCCACTCGCTGAGAGAAGCAAAAATTGCACTCTTTTGAGAAGGTATTATGAAATGCACTCTTTTGAGAAGGTATAATGAATTGCACTCTTTTGAGAAGGTATTATGACATAGAAAGAGAGCATTCCATCATGCAAATAAAATTTACACATTTACATAAATGAGATTGTCTCTCTCACAAAACAAAATATTGTTTTTCTCAAAAAGATTTACACTATCTCAACAAAATATCTTACGGAAATGCTTCTTCCTTTCTTTTCCCTTTATCTATAATAGAATGAGTAATGTGATGTCATCATAGATCCTTGAGAAACCCCTCTATGATATTGAATGTTCATATATGGAACAGAATGGAAATTATAACCTTATAACGGGGAAGCATTTATTCATCTTTGATTTCTCATGTATTGCATTTTAGTTGATGTATGGAATTCTCTCAAGAGGCGACATACCAATGGAAAAATAATTTAAGAGAAAATTTTCCCTACATACGTTCTAAGAATTTTTTCTACTATTCTGATTGAAATAGAAAATTTATTAGATAAACCACATTGCATTTAATCGCATATAATTTCTCTTTTATACATGCTTTAATAATCCCTATCCTTTCCAATACTCTCCAAAAAACTTCTCTTAGTACTTCAACATATGCCATTTCTTTATCGATAACAACTAGAGAGTGTCTTTTTTTCTCTCAAATTTCTTTATCAAACCACTAAGCAAATATACAACCTCCACCATAGTTCCACATTACATAAAACTAAATTTATAATATGAAACACTAGTATCTCACCATATTATATGTCCATTCACTCTTTTTTAGAGTTTCAAAACATAAATTATTAACTAATTTCCTTTGTAACTTGTACAATCATGTACACTACTTTTATTTGTGCAAATAAGTAATATTGTACTACTTTTCCACTCATCTAACACTTTTTTTAATCTTCAAAATTATATTAAATAACCAGATAACAAAGAAACTGCAACTTTTCCACTTTGACACGTCAATAGAGATGTCATCTAACTCTACAATTTTTCTACTATTATTTTCTTTAAAGCATTCAAACATAAGATTTACATATCCATCACATGAAAGAGATTTATAACTATTAAAATCACTCATGTTGACTACATGATTACAATTTTCAATAAAAAGCTTGTGAATACACTTCAATCATCTATATTTAATGTCATCATCTCTAAAAAGTATTTTAATACTAGATGTTTTGCATGTGATCAAATTCCTTTAGAGAGTTTAAGTTTGTAAGTCCCACAGCAATTTATGTGGTGAACTTAATCATATGAAAGACATAATTGTCCTTAATGGATTTAAAAAATTAATTTTAAAGGGAAGCATAATTTGAGTTTATTTGCAATAGTCAATCTTGCAAGTCACTAAGCCACATTGAAAAGCATATAGCTATGATTTGCATTTACAATGGAGGCTTTGATAACAAGCAAAGAAACATTTAACTCCTTGGATTGATCGTCCTAGAAAATCTTTCTTTTCAAAGTGTTTCATATGATCTTCATGTGACTATGCATGACTCACAATCAGCATATACCATCATGATGTGCAGCCTAAAGTTTAGAATTGAGATGAGTATCAAAAGCTATTGTAAAGAGCTGAATATCCATATGTTTAAACACTGAAAGCTTGTGGGTCCTATTCCAAAGATTAAAGCCCAAAAAGATTTTTAGAACGCTTAGGCATTTAACATGGACATTCATGAATTTTGATTGTTCAAGGGAATTAAGGACAGTTAATTGTATAGAAATGAAATAGTAAGATGCCATATAGTGTGCTCAAAGTAGATAAAGTTTGACATCAATCAGAAACTAGCTCAGATTACATGCTTGATCCAAAAGCAACTGAAGGCTTGATCCAAATGGTTATGAAGGATTTAGGTGCTAGCATGATCCAAATGATAGATAATACATACCAAAAATCTTATTTTTACCTAATTTACATTGGTTTATATTTGTTTGAGTCCATTGTATCTTGAAGCACTTAGACCTTGGCTATAGTACTTAGAAAATCTTGTAAAAACATTTAGAGAGTTTTTTCACCTAAGGTCGGGCACCCGAGTTGAGTTTTTAGGTGTCCATACTAGACAGCCAATACTCCTAGAAAAATGTGCCCAAAAATAGGCACCCTCACATGGAAAGATATTAGTTGTGTATAGCACATAGAGGCTTAGGCACATTTCCATAACATGAGTGAGGAAACTGTCCATTTGGGTCATCTATACTCTGTCAATAAATTAAGATGCTTAAATTTGTTTGCCAATCCATTAAAAACAAGTTTAATAATAAATCTTTAAATTCTTTAATTATTTAACGCCTATGAAAAAATAAAAGAGGGTCACTTTTTGTAGAACATCCACTTCCGCCAATGGTGTGCTACACTTGTAGCAACATATTTAGCATATATGTCAGGTAAATGATAAAAACTTAATTTAGATTCCTAGAATAATCACTCTTTTAAAAAGAAGAGAATCCTAACAATTTGTTTTTTAGGTAGAATGTCTTCGATGAATGGGCAATAAAAGCAAAAGAGTTATATTTGCTCCACATATGATTGAAGTTTTTCATTATAGTTTTTATTATTTTCTTTTATAATTTAGAGAACTTTGCTTGATTATCTAGTTTTTGTTTAGTTTAGTTGAATTTTTTTGCATAATATTAGTTTTATTACCCTAAAACTCAGTTTTAGTCTCATATATTTTTCCTGATTTGATAATGATGAATACAAATTATAATTTTATTTTTATATAGATATAAAAATTATATGTCTAGTTCAAATTTTAGTGCTCTGTTACAAAATGCTCAAAGCAATAACACTTTCGATGAATCAAAACCAATTCAAATCATTTGTTTGATTAAGATGCTAATAAAAGCTTGACCCAGATGCTAAAGAAAGCCTAATTCATGTGCTAATGAAGGCTCAAATACAGGTGATACAGGGGGCATGATCTGAATGATAGAAGATCTATTTCCAACATCATGCTTTGTCATATTTTATGGTGGCTTAAATTTGTTTGAGTACATTGCATCTTGGAGTACTTAAACCTTAGTTCAAAGACCTGAATAACATGTAAAATTATTTAAAGAATATCTTGCCCATGACCAAATCCCAAGCTGAGTTTTCAGGCACCCAAATTGACAAGCCCAGGCTAACCTAAAATAGGCACTCTAGGGTGCCCAGGCACCTAAAAAAATATGTGCTCAAAATGAGGCATTGAGGCGCCCTCACTAGAAGAGAAATCAGTGACAGATTGCACCCAGGCACTCGGGCGCATTTCCATAGCTTGAGAGGAAATTGCCCATATTTGAATCATATTTCAGGCATCATCTATAAATACCACCCACATGCTTGGCTCCAATGCTTCAAATTTTCATAAAACCTTCTGTCTAAAAATTATGCTTCCAAATAAAATTTTAATTATTTTCAGTCTAGGAAAATTCAATTCTTGGAGATTCTACCCAAGATGTTGCGCTAAGTTTATTTTCTATGTCTAAGCATATCTCTTGAGGGTTTTACAAGAGGATTGTAGCAACTCCAACCAAGAAAATTTTAGTGAAAGAAAGTAATCTTGCAGCTTCATTGCCAAATTTTGTGAAGATGAAATTGTGCCAGTTTCTTCGTCTACTTGTTGATACACAAAGAAGCGACTCTAATACGAGTGAATTTCCAAAGAAGGCAGACCTTCAAAAAGTAAACATAAGATATATGGTAGATTTGAATCGCTATAAAAATGTGATGTGCTATTTTATTTGCTTAATATCTATCTTATATTGTTTTAATGTGATTTTCTAATAATTAATTATCTCGATCTCTATCTAAATTCTTTAAATTTCTTAAATTAAATTCTAGCAAGTCAAACACAATTCAACTCCCCTTTGAATTGTACCAATGCTACTTTACAAGGATGCTTTCAGAAAATCTGCAATTTTTGCTTTGAAGCAGTTCACCCCAACCAGATCCTTTAGGACTGCTACAAAACCATCTACCTCACATCGAGGTTAAACTAAATTTAAACGCCCCTTAATCTAGAAAAACTCGAAAAGTAGCAGAAAAAATTAGATATTGGCACAATAATATCTGGCTCCTGCGCAATCTAGAAAAACTCGAAAAGTAGCAGATAAAATTTGGATATTGGCACAATAATATCTAGCTCCTGCGCATTTGTATAAGAATTTACAGCATAGAAAATACCCTGCTAATCTTAAAACACTAACATGCTGCTTACGCTTGACGTACTTCAATCATGCCATCAGGCTAACTGTTCATCCATTATAGTGGGCGAAAGCCCTTGACCTCTTCCAAAATAATAAGTGAAACATAGAAAATGTTCCCAACAAGACCTTTAATTATCTGTTCACCATAAGAAAGTGCGAAAGAATGCTCACGATGTGTAACGTTGTCGAAGAACAATTAAGGCGAACACAAGTCAATCCAACAAAATATTAAGAAAAACAAAGAAAGAAACTAAGAAAGAAAGATATGGAATCATTGGCACCTCGAGAATCCTGCACCGTCTCTTTCAACCGTAAGTTCACCGCCGGAGGCAGGCCCTTGAGTTTCTTTTGCACTAAAGCTTGACCACAGCTTTCGGCAAACAGAGAAAGCAGATAGCGCAGTGAACGCCAACCACAGCCTTCGTGCGCCGAGACCTGGCGGAGCCGTCCAAAAGAACCGAAATCTGCTCCGTAGTCCGAGGAAGAGGAGCCCCGTCCATCGCGGTCGCCATGACCAACCTATCACCAATCCGATCATGACCGCAAGCCAGATCGGCACCGCGCACAGCACGATGTCGATCAGCGTTTCCACCACCGCCGGCTTCTTTAGAAAATCCGAAAAGCCCGCATAGATCTCATCCATGGCGAGACGAGGGGGGATGGAAGAAACAGCTAACAACCCTAGCTTTCTACAAGATCAATTTAAGAATGGGTAAATGGATGAAATCTCTCTACCAGATCGATTAAAGGATTGGTAAATGGATGAAATCTGGTGGAGAGGGGAAAACAAACCGAAGCTACTGTCTCTTTATTCTTCTTCTTTTGTGTACTTCCGTTTTTCTTATGATCCCGCGGCAGCTCGACAATTTTGTATAAGAAAAAAAAGAAAATAGAACTTTTTTTTTTTTTCTTAAATCCAACAAAAATATATTATAACAACTATATACAATTATATATCAACATATAAAATTATTATATTATATATTTTTTATTTTATTAATTTTTTAGAAAAAAATCAAATTAATTAAAAATTATTTTAAACTAGAAAAATATTGTGCTTACACAAGAATATACAAAATATACGTCAAAAATTATTCATGATCAATAAAATTTATTTTTTTAATTTTTTGTATATAAACCTCACAAAAAAATATATATTTAATCAATAATTTATAAATATATCTTAAATTAACACATCATATATATATATATATATATATATATTTTAATATATATTAATGTATAAAAAATAAAATTAGCTATACTAAATATGCAAAAATAAATTTGTTCTTATTTTTCGGCTTCAAAATATTTTATATTTTCTTAAATTATTTTGAATTTTTATATTCTTAATTTTCAACCCATTTACAAAAAATTAATTTGAGGAGAAAATTTTATGAGTTATGTAATATATTTTTAGTTGTTCAGATATATACTAATAAGAAAATAAAAAAAAAATGAAAGGATTAGTCGGTTGAGTGAATTCACTCAACCAACTAATAAGAACGGATCATTGGAAGATGGGCATGGACGAAAAAAAGACTCGCTCGCTCGGCTAAACTGCTCGTTTATCAGAGTAGATGGATGAACGGATCCTTCGGATGCTCGATCGGCTGCTCCTAGCATACAAAGTTTAAAAATAATATTTATATTATTTTAATATAAATAAATATACATAAAATATATTCAAATTTTATTAAATGAATTTATTTGAATGTCCCATAAATAAGTTTAAATAATATTTCTATTATATAAAATAAAGCTTGAAATGAATCTAGATGTAATTTCTTGAACGGTTCGGAGGATTAACCTTGCGTGCTCCGCACGCAGTGACCGCGTACGGAAAAGGCTAATTATTTAAAAATATATATAAATAAGAAAAATGCCTTTTTTGTATAATATTTAAAAAATTTTATTTAATAAGATTTGTACACGTGTAAATACAAAACTTTAAAAATATTTATTGGAAATGGCTGAAGATTGAGTAAACACAATATTTATTGATTTAAGTAAATAAAGGGCAAACTTGTAATTAGCATCCTGTAACCTACCTATATAAGAGAAAGTAAACGGCGCTTCAGAAATCATCTCGGCAGAGAGGCGTTCTCTTTGTTTGTTCTTCTGTCGGGAGAATTGGAAATGGCTGAAGAGGGAGCCGTGATCGGATGCCATACCATCGAACAGTGGAACTACCAGCTTGAACAGGCTCGCGAATCCAATAAACTGGTAAGTTTTCCCCTCTCTAGACTACATTCCGATTTTAATTTCTCGTTCTTCAAAGCCGATCCTCGATTCGATTCTTTGATTGTCATGGTATTTTACTTCATCGGTTATCAGGATCGGGAGATCTTCTGTTGGAGATGGGTTTAGTGCGATCGATCTGTTTGATTTCTTTTTTTTCTTAAGGAGATATTGGGCATTCAACGACAACTTTCTGATGCTGCTTGACTCTTGTTGTGAATACCATCTCAGCTATGGCCTTTAAAATTATACCTTATAGCAATTAAAACCCTTAAAAAAATATCAAGTTGAGTTCAATTCGATTTGGAGCAATGATTTTTAAGTTTCAGCTTAAGCTCGCGTTCCAGATTATCTATGTTATCTTAACTCAATATAAATAATAAATAAATAAATATATAACATTTGTTGATCAATCCAATTCTGATTAGTTTAATGTCACAATTGATCTTTAATTTTTTAATGATATAATCTTATATAATTAATATTTAATTTAATGAATTAATTATCGTATCAACATTATATATTTTAATTATTTGTATAATTGCTAGAATTATGCCTTAATTAGTGCTGTTAGGAATTCGTGTCTTTATCTATATAGATATATATATTCTTAGGGATATTAACAATTTAATAACACTAATATTTTTAAATTTAAAAAAAAAAACTGCAGGTTATAGTGGATTTTACGGCATCGTGGTGCCCTCCCTGCCGCATGATTGCTCCCATCTTTGCTGAGCTGGCGAAGAAATTCACGACGGCTGTCTTCCTCAAAGTGGATATCGACGAACTAAATGTGCCTATTACAAATATTATATAATTTAATTTAATTTAATTTAATTTAATTATAATCTGATTATTTTATTTCAGGAGCTGGCCGTAACATGCAAGGTGGAGGCAATGCCGACATTCATCTTCATGAAAGCCGGCGAGGTGGTGGGGAAGCTCGTCGGCGCCCACAAGGAAGAACTCCCTAAGAGGGTCGAGCTCCTCGTCAGCAGTTACTGATCTAGTTAATATATCATGTGCGTGACCTTTATGTATTAACTATTACTATTTGTTCTGTATGCGCGCACGCATTAAAAGATATATCGCCATTAATATGCTTATTAATGTCTTTCTTATTATTAATTTTATTAGTATTTTTACATACTTCCACAATGAAGCAAATATATGATCATTTTAGCCTTATCTAAATATTTGGGTATTTTGTATGAATTATTTGGATTTAATTATAGATGTTCTTAATATTTCTTTTCATGTAGAGTTTCACAAATGTAGATATAATAAATAAATACTAAAGCAGTTGCTCAGCAACAAGCATTTTCTCTTCTTGCAGCACCACTACCTCCTAGAATGTTGGCTCTTCAAGATACTCCAAGTCTGACATGTCGGTTTTACATGTTAGGGCATCTTCCAAAAAAAAAATATTGTGTTAAACAGTTATTTAATTACATTTTAAGTTGTTAAATTTCATTGCATATTAGTTTAGATATACCATTACTGCCACAACAAAAAATAAAATCACACGACTGCACGTATAAAACTATAAGACTGAAACTGTGTGAATTTGGAAATAAAGTTGTGATAGTAAATCAAAACTGTTGAAAATAAGACTATAAATTGAAACATGCAATATTAAAAAATATAACCAAAAACATATATGTCATATGCATGCAATCATATGTGTTTGAGTTGCATTGCTAACAGATCTTAAGTTGTGGTTGAATCGTACCTCTAATATATCTTAGGTTGTGCCTGGATTGCACTACTAATAGATCCAAAGTTGTACATAAATCGCGCCACTAATAGATCTTAGGTTGTGCCTGAACACTGCTAATGCTGATGTTACGCTATGCAAAAACAATATGACAAAAAAATTATTAAATTTAATAGAATGATATCCCATTATTTTTTAATTACTTGACATTAATTACATGATTCATTTTTTATATTAAGACTTACTCATGTCTTTACCTGAATGATTGCATTCTCACCTAAACATTTATCTTTATTTCATTTTATAAGTTATTCAAAAATTATATGATCACAAGCTTGGGTTTAAATGCATATAAGTTTAGGGTAGTCAATGTCGTCTTTTCAATCAAAGTTTCATAGTTAGCGGAGCAAATCTATATTACCTACAGAACCTACCCTCCGGGTGGCCTCGGTTCACTCTTCACTTCTGAGGATTGGCGTCTAGGCCGCGCAGCGGATTGAAAGAGTCATAGAATAATAGATTTATAGGCCCGTCGCCCCGCGGAAGCTAGGACCGCTTATCTAAGGGCATCTAGAAAGATCGTATCTAAGAGTCCGCTTATTACTCTAGAACCCCTTTGCACCACCACAGTTCTCTTAAAGAATGCTTCTGATTTGATTTCAGGCAAAACCGCATAGCATAGACTTCTAATTGTCTCAGTATGTCATTATAAATGATATACATGTAGTTAGATTGCTTAGCTATACTTATCAATACTTACAAAGATAAGGGGTAGAACCTTTTACAGTTTATTCTTTATAACTAAGTTATCCAAATCCTAACTCATGACATAGTAAGGATTTAAGATATTTGTCTTGAATTCAATTGCACGTATCCCTGCGCACAAAGATATGAGGTAAAACCCTTTTACAGCATCCTACAAGACGAAGCAACTAACTCATACAATTCAAATGAATATATAATAGGGATTCCTACCTTCTACATAATTGCATTTATTGATGCGCACAAAGGTAAGAGGCATAACCATTTTATAGTTTGTAGAGGTTAGAAGGCTAATTCTATTGATAAATCAAAGGTTATGTACATATTATTCCTTTAGTTGGGATAATTAGGTAATCTTTTAGATTTTAAAGGTTTTAAATGGCTCATTTCATCTTATACTAACCTTTCAACAATTTTTTTACTAATATCTTGTTTTGATCTTAATTATATAAGATCATTTAAACCATTAAAGATCTAAGGAATTTTACACTAACTCTTAGATGATTTGCAAACCATTTCATTAGAAATTAGGTTAAATCACTAACATAGGATTTCCATGGCACTAAATCAATCCTTAAACCTTAGCCTTAGTACTTAGGTTAGCTAGATCTAGCACTTAGATTTACTCTTTATAAACTAGGTTACAATAATGTTAAATAGGTTTACATTTATAAAATTTATTCTCCATGGGTCTAATTTACTTATTTTGATCATCCTAGCATCTTAGGGAGTCTAATTTAGTGTTGCGCCCCACTCCGTTGCCGCGCGTAGAAGAGATAACATAATTAATTTCGGTGGTGGTTATGAAGGATTAGGATGAGTACACAATCTAATTATAAGTAAAGACTTTGTCATTTGGTGATCACCTCATCGTAATCATGTTGACTTAAGAGTTAACAAGACAACAGTTGTAATAACCCAAATTATTACTTAGGTTAATTAGGACTAATCTAAGTCCTAATTATGTTTCTAGTGCCTTAATTAAGTCATTGGAACTCACCTCTAAGATCCAGTCCAAATTTGGGATCAAATGATCAAATCCTGATTTCTGAAAAATCCAGAAAATCCTTGAAAATGACCTGTCTAAATTGACCTCAAATCGAAAAATGGACTTTGTCATTGCGCTCATTGCCCCCAAATTAGGTAGGGGTGATGTTTTCGTGTCAATCGAAAGTCGTTAAAATGTTGGCGAATATTTTAATATTATCTAAATCCCCGAAAAATCAAATAATTAAATACTCGTCAAAATAAAAATCTGATTATGTCGTTGCATTCATCACCCCTCAATTAGCTAGGGGTGATTTATCGGAAAATTTTTGAACACATTTAGCTAATTATTTTTAATTAATTAAATATGATTAATCATTATTTAAATTAATTCAATTTTCCTAATGTGGGTCCCACCGTTTGAAGCATATGCCATAAGCTTTAACGGACCCAGCCTGTTAGTGGGAACGGCACGCTCCTGCACCGTTCGATCGAGGCATCCGACCAGACGTCCCCAATCTTGTCCTCTTCGATGGTTAGGGCACGCGGCAACAGGATGGACACGCGGCCGAGCAGCATGTTCTTGACCTCTCACCGCCTATGAACCCCTTAATTCCCCCATTATCTCTTAAAATCATCATTTTTCTCTCGGTAAGGAAGATTGCGAAGTCTAGAGCTAATGTTCAAACATATTGCCGAACCCTAAGGTACCTTCCTCAACCTCTAATTTTCTCTTTCACGCAAAGATTAAGTGTCATATCATCTATTATCGTAGTATATCGATCTAAATTCTGTCAATCGACTCTCTCGTAGTCGATTGAATCTCCAATAGCGTAACCCTAATTTGCCTCCGTTATTTTCGGGAAGACGAAGAGGCGCTGAGGCTCGAATCGCCTCTGACCGGATCATGTTCGACCGGTCCGAGCTCGTGCGTGAACCGGTCCGGTTCGGCGTGTTGAAGTTGGTAGGTGTGGTGGGTCCCCCCTCTTCGCGTTGTCGTCCTTACGCTACGACGCGTGGCGTGCAGGTTTGAGTTGCGGGCCTCACTTGTTAAGCCTCAACAAACCGTAGTTCGCCACGTACCCCCTCTGTGGGGCCCGCTGTTGCGTCCGTCGGCAGGCGCAGGTCCCACCTGCTGAAGATTAATAAAATTATAAATATAGATTATATATATGTTTATATATATGTGTATATATTTAAACAAACATTAAACCTTGTTGTTTAATGATAACAGAATATATTAGTTAAAGTTAAATGGATTAATTAAATAAACAATAAAGTATAATGTAATAATTATGCCTTTAATTAAATCAATTAAATCTCAAATAAAAATTCAAATAAATGTACTATTAGAATCAGTAAAATTAAAGGAATATTATGGAACTATTAATTTTTCATTTGGAGCTATATATCACATAGTGATATTTTAGAGTATTTAAATAATTCCAAAAATATCCCAAAACTTTAACTAATCATAACTTTACACACACTTACCCAAACATACCCATTATAGGTCTCAAAGTATTCAGCAAAACCTAATAATTAATCTGGTAGTGTTGGTTTTTCTGTTTGAGGCATAATTAGGCTAATCACTTTTGGACCCAAACCCTGATCTTCCAAAGCTCACAATTTTTTAACCATTAGTCCAAACATAATCAATATGAGTATTAAAATGATCAGTAGAACCTCTAAAATAACCTAATAGTGTTCAATTTTATGTTTGGATTATTATTAATTTAATCACTTTTAGGACCCAACCCTAATTATCTTAATTAACCCTAAAGCTTCAATTGACCATAACTTGGTCAATTGAGCTCCAATTTAGGTCTTTCAATATACCATTTTAATTAGGAAGACCTAATTAACAATATAACTACAAAAATATTATAGATCCAATAGTTAGATCTCCTAATTAACCCTAATCATATTAAAACTTAATTAGCAAATATTAATATAATTAATGATCCAAATTAAGTAAATTTAATTTTTGATTACTTCTAGAGTAAATTAGAACTTAGTTGTATGGTTGGTTTAGTGATTCTGTTATTAATTTCACTAATCACTCACTAATCACCCTAAACCCTAAAACTTGTATTTGTTATAACTTAGTCAATACTTATCAGAATTTAATGATTTTAGATCATATGGAAACCTTAGAACATAATCTTTAATAAACTGACAGGTTTCATTATATCAAATTACCAATTTGCCCTTATAAGTCAAATTCTTTAATTTTACCTTATAAGACATAATATTTAATCAAAATAGATATACTTACTGTCTAAACTCATATTAGATAGTAAGTAATTATTTCACTTCAATAAATGTTGGATTTGAGCCCTAATTCATAAAGATAAAATTTAGACCTTTAAGTAGGGGCAAAATAGTCATTTTGCCTAAATTTATGTTTAAGTATCCTTAAACCTTAAATTCATTCTTAAACTTCTAAAATCAATATTGTGATAGATTTAGAATTATTTAGAATGATTTCTCTTATCATTTTGCCATTTTTAGAGAATGCCCTAAAATTCACTTAAAAATCTTTAAGTCATAAATTAGGTCTCTTAAGATTAATTTAGTTCACTTTATACCTTCTATAAGTTAATTATACCATAACTCTAGTTAAGTAATATCAAACTTAAAGCTTAATTATTCTCCTTAGGATTTTCCTTCAAACATATAGGATCTTATTCCTTTTGATATAGCTTAGAAATTTATGTTATAGTTCATCTATTAAGTAAATGGGTACTTAATATATGAAACCTTAGTTTTATAGTTTTCTAAAATTTCATCATTTATTTATGATTATTTTATATTAAAATTTTAGATTTAAGATTAGATATCCATCTTATTAAAGCTTGATTTTGCTTAATAAAATAATTATAACAGCCCCAATAATTGGATAGAAGATTAATCCAAATATTAGGATGTTATCTTAGCACCCAACACTTGATTAGAAGAAAGCAAATCAAGTGTAGAGGCTAAGTGGCCAAATCATTTTATGAGTAGTTATTAAGTTAAATGAATGTAAAGGAAGATATAAATACAACAATGCAAGTATTTACAATACAAGCAATTTTATTAATCCACTCATTCATTTCAAATAGTTTTAAACATAGAAGATATAACACAGATTAATAAATATAGGCAAAAGTAATTTAAGCAGTTTATAAACCAATTATTACAAATCTTTTTAAAAGTAAGAGAAAAATACAGTAAGTAAATCACTCTTTCTCATTTATACAAGTAAATTATTTAAAATTAAGCGAAAGCAAAATTCTTTATAAGCCCTTCAACTACTTGGACCTGCATCACTTGAATAAAAGGGATCTTGATCTATCATATTTTGGTATTTAAATATGATAGAGCAAAGCCAAAAAAAAAAAAAAGTGTAGTTAGACTAAACAGTCTAAGCACATTTTAAAAATTGGCTATATTTTTTAGATTAACAAGATATAATAATTATGATTTACAATTTAAAGTAAGCAGCGATGCTATAAAAGTTATAAAATATGGGGAAAATGAACTAAGCATAACTGTAAGAAAGATAGTATGGAATTAATTGAGTAAAAATACTCACTTTTATTAAAGTTCTAGCCTGTTACTAGAAATTGGTAAAGGAAAGTATTTTAAAAGTTATAAACTACTATGTGCATGAAATAAAAGCAATATATGATCAATTGGAATTTATGTTAAGTAAGCAAATGACATGCAATGAAGCATTAATTGAAGTTAAGCAACATACACTATATTCAAATTAAACTGAAGTAAGCAATACACAATACTGAAAATAGAGAGTGTAAATCAAAGGAAATGAGAAAATATATTAGATTCTCAATCAAAGATAATCATAGTCTATAACTATGAAATAAAAGCATAACTAAACAGTTATGAAGAGATCTTACAATTTGTAAAAGAACTCTTATATCTTTAGTTAAAGTTATATTTAGAAATACCTTATTCCGTAGGAGTACACAACAGAATGGGCGAGAAGTTAAGCACATCTGCTTAACCAGATACAGTGGGGAAGTTGAACATTCATATTTACCCTCTCTAAAATGTGAAGTCCTAATATAAGCGCTTTCTTTTGTACTCAATTTGCCATAAGGCATTCCCCTTTAAAATTTTAAGAAAATCTTTATTTATGCACAATGATTTTGAATGAATGTTTAAGGAAATAGGCTCAAAGCTAGGTAAGCATTCAATAAATTTCAATAATTTTAAAGTATGTGATATCCTTATGTTATCTAAACTTTTAATAATCTACTCTATAATTAGAGTTAATTAAACTCTAAATTGACTTATAGATATATGATCTTAAATCAATTCTAGATAAAAGTAGAATGTATGTAAGTTTATTTTCTTATATAATTTAAAGTTAGGAAAAGAAATAGATTAAATCCAATTCAAAATATTTTAACTTATGATTATAGGAATTTAAAAATTTAAAAGAAAACTTTTCTAAAGCTTAAAAGAAACTAATATTTTTTTAAATCCAGTTGATTGAGAGTTAAAGATCAAAAATGAAATATTAAAATGGATATTTTGAATTGAATACTAAAATTTTCTAAGAAAATTTATAAGTCTTAAAATTCTCAAAATTTTTGGCAGAGTCTCCTTTATTTTTGTTCAAATAAACAATTCTCGCAATCAATATATAAGTCAATTTTATTGACTATCTCCAGTTCTAAAATAGAGTTCAACCCTTTCTATAGAATTGCTCATTTCCAGTTCTAAAATAGAGTTCAATCTTTTTTATAGGATTGCTCATTTCCAGTTCTATAATAATTTCAAATATATAAAATTGAACAAAGCAGTTTATTAACATATATCAAACATCTAATAAAAAAAGATGCAAAAATAAAAGTTAGCAATTTATAAGAGCAGCTTTATGTGATATTTTGCACATAGCATTTAATTTAGCATTCCTGTATTATTCTTACACTTAACCTGCAAAGAATAATATCATTAAAGTTTTAGCATTTAAACATAAAAGAAACCAGATTTATTTGATTTTAAAGGCAGCATGTGATTTCATTTAAAAGAAGGGCAGCATTTGAATTCACTTAGACCTTATGGCCGTATTTAAATGTAAGTTCAAAGGTAGTATTTGTATCTTTGCAAAATAAATGATAGTATTTGAAATACATAACTTATGAACTTCTCAACTCAAGTAGTAGCATTTGGAGTTCCTAATTTATATGGTAACATTTGTATCTTACAAAGTAAACTATAACATTTGAATTTTCTAAATATATAACAGCAGTTAGCAACAATAACATATGACCCTATAAAAAAATAACAACTTTGATGCTCATATATTATATTGGCAACTTTCAGATTCCATAAAACATATTGCAACATTTGTACTTATTGAAATAAATGACAATATTTGTATCTCCTACAATTCATATGTAAATGAGTGACAATAATTTTCTTACTTTACAAGAAAATAAAAACACTTACTCCCTCTTAATATTGATAGCAACATATGATATTGAGAAAGATTGACATCCTTTGTTTTCATATATAAATTCAAAAACAGCATTTGATTTCTTATGGCATTTGACTCATAATGAAATAAATGACAGCAATTTGATTATAATTGCAACAATTTAAATTTTCTAATATAAATGATAGCAGCTTTTGATTTATGATAACATTTGATTCATGTTGAATTTAAATAGCAGCATATATTCTCTTTTGATAGCAACATTGAAACATTTGATGTCATATTGATTCTTCTCATTTATACAATTGACCTCATATGATTACATTTGAACTTTCATAAGAATAAGAGATTTGCAGTATATGATAAAAATAATGATAACATCTATCCCCATATTCCATCTTCTCATAATCATTTGATGGCAAAATATGATTATAATATATATATATATATATATATATATATATATATATATATATATGGCAGCATTTGATAATATGAATACGACTAATTACATTTGGTCACCCTTGATCTTATAAAACTAAAGATAGTAGTATTTGAGCATATTACTTGATTAAACTAATAGCATTGGATCATTTACGTGATAACATTTAATTCATTGAGGTAAATGAAGGTATTCAATTATTTGACTTCATATATAAAAATGGCAGCATATGAAAAAGCATTTAAATCACTTAAATTAACTAACACATTTGATCATTTTGATCTAACTAACAGCACTTAGAGTACAGCAAAATCAATCTAATGATGTGAAATTCAACATTCAATATTAATATCCATCTAATGATGTGAAGTTTTACATCATCTATCTCAACATTCAATATTAATATCCAAAATTTAAAGCATAGCATTTGTATCCAACATTTAAAGAATAAAACTTTTAGATTTTTGAAATCACAAAAATGCAGCCTTAATACAGCAACATGTATTAAATAATTCCATCATTACATATGGGACTGCAGCATAGACCTCATTCAGTAAATTCTTCATAACCTAGATGCAATTGATTATCAAATACAAACTGAGTACTAGTTTTGTAAGAAACAAAAATGGTATCATACATGTAAATGCGAATTAATTGAATGGCATGTATGAAATTCTTTATAATACAAGACCATTAAGTAGATTAATGAAGAATGACCTTTCAAGATAAAAAGAATTCATTATATTTAAACAAAATGAACTTTTAAAAGAAAAGGACCATCTTAATAAATAAAAATATGAGCTGTTTCTTGTTTATGTATGTATCAACTAATTTTGATTACTCAAAGAACTATCATTCAATCTCATCAGCACTAAGTCAGAGTATTTTATCATATCATTTCTTTTCAAATAAAGCATGCAGATGTATGGAGGTCATCGGGGCATATAGTTCACAGAAAACTAAGATAAATATAAGCTTAACTGCTATTGGACTTTTGCAAAGTTCAATTATTTCAGCAATACATATAAAAGGGAGTATTATGTAAAGTGGAAAAGCAACAAAGGAATATTTTAGATATTAATGTAGAATTTATCCAACATTTGTATTTAGTAAAAACAAATGACAGTTATAATTATTTTGACATTTGCAAACAAGTCATTATAAACTTAACAGAGAATTTATATATATAGAGATATAAATGTTATTATTCAGGTTATAGTGGCAAAACAAAATCATGAAAGATAATAAAATGGATGAAACACTATGTTTTAAGGGTATATATCTTAAATCATTATAGTGTCAATAAAAATGATAAGAGACTTTTTACTACTTGCATATATAAAGAAAATGAGAATTCAAACAATCAGTTGAATCTCTTGTAAGACTTTTTAGTTCAATTAATCAATTTAAACCCGATCTAAAAGAAAGATACTCTTTATTATAATCGACTTATCCAGAAGAAACAATACGGATTAAAGTATTAATCGTATCAAAGGTATTTTGCTCCTTCATGCTTTTGACTTAGGGTTAGAGTAAGGGACACTCGGTCCTTGAGTATGAAGCCATTGAGGCCATGTTAATCGGAATATATATAGGGTGAAAAGAATGGAGTACCTTGCACTCTTGCTTGAGGTTGGCGAAAATTAGGGTTTGGCGAGGGGAGGTGTTCGGCTACACATACCTGTCCTCCTTTTAATGTCGCTCCCGAAATGATGAGTAGTGGCCAAAGGATAAGGATGGAGCAGTGCTTATCACCAATATGGACAACTGGAGTCCTTTGTGCGTATGGGAGGAGGCATGGGAAGGTGTCGGTCGTGTGAAGGAGATAGGGATTTAGGGCAGTTGATGCGATAAGGTAGAATATATATGTTATTTGATAATTTTGTTTAATTTGAAATGTATGAAAATAAGATTTTTGAAAAATTACTTTTTAACTAAATTGAGGGTAACGAATTCAAAAATGAAATTGAAATTTTAATCGGGAGTCATCTTAATTATTTCAATTATCAAATTATGAAAATAATCAAGAAATTTTGACTATCTCCAAAACTCACCAAAATTTCACCACAAGCTAATTTGGGCGTGAGGAACGCAATGGCGAAGTCCGTTTTTGATTCTGAAGTCTAAATAAATTAGGTATCTTCAGAATTATCTAAAAATTAGGACACGTTGGAAATTACTAAACGGTCTCCAAATCGCACAAAATTTGAAGTAGAGATTTTTAACTCTATTATAAGAGTAATAAAAGAGATTTAAAGTCAATTAGATCACTAATTGACAAGTAACAATATTTTGGTTGTTACAATAACCTTAATTACAGCTCGTGAGAATTTGAGTTTAACTTTATACCATTAGGATTATAATATATTGGATTAAGAAGTTAAAATCCAATACTTAAATTTTAACATCTTAATTCCCTAATTTTAATTTTTATTAATCAAGATTGATTTGAGATTTGTAAAATCATTAATTATGATTATTTAAACTTAATTAAGTGTCATGTGATTTATATATGTTAGAACTTGATTAGTTCTAATTTCTTTTAAATCATAGGATTGATATTTTGAATTTATACTCGACAGTTGGATGTTGGAGATCCTAAACTTGTATAAGTTCATATTATATAGAACGATTTAATTAGAAAATAAAGTGATATCACAGAGTTGTTTAGTGTTATTTAATACATTGAAATTTGTATGCTTTGCTTTCCTTATTTTTGAACTTTATACCTTGACATATTAAATGGAATATAGTATATTTTTTATGTTAATTTTGATTCATTCATAAAGCATATGCATAGTTGAAAGAAAGGATTTAAAGTATTGACTTTTATGAAACTTATGGTAGAATATATTTTACTTAGTCTGCTTGGACAGTGATACTTTACTTTTGCACTAGGATGTTTCTCCTAGGTGCTCAGATATTACTTTACTTTTGCACTATGATGTTTCTCCTAGGTGCTCAGATGATATTTTACTGATGTTTCTCCTAGGTGCTTAGATGATACTTTACTTTTGCTCTGGGATGTTTCTCCTGGATGTTCAACAGGTATTTTGTGGCTTTACTTTAATCTGAGATGTTTCTCCTAGATTATTCAGATAGAATTAACTATAGGATCTAGGATGTTTCTCCTAGATACCTTTCAGATAGAATTAACCTTAATCTAGGATGTTTCTCCTAGATTTTCAAATGGAACTAATTTAAAATAAGGGTTTTTTGATCTGGGATGTTTCTCCTAAATAATTGCAGATGAACTCTTTTAACAGGTTTTTACTTTTTGGTAGGACTAAGTAAGAATATATCCATATAAGTTAGCTTATTTTACTTTACATTTTCAGCATACTTCTTTAATTACAACATTTTCAGTACAATCATTCTTTCTACAGCACTTTGATTATATTCACCAGTTCCTTTAGCACTTATAATTTTTCAGGTAAATTATATTATTTCAACAGCTTGTTTTCACTTGATGGCATGTTAGGATGTTAGAACTTTACTTTCAGCACAGTACTTTCATTTTATATTGTAAATCAGCATGTATTAAATTGATCATATTACTTAGGAATTTTCTTGTACTTAGTAGATTTCATTATGTGTTACTTAACCCCTTTTCTGCACCTTGAGTCGAGGTATGTGCTTACCTCATATTTTGTTGAGTTATACTTAAATTAATTATAACTTTATCACTTTTCTTTGATGCTTTACTGCTCCTACTTTGCTTAGATATTGTGATATTATTAAAATTAATAATTTACAGCCTAAAATATACTTAGACTTATTGTTTAACTATATTTTGCTTTTATTGGCTGGGGACCTATCATTGTGAAACCGACAATGATAGATTCTGAGCTTTTCGAAGTTGTGAAACCTACTAAAGATCTGATTTTGGAGGAGGAGCGTACAGGAGAAGACCCTTAGTTTTTCTATTGCTTTGTGAGGACTGAGTGACTTTACTTTACTTTACTGTTTAAACTCTTAAGTTGTTTTGTAATAATACAGGTTCAAACTACTTTTTTTTTCATGCTTATATATTCTGAGTTGTATAATTCTTATCTGGATTGTATGAATGTTATTACTTATCTTTCTTCCGCACTCTGATATACTATAATATGCTCATTCAGTGATTAACTCTCTTTTGCTCTTTCTCTTTAGGGCATATCTTTTCTTGGCATTTGATTAAGAAGGTTTATTCCTTAATCTAAATGCTAAGTGAGGGTTTGCCCACTAACAACCATCTCTTAATCCGGATGATTAAGAGGCGGCGCCACAACGGTGGAGCTGGGCCACCACAACTCATCACGAGAATTGCATTTGATGGCTCATCATTTGGGTTTTACCGGTGACTCGATAATAATTCTTGGTTTGTAAAGAGAGAGATTAAACAATATTCAAATTAAGGCATAAGCTGATCCATTAGCCCAATATGCAATTTTAGTTATCAAGACCTTGGATTTTAGTCCACTGGATCATCGATATTAATGGTTTTAATCATTCTCGATATCAGGATAATTAATCTAAATTTATATTAATTAGGGTTTAATTCTAATATTTTTGTGTTTCTCATGACTGATGGATCATTTAAAGTATATGTGTGATATTTGGGGATTAAGATCAAAAAAATTTAAGCAATAATTTTTAATTAAACAACATCAAATTATAATTTTATTTATTGAATAAAATTTATTATTTATAGAGTCAAAATAACATATATTAATATTCTAAAAGCACATCCCAAAATTTAACAAAATAAAGAACTAATAATTCATTTTGGGCTTCATCTCACATCTTGGCTAACGTTTCTGTGTAAAATCTCCTTTTACTCATTTTTAATTTCTGAAAAATACTCTTACCAATTAAGATAAAAGTACATAGAAGTTCTATAAGAAACTTATTATATCATCCTATGAGGTCTAAAATAAATAATAATATTATTCAATAAAACTTAAATTAATAGAAAATAAACATTTGCTCAATTTTACAATAATAAATATCATTAAGATGCATTGTATAATTTATTGAAAATAGCAATAATTAAAATTTTATATTCTATTTTATATCATTAACTCTATGTGATGGGCTCTTAATCGGGCCGACTCTCACAATAAGACCATGCATTTCTATTGCTTCCATGGTATTATAGGTTATTCTATGAAGGTATCAATTAATCATCAATAATTGTACTTAAACTCTTATAATTTGGTGACAGATCTACAACCATTCCCAGTGGGCTAGATCCTTCATTATTTTGGCCAGGGTTATTAGTAAACCCACATGTTAATATGTCAATTTCAAATGTCTTTCAAAGACTTTCACCATAGACATACGTCACAAATAGTCATGATAAGAATTTGCAATTTTATAATGGCAGATGTGTATTAATGTCATAATAAAAAAATAGGCTTAAATATAGTAGTTATGATGCAAACTTCCAAAAATCTATGTGTATACAACTATGCAATACCTAGGTAAGCACTTATGCTGACCTAATTTTATGTTGATTTTTGTGCTTCCAAAATCTGATTTTATAATTTTAATTTAAGATGAGTAATTAAAACTTATTTTACAATTATAATAATTTAATAATAAGAAAAATGATAATGCTAATAATAATTCTGATAAATAAAAATAATAATAATAATAATAACAAATAGATATAATAATAATAGTAATAATAATAATTAACATTAATAAAAATGACATAATAAAATATTAGAAATTGAAATAGTAATAATAATAATATTTATTATTATTATTATTATTATTAAAATATTGAAAAAAATAACATGAAATAGTGAAAATGACATAAATATAAATTACTAAAAATATAAATAATAATAATATAATTATTATCATTAATAATCTTAATAATAATAATATTTTTATTATTATCATTAATAAATAATAATAATAATAATAATTAATCTATTGGTATTTTTTAATTAATAATAATAATAATAGCTTTGCTATTATCATGAATAAATAATAGTACTAATAATAATAATGATTATAATTTTTATTTATGATTATTATTGATAAAATAAAGAAAATCTCTCCATCTCTCTCTCACACACATGGACTGGCGACCGAAGGGGGTCTTCGTTGACGCTTAAGCTGGGGCATGGGAGGTGAGGTGGCCGTTGACGCTGGCTGTGTTATGGGAGGAGGAGGTGGTCAGTTGTTTGTGGAAAAAGGGGAGGGGTATGGGGTTTTTTATAAAAGAAGAGCGGGGACTTGGCCCGGCAGATCGACTATGGGGCCGCCACTGTCACAGAATTGTATCTCTGAAATTAATGAAATTTGATCCACAATTGTATCTCAATGAGACAAACACATCTGCACTAAATTTTTTCAATTTAGATCTACAATTTATTTTATATTTATTTATGAAAGATTAAAACTTAAAAATCAATTATGTTTAATTCGGAGCTTTAAATTTGACAAAACTTTTTGTATAATATTTTCATAATATTTTTAATCGAACATTGAATTTGGATTTGAATTTAATTTTTCCAATTTTTTGAATTTAAAAAAAAAATCAAAAATTTATTAAGTAGTATTTGTTATTTAGATGACTCTTAAATCTGTGCATTATGATCACAAAAATATATTATATCTAATAGTATATTTGGTTTCATCTAATAATAGTTAGTTTTAATTTTTAACATATTTTGAATCCAAATTTAATAAAATTTGGCTATTTAATATAAGAATAATAAGTATAAATGTTTTTAAAATTTATCCCATAAATTTATTTAAATGATTTTCCTATGTATTTGGCTTACCAATTTTATATAAAATAATATTTTATGAAAATAGTTTGAAATTTTGCGAAAGACTTTCTCATTTCAAAATTTTAAATAGCTTTTCTATTTAAATATTATAAACAATTCTTAAAATTGGATGAATACAATATATATATATATGTACATCTATATAATCTATATAAGTATATATATCTACATGGGAGAAAGAAATTAAAATAATGTGTAAAAATTTAGAAAATATAAATAAAATTTTTCAATTTTTTGTATTTTCTTGTTTATAAAAAAATATAAAACCCACTATATTGAACTAAAAAAATACATAAATTTTTATATAAATATGAGAAAAATTATTTCTTTTTTTCTCTAATTTTAATTTATTTTCTTATGGATAAACAAAACTCTTTTTTATATTTTCATTCTTTTTAAACAGATGCAAAACTTTCCTTCAAAGCTTTCTTTAATTGAAATCTCTCTCATATACATATATATCCTTATATATAAATATGTATGTTGCTTACTTTTTTTTCTTAAAGATTATGCTATGTGGTCATAATTTTTTTATTTTTTTGAAATAATATGAAATAAAAATTGATAATAATTAAGATTAATCAAAATTAGAGATAAAAATAATATCATTTAGTAAAAAATATATTTATAGATAAATAAATAATTAAATAGATATTATAGTGAAATTCATAGAATTTTTAATTAATTATTATTATTTTAAAATTTAAATATTTTAAATTATTTAACGTTATCTTTATTTTAATTAAATTATTTATTATTAAAATACTTTATCAAAATATTTTTATATTTTAAAAGAAATCCAATTAACTAATTAACTCTTAAAAATTCCACTCAAATATAAGAAAAAATATATATAAGATAATATTTAAACTTAAGAAATATTAGATTGATGAATATTTAAAAAAATAAAATTTAGCGATTAATTATCATTAATGAAATAAATTATTTATTCAAGGTCATCGCACTCTCTCTCTCTTATCATTTTCAAGCCACATCTCCACTTAATTTTAAGAAAAAAAATCTCTCTTCAAATCTTTTAAAATTCAGAAAAATGAATTTTTATAAGTTTGTGGTTATCTCTCTTTCCTATATTCTCTCACCTATATACATATATAATAAATCATATTTCAACCAGGGTAGTAAATTAGATTAAATTATAGTAAATCAAGGTAGTAAAAGATCTGTTTGGATTATAGTAAATCAGATTTCATCCAAAATCAAATTTCACATGGAGCTCCCACATGTGGCAACGAACTTGAATGGAACTAAAGCTTCTCCGACGTGCGGAGGAACATGACGCGGAGCTCCATCACGGCCATTCAAAGCGGAGTTCTCCCATGACGAGCAATGAAGCATGACGCAGAGCTCCCTCACGTCCGTTCGTCCATTCACGAAGCTCCCTCACGACGTGTGAAGGAGGCGATGTTCTCTGACATGGAGCTCCCTCACGGCTTCGCCACGATTCCATTTTCTCCGTTCATGACTGTTCATCAACGACTTTGTGTTCATCATTCATTCGAAAGAAATTGATTTTGTTCAGTTTTTATAGAAACCCTAAAAAAGGAATAATTTTATCATTCATATTATTAAAAACACTATAATTGCATATTAATTTATTTTAAATAAAAAAAATTAAGTTTTTTAAAACAGTAAAATACCACAAAATTAATCAAATTATAATATAATCATATTATGTTACACTCAATTTTCAAACACTTCCATAACAAAGAGCTCAAAAATCATTAAAATCAAACAAAGAGAAAATACTCAGCTAGGTTAAATATGAAAAATATAAATTTAATTTATAAATAAGTAAAACATAGGTGTTTTTTTTAATAAAAACCGATTAATTTTATATATTAATTTTATAAATAAGATATAGACAAATGCCCAATAGAAAGGTCGTGCGTAAATTGGTTGTTTTGTTTTTCGTCGGTTGTCTCATCGACTTGTGAGTGTCATCTGCCGCTGCTCGATACGAAATATGGGAAGGGCCCTCTTGCTGCTCTTCAAATTGCTGTTCATTGCCCTTCCAGTTGCATTTCCATTCGATGCGAGCCAGGGTAGCCATGAAGATCAAATGAGGAAGACAATGGAGGAGTTTTCTGGGTATCCGGCTAGTTCACTTCATTCCCATAACTATATCTCATCTCAACTTTCCGTTGACATTCAGAGCTTGCAGCAGCAGGTAGAAATAAGAGAGCATCATAAAGCTTTGTTCATTCTGATACGTTATTCTTTTGGATATTTTCAATGGCACATTGTGATAATTATAAGGTTTTATCGCTGGATACATTTGTTTGATAGTCTAATCAATTTTCTTTCGCTTTTTTTTTTCTTAATTGCCTAGTTGAATGTGTCGTTGTTGAATTTTACTACGTCGATTATACTGATTATGTTTAGTAATGCAGATCGAGGAGTTATCTTCCTTCTCTGATGCTCCAGCTCCTGCTGTGACTCGCATTCTGTACAGCGACATGGATGTGTTAGCTCGGAGGTACTTTTTAAAGATGACGCATGCTGCAGTTAGTGTCGGAATGATTTGTTTTTGCATTGATGACTTGATGTTTGAATAATAAGTTTAGTTCTTTGCGAATGGTTCATTGTTTTTTGGAGCAAAGTAAGCTTAGGTATTTAAACCGTCATACTGTTATTATAATAAGCACGTTTTTTCATCTTGCTTTATGAGCTTAGCTTACGTCTGCTAGATTGCTACGCTTAAGCTTAAGAAACGGGCCAAATCCAAAACGAAATAAGAGTTTAGGATTTAGGATTCAGGTTTAGGATTATGCTCAAAATAAAAGTATTTGCTATTCCTATATATTCTTTCTTTATTCTTGAATGAGCTATTGTTTGTTGTTTCTTTGAGACCATGATATTAATGTTGAATCTAGAAATATATATTAGCCACTAGTTGATTTTCCATCATCTAGATTCCTAGCCCAAGAAGCATCACTATTTGCTGCGATTTTGAAATTTGTACATGGGCGTAATTTGATTTCAAGTGTTCTTGTACCATTTTGGATTCCAAGTGTTCTTGTACCATTTTGGATATCTCAGAATGCATTTAACTTTTTGCCAATCTTCCATTGGTGGTGTATGCATGGCTTGACATACTTTGTTGACATTATACGCAATATCTAGTATGGTAAATTTAAGATATTGCAGCACTCTAACTACGCTTCATTAGTGTGTAGGATTGGTAAAGGGTGTGAGAGCATCTGGTTGTTTTATTGCTTGATATTTAGAAAGGTGTTGATATTTTTCAAGTATTTTATAGTAATTGCTTAGACAAGAAATATATAATTTCTTGTAGAAGTTGAATGCTATTGTTTGTGACCAAAACATCATCAACTTAGACCAACAGAAACATTGTGAGCCGAAGATCACTTGTTTCCATCTCTTAGGCTATTCACTTTCTTTAAATCTCAAATCTCTTTTTTTGTATTTCATATACAGGTTTATCAAAAGTCTTATGGAACAAGCTGGCCTATCAATTCATGAGGATGCTGTTGGCAATATATTTGGCCGATGGTGAGTTTGAAATAGTCTTGTTATGTCCCTAATGATACATCTGTTATTACGAGTGAATTCGTTGTCATGCAAAGTTAATCATTTTTGCTTGCTTTAAAATTGAGTGTTGTATTGACTATTTTTTGTGAAAGATTGTACTTTTAATGGGAAATACTTCTGGGAAGAAATGCTTTCACTTTTCATGATAGTTGCCCATCTCTTTATCTTTGGATATTGGTGAATCCACTACTGCTATCACGAACTGTTTCCATATTAGTCTGCTTAGTAATGAATATTAAATAATGGCCAATGTTCTTGACGGGGTAAGGGGAGCATCTGCTACTACTCGAAGATGAAGGAATTCAATCAGCACCTTTCGCTCTTGTGATCATATCCTGCATAGAGGAAGACAGGGAAAGACAAGTAGAGGAGAAGAGAATTTGAGAGTCTAAGTGAAGAAAAAAGAATGAGAATAGATGTAAGGAGGACAAGTAATAGGACAAGAGGTTTGCTCTAAGTGATGTCAATTTACATTAGATCCTTTATATAGATATTAACCACTATGCAATTTATAATCACAATTCCACTCGACATTTAACACTCAACACTCAACACCCGGCAACCCAATATTATGTGTATCATAATATTGCCCTATTGCTGCAAGATATTAGGTGATTTTTTATTCATTTTTTTATATTTTATATTTGAATCCTATTTGTGTCATGTTTAAGCAAGGCTAAGGTCTATAGAGTTATGAATGCATTTGGGCTGAATCATATGTCATGTTAACTCATTTTATATTTGGAGTTTTGCTCTATATCAATTCATGTTAGGTTTAAGAGCCTTTTGATCATTTTGTTGTGTCATGGGTCTATATATTGAGCCCCCATGTATCATTTAAGAATACACTGGAGTGATAACAAATCTTGCGTTCATTAGTGTAGGAATGTTTATGTTGAGATGACTAACCTTGAAGTGTTGAGGGTGATATGACTGTTGAGGTGTTTATTATCTCTGTTTTTTCTTTTATTTTCTTTCTCGCACCATATTCTTATCCTTTGTGCTCATCTTCTTCATCAACAACAATGTTATGCATGCTTCCCTCCATTTTGGTATAAGAGCATACATTGATAGTTTATTAAGCTCCAACAATCTCGTTGGCATCACCATTGATGCATCTCGTAATGCCGCCTCTATTTTCTATGTCATCATGGATTCCTCTCATGTGACATCGCTATCACGTCTCCAAATCATTATTTGGCTCGTGTTGTATTGTCTTTGCTATCAACCACTACTCATCGTCAATTATGAGGACACATTATCTTCATTCTTCTAAATTTTGAGCATTCAATTTTTTATATATTTTTATTTGTTTGTGTAGTGACCCTAAGTCATTTATAGGAAAACGTTAATTTACCGCAATGTTTAGATTTAGTTAATTCCCCGCAAAATTCTGTTTTCAATTAAAACTCCCGCTAAAATCCGTTACAATTCTCGATTTAGAAAGTCTTCAAACTCAATTAATGTTAAAATAGAAATTAAGGTTTGTCATAAACCCATACTCAATTTAGTTAAGCATTATCTACCTCATTAAAACCCAAAATCAATCAAGGTGGACGACTCTCTTAGAAATCGTCAGCTGTAAAACCGAGTGATAGTTTCAATTAGGAAGGACGGAGGAACGTTACCGACGCATAAAAGAGCCAACAGTCATATAAGGAAAATGGAGGGACACAATCGTGAACAGCATGACTCCTTCGGCTCCCGTAATCATGCCACTTCCATTTTTCCCCCTAATTCCCGTAACCTGTGCGCGTTTCAGGTCTTCCCAGTTGGACGGAACGGGTGTGCGTTATGCACGCACACCCTATTTAATCGAGCGCATGCTGCTCGATTCTTCCATTGCCTTCTCCCGACTCCTCGCCTCTTCCTCTCAGCCGTGAGACGCAGTGGCAGTAAGGACATACCTGGCGGCCGACCGAGCAAAGAAACTCGATCCCTCCTTCCACTCGTAAGTCCCTTACGCCGATAGACGGAATCGGAGACTCGTAGCATGCGACCTCTGCTCTCTTTTCTGCCCTCGACCTTCTTCTTCCGTGTGACTTCCTTCCCAGCTCGACCTTCCTCTTCCGCTCAATTTTGCGCCCGATCTTTTTTGAAGGTACAAACCCTCCTCTGTGTCGATTCTCTTAAAAGGATATAATCATATTGGTGAGTAATAATACTCTAAATCAAATAGTTAATAATAAAGAATGCTTTGGAAATTATTGTCATTTTATTCCCTCATTTATTTTTATATAAAAAGTATCAAAATCTTTTATAGTGGGCTAAACTTCTTAAGAATTAAAATGGAATTTATCTTTGAATGTTAAATCTAGATAAGTTTCAGTTAGTAGTTTGAGTATTATGGGGAGCTGTCCATGGATACAGTTAATCTTTCATATTAGTTTCATTGAGATTTAAGATCCAATTGTAGTTAACTTAGTATTTTGATGTAACCTTGGAGTCTTTACTATTGAGGGGTATAAAATTATAGTTAGAAAATCGGAAGACTAACTGTTTTGAGCTGAAGCTTGTTCAATAATAAGATGCAAGTATTCTAGAATAGAATCAAAATTTTAAGCTAGAGATTTATAATTGATATACAATTTCATCAAATTTGTACTCAATTATTAAGGATGAAATCAAGGATTTTATTTCCATTGTGATCAATTTGCAATATGTATGCAATTTGTATACGAAGATTTCAATGCTATTAGAAATCACTTTTAGAATACCTTATGCCGCAATTCAAACTTATAGAGAAAGCTTCACTTATGGGAATTTATTGAATTATTGTTGTTAGGATTGTCTTACGGATCCAACAACATGCCATTTATGTTCTGCAGTAATATCATTTTCGTGCGGAAATTAAGAATCAAAGCCATCAAAGATTTGTCACAACTCTAGTATCCACTAAACTCAGACTATGGATGTTTCTTATAACCTTAACATCTTGTTATAATAACTTGCAATTCAGCTCATGAAAACTCACTTGGGGTTTAAGAATAGATAAATTTTAATACTAATTTTTCTATATTATTCTAAATTAACTCTGATCATCTCTTAACCAAAATTATTTTATATGCATCATAAATCAAGAGGAATAAAGACCACAAGGTTCATAATTAATCAAAAGTTTATGACTAAAAATATTAAGCGTTTATAGAGTAAGCTAGGACTTTCAAAGTTTAATATAATTCCAATTATAACTTTTGTAAACACATCAAGTTTGTGAGTAATTCATTTTAAGTCAAACACAAAAGGTACACTGGATATTATTTTTTATGTTTTTTATTTTGATTTGCTGTTTAAGTATCGCTTTGAGCTTATTTTATATTGCTACATAATGCTTTATTCTTATTGTTAATGATGTAAGAGAAACAAAATGATGTTTATGTATTTTATAAATATTGCAAAGGGTTCCGAAACGTTGGTTGAATATGCTAGGGACGGGACTAGTCCTCGGGATACATAAGGGTGCTATTTAGAGCCTTTGATGGGGCCCAGGTGAAGGATATGATTATATATTTTTATTGAACCCAGCCTCTTGGTTTTGGCTTTTCTCATCAGAACTGCTAACGTTGCTTCATAGTATCAAGTCATAAACATAAACATGAAATTCTTATACGATCATTGTTTGAAATTTGGCATATGACAATGAAATGTTTAATTGCAGGAGTAATGACTATCTTTTGTTTGTATTTTTTCATATTTTCCTGCAATGATTATTATCTCATTTATGCTTTCTGTTTTTGCTTAAAAGTATATTATTTAATATCCTTTGTACTTAGAGTGTGCATTAAGGCATTATTTTTATAATGCCAGACCAGATCCTACCGGAGGAGGCTGACGTAGCTTAAAGACATTAAAGAGAGAAATGACGCTGAGTAATAACAAATTTTAGTTACCCATTGAGGGATAAACACTTTTGTATAATGACATTGATGTAATAATTTTATATATTATTTACTTTAAATTGAATGAAATTTTATATATTATTTCTTTATACTTGAATGGCTCTGGATGTTGTTTAACTGCTATTTTACTTAACCGCCAATATGATCCTATGGAAATATGCACCCGATGTTAGATTGATTGTTACCAACCTAATTTTGCTCGCCACAGTTTGTCTATTTATTTCCCATTATCTATTATTTTGGGATTAAAAACATAACTTTTTAGTAATTACGACAACTAGCTAGTCTAGTGCTAATTGGTTTCCTAACAGTGATAGTAGCCGCACCACATCGCTGGAGTTCCGTGTCTTCTCATAGCTGAGTACATAAAAATGTGGTTGCACATTTTGGCAGGATGTGTACTTGGATCAGTGCTCTGCCTGCCAGTTTTGTATATTGTTGCCGTCGGGAAGTTTTTTTGCATTAGGAGCTTTGCCCTTAAGATCAACTTTTACACACTTGGTGCAGTAAAGCATTGTGTGACTAGGTTGGTAACATCTGAAGCAAATTCCTTGAACATATTGGCAACATCTAAAGCAAATTCCCTAATTAGTTAAGCATTCACTATTGTGCTTTTTTCTATAGTTGGTGTTGGGTCTAGTGGCATTCCCAGAGATGCTGTATGTAGTATTTTGAACAAATTTGGCTTTCTTCCACTCAACATTATTCTAGCGGGTTGATTTTTTTAGCTGTCCTTTTATGGGATCACTAGTGTGCCTTCGAATAACTTGGAGATTAACTCCATATGCTAACTTTTTCTTTTAACATTGAGAAATCTTCAATCTTTAAATGAAAAGCACTTATTCCAAGAAATTCAATAGCAACTTAGGAAATGTTTGAAGGCATAAATGAGTTAATTCAGAAATCTCTCACATTTTTGTAATGTTGTAGGAATTAAAATTATTTAGAGAAAATTATCAAAATAATTCATTTTCTTTTGTAAAATATTCAAAACAATCATTAACTTTTGTAAATATTATTTTTGGTCCCTTGACATTTGTTTACATATTTTTTTGGTCCCTCCTGTTAACTCACTGTCTTCTTCTGTTAAATTACGTTTTTTTAGCTAGAATGGGCCAGTAGAATTCAGTGGCCAATGGCCAATTCTGGCTGTTGGAATAGACCGCTGGAAATGGACATTGAATCAAGTGGCTGATTTTAGCTGCAAGCGGCTGATTCCAGCAGCTGGGATTGGCCGCTTGCAGCTGAAATCGGTCGTTGAATCCTGCTGGAATCTAACGGTCGATTCCAGTGGTCGCTTGCAGCAGGAATCGACTGTTGAATGCGGGAATCGACCTCAGGAAATGACCGCTGAATCCATCGGCCTATTCCAGCTGCGAACAGCCCATTCCAGCAGCCGGAAATCGGCCGTTTGTAGCTTGAATCGGCCGCTGGAATCGAGAGGCTGATTCCAGAGGCCTTCCTTAAAGTTAGTTGGTCGCAAGTTTTTCTATACGTTCAAATGTTTATCCATTGCAATTAAAGTGTCATTGCTGTTTGGCTCGTTGACTCTTAGATGGGCCAGTTGCATCATCTAATTCATGGTGGCCATCAATTGAATTAACAATTGACACCGATGGTCACCAAGTCTCCAACTGCATTGGGGGCTTCCTAGCGATGACCTAGAAATTTCTTCTCGTCATCTGCCATGGAACTGAACTAAGCTAAAGGATTATAAAAATCATGCTTAGATGTTATAATAATTAAAAGTTTAAGAAGAATAATAAGATTGATTAATCATTTTAACATTTGTTTTGATACCACACAATCACGTCCCAGCCCGACAAGCTTTGGGAAATGTAGGTCAGATGTCGAAAACATGAATTTAGCATTTAAACAATTAGAGTCATATTTAAAATGTCATCCAAATAGCAAGTAAAGCACCAAAACTCATTTCACAATAGGTAAAAGTTTTAATACAACCAAAAGAAAAGTTGAAAGAAAAAAATTAAGACGTGTATTAAAAATGTGATGACGTGTACAGGCTAGATCAGTAAATTTATCAACCATCTAATCATGACTTTTAATAGTAAACTAATTGGAATAAATCTTAACATTAACATGTAGTTGCAGTCAACATAAATTACGTTATGAATTCATATATTTTTAATTTAGCTTTTATCGTGGATGAATTATCCCATAGGAAAGTTGAGCAACCCATCTAATAGACCCGTTGTGAAACACCCTTCCAAAACTATGGAGGATCCTATTCCTATGGAAAGTTTTGTCATGGAAATAATATGCGCACAGGTCTCTGCCACGTATAATTATATAAGAGTGTGTGCTATATTATATAATTTGGTCTTCCATATTTTAATATATTATTGGCATAATCATTTGAATTGAACTTTTCTTTAATTAACATAATACATTTTCATAGGTTTGGTAAATTTAGTAAGATTATCTAACATATTGAAATTTGGTAAATGCAACATAATGTAACATAAATGTTCGTTTCTATGTTGGTTACTTATTTTGTATATAAGAAATTAATTATCTGATTTATCCTTATTTTTAGTACTTAGAGATAATGATATATAAATTTTGATATATGAGTTTAATCTTATGGACTTCTAAATTATAATTCTATTCATCTATCGTAAAGTTTATAAATATCAAAATTAATTATAAAAGGAAAAGAAAGATCACATAATCATTTGATAAAAATTATAATCACCCACTTTTTATTGATTCTAGAAATCCGGATAAGTTTGTTCCGCGAGCAGTTATTTTTTAATGAAAATTCACATAATTTGAAAGATTATGGTTTAATTCGATATTTATTTGATTATCCAATTAACTAAAATCATAATAAATGTATACTATACCTTATAATTTGGTGGCATGTAAGAAGGTGTAGGGTGCTTGACATTGATTAGAACATATTAGATCTAAAACATTTATTCTATATTTATTAGATCTACCTTATATTTCGCTGACGAGGTTGGGATCGTCTGTCTCTCTTGGTTTGGGAATGTGGTAAATCTGTAATAATGTATATTAGATCTAAACATTATATATATATATATATATATATATATATATATATATATATATGTTAGATGCAGAAATAGAAGAGATGGAGAAGTGAAAATGATTTTAGGGTTAGAGTTTGGTTGGAGAAAGAGGTTTGAGGCTGTTTGGAAGGTGTTTAGAGTTATTTGGAAATAATTTATGGGTTCTGGAGGCTGGTGGAGGCTGTTCGAGCTGTTTGGAAACAACTTATGGGTGCTGGAGTCTGTTGGAGGTTATGTCGGATGGGATTGTTTAGAAAACTGTTTGGCAAGATTTTTGGTCTGTTTAGCTGCAGCTTTTGACTGTGGGGCTGTTTGGCAATAACTTGTAGGTGTGGGGGACTGTTGGGATTGTTTGAAAAGTTGTTTGACAACAACTTTTGGCTGCCGGGGTTGTTTGGCTCACTTTCGTTGGCTAGGTTGGGATTGCCAGTCTCTCTCGGTTTGGGAAGGTGGCAAATCTGTAAAAATGCATATCAGATTTAAAACATTATATATATATATTTATATATGTAAGATGTAGAAATAGAAGAGATGGAGAAGTGAAGTGATTTTAGGGTTAGATTTGGTTAGGTTCGAGGCTGTTTGGAAGGTATTTAGAGTTATTTATAAATAATTTATGGGTGCTGGAGGCTGTTGGAGGCTGTTTGGAGCTGTTGTTTGGAAACTACTTATGGGTGCTGGAGTTTGTTTGAGGCTGTTTGGAGCTGTTGTTTGGGAACAACTTGTGGGTGCTGGAGTCTGTTGGAGGCTGTTTGGAAGTATCTTATGTCGGCTAGGATTGTTTAGATAACTGTTTGGAAACAATTATTGGCTGTCGGGTTTTGTTTAGCTGCAGCTTTTGACTGTTGTGGCTGTTTGGAAATAACTTATAGGTGTTGGAGGCTGTTGGGATTGTTTGAAAAGTTGTTTGACAACAACTTTTGGCTGTCAGGGATGTTTTGTCATAGCTTATAGCTGTTTAAAAGCTGTTCGGAGTGTTTGGGAATTGTTTGGGGGCATTTTGGGCTGTTTGATGAATGTTGGAGGAAAAGGCCTATAGCTAGGGTTTGCCGATGGGCTATTTAGTGGCCAACTTAGCTGCGTATGGGGCTGCCCAGAGGAGATGGTTGTAGCTATCAGAGGCTAAAGGTCGATTGACACTTTTGGCATGTAGGGAAAGGGCTGCTAGCATGTGTGGGCTAGGGTTTACTTGGCCGTCCCCTTTGTGGTCGTGAAGAGAGGTAGGAGAGAGCGGGTGAAAGAGAGGAAGATTGAGAGGGCGAGAGATCGAATGAACTTAGAGGGTCTTTGTGCATCTCTTGGTGTAATGACCTTAGGTCATTTGCACAAAGGACGTTAAATTCCTCGCTATGCCTAATTTCTATTTATTACCTGTAAATTTTTGTTTTCTATTATAAGTTTCCGCTAAAATTTGTTTTCGTCAATATTTTTGTTACGATTGATTAAATTGGGGAAATTTCTCAAAGCGAAATAATGCTAAAATGGAATTTTAACTTTTTCATTAATCTCAAATTTAAATGCAAATTAGTAAAGTATTTTAAAATTTCTCACCTCTCCGAAATCAAGACAGAAAACGCTTCTTCCAGAAACTGTTGGCAATTAAAGCTAACGATTATATCAGGAAAGGATGGCGGAACGCAATCGAGCAACGACCTTCGAGTTTTGTAATCGACGCAGGACTGCCGACGGTTTTGAAAGGAGGAATCGACTAGCCGCACGGTACGATCCGTAACTTACACACCATAATAGCGCAAGAAACGGACACGCGTTACGTACGCATGTCCTATTAAACCTCTGCAGAACTAATGACACCCTCACAACAAGCTTCCCTCGACTCCTCGCTCTTTCTTCTTCAAGCCGCGGCAACTCAGGAGAGCCTCAACCCCTTGACACATTCCGACCCTCTTGATCCAAACCTGTCGACGCTCAAACAACGGAACCAATTGACCTTAGAGTCTGGAGAAACGGAGACGTCCTGAACGCCTCAGCACTGACGACCGATCCTTCATTCCCGCGCGATTTTCTTCTCTTCTGCTCAATCTCTTCCGCGCTCGACAACTGTTCTGCGTTCAGAGCCACCATATTCTTCCGATTCCAACCGCTGATCTTTTTCTGGTTCCTTCATTTTCATCAAGACTCTTAATCACATGGTACGATTCTTTTTGTAGTTATCCAGCTTAATCAATTTTTAGGATACTTAAATCAGAACTCTAGATTCTTAAATAATATATAGTTTTATGCATCAATAATCAAATCCAATTGCAATCATATGTTTTTTCAGTTAATGATGTTTTCAAACCCACTTCAGTACTCATAGAAGTTCTTATAGACTCCTATGCATAGTCACATATGAATCGATGGGAGAAGCCATAAATGGATACTATCTTCTTAGATAAAGTATACCCTTTCGTGTCACTAGCTATTTTTGTTGATTGCTTAATAAAATTATTGGTGATGAAAAGCATCCATTTGCTCATCTAATTTCTTAACATAAACCTATGTTGTATGCTGCAATAATTTCTTAAGGACACTATTTGAAATTATGATGCAGAATTATTGAATTGTTGTACCACTTTTGTACGCTTACATCGAAGAGCTTAAAGAAATTCTATGAATTAAATTCAAGTCTTGTTGGGTTAATGTTATCTCCACTTACCAAGAGACATGCCTTGTGTTCTTAGAAGCATTCTAAAATAAACCCAACACAAATATATAATTTAGCTGGAAACGTGATATTGAGAAAATTCTATCTAAAATAGAGATTGTTTTCTTGTAAGGGATATCAAGCCGTTTCCTAAGAAACTTTTAATTTAAACTTTTTAGTCTAGGATTCAAATTCTAAAGCATTAGAGATTGTACTCCACCTCCTGCTGTTTCCTAACATAAAAAAAGATGCTATATAAGTTCATAGGAGTATTTACCCGAGGAAGAGGGTACAATTTGATTATAAAATAGGATCCATGTTCTTGCTTTATTTCACAATTGGAACTCTCCCAATTTAACTACTTGGGAAATTAAGTTATTAAATCTCAAAAATATGTTATCCTTGCTTTACATGTTGAACTTTATTGTGAGTGGTTTTTGTTTGGAAATTTGATTGAAGTGCCTGATTGTTTTAAGCATTTCATTGATTAAATTGGCTAACATTATGATTGCCTATAAATTTTTTCTAACCTGTCTTAAAGTCTTAAAAAGGTCTAAAATATTGAGAAGCCATAAATTAATCAAGAGATATACTTTATGAAACAATTAAATTTTAGAGTCTAACAATTTTTTTTAATAAATACAACTTTTGCAAACATACCAGATTTGAGTACTTAATCAATATAATCAAACACCAAGGTACACTGGATATTTTTTTTTATACTCTTATTTACTTTTATTGCTTCGCTTTGAGCCAGTTTCATGTTGATATTAAATGCATTGTTTTTATTACTAATGATGTAAAAGAAACAAATGATGTTTATGTATCTTGTGAATATTGCAAAGGGTTTTAAAACTATGGTTGAATAGGTTAAGGACGGGGCTAGTCCATTGGGAGCCATAAGGGTGCGCCATCTGGAGCCTTTGAGGGGGCCCAGGTGATGAATATGCTTTTATTGAACCCAGTCTTAAGGTTCTGATTTTGCTTATCAGAACCTAACATCGCTTCATGATATCAAGACATAAATACAAACATGAAGTTTTATGAAATTATTGATTATCTTTAAAAATTTGGCATGTGATATAATTATGGCAAATAAATTTTTATTTGCATAAATTATGATTATTATTTGCATTAAATCATATTTTCCTGCAATTATTGCCATATCATTTTTGCTTTTCGCTTTCATTTAAAGTATAATATTTAATATCCTATGTACTTAGAATGTGCGCTAAGATTTTATTTTTATAATGCCAGGCTAGGTACAACTGGAGGAGGCTTAAGGATGTTATAAGGAATTGGGTGCAGAATAGATAATTTAAACTTTAGTTTTTATTTCTTTTCAAGAGTCGAACAATTATTTTTGTATACTATCAAATATGTAATATTTCTGGATAATGTGATGTTAATTTGAATGAATGATATTTCTTATCTTTGTATGACTTTGAATGCTGTTTAAATGTATTTTGTTTAACCGCCAATATGACCCTGCGGAAAGATGCACCTATATTAGATTCGTTGTTACTTACTTAATATGAGTCATCACACTTGATCTCATTCACCCATAAGGAAGAGGCTTTGAATCAAATAGCAGCTTACTGAAGGAGAGAAGGGGTCGGCTGGTTCTAAAGAAATGGGGAGGGGCTGTTTAGAGATTATGATAAGTTGGGGTTTATTTAAAAATTCACCAAAATTGTATTTTAACTTAATCTGGCACATTTGCATTGACTTGGTTACTAAACTGTGTTTCTTTCATTACCATGCTATTATGCGTTTGCAAGCTGGAACTTTTTTGTTTCTATTGATTCAGTTTTCAATGAATTTCTTACTTCCAAATCTGAGCAAGTTCATCTAATTGCTTCTTATTGTAATATAATTGATGTAATATGTACAAACATGTTTGTCCGACAAGGTTCATTTTTCTATGGGTTTTCTTGCCCGTTCAAGGATGGTGAATATAAGAAATTATTTACTTGTTCAGGAACTATTTTTTTTTCCATGCTATATTTGCAGGGAAGGAACTGAGGCTTCCCTTTCAGCAGTTGCAACTGGTTCTCATATTGATGCAATCCCTTATTCTGGAAAATATGATGGTGTCATTGGTGTATTGGGTGCAATAGAAGCAATTAATGTACTAAAAAGGTTCGCAGCTTTCTTGTTCTGATTTTTAAATACAAATGTGTGATGCTAATACTTGAGTACTACTAAATTTTAGACAACTAGTTTAATTTTTGTGGCAGCCGGGAAATCGAGTTCGAGAATTTTTAAAGAATAATTCATAATTAAGACATTAGTAATGAAAATAAAATGATACTAAGTCCATAATTATTTATACAGAGCCATTTACATAAATATTATATGAATTTTTTAATAAATAAAATTTTCTCTCCAGCTTACTTCTTAATCTCAAGCCCTTTTTCTTTATTTAAGTTGCTCTTCTTATGATCAATTATCAAAAATATGAAAATTTAATAACAGTTGCCAGTCAGGCAGGAATACGTAGATTATTATTATTAGAGTTACTTTCTAGCATCTTATATAAGATATAAATTAATGTAAAGTGATATAAATAGCTTTGCACTAAAAGGAAATATAAACATTTGCCAAATATAGCCAAATTTTGCCCATCATGTTAGACTTGAATTCAATATATATATACGCATGAAATAAATCTCATCAAAAGTATTATGTGACATAAAGTCGAGTCCGAAGACCCCTGAGCCCAATGGGTAAACCCATAGGCATAATCTTTAGGAAGCTTTCACACTACCCGTCGATAGCTTATTAGCCTTTTTGAAAATGATGGTGTGTCTTTCATCTGGATTTGCCGACTTCCTAAGAGGGCTAAATTCCTCCATATAACTTCCAGAGGTTGCCAGCCAACCCAATATGCACAGATTCTCAGTGTTGCTTTTCTCCATTCAAAGACAAACACCACAAATAATGATACAATTCATTTTTTTGTCACATACCTTATGATAATATTTTTTGCAATTCATTAAGTGGTAAGCATATCAAAAATATGATTTAAATGGAAGTAAGCTCAAAATATATACAATAAAGTAAAATTTACAAATAAATCTGCGTACCTGACTGATTTGAAAGTATAAATATTTCACTTGATTGAATTTGTTTAATATTAATTTAAATTAAACTTTGTTGTCCTGTTTTTAGGGGGTGAATAATACATTGATTGAATGTGCAATATTTTCATTAGTTCATAAGAGAATATTTTGCCATATAAAACCCAAATTTAAAAGATCCAAATATCAAAAATAGTGAATCTATATTTATACTACATGTTTTTACTAAAACCAGTCGTTATTTTAATGTATTTTTGTGTTATTTTAGTTCTGAAGTGGGCAGATTGCAAAAATTGCAAGATTTGGAAAACTGGGTATTGGAGCGCGCTACGGTGCCCTTGACCCGAGAGTCGGGCGCTACGACGCCCTTGATCCGAAAGCCGGGTGCTACGACGCGCTACAATGCCCTCGACCCTAGAATCGGGCGTTACTGCGCGCTACAACGCCTTTCGACTAGAGAGTTGGGTGCTATGGCGCGCTACAACGCGCCACGGTGCCGCACGGGTCAGCCTGTTCGGATGTAAAACGCAGGTCTACCTTAGGCATCCAAATTCTCTCAATTTAGAGCACCTCATGGGTTGTGCCATATACTGATCGAAATGTCTTTCCAAGTCCTTTCGATTGATACTTAAATTGACATATTTGGACCACTCTTACTTTGCTAAAATTGATGTCTTAGCTTCGGGTATCGGAATGGAAAAAATATAAACTGCGATTTTAAAGAGCAATACTGTCCCTCTTCATCAAAATTGGACTCGGATTGAGCTTTTTGAGTTTGATTGAGCACTTTAAGGATTCGAAGTGAAGAGTAATAAGCTTGCAAACTTGAAGTGATTGCATGATTAATTTTATAGGAAAAGAAATACCTTAGTTCAGCTAATGAGGATTTTTCCTTTTAGCTTGGGATGAAGTTTTAGCGAACCTCTCTTTCTCTTTCTCTCAAAATTTTTAATTGCAAGCTGAGAGATCAGGATGGGTGTTGATAAAGGAGTGATGTATGGGCTAGATTAGGGGATATGTTGCAAGTTTCTAAGTTTGCAAGTGGGGAGGATGTGTTTGATTATGGAATAAATTGTAGATTTTAGAGTTTGCAATAATATTTTGGCCTTTTAGAATAAATGTGCTTGATTATGAGGGAAGATGGGTTTGATTAGAGGAGGTGGAAAAGTTGCAATAAGCCCTCTATTTTCTATAAGTGAAGGAAGGGTGCAAGTGGGGAAAATGGGATGGACTTAAGAGGATAAGCTGCAAGTGGAGAAGATATGTTGATTATGTGACGACCCCAATATTGAGGATCACTTAACTCAACATTGATACGTCACAGTTGGTATCAGAGCAAAGTTGAGAACTTTAAGTTAAGACAAACACATCAATTCATCCAAAAGCAAACAACACAATATAGTAAAAATAAATAAATGACATCTTAGGATAGTAAACGCATTTCAATCAAATAAGTGATTTAAATTTCTAACTTAAACTTTAATTTACTTTCAGATGGCAGATTCTAGTATCGAACTAAGACTTTATACTAAATTGTTCTTCTAATATTGGGAGTATGATCATTGGTATGGGTCAATATTTGGTAGAGTTTACTTGGGAGTATCTACTGCAGGAGGTGATGTTTTGAATAAAAATTTGAGATTTTGTGTATTTCGAGGCGATCATTTCCCTCAATTAGCTAGGGAATGGCTCTCCCATGTTACCACGATATTTAAGGCCATAGAATGCCCCGAACACTTACGCCTCCAAATTTTGGACTCTTTGATGACCATGCCATAAATTGGTGGTGTCATGCGCATAGAGTACTCATTCATGGGTGTAGGCATCTTCATTGTGACTTAAGAAGACTTTAAAAGTGTATTTTATGCAAAATTTTGTAACCAGTAGTACTAGTCTTCATTTTGTTCTTTCTTCCTTTCCTTTAGTAAGCTTTGTAAATAGCTTCTTCTTATTTATGTCTCTTTCTTTTCTTCCAATGAATTGTAATTTCTTAAATACTTTAAATTTTAATGAGAATTTTTCTTTCTTAACGTCTTCAGTTTTTGAATGATGTTCATTTCTTTAGAATGGATCCAAATTCAAATATTCCTATTGAACCAATAGTGAAAGAACCTACTTCCACTACAACTACCCAAACTGAACAAATGCAAAATTTGTTGGACATGATGAAGGTAATGATTGAAGCACAAATGCGTGCAGCGGAAAGGATGGCTTCATCCTGCAACCTTTCCCAACCTTCCCCTATCCCATCTCAAATTTGCCCAACTCCTCCTCAAGCTTTTTCTCCCATTATTCCTAAACTTCCCATGGCTCCACAGCCATCTTTAGGCCCCATGGTGGATGCCTACTTTCTTACCTTTTTTTGTCTGAACCCTCCAACCTTTAATGGTTCAGTTTCTCATTATGAAGCTGTTGATTGACTGAAGGCTATTGAAAAGACACTTGCTAGTATTAAGTGTTCGGAGAGTGAGTGTCTCCGTCTTGCGATGTACCTATTCCACGGTGAGGCAGAATACTGGTGGGATAGTGAGTTGAAGACTTACTTCTTTGAAGTTCAAATGGAAGACATCTCTTGGGATGAATTTGAATAAGTTTTCTGTGAGGAGTTTATTCCTCCCTCTGCCCAGACTATAATGAAAACAATTTCATGCAGCTTGTCCAAGGGAATCGTTTTGTGCATACATACGAGATGGATTTTCGCAAACTCTCTCGATTTGCTCTGAATCTAGTTCATACTGAAATGACTAGGTGTACAAGATTCCTGTCCGGACTAAGAGATTCGGTCAAGAGTCATTTGATGTCCCAACATCATGACAGTTTTCCCAAACTCTTAGAAGGTTCTCGCATGATGGAGTACCATCAATCTCAGATGGAATCAAGGAAGCGCTCCCATCCTCAATCTTCCAGATTAGAACCCTTTAAGCGAAATCGTTCTCATGGTCCGAAGGTCTTCTAACTAACTTCTGGCCAGAACTCAAACCAGAATCCCAGACAAGGCCAGCAAGGAAGATCGAGTGCAGTATGTAACAGACCCCATCCATATGAGAAGTGTTATCATTCGGGTGGTAAATGTTACCTATGCGGCAGAACCAATCATAAACATTGGGACTGCCATGCCAACTGGACCGTGGATAAGGTAAAGATCAATCGTTAAGGTTCTGTTCAGAATCCAATTCCCTTGAATTCTCAAGCGCCAGTGCTTGCCTTGATGCCTCCCCCTACTAGTGGAAATGCTAAACACCAAAAGGGTGTACTTTCTTCTTCCAAGCAAGGCCGCTATAGTAGGAAGGATAAAGGCAAGGTCGTTACTCAATCACCAGCAGTACCAAGGGTATACGTTTTGTCGTCTTCCGCTACCCAAGATGATAATAGTTTCCGTTACTCAATAGACTGTTTTCGTAAGCGAGTTTCACTTAAGGTTGGAAAGAAACCTGAAGTATTTATAGGAAAACTTGGCTTGACTGCATCCCTAATCAATGCTGTCAAAGCCAAGCGTCTCGTTAGTAAAGGTTGCTATGCGATTCTAGTAACTTTAATCGGCGAAGAGAAGCAAGTAAGTAGTCCAGAAGAGACTATCATAGTTAGAGAGTTCCTGGACGTGTTCCCAGAAGATTTGCCTGGACTACCCCCTCTGCGTGAGGTAGGGTTTTCAATAGAACTTGTCCCTAGGACTCAACCAAAATCTAAGGCTCCGTATAGAATGACTCCAAAAGAACTGCAAGAGCTTATAGAGCAGTTGCAAGAGTATTTAGAGAAAAGATTTGTTTGCCCAAGCATGTCACCTTGGGGAGCTCCTTTCCTATTCGTCAAGAAGAAGGATTGATCAATGCGGATGTGTATAGACTACCGTGAGCTTAACAAAGTGACAGTAAAGAATAAGTATCCTCTCCCTAGGATCGATGATTTATTTGATCAACTCGCCGGAGCGAAGATCTTCTCCAAGATTGACTTAAGATCAGGTTACTACTAGATTAGAGTCAAGTATGAAGATATTTTCAAGACTGCATTCAGGACCCGATATGGGCATTTTGAGTTTCTAGTCATGTCTTTTAGACTGAGAAATGCTCCTTCCATCTTCATGGATCTGATGCAGCGTATTCTTAAGCCGTATCTCGACGAGTTCATCATCGTTTTCATCAACGATATCCTAATCTACTCAAAGTCAGCTGCTGAGCACGAAGGGCATTTCCGTATAGTTCTAGAATTGTTAAGAGAGAATAAACTTTTTGCTAAGTTTTCTAAGTGCGAGTTTTGGCTCAAGTCCGTGGCATTTCTGGGTCACGTGATTGATGCTGAAGGCATTAGAGTAGATCAAAAGAAGATCCAAGCTGTTCAACAGTGGGTTCAATCTAAATCTGTAACAGAGATCCGTAGCTGAAGGCATTAGATTAGGATATCGTGCTCAGCACTTAGAAAACTCGCACTTAGAAAATTTAGCAAAAAGTTTATTCTTTTAACAATTCTAGAACTATACGGAGATGCCCTTCGTGCTCAGCAGCTGACTTTGAGTAGATTAGGATATCGTTGATGAAAACGATGACGAACTCGTCGAGATACGGCTTAAGGATACGCTGCATCAGATCCATGAAGATGGAAGGAGCATTTGTCAGTCCAAAAGACATGACTAGAAACTCAAAATGCCCATATCGGGTCCTGAATGCAGTCTTGGAAACATCTTCATCCTTGACTCTAATATAGTAGTAACCTGATCTTAAGTCAATCTTAGAGAAAATCTTCACCCCGGTGAGTTGATCAAACAAATCATCGATCCTAAGGAGAGGATACTTATTCTTTACTGTCACTTTGTTAAGCTCACGGTAGTCTATACACATCCGCATTGATCCATCCTTCTTCTTGACGAATAGGAAAGGAGCTCCCGAAGGTGGCATGCTTGGGCGAACAAATCTTTTCTCTAACAACTCTTGCAATTGCTCTCTAAGCTCTTGCAGTTTTTTTGGAGTTATTCTATACGGAGCCTTAGATTTTGGTTGAGTTACAGGGACAAGTTCTATTGAAAACCCTACCTCACGCAAAGGGGTAGTCCAGGCAAGCCTTCTCTGGGAACACGTCCAGGAACTCTCTAACGATGATAGTCTCTTCTGAACTACTTATTTGCTTCTCTTCGTCGATTAAAGTTACTAGAATCGCATAACAACCTTTACTAACGAGACGCTTGGCTTTGACAGCATTGATTAGGGATGCAGTCAAGCCAAGTTTTCCTACAAACACTTTAGATTTCTTTCCAACATTAAGTGAAACTCGCTTACGGAAACAATCTATTACGGCATTAAACTTAACCAATCCATTTCTAAAATTATGTCGAAATTCGTAATGGACATAACAATAAGTTTGGATTGGAAGAATTGGTTACTGATTGGGATGTCTACCAAACAGAATTCACTAGCACACATCTCAGCACCGGATGTCATTTGAACTACTAAAGGATTGCTTAGGCTGAAATGTTGAAGATTTAAAGAAGAGGTACAACTCACTGATATGAAAGAGTGACTAGTACCAGTGTCAAAGAGAGTATCACTGAATTGGTTTTTAATAATTAGAGTTCTTATAATAGGGAAATAAACTCTAATTACACTAATGAAAATTTAAAGCAAGAAAATGCTGAAATCAAAATTGCAGAAGAAAATGAAAATAGAAAATTTGAATTAAATTTAGAACGTATCGGTAACAACACTATTATCATCTTGGGCAGCTGACGACGATAGAGCGTATACCCTTGGTACTGCTAGTGATTGAGTAACGGCCTTGCCTTTATCCTTCCTACTATAGTGGCCTTGCTTGGAAGAAGAAGGTACACCCTTTTAGTGTTGAGCATTTCCACTAGTAGGGGGAGACATCAAGGCAAGCACTGGCGCTTGAAAATTCTAGGGAATTGGATTCTGAACAGAACTTTAATGATTGATCTTCACCTTATCTACAGTTCAGTTGGCATGACAGTCCCAATGTTTATGATTGGTTCTGCCGCATATGTAACATTTACCACCCGAGTGGTAACACTTCCCATATGGATGGGGTCTGTTACATACTGCACCCGATCTTCCTTGCTGGCCTTGTCTTGGATTATGGTTAGGGTTCTGGCCAGAAGTTTGTTGGAAGACCTTCGGACCATGAGAACGATTTTGCTTAAAGGATTCTGATTTGGAAGATTGAGGATGGGAGCGCTTCCTTGATTCCATCTGAGATTGATGGTACTCCACCATGCGAGCACCTTCTAAGAGTTAGGGAAAACTGTCATGATGTTGGGACATCAAATGACTCTTGACAGAATCTCTTAGTCCGAACAGGAATCTTGTACACCTAGCCATTTTAGCATGGACTAGATTCGGAGCAAATCGAGAGAGTTTGCGAAACTCCATCTCGTAGGTATGCACAGAACGATTCTCTTGGACAAGCTGCATGAAATCATTTTCTATTATAGTCTGGGCAGAGGGAGGGATAAATTCCTCACGGAAAACTTGTTCAAATTCATTCCAAGGGATGTTTTCCATTTGAACTTCGGAGAAGCGAGTCTTCAACTCACTATCCACCAGTATTCTGCCTCACAGTGGAATAAGTACGTCGCAAGACAGAGACACTCGCTCTCCGAACATTTAATACTAGTAAGTGTCTTTTCTTTAGCCTTTAGCCAATCAACGACTTCATAATGGGAAACTGAACCATTGAAGGTTGGAGGGTTCAGACGAAGAAAGGTAAGAAGGTAGGCATCCACCATGGGGCCTGAAGATGGCTGTGGAGCCATGTGAAGTTTAGGAATAATGGGAGAAGAAGCTTGAGGAGGAGTTGGGCAAATTGAGATGGGGCAGGGGAAGGTTGCAGGATGAAGCCATCCTTTCCGCTGCACGCGTCTGTGCTTCGATCATTACCTTTATCATGTCCAACAAATTTTGCATTTGTTCAGTTTGGGTAGTTGTAGTGGAAGTAGGTTCTTTCACTATTGGTTCAATAGGAATATTTGAATTTGGATACCAACTGTGACGACCCCAATATTGAGGATGACTTAACTCAACATTGATACGTCACCACAATACCTAATACTAGATTAGAAGAAAACTAATTCAAATCATTAAGTATTGTGTTTGGCCAAGAATTTAGAATATGATCTTAAGTTAAGAAAAATTATGAATGGTATTTAGTAGTTTATAAATAAAAATGCAATACATGGATTTAAAAGCAAGGATAAAATATGACTTGAGCATATGACATATATAAGGATACATGTGATAGTATTTTAAAACAATTAAAATGTTTACATTCAATCTTAGTTATAAAATTCTAAGTATTTGCTGGGTATTTAACATGTGAGTTATGAGTACATTTTTCATTAAAATTTCTAAGTCTAGAATTTTTTAGAAATTTCGGCAGAGTCTCATTTGTAAATGGTTAAGAACACCTGCAGAATCACATGCAATATTCCCATTCCAATGAGAGTTATATTTTTAAAGAAAAGACAACTTAAATTAACATGCATTCAATTCACTTTAACTTCAATTCTAATATAGAGTTCAATTCTTTTTATAGGATTGCTCATTTCTAATTCTACAATAGAGTTCAACCCTTTTTTTAGGATTGCTCATTTACAATTCTAAAAGTTTAAAGAGAGAAAATTACATGTGTAACAATTATCTACTATAAGGTTTACTTCATCATAACATTCAATACTCACATGAAAATATGCAAGGACTATTACCCCAATAAGAAATTATATTCCAATTCTATAAACAAATGAATATACAATGAATTCTATCTATCATTCTAAGTAAGTATGTGATGAAAGACTTAATTAATATGCAAATTTTATATATTTAAAATAATTCATCCATTCAATACATTCATCCATTCATATTCATCACAAGCATTTAAGTATATTCAAAGCTCCAACAAGTGTAGTAAATTAAAGTAAATGATATTATTACAAATTAATAATAAACTTAATAAGAGAAGGAAATTTGATAGCTCACTTAAAGTTCTTAATAAGCTATAATTAATATTTAATAAGCGGAAGCAGTTTTTAATTTTTAGCACTTGGTCCTGCTCCACTAGCTTTCAAGTGCACCTGATCTATCACATTTTGGCATTTAAATGTGATAGAGCAAAGTCAAGAAATAGAAAATCAGTTAGACTAAACAGTCTAAGTACATTTTAAGATTGGCTAAATATATTATTGTTATAATTGGATATCACAGTTCTAGTTACAAAGTAAGCACAAGCACGGGTGCAATATGGTAAGCATACAAATAAGGAAAAGTAAGTAAGGAAAACAAGTGAGTTAGAAGGCTCACTTAATATACATTCTAGCCTACAAATAAAATAAGGGTAAAAACATCCTAAATATGCTAGAAATAAATTAATATGCATATGAAGTACATGAAGTAAGCATGTATATGTTCAAATGAGCTTATGCTAAGTAAGAAAAATAAACAGTGAAGCATTTAAATGAAATTATACAATATTTACTGTAATCTAAATGAACTATAAACAAGTAAAGTACAGCTCTAAATTATAGAAAATGCATAGTAAAAAAATTGAAGAAAAATCTTAAACTTTTGATCTAAGGTACACATAGCCTAGGACTATGTAAAGTAACATAGCTAAAAGCTATGATGAGTCTTAATAATCTATAAGATTGAAGATCTCATATATTTATTAATTGAAGTTATTTTAATCTGTGCTTATTCTGTGGGCATATTTAGAATGAAATGAGGAGTTAAACACGTCTGTTTAACATCTAAAGAAAAACGGGGTCCAAACCTAAAATACTCACATTCGTCCTCTAAGAATGCGATGTCTCCTTATTACTCCATTTTCAGTCTGCCCTAGACTGATCGACCATATAGAACCCCTAGTAATTTAATGTGAAAGTTTTATTTATGCACAATATATTATATGAATGATTCAATTGAATGAGGCTCAAAGCTAAGCAAGACAACAAGAGAAATTTAATTTTTGCAACTAAGTGATATCTAAAATTATCTAATTTTAATGATTTACTTAATGATTAGAGTTAATTGAGCTCCCAATTAACTTTGAGATATTGATCTCAAATTAATTGTAATATAGTAGTAATTGGGATTTTTAAAATAATAAATTTAATTTATTTGATATGATATGACAAGATAATTTATAAGTATAATTATTGTTATTAGAAATTAACTCTTAATCTCATCCTAAACTTAGGATCTAATTACAATAATTAAATCAAGATTTAGGTGTCTAGTAGGAAGAGATCAAGATAGAAAAATATCTAACTTAAGAATTTAGAACTAAGACAAAACTAATAAGGTTCACTAGCTAGATTATAATTTGAAGGACCTAATCAAGCAAATGTTAATCTAGCTATGTTATAAGAAATTGTAAGGTTTAGGGTAAGTCATTAATAGGACTTAAGAACTACAAGTTCTAAGTATACTATTAGTTGATGCTTAAGAAATTCAATAGGATTCCTAAACTAATCTAAGTAAGTTAGGGATTCCTATTACTACATCTTAAAATAATTAAGAAAATGCTTTAGGGATTAGGATGAATAAAGTAAGTCATAATCTAATCTTTAAAGCTAGATTTAGTTGATTCACAAATCTACAATTACTAAGGCATTGAGACTATCTATTCTTAATGGGTGTAACTAATAGATTTAGAATTCAACTATAAATCAATTGCAAATCAATCTTAGGGTTTCTACCTTAGGGTTGAAAAAAAATGAATTAAGCACTTGGCAATTAATTCACATAATAAGAAAGTTGAGAACTAAGCTCATAAAAATACTATCTAATTGGTAAGGGAGATAATAAATGTGACATGTTAGCTATCTTAAGGTTTTATAAGACCTAAAATATGATATCTAGAATTATGGAATAATCACAATAACACTATGTAAGAGTCAAAAATTAAAAATACTAAATTGTTGTCCAATGGAAATGATTTATAAATCAATGAAATCCTTATGTTATACGGAGAAGAATGACACTAAGTATGTCAATTTTGGACAACTTTAGAAAAATTAGGGTTTTATTGACTCCTAATTAGGTTAAAAAGTGATTGAGAAAATTATGGTTCAAATGTTAAATTTTATTTTATATTATTGTTCCTCACTTTTTTGTGAGTGAAATAGACTATTTTATTATTTAATTTGGATCTTAAATGATCAAATTAGGTCACATGAAATGATAATATTAATTTGTAATTAATTAATTAATCCTAAATATTGACCTATCAAAATAATTGTCAAAATAGAAATTAAATTACATATTATTGATCTACTCATTTTTGTGATCAAAATAGTATATAATATTGTATTATTTGGATTTGTATTTTTAAAGTTATGAGTGAGATAATTTGCAATAAGTTATTTATAAATTTATTAAGTTTTAAAAATTTTCATTTATCAATTAATTGAATTTAAGTTTGGCGATGACATAATTAAAAGGATCCACGTCAGCTTCCCATTGGCGCGGTTCAACAGAGTTGAACCGGCCGGCTCAGAGAATCCTTCGCAAGCCGTCGTCTTCCTTAAAGCAAAAGTCGCGAATTAGGGGATTTAGGTTTAGCTCGTAGAGATGCAATTTCGACTCAATTAATGTTCTAAGTCCTTCAAATGACCGAATGATTTGCAGCTTACGATTCAATCTCCATTAATTTACTTAGGATTGATTTATAACTAAGTTCGACGAATCCCTAGATTCCTCTTTATGCAGAAGAAAAAAAAATATATACAGAGTAAGAAGAATTTACATAGCACTAATTGACAGCCTCAGAAATTGATTTTAGTTACAAGCATTATCATAATATGCATATGGAGGAGTAAGATGTGAATTGCAAAAGAAGAAGGAAATACGAATGGTTTACGACATTCAAATAATATTTTTCCTTAATAATCGATAGCTAAAAGGGATTAGCTTAGCTTAGGGATGAAGATAATTTGATGCAATAACATTCGAATAGGATTAGATTAAAGTGACGAAATTAGTACCTGAAGGTTTAAAGTTTTTCTTGCAAGCCTTCGAATCGCAACTCTAAACGGTGAATGAGGTTTCCTTCGGCTTCCTGCGGATGCCCTGGGATACGACAGCAGCTCGAGCTCTTAGCAGCAAGTGTGGAGAATGGAATAGAAAAGAAAATGGAAAGTTGTCTCCTTATGCTGCTAAAGAGGATCGGCTAGGCAAACGTACGCCTCCTCATCCCTCGTGACCACGCGTGGGTATCAGGGCACCTTCACGGGAGGGAAAGATGCACAGGGGATTGATCCAGGCCGTTGGATCAAAGCGCCGATCCAACAGCTGGATCTGCAGGCTTAAATCGGCGCCGTTCGATTTGGTTTAATAGAATCCGATGTTCCGATTAGAAGGAATGGCTGTTCCGTGTTCAAAGCAAAACACGGGATTCCTGCCTTTTGGAAAAGCTGTTAGAAATTAATTATTAAATATATATATTAATTATTTTAATTACATTATTTAATTAATTAGTTAAGCACAATTTAATTTTATACAAGAGACTACCTACTTGAAGGCTTATATTAAACAATCATTATCTAAATATGTTCAACCCACGTATATGGTTGATGATCTTGATAGAATCTGAAAATTCACTCCACTTTGAAAGATTTTTCTCTTTATTATTTTTTATTTTTAACACAGTTGTCAAAATTTGAATTGAAGGTTGGTTTTAATAACTACCTGCTATTTTTCTTTTTTATTTACCAATCTATTAGCTAGATTGCTTACAACTGTTATCTTTTTTAATGATGGACACACAAGGATGATATCTTCTATCAACTTGTATTGAGAAAAGTGCACTTCAATGTGTCCTACTCTGATATGTTTTCCATCGTTGAAGCTACTTCAACTCACTGAACTCATCCAGTTCTCTTTAAAAATTTGTACATTGAATGCTAACAACACTTCTTTTTCTCAAAACAAGTTTTATTTGAGATTAATGAAAAGGGGTCTTCCCTATATGCTTTCTTAAAAAGAAAAGGAATTTGACGTTGAGATTATTCCAATTTATCTGTTAGCACATTTAAGAAGAGGAGGCTTGGTGCATGTTTTTTATAGATAATATTCTTCGTTTTGATAGGGACCAGAGATTAGATTAAAGCAAATATCTAGTTATGGATAATTGCCTTATAATATTATGGATTTTTTAAATTAAATCCGATATGAATATATCCCCACCTAGTCGAACTAAGACATGGTGATGTTGGTGTTGCTGTAGATCTAAATTGTATATATGGAGTGTAAATTTAAAATCATAGTTGTTGCTATTACTTTGCTGATATAATAATTGAAAATAATGTTAAGTGGGCTGTTCAAATATCATGGTTAAGTTATGCAAAATAATGATGAACTTGAGGCTGATGTGATTTTAGCATTCGTTTGACGATGAATCCTCGATTTCGCACTCGACAATTGCCAATCAGCTTTGATACCATGCAAGGGATGAGAAGGAGAAGAGTATGGAGAATACGGTAAAAATGATTTTCCTTAATTATAGTGTCGAATACTCGTATATATAGAGAACTCAATAAAGGTGGTTACTGTAATCACCGGTGAGAATGCACAGTAATAATATTCTGTTACGTTGGTAATTTTGGTATTGAGCTCTTATTAAATTAGAAGAGTGATTCAAGGTTGTGTGACAAACAATCTATATCATATTTAAAGGGAAGTTTTATAGAATAATTATAAGGTCTTCAATATTATATGAAACATAAAGTTAACTTGCAAATCAAAAGGATGTTAACAATTGTTGTGGGGTTGAGGATAACGCCATGGATGGGTGAATATTTGAAAGTATATACCAATAATGAATTTATTCATAAAAGGTTGGAAATATTATAGTTAGGGATAATAAGATTAGAGAGTCATCTTAAGTGATTTGGGTATACATCATTGTAGATTGTTTGATGCTCAAAATAGGCAAGTTGAAATAATAATTTTTGCAGATGTTAAAAGTGGACGGCTAATAACGACATTGAAAGAAACTTATAGGAATGATGATCTCATATACTTAAATATTAAGAAAGGTATGCTGTTTGGTAATGCACAATGCAGACAAAAGCTTCATGAAACCGACCCCGCATAGTGGAAATAGGCCATTGCTGTTGTATAGATGCGATCAGTGCTTAGTTTTCTAGTACTTGTTTTACCACATTTTTATTCAACCTTTTATTTTTTATTTTGTTGCATTTAATTCTTATTCTACGCTAAGCCTGAGTCAACAAGACTTAATTTGTACTCAGATTGCCACATTAACAGGTCTGGCTTTCAGCCTAAGAGATCACTGGAAGTAATCATGTTCACGTCTGAGGAGCCTACTCGTTTTGGAATAAGCTGCCTGGGAAGGTTTTGCATTTCTCCTTTTATTGATTATTATATGTTATTATTCTATGTCAGCTTAAAATATGCTTCTGCAATGTTGAATTAATTGTTTTTTAATATTTATCATTGACCTTTTCTGCACATGCTTAATAGTTTTATAAGGTTTGCCTACTTTTCTCTTTTAAGATTCAGATGCAGCATCCATTTGATTTGGTAGTATAATATATCAACAATGAATGTTTTAAATGTGCAGCCGGTTATTGGCTGGAAGTGAGGAACTAGCAAATGCTCTTAAAGAAGTGGTTGATGGGAATAATATCTCTTTTATTGAGGCTGCACGATCTGCTGGGTATGCAATACTTAAGGAAGACCTTTCTAGCGTATTCTTGAAGAAAGATAACTATTTTTCTTTTGTTGAATTGCACATTGAGCAAGGACCAATTCTTGAAGAGGAAGGTTGTATTCTTTATCAATCAGGCAGAGTTACTGATTTCTTAGTACGTCTAGTATTTCTTTTTTTATTGATTAAATATGATATGTAGGCCTCTTGGTTGGCATTGTCACTGCAATTGCTGCTCCAGCAAGTATAGTTGTTGATTTTGAAGGAAATGGTGGCCATGCCGGAGCTGTTCTTATGTCAGTTAGGTTAGTAATATGATTTACTGTTAATCACCTATTAAACATATGAATTTTATTGTAGTGTTGATGAATCATTATTTCAAATATTTGCTCTCTTCTGGTAGAAGGCATCAAGTGCAAGAAAAGGGAAGAAACTCCTATAATATGTGGCTTGCTCTATCAAGCACAACCCTACACAATATTTTAGCCTCAGTGACATGAGACTGTGATACATTCAGTCTTAGATCAATAGTAATGATTAACAGAATAACAAATATGGGTAAAATTGTAAAGTCACACAGATTGAGATCTTTTCTATTAATACAACCCTTAAGCTTATAGTAGTGTGGCTATGAGCTTACATGTGATGTTGAATGTAGCCTGAGGTAGTGCCTTGGTGAGGTTGTCAGCTAACTTCAGTCGAGCCAACATATGTTGAATGGATAGTTTGTTTGTGCAGACAAGCTCTCAGTTGAAGTGATAGTCAACTTCAACACGCTTCATCCTTCTATGCTGTAATGACCCTAGGTCATTTATAAAGAAAACGTTAATTTCTCGCAATATTTGAATTTCGTTAATCTCCTGAAAATTTTAATTTTTTGTTAAAACTCCCGTTAAATTTCAGTTTTCAGTTACAATTTTTGATTTAGGAAGTTTTCAAACTCAATTAATGCTGAAATATAAATTAAGATCTGTCATTAGCCCATACTTAAATTTGTAAAGCATAAATTATCTCATTAAAACGAATTTTCAAGGCAAGAATCGGCTGCCCTTTTAGAAACTGTTAAGCAATTAAGTCTACGACACTATTAGGAAGGTATGCAGCGAGTAATAAATCTAATTACCCGTAACTCACCGGCTATCCTTATAGAAACCGTCGGTGCCAATTAAGCTATTCCTATTTAATCCAACGTATGCCGCTATTTTCCCCCACTCGGACGTTTCTTGCTCTCGACCCTCGCTCTCCTCCTCAGCAGAACGAACCCCTCGATCTAACTTGCCAATGGAGACGAAGACCCGTTCGACACCGAAGCCAAAGGTGAAGATGATCGCAGACCCATTCGACGTCGAAGACGATCGCAGACTCGCTCCTTCAGCTCGAATCTTCCTCCGCCTGACGCAACGATCGACGAAAGCAGTCCTTGTAGCCAACGACGAAAGCCGACAGAGGTAGGGGCGGACCTTGTCATTGACGTCTCAGTGCACTTCATTAGAGATCCGCACGATCCTTCTTTTCCTTTCCGTGCGACTTCCTTTTTCGCTCAATCCCTCTCTGTGCTCGACAGAGAAGCACGATCCGTCTTCTCTTTTCCGCACGATTTTTGTTTCAGCACTTATGTACGAAATTCCTTTTAAATCTTGCTATTAAAATCCTTAGTAATACTTTAGGATTTTAACAACTTAGTATAATGGAATTGAGCATTGTTAAATGATGGGATTAATCATGAAATGACTTGACTCTACTAATGAACTAAATTGTTAGTAAAACATCATGTTTCGACCATTTGAAATAATTAGCATGTACATGATACTATTCTTGAAACCTATTATTAGAAATATGAAAGGATTGTTGTATGTCTATATTAGTTCCTAATGATCTATCCTCTAAAAGTCTGCGTCTAAACCTGAATTGAGTTGTACAAAAATATTTATGCTTAGTCTACCTACTCTTTAGAACTCTTAAGTGAATTTGTTGTAATGAGATTTAAACCAATCACTTGATAAACTTACCTTACTAAACTTAGGACTTGACTAATTCATATTGATTATTTGTTATTATTTATATTTGCACGGTTTAATACTTAATTTACATCTCTTATCTATAATAAAAATGCCAGTCTTCTTTAATTTGTTTGAGTAAGAGATGTATGCATAGATTAACCAAGATAGAGTGCGGTATTGAAATACTACCTAAAGCCTTCTATACTTGGACTTATCAACAGCATGACTATGATTAATTAACCTCTAAAATTATATTCACTTCAATGCACAAATGTTATGTAATGGATATTATTAAGAAAGGATATTCTTGACATTGGCATATGAATCGTTTCCATCACATTTTGCAAGTAAGGTGTTTAGATTCTAAAGTGCTCCAAATTGTATTGTTTTATTTCAAGAAGGAAATGCCCTGTAGTCTTGTACTAGTATTGCTGAGCTTGCTATCTTGCTAATGAAAGTTAAAAGAACTTAGAATTATCATCGTACATGATTAAGATTCATATCAAGAGGTTTGGGGATGATATAAGAATGAAAGGTTATGATAGGTAGTATATCAAGTAAATATGATTCGTTGAAATACAAAACGTTACTTTCAAAGTTTAATAGAATTCTAATTATAACTTTTGCAGATACATCAAAATTGTGAGTGAATCGTCTTGAATAAGTCAAACACAAAAAGTACACTGGATATTATTTTTATGCTTTCTACCTTTTTGCTGCTTAAGCATCGCTTTAAATCTGTTTATATTATTATTTAATACTTTATTCTTACTGCTAATCATGTAAGAGAGGCAAAATGATATTTATGTATCTTGTGAATGTTGCAAAGGGTTCCTAAATGGAGGTTGAATTAAGTTAGGGACGGGGCTAGTCCATTGGGAGTTATAAGGGTGCCATCTGGAGCCTTTGAGGGGGCCAGTGAAGGTTATGCTTAAATGCATATATGATGCCATCTGGAGCCTTTAAAGGGGGCCCAGTTGAAGGTTGCCATCTGGAGCCTTGAAAGAGGCTCAGGTGAAGGTGCCATCTGGAGCCTTTAAGGGGGCTCAGGTGAAGGTCCTTTTTAAATGCATCTTTATGATTTTTGCTTGAATTCTCCCAGAAGCACCTGACCTGGTATTGTAAAGAAAATAATATCGAGATTAGAATTTTCAGTAATTAGAGAATACTCTAAGTACCGCAGTAAACAATAAAATATCACATTTTTATTAAAGTAGAGATGCGATTAACAGAAATAAGGGTGTAATAAACATGCAGGAAAGGTAAGGCAATAGTGCAAAAAGGAATAATCAATTTCTTGCATACAGTATTATCACAAAATGTAGGTTATTGATGTCATTTTTCAGTAACAACCATGTTATGAAAGGGATGTTGGTTTCAAACAACCAACCAAGTTTTAATGTTACTAATGTCATTTTTTAATAACAACCACATTATGAAAGGGATGTTGGTTTCAAACAATCAACCAAGCTTCAATGTTACTGATGTTATTTTTCAGTAATAACCACGTTATGAAAGGGATGTTGGTTTCAAACAACCAACCAAACTTCAGAACGAATTTGGCTCAAAGCGAAGCTAAGCAACAATAAAGTACAAAAATTAATACATATCATATACTGGGTACTTTTTCCTTCAAGTTCAAAAGTGCAATAGTTTGTTCGAATTTGCATTTAGATTTGAATTATTTAAATTAGCTTTTAATGAATATTTTTAGGAGTAATTAATATATTCATTTCTATTCTGTTCTTCTTTCGCTTTCTCATTTTGATTGAAGTTCGATTTTTAAGTTATTGCGATAGCAGTAATATTTATTATAATGTTATTATTATCATTACAATGATAATAATAATGTATGAAAGAAAAAAGAGAACGGAAATGAATGAATTGAATTTGACAAAAATGAAAATAATAGTCATCTTATAATATTTGTATTATTTTTATTATTTAATTAATGAGAACAATAATAATGTGAATGACTAATTATTATTATTAAGTATATGTAATCAAATCAAAAGAACGAAAAATAAAGAGAACAAGCAAAAATTTTCCTCATTTTCTTCCTCCTTTTCCCTCTTCTCTCACCTTTAGGATTAGGATTGCCGGAAAACAAAGGGAGGCTGGAGTGTTGGCCGGGCGGCTGGCCGGACCACTGCTCGCTGGCTGTTGGCCGGCTGAGGGAGGGCTGCGGCAGTAGGGAGCTGGCTGCTAGGTGACCGGTTGCTGCTGCAGGAGGCTAGCTGGCAGGGAGGGGAGGGCTGGCAAGGAGGGGGCTGAAAGGGGTGAGGGCTGTTGTGGAAGAGGGGGTGGCTGAGGGGGTATAAGTAGGCGTAGGTGGGGAGGGGGTCGGCCCACTTGGACGACAGCCTGTGCCAAAAACTTCGCAGGATGGGCGCCTGGCAGGCGGAACCTTCCGCCTGCAGGCTCTTTCTAGACAGAGCCTGCGATCGCAGGCGCATGTTATCCGATCGGGGTGGGGAAGGAATTAAGAAAGTTTTCTAAATAATTACTTAAGTTTAAGTTGTTCGCATTTTCCCACCGTTTGTCGTCCAAAAAAAACGAAACTTGATTCCGAGGTGTGTTATGAGATAACGAACACCCTTGAGCCGAAATTTTTTGATTCAGAGCAATTTTTTAATTAATTTTTGAAGTTTAAACTTCGAAAATTAATTGAGATCAAACCGACGCTCCGAAATTTATGAAACTTCTCGAGCAGCCTTAAAATAATATACTTAACACAATAACATGAAAAACGATGAATTCAGACATGTATTTATTGTTTTTAATTTGTTGAATTTAAGAAAATTCAAAAATTAAAGCGGGAGTTTTTGTTATCCGGAATTCTCCTAAATTAGGGCACTTTGATCTAAAAATTATTCTCATATAAATGTATTTTTGTTTGCCCTAATTCGAAAATTCCCCGGAGTCCTAATTTCTGAGGCGGGATTTGACCTAATTTAGTGGAATAATGACAATGGGTCGTTACATACACATTCCAGTTAAGTTTTGTTAATTTTGGAGATCAAATGACAGAAAAATGTGTAAAATTTAATTGAATTAAAATTATTTAAAAATTTCCATCTTTTTCTTACGTCTACGCCCCCATGTGGGACCCGCCTCTCCTCCATACGCACGAGCGCTGCTGTGCAGCACGACAGCCCCTTTTCGGCGCGTGGCCGTCGACAAGCCCCTTGTCGACTGGTGGATCGACTCGGTTGGGCTGAGCCCTCCTCTCCCCCTCCCCTTCCTATAAATACCCCTACCCCCTCTCCTTTTCTTCACTCACATCTTCTCCTCCCCACCTCGACAGCCATTGCCTCTAGCCCAGCCCGCCGTCTCACTCCTCCTTCAGCCCCCAGCTGCTGTCGCCGACCTCCGCCTCTAACCGCTGACGATCCCCCTTCGTGCGGTAAAGTAGAAAGAGGGTGAGAGTGAAAAAGGATTTTTAAATTTTATTTATTTATTATTTATTTTTTTACTAATTATGTTTTTAAAAATTTTTATTTACTTAATAATAATATTAATGTTATTAAAATTATTATTATTATTATCATTTTTAATAAAGCTATTATTATTATTATTCTTTATTGTTATTTTTTTCAAGTCATTTTTATTTCTGCCAATTATTATTATTATTACTATTATTTGTATTATTGCAATTTCCTTACTATTATTTTCTTTCAAGTTATTTTCATTTCTGTCAATTACTATTTTTAGTATTAATATTATTGCAATTTCTTTAGTATCATTTTTTTTCAAGTCATTTTAATATCTGTCAATTATTATTATTATGTCACTTTTTCTTAAATCATTTTCATTTTTGTTCATTATTATTATTGCAATTTATTTACAGCTTTTTTTTTTATCATTTTCAATAAAGTTATTATTATTATTATTATTATGAATAAAATAAAGAGAAAGAGAAAGAGAAGAAAGATAAGAGAGAGAAAGATAAAAATAAAGAAAGAGAAAGAAAAATAAAGAGAAGAAAGACAAGAAAGAGAATAAAAGAGGGAAAGATAAGAGAGAGAGAAAGATAAAAAGAGAAGAAAGAGAAAAAGATAAATAATAGAATAGAAGAGATATAAAGAAAAAAAGGAAGATTATTTCTCTATTATTTTATTTTATATATCTTTTTTTTATTTTTTTTATAGCACTATTATTATGTTATCATTATTATTATTTTATTATTATAATAAATATTTTCTCATATTATTATTTTATTATTAAAATTTATAATGATAAATAAAAATATAACTAATTAATTCACGTTTCAAAGCTAATTAAATACTAGCAATATGCAGATATGTTCGATAATTGACTGTAGAAAAAGACGTACCCAGTATATATTTCTTTTTGCACTTGTACGCTTTTTATTGTTGCTTAGCATCATTTCGAGCCTAATTCATAATGATGTTTGGTTGGTTGAACGAATTCAACATACTCTTATGTTTGGTTGGTTGTATGAAATCAACATCCTCTTATGCTTGGTTGGTTATTTACAAATAAATAACAATAGCATATGTTTGGTTGGTTATTGGGAACAAACACCAATAACATTCGCTTTGTTGATTATTGGAAAATTACATTAGTAACATACGTTTGGTTGGTTATTGGAATATTATAACAATAACATACATTTGACTTATTGTGCAAGAACAATTCATATGCAGGAATTGAGAATAATACTTCTTTTTTGCTAATAACCACATTTTTCTGCATTTTATTTATGTTTTTAATTTCGCCATCGCTTTATTAATTGAAAAGTGTAAAATTTAATATTTATTGAGGTACTCAGAGTATTATCTAATTACTGGGAATTTCAATCCCAAATAATGCCAAGTTTAGGTACTTTTAGGACTTGAAGGTGAACTCTAAGTTACTACTGGGAGTTTTGAACTGTTGTTCGAGTTGATGTCATCATTTTTTTTTAATTTTTTTTTATTTTAATTATTTCGATAAAGTCGTGCAACAAGATATGAACATAATAGAAGGTACAATTGGTTGATATATTCTGTAATGTTGAATTATGATGGATAGAAATTTTTTCTTGGTTTTTTTCTTCTGCACTATTCATTCTCTTTTAAATTGTTCAATAGGATTCTGCGGTTAATGAGTGCCTAATATTAGGTTAGTTCTCGCTAAATCGGCATCAGGTTACCACAGAGTTACTCGTTGTTGCTAGTGAATAAAGCATCACCAACATAAACTAGAAAGAATGTCAAATCTTTATTATATTTAAGTGCAAACAAGAATGAATCATTGACCGTGTTAGTAAAACCAAAATTGATATGTGCGGGTGACATTTGCAGTACCATGCATGCAGTGATTGTTTTACACTGGAAATTATATAGTGAAGCTTGCATACATAATTTGGATGAATAGTTGAAGTGAAGTTCGAGGGCTTTCCATATAGATGCCTCTCCTTACAGCTTTGCTAAAAATACATTGTCAAAATCAAGTTGTCATATAGCCCAATGTTTAGTAAGAGCAATAGTTAACATGAGTTTGATTGTGATGGGTTTTATGAGTGGGTTGAATGTTTCATGATAGTCAATTACTTCTTGTTGAGAGAAACCTCTAGCAGTAAATTGGGTTTTGTATCAAGCAGTAGATCTATCTTCATTGAACTTGAGATGGAATATCCATTTGCTAACAATGATTAGGGTGTGCATTTAGTCGGTTTTGAATTGTATGATTTGTTGGTTTTCAGTTCCAAATTCAGAAAATTGATCTAAACCCAATATATCAAAAATCAATCAAGTCCAAATCAAATGTTCTGTTTTTGGGTCGGCTTTTGGATAACTAAATACTACATTTTAAATAAGATCAAAATTTTTAATTTTTCAAAAAAATAAGCGAAATAAAGCATCTCTTCAATTAAGAGATTATGATATATGATATATTCTAAAAAATTGTAACATGGAATTTTAAATATCCAAAATAATCAACTTGTAAATCATACTAACAAAATGATAATTTAATTAACAAGCCAAATAAATCGATTCTTTATAACAAATTTAGTTCTTATATAAAAGTTTAATTGCTAATCATAATAACTAGGCAATACAAAAATTTCTTTCTCATGCACTCAGTATTATGAATTAATTCTTCTATTAGATCAACTTGGCCAAATATTATCGGCTTGAATTGTATGCTCCATTTTCTCTATTTGAAATTTAGGGAGGGGCTTCCATTTGTTCATGCACAATGATAACAAAAGACTCATGTAGCTAAGGAATAAGACTAAGATGGTGTAGACAACCTTTGTAGTGATTAGTGTGTAATATCAGTTTTACTGATTGAACTATGGCCAATAGATCATAATAGATAATCTAAATTATATGCATAACTGTGAAATATTTTGTAGTAAAATGAATCAAACAGTAAATAATAATGAGTCGGGAAGCTCAACCTTCACTGATAAAATCGGTATGCTGTCAAATCGTAGCTATTAGATCTTAAAATCATTTTGGTTTATTCAGTTTTTGGGTCTTTCGGTTTCTGTAATAAATAAATCAAATCAAAATCAAAATACCAAATAATTTAAAATTTTGATCCAAAACCAAACTATAAATTTATAAGCTGAATTAAACCATCAAAAAAAGTTTGGTTAATTTGGTTTTATCCGGCCAGTGACACCTCTGCCAATGGCATTTGTATTGTGCAGACAGGGTTCTAAGCTCCATGTGGCATTGATGCAAGGCATAGAATTCTAGTTCATAGATGCAACCCACTACAAATGTTTGCAAGCTTGCATATGGATTCATGGAAACGGAGAGAGAATAGGTAATTGGTACGTGATGCCTGGAATTGTAGAGTGTTTTGGGTTTTAGGTGTTATGTTTTTCGCTAGTAAGCATGGCTGTTGGTTCGTGATTGGGGGTGGTGGATCTGTCTAAGGAGCTAGGGAAGTTGGTTGATGAGACAGGCGAGCAATGATGCAGTTGGAGGGGAGTCTCAAATGGGGTAGTTGTGGTTTGTATGTGGCTGATGAATTTGAGTGGATGTAGAATTTGAGTGATTTGGAGGTGTGCTAATGATTGTGGGGATAATTTTGGTGGGTTGTGATTATTGAGGTGTTGGTGAGTTTGTGGTGTCACATTGTTTGAAGGGAAAACTTGTTTCATCAAAGGTAACATACCTTGAAATAAAGGTTTTTAATGTGTTTAGGTTATAGCACAAGTAAGCATGGTGTATCCAATGAAAATACACAAATTTGATGTTGATGAATGTTTGCTAGTGGCATAGGGCTTAAGTCAAGAGTAGCATATGTATCTAAAAGTGCAAAGGAAGTTACAGTTAGAAGAGTGATGGAATAATAATTCATATGGTGATAGGTTTTGTAGTGAAGCAGACGAGAGCTGAGGTACATGATTGTTTAGAATTCATGAAGTTAGAAGGTGTGAGATAGATTATTATGCATTAATAATGTTCTACACATATCAACAACATGAGGATATTTTTTTTCAGCTATACTAATTGTGCAGGGGTGTAAGGAGCAGAGATGCGGTATTGGATGCCAAATTTAGCGAGAACTATAGTAAACATTTTGTATCCTTCTTCTCCACAATCTGAAAAGAAATAGTTTAAGAAGATCGAACATTTTCAACTATGATTTTTATTGATAGAAATATTGTTAATGCTTCATATTTTTGATACATAGGATAGAGCCAAAAAATTGAGAACGTATCAATAAAAATTATGTAATATTTATAACCTTTCAGAGGCATAGTCGGAACAGGGTCCCAAATATCAGAAAAAATAAGTTATAGTGTCTTTGTATACATAGTGTCAAATGTTGGTAGAGGGTATCTGCGTTGCTTTGCCTGTTGTCAGGCAATACATAAAGTAATAGGCTAAGGGGTTGTAGTAAGATTATGTGTATGCCTGATTTTTTTGAATGATGTTAATAGAGAGCGATGACCCAATTGTTCATGTCAAATGCTTGAGAGTAGTTTGCTTGTATGTGATAAAATGGAGGAATGCATAGGTGGTGAAGTATACAATCTGTTAGTAAGGTTCCTATGTAGTATTTCTTTCTTTGTGTGAGAGTCCTTTATGATTTAGAATTGAGGGTGAAATTCAAGAAGCACATTATTGCCACCGGTGAAATGGCTAAAAGAAATGAAATTTCAAATAACTTTAGGTGCATGAAGTAGATCATTTAAATGAAAGGATTAAGTGGAGTAAGATAGGAGTGCAACACTTGAATTGCCAATATCGATGGCAGAGCCATTGGCTACTTGAATTTGGTCATTGTTGTGACGTGGTTTGCTAATGTGCATGCTTTCCAAGTGCGGTGTAATGTGTGTGCGGTGCCACAGTCAAAGATCCAACATTTGTGTGTGAGTGGCAGCAAATGATGCAGGTGTGGAATCCCAAGATCATATTAAGGCAATTTAAGTAAAATAAAAAACAATTAAATAGAATAATAAATAACCTTATCATTCAGTTTAATTTAATTATTATAGAGTCAAAATAAAATATAAACAAAATATTTGAAATAACAAAGTATTGCCCAATTCTAGCCTCCACTAAAAAAATTAATCTACTCGAACTTAGTTGATAAACTCAAGATAATAAATTTTGAAAGATATTAGATAAACAACAATCAGATTGAGTACATAATAATCTAATATTAACTTGATTTACTTGTATGCTGGTTCATGTTTCCAAACACCAAGTAGCAGGGTTTTAGACCCACTTTGCAGTTTCATAACAATAGCATGATAGGTACAAGAATACAATAAATTCACCAAGTTAAGATACTCAATGGACCGACATGAGAAAAGAAAAAATAGATCAATAGCAATATATCACCGATGTTCAATTGAAATGATAAAGAGACAATGGTAAATAAATATGTTGACAAATACTTTAGTGTTGCACAAATAGTTGGGAAATATATTAAGAAGCTGAGTTGGATTAATAGAATATTATAGTATTATTCATAAGAGAGACATTCCAAAATAAATACTGCATATTTTATTAATAGTACTTTCATATTTAATATTGTGTTAAATCAATGTTTGAATTTAATATTTTTGAATAATCATCACAATAAATACTTTACTTTCATTGATATCACATAACCTTGGACATAAATTACTGGGGGACCTAAGCACATTTGCTTGAAATATATAATCTCACGTGAACCGACCCTCCAGAGGTAGCGGCACATATTTCCTTATCGCTTTCAGATCGGGCTATGCATAGCCCTAAATTGTACTGCACATATTTTATTCTGCCATAAAATATTTTAACTACTCCTAATATATTAAAATGAGCATTCAAATAATATATTTTTTATTATACTATTCATATCAATGAGATTATCTCATACATCTATTTTTATAATTCCATAATATGCATAGAGCAATCAAGGTTGAAAGGAAATAACAACACATCAATTACAACATCATACAGGATCACAAGTGGAATACTTTCAATAAAGATGACAATTTCAGGTTGCAAGTGGAACAACAGTAATAGCAGTAGCATTTTAGGAGACACCAATAGATTGAATTCAATCATATCAATAAGGTAAAATGACAAATCAACAAACAAACAGCATAAAACTAACATTTTTTGGCATATAAAGTAACATAATAATGAAATTGGATTAAAATGAACTTGACTCAAAAATGATGAAATGAGCCGAACAATTCTCTTTGCACTTCTACTAGCTACTTTGACTTACTACTAACCCAACTCAAGCTCTTAGCAGATCCCACTGGATAATAGCAGCACAATGTTGTATTTTGGAAATTTTAATTTTTCTCGTGCTGCTGGGGCATATATAGGCTCTCAGTTTGCGCTTAGGCACACATTAGGTGCATCTTAGCATGATTTGGTCAGCCTGGGCATGACACTCTTGGACTTAATTTTTACGTGTTTGGACTTGTCGCGTTTGGACTCGTTTCTACGCTCTTGAACTAGTGGCAGATAAAATAATAAATTTTTTATTTAATAATGATAATAATAATATTAATGATGATAATGATTAATGATAACAAAAATAAATAAAATTATTTAATTTATTCGGGTGTTACAGTAAGTTTCCATTGATGTTGGATATGCTGTTTGGACTCCTAGGGTTCCACGGCCCACCAGGGTCCTTCCACCTACTACAGATGGTGCCTCCCCGACCCGTTGGCTGAAGGCCAACATAGATGCCTCCTATAGCTACAGAGAACCTACTGCCTTTGGGGATGTTGTGGTCCGGGACTCAGACAGACATTTACTGGTTGCCGCAGGAGCTAACTTACAGTCCCAGTCTCCTCTTTAGGCTGAGATTCAGGCAGTGACCATACTGCGGTAGGCCTTTGTGGCTACAGAGGTGGACATGGATGGCGTCATCATCGAGGGCGACTGCCTGGGAGTGTTTTGGAGACTTAGGCTTCTCTGGGAGAGGACTCTCCGTTCACGAGGCGCAAATCAGCATGCTGATCACATTGCATTTTTGCTAGTTTTTCATCATGTTATCTTTTCCCACCGATCGCACTATGCAAATCTGGTGGCGAACTTTTGTGCTCTGTATGCCCGTTAGGGTGATTTTTCTTTTGCTAGGGGAGATGTGCTCTCCCAGAGGCTCTTGGATCTCCTTATACAGGATACCGTGGAGTTTGATCCCGATTGAGTTTTTGTACTGTTGATATTATTTATATATGCATAGGCTAAGGACGTATTTCATGATGGATATGCTGTTTAGAGGCTGAATATTGCTTGTCCGGGACAATTACATTGTTGCCAGATGACCGAGGATCAACCATGGCCTTGCTCGTGCCACAGCCTTGAAACTTGTGGCTTCGTTCACAATGGGCAGTGTAATGCATGGTAGCAGGATTAGTACTCAAAATTGCATGTGATGGAGGACATGACTTCTGTTTACTTTTATTAGAGAGGATTTGCACAATGTGTTGAGTAATTAGTTTAGAAAACATCATATCATGGTTGATAAGTTTATTGGTGGATATGTCTAGAGATAGCGAATTTAGTCGAGCGACGATTTGTGCGCTGTGCTGAGTAGGAGATTCAAAAAACACCATATGATGGTTGAGAAGTATATTGTTGAATTTGTTTATAGGTAGCAAATCCTGTTGAGCTATGATGGCAGCAGCTAGGGAGGAATATTATGGTTCCAATTCGGTGAGTTGCTGATCGGAGACTGGTGGGCCCACAACAGATAGTTGATGCTCAATGTTTTTGGCATTTTGTATAAATTTTGCCATATTTTGAGAGCCTTTTTGTTTCTTATATCTGAAACTCAAGTTGTTGAAGATGAATTTGAGAGGCAGATGCATAGATGGGCATAGATTTTCAGATTGCAACATAAATGTCATTGCCAAGCACTTGTGCAAAGGTGTATTTGGTTTGAGTGGATATATTCCAGCTCAAGATCAATTGTTCTTGTTTGAACCAGGAAGTGTATTACGGTTAGGCAACATGATTTTCAGTAACGTGCGTGGAGGTGGGGAAATGCTGCCGTTAATGTATCTCATTAGACTGTGACCATTAAAATTGGGTAGGATTGCTATCTCCAAACTGAGTAATTATTTTTATCTAATTCCATGAACATTAGGTGATGGAAATTCACTATGATATGGTGTGGATTTGGAGTTGGGTTTGGTGGTTGGATGGGAGTGAAGGAGTTCAATCGAGAGCAAGCTGCCAGGATTTCGTCTAGAGACAGAATAGAAAAAAGAAATGAGAAGCTAAAGTAAAAAAACTTGGAGTTTATGTTGATCTACAATATTTTATGTAGTATGAAACTCGATGCTAATGTCTCTTCGACATTCAGATGGACAAAGCTGAGAAGACAATTGGGAGGTAGAGAAGGCGTGGCGAGATCAATTACGGGATTTGAAAACTTTTCCATTGCGGATAATGTGATGCATCTCTAATCTCTTATAGTTTGAATTTTCTCTTCGTAGCTTTGATACTATGTTAGAAACCATCAAATGCGAGAACAAGGAAGAAACTTTTATTATATGTGGCTTGCTCTATCAAGTACAACCTTACACAGTATTTATGCTTAAGTGCTGTTATAGACGTGAGACTGGTGAATTTAGTTTTAGACCAAACGTGATGATTAAAATAAAATAATAAACAGGGGTAAAATTATATAGTCACACATACTATTTTCAAAGGTGCAAATGCAATTAATTTCATTTGCAAAAAGTACAATATGTAAGTTGAGAAAGAAGAGATAAAATTGCATTTCTATAACATAAATTATTAATATCTTTAATGAAATTAAATTTTTTCTTCAAAATAAGATTATCTTTTATTGATAGCTTACTCATTCTGCATGAATAAAGTTGTTTATATTTTAATAATGTGTTATTTGTTTCTTAATTTTCTTCCAAGATTGTCATGGAGTTTGCACATAATTTTTTAGATTGTAAATTATACGAGTCCAAATCTTTCAATGGCTCTTGACAATCTTGTAGAACACTTTACAATTTTGTTGAATTTCTTAATAAAGTATGCTGAAGTGAATTTCTCAATCTTCTCTTGCCTCACGCTTGCCTTGCTTTAGATATCTAATGTAATACATCATGTTTGTTATTATCAACGAGATATTCTGTTTATAATTTTTTTAGGGTCAACCATTACAAAAGTTTTACTACCAAATAGCAGCTGCTCAATTTGATAGTAAATCTAGTTTAGAAACCCTTGAATTGATGCTCTTTCTTAGGCAACTTTGGTACATCCCTGATATATTGATTGTGTTAATTATTTAGAAATGACGCAGGATTGGCAGCTGCTGAATTAGCATTGGCTGTTGAGAAACACGTTTTGGATTCTGGTTCCATCGACACTGTAGGAACTGTTGGTATGATCGATCATTCACTGATTACACGCTATATTTTATGGCAATACAAAGCATTCTATTGCTATCAACAGAGTGGATGACAAAAACACATTTTTCTTCATGATAAAAGGAAGTGTTAAATCTATGTTTCTTTTATATATTTCTCTAAGCATGCAAAGTTAACTATTGCATGCTTTTCTTGAGATACTTTCCAAAATAGTTCCTCAACTATTTAACATAAATCGATTGATCCCTAGACTATTTTAGTCCAGATTAAATTATTTCATCTTATATTATTGAGAAACAATTTTGGCAACTTTTTTATTATTATTTATTACAATAATTAGCAATTGAAAGTTTAATTTCTCTAACTTTATGGGCTTATGCATTTTAGGGGGTGGCGTGATTGATAATGTTTTTGTTCATTTTATTTTGATTCTTATTGAATAAACTTGCTTGTAGGTGTGATGGAACTACATCCTGGAGCAGTCAATAGCATACCAAGTAAAGCACATATTGAAATTGGTGTGTCCCTTTTACCAACAAAAAAAAATCTATTATTGGGCACGCTTTCAAAATTTATTTTTTCCCCTTTCTTATAATCATGATGTAAGTGTTTTCTGTTTCAGTTGCATTTACCTTGGTCAGCCTTAAAATGTATAGGTGCAATTAATTTAATTATTTACTTTACTTTTTAATAATAAACTAATTGTAGCCAAAAAGATGAAAATCTTAAAAAAAAATTGAATGAAGCCCAATTTTTGATAATGGAAGATATACCATCTATTTTCTTAAATTCCAGTTTTCATACTTGCCTCAATTCAGTACTTGTTAATTCTTTGTGGTAGCTGTTAACTTTGCTGTAGGATGTGTAAGTAGAAAATTCTGAGAATTCGTTGCCCAAGTTGGTGAGCGCCTATTTGAGATATATTTTGTGAAGTCTGTGCATTGAAATCTTTATTCCTGATTCTTATTTCTTGCTAAATAATGATGTAATGTAATTCTGTTATGAATATTGGTGTATTGAGCGCCAGCAACTCCAATTCATAAAACTCTTTATCGTTATGTGTGACCTTTTTAATCAATGTTTTTTATATATTGGCAGCATTACTTTTATTATCATTGGTGGTAACATTTCATTTACAATAATCAATATCTTGCTAGAGACACCAAAGGAATTGGTGTTAATCTAGACAAAGAATATTTGCTCTCAACAATTTGTATCAAAGCTTTGGGTTTAAGAGGGAATTATGGTCAATGATAATCGGTTGATTTGATGGCCAAGATTATGGATTTTAGTAGATGCTGATTGGGAGTTATATGTACTAGAATTTGTGCAAATCAGTGTTGTGGCAAACGTTAATTTGGTAGATTTATTAGATTTCCAAGAATTAGGAGTCGTGCTCTTGATGCTAGTTTGGACTGTGTGTTCAACATTGTGAATGAGATAACAATAATTGGCCCAATGAACGTATTATTGGATATATATGAGAAATCTTGTGTTGAATAAGATTTTTTTAATTTGCCATATCTTAAATCTCATGATTGGTAAAGAAGTGCTAGTGGTATTAATGATTTCAACGTGATCATAATTCAGTTGTTGTTAACGAGCATCACTATCAGTTATGATATCAATACATTGATTCTATTATCGTCCCTTATGAATAGTTGATAAGTGAAGGTGACTGCAATGACTAGTTTTCCGGTAGCTCCCAATTGGAGTTTGGTGTTGTTTAGAACCTAATTTTAATTTTGAGTGATGGTATTTGTCGGATAAATTATGATGAACCTTCCAGTTTTGCTCTTAGAATGGCGAACAAAGAAAAAGAATAATGAAGCGCTAGGAAGCTACGAGAGATTAAAGTTATAGAGAGGACAACAATAAAGGATATTTTGTTAAAACTGCTTACAGCAGGCACACCAAAAATAAAAGTAAAACACCTCTGATGACTAATTTGGTGGATAATTCTGCTTTAGTTCTAAAAATTTTGGTGACCCCTATTTCAGTTGTGTCGAAAGTTCCATTAAGCCTTGAACCCTAGACTTGTGAGAATCATTCCTTTGTACCCAATTATGGATTTTAATTTGATTTTGTTGCTAAGAAAATTGAAATCATTCTTCTTGACGGTTAATTATTGGAAATTGAGGGGATATGTAACGATTGAATTAGATCTCTAATGAAATGCTATGGATACTTCAAGATGTCAAAACATCCCATGAAAAGGAACATTGTCTTCTTGATACCGTTGGACAACTGTTGAAGCAATCTTTGAATTGGCAAAAGATAGTGGGAGCTTTCAAGAGGAGACATGGTAGTGGAATGAAACAAGGTGTAGCAGAGACGAAGATCTGGCAATCACTGATGCCAGTGCTGAGGCCAAATTGTTGCAGATGTGTCACAGAACCTCCAGCGTATTGCACTAGAGTTCTTCACCAATGGTGTATTTGCTTCCAATAGACACCGAGGCTTTGAGAAAGTGGAATCCGTTGAGAAAGGGAACGATTTTCAGGTATTTGAAGGCAATAGATGCTTGTAGAAGATGTGGGTGTGCTATGAAAATTTAAAGCACAGATTACATGCCTAGCAAGCACGTAAGCTATAAAATAATCAATGTGAAGGACCAATACCACATATAACTGTAGAAAGTTAAAGTATCAGAAATGACAATGCTTATGGAGTGGGAGGGGAAAGTTGATGTGATAGATCCATGCAAAAAACCTTGCAAAGCTGGGAGCTGTGCACGGCAGGAACATAAAGTAACATTGTTTAGCCTAAAAAAAGCAAAGCATATTTGAATGGGTTTTTTAAATGTGGCATCAGTTGAAGATCTGGATGGCATGAAGGCTGTTGAATAAAAGATTTAGGGGTATTGAATTCTGCAGGTTGGAACTTTAATAGGAGATCATCTAGAAACAGTGGTATTCTTTAACCTCAGTGGGCCTTCAAGCTATTTGAAGATGAAGACACTACTTTGATGGAAAAGATCATGATCAGCATGTAGTGAGAACACAAAGGTAAGTGGGAAGAAAACTGTTTTAGGAAAATTTTTAAGCAGGAGATTGTTAGGTGTGGAGTTTTCATGTGCAGGGACAATTCTAACGAGTTAATCTAAAGTAATAGGGTACAGGGGTGCTAGAGGCTGTGCCGCATTTCTAGAAACTACGGCCATTCTAACCCATAAATTTAGAAGAGCGCCGCTAATGCATCGTCATGTTTTAGAGAAGGGCTCTTGATATCAGGCTATTACGAGCAACCCATCAACTCTGTACCAAAATGAATAAATAAATGTATCTGAGGCAATTTCTTGTCCGTTTTGAAATGATCTTTTTGCTAATTAAATCTTAAGCATGTAATAAGGGGATTTTTGGGAAGTTATCAAGAATCTTGTAACCATAATCCTCATTTAATTATAAAGGATATTATTGTTGCCTTGGAGAGGTGGGATGGTGGGAATTTTTTTGTGAAAACTTGTAAGAAACTATGAGGCTTGTGTGTTGTAAACTTGTCCTTTCCTTGTTTCTTAAGAAATGAATAAAATTGACTTAGTGCTGCTGTGAATGTAGATGTAATGACATTTAGCATGTAAATTCTAAATTTTTTTTTTTTGTTGGAAATCTTACATTCATGATTATTAAATACGGCAGTGCTCTCTGCCTTATGACTTCTACAACAACTGGTATCTTACTAGAGACAATTATAGACTTTGGTGTTGTAAGAGCGATTAAGATTGCCGATGCTTACTTTGAAGCGTAAACTTTGAATCCTTACTGAGTTTTATTAAATAATGTTGTTTTTATGTAGAAATTGAGATTTTTGGCCATTGCAATTTTTTTTTGAATAATGTAAGTATGCTTGTGGTTCTTACATTAAAAGCAACAATACATTAAAAGCAACAAGTTAATTAAAATGTATTGGTAAATTGTGGATCATATTTTGGTTTTTATTTTATTTTGTTTATTTTTTATTATGCATATCAAGTTGCCTTTGACACTCTCATACCACTAGAAGGACTAGAGATCAGTAGTAGGCTAACTCTGAGGGAAATTAGTGTCAGGACCCAATTGTAAATACACTTTATAGGTTGTAGTGTTTAACTATATCTTTGATATTTTAAATTCCAATTCATGTTATGGTCAGCTTCTGTAGCTATATATTGTTTGTAGCAGCTTTCCTAGTTATTTTGGTGTTGATTTCTTCTTCTCCTCTATAAAGGGATCTCTCTAGTACCTTTTATTGAATCCAAATATTTCATGTTAAAAGCTTACTTGCAATATTTTTTTACTAGATATCCGTGATATTGATGAAGAAAGGAGGAATTTTGTAATAAAAAAGATTCAGCAATCTGCTGCCAGAATAGCTGAGAATCGTGGGGTCAAACTGTCAAAATTTAAAATTGTAAATCAGGATCCTCCAGCTCTCTCTTCCAATATCATGACAACTACAATGGAAGCTGCAGCAAATCAGCTGAACCTCAGTTTCAAATTAATGATTAGCAGAGCCTATCATGATTCTTTATTCATGGCAAGGTATGAAGTTAAATAGTTTTAACTTCTATTGCTGATTTCTCATGCTGGCATTGAAGCTTTCTATTCCATGTTTTTGCTGGTTTTGCTTCAATTAACTTCCTTTCTTGTTTTTCATGTTTTAAGTGCTGTAGTATAATGTAGTTTGTTGAATAATTTCTTGAATTGTTATGCTTCTGGAGTTGTGTAGTATTATTATTAGAATATAATTACCTATCCTAAGTAACTGCATGATCCATATGTAACCTCCTATCCTAAGTAACATGTTATCCAATGTAACCGCACACCTATATATATATATATATATATATATATATATATATATGTATACTCATCCACGCAATAGTAATATCTGATAAAAGCTTTTCTTTTATTTGTCCTTATATCACGCTAATTTTACATGGTATCAGAGCTATCATCTCTCAGCCTGCAACCTCTGATTGTCTCCTCCAACTCTCTGTCCTGCACATCAAGAACTCGGTTCTTCCCAAGAAATTCATTATTCTCTCCCTCCTTATTCTTCTCCACTCTTCAATCCCCTACCCTCCTTCAAAAACCCCGCTAGCTGTCATCTATCGACAACAAGAACACCAAGAAACTCCTCAGTCCAACTCCCTTTAAACAGCCCATCAAGACTCACCAAGAAAACACCCTCTTCTCCCTCACCGCAATCATCAAATGGCTGCATCTTCCTCAAACACAGCAAACAGTACCGAAACTTTCAAAAAACAAGAAATGCTACCCTCACTTACACTCCCATTCAGCCTTACCAACATCAATAACCTAGTCAACAATCCCCTAGCCACAAAAAACTACCCACTATGTCGTGCACAACTCATAAATCTATTCAAATCAAACAACCTCCAAGGCCACCTAGATAGCTCATCGACAAAATCACCAGCCTACATTTTCGACAGCGCAGGAAATCAAGCTCAGTCCTACATCCATGGTATGGAATGCTACTAATCGGAATTTCATTTCCGCCCTTTTCTCTACCATCTCTATCAATTCTTTCCTACCTAATCCATGCCAAAACTTGCCAAGAAGCATGGAAAATCCTTGAACGAAGACTCCAAACATCCAATCGATCTGAAGTGATTCAACTCAAAAATGTTTTTCATAATGTTACTATGAAAGATAAGTCGACGTTAGCCTAACTCTCATAAATTAAAGAAATCGTAGACAAAATTTTAGCTGCCGGCTCCACCATTGATTCGGAAGACAATTCTTTACACCCTAAGCGGTCTCCCGACTCATTATCAAGCCTCCAAAATAGTGATCCAGACAAATCTACAACCACTAAACCTCGACGACCTCTATTCTTTACTATGAAGCGAGGAGATAAATCTCCAACAACACTCACTGCCCACTTTTTTGATCCACACGCAGTAGAGGATGTGGCCGGCCATGGAGAGGAAGAAACCGCTTCAATTTAGACCCATGACCAATCAGCAACCGTGACTATAGTAACCGTGAACACTTCTCTTGTTCTTCTCATACATGCCAAATCTGCAAAAAAAGTGAGCATACAACACTCTTATTCTCACCTACATGACTCATCCTATACAAAACAACCCTAATTGACCACTCATCTCCGACGGATGCCTAGACACCAATTGGGTTCTTAATTCCGGCGCATTCGCTCACGTATAATGATCTCAGCAACCTGTCCATTTCAGCTCATACATAGGACAAGACAGAGTAACAATAGAAAATGGCTGATCTTTACACATCTCCAACGTCAGCAATAATCTATTACCTACTCCATCCCGTAAGATTGCTCTATCTCAAATACATGTTCCACAATCAAAATTCAATCAAATTTTTTAGTCCATAAACTCACCACTAGAAATAATTGCTCTATCTCATTTGACCCCATCGGTTCTATATCAAGGATCTCCATTCGAACAAGGTTCTTCTATTAGGTCATAATTGTAACGGCCACTACGTTATCCCACCAAAGCCATCACCACTCTCTAGCTGCTCATCCTCACCTCCTCCATCGCACCAACAACATCAACTCTTTGGCTTCAATGCCTAAGTCATTCAGCAGTAGAAATTCAGCAACTTACAACTCAAACCTCACAAATTTCACACAGTAGCAGCCCTAATGAATGCAACCATTGTATCATGAGCAAGCACTACAAATTACCCTTCTCTACTTCTACTAATCTGTGATGGCCCGACATTCAAGTGTTCACATACCGCAGGATCATATTGAGCAATTTGAGAGAAAATGAAATACACATACAAAAAGCTAAAGATATTTCTCATTCATTACAAAGTTACATAATACAAAAATTTTCATCGTACATAACGAACATTGTTCAACCTTTTTAGAAATAAAGAGAAAATAAAAAGATAAATAAAAGTTAAAGTAGTGCCGTCGTAGATCCATCGACAATTGATAATTTAAGTTTTAAAGTTCTTCTTTAAGCTGCCCCAGAAGTACCTGACCTGGTATTGGTCAGAAAATAATATCGAAACTGAAATTCTCAGTAGTTAGAGAATACTTTAAGTACCACAGTAAAAAAAATATATTACTTTTTTATAAAAATAGAAATGCGATTAGCAGTTATATAAAAAATTGCAGGAAAAGTAAGGTAATAGTGCAAAATGATTAAAAGTTTCATGCAACAAGTATTATCACAAAATATAGGTTACTGATGCCATTTTTCTAGTAAACCACCACGAATGTCATTGATGTCATTTTTTCAGTGACCCACGAATGTTGCTGATGTCATTTTTTCAGCAACCCATGAATGAAAATAATATTGGTTTCTAACAATCAACCAAGCATTAATGTTACGGATGTCATTTTTCAGTAATCAACGAATGTCATTGATGTCAATTTTTCAGTGATCCACTAATGTTATTACTGATATCTTATTATCAGTAATAACCCACGAATGTTATTACCGATGTCTTTTTTCCAGTAATAACTCACGAATGTTATTACTGAGGTATTTTTTCCAATAATAACATACAAATGTTACCACGTTGGTTCTGAACAATCAACCAAGCTTAAAATGAGTTTGACTCAAAGCAAATAAGCGAAGTTAAGCAGCAATAATTTATATGTAATAAAGAAAGATAATACATATCATATACTGGGTACCTTTGCTCTTTAAGATCCAAAGTTTGACAGTTCAAAATTTGGATCTGCATTTATATTTGAATATCTTAAATTAGCTTTTTATGCCAATTTTTAGGAGTAATTTTTATCTTTACTTCGATTATGTTCTTCTTTCATTTTCCTATTAAGATTAAAGTCTGATTTTTAAGTTGCTGTGATAGCAGTAATATTCATTAACATTTTTATTATCATTATTTAATAATAATGATAATAATAATGTACAAAAGAAAAGACAATAAAAATGACTGAATTGAAATTGACAAAAATAGAGATAGTGGTCATTTTATAACAGACGTACCGTTATCATTATTGATTAATGACAACAACAATAGTGTGAATGACTAATCTTATCATATTTAATTTCATAATAATGAAATATTAATTATATAAAATGAAATACATAATAGTAAAATTTCCTCATTTCTACCTTATTTACCTTTCCTTTTACCTAGGATAATATTGCCGGGAGGCTGAGGTGGGGGGGGGCGGACGGCTGCAGGAGGTGGCCGAAATGGTGGCTGGCTGGTGGCCGGCAAAAGGAGGGCAGCTGCTGTTTTGGAGAGCCGGGAAGGGGGCTTGTTTGGTTGTGGGGTTCGAATGTGGTGCCAGGATGGCTGCCGGGGTGGCCGGGGTTGGCGGCTGACTGGGAGATGGGCTGGCAGCATGGTGAGAGGGCTGAGGGGAGAGCTAACTTGAGGGGAAGGGGTGGGGGGGCAAAGGAAGAAGAGGGTAAAAAAGAAGGGGTGGGGCTCTCCAGGCGTTAAACTGGCGAAAGTAGCGCCCGGGAGCCGGGACAATTCGGACGGGGGAAGAGGAAATCCTTAAGGAAAATCTGAAAATTTACTTAAAAGTTAAAATTTTCGCATTTTTCGCTGTTTGGCATCCAAATACAACGAAACTTGACACCGAGATGTGTTATGATGTAAAGAACACCCTCGCGGAAAAATTTTCTATTCAAACAAATATTTTATTTTATATTAATTTCTGAAATTTCAAATTTCAAATATTAATTTAGGTTAAACCGACAATCCAAAATTGATGAAACTTCATGAGCAACTTTTAAATAATGTTCTTAACATGACGACATGAAAATCGATGAATTCAGACATGTACTTCAATGTTCTTGATTTTTACTGAATTTAAGAAAATTCAGAAAAATAAAGCGGGAGTTTCCGTTATCTGGATTTCTCCCAAACTAGGGCACTTTGATCCAAAAATTTATTTCTATCTAGAGATATTTTTGTTTGCCCTAATTTGAAACTTCCTGGTATCCTTATGTTAGAGTGGGGATTTTGACCTAACTTGCAAAGTAACGACATTGGGTCGTTACATAATCACCATTACAAATTATTAAATTTGATTCATTTTTGATTTATATTGTCCCGCCCCAAATATTTCTAACGAAGGTTTTCAATATTTTGTTTCTTTTATCGACGATTTATCTCGCTTTGTATGAGTTATTTTAATGAAACATAAATTCGAAACCACCAACCTTTTCATTCAATTAACCCATTTCCTTGAACAACAATTCAACCGCAAAATAAAGATTCTCAGCACCGATGATGGGGGTGAATATTGCAACACCACGCTTACAACTTTCTTAAATGAACCGAATTCATCAACTATCTTATACATACACATCCGAACACTTCTCCAAACCGCCCACCTCTCACCTAAATTTTGGCAACGCTCTATCAACCGTCTTCCATCTGAAACCATCAACAACAAAAACCCTGCGAACCCCTCCATAATCATATACCAACCTACACTCATCTTCGAGTCTTCGGTTGTACTTGCTACCCATTACCACTAACCACCAAACAGCCCAAACTCTCCCTCAAAATCATTCCCTGCATATTCATCGGCTACTCTCCCAACCACAAAGGATACCAATGTTACAACCCCTTGATGAACTAAGTTATCATTTCTTGCAATGTATGCTTCCTTGAATACCATTTTCAAACTCAACCCTCATCCGCCCTACCTCCCCAACCCTCCCCACCAATCAACACCTCTCCTCAATTACTTTTTCATCCCTGTACTCTCCTACCACCCTCTATCAACTCCATACAACATCCATCGACCACTTCTCCCAATCTCCCTACCTCCTCGATCTACACAACTCTCAAACACAACAACAACAAACACCTCTACCATCATCTTATTCTCCTCTAACAAGTTCTCAAAGCTCTACCTCCTCTAACCGAACCAATACCCCAACTAATACTTCCACCACTTTTCAAACAACCAACACTACCATTGAATCATCTCTCTCCCCTGCACAACCTTCACATCCAATGCTTACCCGAACCAAAATTGCGCCCTAATTTGCCGCCCCATTCTTGATCTCACCACCCAAATCTCAGGACAACATGATCCCATCACCTACACCCAATCGAATAAGCATGAACATTGGAGAAAAGAAATTGCGGTTGAAACTATGACCCTTAAAGATCAAGAAATTTGGATCATAGTCTCTCTAAATCCGAATCTTCCAGCCCTCAGGTGCAAATGGACCTTATAAAACAAAATACAATTCTAGCGGTTCCATCGCTCGCTACAAAGCTTGCCTCGTGGCTCAAGGCTTCAACCAAATATATGGTTAGATTACACAGAAACATACAGTATGGTAGCCAAAATGACCACCATTTGTGTGCTATTAGCCACATCTACCCACACAAAAGGTCCTTACTACATCTTGACGTATCCAATGCATTTCTCCATGGCTCTCTAACCGAAAAAATGTACATAAAACAACCTTTCGACTTCACAGATCCTAACTGTGAGGGCCCGATGTCAGTTCAGCGAGAACTGTCCCGACATCGGGTATTCACGTACTGCAGAATCCTATTGAGCAATTTAAAAGAGAAGGGATACACATATAAAGGCAAAATGAAATTTCTCATTAATTAAAATTCCAAATTACAAAATAATGTACATCTTACAAAGTTCTTAGGACAAAAGATGAACTGAAACAAAAGAAAAATAAAAATAAAAGTAAAGTAGCATCGTAGATCCATCAGCAGATTTGAAAATTTAAAAATTAGGGTTCTTGCACGAATTAATCAGAAGTACTTGACCTGGTATTGTAAAGAAAATAATTATGGGATTGGAATTCTCAGTAATTAGAGAATACTATAAGTATTGCAGTAAACAATAAAATATTCTATTTTATAATAGCAGAGATGCGATTAGCGGAAATAAGGATTGTAATAAAATGCAGGAAAAATAAGGCAAACAGCGCAAACAAGATAAATAATTTTTTGCAACAAGTATTATCACAAAGATGTTAGTTACTGATATTGTTTTTTTAGTAATCAACCATAAATGTTACTGATGTTAGATTTTCAATAACTAACCACAGATGTTATTGATGTCATTTTCCAGTAATTAATTACGAATGTTATTGATGTCATTTTTCAGTAACTAATAATGAATATTATTGATATCATTTTTTCAGTAACTAATCATGAATAAAAAGAATGTCTGTTTCAAACAATCAACCAAGCATCAATATAAATTTGGCTCAAAGCGAAGCTAAGCAGCAATAAAGTGCAAAAGTAATACATGTTCATATAATGGGTACCTTTTTCTTTAAGTTCAAAAGTGCAACAGTTTGATTGAATCTGTATTTAGATTTTTGATATTTTAAATTAGCCTTTTAAAGTGATATGATATTTTTAGTAGTATTTAATATCTTTTTTTTCGTTCTGTCTTTCTTTCACTCTCTTCTTGATAGAAGATAATATTTTTAAATCACTGAGAGTAGCAATTATATTTATTATAATATTATTATTATCATTATTTAATGATAATAATAATATATGTAAGAAAAAGACAATGGAAATGACTGTAAAAAAATTGCATAACAATAATAATAATAAAATATTAGAATAAAATGCTTGAATTGAAATTGACAGAATGAAAATAATAGTTATTTTATAACATTTGTACTGTTTTCATTATTAATTAATAAGAACAATGATGATGTAAATGACATAATTTTATCATTATCATTTTCATAATAATGATGATTAAGTATATGTAATAATAATAAAGAAATAAAGAGAATAAATAAATAATAGCAAATTTCTCCTCATTTCGCTCCTCTTTTCCTTCTCTCACCTAAGATTAGGGTTGCTGAATGTCGAAGGGAGGCCGGAGGGGGTCGCCGGAGTGGGGTGATCGGAGGGCTGATTGGTGGCTGGCAGGCTTGAGGGAGGAGACGGGCTGTTGGCTGGCAGGGTTTGAGAAGGCTGGGGGAGAGCTGGATGGCTGGAGGAGGGAGCTGGGTGGCTGGCTGCGGCAGGAGGGAGCTGGGAAGGTTGGCTGGTAGGGTTTGAGGGCTGAGAGAATTGGTTGTGGGGAAGAAGGAAGGGATGGGAGGGGTCTATATAGAGAAGGAGGAGGGTGCTGTGGTTGGCCAGGTGGGTCGACCGCCAAAACGACGCAGGGGGCTCTGCGCGTGGGAGCTCTGTGCGTCGCAAGGGCTCCGTCTGCAGCGACAGAGCCTGCGCTCGATCGGGCGGGGGGGGGGGACAGAGGGAGGAAGGAAAAACTTAAGGAAATTAAATTAAATATTTAAAATTAAAATTTTTGCATTTTTTCACCGTTTGACGTCCAAAAATAATGAAACTTGATGCCGATGTGTGTTATGATGTAACAAACACCCTTGAGCCAATTTTTTTTTATTCAGAGCAATATTTTATTTTTTTATTTAATTTATGAAGTTTGAATCTTTAAAAATTAATTGAGATCAAACCGGTGCTCCAAAATTGATGAAACTTTTTGCATAACCTTTAAATAATATACATAACACAAAGACACAAAAATTGATGAATTTGGTCACGTATTTAATTTTCTCAATTTATTGAATTTAAATAATTTGAAATTAAAGCAAGAGTTTCTGTTATCCGGATTTCTCTCAAACTAGGGTATTTTGATTTAAAAATTATTTCTATCTAATGGTATTTTTGTTTGCCCTAAATTAAAGTTCTCCAGGATCCTTATTTTGAGTCAGAATTTGACCTAATTTGCGAAGTAACGACATTGGGTCATTACACTAACAAACCTAATATGTCACCTTAAGAAGGCTCTCTACGGCCTTAAGCAATCTTCTCGTTAATGGTTCTTTGTGCTTGTAGAATTTTTAATGACAAACGAGTTCATCCAAAGCAAAGTTGATCCATCATTTTTCATTATGACAACTCCAACATTCAAGCACATCTATTAATATATATGTTGACAACCTACTTCTAACAGACACAAACCCCACATTCCTCCAACAAACCATTACAACAATGAAGCATCGATTCAAAATAAAAATCTGGGATCCTTCTCTCGTTTTCTTAGAATCAGCATCACCCCAACCACCCACGGGATACTTCTCTTGCAGAAATAATATGCAGAACAAATACTTCAAGACGTCGGCATGTCTAACTGCAGAACAGCTCCCACACCTGCAATTTCAGCCGACACCCTTTACATCCAAGGCTCACCCGAACCAAAACAAGCACCCTAATTTGCCACCCCATTCTTGATCTTACCACTCAAATCTTTCCACCTACACCCTAACCAATAAGCATGAACATTGGAGGAAAGCAATGGCTACTGAAATTACAGTTCTTAAAGACTCATAAATTTGGATCCTTGTTTCTCTAAATTCGGATCATCTAGCCCTCGGGTGCAAATGAACCATATAGAACCAAATGCAATTCTGATGATTCCATCGCTTGCTACAAAGCTCGCCTCGTGGCTTAAGTTTTCAACCAAACCTATGAGTTAGATAACAAGGAAACATACAACCTGTAGCCAATATGACCAACATTTGTATACTGCTAGTCATAGCTACCCACCACAAATGGGTCCTTACTACATCTTGATGTATCCAATGCATTTCTCCTGGCTCCCTTACCGAAATAGTGTACATAAAACAATCTCTTGGCTTCACAGATCCTAACAAACCTAATCGAACATGTCACCTTAAGAATGCTCTCTCTGGCGTTAAGCAATCTGCTCGTCGTTGGTTCTCTATGCTTATCAAATTTCTATTGACAAAGGAATTCACCCAAAGCAAAGATGATCCATCACTCTTCATTTATGACAACTCCAACATTCAAGCACACCTACTAATATATATTGACCTACTTCTAATAGGTGCAAACTCCATGTTCGTCCAACAAATCATTACAAAAATGGAACATCGATTCAAGATGAAAATCTAGGATCCCCCTCTCAATTTTTTAGAATCAGCATCACCCGAACCACCCACGGGATACTTCTCTCCCAGAAACAATATGCAGAACTAAAACTTCAAGATGTCGGCATGTCCAACTACAGACCGGTTCCCACACGTCAATGGTGCTCTTTCGGCCATTATGTCTTTACCTAAATCAACTTTTAGAATCAGCCAAGCTCCTCTTAAAACAATGAGTCATATATGATATTCCTTTTACATATTGTAAAATCTACTTGGTAGCTTTCCATTATAGATTTTTTAATTTGCTATAAAGTGGCTCACAACTCCCATTACATAAGCAATGCCTAGCCTTGTATACGGCATAACATACATTGAACTACTAACAGCCAATGTATATGAAATATTAGACATTTGCTTCCACTCTACTTCGATCTTTAGCAACGATTCCTTAAATAATTTGAAGTGCACTCCTAGAGAATTTTCTCTAGGCTTTAACTTCTTAACATTGATCTTGCTCAACATCTTATTGATGTATATATCCTAAAACAACTCTGGGATCCCTTCAGAACTTTGTTTGGATATCCTTATGCCAAGGATCTACCTAGTGACTCCCAAGCCCTATATTTTAAATTCTTTTGATAGTTACTTTTTCATTTTGTCGATTTTTTGTATGCTTGATCCTATGACTAGCTTATAATCAAAATAAAGTAATTGTATGATTTAGGATTCTACAAACCACTTGAAGTAGCAACGATCCATCTTACAACTTGTGACTCTTTCTTCACATAAAATAATTAAACTTTGTGTCATTATTTTGGTGCTTGCTTAAGCTCATACACGCTCTTCCTTAAATTTCACATAAAACCTTCCTTTCTTGAAATGAAACTTTTGTTCAGCATAAATTGTCTTAGATATCAATCTAAAAATGCAACATTTACATCTAACTGCTCCATATTTAAATTTTCAGTAATTATAATTCTAAACATTATTATGGTTGCAAGTCACTTTAACTTCTAAATAAAATTATCTGTATAGTCAATCCATTAACATTATTAGAAGCTATTGACTATCAACTGAATTTTATACTTCTTTATAATTATGTTCTTTTATACAATACACCCATTTATTTTGCAGTGCGTTTTTACCTTCTGGAAATGAGGCTAACACTTTAAGTTTTTTCATTTTTCAACACTCATTTCTTAATCGATGGCTTGGTCCCACTTGATAGAACTTTTAATTTGTACATCTTCATTATAATGCTCTAGCTCTTCACTATTTATCAACAATAGGCAATGATTGAGAATATGATTATGTGATTCTTGATTGTCCAGATGATATTCTTAATTGTAATGGAGTAATTGGTTCTAGAACATCTTGTACAAAAATATTGTGTAATTGGTTCTAGAACATCTTGTGCAAAATATTGTGCTCTGCATTTTTCATATCAGTATTTGAGTTCTCCTAAATTCTTTGTAATATTCAATATTGATGTCTTCGAGGTAGCTTTTTTAGGATATTTCTTTGTGTTTTTTGACCCTCACGAATATTTATATTTATTGAGCTTGATTTCATCAAATATTATATATTTTGCTCTTATAATATTTTTATTTTGATCACCCCAAAATCAATAATTATCGTGCCTAAATTCATAACCAATAAAATATGATTTTTCTTGCTTTTTCATTAAGCTTATCCCTTATAAATCCATGTGCATATATGAAATATAATAAAAATTTATAAATTAAGAATAATGTTTCTCCTTTCTTGACTATTCTTTTTCAGGGATCTTAAATTCTAATAAATTCATTATCATCTATTGATTCAACAGGTTGAGATATTGATTATATTAGTTCAAAATATATTGGGTAGTGCAGAGTGTAATTTACTGCTCATTGCTTTTTTAGTATGTTCTTTTCAATTTTCTCTACAACGCCATTTGCTGGTCTTTCAAATGCAATTTAGCATATGAATCCAATGTTTTATAAGTAGTTTTTTGAATAATTTGATGTCATACTCACCATTAACAAACATCAAGCATTTGATTTTTAGCTCTGTTGATTTTTCATTTCAACATTATATGATTTAAAAGTAACAAACATAAATTTATTTTTTAAAAATCAACTCATGTCTTTTTTATCAAGTTATCAATAAAGGTAACTAATGCATGAACTTCTAAGGGATTGAAATATGGCTGACCCACAAACATTTGAATGTATTAGCTTTAGCTTCTCTGATTTGGTCATCCTTGATCTCTTGTGCATCTTTAAATATACAATCTTTAAATATCTGTAAATTAGCATATCTGAGATAGGTAAATTTTTCTTTGATTAACATACTCTTTTATCTATTTTTGCTCATGTGGTTAACCCATTGATGCCATAACTTGGAGCTCTCAGTATCTGCTACTGCCGCTAGATTTTTATATTAACACTTATAGACAATGTTCCCACTTCTTGCATGTCATCATAATTATGGCTCCTTTTGTCACTTTTCAACATCCACCACCAAATGTTGTCATGTAACCATAACTTTTTGGTCTAGATCATAGAAATAAGATTCAATGTGTTCTACTTTTAGCTTTGTTTCAGATTTCATCTTTCTCACAATATCAAGCAATTCATCATACGCTCGATCCTTGCAATTTAATTATGTAATAATTTTTGCATGATATAGAATGAAAATACAATTGTCTAAAATATTGGTCTCTATGAGGCTTTCAACATTGCTCACCAGGGCATCAACAAATTCACCACTAATTGATATGCTAAATCATATTTTTTACGACTTATTTTTCTCAAGTGACTTGTGCTAATATTAAAAGTGCCCATTTTGATTGCAGTGTTTTCATTCCTTTGTTTTTAACGCTCAAGGCGGAATTAAATAATTCTCCTAATTCTTTTTTACGGATATTCTTCCACATAATCATATCTTTGTTATCCTTCAATTTTAATTTGACACTCGCAGATGAAATGCTCACCGCAGTGGCTGTTGGAATTGGTTTTTCGGTAGGGAAGGGGATAGAATTAGTGTATTGACCTCATATTCAAACAATATCTTTAAAAATTTTATGTAATTTGTGATCACATTGAACTTTTTTATGTGGTCAATCACAAATGCTCCTATTTTAAAACAAGCACAAGTGCTTCTATTCTTTAATAAATAAGTGGCAAATCATATATTTTATTTGATGTTGATGGTTTTTCATATATGTTTTATACTAATCTCATCAAACCAATTTGTTGTCTTATTATTGATGATGTTGAATGTCATATTTTGCACTAAGGTTAACAGCTAAACTCCTAGTGCTTGCCGATTTAGAAAATCTTATTCTGGTTGTTCCATCTTAGTTGATTTCATACTGAACTGTAGATGTAACTTCTTCTGATAGAAGTTCTTCTATTTGCATTCTCTATAATCTTAATTTTTTCTCATCAATTCATTAGAAGTTCACTTTTTTGTCCTTAGTCAAAACTCACGATCGCTTTTTCAAATCTGATGCTCTAATACTAGTTGTTAGGAGATATCTATAATGAAAAGTCAAACTTTTATTTATGTCATATGAACATCTGAGAAAGAAAATTCAAAAGAATAAAATATGAAATAAGTACAAAAACACAACTTATGTGGTTTAATGCATGTTCACTTGTATTAGTGGACCTTATTTGAGTAATCTTCTTTTATTACTTAAACAAAATTAGAAGAAAATATTACAATAAAGATAATTTTATGTTTGAGGTGTTTTTTTATTGTATTTCATCCATTATTTTGTAATCTCTTAACTCATATTTTATTACTATTTTATTGGTCAAATGTAGTACTTAATGAGACCTTTTTTTCATTTAATAATCAAAGAAGTTCCACAAAAGTTTTTTTGCTCAACAAATTCAATCAAGTTTTCATGAATGAGTCTGCCTGGGACTTTCCTTGGTCAATAGCAAGACTTTAAAAAAGTTGCCACGGTCAAATGTGAAAATTTCAAATAATTTCCATTTAATCATCATTTGACTAAACAATCTTCATATGCTTAATATAAGGAACATTAAAATAGGTAAGTACAATTATATTAATTATTTATTATAATGAAAAGGAGTATCCATGCTATAAAATGGCCAAATGCAAAACCTGCTCAAAGTTAACAGGGAATAGGCTAAAAATTGGAAAGGTACAAGTGAACAAATAGTGATGCAAAAAAGAAGGCAACCAAGCATATGGAAATAAAGTTTCAAGCTGAATGTAGATTGGTTGTTGGCTCATTGTTAAAAGTTAAACTTTTATTTTCGCTTTATTTCAATAGAATTCCCCCTTAAAGTTGAGAGAGTGGTACTGTGATGATCCATATTAGGTTGATAATAACTAATCTAACATCGGGTACATCTTTCCGTATTATCATATTGATGGTTAAGTAAAATAACTGTTAAACAACATTCAGAGTCACAGAAGATTAAAGAAATTTCATTCATTCAATTTAAAACAAATAACATCTAGATTGCTATATACTTGACATTAAACAGAATATAAATGTTTGTCTCTCGTAAAGAAAATAAAAAATAAATTATATCTCGCGCTATGATTTTTAATATATTTTTAGACTACATCAGTCTCCTCCAGCAGGATCTGGTCTGACATTATAAAAATAATGTCTTAGTGCACATTCTAAATACCAAAGATATTAAATAATAATTTTTTTAAGCAAAAGCGCAAGACAAAAATGATATAATAATAATTGCAGGAAAGTAAGGAAAAATGCAAATAAAGATAATCATTACTTTTGCAAATAAATATTTCTAAATCATATGCCAAATTTTCAAATAGTAATCGCATAAAAATTCATGTTTATGTTTATGACTTGATATTATGTAGCGACGGTAATAGTTATGATGGGTAAAGCCAGAACTTTGAGGTTGAGTTCAATAAAAGCATAAAAGCATATCCTTCACTTGAGCCCCTCCAAGGCTCCAGATGACACCCTTATGTTTCCCGAGGACTAGCCTCGTCCCTAATCTGTTCTTAACCTATTCATGCTCTGTTTCGGAAGTCTTTGCAATATTCACAAAATACATAAACATTATTTTTGTTTCTCTTATATCATTAGTAGTAAGAATAATGTATTAAGTAGCAATATGAAACAGGCTCAAAGCGGTGCTTAAGTAGCAATAAAAGAAATAAGAGTATATGAGTAATATCCAGTGTTTGACTTAAGAAGATGATTCACACACAATCCCAATGTAGTATTGAAAGATTTGATGTGTCTGCAAAAATTGTGTTTTACAGTTTTAGCAGTTTTTGAAAATATCGTTCTTTAGTATTAAAGCATATATTCTCCTTTCTAAGTTGATCTTAATTAGTTTGTTAATTTATAAACTTATGTGTTTTTACTAGGATGATTAGGCTTCATTATTAAAGCATTTATCCTGATCAAGTCTAGACATAAAGATTCATTGCATACTATCACATTTTGCTTTTGTTAGTTGGTTTTCAGATCCCTAGTAAACTCCTCTATCACCAACTATTAATGCATGACTTTCTAGGCATAAGTAAATGCAGTGTGGTTCATGCATTATCGTTGACAATTAAGATGCTAAGGGTATTGACTAATACTGCTAATCATACTTTCATAGGATTCTAGATTAGATGAAGATTGAAACAGTAAGATGTCGAACCAATTTAACTTCTTCTATTCATCAAACTTTTTTTTGTTATTGAAATTTCATTTATTCAGCAATCATGGATTTTATCATGGTTTATATTATTGTTCCACCAACTTATAATCACCCTTGCTGACTTCCAGTTCGACCTTAAACTGTATATGAATTATACATCTCTCACAGCATCTCTACCAACATTCATAAAAGACATTGGGTTAATTCTGCCCTTGCTTTGAATTACAAATAGATTCTTAGTCTCTCTATTTAGATGGATTAACCCAATCCATCTTATCTCAACGGCCTTGTTAATGTCTATATTTCAAATCTAAACTCACTATCTTAAAATAATATTTGTATCAGATCTGGTCTTAATTGACCCCTATCAGATTTGATTTGCAAATCATTCTATTTAAATCCTCATTTCATTCCACCCTAAAGTACAACAAGCATGGCAAAGAAAATAATTGACTATAGAATTTAACTAATAATGGTTCATGATTTTAAGTTGTTAAATTTACCATATGAATAGCCTAGTCAATTTATTTCCAGATTTGATTACCTATCTTAAGGTGTATAAAAATAAAAATCAGAACTAAGCGTATAAGCTTACTACCGACTTCCAAGATCGTACCTGTAGAAAAGATCGGGCGCAGAAGAGATTATGCGGAAATGTCGTGCGCAAAAGAGATCGTGCGGAGCGGATGTCGCCGACTCTACCTTTCCCTGTTGGTAGATCGGACATCGCTTGCTGAGGCGTTAGGTCGTCTCCTTTCGTCGGCTTCTGCGTCTTTCCGGAATTACTCCCGCTTGCTCCTAAGCTTCTGTCGCAGACCGTTTCTTGGTGCTAGAGAGTCGAGCGGAAGGGCTCAATGACGCACGAAAGTCGAGCAGCTCGGTAACGCAGGAAAGATGTGATTGAGTGACGACAGTCGAGTGGCTCTTTGCGGTTAAATAGGATGTGCGTATGTAACGCACGTTATTTTGTGCGGCAGATGCCCATATGTTACGGGAATTAAAATTGGGAATAACTTAATTGTCGACGGTTTCTACCAGGATAGCCGGTTCTTGCCTTGAATCTGGGTCTTATTGAGGTAATATATGCTTTACTAATTTAAGTTGGGTTAATGACAAATCTTAATTTCTATTTCAGTATTAATTGAGTTTGAAAACTTCATCAATCAAGAATTGCAACAGAAAAGTTTTGATGAAAACGGATTTAGCGGGAGTTTTAACTGAAAATTGAAATTTTGCGGGAAATAAACGGAATCTAGACATTAACATCTTCCTTATAAATGACCTAGGGTCATTATAGGTACCTATCTAAAACTAGCACATAAAGCCATTCCATAGCTATAGGGAAAACCATATCTATATGAAAGATTTTCTCTAAAGTATTTTATGTACAAGTCTTTGACATTTACACTTTATTAAACTTGTGCGGATCACATAGAAAGTAAATATTTAAAATTTATTTTTCTATTGATATTGGTTTCCTCGGAGTTCTCTGTTTGCTTTAAATCTATTTATTTTATAGGTTTGATACTGGTGAATAATGATTATCTTCTTCTAAAAAAGTAAGTTATGCAACATTATGGTACATGATTTATAATATCCAAGTCTATGATTATTTTATAGTTAATAGATCAATTAAATTCATTTAATCCCAAATTGGTGTGTAGAGGTAAGGTTTTTCGATTCATGTCTGAGTTATTTTTGGTGAGCTGGGACTTGAATTTAATAGTTCTCATTTCTGGCTTAAAGGAGGTTTATCAATTTTATCATTCCATGAGGAAAGACAAATGTAAGCACATTAACTTAAGCAACTAGTCGTATCTTAACACCATAAGAAGGCTACCCTTTGTTGTTGGAGGAAGAGAAAAGGACTCTGCTTGTTCCTTTTGTTTCCCAACTAGCCATAAAATTTATCAATTTAATTTTAAACAAAAAATTTAAAGAAATTATTGCATAAAATGTTATACCTTGTCAAATTTGGGTTGTTTGAAAAAAAATCAATTATCGAAGGACTTCCTTGACCATGTTCGCACTAAATTGGAGAATTTGTCATCAGATTTTTGAACTTTAAGTGGCTTTCATAACTACAAATTTTATAAACAATATTTTTGTTTTGATGTCAGACGCATATCGTTAAAAATAAAAAATTTTGAATTATATTTGCTTTCCTTCGATGTAATAAGCGGAGAACATACAAAAATAGTACTTTAGGGTTGTGGTGGATCACATAGGAAACAATGTATTACTATCTCAGCATCAGATCACCTCAATTATGATATTCAAATAAAATCCAAAATTCATGAAATTATGACTTTTATAATGACAACTAATCATCGTGGTTTATCAAAATTTCCCAGTCTTTCAGCAGTTGAGTCGTGAACCAAAAGACCCTCCCAATATGACACAAAAACCCTCTGCTAATCAAAATAAACTTAGGACTGGTCTTTTTGGCATGCTGTTTCGTATGTGCATGAGGTTTTTTTGGACGACAATCCATAGTCATTGAGAAAGAATTCAAGTTCATAGCTATTCGGACTTGGCCGATTTAGCAGATGTACATTCATAGCTATTCGAACTTGGCTATCATTTCCTCTCCAACCATGTTGTCCTAATAGCATTACATCTTTTCTTTTTAATTCAAGTTGCCTTCACTAAAATCAAAGCATTGTAATATGCCTATTGAGTACTCCATTCAAGGGATGATGCTTTTAGTTACATGAAACTCTTTGATACAAACTTAATAATGAGTGCTCAAGAGTTTGTGTTTGCATTCATTTTTCATATTTTGGACAAAAAATTTGCCTGCTGCTTGTTTGGATTGGTATGGGTGGTAGATTTGCAAATAGGTAGCTTTTAGCTGTTATTTTTTCTCCTCATAATAAATCAACTGGCATTATGTGCAGGATATCACCTATGGGCATGATCTTCATTCCCTGCTATAAAGGTTTGCTGTACACATCATAACTATAATGTGCATTTTCGTTCAAATGGCTCATTAATAACTTTGAAATGATTGATCAAATAGAATGTGTTCTTTTATATTTATCAATAAAATATATAGGATTATTATCATAAAATTTATCTGGTTGAGACAGGTTATAGCCATAAGCCCGAAGAGTTTGCCTCTGCTCAGGACATTGCTAATGGCGTCAGTGTGTTGGCTCTTACGCTGGCCAAACTATCGCATCTAACTGGGGATTCAAATCTCGAGCATTTTTGAAAAATGTGGGAATGTGAGTCAGCTCAATGAAGAAGCACTTGTGACAAATATTTCAAGATTGAAAGAGTAAATTTTAGCATTTATTATGTTGTGCTTAATTATGTTGTAAAGGCTTGTTTGTGTATTAACTTTTGAACAAAATGTTGTGGTTGTACTATTTTAGATAGTTTATATTAAAATGAATGAAAAGTTTATTATTGTCTTGTATGGCTTTGGATTGTAGAATGCATGTGTGTTATTTTACTTCCATCCAATAGGATCTTGCACCATTTCACGTGATGGTGCCTTAAGTTCATTAATCTGATCCTAGGGCACCACATGTGTGCCTAAGCTCATCACCCATAATTGGCAATATTGCTCCCATAGATCCTAGCACTATTTTGGAGTGCCTAGGTGCATCTCCTAGCTTGCGCTCAGGCCCTTGAAAATATTTATTTTTGGACTCTTACTTTTTAGAACTTTGTCTTCCTCTCTTAAAATAGAGGCACTTTCTCATTCTCAAAACGCATGAAAAGCAATTCATATAGCTTTCAAAAATCTCTTAATGTGTTCATATGATGCTTCATTGTGTTCAAGCTCTTAAAGTTTAGGTGCTTTCGATCTATGGGATTTCATCGTAAAATTGCAAATTTTTGATTTTGTTATTTTATGTTTCTCTCTTTATTCAAATCTACTATTGTGGATTGCGTGAGAGATTTTGTGGTAGCTCTAGCTAGGAATAGTTTTATGGAGGGAATTGTGAGGACATTTTTTTCTTGTGAATTAGCGAATGAGTAGCTTTATTTTATTAGAGTGGAATCTCGAAGATGGCGAACCTTCGAAAAGTTGACATAGAATTTTAGACTAATTTGATTCATTATAAAATGTGAAGTATCTTGGTTTGCCTTTTACTTATGCTTTACATTTAATTTTTTGCCAGCCTAGGTTATAATGTATCATTTTATTTGAAATATATAAAACTTTTTAAGCTTAATTTCCAAAATTTAAAATCCAAATCACTCTGAATATTATTATTTAGGTAGTTTGAACTGAATTGTTTTCAATACAATACGCTTGTTCGCATAAAAACTTTAGGGTTTTAGCTTAGTCATTTAACTTAGCAAGTTAGATTAATAATGTTAAGAATCTTAAGCTTGAAGCAGATAAATGTTGTTTTTATTTGTAATAAGTTTTTTGAGTCATTTAATTTAAAAAATTGGAGATATTTTGTCTCTATAACGTCACATAAGCTACATGAAGCTAGGGTTAGCTTAAATTTAGCTTATTAGCTCGCGAGGCTATTTTGCAGCTCATAAGTCATTTCGTAGTCAAATTGAGCTTGAGTAGCTTACCAGTCTACTTTACTAAATACCACTTACAGCATAAGGAAACAAATTTCTTTGAATTGAACGAATGAAATCCAATCCTAAAGCTTACACCGAAAAACAAGAGAATCACTTGATAGTGATCATTTACTGATCATGTTCAACACATAGGCTTTAATTTTATTTGTTAAAGTATGCATAACAAATATTGCAAAAAATGTGATTATTTTGTCCCATCAGTGTACTATAAACAACCACACTTTTGAATAGTAAAGAGCATTGGTTTTTGAAGTATATTATCTGGGAAGAGAAAACATATGCTAAAATAATCTTCAAAAATTGCATGAGATTTATAAAACATCAATAAAAGAAAATCAACCTATTTAAGTTAGGTTTCAATTGGGCAATGCAAGCATTTTTTTTTATTAGAAAAGGTTTTTGGATTTCGATCATGCCTCAATTCGGGAAATTTTGTCAATAATCTTCCAACATAGAGCAATCTTACTTAATATTCAAGTGCTTTAGAGAAATAAGGAGCAACACTTACTAATAATCTTAATAAGATTGATGGACACATGAATTTCCTTAAATCAATCACAAATTTTCAAATATATTCATTTTATTTCATAATATATATATTAAAAGAATTAAATTATTACATATATATATATATATATATATATATATAATAAAATTATGAAAAAATTCAATTTTGAATAAAAAATTTTTTATTTATTGAAAAAAAATCACTAATAATCATTTTGTATAATATATAGATAATAATTTCAGTTTGTAAGAAAATGGACAATAAATTCCTTTTTGAAATATCGTTAACATTATATTTATTTTAATTACACTAATTTTAAAAGATATGCGTGAGTGATCTCAAATATTTATGGGAGTGAAATCCTACTACTTCGATCCTCCTTTCTCCCCTCCTCTCGAGAATGATCAGGTCTGCAGTTCGCCTCCATGGCTTTCGTCAAATCCTCCGTCAATCTCCTGCCGTAAGACGCTTGTTTCTTCCCAACCTGTTGAATGCTTTCCAGATCATCAATTTTCATGGCCTTTCTCTCTTTTCAGGTCTCCAGAACCGCAGCTGCCGAACCCTCAAGATCATACTCTACTGCTCTAAATTATGTTAGTAAAACTCATATTTTATTCAGAATTTTCCGCTGCATCTTCTTTTCCATTTATTTAATTTCATCTACAACAGCACATCGATTCACCCGACAACAGCCCGAATATGCCATGGGAATTCAGCGCGACCAATATGGACAGGGTATGATTTTCATTTTTTCCCTTTCTTGATTCGAGCGTTCCTCTTAGTCTTTTTTTAACACATTTGTGCTCTACGATGCATTTTACATATGGTAAAATAAATGGGAAACTGCTGGTTTAATTTCTAAATGCGAATGCTTTTCAATTATCGCCATATTAGATTATTGAAGAGTGCTGAAGTAATGAAATGAAAGTTTTTATTTTTCTTATTATTTTACAGGTAAAATCTGGGGTAGATTATCTTCTCGTTTTTAGAAAAAAGGAGTTACAAATAATTTACTTCTGAAATTAGTACCCTCATAATGGCTGCATGCTTCAGCTGTAAATGTAAATAGGCTTAAATTTGAAGGTGTAAATAGAAGATTCAATTCATCTTGCTGATGAAACATTTCTTTTCATTTTTTCAATATAGATGTAACCTTGAGTGATATTAGAGAAGCGAATTGAGGTTTCAGATGTTTTGTATTTGTTATAATCTAAAAACCAGTACTGTTGTTCCTGATAAGAAATAATCTACTAGAACCATCTTTATGACATTTGCATCAATATTTGATCTTGGTTAGATTCTGACCAGCAGGATGAATAAACGTTCTAAGCCAATTTGAATTGAAGAGATATTTCCAAGATTTTTAATTAATAATCCTCTGTTTAATACGAATAATGCCTTTGCCATTGCTTGTGCCCTTGGATGAAGAGGAGAAGGTTTTGGATGATTTGCATTGAGGGTAGGAAAGGAGGAAGATAGAGAGAGGCAATGAGAGAACACACACTACAAATAAAATTTATTTCTTCTAGAAATCCATCCCAATTACATTAGATAACCCAAAATTATAAACCCCTCATTTTCAATTTGAATTTCAAAGTTTGGAGGGATTTCAAAAAAAAAAAAAAACTTCTATTGAAGTGAATGAATCAAGCAATTGATTAGTTGGGTATTTGAATTCAAATTCTCTTTTATTGATCTTTGAATATAGGATTTTTCTAAATCTAAATTATTTCCATACAAAGTTCAAATTTCAAATTTTAAATCTTAAATTTCAAAGAATTAAGTTTCAATGGGAATATTTAATTTTAATATTATGGAGATATTGATGGAGCTTGCCAAAAATATAAAACATTTCCCAACAAAATTTAAAATTTAAATATAGGCATAAAATTCACAACAACAATATAAGGCTTTAATCCCATTAGGTGTCGTCAGCTACATAAAGCCTTTGTTTTCATTGTGCACAATCAAATAAAAGTTCCTTACAACCAAAATTTTAAGTCTGCGCTTGCACACAAGTGTACATTGTTTGAAGTAATATGGGATGGTGAGATCCCGAGATTTATTGTCCTCTGAGAACAGTGTGTGTTTGTTACTAAATTATACTTCTTTTCAATAATGTTTAAAGTAATAAAAAGTTGGTTTTTTTATCCTAAAATTGTACCAAGTTATCCTAGATTTTGATTTTATGATCAGTTGGATAGAATTGGGGAGAGTTAGATTTCAAGCATGTAAATTATTGTAAATCAGTGCATAGAGTTTTTTGCTTAATGATTTCTCTTTGATTTCTCATGATGCTAAGTTTTCTATAATCTAGGTCTGCAACAATCCTCAGCACTGCAACGCGTTGTGGCGTATGTGCGAATTTGGCGCCCTGAAGCACGCCGTGGCACCACCATCTTCAAGAAAATTCCCTTTTAGCTTTCTTTGATCTTTTTTTGATGAAATGACACATGAAAGAGACTGAAAAATAACTATTCTTACTAAAAATGTCTTTATAGAAACACACATATATATATATATATTATATGGCTCATCACACACCCACACTTAATTTATTGCTTGTCATTGAGTAAGCAATTAATAATTCTTTGGTTAGATTGGGTATATGATAAATTGCAGATCAGATGAAAAACTTAGTGTATCAATCAATTGGCTAAATGACGACCGCCATATAGAGATCAATCAAATATGTTCAGGTTTTGCTTGAAAGTAACCCTCAACCATTCTTGACTACTCTTACTCAACCTTCTGATAGTGATTTAAATGTTGGGGTAACTTTGGCTAAAGGTTGAGTGAATTTGTTTAGTTTTTTATCAGAAAGTAATCAATGTCATATGTGCTCATTCTTATGAGTTGTAATTTTTTTTTTTCTTGTGTAGGAGATATTTTTTTTCATCCATTTTTTTTTTCTTAATTTTTTTGTTGGGGAGACAATTTTCTTCATCCCATTATTTTTACAATATTTATATTTGCCAAATTTCAATACATGCATTACAATTATGAAGTCCTACAGAAGCCTAATATATTCCCTTATTATTCACCATTTAATTATCTCCCATAGCCATTGTCACTCCACACTTAATTCATTTCATCTCTTGAATGAGGTGGAGTTTGTCAAGATAGTATATTAAGTTAATTTCATTCAAACCTTATTTTTATGATTAATTATTATTTGACTATGTTTTCATATGTCCCAACTGAGTGATACAAAGATTAAGGCATGTAAGATCAAAAGCTTTCATCATCACCAAAATTTTTTTAATTGTTATCAAATTTCACTATGGGATCTGCAAGACATACATTGATGATAGCTAAAAAAATAAAAGAAAAGAAAAATAAACAAAACAAAAAGATAAGATATAACCTCATTTTTGGGTTGCCTCCCAATAGCTCTAGGTTTTACATCTTTAGCCTGATCGGTCTTGTATCTAATTGCTAAATTCAGCTGGTGCGTCTTGCAAATGAATTTCATCCTTGTCTTGCGCATGTTCTTGTTCAAAGTAAGGCTCAACCGTTGCCCGTATACTTTGAAGATTTCTTCTTTTAATGAAATGTCAATGGCTCCATGGGGATAAACCTTGATTACAGTAAAAAGTCCAGACCACCTATATTTCAGCTGCACTGGAAATATTGTCAATCTAGAGTTAAATAGTAACACCTTTATCCTTGGTTCAAAGCTTTTGTGCCCTATCATTTATCATGCCATTTTCTAGCTTTCTCTTGGTAGATCCTTGAGTTTTCATATGCATTCATTATGATTTCATCCAGTTCATTCATCTTTAGCGCTCGACATTCTTTTGCTTGTTTGAAATCAAAATTAAGTTTTCTAACTGCCGAAAAAGTTTTATGCTCAAGTTCTACAGGTAGGTGACAAGATTTTCCATAAACAAATTTATATGGGGACTTTCCTAAAGGAGTTTTATATGATGTTCTATATGCCCACAAAGTATTATCTAATTTGGATGCCCAATCCTTCCTATTGTGATTTACAATTTTTTAAGGATTGCTTCAATTCCTTATTTGAAACTTTCACTTGTCCGTTTGTTTGTTGGATGATAAGCAGTTCCTATTTTGTGTTTCACCCCATATTTTCTTAATAATGTTTCAAGTTGTCTATTGCAAAAGTGTTTACCTCCATTGCTGATCAGAACTCTAGGTGTACCGAATTTGGTGAGAACATTCTTCTTGAGAAAATCTATAATTATTTTAGAGTCATTATTAGTGCATGCAATAGCTTCAACCCATTTTGATATGTATTCTACAGCCACCAAAATATAGTTTATCATGTTTGATGTGGGAAAAGGACCCATAGTCTATTTCCCAAACATTAAAAAATTCTACTTCGAAAATACCTTGAAGGGGAAGCTCATCTCTTTTACCAATATTTCCCATTTTTTGGCATTTATTACAGCTCTTCATGTACTCAGAAGTATCCTTAAAGATGGTTGGCCAAAAGGATCTTGATTGCAAGACTTTTGCGGCTATTCTTTCGGATCCATGGTGTCCCCTATAGGGTGAAGCATGACAATGGAACAAAATCTTGTGAGTCTCGGTCTCAGGTATACACTTTCTCATGATTTGATCAGCACAACATTTATATAAGATCTAATCATAACAAAAATAATGTTTTGCGCTTGAAAGAAATTTTTTCTTCTGCTGATAATTCATCTCTGCTAGTAAAATGCCACCCGCCAAATAACTAGCAATATCAGCAAACCAGAGAGAAGCAGATGAGGCAACATCAAACAATTGTTCATCTGGAAAGTTCTCAAAGATTTCTCTTGTAGGTTTTAATTCAAGGTGGGTTAATCTAGAAAAGTGATTAGCTACAATGTTGTCACACTCCTTATCCCTAATCTCTAAATTAAATTCCTGAAATAATAACTCCCATCTAATCAATCTTGGTTTTGCTTATTTCTTTTGCAATAAATATTTAATAGCTGCATGATCAGTGTATACAATTATTTTTGAGCCAATCAAATAAGGTCTGAATTTATCAAAAGCAAAAATCACTACTAAGAGTTCTTTTTTAGTTGTTGCATAGTTCTTTTTGCATCATTTAGAACTTTGCTAGCATAATAAATTGAGAAGAAAATTTTAACTTTTTGTTATCCCAATACAGCCCCTACACCCAAGTAGCTTGCATCACACATAATTTCAAAATGGAGTTTCCAATTAGGTGTGGAAATTATGGGAGTAGAGTTCAGGGCAGCCTTTAATGCATTTAATTCATTCATCCTAGCTAAATCAAAGTTGAATTCCACATCTTTCTCTAGGAGTCTACAAAGGGGGAGGCTTATCCTTGAAAAGTCTTTAATGAACCTTCTGTAGAAGCCCGCATGTCCTAAGAAGCTCCTTTTGTCTTTCACGATTGAAGGTGGAGGCAGCTTTTTTATCCGTTTGATTTTTGCTTTATCAACTTCAATTCTCTTCATCAAGGTTTGATTTCCCAACACTATTCCTTCTTTACCATAAATGACATTTTTCTCAATTAAGGACTAGGTTCGTTTCCTCACATAGTTTTAGCACTTATGCTAAATTAATCAAGCAATTGTCATATGTAGACCCAATAATAAAGAAATCATCTATAAAAACTTTCAGAAAGCCCTCTACCATATCGGAAAAAATATCAGAAAAAATGGCCATCATACATCGTTGGAAAGTTGTCGGAACGTTGTACAATCCAAAGAGCATCCACATAAAAAAATGGATGTGCCATAAGTACAAGTAAATATTGTTTTCTCTTGATCGTCCGGGGCGATCAAAATTTGATTATATTCTGAATATCTATCTAAGAAGCAATAAAAAGGAATTCCAGCCAAATGATCTAGTATTTGGTCAATGAATAGAAGAAGATAATGGTTATTGTGAGTTTCCTTATTGAGTCTTCTATAATCAATGCACACCCTCCACCTAGTTACAACTCTTGTTGGGATCAATTCGTTGTTCTCATTCATTACAATCGTTATACCACCTTTTTTTGGCACCACATGAATGGGGCTAACCCACGAGCTATCGGATATAGGAAAAATTATTCCTACATCGAGCAATTTTACAATTTTTTTGTGCACTATTTCCTTAACATTCGGGTTCTATCGAGGGTTTGAAATTACCTTCTATTAAGATCCTGTGCATACATAAGATTAGGCTAATCCTCTTGATATTAGCTATACTCCATCTTATAGCCTGTCTATGTTTTCTCAGAATAGTGCAAAGTTGTTTTTCTTGATCTTCTTCCAACAAGGAAGAAATTATCACAAGCAAAGGGGTTCCTTCTCTTGAATAAATATATTTCATGTGTTTTTGAAGAGATTTAATTTCAAATTCAAGGGTTCTTCTATTGATGGGGCAATTCTATTTTTCCTTTTTATCAAATTTTTACCTCATTTTCAGATTTATTCTCCCCATTTTCACATGTTTCTAGCTCCTCATCTTTATCTTCATTAGGAATAAATACTTCCTCCTAAAGATTTGCTCTCCAACTCTCATCAGATTCACTAGGGTATTTCATTGCATTGCAAATGTTAAATCTCATTTCTTCACTCACATTGTATGTAACGACCCAAAGTCGTTATTTTGCAAATTAGGTCAAAACCCGCCTTAAAATCAGGATCTCGGGGAATTTCAAATTAGGGCAAACAAAAATATTATAGGTAAGATTTATTTTAAAGATCAAAATGCTCTAGTTTGGAAGAAATCCGAATAACGAAAGCTCTCGTTTTATTTCCTGAATTATTTAAATTCTAAAAATCTTGAACATTGAAATACATGCCCGAATTTATCATTTTCAGTGTCGTTATGATCAGTATATTATTTAAAGGCTGCTCGAGAATTTTCATCAAATTCTGAGCGTCGGTTTGATTGTGGTTAATTTTTGAAGGTTTTAAACTCAAAAATTAATATAAAATAAAATATTTTCAGAATCGAAAATTTTCGGCGCGAAGGTGTTCGTGATATCATAACACACCTTTGTGTCAAGTTTCATTATATTTGGACGCCAAATGACAAAAAATGCGATTAATTTAAGTCTAAATAGTTTTAAGAAATTCTCTTTTAACTTTTTCTCTATTCCTTCTTCCCTCCCCCCCTTTTCTTACGATCAAGTTCCAAAATTGGCGATAACTTCTGCTAAAGCATGCTGCCTTTATGGCCTTTAGCCCCATAATGGTACTAAATGCGCCATTATCCCTTATCCCTTATCCTATTCCTCTTTCTCTATTAAAACCCCCTCCCCTCCCTCCTTCTCCTCCCCACACAGCCAACTCTCTTCTTCCCCACAGCAGCTCCCAGCCCAACTAGCAGCCGGCCAGCAGCCAGCAGCCAGCCGCCACCTTGCCAGCCCACAGCAGCCCCACAGCCCTCCTCAGCCCTGCCAGCTCTTCAGCCCTCTGCCCTCAGCCCACAGCAGCCGGTCAGCAGCCAGCTGCCATCTTGCAAGCCAATAACAGCCCCGCAGCCCTCCTCCCTCAGCCTCACAGCAGCAGCAGCCCCTCTTCTTCAGCTGCCAGCCCTCCTCCCTCAACCTCACAGCAGCAGCAGCCCCTCCTCTTCAGCTGCCAACCCTCCCCCTCAGCCATACAACAGCAGCCAGCCTCCACCTTGCCGGCCCACAGCAGCCCCACAGCCCTCCTCAGCCCTGCCAGCTCTTCAGCCCTCAGCCCACAGCAGCCGGCCAGCAGCCAGCTGCCACCTTGCAAGCCAATAGCAGCCCCACAGCCCTCCTCCCTCAGCCTCACAGCAGCAGCCCCTCCTCTTCAGCTGCCAGCCCTCCTCCCTCAACCTCACAACAGCAGCCCCTCCTTCTCAGCTGCCAACCCTCCCCCTCAGCCATATAACAGCAGCAAGCTAATAGCAGCCCCACAGCCCTCCTCCCTCAGCCTCACAGCAGCAGCAGCCCCTCCTCTTCAGCTGCCAGCCCTCCTCCCTCAACCTCACAACAGCAGCCCCTCCTTCTCAGTTGCCAACCCTCCCACTCAGCCATATAACAGCAGCAAGCTGCCAGCCCTCTTCCCTCAGCCTCACAGCAGCCCCCCTTCTCCTCTACAACAGCAGTCCTCTCCTCCTCTCCGCCCTACAGCAGCAGCCAACTTCTCCTCTCAGCCCCACAACAGCAGCCCTCTCCTCCTCTCCCCACACAGCAGCAGCCAGCTCCCATTCCAGCCCTACCAACTTCTCTACCAGCCCCCATAGCAACTCCTCCCTCAGCCCATAGCAGCTAGCAAGCTGCTAGCTCCCCCTCAGCCCTTACCAGCCCTCACAACAGCTTTTCCTTCAGCCCACAGCAGCTAGCAAGCTGCCAACCACCCAACAACCCTCTCTTAACACCGCCAGCCAGCCCTCTTGCTGCAGCAACCTCGGTTAACCATCCAGTCATCCATTTCAACTTTCTTCAAGCAATCTTAATCCTAAGGTAAAAGGTGTTGGAAAGGAAGAAAATGAGAGGAAAACATTTTGCTAAAATTTATAACTCTATATTTTTATGAAAATTTATATTTAGTCATTCATATTTTTATCATTCTCATTAATTAATAATAAGAACAATTCAAATGTTATAAAATGACTACTATTTTCATTTAAGTATTTTTTCATTTCTATTTCTGTCTTTATTCTTTCATAACATTAACATGATCATAATAATAAAATATGAAATGACTTAATAATTACGGACTTATATCATTATAAAAATGTGAAAGAATAAAGACAAGAATGAAGAATGTAAATCCTTAAAAAAATAATAATATTCCTAAAATCATTGGCTAAAATACTAAAATAATGGAAACTTAAAATGCAGATTGAGCGAACTGTCACTCATCCAAACTTAAAGGACAAAAAAGTACCCAGTAAATGACAAGTATTACATTTTGTATTGTTACTACTGTTTAGCTTTTAATTGCTTGAGCCAAAATTTCAATTTGAAGCTTGGTTGGTTATTCGGAACCAACGTGACAATATTCGTAGCTAGTTACTGAAAAAATGACATCAGTAACAGTATTCGTGGCTAATTATTAGAAAGTGGACATCAGTAATAGCATTCGTGACCAGTTATTAGAAAAATGACATCAGTAACGGCATTCGTGGCTAATTACCGGAAAAAATGACATCGGTAATAGCATTCGTGGGTTGTTACTGGAAAGAAGACATCAGTAACAATATTCGTGGCAGGTTACTAGAAAAATGACATCAGTAACCTGTATTTTTGTGCTAATATCTTTTGCAAGAAATTAATTATTTTATTTGCGCTTTTACTTTAATATTTTTCCTGCATCTCTTTCGCAAATAGCATCTCTGCTATTATAAAATGTAATACTGCATTGATTACCGTGGCACTTAGAGTACTCTCTAATTACTGGGAATTTCAATTCCGGTATTGTTTGTTGTACAATACCAGGTCAGGTACTTCTGAAAGAGCTTAAACAAGAACTGTAATGCTTAAAAATTTTCAATCTGCAAACGGATCTATGACGACACTGTTTTTGCTTATATTTTATATTATATTTATTTTTCGCTTTTGTACGAGGAGTATGATGTCAGATCTTGTAATATGAAGCTTGAAATAAATGAGAAATATTTTATATTTTTATGTGTCCCTTTTCTTTTCATTACTCAATATGATCCTGCGGTAGGTGAACACCCGATGTCCGAACGGTTTCTGCTGAACCGGCGTCGGGCCACCACATTGTAAGCTCAACTCTCCCTTATTTATGTCTATAAGAGTCTTTCTTGTGGCTAAAAATGGTTTTCCTAGAATCATTGGTACATCATAATTCTCTTCCTCCATATCTAATACAATAAAATCAGCAGGAAAAATAAATTTATCAACCTTCACCAAGACATTCTCCAGGATTCCTACAAGATTTTCACTGATCTATCAGCTAGTTGAAGCAAAATTGAAGTCAATTTCAAGCTCTTGACTTCAAGTTTTTTATAGACAAAATAGGGCATGAGGTTTATTGATGCTCCTAAATCACAAATTGCCTTTGGAAAGGTGTGGTTTCCTATTGTGCAGGGTATAGTGAAACTTCATGAATCTTTTTTTTTAAGAGGAATTTTATTTTTTTAAATTGCACTACACTCTTCTGTTAGTGCCACAGTCTCATTTTCTCACACTTTCTTTCTTTTTGACAAGATGTCCATCATAAACTTAGCATAACTAGGTATTTATTCCAAGACTTTAGCAAAAGGTATATTTATGTGTAGAATTTTGAAAGTTTCCAAAACATTTTTAAATTGCATATTCATTTTTTCTCTAGCCATGCGTTAAGGAAAGGCTAAGGGTTGGTTGTGCCTCGGAGGTTCTTCTTGAAGTTTTTGTTGAGTTTGATCTAAGTTTTTCTCTTGAATGAGCTCTTACTCTTGGTTGCTTGCTAACTTTTCTTGGGTGGAGTTGAGTTTGTTCTCACGGTTGTCATTACTCAAAGATTTAGTATTTTTTCACTCCGCAATGTCATTGAATTTCCTTGCTCATTTCCATGTTCACTTATAACTCCAATCAAAATCGATCTTGTTAACTTAAGATGTCTTTAAGTTGAGTTTCTATTCGTTTGAAAGTGTTTTCTTGTTCTCTCAAAGTCACCTTGTGTCTATTTAGGGTTGCATCAGTCCTAATCATGAAGTTAGTTGTGTAATTCCTAAATTCTTTCAAAGATTTTTTCAGGTGTCCCTTCTCACTTGTCCAACTTTTATTGTTCATTCTAGCGTGATTTAGATTGTGATATGTATTGTAATTATTGCATAGAAAGTTTACATCTTCCCTACCAAATTGAGAAGATGGGTTATAAGTGTTACAGTGTTTATTAGGATGTTGCCCCCACTGAGTTCACAAACAATTTCTTGCACAATATTTGCACTCATTTGTCATAGCCTTTGGTTCAACATTGCAATTTCTTTTTGCAGGGCTGCTATTTTATTTGTCTCTACTACATTGCCATGTTCTCTCCTATTTTGGCTTAACTACTCAGTTGCCATTGATATGCACTGTTTGTCATTTCTTTTAATAATTCGTAGGCTTCCTCTTGTGCTTTACTACTTAAGGAACCCCAGATGCTGCATTAATCAAGGTTTTCGTGGGGACGTTCAATCTATTATAGAATGTTTGAACTTGCATTCACAAGAAAAAATCATGATGAGGGCAGTGCCTTAAGCACTCCTTGAACTGTTCCAACTATCATAAAGGGTCTCTCTATCTAATTGTGAGTAATTAGTGATCCTTTATCTGTAACGTAGCTGCCTTTGCAGGAGGCAAATACTTCGCTAGAAACTTCCTAGTTAAGTCATCCCATGTCTAATCGAATCACTAGGTAATGAACTTAATCTCTCAAAGAAAATGGGAATAATCTCAATCTTATAGTGTCATCAGTAACGTCATTGTACCTAAAGGCGTCACAAATCTCAATAAAGTTTAAATGTGCGTATTTGAGGCTTCATTAGCTAGGCTGCTAAATTGATTATTTTGAACCATCTAAAGAGTTGAAGATTTAATTTCGAAGTCTCTCCTATGCATGCAACAATTTAATTTTCTATGCTATAGCAATTCTATGTTCAAGCAAGTTGATTTTTCAAGACAAGATACAATAATTCTTGTATACACAAAATAAGCAGACATAAATAAAGATAAACTAAAAGAAAATATATGCGCAAAAAATGTTTAAAGCACTATTTACTAAGTTTTCCTTAATACGAAAAACGGTTCCCAGGCAACGGCACCAAAACTTGACAGACCAAGATTGTAAGTTTGCGCTTGTCACAAGTGTATGTGGTTTGAAGTAATATCGGATGATGAGATCTCGAGATTTATCGTCCTCTGAGAATTGTGTGTTTATTACTAATAAAAAGTTGGTTTTTTTGTCCTAAAATTATGCTAAGTTATCCTAGATTTTGGTTTTGTGATCAATTGGATAGAATTGGGGAGAGTTATGTTTCAAATATGTAAATTGTTGTGAATCTGTGCATAGAATTTTTTTCTTTATGATTTCTTATTGATTTCTCATGATGCTAAGTTTTCTATAATCAATAGGTATTTTATTATAATGTCAACATTTAATTCTTTTGACCTATCTAATGCTATTATGAACACTCAATGGTTCAAGTTAGTATACAGACATCTTGTGATCTCTACATAAATGAAAGTTATCCTTACGTCTAAGCGACAAAATCCATATAATAATTCACAATCACAAGTCTTGATTCCATCTATTGCTAACATGCTTCCACACTTAATTTAGCTAATATTAATGAGGTGCAAAGCTAAGTGAGCTTATGCCACATTGCTCATAGCTTAATACGCTCCATTATATTGCATAAATAAGGGTGAGCTGTAGAGCTTAACAAATGGTCTCGTCTCACATGTGTTTAATCCATATCTTAACATAGAGTTAGCAATGGCTTACGTGAACTTTTGTCATATCATCCGCACCTCACTTGCCTTATTTATGTGTTATGGATTAAGCTATGGCTCTCAGAGATTTTATTTAGTTGTTCTTATCGGTTCAGATGATCAGATCTTTGATCATGATTTTATGAGCTCAGCGAATTTATGTCACATCGTTTGCGGCGTAGACACTCAATATGCACGAACGCTAATCAAGATGATTAATGAGTACGATAAGGTTTTCTAGTAAGCATTTACTTATAATAATAATAATACCATTTTAAATCATCTACAACATCCCTTCAATAAATTGTAAAGGCATTAAGCTCAAATAACATCATATCATTAAGAATTAACTCTTTTACATGCACAAGATTCTCTACTATTCACGTGCTTTCCGCCAAACCCTCCCCAAATGGGGGTTCAGGCGGCCATTACAAAGAATATGACAAGAGAAGTACAAGAAAATCTAATTGCATACATTTCGTTCTTTAAGAAATAAAAAAATAAAAGCAAGATAAGATGATGATACTAAGGAACTGCTAGTAGAGTTCTCTTCTTCTTCTCTTCTCTCCGGGCCTTGTTGTATTCTTTCTTTATCTCTGTGCTTCCTCTTGCATTTGCTGCTACCTTCTCCTTAGGAACTCTTCTTGACGATCTCTGGTTGCTAGGGTTCCTCCCTTCTAAGGTTGTCCGAAAATGATCTATGAACCCCCTCTTCATCTTCTCTTTTTCCTTTAATACTTCTCTCAATTCTCTTTTTTTTTCCTTTCATTTTTGAAAATTAAATAATTTTGATGCAGATGCTTTGAATATTCCATCATTCGTCATTGTAAATTTAAAAGTCCCTTAATATTCTGCATTATTATCTTTGGGAGCCGTAGGTTTTAATGGTTTGGATTCTTCGAATTCTCATTTTTCCAGTGTTACTGTGCATTTTTTATCGGCGGGCGCTATGGTGTCTTGGCTTAGATTAATTTTGTCTTGGCACGCTGTGGCGCTATTCGATTTTTCACAGTTTTGCGCTGTAGCACGCAATGGCTCCAAACTTGTAATTGATTTTGCTACCGCGCTCTAAGGCGCTAGGTTTGCGATTGTCATAAATTCTTCATTCACACCGTGGCGCGCTATGGTGTGATAGTTGTAGTTTTTTGTGTTGTGGCACCCTGCGGCGCCCATCTTCAATTCTAGGATCAACGCTACAGCGCGCTATGGTGCTTAGTTACGATCCTTTACGTTGTGGCGGCTCATGTGTGAATTTGGCGCGCTACAGTGGGCCATGGTGCTCATCTCCAAGAAATTCCCTTTTTGCTTCCTTTGATCCCTTTTTACTGAAATGATACATGAAATAGGCTGAAAAACAATTATTCTTACTAAAAATACCTTATTTTAATTATATATATATATATATAGGGCTCATCACATTACAATTACACCCACTCATCCATTTAAGCATTCTCTCTTTGCAACACTTATTTTATGAGTAACTTTCTTCTTTGTTGGCCAATATTGAGCCCTATATAATATAGTTGGCTATATAGCTACTTTATAATTTTTTTTTAATTATGGGTGAAGTTTTTGGATCACACTACAATCCAGAAGTGCTCCTCCATTTCATTCAACCAGCTTAAATCGTATTAATCACATCGCTCTCTATTTCGCAATTATTTTGAATAATTGAACTTAGGTACTTCAACCTCTTGCTTTTCTTGATCACATGGTCCTCAATAGTTATGTCTTTGAGATTAGGGCTTCTAATACAATAAAATTTACAGTACATATATATATATATTATTTTAGATTTATTAAGACAAAAACTTTTAGATTCTAAAGTAGTTCTTCATAACTCAAGTACTTCCTTAACCCTATCCCTAATTTTATCAATTAATAGAATATTATCTATAAATAATATATACAAAGGAACATCTTCTTGAATGTGCTAAGTAAGAACATCTATACTTAAAGCAAAAAGATTTGGGTTGAGAGACGAACCTTGATGTAATTCAATAATAATAAAAAAATCACTAGACAAGCTACATTGCAATCGAACACATGTTACAACCCAATTTTTAGGCAAGCCACTTGTTACTTTAGGACCTTTCGCTCTTCTTGATCATATGGTCCTCAATAGTTATGTCATCGAGATTAAGGCTTCTAGTACAATTAAACTTACACTCCGTATATTTTTTTATTATAAATTTACTAAGACAAAAGACCTTTAGATTCTAAAGTAGTCCTCCATAACTCAAGTATTTCTCTTACTCCGCTAGTATTATCAATTAATAGAATGTTATATGCAAATAAAATGCACAAAGGAACAACCTCTTGAATGTGCTCATTAAGAATATTCATAATTTAAGTAAAAAGATATGGGCTTAGAGAGGAGCCATGATGTAATCCAATATTAATTAAAAATCATTAGACAAGTTACCTTGCGATCAAACACATGTTATAACCCAATTATACATTTCTCTAATAACATCAATATATTAATTTTCTCTTGGTTCTCTATTTTAAGTTTTTCAAGATCAATAAAAATTAAATAAAGATCTTTTCTATCTCCAAATTTCTCCATCAAAACTCTTGTATATGCATAATTTCTATGATAAATCTACCTGGCATAAAACCAATTTGATTTTGAAAAATACTAGTATTCTTTCATAATATGTATTCAATTACTCTCCTCCAAAATTTCAATGTATGATACATTAATTTGATTCTTCTTAATTAGCACAATCTTGAGCATTGCCTTTATTCTTGTAAATATATAATAGCAATACTCTTTCTTTATTTATCTATCATCCAACCCTTTTACTTTTCCACTTTTCATAACTCATTAAAGCATACCAAATCTCAACTTTACTAATATGATGAATGAAAGTGTAATTGAGATTACTTTTATAATTATTAAACTCACTTATTAATTGTATTGGTGCACAATTCATTAAAAAGCTTAGTAAAATAATTCATCTATTCGTGTGAATACCTTCATCCTTAAAAAGAACTTTTTAATTATCGTCTTTGATATATTTAACATGTTACTCTTTTATTTTTTTATTTCTTAAAATGGCTAATTTGTATCTCGTTACCTTGATAGTTTCTAATTCATTATATAAATCTTCAAATAGTGCACTCTTACAATCACAAACTATTATTTTGAATTCTCGATAAGCTAGTACATATTTATTTTAATTCTAATTGGTTTTACATTTAAATGATTTTTTATAGTACGCCCTTTTATCTTTAATCTTAACATGAATATTTTGTATTTTCCACCATGCATTTTTACTCTTGGAACTCTCACTTTTAATTCTTCATGTAATTACGAATATAACTAGCAACTGAATTTCACATAAGTTTGGCTTCACTCTTTGTCCAAGTCTTAAAATTCCACTCTTAAAAATATCTTTATTAATGTTCTTAGATTTAATTATCTATTTTAGAATATATCTTAAATTTAATATTTCTTTTATCATCCCTTATTTTCAAATATAACACTAATAATGATGTTTGTTGTAAAACAATTAGTTGAAATAATTTAATAATCCTTACAAAATAAGCAATCCTTTTTTTTTTTTTTTTAAATAACCAGTCTAAGTCTTAGAAATCCTATTTTTATAACAGATCTGTGTTTCCATTATCTTAAAGTATTAGTGATCATAAGATCATAAGCTAAAACAAGTTTCAAAATTATTCTTCCTTCTCCAAAATTAAATTCATCATTATTATTATTAAATTTTTTAATTATCCTTCCAACATGTACATTTAAATATTCTCCCATAAAAAGCATCTTCTCTTGATGTATTTCTTGAACTAACTCATCTAAATTTTCTTTGAGGGGTATAAATAACATTATTAAGAGTTATTTTATTATTTCTAAGTTTTATAAATAAAACTTTATCTCCCAACTTTTTAACATCCACTACATTATTCTTAAATTATTATACAGAATGATACACTATTTTTTTTGGCGATTCTTACTTAAGAGTACCAAACTTTAAAGCCTAAGCTATCATTTTTTTTGTTTTCTCTTCCATTGACTTGATTTTTTAAAGGCATAGTATATTAATATTGCTATTTATCATAATATTAACTAACTCAAAAAGTCTGACAGTGAGAGTGTTAATATTTCAACTAACTAATCTTAATGTAGAATCAACGACTAACTTATTTACCAGAATATGATAACCCTTGTATATTTGACACTACATCTAGGCGCTAGTGTTATGGCATTTGCACACTTTTCATTACATTCATGAAATGCAATGTGTCACTTCTAGGGGTTTAGCTCTAACACAATTATTTAAAGATTCATATCGTAATAGTATTTAACAAAAATTTATGTTGTCTGTCGACTATCTAATGCAGCCCTCTTTCTTTCACATTAGGACTTGGGACCTGGCAATAAAGGAGTTCTTAAACATTCAGGCAAAAAATTTATAATACAATATTATATGTTTATTATGCTTGATTTTTTGGAATATACTTTTGTAATTTGTAGATGTTATGTTGCATTATTTTTTTATTAAGAAAGTTCTTTTCTAAAATAGTTGAAGTTGATATTGTCATTATGGAAATAAGTTTTGCAAAGTTTCGGTGGAGGCCAATCTGTAGTACATGGAAAATCATCTTCAAATGCCCTGCATCTCAATAAAAGTGATGAAATCATGAAATATGAGACTATTGCATAAGTGTTAGTAAAAATGAAAGTGCATGTGGATCATTTGATATGTATACCTATGATAATTATCATATTGTATTTAAAGAGTATTGTTGGATGGTGATTTTGGAAGTTGAGCTAATTTATATGATGCAAGTTATGTTATTAGGACAATGTCATTTTGTTTTTGAAGCATGATGATCGAGTGATGTTGATTGATATAAGGTCAAAAGGAAAGAAGTGTGGTTTTGGAAGTGGAGCAAGTAACATTTTTCTTCACTTGTGAATAATTAGTTTAAGATATTTGAGAGGTTCTTCACTTGTGAGTAATTAGTTTAAGATATTTGAGAGGAAGTTTTTCAAGATTTCAACCAGATAGACTAGCGATCGTTTCAATACTATTGATTTTATTGTTAATTTGAAAATTTCCCAACTAGACGGCTATTGAAATTGAAAACCAAATTTCACTAAAACTTATTTTCAAACCTTACATTGAAAGACTGTATATTATGAAAATAAAAATCTTACAAAAGGTAGAGCATTATCAATGAAATGCATAAATTCAATTTAAAAAATTTTCTCAAGCGTTTTATTATGAATACTCATGACAATCAAATAGAAAAAAATTTTGTTGACCTTATCATAAGTATCTTTTGGAAAGTTCATGTAAGGTAGGAGTCAAAGTAAAGCTCCGACTCGTCAAGAAAAGATAAATAAGCAGTAATTTAAAACTTAATGCACTATTAATATTTTTGACATGCTTTGAAGGCTGATCTTTAGTTAATGGTGCCATAAAACAAGTCGATAAGGTCAATAACCAAAATTATTATCTGTATCACAGATTGATAAGACATTCAATTAAAGATTGTTTTGTTTTCAATGTAGAAAAATTCTACGAGAATGATGATCTTTACACTATCAGCAGTGTACTCAAACTTTGCAAAGCATAGATCAAAGGAAGAAATCACCTCAGATAGAGGATGAAGAAGCATGAGAGCCTTTCATCTAAAAAACCAATAAAATGATCAAGGTGCAGATTAAAATTGATGCAATTTGCTGTAAAAGTTCGCTCTAATCAGACTTGTTCCTAGAGTCTTGTTGATACAAAAGTTTCACTTAAAATATCCCCTATAGCATAGGGGGCAATTTCATGAAAAAAGCCAAGTTTTCCCATATTACTAAGAACAAGTCAAAAAAGAGGAGGTAAGCAAAGGCCAGAACCGAAACTGAAATATTTATAGACTTTCGATGAATATCAACATCCAGCTTGGAAGCTCATTTGGTTGATTTTAATAATTTGACGTATAACATTAAGGTGATGGTTTACATTGATAAATAGGCCAATGACAAAAGCTGGACCTTGCAAATTTTTTTAGCTATTCGTTGAACTAAAATGAACACAATTCATGTAGGTTGAAATTTTCTGTATATGTTTGATTTGTATATTATTGAGTCTAATGTGAGCTGAACACTAAATTCATTATTGATTTTCAGAATGATGGCTCTGACTGAAGGAAAAATTTACAAATTTCATAGGCCATCATGTATTTTAAGCATCATAGAATATAACTGGTGCTGTTTTTAAATTTTGAAGTATATTTGATGATTTTTATTTGTAGAATATGTTGTTATTTGTGCAAACATTTGTATTTTTATTAATGCGCATTTTGAGCTCTTGTTGAAGTGAGTGTAATCCCTTCCCTTGTTGATGTTCGCATTGTTTTGAAAATGGGCTAAAAGTTAGCTCATGCTCAATTTTTACTTAGCAAGCTTTGAACGCCTACTGGTAAATAAACTATATTAGAGATAAGAGGTCGCAAAACTCTTTCAGTGCTGCCATCTGCTCTTTTTCTTAAAACAAAAAATTCACATTTTAATGCACTCTTTTAAATGTTTGAGCATGTATGCTTGTGAATTCTTATGCTTCTAATTTGATCCTTGATTAATTGTTTATATTTTCCTGTGCGCTGACACTTTTTGATTAGTGGGTGTGTGGATTATAGGCAACATCTTGAAATTTTAAGTTTTTCAACTGCGTATGGTGTTCTGCTGAATCTACATATATTCAGGTCAAAGAGATAATGTCTCACTATCCTTCAAACTACAAGCAGTCTGCTTGTATTCCTTTACTGGATCTTGCACAGCAACAGCATGGTGGATGGATTCCTGTTTCTGCAATGAATGAGGTACTACCAAAATGTAAATTTTGCTTTTCACCTAGGTTCTTTTATCTCTAGGTATCTTCATCTGATAGATCATATTGAGAAGTTTTTGATGTTTTTATTTTAGTTTTTCATTTCTTCAGGGCTAACTTTGAGCTGTCTTAGTTGTGAACTGCTCCTCTGCCTTCAATTTCTTAATGCTATTCTGTCTTTGCATTTAATTTTTGCTTTTTTTCTACTTCAATTATGGTTTATATGCACTACTTAACTGAAAATAGGCTCAAGAATATAATCATATCAAATCTCATCCATTCATATCTTTGTCCTTAAATCATGGCCATTTATATTCTTGCAACAGTAATATTCTTAAATTAAATTTTTTGCATCCTAACAATGTTTAAAATATTTCTAAATCAATATTTGCTATTTTTATATTATTTTTAAATGAGCTGATGCATTTACCAATATCACATTAGTCATTTATTTTTTTCAATGAATAACAACTATTATCTCATTTATTACAACAACAACAACACTGATGGGGTGAAGTGGTGAAAGAGGTTTGATGCAGGAAAACGACTGTTCAACTTTGCATGGCAGTTCGGAGAACCAAAATTGGAATGTTATGAAATTTTAGAATGTTATGTGGATGGATGTTGGAAAATTGTAGACGCAAATTTCAAAGGAATTAGTGGAGGTTTGAGAGAGATGGTGAGTGGAGGGTCCAAACGTCGCATTTCATACAATGTTCGTAAAGTGGACGATTGAATGAGCAAATGGAGTCATAATCGAACGAAACAGGATGCGTTTTAAAGCTCATAGAGAGCACTTTGAAACACACCAGAAAATTACAAAAAAAATAAAATAAAATAAAGGATAATACCAGGATTAATCACACCTTGTTCCTTCGAGGTTGTACACACCTCAAAGCTTTGTTGGTTGTGCACACTGACGGTTGTTCTGGTTGTCCATACCAAAACTCAAAAGCTTAAGCCAAAATTCAGAGAAGAAAACATTCATTAACCATTAGAATTCAGAAATATTACAATATATAGCCCTTGCAAATCCTAGGGCCAACCCTTGATCAAATGATCACAATACCCCTCCTTACACCATTTGGATTCCTAAGTGGCTCTTCCACTCAACCTTGATGGAAGATGACCTAATAATGCATCATGACAACATTAATCATCAGCCTCATAAATGAAAATATATAAATAAAAAAAAGCAATCGAGTCCACCTGATTAATCCAAAAACTCAAAATATGACCCATTCGATGAACTGATGCAGCAAACTAGATCCACATGCTTATGAAATTAAAAATACAATAGTATTGCATGAAATCACTTCTAAAACTCTAGAAAATAAACTAAAATTAATTCTTCAAATATTCAGCTTCTTAGCATAAGCTCGAGTCACAATACGGGGCTAAATCCATGTGGTTGTGCTGCATCAGTTCCCCCCTTGCCAAAAGAATTCTGCTCCGTGAGTTGATATCTAGGTAATCATCCAAAACATTCGGGTCCAATTTTTGAAGCTCCATCTTTGTTACCCAAATGTCTTCAAAAGGCAGCTTATTCTTCCACCTAATCAAAAACTTGTGTTCTCCATGTATGCCTGCATCAACCTCATCAGTGACAATAGATTCAATCTCAAATAAAGAAGTGTAGGAAACTTAAGTGTAGACTTGTCGTCATTCCCTACAATATAGTCAAATTCTGGATTTTTTGAAGTAAAATCAATATAAAATAAAATCAAATCTTCAATGTTAAATACATAACTAATTAGCATGTCGAGCGGCAAATCCAAGAGATACGCAGTGGGTCCAACTTTCCTACTCACTTTGAATGGCCCAGTAGCTCGTGCATGTAGTTTCTTATGTTTAGTGGTAGCATACCTCTCAGTGCGAATGCGTACCAACACATAATCTACCTCTTTAAACTCTCTTTCAATTCTTTTGCATTTGCTTGTTTAGCATATTTAATGTTTGAAAAATCAATTTGTATTTTAACCATGTCATGCAACTTTTGAAAGTCAGTGGCAAAAGAATATGCAGCATCCGAATATGGGTGATTGGGAATCTCTAAAAGATATAAAAGCTTTCTAGGATTAAAATCATATACAACTTCAAATGATATTTTCTTTGTGGTTTTAGAGATAGTACTATTATAGGCAAACCCTACAATTGGGAGGTGAAGATTCAGTTATCTAAATTCTCCCCAACTAGGCATCTCAACAAATTTCCAAAACTCCTATTTACTACCTCAGTTTGACCATCAATCTAGGGGTGGAAAGCAGAAGAAAATTTAAGAGTAGTTCCTAATAACTTCCATAGTATTTTCCAAAAATAAGAAACAAATTTTACGTCACGATCAGACACTATAGTGTTGGTTACTCTATGTAGCTTAACAACCTCTCTAAAGTAAAGTCTAGCAACGTGAGATGCGTCTGTGGTCTTAGAACATGGGATGAAATGTGCCACTTTGGAAAACCTATCCACTACGGCAAATACACTACCATGCCGACACATTGTTCTAGGTAATCCCAACACAAAATTCATCGATAGATCCTCCCATAGTCTATATGGAACAGTAGGGCTGAATACTTACCAGATTTTTGCTTAGTCATTTTTTTCTTCTACAAAGCAGACACTGAGACACAAATATACTCATGTCTCTTTTCAGTGATGGCCAGTAAAACTTCTCCTCAATAAGATGGGCTGTTTTGTCTTGCCATGTTTCCTGCAATTCCTCTAGAATGCAATTCACTAATCAGAAAGATTCTCAACGAAATCCTAGGGATACATAATATTGGACCTCTAATTAAATATCCTTGTATAATGTGATAATTAGAAGTAGTGGGCAACAAAGTGTCACTCGTTTGGTTGTATATGATGTGGATATCAGGACAACACTCGTAATCATTCTTCAGTCTATCAAATTTCACAATCTCACTCGATAAAGATGATACCACTAAAGATGCTCGAGATAATGCATCAACATATTTATTCTCAACACCCGGTTTGTGTTTTAGAACAAATGAAGAATATTGTAGATATTCTATCCATTTGGAGTGCCAATGATTCAACTTTTTTTGCATGTTTATTAATTTCAAAGCTTGGCGATCTGTGTGAATAATCTCTCTGTGTAACAGATAATGTCACCAGTGTTGACCAACTGAATGATAACATAGAACTCTCTATTGTATGTGGAATATCGTTGCTTCGCCTCATTTAACTTTTTAGTAAAATATGCTACAGGATGTCCATCTTGCTACAACACTCCGCCTATGCCAATATCCGAGGACATCACAAGTGACCTCAAAATTCTTTCCAAAATCAGGTAACTAAAGAACAGGTGAAGTTGTCATGACTCCCTTGATATGGTGAAAAGCTTTATCAACATTATGGGTCCAAACAAATTTATCCCCCTTCAATACCTCAGTAATAGGGGCCACAATAGAGCTAAAGTTTCTAACAAATCTCCTGCAAATGTTGCTAACCCATGAAAACTTCGAACGTCAGTGAAACTTGCAGGTGTAGGCCAATCAACAGTCGTTTGAATTTTGACAGGATAAGGTTTGATTCCTAGAGATGATACTATGAATCCTAGAAGTACAACTTCAGATTTCATGAAAGAACACTTCTTATTTATGAACAATTTATTTGCTCTAAGCTTTTTCAAAACTATCCTCAAAGGTTCTAGGTGTCTCTCCTCATTCGTGTTTTAAATGAGTATGCCATCAAAATACACGACCACCAATTTTCCTAAAAAGGTCTCAACATTGTATTCATCAGCCTTATAAAAGTGCTTGGTGCATTGGATAATCCGAATGGCATAACAAGCCATTTATAAAGTCCTTTTGGTGTTTTGAAAACAGTCTTCCATTCATTTTTTGGTCGTATTCTAATCTGATGATAGCCACTCTTGAGATCAATCTTGGAGAATAAAGTATAATTGACTATTAGATCTAACATATCATTCAGGTGAGGAATAAGGAAATATACTTAATAGTAATTTTGTTTACGACCCTACTGTCAATACACATTCTTCAGGTGCCATATTTCTCCGGAGTTAATAGGGTGGGCACAGTACAAGGGCTTAAACTTTCTCTCATGAAATCCTTTTGTAATAGCTCATTGATTTGACGTTGCAACTCAGCTTATTCAGTGGGATTAAGTCGATAATGGGGTAAAATTGGAAATTGAGTAGGAATCAAATCGATAGCATGTTGGATATCACAAAGCGGTGGTAACTCATTAGGTAACTCATCCAAACTTATTTCAGGGAATTCTTTCAGTAACCTGACAACACGTGGTGGCACAAGCACACCATCATAAGTAGGTACATTCTCCTTCACATGTAAAATTTGCATCGCTGTAGATCCAACAAATTCTTTCTTCAGTCTCTTCAATCCGACATACTCAACATGAAGGTCTACAAATGGTGGTCCTATAGCTAGAAGTGGGCAGTTAATGGATGGTATAATAGATAGTGATATGGTGATTAGCTGTAATCTAGCTCCTTTTTTTACTTTTAGAGATGGTTTCATACTTGAAGATTAACTAGTGGTGGGTTTAGAAGTCATGGGGCTTATAGATGGTATGGATGTTGATGATGTAGATGTTGCACTAGAAGTAGATGAATGTGGTGTTCTAATCATTGGTTTCATGAGATACAACTTGATCGTCGTTTGTTTGAATTTGAACACATAAGTGTTTTCCTTCCCATAGTGAATCACATCCATGTCAAACAACTATGGTCTCCCTAAAAGTATATGAGCTTTGTCCATAGGAAGAACATCGCACCAGATCTTATCTTTATAACTTTCCATTTTGATGGGTACTAAGCATCTCTGAGTCACAGAGAGAGATGCTTGATTGACCCAACTAACTTGAATGGAACTGAGTGCGGTTTGAGAACTAATTTGGCCTTGACAATGTGTAGATACTGCGTTCATCGCACTACCTTGCATTACAAATAGAATTTTTCCAAGATAAGGCTCAATGATCAATCTACATCCCACCCCATTGCATGACTTAGACACTAAAAATAATCCTCCTCCAAGTCTCCTCACTAATAGTGGTGCTCAAACAACGGACTACACCCAGATGTGTATCTTTATTGAGTTCAATCTCTTCATCTTTAAACGGATCATCCCCATGAAAAGATTAACGCTCTTCTTCCTTAGAGTCTTCAAAAATTGTTGCAGTCAAAATAGCCTTACATTCATACTTCAAATGTCATTTCTTATTACACCTATAACAAATAATATTTTTGAGTGTCCTGTTGGTCTGTGCTACAGGTGTTTTTGGAGTAGGAATAGATTGAGTTGCTATTGGTTTTTGACTAACCTTTGGTGTTGGCATTACAACACTCTTGGATCTAGATGATGTTACCTTTGATTGGGATTTTAACAATAAAGCATCATGTACGACTTCTTCTATAGTTTATGGATCCCTCAATTCTATTTGATGTTTAAGATCCATTCTTAATCCCAACACAAATTTATTAGCCAATTGCCAATCAGGATCTTGACAGTTAGTCCTAGCTACTAGATCCTCAAAGGTGTCAAGATACTCGGTAACACTCATGGATCCTTGTTTGAGTTTCATCAACTTTGTATGTACTTACTTATGGTGACAACATGGACAATACTTGTCCCTAAGCACTTCCCTCATCTCAAGCCAACTAATCCTTCTCTTACCTCCCCTCTCCTTTTAATAAAATATTATTCCAAAATATCTTAGATTGACCAATTAACTTCGTTCTCGCAAAAGCCACCTTTTGATAGTCATCCAACTCATGCCACTCAAAGAGTTTTTTCATTTGTGTCTACCAATCAAGAAATCTATTAGAATTTTGTGTGCCATCAAAAGTGGATGCCTTTACTTTAATACCTCTCAGTGGGTCATATACATTTCCTTCTCTTTTCATACTTCCTCTCCTAGAAGTGCGTCTAAATTGCGGCTCAACCCTAGGCTCCCATGAAAATTTCTACACCTAGCAGGGTAATAACGTCCTCTGTATTGATCATCTTTAAACTCTTCTAAATCAGAATTTTCCCTAGGAATGTTTTTGATTGAGAGATTGTGACCGTTGTGAAGTTGTGGATTCGGCTGTGCGGGTGGTGGAGCTTGATGGTTTTCTCTAATAGCCATATTTAATTCACGCAATTCTTTCATTACCCTCACTAAAGTGGTTTCTACTCCTTACACCCTATTTTCTAATTCATTTCTAGGTGGTTATGGGGAGTGTTTTGATCATTCATTGCTGTAATTATCTTTTATCACACATTTTCACAAGTGCAATCAACTAAAATACAAATAACAACAATTAACTTCAAATATTTTAACCAAAGAAAATACAACAATAAATAGAATAGATTATTAAAATCAGCAATTAAAATATGTGGTTTGCACCTTATGATGGCTCTTTGGTGCAAACACTCCCTCGTAAGGGGTCACTCAATATGGCTCGATAGGTGCTGGGAAATAGGTTAGGTTTGGTGGTGGAGCTTACTAATGAACCAGAATGCAATATCAACTTTTTAAACTTACAACAAAACATGCAATAGCCCAAGACTCAACAAGAGATTCAATTAACAAGTTCAAACTTATTTTAAAATAAAAAATTGCAAGATCATAACTCTGTGCACACTTTTGAAGATGATTTTGAACTTTTTATCACTTCTGGGTCGAAGTTTGTTCTGTCACGAATCCAACGCAACTTTCAAATTGCAATTCCGAGTCCGGATGAGTTCGCAGCGCTTTTCGGAAGTTCACTACACAAATCTGCCTTCAAATAGATGTTTCGGGTGACCTGCTGGAAGATGGATGATCGACAAAACCGGTTACCAGGCGTTTCACGAATGGAAGGAGAGAAAAAAGAAGGACAAAATTAAAAAAAAAATTAGTAGATAGATTTCGATGTTTCGAACAACTTTTTCTTCTATACCGAGTCGTGAAACTGGGCTCTAATACCAAAATGATGGGGTGAAGTGGTGAAAGAGGTTTGTGTGCGGGGAAACAACTGTTTGACTTCAAACGACAGTTCAGAGAACCAAACGAAATCGGAATGTTATGAAATTTTAGAATGATGTGTGGATAGATGTTGGAAAGCTGTATGCATTGATTTCAAAGGAATTAGCAGAGGTTTAAGAGAGATATGATTAGTGGAGGGTCCATACGTCACACTTCGTACATTGTTAGTAAAGTAGACGATTGAATGGGCAAATAAAGTCAGAATCGAACGAAACAGGATGTGTTTCAAAGCTAACAGAGAGCACTTCAAAACATATCAGAAAATCAAAGAAAACTTCTCCAATTAGCCTCAGTGACTATAAGAATTCGGAATCAATACCGTAGTGGCTGCTTGCAGTGACTGTAAAAATTCGAAATTTTGAGATTGTCAATCAGCCCCAGTATTCATAATCAACATCACATTGGCCGCTTGCAGAGAGACGAGATGTAGATAGATGAGACGATACCATCCGAGCATGGATGAGAGACGCATAGAGACGAGATGAAATCACTGTAGATGAAATTGCAACTGGGAAGAAATCGCAAGTTGTAGACGAAGAAGTGCTTCAGCTGGAAAGACTCAAACACGCTTAATTTTTTAACAAAAGTAACAGGAGGTTAATAGCAAGGACCAAAAAACCAATAAATAAGGGATAAAAAAAAGCATTTACTAGAGTTAAGTACCATTTGAACATTTTGCAAAAGTCAAGGACTAGTTTGCCATTTTTAAGGCTGCTTAAGTGTACTTTGTGAATTTAAATATAGCTTACCATGATAGATAATATATTGGGCCGTCAATCGATTATATGGATAATGATGGAGTAAATAAAGGCCTCTTTTAGTAGGTATCTAGGGAGCAAGTAATCTAGTTTGTTTTTAGCCATGAGGCTGTTCCTATTTCCAGAACTTCTTTTCTCTCTCTTTCGCGGCTTTAATTCAGTATTCAGCAGTTTTTTTCTATTTTAACTTTGTCTTCTATCTACTATAAATCAATTGCGATTGCAAGTTTCCATTGCTGTGAAGTGTTTATGTATTTTTCTTGCTTTCATCTATTAGTAGCCTTCATTATGATTTTTTTTTTGCTAAATAGTGTGGGTAACGGTATTTATCCACTTGTGCTGGAAACAGGGCGGGTTGACAATATCTCTAAATATTTTATTTTTTTAATCTTTATTATATAAATTTACTTTATATGATGCAAAAAATGGAACTTGACAATTAGTAAATCAGCAAAGTGGTTGGAAGTAGGGTTTTTTAAGGTCGCAGGTGAAACAAAGCAGCTCCTCAATTTAGTTTCTTATACATTTAAAAAAGATTTTCTCATACATAACACCCAAATCTTTAATAAATATATATGTTGCAACAATCTCTAATTTTTTCAAATAAAGCACTATCATTTTACATTTTTTGCACTTTTTAAAGAATTATTACCTTATAATACTTTTTAAAGTATTCTTACATAAATAGCGCCTAATTTTTAAAAATGCATATCATGCCCACAAACTTTACTATTTATAAATAAAACACTATTGGATTGTTTTTTCCACCTTTTTTATCATCATTATATAAGTAGCAACAAAATCTTTGACTAATATATATTTGAAATTATGTGATATTCAAATATGAAATAAATATGTAATCAGTGAGATTTGAGCTCAAACTTAGGATAATAATTCTTAAGCCTCAACTACTGGGCTACAACACCAACTACATTAATATATATTTTGCTTCCAAACTTTTATTGTTACACAAAATTATCATCATATCACAAATTTAAAATATTTTTTTTACAAGTAGATACAATGTGTCATGTATTTTAGAAAAGTGAACATGAAAGTGCTGATATGTAAATATTAAACTCAGGGTACTAGATATGTATTATTTAAAGTTTTCAGTGCTACCTATGTAAAATTCCTTTTGATTTAACCATTGATTATTTTTGTTTTGTTTCTCTTGAATTTTTTTTTGTTTCCCTAGAATGTTATTCACTTTCACGCTGCATTTCTTATTTTTTCTGCCTCCTAAAAAAACTGATTCTACTTCTTGCCTCCAAAAAATCCTAATTCAGCGTCCCCATGTTTGGCTAGTGGTTGTCCGTCTCCCCCAGGATAACGAAATCATTTATTCTCTCGCTTTCTCATCGGACTGGCTAACCCGTTTCCCTCTAACCACCAGCTTCTACTACTTTTCTCTCCTTCAGCTTTGCTGATATCTTGAGCTCTGGCTTATTGTCTATTTTGTGCGTCTAGGTTGAAATAAATGACGCATGTGTAGTGAATGTGTACTGTATTGTTGTGCTTCTTTCCTCCCACCGTTTGGACCTTTGTTGAACATCAGTTTTTTTTTCTTATTGAACTTGTATTTTGATTGGATCAATATTGTGTAGTTGAGGATGAAACTGAGTGTTGTTGTTCTTTATGGTCTTGAAGAACTTTTACATGGTTCTTTTTGCACTTTTTGTTTTAAACTCAGATTGCAAGGATAATTGAAGTTGCTCCAATTCGTGTATATGAAGTTGTTACGTTTTATTCAATGTTCAACCGGACAAAGGTATCTTACTTATATTTTTTGAAATGATTTTCTTTAACCTTTTAGATAGTTTATTTTATAATTAAAATACTATTAACCTTTAATGTGATTGAATTGCCATCCCCTCATGTAAGTAGAACGATTCATGGATTTGAATACTTTGCAGGTTGGTAAATATCACCTGTTGGTCTGTGGCACAACACCATGCATGATACGGGGGTCACGCGACATTGAGGAGGCACTTCTAAAACACCTTGGAGTGAAGCGTAATGGTGAGGTCCCAAGCCTAAGAATATACAATTTTACTGATACAGTTCAATATTTTATTTTGGTGACATATAGAGTCTGTTATTTACAGAGGTGACAAAGGATGGCTTATTTTCCGTTGGCGAAATGGAATGCATGGTGAGGGTCTTCAAATTTTTTATCGTCTATTTTCTAAATTATTTATTAATGTTTGTTAAATTTGTCTATTATTGTACCTATTTGTTACATCTTAGTTCATAAACACAATTCAAAGTTTAATCTCATTCAAAAAGTAATGTAAATGAGGAAGACCAAAACAGATATGGGAAGAAATCATTAGGAGTATATTTTTTATTTGAAACTTAGGAAGGGCTTGGGTGTGCATTGTGGAAATAAATGATTCGTGTATTCAACCCCACCTAGAGGGACTAGGTTTAGTGTTGTTGTTCTTATGTTTATTTATCATTGTTTCTCTATAGTTTGTTTTTAACTATATAGCTATGCATTATTTGATGTATTCATTTGGAAGTTGGAACTATTTTTCATATTTTTATAGTCCGTGGTTCTTTTTTAATCTGATTATAATTCTTTTTTGAACAGGGTTGCTGTGTAAATGCTCCAATGATTGCTGTGGCAGACTACTCCAAAGGATCTGAAGGATATACATACAATTACTACGTTAGTCATTCTTATTCATCCAGACTAATTGAAGCATCTGCTTTTTGCTATTTATCTATCCTAGTTTTAGAAGATACTCATGTTTTTGATCTGCTATATATGCAATCTTTACCATGTGTTATGCGAAATTTTCACAAACCACCCATGCACCATACTCATATGAAGTTCCATTTCACTTTGAGGTGGCTCAAATTTGTCATGAAGGGATGAGTTGCGTAGTAGAAAGGGTAATACAAATGGAACAGTGGAGATCCTGGTGATTCTGCTCTTTCAATTTGCAAAATGCAATTCCATCTTTCAAGGATGTCCTTAGAGGGTGAAGGAATGGGTGAGCCTGCCACCAACACATTTTTCTGATCATTGTTCAAATTATTTTTAGGCAAAAGTTCAATTTGGTTATGAAGAAGAATAGGACTGGATAAGAAAGTCAGGTTTTTGACAATATTTATCAAGCACTGCAAAATGTAACATTTGGTATATTTTATCAAAAAATATTAAGGCATTGAACTAACCATGTGCTTATGACTTCAAAGCATCAAGTGTCATGTAATATCATATAAAGGTGCAATATGATATAAATAGGCTATAATTGAATGTTTACCTTAACAACTAGAAATCAAATGAGATGTGTTATTGTTCATCTTTGACTGGCACGTATGTGCCTTGAGATTTTTGATTGACCTTGGTATCTTCCATGTGCATCTTCCATGACCTATGTGCATCTTCCATGTGCCTAGAGGTGATTGGTAACCCTTCTAGTTTTGTTGAGATCTGCAGCTACACGGTCTAACATTATATTGTTCCATGCACATTGTTCCTTGCAAATTCATGTTTTATTTACTCGATGACGCCCATGTGTCATCCATATGTTTGCCGCTCCATGTCTTAGCCATTGCAATAGAACTTGAGGCTTATGATGCCTACCCACAACCTGGATTTTCCACACTTTCAAGATGATTTTATGCTTGTTTTAGATGAACTCTGCCTCTCACTCTTTTTCAAATGTTAGCCTTCCTCTATACCAGTGACAGATGGTAGATGTTTGGACACTCCAAAACAAAGAAGAAACTGTCAATTTGAAAGTGATATATTGTCATAATCCTTTATTCACCTTAGAGAATTATAGACTTTGCTTGTTAACTAAGAACCTTGGGTCAACGATGGATGGATATGATGAACTGAGTTTATTATGTGAGGATACTTGAGTCAACTTATGGAAGGTGAAGCTTTGTTAGAGAAAGGGAAATCATCACACAAGAAAATCATGATTTTATAGTGGTTCTACAAAATAACTACCAAAATTGTAAATTTTTAGTTTCTTCTCATATATATTTGCATGTTTTACAATAATGTTGCCTTGTTAGGAATGGACCAATGTGTAAAGAGAAACATTTTGAAGTGCCTATGACTATTTCATGTTTAGTTCATGCATCTTTCCTATTCTGTTATTAGGTGGCATCAGTTAACTATTTAGATGTAAGTTTTATGAAACATCTATAAGGTTACTGATATATGTGGGGTGGAATGCTGACTTGCAAACAAGCAAGGCATTATAATAAACCAAGTGCCGTAGAGATGTGAATGCTACAGTGGATGAGTGTGCATGCACGAAGGGATTTGATAAAAAATGAGTTGTATCAAGATTGGAATAGCTCAAGTTGAAGATAATCAGAGACATGCCTTAGATTGTTTGCACATTTTAAGTATGCCCAAATAGAAAAGTTGAGGTAATGATTTTTACTATTAAAAGAGGGAAAAACATGAAATTATTATGAATGATCTCACATATTTTGTGGGTTTTATTTGATCACGCACAAGGAAGATTGGATTTATGTAGTTGATCCATTAGTGGGAATAAAGTTTGGTGGTGATGTACTATATTATTAAAGAAGGTGATAAGATATTCGACACCTATCATGTTATTGAGACTTAATAATCACACTTGTTTTCATATTGGTGGTTTGCTAGTTACTGAGCTAGGAATTTGTAGAATGGTGGTGTTGATTGTGTAAAAGTTGTTTATCGTTACCTCGATGGCTAGTTTAGAAGCTTTGGCTGATAAAGTGTATTGCTTGAAAAATCTGTCAAATTGAATTTAAAAGGCAGGTTTATCCCATTTTTAGAGAGTAAATTTTCAAAATAGTTCACTAATTTTTTTGGTATTATCAATTTATTCATAGAATATGTAACATGTTCAACATATTGTCACCACTCTTTTTGAGCTAAATTTAGTCAAACTTTCTTATTAGGATTAATTGAGTTCAACTTGAATACTTAGGGGTTTAAGTTGGACATATTGAATAGTTGTGACTAAATTGAACTGGTTAAATAGTTAGAGGTTAAAATAGACAAAAAAAATATAATAGTCTAGGCTAATCTTTTCTAGGTTTGTCTATTTTTAGTTTGTCAAAACTAATCTCAACCTTTGAGTGTGACGTTCATGCCACCTAACCAGTGCCGCATATCCCCATGGTATAATGGCGACCTTATGCTTTCTCTGTGAACTTTGCCTACCACTCAAATAAGGGTTTAACAACAAACACATACAAGCAGAATAATAATAAATAAAACTTACAAGTTTATAATTATAGAGAGCACACCAAAATATTAAGGAAGTAGGCAAGCACACTTATTACAGACTAAGAAGTCGATGAAGTGGGTACTTCAGAGAGTAAAGCCTTATTTATAGCAAAGGGTTTCTTCTGAATCTCAAATTGGATTTATAGATGAATTTATTAAAGGATAAGGATGACTCATAATACAGTAATTATTTATTAATAATAAATAATGAATTTTTTGGTCTTTGTTATTATTAATGGAAATATATATTCCTATTATTATTGGTCCCATTTGAGCATTATTAGTGAGGTCCACTTTTATAGTGATACTTCTCTCCTCTGAATGCTAGCTGCAATTTCTTTTCCCTTTTCACTGGCTGATGGTTCTGTTCCAGCTGAGCTTTTTGATTATTTTGTTATTGCTGCTCTATGTTGTTCAAATTGTATATCTTCTCGATCTTCTTTCGTGCTTGTATCTTCGACTTCTGTACTCTCAAACAAACTGATATCAAGATGACTAAACAATTCATTGAACTGTTTTTTCCCACATTCTTCATGTTCGTGATCTGATTTGTTCTTCATTTTTAAACGGGTATTTTCTCATGAAATCATCCATGAGTTTTTGAGGGAGAATATTTTGATTTTCCTTGTCTTTTGAATGGCTATTTTATTATATTTTATGATGGTCGTTATATGTTTTAGTTTGTCATTAATGATTATATTTTTCCATCATCGCACTTTATAAATTATGGTAACACAGAGATTATGAATTTCATCATATTGGAATTGCAATTTCATTCCCATATCCAGGGAATTTGACATTATGTGGAGAAATGAAATTCATATTCCCCTTTTCTTAAATTAATAATTTCTTATAAGGGTAGGTACAAATATACCTAATTTGGGTATTCTTTTTTCATTGCGTCTGATATCTATTCTGCACCGAAGATTTTCCACCATCTCTAGAACCAAGATGGTATTGGATTTTTTAGTAAATTGACGCTCATAATGAATAGCCATGTGAGAGCTTTTCTGATATTTAAAATGATGAATGCATTCATCATACTTTCAATATAATCTCAATATTTATTGGTTGCATTTACTTCTTGATTTAGATCCATTCCCCAAGTTGCCTAATAAATGAATTGTTTCAGGATACATTTGTTGTAGATTTTTTTCTCCCTGTTTGTTGTGAGAAATATCTTATACATCCCAAGGATGATAATATTTGCTCCCATCATTCTCTTGATTGTTTACTTTTCATTGGGAGTGTTGTTGGTCTTATGTATTTCATTTCCCAGACAGTTCCTCGATTGATGTATTCGTTGTTTAGTTCAAATAGATGCAACAAATTTTCTTTTGCAATTCATTTTATGGTAGATATCATATAAATACGATTTTAAATTGATCATATTAGTATTGGGTTGAGGTTTGGGCCTTTTTTTTCATGACCTCAGAATCTTGATATTTGATATTTGATGGAACTAAGATCATTGGCCCTGTTTTCCTGTTTGGGACTATAACCCAGGCTCCCTTTATTTTCCCTGTAGAAATTCACGAGTTAAAAACATTGACCCTAGTTCCATCAAATCTCAACTTAATACTAATATGATTAATTTAAGATCGTATTTATATTATATCAAAACAGAGGAATGAAAGACTTTTGAGTCATAATCAAGGACTAAGGCTCTACAATAAGTATTGGAAGAAGATACAATAAGATGGATTGCAAAAGAATTTTCTTGCATATATTTGAATTAAACAATGAAGACATCAATCGAAGAAATGTCTAGTAAATGAAAGACAAATACTTGGGACTAACAGCACTTACAATAAAAAGCAAACAATGAAGAGAATGATCACAACAAATATTATCATCTTTGCAATGTATAGACATTTCTCACAACAGGGAGAAGAAATCATATACAACAAATGTATTCTGAAACAAATCATTTATCTGATATCTTGGAGAATGATTCTAAATCATAAAGTAAATGCAAAGAGAATGATTCTAAATCATAAAGTAAATGCAACTATTAATCCAATGAAGTCATCAAAATAAACTATTGTGATTATATCGTCGAAAGTATGAAGAATGCATTCATCATTGTAGATATCAAAAAGGGTCACACATGGCTATTCATTATGAGCGTCGATTTACTAAAGTTTCCAATACCTTCTTGTTCTATAGATGGTGGAAATCTTCGGTGTAAAACTAATGATCTTACCAGACACAATAAAAAATGAATACTCAAATTGGGTATATTCGTACCTACCCTTAGAAAAAAATAATAATTTAAGAAAAGAGAAATATGAATTTCATTTCTTCACGTAATATCAATTCCCTTAATATGGAGATGGAATTTGCAATTCCAATGTGATGAAATCAATGCGATGGTGGCAAAATATAATCATTAATAACAATCTAAGACATAATGGCTGTAATAAAATAATCATTTTAAAGTCGGGGACAATCGAAAGATTCTCCCTTAAAAAACTCATAGATGATTTCAAGAGAAAATATTATTTTGATAAATGAAGAAAAAATTAGCTCACAAATACAAAGAATGTTGGAAAAATAGTTCAATGTTTAGTCATCTCAGTACTAGTTCTTCTACAGGTACAGAAGACGATCACACAACCATGGAAGAAGAAGATCTAGAAGACCAAGAAGATCTGCAACTTCAACAACTTATTCCAACAATGGAAAAAATATCAGAAAGCTCAATTGGAGCAGAACCAACAACCAATGGAAAGGGAAAAGAAACATTCAGAGAAGGAGAGATGCATCATTATAAAAGTGGGCTCCATTATTATACTTAAATGGGAACAAAAATAATATTATAACAGAAATGCATATTGTTTCATGAATAATAAATAAAGACCCAAAAAGTCACTATTTTTTATTAATAAATAATGACTGTATTATGTGCATCCTTATCCTTTAATAAATTCATCTGTAAATTCGGTTTGAAATTCGGAAGAAACCCTTTATTATAAATAAGGTTTCATCATCTGAAGTTAATACCCGCTTCATCATCTTTTTAGTATGTAATAAGTGTGCTTGCCTACTTAATATTTTGGTGTTCTTACTGTAATTATAAACTTGCAAGTTTTTATTTATTATTATTCTGCTTGCTTGGTTGCTTGTTGTTAAACCCTTATTTTGACACAAAATTTGAGATGAGGCTGCCAAAGGAAATATTAAAATTGATTGTATGTTGGAAGTTACTAGCCAACAGAAAATTGAAGGCCTTATGTGATAACCTTGGAACTTGGGTCAGTAAAGGAGCTATGTAATAAAGAGTGTGATTGTGAAAACAATTTTATCTTACTCTATAAGAAAGCTTGAGATTGTCTAAAGGTAAGGTTTGGGTTTTTATTTTCGTGGAGAATCACTAAGGGATTGTTTGAATTGAAGTAAAAGCAGTGTAAAGTAAATTTTTTTTAGGTAAACTAAGATTACTGGGGTTTGGCATGAAGTAAAATGGGTGAAAATTTGTACACTATAATTCAATTTTGCATTAATATAATAGAAATATGGTAATCCAATTGCGCCTGAATCAGGCGTAACTGGAGATTACGCCGAGCGAGCGAATGATTTGAATAAATCGTTTGAGCAGTGGATCAGCCGAATGATCTCCGATGAACGAACGAGCCGCACTGAATCCTTCGTTCGAACAAACAATGCATTCGAATGAATCCTTTGAATCGTTCGTTCGAACGAAACCCTAAAAAGTTTTCAAAATGATTCAAAGGAATCGTTTGAACGATTCGTTCCTTCAAACGAATCGAATGATTCCTTCGTTTCTTTCGAACAAAAACCTAAAAATAAACAAAAATTTTAAGTAATAATAAGTTTACCCCCCAATTTACTAAAAAAATCACTCATATTATTTCATTTCAAATGAAAAAATGTAAATTTTTTTATAAAACTATCAAACAGTAGTAAAGTAATTTGATTAAACTGTAATCAGATTTCATTATAATCAAATTACTTTACATTTAAATTTCTCAAATTTTCTCATGCTAAACAGCTCCTAAAGCATACCCATATGAACTTCGATGAATTTTCTAGTTGTTCAATAAAACAACTTTTATTCACTATGTAGGTTTTGAGAGTTTCTTCTTACATTTCTTGTTTGTATTACAAAATTGTTTTTTTACTAGTACAATAATAACACCAAACCTTAGTCCTACTAAGTGAGGTCGGCTATATGAATTCTTTGTTTCCATTATGCACAGTTAAATAGAAACCCCATCCTTAGTTCCAAAAAGAGAAGACCTTTTCTACCCATTTTTTTTGGTTTTCTCATGGGCGAAGTTCATATACTCAATTTTCTAAAGGAGACATCAAATGGTCTATGTTTAATATATCGTACCATTTAAGACAACATTAGAAACACATTACCTTGCTACAAATGATCTCATTTCTCAATCTTTTCGAGCATACCCACTCATCCACCATAGCGTTCTCATCTTTGTAACACTTTATCGGTAAATTTCTTCTTTGTTAGCCAACATTCAGCTTCATAAAACATAGCCAGTCTAGAAGCATTCCTCTGTTACATTCAACCAATTTGGATCATAGAATCACATCACTATTTGTTTCACCATTTCTTTGAATGATTGAACCAAGGTATATGAGCCCCTCTCTTCTTGATCACACTATGATTAGACTTGCATTCCATATATTATGTTTAAGATTTGCTAAGATTATCCCTTTGATTAAACTATTTATACAAAGAGTATCAGAGAAGAAAAAAGTTGTGTAGTGCCAATTGTTGGAAGATGAAGCAAGACTGTGCATTGATCTTAGAATCTTCTAGAATTTTTGGAGCATGTCCATAGGAGCCATCTCCTTTTTTCCTTTAGCTTTTTGGTGTATGAAATGCTGCTCTTATAGCTCAAGTCATTTTGAAGGGTAATGCAACTATGATGAGGACTTTAGGTTAGCGGGTTAAAATTGGTCTATGAATGTTAAAGATGTCTATGAAAATCCCATGTTTAATATGCAAATCTCACCCTCATTTAATACATCTACCGGGTGACATCTGATTGACCACTTAGATGACTTTTATTTCTGATGCTTTCATGGCATCACCCCAGCCAATATTTGCAGGTCAGAGGAGGCTTTTCAGTGCGTGTTATCATCTTGATGGCTTACAAGTTGTAGAGTTGGCATTCCATAGAATAGTTGATTAAATTATATACGGCAGAATTGCTTATGCGCTTTGAATGTTTGATCTAGGTCTACTTATTGTGATGCTTAAGTAGGTCAACCAGGTTGTTTTCAACCTTTGAATTTTTTGTTGTTGTTCTTAAAGTAATCATGTTCTTAAAGAACCATGTGCTTTTCTGTCAACACATCAATGGAACTATAGCCTGGGACATTCACCATCACAATATCCTTAAATGATTTTTAAGCTATAGGAAGTATGGGTGATTTAAGATTTGAAATGGTTGGCAACAGATGTAAAGAGAAGTATGGGTTCCTAGCATATCTCTCTCTCTCTCTCTCTCTCTCTCTCTCTCTCTCTCTCTCTCTCTATATATATATATATATATATATATATATATATATATATTTTAATTATTATTATTAGTTATGATTGCGGAAGATGACTCCGACTCTGAGGTGGACTCCATTGAGGAATCTAAGGATAATCTCTCAGACTCGGAGCTTCTACACGATTTCCTCATCAGGTATAAAGGTAAAAAGAAAAAGAAATAGAAAAAAAAAACTAAAAATCCAATGGGCTATAAAATTACACCATGCGACAAAGATACATTGCTAGTCGGGGCTTATCTACAGTAGGTCATTTTTTCTGCTTTTTTGAGACTTTGGCCCGTGGAGTTAGGTAATCGTTTTTCTCTTCTTCTTTTTTGGCTTATTTTATTATCATTTTTTGCTTTTGTTTTGAGATCACCAATTCTCTTTTTATCGTACTCAATTATGGTTACATTAATAAAATGCATCCGGTAAAAAAAAATTAAAAAATAGATATGATTGCATGCATATGTTTAAAATTAAAACTTTGTTTCAGGAAATGAAAATTTTATCTAGATCAGATTGATTCTTTCTAGAGCTAAAGATATTGGGCCGTGGTTGATTGATTGAGATAGGATTGATCATATAATAAAAGTATGCTTCGATCAAGATTGAATTAAATAATTCCAAGCCAAATGCTGCCACACCATTTTTCAGTTAACTTTACTCAAGCTCAATTTCGCAGCTGAAGGCATTAAAATGCTGCTCCTTTCTATTTAGTCAGGAAAACCTGTAATTGATCCTCTGGTATTGTGGATCAAGAATGTACCCTATAAGATATTAAAAGAACAGACTTAGCTGGGATGTTCATTTTCATCTTTTTCTTGAAAATTAAGAAGAAAAATAAAGACACTCTTTACAGAAAACAACTTACACCGCTCCTTTATTATTAAATCATCTGCATTAGTAAAAAAAACTAAAGAGAAAACAGTTCTGATTTTATTGGGTGAACTATGTGCTTGTTTCTGCAGTTATAGCTTCTATGTTTGTATGCACGGGCAGTAATTGCTTTTAACATTTGTATATGATGTTTTTTATTCTTCAGGAAGACATCACTCCCAAGCGAGTTGTTGAGATTGTTGAGATGCTGAGGAGAGGAGAACAACCTCCGGTAACTATTTTTCAAATAATCTATTTTCTGGCCACTGTCTGAGTATCTATCAATCTAGCATCAAATTCTTGATATTTACAAACATAAGTTCAATCATTCTGCATTTTTGAAATCTCATTCACTTGTAATGATCAGAAGGGGGTAAAGGAGCCAACAATTTTAACTTAAATATAGGGATTTTTATGTATTATTGGATTTATAAATAAGAAAGATTTGAGTGATATGTAAGATGAATGAGTGGGTATACACGATGATATGAGAAATAAGTACATTCATAGCAAGGCTCGATAAAGTCTATTATGTAGATGATTTGGCCATAATTGATGGTACGATGGGAAAGTCAACTTAATATGTTAACAGTGAATTATTATTCGTATTATGTAATTTCATTAGTATTGTGCCAAAATAATATATCTTTAATGAGTTCAAATAGTATCGGCCATATATATTCTTGACTTATTGAGGCTCAATTTCTTCAAAAAATAAATTTATTTTACATGAATTAATTAAGATAGACCATACCTTTTAAACTGACTACTATCCTGTTCCTAATGCTCTATTCTGTGTCAGGTTGGCACACAGAACCCTAATCGCATCAGAAGTGGACCTGAAGGTGGCATTACCACTTTGCTTGGTGAGCCAAAGCCTCCTCCATGCAGAGATCTGGATGGCTGCTGAATCCTTCTTCCTCTTTCTTCTGCCTTCTAAGGTACTTCACAATCTGCCATTTGCCTCTTTTTTTTTTTCTCTCTTGTTGAATCTTATAGGCTCATGTTAGGCAAAAATATAAAGTGCTTCTTCATAATATATATATATATATATATACAATTAATAAATGGAAAACTTTTGTATCATGATATTGATGCTATTGTTGCCCCTCTCTTTGATTTCCCTTTTAGTGATACGATACCTATTATTTCTTATCCATTAAAACCCTGTTTCAATATTGTTTGATTGGAGCAATGTTAAGTGTTCACAAGTAGGAAATGTGCACATATGTGGTTGATTAAGTTTAATAACAAAGAAAATTAAAGGAATTGCATTATTTGTATTAAAGAGTATTACATTGTAAATTATTCAATTTTATGTATTTTCCATTTTTGGATTTAATGTATAAATTAAAAAAACTTGAGATTAAAATGTTAATTATGAAGATTAACATGTAAATTATAAAAATTGAGCATATTATCAAATTTTATATAATTTTTATTTGTTGTTAATGTGCTATTATATAAACTATAAAGTTTGTGTTATTTACAAAGATAGTGAAAATACAACAAAAAGTTGTTCCTAACTGTAATCTCAAAAATAATTGGATGTTATTTGCAAAATTTTAAAAAAGTTCACATAAACTTCCAAATAGTTCTAAAAAATTATAAAATATTAATTATCTCATAAATAATTATGATTAAATGTATTTTTGCGTGTGATGTTCGTTAAAGTAAATATTTGCAAAAAGAACCTTTATTTATTATTTGAATGTAATTCTTACAGAGATTAGATGCCAATTTTGTTTCTCTTAAATGGCTCAAATGTATAGATGATTAAGATTTATATTTAGGATATATATTATTTAGTAGGCTTTAATATAAATTAAAACTATTAATTCAATTTTATTAAAATTGTAAAAAAAAGATAACAAATATGTTAGTATTCTATTAGGATAAGAATCATATTTATAAGGTTGGATGTAAATAAAATCTCATGATTTGATACCACACAAGTGATTACTTACAATATAAAATTAGGTTTTAGTTTTGAGAACTTCATTAAGTTTCTAAATTTTGTGGAATTTATATATAGACATTAATATGGAAAATGATAAACTTTCAAAAAAAAATTTAAAAAATTATTTATGATCAATAGAAATTTGATTTTCTTTTTTTTCTTTTGTATATGAGAACACAACAATTATACTTCACATATTATGTGCTTACATATAGGGGGTCATGTCATTAGTGCTTTTGTTAGCTATTTTTTTGATATTGTAACACTCTTTAAATATATAGCTTACATATTATTCCTATTAAAATGAATATAAAAATTATTTTTTTTTATATAAATATATTAAAAACAATATATATAATATCTTTTTTTAGTATTTATGAGAGAGAAGGGAAAGCAAGATTATATAAATATAATATATATTTTTACTATTCATTTATATGCCTCAAAAATCATTGAATGTTCTTAACTTGAAAAAATATTTAATAAAAAAAATAATATATATATATATATTAAAAAATTTTTGTATATTTTATTAATACTCAAAAGAAAGATAGAAAAAGGGTTGGGCGGTTACAAAGGCTAAAGTCTTAAAAATCAATCTCAAAAGAAAGATAAAAAAAGGGTTGGGTGGTTACAAAGGGTAAAGTCTTAAAAATTAATCTCAAAAGAAAGTATTCATGGTGTAGCTTAAAAGATCCTTTCAAAAATGAAAACCACAACAAACGGTAGAAACCAGCAGCCGCACCACAACCCAGACGACGCGTTGCACAAAACTAGAACAGATGCAGTAGAAACAAAGCCAGCAAGAGGAACCTGGAAGTAGCACCATGAAGACGCAGCAGAACAGCAGAAACTTAGAAGACATAACATGAACAGCAGGAACAAAGACAACGGATGGCAGAAAAGGAACCTTGAAGTAGCGCCTGCACAAGAAAAAAATGCACAAACAAAACACTACAACTGCCCCAACAACAAGGGGAGGCCAGCAGACCAAGCCATAGAGACAGAAGCCGAAAAATCAAGCTAATAGGACCCAACTAGCCAATCAAATCGACCACAAAAAACCCAAAAAGCAAAACTAGAAGAACCACAAAAAATAATCAAGCGAGTAAAGAAACTCCAGCAAACCAACAAAACAAACAGCCAATTAAACCAGACCACCAACAAAACTAACCTGAACAACCAACAAAACAAGACGATCAAAAGCTGCCCAGCCAACAAACAATATCAATCAGCCACCCAAAAGTCGAACAACCAACAAAATCAGAAACGATATAGCCAACGAAACCTTTCAACAACTGCAAACCAGCAAAACCCAATGCCCCAGCAAAACAAAACAAAGGTGCCCCAGCAAAACCTGCCAGTAATTGAGACATTTGAAAATCAGCAAAGACAACAAAGCATAGCGAAACAACAAAGAGCCATCAGCAAACCAATCAAAACTAGAGAGCATAGCCACCAAAAAGACAAGCACGGCCAACAAAAATGCAGAAAACCAACAAAACACCAAAGAGATCCAGCAAAAATGCATAACCAGCAAGTCACCAAAACGAGCGATCTACCAAATAATGCAAACAACAAGGAACTCCATCAAGCCAGCAAGCCCCAACGAGTCAACAAAGCCAGCTACGCACCTAGGTTACCGAGAGCTAGCACCAGCAAGGGAAACCCCAAATTATTCTCCAATATTAAATAGGAGTAAAAAGAATTTTTCTTGATGTTTTTCTAGCTAAAAGTTTTATTGGGGACAGTATTAACAATAGAATTTACATTCTTAATAATATTAATTCTGGTTATGTGTAAATTGTACTCGCCACTTTGATACTTTGATATTTGGGATTACGATCATTCCAAATGCGCCAAACAATATAAGCATTCACCTACCTAACAATTTGGAGTTTCTTTGCTTTAATTGTGTTAGCATCCCAATACTTAACGAGGGTATTGCTGTTCATATATATATATATATATATATATATATATATATATATATATATATATATATATATATAATCATAAAATTTATTAAAGTAGCTAGATTGCTTAGAAAAATTGGGACATATAAATTAATTTTGGGAATAATTTTTCTTAGTCTCTATAAATTTGTATGTGTATCAAAATAGTTCTTAAAATTTTATTTTTATCAAATAAGTTAAAATTATAAAAGTTCATTGGCTTGCTATCAATAATGCCCTCTCTACCCATACAACACCTTAACATTTTAGTTGTTGACAAAAAAGTGATCATTCACTCTTAGCAAAGTTTGTAGGAAATAAGGTTGTCCAAAAGTTATGGACTCTTAATTATAGTTAAGTAGAACTCTTAAAGAAGGAAGTGTCTTTGGAAGAAATGGTGGAAATTTTTATAAAATTTCAATTAAGTTTGTTTATAATGGAAGCACACATATGATAGAAAGCTTTATGAGAAATTATTTTTTGAGAATAAAATTGTGAAGTCAATAATATCAAAGTGAATAATACATTAGTGCTTATGTTATTATAATTTGTGTCAAAGCAAGATATTGGGTATCAGGCGGTGTAATGACCCTCGTTGTTTCAAGGGAAATTACAACTAAAATTCTTTAGGAGATCAATAAATCACCTCTAATAGTGTCCATGTGAAGGCATGAAAAAGACTATTTTTGGAAAAATAATAACTTTTTGTTTTTAAATAAATAAGAAAGATAAAGAAAAATAAATTTGATCTCAAAATGTGAAAATAATAGCATTTTTTTAATTTATCACTCCAAATTAACTAAAGATAAAGATTTCATAATAGTTGGTAATAAAATATGGGAGAAATACGTGAAATTTTGATTTAAATAAATCAAATTAAATTATTAATTGGCGGACGATCCGGCGCGACGATCGAATGACATAACTGCTGTGAGACGTTCCATCAATCGCTGGATCAGCCCAGCCGTGGATCCAGCGGCCAAGTATCGGTTGGATCCCGCAGCGGAGATCCGTGTAATGGGTTGAATACAAGACCGCGGTATGATGCGTTGTTGGTCATCCCATTGAATTGAAGTAAGAATCAACGGTCCTGATTATATATGAACCGTCGGGTTAGATCAGACCGTTATATTCAAAAAGCGAATCCGACGGCTATGATCACTTCCTACTCGTTGTCCTCGCACCTCAGGCAAGCGTGCCCGACGACGCCGCCATGGCATGCCAACCATCTAACCGCCACAGAACAGACTGCACAACAGCTTGCGTGCCCATGTAGCATTGTAGAGACAACTAAGCGCACTGGAGTGAGCTTGAGTGTGCCAAGACAGCCCCCACTGTAGGGGCTACCCTCGGCCCTAGCCGTCGGCCTACATCAGCAGCGGTTAGACTCGGCTAGGGCTGGATTATAAATACTCCCAAAGTCCCCAACCATTCCCCACACCTCCTCACCGCCTAAAGCACCCTCTCCCGAGCCTTCTCTCCCCCTCTCGATACCGCCTCAGGATGTCGCCGCAAAGTCGTCTCCGGCCACCCCTCCAATCCCGAAGCATCCCCACTTGTTGTCGGAGCTCGAAGGTGTCTCAAGCGACTGGGCTCAACTAGAGTCGAGTTATAAATACCCTCTGAAGTCCTCAGCCATTCCTCACACCTCCTCACCATCTGAAGTTCCCTCTCTCGAGCCCTCTTTCCCCCTCTCAATATCGCCTCAGACGACCACCGCAGCACTGTCTCCGACCACCCCTCTAGTTCAACACCCCAGCCAAGCACTGGAAACCCTTCCTCTAAGCCCGATACAAGAGGCGATGATAGATTGTAAATACACGTCTGCGCTCGCACGCAAGTGTACGCAGTCCGAAGTAATAATGGAAGGTGAGTTTCAAGATTTATTGTCCACAGAGAACGGAGTGTTTTGTTACTAAGGTATATTTACTTTTAACAATGTTTAGACTAATTATATGTTGTGGTTTGGTTGGTTCCAAATTAACAATACAAAGATCTTAATTTGAAAATATAATTTGAGAAGAAGGAAGAGTTGGGTTTTATCATGCAATTTATTAAGGGATTGGTGTAAGTACTTTTATTCATCAATTTTAGATGACACTTGTTCACATATGAATTATAATCAAGTGATAACAATATTTTTTAGATTGATCCTCTAATTCCAACTATTTCACGCCTAGGGCATGAGATGAACTCAAGAAGTTTCAATCTCGGCTCATAGACCATTGTGTGATCGATATGAGTCAAATCTGATTTTTTATGTCTAAATTATTAAATTTATAATTTTAATTTCAGCGATCACATAAACTTTATTCTACTCAATTAGCATCACGTGTTTCCCTCACAGTTTAGCTAAGAAAGTGAATTATTGGGCTGAGTAGATTATGTCACATTCATCCACAAGCACACAATTATTCATCTTTCTCCTTTAACTTACGATGAGCTACGGAGCGTAATTGGTGGCTCTTGGCTCACATACATCAACCTCTCAATCGAGTTCAAAGAACAAAGCTATTAGGCTCAAGAGCTTGTCACTGAGCTCTAAGCACTAATGCACAGATTCCTTACTTTATGTCAATTGGTGAGCTAAGCTCTAAAAGAGTTAAGTTACCAAGTTCAACTCATTACATTAATCCTAAAGTGTTTACACCGAGAATCATCGCACAGTGAATATTGTCACATATATTCGCGGTGATGACCTTTATATGCATGTCCCTAGTTTTAATAAAACTAGTTAGCTTGATATTATTTTCATTAATAATTATTCAATTTAATAAAAACATTCATCACACAGCATGTTTTTAAATAAATTCATATCTAAACTAAAAATTGATCAAGAATTTTATTCATTAAAGAAAATGAGTACAAACACTATTTCATCCCATATTAATTACATGACATAGCACCAACCCTCCCCAAAGAGGGTTTAGCATTTCATCACAATTGAAATGCAAGAAATACAAAGCAAAAAGACGAACCTTTGCATGGTTCTTACAGTAAGAAAATAAAGCGGAGATTAAAAAAAATACTATGAACAACCCTTGCGTTCATTGATTTCCTTCTTGCCCTCCAACCTATCTCCTCTTTTGATTTATTGAATGTTTTTCCTGTTCTCTTTGGTGGTCACATTCTCCTTCCTTATGTAGGGTTTCTCCTTTCTCTCTTAATGTAGCTTTAGAATTTTTTGAGCTAAGAATGTCAAAAAGGGGAACTCTCTCTAAATAGTTTTCTCTTCTTTTTATAGCTGCAGCCTCCAGCCCTTTGAATTAAATCTACCAAACCTTTCATCTCCTTTTGCTTTAATGGTTGTCAATGAATCTTCCCTTTATTCCTCTTGAAAATGACAAAGTTTGATGCAATTTGAGTTTAATGGCAGCTGTGGGAAAACAAAAAAATTGAATTTTTTGTCTTCCCCATGTTGAATTTAATGCTCATTTCTGGTTGGAATTACGACGGGCTCTGCGGCGCGCTGCGGCGCCCTTGGGTGTGCTGTAGCGGTTTGGCTTTAGAATATTTGTTGAAGTGAATGACCGCTTCAGTGCATTGTAGCGCCCGCGTCTCAGGTTAAGGCCACTGAGGCGCGTTGTAGCGGGTCGCTTTGGATTACTATAGCGCTGCGGCACGCGATAGCGCTGAGCTCTCGGGTTGAGCACATTTAAGTTCTCCTTCCAGCCGCCGCCCTCAGCCTACCATCGATCATCGAAGGTTGCCCAACCATTCGAGGACTCCACATTAGCCAAGGATTCATCTGAGATATCCCCAATACCCCATCCAAGCGTCAAGAACGCTTCCTCCAAGCCCCAACACGGGAGGAGACTTCTCCCCTTCCAATCACGGCCCCCAGCTCGCTAGTGATGATTGGAGCCTGCCCAACCACCTGAGGACTCCACATCATCCAAGGATTCGTCTCCAGCCATCCCTCAAGTCCAGGAGCATTCCACTAGCTGTCGGAGCTCAGAGGTGTCCCCAGCACCCCAACTAAGGGCAGGGAACCCCTCCTCTGAGCCCCAACCCGAGAGGCGACTTCTCCCCTTCCAGCTGCCGCCTCAACCTACCATCGATCATCGGAGGTTGCCTAACCATTCGAGAACTCCACATTAGCCAAGGATTTGTCTAAGGTATCCCCAACACGCCAACCAAGCGTAGGGAACCCCTCCTCCAAGCCCCAATACGAGAGGCGACTTCTCCCCTTCCAGTCGTGGCCCACAGCTTGCTAGTGATGATCAAAGCCTGCCCAATCACCTGAGGACTCCACATCATCTAAGGATTCATCTTCGGACATCCCTCCGATCCAGGAGCATTCCCACTAGCTGTTGGAGCTTAGATGTGTCCCCAGCACCCCAAGTAAGCGCCGAGAACCCCTCCTCCAAGCCCCGAGCCGAGAGGCAACTTCTCCCATTCCAGCTGCTGCCCCTAGCCACCAGTGATTATCGAAGCCTACTGACAGACGGAGAAAATACATGTCTGCACTTACATGCAAGTGTACGTAGTCTGAAGTAATAATGAAAGGTAAGTTCCGAGATTTATCATCCTCAGTGAACGGTGTGTTTTGATAATAAGGTGTATCTACTTTTAATAATGTTTAGAAAAATATGTTTTTAGTTTTTGATAAATACGGGAGAGTTGGGTTTTCATCATGCAATTATTAAGGGATTGGTGTAATTAATCACATTTAATTAACTTTTAATGAAATTGTTTTCATGCAATTTAAAATCAAGTGAAGACAGTATTCCTTAGATTGATCCTCTAATTCCAACTAACTCATGTCTAGTGCACAATATGAACACAATGGTTCAGCCTTAGTACATAGACTCTCATGTGATTGCATTGAGTAAATTAAGATTTCCTACGTCTAGGTTATCAAAAAATTCTTTTAATTCAGTGATCACACAAACTTGATTTCCATCAACTAGCATCACGCGCTACATGCGCAGTTTAGATAAGGAAGTGGACCAGGTCACATGGACTATGTCACATCATCCATGAGCACTCGGTGAGTCCTCTTCCTCCTTTAATGTCTATTGAGCCGTGGAGCTTGATTAGTGACTCTTGGCTCACATGCATCGACTTCTCGACTGAGCTCAATGTACGGTATAGTTAAGCTCAAGAGCTTGTCACTGGGCTTTAAACACTAACACATACATACCTAGATTTACCAATTGGTGAGCTATGGGATGCAAGAGAATTAATGTTACTCAATCAACCTTCCATTTTAATCCCAAGGTGTTTTACACCGAGAATCCTCGCACAGCGAACATGTGTTCGCGGTGAGAACCTTTATGTGCATTCCGTCTATGCTTGAAGTATCGAGTTGACTTAGCATTATTTTCATTACAATTATTTTAATAAACACAAGATATTCAGTCATTCCACAACATGCAAACAAGAACATATCTTAAATATAAATGAAAAAATATTTTATTCATTAATAGAATTTCATACTAACACCTTTTTCATCCCTTTACTCTTTACATGATGAAGGCCCAACCTTCCTCAAGTAGGGTTTAGCCTTTCATTACAACAATAATAGAAAAAAAAACATACAAGAAACTGAACCCTGTCATGGTTTTACTAAAAGAAAATCAAAAAGAAAAGCTGAGGAGAATAATAGGAACAGTTTTTCATAGCATTCTCTGTATCTTTCTTTGCCTCCCTAACTTTTTCCCTTCCAGCTCCTTGGCGATGTTCTTCCTTTCTCTCTACAACAACAGTTGTCTTCTTCCTTCCTTGGTGAGAGCCTACTATTCTTTTCTTACAGCAGACTTTTATTTTCAGATCTGAGAGTATCTAAGAGAGGAACCCTCTCTTAGTATTGCATGTCAGCTTATATAGAATAGCTCATAGCCCTTTGGAATCAAAATTTGTTTCACTCCTTAGGTCCTTGCCATAAATGCTTATTCATAAATTGATTCAGTTAATTTTATTGAAAATGCAAGGAATAATGAATAGAACAGCTAGGAAATGCAAAAGAATTAAGTTTTTGTGTACTTCCTTATGCTGTATTTATTATTGATTCTGGCTGAAAAATGTGGCGGTCATTGTAGCACGCTGGAGCGTCTCTCATTTCGAATTCACTCCGCCTTAGGGCACTGTGGCGGATGTATTAAATTTCATTTCATTTCTATATTCGACCCTTTTGTTCTGTTGTAACGCGTGGTAGTACTTGAACACTTTAATTGTACCCGCTGCAGCGAGCGGTAGCGAACCTGTTAAGAATTTTGATGTCCAATCCTGCTGCAGCGCGCAAGAGCGGATCAATAAATCTTCATTCGATTTTTTCTCCACTGTGGCGCGCGGTAGCGGTTGAGGTTTCGAGTTCAATCTCCTTGGCGCACTTAGGCGTGCAACAGTTGGCCTATTAAATACTCTTTTTTTTTTCTGATTTTATAAAAGCCGCTGTGGTGCGCGGTAGTGGCCGAACTTTCGTATCAGATCCGCTATAGCGCGCTGTATCGGTTCTGTTAAGTCTTCTTGTGCTGAGTCTGGTTTTATAACTGTCGCTGTGGAGCGCGGTAGCGACCGAGCTTCGTATCGAATCCGCTATAGCGTGCTAGGGCGCGCTACAGCGGTTTCTTTCCAAAAATTTAAATTTCTTCCAGATTTTGCTCAGCTGTCGTTTTTGCATGAAAATCATGAAAATCCTATCAATGTTGGCCATTCTGGAATGAATTTACTTATATTTTTCCAATTATTTTGTTATAAATCTTGAATTTATCACCTACCCAATCACCCGAGGACTCCACATCATCCAAGGATTCATCTTTGGTGAGTTCCCACCCCAAAAACCTAATGTATAGAAAATGACTCATTCGACCTAGCACTAGCCTGAGCCCGAGTCTTGGATGAGGCCCAACCCCACCCAAAACCCAATGAGGTCTTAAATATCATGGAAACACTATGGTCAAACCCTTCCTCCAATACACCCTAAAATGGGTTTAGGCTAGACTCATGCTAGCCTAGTCTAAGCAAGGTAGAATGACCCAATTAGGGGTGACCCAACCCTCTTCACAGACCAATGAGTTCATTGGATCCATGAGAGCATCATGGTTAACTCTCATAACCACTTTTCAGCTAAATTAGGTTTTGGCTATACTTGGGCTACCGCAAGATAGTCTGAGTCTAGACCGAGTTCTGTGGCCCCAAAGTGCCACTTAAGGGTGACTCCACCCTTATTAAACCTAAGTTAAGCCAATGGCCAACCCTAGGCGTCCAAACCCCTTTTGGTAAAGAGTTGATCCAATTGGATAAGGTAGAATTAATTCTTAATGAGATGATGATGAAAATTTTCAAGAAGGCTTCATATATTGAGTAGTTCAACTACTCAATAGAAATAAACTACTAAAATCTATGATTGAATGATTTACACTAAGCTCTTAGGATCCTAACTAATGTTGGACTTAAGAACTTACTTAAGATATAAACTTAGGATAAGAATCAGGAATATTCTACTAACTAAATCAATTTATATTGATTTTATAAGCATTGAATTTCATTTAATGAGGCAAGAGTGAGAATCTAAGATCTACCTAAGAATCTTAATAAGCTTCTTAAGTAGAGTTTATGAAGATTTTATAGTTTGGTTTTAAATTATACTTTTCAAGTCTAAAATATTTTTAATCATATATCTTACTGATTCTTAAGCATTTAGATATGTTCCTAATGTTTAGGAGCACTTATTTCAATAATTGGGTAAAATGACCAAAATGCCCTTCTTAAGGGTCTAAAAATGACATTTTAAGATTTAAGATTCTAATTTGATCATAATCAATTCTAATAAGTTCAATATTGTCTAATGAAAGAAAAGACCTTAAACATCAAGTTTAGACTTAAGATGGGCCCAATGAGCACTAATCCATTTTCAAAGTCATTAAGGGTGATTAGATAAATTAAGCTTTGAAATTTGCTTCTAAGCTTACCAATGAGTTCTATATGACTTATTGTAACAACTCTTGTTGTTACCCAAGCTTAATCTGGATTAATTAAGCTAAATTAACCTTTGAATTTGATTCCATTGGACTCATTGGTCATTTAAACCTAACCTTAGAAGTTTGAAATCAATCGGAGCTAAATTGGAAATTTTAGTATTTTTGGCTATTTTTGAGCCCTAGAAAATACCTAAAATAATTTGATCTCCAAACTAAAATCTGATTTTATTTTGAATTCCCCATACTCTAATTAGCTTATGGTGAATTTTTAGGAATTTTTGGAGCTCATTTAGCCCTAATTTGAATTTAGAATAATTAGGATTTTATTATATATTAATTAATTGAATTTATTTCATATTAAATTAAATTATTTAAATAAAATAAGGTGGGATTTGCTGTCGGGACCGCGGTAGATCCGCTACGGGGTCCCGACAACAACGCATGATTAAGAGCCACTCGATGCGTTAACACGCATCTCAGCGCGTTTAATCCAATGGCTCTCGATATCCCGCATCGTGATTAGATCCTAGCCGCTTGATCAGCATCTCATATCAGATGATCGAGATCTATCCCGCGGTTCGGTTAATAGAAGCTCGCATCCATCCATCCATCTTCAACGGTCCCGCGATCCGATGGCTGAGAACGACTCCCAGCTGTTCACCTTCATCCCCGCTCGACTCCCAGCCCCAACCGCGAAGATCTGCCGTACTTGCCACGTCAACCCTGTCGGCCATGCCTCCACCTTATTCCTCAAGCAGTTAGGATTCTCTAATATACCATTTGAATCAGAAAAATATAAGGAATCTAAATATAAAATAAAATCACAGATCCAATGGTTGGATTTAAAAATATTTGCCAAACTTTTTGCTGTCCTTAATTAAATCATATTAAATTTAATAAATATCCAAATATAGAGATTAAGGGCTCTGATTACTTCTTAGACCCTAGAGAATAATTAGACATCCTTAAAACTAATTTTGGATAATTATTTTTCTTAATCACCCCTTAATCACCCTAATTAATGATTAGTAAATTAAACCTCAATTAAGTCTCAGATTTAGGGTAAGTAAGTTCCTAATGCAATGTTAAGTCTATTAGAACCTAAGTGTAAGGTTGGATTACCCTAAAGCTGCCTATTCTACTAATCACCCTAATGGATTAAGTAATTAGTGATAATTAGTCTTAATTAAGTGGTCAAAAATCTAAAATGAGGGTGCCTCTCACTTCATTAACCAATATAAAATATATTAAAATAGATTAGATCTAATTTGGATAAGTAAAGCCTAAAATCCCAATTTTTGCCTTAAGAGGGACATTTTGATCATTTTGACCAAAATGTGTTTAAATGCTCCTTAAGACCTTGGAAATTCAGTAAACCACTTTAAGATAGATTAGAAATGTTCTCTGGACCCTTAGATTAATGATATTAATAATATTAACATTGAAATTATGAAATCTTCAATTTAGCCCTAATTAAGATCCTTAGATCTTAAGTAGCCCTAAAAGGATCAATATGAGTTGGATGTTTAATCTAATACTTAAAATTATCAATTTCCACCTTAATAAGCTCCATATAGTTTAACTATGAACTTAAATTCTAAAAGAAACACAAATGAAAACTCTTAAGTTAAAACTCTAGTTTAGAGTCTAAAGTGATCAAACTTCATATCCTTAGATCTTAGATCTTAAACTTAGATCTTCAATTGAATTAAACCATCTCCAATTGAAATTCTTTAAATGATTGATTGTTTAATCTCTTGAAACCTTCCATGTGGGTATAGGATGATTCAATCTATAAGATAATAAGATTATCTAAAAGATTGAATATAGATCTTAGATTCTCAAGTTCTTAATCGATTGTTTTATCTTATAATCAGTAGAATAACCTTTCAATAAGTTCTTAGTTCCTGGATCTTTCAACTTATAGGATTCTATATCTTTAGTTGGGTAATAAATGTGAACCCTAGATCCTAGTTAGGATACTAACTTGGATTTAGGATTTTAACTCAACATAGGGTTTAAGTTCTAAATCCTTAGATCTTGATTTACTTAATCAAGATTTAGGTAAGAGAGTAAAATATTAATAAATTAGGTCATTGATTTATTTACTTAAACCATGTAGTCATCACATGATTTTGGATTAGAACTTGTTAAGTTCTAATATGAACTTTAAGGACGTAAATCTGAGCTTCTACTCGATAGCTGGATATTGGAGATTCTAAACTTGTACCTTCTCAGAGTAGTTAGATTTGGTAATTAGATAACATTAGATATCATATGAGTCTAGATTGAGTCTTTTGCTTACTTTGACTAGATTGCTTTGCATACCTTGGATATTGAGCCTTTTTCCTTAAGCATAATAGGAGAACTTAGGATATGGATGATACATCCTAAGTTAGTATTTAAATTGCATATCATTCAGTTTTGCATTATTTGCAGTTGGTAGAATATGTCCTAGCTTAGTCTGCCTCTTCAGTAGTAGTATTGTATAGACTAGACTCAAACCTAGCATATTTGGAAGGCTAGGCTGGGGATTGATTGATTGATATTGAAGCAATGGGATCTATGATTCCATTCTACCTAATGGATCGTTCTTCTGAAATACAAACATCAATATAAGTGACATCCATAATATAGTAGTGTCAGTAACTCTATGAAAAATGTAGGAGAAGAATACTCCCACCCTAATAATTTAGTCATCTGGAGTTTAACACAAATGTAATAATATTCTATTCTCAGAGTCAAATGAATTCTGAAGAGTCCGATATAGACTATTATCAGTGTGCCTTCAAGAGAGTTTGGAGTTGTAGCTTCAAATGGAAGCAGGAAAGCAATTGGCAGATTGAAGGAGTCTCAGCAAAAGGGATTTTGGTCCTGGAGAAGCTTCTACAGCAAGTTGTATATCGAGGGCTCAACTTTCCCATATACGCACAAGAATGGCTGAGCTGAGTGGAGTCCATTCTGATACACATAGAGCGTCCTGAGTCACTTTATGTAGATATTGTGACAGGCCTGATGGTGGATTACACCGAAGTTTGGTGGTATGAGACCATGGCAAGGCTCGAAAAGAAACATAACAGGAAGCGTCAGGAAGTCACTTTTGAGGACTTTTATGTAGCCTTTTGGGCAGAGTATATTGATAATGTTTGAATGATAGTTAGGATAAATGTTATTTCATTTTCAAGCAACTCCATTATATTTATAGTTTTGGCATTGTAATCCCTTACTTCTATAATTAATGAAAGATTTTGATTCCTCTTCCTTAGAGTAAATTCTGAGTTTGTCTCCTTTTCTTAATTAACTAGAATGGATTCCGGATCACCACCTACCGTTACTCCTATCAAGAACACTGTTGCCTCTAGTAGTTCAAACGATGAGGTGGCTCATCTGTGAGCCATGGTGGCAACTCTGTTGGAAAACCAAGCTCAACAGGCACTCGTTATGCAGAAATTACTGAATGAGCGTGTAACTCCAGTCACTGTCACTGCTCCGACAGTTCTTGCTCCACAAGTTGCTACTTCTTCATATCATTCGGTGGATAATCTCCTTCACAATTTTCTGAGGTTAAGACCTCCAACCTTTGGTGGGAACCTGTCCCCAATGGACACAGCCGACTGGCTGAAGGCTGTGGAAAGGGATCTCATTAGTCTTAAGGTCCCGAACTCGGAAGCTATTTGTCTCGCCACCCGTCTGTTTCATGCGGAAGCAGAATATTGGTGGGAAGAGATCCAAAACACTAAGTTCGCTGACTACGAGTTGGAAGACATCCCCTGGGATGAGTTCGTCGAGGCCTTCAAGACTGAATTCATTCCCCCATCTGCACAAAATATTATTGCAAATATAATCATGAGGTTGACTCAAGGAAGTCGTTCAGTGGCGGAATACGAAAGAGAATTTCTTAGATTGATTCGTTTCACGCCCGAAGTCACTCATTCCGAGTCAGCTAAGTGCCACTGCTTTTTTTGTGGACTCAGAAGTTCATTGAAGAATCAAATAGTGCCGCTCTGTCTGACTAGCTTCTTCAAACTAGTGGAAACAGCTAAGGTGATTGAACATCACCAATCTGAAGAGGATCTTAAGCGAAAAGCGCAAACCACTCTAAACCCGCGGGGAAACTTCAAGAGACACGGATCTAACCCTGCGAAAGTATATCAGCTGGAAGCAGCACCTACTGCTGAACAAGCTCAAAACTGTACTAAGCCACATCCATATGGCAAGTGTTACCATTTTGGACAGAGGTGTTTCAATTGTGGGCGTACAGGCCACCGGTTCTATCAATGCGATCACATGGAAACGGTAGACAAAGTTCAAATGAAGCCTTACCATAAGAAGCAAGTGTTCCGAGCAACTCCACTGAACCGAAGGGAACCAAATCTAGTTATAATGCCAGACCCTGCTTCTGAAGTTGCTCACACGCAACCACCAGTCCCCAATTCTTAGAACTATCAATGACGACAGTCTAACAATCATCCTGCTAGACCTGCACGAGTATATGCCTTAACTCCTATTGAAGCCGCCGAAGATAATAATGTGGTTTCAGGTACACACTCCTAAACCTCTCCTGTTAAAATTGCATTTCTATAGTTTAATTCTTTTCAAGCTGTTGATGCAAAACTGTGTAAATTTAGGCACACTTTATTTCAACAACCAACATTTTAATGTATTGTTCGATACCGGTGTCAGTCACTCATTTATCTTTGAACGATTTGCCAATAACCTTAAACTTCACGCATGCAACCTAGCACAAAAGTTGAGTGTTGGACTTCCATCGGGAATCCAACTAAGTGCCCATAAATTTTGCAATATCAAAGTCCCGATAAATAATCAAGAATTTCAGGCTAAACTAATCATCCTACCAATAGCTAACTTTGATATCATCCTTGGGATGAATTGGCTCAGTGACAATAATATCATAATAAACTGTCATAAAAAGAAAGTCACTCTCCATTCTCAGGGCAAGCCTGAAACGTTTGTAGGAAAAATCAGCACGCAGTTATCCTTAATAAATACCATTAAAGCCGAACAATTGATTGTTAAGGGTTGTAATGCCTACCTAGTTACCATGATGGGTGAAACAAAAGAAAATATATCCCTTGCTGATTGTAAGGTAGTCAAAGAATTCGCCGATGTATTTCAAGAAGATTTGTCTGGTGTACCTCCTTTCAGAGAAGTAGAATTTTCTATTGAATTGATCCCTGGTACCCAGCCGATATCCAAAGTACCTTATAGAATGGCACCTAAGGAGATTCAAGAGCTCAACGAGCAATTACAAGAGCTCTTGAATAAAGGCTTCATCAGGCCAAGCATGTCTCCTTGGGGAGCGCCAGTTTTATTTGTGAAAAAGAAGGATGGATCTATGCGTATGTGTATAGATTATCGTGAATTGAATAAGGTCACCATAAAGAATAAATACCCACTGCCTAAAATTGATGATTTGTTCGACCAATTATTCGGAGCCGTGATATTTTCCAAGATCGATTTAAGGTCAGGATACCATCAACTGCGAGTAAAAGAAGACGATGTAGGGAAGACTGCGTTCCGTACTCATTATGGCCACTTCGAGTTTTTGGTGATGTCATTCGGACTCACCAATGCACCATCAATCTTTATAGATTTAATGCAACGAGTGCTAAAACCATATTTGGACAAGTTTATGATCATCTTCATCGACGATATCCTCATTTATTCCAAGACACTAAGAGATCATCATCTGAGGTTAGTACTAGAAACTTTGCGCGAACATCAACTTTATGCCATGTTCTCCAAATACGAGTTCTGGCTTAACTCCATTGCATTTTTGGGGCACGTAGTCGATGCTCAGGGTATTCGGGTATATCAGAGTAAAGTAAGAGCTATTCGGGACTGGGCTCAACCTAAGTCTATCACCGACATTAAAAGTTTCCTGGGATTAGCGGGATACTACAGGAAGTTTGTAAAGGGCTTTTCCCAAATTGCTTCGCCGTTGACTAAATTGACTCAAAAGGTCGTTCTGTTCATTTGGAGTCCAGAGTGCGAGGAAGCATTTTAAACTCTAAAGGATGCTCTTTTTACCGCTCCAGTTCTTGTTCTACCTAAAGAAGGTCTGAACTATTATGTATATACCGATGCCTCTGGAATCGGTCTAGGTTGTGTTTTAATGCAAGAGGGAAAGTAATTGCCTGTGCCTCTCGACAGTTAAAACCCCACGAGCGAAATTATCCAGTTCATGATCTTGAACTTGCAGCCGTAATATTTGCCTTGAAGATATGGCGTCACTATCTGTACGTAGTGCAATGTTCAATTTTTACTGATCATCAAAGTTTGAAGGATATCTTCACCCAAAGAGAGTTGAATTATCGCCAGAGAAGATGGTTGGAACTCATCAGTGATTATGACCTCAGTATCCAATATCATCCAGGAAAAGTGAATGTAATGGCTGATGCTCTTAGCCGTCGTGCTACTTTAACCTCTATGATTACATCCAGTTCTTTAGAACCTGAATTTCGTAAACTCGAGATTTCTCCCGTCAGTGGCGATATGCTGAGCTCGCTCTTAGCAAATATTAATGTGGAACCCACTTTCCAACGAGATGTCTCTATCTCGCAAACCAAAGATGATGAGTATTTGAAACTTAAAGCAGATATTGAAGGTGGTCTTCATCACGATTTGCAGTTGTGGAATGGTGTAGTTTATCAAGGTAATCGATTATGAATTCCTAAGTCCATGCATCAAGAAGTTTTAGTCGAAGGCCATAATTCTGGATATCAGATTCATCCAGGCAGTACTAAGATGGACCAAGATTTGAAACAATCATTTTGGTGGCCAGGTATGAAGAAAGATGTGGCTGACTTTATAGCCAAATGTCATGCCTATAATTTAGTGAAGACCGAACACCAAAGACCTGGTGGTCTTTTGCATCCATTAGATATCCCTGAATGGAAATGGTTTGATATATCTATGGACTTTGTCATGGGATTGCCTTGTGCAAAATTAGGTGCCGATGATATCTGGGTGATAGTAGATCGCTTAACCAAATCAGCACATTTTCTTCCCATCCATCAAACTAATTCTGTAGAGAAGTTAGCAAAACTCTACATCAAGGAAATTGTCAGATTGCATGGGATTCTAAAATCAATCGTATCTGATAGAGACAGCAGATTTACTTCCAAGTTTTGGCAAGCTGTGCATCAAGATCTGGGTACGACTCTAGCCATGAGTACAGCTTTTCATCCTCAAACGGATGGTCAAACTGAAAGAGTGAACCAAGTGTTGGAAGATTTGCCTAGGCTATGTATTCTTAATTTTGCTGGTTCCTGGGAAGATCACAACTCATTGGTGGAGTTTGCCTACAATAATAGTTTTCAAGCCAGTATTAAAATGGCCCTTTATGAAGCGTTGTATGGTAGAAAATGCAGTACTCCGCTAGCTTGGTCAGAAACAGGAAGCGTTCAGCTCTTTGGTTCAGAATTAGTTGAAGAAACTAGTAATAAGATCAAATTAATTCAGCAGAGAATTCGTTCAGCTCAAGATCGTTAGAGCAAGTATCACGATTCTCACCACCGTCTCCTAGAATTTAATGTGGGAGATTCTACTTATCTAAAAGTCAGTCCAATGAACGGTGTCTTTAGATTTGGTGTAGCTGGGAAACTTAGTCCCCGCTATGTTGGACCTTTCAAAGTTTTGGCCAAAGTAGGATCATCTGCCTACCAGTTAAGCCTTCCTGATGGCTTTGCAGCTATTCACAATGTATTTCATGTATCATCCTTGATAAGATGTCTTCGAGACGTTTCTCACCTCGTTCAACTTCCAGTAGTAGAGATTCAACCCGATCTTTCGTATGCTGAAGAACCTATCAGAATCTTAGCTCATGATCAGAAACAACTAAGGAATCATTCAATTCCTATAGTCAAAATTCAGTGGAAGAATCGATCGTTAGAAGAATCTACTTGGGAGAAAAAGGTGGATATGCGTAATAAATATCCCCAGCTCTTTGTAAACTCAAGTATTATCCTTCTCTTTCTATCAATCGTATTTTAACTTGTATTGCTCCAGTAGAATTATTCTTCACTTAGGTGATGTCGGGGACGACATCGTTCTTAAGTGGGGGAGTCTGTAACAACTGTTGTTGTTACCCAAGCTTAATCTAGATTAATTAAGCTAAACTAACCTTTGAATTTGATTCCATTGGACTCATTGGATCATTTAAACCTAACCCTAGAAGTTTGGTATCAATCAGAGCTAAATTAGAAATTTTGGTATTTTTGGCTATTTTTGAGCCTATAAAATACCTAAAATAATTTGATCTCCAAATTAAAATATGATTTTCTTTTTGAATCCCCCATACCCTAATTAGCTTAAAGTGAATTTTTGGGAATTTTTGGAGCTCATTTAGCCCTAATTTGAATTTAGAAAATTAAGATTTTATTATATATTAATTAATTGAATTTATTTCATATTAAATTAAATTATTTAAATAAAAAAAGGTGGGATTTGTTGTCGGGACCGCGGCAAATCCGCTGCGGGGTCCCGACAGCGGCGCATGATTAAGAGCCACTCGATGCGTTAACACGCATCTCAGCGCGTTTAATCAAATGGCTCTCGATATCCCGCATCGTGATTAGATCCTAGCCGCTTGATCAGCATCTAATATCGGATGATCGAGATCTATCCCGTGGTTCGGTTAATAAAAGCCCGCATCCATCCATCCATCTTCAACGATCCCGCGATCCGATGGCTGAGAATGACTCCAAGTTGTTCACCTTCGTCCCCGCTCGACTCCCAGCCCCGACCGCGAAGATCTGCCGTACTTGCCACGTTAACCCTGTCGGCCATGCCTCCACCTTGTTCCTCTAGCGGTTAGGATTCTCTAATACACCATTTGAATCAGAAAAATACAAGGAATCTAAATATAAAATAAAATCACATATCCAATGATTGGATTTAAAAATATTTGCCAAACTTTTTGCTGTCCTTAATTAAATCATATTAAATTTAGTAAATATCCAAATATGGAGATTAAGAGCTCTGATTGCTTCTTAGACCCTAGAGAATAATTAAAGACCCTTAAAACTAATTTTGGATAATTATTTTTCTTAATCACCCCTTAATCACCCTAATTAATGATTAGTAAATTAAACCTCAATTAAGTCTCAGATTTAGGGTAAGTAAGTTCCAAATGCAATGTTAAGTCTATTAGAACCTAAGTGTAAGGTTGGATTGCCCTAAAGATGCCTATTTCCACTAATCACCCTAATGGGCTTAATTAAGTAATTAGTGATAATTAGTCTTAATTAAGTGGTCAAAAATCTAAAAGGAGGGTGTCTCTCACTTCATTAACCAATATAAAACATATTAAAATAGATTAGATCTAATTTGGATAAGTAAACCCTAAAATCCCAATTTTTGCCTTAAGAGGGGCATTTTAGTCATTTTGATCAAAATGTGTTTAAATGCTCGTTAAGACCTTGGAAATTCAGTAAACCACTTTAAGATAGATTAGAAATATTCTCTGGACCCTTAGATTAATGATATTAATAATATTAACATTGAAATTATGAAATCTTCAGTTTAGCTCCTTAAGACCTTGGAAATTCCTTAGATCTTAAGTAGCCCTAAAAGGATCAATATGAGTTGGATGTTTAATCTAATACTTAAAACTGTCAATTTTCACCTTAATAAGCTCCATATAGTTTAACTATGAACTTAAATTCTAAAAGAAACACAAATGGAAACTCTTAAGTTAAAACTCTAGTTTAAAGTCTAAAATGATCAAATTTCAGATCCTTAGATCTTATATCTTAAACTTAGATCTTCAATTTGAATTGAACCATCTCCAATTGAAATTCTTTAAATGATTGATTGTTTAATCTTTTGAAACCTTCCATGTGGGTATAGGATAATTCAATCTATAAGATAATAAGATTATCTAAAAGATTAAATATAGATCTTAGATTCTCAAGTTCTTAATCGATTGTTTTGTCATATAATCAGTAGAATAACCTTTCAATAAGTTCTTAGTTCCTGGATCTTTCAACTTATAGGATTCTATATCTTTAGTTGGGTAATAAATGTGAACCCTAGATCCTAGTTAGGATACTACCTTAGATTTAGGATTTTAACTCAATATAGGGTTTAAGTTCTAAATCCTTAGATCTTGATTTACTTAATCAAGATTTGGGTAAGAAAGTAAAATATTAATAAATTAGGTCATTGATTTATTTACTTAAACCATATAGTCATCACATGATTTTGGATTAGAACTTGTTAAGTTCTAATATTAACTTTAAGGACGTAAATCTGAGCTTCTACTCGATAGCTGGATATTGGAAATTCTAAACTTGTACCTTCTCAGAGTAGTTAGATTTGGTAATTAGATAACATTAGATATCACATGAGTCTAGATTGAGTCTTTTGCTTACTTTGACTAGATTGCTTTGCATACCTTGGATATTGAGCCTTATTCCTTGAGCATAATAGGAGAACTTAGGATATGGATGATACATCCTAAGTTAATATTTGAATTGCATATCATTCAGTTTTGTATTGTTTGTAGTTGGTAGAATATGTCTTATTTTAGTCTACCTCTTTAGTAGTAGTATTGTATAGACTGGACTCAGACCTAGCATATTTGGAAGGCTAGGCTGGGGATTGATTGATTGATATTGAAGGCCTTAGATGGCCTATTGGCTGGTATGGCAGTACTATATCTTAGGCTTATTGCTACTTTAGCTAGATTATTCAGTATTATTTTATGTTTTGCTTTGCCACATGCTTTAGTGGCCTTATTTTCAGTACTTGCTCGTTTTGCCACATGTCTCAATGGCCTTATATTTCATAGATTGCTTTGCTTTTGCCACATATCTCAGTGGCTTTTTTATTCTTTTTTATTCTTATCTAGCATATTGTATGTATACTCATATGGCTTACTTATATATATTTTGGCATGTTATGATGCTAGAATTGTAAGTTTTCAGTACTTGTGTTTCTTTTATATACTCAGCATGTGTTAACATGATCATAGAGCATGTTAGGTTCAGAATTGGATTGCAGTTGCTATTTCTTTTAGCTTTTAGCCTCACCTTGTTTATTTTGCAATGTATATTCTCCATACTAGTTGCTGGCTATAAATGGATAGTTTATAGTTACCCATTTCTTTTATAGCTTGTTACACCCTCTACTGCTTGCATGTTTAGTTAAATTAAAATTTGATGAAGAGGAGCAGGTTCAGGATGAGGATCGTGCTGCTGTTGTTTAGATCGATATTGCATTTTTATTTCAGTGAGATTGAGAGATATTTTTCACTCTCTTTAAACTTCAATTTGTAATAATTAATTCTGGATGTATTTCATTTTTGCATTGTGATGAGTTACCATATTGCATTCTCTTTTCCTACTATGTATGCTTGTGGATGTTACTCTATTATTCACTGCTTCTGCCACTTTGATATTTGTATATTGATGATGTTATAGTACTTGGTGACGAGTCCTTGACTTAAGGCAGGTTGGGTTTACCTAACTTTACTTAAGTTGAGGATTTGCCACAGTTGGAGCACTGTACTTCCTTGTTGTCAGTACGGGGGCCCCACACTTATGGAGCTTATAGATATTAAAATCTTGGAAATTAGATATCAAATAAATTAATTAAGCATTAATCAACTTTTATGGTAATTAAGAGGTGATTAGTGAAACTAAGCCATGGAAAATGTTTTGTTTATATAATTAAGTTCTCCTTTGTCTAATGAAGATTTAGAGATTTTAATCACGCAATTTGGCCAAATAATGATTTTAATATTCACTAATTAAATTTTAGAGCAATTAGAGCTTAATTAAAAAATCCAATTACTAAAATTAAAATTTTATTACAGTTGATTATTCTTTATATTTTTTTGCTCAAGATTGTATATTTGAATATATAATTTGGAGCTAAAATGACTAAATTATTTAAATAATTCATTTGGAATTATTTCAATTTAAAAATCATAAGCATTTGATTGATCAGCCTATTTATCTTTAATGATTTAACTCCAATTAATCGGCTGATTAGGGCAGTCAAAAATCAAATCACGTAAACCCTTGCTCGGGAAATTCCTAGCATATGAAAATTAGGACTAGGAAATTCTTGTCCTCCAGTCCATGCCAGTGCTTCGCAATGATCGCTACTCCACCCCACGCATGAGATGCGATGACTACACTCCAAAGCCCTTTGCAAATTATTCTGAAATGCCAAGATCCTAATTGACCGAACCCATGACTTAGGGTTTACTGTAGGGATGAAATACTTTCTATAAACGACACTAAACGGCTAGGGCTTGATCCCTACACCTTCAGGGCGGTGATGTGGATCGGAGCCCCATGGTTACATGGCTTGGGAGGCGCCAGATCACTGGGTCCCTACTCGGGCTCAGCACTATGCAGCGTTGTAGCCCGATCATTGATACCATCGATTGGTGCTAGCCCGAGCCCCCATGAACGATCGCATTGGGTTTGGTTAGCCATGGAATGCCATCACAAAAGAAAATGAGCTGGAATTGAGCCCAAGCTTCCTTCATCTCCACTGGGCACTGACTCTGTCCAGACAGTGAGCCTTGCTGTCTGAACTAAGCTCACCCACTCTATTTGCTTCGCACAAACAACCTAATGGACTAGGGAAAGTTCGCAGCATCACAGAGCTAATCCTAGTGCACAATTTGACATTGGGTCCACATGACCCAATGGGGAAGAGGCGAGTACCTGGACAGATGGAGGATAGCTGACTGAGCTCAACTAAGGTTTAGAGGCTGACAGCCATCCCTGAAGTTTCCTCAGGCTAGACGTAAGCAATTGGGGTCTCGAACACCAAGACACACCCATTTACTGCCGGGAATGGAAGCTGGAACCGCCGGGAAATGAAGGGAACCAGAAGTAGAGCTTAGACAAGGGGAGAAGAAAATTTGAACGATTCCTAGTGAGTAAAAGGATTTACTGGAAAGAACAAGTGCTAATTAATGCTATAGATGAGGTTGGGAGATCAAGACTAGAGCTTGAGCTCGGGCTGAGGGTCCTCCATTAGGTTTCTCTAATTGGAGCTGGATGGGCCTAAAGGCCCGATCAGGGGTGCCTTATCGTTAAGGGAAGACAGACAACGACCTACCTAACGTGGCACGAGAGTAGGAGACTGGCTCTGACAGCTGATGGTACAATGCAATTTCTTCTATCCGAAGCGACTGTGCGAAGACGAAGGTCTACAGGATCGAGAGCTACTAAAGTCGTCTGATTGATCGAATTAGAAGGCACGACAACTCAGATGAACTCTAGTCTAACAAACAATCGAGGAACAAATCGCAAACATTGGATCATGGTTACAATCTGACGTTGGAGAGCGATTCGCACGGCGAGAGACAGGATCCGTTTAATACCGGGCTAAACAGTAGCACTATAAGGATTTGACCGTTAAAACAGTTGTCGACCGTTGGAGTTTAATAAAAATAGAATTAATTAATTTTAATTTAATTAATTAATTCAAATGAATTTAAAACTAATTTATGATCAAATGACCTTCAACAATTTTCCAAAATTCACCCTTTGCTAATTTTGGGGTAAAAAATTCAAAAATGTAATCAGATTTTAATTTGGAGATCAAATTAATTTAACTAATTTTTAGGCTCCTAAAATTAATAAAAATAGGCAAATTGCTTAAATGAGCTCTGATGGAGCTCAAATTTTCAGGATTAGGTTTTTATGATTAAATAAAGCCAATGGAATGAGAATTAAGGCTTGGTTTAGATTAGATGAGGTAGGGAACAACTTATTGTTATTAAAGATAATCTACCTCAGTTGGCTAAGGAGTGGCTCTACCGAGTATCTGAAGCCTTCCATGTGATAGAATGTCCTGATCCAATTCATTTCAAAGTCTTAGATCAACTCTTCGATGGCTACGCTAAAGAATGGTGGGGACATGCTTATTTGAAGGTAGCTCGTTAAAGTCGGGGGAAACTATTGTCCACCTATCTATCAAGACTTTGAAATTCTCTTCTTTGCTAAATTTTATAAATGATTGTACTATCTTCATGTTAGTGTAGTAGTTTTTTCCTTATCATTTTCTCTTATAATTTCCAAACTTGTTTTCAAACCTAGTATTAATGAAATCATTCTTATTTATGGTTTCTAAAAAATCTCCTTTTTTCTCCATAAAATGAATCTCGAACCTAATACTCCCACAAGTTCATCGACTACTGAGGAGATCAAAACCTTGGTATAATTGATGAATATTATGGTGGTGACTCAAACTAAAGCTGCTGAAAGAGTTCTAGAACCCCCTTCTCCACAAATAGTACATGTGAATCCCCTTCCAACACCTGAACCGATAGTTGATGAATTCCTGCATACCTTTCTCACACTAAACCCCCCTGCTTTCAACGGATTTGCGTCACCGATCGAAGCCACAAATTGGCTCAAGGTCATTGAGAAGGACTTGCCCAGTATTAAGTGTCCAAAAAGCGAGGCCATCCGCTTTATTACTCACATATTTGCCGAAAGAGGAAGAATATTGGTGTGATAGTGAACTTAACATTCATTTTGCTGGAGTCAGCGTTGAACAAATCATATGGGAATAGTTTGAAGAAGTCTTCAAGGAGGAGTTCATTTCATCCTCTGCCCAAACCATATTTGAAGATGAATTGATCCAGTTGACTCGAAGAAATAGAATCATTCTTGCATACAAAATGGAGTTTAAAAAACTGTTAAGGTTTGCTTCGTACATAGTGCGTACTGAGGCAGCTAGGTGCAGTCAATTTCCAAAAGGGCTCAAGGATTACCTATATCACATGCCACGATAGTTTTTCCAAAATGTTGGAATAAGCGAGATTAATAGAGCATCATCAAATACAAAGCAAAAGAAGATACCTCATCCATCCACTCTCAAGTCTAAGCCGTTCATAGATGCCAAAAGTCTACTAAATGACACAAAACTAGTAGGGTAGACAATGAGGCCAATGTCAAAAACTCCATTCTTATGGGAAGTGTTACCATTTCAGTGGCAAGTGTTATACTTGTGGAAGACCTAAACACATGTACTGGGATTGCAAGGCCATGTGTACTATTGACAGAATGAAAATCAATTGTCCATCTACTGTTTATAACCCCATGCACGTAAATGCTCAAGCTTTGGAATTAGCCATAATGCCATCTCAAACAAGTTGGCATGTGCAATATCAACGGGAAGCTCCTCAACCTACTTTGAAGCAGACTCAAGCCAAAAATAATGCTAAGGGAAAAGTTGTATCCCAATATTTTGCTTTACCTAAAATGTATGCCTTGACACATGTTGTCTCTCTAAAGGACAACGAAGTCGTCACAAGTACACTCTAAATTTATTTTTGCATTTTATCTTTATTTTTCGCATATTTAATTGCTTGTCTTTATTCTTTGTAATAGTAGATTAATTAAAATTTTAATTCATCATAAGAAAATTATCAATAAGTAATCAATCCTATGACACACTATTTGATACGGGTGCTAGTCACTCATTTATATCTGAAAAGTGTGCTCAATCCCTCAACCTCTAACAATACCGTCTGGAGCAAAGATGTGTATAGATAAATTTTGCATTCTTAATATTCCTATTAGTAACCAACTTTTCCAAGCTAAATTGATAGTTATGCCGATCACTAATTTCAACATAATTTTGGGCATGAACTGATTGAGCAAATTCAATGTAATCATTGATTACCAAAAGAAGAAGGTTACTCTAAGAGTAAGCAAGAAGCTAAAGTTTTCATAGGGAAACTTGGTGTGGCTACATCCTTAATCAATGCAGTCAAAGCTGAGCGTTTAATTGGTAAGGGTTGCGACACATTCCTAGTGACTATGTTGGGAGAAGCCAAGGAAGATTAATCTTTGGAAGACACTAGCATCATGAGAGAGTTCATTCTTGGATGTGTTCTCGGAGGATTTGTCAGGATTACCTCCTTTGAGAGAGGTAGAGTTTTTTATTGAGTTGATTCCAATGACTCAATCTAAATCCATGACAACTCATAGGATGGCTCCCAATGAGTTGTAGGAGTTGCAAAAGAAACTGCAATAATTGTTAGATAAAAGCATCATTTTCCCTAGTATGTCACCTTGGGCAGCTTCAATATTGTTCGTGAAGAAGAAGGATGGCTCAATGCGAATGTGCATAGATTATCGCGAGTTGAATAAAATGTCTTTCAAGAACAAGTATCTCTTTGAATTGAAGAATTTTTTGACCAATTAGCTAGACTGAAAGTCTTCTCAAAAATAGACTCGAGATTGGGCTATTATCAGATTAGTGTTAAAGATGAAGATATCCCTAAAACTGTATTCAAGACTTGATATGGACACTATAAGTTAATAGCATGTCTTTTGAACTGACTAATGCTCCATCCATATTTATGGATCTGATGCAGCACATTTTGAAACCCTATCTCAATAATTTTGTCATTGTATTCATAGATGACATCCTAATTTATTCTAAGTTGGAAGATAACCATGAAAAGCACCTCCATGATGTCTTAGAGCGGCTTATTAGTAATAAGCTTTTCACCAAGTTTTTGAAGTGTGAATTTTGGTTGAATTATGTGGGATTTTTGGGCCATATTATTGATGCAAAAGTATTAAAGGTTACTCATAAAAGATCAGCATTGTTTAGCAATGGGTGAAACCCAAGTATGTGACTGAGATCAGAAGTTTTTTGGGTCTAGTTAGTTATTATAGATGATTCATTCCATGGTTTTCTCAAATTGCATCACCTTTAACCCAGTTAACCATAAATGAAGTTTCGTTTATATGGAGTTCAAAGTGTGAAGAAACCTTTTGGAAACTGAAGCATCTATTAACTTATGTGCCAGCCTTAGTGCTACCCCAAGTGGGAAAGGATTTTTAGGTATACACTGATGCCTTTAAGATAGGACTTGGATATGTTCTCATGCAGGAAAGAAAAGTGGTAGCTTTTGACTTCAAGCATTTAAAACCTAACAAAAGAAACTTCTCCATTCAAAATTTAGAACAAGCAACTGTAGTTTTTGCCCTTAAAATATGGACACACTACCTGTATGGAGTTAAGTGTGAGATATTTATAGATCATTAGAGTCTGAAATATATTTTCACATAAAAAGAGCTTATATGCAGACATCGTAGATGGTTAGAATTAATCTATAATTATGAACTGAAAATTCAATATCATCCGAGTAAAGCAAATGTAGTAGTCGATGCCATAATCCATAAAGTGATGTTATCTTTTCTCTGTTATAATAATGTGTGAATTAAAGAATTTGAAAAGCTGAATCTTGAACCAATCAGATTAGCGGACTTGCGCAAACTTTTGTTTGTTAGTCACTCTGAATTGTCACTTAAATCAAGAATTATTAAAGCCCTGAATGAAGATGAAAGCTATTCCAAGCTTAAGGCTGGTATTGAAGGAAGAAAGAAACCAAAATTACTCTTAGATGCTAACGGTGTAATTTTCAGAAGGAAAGGCTATGGGTTCCTATAAATTTGCAACTGGAAACAAAAGCTCATAATTCAGGTTACATTGTCCATCCTGGTAGTAGTAAAATGTAACAGGACTTGAAGAAGTCTTTCTAGTGGCGATGCATTAAGATTGATATTGCAGTATTTATCTCTATATTCCATTCATGTTCTTTGGTCAAGGATGAACACCAAAAGCCTGGCGAACTTCTTAAACCATTAGAAATTCTCAAATATATATGGTCTGATATCTCCATAAATTTTGTAATGAGTTTACCTAAGAGTAAATCAAAAGCCGATGCGATTTGGGTGATCGTTGATAGACTATCAAAATCGTCCCACTTCATCCAGATTCGTCAGACAGGTTTAATAGAAAGGTTAACCAAGATATATATTAAGGAGATCGTTCATCTGCATGGTGAACCAAATTGTATAGTTTCAAATTGAGACAGTAAATTTACATCTCGATTTTGGTCAGTCGTTCAACAAGATTTAGGGACAAATTCAGTCATGAGCACTGCCATTCATCCCCAGATGGATGGTCAGACTGAGAGGGTAAATCAAAATTTGGAAGATCTTTTGCCTCTTTGTATATTAGATTTTGGTGAAGTTCGCCTACAACAACTATCAATCTAGTATCGGTATGACTTCTTACAAAGCGCTTTTTAGAAGGAGATGCAACACTCCTTTAGCCTGGACCGTAGTGAGCGACACTCAGCCGTATGGCTCTGATTTAGTTGAAGAAACTAACAAAAAGGTGCAACAGATCAAGTGTAATATGTTGACAGCATAAGATAGACAGAAGAAATGTCACAATGTTCGTCATCATCCTCTAGAATTTCATATTGGAGAAATAGCTTGTTTAAAAGGCAGTCCCATGCATGGAATTCAGAGGTTTGGCATGACAGGAAAACTATGTCCTAGTTATTTGGGACCCTTCGAAGTGATCGCAAAAGGGGGAACATCTGTGTATAAGTTAGATCTGCCCAAAGATGTTTCTAACGTACACAACATTTTCCACGTCTTGTCACTAAGGACGTGTCTACTATATCCAAATTAGCAAGTTCATATTCATGCTATCAAATTTAACCCGACTTAACTTTTGTTATCAAGCCTATTGGAATTTTGAGACGTGACCTCAAGCAATCGAGGAAATGTAGTATCCTAATGGTTAAGGTCAATTGGTAGAATCACTGAATTGAAGAAGAAACGTAGGAGAAAGAGGAGGATATGTAGAATAAGTTTCTAGAATTCTTTTATTAATCAGGTAATTTGTAATCCAGTATTTTTAAACTTTTGTTTATTTCTTAATAAATTTGTTAGGACATCAAGAACGACACTTCTTTTAAGAGGGGGAGTCTATAATAATTCTAGTGTTGTTACCCTAATTTGAGTATCCAAATTGCTTAAAAATTTTGCCATTAAACTCCTAATAATATTGAGAGCTAACCCTTGAAATTTCGTACGATTTGGAGATCTCTTATTTTCGATGAATATTTTGAGCTATTTAATTAATCTGAAAATTAAGAAAATTAAATTGACGTCCAATTAAAAATTCAACTTTATCTTTGAGTTCCTCAGCCCAAATTAGCTAGGGGCAAATTTTTGAGATTGTCGGAGCCCATTCGATAGCTTAATTTTAATTATTAAGATTATTATGATTAATTAAATAAGTAATTTAATAAAATTAATTCTTATTATCTGTTAAAATTGAACTGGCAACAAATCTATTGTGCTGGATGGATCGCGGGACAGCTAATCCCTTAAGATATTGTCGTTGCACCTTTTAATCAGTAAAATCAAACGATGGGTAATCCATTTGATCAATATGATTGTTGGATCAACGACGTGATCCAATGGCCAGAACACGACAGAGCATTGTGATCTGTCATGTTCTGCACGATTGCTCGGCCAGGCATCGCAGGCAAAGGACTATAGCCTCATCCTCCCACCTCCCTTTTTTCACAGTCTTAAGCCTCGAGCTCACCTCCATTCGACTCATCTCTTCAAACCCAAGCATTTAGTGTGGTGTATTGGTGCTGAGATCCCTAGTGTCGCCGTCCAGAGCCCGCCAAAGCCTCGCCGCACAGACTTGAGGTGCGCCTCCACCATCCCTACCAATGTTTAATTCCCTTATGTATCAATTTGTTATTGCATTACTAGGCTAGCACTATCATCTCTCAAGCTTAATTGAGCTCGGGCGAGCCTGGTCGGGCCCGGCGACTCGGGCCTGTATAGTAATGTACAGTGCTCGAGTGAAGTGAAAGCAATCATGGCTCAATAGTCCACCTCCACCATCGGTTAAGTACTCCTTGGATTGGCTTGGACCCAAGCAGTACAACACCACCCTGGTTGTGCCCTATGATGGACTGTGGAGTGCTTAATAGCCCTCTACAGTAAACCCTAACTGTTAGGACTCGAGCTAAGTTTTAGCTCGATTAAGTTCAACCCAATTAGGGATTTTATGTGCGTTAGAAAGGTCCTATCACAAGCTTTAATTTGATAGTTTGAATGCATCATAAAACCATCTGTGCGAAGAGCATTTGCCAGACCTTGTTTTATCCCCTCGGTTGTTCATTGGGAAATATGATGAACAATGTCGTTGTTCAGTCAAAACTGCAGCACTGTGCGGTCTAGAACGTCTAACTGTCCAATCTAATCACCTTGAAATTGTGCGGTACCTTCCACCAGCTTGCGTGCGTGTAACAACCATGCATCCGAGTGACCAGAGAATGTGTGTGTGTGGGATTAGTAGAGGATTATTGAATCTAATTAATAATTAATTCAAATCGAATTATTGCATAACTTCTTAAATACTCATCCAAATATAGCAAAATTATATATCAAAATGTGCAGAATAGAACAATAATATGAAGTTTAATTTTAGTTTGTATCGTTAATTTTGTTATTCATTTTTTAATTATCATTAGGAGTAATTAAACCCTAATTAAGCTAGATGAGGTCCAAATTGACCATACTTATTGTCATTTTAATCCTTATACTATAAGGATTTTATATTTGCTAATTTTACCTCATTTGGACATCACTTGGTAAACTTTTATTTTTGGCATTTCAATTACTTAATAAATAATTTACATGTTTAGAAACTTTCATGCTCTAGTCTCCTAAATCATAGGACAGCAAACCTAAACCTAGATTGAGTCTTGATAACACCCTAGAGTATAATTTTAGCAAAGAGAAACTTAGATGGGAAAGTTGATGGTTTATAATTAGCAAACAAAAGAAAAGGCCTTAATATAGAGATGAGAGGTTATTGTGAACTCTTAGCATTGGATTTAAGACTTGATTATTGTATTGATTCTAAACCCGATGATGGAGAATAGACTGGCTAGTTCCCTTTGGTTATTAATCCATTAATAGAACCCTTACAAAGTTAGTTGAGTTTAGTTTAAAATACTTACATTTCTCATGTGTAGGATTAACCTTAATCGTACTACTATGTAACTTAGTATTATTATCTCATTTTAGTAGCCTAACCTCTTAGCTAACTCTAGAATTCCTAGTGTATTGATTTGAACCTAGAAGCTAGTATTTATAAAACCCTCCCTTATCATCTTACATATTGGAACTACATTAGTAGGCAGTTAGTCAAATTGTTATAATTGATGAATTATTATCTCCCTAAGTCTTAGATGTCTTAGTAAGCTTATGGTTATAAAACTTACAAACTAACCTTCTAGCTAAGAACCCTAGTTATAGTCTAAGTTTAGTAACTTGAGAAAATAGGAAGTCTAGTAGTAGTAGGAAAGGATTTTAATTCATCATGCATCTATACTTATAAATTATTTTGTCACTTAAATAAATCTCAAATAAACTACTATTTTCCAAAAACCACAATTACTTATTGTATTATACTTCAATTGACTTAGAGACTGTTTAATGTCTAAGTCAATTGGGGGTTGATTAACCACAATCATTAAGAGATAGAAAATCAAATTAAATAATAATGGACACATGGTTTACAATTAATTTGAATTCCTTGAATGTTGCAATGTTTTGAGGTTACAACCTTAGACATACAGTTAGATATTGCGCACAAATAAAACTTTAAACATTAAACATATGGGTTTCATATGATGGACTATTATGCTAGGGAAAACTATGGAGAGATCTAGAGATCACACATATCCTATAGGGAGAGTGTGTATTATGGTCGACCCTACTTTTTTTAGTTAAGCAGACATGCATAACTCATTATTTGTTTTGTAATTTTGCCTGCAGAATAAAACCTTAAACAAGATAAATAATTTAACATTACATTTTTGACAATTATATTGATTGAGAATGGCTTATCATAGTCTTTTGACTATGCTTACTCAGTCCTTGTGATTGAATTTCACTTCACTTTACTTTACTATACAAAATCTTTTATTGTTCTTATATTTTAATTTTACTTTACTTACTTGCAGTGTATGTTATTTACTTACTTTTATTCATGCTTACACTATTTTCTTTTAAATGTTATTTTGCATAATTCCAAATGAATATATTCATATATTCTTTCTTATCTCATATGCACACTAGTAGTCTAGCCATTATATATTGTATTTGATTCTTACATATTTGATGCAGGCTAAAGTACCTTATCTCCTTTACTTACTTTATTGTTTTTGCATACTTTTACATCCATCGCCTTTGTTGCTTAATGCTTCGCTTACTCAAATAATTGTAAATGACTAATGTGATATCCACTTAACTTAAAATAAAATTTAGTGTAACCCTAAAATGTACTTACTTTTTAAGTCTAATCACTTATTTCTCTTTTGTTGGTTGTGCTTTACCATATTAAATATCAAATATGGTAGCTCAAGAGCATCTCGTAGAACATTTAGTTGGAACTAGCACCGTCCTTTAGTAGCACTTGATGATTTACATTTTAATGTTATTTATGAAGATGAATGCATTTTATAACATTTATAAGTTGTCTGTAATAGCTTAAACATTAAATGTTTTTACTTTCTTTTATAAGTTGAATGTATTTTTCATTTTTTTTGTTATACTTGGTTTGGATGATGGATGTAGATATTCTCATATATATATTTCTCATTTAAATTATTATGATTTCCTTATCTCAAAAAGATTCTTGGCTATATTATATTCCTACTAATTCAGTGTTAAATATACGATAACACCTAGTATTATGTTAGACTTCACTAACTTATCACTAGGGCGTTACAGTTTTGAGATGGAGGGTTTGACTAGGAATTATGAGTTTTTAGTGAGCAAAAGGGCTCACTAAGAGGTCCTGAATCTTTTTATAGCCTCGGGAGCACCGGGGAGGTCGAGTCGCGGCTATCGGGCTTGACCTAGAGGTTGGCTTCTCAGCATACAAATGGAGCAGGATCGGGTGTAACATTCATAACTCTTAAGCATCATGGTATTATCTGCTTTGACTTTAATGGCCTCACAATTTTGTCTCCATAAGATAACTTCCAAATAAGTCACCCATCATAGGAATGCTCCCACCTAAGCACGCTTAATTTTGAAATTCTTATCAGGAACTCTACCATTATCTAAAAAGGCATTTTAATGTTTAAGAATTTTACTTATTACTACTTAAGTGAGTCTTTACAATCTCCTCAACTTAAGTAACTGACATCATCGTCAGCATCGACACACAGATCCAAGAATTATCCATTAGGTAGATAGAACTAGAGGTGGCCCCTACATGCTCAAAAAGTACATATAACTATGTATCACTTTAACCATCATAGGTTCAAGAGGCTGCTCATATTAAGTAGTACTTTGCCCTGTATGATACATAGCTCATATCTGACACTATATGTCCTACTCTGATATCATTTGTAACAGTCATAACTCTTAAGCACTAAGATATTATTCATTTTAACCTTAAAGGCCTCACAATTTTATCCTCAAAAGATAACTTCCCAGTAGGTCACCCAACCTGAGAGTGTTCTTACCTAAGCACGCTTAACTTTGGAGTTATTATCAGGAACTCCATTGTTATCTCAAAAGGCACCTTGATATTTAAAAATTTCACTTATTACTACTTAAGTGGGTCTTTACTTCGAGCCAATTGGCCCAATCAAGGTTCCCTCTATTATTGGAAATGGAGCTAACGATTTGCTGACTTTGAATGAGGGAGTGGGGGACAAGTCTGTTGTTCATGTACAACGGATCTTCTTCTGTCGGGGACGGTTATGCTAGGAACGAAGGTGAGTAGTAGCAGCTGAACTACGGATCGTCTGATTGATCATAGGAGAAGGTAGAACGGTCCAGATCTTCTGGGGCGCAACGACCGATCGAGGAAAAAATCCAAATTGTCTGAGCGCAGGAAACAGATGGCTTAGATGCGTTGAGCCCGGTTGCCGTGTGGACCGAGCACCACAGTGGATCACCCATGGTCCACACAGTGGATACAGTCAATTTGCCAACTGTTGGAGGGCAATTTTACAAATATTCAAATTAAGAATCCCTTAAGTACAATTTCTCTAATTTAATTTTAAGTGCATAGATGCTTAAATGACTTCCAAAAATTCTCAAACTTTTACCCATAGCTAATTTGGGGGTGCATAATTCAAAAATATAATCAGAATTGGATTTATAGATCAATTTAATTTACATATTTTTTTAGGTCACTAAATTGACTATTTAGCTAATTGTTCCAAATGAATTCTAATTAACCCTAAATTTTTAGGATTCATCCTAATGAGGTTTAGGACCTAATGGTATAAGATTTTAAATTTAATTAAGCATAAATTAAATAGGGTAATCATTTAGGGTTATTACATATTGTGAGTAGACTCTTAGATCTGGAAAGAAAAAACTTACGAAGAACTTAAGACTTATCTTTTAGTACGTGAGATACATATGAGATCAAAAACCTTATAAGTCATTGAGGTATAATGAACCTTAGATTTTCAATTAGTCTTCTTAAGATATATATTCCTTCCTAAAGATTTACTAGTGCTTAAGTAGGAGATCTTGAGGATTGTAGTTATAGGTTTAGAATTGGTAGTAATAAAAGATTCTTTTACCTCTATCAAATCTTTTTTTTTTAACTATAACTTGGCATTATATATATATATATACTCTTCTACAATTGGCTAAGCATATTCCTTAAGTCAATTAGGAGTTCAATTGACCCCAATCATTAAGATATATAATTAAATTAGACAATAGACAAATATCACATATTTTGTACTAAATTTGGCAAATTCCTTGAAATGCAGCAACATTTAGAGAACGTTATTCAATTGGTCATAACTCGTATGCATAATATAAACTATAAATTAAATTTGAGAAGAGTTTTCACTCATAATAGATTAGTCTGTACAAATATTATTGAGCTAGGGCTGACTATAAAGTGATCAAAAGTTCATACATGTCTTTAAGGAGAAATGTGTGATTATACATGAGACCCAATACATATATTTGGGTAGACGTATCTAACTCATTGTTATTTTGTATGAATCCACAGAACAAAACATAAAATAAAATAACAATAAATTTTATTTACAGTTTATAACTTACATTTATGTACTGTAGTTCAACTTTACTTTATAGCATATTTACATTGTTGTTTAGGTGTTAGAATTTACTTATATAACTCATACTTGTATATTACTATTTCTTAACCAGTCTTTTACTGGGAAACATTGTGTGCATTAACACACCTACTAATATTTATTTGTTTTATCAGTTTCTTTTATTTCCAGTATTTCTTTTATAGTACATTGTGCTCCTTTACTATTGGCTGCTAAATGTGATATCCTTCAACTAAAAATTACTTAGACTTATTTAAGTCTAATCACTTATTTCTTTTTTATTGGCTGTGCTCTATCGTATTAAAAATTAAATATGATAAATCAAGAGCCTGGAGTTAATTTAGCAGGTGAACTCGGAGTGGAGCAAGAGGACCATGAGTAAATCTAAAGATTTAACTAGTTTTATATTTATTTTTTTCATGTGAGAATGAGTGTGCTTCTATATATTGAAATGTTATATCACTTAGTATATTTGAACATTTTATTTATTTTAATCTGAGACGATTGTTTATATTTTATTTTATCTTATCTAGATGAATATTTTGAAAATAAATATCTCTATGTATGAAAAATGTATATATATTTCTTATCTTATAGTTCATTTACCTCTTATAGTGATTAATAGTATGTTAAGATGTGCTAATCCAATATTAAGTACTACAGTAACACTCAGTATTAGATTAAGACACCTAATCTAGCACCGGGTCGTTACAAAGTCGACGTTGTGTCCCCACATGTTCACTCTCTTTACCAAGAAAGTACTATAAGAATGTCTCTCAGAGGCTTTAAAGTGGCCCTCATAGAGGTCAATAAGGGAACATAGATCTAGTTGCTCATGTTAGCCATTCAAGAACTTGATATCCTTATATCAAGTGCATGACAATATGAAATGCCATATTTTAACTACTACTCTCCCTAAGTTTGTTAAGGCGTGGCTTAAGAGCTTGTAGATGGATCCACTAACTCTTTTCAACAATGTTATAAAATTTATGGTAACATAGCAATCACTGGTAAGCCCACATCCTTTTTGTTGGCTTTTTAGGGCGAAAGCACTCTAATCATATGTGAGGGTGAATTGGGTTTTAGGGGCCGTTTAACATGCTTTTAAACATATGTAAACTAAAATTTTTTTAGAGAATTTAGAAATATAGGTTTTTGGTCCGAAGAAAAAATGGGGTAAAGTAAAATTTTGGGGTAAAGATTTTGCCCCTCTATATAAGCCCGAGCGTAAAAGGAATTCAGCCAAATCGGTAGAATTCTAAGTTTACATAGAGAATTGGCTCATGGTGAGGAATAGTGAAGGAAGTAGTGAAGTTCCCTGACAAACTCAGAGACGGGTGGGAGAAGTTCACCAACAAACGCAAAGACGAACGAATCGATTCTTCACGAAACTCCTCCTTTCGTTCGACATGAAACTCTTTTGGCAGTAAATTAGAGTTGTCGACGAATGCAGACACGAACAAGAGAAGCTCTGTTGTTTGAATTAGGGATTAGAATTCATTTGATTCCACTATGACGAATGGGAAGAAGTTCGTTTTGTTCTGATTATGGATTCATTTGATTTCACTATGAAAGAAAAATATATAGGAAAAAAATTTGTTGATTCAAATTAAGATTAGGGATTCATTCGGTTTCATTGTGACAAATAAGAGAATCATGTTCTTTCCGATTAGTGATCATTTGATTGCATAAAAAATTAAAATTTTTTTTTTTTTTTTTAGGGGGCAACATTATCCCCACAAATTATTGGAAATACAATGCTCTATAAATTACTTCATTCTAAATAGGACCTTTCAAATAAAGTAAAGTAATATTATTATACAGTAATCAGATTATACTATAATCAGATTATATTATGCTCAAATTATTTTACATATATTTTACTTCATGCCAAATAGCCCTTTAGTGAAATTGAACTTAAAAAACTTTGATATTTTAGGAGTTATTTGATTTGGAGTAAAAGGGGAGTAAAATAAAATTTATTCGAGTAAATTAAGATTACATGCGTTTGGTTTGAAGTAAAACGGGTGAAAATTTTTTACTTTGTAATTCAATTTTGCATTTGTATATATAGAAATTGCGTAAACGAGTTACGCCTGATTATGGCGTAACTTGGGATTATGCGAAAACAAGCGCAGCAGTGGAGCGGAGCGGAGAGCGAGCGTGCGAGAGGTCCTCTTCGTCCACAACAATCCATTTATGGGAATCCCTTGAATCGATTCGAACGAATCGTTGGGAATCAATTCGAACGATTTCGTTCGAATCGATTTCCAACGATCGATTGCGTTCGAAATCGATTCCCTTGTAATGGATTCGAACAAAACCTAATTTCTTAATTTTTTTTTTATTGGAGATAATCTTACTCCATAATTTACTCAAATTAGCATACCTTATATTATTTTATTCAAAAAACAATCTTAAATTTTCTAAAAAATTATCAAACATCAGTAAAGTAGTCTGATTAGAGTGTAATATGATTACACTGTAATCAAATTTCGAAAGATCATATGCCACTTTAGAAGTTTCGCCACATTTGAAATTCCACTCGTAATAAGATTTTTCTCCTCTGTTGTATCACAAAAATAGAAAAATTCATACAAATCCTCGTTAGATTGCTTTTAACTTAAGAGTTATGAAAGTCACCCTCACTATCAAAGCCATTCATTGGCATAGCCCTAAGGATTCCTCATTCAAATCGTTAGAATAGACCATGAATCATCTGAAATTGTTCGTTTTGAACAACAAAATTGTTTTCAATGAGTGAAATCATTCGATTTCGTTCAAATCAAACTAAATCATTCAATTCGGACATGAATCGTTCGATTCGTTTGTCTAAATCCTAACAAAATGAAAAAAAAATAATAAAATTTTATATGAAGTAATTTTATATCTCAAAGCACTATATTCTCAAATTATTTTATTTCAAACAGAAAAATATTAAGTTTCTTAAAATTTTAACACTTACATATTAAAAATAGGAGAAAATAAATCTTACATTATATTGTTCCAAAATAAAATATAATTATAAATCAAGTTATTTTTGTAAAAGGCTGAGCTAAATGAGGCTTGCCTTCTTCATCGTCTAATCCATTAGTCTGCATTCTCTGGCACAAATGGCCCTTTTAACAAATGTCGCGTCCTCTCTTTTTTCTTTTGGAAGCCCTAACAGTGTTTTACGGATCACCCCATTCTCTTATAAACCCATCTCTCGACGCAATATTCTACCGACAATGGCTTCCCTTAGCATCGCTCCGCCTCTCAGTATCTCGGAGACCTTCGCTCTACTTAGGGAAAAAGGAAAAGTAAGAATTAGAATGCTTTTCTATGGATCTTTGGTGTGAATCTTAGGTTGTGGGTTACCCTTTTTTGTGTGCGGCTGCGTTAAATCTTTTCGTGTTGTGAAATATTATTTGGATTTCCTGTTTTCTTATAAATAGTGCTGTTTTTTTATTATAGTTATTAATAGCATTTGTGATGATAATTCTAATTGTTGCTTTTAAGTGCTAAACTCTACATGAGCCGTTTGTTATGTCAATGACCGATGGTGGTAGTGATGGGGTTGTTGGTGATATTTCTTGATGATTTTATTTTTTAGTGAACTCGAAGCATGAGTTATTTCATATATCCTTTGATTTTTGAATATTGTTTATCTGTTAAAAGCTGAATGGAATGGTGCAATTTCAGTTTTGTTGTTTGGTTACAAACTTTTACCAGAAAATTTATTTAGCATCCTGAGAGTTATCTGTTGACTTCAAGCTATCCACAAAAAATTGAGTGCGAACACAGCTGGTTTTCTTACTGAAATTGGTTTTCCATGCACAAGACATGTTTTATGCAATGATCTGAAATCCCTTTATCTTTTCTGAAATTGATGATTCATTGATTTGATGTCTTGTATATGTGATTAAACTTTGTGTTAATTTGAAATTGTACTTTGCTTACGACTATGTTTTTGATGAACAAGGTTGCCCTCATACCCTACATTACTGCTGGTGATCCAGATCTCGTTACCACTTCAAAAGCTTTAAAAATTCTTGATTCTTGTGGCTCAGACATTATAGAGTTGGGCATACCCTACTCTGATCCGTTAGCAGATGGACCAGTTATCCAGGTTTGACTGGCTATATTCTTCAGACACACTAAGTAAGCAAAACAGTGTTATTTAGTATTTGCTTGTGCTATGAATTCAGGCTGCTGCTACCCGAGCTTTAGCTAAAGGAACCAATTTCAATGCTATAATTTCTATGTTAAATGAGGTATTTATCCTTAGACCCTTGTTCTAGTTCAACCTTCACTGAATGGCTATTCCATCAAGCTGGTTTTCGTCTGGAAAATGTTAAGCCTTATGGCCAAATTATATGAAATTGTTAAATCCCCTTACATCAATCATTGTAAACCATGCATATATCCATTTGTTAAATGATGTCAAAGGGTTGCTGAGTTCTTAAACTTCTGTTCAACATGATTAGTCTATTTTACCTTCTGAATTTTTGTTATTTCTCTTTCAAATACGTACATTCTTTTGATGAAATGACTCTTATCCCATTAGTATGCTATGCACCATCATAATTATCCTTTTAATCTGCACAGGCAACTGTAGCATTGTGTAAATTATCTTTTTGCTGATATTTAAATATTAAAAGGTACAAATTGCCATAACTAGAACTTAAAAGCTCAGTACATCCATGACAGAAGCAAATGATCACATTCATAACCAAAGTTTTAAAATGTATATTTCTACCATATATATATGAATCTCAGATGGTATAATTGAAAATCACATAAGCGCTACTGGACCATATTTTTTATTACTCATATAACAATGCGTCTAAGGGTTATATGATCTAGAACAGTGGAAACAAAGAATCCATGTAGTCTACTCTACTTAGTGAGACTAGAATTTGGTGCTATTGTTGTGCATAGCAAACATCTGTTAAAAGTACAATCATCACATTTTATTTTTTACTCATTTATTTCATAGGGATTTTCTTGATAATAATTTACAACTAATGGTGTGATTTATAAAACACTTTATAGTTCTAAAGAATAATAACTGATGATAATTAAGCAGTATGTAAGTTAGCTATTATTCATTTTAATTTATAAAAGGATCAATGAAATCTCATTGTTGCTGTTGTCAAGCCATTAGTGTGATTTATTAAATCATTTGAAGTAATAAAGTTGATAGGTGTGCTTTCCTTTTTATTGTTTTTGAACTGTCTTTGATCTTGAGCAATTTAAATATACTCTGAATGAGAAGATCCTTACACCATACTTGGAAAAAGTTTTATTAAGCCCAATTAGTATACTCTCCTAGCACCATACGCTTCAAGGAAGACTTCATTTATTCTAAATCTTGAACATAACTTGCCAATAACTTCAATGCCCTTTTACTTTATTATAATCGAATAATAAGCTTAAATCTATAATGTGTGCAGATATATTGGTATACCCATTACTTATCACGAGGGTTTCTATCCCTAACCATGCATAAACTAACATTCTTTAACTTATAAATGAACTTTTATGCTTTCATAAAAGATGGCGGTAGCCTATGCATATATATATATACATATATATATATTTATATATATATATATATATATATATAAATCAACAGTACAACGACTCAACCGGGATCAAACTTCACGGTGTCCTGTGCTAGGAGGTCCAAGAGCCTCCCGGGGAGCACATCTCCCATAATAAAAGAAAAAGCACCCTAATAGGCGTACATAACCCAAATATTTGCTACCCGATTCGCATTACGCGATCGGTTGGAAAAGATAACATGAGGAAAGTCGAGCAAGAAAGCGAGATGATCTGCATGACACTCTTCGCCTTGTGAACGGAGTGTCCTCTCCCAAAGATGTTGGAGCCTTCAGACCGCTCCCAAGCAGTCACCCTCTATGGTGACTCCATCAGTATTCACCTCCGTAGCCAGGAGGGCCTACCGCAGAATGGTCACTGTCTGTATCTCTGCCTAAAAAGGAGACTATGCCTGTAAGCTATCTCATGCAGCAACCAGTAACTGTCCGTCAGAGTCAAAGACGACAGCTGCCCTAAAAGCAGTATATTCTTCGTAGCTGTAGGACGCGTCAATGTTGGCCTTCAGCCAACGGGTAGGGGGCACTATCTGTAGAAGGTGGAGGGGCCCTGATAAGCTGTGGGACCCCAGGAGTCAGACCCATCGTGCAGTTCAGCACTAACCGTGGTAGAAAGTATCGAGCTTGTGCAGGCTATCGGTGTAGGGTGCGGGCGATCGTGAGAATGCTCAGTCTTGCTCCTCCATGACTAATAGAGCGAGTACGTAACAATCTGGAAACTAAAGCGGCGACGTCGAGACGTTGAAGCGGTTGAGAATAACGCAGTGAATATCACCCAGGAGGTGATTGTGGCCGGGAGCAAGCCCCAACGAACAAAGATCTCCATGATGGCCCTCGTGTAGCTGTATTGGACCACAAAGTGCTCCCTGTCCTCTTCAGAGTCACAACCCCACACAGACGTTGCTGACTGAGCAAGCCCTCATCTGAGTAACCAACACCTCGTCGGTATAGCGTCACTGAGCAGTCTCCAAAGAAAACAAGCCTCCCTCGGACTTAGGGCCATCTCCCATATGGCCGCAAACTGCCAAGGCTGACCTCCTCTCTCCAACCAGTAAATCTGGCTGGCTCTGCTCTCGATAAAATCATCCACCTGCCACTGCAGGGTCCCCTCCTCAAGCTGGGTATGTCTTTGGACGACTGGCTAGCCGTAGTCCAAAAGTCTCCAAACAGCAGAGTCTGCCCATTGAACCGTAAATTCTTCACCTCTGCGGCGGTAGTGAAACTCCATAGCTCTCACCCAAAGGAGATCCTCTCTGCTGACAAAGTTGCAGGTATGACAGGCTACTAACACAATCCTCCAGAGTCGCAGGTCTCTGATCTCGAGTTCACCAGACTTGAGCGGTCGACAGACCTCCTGCCATCTCACATAGTGTAAACTTTTACCCCTCGCTCCTTCCCAAAGAAACTTATGAAGGATAGCCTCAATGTCGGAGAGGCAGGAGTTCGGTATTGGCGCCACCAACATCTGGTAGGTGGGGATCATAGCAAGAACTGACTTGATCAAACACAATTTGCCAACAAGGGAGAGGTGACTGCTCCAGGAGCCCAACCTTCCACAGACCTGCTCAGTGATGGCTAAGAAGTCTGCTCTTCGCGGGGGTCTTCCTGTGACTGTAACCCCGAGGTATTTGAGGGACCCTCATCTCTGGAAACCCAACTGGATCACTACCCTTCACTGTCGATAAGCTAGGGTCTATCGGCTGAAAACAATCTATGACTTTCGCGAATTCACAGACTGCCCTGTCCAACTCCTATACTGTAACGACCAAATGCCGTTACTTTGCAAATTAGGTTAAAATCCTGATTCTAACATCAGAATCCCAGAGAACTTCAAATTAGGGCAAACAAAAATGTCTTTAGATGAGAATAAATTTTAAATCAAAGTACCATAGTTTGGGTGAAAAACGGAAATTCCCGTTTTATTTTTCCGAACTTTTTAAATTCAATAAATCAAGAACATTAAAATACGTATTCAAATTCATTAATTTTCATGTCATTATGTTAAGTATATTATTTAAAAGCTGCTCATGAAATTTCATCAATTTTGGAGCGCTAGTTTAACTTAAATTAATTTTTGAAGTTTAAAACTTCAGAAATTAATATAAAATAAAATTTTGCTCCAAATCGAATATTTTCAGTGCGAGGGTATTCGTTACATCATAACACCTCAATATCAAGTTTCGTTATTTTCGGACGTCCAAACGGCAGAAAAATACGAAAATTTTAATTTTAAGTAAATTTCTATTATTCCTTAAGTTTTCCCTTCCTCTCCCCCCACCCCCCCCCCCCCCCCCCCCCCGATTTTTCCTTCCCTCCTAGCAGTGGGGCCCCGTCGCTCCCTCTTCCAGCTCCTTCCTTTTCTCCCCCCATTCTCCCTCTATTTAAACCCCCTCCCCTCCTTCCCCCCCACAAACACCCTCCCAACAGCAGCAGCCCCCCCCACCCCTTTCAGGCCCCTCCCAACAGCAGCAGCTCCCCCATCTCCAAACGAACCAGCCCCCTCTCCGGCCTACCCACTTCAGCAGCCCCTCCGGCTTCCTTCAGCCGTACGGCCTCCCTAAGCTTTTCGGCAACACTATCCTAGGTAAAAGGAGAGGGAAAGGAGGTAGAAATGAGAATATTTTGCTAATACTATTATTTATGTATTTCTTTTTATATACTATTAACTTTATAAAGATAAGATTATGTCATCACATTATCATTGTTGTCATTAATCAATAATGATAAATAATGCATATGTTATAAGATGGCTATTACTTCCAGTTAGTTATTTTTCATTTTAATATTTTATTATTATTACTCTCTGTAATTTAATTTCAGTCATTTCTATTCTGTCTTTTACTTTCATATATTATTATTATTATCATTAAATGAAGATAATAATAACGCTAACTTAATGTAAAAGCGAAAGAAAACATAATGGAAAAGAGATAATAATTATTTCTAAGAGCATTGGCTAAAGGCTAATTTAAAATATTCAAATCTAAATGCAGATCCAAAATTGAACTGTCAAACTTTGAATCTCAAAAAAACAAAAGTACCTAGTATATGACATGCATTACTTTTTTTTATATTTTGCACTTTATTGCTGCTTAGCTTGACTTTGAGCCAAATTCGTATTGAAGCTTAGTTGGTTGTTTGAAACCAACATCCATTTCATAACGTGGTTGTTACTGAAAAATGATATCAGTAACATTAAATCTTTGTTGGTTGTTTGAACCAACATTCCTTTCATAACATGGTTGTTATTGGAAAAATGACATCAATAACATTTGCGGTGGGTTACTGAAAAAATAATATCAGTAACTTATATTTTGTAATAACACTTGTTGCAGGAAACTTTTATTTCGTTTGCGTTATTTTCTTTTTCTTCCTGCATTTTATTACATTCTTATATCTGTTAATCGCATTTCTGCTTTTATAAAAATATAATATATTTTATTTACTGTGGTACTTAGAGTATTCTATAATTACTGATAATTCCAATTTCGGTATTGTTTTCTGAACAATACCAGGTCAGGTACTTCTGGGGGAGCTCGAAGAAGAACTTTAAAACTTAAATCATCAAACTGCCGATGGATCTATAGCACTATGCTACTTTAACTTTTATTTATCTTTTTATTTTCTCTTTATTTCTAAAAAGTTGAACAATGTTTGTGATGTACAATGAAGATTTTTGTAATATGTAATTTTGAAATAAATGAGAAATATCTTTAGCTTTTGTATGTGTATTTCACTATCTTAAATTGCTCAATATAATCCTGCGGTATGTGAACACTTGAATGCTGGGGCAGTTCCGCTGAGCCGACATCGGGCCATCACACATACTCTGCCAGAATCCGCTAGACCTCACGACTCGCTGCCACAGAAGCCGGTGCAAACAGGATCAAATCATCCGTGTACATAAGATGGGAAAGCTAGGCCCACCTCTGTCCAATTGTATATTGATCGGTAGGCCTATCTGCTGCTGCCGCCTGATTAGAAGGGAGAAGAGCGTCGGGCACAAAATGAATAGGTAAGGGGAGAGGGGGCACTCCTGCCCGATGTCTTTCCGCTCCACTATCCATGGAAGTCGGTGCTCACCAACTAGGACTGAGAACCTGGGGGATTCCACGCACTGCATAGCCCTATCCGTCCATCGCTGCGGAAAGCCAAATCTCTGAAGAACTATGCGTAAGCACCCCCACTCCATCCGGTCGAGCTTCATATCCACTTTAATGGCCATATGACTGACCATCGAGATGGAGTATAAGAGAAGAGTGAGTATCTCCTGAACCGTGAGGCAATTTTCGCTAATATCTCTCCTGGGAACAAAGGCGCCCGTCTTAAGGCGCATGTTGCACAAGCTGATGGGGCGGAATTGCCTCAGAGTGGAGGCCCCCTCTTCCTTCGGAATAAGTATTACTAGAGTATCACGTCAGCGCTGTGGCATCTGCCCGCCATCAAAGAATTGGTGGATGGCTGCCAGGGTGTCAGCTTGGGTGATCCTCCAGTAGCCCGTAAAAAAAGAGGGGGTAATATCATCAATCCCAGGGGAACGGTTAGGGTCAAGGTTCCTCAGGGCTGCCCAGATTTCTGTGTCCGTGACCGTACATTGGAGAAAAAGGCAGCATCTGCGTCCCCAAGTATACGATCTGTAATCAGATAATCTGGGCAATCCCCTACCGGACAAGAGTTGCGCCACTTCCCCTGGAAAAACTCAAAAAATACCTGGCGAATCCTCTGCACTGAAGTGAACTCCCCGGACTCCTCCTGTAGCGCGAGCATAGTGTTCGACTTACAACGTTGCGTCATAAGCAGCTGAAACACTGCAGTGCACCGGTCACCCTGAGAGAGCCACCGTGCCTTGGCTCGGTGCTGCCACAAACTCGCCAACCTCACCTCCACTTAAGAGAGCTTCTGCGTGGTGGCTTGGAGCATCCGAACAAGCTCAGGGTCACCACCCTTGTCCGTTACCATGTCCTCCGTCTGGAGCTGCGTTAGAGTCACCGTGAGCTCCATCTCTCTCCTCCTCAGGTTCGATAGCGTATCCCGTCCCCATTTCCACAGCGCCCGGAGAGTGCGAGCCAACTTGTGGTTGAGAACTGAGGACGGCGAGTCGCGAGACGGCCGTTCCCAAGTCTTCTTCACCATAGAGAAGGCCTCCAGGTATTGTAGCCACGTGTCATCGAACTTGTACCGCGCACCGGTACTCTGGAACCTGAGGCAAGCCTCCGTCAAAAAAATCGGGCAGTGATCAGAGGCTACCCGGGGAAGGTGGTGCACGACTGCACCAGACAGAAGGTTCATCGCCTCCGTGCTGAGAAGGAACCGGTCAAGACGCTCCCAAATGCGGCGCACACCCTCCATATTGTTGTTCCATGTGTAAGGTTGTGAGGGCCCAACGCCAGTTCAGCGGAAACCGTTCCACATCGGTTGTTTACTTACCGCAGGATCATATTGAGTAACTTAAGACAAGAAGAGCATACACATACAAAAGCCAAAATATATTATTCATTTATTTCAATGTTCACATTACAAGTTTTTTTAACACTCATCGTACAACAGTAAAAATAAAGAAAAATGTAAAAGATAAACAAGCAAAAAAATAGCGTCGTTGATCTTATCAGCAGTTGAACATTTAAGCATTATGGTTCTTGCGCGTAATCCCCTAGGAGCACTTGACCTGGTATTGTACAGAAAATAATACCGGGATATGAATTCCCAGTAATTAGAGAATACTCTAAGTACTGCAATACGCAATAATAATTATATTCTTAAAAGATGCGATTAGCGGAAGTAAGGCGGAAATAAAATGCAGGATAAAATAAGGCAATAGCGCGAAACAAATAATTTCCTGCAACAAATATTATTTATCAAATAAAGATTACTGATGTCATTTTCCAGTAATCAACCCCGAATGTTACCGATGTCATTTTCCAGTAACAATCCTGAATGTTATTGATGTCATTTTTCAATAACAACCCCGAATGTTGCTGATGTCATTTTTTCAGCAACAACTCCGAATGAAAAAGATGTTGGTTTTTAACAAACAATCAAGCATTAATGTTACTGATGTCATTTTCTAGTAACTCCTGAATGAAAAGAATGTTGGTTTCTAACAACCAACCAAGCTTCAAATGAATTTGGCTCAAAGCAAATATGCGAAGCTAAGCAGCATTAAAAGTGCAAAATGTAATACATGTCATGTACTGGGTATCTTTATTCTTTAAGTTCAGAAGTTCAACAGTTCGAATGAGTGACAGTTCGCTCAATCTGATTTAAGTTCGGATATCTTCATGTTAGCTTTTTAAACCAATAATTTTAGGAGTCAATTCATATTTACTTTCATTCTGTTCTTCTTCTGTTTTTAAGATTAAAGTTCGATTTATTTAAGCTGCTATATTCATTAAGGCGTTGTGATTATGATAATAATGTACAATAGAAAAAGTTAGAATAAAAACGACTGAATTTACAAATAGGAAATAATCATCATAGTATAGTTTTCATTATTAATTAATGAGAACCATATTAATGTAAATGACGTTATTATATCATTATTATTTTCATAATAATAATTATTATAAATGTAGAAATTTCTCCTCTTTTTTCTCCCCCTTTCTCTATCTCCTAAACTTATCATTTTACCTTTAGGATTAGGATTGCCGGAAAACGGAAAGAGGCCAGAGCGGGTAGCTGGAGGCTGGCAAGGGCTGCAGTTGGCTGGCGGGGCTGCTGGACTACTGCTGGTCGGCCGTCCAGGAAGAGCTGGCTGGCTGGCGGGGCTGCTGGAAGGGTGGCAGCTGATAGGGCTGAGGAGGAGGGGCTGGAAGCTGCTGTGTTGAAGAGGATAAGGTGGGAGAGAATGTCTGAAAAAGGGAGGGGGCTGCGCTTAAATAGGCGCAGGTCCTGCGCCAAACGTGGGCTAATTTAGCGCCTTAATGGCGCATGGAGGGAGTTGCAACGCACTCCTACTCCTGGGTGCGAAAGGGACGGGGTGGTCGGATGTGAAGGCCCGACCAACCTGCGCCAAAAACGGCGCAGGCGGCTCTTGGCAGGCAGAAACTTCTGCCTGCAGGCTCTGTCTTGCGATCGCAGGCGAACAGGGGTCGGACGAATTGGGGGGAAGAAGAAGTATAATTTTAATAAGGAAATTAATAAAATACTTAAAAGTTAAATTTTTCGAAATTTTCCGCCGCTTGGCGTCCAAATACAACGAAACTTGATATCGAGGCATGTTATGACATAACGAACACCCCCGCGTCTAAAATTTTCGATTCGGAGCAAAATTTTATTTTATTTTAATTTTTGAGGTTTAAAACTTCAAAAATTTGCCATGATCAAATCGATGCTCAGAATTTGATGAAACTTCTCGAGCATCTTTTAAATAATATACTTAGCACATCAACACTGAAAACGATGAATTCAGACACTATTTCAATATTTTTGATTTTTAGAATTTAAATAATTCAGAAAATATAGCAGGAGCTTCCGTTATTCGGATTTCTCCCAAACTAGGATACTTTAATATTTAAAATTAATCTTACCTATGGTATTTTTATTTGCCATAATTCGAAATTCCCTGGGATCCTGATTTCTAAAGCAGGATTTGACCTAATTTACAAATTAATGATTTTGGGTCATTACAAAGGTGGACCAACAAAACCAGTAGAGAACTTTTATGCTTTCATTCACTCCTTAATAGTATTGTTTAACTTGAAATTTATTTCTATACAATAGAACATAGCATTTAAAACTAAGCAATAGAAGAATAACAACATTTAGAAATTTTAAGGGGCTGTTGGATTCAATTTACGAATCACAAGCCTTCTAATTTTGTCAAACGAATCTAAAATATACTAGATATGGAGGCTTAAGTAATCCCAAAACCCACCATTTAATCTCAAAAATCCATTTAATCGGGTGTTTTGCTAAGCGCACACTGTTATGCAAGGAAGAAAGACGTAGTTTAAAAACAAACAGCTGTGCAATAGCTTTTTAATGGAAAAATTGGTAGCGAGGAGGCTGTTTAGCTGTCTATAAAAGGAGTGGAGAGTAATTTAATTACAAGTAAAGTAGGATTTTAAGGTAATGTTTAGTAAAATTTTGTGAGAATTAAAGCCCCCCCAAACCCCATTTTCTTGAGATTTTAACTAGGCTCTAATTGGACAGTATCAAAACCTTGCTCCAAAACTCGAAAAAAAAAGAAAAACACCTCTTTTTTTTCTCATTGGATGTTGCATCAAACTCACCGACCCTCGTTGACCTCATGACCTTTGTTGCTCGTCAATCCTCAACCTTACAACTATCATATGACACCCATCAGTTTTATTATTGTTATGCAACACTCGGTGGCCTCATGTTCTACCAACTTTCGTTGGTTAGGGCCACTACTTCTTTGGCAGTTTAGTTTTTTTTTTTCTAATTTATAGTAAGTTTTTGTCCCAAATAAACATCAAAATTTTAATTACTTGGTAATAATTTCAAACACCAAATTCAAATCAAATTGCAATTGATATATTTGAAATTGTATACTTAAAGTTTTCTTCTACCTCAGTTCAAACAGCCTCTAGGAAAAATTAAACAATAACAAAAATTAATAATATTAATAAAATTTAATAATATAATTATCAATGTTTAGTATATTAGTCCATTAATAAATGGATTTATTAATTTAATTTTTGTTAATAATATAATAATTAAAGGGAATAAATTAATTTAATCATGAGTAATTTATTAATATCATTAATTAAACTTATAATAAATAGTTTATTATTTAAGCCTTTTAACTAATCAAAATGTTATATTGTTAATTATTTAATAGTATTTAGCTTATAAAAAATTTTAATTTATTATAATTATTAAGAATGGATAAATGAATATTTAACTATTATGATAATTTAATATTTAAGTAATACTAATATTATATTATCAAACAATCAATTAATATATTATTTAAGTTTTATATAATTAATTGTAACATGCTTAAGTCAATTTATGAATCAAATAGTTTTTTTGGCTTAAACTCTTAATCTTCTTAGCAATTATATTGCTTAACTAGCTTAACAAGCTTATCAGAATTAACTTAAATTTGCCTAAGAAGCTTAGTTCATACTAAACTTTAACCAAATAACCCATAAAAAATTTAGTCTTGCAACTACTTAACATGTCAATAAGAATGTCATAATGGGATCTAAAATTTCTTACTGAAGTGATATTTCAACCACTATTATGAGCAGAAGTTCAAAAAAATATAACAATTTAGATGCAACAAATTTAGTGGTCAGAAAATTTACTCTTTATATAAATACTAATTTATTTTTGTGTTTTTGAGTCACTAAATTCAATGGCCTCAAGCTTGCCACTTCTAACTTATACATGAACTTTGTAAAATTTATTAAACTAGTCTCAAGCAATTTGCTTAAAACCATAGATAGCTTTGTTGAGTTTACATATTTTAGATTTTCTCTGAGTAGCATACCTTCGAGTATTATAAATACATTTTACCTCTTAGAAAACATCGTTAAGATATATTATGTCAATTCAGGGTAATAGGGAGTTGAGTTTTGACATAATTTAGTCTTGTGATTAAAGAGAAAGTTTCAAAGTGATTTATCCCAATTTTAGTGTAAATTAATTGCAATACAATTGGCTTAATATTTAGGATGTGTAGGCAAAAAAAATTTGTTTGAATGGGAAGAGCATCAATTCATATCCTATTTCTATGGAAGATGTTGTAGTATTGCTTAATAAATCTTAGGATTAGAAAATGTTTGAAAACTAAACCATCGGCCATTTCAATCGGCTCAACTGAGAATAAGCACCTTGATTTTTTCACTTCAGCTTAATTTTGGGCTAGGCTACTCAAACCGATTCAAATTGACAAAAAAAATGAAAACCAGTCGAATCAGCAAATTAAAAAATTGGTTTGATTATGTTTGGCTATTGTAATTGAATGACATAATTAAGTGTTTGGTAAATATCTAATTTAGATATTTAGATATGTAAACATGTACATTTTGTCATATAAGTAATTATTTTTAAATAAAAAGTATAAATTTAATAATTAAAACTTTTAAATCTTAAAATGCAACACCTAAACTTTAAATATTGCAAGTTTGAATTGATAATTTAAATATTAATTAATTTATCAATTCAATTTAGAAAATCTTAATGCTGTTTGATATTCGAGTCAAGAAACCAATTCGATTGGTTGAGCTGATTGATCCATGTAATGGTGATTTGTCTGTTTCGATGCCAGTTTTATTTTGAAAACATTTTGGAAGAAGAATTTTACCAGAGTTGATTTTTGAAGAGTGCAGTTTAATGTGGAAGGCCATTGTCCTAACAAAAAGTAGGAAATTGAGTTTTGCATGCATATACTGGCATTGTCAATGTGTATAATTTTTAGTGATTTAATATTTATTTGTAACAAAATTTTTTAAAATATAGCAGAATTTTTTGGATAAACTTTTAGTAAATATACTTAAGTAACTTGAGAATGATTGTCACTAAAGATAATGAATTGTCACTGCTCAATCTAATCTGATGGCTTTGGGTACCCTAGGCACGGTTGAAAATTGGAGGACAAAAATATTCCTTCTATTTACTTCAAATTCGTTATTCTCTTATTTTTTTCTAAAATCACATCGACACATCTAACAATCTGTTGGATTTATGAAAGGGCCAATAAGAACAGAAGTTTTCATAAAATACTTGAAATTGAAGACTTATTTAAAGTATGGTGCTATTGAAAGGAACCCATTTGTGTTTGTAAGGGTTTGGGTTTCAAGATTTAGGGTTTGATAAATATTACCGTCTTCTATCATCTATCTAATTAGGCAGGCAGCTATTCATCTGAAGATTCTTTATTGAACATGAATTACTGCTGTACCTTTGTATATAAATCACAGTTCTTAGATTACAATAGCAGAGGGAAAGAAAATAGTGTGCTTGATAGGTAGCATATGTGAAGAAATCATAGTAATATTTTTTTTTTCATTATAAAAATATTGTCTTAAACCTTTTCCATAATATCTGAATGCTAGCAATTGATTTTGACCATTTCATAACTAAATTAATAACATTATATTTCAATGAGTAATTAGTATATCCATCATGAAAGCACATCATATAAACATTTTCCATTACACATGCTTACATTCATATAGTTTACTAAATTATCAAAATGGTCCATTGACTCTTGCAAAATATTCAAAATAGCCATTAACTCTTGTAATTTTTTTTTATGCTTCTTGACTTATTTAAGTGTTTGTTTTGGTTCTTGCCATTAACTCCCCATCTTCCGTTAAATTTGCCTTTTTCAGCTGGAATAGGGCGCTGGAATCCAGCGGCCGATTCCGATTTTGGAATTGGCCGATAGATTCCATCGTCTGATTCTGTCTTAAAAATACAAATTTAACGGAAGGAGATGGGGAAGCTAACGGTAGGGACTAATAAAACACCTAAACAGAGGTAAAAAAATTACAAGAGTTGAGGATTATTTTGAATATTTTGCAAGAGTCAATGGACCATTTTGATAATTTTCTCAATTTATTTACTTTTAAATACTTAGTTTTAATTGGCTACTTTTGCTTTAATTTTTGACATAAAAGTATATACTTATAAGGTTGACTTTTAAAATAACAAACAAAATACTATCAATTTTTTGATTTCTTATATCAAACTTTATATTAATGTGTGATGATTAAATGTGCTTAAGCATTTAGAATATAACTAGTAGATAGTGAAAATGCACAAGCGTTGGTAGTTAATGTGTCAGGTTACGAGGGGAAATAATGCTCCAATTTAGAAATGAGATTACCTATCTTAAATTTCTCTAAACTTGTTAGTATTTTGTGCTAACAACACTGCTAGTGTCATTCCTAACAAAAAATAATGGCTTGCGTTAGGTGTAGGTTCAATCTGGTTATTCTTCATAGTTAGATTCTATTATCTATATAATGCATAATTTATGTAAGCATCTCGTCCCAAGGAACCATTAAAACTATTAAAATTATGAATATTGGTTAATTTTTGTCTACTAAACCTCTCTTTGCGTATATGGATAGGATTTGGATAAAGATTTCTAGACTTTTTGGCACAACTCTCTGCATGTCTGATGTTAAAGGATAGGAGGGAAAGGTGAAGTGCCTTCTTTCTTTTTTTAAAGAAAACATTGGAAACTTCACTGTATGTGTAATCAAGTTTCGTCAAGCTCAAGCCATGTCAATTTTGAGTTCAGCTCGTCTAAATTTTTAAGCTCGAGTTGGAGCTTGACTTGGGCTCATTTATCAAGATCAAGCTCAAGCTCTATAGCAATCTTGCGAGCGGTTCAAGAAACCAATTAGTTAAGCTTTATGTGTGTTGATTTATAAGATAAAATTTATTAGATTAAGAATTTAATTAAGTTAATTAGGCTTATTGTAAGTCATTATATATATTTTGTGTTATTATATAGATGAGCCAATTTGATAAGCTGATGAGTTAAGCCAACTTGAGCCTAAGCTCTTGCTTGCTTAATGACTTGAGCTTAACTTGTGGATGAGCGTGCTCATGAATTCGATAAGCTTGGCTTGTGAGCCCATGAGCAAGCTGAGATTGAGTTAGCTTGCCAACCTGCTCGCCTCATTTGCACGCTTAATTTCACAATGAGGGCCTATTCGGTGGAGCTTGAGTTTTTTGAAGTTGCTGCTAGAGAAGAGGTTACTAGGTAAAATTGTTGACAAAGATACAGAAGCTGTTAATGTTAAGTCTATGGTCACCATAGTGGGGGTGTATTTGGCGTTTTAAATTTTTTTAAAATTGGAAAATTATTTTTATATGTGATATTTAAGTAAGCTTTGAGAAGGGAATAATTTTTGAAAAGATAGAAATTCACAAGCACAAAAATAAAATAAAATTGTTCAAATTACTCTTTAATTCTACAACTACTCTTTGGAGAAATTTCTTTCTTTGGTACACACTCCACTCTCATTCCAATACTCTGTTTGGCAGTGGAAAAGCTGAACACTCTTTCAGTGAGTGATTTTTTGTAATTTTCTTTGTTGAATTTTACTCTTCTGGGTATTACACATTACATAATACTATATCCTTTGTCACTCCAAATCTGACCTCTGGATGGGCTTTCCAATCGCTTATCAATTCAAATCTTAGTAGCGTTGTCTTCTTGAATATGCAAACATAGCGAAGTTCTTAGTCCTGCGTTGTTGTTCGCCCATGATCCTAACTTGTCATCTAAGAAGCTAGGTTTCCTGCACAACCTGCAAGGTAGGTATAGGAAGCAAAAGAAAAATACTTATTACAGCACAATGTTTTAAAGTGATTTTAAACATCACTTTTTCACAAGATTAGGGAGATTTGTAATTTTGGAGCTAATAGAGAATCAAAGTGTGAGATAGATTTGAAAGAAATTAATGGAGTAGATTTGTATGGGGTAGGTGAATGGAAGGTTTGTATATTTTATTATATTTTAGATTTTTCTTGGCTATATATAGGCATGCAATAAAGGGAGAAAGTACCCCCATTTCATTTTAAGTTTTTTAGAAAGAACTACTGAAAAGAAAAGAATGAGAACAAGAGAGGGACTTAAAGAGTAATCCTTTTCATTCTCTTTCTTACTTACATTTTATCATACTTTTTATTAGTTAAAATCCTTGCATTTTTATTGCTCTAATAATTTTCTTTTTTTTCAAATATTATCATTTAATACTCTTCAACAAAGTTCAATATTATACATTGTATTCATAATGATTTTACAAAAAATTGGATTACAGTTAGGCAGGCAATTATGAATAAAATATTTGATCTCAGTGCATTAGGGTTGCATGATATGGCATATGGTGGTGACAAGTTGTCTTGATACTCCAGTTCTTGCTCAGATCAAAGGATATCATACTTCTTCTCCAAAAAGTTGATCGGATGACATGACCATACAGTCATGATGTTGTAGAGTAAATATTTGCATTGATAGAGATGTTGATAAGAGACTTCAAATATCAGAAACAAGAAGCTCAAGGAGAGAATTTCTAGAAAGAAGAAATCCATCTTCATTATGATTTCATGCTCATGAAGCATCTACAAGGTATGAAGAATTTCTTGATGATGCTGAAATTCTGTTGAGAAGGCACGTGCCCTTTAAAGTAGAAGCAAAAATTTATATTCCAACTTTTATAGCTCTATTGATGTTATTGTAGATGGTGTTTAGGTAAAATCAATTAGAGATGTACTTTATTTTTATGGCTGCAATATTTATAAAAAAATTATATTTGCATACCTTGCGCTTGCTAACTGTGCATTAGTTTGGTTAAATGTCTACCATCATCATCATGGGTTTCATGATATTACCTGGAAAGGTTTTAAGAAAGCTCTTCTTAATCAATGAAGGAGATGACATGGGCTACAATAGAAGCTGGAATAATTCATCTAAGATTGTACATCTAAATTTTGAAGATTAGCCCTTGGTTGCATTTCATTAGAATTCTTCTAAATATAAAGTCTACATGTACTACTTTGTCATTGTCATCAACTGGTCAAAACAATTTTCTTGTAAGCATTGTGAAATAGTACTCCACAGTGTACAAAATATTGGAAAATGCATTTAGAATTATTCTGTAAAAATTCATGAAGGATTGTAAGGGAAATAAAGTTGCTACTATTATCAACCAAGAATGATTATTGGAAGCGATGACGAAACCAGGCTTTTCTTGATGGCAATGGCAATGGCAGTCATAAAGGGGATAAAATAGAGTACAAATACATTTGTTAGTGCAAGTACATGAGATCTTCATGTTACGATCCAAGTTAAAGAAGTTATTTATGCAATTTTTTTATGTAGGTAGTCAGTAGAATCTGATCTCTTCAAGCATTATTTAAGATTGAGTTCGGAAACATTTCTACATAAAAAATTTTATTTTCTAAGGTGTATCTAAAAAGACATGCGAATTGATCAATAATATAATCATTAAACTTAGCCTCATCTGCCAAGTTTAGATATAGGCAATTAGGGGCTTTATTATGCAAGCTTCAATATTGTAGGTAAGTTTGTTCATGAGAGAGAGGATCACAGCAAAATGAAGATGCTTGCCGATGACCCGTTGAGAGAGAGGATTGCTGACAAAATTGTTGGTCTAGTGACGACGTTAGCCACTTGCATTTCTTTAGGATATAAGCTCTTTTTTGGGGTGGCTAAGATTTGAGCGGAGAATATATATGCTTAGGATTGTGAGTGAATGGAGATAGAATGAATGCATAGAGGAATGAACTTCGAGTATAAACTCTCTTTTGGGGTGGCTAAGATTTGAGTGAAGACAATATATGCTTAGGATTGCGAGTGAGTGGAGATAGAGTGAATGCAGAGAGGAAGGAACTAGGAGTATCATAGTCAATGTTTTCTAAGTGTAATGTGTAATGCGTAATGCAAAAGCAATGGCCCTTTTCTTTACTTTGTACGCAAAGTGCAAAGTGCAAAGTGCAAAGTGCAAAGTGAAGCGCTCATTAGAAAACTAATATTTAATCTGATAAGAGTGAATTCTAAGTTAGTATTTAATTTAAATGTTACATTAATTATCTCATAAAATTATTCATGAAATATTGGGAAAATTAATCCTTCATAATCTTATATTTCTTAAAATATTCCTAATATTCAGACACTACAGTAATAATAATAGTAATAATAATAATAAATCCCTTAGAATAATAATAATAATAATACTAATCCACTAACATGTTCTATAACTTGAAGCAACACATTTATCATCATTTATAGTTTGAGTGCATAGACCAAATGGCAATGCAACCGGTCATAAGAGCTTGCACTTCATTATTGCTGAAATTTTCTTTGTTTTCATCACAGCAAGAACATCACTTGATTATTGATGAATTCTTATTAGTTTTTTTGACATCATTCTTATGTTTCGAATTATTGTAGGTTTGAGATGAGTATTCACCGAGTGATAGTATAACATTGTGTCCCTTCAAATATTATACTCCTACAATCTATAAAGCAGAATTTCTGTCAACAAAACTTTTACTACGCAAATGGATGGATATTTAAGTTTTGGCGTTTTTATTTCCGAGTTTAAAAAAACATTCTTTTAATGCTTGATGGCAGCTGTTATTAAGATATTATTTGTTTTTAATTAATGTTTAAATTACTTATTGATGGGATAAATGTTCTAAATTATTTTTCATGCAGGTAGTGCCACAGTTGTCTTGCCCTATTGCTCTGTTTGCATATTATAACCCAATTCTGAAGCGAGGGGTTGAAAACTTTATGTCTGCCATTAAGAATGCCGGTGTGCATGGTATCTCTCAACCTTTTTCTTGTGATTAAATCTGATGTGAGCTACTTCGACTTATCCTTATATCTACGTTCTTTGGCCTTGAACCTGCTTTTAACATATTGAAGCTGCATTTGGGGAAGAATTTTGTCTGTTGTGTTTTATGTAAAGCTCCCTTCTATTTTTTGATTTATGTAAATTAGAAGAGTTACTTTTTATCTGTTTTCTTAGAAAATAATTCGTTAAAAATCATTTATCAGTAAGCAATTTTTAAAGTATGGCTTATCTGTTTTCTGATGTTTAGCATATAAAAATAGTTGTTTTTGCCCTGGCCCTTTACCAACACTAATGCCAACTCACCAATATTTTGCTGGCCTACCATCCATCCGCCAGCGTCATCCATCATTGATGCATACACAACAACAGAGCATCAAAGCATTCAAATAACAATAATAGTTTTTTTTTCTTGCAGTAACTTCTTTAGAAAATGCATCTTCCCCAAACATAGCCCAAGTTGTAGATTATTTTTGTGCTCTACTCTTAGGAATGTTAAAATAGAAGAAAATCACTGTGCATGGGAACCTTTCATGCAAATGGGATGCCGCTTTCATTAGAGCATTGAAATGCTGAGTAAAGAATTGCTAACAAAACTCTACGGCATAAGACTATTATGAGTATTGCCAATTCCGATCCAAAAAATAGATACTCTGACAGACCTCATGGTTGGTGGTGTAGAATTGGTCAAGATTGCCTTTTAGACCTTGAAGCATGATGCTTGCAGTTGTCTATATTGGAGGGGCAAAGGTTGTAACTTATTCCAATTTAAAGGTTATTATGTACATATCATTCAATCCCTTATAATATTATATATATATATATATACTTACATATATTTATATATTATTTACAGATAAATCACTGTTGTTTCACCAGTCTTAGAATTTTTTTGATTATAAGCAGATATGAAGTGTCTTCTACTTTGTAAACGAGGAGATGATAGTGCTTTTTTATAAATATTTAAGTTTGAGTGTTGAATGTGTACACTTTAAAAGTTTTGGGTGTTACATATGTAATAATCCCTAGAATTAATCATGGCCTTTTTATTCATGAACAACAATAACTTAAATCAAGAGTAGCATGTGGTTAAAATGACGTTATTTTGGGCTGTATCAAGTTAAATTTGTGTCAATTGACATATAAGTCTATTGTATTGGTGTCTTGAATTTAGCTCAAGTTCATAACAATATTTTTTGGTGTATAACCTTTTTTCACTTCATTGTGTTATTTTAAGATTTTTTCAAGAAACATGCATATTCTAAGCAGCCACTATTTTTTCTTGACCTCAGATTTAGGATCTTAAGTGTAATCTTACTTCTACTTAGAGCTGTTTGGCATGAGAAAATATGAGAAACTTGAGTGTAAAATAATTTTGTTATAGTGAAATCTGATTACAATGTAATCATATTATTTTACTACTTTTTGATAGTTTTACATAAAATGTAATATTTTTTTTATTTGAAATGAATAATATGTGAGTAGTGATTTGAGTAAATTAAGGGGTAAAATTACCTCCTAAAAGAATTTGTTTTTCTTTTTTTCTTACTTTCGCTCGAACGAATCCTTCAAATCGTTCATTTGAACGAACAAATCCTTCAATTTTGTTCGTCAAACCGTTCGTTCCAACGAATCTCATTTGAACCAAATCATTGTAGGTTCAAACGAGATTCGTTTGTTTAAACGAACGAATATTTCGTTTGTTCGAACAATTGAACGAATTTTTTTGTTCTTGTTTGCTCGGTTGCAAGTTACTTCGTGTATTCTCAAAATTCGTTCGATTTGAACATAAACTATTTACTCTTCTCCTATATATAGTAACACAAAATCAAAAGAAAGTGTAAAATTTTTTTATTCGTTTTACTTCGTACAAAATGTCGGTAATCTCAATTTCCTTGAAAACGTTTTACTTCACTGATTTTACCTTAGCTACTTAGTGAAAATTGTGCTTTTATATTTCCACAATTTTTTTCAGAATTGTATTTTCCACAATTTGGATATTTGTGTATGTCTCTCTTTTTTGTGGTTGTTTTTTTTTTTTTTAACAAAACTAGTGGCACACTACATTGAAACAACTTTGAGTAAGGAAAATATCGAGTAACAATTCTTTTTTGTGAAGTTTGGGCTTTGCTAATGGATATATATATATATATATATATATATATATATATATATCACCAATCAAAATCAATACATTAAAATCAATTCCTCAGCCTAGTACTGAGGATATCTGAGAGTATGATAGGGAGTTCATCTTCTTCAAAATCGCCTTTTCGGGCCCAAAATGCACAAAAATCTACAGCCTAGTTACACTCGCGCTTGCAGTGAACAAACAGTGCATTGCAAAGACACAACAGAAAAGAGTGGTGGTCGCCATGTCAGGCGACACCACTAATCAGCCGAGTGCATTCTCATGCGCGCTTGATCTTCCTCAGAGCAACCAAACAATCACCTTCAATGATCAAGCCGTCTTGCTCCAGCATCTAGGCTTGGGATACCCTCTGAAGCAACAACACAACATGGATCTCTACATTTGCAACATTGAGTCTGAAGATGAGCCTCTTACATAGCTACCAATCTTCCTTGCTCATTCTTGACGTTGAGACTGTTGAAGGAGTCTTGCTCTCCGTAACAAAAAGGAATTGTCGATATTGGCTTGAGCCAACATGGCATAGGGGGCCACCATATGTGGAAGGCGAAGGGGCCTGTGTGGACTAGGGTATCTTAGGTATTCGTCCCATCGCAAAGGTCAACACTAACTATTGTCGCAAGGATTAAACTAGCATGCATTGTTAGAGTAGGGAATAATTGTTCATGCTTCTTCTCCAGACAGCTCTTCCAAGATTAGTAGAGAATGTGGCTCATGAGTTGGTCCATGAATTGTTGTTGCATATTGGAGTTTTGCCAGAGTGCAAGGAAGTAGGCTAGTTCTAGTTCATGAGGGGGGTATCTTGAAGTCCCCATTTAGCAAATATCTCTTAGATAGCTCTCATGTAAGTGCAACCGGTAACAATGTGCTCCTTGTCCTCAACAGTGTTACAACCACTGACACTCATGACAAGTAGATTATTTTCATATGTGCAACTACATGTTTGTGGGGATGGGATTCTGCTAGAATCTTCAGATGAAGCAGTCTTTCTGAGGACCTGCTAAAGCTACCAATGTTGTGGAGTGAACACTTATCGTCCGTTTGACTCAAACCGGTAGCTCTAGCCAGTTGTGCATCAGTGAGACTCATGTTTCCACTGAATCACATCATGTTATGAGCAGCGTACTGGGACATATTGAAGGATATGATCTGCGAGACTCACTCTCAGCATTAGCTGCAACTTGTCCCTGTGCCAATTTCTTGTCATTGAGAAGATCGACAATTTGGAGGCTCGGGAGCTTGGTCATATCTTCTTGTGATTGGAATATGTTGCAAGTCTCTCATATCTGCCAAGAAGTGTGCTTTTGAACAATCAGCCAGCCCTTGCATATCATTCTCTAGACTGTCAAATTATTCCTATGAACTAGGAAAGATTGCCTGTAAGACAAGCATCAACCTTCCATCTCACGAACCTACAAGAGGTCCTCCCTGCCTACATACCTGAGAGTGTGGCACACCCACAAAATCAACTGCTGCCGCAGTTAGAGGTCCCAGATCCCAGACCGTTTATTGAAAGCGGATGGAAAACATCCTCCCATCTGATGTAGTGCATGTTGCCTCCATCCACACCCTCTAATATGAAGCTATGGATGATGCCTCAATCTCTTGTAGGCAGGAGCCTAAGATGGTTGACAACATCAAAAACATATACTGGATTGACTGGATTAGGCTCACGCAAGAGTCAGGAATTGACTATCCCAGGAATTAACTCTGGACTGCACCTTCTCTATTTGTAACGATCCAATATCATTACTTTGCAAATTATGTCAAATTCTAACACAAAAAATTAGGATTTCGGACGACTTCAAAATTAGAGCAAACCAAAAATACCATTGGATAGAATTAGTTCTTAGATCAAAATGCCCTAGTTTGGGAGAAATTTGGATAACTGAAACTCTTGGATTAATTTTTGAATTGTTTAAATTTAATAAATTGAGAAATTAAATACAAGTTCAAATTCATCGATTTTGGTGTCATTGGATTAAGTATATTATTTAAAGGCTACACTAAAACTTTCATCAAATTTGGAGCTCTGGTTCTATCGTAATTAATTATTGAAGTTACAAACTTCAGAAATTAGAAATTACAAACTTCATAAATTAATATAAAATAAAATATTGCTTTGAATCCAATTTTTTTGGCGCCAAGGGTGTTTGTCTCATCGTAACACACCACTGTGTCAAGTTTTGTTATTTTTGGAAATCAAACGACGGAAATATGCGAAAAAATTTAATTGAAATTATTTATTAAGTTTTCATATTTTCCTTCCTGTCCGCCCAGCCAGACGGGACTGTGCGGCTCACGCACACACCGCCCTTGTCAGCGGTCGACCGGCCGCCCAGCTGGCTGGCCGTTTCCCCCCTCCCTCTCCTTCCCTCCTTCTATATATACTCCCTTCCCTCTCTTCTTTTCAATAGCCTACCCTCCTCTCCCACAGCCAGGAAGCAGCCAACCCTCCTCCTTTGCCTCCGGCCTCCCCACTCCGGTCACCCCCTCCAGCTCCCTTCAGCCACGTCCGGCCTCCCTCCAGCTCCCAACAACTCTAACCCTAGGTAAGAGGAGGAAGAAAAGATGAGGAAAAGAAGAGAAATTTTGCATTTTTATTTATTTATTATATTTCTTTATTTCTTTTGTATTTTTTTATAATGTAATCATTATTATTTATATAATAATAATAATTATATTATTTCTCTATTTATCTCTAAATATGTCATTATTATCATAATGATGCTAATAAATATGTTATTAATATTATTATTGTTGTCATTAATTAATAATATGATAACAGTAAAAATGTTATATTATGATTACTATTATTTCCATTCTGTCAATTTCAATTCAGTCATCTTTATTATGTCATTTTCTTTTTTTTTTTTTATTATTGCTTTATGCAATTTTTAATTACACTTATTTCCATTATTTTTTTCTTTCATACATTACTATTATTAAATAATGATAATAATAACACTATTATAAATATTATTGCTATTTTCAGTAACTTAAAATTATATCTTCTATCAATAAGAGAGTGAAAGAAAAACAAAATATAAAAGAAGATAATACATATTCCTAAAAATATCATACTATAATTTCATCTCAAGTTTTATAAATCTTTAAGTATTGACTAAAAAGGTTAATTTAAATATCAAAAACTTATGCAGATTCAATCAACTATTGCATTTTTGAAATTTAAAGAAAATGGTACCCAGTATATATACATGTATTACTTTTTACGCTTACATAGAATTTATTGCTGCTTGCTTCACTTTGAGCTAAATTCATATTGATACTTGGTTGGTTGTTTAAAACTAATATCATCTTTTAAATTTGTTGGTTACTGGAAAAATGACATCAGTAATATACGTTGGTTGGTTATTGAAAAAATGACATCAGTAATATATGTTGATTAGTTACTGGAAAAATGACATCAGTAACATGCATCTAAGTGATAATATATTATTGCAGGAAATTAATTATCCCTTTTGCGTTATTGCCTTATTTTTCCTGTATTTTTATTAGATCCTTATTTCCGCTAATCGCATCTCTGCTAATATAAAATGTAATATTTTATTGTTTACTACAGTACTTAGAGTATTCTCTAATTACTGGAAATTCCAATCCTGGTATTATTTTCTTTACAATACCAGGTTAGGTATTTCTGGGAGAACTATTAATCTTATATTTTCAATTTGCTGATGGATCTACAATACTACTTTTTATTTGTATTTTATTTTTGTTTTAGTTTATCGTTTGTTTAAAATGATGAACTTTGTAAGAAGTGTATGTTGGCTATTTTGCAATATAGAATTATGATGAATGAGAAATATCTTTTGGCTTTTATATATGTGTATCACTTCTTTTTTAAATTGTTCAATAAGATCCTGCGGTTTGTGAATACCTAATGTTGGGACAGTTCTCGATAAATCCTCAAGGCCTGTTAGTGAAGATAACCCCCTAAATAATGAAGCTCTAACTTCCTCGTGAATCCCAAAATGGTAGCTATCCTCTTATTTTTAGGTAAATGTTCTTCTACTGAATACGATCATATTCTCAAACTGTTCTATTTAGCTGCCATACTTCTGAAGGATGTGTTGAACTCCCATCATCCATGGTGATCAATGAAAAAAGAACCATGTCATCTGTGTACAGTAAGTGAGACAGCCCGGGTTCATTTCTATCGATGGTGTTGCAAATGAATATGTCGATCTGCTCTTGCTGTCTGTTCTCCATTGACATCAACTCAGAACAAAAGATGAACATATTGGTGAGAGAGGGCATTTATTGCGGAAGCCCCTCGATTCACAATGAACATTATGTTCACTAGGATAAAAAATATAGGGAACTGGATGCATCGCAATGCCCACTTTAACCAGCATTGAGGGAACCCAAATCTAGTGATAATCATTCATAAACAGTCCTATTCCAATTGGTCATAAGGTTGCTCCATATCCACCTTGACAGTTGTGTCCGACTACAGTAGAACCTCTCTAAATTAATAATCTCGGGACCGCCACTAGTCTATTAATTTATGGAGGTTATTAATTAATAATCTCGGGAAGCTTGCATGATGTCCAAATTAATAATCTCGGGAAGCTTGCAGGATGTCCAAATTAATAATCTCGGAGCCGCCACGGTGATACATTTAAAAGTCATTAGAAATCGTCCATTTTTCACACGCCCAACACACCCAGAACCACTGACAACGATGCCGCTTCAAGGAGCAAAGCACACCACCATGACGGATAACATCAGCATCGGTCTTTGCAAACATCACAGAGACAACCCAAAGTTGACGCAGACCGAGCTCGTCACCTGGCTTAAGGAAACGCACAACCTAATAGTCATCCAAGGTACAGTTTCCAATACCCTCAAACGGAAGGCAGATTTGCTCAAGCACGACACGGATGAGGCAAACCTTAACAGCAAGCGTCTGCGGGCAGTCAAATATCCGATGATGGAGACTGCACTGGTCGAATGGTTCAAAGGACACCAAGAGCGCGTCAATCTAAGCGGTGACCTTGTGTGTGAGGCTGCCCAGAAAATTCTCGACCACCTTTATCCAGGCCACGATCCATTCAAGTTCTCCAACGGCTGGTTGGAAGCGTTCAATAAGCGACATGGCATCCATTCGTACAGGCGTTTTGGAGAGAGCGACAGTGTGAACATAGATGTCATTGCGGATAGCCTTCCACGCCTACGCGAAACGATCGACAAGTTCGAATGGAAAGATATTTACAATATGGATGAGACTGGCCTCTTCTTCCGGATGCAGGTAAGTGCATTTGTCCGCACTTGCGCCTTTGACGGATAATGCTGACCGCACCGGCAAATGTCAGACGGATAACTCTCTCGCGATTCGGCAACTCAAGGGTCGTAAACAAAATAAGGAACGGATCACCGTCGTTGTCTGCTGCAACGGCGATGGTAGCCACAAGCTTCCCCTCTGGATCATAGGAAAGTACGCCAATCCCAGGTGCTTCAAGAACGTTAACCGGGCAAACCTTGGATGCGAGTATCGGTACAACTCCAAAGCTTGGATGACCCATATCATCTTCTTGGAATGGATGAAGTACTTCGACCGCCGTATGGCCAACCGAAAGGTGCTGCTGATTCTCGACAACTGCAGCGCTCATGTCCCCATCGATGGGCTTTCTGACCGGATCACCCTTCGGAACACAACGGTTTTGTACCTTCCTCCCAACACTATGTCTAAAATTCAGCCATGCGACCAAGGGATCATCCGCAACTTTAAAGCTTATTATCGCCGCCGCTTCAACCGCCTCCTTCTTCAGCATCTGGATGACAAGGTTGAGCAACCAGAGAAGATTGACGTCCTGCAAGCCATTCAGATGGCTGTGCCAGCCTGGGCTACAGAAGTCAACCGTGCAACTATCCATAATTGCTTCCGCCATTGCAAGATTCGGTCAGAGCCAGCTAGCACAATGCCAGTTCAAGAGGACAAGCTTATGGATAATGGCGTTGTTGAAGAGCTGGTGTCGCAGATTCGCCAGTTTCGCTATCTCAATCCGATGGACATCGGCAACCTGCTGGATTGCCCCGCTGAGCAGGAGGTGGCCTTCGTCCCGGACATTGACGACGTCGTCGAGAATCAGCTGACGACAGGGGAAGCCGACGACGCTGACGATGACAGCCAGGAGCACCCAAAGATAGTCCCAGTCGAGGCGCAGAAAATGCTTCAGACACTTGAAAGATTCTGGATGCAGCAGGAGGCGGACTCCCAGGAATTCATTCTTTCTCTCCAGCGCATGAAGGACAAGCTCAGCAAAATCCGTGTAAACCGGATGATCCAGAAGGATATTCGTCAATTCTTTAACAGTTCCTAGGCTATTTCCATAGTGTTCTTTCACATTTTTATAGTACCTTATGTAGGGAATATAAAATTATGAAATTGTCGGAAACGCTCGTTACAATTAATAATCAAATAACAGAGGTTTATTAATTGATGCAAAGGACCGAGCTTGGGATCAACCCATATTATTAATTAACAGAGGTTATTAATTTATGGAGGATTAATTTAGACAGGTTCTACTGTATTGAGTTGGAGTAAGTGAACCATATCAGGATCTCTTGAACTGTGAGCTAGTTCCACTAATGTCCCTTCGTGGAATAAAAGCTTCCTCCATGGAGATTAGTTTGGGCAAGAAGGTTTGCTTGACCAAGACTTTGACCACCATCTTATAGGCTTTATTGCACAAATTAATTGGTTTGAATTTCCTTGGAGCAGCAATGCTTCCCTCATTTAAAATGAGGATTACTAGTGTGTCGTGCCAGCATTGAGAAAGCTGCCCCTCATCAAAAAAGTGGTGAATTGTAGAGTATCAGTTTGGATGATGCTTTAGTATCCCGTGAAAAAGGAAGGCGATGTCATCGACTGTGAAGGCCCGATGTCGGTTCAGTGGAAATTGTTCCGACATCAAGTGTTCACATATCGCAGGATCATATTGAGCAACTTAGGAGAAAATAAACACACATACAAAATCAAAGATATTTCTCATTTATTTTAATATTTCAAATTACAATATCTTTCATCGTACTCATCGTACAAAAGTGATAAATAAAATAAAAAATTAAAGATAAGCAAAACAGCGCCGTAGATCTTTCAGCAAGTTTGAAATTTTTTTTTAAGCATTAGGGTTCTTGCGCTTATTCTCTCAGAAGCACCTGACTTGGTATTGTACAGAAAATAATATCGGGATTGAAATTTCTAGTAATTAGATAATACTCTAAGTATCGTAGTATACAATAATATTTATATTTTAAAAAGATGCAATTAGCAGAAATAGGGCGGTAATAAAACGCAGGAAAAGTAAGGCAATAGTGCGAAATAAATAAATAATTTCATACAACAAGTAATATTACAAAATGAAGGTTACTGATGTCATTTTCCAGTCACAACTTCGAATGTTACTGATATCATTTTCCAGTAATAACCTTGAATGTTGGTTCCGAACAACCAACTAAGCTATAATATGAATTTGGCTCGAAAGCGAGGCTAAGCAGCAGTAAAAATGCAAAATGTAATATTTGTCATGTATTGGTACTTTTTGTTCTTTAAGTTCGGATGAGTGATAGTTCTTTCAATCTGTATTTAAGTTTTTGATGTCTTTAAATTAGCTTTTTTAAAAATGATGTGATATATTTTTAAGAATTTTCTTACATTCTTCTTTTATATTCTGTCTTTCTTTTACATTCTCATAATAATAGAAGTCCGTATTATTTAAGTTACTGATGTAGTAAAACAATGTTATTATTATCATTATGATAATATTAATGCATGAAAGGATAAAGACAAATGAAAATGATTGTAAAAAAATGCTTAAATGGAAATAGTAGTTATTTTATAACATTATTACGGTTTATTCATTATTTACTTAATGAACACAATAATAATGTGAATGACGTATTTGGGATATTAAAATTATCATATTTTATCATATGCAAAAGATAATGAAGATAATGGAAATATCTAAACTCTCCTAAATTTCTTCCTAAATTTCCTTCACGTCATACATCGATTTAGATTTGCCGAAAAATAGAGGGAGGTCGAAGGCTGCTGGCTGGCTGGCCAATGAAGAATTGAGGGCTGAGAAGGCTAGCCAGAGGTTGGCAGGTGGCTGGCTGGAGGAGGCTGCAGTAAGAGGGTTGGCCGGCAGCGGCAAGATGGGGCTGCTGGGTGGCTGGAAGCTTGTTGGCTGGCTGGGGGGCTGCTGCTGGCTGTGGAAGCTGGCTGGAATGGCAGCAGGAAGGAGAGGGTTGGGAGATGGAGGGCTGGCTGGGAGATGTGGGGGAGAAGGGGGCTGCTGGGGATTTAGATAGGCGTAGGAGGGGGGGGAGTCTTAATGGCGCATGGCCTCTGCGCCTGTACAGGACGTTTGGGGCGGAAGCTTCTTCCGCCCTAGGCGGAAGAATCTCGCATGGGATCGGGGAGAGAAAGAAATTTTTAAAAAAATACTTAAACTTAAATTATTTGTATTTTTCTGCCGTTTGGCGTTCAAAATTAACGAAACTTGACACCGATGTGTGTTAGACATAACGAACACTCTCGCACCGAAAATTTTTGATTCAGAGCAGTATTTTATTTTATATTAAATTTAGAGGTTTAAAACTTTAAAAATTAACCACGATCAAACCGAAGCTCAGAATTTGATGAAACTTTTTGAGCAACTTTTAAATATTATACTTAACACAACAACACTGAAAATGATGAATTCAGACACGTATTTCAATATTCTTGATTTATAATATTTAAATAATTCAGAAAATAAAGCGGGAGTTTCCGTTATTCAGATTTCTCCCAAATTAGGGCACTTTGATCTTTAAAATTATTTTTATCTAAGGGTATTCTTGTTTGCCCTAATTCAAAATTCCCCGATATTCTGATTTCAGTGGCGGGTTTTGACCTAATTCTTAAAGTAACGACTTTGGGTCGTTATATCGACCCCTAGTATTCAATTGGAACCAATGTCCTTCAAAGCGACACATATCTCATCATCCAAGACTGGCTTCTCAAGAGCTACATCGTCTTTTGAAAGAGCAATTTGGAATTGGAAATAATGGGCTACTTGTGATAAGACTGTATATGTCCTATTTCCTTAAAAAACTTGTAGAAAGATTGTCCGATTGCCTCAGCGGTTCTCATAACATCTCCTGACCTTGTTCGGAGAGCCAACAACGTATTGGATTTGTGCCGTTGATTCACACATCTCTAGAACACCCCAGAGTTTTAGTCTACTTGAGCGAGTCATTGAACCTTGATTCGCTACTGCCTCTGACTCGTCCTCATTTTCATATGGTTAGCTCTTGAGTGACTTCCCATAGCTGCTGACAAAGCTCCAGGTCGTCAGTCTCGAGTCCATGTTCTCCTTCTGTAGCTGCGTCAGTTTATGACAGTTCAGTGTTTCTCCTTAGGTTGTTGAGAGTATCTCATTTCTCCTCCATAGCATCCTTAGTGACCTAGCCATCTTGTGGTTTAGGATGGAAGGTGGTAAGTCTCGCAATTGTCGCCTCCAAGTAGTCTCCACAGTGGAGTAAGCCCCAAAGTATTGGAGCTAAATGTTCTTGAATTTGTAGTGCGCTTCGGAACTCTGAAAACTAAGACATGAAGTGATCATAAATTAATGATAGCAGTTCAGGGCTACCAAAGTGAGGTGCTTTAAATAGCACCCGATAGAAGGTCTATGACTGCCAAACTGAGCATGAAGCGATCCAGTCTCTCCCAGATGAGGTGGCTCTGAGTCTTGTTTTTTGCTCTAGGTGAACCTGGGCCTAACAAAATCTGAATCATGAAGGTAACAGGTTTGAACGATTTCTATGATATCCTCCTTTATCGGGCATTCTGTGCTCCTCTTTGCACCAATCCTTGAAAGGTAGACGGTTAATTCTTTTGATTTCAGTTGAGATAATGGTAGAACGAACTTATTTGAGGTTGGGAAAGTGGGTATTGGGGCCTTTGCTGTTTTTGTATGTTGGGGTTATTTTGGCAGTAGATTTGGGTCTGATAACCTGACTCAACCCAACCCAGTTTCAACGTAAAGCAGTCAAAGGCCGACCCGATGCTTTTGTTCTTTGCCATGCGAAGCAGTATTGGCTAACACATTTGCCAACGTTTGCGCAATATTTTGGTAAATCAAAATGAATGAAATATTGATTTTCTGGTAATATTTATATTTAGCGCCTGTTGTTGGACTACTTTTACAGGCCTTGTTGTGCCTGATGTTCCTTTAGAGGAAGCTAAAATCTTGAGGAACGAAGCTGTTAAACACGGTATCGAGCTAGTAAGCCCCTTTTTTCTTCATCTTCTTTTTATATAATGATATTCAATTATTTATCACCGGTATACTATCAGTATTATATATTATACACGAATTTTCTTAAAATTTTTTGATGAAGGTGTTGCTTACAACACCCACCACACCCACCAATAGGATGGAAGCAATTGTGGAGGCTTCAGAAGGGTTTGTGTACCTAGTAAGTTTTAAATTTTTTTAATTATTATTATTTCAAAATTTTAATGAATTATTTAATGTTTATTGTAATCATTTTCTCTGATTTAAATAACGTGAAATCAGGTGAGTTCTGTAGGCGTCACTGGCGCTCGCTCATCAGTGAATTTACGGGTGCGATCTCTGCTTCAGGATATTAAAAAGGTTTCCCCTCTCTGTTTCTTTTTTTTTATTCATTTATTAATAACTAATATTTAGATAAAAGAAATATGCTAAAGCATAATATTAGATAGGAAATAGGGCTAGTTAGCACATAAATCTTGATATTTACAAGACTAACATTTAACCGACCAGTAGCAGCTTATACCTTAGCAGCTTCTTTCTCAATATTTGCAGCAATTTAGCTTGACTTGTCTTCATATGAAGGTAATAAAAAATTATAAGTTACTTTCAATTAGCTTACAATCTCTTAACCATATTATCCCAAGAGTTGATCTGCAACCAAATAGTTAACCATACATATTGTTTTATGAAAAATGCTTTGGTACCTTCACCGGTTGCCAGCAATAATCATGATTCCGACTAGTGAATTTTAATTATTATAAGTTTAATACTATGTTTATATGCATTAATGCTACTGAGACTGTGGAGAGGGCAGCGAACTAGGTATTGTAGCAGCATTCTTTATTTAGCTTAATGTGAGAGATTTGGAGCTGTTTGGTTATGTAATACTCCTATCAATCTTCTTCAATCCCTCTTTTTCGTACAGGCAACAAATAAACCGGTTGCGGTTGGATTCGGGGTATCGAAACCGGAGCACGCCCAACAGGTTGCTTGCAAATTTCTTATGATTTACATATTTAATACCTAATCTTTGATATTTACAAATCTACCACCTTCAATCTTTTGCTTTAGATTGCTGGGTGGGGAGCCGACGGTGTGATCGTCGGCAGCGCAATGGTCAGCATCTTGGGCGGGGCGGAGTCGCCGGAACAAGGATTGAAGGATCTCGAAGGCTTCACCAAGCTGCTCAGGGCTTCTTTGCCCTGACATATGATGGTATTTTATTTTCGAATTTTAATTTAAGTTAGCCTTTTATAATTCAATCATTACCTTAAAACTGGCTAAATATTGTCTTTTTGCATATTATTCATCGTCCATTCATGTGGAAGACTGGAACTGATATAAAATTAAAGTGTAGTTTTTTCTTTGCCTTAGGCTTTTTGCGTCCAAAATTGGTGATGGTAAATGGATCATGAAATGCGCTTAGAAAATGTATTTTTTTTAATCTTAAAGGAATATATGGCTTTTACATAGAGAAATTATTTGTAGTTTGAGGGATCAAAGTTCATGATGCATTCACATGAAAAATAGGGGCATAGACATGCTGGATATGGTTATAGTAAATATTGAAAAATGCAACACTTGCACCATTATATATGTTTAATTTTTTTTCTTATATATAGGCCTAAATAAAAAATACATTATACCAATCATATATTTGTATATGGGATTGTCACATCATCAACATTTTATTATTTATAAGATAGTGCAAATATAGCAAAATCTTTAAATATATATGATGGTGGGAGCATAGAACTTTTTGGGAGTTACACAACTCTTAAATATTTTTATATAGCTCTTAAAAATATAAAATTTTTGTATCTTACAAAAACCTACTTTGTGTGTGATGCTAAGTTAAAAATGAAAAATATTATGTTTATATAAGAATATATACAAATATATATGATCAATAGAATTTTTTTTTTTTAATTTTTGCATAATCTCACAAAAAAATATATTCAATCGATAATTTATTTATATGTTATTTATATATTTTTGTGTATATTTGTGTGTAAGTGTAAGCAATACTCGTTAAAATTACATTCAATTTTTTAGGGAGTTTTCAAATAATATCTTCTTTTAAAGGTGTTTTAATTTTCAATCAAGCATATAATAAAAAAAAGTAAAATCATTTAAAAGTATAATTAAGTAATTAATAATAATATGTATTTTTGTAACAAGTAATATTAAGATAATCATCAATAAATGAAACATCATCGATAGCTATATTTAATATAAATAGGAACACAAAAAATAGCATAGTATGTAATGCAAGTAATCAATTGAAAAATAGTTAATTTTTTTATTCAAACCTTTTTGTAATAGTCTAATAATGGTATCAATGAATAAAATCATTAGAAATTGACTCACCAAAATTGGTTTCTTTGTTTAGTAAAATGAAGAACTACTAAAAAAGGGAAATCATCGTCTGATTTCTGGTTTGCGGCCGATCGTTTATATGCGGCTACAATAGGGAAGTTCTGAGGAAGAAGCTAAACTCGAGAAAGAGGGCACGAGTTGAGATGCCCTCCTTCACCTAACTCTTATATGCATAGATCTTTTTTAGTAAAATATTGGGTATTATTTTTTATTAACATAGTAATTTTTTAGATAGTAGTGTAATTAGAAATGGTGGAGCTATTATTTAATTTTATCATTATAAAAACATGATTTTTAATTGCTTTTTATAAAACTATTAAATAAGTATATATTTTGAAAGAAAATGTACAAATAATTTTCATATTTATATTAGCATAATGCATTTTTTTTAATAGTAATTTTCTTAATAGGTGAATAATAATAAAATATAAGAAAATAAATATTAAGCTTTTGTTAAATTATTTTCTTAATGAAAAATAATATTTAATTTAAACTAATTATTAGAAATTTAAATTTAATTTAATGAAATAATATATGTTAATGATATTATAATTCAAAATTTTGAGATTCATAATTTGTTATTCGAATCTGATCATATACTTGTATTAAATTAAACTTTCTTAATTTAAAAAAATATATATTATTAATAGAATTTAAACATTTATTTTAATTATTAAACATTTAAATCAACTCAACACCATTTTATTTTTACAACTTTAATATTTATAAAATAAATAAATAAATAAATAAATAAATATATATATATATATATATATATATATATATATAGCTCATAAGATTTTAACACTTAAATTATCCAAAAAATTTAAATAAAAAATCTAAATCACCTAGCAACATTTTACTACTACCAATCATTCATTTCTCATTCTAGTAAAACTGAGGGGAGTCATAAAAAAAAAGCACTACATGTTTTTCGGATCAGGCTTCCGCTCACAATGAAGACGGCCGGCCAGCCGCCGGCAGACTTGACGGCGGCGAATACCCTCGGAAGTCTTCGCGAAGCCGAATCCCTCTTCCGCTCGAAGTCGATTCATGAGATCCGCACTGTTGAAGCCAGCACTCGCCTCGATATCGAGCAGAAGAAGGAAGAACTCCGGCAGCTTGTCGGCAAAAGTTACCGCGATCTAATAGACTCTGCCGATTCAATCATCCAGATGAAATCCTCCTGCGAATCCATCGCCTCAAACCTCTCCCGCATCGACGCCGCTCTTCGCTTGCTCTCCCCCTCGTCCACCGAGTCCCCTCACATTGCTCCCGACCCTGCTCGCCGCGCCAAGATCTACGGCATTGCATGCCGCGTCAAATACCTCGTAGACACCCCTGAGAACATATGGGGATGCCTCGACGAATCCATGCTTCTCGAGGCATCAGGTCGATATCTCCGTGCCAAAGAAGTTCATGGCCTCCTTTCCAAAACTTCCGCCACTCCCGACGTTCTGTCTCGCTTCCCGCTTCTGCAGCACCAGTGGCAGATCGTCGAGAGCTTCAAGGCGCAGATTTCGCAGCGCAGCCGCGATCGGCTCATGGATCGAGGCCTTTCTGTGGCGGCCTACGCCGACGCTCTTGCCGCCGCTGCAACCATCGATGATCTCAACCCTAAGCAGGTTCTTGATGTCTTTCTCGATTCGAGAAGGGCGTGGATCTCGCAGAAACTTGTTGGCACGGCGGCTGCGGATGATGGTCCCGATTCGTCGTTGGCCGTGCTTTGCGATGTTGTGAAAGTGATTAGGGCTAGTCTGGGACAAGTAGGGCAGCTTTTACGTCATGCGTTGAGTGAAATGCCGCTGTTTTACAAATTGGTGCTTGGTTCGCCCCCTGGATCGCAGCTGTTTGGGGGAATCCCAAATCCGGAGGACGAGGTGAAGCTTTGGAAATTGCACAGGGAGAAGCTTGAGTCAGTAATGGTTTTGCTGGAACCCGAATTTATCAGCCAGGCATGTTCTTCGTGGTTGGAGAGTTGCTGCGATGAGATTTTTGCTAAGTCCATCAGCGGTAAGGGGCTTATTCGTTCTATTTTAAGTGGCGAAGGGCTAGTAGCTGCCGAGAAGATGGTCCGGGAGGCATTGGATGCGAGAGATGGGTTGGAGATCAGCTTGGAGGAGTGGCTCAGGGATGTCTTTGGTTCTGATATCAATTCCCCTTGGAAACAAATATGTGGACTTATTTTGAAAGATGGCAAGGATATCTTGGAGGATAGAATGGAACAAGCATTCTTGCTGAGGATGAAAGAAATTGTTCAATCTGGATTTGAAGACTTGACCAAAGTAGTTAGCATTAAGGGTTCAATTGAAGCAATTGTAGCAGGTCCTAATGGTGCAAATGATTTCTATGAGTACTTGAAGATATCATCAAAGGGTGGTGGAGTTTGGTTTTCAGAGTTGAGTCAAAAGAGAATGGGACTTGCTTATAATTTAAAACCATCTGCTGATGAAAATGACTTTCGCACTTGTCTCAATGCCTTTTTTGGTCCAGAAGTTTGCCGAATTAGAGATCTGATAGATAACAAATTATGGAGCATTTTAGATGATCTTTTGTGCTTTGTAGAATCACACAATTCTACCTTGAGGTTAAAAGAACTGGCTCCGCATATTCAGGATAAATGTTACAATTCAATGTCAGCCTTTTTGGAGGAGATCCATGGGGAGATGAATGCCCCATCAGTTTCTTTAATTAACAACAGAACAGATAATCAATTTCAACCTTCTCCTGTAATTGTTGAGAGATCACTTTTTCTTGCACGTCTCTTGTATGCGTTACGCAATCATTCAAGTCATATTTCACTCATACTTGGCTCTCCAAGGCAATGGGCTAAGGAAACAATTGTTACTACTTATGCTAGCTTGGCTTCACCTCTATCTAAGCAATACAAAGGAACCCTTAACTCGCCACAACCTTTTAGTCCTAGAAGACCTGCTTATGATATCCTTCCAAGTCCTGGAAGGCAGTCTCTTGAAACCTCTAAAAGGCAAGCTTTCTCTGCAGCTGCTGCATTACTTACAGTTGATAATTGTACAAATCTGAAACATGAAAAGTTGAGCAGAAACCTTCAGAATCTTTGCATTAAAGCCCATAACCTATGGATTAGTTGGGTTTCCAATGAATTGTCTATCATTTTGTCCAAGAATCTAAATCATGATAATGCACTTTCTGTCACAAATCCTTTGCGGGTATGTATATTCTTTATTCGAATCTTTTCTTCATTTCCACACTTTGAAGCTTATGCAGATTGTTTAAATGATAAGGTTAAGTTTTATTTTACAATGCTAAGCTACAACTTGTCGGTTCACATAGAAATGAGGAACACATGGTTGAAGATTGGCCAATTGCTATATAATTTTATTATTTGTTATTTGTTAAAAAGTTAAAGTTTGCAGTCGAAGATCATGCACCGTGACGACCCGATGCGGATTAGTGACTAATCCAATACCGGAGGGACAACTTACCTAAGATCCTATTGGACTGTAGTATAAAAATTCATTTATTGAAATAAAAAAAAAACATTTTGATAATTTGCATTCTTCTAGAAAGTATGCCATAAAATACTAAAAATACATTTATCTCAGAAAATAAATGAAAAATTATTTAGAATTAATATGATTTGAATGAATCACACTCACAAAATAAAGATAAAATGACATAAATGAAATACTAAGCTGCTTCTTCCTCTTGGATGGACTCTACCTCATACATTTAGTTCTTAACAGGCTCCTGATCTAGTATATTGGTATCATACACTAGAGTACAGTTAAAGAAAAGAAAATTTTGATTAGACATAGAGGTCTAAGTACAATGAATTTTGTTATTGTCTTAGGATACAAACATTTACAAATAATTTAAAAGTGGTGCAAAAATGTTGAAATGTAATTGCAGACGTATGATTTTGAGCTGAATTGAAGCATGATTATGCAAAAACTATCAAAATATATAGGTTATATATATATATAATATATAGATGAAAGTGCTAAAAGGAAATATAAAATTTAAGGAAAATATTTAGTTGAATTTATATAGAGAAGCTATATTGTAAATTGAAAGTAAAACTAAAAATTAATTGTAAATTGTATTTGAAAATTGAAATTGAAACTGAACAACCAACTGTAAGCTATTTTGGAATACTATCTAAATGCAATACAGTGTATTTTATTATCTTGCTATGTGGATACGCACAGATCAAGTGAGGAGCCAGTTGCATCTGCCCGATCATTTGAGATGTTGGGTTCCTAAAATAACTACACACTCTTCTTCATGAATGCATGCAGTATCCTTATTCCTCTAGAAAGCTTGCCCTGACTATAACTTATCTGTACAAAATATAGATCAACTTGAGTGAATTCTTTGAATTTACTTTTCAGTTTTAATTATTTTATGCACAAATCTTTTTGTTTGTTTAAATGAATTCAGACTCAAAAGCGATGCAACAAATGAAAAATAAATCAATTAGTTATAAATTTGATATCTCTTGTTTTATATTTATTAAGCTATCCTGAATTTACTAAACTAAAATGATTCTGAGATTCTAAATTCTAATTCAGTTATTTTCATATTATCTATACACTGGATTATCCAACATTCTAAATTTATATTTCTAGGTTGAATATTTTTAAGTTGAATTATTTTGATCCCGAAGTACTAAGACACAAACTGAGTGTCTTAACCCGAATAATTGAATTATACTGAAAGTATTACTTAAATTCATATATTATGATATTTTGAATTTTATTAATAGCAAACGGTAAGTTCTAGCTATTAAAGCATTAAATCTATTCTTTTATCTAAATTTATTAAGTTTGAGGCACCAGATCTTAGAAGGGATCAAAATTGAGATCTTATCTAAATTTTAGACTTAAACTATAATTTTTGTAGTTTTAAGTCACTAATGATATTAGTGGACTATCCTGAAATTTGTTGAATTATAAGCTCTTTTGGTAGGTTAAATATCTATTTTACGATGTTGGCTAAAAATGATATTATTATGCTACAGATAATACAAAATAGCCATATTTCTCATATTAGGGTTTTCTCATGCTCAATACTATTTTAATTAGCTGGTTATTAATTTGGAGTAAATTTCTTGTATTTTCACTCAGTTTCCTAAGATCTAGATCATGTCAGATCTTAGATAAGGTCTAGTTTTAAGATCTTAGGTCAAATTTTATTCCTTATCATTTCTATTTTCAGTTTGGCTTAATTCACTATTCAAGGCTTAAAGTATCTTAAGAATGTATTAGAAACATTAAATAGGTAAATTCTCAACCCTTAATTGTTAGTTTTATTAAAATATTAATATTTTTTCACCTCTTTATACATACTATTATTTTATTGCCAAAAATTCCCAATGTCTCCATTCTAGGCTTCCATTAGGTCTAACATATATTCTAATACATTAATTTTCAATTACAGAGCATTAGAAGGTTTAATATTTGCTAATTACTATAAATCTTAATTAGTGAAAAGTAACAATTTTAATTATCCAATCCAAATATGTTTGCATTTTTTGATTCCTCATAATTTTCTGATCGTATAGTCCAAATTTTGTCAAATTTGGACTTATATTTAATGAACTATTTCAAAAATACATTCTATATTAAATTCCTAAGATTTAATATAATTTTGTTTATTTAATTTGGAATTTTTCGCCAGGAATATACTATTCGAATGGCCCGGGTTAAAGGATACTCGTTAAGGCCGATTCTACCAAATATTAGCTTTAAAAAACATGCAGGTTACGGTGACATGATAGCCCACTATTACCCGACGCTATTCCTCTTCCTAGCAGAATTTCCCTAATAGGGTTTCCTTTCAACGTACAATTCTCCTTCCACAGATTGATTTGGATAGTGAGTTAAGTACCAATACGTTGCTCACGTCAAGGCACACTCATGAGTACCAAAAGCCCAATGGCTAATCCTCGGGATTGCCGGAGGCCTATTCCACTGAAACCCAATTCTACTCAGGACTATAGGGTTTACTGTGTGCATGGAGTTCTACCTCCATTGTCGATTACAGAGTTTCAATTCAACCCTAAAATATTCCTTGAGCTTAGGATATTCGATTGGACCCAATCTCATAGCACTAATTGGCTGGATGGATGGCTCTTGAATTAGGATTTATTATTCTTCGTTCTCGGCTTTCTTACAGTGAATCTATTTTTCCAAAATTCTCACTCTACAGCTCTTATTACGGCTCGATCTTGATCGCCACACCATTCTGAGCTCAAGATGGATCTTCCATACCCAAATGCTCTATCCTTAAGGTTCTGGAACTTCAGAAGGCTACTCACTCTAATTTTTGTATGGACCTACTGTAGTCTTATGCTCCCTTCGAGGCTACAACAAACTGCTAAGCTATGACTAACCCCATTGGATTCTCTAATGTTACTCCCGCCCTTTGAAATTGCCTAAAGTAGAATTGAGTGACTGTGGGGTGTTTAGATCGTCTGCATTAGCGCAAAATCCTTGAGAGAAATCGGTTGACAGAGCTAACCTATTCTCCTCGAACTAGTCCCCAATCTTCTCACATTCAGTTCAAATTAATCATAGAGTATTTAAGATTGTTTTAAGATCAGTCCTAGTGATCTCACAAGGCTATCGTTGATCATTTTTAAGGAATGCGATGTTACTGATACATGCTTACTGATACATGAATATGAAGCCTTCAAATTAGTGTGAAAAAATGATAAATGGTAAAAATAGAACAAGGGAATATGCAAAAAGGAAACTTTGGAAGGTTGGATGAAGGTTGATGAAAAAATGTTGCCACTCGTCGGAGCTTATCCTTAAATTTTATTGGGTGAAATTATAAATCATCAAGCAATGGCTAAAACAAAAGAATAAAATGTGATGTAAGGTTAATTTTATGGTTGCATTATGCTTGCTACCTTTCATTTATTGAAAACTTGCAGAAAAAAGTTGTTGAATGCCACATTGTGTACAATTCATGGTAAACGAGTCAGGGTTTCCCAATAGAGCTTACCTTATTTTCACTCAGGCATAGCTTCTACAAGATCATCTTGTAGATGATCCACATTTGGATTCTTAGTTTGAATTTATAGAATTTAAAGTTGTTTTTAAATGATAATTAACTAGAAAACTTTTTTGGGCATTACTAACATTTAAATGCTTTAGAAATTCGCTTGCTTTACTGAAGATGCTGATCTCATTTCATGATTGTGAACATTGATAGCTATGCTAAAAGTATCTAGGCTCCTTTATGCCTGCTAGTCCTTTTAACTTAAAGTTGTTAGAATCCTATGCCAACTATGATGGGCATGATTGGGATGGTTAATGGCTTCACCAATAAAACAGAATTGCCATTGTATTGACACACTATCTTATATTGCTCTGTTAATTGATGCACATTTTGTAATAAAATAGAATGTCTTGATGAGTTGTCCTAAATTAGGATGGTTATTGTACTTTCAAGTGAAAAGAACGGATTGAAGGAAAAAAGGAAATATGATATTATCTTTCAGAGGAAATTCTACTTTTCTCAATCAGCTCTTAGCTCAGTTTAGTTCCGTTCAATGCCTCAAATTAAAAGTCATGCCTAGATCATAAAGGTCATTGTAGAGGAGGCACTGGGACTGAATTACTCAAGAACTTGGCTAATTTCTTATAAAATATCCATGTGACATTCACTTAAGTGATCGAATGCATAATCAGCTTTATATGTATATTGGGTAGATATGTTGCAGTAGACATCTATTTGTTGGAGTTCTATGACATACTTCACTTCATAGCCCAATATATTATGCGCTAATTTAATTAATTGTAAGCATATAACTAATTTCACACACTTGTTAAATTATGCTTTTTAGTCTCCATTACCCATACCAATTATGTATTTGATAGTTTTTGGTATACGAAATGGGATGCAAAATTTTTCTTATGTGTTTCTTAAGATGTCAAATACTGTTATTTGTTTGACCTGTGTGTTACACTAATAAGTATATGACAGCGCGCTTGTTTATGTTTCTTGTTTCTGAGTAAGTACAAAGAGGAAATAGTCATTTGAATAACTTGTATAATATATGATTCAACGAATGATAACCTTGTGCTTTATATAGGGTTGGGAAGTGACTGTGATCAAGCAAGAGGAACCAGCTGAGGGTCATTTAGAGATGCAAATTGTTCTCCCATCCATGGCTTCACAGTACATTATATCTTTCCTCTTCCAAGCATGCCAAGAAATTCATAAAGCTGGGGGTCATATTCTTAATAAAGTTATTCTGCAAAATTTTGCCTCAGAAATGTTAAAGAAGGTGAGCTTTCTGTATGGCTACTGCATATAGTAATACCATTTTACAGTATATTTAATGTCATTGATTCTTTTCAAGCTAGTCATTTCTTGCTGTTTCTTGATGTTATTTAGTTTGATTATTTTTTGTTCTCCACAGTAACTTTCCTGATTAAGCAATTAACAACCTGATTCTATTGCTAAAAAAAACAAAGCAAACAAACAATAAAATTTTCATTTTTTAAGGTTGATTGCTTATAGGACCATTGCAACTGCTAATTGAATCTACAATATATTAATTGGTTTTTTTCTCACCTAGATTCACATATTTATTTTACTAAAATGACCTATCTTTGTTAATGTGAAAGTAAACTTGACTAAATTTTGTAACTTCAAGAGCGTATCCTTTTGCTTTTGCTATGATAACTTAAGTATTTCCACTATTTCTCGACATTGCAACTTCATCTTTTTCCATCATCACATTATTTTTCAAGGGACACAATTTGGCATCGCTGGGTTGTATTTTGACTATTAACTTCTTGACCTTGGGGGTGTTTTGATTAGTTGCCATGATTTTAGTGTGATTACAGTAAATATCTTATGTGATGCTAGTAGGCTCAAGTTAGGATGCAACCAAACTTCTTAAGTTCATAGTTACATTTTTATACTATTGATTGTGATTTGGTTTTGTAATTATTGAAGTTATTTGTTTTGTAGAGTTTCTTTTTAATATTATTTATTCTTGACTTTACTGTTCTTGCATTACTTCAACAGGAACTGATTGTATCTAATTGGAATTTGATATATTTAATGTCTTTTTCTAGCCTTTTTATTTCAATATCAAGCACTCATGCAATGATGCCCTACAGATTCTAGCTAATACATAATTTAAAATTAAATAAAAATTTAGCATTATCATTGTAAAAAAGCTGAATTTTAAGATTTATAGTTAAAGTACAAAAATAATAATTAATAAATTTTTAATTATCATTTTCATTAAATTATGAGTATATATATATATATATATATATATTTGCATGTATATATACACATATAAAATACATATTCAATGAAAAATGAATAAGAAGTACAGGACACTTATAATAGTGAGAGCAAAAATGATTGAAATCAAGATACAAAATAGAAGACGTTGGTCAACCTGTGCTGCTTCACATCATTTTGATACAATTTAAAAGAAATATAATTTTTTCCAAGTTAATGAAGTTAAAAACTTAATAAACCTGAAGCTGCTATCCCTTTTCCAATTCATATAGAACCTGTATTTGTTGGAGTGATTGATTAGTAAACAACCAAGAATCAAACTCCAATTAGACCAATAGTTTTCTTCATTTTTACGAAGAGTCAAGGCCAAAGATGATTGACAGTCCATGTTATACGTAGAGTAAATCATCTTATGACCTTAACAATCTATTGACCTGAAAGGAGAAGATTGATGATCCTTCTGAGGATTCCAGCCTTTAGTCCCATGGTCTGTAGTATCACAAAGAGTACACTCGAAAGGTTAACCTCAACAATATGCTTTTTAATGTAATTCATTGACAACTGACCATTTGAAAACTTCTCAATGAGGGAGAATTTAAAGGAGCAAACCATCACCTTACTGCTCGCCATAAAGCAAAGTAGTCAACTTGCCATCAAGGGATGAAGGATATTTCACCGAAGGGGGGAAAATAGTCGAAAGAATGTGATCTTGCAACCATTTGAGCAAAAGAGTTAGCACACCAAATATCATGTAATCTCTTATGTATATATATATATAATATTTAAAATAATAATACTAATAATAATAATAATTATTATTATTATTATTGAGCCATCATAGCAAATTGAGTTGAACTTGAGCTAATTAAAGATCCACACGACACTAGATGTTCATGAACAGCTAGCTTTTTTGACAGCCCTACTAGTAGAATCCACCACACTCTGGTAGGAAGATGGAGTGGTTGGACCAGACTTAGTTGAGAAACTTAAAAGCAGAAGTCCCAGCCCCAGCAGGGAAGGCTGAGCAACAATAAGGACCACCAACGACGACACACCCAAGGCCAACTTTAGCCAAGCAATACCATGGTTAGCAATATTCACCGCAACCATAGAAAATACAACTGAAGCCTTATGGTCATGAGGAGGTGCATGTGTTGGATTTGCAACAACCACTGTTGGGTGACCAAGACACTTCTAGATAACTTTCATGTATTGACATTGGGGATGGCAATTGAAATTGGCCAGAAGACTTTGAGCAACCACACACACATATATTTATAATAAGAACACTATAAAAAATGTTACCATTTTGTTATCCATTATGTCATTTCAATAATGTAAAGAAATACAAAATTATTGTGAATATAAAATAGCAATTTGTTATGCTAGATGGTAGCATTTGATGATTTAAATAATAAATTAGAAGTTATTGAAGGTGATAAACACAAGCAAGACAAATTAAGAGGTAAAAATACATTTATAAGCTAGCTAAATTAAGAGGTAAACAATTAAAGATTTGACTCATGTTAAATATATCAAAGAAAATATAATCAAACAATTCTTTTAGGAATGAAGATCTTTAACATAGATAAATGAATTATTTTATTGAGCTATTCAGTGAAGGTTGTACAGTATAATTAATATAACTGAGTAAATTGCTATGAAAATAGTCTCAATTATATTTTCATTAGTCATATTAGTAAAACTGAGATTTAGAATGCTTTAAAGAAATGAAAAATGGAAAAGTAGTAGGATCATATGATATCCCTATCGATGTATCAATACAATTAATATAAGTGAGCTTAATTGTTAAAAATAGTCTTAATTACACTTTCATTTGCCATGTTTGTAAAACTGAGATTTTGAATGCTTAAAGAGGATGAAGGGTGGATAAGTAGTAGGATCAGATGATATCCCTACCGATGTATGGAAACGTTTAGGTGATGAAGGAATTTTTTGGCTTACCAAGTTATTTAATGCTATTTGAAGACTAAAAAGATGCATATTAGTGAAAAAAAGAGTATTGTTATACTTACATATAACATCAAAGACGATGCTCTAATTATAGGTGAATCAAGTTAATATGTCATACATTGAAACTTTGAGAGAGTAATTAAATACATATCACTAAAGGATACTTGTAATTCTCAGAATTAATTTGGTTTTATGCAGGTAGATCTATCATGGAAGGCATGCATTAATTAAGAGGTTTGATGGACAATTTTAGGGAAAGCAAATAAAATCTTTATTTAATTTTTATTATTCTTGAAAAGGCTTATGATAGAGTACCAAGAGAATTTCCTTGGAAAGAAAAGGAATTGTGTTGTTTATATTGATGCTATTATATATAAATATATATATATATATGGGGCTGTAACGTGTGTTCGATCGCAAGGTGGATTTTCTAATTATGTCCTTGCTAGTATTGGATTACATCACGGCTCCGCCCTCAGCCCATATCTTTTTGCTTTAATTACGTGTTTATATTGACCACATTCAAAAGGAGATGTTTTGGTGCATGTTATTTGCAAATGACTTATTTTTAGTTGATGACTAAGGATGGAGTTAAAGCAAAGAGGACTACTTTAGATCTAAAATAAAATATATGTAGTGTAAGTTCAATTGTATAGCCCTAATCTCGCGGACATAATTATTGAAGAGCGAGAGGTTCAAGTACCTTGGTTCAATTATTCGAAATAATGGCGAAATAACTAGTGATGTCATTAATAGAATCAAAGCTGGTTGGATGAAATAGAGAAGTGCTTTTGGAGTGTTGTGCGATCTAAATATCCCACTCAATTTAAAGGAAAATCTGAGAGAGCATACCATTTGTGTTATATGGGGCTGAATGTAGGGCAACAAAGAAGAAAATTGATGATAAAATAAATGTTATAGAGATGAGGATGATTGGGTGAATAAGTGGGTATACTCGTAAAAATAGAATGAGAAATGAATTTATCTGTATAAAGGTTGGAGTGGCTCCAATAGCGGATAAGATTAGAGAATGTTGCCTTAGGTGGTTTAGGCATATTAAGCGTAGTCCGTGCAATATCCCCTATTTGAAAAAGTGAGTTTATGAATTTCACCCTTGTTAAAAGAGGAAAAGAAAGGCCAAAAAAGATATGAGAAGAAACTATTATGAAGAATATTTTCTATTTCGAACTTAAGGAGAATCTTCTATTTGATTGTGCACAATGGAGACAGAGGATTCATGTAGCCGACCCCACTTAGTGAGATTAAGGCTTGTTGTTGTTGCACTCTATTTCAATGGCTCTAGCTTAAAACACAAAAGGTTGTATGTAAATGGAAAAAAAATTTCATGTCTTAAAAATAGTCGGGCTACTTTTTCTCTTTATATATTTATATTAAAAATTATTGATCTAACTATGAATCGATCAAAATAAAATAAAATTATAATTTATATAAACAATCATTTTCATTTAATAAATTAAATTTATTGATTACAATCATTTAATCTAAGCTACAATTCTATTTTAAGTAATCATTTGCTAACATATATATTTTCTTGGTATATTTTATTAATAATATATACTATAAGTATGTGATCTTATTATTTAATAATAATAAAAGAACTAAGTAATAGTGATATATATAACAATATATATAGTACTCTTTAATAATATTTAAAATATAACATTAATTAATTATCGTAGTTAATAGTACTATTATTGTTAAATTTACTAATTAATTAGTTTGTTAAATTGGATAATTATTTTTCTATTGTTATTATGCTAATGCATGTTATTATTATTATTATTATTATTATATAAATTAGATTAACTTTACCATTTTCATTTCGTGCTTAAGCAAGTTTTTTTCTACAGCAACACTTCGAAATTGAAAATATTAGTGTAAGGCGTTAGTTCTTATGACCAGATAAAGTTACCAATGACGTAAAATCCATTAAACAAGAAAAGCAAATACAAAACTTGCTCTTAACTTGATAAGAATCGTGGTATGCATTTCAAATTTGACTTTATTTTCCAGCAGTTAATGAATTCGTCAGAATGATATATTTGTTTGAGAGGGGGTGGAGGCAGTACATGACTTATTAGGGGTTCTTCAAGTGATGCTCGAAGGTAAGTGAGGGATACAATGATGAGAACAGGAGTGGTATATGAGGAGCTTGCATTTGTGACACGGCTGTATACAAGCGCTTCTTCTATTGTATTGAAATTCTCTGTTGTTTTCTTCCATAAACGTTTCATCTATTGAATTTTGCCTATATTTTATATGATATGTCTAAGCAAAACCATCCTCAGTACAGGAAGGGCAGGGAAAACCATTAGAATTATATTTCTTCAAAGTTTTTTTTTAATACTATGAATAGTACTTTCTACTATCGGATTGAATATTATTAATGGAAAAAGCCTTTCCTAGGGAGGAGAGGACGCATCCTTGGTCCCCATAAGTCTAAGAGAAAATAAAATCATCAATGGCTAGACAGATATAGCAACACCATCACCTCTTGGCCTTTGACCTACCTTTCTTACCACCGAAAGAAGAAGGGCAGAAGATACCACAATGATATCTAAATGACCAAGTGAGGCAGAAGGGACATATGCCACCAACGTAAGACCTTGCATTTGTATTTTAAAATTTATGCAACTGAAGCTTTGAACGGAGCTTAATGAAAGTGGATGTATTGTGGCCTCTTGCATTGCAACCCTTACATACTTAAGAAGTTTAGAGATAACAAGTGGTTGCCAATAGCTCGCACTAGTAGAACTAGGGTTGTTATTTTTACTCAATGCTCATATGAAGCTTGATTCAACTCAAAATTGAATAAAAAAATTTGATATCACTTTTGAGTTGAAAGTTTAACTTGAGTTTTTTTTATTTTCCAAGTTGATTTTAAGTTCTTGTCGATTCACTCAAATAATGATTAGATTAGAGCTGAAAATTAAAATAAAATTATTTTTTATATACAATATGTTTGAAAGAATTATACTGTGCTTTGGTTTTTGTTAGCCTATTATGTCGCTACTGTATAGTATTACTTTTAAATTTAAAATTTTAATATTTTGAGTGAAATCAAATTAATTTAGAGTTTCTCAAAATTAAACTATTTCAAATTGAGTTCATTTGATTAAAATCAAATTTGAGTTAAATTGAACCAAACACAAATATTCTGAGTTTGTCTTGTTTGACTTGCTTGGACTCAAAGAGAAGCTAATTCAAGCAAAGTCAATCCAAATTGCAAGAGGAAGGTTAGTCAAAAGTCATTTGTTTGAGCCAAAGTTTGTGCCTCAAAAGAACGAGTAGGTATCTTGGTCGGTCCATCCAAGCAAAGCAGTTCCCAAAAATCAAATCTAGCCATTGATCACAGTGCTGTTTGGTTGAAGTTGTGAATTTGTGGAATGAGAAAAGTGATCCAGCCTGAATCAAAATTTGATGACCCTTTGATGAGTCATATCAATAAACCATTCACAATCAATTATTGTAGAATAACGTCACGCTATCATAAAATGTTGGAGTGTCAAGAATGTCTCTTCGATAAATAAGTCCCATGGATTACCTCCCTTTGATTGAAGATTTGTATACCCTTCCTATGCAAACTTTTGATGGCAAGCTGGGCAAGAACTTCCCAATATGTGAAGGGTTTTATCCATCGCCTGAATCTTATCATCTTAGAATAGTAGAATGGTTTTCCATTATGTGTGGATGGAGTCTTGAAGTTTGGAGCTAATGAACATTAAAAAATGAATAACCCCATAACCACTTGGGAAGGCATCATATGTCAACAGCACATGACATAGCACTTGTAAGGCGTTTGAAGTTTAGAAGTATGGAAAGGCGTCAAAGTGTTGTTGATAGTGGATGATGGCATAGAGCCTCAATGAGAAGGCATTTGAAGTATAGAAGTATGGAAAGGCGTCCAAGTGTTGATAGTAGACGATGACAAAGAGCCTTGATGGTATGTGTGACATAATCAAGAGAGATATTTTGAAGTATAGAAGCATGGAAAGGCATCCAAGTGTTGATAGTGGATGATGACAGAGAGCCTCAATGGGAAGTGTGACACAATTAAGAGAAATATTGAGTGAAGTCGATAATTTAAGCACGTAGCCTTAGGCTTTGGCGGCCTGCGAGGTACAAGAAAACAATATAGAGAAATGTTGGGTGTAGGGGCTTGAGGAGTTTTGTTAAGATTCATGAATAGGGGCTAGCGTAAGCTTACATATAAACTAAATATTGTTTGGCACGACTACTTAATTTAGCATAGATGTTCCAAGTCAAATCTAAGTCAAATCATACATGGTCGTTCAGTTTGTGCTAGTAAGTTGTTAAGCTAAACATTAATCAAATGAGCTTATGTTACTCTGCCAAGTTCTGAAATTTTTTATTAGTAGTATTTCTTAAATATAGCTCATGTTAAGATAAACTTTACTTATTATAATGAAAAGATAATGATTAATAATATTAATGAACATTATAGCTAAAAAATTATTTTAATTAAAGATGGTTAATTAATCATCACTTAATTATTATTATATTTTAATAATTTTGAGAATTAAACACAATTTCTCTCTAACTATAATTGTTGATAAGTCAATCAATTAAGTGTTTATAATAAGTTTAAATTAAATATATATATATATATTGATGTAAATTAAGACAATTTTGATAGCTGATCAGATTTAATTAACTAAATTAGTAGTGTTAAAGAATTAATGACATTTAAATATATGTTAACTAAAATTAAATAATTTATTATATATTGATTTATCAATAATAATAATTAGACCTAACTTATTTTAAGATGATAATTGTATATATATATGTGTGTGTGTGCGCGCGCGCGCGCGCGCGCGTGTAGAGTTTAAATTATTTTTATACTAAATTTTTAGGTAAATATTTTATTATTATAACAATTATTGTCATATTTTTATATTAAGATAAACTATTTTTTATTTTTTATTTTTAAAATGTATAGGGGAAATATTTAAAATCCAAAAGCTATTCAATGGTCATAAAAATTATTTATATTAATTTTTTTTCAAATCATTATAAAACTAAAATTTTTAGGTGATTATTTTATTTATATAAAATTTTCCTTGTATTTTTATTCAAAATATAAAGGTTATTCATTTGTAATTGTGCCATTACCGAGCTTGAACTTTAATGTTACATAAAAAGTTATATAAATAATATTCATATTTTAAATGGATATTCTTACATGCATAGTACCCAAATCTTTATAATAATATGTTTAGCACTAAATCTTTTATATTTATAAAAAATATTTTCATCTTATATTTTTTGAAGTGTTAAAATCTTTTTTCCACTTGTAATTAAAAAGTTTAGATAAATTGAATGATATGCTTTACATATAAATATTGAAGCTTTGGGTTTTATATGTAAATTACAAAATAAATTTGTGTTATGCAAGTAAATAGTTTTTTATGGTAAATACTTTACAATTTTGAAATTAATAATTAATAATTTATTATAAATGTATAGTTAAGCTATTATTGAGCCGAACATAAGCAATCATGCCATTGTTTGCTTGATTTAGAATCGAGCCTCAAATGTGTTCAAGGTTGGCTTGCTTGCAAATAATAAGCTTTTTTAACAGTCTTATTCAAGACGTGGTGTCTTGGTGCATGTTGCGAGCATGTATTATTCTTTTTATTGGTAAAACTAGATATCGACTTAAAATGAAATTCGTACTATAGTGAACTACCTTAGAATTTAAAAAATTTTCTATTAGTAGACTTAAAGTGAAGTATGTGCTATGTAAACTTAATCATTTTAGAATCTATAATATTAAAGATATGACGATTGCAGAGTGTGCTATGCTATCATGATTCAGGATTAGTGAGGGTTTTAAATATATTGGTTATATCATACAAAGTAATAGTATAATTGAGGATGGTATGATTAATGGAGTTAAGGCAAGTTGGATGAAGTGGAGTGTTCATGGGGTGTTGTGCAATAAAAAATTCCACTCATTATAGTTTTATAGAATAGCTTTAAGGCTGATATTATTATATGAGGCAAAATATTTGCCTACAAAGTAAAAACATATTAATAAATTAAGTGTTATATATGATGGGAGATACTAAAGTGGAGTGGGTATATATGAAATTATATGATGTGTAATTAGTACATTGATAGAAAGATTGGAGTAATTTAGTTGAAATTAAGCTCAAAAAAATCACCATAGAGTTTCCAGAACATAAGTGTAGACCATTAGAGGTTTTTCATATTAAAAGAGGATGGAAAACAAAATTAACATGCCAAGAAACTCTTAGGAATGATCTCTCACGTACCAAGAACTTAAGGGAGAGTTATTATTTGGTAAAGCACAAATACTATAAAAGATTCTTATAGTGGACATCTAAGTTTGGTGTTGATGTTGTATGTATGTAAATTTATTAATTTTATGTATTGTTAAATAATGAATTTTCTATCTGAATATAAAATAAAAAAATCTCAAAAATATTAATTCATTATAATAATATTAAATGGATATAGATTTTACTCTTATTTAAACAATACAATAATTAAGTTAAACTAGTATACTTAAGAAAGACATTAATTTTGAATAATTATTAATTATATTTAAAATATAGTTTAAAATTTAGAGTTATGTTTAAATTTGATTGTATTTATTAGAATTTATGTGAACTCGTTTATGACAATATGTTTTGAGAATTAGAATATTTTTCAAATGATTTGATTCATTTATTAAGATTCTTAACTACATAAATTCACAAAAAATTATATATGGACGTAAATTTCTCTCTAAAATTTAGGTTAAGCTAAAAGCATATTAAATTCCCAAAATAATAACTTATGTCATGATTAATATTTATGAATAATACTTTAAAAGTGAAATTGCATACATATGAAAATTTCTTACATATTGCACTAAGTTTTTCATATTTTGCATATTTAACATGCAATTTATAAATAATTGAAAAATGAACACCTAAATCTCTATTAATATACTGAAACTATAATCATTTAGTGCTGTTTAAATACATTTTAAAATGAAAATTATAATCATTTAGTGTTGATTAATTAATAATAATATTAATTGTACTTAATAATTTGAAGATAATTATTATACTTAAAAATTTGTGGACCATAGCCCTCTTTATTTTGTTTTTATGGAAGATTTTTTTTTTGTAAGTTTTTAAGAAAAAAGGATAGATAATTTTGTAAGTTCAGATCTTATGCTATAACTTGCAAGTCTTGGGTGTTTGCGTGTGTATGAAAAATGCTATTATTCTATTAGGTGGAAATAGTTACTTTTCACACATTGCTCACGATCCATCTATTTGGATGGATAGATGGGATGTAAAATCAAAAATAACTTGTTGACTTAGCATCCAATTTATTTGTCCAAGTTAATGGATGGTGAGATTTGTGAGGAGATAATTTTTTTTTTTTTTAAAGATTTTATATATGTATATATATACTTCATGCCCTCATGAATTTATATAAATAACGATATTTGTTTAGCGTTGCAGTTTCTTTTAATGGGACTAATCCAATGCGATGCACAGGTTATTGGAGTTTATGAAAACTTTCTTGCACTAGTGGAGGCTCCTGAATCACGGGTATCTGAAAAAGGTGTTCTGCAAATTTTGTTCGACTTACGATTCTCTGCTGATGTTCTGTCTGGGGGCAATGATACAAACTCTAAGCCTCTTTTATCACTGAACTCAAATCTTATGGAGATTTGTTCAGGGCTTATACATAGGTTCTCCTTAAAATTGGACCCTATTGATTGGGCCACGTAAGATTTACTACGCACTTGAAACTCTTTTCACCGCTATCATGTTCATAAAATAGAATACTTAGTACTAATTGAATACACTGTATAATTATTGAATAATTTTTGCATTTTAAATGCCCTCATTGCTAAATATTTTAATTATTTTAACATTATTCAACTTGAATGGTTGAATTGCTAGTCTCTTGCATTGTTTGAGCTGTTTTGATATATTATTATTTAAATCTTTTTTTTTTCTTTCTGACCTTTACTTTCATAATTGTTAGGTATGAACCTTATCTTTGGGAGAATGAAAAGCAGTCATACAAACGATGTTCTGTTCTCTTTGGGTTTTTTATTCAGCTCAATCGTCTCTACATTGATACTGTTCAAAAATTACCAACAAAAACCAATACGGAATCAAATATATTGAGATGTTCTGCTGTCCCAAGATTCAAGTATCTTCCAATCAGGTAATTTTCTCACTGCCATCATGATTCATATATTCTGTTTTTATTTTCTCTTTCGAGATGAATTTTGTGAATTTTGTATAAAGGAATACCAATGTCATTTAGTTGAATAAAGTGTGTTTGGTAAATTTGCATATATTCATCGATAATTTTAAAGCTCAAAGAAATTTTAATATAAAGGAACCTTTTGATTAACTAATCATTTTGTATTTATCTTTGATTTGTTATGAACAAATCACTTTGCATGAGAACTTTGATAATCTTTTCCTTAAAAATCTTCGTGGTTATTTTTCTTTTAATAGGTTTTTACATCTTTTTAATCTCAATATCACCTTGTTTATTGTCATCATCATTTTAAGAACTTCCATTTAGATTGTGTATGTTTTAACCATTATGCATGTTAAATGCATGAGGCTGAATGGGCACATATAGAAGCTTTTTGGTTGGTTCTTTGCTTAGCTTAAACTAAGCCTATTGCCAAACTGTTTAATTAGGATTTGGCTCCCTATGTAAGATTTTAATTGGGAGTTCAAGTGTCTTTCGCATGGGCGCTTAAGTTAGCTATTGCGTGCTCAAAATTAAAAATATTCATGTGCATGTTTGGGATACGTCTCGTTAGTCGGAATAGGATTACATTATGTTAAATATAGTTGGGTTTCACAATTTATAAAATTTATGAATAATGCTAAATCACAATAAAAATCAAACATGATTTTCAAATTACATACGTTTAAGAGAACAATGAATGAAATTTTAAGTGAGTGTTAGTTTTAGGTTCTATGGCTCTTACCATGATTCCAGCAGTATCATCCTTCAGAATATTGTGTCAAACTAATTTTAAGTCTGTTTACCTTCAGCGATAACATCCCTCTAGCAAATAGTATCAAGAGGGGGTTAATCCTAGATTTTGGCATTGGGTCAAGCTGAGTTTGGGTACAAGAGAGCCAACATAAAGCTCAATCCAATTTGTAACACGAGCAATTTAAGTCAGCACACCCACCTTAAAATACTAGCAGTTGGAAACCAAAGAAGCGTCAAGTTCTTATAAATCATATGCAATGTTTTATTAAAATTCGTTTAAGTTTAAAACCATAATTAATGTTTAAAATCATTACTTGTGAATTAGATTTCAAAGTTAGTTGGTAGTTGCTTAAAAAATGCTTGGGTTGTGTTTAAATGTTGGATTTGATTTTTAGCCTTAACGTCTATATCTCAAATCACCCCATTACAATAATATTTCATTCTCGGGGCATGTAGTTGGATAAATCCTGAATCATTTTGAAAGAATATAAATTCTCATCTAAGCAAATTAAAATATAACTTCATTTCTCTTAAAATTTGAAAAAAAAATAATTTCAGCTAAAATTAAATACACAGTTACTAAATATTATATCCAAGTGTGAAAGGAAAAAATCGCTGTCATCAGTATAGGTCATCTGTTGTACAACAAAACTATAATAATTATATTTCTTTTCTTTTTCTTGTGAAAAGGCTCTTAAGCCCCCTAAATTCTCTATCAATCCTTCCCGCTCTTTTTTCTCTTTTCTTCTTCTCTCTCTTTGTTTTTAGCAAAATAATATATGAATATGATCTCTTTGATACTTTTTATTAATTTAAAATTTTATTTTTTAATAAAGAATTATTTACTTTTCTATTTCCTTTTTTTTAACAATTATATATTCAATTGTGTGTGTATATATATATATATATAATTTAGGCATCGACACCTGCTATAAATATAGAGTTTAGGCTGTGTTAATTTTTATTTTAGCCTAAATTAATTTATATAATATAAAAACATAATTTGAATTATTTAGTCCTTTTTTGAGGTATTACATGGTTGACTGGATTGAGCTAGTTTTTGAGCTCATATCCAGGTCTAGTGTAGCCCCTATTGCTGACCCACTGCATTGAGCGACTTGCTTATTTATCATGATTCCGCAATGAGCTTTCATTCACAAACTATAAATCAATCTCTTGCTTTTCATGTCATGATCTATATATGGAAGAAAGCACAACCATCTAGTTGGTCTTGTGCAGCAAGCTCTCAATATGGCCGTTGCCCTTCTTAATGATGAACTGCATTGTATTGATCGCTCGATTCAAGTGTTTGTCTTCCAATCATTTTTTGAAATGCACCATTGCTTTGTTAAAGCCCTTGGCATTTTATTGTTTCTAGAAAATATTATGAGGCACAGCATCATATATAGGGTACATAAAGTTTGATTGTTGAGATAATTGCCATGCTAAAATGGCATGGAACATTATTGCGGTTGTGGTTTCGGCCTTGATCAGGTTTACGATTCTTATGGTTCTGTTTTGTTAAAAAAAATAAAAAATTTCAGTACCTGAGTTGACTGTCTTAACCTTGAGCTTGATACTGGTGAAAATATTCAAATTGGTCTGCAGGTCAGGCTGGGCATTGGGTCTCATAAAGCATGCCTTTGGCCCAAAAGCCCTACAGCCCATGATGCCTAGATCTAAGCAGCACAACAGATCTGCCAGTATTTACCAGACAATTCTTATGGTTCAATTTTCGTAATAATATGTGCAAATGACATTTTTAATTGGGGTGATTAGAATGGGTCTATTGAAGTAAAGCACCACCTACAAAAGATGTTATCTGATTAAAAGCTCTTTCTCCCTAGATAATTTGTAGAAATAAAAAATGTTCATGACTAAGGAGATTTTAGGGCTCTTAAACATGGAGCTTGTGATCTGCTCGATATTGATTCTGTTAACTCGTGCTTGGTTTGTATTTTAATAAGAATCTTGCATAAGTTCGTGCTCACTTTTGACTCTATAGGCTCATTGGGTTTTTATCATTTAAGATCATGTGCTTTTATTTTCGTAAAGTTTAAAATATATGAGCTAGTGAGCCAAGCGCAATAAATAATAATTCTATTGGTATTCGACTTATTAAGAAATCAAGTTCAAAATATTTGTTCAAACCCGACTAGTTTCTTTATAAAGCGAGCTGAATACGAGCTTCTTAACATACTTAGCACGAGTTTGTGAGCTAGCTTGTTTGACAGCCCTATGACTAGGTCACCTTAAAAGGGTGTTGCAAGCATGAAACTCTCATTAACTCCAACAAGACCTTTGAAAAAAGTAAAGGTGTTTAACTTAGTGATTAATAAAAACTTGTAGTTAAATTTTGGCTTAGTCAATGTGCATTGATAGGCACCTTAAAAGAGTGTTGAAGATGTCTACCAATGTGTTTCAGAGGCAGTAAGTCAACACATGCAAACTCTCATAATAAATATTGGGCGGTAAGAGGAAAGATAAATAGCCAACTCAATTCAAAGACATAGGCACGAAAGCATTGGCAACAGAGAATTACAATCCTAATCTCGCAAAAATCATCAGGACATGGCGTGGAGGTGACGCTGCGTACAATGTTATATCGGAATGTCAGCCGATTATGGTTGCTATTTGAATAAATGGCAAATTTGTGAATAACTCTAAAATATCTCATTGAACCAAACAGTTGTTGTATCCATATTAACAGGAGACAAAGTTGTTGTATTCATATTATTAGGAGACACCACAACATTGTATCCAAATAGCAACAAACCAAATTAGCCCTAAACCACATAAGTAGATTTTCGGTTCAGATTGAGCTCAAATCAATCCTAAATACTCGAGCACAAGCCAAATCTATGGCTCTCTACGATTTTCGAGCGTATTTCGAGCCATGTTTGAACTGAGTCGAACCACCCACTATAAATTGGTTCAAGGTAAAATTTTTATTTAAAGATACTATGCATTTATGAATAATAAAATAATTTATGTATTCTGCTGCTGTAATATAGAGCAATTTTTACTTTGTGCTTTATGTCCATCACATTCCAGCGCCCCTGCATTGTCGTCAAGAGGGTCACATAAATCAGCTGCTCAAATGTCTATGGATGACGCATCTACAAAGACCCCATGGAAGGCATATTCAAATGGGGAACAGTCTCCAAAGCTCGACTTTGACGATTCATCTAGCTTTGGAGCTGCGGCGCCGCTGCTGAAATCCTTTATGACTCAGGTATATCTATCAAGGAAAAAATGCTGCGATACTCCATTCATCTTCTTATTTCAAAGAGTCACAAGTTTCAAATAAGAAACAAATACATATCCGACGAAGTTTTAATCTATGACAATGGGATAATAAATTTAGTAATCCCATTCACAAAATAACTTTTTTAATATTAAAATGCATGTATTTTCTTTTAATTTTTTGAGAATTAAAATTTATGAATTTACCACTCCTCCATAATGCATTTGTATGTGTGTATGTATGAATAAAAAAATAAGGTGGGGAGCAAATTTGGGGAGAGCACATCGAAATGGGGAATGATGCTTTCAGACGGGAAGCTGAAGGACAGATCGGCCGCCGCCATGTCGACATTTGGCGACATGCTTCCCGGCCCAGCCGCTGGGCTCCTCTCTTCCCTCACTTCTGGCTCAAGGTTTGATTCTTTATAGACCCAAATTTTTATTGGATATTTTTTATATATACATGCAACAAATATTATATTCAACCTTGAGTCTTTATGTAATAGAGCTGATTTTGTGGCTTTTGTGTAGGTATGTAGCATAAGTTTGTGGTATATATATATTTTAAATGTTCCATTTTATGGTTAGTATATGTAACATTTTAAAACTTTAGTGGATAGGGTGAAAATAATGAAGTTTATGGTCTGTATGTAGAAGTTTCATTTTTTGTTTTATTTATTAAATTATTTTGTTGGCTTTTTTTTTTGTTTAGTATAAAACTGAGGTAGAGAAAATATATATACTTTTTTTTTTTATTTATCTGGAGATTTTTTTTTCTCTTAACCCTAGTGCTTTACCACTTCTTGTATGTAATGAATTGTGAGGACGGTAAACAGTGAAATTTTACTTAAATTTTTCTTAAATTTCCTAGGAAAAAGGCTATTTGATTTTCAAATAATTTCTTAAGAAGTTGGATGATTAGAATTTGTATTTAAAATATTTTTTTTTTTTGTAGATCTCATATGTAAAAGTGAATTTAATGTTATTTTTTATGAGAAAAAAATAATTGTATATTTAAAAGATATTTGAAAAAGAAAAATACTATGCTTACACAAGAATGTATACCAAAAATATTAAGGATTAATAGAAATTTTTTTTTTTAAATTTTTGCATATAGGTTTTACAAAAAAATGTATTCAATCAATTATTTACTTGCACATTAGATTGATATATCATATATATATTTTGGTGTATATTAGTGTGTAATAGTAATATTTTTTGAAAAATATTTAAGAATTATGTATCAAAAAGGCAATAGTGCAAAACAGATTTCTTCTTGATTCAGTAAGGGTGACCACTGGACTATTTTCAAAGATCTTTTTCTTGTTAAACAATGGGATTCTACCTCTAGGCTTTGCTACGTAAAATTAGTGTTCCACTCAGCTAATTCTCTTACAAAAGTCAAAAAAGCCTCTTCTTTTTTAAGGTATGTATTGAGGAATCTCCTTGTGGATTTCTTGAGTTATAAATCTTGATCTCAATGGTAAGATGGTGCCCAATGCAAGCTAAGGTTGTTCCGAGTTTTTCTTCTCTTATGGCACATTGATGCTACTTGTGATATATCTTCACACAGAGGCTGAACATCTCGCAAATCAATAAGAGAAGGGGGTAATTCTAATTTTATTCTTTTCAAGAGCAAGCTATCACTTTAACTCTTCTGACTTGACTCATAGGATCTTTAAGCCATCTCCCACTTATGTTACTATCTCTATTTCAAAAATAGTTTGGATGTTGAAACTTGATTTAATTTTATGAATTCATTTTGTTGTTCCTCCAACAATGTTTTCTCACTTTAAGACTTTTAGTAATAATCTAAGCCTCAATATTCCCCATTCTATAACTTGAATTAAAAGAACCCCTCCCTTGGATGAAAAGGCTAACGCTTCCTCCTCTTATCACAATAGTAAATAAGCCAAAAAAAATTCTGTTTTTAATGAAATCAGTATCTGTAAAACCAATGTGCATTTTTTTACCAATGGCTCTCTCAAATGCTTCTTCTCTTCAAGCAATAATGGCTAGCACCATGGTTGCCCCATCTCTCAATTTATTTGTTATTGTAATGGATCGATTCTCATCCATTTTTAATGGAACTATAAACTTTGAAGGCTACACGTGCCTTTTAGAGCTAGTGGTTTCACTTGCTCTCTCCTTTGGATGATCTTCTACACTTTGGAAAAATCCCCCAAGCAAATCTTTCAAACTTGAAGCACTACCTTGATGTAATTAAAAGCTATTTCAAGCTTGTGCTCAATCTTGATAAAAACATTTTTCAAAATAGGTGCTTGATACCCAAGATATAGCAATGCTAGCATTTGTAAAGATCTTGAGCATGACATTCAAATATTTAGATTGTTACTTGGACGAAAAACCAAGTCTTTAACTCATTTATGCACTCCTAGGGCTGGATAATTTCAAGCTTATTAGTTGAGACATCATTGAAAAATCAACTCTCTAAACAAACGTGGCAGTGTTTCAACTTGTTTAATTCTGCAATGTCAGCTTGCTTCCAATTAACAAAGGTTTAATGACATCTATAATGTGCTATTGCTTCTTACCGAAATGGGGATATATTAAATCATTGCACGAGTATAAACTGTAGTATATATAGCAGTCAGCATAAGAAAGTAGAGAGCCTTTCGCCAATAAAAAACAATAATACATCTGATGCTGCGCGAACTTAAGAATATCCAAAACGTCTCTCAACGCTTTGTTTAAAAAGCAGTGCTCATCATATTCTCCTTCACACTAAAACCAAAAAACAAAAATATAGCTGTCTTGTTGCTCCCATTCCCCACTCAATTTCTACCAAGTAATAAAACATCATAGGATGACCAACACACAATTCAAGCAACCCATCAATAGCGATCATCATAGGATGAGCGGACAGTCTTACCTGGCCGATCGTACGGCCCCGGCCTCTCGCGGTACCCTCCACCGCCCTCGTACCTCGCAGCCCCACCGCTGGTCCCGTATCTATCGCCGCCTCCTCGGGGCCCACCGTCCCTTTCAAAGTTCCGCTCTTTGCTGTACCCGCCATCATGCAAAGATCTGTCGGGACCGCCCCCATACCGTCCGCCAGAAAAACGGTCGCCGGAAGGCGCATAATCATCATTTGTATAGCGGCCTCGTCCTCCTCCCCCGCCATACCTTCCATTTCTCCCTCCATCGAAGCGGCTTTGTTCCCCATAACGGCCACCGTCGTACCGATCGTCCACATGGCGGTCGTTGTACCTGTCCCCGAATCTCTCCCGTCCGCCACCGCCCCTGCTGATTCGCGAACGAGATGCGAACCTCCCTGCTCCAGCTCCACTGGATGGGCACTCGCGAGCCCAATGTCCCGAACGTCCGCACTTGAAGCAGCCGGACTGGTCCGCAGAAGGCAGGTCATCAGCGCTTCCGCGATATCCCCCTCTGCCACCGCCAGAAGAGTAGCCGCCGGAAGAGTAGCCTCCACCTCCGCCATAGCCGTGTCCTGGATCATCGGACCCCACTCTCGGCTCGGCTTTGTTGACTGATATCAGTCGTCCATTCAGCTCCTTGTTGTGCATTTCGCTAATAGCATCCTCCATCGCACGTCTGTCAGCAAATGTCACAAATCCAAATCCGCGTGGCCGGCCTGTATCCCTTTCCACCATTATCTGTAAAAACAGTTTAGTGCAGTCATCATGCATGAGCACAAAGAACAAAACCTTTGAGTGCTAGCTAAGTAAGAAATATAGGGTTTAGCGTTCAGCAAGCATATACCTCCCGAAAATTACCGAACATTATTGCAGTCACACGTATAAATCATTGGAAGCATACAGTACTTAAAATAAAGGACAGACAATAAACTTCAAAGAGTAATTAGTTGATATAGTAAATGAACAAAAGGTAAAGCGAGAGGGCATGTTGTTAGGAATAAAAACAAGTTTGAGAAATGCCAAAAATCTACATCTCTACAATCATTGTTGTGGCCAATATAAGGAAATTTTAGACTAGTTCGAGGCAGACTTCTGGGTGTTGCAAGCTGTTTTCTATTTGCGGAAGCTGCTTGCTTTACGCTTAATATACAACAGCCATACCAAAAGCTGAATCCAAAGTGCAGTCCCTTGTGACTGGTATTTTGGCTCAATAGTTAGTCCTCGAGTAATTATGCAATGAAGCTATTTCTTTAGAAATAACTCGCTGAGCTGACAATAAGACTCAACACCACCTCAATCAAAATAATAAGCACATTAAAATTTTTAGGAAAAGCTTAAATATTTCAAGCACTAATGCAATAGAAACAGCATAAAAATACAGGCTTGATGCAGATGAAGAATGCTTTCAATAAATGACACTATTTGGGACTAATTTGGACATGAAATGTATGAACATCAATTGATTACACAACGAGCATATACTTAAACCAATTGATTACAAAATCTATTATTTTCAATTTGTTGCAAGCTTTTGAAGAATAATATATTTTAGTAACTATTAATGAATCGAGAAAAACCAATCCTATAGGCTCATGAATTGCATCAAGGTAGGCATTGATCCAATCCATAAATTGAGTGGTTATATAATACATTTGAATTATATTTGAATCAGGGACCACAAATAGAAGTCAACACACAGACAAGCCTATCAAAATAATAATTAAAAGAATATTCTCCAGTTATATGTTGAATATGTTGGGTTTGAAGAGATATTATCACTTAACATCAATCAACATAACGAACAACCCACAAATAATGTGAAATAAAACTGAATTCTTATCCTCAATAAAAGTTGTATGCTTAAATCGATTTAGCAAAAAATAGCAAATCCAGAAGGAAAAAGTTCTCATTCAAATTCAAATCCAATATGCGTTATAGATTGCTAGTAATGCGCCGCACAAATTTTGCCCTTATCCCAATAAAAAATTCAAATCATAATTTAGTAGATACAACCAATAATATATTTCATACATTTCTACTCAATCTAATGGCTCCTTTTAAAAAAATTCTCAAATCACATGCACTCATTCCATCCTATAATAACAACAATGCAAAGCCTTTGTCACACATCAAAGTTGTATCCATTATTCAATTTGTAGTCAAAATAGGAAAACGCTATTCCAGAAGAAAATACTTTTCCATTCAAATTCAAATTCATACTCCAAGAAGCATTATAGACGTTTGCTAGTATTGCAGCTTCCGCCACCACCTAGAAATTAAATTCATACCAAAGTGGCTCAGAGGTCATTACTTTTGCTTTGTAAAATTTTCCAACAAGACACCCCATAAATTTTCCCCTTGTCACAATAAAAAATAACAAATTCAAATATTAATTGAGCAGATATAGCCATTCATACATCCATGCATGTCTCCTTCAATAAAATGGCTCGCTCTAAAAATCCTTGCATCACATGAATTCCAAGGTGTTCCTAGACATCAACACCATCTTACAACAACAACAAAAACAATGCCAAGCCTTTGTCCCACTAAGTGGGGTAGGCTACATGAATCATTTATTTCTATTATGCACAGTCAAATAGAAACCCCACCCTAGGTTTCAAGTAGAGAATCTAATGGCTTCTTCCCTGTATTTTTGGTCTTCCACTTTACAAAGGGGCAAAATTAATATAATCAATTTTCTAATAAGGGTTAAATTCTAATAAAGCCACTCCAACCTTGCTTCAAATAAATTTATCTCTCATTTAGAAATTCATCCACTGTAACATCCTCATTTTTATAATAATGCATATTTTATCGCATGTTTATACTTAGTCGATCATACAACTTCTATATAAAATTTCAAGATTTTCCAATTGAACAACACTCCAAAAACGTTCATCTATTTCAACCAATCAACTTGGATCCCCTATTAATCACATCGATTTCCATTTCACCATTATTTTGAACAATCGAGTAAAGGTATATGAGCCTCTCGCTCTTCTTGATCACATGATCTTCAATAGCTATGTCCCGAGACTATGCATTCTATAACAATTAAACTTTCACTATATATTCTGTTTTAGACCTACTAAGACAAGAGTCTTTAGATTCAAATTTATTTCTCCACAGTCGAGTTCTGCTTTAACTCCATCCCTAGTCTTAACTATCTCACCTTCTCATTGTCTTCAAATAATACTTCTCCATGTGGATAAAATAAATTTAGTTGAGTGATTGAGAAAAACAAGATAATCAACACTTTAATTAAAGAAAAGAATATAGTTAATAAATCACAATTTTTACGTATCATTAACAAGATCGTAGAAAGAAGTTTTTAGAAACCCTAAAAAAATAAGGGTTTCACACTTGAGTCAATAGTGATAAAAAGTTTTCATAAATATGAATAAACATCACACTAGGTCATGGGAAAGTTCAAGATTTCCTCTAGCTAGGTTCAATTGAGGAAAAGTAGTTAGGCTTTCAAGATTTCATGTGTTTGTGAAATTTATATAAATTTCACATACTCTTTCTTGAATCGTTAACAAGATTATATAGAATAAGATTTCAAAGTTTTTGCATGTATTTTATGCATCATCAACAAGGTCATAAGCGGATATTTTAGAAACCCTAAGAGAGAAAAACAGTTTCACATTTAGGGTCAGTTCAGATAAAAAACTTTTATAAATAAGAAAAGCATCATACTAGGTCATGGTAAAGTTCAAAATTTCCTCTAGCCTGGTTCAACTGAAATAAAACAGTTAGGGTTTCAAGATATCATGGTTTGGAACAGTGAAACGACAGAATTTTTTAATTATATAAATTTCACTTGCTCTTTCAGCATTGTTAAATATGAAATATATTTCAAAAAAAACCTAAAATAAAAAAAAAGTTTTTAATCAAGGGGTGACAATAAATTTTCCACTAAATAAATATAAGAAAAAACCATGTTGTATGCCAAAAGAGAGAAAGTTAGGATTTCCACTAGCTTAGTTGAATCCACATAGAGCAATCCAATAGCTTTTATGAATTCACTAGTTCGAAATCCATGATCCCTTTAAAAAATGTATGGAAAATACTATAAATAAAGCAGTCTAAGGAAAATAAATTTATAAAAAATTATAAAAATCGTGTGCCTTTGAAATTGCTAAAACTAAAGAATTTAATCTCATGTACACACACAAACTATTCCTACCTAGCATTTTCTCAGCCAGATTAGTCAACCTGTGTTCGCCTCAAACAAATGTATCAATTCCTCTTGCCAGTGTCTTGCCTGTTATTGTTCTAGACAGGATGTCCACCTGCTCTCTCCACTCCCAACTCTAAAAAGCAAGCAGAGGTGACTTTGATGGTAATGTTGACCTCTAGCTCACCGGCAGCCATCCAATGTACAACATGTGAATTTGTGCTCATCCAATGTCATTAGCTCTCGTACCACTTTCAATGTCCAACTCACCAAACTAAATAGTTAAGCAATACCAAAATTATGTGTTGCAACCAGTTATTTCCATTCAAAGAGAGCATGAACAACAATTAAATGTAAAATTATATAAATATGGGAATCCCACTGTACATATAATTGTTCCTCTTCTACAATGCAGATTAAAAAGAAAAGAAAAATAAAGATCAAAGTTTTGAATACAAATAATACCTAAAATATAATTATAGCACAAGCTATTTTGTAGTATAAACTTAGACATCGGAAGGTGAGAGAATATACAGTTCTTGGGAATAAAAATATGCTCGAGTAATGCCGAAAAACAAAGCTTGCCACTTTAAATTGCTCCCTGAAGACTAAACACATTAATTCTTACCCATATTTCCATGTTGTCTGCAACTGTCAAAAGTCATCAAAACTTATTTCAATAGGAAGGCTAAGCTTGAACACCTTTGAGATGAATGGACAATATACTCATATCTCAACAATCATTATTGTAGTCAAATGCCATTTTAAAAACCCATTAATTAGTACATCTATAATCAAATTCTTTCAGTTTGACGCAAGCAGGCTTGATTAACAATGCTTTTACCAATGCTGGCACATTAAACATTCAAATCCAATAACCATCTCTTACAGCAGTCAAAACAAAGCCATCATGTGCAACATAATAGTATCAATCAGTAAAAATCCGGTATACAAAAGTGTTTAAGAACATTTGACACTTGACTGTTTCCAAAAGTCCATCTATTATTTCATGCCGTCACTGACATTTACATCAACTACGCAATAATCACATAAACCATCAAGCAAAACACAAGACTTTTTCTGCATTACTGAAAGATGACTACCAGTTTTCAATGCTAAACAGACGAAACAACTGAGAGAGCAAAAGCAGACACTGTCAACAAAATACTGCACCTCCAATTCAAGGCAAATCAGTCGCTCTGTTTCTCCGATAAACTGGAAAATATAAAAGATGTCATCTTCTGGCAGTTTCTTCGCTCATAAAGTCAAAGCAATCATATATGTAAAATCCAGTAAATGAATCACGCCAAAAAGCTATAAATACAGAAAAGATATAGTAAATTATCAATAATCTCTGAGAAAGAATCAATGCCAAACAATAAGAAGCGCCACATACTGGTTCAAATAAAAGAAACTTCAAACCAGTCTTTGTAAGCATTAGAGGCATTCTAAACCAACAAGTCAACAGAAAAGTTGATGGTGCGCTGTACAATGAACAATAGACTTGTTTTGCCAAAATATCACATTGGTTCCATAAAGAGAATATTGGTTCTATAACTTACCAGATGTGAACATATAAAGATGCCTCAACCGCTAAGTTCAAATTCAAGTAGTGCAGTGCTAAGAAGTTCAACAAAACGCATAAAACTTGATAAATTGGTTTGATAAAACCTAATGGGCCACAGTAAACAATAAGTAAGCTAGGATTAATCACTGAAGGCCCGCTCAAAATGACAATACATAAAAAAAGGTAGCAGAATTATACGTAGCTAATAATATACTGATTAACATGATAGCCTGTAATAGCAAAAGCTGGCAACTGCATCACCTCAATCAACAATATCAGTACTAACAGCAGAGTTCGTAAATCGATTTCTGGTTATGGACCACTGAAAACTTCAACATGAACAATATTAAGCTTAAACTCTTAACTGGCATAACAAAAGCTGATGGCTACTCAAAGATTCAAAGTAATGTGAGGGGATCATCCGCTATACCATTTATAGTGTAAAAAACTTGTATCTTTCATAATCAATGCTAACAAAGCAAACAAAAACTGCAAGTCATGTAGCCAATGAGCTGATGAGTTAGTGTAAACTTCAACATGAACAATATCAAGCTTATATTCTTAACTGGCATAACAAAAGCTGATAGCTACTCAAAATTTCAAGGTGATGCGAGAAGATCATCCGCTGTACCATTTATAGTGTAAAAAAACTTTCATCTTTCATAATCATGACTAACAAAGCTAGCAAAAACTGCAATAGTCATATAGCCAATGAACTGATGAGTTAGTATAGCCATTACTATTGCAAAATGATTCCCACTGTTCTGACAAAAAGAATTATAAAAATTTAAATAAATATGACAGCCTCAACAAGCCACCAAAGGAATAGAAACAAAGAGGAGCTTCCAATTTTCAAGAACTGCCGCAATAAACAGTGTGATAATACACCCTTGATGTAGGTCCCTGGAGAACACTTTCAGAATATGGCTTGATACACACTTGCGTAAATGCAGTTGCATTCAATCTCTTTTACTAGAAAGTTGTGTAAAGCATAGCAGCTCAATCGCATCACCTTTTTCTTGAAAACAGTACTGATCATAAAACAGTTTATCATGGAAACACACTGTAAAAAGCAAAACTATATTTAATTATAAAATTCAACTATAGGTTTCTAAATGACTGCCAATTGAAAATGCCTTCATCTGATCAGTGACAAGGGTCGCTCTCAAAAGTTATTCAAATTTCTCAGGCATCTGATGGGTAATTATAAACAATAAAAAACTGCCCGTCCAAAAGAGGTTCACATATACTTATGCGCAAGTGATCACAGTACATAGCAGTTGAACATTACATTGCAGAAAACAGAACAATGCAATGACAATCAAGTTTATAACAGCCAAAAGCAAAAGACATCAAGCTGGAACAAACGGAATAACCATTTACAGCTACTGCTGCACACTGCTTTTCTGCAAAATCGCATTTTGTGAATACCAATATTACTGATATCAGTGAACATGTCAGAAAACTACTCTTCTTCTGAAAAATTAAAAGATTATCAAGATATAATAGGAAACATGCCAAAGCATTCCAAGAGATAGTTCTAATTTGCCAAATAATAATAGTTTAAATCAAATTTATTGACAAGATAAGTGAGCCGATGAAATTAACAAGTTCATGCAAAGATGAACATTTGATTAAAATCAACGAAGATTAAATTAAAGATAAATTTACCCGAATGTTATTGCAATATAAAAGTTATCACAATGTCAGAATTATTAGAAGATAGCACATGTTCGGTTAAATATTATTATATGGAAGTAAAGAGTGTCACGGGATAGTTTAAAGGTGAAATTTAAGTTTTTTAGCAAACCTGAACTGAATTTCAACCTATTTTAAAAACAAGATCTAATAATAACAAAACATTGGGCTTTAAATAAAAAATGTTATCCCAAAAAAAATATTTTAATAAAGAATTTAAGCAAAAATGAAGCAATGAATTTGCAACAATAAGGTTTAGATTTAATGGGAATGACATGAAGGCTGAACAAAGTAATGTTAGCTTGGCATTGGTTCAGAACTTGATATTGTCAAAGTTATGGCACAACATTCAGACGTCACTTGATTTTGAGAGATCTCTAACGGGCTGTTTGGTACAACAACATCTCCCGTAATGCTATGTTATTTAAAGATGCCGGTGGGAATAAATTTGTTTTGTCCAACGCTATCTCATTAATGATCTTAAAAATTACCAAAATACAATTAGTAATGGATGATGCTACTTTTATTGTCAATTTATATTTGACATGTTCTGAACTATTTAAATCCACGTTTTGTAGTTTTTTGTGCTTGATTCAAATGAGAATATAAATGCAAGTACAAAATAAATGTAAGGTGCTTGAGCTTTGTAGGTTTTGGTATTATTTACATAATTATATTTTTAGTTATTTGTTGTGAATTTTTAATTTAAATTTAAAGTTCAATGTTTGGGGTAATCTTTCCTCAGATGTAATATAACATGAATGACAATAAACTAAACAGCATACATCTGAATAATGCTAGCATCTGTTATTTTAAAAACAGCCCCTATTATCTGAATAACATTGCTATCTTAATTATTTTACATCTGGCATTGAACCAAACAGCCCCTAAATGTCATCAAAGCTTTGCATAATCTGCAATTAAAATTTGTTAACATTTAATTGGGAACAAGATCTGAAAAATGAGCATTGCAGACCCTATTCATTTTCAAGCACGGTATAAAGAGCATACATTAAATATGGAAAATACATATACTACAACAAAAAATTTAATGGATTTTTACCAACGTGGCATCTAAGACTTTATAATAAAAGGGCAGGAATTGGTGAAATAAAAAGCATCCAAAATTATTCCATAATATAAATTAGTCAGCTCCACTGCCTGATGCTGATAATAAACTGTATTCAAGTTAAATACTGAAGTGATTAAGGAAATCATACAAATTTCCAGTAAGCTTTTCACATGATCATTAACAAGCGGAGTTTTAGAAAAAATTCAAAAACCTAGTAGCGTCATAAATTATGCTCGTTAAAAGATAAAGGCACGTAAAACCCAAGAAAAGGAAAAACAAAACAGAAAGAACAAATTACTCTACTAATACCTGCGAGTCCAAAACCTTGCCAAATTGGCTGAACGCAGCACCAAGTTCCCGTTCTGTGGTTTCCCATGACAAGCCCCCAACAAAGATACGAGCGCTCTCTTTGCCAGACATGGTTTTACCTAACTAGAACAAGAACAGTGCAAATTGAAAACGGCGGATCAATAACCTAGAAAGATAATCAATACAGGAAGAGGAGGGAGTGCAGACAAAAGAGAGCCGCAAATGCGGGATCTAGATCTTGAAATTGCAGAAGTTTTCTCGGTAGGCTGCGCGGAGAGTATAAACCCTAGCCATCTCCTTTACAGCGAATTTAAATGACTTGCCCAGGCCCGCAAAAAACAAGCTGGGCCCAGCCCAGAAACAAGTGGCCTAAATCTTGGGCCCAGACCCACACTTGCCTTGGATATCACTTTATTTTAGGTTAAAATTATGATCAGATTACATGCATTTATTTTGAAGTAAAATAAGTAAAAAATTTTGATAGTATAATTCAATTTTGCGTTAATATATATAAATAACAAGAATTCCAATAACTCCTGAATCGGCCGTAATGTGAAATCACCTTAAAATAATATTTTATTATTATTATTATTCTTGCAAATATGTAAATAATTAATTTTAATTAATCACACTTTATTAGATAATTAACTTTAATTTCATAGTGTTTATTAATTATTTGCATAACCATTACCATCATGTATTAGTTATTAATTATTCATTATAATAAATAAAATAAATAATGCACAATATATCAATTAATTCAAATAATGTTTGATGAATAAATATTTAATTAACTACTTTATTTATTAATGAATAATAATATTTATTAACTACAAAATTGAATACAACTAATCAATAGTCAATTAATAATGAATTTGATAGTTAGTTATAATTATTATTTTATTCTTACATCATATTTTGTTAATTTAATTGACAATTTTGCCATCGGATATTACTCAAAACATCGAAGAACCCTCATATGATAAATTATAAATTTCTTGAAATATTATCAGTAAAATAATTTAATTATAACTTAATCAAATTATATTGTAATCGGATTATTCTATACTCAATTTTTTTCTATGCAAAACAATTCCTAATAATAAAGAATAATTTAAAACATTAATATATGTGTATAGTTATTTCTTATTCTATATATACATTATAATATTATGTTCAAAATATAAATAGGTTTTTAATCATAACGTGTATATTTATTTATTTTATTAATGTTGGTTTCAGTTGAAGAGTATATACATATAAATTATTATAGTACATAATAAGATAAATATATAATAGTAATAATGACTATAGTACTAATAGTAATTATAATGTAAATATTTTAGTTGGCTGAATAAGACAAGCATCAGACTCCTCATATACTAAGCTCGGGCAGACCTAATTTGATTGAACCAGCATCAATAGTTTCAATTATTGACCCAGGTTGTGAAGCAAGTAATCCAATTCTGTCGACTTCATGACCAATCCTTAATTAGAATATTGGCTCTGACTCGCAGGAGGGCCGACCGGGTTAATATGGATATGGGAGATTCACCAATGTTCCGCCCAAGACCAAGACAAGAGAGAGGGGTTTCCAAGGTTTCTCATGGGGGTTCTCATTTCAGGGACGGACTCTGATTTCCGGGTTTAGTTCCTTCTCTCGGGTAGAGATCAATCTAGAGACGGAGAAAACCACTGACTTGAATCTATCCCTCACCTTCCGGCTCCAATCAGATCCTACCCTGACGGCTCACAATTCTGCATTCAACTCTCATATAAAAATCTTCATTCTTCACCTATCGGCTCATGTTACATCTATAAACTCTTTAAGGATTAGTTTTATTAATAGAACAATTACAAAATAATATTTAAGTAATTAATAAAAAATAATTTTGTTTTGTTTATGTGATATTTGGTATGTAGAACTTGTAATATAATATGATTACCTTATAAATATTTGAGTATTTATTTGTAATGAAGCAATTAATTGAATATAATAGTTCAAGTAATTCAAAGATAAAATTATAAACCCTGGACACTAATTACCTATTTGCTTTCATAATTATTTTTTCCTAATTCTTAATTTTATCATAACTCCCAATTGCTTTCATAATTTCTAATTCACTGCAATCCATCACAAGTTGTTGTGAAGGAGGTACCACAAAGTCGAAGGCATGTGATGTTTCTAGGTACGACGAAGGTGCGACGAAGCAAAAGACATACGGCAACCTAAAGTACGACGAAGGTGAAGAGGTTCATTTAGAGTGAGGAGATGGGAGGTGAGGTGTGGGAATTCGGGAGAGGATAGCGGTATTTATAGGAGAGGGAATGGAAGAGGAGAGGGGCGGCAGCAGGCTGGGGTCGATCTACCAGTCACTATGGGGCCCGTAGGATTTGAAGCTATATTTAAATTTATATTAATTTTCAAAGATTAAAACTTCAACAATTAATTATAATCAATCCATAATTCTAAATTTGATAATTTTTTATGTAAAATTTTTTTAATATTCTTAATCAACAATACTAAAACCACTAAATTTAAACTTTTATTTAATTTTCCTAAATCTTAAATATTTAAAAATTAATTCAAAAATATCCCCCAGATTATTCTCAAGTCTGAGACTTACGATCAAAAAATTATACTCTAACTAATAGTATATTTAGTTTGCCTTAATTTTGAAATTGCGCGGAAATCCTAATTTTTAAGTCGAATTTAGTTCTAATTAGCATGGTAACAATTTGAGTCATTACGAAAGCACCCTTAAAAGTAGGAACAAATCTGTGACATTTCTATAGTGCTACATCTTTCAAATATGGGCGACTTGAACTAAATCTGCTGGCAAATGTTGCTTGATTGTTTTTCTTTCACTTGTAGGTTTTTTTTTCTTAGAGGCATTTAAATACATAACACCTAAAATTTTAAAATATTAAATATTCAGCGATCAAACAATTATTTTACAAAATAAACACTCTCATCTTAACATTTCTAAAGTTCATAAGCATAAGCAACATTAATGAAACAATAACATTTATTTGTAAATATTAAAATGGGTAGTATGAATAAGAGAAATGCTACGTTACCTAATGCGTAGCCTAAAATGCAATGGGCAACAGTGCTCAACGCCTCAGATTTTCATCATCGTGCGCGCAAAAGTGCATCCTGCCGTCCATTTATTTTTTTTTTAATCCCCTGGCTAATCACTGCAGCATCCCTTGTAAGCTATTCTCAGTGCTGTGTATGTACAAACCCGTTTTTTCTCACCATTATTCACATGACAACTCTGCATAAAAGAATTTTAAACATAAAAGTGATGGCCATACTAATTTTGAAATGGTTACACAATATAATACATTACAAGGAGTTGGTGACATGTTTTAAGTAAAAAAAATTAATACGATGCATTTTTACTTTCTGGCTAGCAAGAAAACGACTTAATCCACGCTGCGATTACACTTGCGTTTCTCCTGCGAAGTTCGAACGAACGATTCGATCGATCCGTTGAAACGATTCGATCGATAGATCCGTTGAAACATTTGAAAGAACGATTCGTATCGTTCGAACAATTTGTTCGATAGAATCGTTTGAGATTTGATCGAACGATTCGTTCGTTCATTTCGACGTAGAAACCCTAAAAAAAAATTATGGGATATTTTTACAGCTCAATTACTCACAGATTACTTCTTGCCAAACATAAAAATATTAAGTTTTCTGTAAAATTATCAAATAACAATAAAGTAATCTGATTACGCTATAATCATATTATTTTACACTCAAATTTCTTATATCACCTCATGCCAAACAGCCCCTTGATCGGGTTGTATTTAACCAAGTAGTCCCAACTCAACTCTGCTCATTTACATCAATGGATTCGGGTCATATGTATACAAATCTCTCTTAGTGGGGAGAGAAGCAAAAGAAAGATTAGAAATAAAGCATCAGCTTGACTTTCAAACCTAAGCATAAAGGTAAGAAGCATTGTGAGGAAAGCCATAAAGCTTTATAATATAATTGGGAAAGAGGGAATCCCTTGCTTCCACCACCATCTTGTCCTTGTATTCATCACAAGAAAACCATCCTATTAAATAAGTGTTCCTGCCAATGGTTTCTTTTCTTCATTTATCCCCTGACAGTTACATGTGCGTTTAGACATTTCACAGGTTATTTCGTGTCGACACAGAACACGATTGGCTACTTTAAAAGGCTGACGGTTTAGAAGAATTGCTGTCCTTCATCATCATGCATGTAAACTAGTTTTCTCACAGGTAATAACACAACTGATAATTAACCCATTATCTTTTATTAATAATTAATTTTTGCATTCGGCTTTTGATGTGTGAGACAAAAATCATAACATTTTGTAATGTTAATTGGCTTGATAAAGAGCCAATTCAAATAATTAGAATTTTACATACATACCACAAACTTCATTTTATTTATCATATTTAATATTATGTTTTTAAATACTATACACATATTTAGAGTATTATGAAATAGAGTTGATTTAAGGTATTAAAATAGATATGTAGTCAGCAAAAATGTTGCACTATACCATGTAATATTTATACAATTAAATTATTCAACAATACTTATTTTTTCATATCTTTTATTGTAAATAGTAAAATTAATGAATTTTAATCATTCAATGTTATAATATACATGTTTTATATAATATACTTCCATAAGTTAAAATATGCCCTTGAATTTGGTCATATATATATATATATATATATATATATATAGATATAGATATATATATATATATATGGGTTTCGATTAAGAACTCCAAAATACCTCTCTTAAATATTGAATGATTAAAATTTATTTAAAAAAAAAATTCACACAAAGAATCAATATTAAATACACTTTAACTTAGGAGGCTTACTAAAAAATACATATATTAAATACAAATCCTAATTATTAAAGTTTTTTGGGAGCTATTTGGGAACCAAATAACTTTATATATAGAGAGAGAGAGAGAGAACTCAAATAAAAGGAACGAACAAAATAAATATATGCACAGGATTTTCATTAATTATGAACTAATTTATAGCATGGAGGTTAGTTTGTGCAATTTTACAAAAACGCAGGTCAAAAAGAAGAGGGCAAAATGAGGTACCTGGAGAGCCTAGATGGGGAATACGAAACTATCGTTGCAGCAGCTGCTTATGCCATCACCACCACTCTGGAGGAGCAACAAGCTGCAATGAAACAGAAGAGAACCCCTGAAAAATTAGATACAGCAGAAAGCAGCCTGAATGAGAAAGCAATAGATTCAGTTTCGGAGAACAGGCCTTCTAAACAGGTTGGCGGCGAAGAAGCAAAAGAGGAAGAGAATCAATGGCTCCACCATATCAAAACAGAAGCCAAGGAGAGACAAACAGGTTGATATATAGCATCTTTATTGCTCCCACGGTCATACAAAGGTTTAATTTCTTCTACATTGCCTTCCACATTCTTGAATCCACAAAATTTGATGCTCCCAAAGCACAAAATTCAACTTCCAGACGGTAGCATAAACATCTCAATGAACTTCGCCGCACCTTACTCTTTCAAGTCTCCCTACCACCAGAATATTGGCTCTATGATGTCTGCATCACAAACTACCTTCCATCGCCTATGTTATATATGCGACTACACCCCTACAACAAACATCTCCCGATTAACGCCTATTCACGAGTTACAACAGACATCATCAAACTCATATTGTCTTGATCCCAAAACCAAAACGGAATATATCTTCACCATAACACCTTTGATGGAACCAATTGTCTCTTATCTATTACAATCGACAAACACCAACTACACACCCAATTTAGTACCTATACTTATGCCTATACATGCTATCACCAACCCATGGATAAGCAGTTCATTTAATGCCATTTCATTTTCTGCTCGGGATCCACCTCCATTTGTTACCGATTCTCAGCCTCCGCCTTCATCGATATTTCCAATAATACAATTTCAAAACCACATTCCCACCCACGTACTTCTAGACCTTCCTATAACCACATCACAAACCTCATCTAATGTACTACATATGGATAACAACCCAACTCAATTTGAACATCAACTCCACCACACAATTCCACCCAAAATACACATCCTGCTGGCATGAGGCAAAACTGAGAATGTAAATCCAAACTTTCCCATTGCACAAAACATCCACCATACCATTGTTTTACTACAACCACCACACAAGCCAATAACCGAATTACTGAGGACTCCAAACATCAACCTTGGCATATTGCTATGACCATTGAAATAAATGTCCTTTGAACTAATCTTGGCATATACTGACTTGTTCCCTATCACCCATCTAGGTATTTGTACTCTTGTAAATGAATAAAGCACACAAAATACAATATACACGGTACAAATCACTTTAAAAAGCTTACCTTGTTGTCCTGCAATTTAGTCAATAAAGTGATGTAGATATGCAGTCTATCAGTCCAATCACCAAACATGTCACCCTCCAAATTATACTTATCATAACCGTAACCAATGGTTGGAAGATTCAACAACTGGACTCCTATGATATTTTTCTCATTGTAAACTCAAAGAAGTCATATACATGGCACAACAACAGGCATTCATAGATCAGAATAATTATATACATATTTGTTGCATGCACAACGCCATATATGGAATAAAAGAGCAACTACTGTCATATTATCATAACTTATCAATGTTGCTTATATCACATGTGTTTACTTAAAGCAGACCAAAACCTCTTTGTTCATCTACTATCAATCTATAATACCCATACCTCCTTCCACACATACGTGGATGATATCATTTTTACCACCATCAATGAAATATTTTATATAGATTACATTTCCATGAGACATACATTTGCTACCAAAGACATGGGCAAACTTTATTACTTCCTCAACAAATCAATAGAACAAACAAACTCAGGTTTACATCTCTCACAACCTGTATACATTGTGATCTTCTTCACTAAACTGGTATGGCAGAACGCAAACCAATCTCTTCTTCAACAACAACCCTGGCCAAACTTTTAAATCTCACGAAGAATCACCATCAAATCCATCCTGACACCGTAACCTTGCAGGAGCTCTACAAAACATCCTTAACACCCAGATTAATCTTAACTTCATAGTAAATAAACTAAGGAAACTCATGCAATCGCTAACTATTGAACGTTGAGCTGCTGTCAAACAAGATTCGAGATACATCAAACAAACAACATATCACGGTATTCAATTTAGAACATCCAGCATTTGGTTATAAATGCATATGACGATCCTGATTGGACCAATTGTGTAAACAGCCAAAAATATGAGTGGCCACTACACCTTTCCTTGGTTCTACCCTCATCTTATGGGGCATCCAAGAAACAACACATAGTTGCACAACAAACACAAAGGTAGAACACAAAGCAACACCAATGCGACAAGTGAAATCACATAAATATCCAACCTTCTTTGCAAAATCAGCTTTCCACACCAACTCACATCTCATATATGGTATAACACCTCATGGCATATCCTATCCTTCATACCTGTACAAAGCATGCTGATTTGGTTTTACACAAACAACTTAAAGTTGAATACATTACCACCAAAGAATAACTTGCTAGCAATATTACAAAACCTCTTATCCCAATAGTTTTCTAGCAATACTATCACTTCAATAAAAGCTCCTCACTTGAGGGAGTGTATTAGAGAAGTTCAATATAATTAAGCCCATTAGGAAGAATATTCAAAATACCTAAATCTCAGCCTTTCACTATGTAACAGTATGAGTAAATCATAGCGATTCATTAAATACTTATACAATACACACACACACATATATATATATAGTATAGGTGTTTAATAAACGGCTACAATTCATTAAATAACAAGCCAATTCAATGAACATACAAATAAAGTATGGTTGTACTTGACTTTTTCAAACAAAGGAGAATTCACCTAAGACAGGTAGTACCAGTTTTTGCATTTGCAAGCATATTTGCATGTGATATAATTATGCACAAAATATAGTTACAATATCAACATTACAAATATATTAAATATGCAAGAGTTCCATGTTTATAAAATTCAAATATTTTGTTCTACTATCCTTCTAACTTGGTGTCAGGTGATGTTGTACCACGTAAATCAAAGGAAGTTGAAAAAGAAGCAAAACAAAACTACAGTAATAGGTACACTGATGTTGGTGAAGAATCCGATGGCTCACCAATTGTTAGAAAGATGCCCCCTTTCACAAAGAAACATCCAATTGACAAGGACACTAAGAGAATTGAAAGTAAAAAAGAGAACACAGTGGAAAAAAAAGCCCCATCCACCAAAGCACCTGCTGGATTTTCACCTGGGTATAAAAATTGGGATAAAAATTCAACTGTGATTGGTAAACTTGAAACAGAAGCAGATGCGTGGGAGAAGGCGAAGATGATAAATGCTCAGAATAGGTAACGATTCAGAAATAACAAGAAAATTTTATCATTTTAAGTTCCTTCTTAAGCTTGACTACTTTCTATGTTTTTGTTGGCTTAATTTGCAGGTATGATAAGATGTTGTCAGTGATATCAGAATGGCAGTCAGAAAAGAAAGCAAAAGCAAAAAGCCGAATGGAAAAAAAAACAGGTCTTGCATCTATTGTAAAAAACAAAGCTGTTTTCATGCTTTCCTCTAAAACTTTTAAATTTCATTTTCCATTCAGTATTTCTAACTTGTTTGAAAACCAAGGCTCGCATATTCTTAAGACAGCTAACTACGATACTATTACAGTTCTTTAAGCAAAGTAATAGCATGAATATAAATGCAATAACACTAATGCTCTTGACTGCTACTTGTTCTTTACTCATGCCTCAGTGCTTTATGAATGTAAATGGACCAACAATTCTTTTTAATTGTTTAGGCTATCATTCAAGACATTAAACCCTTTTAAAAGCTGGTTAGGTAAATTTAAATTAGAAAAGATACAAAGAAAAATGTTGCGTAAAAGTTTATTAGAGAGTTGTTTGGATTAATTTAAAAATTAATATTTGATTTTTATGAAGTTTGCTTATATTTTATGATGAAACAAAAGTATTTATTTCTTATGCAATTATTATTCCAAAGTAAAATATTTGAAAATGGAAAAATCACCACAAAAAATTCTTACAAACTCCTTGAAATTAGCACGGTGCATTCTCATTCAAAAATCACTTGTGTGACTCGACTTGAAATCGAAGTGAGGTTTATTTGAGACAATTTCAAACGTTTATCAGCTTTTGCTAGAATGCAATTTGACTCTACTTGAAATTGAATAATTAGAAGTAGGCTTGGTTTGATTCAAAAGTATTTGAAAAGAATCAAATCAGGAAATATTACCAATTATTCATTGGAATAATCTTAACTAATGCCAGGTGGTAGATGATCATAATAAAAAAATTATACAAAGTTAAGAATAATAGTAAATTGGTGAGAAATTTAGTGAAAATAAAAACACATGTAAAAATTTACTAAACATTTAGTGCTCATATAACTCCAGTCATAAGGTGTAAGTAATTCCACAACAATATCCAACGACCAACCTTATTTAAAATTTGATTAAAAATTTGATTAAATGCTGTGACCCTTTTATTAAATGTTTTATTTCAAGTCAAAGGCAAGGAAGAATTATATCAAAAAATATTATATTAAAATATTAAATAATAATTCAAGTTAATAATAATATTAATAGTATGAATGATATCAATTTAACAAATAATAAAATTATTAAATAAATTAATTACAAGGCTATATAAATTAATTATGCATATACACTTCCATTATTGAATTTTTAAGTCCCAAAAGAGAAAGATAGAGAGTTATAAAGAGCCAACTGTCAATGTAAAACTTATCAAATACATATAACATGAATCTTTAGGGAAATTATAGCATAGCTAGGGCGTCTCCTAGAAGCAACATGATATCTTGTACGAATATAGTAAAATGTACGCAAATGATGCTACATCGGTGTCCATATGTGGTGTTAAGTAAGTAATGGCTCTTATAACATGGACAGTGTAAGTAAAGAATCTATTTTAGAATATGATCATGAAATATTGGTACTTTCACAACAAATATATGAAATTAATGGATAATATAATTAATAGACAAATAAATATTCCATCTTCCAAAAATGGAATAAATATGAGTGAAATCAGAAGCAATTGCTTGTTTACACTTTGAGCTTTGGTACTTAAATAAGAATCAACATAAAAGTAGCATGATTATCATCTTGGACATGGATATAAATAATAATATAATAGAGGTTAAAAAATGAGATGGAATTATTGCTTAAACTTATAATTAGAAAGGTAAGTATTCATATTTTAAGTGTTCATATCCCCCAGTAGGTTAAATATGAATAATAAAGGATATTTTAAATAAATATATGTAAAATTAATTATGCAATTATACACTACCATTGTTGAGCTCTAAATCCCAAATGAGAAAGATAGAGTTTTAAGTAGTCAATAGTCAGTGTAAGAGTTATCAAATACATATGACATGAATCCTTGAGAAAATTGTATAAGAGCTTGGGCGTCTCCTAGAAGCAACATAATATATTGCCTAAATACAATGAAAAATGTGCAAATGCTGCTAAAGCAGCGCCCAGATGTAGTGTTAAGTGAGCAATGGCTCTTATAATGTGGACAACGTAACTAAAAAATCTAGTTTAAGATAATAGTAAGAGTATGATCATAAAAAATTGGTAATCTCACAATAAGTATATGAAATTAGAAAATATTATGATTAATAGACAAATAAATATTCCATCTTCTGAAAATGAAATAAATGAGAAAATAGAAGCGATTGATTGTTTAGGCTTCGAGCATTAGTAGTTAATAAGAATCAACATAAAAATAGCACGAATATCATTTTGGCTAAGGATATAAAGAATAAAATAAATAAAGTTAAAAAATGAGAGAATTTTTGCTTAAATTTATAATTAGAAAGATTAGTATTAATCTTTTAAGAATTTATATTCCAACATAGGTTAAATACAGTAAGAAATAAAAAATTAACATATTTTTTAAATGTTAATTCAAGACATGTCTCGAGAGAAAAATTTATTTTTCAGGGGAGATCAAATGCATGAAGGAAGAGCAAAGAAAGAATATAATGTTTTGGTTTAGGCATTTATTTATTATTTTATGGTTTCCAATATATAATTCAAAAAAGTAAACAAATTATCACTTATAAAAAAAGTCTTTTAGAACATAAATTGATTATTTTTCTCAAGATCAGGAGATTGAATATTTTGAAAAAGAATTGTAAGATTGACCTTATAAAGATTTGTCGAGTCTAATAAGATGTATAAGCCCACATGAGTTTAATCTCATCCATTGATCGTATTCTTGATGTGTGGTCGTGATCATTTATTTCTATTTATTGTTAGGCTCTCTCTTTTAAGAGAGATGCACCTCTTGTAATTAGATGTGGAATTATATTATGATCATGATCATATCTTGAAATTTCAGCTGCTCTTTGTGCACGCTAACCACTCTTTTGTTACTGGTCATCATTTTTACATTATTTTTGTTAATACGTGCACTCGATTCTATTAGCTATTTTCTCTTTTTCACAAAAGTGATGCTCTTCAACTTTCATCAAGTTTAAAACTCTAGTAGATAATGCCTAATCATAAAATAAAACAACTTCAATCAGAAGGGCAAATTTCAAAAATTCACTCTTATTCTCTCTCTATGGCATTCAACATTGCTTATTGTTAGTTGTATTAATAAGGTGATTAACGATTATTTATAAAGGATCTAATTGGAGAGCCTCCTAACAATAAAGACACTTAATAAAAGAAAAAAATGTTGAAAATATAAAGAGAAAATATTTCCTCTTATGGTTTTTATATGAAAATGGTAGGGTGAATAGAGATACTAAGCAATAAAAATGATAGCACTTACTTAGATTACATAATTAATAATATAGTTAACATGAATTATATTTATAATTTAAAAATATATATTAGAATATATCTATAAATTATTAGTAGATTGGCAATAGATTATTATTCAAATTTATATATCAACAAAATATAAATGTGCTTTCATGATTCTGAAAACAAGTTCATCTATTTTTAAAAACGAAAAAAATAAACAAAACAAAAATATCTTATCAAACACATTGACACTCGTCATTATTAATCCCTAAAGTTAATAAACTGAAACAAGCATCAATGGCAATGGATGAATCAAAAGACAAGGAACTTAATTAATCATATGTACTTCATGATTCTTTCAACCATTACAAAGTAAGTACATATATCTATAAATAATTATTAGATAGATTTATTATTCAAATGTATATATCACCAAATATTGAGCTTTTTAAAACATAAATGTGATTTCATGATTTTGAAAACAAATTCATTTGTCTTTAAAAACAAAAAAAAGTTATCAAACACATTGACACCTCATTATTAATCCCTAAGGCTGATAAACTGAAAAAAGTATCAATGGCAATGATGAATCAAAAGACAAGGAACGCATAATTAATCCTATGTTACTTATAATTCTTTCAACCATTTTTCTTAGGAAACAGCTAAAGCTTTCAGATGTAACAGTGGCATTCAAGCCTTATTATATCTTCAGAACTACCCCTCTGTCGCGTTTACTTGCCTTTGATTTTTCTAGTACTGACAAAGAATCTGTAGTTTGCTTTATGTTTACTTCCAATAGATAATCGTCACTGAATGAGAATCTTCAATACTTTAAACACAAGAACAAATACATAAGAAGTTTATAAATATGTGACATTTGCAGGGAGGACCAGAAAAGAAACGTGCCAACGCCTTGCAGCATTATAATAATGAAATATCAAGGATCAACAAAATTGTTGGAGATGCACGAGCACTTGCAAAAGAGAGAAAGCAAAATGAAGAAATGAAAATCAGAGAAAAGGCAGCAAAGTTACGATCGACAGGGAGGGTGCCTAATACATGCTGCACCTGTTGCTGAACAAAAAGCAAATGTGATAAAAATTTCTAAGCATGCCAAATTGCCTGCATCATTATGTGATTTTATTTTATAAATCTCCGCCATTGATGTATATAAAAATTGTAGTGGTATGATTTGCATGATCCATAGCTATGAAATTTCAGATCTGATCAAAGAACAAAGAGTGCAAACACTTTTTCCAGTGAGAAAATCAAAAACATGTTTATTCATTCAACTAGGAAACAAAATTTTATCAATATAATTGACTAGGATATGAATGTTTATAGAGGCCAATAGGCAGATCATATATAGAAAAAGATTCCATACATGAGTATGATTAGGTGTTATTATTGTAAGTATCAAAATTTGGGTGTTGAATATGTAAATTATAATAATTTCAGTGGTATGCAAATATCAATCCCAAAAATATCAGAATTTGATCTGCCTGGTATAAAGGGTCATTATACATCAAACTGAAAGATGAGGAAAAACAAGCTGGGAAAGAAGAAAAACAAATTTAGGGGAAATAAATGGGGGGACTGCAAATATATCAAACTAAAGCGTAGCCAAGACATTTGACGTGCATATAGCTTTCCACAGTGCACCTGCTATAGGTGTTATTAGAAAACAAGTATTTAGATTACTCATAGATGTCCATGTTCACATAATTAACGCTTAGAGAGGGGGTTGTATTTAACCAAGGATAGTGAAAACCAAGTTTTGGTTCTGCTGCTAAAGGTGTCCGCATAAAATTATAGCAGTATCTCAAATTCATTCATCCGGGTTCAATTCTAACTTGTGTATGCAAATTTGCTGCAAGAAATTAAGGCTTTCCAAGGTAATCCCTATTTCTTTGATGTGGAAAAGTGGCACTCAGAAGGATCTAGCCTTGTTGATTTCTTAGAGAGGCGGGGATGTTTAAGATGGTTTGGCTACAAAAGAATTTAGTCAATTGCATACATAACATGATCTTGTAGCAAGCAACAGTACCGTCTTCCTTGAATTGATGTCCACTTGCATCCGTAAATGTTGTGTTCCTCTGGGGGGAAACTAATTCCGATGTGTTTTGACATTGGAGGGCACTAAATTCTTCAGCCACGATTGCTCTCCAATGAGAATGCTTGTTAGTTGCTTTGTAAGTGGTGGGTGTATCGATAGCTGTTTAGAAGTGGGGGAGATCAAAATTAAGTTTTGGTTTTGAGTGGCTTGTTTTGGAGTAAGCATGTGGTGAGATTAATGTGGGGTTCATGGGGTTTGTTGTGGTCAAGTTGATGAATATGGGAAAGCAATTAGAAATTCAGGTTGTGTGACTAGAGGAGTAGTTTGCACGGTGAAGGATGGCAGACTGCGCTGAGTGGTGCTATGTTGGATGGAGGATGTGGAAAGAAGAGTTAGAAGGTGGGAGTGATGGTGAAGTGATTGTTGGTTGGGGTTGTGATAGAGAGGTTTGGCAAGAAAAGAGTTGTTTATTAATGATGACGCGATTGGATATGATAGTCTTGTTGTTTACAGAATTATAGCATTTATAGCCTTTGAATTGAAAGGCATACCCGAGGAAAATACATTATATGAATGGAGGAGAGAATTTAGTAAGGAGAGTCAGAGGAAAAAGAGGGAGATAGAGACAATCGAAAGTTTTAAGGGTGAATATGTAGGTTATTTGTTGTGAAGTAATTCATGTGGTAAGAAATTTTTTTATTGGTGCTGGCAAGAGGTTTTTTGAGGTGACTATTATTAGAGGGTATCTCTCCAGAATTGATGCGATACAAGCATGGCAAGGAGAAGAGTCCGGATAAATTGAATGAGGTGGCAATGTTTTCGTTCAACTACACCATTTTGTTGGGGAGTGTAAGGGCAAGAGAATTGATGTTGAATGCCCATATGAGTGAAAATAGATTCAAGGCATTGGTTTTTTGTATTCCCCTCGCACTTCTATTCGAAAGGTTTTTGAAGTTTTTGGTTTTATGATTGAATTGTAATTCTAGGGTGCATTGAAGTTGAAAAAACTTGGCACACCACCTCCTATTTGAAATTTAATGAGAAAACCCAGCAATAGTGTGAGAATCGCCAATAAATACAACATAGTAGCGATAACCTTCAATGGAAGGTGTAGGAGAAAGGCCCATAAATCAGAATGAATTAAATGTATTTTTTATGCAAGTAATGGTTTGGCATTGAGAAGTGTAATTAATGACAATTAGTTATAGTGCATGTAGAACATTTGGAGCATTTTTTATTACAAATATAACACTGAGATTGGATTCTGAATGAATTTATTTTCTATATTCTCAATTTGAAAGCAATTAACTAGTGAGGAAAAAAAATACCTCACAATTTGAGCGAATGAGTGATGATCAAGAGAAAATATCATCAAAATAAATAAGCTGTGTAATTATGTCGAGCCAAATTGAATCAGCGCGAAATGTACTGTTGAACCGCTCGACGTTTTCAACGGTTGAACACTGGCTGCCCTAGCCTTTATATATATCTCTGCAAAGGCTAAGGTTGAGAGTGCGAGGAGTTTTTCTTGAGCAGTTATCATCTTCATCCAGGAGAGGAGAGAGAGTAGAGATATGTAACTTCTTCATTTTTCTTTCATAGTAAAATTTTTGAGATTGTATGACTGATTTTTTGCCAATTTGAATTTTCCACACAAATACAGTGTTTATTCATTTTGATTTTAAGCTATCTGTGATTTCTTATTTCATTTTTGGTTCCAGCGATTTCTCAATAGTCTGTTGCCATAGAGACAAAGACGTTTCATCCTCTCATAAGAAAAGATTTGTGGGATTCGTGCCTAATTTTTCTCATAATATTGAAATAACATAAATTATTCAACAAGCTGAAAATAGCTAATGTTGTAAAATAATTAGTAAATCGATTTCAAAATGTATTAAAATAATAAAAATAATTATTCATAACTATATAAAGGTATTTAAAATATATACATAAACATCAGATGCCTAAAATATATACATTTAAATCCATACAATCTTTCAAATACTCATAGCATCTACGTAACAAGATAATTTATCAAGTTTAAGCTTATGGCTAGAGGATTCAAGATCGTTCCAAAGTTGAAATAGAACCCGACTCATATGTGGAAATGATTGAATTGAAAAAGTTTGGTATCTATTTTTGATGATTAGAGATAAGAGAAACCTTAAACCCAGATGAGATCTTGAATTCTCCAGACAACCTTCGGATCTTGAGCTTTCAATCGAACCATCCGATCAACCTTCAGCCTTCTATATTCCTATTGTGTCGAACCATCCAATGCTTTCCCATATCAATTGACAAAAAATTTCATTGAAATCCCCTCGGTAGTGTCCTGTGCTATAGTGAATTTGCAAGCAACTTTATATATAAAACCTAAGCAATTTGGGTAACCCGGATCAAACAGACCAACCGGAGGCGAAATGGGCGTAAAATGCACTGATAACGAGCTAGGGGACAAAAACTGAGTTTTTTGGCCCAAGCGCCCGGCTCATTGTTTTTCGCTAGTTTAGCCGAGGGATGGACACTTAGGCCGACGCATTGTCCGAAATCTTTTGGAGCATCGTAAACCCAAGAGGCGGGCGCCTATGCGCAAGTGCTCACAGACTGTTTTTTAACATTTTTAGGCTGAGGAGACAGCACTTAGGCCCATGGACGCACTATGCAAGCTATAACATGTCTCTTCACTCCAATAATGCATAAATTGCATTAATTTGGCATTTTTTAGTAAAAATAATTGACCATAATATAAATTCCTATGATGTTTTATGGTTTGTGGTGGGTTGTAACTGTATTTTTTTTCATTTTTGGAGGTTTATATTGTTTTTTCTTTTGAAAACAGCCATTGGCAAAGGTTGAGAACCTTAAAAGCTTGTACTACTATCTTCTTCATTTTTCTACAAGTGAAATACTCATCTTTTTCCTGTGGACGCAAGTGAATATCACTGAACAACGTAAATCTTGGTGTTGTGTTATGTTGTGATTTTAGCTTTCCTCTTTTGTTCTTGTTTGCTTCAAAAGATTTCAAATTTTGTGATAATTCACAACAATATCAAGCTCTAATCAATATCACTGAGCCCACTAAATAATTTGGCCAGACATCAGATTTGAATTGGATCAAAATAAATATTCTATATATGCATATTTGTAATGTATGACAGGCCTATATAACACAGGACAGACAGGGCTTCCTCGAAGATGCAAAATATGGTTGGCAAAAAAAAATGATGCAAAGATGAGCGGATGAAAATGTAATTATATTTCAGAAATTAGCTAAATACCAATTATTAATGATAAACATCTTTTGAATTTAAATAAAAGAAAGTGGGTTTATTTAAAAAATACTATTTGTTAAAAATTTATGCAATCATTAGGCAAGAAATTGTAACAATTTGAAATCCATGACACAGGTAAAACGTCTGAAGCAATTCCCATGCAGATAATATCAAGCTAACTAATAAAAAAAATAAAACAATAAAATAGAGAGAAAAGAACACAGTACCGAAATAACGTAATCCAAGTTCCTTACCAGATTAAAGAGATAGCTCCTCCGAAATTTCGCCCAATGCAAACTTCACACCAAAACAAAGTGAAGACTTCAAGTGAAATTTGTTCAAGAATTTGTAGTGGCACAAGTTCCTCGGTGATACGTTCTCAACAATATCAAGCTCTGATCAACATCACTGAACCCACTAAAGATTTTGGCTAGACATATCAGATTTGAATTGGACCAAAATAAATATTCTAAATATGCATCTTTATAATATTTCACAGCCTATATAAGACAGGACAGACCAGAGTAGGGCTTTCTCGAAGATGCAAAATATGGTTGGCTAATAAAAATGATGCAAAGATGAGCGCATGAAAATGTAATTATATTTCAGAAATCAACTAAAAACAATTACTATAATGATAAACACCTTCTGAATTTAAATAAAAAAAGTTATTTTATTTTCAAAAATACTACTTGTTAAGAAAATTTAAGCAATCAATAGGCAAATAATTTGTGACAAATTGAAATTCACGACACAGGTAAACGTCTGAAGCAATTCCCATGTAAATTTGTTAATCAAATAATATCAAGCTAACTAATAATAAAAATAAAACAATGAAACAGTGAGAAAAGAAAGCTTAGTAGCGAGATAACAAATCCAAGATCCTTGCCAGATTAAAGAGATAGCTCCTCCGAAATTCGCCCAATCAAACTTCACACCAAAACAAGGTGAAGACTTCAAGTGAAATTGTTTCTTGCACTTGTCCACTTAAATGAGCCGCATATTCAAAGCACTCGCAAGAATGAAGTATGAAAAAATAATTTTATTTAGAGCCAATTCTCAGAAGCATGTTTTGGCACTAAATATTAACAGCTAAATAGTCAAGAAAAAAACTGGTATATGCTCAAGAGTCACTCGTATCTTAAAACATTCCGAGATTAAGAATGCAGTTAATCAATCAATAAGTTTTGAAGCCAATGAGCACATGTACCCAAAGCAGTTCATGTATGTAACAACACCAAATTATTATAATTGTTTGATTAGGTAAACTAAACACCAATTCAGAATAATAAATTTGAGAAAAAATTCTCACTTAATTGAAGCAAAAAATTTACATAATTCATACCATTAAAACGAGCATAATAGGGTGAACTCGTGATCCAAATTTGAGATCATTGAATGTTAACTTAAAAAAAAAATTGAGAATAAGACTTTAAAAATTAAAATAAAATAATTTTTGATGTCAAATACAAAAATTTATGTATATTTAAATTTCCCCACTATAAATTACACCTCATGCTAAATTTTATAATTTTTTGAACTTAAAATAAGAAAAACAAAAACATAAAATTTAATATGTATTATATTTACTTAAATTTCCTATAATTTAGAAAGTATTAAATCAGATTTACCATTTATAAATGGTGAATCGAATTTTACTCTTTGATCATCAAATCTGATCCAACAATAAGGATAATAGAAACCGCGGGAGTGATCTACGTCGTTAGATCCATGACCCAATTGCGGGATCAGCCCCAACCATAAATAATTATAAACATTGTGGAACCAATCTCAGTTGTTTGATCTAGAACTTAATCCAATGGTTGATAGGTATTACTTACTACCATTATCACCAAGGACCGTAGAATCGATACCCGTAACAAACCGACGGTTAGGATCGAATCGGCCATTGGCCCGGCCCGACCTGAAAATCCGAAGAAACAATATCATCCTCCCGACAAATCACCCCCGACACCTAAGGTTGTAGAAATAGGGCAAGCACCTCATCTCATGGCCTAAACCTGGATTTTTATTCAATTTCCAGTGTAAACCAAATTAAAACCTAAGTGAAGTAAAAGTAAGACAACCCGTCGTGAATCGCACTAATTTCGCCTATATTCGAAAAATATTTTCACTAAATTTCTCATTGTTTCCATTTCATGCCTACTCTATTGCAACACCTTCACCGGAGAATTAGCTACAATTGGAACCCTAAACCATGCCATCCGGTCACCATCTAGCAAAAAATTCATACCAAATAGGTTCTAAGCAATTCCCTAGATGCACTGATACCACTAATTAGCTTAATATGGCTTGGTCAAATTCTAGGTCTCGGCCACCCAACCTCCATGACCGAGACTCACCCCCAAACCCCCAAGCATGACTTATTTAAATCCCTAACACCCAAAGAACCTTCCTTTTACACTCTCAAGCATTGAAAGCTCCTAGATTCTCAACTCTAGTCTCATCTTCCCTTCAACCCTCTTCTATTGAAGCTTCACTATTTGGGGCCTCCTATTATGGTGAATCCACCTCAAAGGTTGAAACTTGGTAAACGCCTTCCCCTCTTTGTCGTCTGCATTTCATCTGAAGAACTCCAAGGCTGACCTGGCCTACATTCCCTCTAGAAGCCCCAATATTTGGGTGCTAGGTGTGGCTTGAACCTGCTGTTCTTAGGCTCACTTTGGTCCTCTGGACTTCCCCAACTACCTAATGCAAACCTTGGGGCCTCCTTTCTCAAGGTATGAAGCTTTCGTAATATTCCAAGGCTATCCTAAATAAAATTCATCACGTGTGGACCTGGGTTAGACCCATAGGTTTCGTGAGCCCAAATGGATACAAGGTAAAGTCAAGACTACATTGTGATTCTAAGGATGAGGTTGACTCATCCACAGCCTCACTTGGACTAGACTTAGAGACTTAGCAGTATGAGACCATAAGATTCCTCCCATGTACTAAACCTAAGAGCAAGACTCAAACCTTTAACTTGAAGGACCCTTTCTATTGGCCTTGCCTAGAAGATGAGTTGGATTAGGCTAGCCCAAAGGAAGAATAAACCAAGTCAAGGTCTGAACCTAACCTTTTAGTGATAGGTAACCCATACCTAGACCCTTGGGACTAGAGTAAGGGGAATTTGGTCACCTAGAGGCCATGTCTAGCTTAATCAAGCACCCTTCTTAGCTTGACCCAAGAGAACCTAAAGCCCAACTAAATCAATGATACAATCTTCCTATTGACACTAACAAGACCCCATCCAAGTAATGCCTCGAGAAGGGTGCTTATAGTCTAGCACTCAAGGGTCTCCAAGTACACCATCTATGTACACTTCCTTGGGTTAGGTCTACCTAGGTTTGACCAAGGTTGACCCAAACTAAACCTAAACCCCATCAAAGTTTGGGGGTGGCCAATAAAATATCATTAGCAAATCCTCGACTTGAGAAAAGGTTTGAACTACCTCTGCTAAGAAGGACCTTTGAGCCTCCTCTTGCCTGGCTAAAGGTAAGGTTTAGTTCAAGCCTCTAAGAACTCTAAACCCCATTAAGCTTAGTAATGAATATTAACATGGTGCCATTAAATAAAAAAGGAAATTAACCATATAGCATACTAAGAAGGACTCAAAGGGCCAATTTAGTACAACCACGAAGATACCCTTTTAAGTTTGGGAGCCAAGACTTGACCAAACCTGAACCAAACCCCCATCCAAGACTCAACCAAAGTTTGGATTGCGGTCAATGGAACCTCAATGACTCACTCTCTGCTTGAGGTGAAGCTTATGATAAAAAAGGACCCTTAGTATACCTATTTTGTTTAGCTAAGGGTATTATGTGAGAAAAAGCTCAAGTAAAAGTTTGTCTTGCTTCATAAAATAATTAAACTATGAACTAAGATCAATAAGATACATAATTATGGGTTACATGCATGAGCACTAGAGCCAAGCAAACATGCATGTGCCAACCTAGTTACCCTAGTGACCTAAGTAGTGAACCACACTCAGTTTAGCATGCACTCATTGTGAGGTACTACATTTAGCGATCAAAACATGAGTGGTGAACATTCCAACCATTTTCTAAACTGAAACTAGATCCCTCATTCACCCCAACCAATTATACTCACCTTGAGATAGAGCCACCTTGAACTAACAGATGATTCTTTTTAAAATATAGGACCCTAGAACACTAGTTCTCTCTCCAAGAACTAAGTTTGCTTTTGTAGGACCCATAGAAATTCATGGTAAGCAACATCAAATTCATGATAGAAGAACAATCAAACGAAGAGTTCAAAGTTACACATCTTCCGATCATATTCACTTACTCCGCCGGAAGCATGCCAATACCATCTCCACCTTCGAGCCTCTAATAGTACCTAGAGCCTTTAAGGCCCTGTCAAAGAAAAAGCGGGTATCTGCAAATGAGATTTCCCATCTAATTGTTGCCCAATGGCAGACCTAAAAGAGATGTTTGAAGGAGAGTTTTGTAGTTTGTGTTATTATGATATAGTGGACAATATTATGGTGATCTTATATACTATCCAAAGTCAAACTCTGAATTCTATTATGTTAGCACTCATGGAAAGGTTTTGCCTCTTGCATCCGTATTTTATCTTAGTATTGATCTTTGTATTTCCAAAAATAAACTTTTTGGCTAAGGCTCATGTATATAATATCATAATTGAACAAGAACAACCAAAGTAAATAACACAATAAAAATGACCCTACCATAATAAACAAATTTGCAGAATGACACCATAACTACAATTAATTTCAGATCTGAGTTGATAAAACTCTTGTACTAAATATTCTTGTGAAGCAATAGCAGGTATACGGATGTTTTACATTTGCAATTAATACTATTTCTCATTTTTGATAAATTTTGATATATGCATAAATTTCCCTCTTGTTGATGCATGATATGAGTAATACTTGTGTATGTATTAGTATATATTACAAGTACATTTCTTATTTATGCAAAACTTTATGAATATATTGAAACATGATGGCTGATAAAATATAAATTAAATGGTTCCAAATGAGTGATATTCTCAAATCTATATAGATATTTGAATTTGGGCATAGTCCAACGAAGAGATAAGACTTGCAATGACCTATGAAGAGAGTTATAGCATGTAGAATAATACAAATAGTAACCAATAAGAATGGTAGATGTACTGAGGCACAACATCCTCCATGTTTTAAAGTGTTTACTCTCTTATATAGTCAATCTAGATGAAATATGATAATACTTATAGTTTGAATCTTGATGCATACTCCTTGATATTTTTGCCTATGAACAAATTTTGTATATTATGATATGATGTGTAGTCTTAAAACCCTTCTTCAATTTTACTTGTATAAATTACATGGATTATTGCATGATCACTCTAGTATGATTTAAAAGTAATTTGATAGAAACCTTTAATGTCCTTCGGATCATTAACAACATAATACTACTCCCTTAGACTCTCCTACATGGAGAGACTATTCATTATTTTTGCATTTGCATTTTTATATTTTGCTTTGCTTCTAAATTTAATTGCAAATTCATTTAAAATTCAAGTACTTAGATCATTCTAACTGGATTCAATTCTACACATCTTTCATATGTCAGGATAGAAAGCATAGAAGAATCGGTAAATGGAATGAAGCACTAAGGTGGAAGAACCAAAACAAAGAAAAGATTACTACTACTACTATTACTAATATTAATCCATATATCTAGACATTTATTAAATTTTGAAATCATTTTGTTTGTAACATTAAGCTTGTGGAAGTATTGTGGTATAAGAACTTGCATGTAAATGCTTAAATATGAGTTTAGCCTTGTTTGTTTTCATTGGCTTAAATGCCTTTATAGGATCACATGAAAAACAACAATTGGTATTATGATTTAAATCATGATATTGGCTGTTATAATGTAGAACTTCAATATCATCAATCAACTGAAAAAAGAGAACATTGCATTGAACTGAGAAAAAGTGAACGTAAGCACATCAAAGAAAGAAATTGGGGCCCAACACCCAATGACAGAAGGCCAAATAAAAGAACGGCTTGCAAATTGAAATTTAGCCAGTATACTACAACCAAGAAGCAATATTTGGTAATTCATAGCAGCTGTGAAAGTAAATAAATCATGCCATTTCAAAACATTCAATAAGGATAGACATGGCAATATCCATCAATTTATAGAATCATGCATATTTGCACGATTGGTGGCGTCTTCAAAGTAAATAAATATTTTCATTCAAATCAAAGCTAATAAGTGAAACCAAGTCCAAATCAATGGATTGATCAAGATCAAAGCAAACGACTTGAATTGCTTGAGATAGAATGAGCTGTTAACAACTCTAGCTTTCCCTATTGTGAAAGAGCATAAACATAACTTTTTATTTGCGGTGTTATCAGTGTACTCCCAAAGTTCAGGAGAAATATGTGCTAATTTAGTGTCACCTGAAATTCATAGCAGCTAGCTTAAAAATTTTATTACAAATCATCTTCACCAGGATCTACAGAAGAAACGGAGGGTGCTCATAAACTTTATTAAAACTCTTCAATCTCACCTCAAAGTTAAAGTTAATCTCAATTACACAGATAATTAGCATCCTGATTAGAACGGAATACAACAGCATTGAGCTCTTACTTACTTTTAAGTTCATAAGGTTCAAAGTTTAATGTCCTAGAAAACTGTAAGAGGACACAGGTTTATTATCCTCAGCATAATAAGAAAGTATATGTATACAAGTGCCTCGTATTGATGGAAAAAAGGTATTCACTCACACATGAGCATTCAGGCACCAGGAAATGTTATTCCTTATTGCGAAATACATAAGTTTCATCAGTAAACTTTTGGAGGTTTAAATACGTAAACCAAAATGCAGACGAAGATTCATAGTTTCATTAATAGACAAACAAATACTACTCACAAAGCATTCACTATGGAAGAGAGCTGACACTTTCAAAAACACTAATCAGTGACTTTACCTTGTTCATTCCTGGCTGCAATGTCTTCAATTACACATAATCATAGCCTGTGTAGTTTTTTATGGCAAATCATAAAGTTTGGAACAACTTTAAGAGAGCCTCCCAGGTCCTAACAGTGGTTATGCCTGTGGCAATTGATCCTGTACCTCATCATTAAGGCTTCTCTCCCCTGTTTCACTATCCAAATTTTTGATCTCAGAGCACAGCTTCAGCTTGCATAACTCTGAGTCTATTTTGACCAGGGTGCTCTCTCCGAGGAATAGCTTCCTTCCCTCTTCTAAATGACATAATGTCAAGTGACAATGATTTAATTTCCTTACTAGCACTAGATATGCTTTCTTGCATTTTTTGGTAGCACATATTTTGAGAAACATGGGCAACTCCTGCTTTCCCATGAAATTTCAGCCTCTTTGATCCACTTGCAATCAACTCGTGTAACATAGATTCATCACGCACTTCTTCATAACCTGATGAGTACAGTGAGAAGAAAATGTAGATTGGGAAGACATGGTACTTGGTGCTGGCTTAGATATCAAGTTTATGGGTTTTTTCTGCTGCAGACGTTAGAGCTACAGCACCAACAAGCTTCCATTCGATACATGGACGCTGTTCAGACCCTTTTACCTACACCCCATTATGAGTCTTCCTTGATTGAATAGCATCGCTTAGTTTTGATTGAAAAGATCTATAATTCTCTTCTTTGTAACTTGAAGAAACAAAAGTTGAAGATGATGATAAGGCTGGGAAGGCACGGTTCTTGAAGACTGCTGACAGCTCAGCATTATGTGCTTTTGTTTTGCAGAATTTTGTTCTATTCTGACAGGTTTCTGTCAGCAATATTAAGTGTTTTTTCCTTAGTGTCATTCACTTTTCCAGCTACCATTTGATTCTTCGCAGATCTCAACTTGCTGCTATTCAACCTAGGATGATAATCAACAGTTGACTTGGCGGGTTGAGATGCTGCAAATTGTTTCAAAACCTTTTCTCCTTGAAGTAAAGGCACACAATCATTCCTGGAAGTTTTTTCTGCCCTCCCTGACTTCTCTGCCAGTGATTCTTCCTGAATCTACCATGTGTGACGTGCATTTACCACTGAAGATTTAGCTTTCAGAGAAAGAATAGGCTTGGGGGATGATAACTCAACGTTTTTTGATTGTGACAGTTTTTTTCTCTTGATTAATGTAGGAGTCACTGTGATTGATTCCTTGTCAGATATCCTGCATTGGGGATAACTAAACCTGTGATTGATCCCTTGTTTTGTCTTAGCAGATTTAATAGTCCTAATTTCATTTGCAATGCTGGGTTCCCACAATAGCATCATCATTCTTCTTGTTTTGACTTTACCAAGAAGACTGGTTTATACAGGCATGGAAGACCTCAATATTGAAAGTTCTTTCTTGTGCCTGTCAACTGCCTTCAAGCCATTCACCGTCTTCTCTTCCTTTGGCCTTCATACTAGCAGCATACTTAAATGAACTGGCCAGAGCAGATGTAATGCTATTGTCCATAGTCTGTTGTTTCAAGATTCTACAAGTTTTGGACAAATTCCTTGCTTGATTCTTTCTTGTACCTTGCCAACCAGCCTTCTGTGGTGTAACTTCAGCTCCAAAGAGATCCCTCTAGTTCATCACTTGTGAAATGAGGGTTGATGTCATGCTATCTAATGTGGATGGAGGATACTCAATCTCCATGACTACAGACCCATCAAAGACCCAACTGATGAAGCCCAAGGAACTTCATCAAGGAGGATAATGTTTTCAATCAGAGTTTGATGAAACAGACATCACTATTGTAGTTTCCCTCAATGAAACATCCTCAACAGATGTTGTGAAGCTTTTTCCAGAAGGTGGCCGGAGTTTTTGGTTTAATGTTCATAGAATCCTCACACATGCATTCAAATCAGCTCGTTAGATGCATCAGAGTGCTGCAAGTATGCTGTGTTGCTAACTACTGAATTGCAGAAAATATTTTCAGGCTGAAATGTAGTCTTCAGCTTACTCTCATTCTTCTTTGTGTCTAACTTGTGCAATGCCAATTTTTTCAGGACTAAATTTTTTATCTGGACTTTTGGGAGTGGTAAGGGTGCTTCTTTCCGTTTTGCATAAACAATGGAAGGAAACTTGCAGGAGCCCAGAGGTGGTAATGTTGAGAAGATTTCCATCATTAAGACCTGATTTTTCTAATCAAATTTCTCATCATACCACTTCTATGGTCCTTCAAATATGTGTTGTTGGCAACACCAGCCTAATCTACAGCTGCTTTACTCATCTAACCTAAACAAGGTTAATCTGCGAACTTCAGTTGAAAATTTAATCATAAAAGCTCTGATATCTGCATAAACAATCGAAAAATAATATAGAATTAATGCAAGGCTTCATAAAAAGAGAGAAAAACTGGAAAATTATAACAAAAAGTGATTTGCAGAAAATAAATAGTTACAATAATATGCATTGCAAAATTTTGGCAGTTAAGAAATTAACTTTTCCTTTCAATACTAGTCACAATATTATTTAAGCCTCTGTTGACGTTAACCTTTCATTTTTTTTTTAACTAGCAAGTTCTAACCAGCATAAAGACAATGAATTTTATTTTAAATTTGGGAATAAATTTATCATATATACGATATCAATGTCACGCACTGCTCAACGAGCATGGTAGAATATTTGCAACAATATAATGAAGGTGTTAGGGTTGTGAGTTATAATTTATTAAGCTTATAAAACTAAAATATTAGAGCATCAAAAACCAAAAACATCTGCCTACCACATTAATTACAAAATAAATGACACACCATCAATATCCATAAATCATATTAATTGACTTTTGCTACTCAGGATATCTAAAACTCAACCTTAAGCTACATTTTTTGGGATAATTACATATATTACACACAAAACTTATGGTTTTATATATATAACACCAAAATCTTGATATTCAACAGAATAACATCTAATTATGCTCTTTCTATATTCTGAATGATTGCAAAAAAAAAAATGGAATTTTTAGTGTAATAATAGAGATTGAGGTGGTTTGTTTTCTAATTTTAGATATGGGTGTAAATATTGCAAATAAGAGATTTTTGTGGCATGTATAAAAATTACCCAATTTTATTTTTAAATCAACAATTTACTTTTTAAATTAACTGGCGAATATTAATTAAGATAAACAACAAAATGTAGGGCATAAAAATGTTTAGATAGATGAGGCAAGGATAATAGGCATGTTACAATGGAAATTATCATTTCAGTCAAAAAGTACATATTTAGGTAGCAATTTATTGACTCAATCAATTCTATCTTTCAACTAATGTAATTATTTTATTCCATAATATAGGCATGTGTTCAGCGAAACGTATATGATAATTTAAGAAAACAGGTTATGTCATGCATAATAAGATAATCATGTGAAATATCAAGTGTCAAGGGAAGCTCCTATAACAAGGGTAACATGTATCCCTAAAATAATTAGAGTTGACGTACTTAATGGCAAATCCAATGATAATCATCAGCATAAGTTCAAGACATGATGCTCCACACTTCTTGCTATCAAGAATACCATATGACACATGCAATCTATGAATTGAGCATTTTGAGTCAAAATAAACAAAAATCAATTAACTTGAGTGTGTTATTACAACTATTGGTTTCATAAAATTTCTTATACTTACATTTTAGAACTGCTTCAAATAAAATATATGAATCTTTTCACATATGCACATACAAATAGAGGAAAGTTGCAATCCTCTTAGTTGTAGAAATCACTCTCCATATACATATATCGCCATCCATCCAACTGATTGGATGTAGTTAAATGTTATTTTTTACTTTAGATATCAATCATCAATGACATGAATGGGTGGTGAGAGAGATCCATAAGAAAAAAATAGGTTCTCCATCTAAATTTATTCTAGACTACCTCCCTCTCTCTGCACTGAACTAAGTGTAATAAAAATATTAAGAAAAATAAATAATAAGTTAACTAAAAGCAAACTGATTGTAATTTTAGAGGAAATATAGCATCTGATATCCCTTCTTCATAAGTACATGGTAGTCTTATTGAGCTGTATAAGCCCGCTTAACAGAGTATAAATTGTCATATATAAATGCGCTTGTACTTCATTGCCAATTTCATATGAAGATTAATCCCTCTTCCAGTTGCTGAAACATAAATTAAAATTATTATAATAAGATCAGTGCATCAACTATTCAATAAATTATATATATATAGCCCAAACCCATAACCTAAGATACAAATTCTGAGCCTCAACCACTGGGCTACAACACTATGATATAGCCAATTAATTATCCACTTTAAACATAAATTCAATGATACTTACGATATCGTACTAAGAAATAAAATTGTATGCCCAAACCCTCAAAATCTCAGCCGATTACAAAACTATAAACATATCCATGGATAAACTAAAATTTTATAAAACAACAAAATTAACGTTCGAATCACCAGTCATTCTAACTCCCAAAATCTTATTAGAATTACACATGTATGAAAGATACTGAAACAGGGACTCCTCCAGCGTACCTTACCAAGAAAGAAGGCATTACCGATCAAAAACCACCGGGCCGCATCAGACTTCAAGATTCCCTCCTCGCATGCTCACTCCCTCCCTCAGCCTCCTCACAAAACAAAGGATAACCGAAAAGCTTAGGCCGTTGCCATTGCTGGAGCTCGCTGAGGTCGCTAATGTCGAAGCATCCCTTAGGTTGGCCGCCGGCGAGGAATCCCGAGCTCACGACACGAGTTCGCCTAATCGCACTCCCAGTGGAGCCTGGCATTTCTTCGAACAACAAACCCTATTTTTATCGTATTATATTTTTTATAATTTAAAAAAGTTGAAAAAAAAAAAAATCTGAAATAAAAATATTTGAGGTAGTCGCTGTTTTTTTCTTACAATTTTATATAATAGATATTATAAATATTTATAAAATTTATAATATTTTATTTAAATTTTTTAAAAATACAAAAAATTATTGAAGAGAACATTATCTTCTCTAATTGATCATTAATCTATAGATGACTAGTTTAATGATAAATGTAGATATGTTACTTTAAAAAAAAATTCAAAATATCTTAAAATGATATATGAATGTCAAATATGAAGATATGTTTGATTATAATTAGAGGATTAACTTTGTATTATTATACTAATTATTAATTTATGTAATATTAATATGTGTAATATTTAAATTTTGTAATGATTGATTACACAATTTTATATACATAACTCTTTGGCTAATAATAATGTGTTATTTTAAATTATAATATTTCCTAATTATGTTATGATTAATTAATCTAATTATGTTAATTATTTCTTCCTTTTTTACATAAGCTAAATTCACATATTTAATTTTTGATCAGAGAAAGAGACCAAGAATTAATATAATCAAATCTCAATTTTAAAAACAAACATACATCCTAGCATAATATATGCATTCATTTAAAAAGAATAAAATACACTAACATAGAACCATAGTATAAAATCATAGTAAGAAATATCTCAAAAATATTAATTTAAAATAATGCAGCATCAAGTTCATCATAAAATTATATGATTAAACATGATATACCTCCCCAAAATAATAATAAATTGAGAGCTTACAACACATGTCATCAACTAAGTTGGCTCACTTAAGAGTATCAAGTAAGAATATCAATCAAAATAAGTACATAATAATCTAGTATATATTTATCTTATTTAAATGAAAAGTTAAGCGAGTAACATATATTTAGTTGTGATGCATAGATTTATAAGAAAATACATAAGAATTTATGATCGTAACAAATCTAAAATAACATGTAATATTTGAACATAATGAAGAAGTACCTATTAAAATATGTTTTTACTATTAAATTACTAACAAAAATATTACAAAGTTAAAGCTTATTAATTTACAATAATAAAATGCTTAACAATAAGAATTCAACATAATGATGTAAATGAATGACAACAAAATTAAATATGTATTATATACATCTCATTATTCAAGTTTATACATTTATCATATAAGAACTTTAATAACATCTTATTTGAATAGCAATAGTCAAATAAATGACTTATACTCTTACAATTTGATTTCTCATTTGATATGTTTTATTTGTAATGAATTTATACACTATAATCTTTAGCTCATATCCATATCTTTGTGATATTTTCATTAATCACCTTTCTAAGAATTCATACCACCTAGTTCATCATATAAAGAAGGTTTTCTATTATCTATCATTGAGGCACATAAAATAATAATAATGTAACGAGTCCTATTTAGTCCAAATTTAAAATAAAAGTCATACAAAAATGATATAGATGTGTCAAGAGCATCCCAACTTAAAATTTCTTCAATAATATCCCAATAAGAAAGCATTATTGTCCAAGTGATAGAATAAGTCATTTTGTGTTTGTTTTAAGAGGGATGAGATCTAGCGCAGTGTTTAGCTAAAAGAATGTCCGACCAAATTATGTTAGAAGTTCTAAACTTCCACCAAAGCTTAAGGGAGAAATCCCTATGTAAGGCAGAAAGATATCTAATTCTAAGCCCTCCCTCGAGAGTGGAATAAGTGAGGCGATCCCACTAATACAAAAATCATTTTGATACCTTTAGGGTGAGTCCATAAGAATTTATTAAAAATGCCCTTTAAATTATTGAGAATGAAATTGGTATGAGAGGTTATCTCAAGTTAATATAGGGGGATAGTATTGTGACATGATTTAGGAGGACTATATAACAACTCTAGGTTGTTGCCCTGCTAATCTATAGTATGAGTAATCATTTATTTTAATCTTATTACTTTTAGAACATCAAATGAATCATATACTAAAAAATTTGAAGTTCATAGGACTTCTCTAAGTCCAAAATATATTTTGATCAGTTTAGATGCCCTAGTCTAGACTCAAAATATTTTGATCTCAAAATTAATTTTGATTGGATTTTTGAATTTCTCACCCCCAAATTAGCTAAGGGTGAAAGTTTGGTGCAATTTGGAAATCATTTAGGTCCACAATTCACATTTAATTAAATAGTCTAATTGCATTTTAGGATTTTCAACAATTCAATTTTGCAAATATATCTCTAAACTAAAATAACAGCCGGGATCCACTGTGCGGACCGTGGGCGATCCGCTGCGGAGCCCGGGTCACACGGCAGCGGAGTCCCTCACATATAGCCGTCGCGCCTTTTTAACCAACAGTCGCGATTTGATCTCGCTAGACCGCGGATCTATCGTCGGATCCATCCCGTGGATCCTACTGCAAGGATCGCTCCCGCGATCGGCCGTTAGGATCCGAGCGATCCCAGCCGTAGCGCCATCTGATCGATAGATCAGACGGCATCCGAGGGTCCCTGCACTGTGGACCTTCTGTAACAACCCGACGTTGTTTACTGAGCCGATTAGGCCTAAACCTAATCAAATTAAGAGAAAATATAAGATCTTGATTTAGTCAAATAAAAATTAATTAAAAATTTTCTCAAATAAAGCATATTGATGGGATCCTCTTGCCAAAATTTGAGCGCAATCGGGGTCCCAGATCGTCTTAAATAAATTCGGAAAGTTTAAACTTCCGGAGTCGATAAAAGATAAAATAAAAGTTGGATTTCAGAAATTTTTGTATATTTGAGTTAAGCATTATGAGAGGAATCTATGTTTTAAGTTTCGTAATTTTTCGGGCTCCGAATTAATCGTAGTGAATTTTGAAGTTTTTCACTTAAAAATTAATATAAAATAAAATACTTATTAAAATTTAATAATTTTTAGACACTTGCGTTCGTCTTGTCGAGACGGTCGTTTTGATACCAAGTTTGTAATTTTTAAAGTTCAATTGACTTAGATCCAGGCTTGTGAAGTTTTAGCCATTGAATTTTGATCTAATAGCTGCAATTGGATTTACCTTTTTCCCTCTTAAGTAGCTAACCCTAACCTAGTAGCCCCAAGCCCGATTTTCTTCCTCCTTAGCCGCCCAAGCAGCTCCTCCCTTCCTCCTTGGCCGAATTTTCTTCCTCTCCTTCTTCCTTCATGGCCAAGCCACCTCACCCCCTCCCCTTCTTCCTCCATGGCCGAGCCACCTTCTCTTTCTCCATGGCCGAAATTCCTTCTTCTCCACTCCCTCCAAACCGAGTAACCCTTCCTCCTTGGCTGACCAAGCTTCTCCTCCCCTCCTTGGCCGACCAAGCACCTCTTCTCCTTCTCCTCTTGGAAGGCCGAGCACCTCCTCCTTCTTGGCCGAAATTGGGAGCATCCCTTCCTCCCCTTCTTGGCCGAGCATGTACAGCAGCCTTTCCTCCATTGATGGCCAAAAAAATAGCAGCTATCTTCATTATTTTCTTGCCAACAATAGGTTAATTGTTGAATGGGTAACTCCTCATACTCTTTAATGAATCTAATTTTATTTTCTTTTATGTTAAGTTAAGTTGAATGAGATGATTATATTAAGGCTCATCACATTGTTATGCATATGTATATGTTAGCATAATCTAGATCTTGCATGTAAAGTAGATAGAGCTATACATAATTAAGTAATCATATTAATCATATTTATCTCTGCATCCATCCAATTCAAGCCAAAATATGCATAAAGGATTTGTGCTAGACTTATAGTCCAAAAGAGTTTCTTTCTTTCATAGAATCCTTTGAGAACTTAATATGTAGTAATTATAGCATTTACTTTTGCTCTAAATATTTAGTTAATTTCACGTTGTATAACTCAATCAAATCGTGCAATCGATAATTATTATAAGATTGGGGGCGATGTCTACTAGTGGGGCAACCATATAATAAGTAATAATTTGAATATGTATGCTTGTATGTGAATCCAAATTAAGTGTCCCGAATGGATAATCATTGGAGTTTAGTTAAATGATTTATTAATCAGTCACATAATTTTCTATTAATTGTTTCTCATCTTAGTTATCACTAAAATTTGCATGAGGAAGATAGCTTACTGATGATTCAAAATTCTTTTCCATCATTTTCTTAGTATGATCAATGTATCTCCATGAACATAAGAAATAATTACTTTTACTCATGCTAATTGATTCATTAGCCATCCTCTAGATCCCTCCTTAGCATGTTGTATTTCAAATCTTCTAATTGTAGTTGTAGAGTATTTTGGGTTGAGATCTCATGATTGTCAAAGTAAGTATCTTTAGTCGCTTTCTACCCCAATTGGTGCAGGTATTGTGAGTGCTGCCTCATCCCAACCAAGTGATAAAATGCAAGCTCACAACGTAAGCGTAAGGTACATTTCGTACTCAGAACTTTATTAAAGTTCTGTATTATTTTAATCATGTTATTTTCTTGAGCTCTATGTACAGTGCGTACACCACTTGCATAGATCTTAGTATCATTAAGATTTGCTTGCTATTTGAAAACCCTGACATTATGATATATGAGCTCTTGCTAATTAAGTTGTAATCATTAACTTAATTGGAAACTGTAAATTATGTGGACATGGATTAGAACCTAGAGTCAAACTAAGGTACTTCCTTAGGAACTTCACTTCACCTTAGACTCTTTCCTTAAGATTAGGATTAGACACTAAGTTAGATCTCATTCGTTGAATAAGTGATTTATTTAATGAATGAAACCTTGGTTTTAATAGTTTCTAGATTTTCATAATTTTATTTTGATTATCTTGTCTTTCAATTTTAGATTAAGAATAGAGATCTATTCTATTAAGCTTGATTGTTACTTAATAGAATAAGCCATAATCATCAATTCACTTGTAGATTGAACCATAAAACTTTAGCTTACTTTTGGATCATGTGATTGAACCCAAGGTTGTGGTGTTCAATTTATAATCCTTAGCTTAGTAGATCTGGATCATATCTTAGCTGAGAACGTCTCAAATCATCAATTAGGACGTGATGATTTATTATTTAACTTATAGTCAATTTTGATTGAACTAAATTGGGGCCTGATCAGTCCTGATTATTTTTAAACTTATAAGGCTGTGCTTCTAAGTTGTATGACTTGGGATAGTTAGAACGACTTATTTAGATAACATCAGATATCACAAGAGTTTAGATTGAGTCCCTTGCTCACTTTGACTAGATTGTTTTGCATACCTTGTATTTGAGCTTTATTCCTTGAGCATAATAGGAACACTTAGGATATGGATGATACATCCTAAGTTAGAATTTGTAAAGCATATATCATTTCATTCAAGTTTTTGCAATGCTTTTAGTTAGTAGCTTAGGTTCTGAGCATAGTATTGCCACCTCCGGTATTCAGTACAGTATGGAAGTTACCCAGGCCTCTGAGAAGAACGGGGATAGCCTATAGGCTGGGTATTTTGATGATTTTTGGGCTGGGATGACAGTGCTATAGCTTAGGCCTATTGCTACTATAGTTCAGTTCGGTACAGTTTGTATTATTTTACCACATGTTTTAGTGGCTTTACTTGCAGTTTCAGTTGGCTTTACCACATGTTTCAGTAGTTTTTTATTTTCAGACTCAGTTATTTTTGTCACATGTCTTAGTGACATTTCTTTTATATTAATATGCATGTTGTATATATGTTCTTATGAATTATATAAGCATAAATGGAATATTTAGGATGTTAGATTTTCTAGATTATGTTCAGTACTTTTATTCTTTTATACTCAGCATATTTACTGTGGTCATAATCATATTAGGATTAGATTTATTTCAGTAGTTGCAGTTTTTTTTGCTTTAGCTTTACCTTGCTTACTTTTGTGTCTTAGTATGTTATTTCACATACATGTTGAATGCTATAAATGGATAGTTTATAGTTATCCCGTTCTTTGTATAGCTTGTTGCACCTGTTTACTTTGCTCGCTTAGTAGTATTAATAAAATGGTGATATCTTTAAATTCATGCAACTTTAATAGCTTAAATTGTACTTAGACTTATTAAAGTCTAACCAGATTTTCTTTTTTTGGTTGTGCCTTGTCATATATATACATATGGCAGATCAGAAGTATAAGTCAGATCCAGCGCTTGAGGATTTAGCTGTTAGCAGGTTAAAGTAAAGTGCAGCTCTCTGAAAGAGACATGTTTCCATCTCCTTGGCTTGCATTTAGTAAAATTATAATAATTATGTTTTCTTATTCTTACTATTTAGCATTAAATGTACTGTATGTGAATGAATTAATATGGACAGTGTCTGGATGCTTCCTTTCTACCTAATTTGCACTGCTATACTATATGTATATTTCTATTAAGTCTTGCTCAGCTAGTTAATTAGTATCACGGATATGCTCTTAGTTTAACGTCCGTGGTACTAGTGACGACCACATCTTAACACTCATTCGATTAAGGGGCGGCCGCCACAGTTTGTATCAGAGAAATCCATGGGTGTCAGATAGAGGCTATGTTTCTATCTACCTAATGGTTCGTTCTTATGTTGAGCATGATTAGAAACCTTAGTATAATAGTTTTGGGATCCATAGTTCATTCAATACAAAACTAAAATGTTAGAATGATGAGAACATCATGAAAGAGCAATATAGAAATTCTAAGACTCAGAAAAGATTCAAGTTAAAGATGTCAGCAAATAATATGAGAGAAACATAAAGTGATGCATGCAAGGACATACTTAGTAACCTTAACCACGTCATCGTTCTGTTGAATCATTTCTTAAGTTATATGTTGACTCAATTTCAACTTAAATAGTTTAAGTAAATTTTGATTTATAAAATCATTTGTGGAGATAAGATGAAGAAGTTAGGAGTTAAGCCTAAGAATATCTCTAGGCTAATAATTAAATCACCAATAATAGAAAAGAAAATGATAAAATGCAGAATTTGTGAATTCGGCTGCAGACGAACTTACTGAAACTGCAGTTGTATTCATTTCTTTGATATTAAATTGGCAAACCTTCAAACTACCTCTTGAACTCTTGCAAATGTACTCCGCCTTGATTAAGATAATTATTTTAACATTCTCAACTTAACTTGATGTTATCTTAGATCGTAGGCTCTAGAACATTAGGATTCAAATTTTCATAATCTAAATTCATTAATCTTGTTCGATTCTTAATGATCTGATCAATTTTAGTTTGTGATTTGAATCTAAACCTGAAATTAAAATTGCTAATCTAGAAAATGAATTGATAATTGCTTAAAAAATAGATATGCCGAAATGGGAATGGTTGGGAACTAAATCAATATGTGTGTTACAATTAAACCAATGGAGAGATTATGAAGAAGATGGATCACATATTCATGTAGTAAGTTATATTGTTTATTTGGGAACCAACACTATGAAGCATGGATGCACTATTTACTCGAGAGGGATATTGTGGAATGCTTAGATTTCCTGCTACCTTAATTCTTAGGAACTCAGAGTAAGCTTTAATGAATCCAACATTTGAATTAGGTATCGTATTTTTAATAGTTCAACTTGGTGATAGTCTACAAAATGGGGAGGTAGAAGTAGTAAATCGGGTAATCGTTTGAATTTTTGCAAGAATTCCATCAAAGATGATAAGCAAATGGGCGTAAGAAAGCTAACTGTATTTTTAAGGTGAAAAATGATTCATGCACAGAAAGATTGTATCAAAATATAAACATGATCTTAAGTAATTTTCATGAAAGAATGTTGTTATGGTCTCTTACCTAGTTAAATTATAATAATTTAATAATCATGAATTATAACAGTATTAAAGTAATTTAATTGTTTATCATGAACCAAGGCACCATTTAAAGAAGAAGAAATGATTTCTATACTTGAGGATTTGATAAATTGTATTAATTTTTGGGATGTATGTACCATCCAATTTTTATCCAATATCCAAAGATTGGTATGTGCAGATTGCTTAGAGTTTTCAATAAGTATAAGATTGTGGAATGCGGATTAAGATTAATATTTGTTTGAAAGGTGATGAAAAATCATAATATATATGAATTGGCCAATTCGTATTTGTAATTGGCAACTTAAGGAAATGTTAAATCATAATATGAAAGCAAAATGCAAGTTAAAGAATGAAGTTAGCGTAATCAAGTTTCATGGCATATTCTAAATTTAAAGAAAATTAATTATTGTAATATTGAATCAAATACAAATGATAATATAGAATCAGATGCTATCATTTATTTAAGGTAAATCAAATGTTAAATCCTTTATTAAGTAAATTCATATATTGTTATCAATATGAATAAAAGTTAAATTCTATTTTTCTCTTTCTTTGCAGGATGAAATAAAATGCTAAAATTCTATTTTCTTTGCAGGATGAGTTGTAAAATTAATACAGGAATGCTAAGCTAAATGTTATGTGCAAAAAATCACATAATACTGCTATTATAAATGCTAAATTTATTTCTGCATTTTCTTTTTATTTGATGTTTTATATATGATGAATAAACTGCTTAGTTTAGTTTTATATATTTGAAATTATTGTAGAACTGGAAATGAGCGATCCTATAAAAAGGATTGAACTCTATTGTAGAACTGGAAATGAGCAATCCTATAAAAAGGATTGAACTCTATTTTAGAACTGGAGATAGTCAATAAAATTGACTTATGTTGATTATGAAAAATTGTGTATTTGAAAAAAAATAAATGAGACTCTGCCGAAATTTCTATGAATTTTAAGACTTAGAAATTTTTTCAGAAAATTTTAGTATTTATTTTGAAATATTCATTTCAATGATCTAATTGAGTTTAGTTGAATGTCCATTAGAGGAAAATCCTTGCATATGAATGTGGGAGGCTTAGACATGTATGGCTGAAATCTGTAGCACTTCCAAGTCGCATCTCAAAGTGCAATAAGCTTAAGAATGATAAGAAGTTGCCTGTCTTGAGGTTAGTTAAATTCTTCTTGATGTTAATTAGTTGTATAATCTAAAACTTTAAGTTTGGTGGATTGAGAACAGCACGCCCTCTTATTAGGGAATTTTAGCGAGCTTATCCTATTCGTTAGATGCTCTATTAATTAGCCGAATTAATAAAGGTTCTTGTTAAGATTGCGGATGTTGAATCTTAAAGCTGTTTTCTTTGATTTTTCAATGGCAAGATAAAGAGGATATGCTCTATCATTTTATAAGTTTGCCTTAAGTTGATTTTAATAAATCGAAGTCTTAGTAGACAAATGCAAAATGCAATCAAATAATTGAATTATATATCTTGATCTTCGAAAGTTGAATGATTTGTTATAAACTATATTGATGGGTCTATCAAAGAGCGTAATGATATCAATATTGAAGCAAAGGATTTATCGATCGTATGTTAGGTGAATTTAAAATTTGCATGTGACGGAAGACCTTCCTTAAGCTTATGTTGAAAGACTTCGTTAAAATACCACCTCGCTGAAAGATAGAAACTAGGGTTTGATTATGCTTAAGCTATAGGTCTCCTCCAGTGTCGATTCAGGTACCAATCGATCGGTATGCGGGATCACCCATGTCATTAGCATTTCGACCCTCGTCTTAGCTACCCTAGTTCGTCTCATTCGCGGGTGCTGGAAGAAGAATTGAGGCTGGGTCGGGCCGAGTCAACCTGGGCCCGACCCGCATAGCTGAACCATGCGTCAGACCACGTGTCATCACCGAAGTCGCTGTGGGACCCTCTGTCGCCGCTTCTGCCAGTGTGGGACCGCCAAGCAGCAGGCAGCGAACCGTCAAGCGCCACGGGGCGGGGGGACCCGCCATCTCTGCCGGGCTCCTGCAGAACAAAAGAAAAGGGCAAGGAGAAGAAGAAGGAGGAGAGAAGGAAGAAACAGGGGAAGAGGAAACAAAGAGGAAGAAACGAGACAGAGAGAGAGAGAGATCAAATCAGAAAAACTAAAAGAAGAGAGAGAGAGATATATAAGAATAAGAAAAATTTTTATAAATAATATAAAATAAAATAATAACATTAATATAAATATATTTATAAACAGAAAATATAGTATTATTTGATAAATATTAGATTAATAATAACATAATTAACACATAAAATAAAATAATAATATAATTAATAATTCATTTTAAATTCCAATGAGATATGTTACACTTTAAGTTATATATGTATATATAGTCTTATATATACATATAAATAGATAATGAAAAACAATAAAGTAAATAGATTAATAATCAGATGTATTAATTAATTCAAATAGTAATATTAATAAATTCATTTCAATTAATATAATACTAAAATTTTAAATCTAAATAACTCCTAAAATATTTAACCAAATCAGGAAATTTAAATATTATATTAATCAGCAAAAATAGAGGATTAATATGGAACTATCAAAATTTTATTTGGATTGGTACTTAACATAATAATTTTTTTAATATTTAAATAATTATAAAAATAATACAAAATTTAGATTAGCCATAACTTTAAGTATACTTACCTAAACATACCCAATATAGGTTTAAAATACTCTCAAAACCCTAAAGAACATTTTAATAAGGTTAATCTTGCTGTTTGGATTAATTTGAGCCTAATCACAATTAGGTCCTAACCCTAATTAAGCCTTTAACTCTAAAAACTTCAAATAGCCATAAGTTAGCCAATTTAATCTCAAATTAAGAGATCCAAATATCAATTTAGATTAGAAAATCTTAAATTACAGTAAAATACAAAAATATTTAGAATCAAACAGTTAGATCTCCTAATTAACCCTAATTACTCTAAAAACTTGATTAGTGAATATTAGCAAATCTAATAATCCAAATTAAGTGATTTCAGTTTTAAATGACTCATAAAATGAAATTAAAACCTAAATGTATAATTAGATTGATAATTTTGGGACTAAATTCACTAATCACTCACTAATCATATTTAACCATAATTATTAATCATAGAAATTAGATTAGCTATAACTTAGCGAATTCATATTAGAAATTGAATAATTTCAGGTTCTATGAAAACCTTAAGACATAATCTACAATAAACTAACAGAAATTTTATATTTTATTAAGGGTAAAATTACTAAAATACCCTTATAAGGTTAAATTCCCAATTTGATCTTATAAGGCATAAATAATTATATAACTTAATAAAAATAATTCAAATAAATCAAAATAGTCATTTTATAAACATAATACTACAAATCATGATAAAAATATTAAAAAATTTCATTATATTGGCAGATCAAAGAAATTAAAAGTTGATTGATATTTTATCAAAACAGTCAGGTACGTAAATTTACTTATAAGTCTTATTTCAGTATTCTTATTTGAGCCATTTTTTTATTTGAGTATTATTTGCACTGCTTACCGCATTTTAATCTGCAAAAGATTTATATCAAATAGCATGTAACAAAAAGAATAAAATACAGTATATATATATATATATATATATATATATATATATTGTAGTATTTATCTTTGGAGGGTGGAATGCATCATTGGAATATGTACAGATTGGGCCAACTAGCAGCCCCTGGGAGTTATATGGAGGGATTTAGCCTCTTGTAGGAAGTAGGCAAATCCAGAGGAAAGACACACCATCAGTTCATATTTTGAGTAAGCTACCGACGAGTGGCGAGATAAGCTTCCTACAGGTTATGCCTATGGGTTTACCTATTTGGGCTCAGGAGTCTACGGACTCGACTTATTATTACAAATGCTTTTGATAAAATTACAAATTTCATGCTTTTCATATATGTTGAATTTTCACAGCTAATTTGCAGGGTAGAAATTGAAATTGTAAATTACTTTATTTTCTATACAGATTTTCAGTCATTTTCATACTTGATTCATACCTATTATAGAATGCTAGATTTATTCTTATAAGAATAATTTGTGTACTCCTACCTGACTGGTAAACTGAATTTTTCAGATTTTGATAATTAAAAAGACTTAGAAGATCTGCCAAATTAAAAGAAGAAGAATTAAAGAAGCAGAAAAATGTAGATATTTCATATTTCATTTTTTGTAAAAGATAAACTATAACTTTTTATATATATTTGGGCTCTATGTATAAATAAACTTTTATTATTTATTATGTCCTTTTTGAATTATAAAAATGTATATATTTTCAATTGAGATGAATTGTTCTTTGAAGACTCTCGAACTTTGATCCCCAGGTGCCACAGATTAACACTAAGTGTTCTCTGTTTTCTAAAAAATTCTTATTAATTTGATGCATAACAGTAAGATAGATATATTGAAATCAATTATGTAGACTTTTGATGTGTAAATTAAACAAATCAAAAAAATAAGAACTTAACCCTCATAATTAATCTTAAGAAATCTTAAGACTTTGATCAAGCTTTTAAGACTTGATCTAGGTCTGAGATTGTCACCAATAACACATTCTTAACTCACTAATTTGACATTGATCATTAATCAAACACATGATCTTAATTGAATAAGAATAGGGGTCAAACCCTAATCAACTTAATTAAGATCCAAACTCTTAAAAACCTTAACTAAAGTGATTTGATTATAAGATAATTAACTTGACATTTCTCTAATAATACATATGATTTTATATTAACCTTAAACATTTGAATTAGACATGATAAGGTTATTAATAAAGTCATATGATTGCCTAATTTGAATCAAATCTTTAGATCCTGGATTTTCTCCTAAATAAGACCATTAGCATAAGAAGATTAATAAAATCATATTGATTGAATAAGTGATCTAAGACTATAAGAACATTCTTGATTTAAATCCCATAATCTTAGATTAAGTTGTGATCAGATGATTTAATCATCTGATCTAATTATTCTAAACCTAACTATGAAATAGAACTTAAAATATTAATATCAGAATTTAGAAGGGAGATCTTAAGATCACCTTAAAATATTTAAAAGACCTAAATTACATATACTTTGAGGTAGGAGAACTTGTATGACTTATTGAGGTAGTACCTTAGATGATCCCTTAACCTTAGAATTGATCTTAATCTCTCGTGGTAGAAATCACTTAAGACCTTAAAATGATACTTCTCCTTGTGGTATAATTCATGTTGAGTGATCATTGATCACATTTTAGTGAAACCTTGTATAGGACTTACCTATTTAGTATAGGCATTTATAGTCTTCATCATTCCTTAGTTTATTAAGTAGACTTATTTGAACCCCGATTATTGGACGGTGTGTAGTATAGTATACCCATATTACTGGTTCTCCAATAGTATTTGGGATTGGTTGATTCACTCTAATGGGGACTTATGAGCAGGTGCTATCCTGCAGGTTTAGACGAATATAGTCTCATTAGTATAAATCATCAAACCTAAGAGTGTATTAAATGGGTATTCATCCTTTAGTTTGATTAAAATACAAATTGACAATGGGCAAGGCCTCCTAGCGAAGACCGCTTTAATAGGTGTGGCTCAAATAAACTAAGTAATCAGATTTATATTCTTTAATACACTAAGTGTGGTGGTGAGTAAGTGATGAGAATCACTTTTCTCGCAAATTTGCTAAATATGTGTATACGATCATCCCATCTAGTGATCTTTAATTAAATCTGCAACTTTAACTAATATCATTTTAGAGGCTAAGAGTCAGAATCTTTTAGACCGATTCTGCACAGTGGAGACTTAGAATTCATTATCTGTATTCTAAGTTTTCATGGATTTCTGGATTTTACCCATATAGCATAGAAGCATGGGCATAAGCATAAGCATGAGCTTGAAGCATCATTTCAGCAGTGACGCATGAATATCAGTGATGAATTATGGGTTACGGAATGTTTACATGCACAGACTGGGAATTTCAGGGTACATCTGCGTCATCATACTATCTTCCCAACTGGGTGTATATGTATATTGGAAAGTACTACTCATAGCTTTTAGTGATCATTCTGCTACATATCCGTGGTACACCATATTCTGGCATATTTGGTGCATCTTTACAGTGATATATAGAACATCATTTGGCATTCCTTTCACATCGATTTCTGAGCATTTAATGTTTTCATTTATTTTCAGTATTTAGTTTTTGATGCAGTTTACTCTGTTTAGTTTTTACAGTTGCAGTTACTTAGCATTTTTCTCAGCTTTTCTTTAGTTTCCGTTACTTTACGGTCTACTGCGTTTACTTTAGTATTACATAGTTAGTGCGATGTGTTAGACTTCTTGTCTAACACAAGATTACTTTGGATCGGCAATTTGTTAGATCCCGAACAGCTTGTGGAGATAGGACAGGAGGACTTGCAGGAGATCCAGGAGGAGTACGTGGAGCCCTAGAGGATCTGACTGCTTCCCTTAACTTTCTGCTCTATTTTCAGCATATTAGATATACTTTAGTTTTCACGTGTTTAAATCAGTTTGTAATAACTCTGGATGTATCTTTCTTTTCTTTTATGAGACGAATGTTTCTATACTGCTCTGTGGTGAATGTATTCTGGATGATATGCTTTTAGCTGCCGCATCTTGTTATACTACTATACTTAGTATTGTGATGGGATCAGTATACTAGAAATGCTGATATATTGACAATGTATATTGGATTTATATTTACCTTTTAAATCCAATGTACATATTAGCCCAACACTTAAGAAAGTAATCTACTTTTATCTTAAGTATTACTTTCGATCCTACTCTCAGGTTCGAGTTAGCAGCCTTCAGTGTGGCTCAGCCTTTTGGCCTATTCGGGAAGATGAGTTTTGCTTGTTCTTGTCCTCCCGAGTAGCGCACTGCTCCATCACCGATCTGATTTAATACTTGTCTTTTTGCGCACGGTGACGGGATGGGGCGCTACAACCAACCTCCCACCCTAATAGTGGTATTTGAGTTCCTATCCTATAAGCTTTTTACAGATAATATCAGTGAGGCTTGAGTAATATTATTTTTGTTATGACCTTTAGCCATTGGGATGCTAAGGTAATGGATTAGGAGTTTGCCAAAGTTTTAGTGCAATTAAATATGTTTGCAGGAATAAATTTATATAACTTCTTATTTCCTGTCAAATTATTGATTATTTGATTATTATCTAATAATTGTAAAGTTGAGATATATCAGTACTTAGTTCACAATTACTGGTATTCATATGCCTGTACTTTTGAAACATGCCTAAATTAGGAGCTCATTTAGAAGAAAATTACTAAGGATCAAACAGTGATGTAATGCTACCTACGGATTTACTGTTTTTTTATTTTATTTAGATCTTTGTGATCAAGACTATGTGATAATTTTAAATTAATTAATGAATGAGTTATATTTGATGCCTACATATTATGTTATTTAAATCACTCAATATGATCATACGGTTATGGGACTACCCCAAATCGGTGTTGGATTAGCCTCTGCTAACCTGGCTTCGGGTCCCCACACATCTAGCCGTGTGAGTCAGTATATGTTTTGTAATGTAAATTTGGCATGACCATATATGATGTGTGCTTGGGCATGTACCACATGCTGGGCGCCACCATTCTAAATGCCTAGGCACCTAACACCATAAAGTATTATTATTAATCTATTCTTATCAATAATGCTTGACCCTATCTACAAGATAATGTTTATAAATTGGGCTATACAAAATGATACGGTGACAAATATGATGATTTACTAATACACTTTAAAAACATTTTATTAATTATTTAGTATGTATAAAGATTCTAAAAATCTAACCTCATTATGTGTTGCTCCACCAAGTTGTGTGAATAGATATTATTTATTTAATGAGGATAATGACAATGCATTAGATAATTATAATATAATTTTAAGCAATAAAACCTAATTCCATGAAGATAAGTCTGAGCTAAATATATATTTCATTGAATCAAGTTGTGGTTGTAAACTTTAAAATCGACATATTAGATTTATTAAATATTAGTTTTGTTAAAAATCTTAACTTTTTGTATATGTGAGAGAATTGTTGGATGTACTAACTTCTACAGTAGCATTTGAAATTAATTTTTTGTATTTAAAATAAATTATTAAATATATCATAGCTGTGACGACCCACCGATGGGTCAGCATAGCTAATCCAGCATTATGTGCTTACTCCCCATGATCATATCGGGGCTTAGCATAACAGTGTATTTAGAGGCGTATAAAGTACATTACTTCCACATTCTTTGCAATTTTTAGAAATAATATAATAATAAAGGGAAATATACATATTTATTACAAAGATAATAATTATTTTATAAAATCTATTACACACTAATCAAAAATTTAAAACTTAAAAAAATTAGCATCTAAGATACTACATCATGTATTAGCTCCTCCTCAAAAGTTTGATCTAGAGATTTTTCCTAACCTGTCATATGTGTGTGTGTGTGTATGACAGGGCGAATAAAAAAAAAGAAAATAAATAAAATATTTTATTGGACACAAATATCTAAGTAAGGTTTGTAGGATATTAAAATTTGCATTTAAGCTGCACGATTCTGCATGAGAAGCATATACAAATAAAATGCGACAAATGATTATTAATGCAATATATATATATATATATATTTAAGATATGTGATAATTCTAAAACAAAATACAGCAATATATAATATTTATTATGTTGGATAAAGTTTCAGAATAATCGAGGAGTTAGATACGTCTATATAATTATCTGAGATATGGGTTATTGACTAACTACACATTCCCTCGCAAAGGCTATGCGCAGTCTCCATATTTCTTCAAATATCAGCCTGTCTTAGCCTAATATATTGCATGTACAAACCTGAGATCAACCTGAATAAACTCATGATACTGATTTCTGATCATTTATTTCAAAATTTGAGCACAAAATCTCATATAAAATGAGATAGGTTTTGATTAAAGGCTTAATGAAGGTTAAGGACAAGTCTTCATAAGCATACTAATGTAGGCTTAGAGGATTAGTGTTTGAGATTAAGGCATGATCCTATGACTTAATATAGTATTTAGAATGATTTGGTGTTTATTAAATTATATTAGCAATGATATAGCGAACTTAAGAATATTATCAATTCATCTAGACTACCCCCACATAAGCTTAGTCATAGTATTCTTTTAAAGCAGGATGATAACGTTGTTGTCCCGTTAAAAAATATGAATTACATTCTATGCATATTATGAATAGTCTCCTTAGAACCGTGTATTTATTTCAAGCATGTTATGTATATTTGATAGTTTATCAAATAATAATAGTATACTTAAATTAATATATTATTAATATGAAATTCATAAGGCTCAAAACAGAGCAATAACAAGTAATCTAATTTAGTATATAAATATATTTTATGATATACGGGTAACTGATTTTAAGTTTTTTAAATTGTGCTTATTTTGATCTCTCATAAATCTGTGAATACATAATTTTCATTAGAAAAGTAATGATGAAATTTTGTATTTATAATTTTTTCTTATGATCTTATTAATATGATAATTATTTTATTAAGGTAATTAAAATAATATGAAATATATTAACAAAAAAAAAACTAAATATAAATTTATAATTAAGATATTAATTTTTTCTTTCTTTCTTTTCTCTCCTCTCCTACTATCTCTCTCTCTTGTTCTTTACCTCTTCCTCTCTTTCTTTATTTTTCATTATATTATTTTTTCATTGATTCTCTTATTTCTGTTCTTTCTCTTCTCTTACTTTCTTCTTTCTTCCTATATTTATCTCTCTTTTCTTATATATCACTCTCTCTTTTCTTTTTTCTTTATTTCTTTTTTCATCATCATCATTCTATTGATGATGATGTTAAGTAACAAAAAAAAAATTATAATAAAGAGATTAATAATAAATAAAAAATTATTAAGAGAATAATAATCACAATAATGATAATTAAAAGAATTTGATAATTTAAAATGAATTATTATTATTATTATTATCATTATCAATGATAATTATAATAATAAATGTTATCATTATTATTATTATGACTATTAATAATTTAAAAATGAATTATTATTATTATTATTATTATTATTATCATTATCAATAATAATAATAATAATAATAATAATAATAATAATAATAATAATAACAATAGTAAAATCAATTATGTCATTATTATTATTATTATTGATAATAATTAATAATAGAAATAATAAATTAACAATAATGAATTGAAATTGACCAAAATAAAAAGATAAACTGAAATTGACATAAATAATAATAATAATAATAATAATCATGATAATAATGATAATAATAATAATAGTAATAATAATGCTATTATTATTATTATTATTATTGGTAATCATAGTAGAAATTTAGCAACAATAATTAAAAATGAATATAATAAAATGACAATAAAATTTGATAGAAATAAAAAGAACAGAAAATTGACAGAACATGACAAAAATAATATAATAATAATTAGTTAGAAATGAGTAAATATGAGGTAGTTAGTAGTTAAGTAGTAATTGCTATTATTATTAATATTATTATTGTATATCAATAATTAAATAAAAATTTATCTTCTCATCCTCTCTGTTCTTCTTTTTCCCTGTTCGAAGGGGTTCTTGTTATCGCCGATGATTGGCTGAGGGGGAGGGAGAAGGCTGAAGGTCGATGGGGGCTTGCTGGAGGTTAGTAATGTTGGGGAAGGAGAATTGGCCGGCCAAGGGAGAGAGGGGGGAGGTGCAACTTTGTTGGAAGAGTTTGGGGCTCCATTTATAGAACAAATAAGAGGGATGAGGAGGGTTGGCTGCGCTGCTTGGCATGGGAAGGGGGGGCTTCACACCTATGCTGCGTTATACAAGAGGGGTCCGGGGAGGAGAGAGAAAAATCATATGAAAAATTAAATAAAAAATGTAATTTAAATTAATTGTGTATTTTCAAATTTGACGAAACATGATCGGGAGGTACATCTTGATGAGATGAACATTCTCAATATAAAGTTTTTCAAGTTAGAGTTGTATTTTATTTTATATTAATTTTAAAATTTTAAAAATTAATTACGAGCAATTCGTTGATCTACTTTTGATGAAATTTTAAACTTAGTTTTATTTTATTATTCTTAATCTAATAATATTAAAAATTTTGGATTTGAATTTATATTTTATTTTTCTTATTTTCTAAAATAAAAAATTTTAAAAATTAATTTAGGAGTATCTGTTATTTAGATTATTCTCAAACATGTGTATTACGATCATAACAATATACTCTTTCTAATGATATATTTGATTTAGCATAATCTTAAACTATCCCAGGATTCTGATTTAATTTGAGTTCTAATTATCTTAGTAAGTATTTTGATTATTACACATTAAATAAAAATTTCAATACAAACAATGAGAGTCATTCAAGAAGAAAACGACATTCATTTCTTTTGGTTGAGCGGAAAAAATATAGAATATTCACAATTCTTAATAATATTACATATCTCTTAATTACAAATAGGATTTTGCATCAAATTAAATTTTTTTAAACATTTAGTTTGTCTTTTCTATCTTTATAGTGTTCAATTGTTTGCCTTATGCCATATCTTGCTCCTTCAATAGTACCCGACTGTACTATTTTTAAATAATATCGATGTTTGAATCCTCAAAATTAGATAATACTCTAAGTACAGAAATATCAACTTGTACTAGTAAATTTATGTAGTGAGCAAAATTATAAATAGAATCAAACAGAAAAAATTTATAGAATGACATATGTGAACTGAAATAATTGCACAATAATTAAATGGGCTATCATCACTTGAGGGCTCTTACACATTTTCTTGCAAAACCATTTTTTATTAAGCATTTTTGCATTATAATTAATTTATCATTTTTTTCAATATTTATCAATATTATCATGCAAAAAATTTGTCAACATAGTATGCAAATAAACATGTAACAACCTTGTTCATGTATATGTTGATTCCTTTCATGCTTGAATTTCCTTGTACATTTCTCTCATTTCACATACATTCACTAATCTTTAATTTCATTCACACACAATTCTTACCCTGAATTTCATTCACATAATAATGCTCATCTTGAATTTCTTTCACACAATTCACTTATACTTGAGTTCAAACATGAAATCTTAAGGCATCACATCAACTATTTTGTTTTATAACATTATATTTAGGCAGTATAATAAAAGCATTTCATAAATATACACCAACAATAGGCATTTAAGAACAAAATTAAGACAACATTAATATGGAACAAGCTCAAAAGTAGAGCAAAGCAAAAATAATAAAAATGGTTCAATTTACAAAATAAAAGTAGACATCCGTATACATATACTTATTTGTTCTCACTACTATACCAAGATTTGAAATATCTATAAAATCATCATCATTTAAATCTTATAAGAGTTTTATTTGATTACTGCTTTTCTTATGTACATTTCATAATTTTTTTATGGCATTCAATGGGATTTTCACTATCTTGATTTATATATCTTTATGTATTATCATGTTTGTATCTTTTTATGTATAATTGTATTTTTGTGTGTATACGACTAACAATATTCTTATGTTCATATATATATATATACATATATATTATAATGTATATGTTTATATATGTACCAATACGGGTATATGTATATTTATTGCACAAGAGAGCACATGATATTTACTTAAATTCACAACTACATATACATAAAATATTCTAAAGAACTTTACATTGAAGATATATAGATATGCTAAATTTATATTTAGACAAAAAAAAGAACTGCATCACATGTTGAAAAATATTACTTGTCTTTCAAAATTCTCTTAAAAAAAATGAATGATTATAATTTTATATTTAAAATATGTATTTTTTATGAGGTCCCACATACAAAAATAAATTTAATAATTATTTTTTTATGAAAAAAAATTCTTAATTTTTTTCAAAGCTATACAACAAAACCCTCACACATTACAAATACAATAATTGAAGGTAAGAAAATAGACACCAAAAAAACTCACCATTGGAAGCTTTTCTTTTTAATATAGCAACACATGGTCTCAAAAGGTAATAAACCTTTACCTTCAAATTTTGCTCTATGATTAATAAATTTCTTTGAGCTTCGCATGTGTTAACCCAGGTGATGATCGATGGCCCAAGCTATGGAGATCGAAGCGCCAAAGAAAGAAGACCTCTTCATGGCAGCGGATACCGGAAACGTTCCATTCTTTAATTCACTCACCGATGATGAACTCCGGCAAGCACTCTCCATGAGAAACGAGGACAATCGCTCTATTCTCCACGTTTCCGCCTCAGCTGGCCGAACTGAGGTCAATCTCTATTTTTCTCTCTCTGTAGTTTCTCTATATCTATTCTCTGTTGAAATATCAAGGAGCTCAGTAGGTTGGATGCTTTGGTGGATTATATAAGGCTCGATATCTGGTTTGTTTGTGACATAGGTTGTCAGTCTTCTATCAGCCGTCGGTCTTTCGGGTAGTGTTGTGAATAGCACAGATGAGGATGGATGGGCGCCTCTTCACTCTGCTGCGAGCTGTGGCCATGCAGAAATTGTTAACATATTGCTCGAGAATGGTGAGCAAAAGTTGAACCAGTTATAGATGAATGTCATGGTTTATTCAGTTATTTGTTTTTTTCTTGTATCCCCCAGGACAATATATTGTTTTACAAGATGCAATTTCTAGCTGTAGTTTACTGTCATGAGCAAGTTATTGGCTGCATCGTCAATAGAACTTCATGGAAAAATAAAAACGGAGCGAAACAGAGTTTGGTGGGAGGAGCAGCAATAGGAGGAGAAGGAAACTTGAACACCCTAATAGCAACAAACCAAAGCAAATAGATCCAGATAAACCCAGAATTACCACAATCACTAGCAAACTTCCAAAACTACCCTGCAATCAAATACTACAGATATATATATATATATATATATATATATATATATATATATATATATTAAACAGGCTAAAACAAAAAAAAAGTTAAAAAATCAAAGGCTGTCCAACCACACAGGGTTACTGCAAACAAGCTGACTACCAGTAGGGTCAGCCCCCACAAGCAGAGACACAGAAAAGCACCTTGGATCGAAGGCCAAGACCCAGCAATGAAATTCTGCAGAAATGTACCCAGTCAAAGAGCAAATAATGGACAGACTGACACTTGGAGTTAGACATCGCTTGGCACAATGCAACCAATCCTGATAAAAAAATGCAACTAGCCAACGTCAAAGTAAACTTAGCCAATGGAAAGGAAGCCAGTGGAACCCTCTACATCTAAAAGCATCGACTGATATCTGACCGACAAAGTGATAGCACTTATCATAGAATGATTAAACTAAAATGCATAATAGAAAAACAACGAAGATCCCAGAAACCCAACAGTAAAGGGCCATCCAACTTAACAGGAGAGAGTCCTTAGTTAGACAGGGCCAACTTGGTAAGGAGTTGCCCCCACCTGCAGCCACACAAAGATTAGCACCTTAAGCAAAATAGTAACTAGCTATAGACGCCCATACTTATCAACACTCACGCACCAATTAATCAACCAGGGTAAAAAATAAAGCGACTAGAGCTCTTAAATTTTTTGAAGGCCTTTGAAACTGAAACACATGGATTTACAGGTCAGAAGTAAATAGTGCACATCCTTATAAATAGCCTTAATAGTTACTACATTATTAAAACTATCAAATTTTGATATAAGAGTGATTTCACTGTTTTGAAGCACGGTATCAACAAGTAGAAAATATTCCCAAACTTTCCAAAGAAAAAGAAATTCTAGTCAGCAAAAATTTTTCTAGAACATATTATGCTGACAAGAAGACACAAGTAGCCAGACTAAATAATCTCAGTCAAATCATTTAAATAACCACCACTAAACCACTTATCGTATCGGAAAGAGACCTCACAACAATTTTACATTCAATCAATCCCCTTAGGAGTCTTATCTAAATATGAGAATCAACATATTTATAGACCACCGTGTTAAGGTGCTTTGTAGCACAATACTTAGCCTTAAAAAGTTGAGATCAAATGTTATCAATTAAGTGAAAGTTTCACCAAATATTAATTGTGCAAACAGCAAATAAGAATTAAAATCTCAAACCCCAATCCTACCTTTATTGTGAAGGAGGAAACTTTCATTCAACTAGTCCAATTAATATTACAACCTTTATTGTCAAGCTACAAAAACTTATTGTGCAACACATAAATTTTATGGATAACCTTGTCAATGTGGCTCATCAAATCTAACCACTAGGTGGAATAGTATTAATGGCATATCTAATAAGGATGAGGCAATCACCAATGAAATGGAATTTACATTCTTAATTGTAATTATGCAAAATATTTATTGTACATATAATTAAAGTAGAGCCACATCCAAAAAGGAAACTTTCCTGCTTTACCTGTAATATCTTTAGCTTTAAGAAATTCAAAAGCACTAGTATTAGCCAAGCAAAAGAAGTTAGATTTAGAAGCATTAATACAAAGCCTGAAGCGATACTCAAAGTTGTTCAGAAAACTCTTGATAATCTTGAGAATACAAATTTCACCATTAGTAAGAATCAAGATCATCTACAAGCCAAATGAGAAATAATAATCTTGCCACTTGGATTAAAACAAGAATAATTATCAAGATAAAATGCTTCTACACCTCTTTATTAATTAGATTGTTAAAGAGAATGTGATCAACATCTCCCAAAAATTATTATAACAATCACATTTAGATATAAGAATGATTCCACGATTTTGAAGCATGGTATCAACAATTAGAAATTTTTTTTCAAACTTCCCAAAGAGAAAAGGAAATGCTAGTAAGCAAAAAATTATTCTAGAACAAAATATTTCCCACCACCGAAAGATGCACTTCTTTGGTTCTCATATATACGTGTGCACATAATCCAGTATATCTTTGGTGTTGTTAATGGAAACATTAAAAGATATACGTGTCTTCTTGCCAAACACAATGCTCACATACTTTCAATTTGCAGGAATTTATACTTTTAATGTTTTATCATTCTCCAAAGTTATTAGAGAAGATTCTCCAGCGTGCACCAATCTCATGTCATAAAGTCATAGCATCATCTGAATTCTCGACAACCGCAACTGAACTAGTTATCGTACTCCCTTGAAAATAGTAGAGCTTTTGTTGTCGAACTCCACACATATAAATCATTGCTCCCTTGATAATCTTCTGAACTTCAGCCTCAATAACCCTTTTAGCCTTTAGCTTCCATGACTTCAATAGACTGCAAGCTCTTGATCTTAGGTACATATTTGATTTTTGATCTTAGTCCTCAATAACCCTTTAATTCTTGAGCAGTTTTATTGTGTTCTGATCAGAACACTTCTAATACCAACAATACGGCATGTAACATCATTTCCCATAGTAATAGCTTTGTTGTCCGTCTCCTTGTAAGAGCAAAAACAATCATTATGTGAGAAAATGTGATATGTCGCACTTGTATCCATTATTCAACTGGAACGAGATTGAGAAACTTCTGAGTTTGATGCCTCCACCAAATTTGAGTAATGTTCTCCTTTGCTTCAAAATATCTACTAACTTGAACTTTTCTTTCAACTTAGGGCAATCTATTTTTCAAAGACTAGTTTCCAAGCAAAATGCGCACTGATTTCGCCCACTACTACAACCCCTTGATTTGCCTCACTTGTAAGAATCATCACCATTCTTTTTTGACAAATGCTTTTTCTTCTCAGATCTACCTCTATGGAGGGTCATTGCTTCTGCTAGCTCCGACTTTGTTGAGTTCTTATCTCGACAACGAAATTCATTGTTTAATAAGGTAGCAGCCACCTCTTCATACTTCAAGGCCTCCTTCCCATGAATCAGCATCATGGTGAAGTTCATCTGATAATGAGTTTAAAAGAAAGAAGCGCATTTTCTTCATTCTCCACAATATCGTTTATATTTAATAAATACGACAATCTCTTTGTCAACTCATTCAAGAGTTTATCAATAAAAATATCTCCTCGCATCTAAAAATGATACAATCTTCTTTTCATGCAGAGACGATTCTTCGCATGTTTCGTCAGATGCTTTGCTCTCGAGGAATTTTCACAACTTACCTGCTGAAGTCTCTGTCATCACCGCATACTTGACACCTTGGGTAAGGCGATTTCAAATCAAACCACACACGCTGTGATTCGTCTTGATCCAATCTATTTTTGTTACCTTCTATGGTTTTTCATCTCCATCAAGAACATCTCGAAATTGAGTGCGCAAAGTGCATCCATAACTTCGCACCTCCACATGCCGAAATTGTTCTTGCCGTCAATTTGACGAAATCAATCTTCGCCGGATGCGACACAATTTAGTAAATGGTCCTCTGCACCATTGTCGAAGATGAAGAACCATCTTCTCCTCTGTTTCTCTTGTCTTCAACTTGCACTTGCTTTGATACCACTCTTTGTGACCGAGATCGCAAGAAGAAGCATTAAAATTCACAAAAAACTCAGAAAAAATGTACACAATCACAAACACAACGATTTTTGTGGTTCGGTGTAAAAAAACCTTGTCCATGGGGAAAAGAGGAGAAGAATTTCACTGTATATGCAAACACTTACAATTTTAGGGTTACTCAAACCCTCTCAAGAAGATAAGCAAAACACACATTCTTCTTCAGCCATTATGCCTCCTTAAAAAGTCTCCAAATGCTCCAAGACAGTTCACGAAATTGCATGTAACCGCTTACTTAACCGTTCAGGTTACCGCTCATGTAACCGCTCACGTAACAGCTTGCGTAATTGCTCAAGTAACTGCTCGTGTAACCGCTCCAAAACATTCAACAAGGCCGAGATTCTCGCTAGCTAACTTGGGGTTGTGTGAATGATTTGAGAGTAGTGTGCTTTGTTGTTTGTTCAAAGAGGAACCCAAGTGGCAACCAGAGTGCTGCCTGGGTTTATGCAATTCTCTCAAGTATTAAACAAGAGTTGATATTATTTAGATGATTTGGCTGAGCTTACATTTAGTGTCATGGTTGCTGTAGAATGATTCACTATGCGGGGAATAGTATATATATTTTTACTTTCATTGGTTTGCACCATTTTGCAGAGTGAAGAAAATGCAGATGAGTGTTTGTCTACTTTGAGATGCTTGTTTTCTTTTGGAAGCTTCAATTGTTGAACGATTATTATGTTCTTCCCCTCTTATATTTATATGTGCTTCTCGTCTTTCCTTGTTCCCCATACTATAAAGATCAGCGGTGAACTAAAATGGACGGTCAACCAAGAGGGCTAGTCCTTGTGAGTTGTGCTTGATCAATGTGTTCCACATAAAATTCATGCAGCACAACCACACAAGAAAATCATTGTGGGAGACGAGGCGTGTGTCTTGGTGACACAAAATCTTTCATTTGGCGGAGAATTTGGGCTTTACATGAGATTGTGCATTGGGTGTGAAGTATGATGTGAAAGGGTGTGCATTTTGAAGAGTTACAGCTTTGAATCGAGGACTGGATATTACATCATGCACTTAATCAGCAATTAATAAAGAGAAATGACATTTGCGTTTGATTTTATTCTTTTTTGGTAAATTACCACATGAAAGGTTTGCAGTTAACTGCGAGGCTTGCTGCCTCTGGTTAGAATGGGAGTGCTCAATGCCCTTTTTTGTCTGCCCTTGTGGAGTAATCTAAAGGATGCAGCAGGGGCTTGCAGTGTATCTATTCATGTGAGACTGGGATGAATTCATTTCACCTTTAGCAATTGCTTCAGTTTTCCATCTATATGACCACACTGCCTTTCAAGGTTCATAATTTCATATTTGATGATTAGAAGACTACTGCCATCCTTGAGAATACTGTGGCTATTTTCTTGAGCCAGAGAGCTATTTTGCATGCGTTCATTATTGCTATTTAGTTCACCAACAACAATTTTACTTGCAATTTCATGTTGATTCATTTTCACTTTGTCTCGTTACGTTTGGCGCACTGCTTATATGCGAAAAGGAGCTGATATCAACTTGACCAATGATGGAGGACGGACTCCCTTACATTATGCATCTAGCAAGGGGTGGATCAAGATAGCTGAAACTCTGATAACTCATGGTGCTAACATTAATATGAAGGACACGGTATGAATAGCCTGCCAAGTTTTTTGTATGTGCCTCACGTTTAATTTGAAAATGTTGTAATTTCTTTTACCTTCAAAAAGAGGATGAAATTAAGATTTGGGCAGGTTGGTTGCACCCCTCTGCATCGGGCTGCAAGTACTGGCCAATTGGAACTGTGTGAGCTATTGATTGAGGAGGGAGCAGCGATTGATGCTGTTGATAGAGTAGGCCAAACCGCTCTTATGCAGGCAGTGATATGCTGTAACAAAGAGGTAAGAAATTGCTCAACTTTTTTTTAGTCAGATTTTAGCCTGATGCGGAAGAAAAAAGGTTTACTTATTTTAGGTTCTGTTTTTTTATTTTTTTATTTATTTTTTCTTAATGACTTCGGTTGTAATGACCCTAGGTCATTTATAAGAAAGACGTTATTGTCTAGACTCCATTAATTTCCCACAATTTTCAGTTTTCAGCTAAAGCTCCCGCTAAATCTCATTTTTTTTTTTGTTATGTATTGATTAAATTCTTGATTTAGGAAGTTTTCAAACTCAATTAATATGTCATACATAAATTAGGAAGTTTTTAGGCTGTTCTTTTAGAAACTGTCAAGCAATTGAGCTAACGGCTCTAATAAGAAGGCCAATTCTTAAAACTTTCTGTAACTCACAGCTTATTTCAAGGCGTTACATCTCATGTCCTATTTAACCCTCAGGTAGCCGCTCGACTCTCCCCATTCGATCGCTCACTTCTTCTCCTCTCTTCTGCCCGAGCCGTAGGAGCGTACGAGAGCTGACGGGAGCGCTGCACGCACGCAAGCAGGATTCTCCTCGCTCTACTCTTCCGCCTCTGCGCCGTTCGCCTTTCTCTTTGCGCTCGATTCCTCTTTCTGCTTGACAGAGACCCGATGAACCTTGCCGTCGACATATCAGGATTCGCATGATTCTGCTCTGCACCGATCCCTTCTTGCCTGCGCCCGATCCTCGCCAGCACTCGCCTACCTCAGCCGAAGGAGACGCTTCGGGAACTTTGCGGCAGAGGCGTCGGAATCGACGCAAAGGAGCGGTTCAGAAGCCGACGTCTGCTCCTCGCACGATTTTCCTATCTTCTGCACGATCCCTTCCTTGCTCCCAATCTTTTCTGCAGGTAAGCTTCCTCTGCATCGATTGCACTGATTTCTTTTATATAAGATAGAATCTTAAGGGTAAGTTGGAAATGCTTCAAATCAAATTAGTAAATCACATTAAATAGTTAATAATAAGGATGTTGTGATTAGATATGTAAATATTAGGATGACATGTGCTACGGCGATTCTTTACCAAACTTGATGTGCATTTTTTTTCATTTAATTAATAACTTCAGAAGAGTAATCTAATTTATAGACAATTTAAATAGTTTAATATGAGCAAATTAACAATTGAAGTGGTAATATACATGCATTCTGTGTAATGTTTAACATTGAAGTATACTTTAGAAAATTTGATGGAAATTGGGTGGTCTATGCGTTTCTTCTAAAGTTCATTGTTATGAATCTCAAGCATGTATGATGCCCTCTTTGAGCCCACATAAACATTTCTATATTATTGGCTTGTTATGATCTTTACATATTCTGCTAACAAATAATATGCTTCAAGGTGTTATTTAAAACATCCATTGGCATATTTATGCTTATACTAATAATCAAACTAGCTTGGTTTGTTTTAATGATGGTTGGCGTGAGGTATTCAGTGAAAGTTTTGGCAAACATTTCAAAGTTCTTTGTAGATGATTCTATCTACCCATGATTTCCTAGTATTTTTAATGCGATTATTTTCTTAGATTGTCTTGTTGGAACAAGTCTTCATAATTGTGCACACCAAAGCATGTGTAGCATTTCTAGCCTACTAAATAAAATATTTTTATCTTAGTTTGCTTTGCACTATTCTAAAATTGATTGATCCTTTGAAATTCATAGTTCCTAACCTAGGTCTTAACGTCTTAAGGCGATCTAAAATAGTGAGAGAACTATAAACTAATCAAGATCAACTTAGAAAGAATTATATATGTTTTAATAATAAAAACAAGCATTATCAAAGACTAATAAAATTACAAATCATAACTTTTGCAGACACATTGAGTCTCTTAGTACCACATCAGAAGTTCGTGTGATTCATTTATTTTCCACACAAAGGTACACAGGATATTATTTTTATGTTTTTTACTATCATTTGTTGCTTAAGTATCACTTTGAGCTTGTTTTGTATTGCTACTTAATGCGTCATTCTTACCACTAATGATGTAAAAGAAATTGAATGATGTTTATGTATCTTGTGAATGTTGCAAGAAGAGTTCCAAAATGGAGCATGAATAGGTTATGGACGGAGCTAGTCCTCGGGAGCTATAAGGGTGTCATCTGGAGCCTTTGAGGGAGGCCTAGGTGAAGGTTATGCTTAAATGCATGTTTATTGCCATCTGGAGCTCTTAACGAATCCTAGGTGAAGGTTTATGCTTAAATGCATATGAACCAAACCTCATTGTTCTAACTTTACCCATCAGAACTGCTATCATTGTTTCATAATATCATAGACAAACATAAACATGAACTTTTATGCGATCATTGCTTTTCCCTTTGAAACTTGGCATGTGACAAGAGAATATTCATTTTTGCTGGAGTTATGATTATCTTTTTGCTATACATTATATTTCATTGCAATTAATATCATTTTTGCCATCCGCTTTTGCCTAAAGTATATTTTTAATATCCTTTGTATTTAGAATGTGAACTAATGCATTATTTTTATAATGCCAGATCAGATACAGCTGGAGGAAGCTGATATAGTTTAAAGGCATGGCGTGACAAATTAACGGATTCTAACTGCCCCTTCAAGGGATAATTATTTTTGTATAATGAAAGTTATGTAATAAATTTTGGATATTGTTTTACTTTAAATTGAATGAATGCTATTTCTCAAAACCCCTTAAATTATGGATATGTTTAACTTCTATTTTACCTAACGGTCAATATGATCCTGTGGAAAGATGCATCCGATGTTAGATTGGTTGTTACCAACCTAACATGGGTTATCACATCGGTAGATATGATTTAAATTTATAGATGAATGAACATGGTCCTATTTCTTGGAAAATTATCATTTTAAGGGGTTTTGAGAGTATTTACTAGGCTGGTTAGCAGATCGCTCCAAAAATAGAGGATCAACCTACTGGCCACATCTTCTCAAAGCATGAACCTCTAAAACTAAATTATAAGTTGCTATGTTTATGCCTGACCTTGTACTTGTATTGTTTCATATCTAGAACAATCTTTACTACTAGTAGTATTAGGGCTCACTTGGCAACTTAGTAGTAGGAAAACACCATTCATTAAAACTTTAATTTTCCTTGCATTTATTTTGAATGAAAATAAAATCATCACTTCTGAAGGATGTTGAAGGTATTTGTGCAATTTTATCACCATATTGATATTAACTGTTCCCAACCAAAGTATTTGCCTGCAAGACCCATTTAAACTGTTTCTGTTCGTGGATTCACTTATTTTGTTAATGCGATTAGTCATGCAAGAAATGCTATTTTTTGCTTCACTTTTTTAATTTATAGTTTAAATTTTATTCTTACACCAGCTCTGCTTATGGCTGTATTTAGGGTAATTTTCTGGCTAATGCACTTTTTATAAAGCCCCCATCTATCTAGTTTCTGTCGTTTGAGAGGACTGCTTTTTATCTACTTATTCAGGAAACAGAAAGCAGTTTCCAAGAATGCTTATCCAAAGTTATCTTTTTCTCTTTTATTCCCCTCTATTATTACATTTGCCATCTTTAGTGAGAAGATGATCATCTTTCTACGAAAAAAGTGTCTTTTGAATTCTTATCAATCACAAGGATTCAAATATCTTTCTGTATCTAGCTTTAGAGGAGAGTGAAAGCCCAATTGACATTATTTTTATTTTTAATTGATCCCAAATAGGTATCTAAGGATTGAGCTTTAGCTGATCTCATGATTCTTAACAAAAAATTGCCTTTTTTTCTTTCATTGCTCAAATTCATGCGACAATCAGCAGAAACTAATAAAAATTTAGGGATTAATAAGTTGATAGCAATGGTAGAGAATCATTTATTTTATGGGAATATTGTACACGTGTCTACGTATCAAACACCACCCCTATATAATGAACTTTGGAACACTGACATTTTGCACTCTCCGCAATCAGACCGATACGAATTTGTCGAAAACATGTATTACTCGTGTTTTATGCATGAGCTCGTCTCTTTTTTTCTTCAGGTAGCTCTCCTGCTCGTGCGGCACGGCGCCGACGCCGACGTTGAGGACAAGGAAGGGTACACTGTGATTGGTAGAGCCTTCGGCGAGTTAAGAAAATCACTTATTGATGCAGCTGAGACTATGCATGAAAGCTGAAAGCAGGCGTTGTGGCTCGGTGGTTGATTGAGCTCTTGGATTTGAACAATAACAAGTCAATAGTTCTAATCTCACAGACCCATATGCCTTTTAAGGTTCAACTTTTCTTATCAGTGTCATTAGTAAACTGGACAGGTGTTGCAAATATGACTAATTGTATCACAGAAATTTTGAATGTTAGCACAATTTTATCTATCATTTAAGCCATTGTTGTTTTCTTTGAGCTTCATTTGATTGAAAAATTGAGGTGTAGAAGTCACTTTTTTGTTCTAATTATGGTTTTAGAACTCTTTTCTGGTTTAAGATAAGCTTGATAAAAATGTATATTGTCTAATGAAAATATATTAAAGTTTAGGGGAAATTTCATACGAAGCACCCAACATGTGTACATCTACAATAATCAATTTTTCTCTTTTGTAACACATGAATGGTTGATCGTTAGCATGCGTACATGCACTGAGCAATTTATTCATTTTTTGAGGCGGGTATTTATTTCGTAAATATGCATGCTTTAGATGCTTTGCATGTAATTAATGTATTTTAATATATTTGTTTTATAATTTTTTAATTGGAGATTTACGCTCGAGCTCAACTTTTTATAATTTACATTGGGATTTGGTTTGGAGCTTCGTCTTTCAACGAAGGTCGGAACTCAAGCAAAGCTCGAAGACGAACGATGGAAGATGGCCGTCGCACAAAGATGAATCACGCGAAGGACGTTGCATGATTCGTTTGATCTCATTCGAAGACTAATTGCTCGTTCTTATGTTTCGATTTGTTCGTAAATTTGATTCGTTTTGTAAATGCAGAAAGATGATTCATAAAACTTTGATTTGTTCTTAAATTTCAATTGTTTTGTTTCAATTAATAAGAGAAAATTTTGAAAAATAAAAAATTATGGTCAAATCTTACTTCCGCAGATTATTCGAAATATCGTACTGCAAATTATTTCATTTCAACAAAAAGAGATAATCAAATTATAATGTAATCGAACTAATTTACTTCTATATTTTTGTGCTAAATAGTCACATATTTTGATCACTAAATTGAGCCCTGTATATTTGTGCATGCCCCAAAAAATACAATTTATAATTTTTTATATATAATTGGATCAATTTATAAATTAAATAGGCTTAACATAAAATCAATTAATACAATCTTTAGGGGCTATTGGTAAAATTCAACCAAAAGCATGCATCATTTCTATTTAGTTGTGTATCAAATTTAATTGATTTGGGGTTTAATTCCAGGATCACAAATTAAAATAAACAAAATATTATTGAATCGAATCATGAGTTGAGTCTCAACCTTAAAATTTTTGTCCATTTCAAATTAAAAAAAACTCAATTTTTAATCAACTCAGGATTAACAATGAATGCATTTAACATGCATCCCAAACAAGGTCGTGTATTCAATTCATTTGACAATTTTAAAACTCAATCATAATCTAGCATTTTATTTTTTTAGTCTGACTTAAATTCAGAATAAAATAAATTCAAGTTCAAGTTGATCTTGAGTAGACTCAAGTTCGAAATATTTCGAATCATTTTAAATAGTTCAAAACGTATGACTCGAACTCGACTCAAAAATTTTCGAATCGAATTCAAGACGAGTTCAAATTTTGAATTTCAAGTTATATTAGCAGCCCGAATATTGAGTTGAGCAAAACTTAAAAATATTGAGTTCAATGCAACTCAAATTAAACACCACTTCTAATCACAGTATAATTCTTACAAATTATATATTAAAGCATAATTTGACCAATATAATGAATCAAATATATACTTTAATTTAACTTCATCAACGCTAAACAGCAATTTTGGTCATCAATCAAGACTTGTTTCTGTTTTTTTGCTGTGCTGAGCAGCAGAGCTGAACACGTCTGTACATCTCACAGTTCAAAAAGGAATATACTAAAAATTAATCCACACCAAAAAAGAGATTTTTACCTGCACAATACCCAATTCTTTAAAGTGCATCTACAGCCCCAAACTCTAATACTTCAAAAAAAAGCAAAATTATCTCAGGACTGGTGAAATCATAGCATTCATTTGCTAATATTAAAGTGAGTGTTGATATGTACATTAAAAGATTGGGCACAATGCATCTAAAAATTAGAAAGCAACCAAAAAAAATAAAAAATTATGGTTTTTTTTTCGCCTGGAGCATACAACTCAAAGCTGGCATCAATGCATCCAGACTGCTCCCCTTCAATGTTGCTGCCACCAGGGAGGTCCTCTATGTCAGACTGCTGGAAACCGGGTTTCACTCGCCGGACAGGCACCGAAACTGAATACACAGTGCCGAGGCCCGTTTCCACAGAGACCATTAGCTGGACCTTATCTGATGACTCTATCTCAACAAAATCTGACATAGCCTCAATGATACGGGCCACGATCTTCCGCTTCGCTTCATCGCTGATCGCGCATCGATCGGCGACAAGGATCATTTTGAGCCTCTGCTTTGCAATCTTGGCATTCGAATCCTGCCCTTCCGCAGGGAATAATATTTTCCAAGATTGGCTTAAGCGCTCTAAGAAGCTCATCTTGACAGTATTGAGATGAGAAACATCGTTTGATAGTATGTTGATCTGGTTTCTGTGTTTGGTCTCAAAATCATTTGATGCCCTTGTTGAATAGGCTCTGAACTGCAGCTGCGAGAAAACTTTTGAAATGAGGGATTTGAGCTAAAAATTGTATAGTATAAGAGAACGATCACATTTCTCTCTGTTGTGTTAGTACTTTGAATTTGGTCTAAATGATTTTTTGGGGGTTATACTAGTCACACACTCATAACTATTTCATCTTTAAGCCTATATATAAGGACTTTACTCACTTTAAGATTCCCTCCGCCGTTAACCATGGCAACACATTAAAGGTGTCTAATGGATTGATCAAAGTCATTTAAACCTGTTTAAGAAATCCTTCCAAAATTCATTCTACGTTTGAACTAGCTGGCATCTACTTATTCATAGAGTCAAGCAAGGGCCATGGCATAGGGGCGATACCATAACCGTGCAACTTTAAAATACGGGTTGTGCATAAATAAAATTCGCAGATATAAGCTAAAATAATGTGTCGAATTTTATATTAAGGATGTTTAACAACAAAATAATACAAGAATATACTATATTTAATTATTTTGAAATTTTAATACGCTCTCCTAGCCCTAGATCTGTTCCTGATACTAAAGCTCATTGAGACTATCATTGATATATTCATTTCATTATTGCCTGTAATAAATTAAGGGGTTAGAGCTTTTAATAGAGGGCATACAAGTGAAATTTAATGATCTGGTGATGACACTTAATACTGAGTGGGTTGATTGACTAACAATATATGTATTATATGAATGGGCCGCTTAAGTTTAATCTCATTAGGATTAGCCTGTTATTAATTTTATAAGGCTAATTTTATCGATCAAATGGCATCCCAGTAAACAGTTTTGAGGGTTTTGGGAATGCTTTTACAAGGAAAGATAGCATAATCTCTAAGCATTAATTATGAAAAATTGTTGTGTTTGGAAAGATGGAGAAAGCTGCTTGGTTGCCTGAGACAGTGCAAACAACATCTAGGAAAGCTTCTTCCTGCGTCTAAGAGGCTCGAAAGCAACCTGATGCCGTTTGAGGTGCAGTTATAGCAAAACGGAAGGGTAAAGAGAGAGGGATGAAGAAATATATGAGGAAGAAAGAGAGAAGATAATAGGGTAGAGAGAAGAGATATTAGAAGAAAGATAAATATGGACAATAATCTCAAATTGTTTTTCGTTAATCAAAACCTAATTAGTGCATATCTTAAATATCCTACAATAAGCTTGAAATTACAACATTGTAAGGAAACAAGTTCAAATCACAATTCTTGGTTTGGTCTACAATAATTGGAGTTAAATAATCGGAGTCCTAGGAATTTAAAATTCAAGGTATCTGGTTTGTGGGAACTGGTTACAAAGTAAAACTTCGGGGGATTTTGAAATATTCCAAAATACCTACAAGGAGGGGTTTCAATACTGCTCAAAACGCTCAGTATTAAATTGTGCAAAGCTTACTAGCACAAGCCTTGAGTTTGACCCTTTTTTATTTTTTTGTTGTTGGACGAAACCCTAGTGCCGATCCTTCTTCATTATCGTACACAGTAATGCCTTTCCAATGCGAACACACGTCCTTCGCTGGCATCTATATACATTTTTGCATGCAGACGTCGCTAGCCAGCTTCTTCTTCATTTATATCCAAGGCCATCTTTGCACGCAGGCGTCGTCACAAGTCAGCTTCTTCTCGGCTGACAATGCACAAAACCACCATCAATGGTTAACTGTGAAGTCAATGGTGGCAAAAAAAAATGTTTTGGGTGATTTTTGTATGCTTTGGGTAATATATATATTGATTCATTATGTAAATTGAAATCCCTCACATGCATATATCTTACTGATTCATTGTGTGGTGGGAGTTTGTTTTCTTAGAATCAATATTACAATTTTGCGCATTTTGGCTAATGTATTCTTAGCTGGGTCTAACTTGTTTGTAAAAATTATGTAGATGGCCTTAACAAGTTGGGTAGGGTATGCATTTGAACAATTTGATAGCATAGGCATTCCCAAATGTATGTTAAAACTAAGTGCTTTCCAAGCCCATTGATCTTAATTAGGTTCTAGTATATTCTTAATGTAACCTCAATTGACATAAAATACAATATTTATGTTTACGCATCTCCTCCCGTCTCTCTCGAAATTTCTGCATGGTATCAAAGCACGTACCTTCCTTAAATTCCCTCCCTCTCGCCGACAACCTATTTCCCCGCAACAAATCAGCGTAACTCCACCAATCCAGATCTCCATGCACTTTCTTGTCTGCGTTCAGATTTCCACCTACATCTAGCAGAAACTCCGATCCACGTCGTCCAGATCTAATAGCAATCATCAGGACATCCACACCACATGATCAGAAAGTTTACAACAAACAGCCAAAGACATTACTTTTATATACATATTTATACACACACACACATATATATATATATATATATATATGAGGAAAAATGCTAAATGTAATACAATAAAAAATATCTTCTATTATTCATTACTCTCTCTCTCTCAATATTCTCTGCATAGTATCAGAGCAAAAATTGGTCCTCTTCTCAAAGCAACATCTCCTCAACTAACCGTAAGAAAGATCCCAACCTCCTGAAATCGCCAACTCTTCCACCCTCTCAAATCCGTCTCCCCCTCCCTATCTAAGAATTGTTCTCCCTCTTCCCTATCTAAGAATTGCTCTCCCTCAAGAACAGTGCAGAACTCTCCCTCCTCAAGAACAGTCCAGAACTTCTCCTTATAAGAATTACTACTACTTCAAAAAACTCACAAGGACCTTCAAGAACCACACTACAATCATAGAATCAACCCATACGAACTCTTAATCCAGCAGCAACCAATCCAACCAACTTCAAAAATCTCAAATTATTGATCTCTAACATCAAGAATCTTGTCCAAAACACCCTTACCACTGAAAACTATCACATATGGGAAGCTCAAGTGACAAAGTTAGTCAAAGCAAATAGCTTCTATGATCACCAAGAAGGAGTTCAGCCCAACCCAAACCAAAATGAAGACAACCATGATGCATGGATCTCGGCTTACAATAACCTGATTGCTGTCCTATATCCGGTAATATCCTCCTCCATCCTATCACACATACTGAATGCTGAGGCATGTCAAGAAATCTGGATTACTCTAGAAAGATGTCTACAACCCTCCAACCGTTCAATAACTAAACAATTCAAGAATGAACTCAACAATATATCCTTAAAAGATAGATCAATGCAACAATACCTGGCTGAAATCAATGAGCTGATAGACAAGATCAATATCAGCGACTCAAAGATTGATCCAGAAAATGTCAACCTTGAATGGCTTACCCTCAACCTACCAAGCCTTCAAAACAGCCATTCGAACAAAGACTACACCAATCAGCCTAGACGACTTGTACTCTCTTCTCTGCAACGAGGAAGTCAACATCCAACTAGAATTACATAAAGAAATACACCAGTCAGCAAACAACTCCTTGAACCTCACCCTATACTATGGTCATTAAAGGGGGCGTGGACACACCAGTCCACAGAGAGACAGAGAAAGGGTAACCAATCCTACATATCAACGGCGCAATCCTACAATTTAGTAGAGCCAAAGAACTCCGTGGACACCACAAGCCCAAGAAATGCAATCAAGAAAATACCACCCAGTAAGCCGAGGAAACCAAGCTAACGCAACCTGCATAGAATACCAAATTTGCTACAAACCAGGCCATATAGCCAAAGACTGTTGGCATATAATGAATGAAGCCCAGAATGAAGCCCACAACAGACCCGCTGCACACAAAAAACCAAAACCAGCAGCGTTCTACAGCAAAGGGCCATTGGACCTTGATATAGGAGCCTAAAATCACATCATAAATGATCTACATCACCTATCTATAGCCAAACCATATCAAGGCAACGACAACGTCACAATCGAAAACAGCCATTACCTTTATATCTCCAATATAGGCACCGAAATCCTACCTACACCTAACTGTAAGTTTCACCTAAAGAAAATTTTTCTTGTTCCTAAATGTAGTTACAATCTCATATCCATTCATAAACTAGCATCTGACAATCCTTGTTTCATTGCCTTCAACAAACATGGCTTCATCATCAAAGATCTACGCACTAACACTCCTCTCCTCAAAGGAACAAGCCACAAAAGTCTCTACATCATTCATCCATTAGATCTCACCCCAAGAAAGAATATTATGCACTCATCAACCACCGTTAAAACTCCTTCATGGCACCGTCGGCTTGGACATCCTAATCCATAAATCTACCAACTACTCAAAAAGACTCAACCCGACATCCAAATCAGCAATCACTCTCCTCCATGTACCACATACATTACATCAAAGCATCATCGCCAACCATTTCAAAAACATCCGACTAGGAAATATAAAGCTTTTGAATTGTTGCACACCAATGTATGGGGACCTACCTCTATTATTTCAAATGAATGTTATAAATCTATATTATTTTCATTGATGATAACTATACTCGATTTACATGGATGTTTCCTCTAAAACACAACTTTGAAACTATCCACAAATTCATCGAACTACATAAATTCATCAAGTGCCAATACAATACTCACATCAAAATCCTCCAACCGGACAGCGGAGGGGGAATGCAACTCCATTACCTTCTATACACTCAAAAACTTGAGAATACAACAATGAATGTCGCTCTTCTCCAAACAACACAACTTCCCGAAACATTTGAGCCCCAAGCAGCCCTCACCTCAGTCTACCTAATCAACCGATTACCATCCCTGAACACGCAAAACACATCTCCATTTCAGCTCCTCCACAACCACCCACCCGACTACAATCACCTAAGGGTATTCAGGTGCCTTTGTTACCCTCTTCTACCTCCCACAAAAACACCAAAACTAGGCCCAAAATCTATCCAATGCATTTTTTTGGGCTATCACCCAATCATAAAGAATACATTTGCTATAAAGTTCCAAAATATTATCCTCCCTAATTTCAAGGCATGTCCAATTTATCGAATCAACATTTCCTTCATCCACAACACCGATAACACCTTTCAACAACAGCCAAACCAACTCATACACCAACCCACTAATACTCACACCAACCTCATACAACCCTCACCACAGATATACAATTCAACCGCAACACCTCAACCAACACACCAACCAAACATCTATAACCCCACCTCCCCAACAGCCCAAACAATGATCCCATAGCCCCACACTCAAGCCTACAAACACATCATCCAACTCAACCAATCAACACTCATCCACTATAACCTCAGCAATCACCAAAATATATATGAACCAACAAAATCAATTCCAACACACCCAATGATGACCCGCCTCAAGACAGGAACAATCAAACCCAAACCCCTAGGCACACTTCTTCCTCACCCAAACACCAACCACCGACCCCACCACATACAACACAACAGCCAAATTAGAAGCTTGGAAACAAGCAATGCAAGAAGAATACCAAGCACTACAAAATCAGCAAATATGGACACTAATTGCCCCTTAGCTAAACCAAAACATCCTTGGTTGTAAATGAACATACCACACCAAATACAACGACAACGGCATGATGGCACCTCACAAGGAAAGACTAGTTGCACAAGATTTCAACCAACACTACGGCATTGATTACCTTGAAACCTTCAGCCACGTGGCAAAGATAACTACCATCAAAATTCTCTTCACCATAGCCATCCACCACAAGTGGCATATAGCACAACTAGACATTTCCAATGCTTTCCTACACGGTCACCTACAAGAATTGGTATATATGAAAAAACCTAAAGGATTTGAAAACCCACACAAACCTCACCACATGTGCAAACTCAATAAAGCCATATACGGTCTTAAACAATCTCCAAGAAAATGGTACTCCAAATTAACCAACTTCCTGCACACCTAAGGATTCAAAACAAGCCATGCTGATCCTCCTTAAGTAACAACCCTTGGTCGTTACTAAGAAAGCGTTAACGTCCCTACCAATCCTAATTGTTCGTTAAAACCGTTATAATTTATTAATACCCGCAAATTTCTGTTTTCTGTTAGTTTTTCCCGTCGAGATTCATTTTGACTTTGATAACCCGCCAATCTATTTCTACAATTGATTAACCAACCTCTTAAAAAAAAATTTATAACAGTCTTACCTGTCTATCCTCCAATTACTGCTACCTTCCAGAAACGGCGCCTTTATCTCAAAAAGGCGCACTGTCTTCTTCTCCATCTCCCGACACAGTGATCAAGCCGACGCATCCGCAGGTCACGAGACTCCTCGACGTAGCCACAGCGGAAGGAAATCTTCGACGCCGCTCTTCGATCCTTCCATTCCGAACCTTGCCAATCCCGTAATTCCTCTCCAAGTCGATGACGCCAGCTGCAACCTTGGGAGAGTACGCCGCAAGCAAGGACGAAGCCAGCCGCAGCTCACGGTACTCTTCACCACAAGCAGAGACGCAGCCGCATCTTACGAAGGTCTTCGACACCTGCGAACCTCCTCCCGCTCGATCCTAGTTCGTCGACAGAGGTCGTCTCATCCGTCGGCAAGCAGCTCGACTTTATCCGCCGAAGCCCCGCTCGATTTCCTACGTCCGATTCCTCCTTTATGGAGAGGAACCCGATCTTACAAGGTACAGAGAGTTTGATTACAACTGTCGAAATGTATTCTTATAGAAGCTTTAATTCTGTGATAAGAGAGACAGAGAGATTGTTATGAGCTTTTCAACTTTAGGATTTGTAGAGTAGATTGAAAGAGTTAAACTGCTAGTTTATATCTTGAGATTATTAAGCACTGGTAACCTGTCTCATTTAATTCTTTTGTAGAAAATGTGGGATTAAATAAGCAAACTAGTAATGCATCAATTTTAATGTAAGTGCCAGTTCTTAACTCTAATTCAATTCCTGAAGTGATTTCAATCAAAATTTAGTTCCTAGGTTCAACTATTATTAATGCTTTGCTGTTTAGAAATATGTGCAATCAATAGATTAGTTTTAAGTATTGGTTACCTAAGAAGCAACCTATGTTTTGAAATACAAGTCAAACAACTTATATTTTGCTATAAAATAAGAATAGTGTTGCTATTTGCCAGTACCTTGAGTGTATCAAAAGACCTGCAAGAACTTGAGGGTTTTGTATGTGTTTAGATTGCTCTTTTGTAGCTACTTGCTTGCTGCACCTTCTTTTAAAGATAAGTTGATATAATGGCTTTTAGAACTACAATTTAGTTATGCTTATTTTGGTTTCCATGTTCTCAAGCTAACTTATGTTTATAATGGAAATTATGCACTTAATAATTGATCAAATTTCAGCAATACTACAAGAAATGTGGGGGGTTCCGTTAATTAACTAAAAAGGAAAAACAAATGCTAAGATAAGGTTAGGATAAGTCAAACAAATGAGTTAGATACTTTTATATGATACATCAACGATGACACTCTTTTAGTTCCTTAGTAAAATGAATCACTCACCCACTATTTTCAAGCATGATAAAGGTTCATGTAGAGAATCATTACTTTATTAAGCATTAGAATTTAATGAAATAAAGAATAAGAATTTTAGGGAATGCTTACATAGGTTTAGAAGATTTTAAATAAATCTTTAAGGGGGAAACAAATCTAAAGAAATATTAAAGACTTAGGAGTAAGGTAAGAAATTATGTTTTATTATTATATGGGTCATTTACAAAACCTAATATTATTACAAATATAACTTTTGCAGACACCGCAGATTTTTGAGTGCTAAAATCAGACATTCAAATACCAAGGTACATTGATTTTACTGTTTACACTTAAAATGCTTTTATTGCCGTTTTGAGCTTTATCCCTGTTGATAAAATGAAATGCTTGTTAAATGCCGGAGTAATGTCATAAATGAAATGTATATGTTATGCCTTGTGAATGTATGCAAGGGTTCCGAAATGGTGGTTTATTAGGTTAGAGACGGGGCTAATCCATCAGGAGTTATAAGGGTGCCAACTTGAGCCTTTGAGGGGCAGGTGAAAGGAGTTGCTCTTATTGAACCCAGACTTATGGTTCTGAATTTGCTTTACAAAACTGCTAACATTACTTCGTGAAATCAAGACATACATACATACAAACATGCATGAAACTTATTATATGTTGACAATAGGTCACAATATTATGGCAAGAAAAATGTTTAATTTGCAGAATTATGTATTTTGCTCTAACCTTTTGATTTCCTGCAAAACTATCTATTTTCCGCTTCCCGCATTTGCTAAGTGTAATATTTAACATCTTTTTGTACTTAATATATGTATTGAGGTATTATTCTTATAATGCCAGGTCAGGTGCAGTTGGAGGAAATTAATATAGCATAAAAAATATCTAAAGTACGGTGATGCTGACATTGGCACATATGATTTTGATTTGTTACTTAAATGTTAAAGTTGAACAGAAATATTTATTCATATTGATTTAAATTTATAATATTCTAGATATTATATTCTTTAAATTGAATGATTGACAAATTTATTATGTTGTATGGCTCTGTTATTTAATTTATATCTAAATATTATTTTCTCTTAATTGCCAATATGATCCTGTGGAGATGTACCCAAGAGTAGTTGGGTTGATACCTAATCTAACCTAGGGTCATCACACCTTACTAATTCACAACTCTAATATACATCCTAATCTATGTTGATGACATCCCAGTAACCGAACCATCCACAACCACCATAAACTCCCTCATTCGCACCCTCACCCAACGCTTTCGCATGAAGAACAATAGCAAACCAAACACATTCATTGGGATCACCCTCACACACACACACACACACCAGCCCAATGTTAAGCCAATCAATATATGCATTAAACCTACTCAAACAATTCAGCATGAAATATTGCAACCCAACTCAAACCCCCACCACAATACAACCACAACCACTTAAACCTTCCCCACCCATCAACCAGCCAAAACTCTACAAAAATCTTGCCAGATCACAACAATATCTAACCATCATACGTTCCGATCTCAGCCTTGTCATCAACAAGTCTACCAACACATGCATAATCCCACCCAAGCTCACTTTGATCAACTCATGGGCATCATAAGGTATGTCAAAGGCACCCATCATCTAGGACTTCCTATCATCCACGGAAGCCAAGTATCGTGCACTTGCCACAGACTCTACGAACATCATTTGGCTTCGTCGTCTCCTGCATGAATTCGAAGTCACTCCAGACACTCCCACTCAACTATATTGTGACAACAAATCAGCTATAGTAATGACTCACAATCCAACCTTCCATGCTCACACCAAACATTTGGAAGTTGACTACCATTTCATCTGTGATAACATTCAAAAGAAGGAACTACAACTACTCTAAATACCCACATGGGATCAATTGGCAAACATCCTCACCAAGCCACTTCCCGCAACACAGTTCATATTTCTTCAATCCAAACTCCCCACTTCTGTCAAAGATGACTCATGTATGGGGGGCTAATAGCAGCTCCAATACAAATGTGTGTTGTCCAAGCCCATTGGGCTTAATTAGGTTATAGTATATTCTATAGAGTAACTATGTATACACTTAATGTAATCTCAATTGACATAATATAAAATATTTAAGTTTATGCATCTCCCGCTCGTCTCGCACTCTCTCCCGTCTCTCTTGGGATTTCTACAAAGATAAACTATCCAAATGATTGCTAGCATTTTAGAATGACAACTAACATATGTACCAATATTCAAGAAAACACTACTTGGTAGATGACGAATACTAAACTAAACAGGGTGTATTTGACCGTATAGTGGAACTCGATATTATATTAAGGAATTCATGAAATTTGGCTAGTAAAGTTTAAGGAACTTTTTAACTAATGACAATCATCACAGAGATTGGTCATGTAAATAACAAACTTTCTCAAATTATGATTGCTAAACTCATTTATGGCTAAGTCAAATGAATTCAGAGCTAGATGGATTTGCAAGGAGCTTGACAAGTGTTTTATAGATGCCTTCGATCGAGTACTATGGTTTTTAGAATATTTGAAACTATTTTTTGGCATATGTATCCATCTAATGAAAAATCACATTTATAATTTTGTTCAACTAAACCGAACCAATTCAAAGCTTGGTAGATGCAAAAAAGTTTAATAAAAGTTTTTTGATGTTTTCGATCAATTAATAGTTATTTTTTGGAATATTTAAAAGCATTACTATTTTATGACATTTTGGTATTAACTTCGAAAGCTTTTGTACTATCTGGATGAAAAAGTTGTATTTATATTAATTAGATGGCATTTTTGTTTTTTTATGTTATATCCATAAACTTGTATTTTTAATCTTCATTTAAATATGAATGATAGCTCTCAGTAATAATTTCAACCCTTGATTACTTGAGAATTAATATCATGCACATTACTTCAAGACAACGAAAAATTCTGGGTCCCTAAAAAATTTAATAAGTAACTAAACAACTACAAAGTAAATTGATTATAATTAGATTATAATGTAATCAAATTCCAACAATGTTTTAAATCCATCAAGCCATCTAGCCCCTTAAAAAATTGAATAAACAATCTTTGAAATGCAACAATTGACAACAGGCTACTAGTACGTTCCTAAATGAGCTTGCTGCTATTGCATTATTTTATGGATTTTTCATGGAAATTTGAGGTGTAGCCCAATTCACTAGAAATAAAGAAATCAACTAGGCTGCTAATACATAAACTCAATTGCAGCTAACCCAAAACAAAGGTAGACTAAATGAATATACAAGCTAACAAAACATAAAACCAAGAATTTATATCAAAACCAAAAAACTTTGTGAGATTACTCTCTCACAAAGATGCAACGAAAGAGAAGCAAAGCTACACCACAACTACAGCATCAAGCCTTAAATCCACTAGGTGGGGTTGGCTACATAAATCCTTTGTTTCCATTGTGCTTGACCAAATAGAAGCCCCTACTTGAGTTCCAAAGAGAGAAGATCCTTTCTAATGGTTTCTTCCCAAATCTTTTTTTGTCTTCCTCTTTTTTTTTAATATGGGCAAAATTCATAAGCTTAATATTTCTAATAGGGGCATTGAACTGCCTACAGTCAATATGCTCAAACCAACTAAGGCAGAATTATCTAATCTTATCTACTATTGGAGTCACTCCAACCTTGCTACGTATAAACTCATGTATCATTCTATCCTTACGAGTATACACACGCATCCACCCAAGCATCCTCATCACTGACCAGCATTCAGCCTTATATAGCGTAACTGGTCATATTGCTGCTCTATAAAATTTTCCTTAATTTTGAGAGGGATTTTCCAATCACATAGCACTCCAAAAGCGCTCCATTTCATCCAACTAACTTGGATCTTATTAGTCACATTGCTCTCTACTTCACCATTATTTTGAATAATTGAACAAGGTATTCGAACCTCTCACTCTTCTTGTTCTCAATAGTTATGTCATCGACATTATGGGCTTCTAATACAATTGAACTTACACTCTATATATTCTATTTCTAAAGTAAGACTTTAGCTCTACTTATAATTTAAGGAAATTTATGATTGATGAATTGTTAGTGTCTTATTTGAAAAAATTAATTATTAAGCATTTCAAATGCATATTATAAAAATTTGAGAGCTATGGATGTAAATAACCCCTTTTTAATAAAAATATTTTGGATTAACAAAATTATTAAAAAAACATCTGTTTGGTACTCCTAAAATTTTATAATAAGATATATCCAACGCATAATTTTATGATATTTACAAAGAATAGCACTTTCATACTGTCATTTACAAAGTATATGACACCTCGCACCTACTTATAATTAAAAGAATTCTAAGATAGATAAAATGATATAGCTCTATATGATCCATACTGTCATTCACTCACGAAGTATATGACACCTCGCACCTATATATAATTAAAGGAAATCTAAGACAGATAAAATGATAGAGCTCTATATGAAAACATTAAAGTTTATGTGCTAAAAATGTATATATTAACGATGTGCATGTTATGCACGTAAAGTCAACTGCTTAAGAAAAAATAATAAATCATTTTGATAACAAATATATCAAAATTATATTAAATCATTTGTAGTTTCAAGTTTTGAACTTCTGAAACTTTAAAATGTACATATTTAGCACCCAAAGTTTCTATTAACAAAAACATTTGGATCTTACGTTTGTAAGACCTTCTGTTTAAAAATTAAATAAAATAAATCATTTATATTAACAAAGATACAAAAAATAAATTGAAACCCCCAACTAAATATAATATATAAATGCCAAACCAAATGACCTACACAAAAATATATAAAATACCTAAGCAAATTACATAGTCCAAAGACTTTATAATATACATATTCATCACCCGAATTTTAATATTTACAAAAATAAAACTTTTCTCCTCCCATTTATAAAGTGTATGTACATCACATCTACTTAGAAGTGCTTATGATTGATGAATAATAACTTTATTTGTTAACATTAAAGTTTATGATCAAATGGCATACATAAATACATACTTATGCAAAAAAATGGCAGAACAAAGATATACAAAATGCCGTATAAGCAAATAGCCAAAATCAAATTTCATCCCCTAAACTTTCAAACATATGAAATTCAACAAAATAATAAGCCAAGTTATTGTATTCATTTGTTTCAGATGCTTAAGCAGACATAAAATATATGTATATATTAAAAATTTAAATAATATACAATATTCTGTGCGGGGTTAATGACGATATATGTGCCCAAACATAGCTCCATGCCTGGATGGGTAGTGAAATGCAATGTGAAAATCATAAATTAAACAAAAACAATAATACCAAATATCAGTCCTTAAGTGGGGCTGGCTACATGAATTCAATATCATCATTATATCTTAACAAATATAATGATTTAAATATGAGCAAAAATACATTTTTCATGTAGAAAAAAAAAATTGAAGAATGAATTGAAAGTAAAACATAAGGTTTTAAGTGCATTAATTAGTTTAAAAAAAAAATATACATTGTTACTAATGCATAAAACAAGAAGAAAGGTGCCTATATATAGGCATGCAAGAAAAAGAAAACAAAATAATAACATATAGCACCCCATATGCTTTGTATTAAACAATTGAAATGGTGATTTATATTTGTGTATCTGACAATTCTTACATTAAAAGCAATCGTCCTCAAACTCAAGCTAGTTAGATAATTTCAATTTGGCAGCTTTCATATAGCTGATCCCATTTAATGAGAATAAGACTTAGCATTGTTGTAGCAATTTATCCACAACAACAACAAAATCATGCCATAATCCCACTAGGTAGGTCAGCTATATGCTCCTTTGTTTCCATTGTGCAAGATCAAATAGAAGCCCCATCCCTAAGTTACCAATAGAGAAGATCCTTCCAAATAATTTCTTCCCAAATATTTTTCAGCCTTCCTCTTCTTGTTTTAATATGAGTAAAATTTATAAACTCAGTTTTTCTAATGAAGTCGTTGCATAGTCTACGCTTAACATGCCTAAACCACCTAAAGAGACATTCCTTAATCTTATTCACTATTGGAACCACTCCAACCTTTTTACAGATAAACGCATTTATCATTATATCCTTACGAGTATAACCACTCATCCACCTAAGTATCGTCATCTCCGTAACACTTATTTTATTAGTTTCTTTTTTGTCAAATAATTGTGAACTATAAAAAATATCCAAATAATAAAAATAATCCTTATGACAAGTAATCTGAAACCTAAGCATCCTGATCTTCTTATGCTTATGTTGTAGCAATTTATCCAATAATTAAAATTTCAACACACGAAAATTGTGAATTGGAAACACAAAGAGCTTAATAAGGAAATGTTAGTACAAAGTGGACACAGATAATTGGTAACAAAGTGATTTTTTAAAATCAAACAACAAAGAGTAATTTTTTAGAATGTCAACAATAAGGATATCAAATTATTAGCAAAAAGATAAAAAGATCCTGAGGCCCAGCAATCACAATAATGAGATTGGTATGCCAAAGTTTGAAGCGTAAATGCAATAAATTACAATTCCCTCTTTAGATAAACATCAATGGGTGTAGTCTACATCTATTAAGCCATCAATCGTGTAAGATTGGAAGCAGAGGCTAGCAAAAGATTGGCATCATTGCCAGAGAGAAGTGTACAGATGAAGTATGAGAATACAAATGAATTTTTTGAATTTTATGAGGCTAAGCGCTTTTTATGAAATTGAGGAAAGATGAAGCAAAGCATTGTGAGCATAAAAGATGTAATGCACAGTCCATGTGTAAGAGGTAGGAATCAAGATAGAGAGTAAAAGGGAAGGGATTTAAAAAACATTGCATTGATGTCATTTTAGAAAAAAAAAATACATTATTAGTGTCTTGAGGTGCTTAAAACAAGAAAATAAGTGCTTATACATATGTATACTAGATAAGAAGAAAAATATTTAATTTAATAGTGCAATTTACAAGTTTTGCAGCAAAAGCATCGGGGATTGTTTGTTTTGTTGTATTTTGAGAGTAAAGTAAAACAAATATCTCACAAATTGAAAATACATCGATTTGGTTTGCAATAATTAAAATTTAAGTAAAATGTCTGTGAATTCAAAGCCACTTGATTTAAGTTGTTTACATTAAGCACATACTACATTAAATAAAAAAAACATAACACTATAATCCGCTTGACAAGAGAACAGCAAGTACTTAAAATAGAGTAATGCATGGCCAATAAAATATGATTAGTTATTTATTTGCAATTTTATACTAAAAATTGAAAAAATAAATCAACAAACATGCAATAAAAACAAAAATAGACTCTTCTCTTAATGCCATTATAATCCATCATTATTTACAATAAGACCCCCCAACTTTGAAAATAAAAAGCTATTTGGTTCATGAACACTTCAAAGGCATGCTATGTAAGGTAATGTTATTAGTTGATTGAAAATATGTATTTTTTAAACTTTAAAATTACAATTTTAGTTTATTTTAACCACCTAGATCATATTTCCATACTCTTTTTGCATGTATTAATATAATGAAACTGATAGCAATGTGATTAATAAAGTTGATTTAAGTTGGTTGGATGATATGGTGGAGAGTTTCTAGAGTGTTGTGTGATCTAAAAATCCTACTTAAAATTAAGAAAAAATTTATAGAGCAACTATATGATCGGCTATGTTATATGAGGTTGAATATTGATCAACAGACAAGAAAGTTACTAATAAAATAAGAGTAAAATAGATGGGGCTACTAAGGTAGTGAGTGGGTATACTCGGAGTGATAAAATGAGAGATGAGTTCATTTGTAGCAAGATTGGTGCGGCTCCAATAGTGGATACGATTAGAGAATATCATCTTGGAAAGCTCAGGCATATTATGCACGAACTTTTCAATGCCCCTATTAAAAACCTTAAGTATATAAATTTTCCCCATGTTAAAAGAGGGATAGACTAAAAAAAATATGGAAAAAAATTATTAGAAAGAAACTCTCTAATTGGAAATTAGAGAGGGGCTTCTATTTGATAAATCCACAATGGAACCAAGGGCTTCGTGTAGCCAAACCTGCATAGTGGGACTAAGGATTGGTGCTGGAGCTGGAGGTGGTGTAATCTTTTTTGCCTGTAAGAGATAGATATGGAAAATTTCCAAGAGATTGGCAAGGCATACGGATTGGACAGTTGGTGACAAAGTCTCCGGTCAACGATGAAATTGCTAACAATATGGTAGAGAAATAAAAGGTTCGCAGATGAGCCAGCCATAGTTTGGAAGGTCATGACTATAGGCAAACTCCCTAGTTAGTGACGATCATGAGGCTCTCTATTTATGAAAAAAACAATTTTTACAGCATAACACTCAAATTTTAAATATTATATAAAATACTGAAACTTACTAATGCACATAATACCAAATTCTTTAAATAAAACAAACTTCCAACCTAAACTGGCCCCCTTAACCCCATTAGCATTAGATCTATTTCATAGAAACCAATCAAGTAGCAACAAGACGGTTCAATAGATATTTCCATTATCTCCTCTCCAACACTTCCACTTCCTTTCCTCCATTGCAATATAAATGTTTCATTCAATAATTGGAAAAAAAGAAGGCTTTTTGTCAGCACTCAGCATGAAAGTAGCAAAGGTTACATTCAATACTTTTTTGGCACAAGTACATTGAAATACCCCTAACAGGCAAATTGACCCATCACCCCATAGCCACCCCTCCAATGCCATGCCTGAGAGTGGCAGCAATCTGCTGGTCTTTATTTTGCGCAAAAGCTTTGTGATCTCACACCCTAGCCACAACCAACCGCCCTATAACCACGTTGCACCATCATCAAGCTTCCTAACTGCTAGTTTCTCCTCCAAACCAGCCATTGCTAACTTCCATAAGGGAAGGGTGGTATTTTTGGTGGCTTTTAAAGACTTTTGTGGTGTGCTGTAATTAGAAAGTTTGTGCAATATTAAAAATTTGAGTATTATATTGCAAAAAATCCCTCAAAATGTTTTTAAAAAAAATGAGGAGGTCGTATTCTGAGGTAGTTTTACATAACAAATGATAATAAACAACAGTAGGCCAAACGTAAGCTGATTACTAGCAAACTAATAAAATTGGCATATAAATAACATAGTATTTTAAGAACACAGGCATTTGCATAGCATCAAAATATTCGTGAGCTAAACAAACCCTAAGGCAGGGTAGAACATTTCAGAATTCTAATATGTACCTTTCCCTACAAAAAAGAAAGTTGGGAGAGAAAACCACAGATGTTCGAGAGCAATCAGCGACTAAAATGTGAAATTTTCAATGCACATTGGTAAGACATTACTGCTCCACTACTCCCATAAGCACGACCCAAATTCCTCGTCGGCAATAAGCAAAACTTATATGAAAACTAACAAATTTAAAAATAGAATGAATTCCTTCATTCTATAATGAAACAATTAGCAGATACTAGATAGAAAAAGAGTAAACCTTCGAGGACAGCGAAAACATGGTAGAGGAAGAAGAAGACGGAGAAACGAAGGCTGGACGGCAATTAATGTTAGAAGGGTTTCTAAGGAACGGATTGCAAGCGACGAAACCAATATCTCCGGCAATCGCCATGGCTATTCTTCGCTGCGGAGCTTAGTGAGGGTACGTTTTCTTCATATATGAACGTCCAAGCTCAGCAGTGCAGTAGTTTAGACATTGGATGCCCATCTCAGAGTTCCAAGTCGAGCTCCAATTAAGGAATTTCCAGTATACCTTATAATTATATATTATTCAATTCTCAAATTTTATAAATTTTTTCGAGCAAACAATAATTTAGAATTATTTTTTTCTTGAAAAATATTTAAATTATTAATGTAATATTTTGATATATATAAATGATGTGTTAATTTAATGTGTAATTAAATGATTAGTTGAATATATTTTTTATAGGGTCTATATATAAACATAAAAAATAAAAAATAAAAAAATTTATTGGTCCTGAATATTTTTTAGTATATATTTTTATATAAATATAGCATTTTATGATCTATTTTAACAAACAAATGAATAATATTGATTTTTTTTTTATTTCATTAAAATCCCGAGCATATATATAATATTATAGCATATCTACACTAATTATGTTTATTTTAATGATCATTTTTATTTATAGGTACACAAATAAATTCCCAAAATAATTTTCAATATCTCCACTACCAAGCCATGCCTACATCCATAGAGCTAACCCACACGCACGATCCATCGTGCAAAATATAATTCAAATAAATTTTCTTAATTAAATTTATTAAAATTAATTATGTCAGACAATCCTCCACGGTAATCAAAAAACCAAATTAAGGCTGACGCCCTCTGGGCTGTTAGATCGACCCAGTTAGCTATCCAACAACCTATGATCCGTTTAATTCTGCAGCGAGGATCCCGTGCAACAGGCAGGATCCCGAATTGCATGATGGCTCAATCACGGTCACCCGATCTTATTTAAATAAAATCAGACGATACAAACTTAATCCAGAACCGTGGAGGTAATTGAACTGTCTGATTCAATCGCAGGATCCGATGGTCGTGATTAAATACTGCAACGTCTTTGTCCCCTCAAGCACATGATCCCTGTCTATGGTGGCCCAGCCCTACCGTGGTCCTGTTAACTCTTAAGTTAACATGATTACAGTGAATGTATCACCAAATAATAAGATCATTATTTATAAATAGATTAGACACATCCTAACTCATTATAATTAATGAGTTTGTCATTTATAAGAATTATTTCACTAAATAAAAAGTACATAAAAACAGAGTGCGGAAGCAAAATAGTAACACTCATTCTATCACAATATAGTAGTAAAAACATACAACTCAGAATAATAACAGTAAAAAAAAATATAATTTAAACTTGTATTATTACAACATAATTTAATAGTTTAAGCAGAAATAGAAATATATAAGCCACGCATCCTCATAATGCAGAAAGAAAGCAAAGAAGAGCTAAGAGTCTTCAACCACACGATCCTCCTCCAAAGGAAAATCTCCAGATAGTTCCATAACTTCGAACATCTCTGAATCTATCATCATCAATTTCATAATGATAGGGCCCCAGCCAACAAAAGAAAAATCTTAGTTAGATAAAATGTCTAAGTACATTTTAGGCTGCATATTATTCAATTTATTTTAAGATATCACCATTAAAACTCAATACACAAGCAAGTATAGGAGCATAACGCATGTGAAAAGAAAAGATAGTTACAAACAATAAGTTTATAACTTAAACAAAAGATGAAGTAAGCACATACTTCCAACTATAGCTGTAATAAAGTTAAGCATAAAATAAAGAATAAATACTAATAACTGAAAAAAAAAATTATCCTAAACTTGCTGTTAATTAATATAAGTTTATGTTAATCAACATAAAGTAAGATAATATGTGAAACTTTTATATAACTGAAAGCAAAACTAACATTATATATATATATATATATATATATATATATATATATATATATATAATCAAACGAGTAAAACTAACATCCTAAAAATAAATAACACTAGTAAATGCAGTAAGACAGTAAATAAGAAAGTGCTGAAATGCAGAAAAGTAAATTGAAAATAGTAAATATAAAACTGAAAACTATCATGGCTTCATAAGCCATTCAAAATTAAAAGTAAATAATCTCACTTAGCCTGATAGGCTAAGGCAAAAGCTATGAACTGAATATGTATGAAATCACTTATCCTGATGAGCTAAGGCTGAACTGAATAAGCACAAAAATACTTAGCTTGACGAGCTAAGGCAGAAATACTGACGTGAATAACACATGAGTAAAAGTGCACTTACCACTAGTACTACCATATCAGAACCTGACTAATAAAGTCATACGGGCAAAAAGTCTATTTCTCGCCACCATAGGCAGCCAACGCTAACCAGGTATGAATAGACTTACCGAACGCTAGTAGCCGCTGTGCTATACCGGACCCAAGCGAACTGAAGAGGCATACTAGCTAGGTCACAACCTAGTGAACTGAAGACAGTGATAAAAATGTGAATGATATTTATGCAATTTCAAAGTTGACACGAGATACTTATCAAATATCCTATGTCCAATATATGTGACTAAGGTATAAAGTTTAATACAAGGTAAGCAGAGCATCAAATATCAAAGTGAGCAAGAGACTCTATTAGGACACAAGTGATATTCATTGTTGTCTAATTTATTTATTTTATCTACTCTAAGTTACATAAGTTCAGAATCTCTAATTCCTACTATCGAGTGTAACTCAAATTCACAACCTTATAAGTTGAAAATAATTAGGCTAGCTAGGTCTTAATTATAAATAAATCAATGTCGATTATAAGTCTAAATAAATCAATCGGCCTAGTTTATCTGTTTAAGCAACCCAAACCATCTTTATTAGCCAAATCAAAATAAAATGATTAAGAATGAAACTTTAAATATTGGGGTTTAATTACTTAATCCAAAGGTGATCCTAAAAGACTAAAGCTTACAACTAAATCTCACGAATTAAGGTTAAGGCAAATTCTATTGAGTGAAGTCACACTTAATAAGATGGATCTCTAGTCCTAAATATAAAATTAAAAGATCAAATAATCATTAATAAACTATTAAAATTTATAAATTATCAAAATCAAGATATCACCTATTGAGTAACATAATTTACTAATAGATGAATTATAACTTAAGTTTTATCCCTATTCCTAAGGATAAATCACCCATAGCTAAATTAGGAGTGAGGAACACAACGATGCAATCAAATTTTATTTTGATAAGTATTTAATTATTCAAATTTTTAGGGCATTTAAATAATATTAAAATATTTGACAAAAATCCAACGACTTCCAAATGCATCCAAAACATCACTCTTAGCTAATTTGGGGGCGATAAATGCAATGGAGAAGTCTAATTTTTGATTTGAGATCTAAATAAATAAGTCAATTTTTAGGGTTTCTATAAATTTCCAAAAATTAGGATTTAATCCATTTAATTCTTGATTTGGACTAGGTCTTAGTGGTGAGTTCCTAATAATTTAATTAGTGTACTAAAACCATAATTAGGATTTGGATTAGTTCTAATTAACCTAAGTAACAACCTGAGTTGTTATATCGTCCAGCCACAATCCACGCTAGGGGACCCTCTGAATGACATGCTTGGCGTATGGCCATTGTGGAGGTGATTTATCATGGCGCAGTGTGTCTGTTCCACCCTGCAAACCCATTTCAAACAATTGAGTGCGCTAGAGCAGGGCACTCAGTGCCCGGGCCTAGCCCTGGCCCTAGCCGCCAAACTAGCTAGGGTTTGGCTATAAATGCCCCATGAAATCCCTAGCCAACTCCCACACCCTCTAGAGCTCCCTCTTTTCCTCCAAAACTCCCCTTTCCCCCTTGACACCCTGCCCCGAGCTGTCACCTCCCGGCCACCTCTTTCCAACCTCAGGAACTCAACAGCCCCCGGCATACGGCCAAGGTTAGATGAGCCTTTAGAGCCTCGAGCCAGCATCGAGATCTCCCTCCCCAAGCCCCTACCCGAGAGCCCCTCTCCCCCCTTCGGACTCCTCCTCCGTTGTCGGTGATGATCTCTAGAGGTAAGCATCCCATTCCCATTCACCCTAAATATCAATATAGTTCAATTGGGTTAGCTCAAACTAGGCCAAGACCAAGTTTGGGCTAAGGTTGGGCTAGCCCACTTGGGGTTGACCCAACCACCAATGGACTAGGATAGCTCATTGAAGCATATGAGAGCTAAGGTGGGCCTCATCGGGATCATATGGAATTTTAGTTATTGTAACAACCCAAGGTTGTTACCTATCTTAGCTTAATCGTATCTTAATTATCATTCTATTAAGTTCATATAGCCATTAGAATTAAGTTCTGAAGATTTGGAGTAATTCGGAGCTCAATCAAATATTTTGGATTATTTTTAATATTTAATTAATTAAAAAATTAAGATTTTAATTTGACCTCAAAATCAAAATCCAACTTCTCCATTGCAATTGTCACCCCTAAATTAGCCATGGGCGATGTTTTGGACGCATTTGGAAGTCGTTGAATTTTTGCAAATATTTTAATATTATTAAATACCCAAAAATTAGCATAATTAAATAATCATTGGAATCAAAATCTGACTTTGTCGTTGAATTCCTCACCCCCAATTTAGATAGGGGTGAATTTTTGGGATTTTTCGGAGCGCGTATCTTAAATCTGAATTTTTAAATAATTAAATAAATAATTATTTATTTATTATTTCTAATATTTTTTCCCATTTTCTTACCTATCTTCCCCCCTTACCAAATTCGGTGCCTCCCTCCACTGCACACAATACATTGCTGAGGGCCATCCCTTCTTCCCTCACCTCCTAGCCCTCTTAGGCATGCCCACTCCTCATTCTTCTTTAAAGAGAAGCTTCAGCCCCGTCCTTATTTTCCTTGCTGCTGTGGCGGCCGCCCCTTAATCATCCGAGGTTAAGGAGTGGTCATCACTTAGCACATCCCTCGCTTAACATTAGGTTGGGAGATTAAGATTCCAATCCAATCTTAAGGGAAGGGTGTGCCCTTTTTAATAGATCAAAGAAGAACAATCACTTAATGAGTATACTATAAAATCAGTGTGCGGAAGAAAAAGGAACAAGATATAGTAACATCCATTCATCCATAATGAAATATGAAACATCCAACTCAGAATATAAAATCCAGGAAAAGAAAAGTACAATTTACATCTGTATTATTACAAACATTAAAGTTAAAAGACTGAAGTAAATGTCTCTCATTCTCATGATGTGTAACAACACAAGTTGTTACTTAGGTTAATTAAAACTAATTCAAGTCTTAATTATGGCTCTAGTTCACTAAGTCATTTAGAACTCATCTCTAAAATCTAGGTCAAATCAGAAATCAATTTGATCAAATCTGGATTTATGGGAAATCTCAAAACCCTAGAAATTGATTTTTATCTAGACCTCAAATTGAAAATTTGACTTCACCATTGCGTTCACCACCCCCAAATTAGCTAGGGGTGAAGTTTTGGAGGCATTTGGAAGTCGTTGGATTTTCGTCGAATATTTTAATAATATTTAAATACCCCAAAAAATCAAATAATTAAATACTCGTCGAATGAAAAATCCGATTACGCCGTTGCGTTTCTCACCCCTCAATTAGCTAGGAGTGATTTATTGGGAATTTTTGGAAAGCATTTGTGTGATTAAAATTAATTAATAAATATGTTAAATTAAATTAATAATATACATATTATTTTATTAAAAACTGACAGCTGCCATCAGTTTTCATATAATGTCGTCCCGTTTCTCTGCATTTACCATCAAGGTTGACGGATCGGACGGTTGCGATTTCGTCTCCCTCGGGGGTCTCCGCATGTCGCAAAGGAGACACCCGTCGCTCGGGCTCATCCTCCGCGCGTCAAGTACCAATTGCAGCGGCATTAAGACCCGATTTTAAGAATTATAGTGGTTGCATAAGTTCGAAAGTGGCTCAAATCTGCAGAATTTGGAAGACGATCGTGCGCTCTAACCCTAGCCGTGCCTTAACAGACCGCAGCCGTTAATCAGGTATTCCTCCATACTTCTTATACTTTCGTTTATTTGCTTCAAATCCAGTTCGCATATCTATTCCAATGCTTAGATTGCAATTATAAAGCATCTGATCGATTAATCAACAGCTTGGTTTATCGAATTTTTCAATCTACCCACAGTTAAAACCATTATCTTCTTCGTTGTCGGACCCTAGTCGCTAGGGTAAGCCTTAGCCGGCGGTATGGTTCATTTTCGTTGATGATTCAACCACCGTTGGATAGGTAGCATCCATGTCAACCTTCGGCCGTGTGGGCCAGGCCTCATCGCCGCCGGGAAGGGACCGAAAATTCGTGCCCTAGGGCACCGTAGCGAGTTTAGGGTAGATGTTCGGGGTCTATTTTGGGTCAGGCTTGACCTGCGGCCTGATCCACGAGTTCGAGTCTGCTGCGCGTCAGCCGAATGCAGACGGCGGGTCCCGCTCAGCGTCATCTCATACGATGGCGTGCCACGTGGCGAATCCCATGGTAGCATGTGGGCCCCTCGTCAGCGCCTCGACCAATACCTCTGTGCCACGTGGCCTCCTCGGGATTAAATTCTGCCGCCGTACCTGAAAAGATTAAATTATAATTATAATATAACTTAAACTAATTTAATTAATATAATTAATTCTAATCATTTTAAAACTCTTATAAATTGAAAAATATAAATTCAAAAGTATCAAAATTATATACCATTGGATTCAAAAAATTATAAGAAATATTATGGAGCTATTAATTTTCCATTTAGAGCTATAAATCACACAGTGACATTTTAAGTATTTAATTAATTACTAAAATATTCATTTCATTCAAATCATCATAACTCTTAAACCACTAATCCAAACATACCCAAATTGGGTTTTAAAGTAATCAAAAAACCTAAGGATTAATCTAATAGTATTCACCTTGTTGTTTGGATTAGATTTAGACTAATCACATTTATGACCTAACCTTAATTAGGTCAATTAACCCTAGAACTTTAATTGACCATAAGTAATTAATTGAACTCCAAATTAGGTGATCCAAATATCAATTTAGATCAGAAAAACCTAATTTACAGTAATCTATAAAAATATTTTAGATTCAATGATTAGATTTGCTAATCAACCCTAATTACTCTAAAAATTAATTAGTGAATATTAGCAAATATAATGATCCAAATTAAACAATTTAAGTTTCAGAGAACCTTAAAATAGATTAGAATCCAATGGTATAGTTAGTTTAGTGATTGGGTGATTAATTTTACTAATCACTCACTAATTACCCTAAACCCTAATTAGGCCATAACTTAGCCAATTAGAATCCAAATTGAGCCTACCACTAATCATTATGATCAATGGATCATTTGTAATCTATAGCCACTAATTTTACTCAATTTAGACACTAATTGACAAAGTTAGGATTTTTGACCCTTAATTAGGAAACCCTAAATTACCCATTTTACCCTTAAGCTTGTATTGGTCATAACTTGGCCAATACTTATCAGAGTTTAGTAATTTTAGATTCTATGGAAACTTTAGATAGTAATAATAATAAACTAAAAGAAAATTTAGATTCAGTTAGGTCAAATTACCAAAATATCCCTATAAGTCAAATTCATTAATTTGATCTCATAAGACTTATTAATTATCTAAAATTTGTGTAATTGATGTCTAATATTATATTAGATAGCAAGAAACACTTTGTTACTAAAAAATTTAGATTTGAACCCTTAAGTGAGGGCAAAATGGTCATTTTGCCTAAATTTAAGGTTTAGCATTTTTTTAAAGTCCTAAAATTATATTCTAAGTATTATAATCCATAAATAAAATGGTTTAGAACAAAAATTTTGTAAGTTCAAACCTTAATTTGATTTTGATCAAAATTTCATTCCTAAGTCCTTAAGGAAATCCTTAAGTAAAATTTTGAGCGATCCTTTATTCCATAATTTTTCTTAGATCTTTCCTTAGGTCTTATAACACTATTTAAGATTGTGTGTTTGAGAGATACTCTTAGTAATTAAGTGCCTTAATTCCTAGGATTAAAAATAGATCTTAGGCTAGAGTTCATCTATTGAGTAAATTGGGTTACTCAATAGGTGGAGCCTTGCATTTACTAGTTTATTTAATGATTATTTGATCTTTAAATCTTAGAACTAAGAATAGAAATTTATCCTAATAAGTTGATTTATCATTAGGATTTGCCTTAACCTAATCTGTAAGGTTTGGGCTTTAAACCTTAGATCCTTAGTTGTACCATTTGGATTAAGTATTAAATCTTGTATTTGGAGTTTAATTATTAATCCTTTCATCTTGATTTGATCAATTAAGATGGGTTGGGATTATGATAAAATATTAATATAGGTCGAATGATTTATTTTTCAACTTGTTTAGTCGATATTGATTTAATAAGATTATAACCTGATCAGTTCTAATTATTTTCCAATTTATAAGGTCATGAATCTGAGTTACACTCGATAGTAGGACTTAGAGATCCTGAACTTGTATAACTTAGAGTAGATAAAATGATTAAATTAGATAACAAATGGATATCACCTGTATTATAGTTAAGTCTCTTGCTCACAGTAAAATTGATGCTTTGCTTACCTTGTTTTGGGCCTTATATTTCATTCACATATATTAGGCATAGAACATTTGAAAAGTGTTACATGTCAACTTATTTTGCATAATCAACATTTCTAATGTCATCATCATTATAAAGTTGAACATATAATTATTAGAATGTAGCCTAATTAGTATGCCTTTTTCTTGTACCTAAACTTTAGTACAGGCCAAACCTAGACCTATGTTAGGTTAGGGTAGTATATGTCTATCTAAAGTAAGTCTAACCAAGCCTAGGCCTAAGATCAGCTAGGATGGTATACGTTAGACTATAAACTTCATGCCTTACATCATTTTATACCCTTTGTTGGCATTACTAATTTAAGTACATTTCTACTTTAAATTGTTTACCCTGTTTAAGTCATAATAATTTCAATTCATACTTATTATTTTAATTTACATTTCAGTACTTTCTTACTTACTGTTCTTCAGCATTTGCTAGCTTTACTTCTGTTTATAGGATGCTAGTTGTGCTTCTTGTTTATATTTATAGGATGTTAGTTTCACTTTAGTCACTTAATCATTTTACATGTTCATTTACTTTTATATCAATTAGCATAGTTTTGGATTGATCATAAGTATGTTTAGGATGTACTTTATTTTTATAGTCACTTATTTTATACTTACCTGACCTTGTTACAGTTGCTATGGAGGAGGTATGTATACTTCTTAATTGTTTAAGTTATAAACAAATTATTTATAGCTTTACTTATTCTTTCTTACGTATTCTTGCACCTATTTATATGCTTTTGTGCTTACTTATTTATAGTAATATCTAACAAACTTAATAAATTGATTACCCTAAAATGTACTTAGACAATTGTCTAACTAGATTTTTCTTTTGTTGGTTGGGGCCCTATCATTGTGAAACCGACAATGATAGATTCTGAGCTATTTGGGGTGATAGAGCCTTCAGGAGATCTGCCTGTGGAGGAGGAGCGTGTACCGGAAGATCCTTAGACTTAGCTTCCTTTTTCTGCATTGTGAGGCCGAGTGTTATTTCAGTCCTTTTAAACTATTTAAATGTTGTAATAATATATGGTTAAACTTTACTTTCAGCACTTTACTTATTATGTACTGTTGTATTTATATGATGGATGGATGTTGTATGTATGCTTCCGCACTTTGCTTGTCTTTTATTTTCATTTAGTGATAATATCTTTTGAGAAATGACAAAGTCTTTGATTATGCTAGGTTAGTATTAGTCACTAACCTATTCATAAGCATGGACCTTGTCATTTATATGACCCCTCCACCGTAATCATGTTAACTCAAAAGTTAACAGGATCACGGCGTGGCAGGGCCACCACATGATGCAAAAGAATAAAGAAACTAGAAAGCATAATCTAAAGGTCTTCAGCAACCTAGACTTCCTCCTAGATCTGCTCCTCTGAAGGCTCTATCTCTTCAAATATCTCAGAACCTACCATTATCACTTTCATAATGGTAGGGCCCCAACCAACAAAAGAAAAATCTAATTAGACAAAATATCTAAGTATATTTTAGGGTAATCATTTTTATATATTTATTGATATCATAAACTAACTTAAGCATGAAAGTAGCGATAAAGTAACAAAGAAAGAAGACAAGTTATAATAGTAAATTATAACTTAAATAAAGTGTGAGGTAAGCACATACCTCAACTCAAGCTGTATAAAAGGTAATTCAAGTACTAATGAAAAAACAACTAAGTACAAAGAAAAGTCATAAGTAATATGATCAAACTAAGCATGTCAATGTGTAATATAAAGTAAAGATACTATACTAAAATGAGAACATCTAGCATCCTAACATGCTTTTCATAAAAAAAAGTGTCAGAATAAAGAGGATTATAGAAAATTCTGCAATATAAAAGAACTACAGTACAGGAAAGTTTAAAGAAAAGTGTACTAAACTGTAAGGTAAAAAAAAGTCAGAACTGTAAAGAAACTGTAAACTAACTATAAAGTAATTGAAAAGTATGTGAAAAGTAATTGAAAAGTAAAAATTATAAAGTAAAGTGTGGATATACCCTTACTTAATCCTGCTAAAAAGTAAAGTCCATCTGATCATCTAGGAAAGTGTCCCAGATTAAAGTATGCCACACTAGGAAAGTATCTTAGTCAAAAGCAGCACGCATTAGGAAAGTGTCATAGGCAAAAGTAACACGTACTAGGAAAGTGTCATAGGCAAAAGTAACACGCACTAGGAAAGTGTCATAAGCAAAAGCTATCTCAAAAGTAATGTTATACTAAATGGCAGATTAAGTAAGACATAACCTACAAAGTGTAGTAAAGTTTGTTTCATAAAGTTTTCTCCTTAAGTTAAGAAAATGCCATATGAATGTATTCAAAGTTTAGCATAGAATATTCATCAAATATTCTATATTTAATATAATGTGTCCAAGTGTATAACGAAGTTCAAAACAAGGAAAGCATAACATTTCAAATTCAAGGTAAATAAATAACACTACTCAAACTTTGTGATATTATTTGTTTTCTAAGTTAATCTTTCTAACTACTCTAAGTTACATAAAATTCAGAATCATCAATTCTTACACTATTTGTAACTTAGGATAACGATTATATGAGTTGAACATAATTAGGACTGGCCAAGTCCTAATTATAACTGAATCAATGTCATCTATATAATTTAAATAAGTAAATCAATCATCATAATTTGTTGTTTTATATAATCCCAAACCAAATCTTGATTAGCCAAATCAAGATCGAAAGGATTAAGAATTAAACTCCAAAGAATGAAGTTTAATTACTTAATCACAAGGTCATCCTAAGGACTAGAGTTTAATCTCATCTCACTGATTTAATATTAAGGCAAATCCTATTGAATTATGTCAAACTCAATAGAATAGATCTTTAATCCTAATTCTAAAATTAAAAGATCAAATAATCATTTAATAAACTATGAAAATCTATAAACTAATAAACTCAAGATTTTACCTATTGAGTAACCCAATTTACTCAATAGATGAATTATAACCTATGATCTACTGATAATCTTAAAAATTAAGATTCTTAAATACTAAGAGTATCTCTCAGATACACATCCTAACTAATGTTATAGTACATATGGGTGAGCTAAGAAGTTCAAAGGAAGGAAAATAACTCACATTTTTACTTAGATTTTTACTTAAAACTAAAATTAGGATTCTCCTTGATGCTTAAATTTAAGACATAGAATTATCTAAATTAAAATCTAAATTACTCTAATTACTAAATATTATGATTTAAGGATAAATTCATGACTAAAATTCAATAAACCCTAAATTTAGGCAAAATAACTATTTTGCCCCTACTTAAGGGTCTAACTTTCATCTTTATAATTAAGGCTCAATTCTAAAATTTATTAAAGTGGAGTGGTTACTTACTGTCTAATATGAGTTTAAACAGTAAATTCACTAATTTTGGTTAAGAATTAGGCCTTATAAGGTCAAATTAAAAAATTTGACCTATAAGGGCAAATTAGAAATTTTACTTTAGTGAAACCTAAATTTTCTATTAGTTTACTGAAGTTTATGTCCTAAGGTTTCCATAAAATCTAAAATCATCAAATTCTGATATGTATTGGCTAAGTTATAGCCAATACAAGCTTAGGGGTAAAATGGGTAATTTAGGGTTTCTTAATTAAGGGTCAAAAATCCTAACTTTTTCAATTAGAGTTCAAATTGAGTAAAATTAGTAGCTATATATCACAAATGATTCATTGATTACAATGACTAGTGGTATGCTTAATTTGGACTCTAATTGGCTAAGTTATGGCCTAATTAGAATTTAGGATGATTAGTGAGTGATTAGAAAAATTAATCACAAAATCACTAAACTAATTATACTACTAGATTTTAATATACTTTAGGAGCTCTCTAAATTTTGAATCACTCAAATTGGAACATTAATTTTACTAATCTTCATTAATCAAGTTTTAGGATAATTAAGATTGATTAGAAAATCTAACCATTTAATCTTAAATATTTTTATAGTTTGCTGCTAATTAGGTTTTTCTAATCAAAATAGATATTTGGATCACCTAATTTAGAGATAAATTAACCAACTTATGATCAATTGAAATTCTAGGGTTAATTGGCCTAATTAGGGTTAAGTCCTAAATGTCATTAGTCTAAAACTAATCCAAATAACAAAATAAACACTACTAAATTAATCTTTAGGGTTTGCTGATTACTTTGAGACCCATATTTGATAGGTTTGGATTAGTGTACACAAACTTATGAGGGTTTGAATGAAATAGAAATTTTGTATTAATTTAATCATCTTAACATGTCACTAAGTGAAATATTGATCCTACAGCAAAATTAATGATATCATTAAATTTCTTATGTTTTTTTTGATAAATTTGATATATTTGTTTGTATTAATTGGAATTATATTTTGCATGATATGTGGGTTTGAAGTTTAGGATTTTAATTAATTAAATGAAATTATACATTCATTTAATTAATTCCTATTTAAATTTATTCTCTGTCATATAATTGTTTAAAATTTCTTAATATATTAATATACTTACTAATTAATTATACTTATTTTTCTGTTTGTATATATGTATATACATATATATTTATATAAGTATATATATATACTTATAGACATATATGTTAAGTAGATTAATATGTATTATCAGAATTTATAATGATTATATGTATATTTATTATGATTATAAATATTTTTTATTCTGCAAGTGGGACTCGCGCCTGCCGACGGACGCAATGGTGGGCCCCGCAGAAGGCACGTGGCGATGCGCAACTCACCGGGGTCTGCCTGGGTGGGTCCCACTGACATCTGCTGAATGTCAGCCATAAATTGGACGCGACCCCGGGTCGCCACGTGTCGACACGTGTCGCTCTATGAGCGAGGCAGCGAGGCAACTGAGACCGACCGATGCCTCATCAGTGACAGCACGTCAAACCGTATGGCGGTCTTTTGGACCGGCCGAAACTGGTTTAGACAAACCGGTCCCGAAGATATGATTTGAGCCGATAGGATTGGACGGTTCAAGGTTGATTCAGGGTTCGATCCGTTGGTTGGATCCATATCTGAATCGAACGGTGGATCGTTGATGGTCACTTCATCTTCCTTTGATTCTTCGCTTGCGTAGCTAGGGTTTGGACGGTGCGATCGATCGAGGCTTCGATCGATCGCACCTGAACGTCAATGCACATCTTTAATAATATTAAGATCCTAAAACAATTAAGTAATTAAAGTAGAGGAGGGTATAAGGCACCTTGAATTGCTGCAATATAAAAATTAGGGTTGGCTCGGGAAGGAGAAATCAGGGCTTCACCTGCTCGTTTGTTATGTCCAAAATGGTGAAACCGAGACTTAGGGCCCTCATTATCTCTTAAGAAAGAGGATAAGCGGTCAAGAGTGGCGGGGATGAGTCACGCGGCGGAGTTAGTGCCGCGTGTATGCTCGAGTGCCATGCGCAGAGGTCTCCCTCAGCGCCGAGGGAGACATAATCTTAGCCGTCCGATCCTTCGATCGGACGGATCTGTTAAGCCGTCAGGGCTAACGACCAGATATTAGAATTTAGGCAACTGCATTACCTTTAAGTGGACGGCGCCAATAATTTAAAAAAATATATATTATTATTTAATTAAATTAAATCCCTTCTTATTAATAAAGTTTAATTACCTAAATGTGTTCCAAAAATTCCTCATTAATCACCATTAGCTAATTAAGGGGTGAGAAACGCAACGGCACGATTGAATTTTTGATTCGATGAGTATTTAATTATTTGATTTTTCAGTAAATTTAAATATTATTAAAATATTCGATAAAAATTTAACGACTTCCAAATGCATTCAAAACTTCATCCGTGGCTAATTTAGGGGTGGTGAACGCAACGGCAAACTCAGTTTTTTAATTTGAGGTTAAAATAAAAAATCAATTTCTAGGGTTTTTGGATTTTTGAGAAATCAAGTTTTGATCTATTTGAGTTCAAGTTTGGACTAGATCTTAGAGGTAAGTTCTAAATGACTTAATTAAGAAACTAAAATTATAATTAGGACTTGGGTTTGTCCTAATTGACTTTAATAACAACCTGGGTAGTTATAGCTGCCAAGCTAAAGCTTCTTCTCTTTTCCTCCATTGCTGCCCTTGTGCTGAAGAAGAAAGCTCATCTCCAAGGTTCTTGAAGAAAATAGAGTTTTCTTCTTCCTCTTCTAAAAGCTAAGGTACCTTTTTGCTTACTTCATTAGCTACTTTCTTCTTAATTTATCAAAATGATATGGATGATACTTTCATTAGTTCTTGCATAACATCTAAGTGTAATCATAGAACCTCAATTGGACTCAAATGAGTCTGATTAAAGATCATTCCTCCATTAAAATTCATGTCAAGAAAAGTGTTGATTTTTGTATACCTAGGCTTTAACTTAATTATTTAAATTGTTAATATGATTTATTTATGTTGATTTTAGTATCAATGGAAAGGTATCGAAATGACCTTTCCATCGATATATGGCACCACTCGTGAGGTACCAAAAATTAGGAGTATTTAGGTGTGAAAGGAAGCCCGTCACAGTTTTCACACAGACGAAATCACCGTCGGGCGCTACAGCGCGCCGCAGTGCTTAAAGTTTCAAATTCGGATTTGCCGTAGCGCGCCACAGCGCCCTGCAGTGCGCCGCAATAGCATAATAGTTTAATGAAGCATAAAAATATTTGTGATAAAATTAAATGAAATAAGGTGCCGCAGCGCCTGAAAGCGCTGCCGCGCGTCACAGCGCCTTCTGGAGCTAAAATAATAGCCTAGAAGAAAACTACTGTAGCGCGCCACAGCATGCTACAGTGTCATTTTAGGCAAACCATAAGAAATTAAGGGATAAATTAATTGAACAGTGATTTTCAAAAGTTAAATCATTACAGCGCGCCACAGCGCCTGAACCTGCTACAGCGCGCCGTAGCACCCAGCTCTCGGGTTGGTCACGCCATGGCACGCCATAGCGCCAAAAATGCTGCAGCGCACCACAATGATGTTTTCCGCCGCAGCGCGCCGTCGCGCTTGACTTTCAGCCAAGAGGCTCCACAGCATGCCGTAGCGCCTAGAGTTGCCCGAAAGTGCCCAGAATTGGCTGGAATGGCCAAAACTCCTCATTTTTTGTATTTTAAGGTCTCTAGAACCCTAGTGGGGTTGAATTATATCAAATTTAAAAGTTTGTCCTTGTAAAATTGGGCATTGTATAAAATGTTATGTGAAAAATCAAATTTAAAAGTTTGTCCTTTATAGCATGCACTAAATCCTCTCACGAGTCTTAAACATTTTGTGCCAAATATTAAAAGATAGAATCTTTGAATCCTTGTATTGACTAAGTAGATTGTAATAACCAAATTTGTATGAAACTTAAGTCTTTTAAATTTGTAATTAAATGATAATCTCTTTAGTTTGATTTAGAATTTGATTATCCTTAATTACATTCTATTTTATGTCACTTTATATTCCTATGCTTTCATAATATTAGGGTATATGTTAGAGAACTTTAACATTTATTTGGGCACCTTGCTATACCTATTGACATTAAACTAAACTTTAACATAAGAATCTTAAGAACTTGATTAAGTAAATAATATCTAAATCTAAAATTTGACATCAATAATACACTAATAATACATTAATTTATCATTGATCTATAAATTAACTATTGGTCTTAATTTTGGTAAGGCTATGGGTTAAATCCTAACTTATCTTGATTGAGATCTAAACTTTAATCACCTTAATCAAGTAACTTTGATTAAAAGATAATTCAATTGATATTATTCCAATAATATATCTGATTTAGTATTGATCTTAAATCATTAAATTATAAGTGCTAAGGTTAATATTGAATCTATGTGATTGAATCATCTGAATCTAAACTTTAGATCTTTAATTTTCTCTTATATAAGACTATTGGCATAAAGTTTATTATAAAACTAAGTTGATTTATCGTAAGATCAAATTTTAATAACACTCTTGATTACACCCCAAAAATGTAGTATAGGTATTGATCATATGGGTTTACCCATTTGATTTGATCGAAATAAGTTTAATGAATAAAACTTATGATTATTAGTATAAATGTTAGATATATAAGATCTTGATAATCTTACATTAGTTTTTCTATAATAATAATAATAGCCTTAACAAAGTGTTAACACCTTGAGGTAGGAAGAATTTATTGTGACACTTTGAGGTAGGAACTTAGATGATCCTTCTTAACCCTAGAAACTTAATCTTAGATCCTTGTGGTAGAATCACCTAAAGTACTTAGAATGAGAGTTATCCAACGTGATAATAACCTATATTGGGTGACCATTTTGATCACACACTTGAAACCTTGTGTAGGATCCAACTCTTGTAGTCTAAATCTTATAGCCTTAGTAGTTATTATTTATTAAATAGCATTGATTGAACTCAAATTATTAGTTGAGCTTAGTTGTGTATACCCATAGTGCTGAATCACTTCAGTAGTATTCAGGGTTTGGTTGATTCATTTTAATATGGGACTATATTTGTGTTCTATTCTGTGGGCTTAGTCGGATATAGTCCACTTAGAATAAATCATTCAACCCTAAAAGTATTATAATTAGTGACTTAAATCCTTATTTTGAGATATAATCTGCAACCGGGTTTTGCCTCCTATCGTCGTGCGCATCGATAAGTGCAATTTAAGACAAACTAAGTATCTCTAGCCACTCTTCTTAGAACACTAGCAGTATGATGTAATTAGAGAAATGAAATCCTTAGTTTGAGAAATAAACTGTGACCAGGTTTTCCTCCTATTATCGTGCGCATCGATAAGTGCAGTTTAAGACAAACTATGTATCTCAAGTCACCCTTCTTAGAACACTTAGTATGCTTGTAATTAGGTATTTAACAGGCCAGTTTGAGATATAAACTACGATCAGATTCTGCCTCCTATCATCATGCATGTCGATAAGTGTAGTTTAAAACAAACTAAGTGTTAAATCCACCATTTTTGGAAATATACAACCATGGGTATAGACCTTTCCAACTAATAATTTTAAATAAAATCATAAATAAATCTAGTTATTGAAATTAAAATTAGGAGTCAGAATCCATTTGGATGTCTGCGCAATAGAGACACTTGATTCATTATCTGATTTTAAATCATTTTTTGGATTTTGAATTTTAAGTCATGTAATGTAGAGATATGAGCATAAGCATAAACATGATGTATGAATATCAGTGATGATTTATGAGTTATAGAATATTGCATACATCAATAAGGGAAACTCAGGATGTTTAAACATCACAGTAAACTATATTTCCTAACAGGATGTATGTAGACATTTGACCGTATAGCTCATAGCAGTTATGTGATAGTTTAGTTGCATATCAGTGGCATACAATATTATGGCATATTCATATATATAATTCCAGTGGCATACATCATAATTTTACATGCTATTACTCAGTTTCAGATCTATTACTATTTTTATTTACTTTTAGTATTCAATTTTCAGTACAACTTTATTTTACTTTACTTTAATTTTGTACAGTTTTATATAATTTTTACTTTCATTTATCTTTAGAGTATTTCTACAATTTTATTTACATCATATAAATAATAAATAAATAATTAGAGCTGCTTAGATTAGTTTCGCTATGTTAGACTTATTATCTAACACGTGGTACATTTGGGATTTGGCAATTTGCTAAATTCATAGCAGTTAGTGGAGCCAGATCAGGGGGATACTCAGAAGATCCAGAAGGAGTTCGTGGAGCACTAGTGGACTCTTCCCAAACTTTATTATTTTGCTTAGTCTATTTCAATTCAGTACTTATCTATTATGTCTATATTTTAGTAAACTATTTATAATTATTCTATATGTATTTTTCCTTTCTTTTCTGAGACAAATATTTTATTTAGCTTCTGTGATAACCCTATTTCTGGATGTTTGTTTTAGCTTCCGCACTCTATTTATATATTACTTATACTTAGTACTGTAATGTGATCAGTATACTAAAAATATTGATATCTTATACATATACTGGATTTTTCATATTGTATTTTAAATTTAATGTATGTATTTGTCTAATACTTAGTATAAGGATACTACTTTTATCTTAAGTATTAGCTCTCAACCCTCCTTTGGGATTGAGTCATCAGCCCTTCAGACGAGTTTTTTTTTAGCTATTCGGGGAGATGTGATATTCCTTCCCAAGTGGCGCACCGCTCCGCCACTGAAATTGATTAAGATTATCTCTTTTGCGCACAGTGACGGGGCGGGGCGCTACAGTTACACTCAAGCTAGTTTGAGTCCTACCCAAGTTGGCTTGGTCAAATGGGTCCTCATCCAAACCCCGCTCATGACCTAAATTGGTTATTAGTGTCGTATGGACACTGACCAAACCCCAGACTCCAATCATTTAATTAGAGTTTTGGCTAGACTCGGGCTAACCCAAGCTAGCTTGAGTTCTAGCTAGGTTGACTCAGTTAAGCCATGGCCTCACCAACCCCATGGTGACCCAATGAAGTCATTGGAGTTATGAGAACTCAGAAGCATTCCCCCATGACCCCTATATGCCCAAAATTAATTCTGTCCAGACTCGGAGTTGCCTAAGCCCAAGTCAGGTCAAGTTGATCTATTTCATCCTTATGGGTGCAACCACCTTCGTTGTTCCTATTTAGAGCTGATAATTGCCCTAGGAGTTCAAACCCCCTTAGTTTGAAGTTGACCCAGTTGGGTTAGCTCGGGCTAGCCCAAGTCAAATCCTTACCAAACTAGCTGAATACCTCATATATGGGACAGTTATGTTAATAATTAATCCAATAGACTTAAAGGATCATTATTGGGACCTCAAAAGCCCAAGGGTCCTTTTTGGACCCACTTGAGCTAGCCCAAGTGGGATCAAGCCAAAACCAACATAAATATTCCCTTATGGGGTTCAAGCCAGTATTACTCATTATGTTTCTATTAAGCTATAAGAATGGCAATCACTCCCTTTGGAATTCAAGAACCCAAAAAGTCCAGAATGGGCTAGTTCAGCTAACCCAAACCATAAATGACCAAATTGCCTATAATCAAGCCATAAGTTAATCCAAGGGCACAAACCACTTTCAAATATTTTAAGAAGAAACATGAGATTAGTTTTTAGACCTAAAACTCATCAAACTCATGAAAGGCCATTTGGGCTAGCTCAAGAAACCCCAAACTGACCCGTTAATCCTATAACTTAGCTAAAATGAGTTACATCAGCCTTGTAAGCAATAATAAGATCATTTCCACTCATGGAAACTATAAAATTAAGATTTGGTCCATACGAGGATCACTTGGCCACTTGAGCTAAGCCAGAGCTAGCCCAAACAACTCCTGACCCAAATTGACCCTTGGATCTCCATAATTGATTCTGATCAAAGTAGCACTCTTAATTAAGTGTCACAATTATTTTAGCACTAAAAATCTGCACTTAAATTCCAAAATCAAAAGTTGACAAATTTGGCTAACCCAAGCTAGCCCAAATAATTAAGTCAAATTTGGCACAACCTCTTCAATGGTTAGTCACTTCCAAACCATAAAAAATCATATCTTTAACATTTATAGCACTTCAAAACCCAAAAAAATCCAAAATTGAGTTTTTAGCTCCTTAAAGCTAGATCAATCGAATCAAAACTAAGGCCTAAGCTATTGGATCACTTTAAACCTTAAAAACAAATAAAAATACTATGTTTCTAGCATGAAAGCTATTATATTTATTAAATATTTAAGTATATGATGATTTTATGCAGAAAACATTTGATCATCATCAAAATTAACTTTTTGAGCTTTGACTGCTAAGGTATCATATGTATTTCCTTATATTTTTGCTACTTTTATGCTTAGCTTCACACAACTCTATAAAATTATTTAATGTCACATAAAATGATATATGAAGAGGTTTGGAAAATTTTGTTGCACAGATTCATTGTTGATCTATATTTTAGTGTGCTTAGATAAGTGTTAAGATAATGTTGTTCGATATCGGGAGACGTAGAGCATATACTAATAAGCTTTTGAGGGGGTAGATATAAAGGGAAGATTAAATCATTATGTAACACAAAATCTGAACACCTCTTTTCTTTGACTTTGAACTTGTCCAACAAAATTATATGTTCATACCATATATTGAACATAAAGATGATATTTTTATTTTTGTGACAAAAATTCTTTTATACTTAAAATATCATTGCAACAGGTTTTGCATGAATAAATTGCAAAACATTTTTTTTGCCAAAATATTTATGCTTTCGCTCAATAAATACTTATAAACATTGATATTATGTGATGCTCAGTCTCACAACTCATCGGCATTCAAATGTCTGTACTTTTGAAAAGTGCCCACATCAAAACTCATTGGAACACTATAATAAAGGACACAAAGCCAAAGATTACTGTTGCTGCCACTATTTGCTATATTCCTTCTTTTACTTTATTTATTTCAAGTTTGTAATTCTTAAAATCTTTTTGATCAAAACATTATTATTTGTTATATATTATATTGTATTCCAAGAATGAATTAAGATTGATGATTATATATTGTTTCTTTTAAATTACTCAATATGCTCGTATGGTTAGGAGATTACTCTTGATATTAGTTTAGCTTTTGCTAGCCTAACATTAGATCCCCGTAGTTTTGAATAATAAAAAAGTCATATCTCTTGTACTAATGTTGGGGAGCCTGCATCTAGCACTTAACGAGTCTTATTTAAATGATACACCAAGTTTTCATTTCCTTTGACCTTAGAACTCATCAAATTGCTACATATAAAATTCTTTTTCAAAATCACCTTAAAAAGTAATATTTTTATATAAATGTTCTATTTCCAAGTCACAGCATGTAGCTAAACCAAGTGCAACAAGTATCAGTATCATCTTCACCGCACGAGAAGAGATATGCTTAAAGTTAATTCTCTTATGTGACAAAGTTATTTTCAAAACTTTTTTTATGTGAATTTTAACCTTCTTATGTTTACATATAAATAATCAATGAATGACACATCTACTTAAATAATAAATTTGACATAATAAAATATATATATATATATATATATATATATATGTATATACATTTAGATTATTAGCATAATAATAAATTTTATTAATCGTTGTTAATAATAATATAATTAATAAATCATTATCATGAAGTAGTTATGCCTTGAATAATTATTAAATAATATTTAGCTCTAAAATATTAGAGCAATAATTAAATTTATTTATTAGTGAACTATTTTTACTAACAAAACAAAATAGTAGATCCAAATATTTATAATACTTGTAGCAATTGCTATAAGTTTCAAGTGAGTTTATTAATAAAATATTGAAAAATTTAAGCACTTTGAAATTTTGTGACTAACATAAAAACTTTAATTTATAAGATACCCATTATTAATCATAAGAATAAATCTTATTGCAACTTTATCTAATATTTATTATATCTAATAACTATAATACTGTTATCTTTTAAAATAATAAAAAAGATATATAAACATATATATTTATAGTTAAATATTAATATATTATTATAAATAAATAAATTTATTTTAGATGCATGAATGATACTTTTATACTTTATTACATATTTTAAGCACTTCTTGCACATTTAAAATATTATTAATTATAAAATATTTTAAAAAATATTTATTCATGGCATTATGTATGCAAATATTTATAGATGAGTTAACATAAGTGTGATTATATAAAAATATAAATTTTAAAATAAAATAAAAAGATGTGAAAAAAACTCATTTTAAAGTAGATCACATAATCATTAGGCTATAAATATATATTATGAAAATTACTAGTCAAATATAAGTTATAAAATAATAATAAAAAAAATAATATTTAAAAATTGGATTATACATATATTTTTTTGTTATACTTCTTAAATCAAATTCTATGCTTAATTATGTATTGCTCATGTTTATAATTTTATGACTATTGCAATGCACTTTGACTTTGACATACTTTTTATCTTACATTCTCACACTACATTTTTTAATAGTTTGAAATAAAATTTATGATATATTTTTGAGAATTATACTATTTCTTTTTTAATATTAAGAGGTTGTTTGATTGAGACAAAGCATTGTAAAATAAAATTTTATCAAGTAAATGTATAATAATTCAAATTTTTAAGCATCAATATATTATCTAACCTGAAGAGTCTTATGATTTTGCTAGCAGATCATCTATCATACGAGTTGACACGGCCCTGGAAAATCCATACGTTCCGGATCCGTCGATTCACCCACGGTTCAGTGGGTTTACCCGGTTCGATTTGACACGGCCCTGGTGGACTCTTCCTTTCTCAACTTGCCTCGCCACCCGAGGTACCCAGCGAGAGAGGGTAGGAGGGAATGGGGAGGTGGAGAACTTGGCCTCAACTCAAGCAATTGACTGCGCCGTTGCGGCCTCATTTATCTCCTTCACCATTTATTCCGTCATCTCTCGAACGTCATTCTCTTCTTCAAGCTATCTGTTCTTCCTCTTCCCCTCTTAGGTTCTTGTCAACAATCCCAGCCGTTTCCGATTCATATGGCGGGGGTTTTGACGCTAGCCGTCACGAGTACATGCAGAGGAATGTGTGGGATTTGCTGGAAGATGAAGGCACCTCCAGATATATTCCGGTGAAGGCCTATTTCCTAAGCACAAGGTTTATTGACTTTCCGCTTTTCCCCTTGTCTTGGGATAAACCAATTCTAAGATTGTTACTTATAGACATTGAACTGTTGATTCGTTATATTTATGCATGTCAGAATCAAACCAATTTATGTTTTGTATAGCAAAACTTAATGCAGGCTTTGGGTTTTACCTTGATTTACAAAATGAGAATAATGATGCTGAAAATGATGATTAGAAGGCGGATGTTCCGTAAATATACAAGATTTAGGGGTTGTTGGGAAATTGACATAATTTATGCAGGATTTACTGTGAGCCTGTTTAGTTTAAGTTAGTCTAGTTTAAAAGGTAAGCTTAGTCTATTCAGCGTGTTAAATTAGCTATGCTGTTTGGGTCTTACAGTAAATAAGCTAGGCTTAAGCTGATTTAAGCTATGGGGAACTTAAATATGCTAGCAATCCAAAATTAAGCTCGAACATTTTTTAAAATCATGATTAATTGATAAAATCAGCTTTAGCTGTTGAAATTAATTATAATATATAATATAAAAGTGATATATCCTATTCATTTTGATTATTTTTGATGTATTCTACATTTTCTTACATATGGAAATTTTTTGATTTTTCATTATTACAACAACATTACAACAATACCAAGCTTTAATCTCACAAAGTCGGATTGGCTATTTGAGTCCTTTGTTTTCATTGTGTAAAATCAAATAAAAGCCCTCGTCTAAACTCCAAATATAGAAGATCCTTTTTGATAGTTTGTTCCCGTGATTGTTTTGGTCAGCCTTTTCCTTGTTTAATATGATCAAAATTTATAAGCTCAAGTTTTTTACAGGCATTGAACTTTCTACACTTGATGTTCTAGCCATCCAAGTTAAAAATTTCTAATTTTATCCACTTATGTAGCTGCTATATACTTGTTACGAATGAATTCATTTCTCATTCTATTTTCTTGAAGTATACCCACTCATTTACCTTAACTTTCTCATCTCTGTAACACTTGTTTTAATAATATGTATTTTCTTGTTAACCAAATTCTTGCCTCACATAACATAGTTGGCCTTATAGCCACTATATAGAATTGTCCATAATTTTGAGATGTGTTTTCCGATCACATAACCCTCTAGAAGCACTCTTTCATTTCATTCACCTATCTTGGATCATATTAATCACATCACCCACTATTTCATCAAAATATTTAATCCTCTCACGTTTTTAATCATGTGGTTCTCAATAGTCATGTCGTCAAGAACAAGGCTTCTATTTTTTTTAAGTTGCATTCTATATATTCTGCTTTAGATCTATTAAGATAAAACTCTTTAGATACTAAAGTGGTTTACCACAAATTAAGTTTTTCTTTAACCACATCCGTTGTCTTATTTGCTAGGAGAATATCATTTGCAATTAACATGCACATATAAACTCTTAATTGTGCTAAATAAGAACATTCTTAATTAAAGCAAAAGAAACATGAACTCATAATAAAACTTTGATGCATTCCAAAGTACAGAAAAATCATTAGAGAAGTCATCTTGCAAGTGAACACGTGTTACAACCCCATTATACATATCCTTAACAACATCAATACTAGCCACACAAGTTATTTTTCTTTCCAAAACTTGATTGTTTTTAGTAGTTTATCATAAGCTTTTTAAAGATTGATAAATTAATGAACATATTTTTTTCCTTAAAATTTTTCATCAAAATTCTTATTAAACATATGGACTTCATGGCTGATCTTATTAGCATTAAACCAAATTGATTTTGTGAAATGTTGCTCATTGTAATCTATATCTCATCACTTTCTCCTAAAATTGTAAGAAATGACTCATTAATTTAATTTTCTTGTAATATGCACAATCTTATGCATTGCCTTTATTTTTATAAATTGATACAACAATGCTTCTCTACTCATCTTACATCTTTATAGTCTTCAAAAATATTAATTACTTGATAAATCAAGAAATTCTCTCATCACCCAAATATTCTTGCATATTGATCGGGATGTCATTCTATCCGTCATCCTTTTCAAAGCATTTCACATTCTAGTTTCATTAATTCATCTAATAAAAGTGCAATTAATATTATTTTTATAATTATTAAACTCATTTATTTTGATAATATTGGTACAACCTTCATTTAAAATGTTAGAAAAATACCCTATCCATTTATGTATAGATTATATTCATCTTAAAATTTTTTTAATCATCTTTGATAATTTTTACTTGAATTAAGTTGATAGTTCTCTTATTTATTATTTTGGTTAACTTTTATTTGCATTTCCTTCACTTATCATTTTATAACATTTTATATAAATTATTAAATACTGCAATATTCACATCATGAATTGTTAATATGGATTCAAGATAAGCTAGTTTATATTTCATTAGTTTTTATTATTCTTACATTTTAACTAATTTTATGGCTGTTTTCTTCTTCAATCTTAACTTGAATGTCTTGTTTCTACCATTTTATAATCTTTATTATAAGTGTTCTTTCATATGATTTATCAAGTATATTCTAGCAACCTTATGAATGCAACTAGTAATTGAATTTTATATAAGATTGACTTTACCCTCAAAATTCTATAGCTCAAGGCTTTAAAAATTTACTCATTACAATATCTATATGTCAACTATTTAGTTTTAAGATATATTTTAGATTTAGTAATACTATGATTATTATTATTATTATTATTATTTATTTTCAAATATAAAACTAATAATTGATCTTTGGCCATTAAGCAATTACTTGAAATAGTCTTTTAATCTTTTTGCAATTTGAATGCTCTTTTAAAAATTCCATCAGTATGAGTTTTGTTCATTTGTTATCTTAAAATAAGTATTATTGATTATAAAATTATACGCTAAGGCACGCTCAAAGCTTTCCCATCTTCATTAATCTTTCTAAAATCATAAGCATCACAACTATTTTTAAAATTCACTCCAATTTGTCAATTTAAATATCTTACTATAAATACTTTCCTATTGGGATATTTTTATAACCAATTTTTCCAAATCTTATCAAATGTTTGATACCAATATCTAGCCTAATGAGGGACAAACATATGTAATATTAAAAATTCTCATCAATAATAATTTTTAATCACATAATTGATTTTCTATTCTCTTAACTTTCACTATATTTTTCTTTTAGGCTATTATCTAAAAGATGGTACCCATACTATTTCTATGTTGGTTCTTACTAGTCTACCGAGGTTCTAAGTTTAAGCTATCGATTTTATTTGCTTTCTCTTATGTTCATTTTGTTTCTTGAAGATAATATCTATTATTCTGTTAATTATGATATATATGGGCATAAAAAACTTCTAATGAGGTAGCCAACATTCCAACTTTCTATTCATAGTTTAGTGCATTTAACTAGCTTTCTTACTCACATTCGTTAATAATATAGGAACCCTTGCTTATTTGACACTACATCAGGGATTTGATGTAGTGGTCTTCGCACACTTTTCACTACGTCAAATAATGAAGTGTGCTGTCTCCAGAAGAAATTCTAGCTCTAGCACAACCTTTTAAATGATTCATTTCATGAATAGTTGACAAAGTTTTACGCTGCCTAGTAACTACTTAGACACAATTCTCCTTCTTTTTCCTTTGGGATTGAGGACCCGATAACAACACAATTTTTTATATTTGTGCTTATTAAATTTTAATTTTTTTGTTATGTTTGATATATAGTTACTTATTTGAATATAACAATATTCAAGCATAGTTCTGTTGATAGAAATAATACTAATAGTTTCCATATAATATATTACTTGATTCAACATAAGGTTTAAGAAAGTAGAGTGCACCAAAGTATTAAAAGGCACCACAACTAGAAGTATTGATTACATAGATCCAAAATAGCTTACATGTGATGGAAAAAGATTAAGCCAACTAAGAGTTAGACAACGAACAATAAACAGATCAAATGCAATTGTGGTTCGGCTCAGTGTCAACAACTCCTCAAAACTTGCCCTTAGTGGCCCTCAAACAGTTGAACAACCTCATCATATGATCTAGCTGATTTGTAACAGAAGTTGCCATATTCACAGACTTGCTCATGGCATTTGTTTCAAGTTGTACCTGGGATGCACCTTCTGAATATAAACCAGTACTGCACTCTATCGAGAAAATATAGACAAACAATAGTTGTTGTGTTTGTAATGTATAACTACTTTAAAATTTTAATTTTGCTAAGTTGGTAAATTGAATGCTAACACACTGCCTCCATGCCTCACTTTAAACTTCATAGTGAGCTCATAGTTCTTCTCTTCAGCTAGTGTCCCTTCTCTCGACTGTTTTAACCCACTTGTGACTATCATGATGTTATGCTCCATCTTTGATGCAGACATGTTGAAGTAGATGTCTTCCCTTTGATGTCTATCAATGAAATTGTGAAGACCAACATGTGCTAGAATGCTATCGACTTGTCATTGAACAAGAAATTGTTTCATCTGTGTTAGGACAGTGAATCCTTCTTTCTATATACTGAATGTCTGTTCCACCACATTACAAATTTCTGCATTTCGGGTTGAATATCTCTTGGGGAGTCATAATGTTTTTGAGATGGGTTTTGGTAGCTATTAATGTCGTACTTAAAAACCTAAAAAGGAGTAGCAAAACTGGCATTTTTTGCAAATCCTAAATCAGCTAAGAAGTACTCACCCTCTGGTACATTCTGTCCTCTTGCTCAATTTCCCATCAAAGGACTTTCGTTTTATAGGGAAGAAACAAATGACCGAATGTTACGATTGCGCTGACATTTTGTTTCTTTAATGATTTTGATCTTTAGTAGGAACAATTTGCTATTCTTACAAATGAAATGTTGTGTTGGATTCTCTGCATGTGGGATCACCATCTCAGACATTAATTGGTTTTTTGAAATTATTAAACACATGGCTAACTGTCTTGGTGTTGGAAAGTCTCACATAATTATTGGCATGTATGTCCATGATCCACTCTCAGAACCAAGATACCCAATTGCTCAGCGACTCTCTAGGTTCTTGCTTGCAAAAGCATTTATACACCTACACATGAGGATCGACAAGATTCTCCTCTACATTTTGTCCACTTGCATCTTCTCAGGTTTACACAGGCAACTTCTTTGGTTGTTTTGCCATTAAGTCGATTGTATCATTGTCAAGTAGATCATGATTCAACCCCTGGATCGTACCTTTTAAAATTCTGTTGAATCTATGGCCCCATAGAATCTAGAAGTGAATTAGATTATATTCAAAGGGGCTATTTGTTTTAGTGATGTTTTTTGGGATGAAATGGATTGGGGATTAGTTAAGGCAAACCAATTAAACTGTTTTTTTTGTTGGCTTTAAGCTAGTAAAGCTAGATAGGCCAAGTTTCAAATTTTTTGAGAGTAGCTAAGTTAAGCTTAAAATGAATAGGCCCTATGATAACAAACCACCAATAATAATTGCGGTGCACAGAAGCTATATACAAAAGATAACAGATAATAGTTAATATGGGAAAAAGGACAATTAGAAAAATACAATCATATCATTCAAAACCAGCGGGCAGTTACGAAACAAACAAGCCAATTAATGAATAACTAAAAAAGCTTAAAAATAAAATTAATGTGAAATCAAGATGAAAATAATGGAACATATAAAGGCACAAGAAAAACACATCAACTCTTTCATGCAGATTGTCATGTCCCTTTAATTGAGGATGCATATTGACTTGTCATTACACTCACATAACTAATCATTCAACATCTTAGCCCACGAACGCAGGTCGGAATTTCTCATTATTTTCCAGCACTTACATGCATGAGTTTTTGTACCTAGTAAACGTCAATTTTTGCATATATTTCAGTTTTTTAATGCAATCATTATAATTACAGTCAAATTCCATTTCTATAATGTCACACTTCCTATTTGACACTCGGATGCACTCATCCATATGTGCTTGCATCTGCTCAGGCCTTGAAGGCTCAGGCTATCTGAGCTAGCCGCTCTGGATCTCTAACACAAATTAAAAATACTCTTCATGTAGGCGGAAGGAATTTGTAACGACCCAATGCCGTTATTTTTCAAAATTAGGTCAGAGCCCGCTTCAGACATCAAAGTTCCGGAGAATTTCAAACTAGGGCAAACAAAAATACCCTTAGATAAGAATACTTTTTAAGATCAAAGTGGAGAGAAATCCGAATAACGGAAGCTCCCGCTTTATTTTCAGAATTATTTAAATCCGAAAAATCAAAACATTGAAATACGTGTCAGAATTCATCGATTTCAGTGTCGTTGTGTTAAGTATATTATTTATAAAGGTTGCTCGAGAAGTTTCATGAAATTCTGAGCGCCAGAATTATTGTGGTTAATTTCTGAAGTTTTCGAACATCAGAAATTAATTAAAAATATAATATTTGTCCGAATCAAAAATTTTCGGCTCGAGGGTATTCGTCATGTCGTAACACACCTCGGTGCCAAGTTTCGTTGTATTTGGACGCTGAACGGCGGAAAAATGCGAACAATTTAATTTTAAGTATTTATTTTTTTTTCCCTATTATTTTCCTTCTCCCCTGTTCGACCCTGCCTTCCGCGACGCGCGCCCGACAACGCCTGGTTTCGAGCCAGAAAGGGGTCGCCTGTGCCGTTTTTGGCTCAGGCTGGTCGGCCCACTTGGCCGACCCCCTTCCCCCCACTCCTCTCCTCTACATAAGCCCTCCCCCCCCTTCATTCTCCTCCCCCACAGCCCTCTCCTCTTCCAAACCCTAAACCTACAGCCCCTCCTCCCCTCTTGCAACCCCTCCTCCCCCTCACAGTAGCCCAGCAGCAGCCACCTTCCACGGCAGCCGCCACTCAGCAGCCAGCCCTCTCCCACAGCCAACCAGCAAGCAAGCCGGGCCCCCCAGCAGCCCCCGGCCAGCCCTCCAGCGGCAGCCAGCCACCCGGCAGCCCCCTCCGGTCGCTGCTAGCTTGCTGCAGCCCCCGGCCAGCCGTCCGGCCACCCCGCTCCGGCCTCCCTCCGCTTTCCAGCAATCCTAATTTTAAGGTAAGTTGATAAGTTTAAAAGATAGAAAAAAAGAGAAGATAAAAGAGGAGAAATTTTTAAGTTCTTTTAAGATTATACCTACTTAAATACTTATTATTATGATAATAATGAAGATATAATATTGTTATTCACATTAATATGGTTTTCATTAATTAATAATGAAAACTATATATATGTGTTATAAAATGACTATAATTTTAGTTCAAGTATTTTTTTTTTGACAGTTATTTCTTTTATGTTCTTTCATTCTAATATTATTATTATCATTAAAATAATGATGATAATAATGTGATTCTATCCGCAGCGACTTAACAAACGCTATAAATATTACTGTCATCATAGTATCTTAAAGATCAGACTTCAATCGTTATGAGAATGGGAAAGAAGAACATAATCGAAATGATAATAAATGTTACTCCTAAAAATATTAGCTGAGAGCTAATTTAAAAGTATCCAAAACCTAAATGCAGAATGAGCGAGCTGTCACTCATCCGAACTGTTGAACTTTTGAACAAGGTACCAGATATTTTTTATTAATTCTGTTTAAATATGCTTTTTCTGCTCAGCAACGCATAAATTTGATAAAAATGTTTTTTAAAGTCACATAAAATGATATATGAATAAGTTTGGATAAGTGAGAAGCAAGGGTTCCATGTTGCTTTATACTTTTTGTTTGATCAGACAACTGCTAGGACGGGGCTGTCCGACATCGGGAGTCATAATGAGTCTATATTGATAAGCCTTTGAGGGGGCAAGTATAGAGGGAAGTTGAGATATGTAACACAAAAATGAACCCCCCTTTTTCTCGATTTTGTACTTGCCTAACAAAATCATATTTTGCCTCAGATATCAAGCACTGAAATTCTGTATTTATTTTTGTGACTGCAATTATTTCTATGCTAAGTTTCAAGTGCAATTGAAACAGGTTTGCAGGGATTAGTTTGTACAACTTTTATTTCCTGTCAAATATTGATTATTTTGCTTATTATTTAACATTTATAAAGATGACATCTATCAGTACTTAGTTTCACAACTAACTGGTTTTCGAATGCCCACACTTTTGAAACGTGCCAGATCAGGAGTTCATCATCGAGGAAAGGTGCTAAAGAACTGAGCATTGCTGATATTGCTATCTGCTGATCCACCACTTTCTTTTTGACTCTATCTACTTTTAAAAAGTCTATAATTTTTCTTTTATTTTAATCTATGTACTCAAGATTCGTGAATTACTGAATAAATGAGTTATGTTTGATGTCTATATATTTGTCTTTTAAACCACTCAATATGATCCTGCGGCTAGAGGACTTGTCATTGCTTGTTGTTGTTGCTATTACTATTTCACAAGCAAACCGGTGCTGGATTAGCTCCCGCTGACCCGGCATCGGGTCCTCACAGAATTCCCTTGCAATGATGCAATATCATGCTTTTCGTATAGTAGGAGATATTGATTTTGTTAATAAGCATGTTTGATAATCGTTAAATTATATGAAATCGATATCAAAACTTACATTGTTCATCTACTCTGATGGTGTTGCATGTTATTGGTGTGTTTCTTGCATAATCTCATCTCACCTGCTTCTATTAACTAATTGATACAACTTTCTATATAGTTCTTTATGGTTTTTGTAACAATTTTTAAGGCCATGTTCATTAACGATGACCTCGGTTCATTGTCAAAATGGCTCGTGGATCTCTCAATGAATTATTAGTTCAATTGTCTCCTTGGCATTGCCAGTTTCATAAGAGTAGCTCAACTAAAATTTGATCTTGCTTGAGTGTCCAATTTGAAGATCTTTTCCTCTTCTCATGATGAGATCAAATGTTTGCATCCATACTTGACATGCTATTATTCATAGCAATCGAATGATATGTGAAGTGATCTGTATATTAATGAAGCATAGCTTATTGCAATAAATGTAGTTAAAATTTGAGAGATAATATGGTGTACTTAAATGCATAGAGCACAAATATATGAATTTATTGGACAACTAATGTGACAAGCCACTTGTTTGATCTTTGATTGCACACAATGCAAAAGCAATTATGAACAAAGTGCTATTTAGAGGATGTACAAGTAAACTTGTAACGACCCGATGTCGTTATTTTATAAATTTGGTCAAATCCCACCTCAGAAATCAGGATCCTGGGAAATTCTGAATTAGGGAAAACAAAAATACCTTTAGATAGAAATAAATTTTTGGATCAAAGTGCCATAGTTTGAGAAAAATCCGGATAACGGAAACTCCGGCTTTATTTTTTCGAATTTTCTTAAATTCAGCAAAAATCAAGAACATTGAAATATATGTCCGAATTTATTGATTTTTATGTCGTCATGTTAAGAACATTATTTAAAAGCTGTCCATGAAGTTTCATCAATTTTGGATCGTTGGTTATACTTAAATTAATTTTTAAAGTTTAAAACTTCATAAATTAATAAAAAATAAAAAATTTGTCCGAATCGAAATTTTTTGGCGCAAGGGTATTAATTACATCATACCACACCTCGGTGTCAAATGGCGGAAAAATACAACTTTAAGTAAATTATTCAAAATTTCATAAGTTTTCTCTCCCCCTCCCGATTTCCTTTGCCTCCCAGGCGCAGGTAGCGCTTGTTAAGCATCTGGGAGGGCCCCATCCCTTATTTTTGACCCTTTCTCTTCTTCTTTCGCCTCCCTCCTCTACTTAAACCCCCTCACTCCCTCCCCCTTCCCCTCAAGCTAGCACTCTTTCTCAGCCCCCTCTCCTCTCCCAACCAGCAGCCCCCTCCTTTCTCCCAACCAGCAGCCCCCTCCCCTCTCCCAACAAGTAATCCCTCCCCTCTCCCAACCAGCAGCCCCTCTCATTTCCCAACCAGCAATTCCCTCTCCTCTCCCAACCAGCAGACCCCTCTCCTCTCCCATCCAGCCACTCCTTCCCAGCCTCCTCCCGTAGGCAGCCAGCTGCCGCCGGCCAGCAGCCAGCCAGCCAGCCGGCCTTCGGCCTCCCCACCATGTCAACCCCCTTCGGCTACATCCAGCTCCCGGTAACCAAACTTTAGGTGAGCGGAGGAGGAAATTGAGTAGAATATTATCTTAATTAAATCAACATATTTGCATTATTGTCATTAATCAATAATGACAAACAGTACAAATATTATGTTTTACTAATATTTTCCATTTTGTCAATTTAAAATTATGTTATTTCCAATCATTTCCATTCCGTCTTTTACTATCATATATTATTATTATTATCTTTATAATAATAATGCTATTGCTACCCTCAATAATAAATATGCTGCAAGGTGAGTGAAAGAAAGACAATGGAAAAAGACATAATAAATATTTATGAAAATACATCTAGAGGCAGATCCAAAAGTCGAGCTGTCATACTTTGGATCTTAAAAAATAAAGGTACCGAGTATATGACATGTATTACCTTTTTTTTTACATATAATTTATTGCTGCTTAGTTTCGCTTATTTGCTTTGAGCCAAATTCATTTGAAATCTTAAATTATCAAACTGCCGGTATTGTTTTCTGTACAATATTCAGTCAGGTACTTTTCGGAGCGCCTGAGCAAGAACTTTAAAATCTTAAATTATCAAACTGCCGATGGATCTGCGACGTTGCTACTTTAACTTTTATTTATCTTTTATTATCTCTTTATTTCTAAAAAAAAGTTGAGTAATATTCTTGATGTACGATGAAGATCTTTGTAATATGTAATTTTGAATGGAGAAATATCTTTGGATTTTGTATGTATATTTTCTCTTCTCTCGAATTACTTAATATGATCCTGCGGTATGTGAACACCCGAATGTCGGGACACCACAAAACTACTCATATACAAATCATTAGTGCACATAGAAGGACATTGATTTACATATAACATTTGAACAATGGGAAACCAAATGTGAACCACCCAGCAATGCATACATGAAGAATTATTGATACTCAAAACCATTGCACAGCAACATCTATTTAAGCTACTCAATCTATGGGAAATAGCCATATCTTCGGTTTTAAATCCATTTTCACAATGATAAGAGCCAATCAACCCAATCTTGTGGATACAAAGGAACGTAAAACAAACAACAACAACAAGAACTACAACAACACCAAGCTTTAATACCACTAGGTGGGATCGGCTACTTGAATCCCTTGCTTGCATTATGCACGATCAAATAAAAGCTCTCTCTAAGCTCCAAATAGAGCATGCACTTCCTAATAGTTTCTTCCCATATCTTTTTGAGTATTCATCTTCCTCTTATAATAAGAGAGAAATTATAAACTTAATTTTTCTAACATAGCATTGTACGGTCTATGCTAAATATGCCCGAACCATCTTTAGGCGATATTCTCTAATCTTATTCACTATTGGAGCCACTCCAACCTTGCTATGAATAAACTCGTTTCTCATACAAAGCAATGTAAAACCATTGAACAAGAATAGAAATTGTAACAACTGAAATGAAAACTAACTTAAATGTTGCTTGAAGCAAGCAAAATAAATTGATATTGAGAAAGCTTACAAATTATTACAACTGATGGAACATGACCATTAGAAGAAGTTCATTAAAATCAGCTACCTACGGAAGAACCAGAATATAAAAAAATATACTTATTTAGAACTCGTCGTCAAATAGAATTCAATAAAACGACAAAATTACATGATGCCAAACTGCAGCTCACCATCCATATTAATTCTTTTTATAGGTAAAAAATGAAATCAAGATGCCAACCGCATAGGGCTTTTCCTTGAAAAAAATACAAATAGTAAACATTTGATTTATTAGAACTCATGAAAATTCAAAAAATTGCGAACTGGTTGCAGTGTCACGGGATGTTTTACCGAACACTAGAAAAAGCTTCATGGATTGAACAATAAAAAGGCAATGGTTGCTAGTGATGTAGGTTGCAGGATGCCAAGGAAATGAATAGCGAGAATCACTTGGAAGCATAACTCAGCGCTGCCATTTGTATCAACTAGCATAAAATTCATTGCTGGAATTGGATCCCACAAGACTAAGCTTGCCACATAAATTACCATAAATGACATTTAGGTTTAAAATGATTGTGGATGGCTTGCTGCACTGATTGTGGAGAAACCCTCGTTGAGCTTGTCAATTAAAAAGGCTAACAAGTAGATAAACAATCACATTTGTGTATTGCTGCATATCCACTAGGGCGCCGATGTTTGTTGCAAAAAGTGAAAAGAAAAGGGGAATCTTAGTCACAATTATTCAACAATGCTACTCAAGATAGTGTTAATCTCTCCACACCCATATTCTAAGTTAATGACATTAGCACTATTAAAACCAGTGAGTCGAGTTCATGCAATCACATCAAGTAAATGCTAATCAATTGCACTTTGAATTTAGGGGCTGTTTGGCATGAGAAAATATGAGAAATCTGAGGGTAGAGTAATTTGATTACACAATGTAATCAAGTTATTTTATTTATGTTTGGTAGTTTTTTAAAAAACTTAAGATTTTTTTGTTTGTGATGAAGTAATCTGAGAGTAATGTTTTAAGTAAATTAGGGAGATAAAATTTTTCTTAATTATTTTTTTTTTAAATTTAGGTTTTGTTTGAACAAAATCGATGTAGATGAAATTGATTTCGTTCAAAATTGCTTTGAACAATTCAGAAAGCTTTCGTCGTGGACGGAGAAGACCTTCTGTGGTGCCTCGATGCCGGTTCAGCGAGAACTGTCCCGACATCGGGTACTCACATACCGCAGGATCATATAGAGCAATTTTGAAAGAAAAGGAACACATAAAAATGAAAAGATATTTCTCATTTAATAATATTTCCAAATTTTATAATGTAGCAATGAATTTTTGACAAAGTTCATCTTTTAAGATGAACTGAAACAAAAGTAAAAAAAAATAACAAAATAAAAAAAATGAAGATTTCATTTGTAGATCCGTCCGTAAGTGAATATTTTTAAGGTTCTTGTTTGAGCTCTCCCAGAAGTACCTGACTTGGTATTGTACATAAAATAATACCGGGATTGGAATTTCCAGTAATTAGATAATACTCCAAGTACCATAGTAAACAATGAAATATGATATTTTATAATAGTAGAGATGCGATTTATGGAATTAAGGATGCAAGAAAAATATTAAGGTAAAATCGCAAACAAAATAATTAATTTCCTGCAAAAGATATTAGCTCAAAGATATATGTTACTGATGTCGTTTTTCTAATAATCCACTTTGAATGTGTTACTGATGTCATTTTTTCAATAATAACCCACGAATGTTGTTATTGATGTCTTTTTCCAGTAACAACCCACGAATGCTGTTACTGATGTTATTTTTTCAGTAACTAGCTACAAATATTATTACTGATGTCTTTTTCCCAGTAATAACTCACGAATGTTATTACTGATATCATTTTTCAGTAACAACCACGAATGTTATTGATGTCATTTTTCCAGTAGCTAATCATGAATGAATGTTACGTTGGTTTCGAACAACCAACCAAGCTTCAATATAAATTTTGGCTTAAAGCAAAGAAGCGAAGCTAAGCAACAACAAAGTATAAAAAGTAATATTTGTCATGTACTGGGGGTACCTTTGTTCTTTAAGATCCAAAATTGATAGTTTGACTTTGGATCTGCATTTAGATTTAGATATTAGCTTTTATGATGTATTTTCATAAGTATTTATTATGTCATTTTCCATTGCCGTTCTTTCACTCTCTTTTCTTGATGGAAGGCAGCATAATTGTTATTGAAGGTAGCAAATTTTTAATAGCGTTTATTATTATCTTTATTTAAAGATAATAATAATAATATAATAGTAAAAGACGGAATGGAAATGATTGCAATTTGACAAAATAACAAAACTTTAATTGACAAATTGGAAAATAGTTGTCAAATATAATATTTGTACTATTTGTCATTATTGATTAATGACAATAATGCAAATGTGATGATTTAGTTGAGATAATAAAAAAAAATTAAAGAGAAAAAAAATAAAAATTTGTGCTCATTTTCCTCATATGCTTACCTAAATTTCAGTTGTCGGGAGTTGGATGTAGCCGAAGGGGTCGGAAGGGGGGTGGTCGGAGGCTAGCAGTGGCGGCTGGCTGGCGGCTGCTGGCTGCTTGCAGGAGGGGGCTGAGAAGGGGGGCTGCTGGTTGGGAGAAGATGAGAGGCTGCTGTGAAGGTGTGAGGGAAGGGGCTGGGTTGGCTGCTGCTAGTTGGCCAGAGCAGGGAGCTGGCTGACAGGGTGGTTGACTGGTAGGGCTGAGGAGGGGGCTGGCTGGGAGAGAAGGGAGCTGCTAGTTGGGAGAAGAGGGGAGGCTGATGTGAGGGTGTGAGGGAGGGAAGGGGAAGGATTAAATAGAAGAGAGGGGAGGGCTGGCAAGGGCAGACAACCTGCTCCAAAAATGGCGCAAGACTTGTCTTTCTGGCATTGAACCTTCCGCGCCAGATTTGGTCTGGGATTGCATATGGGGAAGAAGGAAATTAAAAAAAAAATACGTAAAGTTAAATTTTTTGTATTTTTTCGCCGTTTGGCTTCCAAAAGCAATGAAACTTGACATCGAGGTGTGTTATGACATAACAAACACCCTTGCGCTGAAATTTTTTGATTCGGAGTGAAATTTTATTTTTTATTAATTTCTGAAGTTTTAAACTTTAAAAATTAATTGAGGTCAAACCGACACTCAGAATTTTATGAAATTTTTTGAGTAGCCTTTAAATAATATACTAACACAACGACACTGAAAAAGATGAATTTGGACACGTATTTCAATGTTCTTGTTTTATAGAATTTAAAAACTTCAAAAAATAAAGCGGGAGTTTTCCGTTATTCGAATTTCTCTTAAACTAGGGCACTTTGATCTAAAAATTATTCTCATCTAAGGGTATTTTTGTTTGCCCTAATTTGAAATTCCCCGGGATCCTGAATTTTGAGGTGAGATTTGATCTAATTCGCAAAGTAACGATTTTGGGTCATTACACCTTCGATTCGAATGTAATCGATTGTTCAAATTCGATTCGAACGAAATGTTTGAAATCGATTTTTACGAATTCAATTTCGTTTGAAATCGATTCAAACAAAATTTAAATAGTAAGTCTTTTAAGATTTTTATCTTTAATTCTTTTTAGCAGTGCATTTAGTTAATCCTTTTAACTTTTACAGATATTTAGTTTGTTTATGGGAATTTAAGGATTTTGTTATTGTAAATCATAAAAGTATTTGGTTATAAGTTTCTCAAAAAGTTGATTTTTTGAACTATATATTAATATTTTTATCAAAAATTTTTAATTTTCAATTGGATAATAAATAAATAATTAATCTAAAAATAATATTTTATTTTTATAATAGTAACATTTTAAATAATGTAATAATTAGTAATTTAATAATATAATAATTAATGTCTATAATTAAATAATAAATAATATTTAATAGTACTAACAATTAATTCATTTAATTGTTTTAATGAAATAATTATTATTTTCAGTCATTAATATTTAATAATAATAATTTTTTATTTGAATTAAAATATAAAACTTTAATTTATTTATTATTAATTAGTGTTGTTTAAAATTAAATAATATTAGTAATTAATAATTATGGTAATACATATCACTATAATTTATAAATATTATTATTTAATAGTACAGTAGTTTAGCTGCACTTCATCCTTTTCTCCTTCTTTGGCCTAGTATTTTTTATTAGGGCGATGCAATCTTGTCTCCCTTGAATTTGATACATAGCTCTTATCTTCTTTTTTTTTGAAATAATTTATAGGTGAGTAGGTTTTTCAATTTCTAGATTTAGAGGGATATTTTAATATATGAGACTTAATTTACTGATAATAGGTAACATGACTTAAATTATGCTTTTCAAGATTTGTAAATTCTTAAATCATGTTGGCTACTATAATGCTTCATTTTATTTTTCTACACTAGCTTTATATTGCAGTGGAGTGATTTGGATATAGAAATAATAATTTATTGTCAAAAAATAATTCCTCTATTCTGGAAGTGCGAGTTTTTCTTCAATTGTCAGTGAATATTTGTAGAAAACCCCAAGAGATTAGAAGAAGAAGGAATAGGAGAGAAGGGGAAAAAGGATAATACTTGGTTCTTTATTTACTGTGAGATATTAGCAAACTTCTAAATCAATTGGTCTGCACTAATTCCTTCATATTTTTATTCACCCAACTTGTATAATTCTTCAATTGATACATAGACTCGCACAATATTTACATAATGAAGTCACGTTGCATCCTGCATTGGTTTTAAAACATTGTGAATTTGCTTGTTAGTAAGAAAGTGTTTGCCATTTAATGCAACAACCTCAATTTACCATAATATCCTCAAGTTGTTATTGTCTTTTGCTTAGTATTTTGTTATGCGATGATGCTAAATGGTATACAGGGTATTGAGGTCACAAGAAAATGAGAATAGCCTAGTAATTGCCATAATAGTATTCTTCTTGTTCATATGATGCATCATAGTATTTATTCATTATATCGTTATTTCATTTAGCAACGCCATAATTTGATGTTATTGTATATTTATTTGATGCGTTTTCATGTTATCATACTTTTAAATTTGAAATTATATTTTAGCTAAAGCGTAGTTTATAATTGAATCTTTTTTTTTTTTTTGTTGAATTCAACTTTTTTTTATTTTTCTCACGAGGGTTTACAAATATATGAAATTTCATTGGAAGAAGACAAGTTTTAACAAACAAAAATTATGAATCCCTTGTCTCTCCTAAGTATATGCTGGTGCTACTGATTTTTGATCTGAAGATTGCAGCCTTGGTGACTTTCCCCTTTCCCCTTCTTTTTTTCAACTTTCTCAAACGCTGACCATGATTAGTGCTATCTCAAACTTCGACCATGCAATATGTGATGCCACAATTGATGTAGGCTATGATATGCCTAAATCACTATAAATCATTATCTTTTTTTCTTGTGTGCCTTTAATATTTCTTGTGCTGCATTTATATTTCTACGACATTGCAGCCCTACTAATTTTTTTGGCCATATTGTTGTCCATTTTGTTGACCCCCTCGAGGCATCTTTTGAGTAAGCATAACCTCGCTAGGCTGATTGCTCAATTCAATAACCAATTTTACCCTCATATTTGTTGAGATTTGTTGACGAAATTGACAGTTGCATTATTTTAGACGATGTTTATGGTAATTTGACACAGTTTTGTTTGAAAGAGCCATGTTGCAGTTTTCCTTTCTCGTTCGGACATGAAAGAAAGCTCTTATACTCATCTCTTTAATCCTCTGTATCCTCTTACTTTGGAGGAACAACTTGAAGCAATGTAACCACCTAGGACATCATCATCTCTTTCATGTCGAGCGCTCAATGCTTGTGAAGATTTCAATGATGTCCTTAGCTTTTCAAATTATTATCTTTGTGCATGGTCTTGGAGCATCACTTCTCGCCATGTGTTCCATGCATTCTGCTTAGGCAGTGTAGACAGCTTCTCTTCTCTGCATCCTACTTCACATACTTGTAGATTGCCTCCCCAGTGAAAGGGTGTTTTCCATTTGATTTTTCCAACTATCATCTGTCCACGCTGCTTCAAATATTTGTGGATCATGAAACGGTGTATGTGAGTTGAGGAACTGTTTTGAGATTGCTCTAAGTTGCCCATTTACATATTTACAGTAACAGTTGCTGTGTATATTGCGTTTACATTTTTAGTCATGGATTTAATTTTAGGCATAACAGTGGGCATCATATTTGTAAATCTCGTATTTGGTGCCTTTTTTATTACTGGTATTGAAGTGCAGTTTCTAACTCCGTTTTATCAGCATTGATCTGAAGGGAATACAGACTGAAAATATTTGCTATGCTGTTCCTCCGTCTTCTCGTTCATCAAACTATGTTGCACTGCGTTACTCAGATTACCCTCTAGTAAGGATTGCCTACATAGCATTTATTCTTACAAGGATTACTCCTATAGATTCAGTGATTTGTTCCGTTGTACATTTAGTTTTCTCATTAATAAACAATACCTATGTTATATTTAGCTTTGCAATGTTCCTTTAAAGTAACACTGGAAATAAATATGTTTTTGGAACTCTTTTGAATTTTTTTTTATAATGATGCTATTTTTTATATTTTTTTCCAAATGCTCTTCTCTTTCTGTGAAGGACAATGAATAGCATGAAGACCAGATTTTGAATGTTGTTTGCTGAATATGTTTCCATGCTGTACTTCTTAAAAGCCTTAGACGTTGCTTTACTTTTAAAGAATGCACTTTTTTAAATTAATTGTGTTGTAAAAGAATGGATATGACAACACACTCAAAATGAAAGGTGCTGCATCTATGCTGTTATGCACAAGGATTTGACATTAACTCATGATATCAAAAGTATCTCTTTATTTGATATAGCCATGATTATTTGCCTTGAAAAATAAATGTATGGCAGATCTATATTTTCTTGTTCTATGCAGCAATGCAATTGCTCATGATTAGAGTTGACAATTTTACTCGAAACTCGAAATATTTTGATTTGACTCGAATTTGAAAATTTCGAGTTTGAGTCCGGGCTGACTACTCAAGCAAGCCCTACTCATGATATAAAAATAAACTATTACCATTTCATTATTCATTAACATGTATATTTATACAAATATTTTTAAAATGATCTCTCTATAGCTAATCTTGAGAAAATGTTGGGCCTTATGCCAAAATTTTCTCATACAAAAACATAATTAAAATTAAAATCTCAGGGTGAACAAAATTAAATTACAACAACACCAGCACAAGCACAACCATGATTCCACTAAGTTGGGTTAGTTACATGAAAACTGTATCTATTGTGCATGACCAAATAACAACCTTTTTCTAAGTTTAAAGTGTTCAAGTGTTTTCTACTAGTTTCTTTATATATCTCTTTTTGCTCTTCCTCTTTCCCTTTTAACTCAGACAAAATCTATAAACTCAAATTTTTTGGCAGGGGCATCTAACAATTTATGTGTAACATGCTAAATAATCTAAAATGACTCTCCTTAAACTTATACTTTTTGACATTTTGCTTCACATAATATAGTTAGTTTAATAGTTGCTCAATAAAACTTTTTGTATGTATGTGCAGATTTTTTCAATCACACAACACCCCCAAAGTGCTACTCATTCAATTTAGGTTGTTGGATCTTGATTAGACTCAATATTTTTTCCGACATCATTTTTTATTTTACCAATATTTTTTATGATTAGACTCAAATATTTGACCCTTTTACTTTTGATAACATGATAAAAATTTATTTTCTCCCCATTTTATAGTGTTTTTTATGATTAAACTTACTCTCCATATACTCTATTTTGGATTTGCTAAGACAATTTTTTGTATTCAAGGTAGTTTTTCTACAACTTTAGCTTTGCTTTGACCCTATCTCTAATTTTATCAATAAAAAATATCATCTCAAAATAGCATGCATTAAAGCACCTCATTATGGATGTGCTCGATACTAATGGCCATAATCAATGCAAAGAGTTAATAATTGCTATAAAACCTTGATTCCAATTGAAACTTGAAATTCATTAGAAAGTTTCAAAGAGCACATTACATTTGAACACAAGGAACTGCTTCATTATCAATGTCATGAATAACTTAAGCATAGGCTACACTATTCTTTCACTTACTTTTTCTAAATCAATAAGTATTAAATGAAGATCTTTTTCTCTCTTTAAATTTCTCTATCACATCTCTAAGTAAATGTTCTCCGCAAGTAATCTATTTGTCGTAAAATCAAATTGATTCTATTAAATGGTAGTATCTCATTGTAATCTATGTTCGATCACTTTCTCCCAAAGTCTTAAAATAAAACTCTTTAACTTAGTTTTTCTATAATTTTTGCATCCCTACCTTCACATTTATTTTTAAGAGTAGGTATCACAATAGCTCTCCACTCATTGGATATCTTTTAGCTACTAAAATTATATTTAATAAGAACATTTCCACACTAAAATAAGAATATTATATGATCCTACTGCTTTCCCTCTTTATTTTTTTTTTAAACATTCCAAACTTCATTTTTATTTTCCTTGAATAGCAATTGTCATTACCTTTAGATTTTAGCTTGATATCAATGATGGCCTGATTTACTTAAAAATTTCTTTTGAGCTAGGGACGGCATTGTTTATTAAGGCTAAGTTTTCTCCTAAACTTATATGCCAAACTATTGATATTAAAGATTCAATTTCTTTGTTTTGGTTGTGTTTTTGCTAGCAAATTGAAATTCAATGTTTAGTTGAATGCAGTTTGAGTTATTTTAGTTATTTTTTGGTTCTTTGTATTTAAAATCCTGGAGCGTACGTACTTGACTAGCAGTTGTAGTCTAGTTACAAGAGTTTTATCAGTATCAATCTAATATTGCTGAGCTTAGTTTACTGTTCACCATAAACTTGTAGCTCAATGAATCTGACCAGAGCTTTTCTATTACAGCCGATGCATATTTAAATCATATTTTTAGGTTATTTTAATTGGCATAAAGATGTCATATTTTGTTTTTGCAATTTGTTATTGAGAGTGAGATACAGTTTTTATTTGGGTCTTCATGCTTTTAATATTCAGTAGGCTCTTTTATTTACATTTTGTTAACTGTAGAAGAATATTTTGATTTTATTCATGAAATTCCCAACACAAAATGCCATTTTATTAATATCGTCAGTTTTGTATATTTGTTGTTATTACTGAGTTTGCTTGTCTGGTACTTATAGTAGTTTTGGGAATCTTCTGTTTGAACTGCCTTTGCCTTAAACACATTCCCAGGTTTAAGTTATTTTCACTTAGTTATGGTCATTTATATAATTATGATCTCATGTAAGCATTTTTTTTCTGTTTTAGTTTGTGATATTTGCAAGCCAGTCTGCTTTAAATGTTTTCTGCAGTTCTCGGGTAATGACATACTATTTTGTTGTAGGATATTGGGATAAATGAGAATGGTGATAATTGTCGCTATGTTGTCGTTTTCCAATATGGATCCGCTGTTTTGTTCAATATTGCAGATCATGAAGCTGAACAATATCTTGATATAGTTAGGAAGCATGCTCATGGATTGCTTCCTGATATGAGAAAAGATGGTAATCCTCACAGAAGTTTGTAAAAAATAACTTGTTATTTTATCTTTCTGTGCTAGATTAAGGGCTATTTGGTTTGTTGCATTTTGGGCATAAAGTAATATGCTTGCATGTAATTTAAAATTGAATGTTTTGTTTGCTTCATTTTGGTTGTAAAGTAAAATCTTGGGATCAACCTTTCCCCAAACCCACCTTTTCCACGTTAATAGTTTAGGCCCAAATTGGGCATAAAATATTCCACCAATCTCTTGCATTAAAAAGAAACCCTGCTTACGCCATGGAGTTGAGCGTCAACTGCTTGCATGGGGCTTCTTGTGGCTTTTCATTTTTTTATTTTTAGAAATTTTCTAGGTTTGGAAATTTTGGGCTATAGAAAAAAAATAACTTTCCGCAAAACCTAGAAAATCCTATAGATCCTCCCTATCATTCTTTGTCATTAATTAGAATTACTGCACATCACAACATACCATGTCAAATCTTTTTGTCATAAATTCTTGTATTTTGTTAACACATTTTTGTTGCTGGCCTGATACTTTGTTTGGTGGGTGAAGCCTTTATTTTATTTTCTTAGTTTTAGCTTATGTCCTTTGTTTTTTGAGTAGATTTGATGGATTTCCTACGGTATTTTTTGCGGAAGGCACTGAAATCATGCTATTATTCATTTCTAGATGCATAGAATATTGCCATGTCATTATTATGGATTCTCTTTTTTCTTTGATTTAAATTTTGCATCTCTTCGCTCAAAAATTCCTTCCAAGTGGTAAATAGATTTTACTTTGCTTTTCAAGTATACTTCCATAACTTGTATCGCTTCAAATAGTTTTTTCTTATTATTCTATATGCCAAGAAATGATTAGCTATTTGGTGTTGATTTTAGAGGATATTTCTATCAGATTGGATGGTGACTTTTGAAATGATTAGAAAGACCTTCGGTACAACCAACGGTTGTTGGACAGAAAATTTTGCAAGTAATGAAAATTGTCTAGAACCGCCCACTATGTGGGGGGATACTGGTGAGAGAGAACAATTCTAATATCATGAGAAACTCAAGAGGAATTTAACTCATACATAGACAATTTACTTAATATAGAAGGATGGGCTATTCAGCCAGCAAAAGTAAAGAAAAAATTCATTGCAATTCTTATTAGTAATTAATTGCAAATCTTCCTTGCTTTGTAACGGAAATCTTGCAGCAGCTCATAATGGCTGTCATTTGTTTAGTACCTTTAGTATCAAAGAAAACACTTGCAAGTATTTCTTTTCAACTTCTCTGAGCGGTAGTGAATATCTTGAAATAGTTTTCCAAAGTAGGAAAATGAATAATTCCAATTTATTATCTTGCTGCCTTCAAGATACTGTTACCTGTAATTTTCCTGCCTTCTAGACGCATCACATATAAAAATTTTCATTTTTTTCACTTTTACTCTTTTTTTTTGTTTGAATTGTTCAGCAGAGATGACCATATCAAAGCCTTTTGTCACATAAAGCTTACTAATTTTTAACCTTATAAACTTACTGAACACATCAACAAGCGCATTTACAATTTCTTTATAAATTGGTTTTTTGGTAACAACATCAGAAGCGTATTGTGTTTTATTCTTTCTCTTTGTGCTATGGAGATGTCATATTTATATGATGCATTGGGCCTTTTGCTTATATCCTTCTAAACCATTCTATATGTTCAACTGAATTACTAGTAAAAGAAAATTAGTCTTATAATTTTCATTCATTGTAGATTATGCTGTGGTCAAGAAACCACAATTGACATCCTGGATGCATGGAGGTGCTGATTTTATTGCGTTGAAAAGTTTGGACATGGATGGAATTCGTATAATTTGTAATGTGCTTGGACAAAGTATTGCTCTCGATCATTTCATTGACCAGGTATTTTCTTAGTGGAACTTATGTACATTCTTTCTTTCCTATCTCTATTCTTAAATCTGTTTATTGGCTTATCTCTGTTTGCTAATTTAGTTATGTATTGTGTTGGCTAACTAGTGCACACAAGCACACATATCACCCCAAGTAAATATAGAGCGAGCTGTGTGAGTATTGTTCTCACAAGGATTTGTTTGCTTTGAATTTCTAATTGCCATTTTTTGTTTTAAAGATTTAGTCTCTACCATTAAGTTTTAAATGGAAATTCTGAAATTTAAAATTCACAAATTTGAATAGAAATTTCTGTAAACTAAATATTAGGGTATCAATGAATTTGTTTTTCTTGTCAATATTTAGTTAATATAGTTCAATCTCATGCTAGTGAAGTCAACAAAGAGTATTAAGCATTGTAGATCTCTCTTGAGAATCATACAACTTGTACTCAAATACTAGCCTTATTTTTAGGTGCACTTAATTGAATAGCTTTTAAATTTTACTAAAATATGTTTCTCATAAAGTTTTGGTACATCTCTATCCTAAATTTTATATAAGAAATGTTTCTCTTGATCATACTACTGCTCACAATTTACACAACATGTAATCAACTAATTATAAGCATTGAGCACATGATGGCATATATTGAACATGAGAATGTGCTAAAAATTCAAACTAATATTGCACAAGCAACTAAGTCAATGTAATCTTAGAACTGGTTTCTACTTCATGATTGTGACTGTCAATAATCGCCGATATGATTAATGATAAATCATTATTAAAGGGGGATGCTTTCAGTAATCTGCTCCCTAAGTTACTTGATTTGCATGTGAAGATCAAGTACCTTTCCTTCTCTGCTCAAGCGAAACCTAGCCTATCATATACAATTGCTTGTGCGAGAACCAATTGGAGTAGATATGCTAGACGCTCTTTTTGTGTGTGATTTGAAGTTCTTACCACCAAAGTCAAAGGATAGGGATGTGTGGGCAAATGTGTCTATATGAGGATAGATGAGCAGAGATGACATCCCTTCTGCATGTTGATGCGCTTGACATCTTGAGGCCAAAAAGTCTATTTGAATTACCTTGATCCTCCAGTGTATTTGTCTTTGATCGTGTCTCTATATCAAAGGCTAGAGGTGAAGAGGTCCATCTCTACCCGCTTCTTTTGTATCTAACTTGCGTGAAAATAAGGCAGACATGCCCTTCCTCTCATGCTAGACTTTTTAGATAGTTTTTCGTGTCATTTTAAATGGGTGCAAGCACGCTGCCTACTTGCAATTTTTCAAGCGAAGGGGAGTGTCTCTCGTTGCTCATGTATAATGCTCGTCGAATACATATGAATATAAGCAATAGAATTATTTTTAAATTCCTTAATTGATTTTAAGTTTATTTGAGCAAAGTTTTGTAACAATTCTTATTTATATAATGAACAACCAGAATTTAATCTTTAAAAAAATGCATAAATTTGAATTCTACAATTGAAAGTAAAATGATATTTAATTTAAAAATCTTCTCAATTTCAATAATACATCAAAGTTGAGCCTTAAATTTATTAAATTCTTTAATAAACTTTAATTTAAAGGTTCAATTTGATGGGTAGTTTCATACCCAACACATTGCTATTTTCTTCCTACCGAATTGTGCTTCATAAGGTGATTTTGCATTACAGAAAGAACCAATATTGCAGAAATATCTTGTGATTTGATGTGCTGGCTTGTCTTCTAAAGTTTTTTACTTTCTCACTGTTTTTTCTCCATTCTGCCGGTTGGTTTGAGACCTTTTTGGTTAGTGGTATCTTAGATATGCTGGTAGATTTATGGGTAACATAAAATTGTTAATATTTCTACGGTGTCTCGCTTTAACTGAATTTTTTATCTCTGCTGTTAAATGGATCTTCCGTTCTTGTTATTCAGTTTGTTTCTTTCTCCATTAAATTATTGTTTAGCTATTTTTCTCTGGTGGTTTTTTCAGTGGTCCCTTGTGATGGGAATCTTTGGTTCTATTTTTGTCACTAGCAAAACAACTGGCATTGATATGACTGGAAGAGCTGTAACGGTCACAGTGGGTGGTATTTTTATTTTCTAGCTTAGGCTATTTTATTCAGTTGTCTAATTTTTCAGTTCTAACTTGGTTTGTGTTAATTATTATATCCAATATAGATTTGTTATTTTGGGATGATCTCAATTCTCATGGATTGGATAAATAATAAGAGAGTTTCCAAAGACTTAGAGCATTTTGTCTTCCGATCAGTGTCTATTGGTCCCTAGATCCCTAGAAGCTGCATCTATTAATGGAAGGCTGGTATTAGGATTGATGGGTCCCATGTGATTGGAATCCACGTGCTTGAGATGGACATTGTTAACTTAACTGTTTTGATTAATACGGTTATGTATTATATTGGAAATAAATTTACATGTAATTATTCTAATTCAAAATTTTGCTCGCATTGGTGCCCCGGTTTACTTCTTCAACGTTTGAAGGGCTTTCTCTTTCAAATTTGTGTGCTATTGGATGTGCAATTGCTATGAATGCCTTACATAACTGACTTTCTGATTCGTGGAGAAGTAGTTCATTTTAATTTGTATAAAGCCTGAATTTTTTCTATTTAATTATTATTTTTTTCCTTTAAATTATTTGATGTGCTTTTTAATTTGATCAAGGGAAGATGTACCAGTATTATAAATTTACGAAATTAGTGTATTTGTTAATTGATTTATTTGTTCTTTATTAAATAATATTTTTGACCATTTATTTTCATTATGCAAGTTCCATTTATAGAAAATAAGTTAATAATATAATTGACTAGAAATCTGAGAAACTTTTGTTTCCTTTATGCAATCATATTCCACTTCATAATAGGTATATTGGGAATTTTGATTTTTAGTTTCCTTGATCAGATTGTTTTGAGTGCTGTGACTGACTTTAGCTTTTGATTGTTCCACCTGTTACTTAGAAGAGAGGCTAATTATATGTGAATTATAAAATTTGACAACTTCACAGCAACTAATGAGTGACTACTTGGCAAACATAATTAAATCTGTGAAGACAGTGAAGGTAGGAGTTGTAATTTGGAAGAGCATCAATTTCGTGCATGTGAACAAAGTGAACTCCATTTACATTAAGAACTCAGTCTCCTGCATTGCCAATATTGGAAGTAGGCTAGTTAATATTTTTATAGAATGTTTTTCAGTAATTCTTATGAAAACTATAGACAATAGGATGATGTTGTAAATCATGACATTACATGAAATCTTCGGATTAGAGTACATGCATATAATGGGAGAATAAAAATTAGAATATTTTTTGCGAACTGGGCATTATGCCTCAACTATTTCCTTCAATGGAAAGTTATGCATGATGAGGAGAAAATATTGCTTTTGAATGAATTTAACTTGTTAAGCTAAAATCTACTGGACAGGCAATGTGATCAACGGGAGAGTTTTATGATACATTCAATAACTTAGGATGAAATCAGAAGAGATTTTGAGCTTGTTTTCTTTTAGACTCATTAGTGTCATTCAAGCTCTTTTCGAACTAGGAATCCTTGATTTTAGACATCATTCTTAGCTCATCTCTTACATTGTCTTATGGAAATGAATTTCTTTCTCCAAGTTAAAATAATGAGTGATTCGGTCTTGCATAGCTTTTTTGAACATTGAAAGAGTTTCACTTGAGACTGTTCACACTGGATTAGTGGAAAATGCTATACCTTTTAAAATATTTTGAGATTTTCCCATCATTACGACTTTTAGATAGACATGCATCTTTGTGATAGGGCGCTAGGCTTGCTTAATTAACAATGGGGTTTGGTGATTAGGATTATGGTTTGGGAAAAAATAAGAGTGATTGGCTGGGTTAAAAAAGTTGACTGGTTTGTTAGGGAAGAGAAAAGCTAATGAAAATGGAGATTGGTAATGAGGAAGGCATATGGTTGGGGCTTTTTTGAGTTTAAAGCGTAAGGATGTGGGAGGACATTGATTTTTATAGGCTAGAAGAATGTGTGAAAGGATGATTAGTCTCTTTGGAAGTGAAAGGGACGGTGTGCATGTGTTGATTTGCTGTTTTCTTATTATTTATTTTTGCTTTTTTTCTTATTTTATTTTCTTTCATCTCTATTTTTTATTATATTATATATTATTATTTTTTATAAATTTATTTAACCTCTCTCCCTTGCCTCCCTAGTGATTCTCTCCCCTTATTTTATGTTTTTTAATTCCATTATATTATATGAGAAAAATTGAGAGAGAAGGATAGTGGAGTCCAAGCCTCTAAAGCCATCACTCTTTGTCATTTTATTTAACAGAGAAATATATATATATATATATATTTTTAAGCAAATGTGTTTGAATATCTTGCCTTTTATTTTGGCTATTTAATTTACAATTTGTTATTGTGATTTGTTTTTTAGCGATTTACTTAGAATTTGTATGCATATATTTAAATAATCTTTTTTGGTATCTTCTAGGTATTTTACCAATATTGCATGTTCTTAAGCTACATATAATACGAGCCCAAACCTTATTTTACAAAGTGATGTTACCTTAATGATTTTTATTTCTCTTACACTACCAATCATCTTTAAGCTTTGAGTGTGCAATGTTGTATCTAACTGTTTCTTGCCATGCCTATTTTAGCTTTTTTTTCATTCTTTTTCAATAATGACATGAATTATATATTTTTCCATGATAATTTATTTTTATTATTTTAGGAAAATATAAATATTGTTTTTAATAATTTTATTGAACATATCTATTATTGCTTCACTTAGCTAATTTAATGTTTGTTATTTATTTTTACTAGAGCCATAATATAAAGCTAATTACTAAAAAAGTCATATATTTATTGATAATGAAACTGATGATACACATAGATTTTATGAAAAAAGTAATGCAATGAACGTATAAACTATCTGATAAACATATTTTTTACATCTCCTTGGTATACATTTGTTACTATACTTTTTGTCTATTTGAAGGATGTTTTAAAAGATGTCTATCTGGTACTTTTGATCACGATTTTCCTTCTTATAGATAAAACACTTTCTATTTCTTCAGATAACAGGGGTTTAAGTTCAATAGTAAAACTCATAATCAGCTCAATTATTTTCTTCATCCAATTCTATCAACCTTGCTGATGGGGACCATCTTCGACGTTGGTCCCTCCGCCGAGCCCGCCCAGACCCATACTGGCCTTGGCGTTTCAGTTTCATTTTATGCATGTTTATTTTCATCTGTTTCAGTTTTATTTTAGCATTTATTTTCGTCCGTTTCATGTATTGATCGGAGGGACGAATATTAGCCCTCCGATCATTTATTAAAAATACTCTAAGATCTAGACTGTTTTGAGGGTATTATAAATATCCAAAATATGTATGTTAATTCAGTTTTGATATATAGAAATTCTGAGTTTTCTTCAAACAGCGAGAACGGCTCTTGTTCCCCTTGGGAAAACCCTAGTTTCCAAATCATCCCTCCCCAAACCCTAGCTGCCACCTTCCAGACCCCTCCCCTTGCCGCCTTCGAACTTCTCCCTTGCAGGACAGCTGCTGCCACTACCCCAGCTGTCGCTGCCCGGTCGCCGCTGTCCAGCCACCATCGCTGCCCAGCCGCCGCTGCTGCACCTGCCGCCACTCGCCGCTTGCCCCTGCTGCCACTGCCCAGCCACCACCGCTGCCCAGTTGCCGCCGCCGGATTCCAACCACTTCTGCCCAGTCGCCGCCGGATCCCAGCCGCCGCAAGAAATATACTCGGATCACCCTTCTCGCTCCCGGTTTAAACCGGCGTGTGTTTGTTCTTCCCAAACCCTAAACTGAATTTATTTAATTATTTTATCGTGCGATTTTCGGGTAGAAATTATTTGTAGGAGCGCAAATCTAAATCCGGTCACTGCGAGTGGTTTCGGAACGGAAACGCCTCCGAGCACACCCGCATGGCAAGTACAACTCGAAGTGTGAGTTATCTTTTCGGATCGGAGCCTTTCCTTTGATCCGGAACCGGTGCCGACCTCTCTTCCTGTTCGTGACTCATGACACCCCATTGCCAACAAAAGTTATTTTCAAATTATTGTTGAATCTTCTGCAGGCATACTGAAGCTTAACTGATCTGAAGCGGCTGCGCGAAAAGTGCTTAAATTTCCTAATACATTTAAAAAATCTGCATTCACAAGCATTCACAAGCATTCACAAGCATTCACGAACCCTAGGATTACATTATAGCCCTGCAACACCAAACCCTAGTGTTGCCATGCATCACTTGCCATTTTTGATGTGAAGGGAATATGGTCCATAGTCTTCAGTCCTTTAATTCTCGGAGAGGAACAATTTTATCCCTCAGATAACTATCAGAGGATAGTCCTGTATAGTTTTCTCACCATCTGAAAGAATCAGATTCACATGAGCAGACTGATTGCGGAGAGATCTAAGCGTTAGGTGAAACTTGAAAAAGTGTCCACTGATAGTGAGAATAATATTTTTGCAGATTTTCAAATATAATCGGCTGCTACAACCCTAAAGCGCCCCAATACATATTTGATACGAATGTTTTCTAGTGTTTAGTTCCACAAGAATGTAGGCTCCGGAGGGGAGGGTCAAACTCTTTGTTGCCGTATCAATTTTCAAAGGTTCATTAAATTTTCAAACTCTATCACCCCTAACCTGCTTGCACATGGAAATGACAGAGTGGCCCTATTGCTCATTGGGTGCATACCCATGTGCACAAACAATATGGAATAAATAAAAAAGTATACATTAAAAAGGCATCGTTACTGCAGCTTGGGAATATTATTAAAATGTCTATCACAAATGGGTATTTGTTCTATGCCTTGTAGTCTCAGATATGAAAGTAACCTATTAGAAATGCTTAGCTTCACTTTATTAATATTTTGTTATGATTGTAGATGCTAGTAGTTTTATATTGTTATATATTAACATATCTTTCAAATCCTACGAAATGGATACATAATGTTTTTTCATATATTGTTTTTATAAATGCAATATAATTACTGAGTGAAAGTGCTCAACCTCCTCTTTTAATTTTTTCCCAAAAGGGCAGAACAATATTTGAATGTAACAGGAATTAATGTACTTATGCAAAAAACATTATTTTTTGTATTTTACAATCTTCTAAGTTAGCTTATTTTTTTGTTGTATATGTGATTGAGACTTGAGAATAAAGCAAACATTATTACATATCCATTTTTTGTATTTTGATATTTTTGTATGAAATAGAATTCTAATGGTATAGTGACTTTTTTATTTGAAAATTCTATTTTCTATGTTAGTATTAAACTAGCAAAATGGAATTATAAAATGGTGATATTTGTCATTGTAGTCTGTGCTGCTACCTTTGTAGTCAAACAAGTTGGGTCGTGACATTAATAATATAATGTAATAAAACAGGCTATCAATTCAAGTCATATCAAAGATTTAATCTTGTGTAATGCACAAAGGGATGATATGATACGCATTGGAATAACAGGCTTGTGATTATATTCTTTGTAGATGTTATTTAATATGTTGTGGTATCTTATATAAATATAAATTTTGCTACAATTAATGTATATTGCCATAATTACAGCATGTCAATTTGATTTGAAAGACCAATACAAATTAATGTTTATTTATTATAATACGTTGGCAAGCATGTAGAAACATGTTAATGACAATTATAAAATGTGAAGTGTATAATGAATATGTGATTAAAATGCAAGTCGAACTATTGAGTATATAGTAGCATTTCTTAACTAAAGATCCAACTGATTCATATGTTAATGACTCTATCCTTATTTGAAGGAATTGTGATAGTAGATATGGGTTTAGGGGACCATAGAGTGACCAAGAAGTTGCAAGAGTTAAAAGTCGATTGTAAGAATTGCTAGAGAAGCATTTTATCAGGTCTAGCATCTTACTTTGGGAAGCACCTATTTTATTTGATCAGATCAATGATAGATGTTTGATGCTTTTTTCTTAATGTAGAGATATTATTAAGCCCATTATCATGAAAAACATTTCTTTCGTATCACTAATTTCTTGTTTTATTAGCTTGAAGGTGTTACTTTCTTTTGGAAATTAATTTCAATTAATAGCTAAAGTAGATAGTGTGGCTAAGGCTGCATTTGATACTAGATTATGGCACTATAAATTTGTGATTATGTTATTAGGGTTAACGCTCTAGCTGCTTTCATATATCTAGTGAATAAATTTTGCCAGTCCTCAATTTGTTTGATGTTGTTTTTATAAAGGCCAAAACATATATGGATTTCATTCTTGTGTATTTGTGATAATCTTTATTGATTACATTTTCATTTTGAGAGATAAACTAGTGATGTCAACCATCTATGCACTATGCTATAGATGTTCAAAACATGCTAAAATTCTAAGCACTTATTCTAATTACATAATGTTGTTTTCTAGGCTAGGTGCTTTGTAGCGAGCAATCTTAGTAGAGTTGCCACGGTGCAAGCTATTTCCTAGTGGTTATGAAGATATCTAGGTTTTGTCAGTTATTATAGAATATCTTTAAATGGGTCAGCTCAAATTATATGCCATAATTTAGATTGGCACTGTTTGCAAAAAGAGGTAATTACCTCAACCTCACCCTACATCCAATTGATTTGCACTATAGCTTTTTGTGTGCCACCCAAGCACACTATTTCTACGTGTTGCATTTATATGCTACCCACGTGTGACTTTTTGTGTGCTGCCATAATTGTGGGCCATGACCTCCTACATTTGTGGACCAATCCCATTTCTCTGTAAAATGCTATAAATAATTCTTGCACAAACCCACAAACTCTAAACTTCACACAAGATCACCTTAAAATGGCTTGTGCACGACTCGATCCCTCCATTCAGCCCTTGCTTGCCATTCTAATCCAGTGTTGTACTTAATTTTTGCACACAATTGCGGATTAAAAGCATGTGGTGTTGCTTAAGTGTGATCTTATTTGATCTTCAATGGAATCATGATTTCTTTTTTACATGTTTTAGATCGAATTCTCTGTGTAATAGCCTTGTACTAAATTCAAACTTTTTCTCTTCACCTATAAATATCATAATACTTCTCCCATTCAAAGATCACAACCCCAAAATCTTGCAATGAAGATTCTACCCATTTTGCAACAAAAGACTTGAGTTCCATTGTCCTTAGTTTGGTTATGAAAATTTTTATTTTGAGGATCTCTAGTGTCGTTGATCTTTGGTTTGGGTTGGAAAATTTAAACGCCCTTATGTTTGTAGTCTTTGTTATGAGAATTTGATAGTATTACTTGCATGGAATCTAGTGTAAAGCATTTATTTATCATTATAGCTTGAAGTATATTGCAGTCATAAAGATCTAAATGTAAGGTAGAAGAGATGATTGAAACACACAAGGAATTGTAACCTTGCCTTACAATCCCATGTTAAAAAACAATTGTAGTTGCGGGAGGGGATGCGAGAGCTGGCCGCCATTATCATTGATGCTAAATGTTTAGCCGTTTAGATGGATACAATGAGTTTGTAGACCGACATGATGAACAACTCTTTTTTTTACCTACAACTTGTTTGTAGACCGCAAGCGTGAGCTCAAGGACGCAAAAAACTTTTTTGTTTTTTTTGTCCATCAGGATGATTTTTTGTATTTTGAGGGAGATGAGATTGTGGTGAGACTTTCAGATCTACGCAGAGATGATATTGAGGTTAAATCTCTCAATATCACTTTTCTTTCTGACCCGAGATGATGAACGACTCTTGTTTTTTGATTGATTGATACACACAAATAAAAAACAAATGTAGTTGCAAAATATTTAAGTGGGAGATTGATTGCTATCACTATTTGAATGATCACCCAATAGGTAGAAGTGATTACAAATTTGAAAATATTTGAAATAAAAGTGCTTAAGTTTTAAAGTGATAGCTTAGCTATATTGCACTTTGTTTGTAAGGATAGAATTAGTCATGGCTCATCTCAAGTTGAGGAATTATGGAAGAGTCTTAGATTAATGAAACTCATTACTCCAATTAAACCGGGCACCTAGGCATAGCACGATGTAGCAAATCTAAGAGCATATTTTGGTGTCCAAACTTGAATTAAGCTTAATTTGTTTCTGTGTCTAGGTGCATGGTTTAATTGAGCTTAGCTTTGTTGTTATGTCCATGCAAAATGGTTAAAGTTGTACATCCGCTTCCCTTGACATGAGATTGTTATTAAGTTTTGGGGTTGAATACTTAGATTAAAATGAATTTACGATGTAATGTGGGTTGTCATTGACAGTTTAATTAAATCAGCTCTCAGTTCACATTTAACCCATGAGAAGGATGAAAATCCTATTGAGAGGCTGGCTAATAATTATGTTGACTAAATTATACAATTGCACGGAGTGTCAAAAGTTATATTTATGTGGCAACACATTTAGGGTTTGTGGAAGTGTCTAAAAAGGTTTTTGTGCGATATAGATATTAATATTGTGGTTATATCCTCTCAATCAAACACTTGATTAATCATAGAGGGCTATCAATAGCTTAGTTGATCTGCTCAAATTCTGTATTGGAGGTCGGGAGATTAACATACTATTAAATATCTCGAGGACATATTTTCCTTGTCAGGATTTTGAGCTTGCATATCTTAATAAAAATTACTACTTTATCAAGCTAATATATTTCTTTGATTTTATTTTTTCTTCCTGTTCCATAGCTCCATTTGAAGTCTTGCAAACCTAACTGCCCTTCAGTCCACAACCAATCAACTTAAAAATTTGTCTTCAATTAAAGGAAATTATTAATATCTTTTTCGCTCTTTTGTCATCTTTCCATGAAGTTCCATTTAGAGAAGGTTAGCTAAAAAATAAGAACAAAACGGGCATGTAGTGTAGTTAGAAGGATGTTTAGTTTTTCTCTTTTGAATTTCATTAAGGTGGAAGACGAGAGAACTTCTGTATTCTAAATCAAGGAATTCCTTGAGATAGGCTAAAGATACTAAATTTTGGGAAGATTAGGATTTGAACTTCTGTTCCTTTGAATATAATGAAGCATAACTAGTTAGAAATCTGAAGAAAGTGGATAGAGAAATTGATGCGGGATATTGTTTTTTGAAAATTGAGGTTGAAAATGGTGTAAATCTATGGGCAAACATTAAAGGAAGTAAAGCAGTTTACATTTTTTCACTCTTCTGTATGGTAGATGAGTGCTTGAATCCATTTCACAATGGAATGTCTGGTTGAATGACAATGCACATTGTTAAATGATTTAAAGTAACATGTATGATTTGAGTTTATTTTTTCTTACATTTATTTTTAATTTTATAATGTGACTTAAATTTGAAAATGGAAGGCAATAAAACAACAATAATATACGTTAGTTGAATGATTCTCTCAGAAAGTAGTTGAGTCGTGTATGTTAAGGAAAAATAAAATTAGAAATATGTTGTAGTAAGGTACCTTTTACATGTATTTAAAGGTTATTTGTTCTGCTCCCTTGTTTTCATAGGTTGATGATATGGTTGAAGAATTTACAGACATCAATCGTGGTATGGAAAAGACTGGAACCTTTACTATGAAAAGAAAGAAGCTTTTTCAACTGGTTGGGAAGGCAAACTCAAACTTAGCTGATGTAATCTTAAAGCTTGGTTTATTTGATAGGTAACTTTTTGTTATTGTTTATGTTATCATTTTACTTCCGTTAAATTGTAATATTTTTGCAAGTGATTTAAGAGATGCAGTGAAATGTTTTGTTTTACTGCACACACCAGCTTCACTGATGAGTTTCTTGAGTTTAGTCTTCATACTTCTGATTATGATAGTAACTTGCATGCATAGTTCTGTCAATATTTTGGGTTTCCAAACAACAATATTCCAGTAACTGCAAATTTAGAGATGCTCCCTGGTTCTTTGTAGGGTCTTCTATTTATTATTTTATATAGAATTTTCAAGCTTGCATCCAGTTTCTTGTCTTTCAGTGTCATTTATTCAACTGCATCAGTTTAATCATAATATGGAAGGACTGCTCAGGCTCTATGAAATATGTTATTATTATTATCCAAAGTCATGACAATCAATAAGTGAGCCCCTTGGGCCCATTAAAATAGCATACATCAACTCGAATAATAAACTTGCAATTTGCCTTAAAAAATCTTATATGCAACAAAACAAATATAAAGGTTTATAAATTGATATAGACTTCTGAATATGAATCTCTGGCTGTTTGAATTAAGATGAGAATCAAGGATTTGTCCTTTCAATCTCCAAGCAATAATCCCAAATTTTTTTAAAAAAATTCTTCTCTTTTAAATGTATAATTTTCAAAACTTTTTGGACTGTCATCCTATCATTAGTGCTTGTAACTTGAAGCTTCAACTCATCCATAACATTCTTTCTAAGATTCCTTAGACTTTATTTTTTGATCAACTCTAACTTTGTTGACAAATTATTTGTTATTGTAGAAGATGCCAGTCTTGTTATGATATGTCAACGAATGGCTATTATCAGTAAGTGATATAATCTTCCATGCATCAGAATCATTATGCCTTAAAATATAGACAACATATGAGCAATTAGATTCCCTACAAATGACTGCACTTTCTCTTCTCACTTTTTACTAATTTGATGAATTTACCTTGATAAATGGACCATTTCTTAATAGCTTCTCTAAATGTTTCTTTTTTTCTGAAAGTTATTCTTATCTCTAAATGTTTCTTTTTTTTTTCTACCATTTCTTTTGATGAATTTGGCCATTTTATTGTCTTATTTTGATCACTATCATAAACACTTGCATCATCTGCGGAATCCAAACAATTGACATCATCATTTACTTATAATATCATGATCAACTTCCTTTTTAGTTGAAATCATTTGATTTTTAGATTCTTTACATCTGGTAAATTCTATGTGTGGATCAATATTGGCATCAAATAACTCGGCATCATCACATAATGAACTATCACTTCATGAGAAATTTTGAGATTCTTGATAGTCATAATCATATCATTATTAATGCAACCGTTTCTATCATCACATAATGCTCTATTTAGAGAATTCTCATGTCTACTCTAATCACAAGCATTTCTAAAAAGTAACATCATCAAGCAATTCTGAAATCATTTCATAAATATCATTTTGAACACTCCCCATTATTGTTTTTGACGTTCCTATGGAAATTTAGAAAGAATATTTATGAGAACACCAATTATTAAGATAATACATATAATTATTAATTACTTAATACACAGCAAAATTTGTTCTGCACATGTATATCCTAAACCCTACAGCTCAACATCATGAAAAATAGTAAGATGTAATTGAAATAAAACAAATTATTTTGCATGAGCGTGTATTTGAATGAACAAAATTTCATGCTAAGTTCATAATAGGTGCAGAGAAAAAAATGTTTTTTGTTGCATGTAAATAAGTCATCTTTGTAACCATTGATTTTTCTACTTGAAACATAAACCGTGATTTTTCTACTGAAATAATGCGTAGAGGATTATAGCACTGATGATAGCTATAACACAAATTTTCTTGTGATATGAATGAAGGCAGGAAATCTCCTTAAGATCACAGAAGTTGTAAAACTCGAGTGACTGAAAAATTGTCTATTATGATGCATACTGAAAAAAAATCACTCAAGTAAAATACCAGTCGAGAGCCATTTTGTCTGTGTTCGAACTATAGTTGTTGCTCCTCTGCTCTCAAATGCGCCAATGCTGCTTCTAATGATCGCCTTTGTCACTGACTTGATCTGGCTTTGCCACTGACTGGTTTCATCACTAGCTGGGTTCATGGAAAGTTTCTTGTTGAAGTTCCCTTCGTTGGTATCGATACAACATCCCTAGGTTTGTCCAAGGTAACATTTTATCTTGAAGTTTCCTTCGTGTGAATATAGCCCTCCATCGCTAACTTTGTGATGGCCGTTGGACCGCCTGCACTTAACTCAAGTTTTCTTTTCAATCTAGAAGATAGAAAAAAAGCTGAATTGGTAGGTATATTTAGGGTTACAAGTTACGACAACAAGAATCTTTCCATTTTACCCTTCCATCCTGCCGAGCTCTGATTTTACTTTTTCATCTGTTTAATTTTTAACGGCCTTAAAATCAAAAGATTAAAAGAATATTTTTAATTGAGTTTTTGACAAAAAACAAAAAAAAGTTGAAACCAAAAAGAACATTAGTGAAGGGTTGATGAACAAAAAAAAAAAATCAACGATGGACTTATTAAAAAATGAGATTATTTGTTGGATGATATGTTTGTAGCATCGTATCATACTATAACTTTTGATGCTTTTGAGCAATGAAATGACAACAATACATGCAGATTTTCTATTTCTTCTATGTATAGAAGCATTAATTTTTTTTATCAATTAAAGCACTAAGTTTTTTTTTTTTAACAACACTCATGTCTTCGAGTATTCCATTCAATCAGCCGAATCTAATTTTAATTCTGCTGTGAAATTTTTGTTATGCTTTTCAGATTTTATTAGAGTACTCTATGGCTCAGTTTATGCTATGATTACCATTAAACCTTCTGTATATGCCCGCAATTTTATGCTATAAACTATTTGTTCCTAGTATTATATGATTATTATAGTGAAAAACTTCTCAATAATTCTGACATATTGATTATATTAAATACATATCAGGATTGAGTTTGAGCTACTAACAACCATATTACAATATCAAATTGGTCATCTAAACATCAAATTCATATATTATACTCGCTCTTAAGTACCAATTTTCCATAAAAAGTTGTGTTTTCATATCTTCTTTATGTTGCAAAAAATACGTGAATTTTAACGTTCTTAACTGAAACAAAAATTACCTATTTAAGTACCGCATTCTTCGAAAACACTTTCTAAAACTCATAATATTTGTATTATAAGCACGCACTTTACTAAAAGTAGATTCATTAGTGTAACTTGTTATTAAATATTAGGTATAAAAAGTTTATATTGGTGACATTCATTATAATACATGCACACATTATCATGATCATGTCAGTATACCCATGCATCACTTACTAAGATTGGTAGTTTCATATCTGCTAAACTTTAGGTGATTTATTTCTATCATTGCTAGGTCTGAGATTGCTTGGAAAAATGCAAACTACGCCCAAATATTGGAATATCTTCGTGAAGAGTACGAACTTTCTCAACGTTTTGGAAGCTTAAACTTCAAACTCAAATTTGTGGAGGTACATTCCTTCTTTCCTATCTAAAATCATCACTATTATTTAATATTTTCAATACATTTCTTTGAAACAATTACTTAATGACACTTAAATCTTTGGTATTTACATATCTATCTTGGTGTTCACACAAATGGCATCTAATCATCTCTTCCATTTGTAGTAATAGGAAGAGCGTAAGTGGCAGGAACTTTGATGCTTCATAAATTAACATATTATATTCATCCTGCTTGCACGTGTGATTTATTCAAAAATTCTCACATTTTTTGTCTTTAAAGATGAACATTAAAATTCACAAAAATTTTTAAGAAAAAAAATACATATTTAATGTTCAGGATTATTGAATAATATTCTTAAAATTACATAATAAGTATAATATTTTTATTTTGAATTATATAATCTATATTAAAAAATTACAATGCATATCCATATCATTGCCTGTCTAAAACTTGCCTTGTGTTTTTCAAACTTTGTGTAATAATGGAGATTTGAATGGTAGCTTAGTAAATAAAAAAAAAGAGTGCTTGATTATGCTTGCATTGTACTTTTGTATAGTTTTTAATCTCGGTGTTCACAAAAAAAACATCTAATCGTATCTCATCCACGTATTGTGATTGAAAGAGGCTAAGTGACGTGGTAGCTTTTGTGCATTAAAGGAGATCGTTTAACAAAACGTTAAAAATTGTGTTAGATATGCAAATCATCAATTTAGTTTTATGGTATATCTATATGATGATAACCATGCATGCTTTAAAATGTTTGATGAAAAAATTCAGAGAAAGAAAAGTAGATCATTTAATTTTTATTGATTTTGAAAGACTTATGAGACTGCCAAAAGAAGTTTTTTGGAGAGCTTTGGAGAGAAAATGGATGTGTTGTATATATTGATGTTATTAGAGATATGTATAAAATGGGGGTTGTAACATTTGTTTGATCGCAAGGTGGCTTATCCAATATTAAGGCTCAACTCTCAACCCATTCTTTTTGCTTTAATTATGGGTGTTCTTACTAAGCACATTCAAAAGAATATTTCTTAGTTCATGTTGTTTGTAGATGATATCATTTTAATTGATAAAATTAGGGATGAGTTAAAGATAAATTTGAGTTATGGAGGACTACATTAGAATCTAAATGTTTCATTTTAGTAGATCTAAAACTGAATATATAGGGTGTAAGTTTAATTGTATTAGAATCCCTAATTTCGAGGACAACTATTGAGGACCATATGATAAAAAAGAGTGAGAGGTTATCTAAGCTGGTTTGATGAAATGAATGGGTGCTTTTGGAGTGTTGTGCGATCCTAAAATCCCACTCAAAATTAAAGGAAAATTTTTAGAGTAGCTATACAACTTGATATGTTATATGGGGTCGAATATTGGCCAGCAAAGAAGAAATTTATCAATAAAATAAGTGTTACAGAGATAAGAATGTTTAGGTAAATGAGTGAGTATACTTGCAAGGTTGGAATGAGAAATGAGTTTATCCATAGCAAGGTTGTAGTGGCTTCAATAGTGGATTGGATTAGAGAATCCATAGAAGGTTCAAGCATATTAAGCGTAAGACCGAGCAACGCTTTTGTTTGAAAAAATAAGTATGAATTTCGCTCATTTTAAAAATGGAAGAGTAAGATTAAAAAAGACATGAGTTGAAATTATTTGGAAGGAAGAATCTTCTCTATCCGGAAGTTAGGGAGGGGCTTATATATGATTATGCACAATGGAAATAAAGGATTCACGTAGCGGTTCCCCCCTAGTGGGATTAAGATTTGCTGTTGTTGTTAGATATGCAAATAAGAAATTATTTGACTGCTATATGTGAATTCCTTCCTTTATAATGCATATGTTTTGATCCATCTTGTTAATTTTCCACCCATTTGTTTATGTCCTCTGCAGCACAACATACATTTCCTTCAGGAAGTTCTTCAAAACAAGAGATCTGATCTTCTGGAATGGGTCATCATCGTGCTGTTACTTATTGAAAACGTTATCGCAGTGTATGAGATTCTTAAAACTTCGACGACAATTCCTCCTCCTTAAAATTCACTTATTTATAAAATCTGTTCAGTTCTGCTCTTGCATGCCTGATCTTAGTCAAGCCAGATGTCCAGAGCTTGCTGTGTAATATAGGCATTATCTCATGGCTTCCACTTAACATTTGTTGATATGTTTTAGATAAATATCTTAGGCACCTGTAGAATTTATTTTTTTATTTTTCTACTTTTTTTTCTTTATGAGGAGTATATAGATAAACTTTCAAAAGCTGCAAAAGGGCTCGATTTTCAGTATATAAGATGACATTATAACTGTGCCAACGCAGTTACATTATTTGACTTTTATATTTTTTCTAGTGTTCAAAATATTCATATATACAACAAGATATATGACCTTGAGCTGTTATGTATATATTTTTCTTAGAGACCCAATGCTTGCATGTTCATTTCAGATTATAGTTGCTGTAGTAAGGATAATTCTCGGATTTTTTTTATTTTTTTTTTCTCGAAGAAATTTAGGGTTTTGACCAATTTATTTTCATAGGCAAACAAACATAAAAACAGGTTTTGTGTATCCGATCTAAAGGATAAATCTAGGATAAAAATAAAAACAAGTTGTGAAAAATATCTCCAATGCAGCAAATCTGGATATGTTCTTTGCAGCAGTTGTTAAGAAGCAAAGCATTTAGATTTTCTTACGTGCTATTCAGAAAAATTAATAAAATTTAGATATTATTTTAATAATTTTAAAAATAATATTTGTATTATTTTAATATAAATAAATAAATAATAATGAAATAATATTCAAATTCTATTATATAAATTTCAGTCTCCCATTAAATATGCTAAATTGATCTGATTTCCTTGTAAAAATTTAATACAAAATAAAAATTATATTTGAGAAATTTTATAAATTACAAATATCAATCAATCATAACGTTAAGTTTCTTACAAAATAAAAAACTGATGACCTTTGATATTGTATTTGTAACATTTGATCCAAGCAATACTCAAATATTGCCAAAGCGACACTTTTGAATATAGGTCGCATTAAAAATATTTATTTTCAAACTAAAATTTTAGTCATTCATCATTTCTTAGAGCTATTTAAAAAAATAAAATTTCTTTTGATAATACACTTTTATTAAGATGCAAAATGAAAAATCATAAAAGTGTATTATCAAAAATGCATTATATAATTTTTCATTTTGCTCAATTCATGATAGCTATCCGTTTCATTTATAAAACATTTAGAATTTAGAATGTTATGACTTCTTTAAACAATAGAACAATGCAAATTTTTTTTTTTTTTTTTTTTTTTTGTGTATCACGTCCATAAATTGTGTCTTTTATGATATTATCTTCTGTGTTTTATTTTCTTCCGAAGTGTCGTAGCCTCGTACATTGTACGGGTTTCATGCTTATATATATACATATACAATAATATTATATATATGTTTTATAGCTATATTATTGATTATTATTATTATTATTAATATAAAGAAAATTAAAAATTTATTTCTCTTTCCTTCCCTTTTCTTACCGACAGAGGCTTGGTGATGGCAGAGGGGGCTTCACTGGTTACTAGAGCTTGGAGGAGGGCTCGACTCCAGTTGAAGCTCGACTCCAGTTGAAGCGACTGAGGACAACAATATGGTCTTAGGTACACATCTTTAAATATTTAATTACTTATTAGCATTACAGTCTTTATTAAAAGTTTTTCATTAAATTGGTTAAATTAGGCACCATATGTATAGAAGAAAAGCCCTATAATATATTGTTTAATACTGAGGCTAGCCATTCGTTCATCTTCGAGAACTTTGTTAAAAGACTGAATTTACCTTCTTATAAATTTGCATAAACCTTAAATGTTGAACTTCCGTCTGGATCCCAACTTAGCACAACTTAGTTCTGTGATTTACAAGTGCCAATTAATAACAACATCTTTCAAGCTAAGTTGATCATATTGCCCATCGTGAATTTTGACATCATACTAAGCATGAACTGACTTAGTATTCATAATGCAATTATAAATTGTCAAAAGAAAAAAAATCATCTTACAAACACCCAATGCCTTAGAAACCTTCATAGAAAGGTTCAGTTCGATCAAACCCAATCAATAACTAATCTCAAGCATGCAATTAAGGAACAAACTAGATTTGTGCAGATTGAACAAACATCGAGAGTATAAAGATGTACTTTGAATGAATGGCTGAAACCGAATCATTGGGACGGAGCAGATCACAAGGTCATTCGAACTTCGAATTGCAAAAATTCTCGTTAAAGAACAAATTTAAATGATTTAAACATCCTCGAAAGCTCCTCATCAGCGGCGCAGGCGGCCATTAGGCAGATGAAGCCACTGCGGATGACGCGCGGCGCAAGCTTGGGACACATGGGCTGCAGCTATGCCCTTTTGGGGACGACGGTTCACAACCGTCGGATCAAAGTGATCCGACGAATGACTAAGGCGCTGTTCGAAGAAGCAAACGGCACGAGCGATTAGCTGACGATGGTTGTTAAGTTATATATATATATATAGTTATAATTTGATTTAATAGATTTTTATTAATTAAAAATAATAAATTGAATGCATTCCTAAAAATTCATGATAAACCACCTATAGCTAATTGAGAGGTGAGGAATGCAGGGGCGAAGTCGAATTTTAATTTCGACGAGTATTTAATTATTCAAATTTTCGGGGTATTTAAAATATTCGCCGAAAATCCAATGACTTCCAAATGCTTCCAAAACTTCACCCCTAGCTAATTTATGGGTGATGAGCGCAATGACGAAGTCAGATTTTTAATTTGAGGTCAATATAAATAGGTCAAATTCTAAAGTTCCTGAAATTCCTAAAACAAAGATTTTATCTATTTGCTCCTGGTTTGGATTAGATCTTTATGGTGAACTCCTGATGACTTAATTAATGCACTAAAATCACAATCAGAACTTGGATTAGTCTTAATTAACTTAAGTAAGAACCTGGGTTGTTACAAGGTATGATCGTCAAACATCAATTGAACTCAATGAGTCCGAGCGAAGCTCAAGTTCTCCATTAAAACGCAGTCAAAATTGTAAGATTTATGTATACATAGTCCTTTAGCTCCATTATTTGTGTTGTCAAAATAATTATTTTATACCGATTTTGGTATCAATGGAAAGGTCTCGGAAAGACATTTCCATCGATATATGACACTGCACATAAGGTGCCAAAAATTGAGAGTAATTAGGTGCGAAAGGGGACCCGTTACGGTTTTTTACACATGCAAAATTATCGTCAGGCGCTATAGTGCGCGCGTCTCGAGTGAAATCCGCCGGGGCGCGCCACCGCGCCGCCCCGATGGCAAAGGGGCGGCGGCGAGCGACGCCGCCACGTATTCGACTTGTAAGTTCCCCGCTACAGCTCGCCGCCGCGCTGAAATCCGCCGCAACGCCTAAACGCGTTGCCGCACGCCATAACGCCCGTGCCTCGGAAGGACTAGCGCGCTGCGGCGCCTGGCTCTCGGCCAGGAGGTGCTCCAGCGCGCTGCAGGGCGCCATTGCGCGTCGTCGCACCCAGAATTGTCCGAAAATGCTCAGAACTATCCGGAATTTCCTTGATTTGTGATTTTGAATGCGTCGCGCCCAACTCTACTATTCAATGGCTGTGAACGAAAAATTTGGTCTATTTTAGAACAAACAATGGGCGACGGATCATTCTAATGCATTAATTGTGCACTTGGATTAAAGAAGAGATTACTAGAATGCGAGATGCATCATCTTCATTATTTCAAGCGTTTAATCTTCAAAGCATTTTAAGATCGAAACTCACCTACTCGTGTTTCTAGACCTAAAAATAGAATCCCATTTTTTTTTAATTGGCTTATTTCAAGAACTTTTGAAGCGTTTTTTTCTTTCATTCTCTCTTTCTTGGAGGTTTCTGCAATCCGCCATCCGTCCGCCATGGATCTGAAGCTTTTGAACGCGCCGATTTCAGTTGCCAAACCGTTGGCAATCGGCAGGTCGAGAGCCGGGGCTTCCTTTTCAGTTTTGACGCCTAAAAGGATGCGATTTGCGTCGATGCAGCTGTTATTGCCATCGAAAGAGAGCTTTCCGCTTCGAGTTATGTGAGAAGCTTGCTTTTCGGATATGAAAAATGTTAGATAGTTTCTAAATATCTTAGTAGCATGAATAATTAGAATTTAAAATTTAAAAAATATATTTTTATGAATTTCATAAATAAAAATAGATTTAATAATATTTTTTATTCTACTTAAATGCTTGAATTCTAATCATTCATACTTTTTGAAAGATATTTAAAAATTATATAGTAAATTTTATTTTTTATGCGCTACACCATGGAAATGTGTTAACATATTAATGTTTAAAGTAATTGTTTAATTAATTATAATTAATGTTTAATTGAATCTAATATTTAATTGAATCTACAATAATAATTAATGTTTAATTTGATTCTTTATTAGGGATTAAGTTTACTTAGATTTGGAAAAGGAAATTAATAAGTATCTTAGTTGTTATAAATAGACAGTTCAAAGTCTTATTATTATTTTCTTAAAGTATGATTACTTCTTTATGGTAAATTGTTTTTTAAAGTCAAATTTCATATACTTCCGATTATATTTAGGGGCTGTTTGGTTTGGTTTGCCGACAATGACATCTAAAAAATTACTTAAATGCCATCCCCACAAGATGTTATCTGAGTGTCGGTCAGATAGCTTTACCCTACAATCTATAGGGAGGGTTCTTCGCGCGACCTCCTGCAGATCTGGACGCCGAGCTCGCCGAGATCGCTTCCGCCATCTCTGCCGTACGCGCTCGCCTTGCTTCGTCTGCCATCGCTGCCGCCATCGTTGCCGTCGTCGCTGCCAGACGCACGGAAGGTCGCAGACGTCGCCCGACTCCCTCTCGCCGAGTCCGCTGCGTCCATCGTTGCCTTCGCCGAGCAGCGAGCCTTATCGTCCTGAGCAAGCGATTTTGCGTATTGGGACAGGGACAGGGACTGCTGCTTTCCTTCTTTACTGCTGTAAGCACAAAGCAGCGTAAGTCTCTTATCTGGAGATCTGGGTGATGGCTTTCTGCGGTTCTTTTAACTTTTCTAGATCTGTATATAAGCTCTATCTATCTAATCTTTCCATTTGAGACTGAATGAAAAGTTATAAAAAGCTATAACCGTAGCTGTTATTTATTTTTCTTTTTTATCCATTTAAGCTATAACGCATTGGATCTGTTTTAAAATTGGTAAAACAACTTATTTTCTTAAACCAGGCACTGTTTTTAAATTTGATCAGTGCATCATTTTTTTTTAATAATTTGACTACTGTAGTTGAGGATAAGGATTTCTTATCCTTGATGTGGCATGAAATCATCTGCATGAAGTTGATTTGTGTTGCATAAATTGTCATTGCAGTTGTGTGGTTGTGTAGTTGTTATATCCAATTTATTTGTTATTGTTGTCTTAATAGATATGTCCTATTAATTGGATTGATGGCTGCTGCAATTGAAACAATTCCAGTGTAAATAGGTTTATGATTTATCTTTGTTTTCTTTCCATTAGGAGTCAATAATAACAATAAAGCATTTGTCCCAGAAGCATAACCCATCTTTATTTGCTCAATTTCAATTTTTGGGGGTATTCTTACCTCATGTGTAATATAACATGAATGACACTAAACCAAACAGCATATATATGAATAACACTGACATCTGTTAATTAAATAACACTGAACCAAACAGCCCTTGTTATCTGAATAACACTGTTATCTGAATAACATGCTTATCTGAATAACATGCTATCTTAATAACTTTTCAAATATCGGTGAATCAAACAGCCTCTTAATGCCTATGAAGGATGATGCATGTTTTTTATTTGAAGTTCTAACAATTGTCCGCAGGGAGAGAGTGGATCAAAACGAAATCTTAACCCTGGAAAGCATTAGGAATTCCTTGATAAGCCAGGAGTATAGCATAATATTTGCACTTTTGGAGCGAGCAAAGTATTGTTATACCGCTCCCTGCTCTATAGGAACGAAATTCATACGCTCCGCATCCTTCTTCGCTCTTGACTCCGTGATCGAGCCGCTCCCTGCTCTCTAGGAACGAAGCCAAGCAGGACCGCCTCGACTCCATCCGCCGAAGCTCCGCTCGAATTCCTGCACCCAATTCCTGCTTTCTGGAGAGAGACCCGATCTTTTAAGGTATGGAAAGTCTTATTATAACTGCTGAAATGTGTTTTATTAGGAAGCTTGATCCTGTGTGTTAGAGAGGCAGAGACTGCGTTAAGAGCTTTCCATGCCAGCATTAGCTGTTAAGATTTTAAGTTATATTTTGGAATTTGCTATTAATCGAGTTTTATGTCCGAAACTTCAATAGTTCAATTAGAGGTTAGGGATCCCAAAACCATTTATATTTATTCATCTGTGCAATACAACTTCAAACGGAGCTATTAAATTGGACAGTAAGGACTTTCCCTTCTGCAAGCAAGGCCATCATCTTCTTTGCCTTTCTTTATCAAATGAGAGTCCTTGATGTTTGAAACTTTTTATTTATCTACTAGGTTTAGCTTGCAAAGAAAGAAGTTGTGGGGTAGGTTTTAAATCTTCAGTATTAATATGATTCATGTACTAAGTGGCATTGAAATGAGCTCAATCTATTAAATGGTGTGCTTAAACATATGAATGCTGGAACTGGCTGAAAGCACCTCGGTCATTTGCAACTTTACATGATTTTTTTTTGGAGGTTGAATTATCATCTCTTTGTAATCATTTATGTTTGGCAGTAGAATGAGCATTCATTGTTTGTGAACATGAACTCTTTCCTTTCCTTGTAAAGTAGACTTCTAATCTGATCTATGAAATCCAACAAGTTGAGCAGCTGTGTCATCTTTCATTATTTCAAGGGGAGCTGCACCTTCTTAGAAGGATAAGTTTTCTTATTTAATTGGTGTAATGACTTTGAGAACTATGATCTTGTTATGCTTATTTTGGTTCCATCAAGTGTGAGGACAATATTCCCAAGTTTTAGAACTATTATCTAGTGGGATTAAGATTTGGTGTTCTTATTGTTGTTGCATTCCTTTTATACTGTGTTGTTGCTGGGCATGATCTATCAAAATACTTGTCTTGTTTGGACCGTGAGGCATCTAGGTTCTGAAGTATCTAGCATGAGTATATGGTGGATTGAGATGCTGTTATATCTCAACATAACATGTTTATTCAGTGACATCACAGCGATTATTGTATTTATTGCTTCTATTTTACTGCATTGCAAATCAATATATTATCTTGTGAAATTTTTGTATCCACAAACTCTTAGAATAGTTCCTTTTATTGCTTGGTTTCCAAGTTGTTTTACTAGCCTAACAATGATATAAATGATCTCGTTCTTTTATTTGCAAATTTAAGATCGAAACTCACCTACTTGTGTTTCTAGATCTAAAACTAGAATCCCATTTTCTTTTTAATTGGTTTGTCGCAGGAACTTTTGAAGCTTTTTTTTCCTTTCATTCTCTATCATTCTCAGAGGTTTCTGCAATCCGCCATTCGCCATGGATCTGAAGCTTTTGAATGCGCCGATTTCGGTTGCCAAACCGTTGTCAATCGGTAGGTCAAGAGCCGGGGCTTCCTTTTCTGTTTTGACGCCTAAAAAGATACGATTTGGGTCGGTTCAGCTGCCATCGCCGAAGATTAAAATCCGTTCCATCGAAAGAGCACTTTCCACTTCGAGGTATGTGAGAAGCTTGCTTTATGGATATCTTTATTTTTTGTGCGTTACACCTTTGAAATCTGTTGACATATTAATGCTTAAAATAATTGTTTAATTAATTAATGAAGTATATTTAAGTTGAAATCCTTGAGTATATTGACTAATTAAATTATCCTGGCTGCATTGGGCTAATTTCAACATCTAATATTTAATTGAATCTACAATAATAATTAATGTTTAGTTTGATTTTATATCAGGGATTAAGTTTACTTAGATTAGGAAAGGGAAATTAATAAGTATCTTAGGAAGTTGTTATAACTAGACAATAATCACGGATTGATTACTTATGAATGAAACCTTATTATTATTTTCTTGAAGTATGATTACTTCTTTATGATAAATTGTTTGTTCAAGTCAAATTTCATATATTTCCGATTGTAAAAAGTATTATGTTTTGAATGCCTATGAAGGATGATGCATGTTTTTTATTTTAAGTTCTAACAATTGTCCGCAGGGAGAGAGTGGATCAAAGCGAAATCTTGACCCTGGAAAGCATCAGGAATTCTTTGATAAGCCAGGAGGATAGCATAATATTTGCGCTTTTGGAGCGAGCAAAGTATTGTTATAATGCTGATACATATGATAGGAATGTATTCTCAGTGAATGGATTTAGTTGTTCTTTAGTTGAGTACATGGTCAGAGAAACAGAAAGGCTTCATGCAAAGGTAGATGATGATTTTCTTGAGATGTTGGCTGTGCGAAAGCACCTCTTGATCCAAATTTATTTTTCTTTTGCTATCCACAGCTTGGAAGATACAAAAGCCCTGATGAACATCCTTTCTTTCCAGAAGATTTACCTGAGCCGATGCTTCCTCCTATGGAGTATCCAAAGGTATAATTAAATATTTAAAATGTAGAGATCAATAGGGCTTCTTTTTATGATTTTTTTTTGCATGACATAAGTGTTTATGATGGTTTAAGCGGCCTTTATCTTACAGGCAATCGAGAAATTTTGCTACTCCATGTAATTTGTTTTGTTTGTTGAATAATACAAAATTATTTTATTAGGTTGTGATGCTTTGTTTACTATTTATATGCATTACAAGTTTTCTAGTCATTGAAAGATCAAACTTTTATTGTTTATGCAGGTTACCCTTAAACAATGCACGAGTAAAATGTCATTTTTAATATACTTTTCTTGTTAGGATAGCTGATTAGATCATTATCATATTTTTATTGTCAATGAATGTCCAATCAAATGTAATGCTTCATACTTGAAAATTCCTTGATGTGATATCAAGGAACCCTAAATGTAAATTTTATTAAACCATAATTTAGCTGGCGGTGTTGTATGTATCAAAATGGTAGTTTTTGAAAATTTTAGTTATGGTTAAACCTCATGATAAATATTGAATGTCAAGGTGAATTTATGATAACTGGGAAAATTAAATTTACAGATGATTATATTAGAGGAAGTATTGAAATGAAGTCTAAGGAAAGCATATAATGGTTGAAAATAAACTTGGATATTGGAAGAGGGACATGGGTAGACTTGAGTTGGATAGAAATTGGAAATGATAATGAAGAATATGATGAACACCTATAGGAGCACTTAATAAGAGTAAAAACATTATGATATTTACCCCAACTATATTTGTTTGGATAAGGCTACTGATGATTCTCATTATTAAAGTGTGGTTAGTTTGTGCGTAGTATGTTTGACATATGTTACTAATGTCTAAAATGGAGTTCATTGAGTGTCAATAAGTTTTAGAAATTGCCAAATAGCAATGTTAAACTAATGGTAGTTCCTATTGAGAAGTTTTCCTTGGAATATTTTCTGGCATTGTTTCTTTATGTTCACAAATTCCTAGGATATATGTAATGGCTTTAAATTTTCACTCTATGGTGCTAAGCACTATTTTTCTTCAAGCAATTTTTTTTGTAGTATTGAATGTTAGTTAAAAGTGTGATATGGATTGTGTTCATTTTGGTAAGGATGCTCTAAAATGACCAGCTACAAAATCTACTCATCACGGAATAGTGTAGCATGGTGTTCAAGATGTGGCTATAGAAACTTGTGCTAACATTTTTAAAGATATAGAATTTAAAAAACTAAAAATGCTTTAATGTAAAATTTGTATTTGGGTTCAATAAAGTTTTTTAACCACTTCGCAAAAAGTTTAAGCTTTGATGCTTATGCTTAAAAGTTGTGCGATCTACTACATGATGATCATAATATCAATTTTTATCGTTCTTGAACAAGTGCACATTGAAGCTTTGAATAGGTTAAGGCATGTTTTATTCATAGAATTTGTACGTGAAAGTAGCAGCCAACTCTTGTTCCTTTTTTTTGACAATTTTCTTATGAAATTTTATGGATATGAACTCCCTTCTTATGATAGTAGGAAAGCGGGAATCGGTAGCGGCTGTATCCCATTTATAGCCTCCATTATGAAGGAAGAAAGTGGGGGTTAATTGGCTATTGACGGCAGGGATCAAAATCAGCAATTAAATAATACTCAAAGTATCGGCAAACCATTTTGATTATTTTGCAAGAGTTGAGGGATCATTTTGATAAATAATTTTTATTTTATTTGAAGGAAAAAAAATTTTTGAGCAATATTACAATGTAAAATATTCTCATGGTAAGGAAAACCCAATTTATTTACTTAAAAAGTATTTAAAACTTATGATGTAATGACTTCTTTAAATTTGGTGAAAAGTGAATTAAATCTAAATTATGAAAAATTTAATAAAAATTGAGGGTGATTTGGGCGAACGAGATCTGAAAATTGCCAGCAAAGGGTTGGAAAAGTATCGGCAAAGGGCCTATGAGGGATCAGAGGGTTTCAGTGGTAGGTCTACGTGGACTGATGAAGGGCTGAAGAATGTTGGAAGGGGTTGATGTGATCGGCGAACTCATAAAGCTTTTTTTTTTCTTTTGTGGCAATGCAATGCTTTTTCGTTAGATTTGAGCGTAAAAGCCTAACATGATTTTTGGCGTTACGGGGGAAACAATTTTTCCAAAGTCTTACCCTGTATTTATATACAGCAAGCTAAACACTCATTTTTAATTTATCTTGGATTTAGTTTATTTTTCAACTTTTCTTTAACAAACCAAACAGCCCCTAAAAAAAAATGGAAGTGCTACAGAATGGTCTGTTCGAAGTAATGGTCTTCTACTTTCCAGCAACAATGAGCGGTAGTTCTTTTTTTGGCTATCGTAAATGTATTTTTAAGAACTGCTGACACCAACATACAACATCTGAAAGAATTAAATACTAAGAACTGTACATGTGTTGCCTTTATTGTAGAATTAAGTCATATTTAGCTCACGTGATTAGTCTTTAGTTAGCAAAACTTGGATTCACGTTTAGAAGGAACTCTACATTTATTTGTAAGAAACAAAATGACTTTTTTGTTGAAAGAAGTTCATCTTATTTTCTAGAATTAGGATAGCTATTGCATCTTGATTATGATTTGAATCCACTTTATTTTTTCTTAAATGACAAAATAATTTAAGGAATATCTTTATTTGGAGTATTCAAACCTTCAATTCAGCATTAATAATTTTAGTGTCCTCGTGTACATAATTTTTAAGAGTAACTTATAAAGATGTCAAGGAGGTAACATCTTTCTTGGAATAGAGGATAGAATCTAAGACTCATATCAGCATTGATACTACTCTTCTTCCATATAATGATTGCCAAAAAGGCTAGAAAAGGAAAAAGATTGCTCAGGGGATCTGGGGTGTCAAGTGGGAAGCGTTATATTGAAAGCCTTGAATATTTGATGTTGAGTTTCTTGATTTTCTATATGCGGTTGAAAAGGTGGAACTTCAGTAATATGGAACTATTAAAGAGATGAGATGAAAAGCAATAAATTTACTGGAAAGAAACAAAAAAAAAAAAATACTAGGAAGAATTAGAGGCTGTTGGAGTAAAATGCTGTATTGGAGCAATATTTAAGAACATGCATATGGTGATTTAGTGATGTGCACAATTTTACTCCTTAGGTGTAGAGTTTAGTATAAGAGCATGTTGTTGTAAAATTGTTTACTAGTGACTTAAGAAAAATCATGTACTACAGGATTATTTAAGTTAGATTAGAACATCTCTTTTTTTGATTGTCTAAGTCTAATTAATTCATCTTGAAGAATTGGTTTATTCACACAGTATAAGAACTCTCTTGTACTTATAAATATTCTCTTGATTAATATAGGACAATACTTGGTCCTAATATTGCAACCTTCAAATTTTAATTAAAGCAAGTTTCATAATTGATACTTAGAGATATTATCCTCAACATACACTATTATCTTTTTATATTTCCATTTCAAGTTTTATCCAACAGATAACACTACAACCTTAGAATGCTAATTTCGATATTATACGATGCTGAATTAATTGAGAAAGTACTTTAACAGAAAGTTAGGGTTTACAAAAAGAATAAATTTATCTAAATAGGTATATTGAAGGTGACACCCCTTATGATTATAGGATCTCTAGCTCAAGTTTTTGATTCCAATCTAAAATACTTACATCCTATTACTGAACTAGTTTCAGCATAAAACACGTTGTCCTCTTGTCATCTAAGTATACTATACTAACATGAGTAGAAAGAATTACCAAGTTAGATCATTTTTCATATTAAATAGACTCGAGAGATTGTTTATTTGATTTGAGAAAGTTGTTATAAAACCAATTTACAAGATAATCTAGAAAGTACTAATTAGACTCATAGGTTTGCTTTAAATCATTCTATAACAATTGCAAGATATTTGATACTTTTGTTTCTCTATATTGAAACCATATCTATCCCTATAACTTGACTTAAAAAGAGTTTTCATTTTTCCACTGCACTCATATAGTACCCTAGATGGGTGTTGTAGAGCCCCTTTAACTGTCCAAGTTACAAATTAAATTTCAGCATCCTAATTTCAATTTTTTTGGCACCACCTGAAAGTGATTAATCAATTAGAGTTAAATTTAGCCTTTTCTTAGTTCATTCTAATATGATTGTTTCGGAAGGGATAAGGAGGAAATTGCAAACACCTATGGTGGTCTAAACTTGATTAAGTCATTCAACAAGTTTATATATTACCAATAAATCAAAAACTAGAAGAATTGATTTTTGCGTCAAATGAGTTCTGCAAATGAGGGGTATATATATATATATGTGTATATGTATATGTATATGTAACTGAGTAACTAAGGGATTACAGATATAGGCTAGGCCAAGTGTAAGTTTTGAAATTAACCAATTTAGCTTTACAATCATAATTTAAAACACCAACAATTAGCACATCATGTTCTTATGATTTCCTAGTTTCTTCCATGAATTGAAGCACGGAAGTAGAACTCGAAATAGGATAGATTTCATAACGTGCCTAATTCAAGGTGAATCAAATTATGGTTGCAAATGCATGAGTCTAGTATAAATTGAGTACCATGAACTGTTTTAACAACATAGCTTATATATGTCTTCAATATATTCGGGTATTCTTAAGCAAAGGTGAAGTTATTAATTAACTAAAATGTTACAATAAATTGGACAGCAGAAGATCATTTGCAAAGGAAATCACGCCTTAAGTGACCGAGGATTTCTCGAAACCAAGCGAAGAAGGAGGAAATCGTGCGGGAAAGAAGTAGATGTCGAGTGCTGAGATAGTCCGCTTACGTCGTGGACCCCTACGAATCCCTAGTCTCGTCGCTTGGGTGTAAAGGTGTGCGAGCAGAGAGGCGCAAGAGCTTGAGGGCTCCGACGATCGAGAGGAAGAGATGGGCGTTCCGAGTATTTAGCAATGGATGGGAGGACTCATGAAATATGCGGGGTTTTAATAGGGCGTGCGTACGTACGTATGCACGTTCCTCACGCGCCAAGACAGCCGGAGATGAGGATGGGAAACTGCTGATTAAGGCTCATAGGTTACGGGAATGAGAATGAAATCGAAAGTCACTCGATTATGTGAGGGTATTGGGCGTTTCGTGCGATTTGTCGACCCTCCCAAAGAAACCGTCGTATTGATTTCAGCGGGAGCAACGATACGAAACTGTCAGCGTTAGGGATTCGACCCGTCGATGCATCGTCTGCTTGCGGTTCCAGGAGAGGAATGAACTTCACGTCGATTCCTTCGATTGGAAATGATCATCTTAGTTGTTAGTCGTTTCCACAAGAAGGCATAACACTTGCATTGATTACGGTAGTGGAGAAAAATGGAAACGGCTTGACTACGAGAGTGGAAGGATTTGTGTGTAAGAGGCGCCTGCTTTAAATGAAAAAGGAACGTTTCTCTGTAACGTGGTTTTGCCTGAAATGTTGACTGGAATGTTTTGTATTTAAATTTGAAATGAATTAATGAGATTTTTATGAGTTCTTAAAGCTTCCTAAATTAATTTAACCAGCTATTATAGAATCATGCGGGAGTTGACGAAAACAGATTTTTTAGCGAGGAATTTTTACATAAAACAGAAATTTACGGGTACTAAACAGAAATTAGCGGGTAGCTATCATGAATTGAGCGGGCCATTAACATAAACTAAAATAGCGGGGAATTTAATGTCCTTTGTCCAAATGATATAGGGTTATTACACTCTGGCTGGACGCCCAGTCTGATGTTGTTGTCTTGTTGTTCTCTAATAATTTGTGTTTAGATTGTAAGTTCAATATAGCATAGTTTCTCTATTTGAGATCCAACTTTCTATAATGCTTTTATAAATAATTTTTCCAATAACACTTAAAAATTGATACAATTTTTTTTTTTTTTTGCAATGTAGAACTATTAAAAAGTATTCATAAGTAGAACCTTAAATTGGATTTTAGTCTTCCTCACATATTCTAGATAATTGTGATGGAACATCTATATACACCGCAAATGTTGTTTTAATTGATGTTTATAAATGCCAATAAATATGTTATAATATTGCTTTATTTCATATTGTTATAGTCTTCTTATTTTTTTTATTTGAAATGATGTTGAAATTTTTTTTCCATGCATCTTAGATTCCAGCCGTTAGGGGACAGCATTTGGATCTCTAGTAATAGCAATCAATTTAAAGCACACTGATCACTGGCTTCAACTATTTGATATTAGCATACTGCAGCAACTGTCAAATGGAAAAATGCGGATCGCCAATTAAAATCATCAGATTAAATGAACATAGATTGCCAGCTACAACTATGAGATTGCATCCCATGTATTATTAGAGTCATCTGATCTTCTTATCCAATGTTAATAGATTTATTATTCCAAAGCTTTATATCTATAAATACGGCTTCATTTTTCCATTTAAACATTACCTTAAAAATGCAAAAATTACTCTCAAACTTGTACTTTTGTGGATGTGGTATTCTCGAGTGCGAAGCAGGGTGATGAACTTTAAAGGAGTCTTCTTTTTATTTCGATGTGATGCTTGGATTAATGTTATTTCAATACCATATTTTCTTTAACTCATTTTACTATTGAATTTCTTAGTGGCTAGTTGTTGCTTTGAACTTTGTATTTAGCTAGCAAGTGTTATAACTTGAAAAATCATTTGTTTTTGCATACATTGGGAGATTCTAAACTTTCTTGTAAATAATAGTTTATTTTTAACAAATAAATTGTCATTGTTAATTATTTAAATTTTTAAAGAAAATATACCATGAGCATATCCCAAACCTTACCTCTGATATGCCCCACATCAAATTGAGAGCATCAAATTGAGAGCCTAGATCTTAAGCTAAGCCATTAGATTTGTCAGCATGACAATAGAAGTGGGAATCAATACCAAGAAAACCAACTAAATAAAAAAGATCCTCTTATTTCATTAAAATTCCAATTATCCAAGCCTCACATAATTAGTTTAGGAAAGAGCTTTAAACTGTTTACACTAAATTGGATTGTTGTGTAGCTAATCAAAACCATAACTATGATTTTAGGGGGCGCTCTATTCATTCAAATGAATCCATTCACTTGATTAGAAAAATCCTGACAATTTTAAAGTTAACCCAATTAGTACCCTAGTGCAAACTTAGCTTATTAGGAAAATTATTATCATCACACTATGATGTCGATGATGATATAACTTGAAAGATTTAGTGTATCTACCTATGACGGCCAAATTGATTCAAAGGTCTTCATTGATCGGCTAGTGAAATATATTAATTTTGATTGGTAGGTCATACTGGGAGAACCTCAAGTTAGGTTTGCCAATTTTAAGTTAGTGGGATCAGATAAAATATTTTGGTCAATGACAAAAAGACAATACGATAGGTAGGGCTTGTAATCACCTTGGCAGAAATAGAAACCATTTTTAAGAAGAAATACCTATATTTATTCAATAGGGATCACCTTTTAGGCTAGTATAAAATTCTTAAGCAACTAATTTATAAAATTTTTAAGGAACTTATTCAAAGGTGGAAATATACGTACGCCTTTTATTCTAATTATAGGAGGGCAGTCTTAAAACCTTCCAGGCCAAATAATATAAAATACCAACACACCTAGTGACGTTAATAAACATTTGCACATCCTTATTAAGCATATTTTATGGGACTGCAAACAAAGAGGGTTCATTTGCGCATTAGTGACAATAGCGGTATGTTTTAATAAGATTGAGAAAGCAGAATTACACTTAAAAACATTTTATAAAGCTTATTAGAGATATGCCTGAATGAATTACTTGGTTAGTTACCCCCACTTTAAAATAATCAACATGTTATTAACTTAGTTCTTGGATCATCATTGTGTGATCTTCCAGCTTACAGGATGATTCAATTGAACAAACTGAATGAAAAAACATGTGAATGTGTTATTTGTATGAGCGAGTTAGACTCCTTGTGCCATTCCTACACTCGACGCAAAAAAAAAGTGTGGTTAGAGGATGCAAATTAATATTTAAGCTATCAATAAAATATTGTTAAATGTAGGTTCTCAATTTTAGATTAGATGGTATGTTATATATGATGTTAAGAGTCATGATGTTCTTCAGCAGTCTTGAGAAATGGATATCACTATATTTGCATGAGAGAATGGATGAATGAAAAATTGCATTTAAATTAAGGATAGATTATATATGATGTAATCACCTGTTTTGGATTATTTAGTGCACCCAGTACTTTTATGAGGATATTATGTACTATGTCTTGCATTGATGCATCTTAGAAATGCATTTGAGATCTTACAAATTGAGAAACTATGGATGAACCTTAAAAAAATATAGTTTTGTAATCCCATTGATGGTTTATTTCGGATTAAGTGCTACTATAGTGTCCAATACATATTCCTGTTTCTTGGGATGATCTGGCATTATTATGTGCAAACTTAGGATTAATGAGGCGTGCCTTTTTGCTTGTAGGCTATTGAAAAATAATAGTAAATTGAAAATTTTTTGTTGGTGTTGGATACAAAATTTGGATTATGTATTGGGCATTTTCTTTTGAAGCTTATTGTTTTGGGATAAGGTCTAGTTATAAATACCAACAAAGTTGAAGAGATGCTTGAATGACCCACATCTACTGTAACTCATATTGTTAGAAGTTTTCAGGGATTAGCTATCTTTTATCAAAAAATTATTTGATGATTTAGCACAGTTATGATATCGATTACAATTGCTTAAAAAAGGGAGAGTTTAATTTCACAAAAGGCATGGAAAATATCTTAGAGAAATTAAGAATAATTCATCGAAGCATCTATATTAAAATTATTTGATTTAATAAAGTATTTGAGGTTGCCTGTGGCACACAAGTTTTTGAATAGGAGGGGGTCATATTCAAGATGCTCATCCAATATCATATTTTAGCAAAAAGGTAAAATGATGCCAAACAAAATTATTAAAATTATGATAAAGAATTTTATAATATAGTACAATCCCTTAGGTTGAAGGCACTATTTATTGCCAAGAAATATTTATTGTATTTTGATCATGAAGCTTCACGATATCTCAATTTATGGAAGAAATTAGGACATCTGTACGTAAAATGGATATATTTTTCTAGAAAATGCATTCACTCTTAAGAGCCTTGCTATAGCCCCCAAAATTGAGCCCAAAATGCGTAAAAAAGTAGTGTTGGATGGGGAGGGAGGGGCTGGATCGTAATTTTGTCTTTTTCGCTGCACCCGTGCGGTAGCATTCTGCTACTCTAAAATATTCCCAACTGGATAATTAGAGTTTTTTGTATTTTCTATTTTACACAACATGAAAAGTAGAGTATTTAGGATTTTGTCATATTAATACTTGGTATGCTGCTTATTTGAGAAATATATGTATATGATGTTCCCTTGTTACTTCATTTGGATTACATTCTTAGAGATGATTAAATAAACCAAATTGCATAATCCTGAAACATTTTTTAGAGATTTTTTTATCATGAATTATGTGTAGGAGGTGGTGCAACAAGCCACTTTAGCAATAATAAGATAATAATATTAATTGTTCAAGATAAAATCTTTTTTTTTTTAAATTGACAAATTTTACTCGAGTCAGTTCAATTTAAGTACATGCCAATTCAAAATTGAACAGTTCAAAATTTAATTGATTCAAACCACCAACCGATTTCAAATCAGTTTTGTATGTTTAATCTTATTTTGAGCCAACGTTGGCTCAACTTTAAATCTTATTATCACTTCTGTTAGTACTGATGATACTCTAAATTTTACCCAGGCTCAGTTTTACCATTTGCAATGTCAAATGGAGCTCTTAATCAAGCTCCTTGTCCTTGCATTTCTTCCCAAATGCTCTTGCTTAATGTGGGCATTATCAACTTTCTAGATGATACCTAAATTTTATATTATTTCGTTTGAAAGTTTTTAATGCTCATAGAGTAATTTCATTTTATCCCATACGACGATGTTTCTACCTGTTAATGTTCAACCCTCTCCATCATGTATCTGTGCAAAACATTCTTTTCTTAATTGCTACGACACGTGTGGGTGTATTTAGTTTGCTTATTATCTTAAGCATATTTATAAACTCTTTTCTCATTTATCTTTTTGTTATGTTCACATATTAAGAACGGCCACTATGACTTGATCCTCACCATTTATGTCTCTCAGCCAATGTAACATTCCAAGAAACATTTTCATATTTCTTCCAATTGCTTACCATTCCAATACCCTTTCTTGTTCCTTTTTCTCTTGTGTGCTATCTTTCATTGCTCCCTGCCCAACATGTGTGTACACTAAAACCTCATTTTTCTCCTGCAACAGAAATTATATTGATTGTGTAACCCCAAACCCTAAACCCTATTAAAATTTGATTTATCCTTTACTAAATGGCGGGATAATTTTTGACTGTCGGATCAACAAATTTGATCCGACTGCAGAATGGAGTCTGAGCCGCAGGGATAATAATATGAACTGTTGAATAAATGACTCGATGGCTGCAATCAGCCCGTCAAATAAAGATTAATTGAGAGATCAAAAGATGAACTTTTCAAAAATTCTGAAGCATTATTGGAAAAGGAATAGGAAAAATTGCTAGTCAATAATTTGGTGGGGTCTCCACTGCATTTTTTTGGTGCTTTTAATATTTTGGTTCTGCTTAAGGATAACGCATTTTTGTACTTTTCAAGTAGTCATGTCATCGACTATGATGTCCTGATGCCGGTTTAGCAAAAACCGTTCCGACATCGGGTGTTCACTTACCGCAGGATCATATTTAGGAAAGAAAAAGGACACATAAAGATATAGGACATTTCTCATTTATTTCAAAGTTCATATTACAAGATATGTCATCGTGCTCCTCGTACAAAAGTGAAAAATAAATATAAAAGATAAGCAAAATAGCGTCGTCGCAGATCCATTGGCAGATTAAAATTCTAAGCTCTTCCAGAAGTACCTGACTTGATATTGTACAACAAATAATATCGGGATTAGAATTCCCAGTAATTAGAGAGTACTCTAAGTGTTACAGTAATCAATGCAGTATTACATTTTATAATAGCAGAGATGCGATTTGCAAAAGAGATATAGGAAAAATAGTAAGGTAAAAAACTCAAATGAAATAATTAATTTCCTGCAAAAGATATTAGCTTAAAGATGTAGGTTACTGATGTCGTTTTTCCAGTAACCCACCACGAATGTTGTTACTTATGTCATTTTTCCAGTAACAACCCACGAATGCTATTACAGGTGTCATTTTTTCAGTAATTAGCCACGAATGCCGTTACTGATGTCATTTTTCCAGTAACTGATCACGAATGCTATTACTGATGTCTTCTTTCCAATAATTAGCCACGAATGCTGTTACTGATGTCATTTTTTCAGTAACTGGTCATGAATGCTATTACTGATGTCTTCTTTCTAGTAATTAGCCACGAATGCTGTTACTGATGTCATTTTTCCAGTAACTAGCCATGAATGTTGTCACGTTGGTTCCGAACAACCAACCAAGCTTCAATTTGAAATTTTGGCTCAAAGCAATTAAAAGTTAAGCAATAGTAACAATACAAAATGTAATACTTGTCATATACTGGGTACCTTTTGTCTTTTAGATTCGGATGAGTGACAGTTCGCTCAATCTGCATTTAAAGTTCCCGATATTTTAGCCAATGATCTTTAAGAATATTATTTTCTTTTAAGGATTTTCTTATATTCTTCATTTCTTGTCTTTATTCTTTCACATTCTCATAATGATATAAGTTCTTATTTAATCATTTTATGTAATCTTATCATATTAATGTTATGAAAGAATAAAAATAGAAATAAATTGATTGATTAAAAATATAATAGATATTTTTATTTGCATTTTCAATGTTATCCATTATGATAATGTGAATGATGTATTTGAGATGTTAATACTATTATTATTATTATCATACTAATGATTAAGCACAAAAAGAAAAATTTTGTTTCTTTTCTTTTCCATTTCTTACCTTAGATTAGGATTGCTTGGAAAATGAAGGAAGGCCGGAGGTTGGAGGAGGGCTGTGGGGTGGTAGTAGGGGTTGAGGAGGAGGAGGGCTGGCAGCTTGCTGCTGTTGTGAGGCTGAGGGAGGAGGAGGGCTGGCAGCTTGCTGCTGCTGTGAGGCTGAGGGAGGAGAGGGCTGCTGCTGTGTGGCTGGTAGAGAAGCTGGTGGGGCTGGAATGGGAGTTGGCTGCTGCTGTTGTGGGGCTGAGGAGAAGTTGGCTGCTGCTTTAAGGCTGAGAGGAGAGGATGTCTGCTGCTGTAGGGCTGTGAGAGACTTGGCAGGGGGTTGTCGGCTGTGATAGGGGAGCTGGTAGGGGTTTAGGGGCTGCTGTTTGAGAGGAGAAGGGAGGGAGCTGCTGGTTGTGGGAGAAGGAGAGGTTGCTGGAGGCTTGGCAGGGGGTTGCCGGCTGTGGTAGGGGAGCTGGCAGGGGTTTGGGGGCTGCTGTTTGAGAGGAGAAGGGAGGGAGCTGCTGTCTGTGGGAGAAGGAGAGGTTGCTGGAGGCTTGGCAGGGGGTTGCCGGCTGTGGTAGGGGAGCTGGTTGGGGCTGGGAGCTTGCTGTTTGAGAGGAGAAGGGAGGGAGCTGCTGGCTGGAATGGAGAAGGAGATGTTTGGCTGTGGGGCTGAGGAGGAGGAGGAGGGCTGGCAGCTTGCTGCTGCTGTGAGGCTGAGGGAGGGGGGCTGTGGGGCTGAGGAGGAGCTTGGAGTTGCAGCTGTTGGCAGTTGGGAGAGTAGGAGAAGGCTGTGTGGGGAGGAGAAGGAGGGAAGGGAGGGGGTTTTAAATAGAGAAGGAGGAGGGATGGAATAAGAGATAATGGATAAAGAGATAATGGATAAGGAGATAATGGACCCTTATTCTCTATCTGAATGAATATATATTAATGAATTAGGCAGGAAACTATATCTGCTATTAATACAGTAGGGGAATCTTATGTGTTTTTTTAGTTGTATCTTTCTCATGCGTATTTGCAAGCTGTTCATTTTTTCAACATTGTCAATCTTATCTCTTAATAGTTTAATTTTAAAAAAATCTGCAATGAATTAATACATGTTAAGTATATGCATATAATCAGATCCAAAGAAGTAATGATCATCATGTTTCGAATTCGCTCTTTGATTTGTAATTCTGTTTCTGTGCAAGGGGATAGTTTTCGTTATAAATTGCTTAATATGTCTATCATAACAACATATTTCAGTTTGCTTAACAACGTATTTCAGATTGGTATAGCTCACTTTTTTGGAGAAACTCTTAATTGCTCTTTATATTTATTTCATTGATAAATCATACAAGGCATGGGTTTTTTTGGTTAACACAATTTTCATCATTGAATCATTTATTTAATTTCTTTGATTTACTTGTGGTTCTGAAACCCTATTTTATTCCCTTTGTAGGTGTTGCATAAAGCTGCAGATTCTATTAATTTAAATAGCACAGTATGGCGAATGTACTTCAACGATATACTTTCCAGATTGGTAAAAAGTGGAAATGATGGAAATTGTGGTTCAAGTTCTGTTTGTGATATAATTTGCTTGCAGGTAAATTTCTCATAATTTGAGTACTAGTTTCATTATTAATGAAAAGTTCTTATATGCTATTATTATTTTATATTTGTATCTTTTAATTATTAAGTTTTATATATGTACATTGTTAATTTCTAAGCAATGATTCAAATTCTTGTATTCCAATTTGTATTGAAAATAATAATAATAAAACATTAGTGCTCACACTTCTATAAATCTACTATTTATCTTCGGTTTCCCGTGAGTATGTTATTATTAAAAAATCAAAAGAATAACTGGCATTGTTTTTATTTATTTTTTGATTTTTATCTCAAGTTCATTGCTCTAAGAAAGATTTTCCTTTCTAACTTTCAATTCATATTTGTAAATCTATATGATATATTTTCTTAGCGTTAAACGGTCATTCCTTTCAAGAAGCTCAACACTTTAAATCTCATTATCTACCTCACATTTGTGCGTGCAGTCTTTATCAAAAAGAATCCATTATGGGAAGTTTGTGGCCGAGGCAAAGTTTCAAGAGGCTCCCGATGCCTATGAAGCTGCCATTAAAGATCAGGTCTGATTTATGTCATTTTGTTCATTGTATTTTGTTGCCAGTTGCCAATTGCAAGGACGAGGCCACTTCCCTTATAAATGGACTGTTTGATTGTCTGTTATTAGTGTTATGCTGTGTTATTTTCTGATAGGAAGAAGATATCATGTGCTAGGTTTGCTTCTATGTTATATCTTACTAACCAAAAAATTATCAAAATACCATCTCGTTTCGTCATTCAAATCACATGCAATAATGTCTCATATCGATGTTGGGCATCCTCTTTTTCGTGGGCTTATAGACGATTTTGACGAGATTAGGGTTTGGGAGGTCCCATTGCCCTTTTCGGCTTTGTGATACGCACTGTTTGCCATCGGGATCTAGTAAAGGAAGTCTTGCTGGTGTTCTACCAGTTTTCCTGTCTTTTCAGTGACTTCCTCGTTCAAGTTTGTTTGGATGAATTTACCAAAAGAAATATAGGTAAAATAATTCCAGAGGTAGCTTTACCCATAAAATATCATAAAAAAGACCAGACAGCTAATATTATCTAAAAGCACTGTAATGTTAATAACATTCCCAAATGACATGCAATCAAACAGCCCCAACCTTATTATGTTTATTGTTAGCCTCACATGCGAACATTCTCAGGATCGGGATCGTCTCATGAGAATGCTCACATTCGAATCAGTCGAGGGCATGATCAGGCAGAGGGTAGAAAGCAAGACCAGAATATTTGGGCAGGAGGTGATCGTCGGACCTGAAGAGAGAAAGGGTCCGCCGGTATTCAAAATCGGTCCCAGCCTGGTTGCAGAGCTGTATAGGGAGTGGATCATGCCACTCACCAAGGAAGTTCAGGTGGAGTACTTGCTGAGAAGATTGGATTGAGGAAACTCATTAAAATGAAATCATAAAGACCCCAAAAGAAACTAGGCATCATCAATCAAGATATTAAAGAGTCGAATTTGAAGGTAAGTTTGTAGTGCATAATGTGTGATTTTTTTAATGGGAAGTTATTCTCAATGACATCATTGTATAATGCTTAGCCTTATTTATTAATTGAAGTGTATTGCATCACATGCTTGTTTCATATTGCCTTGGACATATTTTAGATAGTATGGAGCTTGATTTATAGCAGAAAGAATAAGCCCTTGATTTATGTGGGATATAGATGATATTATGTTGGCTGTGTATCCTTTTGTATTAGTAATTTTTGTATCCATTATTGAAATTCTTGATAAAGTTGGTGCATGTTGTTAGTGCTGCTTGAATAAGTTTGAGCAAGTCAAGTTTAACTTGAACTTGAAAATTTTTAGTTGAATTCATCAAAAGCCCAATGGTGGTGATGGGCTCAAGATTTGTTATTCCAGGTGTTATGTTTAAATTTTATCAACTACATTTATTTCATGTTTGAAGTTCACCTATTAAAAAAAAAATTCAGTTGAGCTTGAATTAATTCATATTTAGTTGAATTCAATCAATTTGGCTCAAAAATTATATTTTTAAAAATAATAGTAATATAATTGTACTGTGGTGCACTAAAAGTAGTTCAATTTAATTACTAAGGAGAATTCAAACTCGAGACCTCCTGTTAATTGCTATAAAGTATTGCTAAATTTACACTAATATATAGTAAAAATGTATAGATGATGTGTTAATCTTGTGTTAGTAGATTATTGGTTGAATATATTTTTTTATGGGGTTTGTATGCAAAAATTTAAAAAAAAATTCTAATGGTCATGGATATTTTTGTGTATATTTCTGTGTAAATATAGTATTTTTTATAGTTATATATATATATTGATTAGTGAGATGTGCAAGGCATAGAAAAAAATGTTTCAAATAGAAAAAATTCAATGAATTTTGTTTGTTAAAATTGGAAGGTGAATAACAAAGATTCATGTTAAGAAATGGTTTCAAATGATATAACATATCTGAAGCTTAGAACATTGATGTTATTTGATCAATCATTTGGAAGGCAAAAGATTTATGTAGCTATACACTTAATAGCACTGAAGTTTGTTCTTGTCAATTTTATGTTTAATAGAGAATGTATAGATTTTGGAATTGACAAAAATTGAAATTATTTTGTTGTTTAATGTTTTAGCAAAGATATTTCTCATAATTATAGAGAACATAATATTTAAATAAGATTCATTTTGTAAAATAAGATTCATAATTATAGGGAACTAATGAGAACTAAAATTAATACAATTTTGTATTAATAAGGCTATATATAGCTAGTTAAGTTAAATGTGATGACCAAATAGACTAAATTTGAGCAAGTGCAAGTATGAAATGCTTCGGCACAATAATCTTTCAAATCATCTTGAGTTATTTGTGTTTCCATGAAACATTGCCTTATGAGTCTAATAAGAAATTTTATATAAGAATTTGTTAAATTGGATTCATATATGTACAACTAGTTATTAAGAAATGTGGGCATATAAGGGAGTTCATAGAGCTTTATTAATTTTGTTATGAGAAAGCTCACTCTTAATTCTACTTTTCTCATTCTTCCATATGAAGAAAAATATAATTTACATTATACAAAAAGAATGCTATTAAGTTGTTCAACATGAGATGTTGCAAATTTTCTTAAGATTTTCAAATATTCTTGGTAGCTAGATTGGAATCCCTTTAACTTTTATTTGAGGCTTGAGGGTCACTAGACTGGAATTTTCTTTATTTGAACATGAGCCAAGCCTAGGAGGCTTTAGATCAATAGGCCAACACGTGGGCTAATTAATGCTATCCTTTATCTTGATCCTTAGAATATTCTCTTCACTAATCGACAAGGAATTGGCAAGAATTTAGCCGATTTGCAACCCTTCATCTCACCCACTCATCTTATTCTATGGTGGGTCATCACCATTGAATTTTATCTTTCCTAGCACATTCCCTACCTCACCAATTGGTCCAATCAATTTTCATTACCTCTTTGAAGAAGACAAACCTATATAAACCTTTATATTATATCCACAACAATTGATATTATTGAAATCATTCTAGTTGTTTCCCCTCAATGCATAACCTCATTTCTTTCGTCTGCCCAGCTTTACCTAGCAATGTCCAATCCCCATCCCTTCTAGAGAATTGTTCCTCACACCCTCTACTTTAATTTTAAAATATTTGGTAACATTTTGTCACCTGGTTTGAGAGGTATCCTTTTTAACTTGATAACACTTGTAGTTGTAGAACCTAATTATCCAAGGTTTCTCCAATTTTCTTTGTATGCTTACATTGTCATAACTCAAATACTAATTTAATGAATTTTCACACACGCATTCTTCTGTATATTTGGAGCTAGTTCTATTATAGTTAGTGTATGAATCATATGAAATGTGTCATAATGCCAAATGATAGCAAGAAGTGGATAAATTATAATTTGGAGGCTTTGCAGTGTTAGGAAAGGATGATAGATTGTAATCTTATTTCCCTTTTGCTTTCTAAACTTACCAATTGCATGAGGTCAATAAAATGTGAATTATTAAGCTTATTTGGTGCTATATCAGTCATCTAAGAGTACAATTAAGGCATTTACACAACCGGTCTTGGTCTCAAAAGAACCCAAATTTATTTGACCCAAGAAAAAATTTATGGCCTTAATTGAAATCTTGTTGAATCAATCCCATGAAATTGCACTAACCCTTGCCCAAAGGTAAGTTAATGGAATTCTCATTGCTAATAAGACTTCATTGGATGTTATTATAAGTTTTTTGATGCAAAACAGCTCAGTCGTGTTACTTTATGAGTTGTAGATGGACTTTTATTTTAGACTTAACATAAGAGTTTCACTATCTTTCATAGTCACTTGTTGCTTTGAATATTAAATCTCTATTTTGTTTACTAGAAATATAAATTAGGTTTCTACTAGTGAATTAGGCACTTAAGATTTATTTGGAAGCCTAGTTCTATGTGGCAGACTAATATGAGGCAAACAAGTTAATGTTTGGCTTGCCCTAGCTTAAACCCAAATTGAATTTGACTAATTACTACTCTAATAGCTTTCTCATATTATAATTAATCTAATGACCCTTGGTTGTTAATGGACTAATTAAACATATTAAAGGGTTATTAGAAACTTAAGATTAATTTGGAATATTCTTTGATACAATTAGAATTAAAATATTGAAGAAATAAATTTTGAGTATTTTATTAATATTTAATTAAATTAAATATTTCAAGAAAAATAGGAAATTACTTTTTACCTCAAATCTCAAAACCAAATACACCTTTGAATTCCTTTAATTAAAATAGGCAAGAGGGAAATTTTCATAATTTATGAAGTTATAAATTTTTAAAAAATAAATTTTAATATTAAACATTTAAAATTAATTTAAAATAAAACAATTTCAATTTTAAAATTATTAGCGCAAGTGCGTCCTTCTTGACGAAATACATAATCGGGTAAAATTCTATATACTTTGGAATCCAAATGACGGAGTAACGCCTATAAATAATAATAAAAAATAAACATTATTTTTTCTTATTCAATATATGGTTCCATGCTGTGCACTTTTCGCGCAAAACAATGTGACAACTCGACAACTTAGGATGGAAATGCTCCAACTAAACTCAGCCGCAATTCCATCACATCCATTCAGAGTTCTTTGAATAGTCTTAGAAAGTCAAGCAAGCTCTCTTCAATCAGTTGAGCTAAGCTAGCATGTGACTCAGTCAACTTAGGTTGAGTGCGGGAAGCACCCTATGGAAGCCTATAAATAGCCTCAAATGGCCGACATTTCCTACTTCATTTCATTGAGCTCTTAAATTTATAGAACCCCAAATAACTCCTTCCAATTCTCCACTCTCTAACCCAACTTTAATACATCTAAAGTCTCTCCAATTCATCTAAGGAAGTTATAAATTTCTTTTTCTTGAAGCTTGAATCATTGGCCTTCTTCAATTATTGGAGTGGATTTGAGATCAAATACATCCTTTAAATTTTCTGAGGTGAAATGATACAATTATGATTTAAGGAATTTTCGAAAGATAAATTTAGAGAGTCAAGAGTAATCTATAAAGGGAAGCTTGCTATTCTCTAATCCTAACATTCATCAAGGTTCATTTAGCTCTAAAGTTACTTTATTTATTATCAAACCTTAATGGTGGATTTGTTAGCACATGTTAATTTGGTTAGAAAGAGTGAAACTATGTAGGATACATGGAATCAATTAAAACTACTTATAATTTATGCATTCCATGCGGATGGTTCATCCTAATATATTAAATTTGACTTAGAATTGCTGAATTGTAATCAAGATGGATGTAAATCCTTCGGTACTTTAACTGCCAATTGATCCAATTTCAAAGATCTTATCATTTCTATTAAAAAAGCTCCCAAATTTAAGCTATTTTTGGCATACTCTCGTGAATGTGAATATAAACATGTATCAGAAATCTTATAATTTTAACATTTATACTTATGGTGTTGGTGGACATGAGGATGGTATAGTCTAATAATCTACTCCATTTAAAATATTGGAAGATTTGTGTTTAAAGTTAATATTGGATTAATGATTTTGGTAGAAAGAAAAAGAACTGAAGTTATTTCGTTCTCTAAAATGAAACCAAATTCAATTTGTATAATATAAATAGTATACTAGAATCCAATTACTTTGTTTTAATCTTAGTATTTATTTTAATATTGGCTGATTTAATTCAAAAAATTTTAAATAGGTTCTTGGAAAATTTATAGAGTTTGATTTATTCTACATTATAAGTAAATCAATGTTCTGAAATAATAGATTTGATTAATCAGTGTTCTGATTTAAGCAATGTTTCTTAGAATAAGTTTCAGATCTATATTATAAAAGTTTAAACCTTAATGAAACTTTAGTCATCTAAGTTGTTGTATAAATAGTTATATCAATCATTTGGAAGCATATCTAATCAGTGCTATACTAATACTTGTTGTATGTGTTTAAATATCTAATTAGTGTTTTGTAAGACTATGTTACCTATAATGATAATTCTAAAACCTTTAAATTGAACTGAATTTCATTGTATGCTATCTAAAACACAGAAGCAACCCTGATGATATCTATTTTAACTTAGACAATTAATAAATAAGTAATAACATGAGTGGATAAGGCTCTTACAACCAAATTTTATTAAATAGAGAATCTATATTTTAATAATTATGTTAATATTAAGATTGTGCTCCAGTTTGCTAATCTAAATGAGAAATTCTATCTAATATTATATAGTGGTCTAAACCTTAGAAAGAATAGGTCCATTTACATTGGAAATCAGATCTTATATGAAGGAATTAATGCATTTTGATACAAAACATGATATAGTTCATCATTTATAAAACATTTAGAATTTATGAAATAAAAGTTCCTTTTATCATTGAAATAGAAGGTGTATTTTAGCATATTTGAGAATTAAGTAAAATCAGTTTTCAAAGAAATTTAGCACTTAATGTTTATAGTTGATTGACCTAGAAAATTTTATATCTATGGTTGATTTAGCACAAATAAACATTATGAATAAACTCAAAATTTTAAGGGAATTCAACCACATATCTTTCACTACCTATAAAGAATAACATTCTAAACATAGCTAAGATTTCTAAGATGACTGAATTTAATAATATTTATCCACAACTAATATATATCAATCCACTATTTTTTTGATTTTCTATAATTTTCCTAAAATGACGCTACAGCCCGCAGCGGTCCATTTGCGATTTACTGTTCAATTAGTTTAATAACTGATTTTATATGATTTTTCCAGAAATGACGCTGCAGCCCGCTACAGCGCGCCGCGCTGTAGCGGTCCAGATTCTACAACTTGAGCGCTGCAACGCGCTGCAGTGCCAGACGGTATTTTTGCCAGTGTGAAAACCTGTATGGACCTCATTTAGAGCTCAAATACTCCCCCAATCCAGAGCATTCCATGAGTGGTGCCATATATCAATGGAAATGTATTTTTGATACATTTCCATTGACACCAAAAAAATGGTGATAAATGCAGGGTGTGCAAAATAGATGAAAAAATAGAGCAGTTTTCTTTCAAGAAATGTGTGCCTTAAAGAGCCTTAATGACTTCCATACATGCTTATGGATTTCTGATGATACATTCAAGCATAATAGCGACACAAAATAGGCAAGGAAGAGGAGCAAATGGGTACAAGAAGAGTAACCAAACAAGTACCTTTAGTCCTTGGGAGGGGAGGAAGAGAACTCTGTTTCCTTCAAAAACTTTGGAGGTTGAGAGCTCCTTCTTCAGCACGAGATGCAGTAATGGAGGAAGGGGGGAGGAAGGGTTGGGAATGAAGAAGGAGGCTGAGCTCCTTCTTAAAGGAGGAGAAAAAATGTTGAAGGGGATATGCCATCATGAGCCTAGGGAGGAGGAGGACATGGGAGCATGGGGGCGCTGGCTATGGAGAGGGGCTGTCAACCGAATAGGAAATTAGAAAAATAGGGAAATTGCAATTTAGGGACAGAATAATTACTTATTTATTTTCTCTAATTATTTAAATATTCAGATTTTTGAAATGCACTCTGAAAATTCTCAAAAATTCACCCATAACTAATTTGGGGGTGAGGAAATCAATTGCAAAGTCAAAATTTGATTATATTCAAATAGTTACCGATGCATTTAATTACTCCATTTACCGATGCATTTAATTATATTAAAATATTCGCGAAAATCCGATGACTTCCAAACACGTCTAAAACATCACCTCTAACTAATTTGGGGGTCACGATCGCAACGGTGAAGTCGGATTTTGATTTCGAGGTCAAATTAAATACCTCAATTTTATGATTAATTAAATATTAAAATAATCCAAATTATTTGATTTAGCTCTGAATCGCACCAAATCTTTGGGGATTGATTCAAATGACTATATGAACTTAATAGAATGATAATTGAGATATGATTAAGCTTGAATTATGCTAGGTAACAGCCTTGGGTTGTACAAGAACTTTCTTACAATGATAAGAAATCATGCATTTACTGCTCAAAATCTGTGGCCAATGTAGATGAGATCTATGGTATTTGGAATATCTCTAATGCCCCCTATCTTATGAAATATCTGAGTCTTCTTATCATGCCTTCAAATCCCAAAAATAAAAATTGTGCCCCTCTTATGGCTAAACTTCATCATTGAATTTCTGATTGGGCACTAAAATCTCTCTCATTTGTTGGTTGTTTACAACTTCTAAAGTTCTTGGTTTGGTCGCTCCTTATTCATTGGTTTAAAGCAATTCATATCGCTTTGAAAGTCATCAAAAATTATTAAAAGTCTTTGTGCTAAATTCTTGAACCTTGGCTCAACTATCAATAAAATGCATATCTTGGCTTGGGATAAAATTGCTTATCTAAATATAAATTTGATTTTGGTCTTATTTGTCCCTCTAAACTTATTCACCTACAAATTATCTATCTGTTGGCCTATTCTTTGTAATACATCCTCTTTGTCTTACTGGTGAAAATGCAACATGTTAAATTTTTTTGATTGCACTTCTCATATAAACAAGCACGCATCTCTATTTCAAAGAAAATTGGTCAAGTTCTCTTTTATTGTTCCCCACACTAGCATTGATTATAGTTGAAATATCATTTTATGGGCACTGTTTCTCCTTTAAAAACTCTTATGTGCTTTGGAAAGCTTTAAATTGTGGTTTAAAAACAACGAATCTTCTTAATAATTGGGACATTCACTGCAGCACTATTTATCAACTTGTCTTCATGAAAATGAATTCATTATCACGTATTCTTTTATTGTGATTTTACCTTAAATATTATTAAAAATTTTCTTACTGCTAGTTTATCATATTTTTTTCCTCCCTCTCTAACTCAAATTTTGAGTGGTATCTCGAGCAATGAGAAAAGGGTATAAAGAGCTTATCTTATGGCTATCGGCGTTCCTTTTGATTGTACCTAGAAGGAAAAGAATGCACATATTTTCAATAATATTGCTAAAAGTGTAACAACCCAAATTCTTAAGCACGTTTATAATTTGGGTTATTAAAATAACCCAAATAATTGCATTTATTTTTTTTATAAAATCCTTTAAAAATTAATAATCCTATGATTCTTTACTTATTTAAATTCAATTTTAGTAATCCAATATACCATTTTGATTAGGATAATCTGTAGAATATTAATTTGCAATAAAATTTAACTTTTTGTGATTCTAATTCCTAATTAAGCCTTAATTAATTTGAAAATATATTAATGAATATTAAGCTCATCCTTAGTCAAAATTTATGTTTAAGATCTCTCAATCTTCATTAGATAGAGGAGAAAATATTGGGGAAGATAAAAAGATTTTTTTATAATTAATTTCACTAATTACTCACTAATCACCAAAAATAATAATTAGCAAATAATTAAGCTAATTGAGCTCTGATTTTAATGATTTTAATACTTATTCATTCATTAAATAGAGTAGAACCTATTAGTATATTAAGATGGCAATTCCTACACTTAAATTTGTTAATCACTTCTTAAATGAGCTCAAACCCTAGTTAGAGCTCATTAACCCTAATTCTCAAGCAATTTAAGTGTTTTATGGGTTTATTTTTATCTTAGGTAATAAGGAATATTTTGGCATTAAAAAAACTCAATTTGGAACCCTAGAACTTAAAGTTTCTATCTTAACTCTAAGTGAGGGAAATTTTTGTCATTTTAGCCAAATATTGATTAGAATGTAATTAAAGCTTCTTAATATGTCCCTTACCTTTAACATTAGTAATCTAAGGGTTTGAAATCAATTTGAGGTAAATTAAACTTATAATTTATCTTTAATGGGAATCTTAAATTTTACCTTAAGATATTTAGTCTTAAAGTAAATTGTTAAATATGTGTATAGAAACCCACATATTCTTCATTCTAAATTTAATGAAGCTTACTAAGTCGGTATTTGTCAAATTAGATTCCATCTTGGACTATTAATATTTCCTAAGTGAATCCTTAAATAAATTCTTAAGTGAATTCTTACTGATTTGAATCTTAGCCTATAGATCTTCATTTCCATTTTCTTTAAATTCAATTCTATTGAATAATGAAATTACTCAATAGATTGAACTTGATTCAAATTAAACTTTCCATTGAGATAAATCTATTAAGTGAAATTCTAATTATTTTATCTTTGACTTTAGTTAATTAACATATCTTATGAGATTAGAAAGTTCCATCTTATTGAGTTTGATTATACTCTATAAGATCTCCTTAAATCTGTAGAATGAGGGAATTGTTAAGAAAGCCTTATATCCTAATATTAGTACCTTATATTAAGAGCATAAACTCCATATTTGGAGTTTAACTCTTGAATCCAGAGTCTTATTTTATTAAACCAAGATGGATTTTTCAGATAATAAATATATTAATTAGGACAATTGATTTGTTTATTTTAACCTTTATAGATGATACTATTTAATTTTGAATTAGAGGTTGTTTAGTTCTAATATTTTAATCTTATAGTGTCGTGACTCTGAGAATTTATTCGAAAGTAGGATATTGGAGATCCTGAGCTTGTATTTTCTCAGAATAATTAGAACAGATAAATTAGATAATAATGAATATCACATAAGTCATTAATAGAGTCTAGCTTATTTATTGACTTTGATGATTTGCATAAGATTATTTGATGCATGTAAATGAAAACTTAGTAATTAGGATAGCATTTGCATCATGTTCATATCGGGTTGTGTTATTGTGTACACACATTACGACCAATAGACAAGTTGTAAGGAGAAATAAGGATATTTGACACGTACTCATTAGGGAGAGTTGTGTCTAGTTCAGAAACCCATCTCAGTCTTGCAGATGTGTTTAACTCATCTGCTATTTCTGGATGTGCCCATAAAAGTAAAGTAAAATAATTAAAATAACTTTGTAATTATATTTTTGTCTCTTTAGTTCAGTTCCGTTCTTGCTTTAGCTATGAGTAGCTAAATGATCATATAATCTGCTACTGTAGCGCCCTGCCCCATCGTTGCGCGCAAAGGAAATAAAGGTAATCAATTGGCGGCGAAGTGGTGCGCCACTCGGGAAGGAATTTTCCACCTTCCTGAATAGCTGAAACAAAGACCATCTGAAGGGCTGCTGACTTAACCCCAAAGGAGGGCCAAGAATTAATACTTAAGATAATAATAGTATCCTTATCCTAAGCATTAGACAAATATATGTATTGAATTTAAAACACAACATAAAGAATCTAATATATGTATAAAATATTAATTTTTTCAGTATGCTGATCACATCATAATACTAAGTATAAGTAAAATATCAACAGAGTATGAAAACTAAAGCAAACATCCAGAAATATTCATCAAAGAAGCTAAATTAAACATTCATCTCAGAAAAGAAAAGAAAATACATCTAGAATTATTATAAATGATTTACTGAAATACAGGAACTGAGTCTAAGTATTGAATTGAAATAATAACTAAGCAAAACTATAAAATTGGAGAATAGTCCACTAGTGCTCCACGAACTCCTCGTGGATCTCCTGAGAGTCCTTATGACATGGCTCAATGTGCTGCTCAAGATCTAGCAAATTGTCGAATCCCAAAAGTACAATGTGTTAGATAATAAGTTTAACACATCTAAAATAATCTAAACATTTCTAATTATTCACTTAATATTTAAATAATGAAAACAAAACTACAGAAATATTGTACATTTAACTGAAAGTATAAGATTGTATAAATTTATACAAAACTAAAGTAAAGTAAAGCAAAAATATACTGTAACTGAATACTGAAAGTAAATAAAATAGCAATGATCTGAAACTGAGTAATTACATGTAAAACTATGTTGTATGTCATTGAAGTCATACTTCTGAATATGCCATAATAATGTATGCCACTAATATGAAATTGAAGTATCACTGAACTGCTATGAATATATAGTTTACTATCTACATACATCATGTTAGGAAATGTAGTTTACTGTGATGCCTGAACATCCTGAATTTCTCTTTTTGATGTATGCAACTTTCCATAATCCATATAAAATCACCGATACACATACACATGCTTATGCTTATGCTCATGTTTCTAAGACTACATATCTTAAAATCTAAAAATTCTAAAAATGTTTTAAAATCGGATACTGAATCAAGTGTCTCCACTATGCAGAATCTATTCAAAAAGATTATGACTCCTAATTATAATTTCAATAACTAGCTTTCCTTAGGATCTTACTTAAAATTATCAGTTGGAAATGTTATATACACATTATTGTATATTTCCAAGAAGAGTGAATTTAATACTTAGTTTGTTTTAAATTGCACTTATCAACAAGCACGATGATAGGAGGCTAAATCCGGTTGCAGTTTATATCTCAAACTGAGCTGTTAAATGCCCTAACTACAAGCATACTGAGTGTTCCAAGATGGGTGACTTGAGATACTTAGTTTGTCTTCAACGGCACTTATCAATGTGCACGATGATAGGAGGCAGAACCCGATCGCAGTTTATATCTCAAACTAAGAATTTCATTTCCCAAATCACAATATACTACTAGTTTTCTAAGAAGAGTGGCTTGAGCTACTTAGTTTGTCTTAAACTGCATTTATCGATGCACACAACTATAGGAGGCAGAACTCGATCGCAGTTTATATCTCAAACTAAAAATTTAAGTCACTAATTATAACACTCTTAGGATTGGATGATTTATTCTAAGTGGGATTATATCCGACTAAGCCCGTAGGATAGAACACAAATATAGTCCTATATTAAAATGAATCAACCAAATCCTGAATACTGCTGAAGTGATCCAGCACAATGGTATACACAACTAAACTCAACTAATAACTTGAGTTCAATCAATACTATTTAATCAACAAGGATTACTAAGGCTATGAGATTTATACTACAAGAATTGAATCCTACACAAGGTTCCAATGAAGTGATCAAAATGATCACCCAATATAGGTTACTACCATATTAGAGAAATTTCATTCTAAGGACTTTGGGTGATCCTACAACAAGGGTTTAAGATCAATCTTCTAAGGCTAAGAAGGATCATCTAAGTTTATACCTGAAGATGTAACAATAAGTTCTTCCTACCTCAATATATTAAGATTTTATTAAAGCTTTCAATTATATAAAAATTCTATTGTAAGATCATCAAGATCGTACACATCTAACATTTAACATAATAATTTGCACTAAGATCATAAGTTACATTTGTCAAGTCTGAATTAGTTTGATTAGATCAATGGTTAGACCCATCTGATCACATCCAATACTATAATCTTGGGATAAAATCAAGAATATTATTGGAATTAATTTATATTGTAAATTATTATAATTTTATCATTATTCTCTTGCTAAGGATCTTATATAGGAGAAAATTGAAGATCTCAAGCTTAAGTCCAGATAGTTAATCACATAAATTCTTTTAATAATCTTAGTACTTCTAATACAATGTATTTAAGTTCAATGTTAAATCAAATGTATTATTGGAATTATGCAAGTTGAATTATCTTTCAATCAAAGTTACTTGATTAAGGTGATTAAGATTTAGATCTTAATCAAGACAAGTTAGGGTTTAACCCCTAACCTTATCAAAATTAAGACCACTGATTAATTTATAGATCAATGATAAATCAATGCATTATTTGCATATTATTGATGACAAATTTTAAATTTAGATTAAATATTATTTACTTAATCAAGATCTTAAGATTCTCATGTTCAAATATAATTTAATATCAATCAAGTACATCAAGCTGTCCAAATAAATATTAAAGTTCTCTAACATACACCATAATATTATGAAAGCATAGGAATATAAAGTGACATAGAATAGAAGGTAATTAATGTTAACACAGTTCTAAATCAAACTAAAGAGAATAGCACTTGATTACAAATCTAAATGACTTAAGTTTTATGCAATTTGGTTATTAAGATCTACTTGATCAATACAAGCAATCAAAGATTTTATCATTTAACATTTAGCACAAAATATTTAAGACACATAAAGAATTTTAGCATATGCTCTAAAGAATAAATTTTCACATTTGAATTTTACATAAAATTTTATGCAATGCTTAATTTTACTAAAATTAGGTTCAAATTTGATATATTTCGGGCCCACTAGGGTCCTAGGGTCCTTAAAATATGAAAAATGTGAAGTTTCATCCATTACGGATAGTCCTGAGTGCTATGACGCGTTGTGGGGCCTTCTGACTGAAAGTCAAACACTATGACGCGATACGGCGCGCTACAGCGCTTTTAGGCGCTCCAGTGCGCTACGACGAAAATCAGCATGGTGGCACACTTTTTGGCGCTACGGCGTGACCAACATGAGAGCTGGGTGCTACGACGTCTGATTCATTGAGGTGCAGACGCTACGGCGCGCTGTAGCGCTTTCAGGTGCTTTTACGGATTTCATTTAATTTCATCAAAAATATTTTTATGCTTTATCAAAAATATTTTTATGCTTCATCAAAATATTATGTCGCTACAACACGCTGTAGCACGCTATGGCACAATGCGGCGGACCTGAATTTGAAACTTCGGGCGCTGCGGCACGCTGCAGCGCTCGACGGTGATTTTACCTATGTGAAAACCGTGATGAGTCTCCTTTCGCACTCAAATACTATCAATCCAAAGCATTCTACGTGCAATGCCATATATCGATGGAAAGGTCGTTTTGAGACTTTTCCATTGATACTAAAATCAGCATGAACAGATTATGTTAACTATATAAATAATTAATTTAAACCTAGGTATACAGAAATCAAACAGCTTTGAATGCATTTTAAAAAGGAGAAATGAAGCTTTGATCGGATTTATTGAGTTCGATTAAGGCTTGACGATCAACTTAGAATTCATACTATAACTATTTGAAATGGCATTCATATTTGATAAATTATGAAGAGAGTACAAGGAAGAGTAAGCAAAATGATACCTTATCTTGCAAGAATGGAGGAAGTAGCTAACTCTATTTTTTTTCAAGAACTCTGGAGGAATGAACTCCTTTTTTTTCAACAAGCACAACAAGGAAGAAGAGAGGAAGAGCTTCTTCAACTGGGCAACAAGCAAAAGAAGAAGGGGGCTGAACTCTATTTTAAAGGAGGAGAAGGAGAGGTGATAGGGCATGGGCTATGGAAGAAATGGAGAAGAGGAGAGGGGATAGCCTTTGCGTGCGTATGCCAGGGAGGGGAGGCGCCGAAATAGGTATGGAGGCGGGTCCCATGTGCAGGAGAGAGAAAAGAAAAAAAATGCATTTAAATGAATAATCAGTTATTCATTTATAATATTTAATTTATTAAAAATTCAGATAAATAAACGTGCTTCAAAAAATCTCAAAAATTTACCCCTGGTTAATTTGGGGGTGAGGACTTCAATGGCGAAGCCGGATTTCGATTTCGATGATTATTTAATTTTATATTTTTTGGTGCATTTAAATAAATTAAAATATTCACAAAAATCCGACGACTTTCAAAAGCGTCCAAAACATCACCCATAACTAATTTTGGGGTGACGATCGCATCGGTGAAGTCGAATTTTGATTTTGGGGTCAAATTAAATACATCAATTTTCTAGTTAATTAAATATATTAAAATAATCAAATTATTCGATTTAGTTCCGAATCGCACCAAATCTTCAGTGTTTGGTTCTAATGATGAGAAGAATTTAATAGAATAATAGTTAAGATGTGATTAAGCTAAAATTAAGTTGGGTAACAACCTTGGATTGTTATAGTTACAGTGACTTTATTAGCCAGACTTCTGATATGAAAGTTTTAATTGCTTACTTTCAAAATTTTCACGCTTTTATTCAACCTTTACTTGTACTTATATGTATGTTAGGATGTTAGTATCAATTGTTATTTGACTTGATCTATTTATATGTATCACCATTAATTTTGCTTAATGTTTACTCAATATTTTTCTAAATGATCATATTCCGATTAGAATGTTCTTTTTAGTGTTTGCAGTCATAACTTCATATGTATTATTGCTTATTTTTATTGTAGATTTTGGTTTGAGGTATGCTTCTTTATTTATCTCATTTTGATGAGTTATAAATGATTTATCTCTACTTATTATTATTATTATTATATATTTTGTTTTGCAATGAAATTTATACATCATTTCATTAGTATTTATTTATTTATATTAAAATAATACAAATATTATTTTAAAAATTTGTATTGAAATAATGATCAAATCTCATTGGATGAATTTTTTGGTGCTACGTTAGCGGGTCTAAATAACGTTTCTTTTATCAAAATTACATATACTCCCCATTATAACCTTAAATTAGTTCTCAAAATAATTTAAGTTTATGAATATATATATATATATATATATATATATATATTTATTTATATATGAAAATCATTATGCTATCCTAAATTCTTTAAGCAAAGATATATATAGAAAACAGAGTATTAAATCAATATAACATAAATCAATTTTTGTATGAAAATTGATTTGGGTACATACTCGAATGTTCAAATCTTTGTGTAGGCAATTAAATATTTTTAATGTAATTATAATTATAATTTTTATTAATGAATATCAATTTAATTTTTAATAAAAGTTTTCGGTTCTAAATTATTTTATTATTTTTTAAAGATTTTAATAATTAATAGATCAAAAATTTAAATTTATTAAGTTTTAAAAAAATAAAATAAAAAATACTATTTAAATTTATTGATGTGACATTCAAAAATTTATCCAATAATAAAATTTGAGTATTTATATTATTTTAATTTAAATAAATAAATATTATGAAATAATGTTTTAAGTTTTATTAGATGAATTATTATAGATGGCACATCAAAATCTCATTTCTCTTAAAAATATATAATAAAAAATTTGTTCAATTATTTGGCTAATTCAACGGCTTTAGCAATAAATACGCTTCGACTTAAGCCTTTTGTGATCTTAAAACTCATTTTAAAAAAGAGGCCGATTATGAAGAGCCGAAGATTGCATGGAATAAATATTTAATATAATAATAATAATAATCGAATAAAATAAAAGGGATGAAGATCCAAGAAAAAAAGCTGTAGCTCGAATGATGACAAGGGGGAGTCGAGACTTGCCCAAGAGAATTAAAAATAAAAATGTCACTTTTACGACTTCTCGCAAGGCCAATAAAGGAAACGGGAGCAGAAAATTTGATGCGGAAATCAAAGTAAAGAAGGGGAAAAGGCATGGAATAAGAAGACCGGATGTTGACAAATTTCCTGTCACACTTCTGGAGGGTCGTTTGCACTAGTGAGAGAGAGAAAAGTTAGAGGGAGAGAGAGAGAGAGAGGGGTGGGGGAGGGATATTATTCTCTCTCTAAAGATTCTTCTCCAAATCTGATGAAAATCTCAAACCCGGTGTCATTGGAAATCTTCCAATAAATTCATGTCCTTTGGGGTTTGTTATGGTCTTCGTCGGCTTCTTCCCTGTTTCTTCATTCTTCGGAGCTCAGAAAGAGTGAAACTCCTTCGATCTCCCATGAAAGGAGGGCGCCGGGCTTTGGGATTCCTTCTCTTTTCGGCTATGATGATGGTTCCACAGCGGCGGTGTTCGTTTTCAGTTAGAGGATGCGGATTGAGGTAAGGTTATTCATGAATTTTGCGAGATTTGTCTTTTTTTGGTTCTCTCTGGGGCTATTTAGGTATTTGCATTCAAAGATTATATATGTTTTGAGAGCTAAATTTACTGCCTCCAAATCCTCTGTATTTACAGCTTTGTTTTATGGTTGGATTTTATGAATTTTAAAATGGAGTTAGAATTTGAAGTGTTCATGAAAATCTTACAAAAGCGAAAAAGATACATATGCGTTTATTTCTATGCAAAGCTTATTTAACATGCCGATAATATTCTGTGTAAAAGGTTATTCATTGGTTTCTATGCATTGCAACGTGTTGTTCATTTATTTGCTTACTTTGCTACTGCAGGAGCTTTTGAATTATGTTAAGTTTAACAAATCAATTTTCTGCTTAAATGGCTTGCTTCAGATCGTGGAAAATGCAAGCTGATTGCGCTTACAAAATCTAATAGGAAAGCTTTACAGCGGATTATTGTCTTCTTATTAAGGTATTCATTTAGTTTTAGGGTTTTATATTGCTGGTATTGTTTAATTCAGTATTTTGGTATTTAGATTGCCTTTTGATTACCTTTGCTTGTTTTTTTCTTTTTATTCGTTTAGCTGACTCTGTTGTCTTTGCAGTAGCATCGTCTTTCAATTTTATTGAATGACTGACTTTCTTTAATTACCGATTTAGATTAGATAAATTGATAAGCTTAAAATGGTCATTTGTTACTAGGGTTGAAAAAAAAAATGACACCCAAAATTTACTTGCGAACTTCAGTTATGTTTCTTTTTGTGATTATATATACATTGCTTTTCTTGGATCTGCTTAAGCTTCATATCAAAGATTTCCTTGATCTTAGATGGATCCATTTTATTACAAACTCGATTGTTAACTTTTTTAAGCTTCAATTCAGTGACGATTTATTGCATTTTAATATTCAACCATGTCAGAATTTTCACTTTTATGTGAAATGCCCAGGAAAATCTCCACTTCTTGCATTCTTCCTCTTGACTGCTTCACCATTGTTGAGAATACACTTTTAGGATTATTTGTTTCATACAACGTTGCATAAAATAACTCACGACAACATGCTAGATGAAGCTTAAGTGATAGTCTTGCAATTATGACTAGTTTTTTTTTTTTTTTTTTTCAACTGTAGTCATTCTAAAAGCAAAATTTTGATAATGCAGTTATCATTTGTTCTTTACACGCTCATGATTTTGTTGATCTTTCTATGATATTTGGATCAAAGTGTTGGGTGTCAGCAAAGCTGATATTTCTTGTTTTATGTAGCAAAGATGAGCTTGTTATGGTGAAGTTTGGAAGAAGCTAGAGCATAGTAATGTTTTCATGTTAATGTGCCAATGTACCATTCATAGAAGATATGGAAACGCAATGAAAATTGAGGTGATTTGAGCATATGAAGTGCAGTAGAAGCATTGAGTGGGCATTGCCGGATAGGTGTGGATGGATTATGCGTGAGGAATCTAGCATATTATTGGCCAATTCTTATATGGCTAAATATAGTATAGATTAAACATTAAACCATTTTTGAAAACAGATGCTTGTTAAAGAACAAATCCTATGTCTCATATTTATAGAATAAAGCAGTGTTAGCTACTGAAGTTACTGACGATGATGCAACATCGCTAAGCAGGATAATAGATATATGTTACTTAAAGCTGTGTTGTCTTCAGAACTACTTATCTTAGAATCAAATTCTAAAAGAAAAATTCATGTGTAGTTCAGGTGAGGGACAATAAGTTAGTGGCTAGACAAACTTAGTTTTAAGGTGTGGTGTTACTAGTAAACTAAGATAAATGCTTTCTGGGCTTTGTTTCTTCAATTGGGAAAGGCCATGAATGCATGATTGTTTGAAATAACTTTCTCCACTTTCCTTGTGCAACGTATTTTTTGTGATAGCATTTCTTTTTTTTGCTTTCCTTTTTAAAATGTGTTTTTTGCACAAGGTTATATGTTACTAGTAATTTATTATCGAAGTGAGTCATATTCATACCTAAGCCAGGCATTGAAGACTGGAGTAGTTGTATTCACAGCGTTGTTTACATTTTTGTCAATTGTTTTAAATTTTTTTCAAATCCATGGTTAACTTGTACATGTTGCTCATCCTCTAGTTACTTTGATTAATTTCGTGTATTACCATGATTAATTCTTGAAGCAATTTTTCCATTGCACTTCCTGGCTAGTTTTTTTATAGCCTTTCAAATCTTTTCATGTCCTTCAAAGTTTACTGTAACTTTTTTGTTTAGCTTTTGCTTTTGTTTGGCTGACTTTAGACTGGGTCAACAGTAATCAACTTTGGAAACTTCATGTTTGGAAAAAGATTGCAGTATTTGTGCTCCAGGTAATTTTAACAAAAATGGTACTATGCGGAAAGCCTTCTTACTTTCTGTTATAAGTGCTAGAAGGAAATGCGAACAAGAGATCATTCTTTCATACATATATTGGATAAGGGTCATCGATTGTTGCATCATTAGAAGTTTGTTTTGACAAATAAATGAGATTTCTGGTTCCATGATAGTAATGATGCGACATTAAAGTGAGCCGCTGCAAAGAAAATTGCAGAATTTAATATCTAGAGAGCTACATTTACTTAGATTGTTGAAGTGATGAACCTTAAAAACTTCTGACAGTATCAACAAGGATGGACACTTTTCTAGGTTGCTGACGAGTATTATAGGAGGATTACATGATAACTTTCAAATATATTGTCTTCAAGTTCTGTTTTGATTTTGTGCTGAACAGGTGATTAGATACTTAAGACTGCCTTAGTTAGATCTGAATCTGTATATTTATAGCCTGTCAATAAAATACGTTGTCATATAACCGTAGCATGATGTCTTACTGATTTTATTGGCCATAGGTAATGCTAGTAATAAGGATTGCTTTTAGTTTTAATATGCTATCGGAGGCTTGTTAGAAAGCAGCTAGTTCTATTGTTCTTCACTGTTAAAATATGGCTTGATAGGCACAAAGAATGTAGATTACCACTTAATCATTGAATATAAAACACACGGATCACAATCACTAGATACAAAATATTCACATTGCTAATTTTATATTAAAAAGAAGCTGCTTGTATTATATTGGAAATGCATTACACTTCTCATCTTGTATGCCTCTACCTAGAAACTAAATAGTTGAAATGCACCACCACCACCACCAAGCTATAGTCCTTTTAAGTGGGGTTGGCTACATTTTTCCATTGCCCACAATCAAATAGAAGCCCCTTCCTAAGTTTCAAATAGAGAAGATCCTTTTTAATGGTTTATATCCATTTTGTTTTCCTCTTATCCTTTGAACATGGGCAATATTCATATACTCAATTTTTTTGACATGGGCATCAAATGTTCTTTGCTAAAATATGTTCAAACCATCTATAAGATGATATCCTCTAATCTTTTTTACTATTGGAGCCACTTCAATCTTGCTGCAAATGAAATTATTTCTCATGCAGACTCATCCACTTTAGCATTATTATCTCTATAACAATAATTTTATTGACAAATTTTTCTTTGTTGGCCAACATTCAACTCCATGTTGCATATCCGACGTTTAACTGCTCTATAAAATTTTCCTTTAACCTTGAGCTGAGTTTTCAATCGCACAACACTCTAAGAGTGCTCCTCCATTTTGTCTAACCAATTTGGATCCAGCTAATTACATCGCTCTTTATTTCACTTCATTTGAAAAATTGAACCTATGTATTTGAGCCTCTCACTCTTCAAGGTCACATGGTCCTCAATAATCATGTCTTCTAGATTATTGCTTCTATTATGATTAAACTTACATTCCATATATTTTGTTTAAGATCTATTAAGACAAAATCCTTTATATTATAAAGTTATCCTCCACAACTCAAGTTTTTCTTTTACTCGGTCCCTTGTCTTATCAAGTAAATGAGCCTTATCTATAAATAACAAGCATCGAGGAACCTTTTCTTGAATGTGTTTAATAAGAACTTTCATTATTGAAGGAAAAAAATATGGATTTAGAGCAGCGCCTTAATATAATCTAGTAGTAATAGGAAAATTATTAGACAAACTGCCTTGTAATTGAACACAAATGACTAATAGCCTGAATTAGTTATCCAACTTTACTAATATTGTAGCCTTTTTGTTTCTTAACATAGTATCAAAGTGTGGCTTTTGATTCTCTCTCTTTCTAATCCAGCCACTTTATCCATGTTATCTTATCCTTGAAAACTTATTTCATTTTGTCTTAAATTAGGTCTCACTTTTGTCACTTTTTGTTGCATAAAGCAATCCACACCTTCTCCTCTCATTACTGGAATTCACCAAAAATAATTAATCTCTATGCTTGAATTATCCCTAGCACGGGCATTGTCTCTCATCCACCTTGATCATGACGGGAAATTATAGGCAATTGGAACAAAGGTGTCATTTGGTGAGGAAGATTGCATTTACTGCAAGCAATAATACATCCAAATCTTGCTTCCACAATCATTCATTTCCTTAGCCTTCTCATTGTGTGCTCTTGACCAGTCTTTGCTAGAGCAGTTTTTCCTTCATGAAAGTTTATGTTTGATATTTGTGATGTATGTAGGGAAATAAAAACCTTAGTGATTTCCTATTCTAGAAGAGTTAAAAAAATGATTTTTTGTAGATTGTAGGAACCATTTAATTAATATTATAAGACTTCACAACTTGAATCTTGTCAACAATATGAGCTACTGAATATCAAGTTTCCAATGGAAAGAAAATAGTGGTGGAGCACCTCTCACATTAGCTAAGGAAAAAAAATGCAACAACACTTTGATAGTGGGTTGATTACAGAAAAAGATTAATCAAATTTTTGAAGACAATGCATATTGAAATTCTAAACCATACTTATCCGACCCCAATCATTTGGTCCCTGGCTTCGGGTATTTTCTTATGCTAATTTATTATTTTCTTTGCTTTGATACCTTAAAAATATATACTCACCATTATTTCATTAGAATATTTTGTTACAATTGCATTTGAGTTATTTCCTAATATGGTTATACGATTATATCGATAAATGCCCAATTTAGTCCATTGACTATTAAAAGGCCCAAAATAGTCCCCTAACTTCTTTTAAAAGTCCAAATTAATCCCGATGGAAAAGTTAAAGTAATGAAATCGCCTCATTTAGTATTTAAACTAAGGTTGCATATAGTGGGCCTAAGTGGGTAGGCCCTTTCTTGGACCTTGCGTTGGCGGGATGCTTTTGTGTACTAGGATTTTTTTTTACATGAATGAAGCCTCATATTCTAATATCCACTGGTCTTGCTAACCAAAGGTATTATCCACTTGACCTATTTTATATCCGATAGAATTTGATAGTTTTTTTTGTTGTTGATAATTTCATAGACTGTCATCCATCCTGCTAGTGTTATATACTACAACTATTTTTTAATTTTGTAGTTTTTAATAGAACTCCACTAGTCATCTCAAAATTTACTTGATTTAGACATGATTTTTACTTACACAGCTCGATATCTTTTCTTCATTTTTTGATATGGATTTGGCTTATTACTATTGTCAAACGTTCCTTAAAGCATTTGTTTTTCTTAAGTTGATCTATCCCCTGCCTGGTTTGATTTCACTATTTCATTCTTAGGTGATTGCTTCCCAAATTATTACCCATCCTAAGAGTGCTTCACTACAAGTACGTTAAATTTTTGAACTTTTATTAGAAACTCTACTTGTTATTTTAAAATGTGCTTTGTTTATTATGACAGTTTTTAACTTATATAGCATAGTTCCTTTATTCTGTTTTTTGTGTGGATTTGATTCATTTATGCTATACTTTTTTTTTCTAAAAACTTGCCATAAGCTGTATATTGTGTAAGCCTTCTGTTCGCTGATCACTCGTTGTCCTCTTCGGATTCAAATCATCATTCTCAATTATAAACAATGTTGCTCTTCCAGTTTTTAATAACCACATCTTCAATATAAAATGTATCTTAAAATAGTTTTATCTGTTTTGCGTATTTACTTTTTCAACAGTTAATCCATTAATGAACTAGGCAACCTTGACCTGATAATTAGTCAGGAGGTGTATATACATTCGCATGTGGTTGTTGAGATCATGATTTATGTGAACCCAAAACATGAAAGATTTAACCAAATCAATGAAATTAAGTGGGTTCTAATTGGTTAGTCGGTCTTAAGTACTACTTTCTCCTTGTTCTTTCTGACAACACATTGTTTTTCTATATTTTCAATTTTCTTGTCGTGAAATTGGGGCCAATTTAGAGTAATAAATTTCATAAGCAGCACTCATTGCAAATTTTATTTTATTTTACTTTGAGATCTGCCTTTAATTGTCTTAACATTATTTGAATTTATTCCAGGATTTTGAATAAAAAATGAATTGTAAGAGTTATATTCCAGGATACTATTCAATGAGAGACCTTAATGAGGACACAGGAAATAGTTGGCCCATATATTATGACAATAAAGCGTTGAATGGCAATGTTTACAATGGTTGCATGTTTAGTTCTTTGAATGGCTATTCTGAATATGACAAAGAGATGCTAAAAAGAACAATGCTTGAACATGAAGCAATTTTCAGAAAACAGGTGTATGCTCTGAACATGAATTATCTTGGCACTTTTTTTATTTTTTTACAGTGAAGTGATTGTTTAACCTGTCTTGTTAATCATATCAATAAAGTTTTTTTTTTTTTTTTGAGGAATCATTTATTTGTAGTCAGTGAGATTTGAACTCATAATCTGAGATAACAAATTCTGAGCCTCAAATACTGGGCTGCAAAACCATTCACATATCAATGACCTTATATATATATATATATATATATATATATATATATATATATGTTTATATTCCATTATATCCAAAAATTGTGGCTCTATTAAAAGTAAAGTTTCTTTCGTTTTGTGATTGATGCCTCCAATATGAAATCAATATTATGATCCATTTTTATAATGTTAAGATGATGATGCCTTTGCTTTCTTGAGTTTTTTCTAGTACACAGTAATGGAGCTAAGACCTTAACATAGGGTTGCTACTTTGACGTATGAATGAAAATCAATAAATTCAAGGTTAGGAGCATAAGTTCTTTATTAGAAGTTGAATTTAAGACTATGAAAAATAAAATTCTTTATAATATTATGTATTTTCATAAAAATTTTGGGTGTTTGGACATGCTTGAGCTTTTCAGATTCTTAATTCATAGCTTTACAAAATTTGTTTCAAAGAAGTTTATTTGGTTGTAAAAAAGGTATCTCTACTTGCTTTTATAGAATTAAGGCAGTGTATATGCTTTCCAAGTAATTTGCCCTAAGCAGCCCTGTTATTTGTGTTTGACCAAGTTAGTCCCTGACTTCTATTTGTCCATTTTAGCTCCCAATTATACAGCTGGTTCATTTTATCTTATCAATTATTCAATGTAAAACATTTAGTATTTTTTCTTGGGATTTAATTGATCTCAAAATGAATAGCTGTGGGATTGAATTGAGCAAATAGAATAGTTGGAAGACTAAATTGGATGAAGTGAATTAGCTGGGGCTATATTGACCATACTAAAGTTGCTGAGGGGTTGAGTATTTTCTATATACTTTGCATTTGCTGTTCATACTAAAGATCACATCTTTGCTCAAATCTTTTTTGCAACTTAGCATTGTTATTTCTTTTTTTTATTTTTTTATTTTTTTATTTTTGTGATCCAGGTCTATGAACTTCATCGACTTTATAGAATTCAAAAGAACCTGATGGATGAGCTCCAGAAAACTGGTTTATACAGATTTTCCACTTGGACAGTTAAGTCAAAAACTAGCTTATCTTTGTCAGAGGCTGAGACCCAAGTTGCAGGAAGGATTTGGCAATTGTGCCATCAGTCTGCATTGAGCAGCAGCCAAAGCAGAGAAACAACTACAATCACTAATACAAATGTTTCTCCCATTAGCACACGTGGTTCCTGTTTTAATAGACTAGAAAATGGAGCTCCAGAGAGGGATGGTGATGAATCTAATGATCGCATTAGAGCATCATCTACTAAAAGAATGCTTGATCTTCAAGTTCCAGCTGAAGTATATATTGACATTGAACGCACAGAAAGATCAGAAAAAGAAGAAGTCACTGGTTTGTCATCAGTGATCGCATCACCTTATTCCATACAATGCAATAGATATCTTGAAAATGAAGTAAAGCTCAATCTAACGAATGTTAGCAGTACTAATGGAGATGTTCATCAATATGATTCTCATAGTAAGTGCAACATTTTCCATCTCTTGGCTGATCTAAATGAACCTATCGAAGAATCGTCTTTGGCAAAAACGGCCTTTTCATTTCCTTCACAATCTCATGGCCCAGAAACACAACTGGATGAGAATCAGAGGACAAAAGGTTCAACGGGATATGTTAATTTATGGCAGCAGATTTCATCTTCCAAAAAACAGGGCTGTGATGAAAATGATTCTTTAAGTGTTTTTTCTGGAACAAAGGATCTAAGCCCAGTATGCTATCAATATCATGGAAAAGCAGGTGCGGTTGCAATCCATGTTGGGAATCCCTCATGTTGTTTTTTATAATTTACCTTAAAACATTGTCCATCATCTCATTTCTCAATTCCCATCAATGTAGTTTCATTTAAATTCTTGCTTATTCTAACTAGTTTGTATTAAATGGGTTGTTCAAACCCATTTAATTTTACATAAGCTTACCCTCTAAAACTCAGCATATATTTAATATTTAGATTTAGTAGACTATCATTTAAAGCTTGCAAAGAATGATCATTTATATCTCACTTAAGACTAGATTGTTTGCTTAGAAGTTGACTTTTGATTCGAATTAAAATCAAATCGAAGAAATATGGAGTCAAGTTTTGAGCTAAAAGCAAAAGTAGAGCTTGTTACAAGTTAATTTTAAGTTGAGGTTGACTCGATTAATGATTTAAGTCAATTAAAAACTATAATAAAACTATTTCTATGTGATGCATGTTATGTAACACCATTTGGATCCAAGTCTCCCAATTTCAATTCTAGGCCTCCATTATTGTTCTTACATGCTTAAGGTTTAGCTTTTGAGTCAACCTTCGAATAGACTTCATGTTGGCTTGATATAAAATTTTTGTATTTGAGTTGGCTCAACTAAAGTATAATTCAAATTTGAGCTGAGCCAAATTCTAAAATTTTAAATTCTAGTATAATCTAACTCTTTTGAAGTCATTTTGAAGCCAGCAATGGTCATATTGCAGCATATTAAAGATTGGTGGATTAAGTTTTGCCACTAGATGGTAACTCTTCAATATCATTGTAAACAGTACCAGTAACAGCCAAAGTGATATATGGCTAAACTAGTAACCCAAAGTTTGAACATTTAAGCCCTTCCTAATAAGGTTTATTCCATTAGTATTGTTCAGGCTAATGGATTGTACGGCGACAAAAACTATTTAACATTTCTATGCCCAAGTACGTGTGCCATGTAAGTTGGTTTAACACATGTTAGAAGGTTACTCTAGTAAAAATAAAAAGTTATTTCTATCATTATTCCAAGTACTAAGAATTTTTAAGGTAGAGTGGCAATATTCATATATTCAATAGTTCTTGTATTCCTCCTCCCTTTTGAAATGTCTCATCAACTCTGCTGGTTGTATATTTCAGAGAATTCTAAAATTGATCTGAACCTACACTCTGATGAAGAGAAATGTTCATTGTCTTTTGAACCAATACAGTCGGGACTAATCAAGACCAGTGACATTCTGCTGAATGATATTAATAAACCAGGTGCACTATTTGGGCAGAAAAAAGGCAGTTCTTTGGAAGTCAGTAAGAACTCCAACCTTGCAGTTTTAGACAACCCCAAAAAACTTGTTCCTGCGTTTCCCCATTCTTCCACAGCCGCTTCTTCGAACATTGATGCCTCTACTTCGCCTTTATTTCGAACATGGATGAAGCCATCGGATTCTGAAAAGCCGCCATCTGCTCCATTTCAAACAATATCAAGCTTCAACAAATCAACAACAATGAATAGTTTCAGGATATTGGATTCCCCCTCTGATGGGCCCAATGGTTTAAGTGACAGATGGCAGTTTTGTAGGGATTATAGGTCTCTACATGTTGAAAATGGAGAATTTTCTGTTAGTCATCAAGTTTCCCCTTCCTTGTTGCAGTTAAATGTCTCATATATTGGTCTGAACCTTAATTCCAGAGAAAGTTGTCATTTTGATTCACAAGATAGGGTGACGGCTCCGAAGAATGTGGCAACAAGAGAAATGGAGGGCGAATGTGAAGTAATGTCATCAGAACTCTCTTTTCTTAGGCCCACATGTAATGAGACTTTGAGCTTAAACAGTGCCAGCTTGAGCTTCAGATCATCAGCTTTGAGAAACGAGGGGATTGAAGAAATAAAAGCAGACTTTTCTTCATGTAACTTGGAAGAGTTTCCATCAAACCTGCATTGCAGTGAGGAGAAAGCACAAAGGAATGAAAATCCAGATTGTTTGAGTAGAGATATGATTATTAGGCTCCCTATTGTTGATGATAAGATCTATCCAAATCCAAATTTGGTAATTGAAAGGCAACAGCAGGTAGATGGGTTGCAGCATGATATGGAATTCTGTGGCATTAATCCACTAAACACACAGAAAGAGTTATATGACGAAAACTGCAAAAGCTCTATGCATCATATAGATCTGAATTGCGAAATGGCGTCAATGGAAGAATCAAATCTCCCTCAAATGCTGCTACCTGAATGTCCTGCCAGTCTCCCATCACAAACATTAGATACTATATCTTCTTCTAAACCTTTCCCTTTGATAGATAATGAGGCTCCAGTCTTTCCAAATGAAGAAATTAAAGTTCCTGAGATAGAGTCGATTCCTTGCAGCGTGGAACAAAATGAATGCTCTTATGATCTGCTCATCAAAGAAGCAGCAGAGAACATGATCACGCTGTCATTCGATAATCAGAGCTTCTTAGCTGCCGAACCATCATGCAATATTGCTACCTTGCATTGGTTCGTTGATGTTGTCTTGTTAAACTCAAGCAGCAAAGACACGGATGCTGAAATTGATCTTTTTGAGCTGATGACACTTCAACTCCAAGAGTCAAAGCCTGAGGAATGGCTAAGCCCTCAAGAAGCAGAAAACGCAAAGGAAGATGCCAAGAGCAGGCCCACTCTGCTTTATAAAAGGCTTAGACGAGGTCCAGCAAGAAAGAGGAGGCAAAGAAGAGATTTTCAGAAGGACACACTCCCTGGGCTTGCTACGCTATCAAGACAAGAAGTGGTTGAAGACCTTCAGTTGATCGGTGGGCTGATGAAAGCATCTGGCAAGCATTGGGAAGCTGGTGCAGGCCGACGCAACACTCAAGCCAAGGCTAAAAGAAGGCTATTGCAGCGAAAAAACGGTCATCACTGCTTCAAAGGAACAAAGCAGGCCGCAGCAGACATTATTTCTGTTTAGCAAGAATGGTATTAACCCTGAATTTGAAATTGAGTGGCCAGGAATGGTTTGTTGGGGGAGGACGACAAGACGGTGCCGGAGATCGAGATGTCATCCTCCACAAAGTGTTGCTACAGCTCTAAGTTGAGAAGAAGGGGCTGATTTCTACAGTTCTACAGCGAGGAAAATGGTATTTATTGTAATGCTGATGAAATTTAAATTTTTTTTGGTTATTATTCAGCATTGAGTTGCATTTTAGCTTAAAACAGCCTGTACATTTCTGGAATAAATGTTTTGCTACAGTGCCCAACCTATAGATAGAAAAATCATTTGTGATGTTGCACTGAATTTAGGTGTAAAGAAGAGATGCAATACACAATTAATATGAGGCTTTTTTTTCTTACTTCAGTTACTTTTCTATTTCTTGCATTTTTATTCAACTTTTCTATATGGGTTGGACATGATAGCATTACTCATCACATGATTTAGAGCAAAATTGACATGGAAGGCAAGGCAGAGTCTTAACTAATGGTTCTATGTTTGTTTTTCTCTTTCTCTTTTTTTTTTATTGTATATGAATAATTGATAGCTATAGTAGAACAAGTCCAAGTAGGAAGAATAATTGACTTTGATTTGATCCCTATGATGATGCTCTGATTATCTACAAAATTCATACTATAATGCACAAGCTTCAAAACAAAGAATTAATTGAAAGCATTCAACATTTGTACTATTACAATAATGTTTGAATATTTCTATATCTTTCTTAATAGAAAAGGGCTTCAAAGGATATTTCTCAAACAAGGGTTTCTTTTTTTTGCGAGCTCATGTTGATAGATTAAAAATCATGCTTTCTTGAATATCTATGGTTTAAAGGAAGAGGATCATCAGCACATGAATGCTTTAAACTATTGTGTTGAAGTTAGGTAAAATGTGTGCAGAGGCTGCTACATCGGCTTTCGCACAAGGATTCCTCCATTACAAATGAATGTGAGTAAAGAAAATTAGTTTATGATTCTAAATTACGAATACGTAGTTGGAATGTTGACACTTTCATCGGCAAGCTTTTTGAGCTATTGGGTATTATGAAAAATAGGAATACATGATATTTAATATCTAAAATAAATATCTAAATAATAAAATCGAGCTAAGCCTAATAAATAGAAGACATAATATCTCACATTTCAAATAATCATAGAAAATTTATATCTTATTTCCTTACTCATCGAGCATGTAATAATACTTTAATTTAAATTAAAGGAAAATTTAATTTTAATTAAGAAAACAAAATATTTTAAGAAAATTAAATATTAGAATTATATTTGAATATCTCAGTAATATTTTAAAACAAAAACGTCTATGAAATTTTGGTAAATGCTGGACTTATAAAGTAATTTAAATAAATTATGGAAGCTTGAAACTTTAGAAAATAATATAAAAGAAAATATTCATCAAAATATAAAAAAAAAAATTATTTTTAAAATTAACATTATCAAAATTGACTTACAATAAAATAATATTTCCCAAAATACTCTTATTTTTCCATATTAAAGATTTAAGATAGTGGGTATTTAGTTTTTCTTTGTTGAATTTCAAGTACCTAATTTAGTAGCTTTTATTAATTTTGTTACTACTTTGTTTATGATCTTTTTAGCTAGCATTTTTTGCTTATATTACATAGTTAGCTATTATTTTGCTATGCTTATCATGATTTCTTATGATTAAGTCTATCAGTGGTGATAGTTCATGTGTGTTTGGAGATACTTTACTAGTAATACGTACAAGTAATGCTACCCATGCTCAATGAAAGAATAAATAGAAGATTGTGTCCACTAGAAAGGGACTAACAATCTGTGCTCACCACACTTTTATGCCCTGCCAATGGGTACAGAGCAACACTTCCCAAAAGTAAGTCACAATGGAGCTCTTAGAAATTTTTAGCACCTACAAAACATGTGTCAATCAAATAAGAGTACATAAGAATAATAGCATAGAGTACTATATACAAGTATAATCAAAGTTGTATGAATATAAATATCTCAAGTAGGGGTGTAAACTGTAAAACTATAAACAAGCTACGAAAAGAATTAAGCTTGTTGAAAAAAGGTAAATGACAGCAGTAAAACAAGTGTAATTTATATAACTGTGTATGTGACTCGTCATATGGGATTCACCCATTGCACTGAGAGATCCAGATCATATGCATACAACAAATGTATTCTAATATCTATCGATAGTGTCCCAAAGAGAATATGTGTATAACGATGCATCTTAAAACAAAATTTGTTAGCCCCAGTATTATCTACACATGTCACTATAAATATCCCTGACATATGAGTCTAACCATAAAGTCTCAATCATAAGTATTTATGATAAATTATATAAGTGAGTAGTAAGTAAAGTACAATATATAACAAAAGAGTTGGATTTACATGCTTTAGAGAAAAGTAGCATAACTTTAAAATAAAAAATTATTAAATCAACATGATATCCTACAAAAATGTGCAAAGGGAAAAAGACTCATAAGCTTACTTCAAATCATTGTTATCTAATCTTGTTAAGTAAATCTAAATATGCTAAATTTATCATTTAATTGTCTCTAATAGAAAAATACTAATTTATGTTATTTTAATAAAAATAACTACTTTATTTATATAAAATTATATATTTATGAAATTTAATGAGATTTTAAGAATTTAGTGATTTAGCTAGTAGAATCTATATCTTAGATTCATTTAGTATTAAGGTTCAAATCACTGAATTATGAAATCTTCTTGATTTCAAGTTTATGATTATTGATTATATGTTAATTTAATAATTCTCAAGTATGGGTTTGGATTCTTATTTCACACTATAGTTTCATACTTAAGCTTATGATATTTATATCTAAAGTCATCAAATGTAAGAGTCAAATATTTCATAGACATAAAAATATATTAAATTGTAGATGTCATAATCATATCTATGTATATTTATCATCTTAAACATGTTGCACTTACTTTCAAGTTTTGATTTTCGGATATAATGCATTAACAATTAAATTTCGTATCTGTTGATCTTACGATGCGCATATTAAGATCGGACATATATAATGCTTCATGCATCAAGAATATAAAAAGTATCAAGAAATCTTAGTAAGAGATAATACTAATTGAAGAATGAGTATTATTGTGATAAAATTATTAAAAATTAAAAGATATACTATATTAATAATCATTAGAATGAATTTACTTTATGTATATGAAGAATCCCAATTAATTTAGAATTTCCTTAAGAAATTAAAAATAAAGTTGATTATATATAATATTTTTGGTATGTTAAAGGTAAGACAATATGCACTTTCAAATATTTTTAATAATGAAGGCATAGAACTATGAGTCACTATTAAATATACCCTTAGAAAAATAAAGTATTCAAAAAGAAAAAAAGTAAGAGTTATGGAGACATTAATAGTTATATTAATAGAGAGTGAACTTTTAGAAAGCTTTTGGTTAGAGATCATACACAAATTAAATAGATGCCCAACTAAAGCTGTATATGATTAGGCATCAATTGAAGCCAGATTATAAGAAAATCATCAATCACTGGTTGTATATGTTACACTTATATTTTATAGAAAAAAAGAGCAGTTATATTTGAAATAATGAACTAATTCTCATAAGCTATATTAATCGAATAAAGATATCATGTTACATATTAAAAATGAATAACTCATATATTTTGCTCTTAAATTGTTACAATTTCTTACATTTCAATTTAACATTACAATTTCTTACTATATTAATATTTTGCTTTAAAGTTTTAATTAGTCATTTAAAGTCATAAACTTTAATGATTATGATGATATCCAAATTAAATTATAAGAATTAAATCATATTATATCAAATTGTGTGTATATATATATATATATATATATATATTGCCCGAATATATTGCAAAAGGATAAAAGAAATAAAGTAAGCCACACGTCATAAAAATAAAAATCAAGCTCAAACAATAAGAAAAATATAGTAATGAAAGAACTCATAACTCTGATGGTGCATTTCAAATAGCATCAGTTTATTGGAGAAAGAGTTTTAAATTTTAGGAAACATTAATATTGCCGTTGCAATCAAGTTAACCTTCATGTGCAAGGAATATTACTTGTATTTTTCTTCAAGTATTGATGACCTTCTCCTTTTACACACACAAATAAATAAATAAATAAATAAATATATATATATATATATAAGTTGAGCCTCAATGAGGCAAATATATGGCTGGTGTTTTTGAGATCAAGTCACCGAAGAACAAAAATAGTCATCATTGATGAATATAATCATGAACACCAATTCACACAAACAAAATATAAAATTTACACAGTTTAGTGAGAATCATCTACATTCACAAAGAGAAGATGAGAATATTTCACAAAGGGGTTGTTTTGATTGAGGTAAAATAGGGATAAAGTAAAATTTTTTCGAGTTAATTAAGATTACCGACATCTGGTATGAAGTAAGTAAAACTGGTGAAAAGCTTTGCGCTGCAATTCAATTTTGTGTTAATATATACATATATACAGGAAATTGAATTACGCCCGAATCTGACGCAACTCGCATTTACTAGCAAGCAACAGAGCATGATACAAACAATGGATTATATTATATTTGTTAACAAAGAGTAGGTTGGAGGCACGTCGTAGCTACCTAACGCCCATGAAGCGGGCGCTGCAGCGCGTCGTTGCGGCCTGGCGCCCAAAACACGGGCCCTACAGCGCGCCTGGCGCCTGACGTCCAAGAGGCTGGCGCTACAGCGCGCCGCTGCGGCCTGGCGCCCGAGACGCAGGCCCTACAGCGCGCTTGGCGCCTGACGTCCAAGAGGCTGGCGCTACAGCGCACCATAGCCCCTGCTGTCCAGAAATTCCGCCTATATATATTATTAACCCCGTTTTTAGGGTTAAGAAGGCTGAAAATTTGAAACCTATCAGCCTCCATTGGTTTTATTTGGTGGCTGCTCCATTTGCAAGGAAGAAGAAAAGTTCGTAGAAGTTTTGTAAGGGTTTGAATATCCTAAAACTCATGTACTCCATTTTCTACATAGTGAAATTTTTTGCTCTCCTCCCCATAAACATTAGTGTTAGCACCGAACCATGTAAATATCTTTGTCTTGTGGCTGTGATTGTTTGCATATGTTATTTTCTTGTTTTATTATGATTTTGCTCATCATCTCAAATTTTGTTCTGCATTGATTTATAATCCTAAGATATCCCAACAACATTTATGATGAATTATTTGTTATCATACATAATTACCAAGTAAATTAATATTAAGAGATAATGATAACAAAATATTGTATACTTTTACTTTTACATCCTAGAATGTTTATTTAATTAATCTTTTGAGTAACTAGTAAACAAATTAAGAACTTGTTGCTTGCAAAAATCTTACAAAAAGCACATAATAAATGAGTATATTATAAAATTGATTAAAATGCTAACAAGCACAATAACGACTAGAAGGCAAAAACTTACTATATGTTATATATTTGACTTTTGACTTATAATTTTTAATAGAACAATTTGTATTTGTGGCTCTTTATTTTTGTTATCTATATTAAAAATATTTATTTTGGTTTACATATGTTTTAGTATGATCTTGGAGCCCCACAAGCTGTTTGGTCTGCTTTTACATGTGTCATCTCTCATTTGCCATAAATAAGAGCTAAGATTGAGAATTATGAAGATGAATTAATCAAAGAAAATGCAGTTTGACACTCTTTTTTGATGATTAGAAGTGCCTAAAAATGCATTTGAAAGGGTTGCAGACAAGATGCTAAATGAAAGCAAAACAGGCTTCACGACAAAAGATTTTGGCTAACAGTTGGGCGCACGCGCATCGCACTATTTGGACTCTATTTTGGTCGAGAAGTTGACTCTTTGGCCAATCCAGCACACTGTTTAAAGTTCTTTGGGGTGCTGTAAACCTGACAGCCGGGCGTTTAGGACGCATGATGACTATTTTTTGTGTTTTATGTTGAGGAGGAGGTGCTTGGGTGCAAGCATCGGAATGACATGAAAAACCATACTTTTTTGTGAAATACTTAAATTTGGTTAAATTTGGTCATGTTGGATGAGTTAAGGTTAAATTAGTGCCTGAGCATAAATACCTATGTGATCTTATGGTAATTAGTGCCTGGGCATAATTTTCTGATGGTTGATATTGTTCTTGTGTGAGTGCAGCCATTGCTTGTATTATTTCCTTCATCATCTTTCATTTATGGGCTGTTTGGCATGAGATAATTTGAAAATTTTGAATGTAAGGTAATCTGATTATATTGAAATTCGATTATAGTGCAATCAAGTTATTTTACCGTTGTTTGATAATTTTATAAGAAATTTACTATTTTTCTATTTGGTATGAAGTAATTTATGAGTATCGTACTTTGAGTAAATTGATAGTGCTAAATTTATCCGAACAAAATATTTTATTTTAGTGTTTCTGTGTTACCAAAGGAACAAATCCTTCTTTCGAATGATTCGTTCGAACAATTTGTTCGTACTTTGCTGGAGACTTTATGCTCATATCTCATTATATAATTAAGCAATTGCGTAAATTATTCTAAGGTGTAAATGTAAAGGTATATAATATTTTGTTATCATTATCTCTTAATAGTAATTTACTTGTTAACTATGTATGATAACAAATAATTCATCATAATATTTTATAGTAAAAAGTTTAAAATGCAATAATATTCATGTGTCATGAAATATAACTTAGATGTTCATATCTCATCATATGATTGTTTTCATATTTTCATATCTCATGATATGATATAATACCTCATATTTATATCTTTCGATACACCATAAGACTTTATGCTCATGTCTTTAACTTAGTGGGCTCCACAACTAAATTAAGCAATGCTATATGATGATACAGAACAAGCACATCTATCATCATAATTCATGCACCCTTTCTAGAGATACATATCAAATTTTAAAAAAGATGAGGGTGTTGCTTTTTCATGTCATCTTCTCTTTCTTGCATCGTTTTTGCTACTTCACGATCATTCCATTAGAATATAACTAGAGGAATAATATTTCTCTGAAGCTAACATATGTCGTGATCCAATATCCTTAGTGGTTCATCAGTGTATGTTAAGTCTAGTTGGAGGAGATCTCCAGGTAAGAACATCTTTAGCGTAGGATCAAAAAGGAATCCTTGAAGAGAAGACATGTAGGAAACTGTGGATTGCTCAAGTTTTCTAAAACCTTTATCTTGCAAGCGAATGATCCTACACAAGATATATGGAAAGGTTCAATGTATTGAGGACTAAGTTTTCTAAGTACTCTAAATCTATATGTTTTTCGCATAGGACTAAGGTTCAATGATATACACAAATTCTCCTACTCGAAATTCTACTAATCGATGTTTTGAGTCATAAGATCTTCTCCATCGGTTTAAGGTGGCTCGCATCATGGAGTGGATCAACCATATATTGTTTTAACAATCCTAAATTGTTACTTAGCTTAAACATAAGTTTAATCATGTTCTCATTTTTATTTAATTGCATTCATTAGATCATTATAAGCTAATTCAAAAAATTTGGGGTCAATCGGACCTCTCTAGATAAAATGGGCATTTTGGTCCAATTAGGTACCATAAATAATAGCTAAAATATTTTGATCTTCGATCCATAATATGATTGTATTTTTAAATTTGTCACCTCCAAATTAATTAGAGGTGCAAATTTGGGAATTTTTGGAAGTCATTTAGGGCTTTGATTGAATTTAATTTAAATTAGGGAAATTGCACTTAAGGGTTCCTAAAAATTAAAATTTGCAAATATACCTTTACTAATATTAATCGTCTAGGCTCCGCTGTGCGGACCATGGGTGATCCGTTGTGGAGCCTGGGTCACTCAACAGCGGAGCCCCGCTCCATCTCACCATCAAACCCGCGATCTCAACGGCTTAGATTCAGATCTGTGGAAACGTGGATCTACCGTTTGATCCACCCCGTGAATCCTAATGTCTGGATCGCTCCTGCGATCGACCGTTAAGATCCAAGCGATCTGGGTCTTCACATTTATCTATTTGATAGATTAGATGACCCACAGTGCACTCGCACTGTGGATCGTCATCCCGAGCACGCCCCACTCCCGACAAGGAGTATCCTCCGTAACCAGGCAGTTCGACCTGTCCCCCACTCCTCTGATCAGCTCAACATAACTGTCAAAGGCTTCCTCATTTTAGTTGGATGCCTCAATCGAGCCCCGTGATCTGGCCGAGCTCGAATTGGAATTTGAGAGCTCGGCCCTGGCCCGATCTCTCGAGTCGACCCCAGCCCGCCAAGTTCACCCAAGCTCTTCCCTGAGGCTATTTAGCCTCAAAAATTGTCCAGAGGGTTGTTTTCCCTCTGTGAACTTGCAATTGGAGCTCCTTCCCTCTCGACTAGCTCTGTCCTCCCAAGCTCTCCCAGTGCATCTAGACCTTCCAGTTGCCATCTGAGGGTGTGCGCTTGACGTTAGAGTCCCCTAACATATTCTAGAAGATCAGCAGCTGCTAGATTGCTCTCTACCAATTGATCCAAGCTTCTTCCCGTCTGTCCAGGTACCTCATTATCGTGAAGAGCCAATTATGCTCAACACTAAATTCCTTTTTATTCATTATTGCATGTTTAGGTTAGACGAGCTCAACCCATTCAATTCTAGGGTCTGAGCTAGCCCCGATCGATTGTATCAATCGATCGGGCTAGTTTCTTCAACCATGTCTGGGTCCGAGTAAGGACCCACTGACTGTGTTGGTGATGAACCTACTCAACAGCACGCCTTATTCCGCAATGGAAGCAATTTGAGAAAGAGCGCACAGTTTGATTCGAGGACCGGGGCTGTGTTGACGGTTACCAAGCAATCTCAGAAATCACAAAAATTCACAAGAATAATAAATACAACACATGCATGCACAAATCACAGCACATAAAACATCCAAACACCAAATAAATCCTTGGAAAACTCAAGAATGGGAAAAACTATGGAGCCACACCACAAGAATCCACTAGAATATGACAGAAGTTGCAGAGTTAAAAAGAGCTTATCATCTTAGCAAAAACTGCTCAAACTCTTACTCTAAAATGGAGAGGAGAGGAAGCAGCCACCATCTGGAGTATCTCCTCCAACATGCAAGGCCTGACTTGCACTATAACTTTCTTAGGGTTCCGCCTAGGGATCTTGTCCTCACACAAGCTTTTAGTTTCCACTTAACTTCACTTACATTCACTGAACTTAGGAATCTCCTCCTAATGTTTACTTAAGTACTCAGCTGAACAAACAGGCCTTGAAATATCCAAAATGCCTTCCTAATTGCTTATGGCGTAACTTGGACTGGGCTGATTTCCGTTGGGCGCTACGGTGCACCGTAGCGCCTGCACTTTCGAGTTGAATCTACTGCGGTGTGCCACGGCGCGCTATAGCGCCCTACCTCTCGAGTTGAATTCGATGTGGCGCGCTGCCGCGCCTGTGCCTCGGGTCAGGCCCGCGCCTTGGGATGGACCCACTGGAGTGCGCTATGGCGCTGGTTCCCACCACTGCGCTCTGCAACAACGATTTTCGCTGCGGCGCGTTGCAGTGCCTGCTCCTCAATTTCTGATCGCTGCAGCAACGATTTCCGCTGCGGCGCGCTGCAGTGCCTGCTCCTCAATTTCTGATTGCTGAGGCGCATGACAGTGCCTCAGCTCTCGCGTGACAGCGCTTTTGCTGTTCCTAGACATAAAAGGCTCTCCATTACATAACAATCTCCCACTTGGAGATCTTTAGCAAAATCTTCCCTCATTTCCTCCATAACCCAGGTTGTTACTTAGTCAATTAGGACTAATCAAAGTCATAATTATAGTTCTAGTGTCTTAATTAAATTATTTAGAACTCACCTCTAAGATCTAGTCCAAACCTAAAGTTAAATGGATCAAAATCTTGATTTCTGGAAAATCTCAAGACCCTAGAAATTGACTTATTATTTAGACATCGGATTGAAAATTCGACTTCGCTATTGCGTTCACCACCCCTAAATTAGTTAGGGGTGCAGTTTTGGATGCATTTGGAAGTCGTTGGATTTTTGTTGAATATTTTAATATTATTTAAATACCCAAAAAATCAAATAATTAAATACTCGCCGGATCAAAAATCTGATCGCGCCGTTCTATTCCTCACCCCTCAATTAGTTAAGGGTGATTTATTGAAAAAATTTTAGAATACAATTATTAATTAATTTTAATTAATAAAATATGTATAATTTAATTTTAATAATAAAATATTTTTAATCAAGTTAACGGCGTCGTCTAATCTTCTTGGTGCCGTTTGTATTATGCGGTTAGATCGGACGGTCGATCTCGACCGTCCGAATTGCGAATCGGGCGCCTGCAAGCTCGTCCCTGCCAGCAGCTTACGCGTGTAGGGCGCGTGGCACGAGTTGGGGCACGCGACTGCTGATCTCGCCTGAATCCCCTCCTACCCACTGTTTTAGCTTCTTTAAGTTGCATTTGGAGTCTCAAAGCAGAGTTTTTACTCTGAAGGGATCGGATCTAAGCTCTGGACCTCCAACCGTGCATTTGAGAAGAACTCTAAATCCTAAGGTACTCTCCCATTTCTTTCTTCTTCTTTGATTGTGATATCCTATATTGATTGTTCAATACACAATACCTTATCTATCAAATTGTTGGCATGCAATAGAACCCTAAATATTCGATCGAGCCTCCATCTTCGAAACCCTAATTCGCGCCTCATCTTCTTCGGGAAGTCGAAGAGACGCCGAGCCGATCGCTTCGAACCGGGTTTCTTCTAGCCGGGCCGAACCTCGGCTCGTCCGTTCGCATTAAACCGCTGGCGTGGCATCAGGTGGGGACTGCTGCATAGCTGGCACGACGCACAGCGTGCCATGTGGCGCTGAAGTAGCATCTGCGGCAGCGGGACCCACTGTCTTGTCGTCCCGACCTGTGGGTCCCGCCTGGCAGCTTCTACCCAATTCCATATCGACACGTGGAGCTGGTCCCGCGGTGGTCTCGTCCGTCTGATGACGTGGGGCCCACCTGCAGAGAATAAAAATCAATAATAAAATATTATACATATATATATATATATATATATATATATGTGTGTGTGTGTGTGTGTATACATATGTATATATATAATACTTTAGTATAATTATATATTCTGTAAAGTAGATATATCTGCACATTAATGTTTATATATTTTGTTAGAGAATAAAGAATACTTAATAAACAATTTAATAAATTAAATGTATTATTAATTAATTAATTACAATTAAATATCATACTTTAAATGCTTATATCTTAATAATTATAAGTCCAAATATAGCAAATAAATATACTATTTTGATCAGCAAAAATAGAAAAATATTACGGAGCTATCAAATTTCCATTTATAGTTATATTTAAGATAGTGATATTTAGGGTTCATTTGATGTGGCATAAATTGTTCAAATGCTCAATTAATCATAACTTTGTACCCTTTGATCCAAATATACTCAATATGGGTCTTAAAGTACTCAAGAAAATCTAAAAATTAATTTAGTAGTATTCACTTTGCTGTTTGGATTAGATTTAGACTAATCATATTTAGGACCTAACCATAATTAGGCTAAATAACCCTAGAACTTCAATTGACCATAATTTGGTCAATTGAACTCCAAATTAGGTAATCCAAATATTAATTTAGATCAAAAAAACCTAATTTATAGTAATCTATAAAAATATTTTAGATCCAATGATTAGATTGCTAATTAACCCTAATTATTCTAAAACTTGATTAGTGAATATTAGAAAATCTAATGATCCAAATTGAACAATCTAAGTTTTAGAGAACTCCTAGATTAGATTAAAATCTAGTGGTATGGTTGGTTTAATGATTGGGTAATTAATTTTACTAATCACTCACTAATCACTATAAACCCTAATTAGGCCATAACTTAGCCAATTATAGTCCAAATTGAACCTACTACCAGTCATTGTGATCAGTGGATCATTTGTAATCTACAGCCACTAATTTTGTTCAATTTGGACATCAATTGGAGAAGTTAGGATTTTGACATTTAATTAGGAGACCCTAAATTACCTATTTTACCCTTAAGTTTGTATTGGCCATAACTTGGCCAATACTTATCAGAATTCAATAATTTTAGGTTCTATAAAAACTTTAGACAGTAAACAATATAAAATTGAAAGAAAAATTAGATTTTATTAATTAAAATTACCAAAATGCCCATATGAGTCAAATTCATTAATTTGATCTCATGAGGCTTAATAATCACCCAAAATTTATGTAATTGTTGTCTAATCTTATATTAGACAGTAAGAAACACTTTGCCATAGAAAATTTCAGATTTGGAACCCTAGATCAAAATTTGATCTCTTAAACCCATAAGTAGGGGAAAAATGGTCATTTTGCCCAAATTTAAGGTTTAGCATTTCAAAACCCTAAAATCACTTTCTAAATGATATAATCAGTAAATAAAATGATTTAGATCATAAATTATGTGAGTTTAAGTATTAATTTGATTTGAATCAAAACTTCAATCTTTAGTCCTTAAGAAATCTTAAGTAAAACCCTGAGCATTCCTTTATTCCTTAATCTTTCTTATATCTTCTCATAGGTCTTATAACAATACTTAGGATATGTGCCTGAGAGATAGTCTTAGTAATTAAGAGCCTTAATTCTTAGGATTAGGAATAGATCTTAGGCTAAAATTTATCTATTGAGTAAATTGGGTTACTCAATAGGTGAAACCTTGAGTTTACTAGTTTATAGATCTTTCTTAGTTTATTTAATGATTATTTGATATTTAAATCTTAGAAGTAAGAGTAGAGATCTCTCCTAATAAGATTGATTTAATCATTAGGATTTTCCTTAATCAAATCTATGAGATATGGGCTTTAAACCTTAGAGCCTTAGATGAACCTTTGGATTAAGTGATTAAATCCCATATTTGGAGTTTAATTCTTAATCCTTTTATCTTGATTTGATTAATAAATATGGGTTGGGGTTATGATAAAATATTAAAATAGGATATTTGATTTATTATTTAACTTATTTAGTCAACATTAATTTAATTAGATTAGAACCTGATTAGTTCTAATTATTTTCCAACTTGTAAGGCCGTGAATCTGAGTTACACTCGATAGTAGGACTTGGAGATCCTAAACTTGTGTAACTTAGAGTAGATAAAATAATTAAATTAGATAACAAATGGATATCACTTGTGCCCTAGTTGAGTCTCTTGCTCACTTTGATTTTGATGCTTATGCTTACCTTATTTTGAACCTTTGTACCTTGTTCACATATATTAGACATAGAACATTTGATAAGTGTTTCATATCAACCTTATTTTACATAATAACATTTGCATATGTCATCATCATTATCAAGTTTAACATTTGATTATTACAATGCAGCCTAATTAGTATGCCTTTTTCCTGTACCTAGACTTTAGTACAGGCCAAACCTAAACCTTTGTCAGGCTAGGGTGGTATATGTCTGTCTAAAGTGAGTCTAACCAAGTTCTAGGCCTAAAATTGGCTAGGATGGTATACGTTAGACTATAAACTTCATGCTTTACATCCTTTTATACCCTTTGTTGGTATTACTAATTTAGGTACATTTCTACTTCAAATTATTTATCTTATTTTAGTCATAATGAATTCAGTTTATACTTATTGTTTTAGCTTATATTTCAGTACTTTCTTACTTTCTATTTTTCAATATTTGCTAGCTTTACTTATGCTTATAGGATGCTAGTTTTGCTTCTTGTTTATATTTATAGGATGATTATAACAACCTAGGTTGTTACTTTGCTCAATTAAGACTAATCTAAGTCTTAATTAAGGTTCTAAGTCACTAATTAAGTGATTTGAAACTCATCTCTGAAACCTAGGTCAAATCTGAAGTCAGCAAAGTCAAAACAAGAATTCTGGAAAATCCCAAAACCTGAAAATTTGACTTTTTATCTAGACCTCAGATTGAAAATCTGACTTCATCATTGCGTTCAGAACACCCAAATTAGCTAAAGGTGAAATTTTGGAGGCATTTGGAAGTCGTTGATTTTCGTCAAATATTTTAATATTATTTAAATACCCTAAATAATCAAATAAATAAATACTCGTCGAAACAAAAATCCGAGTGCGCCGTTGCGTTCCTCACCCTTCATTTAGCTAAGGGTGATTTATTGGAAAATTTTAAAACACAATTAATTAATTTATTGTAATTATTAAAATGGATTTTAAAATTTAATTTTTTAATTTAAAAGTAACGGTACCGTTAATTATTTAAGTTACCGTTACTTATTCTTAATATCGTCCGTCTAAACCGTAAGAAGTTAACGATTGATCACAACCGTCCTATCGAAGATCGGACGGTCGTTTCGTCACCTCTGTCGACGCACGCCGCGTGCGTCGTGCGTGGCAAGCTCAGAGCCACGCCGGAGGCTCTGCTCGCCAAATGGCGATTTTCCCATCACCGCACCGCCTAAGGACTAGGTATAAGCCTTCGAGAGGTTTCTCACGGCTGATTTTGGATTCTCCTCTTTTGGAAACAGGTTATCGACCAGAAATCGAACCCTAGTTTTTCCGCCGATCATCTAAGGTACTCATCCATTTAATTGTTACTTCAGTATATCGTTCTTAAACTATTCGCAAGCTTATTTCAACTCATGGATTAGCATATTATTGCATCTGATCATCAAATCAACGGTTCGATTAGATCAATTTTTCAAGTTAAGCACAGTGCATTCCGTTATTCAGCTTCGTCCCGATAGACAAGCCCTAGGGTTTGATATATTTTGTAATATATGACTCCTCCAGTAATGATTCAAGTACCAATCGAAAGGTCTCTTCAAGACCTTTCGATTAATATGCGGGTTGGCCGCTGAGGTCGCCGGAACGACCTCCGTTTTTGCTGCCCTAGCTGAGGTCGTCTCGGGTGTCGGCGAAGGCAGCCAGGCCCGTGTTACTTTGGGCCGGGCTTAACCTGACCCGATCAATAAACCCGGGTCCAGGTCATGATTCAAAACGCGGGTATTCGGGCCGCACAGTGGCTATCAATCCAGTGATCGCCACGTGTAAATTTTCTGCACGAGTGGGACCCACCATCACTTCTTGTCTGCTGTGATTTAGAGCAGGTGGGGCCCGCCGTGGTTTCGTCAGCCAACTGATGAACGCCACGTGTGCATGTAATTATGTTTATAAATTGTATATATATATATGAACGAATAATAATTAGTTAATAAACGAAAATATATTTATTTATTATAACAACAGAATTAATTAAACAGTATTATCTAAATAATTAAATCCTAAACTTTAAACCTAAATAACTCCTAAAATATTTATCCAAATCATACAATTAAATATACCAAATTAATCAGAAAAATATAAGGAATTTATTGATGTCAACAATTTTGCTATAGGAATAATATTTTGCAAAGTGATTATTTAGGATTTTAATTTAATTAAAATTAAATGTCACAAATCTTATTTAGCTCATAACTTTGTGTAGATTGATCCAAACATACCCAATATGGGTCTTAAAGTGATCAGAAAACCCTAAGGATTATTTTGGTAGTATTCATTTTGCTGTTAGGGTTAAATTTTGCCTAATCACATTTAGGACCTAACCCTAATTACCCTAATTAGGTTAAGTAACCCTAGAACTTAAATTGACCATAACTTGGTCAAATGAGCTCCAAATTTGATGATTCAAATATCAATTTGAATCAGAAGAATCTATTTAACAGTAATCTATAAAAATACTTTAGATCCAACAGTTAGATTTGCTAATCACCTTTAATTTTACTAAATCTTGATTAGTGAATATTAGCAAATCTAATAATCCAAATTGAGTGATTTAAAGTTTCAGAAAACTCCTAGAACCATTTAGAATCAAGCTATAAGGTTATTTTGAGTGATTAATTTTATTAATCACTCACTAATCACTCTAAACCCTAATTAGGTCTTAACTTAGTTAAAATTAGGTCCAAATTGAGCCTACCATATGTCATTATGATTAGTGAGCTATTTGTAATTCATAGCCACTGATTTTGCTTAATTTGGACACTAATTGGCAAAGTTAGGATTTTTGACTCATAATAAAGTATTCCTTAATTAACCTTAAACCCTAAATCTTGTATTGGCCATAACTTAGTTAATACTTATCAAATTTCAACAAATTTAGGTTCTATGGAAAGCTTAGGAAGTAAAGAGCAATAATCTAAAAGAAAATTTAACCTTTACTTAGCCAAATTACTAATTTGCCCTTATGAGTCAAATTCACTAATTTGACTTCATATTGCTTAATAATCACCCAAAATTTATTTAGTTGCTGTCTAATCTTATATTAGACAGTAAGAATCACTTTCCAAAAGAAAATTTTAGAATTTAAGCCCTAGATCAAAATTTGATCTTTTGAACCCTTAAGTAGGGGCAAAATGATCATTTTGCCCAAATTCAGGGTTTAGCCTTTTAAAGCCCTAAATTTCAATTTCTAATCATTAAAATCAGTAAATAGAATGATTTAGAATTGAAATTAATCAAATTTAAGTCTAAATTAGGTTTTGATTAAAATCTTAGAATTTGCTCAGTAAAAAAAAAATTCCTAAGTCATAAGTGAGTGTTTATCTTTCTTTAATCATTCCTAGACCCATCCTTAGGTCTTATAACATTAGTTAGGATGTGTGTCTTGAGAGATACTCTTAGTAATTAAGAACCTTATTTCCTAAGATTAGGAATAGATCTTAAGTTAGATTTCATCTATTGAGTAATTTGGGTTACTCAATTAGGTGAAACCTTGAGTTTTCTAGTTTATAGATTTTCTTAGTTTATTAAATGATTATTTGATCTTTAAACTTTAGAACTAAGAATAGAGATCTATCCTAATGAATTTAATTTATCATTAGGATTTGCCTTAACCTAATCTGTGAGATTTGGGATCCTAACTTAGACCCTTAGATTATACCTTTAGATTAAGTGATTAGACCCATCATCTGGAGTCTAATTCTTAATCTATTCATCTTGATTTGACTAATCAAGATGAGGTTGGGATAAATTAAATTACAAAGTTAGGACGATGATTTATTCATTTTAATCAAATAGTCGTCTTTTGATTAAGTTATAATTAGGACTTGGCCAGCCCTAATTATCTTCAACAAGTAGGATTCGTGATTCTAAGTTACAGAATGTGTAAGAGTTGTTGATTCTGAAACTTATGTCACTTAGAGTAGATAGAACGAATAAAGTAGATAACAAAGGATATCACCTGTGTTTTTAGATAGAGTTTCTTGCACTTTGATTTTGATGCTTTGCATTCCTTGATTTTGAGCCTTATACCTTGAACACATATTATGTACTTAAGATATTTGATAAATATCTTATGTCAATTTTGACATTCATAAGCAGCATTATGTTTTCGTTTCACAAGTGGTATGTAAGGTGTAGCTTGATTAGTATACCTCTTCGATCAACCCGTTCGGGGTCGGCAACCTTTCGAGGGTTTAATGTCCGACAGTCTATTGGCCATACCTAGTCCGAGTGATAGGATGGATAGACTCTCGCCCTACTGACTACAGAGTCAGGATTCTGATATGGATATACTAATTCAAGTACACTTACATTCAGTTCTGTCTTAGCTCATCAGGCTAAGAGTTTCAGTGATGTTCAGTTCAGAGTTTCTTAGCTTATCAGGCTAAGATTTGTTGTATATATGCTCAGTTTGGGAGACTTAGATAGTCACTGCAGTTTCAGTTTACAGTTACTGTTTTACTAGCATATTCTGCATTTCAGCACTATTTTTACTTTCAGTTTTTCTGCACATGTTATATATATAGGATACTAGTTCTACTTACTGTTTTCATATGCTCACATAGGATGTTAATGTTTTCAGTTTTATACTGTTTAAATTTTGTACGTCACTTAGCATAATCTGTTTGATCATAAGCATGTTTAGGTTGTACTTTCTTACCTTTCTTTTACTTTTCTTTTACTTACCTGTCCTTATTACAGTTGCTTGGAGGAGGTATGTATTACTTCCTATTTGTTTAGTTATAAACTGTGGTTTATAACTTATTACTGTTCTTTTGTACGCTTTTTTGCACCTATTATGCTTGGTTCTGTTTCTATGGTGATATCTACTTAATTTAATAAAATTGTTTGCCCTAAAATGTACTTAGACTTATTGTCTAACCAGTTTTTCTTTTGTTGGCTGGGGCCCTACCATTATGAAACTGATAATGGTAGGTTCTGAATTTGTTGGAGTAGCAGATCCAGTAGAGAGCTTACCATTGGGGGAGGAGCCCGTTCCTGAAGATCTGTAGTTTCAGTTTTCTTTCTTCCAGTGAGATTGAGATTTTCCTTTCAGTTCTTTTAAAACTTATTAAATGTTGTAATAATACAGGTTTATAATTCTCTTTCAGTACTTTACTTATTCTGTATTGTAGTATTTATACTGTATTTGGATGGATGTTATGTTTTATGCTTCCGCACTCTGAGTTCATGTATGATCATTTAGTGATAGTATTTCTGGATTGAATGGCAAAGTCCTTATTTAAATTGGATTAGAATGTGTGTCTAATCCAATCTTAAGTGAGGACCTTGTCATTTGGTGACCCCTCCACCATAATCATGTTAACTTAAGGGTTAACAGGACCACGGCGGGGCAGGGCCGCCACAGTTGGTATCAGAGAATTCCATAAGGTGTCAGATTGGAATTCATTCCTTTCTACCTAATGGACTGTTCTTCTGCCACTTGATCACTAAATGAATACTTGAATTGACATCTATCACATTATGAGTATAACTCAGAATAAGTTAAGTTATTAGATAACTATAAAAGATGAATAATTATTAAATTATATATATATGCTCAACAAATTTAAGAAGAATGTTATAATTGTAGGAATAAAAAGATCATCTAGGAATGGCATTCATGACTTACTTAAAGGAGTTTGAGACTATTTGGAAGTATGAACATAAGTTAGGAAAGAAGCAAGGAAGAATAATTGAAGGAGTATCAGAACAAGGATCGCAAGTAATAAACAAATTACTGAAAGAAGGCGTCTATAGGGGCCTTGACTTTCCAGTACTAGCAAGGGAATGGCTTACGAGAGTTGACCACATATTTGGTGTTATGGAATGGCCTAGTCACATCAGATTAGAAGTGGTGCTATGTCTTCTACGTATGCAAGCAAAGGAATGGTGGATTATGTCATACGAAGAACTGTTTCGTAAAGCACAAGAGGAGCATCGTGAAGTGATTTATGAAGACTTTCGTAGAGCATTTTTTATTAAATATATAGGATGGGAATAGTTTTATAAATCTATGATGATGTATTATGTTATTTCAATAAAAGTTTAAATGAATGAGAAAAGCAGTAGTTATATTATGTCTTGAACTCAAGATAGTTGTTTTGATTTCAGGAAAATGAATCCTGCTACTTCTCCCAACAATACTCCACTCAACCCTCAACCATCTGTAAGCAATGCTCTAAATAATACTGTGGCCGCTTCCAATACTGTTGATGAAATAACTTCTTTAAGAAATATGGTTACTGTAATGCTAGAGAATCAAAATCAGCAGGCTCTAGCCATTCAAAAGTTAGTATCTATATTACCTGCTACTAATGCCAGCACCTCTTCAGCATCCCCCGCTCCTCAAGTTCCCAATACCTATCGGCAGTCTGCAGAAGGGATACTTCACAGTTTCCTAAGGTTAAGACCGCCTACCTTTGAAGGATCTGAATCCCCGATGGATACTTTAACATGGCTGAAATCTATAGAGAAAAACATCACTAGTCTTGGTTGTTCAAGCAACCAATCTGTAAGACTAGCCACTCATCTTCTGCAAGGAGAGGCAGAACATTGGTGGGAACAAGAAAGGAACACACGTTTTGAAGAATTTGAATTAGACGAAATAGAATGGAGCTGGTTTGTCCAAGACTTCAAAGAATCATTTATCCCACCCTCCACCAAAAACATTATTGGTGAATCTTTATTGAAGTTAACCCAAGGAAGTCGAACAGTAGCTGAATATACTTTAGAATTTCGAAAGCTCATCCGATTTTCACCTCATTTGGTTCCTACGGAAGAAGATAGATGTTTCAGATACGAGAATGGACTCCGAGAGTCTATCAAAGATCATGTAATTCCTTTACAACATACCAAATTTGAGAAGCTAGTTGAGACAGCTCGGGTAGTAGAGCATCATCAAAATATTAAAGACTTGAAAAGAAAGGCTTTCAATATGAATAAATACCCTCAGAACTTCAAGCAACAACGAACAAACCAAGGAAGGGTATATCAAATGGAAACTACTGAAACATCAGGCCAAACTGCCACATGTAATAGGCCACATCCTTATGGGAAATGTTATCATTTTGGCAGAGTATGTTTTACATGTGGAAGACAAGGTCATGCATATAGAGACTGTCGATCAAATAAAACAATTGATGGAGTAACTATTGAACGGAATCGTGCGAACAAAATATTCCGTGCCACTCCCATCAATTTCAGAGAACCTCAGAAAACTCTTATGCCACCTCCTACTCAAGAGCGAACCCCTGCAAAAGTTCAATACGCTGCAAAACCTTCAAATCCAAATCAATCATCAGCTCAAACTTCTGACAGCAGACCTGCTGGAAAGGCAAGAGTGTATAATCTCACTCCTGTAGAAGCAGCAGAAGACAACAATGTAGTTTCAGGTACAAATCGCAACTTTTTGCTTTTCTTACTGAATTAGAATTTTCTAAAGTCTATACTTTTATTATTAGGCACATTATACTTTAAAGATAAGCCCTGCAGTATATTGTTTGATACTGGGGCTAGTCATTCATTCATCTCTGAAAATTTTGCTAAAAGATTAGGACTATCATATTACAAACTTGCGAAGATCTTGAGTGTTGGACTCCCATCTGGATCCCAACTAAGTGCGAACAAATTCTGTGACATTCAAATACCAATTAATAACCATACCTTCCAAGCAAAGTTAGCTGTGCTACCTATAGTGAATTTTGATATCATACTAGGCATGAATTGGCTTAGTATGCATAGTACTACTATCAATTGTCAAAAGAAGAAGGTTGTGTTGCAAACTCCAGGAGCTTCAACAACGTTTATTGGGAAGATCAGCACTAGTAGCTCCTTGATCAATGCAATTCAAGCAGAGAAAATGGTGTGCAAAGGTTATAGTTGTATTCTGATGATGATGATGGGCAATAGCAAAGAAGTAGCCCCAATCTCTAAAATAAAAGTTGTTAGAGATTTTGAAGATGTTTTCCCTGAAGATCTGCCTGGTTTACCTCCAACCAGAGAAGTAGAATTTGAAATAAATGTAGTTCCAGGAACACAACCTCTATCAAAAGCACCATATAGAATGGCCCCAAAATAATTGCAAGAGTTAAATGAGCAATTACAAGAACTGCTAAATAAGGGGTTTATTAAACCTAGTATGTCTCCATGGGGAGCTCCGGTACTATTTGTTAAGAAGAAAGATGGGTCTATGAGAATGTGCATAGACTACAGAGAGCTGAATAAAGTCACAATTAAAAATAGATAACCACTTCCTCGTATTGATGATCTATTTGATCAACTTGCCGGTGCTGTAGTGTTCTCTAAAATTGATTTAAGGTCAGGGTATCATCAAGTGAAGGTAAAGGACTCAGATGTAGAAAAGACAGCATTTAGAATGCGATATGGGAATTTCGAGTTTCTTGTAATATCATTTGGTCTCACAAATGCCCCATCTCTGTTCATGGACTTATTGCAGAGAGTTCTGAAACCTTATCTAGATAAATTTGTTATAGTATTCATTGATGATATCTTAATTTACTCTAAGACAGTAAAGGATCATGAATAACACTTGAGATTGGTTCTGGAGAAGCTTAGAGAGCATGAGTTATATGCTAAATACTCTAAGTGTGAATTTTGGTTGGATTCTGTATCATTTCTTGGACATGTAGTTAATGCTCGAGGAATCCAAGTAGACCAGAGTAAGATTAGTGCTATTCAGGATTGGGTTCAGCCCAAGACAGTTACTGAAATTCGTAGTTTTCTGGGTTTAGCAGGATACTACAGAAGGTTTGTTAAAGGCTTCTCTCAGCTTGCCGCACCTCTTACAAAACTAACTCAGAAGGCAGTTCCATTTGTTTGGACAGAAGAACGTGAAACTGCATTTTAGTCTATAAAGGACGCATTAACTTCTGCTCCAGTTTTAGTTCTTCCAAAAGAAGGAGTGAACTATCAGGTGTATATAGATGCATCTGGAATTGGGTTAGGATGCGTATTAATGCAAGAAGGCAAAGTTATAGCATACGCATCTCGCCAGCTTAAAACCTATGAAAAGAACTATGTTGTACATGATTTAGAATTGGCAGCATTAGTTTTTGCATTAAAAATCTGGCGCCATTATTTGTACGGAGTTCAATGTTCCATATTCACAGACCACCAGAGTCTGAAGTACATCTTTACCCAAAGAGAATTGAACTGTAGGCAAAGAAGATGGCTGGAATTAATAAGTGATTATGATTTAGATATCCAATACCATTCAGGCAAAGCTAATGTGGTAGCTGATGCGTTAAGCCGTCACACTGTTCTTAACAGCTTAATTTCAGAAAGTCCGTTGATAAATGAGTTTCATAAAATAGAAATTTCTCTTACTAAGGGAAATTCAGTCAGTACTATGATATCCATGAATAATATAGAACCCACATTCCATAGAGATGTTTCAATCTCTCAAAGCAAGGATGATGAATATTTAAACCTTAAAGTGGCAATAGAAAGTGGTCGTCGTCCAGAATTGCATTTTAAGAAAGGTACTATTTACATGAATAATCGTCTCTGGATTCCTAAATCCATGCAGAAAGAGATCTTGATTGAAAGTCACAATTCAGGATATCAAATTCATCCAGGAAATTCTAAGATGTATCAAGACCTAAAACAATCATTTTGGTGGCCAGGAATGAAGAAAAGTATTGCAGAATTTGTTGCAAAATGCCACGCTTGTTGCTTAATAAAAGCAGAACATCAAAAGCCTGGTGGCTTATTGCACCCACTAGAAATCCCAGAATGGAAATGGACTGATATCTCCATGGATTTTGTTATGGGTTTGCCTCGATCAAGATCTGGAGCTGATTCAATATGGGTAATAGTAGATCGTCTCACAAAATCTGCTCATTTTATTCCAATTCGTCAAACTGACTCAGTGGAGAAATTAGCCAAATTGCACGGAATTCCTAAAACAATCGTATCTGATAGAGACAGTCGTTTTACTTTTAAATTTTGGCAGGCTGTCCATCAAGATTTAGGCACAACTTTGGCCATGAGTACAGCATTCCATCCACAAACAGATGGCCAAACAGAGCGAGTAAATCAAGTCTTAGAAGATCTTCTGCGTTTATGTATGTTGGATTTTTCAGGATCCTGGGAAGAGCATATTCCTTTAGTGGAATTTGCATTCAACAACAGTTTTCAATCCAGCATAAAGATGGCACCATATGAAGCCTTATATGGGAGAAAATGTTCATCCCCACTAGCATGGTCTGAGTCAGGAGATACTCAATTATATGGATCTGAGCTAGTGGAAGAAACAAATAAGAAGGTTAGACTCATTCAGCAAAGAATTAGAATAGCTCAAGACAGGCAAAGTAAATATCATGATAATCGTCATCGTCCTCTAGAATTCAGCAAAGGAGATTTTGTGTACTTAAAAGTGAGCCCGATGAAAGGAATCTATCGTTTTGGAGTTTCTGGAAAACTCAGTCCAAGGTACATTGGACCTTTCAAAATTTTACAGAAGATTGGTTCAGCAGCTTATAAATTAGAACTTCCAGAAGACTTCGCTGCTGTTCATAATGTATTTCATGTTTCATCTCTAAGAAAGTGTCTCCGAGATTCTTCTAATTTTATTGAACATCCTGCAATTGAAATTCAACCCGATCTTTCTTACACTGAGGAACCAATTAAAATCTTAAATCGTGATCTGAAGAAATTAAGGAATCGATCTATTCCAATGATAAAGATTCAGTGGAAGAACCGATCTTGTAATGAAGCCACATGGGAGAAAGAGGTGGATATGCGTCAAAAGTACCCAAACCTTTTTAATCAAGATAATTCTTCAACTCTATCTTATTTCAATTCGTTTCATTATATCTGCTTAAATTCTTTTTCTCACTTGAGTGATGTCGAGGACGACATCATTCTTAAGTGGGGGAGTTTGTAACAACCCAGGTTGTTACTTTGCTCAATTAAGACTAATCTAAGTCTTAATTAAGGTTCTAAGTCACTAATTAAGTGATTTGAAACTCATCTCTGAAACCTAGGTCAAATCTGAAGTCAGCAAAGTCAAAACAAGAATTCTGGAAAATCCCAAAACTTGGAAATTTGACTTTTTATCTAGACCTCAGATTGAAAATCTGACTTCATCATTGCGTTCAGAACACCCAAATTAGCTAAAGGTGAAATTTTGGAGGCATTTGGAAGTCGTTGATTTTCGTCAAATATTTTAATATTATTTAAATACCCTAAATAATCAAATAAATAAATACTCGTCGAAACAAAAATCCGAGTGCGCCATTGCGTTCCTCAGCCTTCATTTAGCTAAGGGTGATTTATTGGAAAATTTTTAAACACAATTAATTAATTTATTGTAATTATTAAAATGGATTTTAAAATTTAATTTTTTAATTTAAAAGTAACGGTACCGTTAATTATTTAAGTTACCGTTACTTATTCTTAATATCGTCCATCTAAACCGTAAGAAGTTAACGATTGATCACAACCGTCCGATCGAAGATCGGACGGTCGTTTCGTCACCTCTGTCGACGCACGCCGCGTGCGTCGTGCGTGGCAAGCTCAGAGCCGCGCCGGAGGCTCTGCTCGCCAAATGGCGATTTTCCCATCACCGCACCGCCTTAGGACTAGGTATAAGCCTTCGAGAGGTTTCTCACGGCTGATTTTGGATTTCTCCTCTTTTGGAAACAGGTTATCGACCAGAAATCGAACCCTAGTTTTTCCGCCGATCATCTAAGGTACTCATCCATTTAATTGTTACTTCAGTATATCGTTCTTAAACTATTCGCAAGCTTATTTCAACTCATGGATTGGCATATTATTGCATCTGATCGTCAAATCAACGGTTCGATTAGATCAATTTTTCAAGTTAAGCACAGTGCATTCCGTTATTCAGCTTCGTCCCGATAGACAAGCCCTAGGGTTTGATATATTTTGTAATATATGACTCCTCCAGTAATGATTCAAGTACCAATCGAAAGGTCTCTTCAAGACCTTTCGATTAATATGCGGGTTGGCCGCTGAGGTCGCCGGAACGACCTCCATTTTTGCTGCCCTAGCTGAGGTCGTCTCGGGTGTCGGCGAAGGCAGCCAGGCCCGTGTTACTTTGGGCCGGGCTTAACCTGACCCGATCAATAAACCCGGGTCCAGGTCATGATTCAAAACGCGGGTATTCGGGCCGCACAGTGGCTATCAATCCAGTGATCGCCACGTGTAAATTTTCTGCACGAGTGGGACCCACCATCACTTCTTGTCTGCTGTGATTTAGAGCAGGTGGGGCCGCCGTGGTTTCGTCAGCCAACTGATGAACGCCACGTGTGCATGTAATTATGTTTATAAATTGTATATATATATATGAACGAATAATAATTAGTTAATAAACGAAAATATATTTATTTATTATAACAACAGAATTAATTAAACAATATTATCTAAATAATTAAATCCTAAATTTTAAACCTAAATAACTCCTAAAATATTTATCCAAATCATACAATTAAATATACCAAATTAATCAGAAAAATATAAGGAATTTATTGATGTCAACAATTTTGCTGTAGGAATAATATTTTGCAAAGTGATTATTTAGGGTTTTAATTTAATTAAAATTAAATGTCACAAATCTTATTTAGCTCATAACTTTGTGTAGATTGATCCAAACATACCCAATATGGGTCTTAAAGTGATCAGAAAACCCTAAGGATTATTTTGGTAGTATTCATTTTGCTGTTAGGGTTAAATTTTGCCTAATCACATTTAGGACCTAACCCTAATTACCCTAATTAGGTTAAGTAACCCTAGAACTTAAATTAACCATAACTAGGTCAAATGAGCTCCAAATTTGATAATTCAAATATCAATTTGAATCAGAAGAATCTATTTAACAGTAATCTATAAAAATACTTTAGATCCAACGGTTAGATTTGCTAATCATTTTTAATTTTACTAAATCTTGATTAGTGAATATTAGCAAATCTAATAATCCAAATTGAGTGATTTAAAGTTTCAGAGAACTCCTAGAACCATTTAGAATCAAGCTATAAGGTTGGATTAGTTTTTGAGTGATTAATTTTGTTAATCACTCACTAATCACTCTAAACCCTAATTAGGTCTTAACTTAGTTAAAATTAGGTCCAAATTGAGCCTACCATATGTCATTATGATTAGTGAGCTATTTGTAATTCATAGCCACTGATTTTGCTTAATTTGGACACTAATTGTCAAAGTTAGGATTTTTGACTCATAATAAAGTATTCCTTAATTAACCTTAAACCCTAAATCTTGTATTGGCCATAACTTAGTTAATACTTATCAGATTTTAACAAATTTAGGTTCTATAGAAAGCTTAGGAAGTAAAGAGCAATAATCTAAAAGAAAATTTAACCTTTACTTAGCCAAATTACTAATTTGCCCTTATGAGTCAAATTCACTAATTTGACTTCATATGGCTTAATAATCACCCAAAATTTATTTAGTTGCTGTCTAATCTTATATTAGACAGTAAGAATCACTTTCCAAAAGAAAATTTTAGAATTTAAGCCCTAGATCAAAATTTGATCTTTTGAACCCTTAAGTAGGGGCAAAATGATCATTTTGCCCAAATTCAGGGTTTAGCCTTTTAAAGCCCTAAATTTCAATTTCTAATCATTAAAATCAGTAAATAGAATGATTTAGAATTGAAATTAATCAAATTTAAGTCTAAATTAGGTTTTGATTAAAATCTTAGAATTTGCTCAGTAAAAAAAAAAATTCCTAAGTCATAAGTAAGTGTTTATCTTTCTTTAATCATTCCTAGACCCATCCTTAGGTCTTATAACATTAGTTAGGATGTGTGTCTTGAGAGATACTCTTAGTAATTAAGAACCTTATTTCCTAAGATTAGGAATAGATCTTAAGTTAGATTTTATCTATTGAGTAATTTGGGTTACTCAATTAGGTGAAACCTTGAGTTTTCTAGTTTATAGATTTTCTTAGTTTATTAAATGATTATTTGATCTTTAAACTTTAGAACTAAGAATAGAGATCTATCCTAATGAATTTAATTTATCATTAGAATTTGCCTTAACCTAATCTGTGAGATTTGGGATCTAAACTTAGACCCTTAGATTATACCTTTAGATTAAGTGATTAGACCCATCATCTGGAGTCTAATTCTTAATCTATTCATCTTGATTTGACTAATCAAGATGAGGTTGGGATAAATTAAATTACAAGTTAGGACGATGATTTATTCATTTTAATCAAATAGTCGTCTTTTGATTAAGTTATAATTAGGACTTGGCCAGCCCTAATTATCTTCAACAAGTAGGATTCGTGATTCTAAGTTACAAAATGTGTAAGAGTTGTTGATTCTGAAACTTATGTAACTTAGAGTAGATAGAATGAATAAAGTAGATAACAAAGGATATCACCTGTGTTTTTAGATAGAGTTTCTTACACTTTGATTTTGATGCTTCGCATTCCTTGATTTTGAGCCTTATACCTTGAACACATATTATGTACTTAAGATATTTGATAAATATCTTATGTCAATTTTGACATTCATAAGCAGCATTATGTTTTCGTTTCACAAGTGGTATGTAAGGTGTAGCTTGATTAGTATACCTCTTCGATCAACCCGTTCGGGGTCGGCAACCTTTCGAGGGTTTAATGTCCGACAGTCTATTGGCCATGCCTAATCCGAATGATAGGATGGATAGACTCTTGCCCTACTGACTACAGAGTCAGGATTCTGATATGGATATACTAATTCAAGTACACTTACATTCAGTTCTGTCTTAGCTCATCAGGCTAAGAGTTTCAGTGATGTTCAGTTCAGAGTTTCTTAGTTTATCAGGCTAAGATTTGTTGTATATGTGCTCAGTTTGGGAGACTTAGATAGTCACTGCAGTTTCAGTTTACAATTACTGTTTTACTAGCATATTCTGCATTTCAGCACTATTTTTACTTTCAGTTTTTCTGCACATGTTATATATATAGGATGCTAGTTCTACTTACTGTTTTCATATGCTCACATAGGATGTTAATGTTTTCAGTTTTATACTGTTTAAATTTTGTACGTCACTTAGCATAATCTGTTTGATCATAAGCATGTTTAGGTTGTACTTTCTTACTTTTCTTTTACTTACCTGTCCTTATTGCAGTTGCTTGGAGGAGGTATGTATTACTTCCTATTTATTTAGTTATAAACTGTGGTTTATAACTTATTACTGTTCTTTTGTACACTTTTCTGCACCTATTATGCTTGGTTCTGTTTCTATGGTGATATCTACTTAATTTAATAAAATTGTTTGCCCTAAAATGTACTTAGACTTATTGTCTAACCAGTTTTTCTTTTGTTGGCTGGGGCCCTACCATTATGAAACTGATAATGGTAGGTTCTGAATTTGTTGGAGTAGCAGATCTAGTAGAGAGCTTACCATTGGGGGAGGAGCCCGTTCCTGAAGATCTGTAGTTTCAGTTTTCTTTCTTCCAGTGAGATTGAGATTTTCCTTTCAGTTCTTTTAAAACTTATTAAATGTTGTAATAATACAGGTTTATAATTCTCTTTCAGTACTTTACTTATTCTGTATTGTAGTATTTATACTGTATTTAGATGGATGTTATGTTTTATGCTTCCGCACTCTGAGTTCATGTATGATTATTTAGTGATAGTATTTCTGGATTGAATGGCAAAGTCCTTATTTAAATTGGATTAGAATGTGTGTCTAATCCAATCTTAAGTGAGGACCTTATCATTTGGTGACCCCTCCACCGCAATCATGTTAACTTAAGGGTTAACAGGACCACGGCGGGGCAGGGCCACCACAATGATAGTTTCACTTTAGTCATTTGATCATTTTACATGTTCATTTATTTATATGTCAATTATCATAGTCTTTAATTGATCATAATCATGTTTAGGATGTATTTTATTTATAGTCACTTGTTGTATACTTACCTGGCCTTGTTACAGTTGCTATGGAGGAGGTATGTGTACTTCCTAGTTGTTTAAGTTATAAACAAATTGTTTATATGTAACAGCCCAAACTCTTAATACCAAGTATTGTCCGCTTTGGCCTCACGGTTTTGCCTTTAGAAGATAAATTCCCACCAGATCACCTATCCTAGGAGTGCTCCCACTTTGGAGTTCTTATCAAGAACTCCACCATTATCTGAAAAGGCTCCTTGATGTTTAAGAGTTTCACTTATTACTACTTAAGTAGGTCTTCATAATCTCCCCAACTTAAGTAACTAACGTCCTCGTCAGTATCCACACATAGATCCAAGAACCATCTATTGGGTAGATAGAACTAGAGGTGACCACTACAGGCTCAAGAGGTACCCACAACTATGTAGCACTTTAACCATCATAGGTTTAAGAGGCTGCTCACCTGAAGTGGTACTTTGCCCTATATGGCACTTAGTTCATATTTGACACCCTATGGCCTTCTCTAATACCATTTATAATAGCCCAAACTCTTAAGTATCAAGGTATTGTCCACTTTGGCCTGAAAGGCCTCACGGTTTTGCCCTCAGAAGATAACTTCCCAGTAGGTCACCCATCCTGGGAGTGCTCCCACATGAGCACGCTTAACTTTGGAGTTCTTATCAGAAACTCCACCGTTATCTAAAAAGGTGCCTCGATGTTTAAGAGTTTCACTTTTTATTACTATTTAAGTGGGTCTTTACAATCTCCCCAACTTAAGTAACTGACATCCTCATCAGTATCAACACACAGATCCAAAAACCATCCATTAGGTAGATAGGACTAGAGGTGACCCTTACAGACTCAAGAGGTACCCACAATTATGTAGCACCTTAACTATCATGGGTTCATGAGGCTGCTCACATAAAGTGGTACTTTGCCCTATATAGCACTTAGCTCCTATCAGACACCTTATGTCCTGCTCTGATACCATTTATAACAGCCCAAACTCTTAAAACCAATGTATTGTCCGCTTTGGCCTGAAATGCCTCACAGTTTTTCCCTCAGAAGATAACTTTCCATCAAGTCACCCATCCTAGGAGTGCTCCCACCTGAGCACGCTTAATTTTGGAGTTATTATCAGGAACTCCACCGTTATCTGAAAAGACGCCTCGATGTTTAAGAGTTTTACTTATTACTACTTAAGTAGGTCTTCACATTATAACTTTACTTGTTCTTTCTTACGTGTTCTTGCACCCATTTATATGCTTTTGTGTTTACTTGTTTATGGTGATATCTAATGAACCTAATTAAATTGATTACCCTAAAATATACTTAGACAATTGTCTAACTGAGATTTTTCTTTTGTTGGCTGGGGCCCTATCATTGTGAAACCGACAATGGTAGATTCTGAGCTTTTTGGGGTGATAGAGCCTTCAGGAGATCTACCTATGGAGGAGGAGCGTGTACCTGAAGACCCTTAATTTTCTTCCTGCTTTGTGAGGATGAGTGAATCATTTTCATTTCTACTTAAACTTTTAAATGTTGTAATAATACAGGGATTTACTTTATTTTTAGCACTTTACTTATTCTGTACTGTTATATTTATATGATGGATGGATGTTATATTTATGCTTCCGCACTTTGTTGTTCTTGTATTTACATTTAGTGATGACTTCTTTGGAGAATGGCAAAGTCCTTGGTTAAGTTGGATTAGAATGGGTGTCTAATCTAATTATAATTAGTGACCTTATCATTTGGTGACTCCTCCATTGTAATCATGTTAACTTAAGAGTTAACAGGACCACGGCGGGGCAGGGCCATCACACTCACCCCGCTTTCTCTTCACATGCCGAGGCCAACTGAAGCTACACATAGCTTCAATTTCTCCACTGTAACTGCTTTGGTAACCATATCAACTGGATTCATAAAAGTATGAATCTTCTCCAATCCAAGTTGTTCTTCTTCTAGCAGTGTCCGGATGAAATAGTAATGAAGTTATATGTGCTTTGTCTTGGCAAGAAAAGTAGCATTCTTTGCCAGATGAATAACACTCATAATATTGCTATAGAGCCTCACATCCTTCTGCTCATTGCCCAATTCTGTCATGAAACCCTTCAACCATATCATCTTCTTACTTGCATCTGTGATGATAATATATTCTACCTCTGTGGTAGATAGCGATACAATATTTTGTAGCTTGGAGATTCAGCTCACCACTTGTAGCGCCCTGCCCTGTCACCGCACTCAAAAGAGATAATCATAATCAATTTTGACGGCGGAGCGGTGCGCTACTCGGGAAGGGATATCTCATTTCCCCGAATAGCTGAAAGTAAACTGAAGGCTGCCGACTCAACCCCAAAGAAGGGTCAAGAACTAATAATTAAGATAAGAGTAGTATCCTTATCATAAATATTAAGCAAATATATACGTTGAATTTAAAATACAACATGGATAATCTAATATATGTATAAAATACCAGCATTTCTAATATGTTGATCATATTATAATATAATATATAAACAGAGTGTGGAAGTTATAACAAATATCCATAAACATTCATTATAAAAGCTGAATAGCACATTCATCTCAAAAAAGAAAAAAAAAACACATTCAGAGTAATTATAGCCAGTTTATAAAAATATATAATAGAGTCTAAATATGGAACTGGAAAATAACTAAGTCAAAATAGTAAAAGTTGAAGGAGAAATTTGCTATGGCTCCGCAAACTCTTCCTGAACCTCCTAAACGTTCTTGTGTCCTGGCTTAATAAGTTGCTCAGGATCTAGTAAATTGTCTGATCCCAAAAGTACCACGTGTTAGATAATAAGTCTAACACATCAAAACTAATCTAAATAGTTCTAATTATTTACTTAATATTTAAATGATGTAACCAAAACTACAGAAATACTATAAAAGTAATTGAAAGCATAAAACAATACAAAACTGAAGTAAAGTAAAGTAAAACTGTACTATAAACTGAATATTAAAAGTAAACAAAAATAGTAATAGATTTGAAACTGAGTAATAATATGTAAAACTATGTTATATGTCACTGAAGTCATGCATTTGTATATGCAACAATACGATATGCAACTGATATGCAACCGAAATATCATTAAATTGGTATGAATCGTACGGTCCAATGTCTACATATATCCAATTGAGAATCCAGTACTAGTCATCCTGATAATTCCCTGTAAAATACTAGAAATTAATTTCCAATATATTTATTAATATTTAAATAATTTTGATCTCAGAATAGAAAACTGACTTCGTCATTACGTTCACCAACCCCAAATTAGCTAGGGGTGAAGTTTTGAACGCATTTGAAAGTTGTAAATTTTTGACGAATATTTTAATATTATTTAAATACTCGAAAATTCGAGTAATTAAATACCTGTCGGATCAAAAATCTGAGTGCCCCATTGTATTCAGAAGCCCTCAATTAGCTAGGATTGGTATTTTTTTAAAAAAAATTTGGAAAAATAATTATTAAAATTAAATTTAATAAATTAAATTGATTAAAGTGAATTAAATAATTATTTATTTAATTAACCAAACGGCGTCGTCTGCCCTAACTCACGGCGTTCTTTTTTCATGCCGTCTAAATGGACGGATCAAATCGATCCGTCCGATCTCAATCGGACGATCCAAAGATCGTCTCTTCCAAACAATCGAAAGAGGACTCCGCGTGTTCTCATCGTTCAACGCGTGTAGCACTGAACTCGCGACCCACTGATGCGCGGCACCTCCCCGCTCCAGATGGCATTCGGCGACCTGTCCACTGCACTTTAGAATCCTATTAAATCCTCGGGAAGACGTTGAACCTCGACTAAACGGAGATGCAATCGGAATCCTTGTCGTCATCAAAAGAAGCAGAGCATCTGTCCCGATCAATCCATTTTGCCGAACAAATAAGTACTTCCAAATCTAGTTGTTTCCAAATCTAGTTGTTTCAATTATTCAACTCGATTCCATTGTTAATTACATATATTTGATAAAACATGAGCAAAAAGGGATCGCCCCATGCGTATGCGAAAATTTAGGGTTGGCGATTTGAAAAGATCTAACACCTAAAATATCTAGTTTATGTTACCAATCAATGGCTCTTGTTCATATCTTCATTTTGGTATATGTCATATTGCTTATAGCCATCTATGTTAGGAATTTCGTGTAACCTAATTATTAGGGTTACGATTCCCCGTCAGGGACGAGCAACAGGGACCGGTCCAGACCGGACCGGTCTAACTCCATTCCGTGGCAGCCGGTTCGGGTGCGCTGAATCGGATCCCTAAAGGCATGACACGCGTCCCCCGTAATAATTACGGTGGGTCCCGCTGGGACGCGTGCCAATTGCTGAGAGCGAAGGCGGGGCCCACCTCCTATTTTCTTTATTTTAAAACCACTGACATTCGCATGCCGTGGGCCCCATGAAGCTGTATCTCGACCAATAGATGCCTGCCACGTGTGAAATGGAGGGACCGCCGTCTGAAAATTCTGCAGAAAAACTATAAATATAAATAAATCTTATATAATCATTACTTGTAAATATATAATACACATTTCAAAACAATAAAGCATACATATAGATACAAATACTTATAATATAACTATATTTGTATCCAAAATATACATATAAATATAAAAACAGAAAATAAATAATCAAATACAATAAATATTAATAAAACAGAAAATATTATAAATATATATATATATATCAAATCAAATACAATAATAATAAAAATTTTAAATAAAAATATATATATATTTATAATATATAACTCTATTATATTTAGATAAACGTAAATAATAAAATAAAATATTAAATAAAATAAAAATCAAATAATATAATTAAATAACAGAAATATTAAAATAATTAATTAAATACAAATAAATAACTATACAAACAGATAAGTTAATAAATAATATAACATAATAATTAATTACTAAAATTAATTATTATAATCAATAAGCAAATAAAATAAATAGATAAAAGTAAAAGAATAATTTGTACAGAAAAAATAAATATCATTAAATACTAAGTATTATTTATATAATTAAGTAAACAGAACAATCAGGTCTATTTATATATATGAATTCATATTAATCCATATAAAATTTATTTAAATCAAATAAATACCAAAACTTTAAACTTAAAATAACTCTTAAAATATTCATCCAAATCATACAAATAAATATATCAAAATTCATCAGAAAAATATAAAGAATTTATTAGAAGTATTAAATTTTACTTTTTAGATTAAAATAAAACTAATCATAATTAGAACCTAAATATATAATTAGATTGATAATTTTGTAACTAAATTCACTAATCACTCACTAATCAAATTTAACCCTAATTATTAACCCTAGAAATTACATTAGCTATAACTCAACCAATTCATATCAGAATTGAATAATTTTAGGTTCTATGAAAACCTTAGAACATAATCTACAATAAACTAACATAAATTTTATATTTTATTAAAGGGTAAAATTACTAAAATATCCTTATAAGATCAAATTCCTAATTTGACCTTATAAGGCATAAATAATTATATAACTTAATAATTCTAATAAAATAAAATAATCATTTTATAATCATAAATAATACAAATCTTGATAAAAACATTCATAATTTTGGCATATCAAAGAAATTAAAATTGATTGATTTTGAGTCAAAACAATCAGGTACACAAATTTACTTATAAGTCTTATTTCAGTATTCTTATTTGAGCCATTTTCCATTTGAGTATTACTTGCACTGCTTACCGCATTTTAATCTGCAAAAGAATTATATCAAAAAGCATGTAACAAAAAGAAATTATATATATTTTGTGGTATTTGTCTTTGGAGGGTGGAATGCAAAACTGGAATTTGTACAGATTGGGCTAGCTAGCATGCCCCTGAGAGTTATATGGAGGGATTTAGCCTCTTGTAGGAAGTAGGTAAATCCAGAGGAAAGACACACCATCAGTTCCTAATTTGAATAAGCTACCGACGGGTGGCGAGAAAGCTTCCTACAGATTTATGCCTATGGGTTTACCCATTTGGGCTTAGGGGTCTCCGGACTCGACTTATTGTTACATATGCTTTTGATAAAATTTATTTCATATATGTTGATTTTCACAGCTATTTTGCAGGGCAGAAATTGAAATTGGAAATTGCTTACTTTATTTGTAGTCTTTTAGTTATTTTCATATTTGATTCATACTTATTATAAGATGCTAGATTTATTCTTATAAGAACAATTTGCGTACTCCTACCTGACTGGTAAACTGAATTTTTTAGGTTTTGATAATTAAAAAAGCTTTGAAGATCTGCCAAATTAAAAGAGGAAGAATTTAAAAGAAGAAGAAGCAGAAAAATGTAGATATTTTATTTCTAAATTTGTAAAATTCAAACTGATATAACTTTTCATATATGTTTTGGCTCTATGTATAAAAGGACTGTGGATTATATTATTTTATTTTATTATGTCCTTTTTGAATCATAAAGATGTATATATTTCTATTTGAGATGAATTGTTCTTTAAAGACTCTAGAACTTCGATCCCCGGTCGTCACAGAAATTGGTATCAGAGCGAAGTTTGTGACTATTTAAGGAATAATTCATTAGAACCAACTATATGAATTCAGTTACTACATTAATTAGTAGTTAGATTTTAAGTTGGAGAGCCAACTAAGTATAGTTTATTATTTTCCAAATTATGGATAGTCAAAATAACAACAACAACAACAACAATCAATCACAGGAGGAAAATGTTCCTCAAAACACTCCTAGTCACAACAAGATTGTTTCACCTAGTGTTGAAGCAGTCTATCCCTTTGATCATAATGGAGCAAATCAAATGCTTCAGTTCATGAATATGATGAGTCAATTCATGAACAGTCAACAAATCCAAAACCCTTATTGTATTCAGAGAAAAGCAATAAATGAAGACATGCAAGTATTTCTTAAACTTCAGCCTCCCAGATTTAATGGCAAAGCAACTCCTTACCAAGCTGAGGAGTGGATTCAAAGAATAAAAAATGAGTTTAGATGTTCTAAGAGCTCAGAAGACCAGAAGGTATCTCTAGCTACTTACCTTCTGACAGAAGCTGCTGAGAAGTGGTGGAAGATGACCAAGAACACCACATTCCAAAATAGAACAGAAGAAGAGATCCAATGGGAGGAATTTGTGAAAGCATTTTTAGGAAAATATGTGCCTCAGTCTGCCAGACAGACAAAGAGAAAAGAACTACTAAACTTGAAACATGGAAGTCACACAGTGATAGAGTATGAGGAAGAGTTCACTCGTCTAGATAGCTTTGCTCCAGAAATGGTCACTACTGAAGAAGTCAGATGCCATCTATTCCTTAATGGATTAAGGAATAACTTTCAACATATTTTGACACCTCTTCAAATCTTAAACTTTGCTCAACTAGTAGAAAAAGCTAAGCTTATGGAAGCCCAAGAAGAGCAGTACTCTTCTAGAATGAAAAGGCCAGCATTCTCCCCTCATTTTCAATCCAAGAGGCAGCAATTCTCCAGACCTCAAGAAAAAGTGTATAATATTCAAGGTAACTCAAGTAGACCTGCTCCGAGAGCACCAAACACTTGCAAGTTTTGTGGAAGAATTCATAGTACAGATAAATGATTTATTGGTGAAGGACAATGCCACCAGTGTGGAAGGACAAATCATCCCATAAAATTCTGCCGAGCCACTTATACAGTCAATGGATATCAAATCCCAAATTAAGGAAAAGCAGTTATGAAGAGTCAAGGAAGAGCACCAGTAAATCAACAAAATAATACAGCATCTCCCAGTAATCCAAGAAATAATCATGTGCAGGCCAGAATAATCAACTTATCTCAAGAAGAGGCAAAAGAAGAACCTGATATAGTCACAGGTACCATTTTATTATTTCAGTACCCATGTTCAATCCTTTTTGATTCTGGAGTTACGCATTCTTTTATTGCATCAAAAATAGTTCAACAATATTCATTACCAGTAGAACAACTTTCATCAGCCCTTAAAGTTAATCTACCATTAGGAGAGTTCTTAGAAATAAACATCTTCTGTAATTGCAAGATAGATATAAATGGAAATTCTTGGGAAGCTAAACTCACTATCATCCTTATAACTAGTTTTGATATTATCCTTGGGATGGACTGGATGAGTCAGAATATGGCATTGATTGATTGTGCAAAGAAGAGGATATATATTTATAATAAAGATAAGAGAGTAACCTTTTGTGGCGGCCCTACCTTGCTGTAATCATGTTAACCATAAAGTTAACATGATTACGGTGGAGGGGTCACCAAATGACAAAGTTCTCACTTAAGATTGGATTAGACACACATTCTAATCCAATTTAAATAAGGACTTTGCCATTCAATCCAGAATACTATCACTAAATGATCATACATGAACTCAGAGTGCAGAAGCATAAAACATAACATCCATCCAATACAGTATAAATACAACAATACAGAATAAGTAAAGTACTGAAAAAAAAGAAATATAATCCTGTATTATTACAACATTTAATGAGTTTAACAGAACTGAAAGAAAACTCTCAACCTCTCTGAAAGAAAAACTAAAGCTAAGGATCTTCAAGAACGGGCTCCTCCTCCAATGGCAAACTCTCCACTGGATCTGCTAAACCAACAAACTCAGAACTTACCATTATCAGTTTCATAATGGTAGGGCCCCAGCCAACAAAAGAAAAACTGGTTAGACAATGAGTCTAAGTATATTTTAGGGCAGCAATTTTATTAAATTAAGAAGATATCACCATATAAACAGAACTAAGCATAATAGGTGCAGGAAAGCGTATCAAAAGAACAGTATATAGTTATAAACTACAGTTTATAACTAAACAAATAGGAAGTAAAATATACCTCCTCCAAGCAACTGCAACAAGGACAGATAAGTAAAAGTAAAAGAAAAGTAAGAAAAGTATAACCTAAACATGCTCATGATCAAACAGATTATGCTAAGTAAAGTACAAAAGTATAAAGCTGAAACACTATCCTCCTAAGTAAACATGTGAAAACAGTAAGTAAAACTAGCATCCTATATATATATAAAAATACGTGCAGGAAAGCTGTAAGTAAAACAGTACTGAAATGCAGAATATGCTAGTAAAATAGTAACTGCAAACTGAAACTATAGTAACTGTACAAGTCATCTGAACTGAGTACGAACACAGCAATTCTTAGCCTGATGAGCTAAGAAACTCTGAACTGAACGTCACTGAAACTCTTAGCCTGATGGGCTAAGATAGAACTGAATGTAAGTGTACTCGAATTAGTATATCCATATCAGAATCCTGACTCTGTAGTCAGTAGGGCAAGAGTCTATCCATCCTATCACTCGGACTAGGCATGGCCAATAGACTGTCGGATATTAAACCCTCGAAAGGTTGCCGACCCCGAACGGGTTGATCGAAGAGGTATACTAATCAAGCTACACCTTACAAACCACTTGTGAAATGAACACAATGCTTTTTATGAATGTTCAAAATTGACATAAGATATTCATCAAATATCTTAAGTACATAATATATGTTCAAGGTATAAGGCTCAAAAATCAAGGAATGCGAAGCATAAAAATCAAAGTGCAAGAAAACTCTATCTAAAACACAGGTGATATCCTTTGTTGTCTACTTTATTCGTTCTATCTACTCTAAGTTACATAAGTTTCAGAATCAATAACTCTTACACATTCTGTAACTTAGAATCACGAATCCTACTTGTTGAAGATAATTAGGACTGGCCAAGTCCTAATTATAACTTAATCAAAAGACGACTATTTAGTTAAAATGAATAAATCAGCGACCTAATTTTGCAATTTAATTCATCCCAACCGCATCTTGATTAGCCAAATCAAGATGAAAAGATTAAGAATTAGACTCCGGATGATGGGGTCTAATCACTTAATCTAAAGGTATAACTAAGGGTCTAAGGTTTAGAACCTAAATCTCACAGATTAAGTTAAGGCAAGTCCTAATGATAAATCAATTCATTAGGATAGATCTCTATTCTTAATTCTAAAGTTTAAAGATTAAATAATCATTTAATAAACTATGAAAAATCTAGAAACTAGAAAACTCAAGGTTTCATCTAATTGAGTAACCCAATTTACTCAATAGATGAATTCTAACTTAAGATCTATTCCTAATCTTAAGAATTAAGGCTCTTAATTACTAAGAGTATCTCTCAAGACACACATCCTAACTAATGTTATAAGACCCAAGGATGGGTCTAAAAAAAAAAAATTAAGGAAAGAGAACACTCACTTAGGACTTAGGAAATTTCTAAATGAGCAAATTCTGAGATTTTAATCAAAACTTAATTTAAACCTAAGTTTGATTAATTTTCAGTTCTAAATCATTCCATTTACTGATTTTAATGTTTAGAAAATGAATTTAGAGCTTTTAAAGGCTAAACCCTAAATTTGGGCAAAATGACCATTTTGCCCCTCCTTAAGGGTTCAAAAGATCAAATTTTGATCTAGGGCTTAAATTCTGAAATTCTCTTTTGGAAAGTGTTTCTTATTGTCTAATATAAGATTAGACAACAACTAAATTAATTTTGGGTGATTAATAAGTTATATGAGATCAAATTAGTGAATTTGACTCATAGGGGTAATTTAGTAATTTGACTAAGTGAAAGTTAAATTTTCTTTTAGTTTAATGTTCTTTACTATCTAAGCTTTCTATAGAATCTAAATTTGCTAAATTCTGATGAGTATTGACCAAGTTATGGCCAATACAAGATTTAGGGTTTTTAAGGTTTAATTAAGGAATTATTAACTATAGGTCAAAAATTCTAATTTTGCCAATTAATGTCCAAATTAAGCAAAATCAGAGGCTATGGTTTACAAATAGCTCACTGATCATAATGATATGTGGTAGGCTCAATTTGGACTTAATTTGACTAAGTTAAGACCTAATTAGGGTTTAGGGTGATTAGTGAGTGATTAACAAAATTAATCACTCAAAAACTAATCCAACCTTATGGATTAATTCTAAATGGTTCTATGAGTTCTCTGAAATTTAACATCTCTCAATTTGAGATACTAAATTTGCTAAAATTCACTAATCAAGGTTTAGAGCAATTAAGGGTGATTAGCAAATTTAACCATTGGATCTAAAATATTTTTACATATTATTGATAATTAAGTTCTTCTGATCTAAATGGACTTATGGATCATCAAATTTGGAGCTCAATTGACCAAGTTATGGTCAATTGAAGTTCTAGGGTTAATTAACCTAATTAGGGTTTGGTCCTAAATGTGATTAGGCAAACACTAATCCAAACAGCAAGATAAATACTATCAAATTAATTCTTAGGGTTTTCTGATCACTTTAAGACCCATATTGGGTACATTTGGATCAACATACACAAAGCTATGAGCTAAATAAAATTTGTAACATTTAATTTATCTAAAAAATTAAACCCTAAAAATCACTTTGCTAAATATAAGTCCAAATGCAAATTTGACAGTGCCAAATTATTCCTCTATTTTTGCTGATCAAAATGGTATATAAATTTGCATAATTTGGATGTTTATTTTGCAAGATATTAATGTTTAAAGTTTTAGGATTTAATTTATTAATTTAAATAAATTGCTATCATTACTATTAATATTATTATTTATAACTAAATAATTTTATTATATTTATAATTGCCTTTTCTGCAGGTACAGGGCCCACAGAAGACACGTGGCAGTCTACAGTTTGTCTGGGCAGAAGAGTGGGACCCACAGGAGGCTGCCGGCCCGACAAGACCTGTCCTGCGAGACACGTGTCATCTCGGGATTGGTTTGTTGTCTTGCGTGCGGGGCCCTCCAACTGCCGCGGAATGCTAACCGAGACCGGTTCGCAGACAGACGGTTCGACCGGTTCAAATGAACCGCTGGATCGAACCGGTCCAGAACGACTGGATCAGATCTAATCTATCCTAGATCTAACGGCTGGATCTGCTTTGAATCAGACGGCTGGATTCGAAGGGCGATTCGTCTTCCTCTTGATGAACCGACGAACCCTAACTTTCGAATGGCTCGATCGATCGAGGCTCGATTCGATCGATCAAGCCCTAAATACGCATAATATCAATGATTAAATTAAGAACAATAGCGAAAATTAGGAGATGTAGGGGGGTACCTCGAGATATTGCAGTCGAAAGATTAGGATTTGAGCTCGGAAAATAAAATTTTCAGGATCCTCCGAAGTCGGCAATCTCCTTCGACAAAACCGAGGCTAATGGTCTTCAACGGCTCTTAAAGAAGGGTCTTAGCGGTGGAGATGGATGCGAGGACTCCACCTGGAAGACTCGGTGCCGCGTGCGACCTTCCGAGGACACGCGGTGCCCTAACGCGTGCGAACGGGAGAGATGAAGGCTCGACCATTCGATCTTTGATCAAACGGTCGAGAACGACCGCTTGATCTAACGGGATGGATGGACACGGCGTTAACTTACTGAAGGAATAAAAATAAAAATAATATTTAATATTCTAATTATTTAATTAGATTTCATTAATCTAAATTAATTAATTAAATGTATTCCAGAAATTTCCAATAAATCATCCTTAGCAAATTGAAGGGTGAGGGACGCAACGGCGCACTCAGATTTTCATTTCGACGAGTATTTAATTATTTAATTATTTAGGGTATTTAAATAATATTAAAATATTTGACGAAAAATCAATGACTTCCAAATGCCTCCAAAATTTCACCCCTAGCTAATTTGGGTGTTCTGAATGCAATGGCGAAGTCAGATTTTCAATCTGAGGTCTAGATAAAAAGTCAAATTTCCAAGTTTTGGGATTTTCCGGAATTCCTGTTTTGACTTTGTTGACTTCTTGGTTTGACCTAGGTTTCATAGATTTGCTTCAAATCACTTAATTAGTGACTTAGAACCTTAATTAAGACTTAGATTAGTCTTAATTGAGCAAAGTAACAACCTGGGTTGTTACAAACTCCCCCACTTAAGAATGATGTCGTCCTCGACATCACTCAAGTGAGAAAAAGAATTTAAGTAGATATAATGAAACGAATTGAAATAAGATAGAGTTGAAGAATTACCTTGATTAAAAAGGTTTGGGTACTTTTGGCGCACATCCATTTCTTTCTCCCAGGTGGCTTCATTACAAGACCGATTCTCCCACTGGATCTTTATCATTGGAATGGATCGATTCCTTAATTTCTTCAGATCATGATCTAGGATTTTTATTGGTTCTTCAATGTAAGAAAGATCAGGTTGAATTTCAATCGCAGGATGTTCAATAAGATGAAAAGGATCTCGGAGACATTTTCTCAGAGATGAAACATGAAATACATTATGTACAGCAGCGAAGTCTTCTGGAAGCTCTAATTTATAAGCTGCTGAACCAATCTTCTGTAAAATTTTGAAAGGTCCAATGTACCTTGGACTGAGTTTTCCTGAAACTCCAAAACGATAGATTCCTTTCATCGGGCTCACTTTTAAGTACACAAAATCTCCTTCGCTGAATTCTAGAGGACGATGACGATTATCATGATATTTGCTTTGCCTATCTTGAGCAGTTCTAATTCTTTGTTGAATAAGTTTAACCTTCTTATTTATTTCTTCTACTAGCTCAGATCCATATAATTGAGTATCTCCTGACTCAGACCATGCTAGTGGGGATGAACATTTTCTCCCATATAAGGCTTCGTATGGTGCCATCTTAATACTTGATTGAAAACTGTTGTTATATGCAAATTCCACTAAAGGAATGTGCTCTTCCCAAGATCCTGAAAAATCTAACATACATAAACGCAGAAGATCTTCTAAGACTTGATTTACTCGCTCTGTTTGGCCATCCGTTTGAGGATGGAATGCTGTACTCATGGCCAAAGTTGTGCTTAAATCTTGATGGACAGCCTGCCAAAATTTAGAAGTAAAACGGCTGTCTCTATCAGATACAATTGTTTTATGAATTCCGTGCAATCTGACTATTTCCTTAATGTACAATTTGGCCAATTTCTCCACTGAGTCATTTTGACAGATTGGAATAAAATGGGCAGATTTTGTGAGACGATCCACTATAACCCATATTGAATCAGCTCCAGATTTTGATCGAGGCAAACCCATAACAAAATCCATGGATATATCAGTCCATTTCCATTCTGGGATTTCTAGTGAGTGCAATAAGCCACCAGGCTTTTGATGTTCTGCTTTTATTAAGCAACAAGCGTGGCATTTTGCAACATATTCTGCAATACTTTTCTTCATTCCTGGCCACCAGAATGATTGTTTTAGGTCTTGGTACATCTTAGAATTTCCTGGATGAATTTGATATCCTGAATTGTGACTTTCAATTAGGATCTCTTTCTGCATGGATTTAGGAATCCAGAGACGATTATTCATGTAAATAGCACCTTTCTTAAAATTCAATTCTGGACGACGACCACTATCTATTGCCACTTTAAGGTTTAAATATTCGTCATCCTTGCTTTGAGAGATTGAAACATCTCTATGGAATGTGGGTTCTATATTATTCATGGATATCATGGTACTGACTGAATTTCCCTTAGTAAGAGAAATTTCCATTTTATGAAACTCATTCGCCAATGGACTTTCTGAAATTAAACTGTTAAGGACAGTGTGACGGCTTAACGCATCAGCTACCACATTAGCTTTGCCTGGATGGTACTGGATATCTAAATCATAATCACTTATTAATTCCAGCCATCTTCTTTGCCTACAATTCAATTCTCTCTGGGTAAAGATGTACTTCAGACTTTGGTGGTCTGTGAATATAGAGCATTGAACTCCGTACAAATAATGGCGCCAGATTTTTAATGCAAAAACTAATGCTGCCAATTCTAAATCATGTACAATATAGTTTCTTTCATGGGTTTTAAGCTGGCGAGATGCGTATGCTATAACTTTGCCTTCTTGCATTAATACGCATCCTAACCCAATTCCAGATGCATCCGTATACACCTGATAGTTCACTCCTTCTCTTGGAAGAACTAATACTGGAGCAGAGGTTAACGCGTCCTTTATAGACTGAAATGCAATTTCACATTCTTCTGTCCAAACAAATGGAACTGCCTTCTGAGTTAGTTTTGTAAGAGGTGCGGCAAGCTGAGAGAAGCCTTTAACAAACCTTCTGTAGTATCCGGCTAAACCCAGAAAACTACGAATTTCAGTAACTGTCTTGGGCTGAACCCAATCCTGAATAGCACTAATTTTACTTTGGTCTACTTGGATTCCTCGAGCATCAATTACATGTCCAAGAAATGATACAGAATCCAACCAAAATTCACACTTAGAGAATTTGGCATATAACTCATGCTCTCTAAGCTTCTCCAAAACCAATCTCAAGTGTTCTTCATGATCTTTTTCTGTCTTAGAGTAGATTAATATATCATCAATGAATACTATAACAAATTTATCTAGATAAGGCTTCAGAACTCTCTGTATTAAGTCCATAAATAGAGATGGGGCATTTGTGAGGCCAAATGACATTACAAGGAACTCAAAATGCCCATATCGTGTTCTGAATGCTGTCTTTTCTACATCTGAGTCCTTTACCTTCACTTGATGATACCCTGACCTTAAATCAATCTTAGAGAACACTACAGCACCAGCAAGTTGATCGAACAGATCATCAATACGGGGAAGTGGGTATCTATTTTTAATTGTGACTTTATTCAGCTCTCTGTAGTCTATGCACATTCTCATAGACCCATCTTTCTTCTTAACAAATAGCACCGGGGCTCCCCATGGGGACATACTTGGCTTAATAAACCCCTTATTTAGCAGTTCTTGTAATTGCTCATTTAGTTCTTGCAATTCCTTTGGAGCCATTCTATATGGTGCTTTTGATAGAGGTTGAGTTCCTGGAACTACATTTATTTCAAATTCTACTTCTCTGGTTGGAGGTAAACCAGGCAGATCTTCAGGAAAAACATCTTCAAAATCTTTAACAACTTTTATTTTTGAGATTGGGGCTACTTCCTTGCTATTACCCATCATCACCATCAGAATACAACTATAACCTTTGCACACCATTTTCTCTGCTTGAATTGCATTGATCAAGGAGCTACTAGTGCTGATCTTCCCAATAAATGTTGTTGAAGCTCCTGGAGTTTGCAACACAACCTTCTTCTTTTGACAATTGATAGTTGCGCTATGCATACTAAGCCAATTCATGCCTAGTATGATATCAAAGTTCACTATAGGTAGCACAACTAACTTGGCTTGGAAAGTATGGTTATTAATTGGTATTTGAATGTTGCAAAATTTGTTCGCACTAAGTTGGGCTCCAGATGGAAGTCCAACACTCAAGATCTTCGCAAGTTTGTAATATGATAATCCTAATCTTTTAGCAAAATTTTCAGAGATGAATGAATGACTAGCCCCAGTATCAAATAATATACTGCAGGGCTCATCTTTAAAGTATAAGGTGCCTATTAATAAAAGCATAGACTTTAGGAAACTCTAATTTAGTAAGAAAAGCAAAAAGTTGCGATTTGTACCTGAGACTACATGGTTGTCTTCTGCTGCTTCTACTGGAGTGAGATTGTATACCCTTGCTTTTCCAGTAGGTCTGCTGTCAGATGTTTGAGCTTTTGATTGATTTGGGTTTGAAGGATTTGCAGCATATTGAACTTTTGCAAGGGTCCGTTCTTGAGCAGGAGGTGGCATAAGAGTTTTCTGGGGTTCTCTGAAGTTGATAGGAGTGGCACGGAATACCTTATTTGTACGATTCCGATCAATAGTTACTCCATCAATTGTTTTATTTGATCGACAGTCTCTATATACGTGACCTTGTCTTCCACACGTAAAACATACTCGGCCAAAATGATAACATTTCCCATAGGGATGTGGCCTATTACATGTGGCAGTTTGGCCTGATGTTTCAGTAGTTTCCATTTGATATACCCTTCCTTGATTTGTTCGTTGTTGTTTGAAGTTCTGAGGGTATTTATTCATAGTGAAAGCCTTTCTCTTCATGTCTTTAATATTTTGATGATGCTCCACTACCCGAGCTGTCTCAACCAGTTTCTCAAATTTGGTATGTTGTAAAGGAATTACATGATCCTTGATAGACTCTCTGAGTCCATTTTCATATCTAAAACATCTATCTTCTTCAGTTGGAACCAGATGAGGTGAAAATCAGATGAGCTTTCGAAATTCTGAAGTATATTCTGCTACTGTTCGACTTCCTTGAGTCAACCTTAATAAAGACTCACCAATGATGTTCTTGGTGGAAGGTGGAATAAATGATTCTTTGAAGGCTTGGACAAACCAGCTCCATTCTATTTCGTCTAACTCAAATTCTTCAAAACGTGTGTTCCTTTCTTGTTCCCACCAATGTTCTGCCTCTCCTTGCAGAAGATGAGTGGCTAGTCTTACAGATTGGTTGCTTGAACAACCAAGACTAGTGATATTTTTCTCTATAGTTTTCAGCCATGCTAATGTATCCATCGGGGATTCAGATCCTTCAAAGGTAGGCGGTCTTAACCTTAGGAAACTGTGAAGTATCCCATCTGCAGACTGCCGATATGTATTGGGAACTTGAAGAGCGGGGGAAGCTAAAGAGGTGCTGGCATTAGTAACAGGTATTATAGATACTAACTTTTGAATAGCTAGAGCCTGCTTATTTTGATTCTCTAGCATTACAGTAACCATATTTCTCAAAGAAGTTATTTCATCAACAGTATTGGAAGCGTCCATGGTATTATTTGGAGCATTGCTTGCGGATGGTTGAGGGTTGAGTGGAGTATTGTTGGGAGAAGTAGCAGGATTCATTTTCCTGAAATCAAAACAATTATCTTGAGTTCTTTATTATAACAAGACATAATATAACTACTGCTTTTCTCGTTTATTTAAACTTTTATTGAAATAACAAAATACATCATCATAAACTTATAAAACTATTCCCATCCTATATATTTAATGAAAAATGCTCTACGAAAATCTTCATAAATCACTTCACGATGCTCCTCTTGTGCTTTACAAAACAGTTCTTCGTATGTCATAATCCACCATTCTTTTGCTTGCATACGCAAAAGACACATCACCACTTCTAATCTGATGTGACTAGGCCATTCCATAACACCAAATATGTGGTCAACTCTCGCAAGCCATTCCCTTGCTAGTACTGGAAAATCAAGGCCTCTATAGACGCCTTCTTTCAGTAATTTGTTTATCACTTGCGATCCTTGTTCTGATACTCCTTCGATCACTCTTCCTTGCTTCTTTCCTAATTTATGTTCATATTTCCAAATAGTCTCGAACTCCTTTAGGTAAGCCATAAATGCCATTTCTAGAAGATCTTCTACTCCTACAATTATAACATTCTACTTAGATTTGTTGAGCATATATATATATATATATATATATATATATATTGATAATTATCATCTTTAATGGTTATTTAATATTTTAACTTATTCTGAGTTATACTCATAATGTGATGGATGTTAATTCAAGTATTCATTTAGTGATCAAGTGGCAGAAGAACAATCCATTAGGTAGAGAGGAATACAAATTCCAATCTGACACTTTATGGAATTCTCTGATACCAACTGTGGCGGCCCTGCCCCGCTGTAATCATGTTAACCATAAAGTTAACATGATTACGGGGGAGGGGTCACCAAATGACAAAGTTCCCACTTAAGATTGGATTAGACACACATTCTAATCCAATTTAAATAAGGACTTTGCCATTCAATCCAGAATACTATCACTAAATGATCATACATGAACTCAGAGTGCGGAAGCATAAAACATAACATCCATCCAATACAGTATAAATACAACAATACAGAATAAGTAAAGTACTGAAAAAAAGGAAATATAATCCTGTATTATTACAACATTTAATGAGTTTAACAGAACTGAAAGAAAACTCTCAACCTCTCTGAAAGAAAAACTAAAGCTAAGGATCTTCAAGAATGGGCTCCTCCTCCAATGGCAAACTCTCCACTGGATCTGCTAAACCAATAAACTCAGAACCTACCATTATCAGTTTCATAATGGTAGGGCCCCAGCCAATAAAAGAAAAATTGGTTAGACAATGAGTCTAAGTACATTTTAGGGCAGCAATTTTATTAAATTAAGAAGATATCACCATATAAACAGAACTAACCATAATAGGTGCAGGAAAGCGTATCAAAAGAACAGTATATAGTTATAAACTACAGTTTATAACTAAACAAATATGAAGTAAAATATACCTCCTCCAAGCAACTGCAACAAGGACAGATAAGTAAAAGTAAAAGAAAAGTAAGAAAAGTATAACCTAAACATGCTCATGATCAAACAGATTATGCTAAGTAAAGTACAAAAGTATAAAGCTGAAACACTATCCTCCTAAGTAAACATGTGAAAACAGTAAGTAAAACTAGCATCCTATATATATATAAAAACACGTGCAGGAAAGCTGTAAGTAAAACAGTACTGAAATGCAGAATATGCTAGTAAAATAGTAACTGCAAATTGAAACTATAGTAACTGTACAAGTCATCTGAACTGAGTACGAACACAGCAATTCTTAGCTTGATGAGCTAAGAAACTCTGAACTGAACGTCACTGAAACTCTTAGCCTGATGGGCTAAGATAGAACTGAATGTAAGTGTACTCGAATTAGTATATCCATATCAGAATCCTGACTCTGTAGTCAGTAGGGCAAGAGTCTATCCATCCTATCACTCGGACTAGGCATGGCCAATAGACTGTCGGATATTAAACCCTCGAAAGGTTGCCGACCCCGAACGGGTTGATCGAAGAGGTATACTAATCAAGCTACACCTTACAAACCACTTGTGAAATGAACACAATGCTTTTTATGAATGTTCAAAATTGACATAAGATATTCATCAAATATCTTAAGTACATAATATATGTTCAAGGTATAAGGCTCAAAAATCAAGGAATGCGAAGCATAAAAATCAAAGTGCAAGAAAACTCTATCTAAAACACAGGTGATATCCTTTGTTGTCTACTTTATTCATTCTATCTACTCTAAGTTACATAAGTTTCAGAATCAATAACTCTTACACATTCTGTAACTTAGAATCACGAATCCTACTTGTTGAAGATAATTAGGACTGGCCAAGTCCTAATTATAACTTAATCAAAAGACGACTATTTAGTTAAAATGAATAAATCAGCGACCTAATTTTGCAATTTAATTCATCCCAACCACATCTTGATTAGCCAAATCAAGATGAAAAGATTAAGAATTAGACTCCGGATGATGGGGTCTAATCACTTAATCTAAAGGTATAACTAAGGGTCTAAGGTTTAGAACCTAAATCTCACAGATTAAGTTAAGGCAAGTCCTAATGATAAATTAATTCATTAGGATAGATCTCTATTCTTAATTCTAAAGTTTAAAGATTAAATAATCATTTAATAAACTAAGAAAAATCTAGAAACTAGAAAACTCAAGGTTTCATCTAATTGAGTAACCTAATTTACTCAATAGATGAATTCTAACTTAAGATCTATTCCTAATCTTAAGAATTAAGGCTCTTAATTACTAAGAGTATCTCTCAAGACACACATCCTAACTAATATTATAAGACCCAAGGATGGGTCTAAAAAAAAAAAAAATTAAGGAAAGAGAACACTCACTTAGGACTTAGGAAATTTCTAAATGAGCAAATTCTGAGATTTTAATCAAAACTTAATTTAAACCTAAGTTTGATTAATTTTCAGTTCTAAATCATTCCATTTACTGATTTTAATATTTAGAAAATGAATTTAGAGCTTTTAAAGGCTAAACCCTAAATTTGGGCAAAATGACCATTTTGCCCCTCCTTAAGGGTTCAAAAGATCAAATTTTGATCTAGGGCTTAAATTCTGAAATTTTCTTTTGGAAAGTGTTTCTTATTGTCTAATATAAGATTAGACAACAACTAAATTAATTTTGGGTGATTAATAAGCTATATGAGATCAAATTAGTGAATTTGACTCATAAGGGTAATTTAGTAATTTGACTAAGTGAAAGTTAAATTTTCTTTCAGTTTAATGTTCTTTACTGTCTAAGCTTTCTATAGAATCTAAATTTACTAAATTCTGATGAGTATTGACCAAGTTATGGCCAATACAAGATTTAGGGTTTTTAAGGTTTAATTAAGGAATTATTAACTATAGGTCAAAAATTCTAATTTTGCCAATTAATGTCCAAATTAAGCAAAATCAGTAGCTATGGTTTACAAATAGCTCAATGATCATAATGACATGTGGTAGGCTCAATTTGGACTTAATTTGACTAAATTAAGACCTAATTAGGGTTTAGGGTGATTAGTGAGTGATTAACAAAATTAATCACTCAAAAACTAATCCAACCTTATGGATTGATTCTAAATGGTTCTATGAGTTCTCTGAAATTTAACATCTCTCAATTTGAGATACTAAATTTGCTAAAATTCACTAATCAAGGTTTAGAGCAATTAAGGGTGATTAGCAAATCTAACCATTGGATCTAAAATATTTTTACATATTATTGATAATTAAGTTCTTCTGATCTAAATGAACTTATGGATCATCAAATTTGGAGCTCAATTGACCAAGTTATGGTCAATTGAAGTTCTAGGGTTAATTAACCTAATTAGGGTTTGGTCCTAAATGTGATTAGGCAAACACTAATCCAAACAGTAAGATAAATACTATCAAATTAATCCTTAGGGTTTTCTGATCACTTTAAGACCCATATTGGGTACATTTGGATCAACATACACAAAGCTATGAGTTAAATAAAATTTGTAACATTTAATTTATCTAAAAAATTAAACCCTAAAAATCACTTTACTAAATATAAGTCCAAATGCAAATTTGACAGTGCCAAATTATTCCTCTATTTTTGCTGATCAAAATGGTATATAAATTTGCATAATTTGGATGTTTATTTTGCAAGATATTAATGTTTAAAGTTTTAGGATTTAATTTATTAATTTAAATAAACTGCTATCATTACTATTAATATTATTATTTATAACTAAATAATTTTATCATATTTATAATTGCCTTTTCTGCAGGTACAGGGCCCACAGAAGACACGTGGCAGTCTACAATTTGTCTGGGCAGAAGAGTGGGACCCACAGGAGGCTGCCGGCCCGACAAGACCTGTCCCGCGAGACACGTGTCATCGCGGGATTGGTTTGTTGTCTTGCGTGCGGGGCCCTCCAACTGCCGCGGAATGCTGACCGAGATCGGTTCGCAGACAGACGGTTCGACCGGTTCAAATGAACCGCTGGATCGAACCGATCCAGAACGACTGGATCAGATCTAATCTATCCTAGATCTAACGGCTGGATCTGCTTTGAATCAGACGGCTGGATTCGAAGGGCGATTCGTCTTCCTCTTGATGAACCGACGAACCCTAACTTTCGAATGGCTCGATCGATCGAGGCTCGATTCGATCGATCGAGCCCTAAATACGCATAATATCAATGATTAAATTAAGAACAATAGCGAAAATTAGGAGATGTAGGGGGGTACCTCGAGATATTGCAGTCGAAAGATTAGGATTTGAGCTCGGAAAATAAAATTTTCAGGATCCTCCGAAGTCGACGATCTCCTTCGACAAAACCGAGGCTAATGGTCTTCAACGGCTCTTAAAGAAGGGTCTTAGCGGTGGAGATGGATGCGAGGACTCCACCTGGAAGACTCGGTGCCGCGTGCGACCTTCCGAGGACACGCGGTGCCCTAACGCGTGCGAACGGGAGAGATGAAGGCTCGACCGTTCGATCTTTGATCGGACGGTCGAGAACGACCGCTTGATCTAACGGGATGGATGGACACGGCGTTAACTTACTGAAGGCGCCGTTAAGTGCTTAAATAAAAATAAAAATAATATTTAATATTCTAATTATTTAATTAGATTTCATTAATCTAAATTAATTAATTAAATGTATTCCAGAAATTTCCAATAAATCACCCTTAGCAAATTGAAAGGTGAGGAACGCAACGGCGCACTCAGATTTTCATTTCGACGAGTATTTAATTATTTAATTATTTAGGGTATTTAAATAATATTAAAATATTTGACGAAAAATCAATTACTTCCAAATGCCTCCAAAATTTCACCCCTAGCTAATTTGGGTGTTCTGAATGCAATGGCGAAGTCAGATTTTCAATCTGAGGTCTAGATAAAAAGTCAAATTTCCAAGTTTTGGGATTTTCCGGAATTCCTGTTTTGACTTTGTTGACTTCTTGGTTTGACCTAGGTTTCAGAGATTTGCTTCAAATCACTTAATTAGTGACTTAGAACCTTAATTAAAACTTAGATTAGTCTTAATTGAGCAAAGTAACAACCTGGGTTGTTACACCTTTATTGGTCAAAGAAGTGCAATTATTAATCTTATCCCAACAAACAAGATTGAGAAATTCATTAGAAAGAAGTATCCTATATTCCTAACACTACTCTCAAGTTCTGAAGTTAAAACTTCAACCTTAGAAGAAACTCCTGTAGTAAAAGAATATGCAGATGTATTTCCAGATGAACTTCCAGGTTTGCCACCTCAAAGAGAAGTGGAGTTTAGTATTGATTTAAGTCGAGGAACGAATCCTTTATCTAAAGCTCCATACAGAATGGTACCCAAAGAGTTAGAAGAACTTAAAAATCAACTTTAAGAGTTGACTGAAAAAGGATTTATAAGACCAAGTAATTCTCCTTGGGGAGCCCTAATTTTATTTGTTAAGAAGAAAGATGGGAGTATGCGATTATGTATCGATTACCGGGAATTGAATAAGGTTACTATTAAGAACAAATACCCATTACCAAGAATAGATGATTTATTTGATTAGTTAGTTGGTGCTTCCATATTTTCTAAGATTGATCTGAGATCTGGTTATCACCAACTTCGTATCAAAGATGAATATATTCCTAAATCTACATTCAGGACGAGATATGGGCATTATGAGTTCTTGGTGATGTCGTTTGGGTTAACAAATGCCCCATCTTACTTTATGGATCTAATGCAGCGAATAATGAAACCATATCTGGATTCTTTTATTATCATCTTTATTGATGATATATTAATCTATTCTAAGAATGCTAAGGAACATGAAGAGCATCTTAGAATCACCTTGAACCTACTAAGGCAACATCAACTGTACGCCAAATTCTCAAAATGTGAATTTTGGCTTCACTCAGTCGCCTTCTTAGGCCATATAATTAGCATAGAAGGAATATCAGTTGATCCCAGCAAGATAAGTGCAATTCAAGATTGGCCCCAGCCTACTTCAGTAACAGAAATAAGAAGTTTCTTGGGATTAGCTGGGTACTATCGCAAGTTTGTTAAGAACTTTTCTCAGATTGCAGTCCCTCTTACTCGTCTCACTCAAAAAGATGTACCTTATGTTTGGGACTCATCTTGTGAATCAGCATTTAAGAAATTAAAAGAATATTTAACCTCAGCTCCTATTCTAGTTCTACTAGTTGAAGGAAAAGAATATCAAATTTATTGTGATGCTTCTGGAATTGGATTAGGCTGTGTTCTTATGTAGGAAGGAAAAGTGATAGCTTTTGCATCTAGACAGCTTAAAGTCCATGAGAAGAATTATCCAATTCATGACCTGGAGTTAGCGGCAATAGTCTTTGCATTAAAGATCTGGAGATATTATTTGTATGGAGTAAAATGTGAAATCTTCACGGATCACCAAAGTCTGAAGTATATTTTTACTCAGAAAGAGATCAATTTAAGACAGTAAAGATGGTTAGAATTAATCAAAGACTATGATTTATCAATTCAATATCATCCTGACAAGGCAAATGTAGTAGCAGATGCACTAAGTCGAAAGGCAATTTCACATTTGCATATTTTGACTTCTAATCCTATATTACTCAAGAAAATAGAAGATCTTCAGATAGAAGTCATATTGCCAACAAATGCTAAGCTATTTCAGATGACTGTAGAATGTTCATTAATGGATGAGATTAAAGAAGCTCAACATCTGGATGAAGAATATAGCTCCTTATCTGCATCCATTCAATCAGGAAAGCAATTAGAACTAAATTTAGATTCAAATAAGAATATTTGGTGTGGATCCAAAATATGGATACCAAATAAAGTTGAGCTAAGAACTAAAATATTGAAAGAAGCTCACCAGTCTATATATTCAATTCATCCTGAAAATAATAAGATGTATCAGAAATTGAAATCACATTTTTGGTGATCAGGAATGAAAAGAAGTATAGCTGAGTTCATATCAAAATGTGAAGCATGTAACTTGGTAAAAGTAGAACATCAGAAATCAGGTGGATTACTTCAACCTCTAGCTATACCTCAATGGAAATGGGAAGATATCTCCATGGATTTTATAACTGGATTTCCTCGTTCAAAATCCAATGATGATTCTATTTGGGTAATTGTGGATAGGCTTACCAAATTAGCGCACTTTTTACCCATTAAACAAACAGATTTAGTAGACAAATTGGCAAAGATCTATCTAAAAGAGATAGTAAGGTTACATAGTATTCCAAAAACTATTGTTTCCGATAGAGATAGTGGATTCACTTCAAAGTTCTGGAAAGCAGTTCATCAAGATCTTAGTTCACAACTCTGCTTAAGTACAGCTTTTCATCCACAGACTGATGGACAAACTGAAAGAGTGAATCAAACTCTAGAATATCTTCTTCGCCTTTGTGTCTTAGATTTTGGAGGAAATTGGGATGATCACCTTCCATTAATTGAATTTTCTTATAATAACAGTTTTCAAGCAAGCATTAGAATGGCTCCTTATGAAGCCCTTTATGGAAGGAAGTGTATCACTCCCTTATCCTGGGATAGTATTGGAGAAAATTGGATATTAAAATCAGATTTGATTCTTCAGGCAGCAGAAAAGATAAAAATAATTCAGCATCGAATGAAAGCAGCTCAAGACAGACAGAAACAGTATTTTGATGCTCATCATCGTCATATTGAATTTTCTGTTGGAGATTTTGTATATTTGAAAGTGAACCCATTCAGAGGAGTTTCCAGATTTGGAGTTTCTGGGAAATTAAGTCCAAGATTTATTGGACCTTTTGAAGTTTTGAAAAGAGTAGGCCAGGTGGCATATCAAATCAAACTACCACCTCATCTGAGCCTGATGCATGACGTGTTTCATATCTCTTCACTAAGAAAATGTTTATCTGAACCCTCAATGAGAGTAGAAGTAGAAGATATCAATTTGCAACCAAATCTAAGCTATGTGATTGAACCAGAAGAGGTTTTAGATCGAGATGAAAGGAAGTTAAGAAGTAAATCCATTCCTATGATAAAGATCAAATAGAAGAACTGTCGCAAAGAAGAAGCTATATGGGAAGAAGAATCAAGTATGAGGAAAGCATATCCTCACTTATTCCATTAGTAAGTAATTTTAAAACTAGTAAATATTTTTAAAATTTAGATTGATGTCGGGGCGACATCTCTTTTAAGTTGGAGAGAATGTAAAATACCAAAAATTAATTTCCAATATATTTATTAATATTTAAATAATTTTGACCTTATATTAGAAAACTGACTTTGTCATTGCGTTCACCAATCCCAAATTAGCTAGGGGTAAAGTTTTGAACGCATTTGGAAGTTGTAAATTTTTGACGAATATTTTAATATTATTTAAATACCCAAAAATTCGAGTATATAAATACTAGTTGGATCAAAAATCTGAGTGTGCCATTGTATTCAGAAGCCCTCAATTAGCTAGGATTGGTATTTAAAAAAAAAAAATTTGGAAAAATAATTATTAAAATTAAATTTAATAAATTAAATTTATTAAAGTGAATTAAATAATTATTTATTTAATTAACCAAACGACACCGTCTGCCCTAACTCACGGCGTTCTTTTTTCATGCCGTCTAAATGGACGGATCAAATCGATCCGTCCGATCTCAATCAGACGATCCAAAGATCGTCTCTTCCAAACAATCGAAAGAGGACTCCGCGTGTCCTCATCGTTCAATGCGTGTAGCGCTGAACTCGCGACCCACTGACGCGCGGCACCTCCCCGCTCCAGATGGCATTCGGCGACCGATCCACTGCACTTTAGAATCCTATTAAATCCTCAGGAAGACGTTGAACCTCGACTAAACGGAGATGCAATCGGAATCCTTGTCGTCATCAAAAGAAGCAGAGCATCTGTCCCGATCAATCCATTTTGCCGAACAAATAAGTACTTCCAAATCTAGTTGTTTCAATTATTCAACTCGATTCCATTGTTAATTACATATATTTGATAAAACATGAGCAAAAAGGGATCGCCCCATGCGTATGCGAAAATTTGGGGTTGGCGATTTGAAAAGATCTAACACCTAAAATATCTAGTTTATGTTATCAATCAATGGCTCTTGTTCATATCTTCATTTTGGTATATGTCATATTGCTTATAGCCATCTATGTTAGGAATTTCGTGTAACCCTAATTATTAGGGTTACGATTCCCCGTCAGGGACGAGCAACAGGGACCGGTCCAGACCGGACCGGTCTAACTCCATTCCGTGGCAGCCGGTTCGGGTGCGCTGAACCGGATCCCTAAAGGCATGACACACGTCCCCCGTAATAATTACGGTGGGTCCTGCTGGGACGCGTGTCAATTGCTGAGAGTGAAGGCGGGGCCCACCTCCTATTTTCTTTATTTTAAAACCACTGACATTCGCATGTCGTGGGCCCCACGAAGCTGTCTCTCGACCAATAGATGCCTGCCACGTGTGAAATGGAGGGACCGATGTCTGAAAATTCTGCAGAAAAACTAGTATTAAATATAAATAAATCTTATATAATCATTACTTATAAATATATAATACACATTTCAAAACAATAAAGCATACATATAGATACAAATACTTATAATATAATTATATTTGTATCCAAAATATACATATGAATATAAAAACAGAAAATAAATAATCAAATACAGTAAATATTAATAAAACAGAAAATATTATAAATATATATATATATCAAATCAAATACAATAATAATAAAAATTTTAAATAAAAATATATATATATTTATAATATATAACTCTGTTATATATAGATAAACGTAAATAATAAAATAAAATATTAAATAAAATAAAAATCAAATAATATAATTAAATAACAGAAATATTAAAATAATTAATTAAATACAAATAAATAACTATACAAACAGATAAGTTAATAAATAATATAACATAACAATTAATTACTAAAATTAATTATTATAATTAATAAGCAAATAAAATAAATAGATAAAAGTAAAAGAATAATTTATATAGAAAAAATAAATATCATTAAATACTAAGTATTATTTATATAATTAAGTAAACAGAACAATCAAGTCTATTTATATATATGAATTCATATTAATCCATATAAAATTTATTTAAATCAAATAAATACCAAAACTTTAAACTTAAAATAACTCTTAAAATATTCATCCAAATCATACAAATAAATATATCAAAATTCATCAGAAAAATATAAGGAATTTATTAGAAGTAATAAATTTTATTTTTTAGATTAAAATAAAACTAATCACAATTAAAACCTAAATATATAATTAGATTGATAATTTTGTAACTAAATTCACTAATCACTCACTAATAAAATTTAACCCTAATTATTAACTTTAGAAATTACATTAGCTATAACTCAGTCAATTCATATCAGAATTGAATAATTTTAGGTTCTATGAAAACCTTAGAACATAATCTACAATAAACTAACATAAATTTTATATTTTATTAAAGAGTAAAATTACTAAAATACCCTTATAAGGTCAAATTCCTAATTTGACCTTATAAGGCATAAATAATTATATAACTTAATAATTCTAATAAAATAAAATAATCATTTTATAATCATAAATAATACAAATCTTGATAAAAACATTCATTATTTTGGCAGATCAAAGAAATTAAAATTGATTGATTTTGAGTCAAAACAATCAGGTACACAAATTTACTTATAAGTCTTATTTCAGTATTCTTATTTGAGCCATTTTCCATTTGAGTTATATTTGCACTGCTTACCATATTTTAATCTGCAAAAGAATTATATCAAAAAGCATGTAACAAAAAGAAATTATATATATTTTGTGGTGTTTGTCTTTGGAGGGTGGAATGCAAAACTAGAATTTGTACAGATTGGGCTAGCTAGCAAGCCCTTGGGAGTTATATGGAGGGATTTAGCCTCTTGTAGGAAGTAGGCAAATCCAGAGGAAAGACACACCATCAGTTCCTAATTTGAATAAGCTACCGACGGGTGGCGAGAAAGCTTCCTACAGATTTATGCCTATGGGTTTACCCATTTGGGCTTAGGGGTCTCCGGACTCGACTTATTGTTACATATGATTTTGATAAAATTTATTTCATATAAGTTGATTTTCACAGCTATTTTGTAGGGTAGAAATTGAAATTGGAAATTGCTTACTTTATTTGCAGTCTTTCAGTTATTTTTATATTTGATTTATACTTATTATAGGATGCTAGATTTATTCTTATAAGAACAATTTGCGTACTCCTACCTGACTGGTAAACTGAATTTTTTAGGTTTTGATAATTAAAAAAACTTTGAAGATCTGCCAAATTAAAAGAGGAAGAATTTAAAAGAAGAAGAAGCAGAAAAATGTAGATATTTTATTTCTAAATTTGTAAAATTCAAACCGATGTAACTTTTCATATATGTTTTGGCTCTATGTATAAAAGGACTATGGATTATATTATTTTATTTTATTATGTCCTTTTTGAATCATAAAGATGTATATATTTCTATTTGAGATGAATTATTCTTTAAAAACTCTCGAACTTCGATCCCCGGTTGTCACATTCCCCGATGGATATATGTAATATTCTATAATCCATAAATCAACACTAATGCTCGTACTTCATGCTCATGTTGATGCTCATGACTCTACACTACATACTTTAAAATTCAAAAATTCAAAAAATGATTTAAAATCAGATAATGAATCAAATGTCTCTATTGTGCAGAATCCATCGAAATGGATTCCAACTCCTAAGTCTAAATCCAACTGTTTGTTTTACTTATGATTTTACTTAAAATCATCAGTTGGAAAGATTGTATATACATATTTAGCATGTTTCCAGTAAAGGTGAACTTAACACTCAGTTTGTTTAAAACTGTATATATCAAAGCTCACTTCGATAGGAGGCAGTACACGGTCGCAGTTTGTATCTCAAACTAAGCTATTAAATACCTATATTTCCAACATACTTAGTGTCTTAAGAAGAGTACTTGGGACACTTATTTTGGTTAAAATTGCACTTATTGAAGCACACTTCGATAGGAGGCAGTGCTCGGTTGTAGTCTATATCTCAAACTAAGGATTTAAGTCACTGATTATAACACTCTTATGATTAGATGATTTTTTCTAAGTAGAACTATATTCAACTAAGCCTGCAGGATATAACATAAATATAGTCCTATATTAAAGTGAATTAACCAACTCCTAAATACTATTGAAGTGATCCAGCACTATAGATATACACTACTATACTCAATTAATAATCTGAGTTCAATCAATGCTATTTAATCAACAAGGATCACCAAGGCTATGAGATTTAGACTACAAGAGATGAATCCTACATAAGGTTCCAAGGATGTGACTAGAAAGATCACCCAATATAAATTACTACCATATTGGAAAAATCTCATTCTAAATACCTTATGTGATTCTACCACAAGGATCTAAGATCAAGTTTCTAGAATTAAGAAGAATCATCTAAGTTCCTACATCAAGATGTCATAATAAATCCTTCCTACTACAATATATTAATATTTGTTAAGGCTATTATTATTACCATAGAAAACCTAATGTAAGATCATCAAGACCTTACATATCTAACATCTATGCTAAAATTCATAAGTTTTATTCATTAAGCTTGTTTTGATAAAATCAGACGGGTAAAACCTATTTGATCAATATATATACTACAATTATGGGGTATATTCAGGAGTATTATTAAAATTTGATCTTGTGATAAATCAACTTAATTTTATAATTAACTTTATGATAAGACTCTTATATAAGAAAAAATCAAATATTTAAAATTTAAATCCAAATACTTAATCACATAAATTATTTTATTACCATAGCACTTATAATTTAAAGAATTAAAATCAATGTCAAATCACATGCATTATTAGAATTATGTCAATTGAGTTATCTTACAATCAAATTGATTGTTTAAGTGATTAAGGGTTTAGGTCTTAATCAGACATATTAGGGCTTAACTCCTAGCCTTGCAAAATTAAGACCAATAGTTGATTTATAGATCAATAACAAATCAATGCATTATGGGTATATTATTGATGATAATTTTAGTTTTATATTAAGTATTAATTACTTAATCAAGTTCTTGAGGTTCTTAGGTTCAATATAGTTTAATATAAAATTAAGTAAATCAAAGTGTCCAAATTAACACTAAAGTTCTCTAACATACATAAGCATTACATTGATTAAAATAGCGAGTAATTGAGGCTAATCAAATCTTAAATCAAACACAAAAGGGATTAGCATTTGATTACAAATTTAAAGCACTTAAGTCTTATATAATTTGATTATTAAGTTCTACTTGGTCATACAAGCAATCAAAGATTTTAGCATTAGCATTTGACATAAAAATATTTAAATAATTACATAAGGGATTTAACACATACCATTTAGGGAGAATTTGAAGTTCACCTACAATTTTATACAAAGCTTAATATTACTAAAACCAAATTCGATTCTAGTATAATTCGGTCCAATTAAGGTTATAGAGGCTTTAAATTATGAAAAATATGAAGTTTTGGCAATTCCGGACATTTTTGGATGCTACGGTGCACTGTATCACCTTCTGAAAACTAGGCAGATTGCAGCGCTGTGGCGCGCTGCAGCGCGCGATGACGCCTGTTTCCCCAAGGTGCAGACGCTACAGCGCGCTGCAGCGTTTTCAGGCACTGCGACGGGTTTAATTTAAATTTCATCAAAAAAAATTTATGATTCATCAAATTATTATGCCACTATGGCACGTTATTGCGTGCTACAGCAGACCCAAATTCGAAACTTCGGGCGCTGCGATGCGCTGCAACGCCCGACGATGATTTCGCATGTGTGAAACTATAATATGTCTCCTTTTGCATTCAAATACTTCCAAGTTTGGGCACATCACGTGTGGTGCCATATACCGATGGAAAGGTCTTTTTGAGACCTTTACATTGATACCAAAATAGGCATGAACGAATTATTATAACATACAGAAATTAAAGCCTTAGCTACAGGTATACAAAAATCACACAGTTTTGGACAGAAATTTTAAATGGAGAACTTGAGATTCGATCAAACTCATTGAGTTCGATTGAAGCTCAACTATCATACATAGCTTCCATATAACAGCTAATTGAAATGGCATTCACAATACTTTAATAAATCATGAAGAGAGCATAAGGAAGAGTAAGCAAAATGGTACCTTTGACCTTGCAAGAATTGAGGAAGAGGCTCTGCTTTTCTTCAAGAACTTAGAGGAATGGAGCTTCCTCTTCCTTAGCTTGAAATAGAGCTTGAAAAGAGGGAGGAGCTTTTAGCTTAAGCAAATGGAGAGGAAGGAGGGGGCTGAGCTCCATTTTAAAAGAGGAGAAGATGAGTGGTAGAGCATGGGCTAGGGGAAGATAAATAGAGAAGGAGAGGGCATGCTTAACTACTTGCGTGCGAATAGACTAGGGAGGCGCCGCATGAAGAGTACAGAGCCAGAAGAGAAGGAAAAAGGAAAAAGGAAAATAGGAAAATAGGAAAATAAAAATAAGAAATAAATATTTATTTATTTCAAAATTTTAATTTTTAAAAAAATTCAGATTTAATAAACGCACTCCAAAAAATCCCAAAAATTCATCTCTAGCTAATTTGTGGGTGAGGAATTTAACAGCAAAGTCGAATTTCGATTCTGACGATTATTTAATTATTCTATTTTTGGGATATTTAATTATATTAAAATATCAACGAAAATCTGACGACTTCCAAACGCATCCAAAATATTATCCTTAGCTAATTTGGAGGTGACGATCGTAACGGCGAAATCAGATTTCGATTTTAAAGTCAAATTAAAAACCTCAATTGTCTAATTAATTAAATATTAAAATAATCTAAAATATTTGATTGAGCTCTGAATTGCTCCAAATCTTCAAGATTTAGTTCTAATTGCTATATGAACTTAATTGAATAATAATTAAAATGCAATTAAGCTAAAATTAAGCTGGGTAACAATTTTGAGTTGTTATACCACTGCACTTCCCAATATGTATACATATCCTGTAGTGCTTCTCCTGATATCAACATCTCCTGCAAGATCTGAACCTACATAGCCCTATAAAATAATGTCAAATCTTCCAAAGCATAAAGCTTTGCCTACTATACCTTTCAGATATTTTAGGATCCACTTGACTGCATCCCAATGGTACTTTCCTGGGTTTCCCATGAACTTGTTGACCACTCCCACTACATGGACAATATCCAATCTCGTATAGATCATTTGCGTATATCAAGATCTCAACTGCTAAAGCATAAGAAACTTTCATCATATGCTCCTTCTCCTCTTCAGACTTCAACATCTGTTCCTTCGATAAGCTGAAGTGACTTGCTAGGGGAGTGCACTAGCTTCGCTTCATTCATGTTGAACCTCTTTAGCACCTTTTCAACATACTCCTTTTGCGACAGCTTTAAAATTACTAAACTTCTCTCTTCTAGAGGCAGTTCGCATGCTGAACGCAAGCCCTCGATCTGCTCATCCTGATGAGCCATGGATCTCAAGCCACGATGATCTCTAACACTTGATCCTATGATGCCCTAGAATTCTAGGGCATCTGCTATTGTTGAACACTGTGGACAAAATTGAAAATTCCTTCGATCGAGTTCAGTTGAACTCAATCAGACATGATCACTCCTCAATCTAATAAGCAGAATAAGACTTCAAAAAAAATCACATCAATTGAATGAAAAGATGAGGGATTAGGGTGGGTACCTCATTGGATGATGTAGAACTAGGGTTTGTCAGGTGGAAGTGTCGAACCCTTCTTCGAAGAGGCAAGGGAGATAATGTAGAGCTATGACGCACCAGCTTAGAAGAGGCAAGAGAGATAAGGTAGAGCTATAACTAAAGATTTAAGCAGTGGCTGCCATCTGGGTAGGCGGGCGAGAGCCGCGTGCGACGCGGGCAGGCCACGTGCTGTGCAGCGTGGGACGAAAGCCCAGGGCCGTCCGATTTGATGGCCCGTACGATCGACTCAGAGCTAGCCGATCGAGGCTATCAGATCCGACTCGATGCGGCAGACATTCCAACCCGATAAGCAGGCGACGGGTAGGTGTAAATGCGGGTCCCACATAAATTATATTAAATATTAGATTAATTAATATTATATCTAAATTTATGATTAAACTTAAGCTATTAATTATTTTCAGAAAAATTCCAAAAATTTACCCTAGCAATTTGAGGGGTGAGAAACGCAACGGTGAAGTTAAATTTTGATTCTAATAAGTATTTAATTTTCCTATTTTCTAGGGTATTTTAAATATATTAAAATATTTGACGAAAATCAAACGACTTCTAAATGCTTCTAAAACATCACTCATAACTAATTTAGGGGTGATGAGAGTAATAGCGAAGTTGGATTTTGATTATGAGGTCAATTTAAATAGGTCAATTTTTATGGTTCCTGAAATTCTCAAAATCAAGATTTGATCCATTTGACACCTGATTTAGACCAAAACTTCATGGTGAATTCCTAATAATTTATTTAGAGTATCAGAATCAAAATTAGAACCTAATTTAGTCCTAATTGACTAGGATAATAATCTGGGTTGTTACACTTATCCCCTAATCTTGTAATAGATTTCTCAAAACCCATCAAAAAAATAAGAATATGGTGCATTCTTTTCTTATCATCTTTTATACCTGTATAGAAATTTTGTTGAATGATAGCATTCTTCTTCTTCATGTGAATATTACTTAGCATTCAAGGATAAATGTGTTTCTTCTTGGCACAATTAATTAAGGCATCATACTCAATCAACTTGTCTTGAATTTTAGTTTACTTCTAATTAAAAAACAATGCATTTTATGTTTGGAATTTAATAAAAAATAAACTCTTTAGCTTATTATTAATATATGATACATACTTACTATAACATTCTGGTTGATAATAATAATTAATACATTTTTGCCTTGTAGTTTTTTATCTAAATTATTTGTTTGACTTGTTTTTGTAGTTTGGGGAAGTGTTTTTCTCAACATCCATAGAAAGTGGCCCCTTATAAAGTAGCTATCAAAGTATAGTCAGCTTCTTTCAACTAGTTAGCATATGAAATCTATTGTTTTATCCCAGGTTATATATGCAATGATCCAAGTTATTACTAGACTATTTTGAGCTAAACCCAACTAAAAATTACAATCTCAGGAAACTTTAAAATTAAGTCAAACCAAAATACTATTAGATAGAGTAAATTTTTGTGATCATAATGCCCAGATTTAAAAGCAATCGGGATAACAGATACTTCTGAACTAATTACTGAATATTTAAAATTCAAAAAATTAGGAAATATTAATCAAATTAAGAATAATATAAAAATATTATACAAAAAGTTTCATAAAATTTGGAGTTCCGAATTGACCATAATTAATTTTTAATATTTTAATTTTTAAAAATTAATAGAAAATAAAATACAGTTACAAATTGAGAAACTTTAGTACGAATGCAAGAGGAAGTAACTTAAGAGAGAAGTAAAAGGAAAGAGAAAAACAGAGAGAGAAAGATGAGAGATAAAATAAAAAAAATCTATAAATATCTCCTCAACCCCCCTTCTCTTCACACAAAAAACTTTCTTCCCTCCACTCCTCTCCTCTCTCTCTCCCCAACTCCCTCATCTCTTTTTTCCCCGACCACCATTGATTCCTCCTCCCACTGCCTCTCATCCCCTCCGACCCAGCAACCGTCGTCGACCTCCGCCACCAGCCGCTAGCGACAGAGAAATCCCTCTATACGTGGAAGAAGAGAAGAGAGAGAGAGAGAGAGAGTTAGAGAGAGAGAGAGTTAGTGAGTGAAATTTTATTTTATTTACTAAATAAAAAAAAGAAAACAAAGTTAAATAAGATCATTATAAATAATAATAGTATTACTTATTATTATTATTATTATTACAATTTCCTTACTATCATTTTCTTAAAGTTATTTTCATTACTATTAATTATAATAATAATAATTATTATTATTATTATTATTATTATTATTATTGTTATTACAACAATTTCCTCGCTATCATTTTTTGTAAATCATTTTTATTATTGTCAAAATTATTATTATTATTACTACTGTTATTTTTTTAGGATCATTTTATTTGAAGTCATTTTTATTTCTATTAATAATAATAATAATAATAGTAATAATAATAATAATATTATTATTATTATCGCAATTCTCTTAGTGTTTTTTTCTTAAAATAATTTTCATTTCTGTCAATTATTATTATTATTTATTATTGTCAATTCTTTTTTTTCCTATTTTAAATTTTGTCAAAATATATTATTATTATTATTATTATTATCATCATCATCATATGTCATTTTAAGTTAAGAAAAAATAAATGATAAATTTTACTATTAATTATATTAATGTTATTTTAATATTCTAAGAAAGCATTATTTTAAATATTATACGAGTAAATTATCATTATAAATTAAATAAGTAGTAAATTGCGCAATCTCCTCTTAGAAAATTATGTATACATAGACTTGAGAGAAATTAACATAAGTATATAAATCTAAAGAATTAATAATTCATGTAGTTAACATCATTCATTGTCTTTAAAGCTTTTTAATGCTGCTTATCAATGTACTTAGAGTTTATTTTCATTTATTATAATATTTTAAAATTTCACAAACAAAATTATTCATGAAATATCTTGATAAGTATGATGCATGGGTTCTAATTTTTCTTGGTGGATTACCTTATAGTCTATACAAACAACTATTAAGACGGGGGATGATCCGATGCTGGAGAAAAAAACAGCCTATACTGACAAGCCTACGAGGGGGCATCTATAGATGAAAGTGGATGTTTGTATAATATAGTGAACCGCACGTGCCTTAGGGTTTGCATTTGCCGAGTATAACATTTTTAGTATATAAGATATTTGATAAATATTTTTTTGATATATTTTGTGTGATATTTTATCTTTATTCTTTAAATTCTATGTTCAAAATTTCATGTAGAATAATAAAGTATTTTACAGGGACAAATCTCATTTTAAATTTATTATAGATTTTGTTTTATTTATTATAATTTATCTCCCTACATTTTCTACTTCTTCATAATGCTTTTGTTTGAAAAATATAAAGTTTGATATCATTCGATACTTAGAATATTCTTTAACCAGTATTCAACCAGGGCATTTTCGTTGTAAATGGCAGACCAGGAGCTTGAGAAAGTGATTGATGCTGAGTGCGACTGTATGATAGCATAATTTTCAAACACCATCATCAATAACAACAATAACAACAACAACAATAACACCGATTGTCTCCTCTGCAGCGCCCTCAATGCTGAATTACGAAAACTTACGGAAAGCCATAGCCAAAATAATAAGTATCTTGTGGCACTATTTTTGAGGAGTTTTTTCCTTCTAAACCATACAAATGGAAGCTCATAAAACTATTACCCATATATAACAAGTTAAGACTTGTAGAAAAATCTCTAATTAATATTTTATTTTATTTTCTAAATTTAGTCTGTTTATTTTACTTTTAAAAAGCATTATTATCAACACAGTTAATGATAATAATTTAATAAGTACTCTTATTCTACCTTGGTACTAATTAATTTATGAATATCTTACGGAAACTTTCCGTGAAAGTACATTTATTTCTTATATTTACTAATTTGCCACTCAAAAAACATAAAGAAATAATGCTCTAAATCCAATATTAATTTGATAATAATTGAAATTAAATAATTATAATTATGATTATAATTATATTAAGATATTTAAATACTTTAAAAAAAAAATGCTTATCCGCTTAACATGACACCTAAGAAAATTCGTCCAATAAATTGTGAGTAATATTGAGTGTCACATCAATGAGAGATAAATAACTAATAAATTAAATATTTAATAAAAATATAATACAATATTACTCACATAAAAACAGAAAAACTGTTAAAATGACTGATTCTCTCAGCCCCGCGGCAGCAGATTCTTTGCCCAGAAATGACAAATTAACTTTAAGAAATATTATTTTTTTAGTTATTTTTCCTCAATTAAAGAGGCACATTGTGTTTTGTAATTTTATTTTTTCTATCGTTTTTATTTTCATAAATATTTGTGAATTCTAATTAATTAATTGTAATTAAGAGTTATGCGTAATTTTATATTTATGCATTAATCATAATAATTATGTTAATTATGTAATGTGGCTATTTAAAATAGATAATTATGTAATTGTATATTATTTTTAAACAATGTAACACAAACCAATATATTTAACTCAATCTCATTAATGATTATAAGAATGTTTTAATATAATTAATGATTATATTTAATTTATTTACCAAAATTGTAATTATAATGATAAAATATTAGCTAATTAGTCTAATTAATTAATCATAATAAATTTTCATTTAACTTTATAAAGAAATACATCAAAAGTATCATCTTATTTATCAAATTTTAATCTTTTATAAATAAATAAATTATATTTTTTCTTTATAAATGAAAATTTATGTATTCATTTTAGGTTTATATGGCTTAAGATAAATAAGCTAAACTAAACTAACCTTTGCTAAGTTAAGATTAGTTATTAAGAGAAACTAGTTAGGATTATGTTCCATTTTATTGAAAATAAATTATTAATCAATGGGATGTAATTACCTAAGAAATTAATAATTAATTAATATTATTTACACATGTTTAAATACTAAAGAAACATGTTCTTATTGCCCTTAAAGTAATTAAGTATTTACATAATTAAGTGTAATTTAATATATAAACAACTAATTGGCATATAATTGCTTAATGAATTAATATTACTAATATAGCTAATTATATAATTAACTAACTCATAATTAACAAATGCTTATTAATAAAAATCACTAATTATATATATTTTTAAATGATATAAGAAATATATACTTAATTTTATGCATATTTAAATGATAAAAGAATATATACTTAACGTTTATGTGTTGTGAATGATGTTGTAACCCAGTTAATGATGTTCAAACGAAAGAAAAAAAAATTCATCGGACCTCTGAAATTAAGAGCAGAATCCACTCAAATTAAACATATAAAATTCACAATACTTGTCGATATATATTACATAATATTATTATAATAATTAATATATATTTCAATTTTTTAAATAATGTGACATTCTTAACTGTAAATTTAAATTGATTAAAAAATATTTTTTACTTGTAATTTAATGAAAAAATTAATGTGAAAATTTTTAACCATGCAAAATATAAAAATTGGATAAGAAAATTGAGGGGCATTTCTTTATCAAAATTTTCTTTTTATTAATGATAGGGAGAATATTTTAATTTTCTAAAAATAATATTTATAAAATAATAATTAAAAATAAAAAATTTATTTTATATCAAGAAAAAATATTATGATTAATATACATTAAAAAATCTTCAAAACTAATAAAAATTTTTTATTTAAATTTTTACATATAAGTCCTCATAAAAAAAAAAATGTATTCAATAAATAATGTATTTATATATTAAAATATCAATATTTTCGTATTTCATATACAAATAACAGCCAATAATTTGAATTTGGTCAACAGAATGCTAGAACGAATTTGGAGGGAGGGAGTTGCGGTAATCACTGTCTTCATCCCTTCTCCCTGTTTCCCCATTGAACGACTTCTTCCAAGTTCCAATCTTTCATCTCTCTCTCTCTCTTCCCCAAAAGAGCTCAAACCAATTCAAAACGGAACATCAAAAGATCCCTTCCCGTGCAAAAAGCCAATACTAAATTCCCAAGCTTTGTTAAAAGCGAAGATAAACGGGAAAAAGGAACGAGATTTTCCTCCTTTGGGTCACTGTGAGATGACTTAGCTTCCCACGCTCTTCTCTGCCCTGCTTCCATGGCTGGAAGAAGCGGAGCCGAAGCAGCGGGCCCAGCAGAAGCCAAGCCCTCGATTTCTCTCCCTTCGCGGTCGGCCGTCGAGAGCCTCTTCCGCATAGAGCAGACGGAAGCAGGCCTTAACCCAATGAACTTGGTCTCGAGTTTCTTCACTGAGGATCTTGAATCGGAGTGCCGCTCCTTCTCGCAGCTTCTAGCCGGGAGAGGCGAGGGCTTGAATTTAGGGCACATCCGCCAGATGAATTTGCTGGCCGGGCAATCGCCGTTCCTGACGGTTCCTGTGGGGTTAAGTCCTGGCGGCCTGCTTGATTTCCCTTCCTCTATGTCCTCTAATCTGGTGGGTTTCTTTGTAAAAACTCAAGCTTTGATGTTTTCTTCTGCCTGTCTGTTTCTACTGCTTGAATGACTGTGGCTAGGGGTGATGTTGCGCTGAGCTGGATCAAACCAGTCCTAATCGGAAATTTAAGAGTTAGTTTTTTTAAGATAGAATGATGAGCTTGATTTTGGATTGTGCAAAAGCAATCAATTTTATGGATAGTGGTATTCGTGTTACTGTGTTTAGTACATCAAAGCACACTTACATCATGTTTATTTCGATTTTTTAGTTGAATCACATGGATCACAAGCTTGGGTAGACTATAACTGGAGGGAGTTTTTATTTTTTGTAGTAACTATCAGCCTAGTTATTGAGATTGCAGAATATTATTGAATAGTTCATTAGGCTGTATTGTAGAGCCTGCATAGAAAAAATCGGTGTCCTGATTGTGCTTTTATGGCTGTTGACTGTTGATTATCTGCCCCTTTTATTTTTGTGCTTGTTTGTGGTTTCTGTATGGAGTTATGGCGTTGCTTATTGTTGCTATATAGTAAGATTAAAAGTTATTAGAAGTTAAGGATTTGATATAATTTTATACAATATTTGAGAACATTTCTCTTTTTCTAACTTCGGCAAAAAAATTTATGCCTTTCATTTTCATGTCATTTTATTATTTATTTTGATATTCGTTTCAATTGACACGAGCTTTTCTCTTTCATGACAAATGAGCTGTTTTGAATTCAAAATTATCCGGCTTGAATTTATAAAATTTAGCTTGCGCTCAAACTTAAATTTATTGATTGATCAAACTTATGTTCAAGTCAGGTTGGCTTGAGTTTGACTTGAATTAATTGCACGGTGAGTTCTTTGTGCTCTCATGTGCACCAGCTTTTTATGGTGGGGGTTTACTGGAACTTTGAAGTATGGATTGATTTTGGAGCAGGTCATTAATATTCTGCCAATTTTTGTTAAGCACATTTTGGTTTTTGTTTCAAAAACAAACTTTTAAAGTTGTTAATAGTGATTAATTTGGATTCATAAGAATTAATTTAGCAAATGGTATTAGGGCCCAGTAGTCTGGGCTCTTGAGTTTAACTCCTAGCAAGTCAAGAGTTTATATCCCACTAACTGTATCTTTGCCTCCTAATAATGCTCAACTTTTTAATAGAAATGGAATTCATCTATATGTTGCATAGTAATTTACAATCTATTTGTTATTGTATGCTTTGTTGTGTCAAGGTGATTTGCAAAATTGATTTATTTAAAATGATGATGAATAGGGATTTTATTTCAACAGGTGTTTTGGTTATGAAAAGAGGCAACCCTTTCACTACCTTGATGATGCAGACTCTTATTTCTGATAAAGATCTAATAAACTTTTTAGTCTTGACGTTCCTCCTTGGAGAGGCTAGTATGTCTATCATGGGGTTTTTCTTTTTGTGTGAATTGGTTCAGCTCAGGTTTATGGTGCATGGAGGAAGAAGGTAAGGTGCTTTGCATACAAAATGATAAAATAAAGTTCTAGGTTTTTGTTTTCCCTTATAATTTGAATTTTAGTAGGCGCAAAGTTAGATTATTCCCTCATCACCTAGACTTCAAGATTCATATCTTTCTACTTTGTAGAAGGTTGCTTGCATTCGCTGATCTTTTATCCTTAAAATTATTTGAGTATGGTACTCTAGGTAGGCTTTTTTTTTCTTATTTATCAGGATGTTGGTCACCACAATTTATGATCAACTTATCACCTCACAGACACACATGTGTATGCCTATGTATGCGCACATATTGTCTATTATCAATTCTTTTCTCACGCATAATTGAACATGAGTTGAGTTTAAATGGATCTCAACCAAAAGAGCAGTCACAAACAGTGGCTCAGCTCGCTCAAGCTCAACTTGGTTACACCCATAGTCCCTGCATTTCCTTTTTTAGGCCCTAGTTCTTTGTCGCTGATTTTTGTCCTCTGTTATCGACAACGGAGGCTGGATTTTGGTGTGGGATAGTCCTACAGGTTGTCAGGCTTCTAGCCGAGTTTGGATGACCCCTGTTGTTAGGTCCGAGGGAGGGGTTATGACTATCAGATGTTGATTCCCTCCCCTTTTTCTTTTTTTGTGATGTCTCCCTCTCTTTCCTTGACCTCTCTCAAATCACAATCTAAATCTTCATTTCATTTAGCCCATCGGTTAGTTGAGGACAACTCCTGGTGGTGCTGGCTGCGACTTATGCTTCTCTGTCAAAATTTTTGATGTCCCCTTACATTGCAATGGCTTCTCCCATCTGCCCAATCCTTGACTCTTTAGATCGTTTCACTTAGTTAGGATTCTCATTTAGAATGGGGCACACACTCACCTGCACAACCGAACTTTAATGTTAGCATGGAATCTTTCGACCTCAAGCTACCTTCTATATATGAGGTAAACTGGCCCTCTTTTTCTTGGAGGTTGTGGTGAAGGATTTTGCTCACTCATTTGAGTTTTCCCTCATTGGCAAGTTCTCACATGGTCGTTCCACCATGGCTCATATTAGGGTGATCACCTATTTGACAGTTGGTTGGTTAGCCTCATCTGTAGGACACATGATTTTGAAGTTGGAGAATAAGTTAGATTATACACAGTTGGTCTCCAAGCCAGTCAATTTGATTGATAGCTACCATATGCAATTTCTAAAATGGACTATGGAGTTTGATCATATCAAGTTGCCTTTTAAGTTGATTTGGATAATCTTCCTCAAATTCCACATTCACTATTGCAATAAGGAAATGTTGTGGTCCTTACAGATTAATCCCTCCACAATTATATTGATCTAACCATCAGTGGCGTGCATCTTAATTGAGATAGGCATATTGCATGTCATTCATCCCTGGTTTAGATTAATTGTGACAAGTTTGGCTTTTGGCAAGAGATGGTGTTGATGAACCTCCCTTAATCGCTTTGCTTGCCATAAGATAGGACATAGTCAGAATTCCTACTATATGCTTCATCCTGACTTTTTCTCTCCAAGTGCCGATATCAATCTGTCAAATATTTCCAAGTCATTGGATTTACTTTAAGTTTATGTGGTTGAGTATATGGGATGTAACTCAGTTCCATATATTAAGAATTTTCATCTTATCATCAGTTCTTTGGGATATTTTGCTCGGGCACGACTCTGGCCTTAGGGTTGTGGATGGTGCTCAGAGTATTGAGAGCCTTCAATTGAATGCCAATACTTATTCTCAGCTCTCTTAGTTTTAATCTTTGCTTATTTCTTTTGTTCGTAAATTTGAGCTTTGAGCTACTCTTTATCTTTAGTGCTTTCTTTTCCTTTTTTATGTAAATTTTATCTCTGAACTTCTTATGATTTGCAATTTTTATCAATTATTGTGCTTCCTGAAAATTTAAATGAACAAATGAATTTATATGCGCTCTCACACATGCCAATATACACATGTATGCCGCACTCACACGTATACAAGATGGTTGTTATGATCCTTTTAGCTAGAAATATATTTCTCAACGCATATTCTCCACTATTCATTCATTCATTTATTTAAATCTATTGGATTTGATGCAAAGTAAAAAAATGGTAATTTTTTATATTTTCTTAATTAAAAAGATAGTAACATGCGTACATGCAAAAACAAAAATTATATATATATATATATATATATATATAGTTATATATTTATTTATTTATATTGAGAGTTCCACTACATATAAAAAAAATTTGTCAAAATTTCAGCAACACATACGCAAAATGAGAGCGGGATGCGTTCCACTTGCACGCATCCCGCGCAGACGTGTCGGGCAGTTGGGGGCAAATCGCGTTTGCGATTTAAGTTTGACTGTCATTTTGGCAGCCAAACATTATTCATATATTAAGGGATAGATATATAAACACACCTGATTAAAATTTTAATTATTAATTTAAACTATATATATATATATATATATGTATATATATATATATGTATATATAAACACCTAAATAACTTTTAACAATTTATTTTTTTGTTGTTGTTTTACTTTAATTTTGTTTTTCAAAATGTATAATGAATAGTGAAATGCGTATATTATTTTTATTGATATATATTAATTTGTTCAGAAAGTTCTACAGTTAAGAAAATATTTATTCCCATATAGAGTATAAAAAAACCCTTATTTCTGTATGTGAATTTAAAGATTAAAAAACAGATAATGAGAACATTCTTTTTAAATTTAAGAGAGTTTATCTTCCAAGCTAATGACATTTAACTACAGTAGCGGTATGCCAATAAGAGTTAATGAAATAGTGTATCATTCTTGTATTATTTAAGTATTGACTAATGTATTTGTTAATATTAATGTTGCTAATTGTATGCCAGTAAAATTTTGTATATAAATGGAAATATTCATGCATAAAGAATAGTTGATGAGATTGTGCTGTCTGGGATTGCACACTGAAGATTTATTATCAAGGGTTATAAACTTTTCATTTAGAAAAGAGAGGATGGAATGAAAGTAAGTCTAATATCATTTTCTTATTAGCCTCTCAAAGGGGAATTTATGGCTCAGCTTTTGTTTAGCGAGGAAAATGTAACCTTATGCTTGCGCTTAAAGGCTAAAAAGGCTTAAGTGTAAGAGTATTGATGAACAATGGAAAGTAAGATCCATATTTTTTAATGAGGGCATTGAATTATAACAGATCTAAAAGGCTTACTTCTAAGATACTTGATGAGTAATGGAAAGTAATTGCATAGCTATTTAATTAGTGCAATTAAGTTTACATTTCAAACAGAAATTGTGTGCTGTCTTTATTGCTACCATAAGTAGTTTAATCTGTGTTTTTCTACGTAGTAATGAACTGGAATTGTGTTTTTCGTTTCCTGAGAAGGCTGATGCCATAGTTGAAAGGTACACATTTAATAAAATCTGAGGTTATTGTTCTTTCTGTCGAAGCATTGGACAGTTAAATGTTCGAATGTGCTTACTTTAAGTTCCTTTTTCTATGGGACCACTCAGGTTCTTCTAGAACTAAATTTGGCATCAAAGGAATAGATATTTATTCTTTGTGGTACTCAGGTTCTGAAATATTCAAGTGTAAGTTTCTATATGCGTTGGTGCTGCTGTAATTTTTCTTTTTGACATAGTTAAAACTACCTGCTGTGAATGACTTAATTTTTTTCTAAGTTTATCATCATCACCATTTTTAATTAAAGTTTATCATCATCACCATCATGATCCCTTCTCTGGAGCAAGCTTTCTTTTATTGAAATTTGCAGTACACTAGTACATAGTGCCCCTTTAAAATCTCATTTATCCTGGTCATTATATTTAGCCTTGTGTGATAAACATTATGAAGACTTGTGCCATTTATTTCACATTTGCTTTGTTATATATTCATATGCTATAATTTAATACTGTTGACTGTGGATAGACACAGGAACAACCTGGATTAGCACACCAACAGGCTACCCATCCTCATTTGCAAATGCATATGCAGGTAGAAAATACATCTTCTCATTCATCAGCCTCCTTGTCGCAATCGTTCCCCTTAAATAAGATTTCAAAAGACCTGCATATGCCAACAATGACTTTGGATTCGTATGTTCATAGCTCTGAGGTTGCAGTTGCCTCTATTTCTGACCACCTAACTCATCCAGTTCCTATTGTTGTTGATAAGCCTATTGAAGATGGCTACAATTGGCGAAAGTATGGGCAGAAACAGGTGAAGGGAAGTGAATATCCTAGGAGTTACTACAAATGTACCCAACCAAGTTGTCCAGTAAAAAAAAAGGTTGAGCGTTCTCTGGATGGCCAAGTGACTGAGATAATCTATAAGGGAAAGCACAACCACCAAAAGCCTTCTTCAAATAAACGGGGAAAAGAAGGCAGCATATCAAATGGTCCAGCTGAGTTTAATGGAAACAATGAATTTTATAAGAATTCGGAATTGCCTTCGCAAAGCAATTCAATAACTGGGTTGTTTAAAAGAGATCGTGAACCGGGAAACTGGGTCTCTGAGCAATTTTCAGGCTGTAGTGATGGAGAGGAAGTTGGTGATCATGATGGAGCAGATGAAGAAGAAAACTCCGGTGAATCTTGCCCGAAGAAAAGGTTTGATTTTGATTATCAACAGCCACTTCCTTCTATTTCTTTAGTTGCTGAGATAAAGAAATTATTTATTATCTTTTTATAGGAACTTGGAAACCAGGGTGATTGAGTCAGCTTCTCATAGAACAGTAACAGAATCAAGAATAATTGTGCAAACAACCAGTGAAGTTGATCTACTGGACGATGGCTATAGATGGCGCAAATATGGGCAAAAAGTGGTTAAAGGAAATCCTCATCCAAGGTCTTAACATTCATTCAATCTTTGTTATTGTTTATTTATTTGTTAAAATTTCTAAGGTGACTGAACCCATCTTTTCAATAATTAAATACTTTTCATTTGTCATTTAAAGTATAAAAGCAAGACTGAAGGCTGCGTTCTAGCCCTCAAGTTCAAATCTCACTTTTCTTATAATTTAATGAGATTAAGATTAGATATTCGGTTGTTTCCTATTTCAACCAATGACTTGAACAAGCTTCTTAACTGATTCCAAAGGACTTTCAAGCATTTGAGAAGATGTAAAACTAGTATTTCAGTTTGTGTATGACTTTGGCACGTGATGCTGAGTAATCGGGTGGTTGTATCATGAACAGGATATTATGCAAGCCAAAAGAACTGGAAATATGACTTCACCAAGGATACTCGCCTAATATAGCTTTTCATATGTTACGAAATAGCATGAATTAGAAGTATTACAATTGAAATGTTAGGATCGAAAACCAAATAAGAACAATACAAGAGAAAACAAATAAACAATCCAAGGATTTACGTGGTCCGGTGTCATCTACGTTCACGGGGAGAGAGGAAGAATTTTACTATTTGGACAGAAGAATACAAATTAGGGTTTTACAAACCTTTCTTTAGCCCTCAACAATGGAGTCTTTCAGCAGCCTCCAAGCCTCACACACACAATACCTTGGGTTAAACTATAAAACACATCACAAACGCTTTTATATCGCCCCCTAACACCCCAAAAATGCCCTATGGGCGCTTTGTTTCTAGGTTAAGCTAGCCGTCCAAGCCGCTGACTTGGAACTGCTTCACGGGCACCTGGGCACGCCTGGGTGCTTGGTGCTCTGTTTGCTGGCCGCTTGGCGCTCTGTTTGCTGGGCGCTTAGCTCTTTGTCACTAGGCGCCTGGACGCCCATGCCTTTGTCACTGGGGCCTCTGTCTAGCCTCGTAGCTCATTTGTCGAATGCCTAACAGTGACCATACTTCTGATCCAAATTAATTTCAACCTCCTTTCAAAGCAACATGAAGACTTCATATTGTTTTTCAAGAAATTTTCCTGAAAAAGAGTTAAAAATTGCTGTTGTCGGGGATAAACTAGGCCATGCTAGATAGAGAAATCATAATGGAGTCGATAATATACTGATGAAATGTAAACCTCTTACATTCTGAAATTCACTATATATAGCATATTAAAAACTGTTGCTCACTTGATTTGCAGGAGTTATTACAAGTGCACCAATGCAGGGTGCAATGTTCGGAAACACGTCGAAAGGGCATCGAAGGACCCCAAAGCGGTCATAACGACATACGAAGGGAAGCATAATCATGATGTGCCTGCTGCTAGGAACAGCAGCCATGGCATTGCTACTTCTATTTCCAGCAGCTCTAAAGCTCAGAATATTATATCTGCTACTCAGAATATTCTCGGAAGATCGGATCTATTGACTGATGTGCATCGGCCAATCACAGTTCTTCAGTTGAAAGACGAGCGCGGGATTTAGCAGAATTGTTTGCAGCAGTTTTTTGAAATGCCTGATGGCTTCAGATCCATCATCTTGCTGTTTTTCTGAAACAGGTTTTGCTGTGGTAAAATTCTCTGATTGATTACACTTTCTGCTTCAAATTTGAAGCATGTATTTATTTGTTCATGCTATATTGTAACAGCAATTCTTTTCCTTTTTGTACTCTTCAGATTTTGTTTTGGTTAAGTGTGATAAAAATATGCAATAAAGTGATAAAATAATGTCAAAACAGTGTTTGTAAATTGCTCTCTTCAATGAAATCTTATAGTGGGTGGTTGGGAATATTTGATTTTCATTTTCCTGCAAGTTATAATGTGCTCGCTAATCTGTTATTTTTTTATAAAAAGAATCATAATTGCATATTGAATATCAGTATTTTAAGTGAGATATAATTTTTTTTTCTGTACAATCTAGCAATATAGTTGCTTGTGACTTGGTACTACAATCTCACATTCTTCCTATCATTGACACTGTTGATGCCCTAAATTTTAGGGTGGTCAATCGGTGACAAAAACTGCTCAAAGTAATCCAGTTTGAAGCGTTGAACATGTTAAACAAAATAGTTAAACCCAATTTAGTGATTAACTACACAACTTAAATAGGTTAATCTTCAGTCAGAGGCTTTGAAAACTTAAATTGGATGACCATGGACATTTTTGCCTCGGTCTAGTGGCTCATCCTAAACCCTAAATGTGGCAAACTGTGAAGTTTTTCTACATCAAGATCGAACCCCAAAAATCTCCATTTTCTTAATCCCTTGATAAAGATTAATCGCGTACACTTAATACTAGACTTGACGCATATTCCTGAAAGTATTGTAATGAGCATGCACTTGATTCATAGAATTTCTATATTTAATAACTAAAGATGTTGTAAATTGAAATGATTTGATGTTGAGATCTTAGGCATCATAACCTAATTACCATGGATACTATATGATAAAGTGTATACAAACTTGGTTCTACTGAGTTAAATCTTTATTGAATATATGCTTTAACAAGGTAAAATATCTTAATTAAGGTAGAAATCTCATCACCAGGTATTGGTTAACCTAAAATTGATAATATATCAAAGAATCTTAAGTGGAATCTTACACCAATTCTTGTATGAGAAGAATTAAGGTGGGCCTTAACTTGTCCAAAACTAAGCTTAAGAACTCTACATAATTCTTTATATCAAGCCAGATAACAACCCTAGATTGTTACACTGTTAAATTTAGGCTTATCTAGATCCTAATTATGTCATAATTATATTCTAAATATCATTAGAACATAATTTTAGTAATCTATAATTTATTATATCAAGAATTAATTTCTTGATTTATCCAATTAATTTAAGTATTTTAAAAATTAGTTAAATTAAATTGACATGCAATCAAAAATATGAGGGCATATTTGAGTTCCTCACATCAAAATTAGATTTGGGTGTAAATTTCATAATTTTTTGACTTGTATTTTGAGAGTAATTCAGAAAAATTTAAATTATATATTTTTTAAATTAAAACTTTATAATTTTAATCAATAAAATCGATTTTCGAATTTATTTAAATCGTTTTATTCAAAACCGCAAAAATCCCTTGTGCTTGCTCGAACATGAAACACTGAATCCAACGAATCTCGATCGTTCTGCGTTTTGGGGATTTGATCAGATGCCTTTGATTGGATCTACCTGCTGTCATTTGTTTTGATTAAATCACACCCGTCAGATCGCACTACGGATCCAACAGCCGCGATTTAATCTACGATCGACCCTTACGGTCTGGGCGATCAAAGTTGCTCCACTTTTCGGGCCAACGAATAGACGGCGCTGGGAGGACCCGATGCTGTTCACCATTGTCCCCAGCTCACTTTCTCGACAACCACGAATACCCCGTACCAACGGCTATCAAGGCCTATTCCCCATTCCCGCTCCATGTTACTAGTCGTTTCCATTAGTAGGAGGAACCTCCCGCGGGCAACATTGGCCTGGTTTCGCCCCAAAGTGGCATCTGGGAGGCCAACCTTAGGGCTAGGGCACGACATTCATGGCCCGATCTCCCCAAGGCCTCCCATGCTATAAAAACCTTTCCATTTCCCCTGTTAGCTCCTTTGCATCTTTTGGAGACCAACCGAGCTCACAAGCACACCCAACTTCTTCCCTGCCCTCTGCACTCCCCTCTTAATGACAAAGGATCCAGACGAGCTCCAGCAGTCCTCCCCGGTGTTACAGTAGGCTGCGCTCGATGTTCAAGCGCCCAAACGAAGGTCAAGGACCTAAAAAAGATCTAACCATCCTCCACATCCTTTGGAATTTAGTTAGCCGACTACATTTTTCCCCACACCCCTTCAATTTAGATACCTCCCTAGAACCCCCTCGATTTTTTTCCTAGCGGTTAAATTGGAAATCGTTAATGCTTGTGATGAATGTCATTATGTTTATATCAATCTTAGGAGTAGAAGCGAACTATCCCGAGTTGAATTGGTCTACTTTAGGGCCGATGATCATTGGGAATCACCGAGGACCGATGGTGCATTTTCGCCGCAATTCCTAACGAAGGAAGGCTCTGTCCAGCCTCGGGATGGTCCCGATTAGCATCCCAAGGACTGTACAATAATTGATGAGCCCCGATTGGGCTCGAGCTAGCCCAATTGCCGACGATGTAGTCAAGCTCCATAGTGTTTGTGAGACCCCAAAATTTATCTCTTTAAATTAGGCTTAATTAGTACTTAAAAATAGTTTCATTAGATTCAGGACAACATTAGAAGTCTAAAGACGTGATCTGGAGTCAATTTGGAGAGCGTCGAAAAATCAGAATATTTTAATATTAAAATAATACCCAGAAAAATATTAAAATTATTCTGACATTGAATCCAAAATACAGCAAAAATTTTGAATTCATCACATCAAAATAATATAAGGGTGCAAGTTTCATAAATTTTGGACTTAAAACGAGGGGAATGCGCAAGAACATTTGAAATTTGTATTTAAATCGAAGTTTAATTAAATTCGATTTTTCCAAATTAAAGTAATTCAGAAAAAATCGAATTTTCGAAACAGCGAGGATCCAGTATCCTAGTTTGAACACGAGACAACGAATCAGACCAATCGGGATCGAACGACCCACATGCGATCCAGTTGGATCTAATCCGAACCGTCTGATCGGATCCGACGGTCCGAACCTTGCCTAGTTGCCATGCGATGGGCGCGGATTCGAGAGGGCGCCGGCGGCGCCACAATGCCCCTGCGTGCACCGATCTGGCGGAGCCAACGAGGGAATGATGGTTAAGCCCCCTACCCATTGGAGTAGTCGGGAGCTCGCGAGGAGGACCCAAAGGCCCCAATTTTTGGTGAAACCCTTCCCCCTGACGAACTTTCAAGCTCAGGTACCTCCTCCCTCGTCTATATTTTTTTGAAATTTAAGTTTCAAAAATCAATTTCTAACTTGTTCTCTTCATTTTCTGAATTTCAATTTGTGCAAAACACTCAATTTTCACATCCAATCAAAAAGACGATGAATAGTGCTTCACCGAAGTGAAAATATCCTGATGTCCAATCAATGGAATTTTAGTACCCATGTGTAGGCCTGAACAAGAAGATTCCAACGAATATCGAATCGCGATAAACAGAGGTCGAAAGGCACCCAAATCGGCCCCGGAAGGCGAAGGGCGTACTGTCAAAAATGGAGAAGATGAACAACAATTACTGTAGCAACGCCATTAGACGGCCGTCAACGTTAACAGCTAATGGAAATATTTGGGGAATATTCTTGTTCCATTAGAAAGTTAACGGATTCCGTCAACGGCCGTTATACGGGCGTTAACGTCCATTAACCCATGACAAAAAATTTTAAAAATATTTAAAAATTCAGAAAAATACAAATCTAATTATTTGAATAACTATAAAATATATAATTTAAGTATAGTCAAGTTATATGCCAAAATATTCAGAAAAATTAGAGGAATATTCTAATATGTTGAAAACTCAATTTTGTCTGATAGTTTTGAAAATGATATTTTGATCATATTATAATTTGTCTTCTTTTGTGTGCCGACATCAGAATTCAGCAAACATGTGTCTATGGATTCCTTGTGAGATAAACTTTCTAATGACACTAGAATTGAATAGTTTGTGTGGTAAATTTCAAAATTAAAATTTTGAACCATAATTTATTAAAGTATGCATCAATTAGTGTATCAAACTCCAAATTTAGCAAACAAAATGTCGACAAACTCCCAACGGCATAACCAACTTAAAAATAGCAAGGATGATTGATTTTGAACATTAGATTTCAATTGATATTTCTACTCTATTAATGTATATTAATGCCTTGTAAGGCGCGTTAGAGTCTAATTTAGCCAAATAAGATATCAACGGAATACTAGCCACATGAAGAATTCTAACCCATCTTAAAATAACAAATTTACTAAAATTATAAGTTTAATTTTTAAGGAAATCTAGTATAATTAAGTCGATCAAAAACTAGAATTGTCATAGAATAGTAGGTTGTTGATTTTAGTATATATTAAGATACTTAGTATGCAAACTTCTTAATACAAATAAGGTTAATTGATCTTTTATTATTCGTGTAGATTGGATCTGAATTAAATATTGAAAGGAAGACTTATTAAGGCTTGGTTTCGTTGTAAAAATAGATAATTTAGTACATAATAGAAGGATATCACAAATTACAATTAATTCTTTTGATTATTATGTTGTTGCTTCAACGCATTTTTGTCAAATCCATTTGAACATATAATTCATATAAACTTTGATGCATGAAATAAAATAAATATGAAATGTATATATTGAGGTTCAATCAGGAAGGATTGGAGTCTGTATAGACCGTTGAAATATGGCAGACTACGGAGAGATTAGAAGAATACACATATCTTAGAAAGAGAGTGTGTATATTATTCATGAACCTCAAATTTAGATGGTTGGGCAGACATGCTTAGCTCCTAAATTATTCTATATAGTGCCCACACAACACATTAATAAAAATAAGATATAATTTTAAATACTTGCATAATTTATACAATCTCTTAGTATTGTATACTTATGTTCAAATGAAATTTGTTAGATTGAATATTCAGATATAGTTTATCAGAAACTGTATTGTTTGCTTACAACTTACTTGCTTCAGCCTTATAGTTTATTATATGTCTTACTATATTTACTTTCAGCAGACTCTCTTTTATACAATACTTGAGTACTCATCATATGAAACTTTGATCATAATTCTACATTATTACTTATTCTTTTACAACACACTTGTATGTTTACAAATATGCCTTTTCATTAGTCTTCTGCAAGTTATTCATTTTATTGATGATATACAAAATTTTATCATTTATCATGTTATAGTTTTTTTCTTACTTGCAATCATTAGCATTTTTGCACCTGCTCAATTAATTAATTATAAAATAAACTGTGATATCCTAAAAAAAAAATATCAAGAGTCTAAAGTATACTTAGACAATATATATAATCATATTTCTATTATTTTTTGCTGTTCACTAGCATATGATACCGATATATCAGATTAAGAGTTTGAGAACGTGTCAACTTTATGAGTAGATCCAGCTTAGGCGTAGCCCTCCATTCGGTGTCTCCATCTTCTGCGCTGCTGTTCTTTTTGCTCTTTTTATTTAGTGAGGATGAGATATTTATGTTCATTTATAAAGCTCATCTACAAAAAACAATTTATCTGTATATTCTTACTTTACTTTCTGGGACACATGTACTCTTATTCAGGATGTATGTATTATAGATGTTATTGTATGTATATTTTATATTATTTTACATTTATCATTGTGTTGCACATCAACAGTATCCTTGGAAACACGACTCCTCAGCTTGGGCTAGCACCCCTAATTTGAGGTGAGGAGTCGCAGTGACCCCCGGTGTTGGGTTAGCTTCGCTGACCTGGCACTGAGGTTACAGTGTTGCATAGTGGAGCCCGGGCTGAGTAGTCCCCAGGCAATCTGGGATAGCCTAAGCAATGTAGTTATGTTCGTTCAAACCAAGAGATGTCAGTGATGGTGTAGTCACTAAATGCCCCCTCTAGCATGGTTTGTGTCTGGCTAATTAAGCTAGCTGAGTAAACCCTAGCAGTCGAGCTTTGGCCGAGTAAAGTCTCGTTGATCAGCGTCACCAGCCATGGGGCTATCGGTGCTAATAAATGCGCCCCATCGCCCTGAACATTTTGATATGTGGTTTATCCTCTTAAATGGCTGAAATCATCGAGAATTGGCGGCATAAGTTTGCTCTAATTCGGGCGATTCGCGGGGACGAAGCACAATGTAATGGTAGCGCCCCGCCCCGTCGCTGCGCGCAAAAGGTAAAACTGATAGGCGGCGGAGCGGCGCGCCCCTCGAGGAGAAATATCCTGTTTTCCCGAATGGCTGAAACCAAACCCATCTGAAGGGCTGCTGACTCAACCTCAAGGAGGGTTGAGAGCTAATACTTAAGATAAGAGTAGTATCCTTATCCTAAGTATTAGACCAATACATACATTGGATGTAAAATACATGAGGAATCCAATATATGTATAAGATATCAGCATTTTCAGTATACTGATCACATCATAATACTAAGTATAAGTAATATATAATAGAGTGCGGAAGCTTAAAGCAAATTTCCAGAAACATTCATCACAGAAGCTGTATGAAATATTCATCTCAGAAAAAAAAAGAAAAATATATCCAAAATTATTACAAACAGTTTACTGAAATATAGAAATAAAAGTCAAGTACTGAATTGAAATAAACTAAGCAGAAAAGTAAAGCTGAAGAAGAGTCCACTAGTGCTCTATGGGCTCCTCCTGAATCTCCTAGGTGTCCTCCAAACCTGGCTCAATATACTGCTCAAGATCTAGCAAATTATCGGATCCCAAAAGTATCCCGTGTTAGACATACCCGTGTTAGACAATAAGTCTAATATATTGAAACTAATCTAAATAGTTCTAGCTATTCATTTAATATTTATATAATGTAAATAATTCTGTAGAAAAATTATAACGTTACTGAAAGTATAAAATTATATAAAACTGTATAAAACTAAAGTAAAGTAAAGTAAAGCTATACTGAAAACTGAATACTGAAAGTAAATAAAAATAGTAATAGATCTGAAACTGAGTAATATTATATAAAATTATGTTGTATGCCACTGAAACTGTGCATCTGAATATGCCACAATAATGTATGCTACTGATATGCAACCAAAATATCACTGAACAGCTATGAGTCGTACGATCCAATGTATACATACATCCAGTTGAGAACTATGATGTCGATGCATCCTAAAATTCCCTAGTCAATGTATGCAACATTCTGTAACCCATAAATCATCACTGATACTCATACATTGTTACTGATATTCATACATCATATTTATGCTCATGCTAATGCTTCTAAGCTATATGAGATAAATCCAAAAATTCATAAAATGCTTTGAAATCTGATAATGAATTCAAGGTCTCCATTGTGCAGAATCTTACTAAAATGATTCTGTCTCCTAAATTCTAGCTTCGATATGTGGTCAAGGTTGAGAGTTTACTTAAAAATCATTAGATTGGATAATTGTATATACATAATTAGCATGTTTACAAGAAAGGTGACTCTTAACACTTAGTTTGATTAAGCCACCCTAACGAACCGATCTTCGATATTAGGCCACACAAGATGACGATTTGTATCTCAAGCTAAGTCATTAAGATGCCCAACTCACAATCACACTTAGTGTCTTAAAGAAGGTGACTCGAATTAGGTCAAAACTCGCCTTAGAAATCAGGATCCCAGGAAATTTTGATTATGGCAAACAAAAATACCATAGGTAAGATTTATTTTAAAAAATCAAAGTACCTTCGTTTAGAAGAAATCCGAATAACGGAAGCTCCCATTTTATTTCATGAATTATTAAAATTTAAAAATCTTAAAAATTAAAATACGTGCATGCATTCATTATTTTTAATATCATTATGATCAGTATATTATTTAAGGACTGCTCGAGAAGTTTCATCAAATTCTGAGCGATGGTTTGATTGTGGTTAATTTTTGAAGTTTTTAAACTCAAAAAATTAATATAAATAAAATATTTTTCTGAATCAAAAAATTTTAGCGCGAGGGTGTTCATAATATCATAACACACATCGGTGTCAAGTTTCATTGTATTTGGACGCCAAATGATAAGAAAATGTGATTAATTTAAGTTTAAGTAGATTTCCTTTAAAATTCTCTCTCTCCCCCACCCCTCCCCCAAGTTCTGATTTTTGGCAAAACTTTTGCCATTTCCTGCGGCTTTTAACGCTTTAATGGCGCCAGTTAATGGCACCATTATCCCTTATCCTACACCCTTATCTTTTTCCATTCCAGTCCTTCTTTTTCCTATTTTAACTCCTCCATTCCCTCCCTTCTCCTCTCCAAATAGCAACTCTCTCCAAACAACAGCTCCCTCCATTCTCCTCTCCAAACTACTATCATTCCAGCCCTCTTCTCTCCACAATCAGTCAGCCCACAGCAGCCCTTCCTCCCCCTTCTCCTCACAGTAGCTCCTCCCTCAGTCCCTACAAGTCCTACAACAGCCCTCTCCCCATTCCTAGTCAACATCCCTCTCCCGATTCCCAGCGAGCAGCTCCTCTCCTCAGCCCATAGCTAGCTCTCTTCTCTCACAACTAGCAGCTCCCTCCCTTCTGCTCTCAAACAGCGACTTCTTCTTCTCAATTCCAGCCAACTCCCAGCAGCTCTCATCCTCAGCCCCACAGCAGCAGCCTTCTCCTCCTTTCAGCCATACAGCAGCAGCCATCCTCTCCTCAGCCCCACAACAACAGCCCTCTCCTCCTCTCCCCACACAGCAGCAGCCAGCTCCCATTCCAGCCCCTACCAACTTCTATACTAGCCCCCACAACAACTCTTCCCTCAGCCTATAGTAGCCAGCAAGCTGCTAGCTCCCTCCTCAGGCCATACCAACCATCACAACAGCTTTTCCTTGAGACCACAGCAGCCAGCAAGCCACTAACCACCCAACAACACTCTCTTACCACCTCCAACCAGCCCTCTTGCTGCAGCAACCTCGGTTAACCATCCGGTCATTCATTTCAACTTCCTTCAAGCAATCATAATCCTAAGGTAAGAGATGTTGGAAAGGAAGAAAATGGAAAGAAAATATTTTGCTAAAACTTTTAACTCTATACATTTTTATGAAAATTTATATTTAGTCATTAACATTTTTATCATTCTCATTAATTAATAATGAGAATAATTCAAATATTATAAAATAACTACTATTTCCATTTAAGCATCTCTTTTTATTTCTATTTATATCTTTATTCATTCATAATATTAACATGATCATAATAATAAAATATGAAATGACTTAAAAGTTATGAACTTATATTATTATAAGAATGTGAAAGAATAAAGACAAGAAAGAAGAATGTAAATCCTGAAAAAGAAATAATATTCCTAAAATCATTGGCTGAAATACTAAAATATCGAAAACTTAAAATGCAGATTGAGCGAACTGTCACTCATTCAAATTTAAAGGACAAAAAGGTACCCACTATATGATAAGTATTACATTTTGTATTGTTACTATTGCTTAGCTTTTAATTACTTTGAGCCAAATTTTCAATTTGAAAATTGGTTGGTTGTTCGAAAGCAACATGACAACATTCATGGCTAGTTACTGGAAAAAATGACATCAGTAACAGCATTCGTGATTAATTATTGGAAAGGAGACATCAGTAATAGCATTCGTGGCCAGTTACTAGAAAAATGACATCAGTAATGATATTCGTGGTTAATTATCGGAAAAATGATATCGGTAATAGCATTCATGAGTTGTTACTGGAAAGAAGACGTCAGTAATAACATTCGTGGCAGGGTACTGGAAAAACGACATCAGTAACCTGCATTTTTGTGCTAATATCTTTTGCAGAAAATAAATTATTTCATTTGCGCTTTTACCTTAATATTTTTCATGCATCTCTTTCGCAAATCACATCTCTGCTATTATAAAATATAATACTGCATTGATTACTGTGGCACTTAAAGTACTCTCTAATTATTGGGAATTCTAATCCCGGTATCGTTTGTTGTACAATACCAAGTCAGGTACTTCTGGAAGAGCTTAAACAAGAACCCTAATGCTTAAAATTTTCAATCTGCAAATGGATCTACGACGGCGCTATTTTTGCTTATATTTTATATTATATTTATTTTTCACTTTTGTACAAGGAGTACAATGTCAGATCTTATAATATAAAGTTTGAAATAAATGATAAATGTCTTATATTTTTATATGTGTCCATTTTCTTTCATTACTCAATATGATCCCGCGGTAAGTGAAATCCCGATGTCGGAATAGTTTTCGCTAAACCGGCATCGGGCCATCACAGTTGGTATCAGAGCAGGATTGAGTGCTTTTGGAAGAAAAGAGTATACATATAAAAATAATGATATATACAATCTAAGATAATTTAGAATTGTAAATATAATATTTTTTTATTATTTTATAGATGAATCCAAATGAGGACATGATCAAATATTTTGAGGACGAGTGGAGTAACAGTGGCTCCTCACACTATAGGATATCTGATACAAGCATAAACATGGATACCCCCAGTACAGAGACAAGAAATGACAGAGAAATTAAAAGAAGTGGAAAGTACCCTAGCTTAGTGGGTATCTACACCTAGGAACTAGATATATGAGCTAGAAAAATAGGTCCAGGAGCTAAAAGGAGTATTATTTGGGAGAATATTTATGATGGAGTGGGAAATTTTAAGGAAAGATGATGAACAGAAATGTCAAGACCTCCAGCTGCAGGATGAGCTTCATAACTTAAAGAAGCTCATTAAGACCGATGACGCAACTGCTTCTTCTTCTAAGGGGAAGAGGAAAGCTAAAGACCACATCGCATCCACATCAAAGAGGAAGCCAACTAGTCATAACTCCTCTAATTAGTAGGAAATCTAGTATAAAATTTTGTATATATACTTTTTTTTTCATGCAAATCTTTGTTAAATGAAACTTTTTGAAAAACAAATTATGAAACTTTTTCTTACCAAAAGTTGAAATTTTTTATCACTGCGATTAATTGTGATTTCAGTAAATTACAATTTCTTTTCTTAACTCAAATTTATTAATCATCTCCAAATAGATGGATTTCGATAAAGGTTTCCTCTCTGTACCCACTGAAACCCCAGTTAAGATCACAGTCTTCTCATATACAGCATACAATAAAATGGACCGTCTATTAGAAACTGTTTTGCAAGCCCTTTCAAATCAAGGGAAAGCTTCTACCTCCCTACTCGCACCAGAGCCCCCATAAAGATTGCGGGTAGACGATGCCCTTAAAGCCTTTATTAAGCTAAATCCTCCTACCTTCAACGGCTCAGCCCGACCTATGAAATTTGAGGACTGGATCCAGGCTGTTGAAAGTAAATTAGACAGCTTGAATCATCCATTAAGCGAAGAGGTCAGACTAGCAAAATATTTGCTAGAGGGTGAGGCTGAGAGGTGGTGGAAAATCACATTCGAGACAACCTTTAAAGACGTCAGTTAAGAAGACACACCATGGGCAGAGTTCACGGCCGCATTCAGGAGCCGCTATATCCTCATTCAGCCCAGAGGATACTTGAGAGACAATTTATAAAGGTAGCTCAGGGCGACTGATCCGTGGCAGCCTACGAGATAGAGTTTACAAAACTCTCTCATTATGCACCTAAGCTTGTAGATTGCGAATCTTCAAGGTGCAGTAGATTTTTAGAGGGTTTAAAGGACAACATTCGCAATAATCTGATTTTACTGAGGCATACAAAATTTGTCGATCTGTTAGATTGTGCGATAATGCTGGAACATAACGAGCAAGTGATCGCAGAAAGGCATGGAAAAAGGCCGATCATGTCTGATAGGGATCATGAGATGTACAAACGTCCGAGTTACCCTCCTCCCTCCAAAGCGTACCAACTGTCCGCAAACGCCCCCAATACCGATGAAGGTGTGGTTTGTAATCGACCTCACCCAATTGGAAGATGCTACCATGGGCAAGATTGCTATTTTACTTGCGGGTGTTCCAGTCATGGTTATCGTTATTGTATCGCTAGGAAGACGATAGATAGAGATGTTATCCCAGGGGAAAGATCTGCCCCAAGAAAAAATTCAGTACCAGCAGCCCCCGCCAATAACTCACGAAGATGTGGTACTCCTAGGCAAGTTGCAATAACGACAGCACCTGCCCAAAGGAATGGTCAAACCCCTAGAGCCACCGTTCCAGCAAGGACGTACATCCTTACTTCTGTCATAGCACCTGACGACAACGTCGTAGTGTTAGGTACGTCCCTTTCCCTACTTAAGTCTCTTCATAATTGCATACTTTTATGTTAATTATTTCTTTTTATGCACCATTCAAATTAATTGCAAACCTTTTAACGTCTTGTTCGATACGGGAGCAAGCCACTCATTTATTTTAAACAGTTGTGCTAAGACTCTAGATATTCCGTATTGTGAATTGACCAACACATTAAAGATCGAACTGACCTCCGGTGCCACCATGAGCACTCAGCAATTTTGCATTTGCAATATTCCAATCAATAATGAGGTTTACAAGGCCACTCTACAAATCCTCCCTATAACAAACTTTGATATCATCTTAGGGATTGATTGGTTAAATATGCATAAGGCAGTCATTGATTGTTAGAAAAAGAAGATTATTTTTAAGAAAGAACAGAAATCGAAAATATTAATAAGCAGATTATGTGTTAACGCTTCTCTAATAAGTGCACTCAAAGCAGAGAAGTTAATCCATTGAGGATGTGAAGCCTACCTAATCTCTATGATAAATAAGCCAGAAGAAGACATCTCTTTATTAAAAACCAGAGTAGTAAAGGATTTTCTAGTTGTCTTCCCCGATGAGCCCCCTGGTCTACCCCCAGTAAGAGAAGTAGATTTTTTTATTGAATTAGTACCTGAGTCTCAACCTTTGTCAAAAGCACCCTACCGTTTAGCCCCAAAAGAGCTGCAAGAACTTCACGAGCAATTGTAAGACATAATGGAAAAGAGTATTATTAAACCCAACATATCACCATGGGGAGCTCCAGTTCTTTTTGTAAAGAAAAATGATGGATCAATGTGCATGTGCATTGACTATCGGGAATTGAACAAGATAACTATAAAGAATAAATATCTGCTGCCTCGAATGGACGATCTATTTGATCAACTCACTGGGGCTAAAATCTTCTCCAAAATAGATCTACGATCAGAATTCATCAAGTTCAAGTACGAGAGGAAGACATTCCAAAAACAACATTTAGAACTTGTTACGGACATTTTGAATTTTTGGTAATGTCATTTGGATTAACCAATGCTCCATCAGTCTTTATGGATTTAATGCAGCGAGTTCTTAGACCCTTCTTGGACAAATTTGTGATCGTGTTTATTGATGACATCCTAATTTACTCTAAAAGTGAAAAAGATCACAAAAATCACCTAAAACTCATTTTGAACACATTAAGGGAACATCAGCTATTTGCAAAATTTGCAAAATATGAATTTTGGCTTAAATCTGTTGCCTTTCTAGGTCATGTGATCAGTGCTGAAGGGATACAAGTTGATCAGAATAAAATGACCGTCATTCAGGATTGGCCGCAACCCTCTACTGTAACGGAAATTCGTAGCTTTTTGGGTCTAGCAGGTTCCTATCAAAAATTTGTTAAGGGATTTTTGCTATTAGCTTCACCTCTTTCAAGGTTAACTCAAAAAATATCGTTTGGAGTCAAGATTGCGAGCAAGCATTCCAAAAATTAAAAGAATTGCTAACCTTCGCACCAATCCTGATCTTACCACAAAGGGATTAATTTTCAAGTGTTCACTGATGCATCCAACATTTGCTTGGGATGCATCTTAATGTAGGAAGGAAAGGTAATTGCCTACGCCTTAAGGCAATTAAAGAAGCACGAAAAGAATTATCCAGTTCACGATGTGAAGTTAGCATCGGTCATTTTTGCCCTGAAAATTTGGAGATACTAATTGTATGGAGTACGATGTGAGATCTTTACCGACCACCAAAGCTTAAAGTATATTTTTACCCAAAAACAACTGAACTGCAGGTAAAGAAGATGGCTTGAATTCATCTATGACTACGATCTTAGTATCACATATCACCCCAGTAAAGCCAACATTGTCGCTGATGCCCTTAGCAGAAAAGAATCTCTAAACGAGATGATAATGGCAATCCCCTTGGTATAAGAGCTCCTAAAATTAGAAATAAAACCCATTTCTAGTAAGCAACTGAACAATCTACTCCATATAAGTACCACCGAACCTTTACTTCTGCAACAGATATATATTGCTCAAGAACAAGACCCGGTGTATTTAAAGCTAACGAAAAATATAAAAAGTGAGCGCCAATTAGAATTACAACTCCAGCAAGGGATTCATATATACCACAGGAACAGAGTTTGGGTCCCTAATAACGCATCCATTCGAAACCAGATACTAAGTGAAGCTCATAACTCAAGATATTCAGTTCATCCCAAAAATAACAAAATGTATCAGGATTTAAAGAGAGTATTCTGGTGGTCAGGACTTAAAAGAAGTGTGGGTGAGTTTATTGCTAAGTGCCATGTATGCTGCTTAGTAAAAGCTGAGCATCAGAAGCCAGACAGACTTTTGCGCCAATCAGAGATCCCGAAATTAAAATGGTCAGACATTTTTATGGACTTTATTATGAGATTACCTAGGAGTCATTCAGGATCAGATGCAATTTGGGTAATAGTGGACCGATTGACTAAATCAGCCCATTTTATTTCTATCAAGCAAACTGATACCGTTGAAAGATTAGCTAAGCTCTATATCAAAAAAATGATTATACTTCATGGGATTCCAAAAATCATAGTCTAAGATCGAGATAACAGATTTACGTTCCAATTTTGGCAAGTGGTACATCGTGATTTAGGAACTGTATTAGCTCTAAGCATCGCCTTCCACCCACAGACAGACGGGAAAACTAAAAGAGTTAATCAAATACTTGAAGATCTATACGGTTGAGTATTCTAAATTTTGGTGGCAATTGGGAAAAGCACATACCTTTAATCGAATTCGCATATAATAATAGCCACCAAGTGAGTATTGGGATGGCTACTTATGAAGCCTTATATGGGAGAAAGTGCAGTACTCCACTAGTTTGGACACAAGTCGAAGACGTTCAAATTTATGGCTTGGAGTTAATTGAAGAAACAAATAAAAAGGTAAGGCAAATCAAAAGCCGAATTGTAGCAGCCCAGTATCGACAAAAGAAGCATCACAATACCAAACATCGAATGCTAGAATTTCACATTGGTAATCGTGCCTATCTAAAAGTTAGCCCAATGAAAGGTGTTCATCATTTTGGAGTTACTGGTAAGTTGAGCCCCAGATATGTTGGACCTCTCGAAGTAATTGCAAAAATTGGAAGCTCGACTTACAAGCTTAAACTTCATAAAATATTTTCTATTATACACAACATTTTCCATGTTTTGACACTTCGCAAATGCCTCCAAGAATCCTCCCAACAAATTTCTGATTCAACAGTCGAAATTCAGCCCGACTTAACTTATGTCGAAAAGCCACTTCAAATCATTGAGAATGACCACCATAAATTAAGAAGCAGAATGATCCCGATGGTTAAAGGACAGTGGCACAATTACACTGTAAAAGAAACCACGTGGAAAAAAGAAGATGTTATCCAGAGTTATTTCCTAATTAAGGTAACCCAAATTTCCATAAAGTCATATTTTTTATTCTTATGATGTCGAGGACGACATCGATTTTAAGTAGGGGACTTTGTAACGACCCAAAGTCGTTACTTAGCAAATTAGGTCAAAACTCGCCTTAGAAATCAGGATCCCAAAAAATTTCAAATTAGGGCAAACAAAAATATCATAGATAAAAATTATTTTAAAAATCAAAGTGCCATAGTTTGGAAGAAATCCAAATAACGGAAGCTCCCATTTTATTTTCTGAATTATTAAAATTAATAAATCTTGAACATTGAAATACATGCCTGAATACATCATTTTCAATGTCATTATGATCAGTATATTATTTAAAGACTGCTCGAGAAGTTTCATCAAATTCTGAGCGCCAGTTTGAGTGTGGTTAATTTTTGAAGTTTTTAAACTCAAAAAATTAATATAAAATAAAATATTTTTCCGAATCAAACTTTTTGGCGCAAGGGTATTTGTAATATTATAACACACCTCTGTGTTAAGTTTCATTGTATTTGGATGCCAAATGACGAAAAAATACGATTAATTTAAGTTTAAATAGATTTCCTTTAAAATTCTTTCTCTCTCCCCCACCCCTCCCCCAAGTTCCGATTTTTGGCGAAACTTCCGCCATTTCTTGCGGCTGTTAGCGCGTTAATGGCGCCAGTTAATGGCACCATTATCCCTTATCCTACACCCTTATCTTTTTCCATTCCAGCCCTCCCTTTTGCCTATTTTAACTCCTCCATTCCCTCCCTTCTCCTCTCCAAACAACAGCTCTCTCCAAATAGCAACTCCCTCCCTTCTCCTCTCCAAACTACTGCCATTTCAGCCCTCTTCTCTCCATAGCCAACTAGCCCACAGCAACCCTTCCTCCCCCTTCTCCCCATAGCAGCTCCTCCCTCAGTCCGTATCGGTCCTACAGCAGCCCTCTCCCCATTCCTAGCTAGGAGCCCCTCCTCAGCCCATAGCCAGCCCTCTTCTCCCACAGCCAACAGCTCCCTCCCATTTCCTTTCAAACAGTAACTCCTTCTTCTCCATTCCAGCCAGCTCCCAGCAGCTCCCTCCTCAGCCCCACAGCAGCAACCCTCTCCTCCTTTCAGCCATACAGCAGCAGCCATCCTCTCCTCAACCCCACAATAGTAGCCCTCTCCTCCTCTCCCCACACAGTAACAGCCAGCTCCTATTCCAGCCCCTACCAACTTCTATACCAGCCCCCACATCAACTCCTCTTTCAGCCCATAGCAGCCAGCAAGCTGCTAGCTCCCTCCTCAGCCTATACCAGCCGTCACAACAGCTTTTCCATCAGCCCACAGCAGCCAGCAAGCTGCCAGCCACCCAACAACCCTCTCTTACCACCGCCAACCAGCCCTCTTGCTACAGCAACCTTGGTTAACCATCCGGTCATCCATTTCAACTTCCTTCAAGCAATCATAATCCTAAGGTAAAATGTGTTGGAAAGGAAGAAAATAGAAGGAAAATATTTTGCTAAAACTTTTAACTCTATATATTTTTATGAAAATTTATATTTAATCATTCATATTTTTATCATTCTCATTAATTAATAATGAGAACAATTCAAATATTATAAAATGATTACTATTTCCATTTAAGTATTTATTTTCATTTCTATTTATGCCTTTATTCTTTCATAAAATTAATATGATCATAATAATAAAATATGAAATGACTTAATAATTATGAACTTATACCATTATAAGAATGTGAAAGAATAAAGACAAGAAAAAAGAATTTAAATCCTTAAAAAAAAATAATATTCCTAAAATCATTGGCTGAAATACTAAAATATCAAAAACTTAAAATGCAGATTGAGCGAACTATCACTCATCCAAACTTAAAGGATAAAAAAGTACCCAGTATATGATAAGTATTATAATTTGTATTGTTACTACTGCTTAGCTTTTAATTGCTTTGAGCCAAAATTTCAATTTGAAGCTTGGTTGGTTGTTCGGAACTAACATGACAACATTTGTGGCTAGTTACTGGAAAAAAATAACATCAGTAACAGCATTCGTGGCTAATTACTGGAAAGAAGACATCAGTAATAGTATTTGTGGCCAGTTACTGGAAAAATGCATCATTAACGACATTCGTTGCTAATTACCGAAAAAATAACATCGGTAATAGCATTTGTGGGTTGTTACTGGAAAGAAGACATTAGTAACAACATTCGTGGCAGGTTACTGGAAAAACGATATCAGTAACCTGTATTTTTGTGCTAATATATTTTGCAAGAAATAAATTATTTCATTTGCACTTTTACCTTAATATTTTTCCTGCATCTCTTTCGCAAATCGTATATCTGCTATTATAAAATATAATGTTGCATTTATTATTGTGGCACTTAGAGTACTTTTTAATTATTGGGAATTCTAATCTCAATATTATTTGTTGTATAATACCAGCTCAGGTACTTCTGGAAGAGCTTAAACAAGAACCCTAATGCTTAAAATTTTCAATATGCAAATAGATCTACGATGGCACTATTTTTGCTTATAATTTATATTATATTTATTTTTTGCTTTTGTACGAGGAGTACGATATCAAATCTTGTAATATAAAGTTTGAAATAAATGAGAAATATCTTACATTTTTATATGTCTCTTTTATTTCATTACTCAATATGATCCTGCGGTAAGTGAACACCCGATGTCGAAATTGTTTTCGCTAAACCGGTATCGGGCCATCACATTGGATATCACATAGTTTACAATTATTGTATTTTTCTTGAATGCTTGCTTAGCTTTGAGCCTATTTTATTTAACACATTCATATAAGATATTGTGCATAAATAAAATTTTCACATTTAAAATTATAAGGGTTTACATTGTTGGTTAAGCCAAGAGCAAGCTAATTAGGAGTAATAAGGAGGCCTCACATTCTCAGAGGGTGAATGTGAGTGCTATTTACTTTGAACCCCGCCTTCCTTTACTTGTTAAATAGACATGTTTAACTTCTCGCTTCATTCTATATTTGCCTGCATAATGAGTAATTTTATAAAATATCTTTAATTAATAAAATATAAGTTCTCTACAATCTTATTGATTGTGAAGACTCATCTTAGCTTTCCAGCTATCTTACTTTGTATAGTTTTAGGCTATGTATCTCTTAGGCTTATAGTCTAAGATTTTCTTCCATTTACTATACTTTGCACTTTTCATATTTTTAGTACTATAATTTACTTATTTACAGTTCATTTAAATTGCAATAAATGTTGCTATAATTTCATTTAAATATTTCACTATCTTTTTTTCTTTACTTAGCATAAGTTCATTAAACATATATATACTTCTTTTTATTTACTTTCATATGTACATTAGTACTTTTCTAGCCTATCTAAGATGCTTTTATCCTTACTTTATTTGCAGGCTAAAACATCTAAACTTGTGAGTATTCTTACTCACTTTGCGTTTCACTAGTCTTTCTTACTATTTTTCGTATTTCTTTTCTCTATTCAAATGCTTTCATTTTGCACCACTACTCTTACTTATATTGTAAACTAGTTGTGATATCTAAAATGAATATTAAAATATTTTGCCCAATCTTAAATTGTACTTTGACTGTTTAGTTTAAGTATGCTTTTCTTTTTATTTGGCTTTACCCTATCACATTTAAATGCCAAAATATGATAGATCATGTGTATTTAGATGCTAGTGGAACTGGACCAAGTGCTTAAAGCTTTATAATTGCTTCCGCTTAAATATTATTTACTTATAGAGAAGTTTTACTTACTTATAGTTTAATTAATGGCAATAATAACTTAATTAAAATTTTATGTCTTTACTTATTTTATGTTGGAACTAAATCTATTATTGCTTAAATTGTTTGGTTTGGATAAATGGATAATTAAATGGATAAAGTGCATAAATATTTCATGTTTATAAAACTATTTGTTGTATGTAATTAATTGTGTCTTTCATTATTGTAGCATATTTGAACATGCATCTCATAAATTGTAAGCTTGTGTTCATATATGTGAATGTTCATTTTTACTCTTACTTGAAATGTTACTCTTACATCTATGTTGCAATCTCCTTAAATTCTTATTGATATGCATGATTGCAACTATCATTTACTTCAAGTAAATGAAAATATTTATATTCACATGTTTCATATCTTTTATTTATAATTGAAATTACTTTCATTCAAGCATTCTTATCACTTGCATTCTATTATGGACTCATATTACTCTTTCCTTCATACTATTTTGATTTCAATTACTTCTTTGATATATGATTACTTGCCTTTGCATATACTTACAAATTTAAAATCATATTTATCATGTGCATTTCCTTTCTTCTATTTCCTCATCTTAACTTAACACCCTCTTCATGATCCTTGGCCAAACTTAGCATCTAGTAATTATTTAACTTTCTTTTAATTAGATATTAGATGCTAAAGTGACGTGCCAATGTGGGATTAATCTCTTATCTTATATTGGGGTCATCACATTGGCATAGATGGAAGTGGATGTTTATATAAATATAGTGAACCCTTTTTTGCCTCAGGGTTTGTGTTTACCCAGCTGAACATTTTTAACGCATGAGCTATCTAACAAAAAATTTATTTATATATTTTGTGTGATATTTTATATTTTTTATTTTGCATTTTGCATTTGACCTTTTATTTTTAATCTTGAAGTTTTATGTTCAAAACTTCATGCAACCTATTGAACTATTTTACAAGGATAAATCTCATTTTAAATATTATTGCAAATTTTATCTTACTCATTTTTATTTTATCTCGTTGTATTTTCTACTTCTACAACCACGTTTATTTGAAAAGTGCAAATCTTGATATTATTTGGTACTTAGAGTATTCTTTAACGGGTATTCAATGCGAACATTTTTGTTGTGAATGTCAGACCAAGAGCTAAAGGAAGTGCAAGGAAATGATATTTGAGAAGATTTCTAGATGATTAAGAAGTCCACCCTGCTGCTAGCATTTTATTTCAACCTTAATTCTAATTAAAGTTTTGTACTCTTAAGTGAACATCTTATATTAAGAATACATGAACTTTGTTTTTGTAAATATTAAATTAATATGAATGGATGGATGTTGGAATTTCATATAAAATTGAATGATAATACTCTTCCACATCATTTCACTTAAATGCTCAATAGAGTCCTACGGCTCTGGGAGCTCAACGCTGGTTTAGCTCACGCTAACCCGATGACAAGTCCCCACATCAATTCAATACAATACAGTTCAACTCTAGCTCTTTTTACTTCATTTGTTTTTTTTTATTTCAATTTTTGCAGGCTTATGTTTCAAATTTATTTACTTATGCAAATCTTTAGTGCTTGTATACATTATAGGATGTTACTCTTGATTCTAGTTTTGGCCTAATTTATATAATGTATCATTATTTGCTTGCATTTATAATATACTCAACACATATATTCTTGACCATATTTATGTTAGGATATTTATCTCAATTATAACGTAGTTATTTTAAACTTATATGTATTATTACCTAATCTTATTGCAGCTACTGGATCTAAGATATGCATCTTACTTACCTTCTTTTAATAAGTTATAAATTTATTATTTATAGCTTTCCCTATCTATTACTTGATCGTTGCACCTTTAGTTGTGTGTAATGTCTAAATGTGATATCCTAAAAGATGTATAATTCATTAAATTCAGTCTAAAATATACTTAGGTAATTGTGTAACATTAAATTTTCTTTTTTTGACTGGGGCCCTGACATATGAAACCTTCATGTAAGATCTAGAGTTATTTGTGGAACATTCGCCAAGTGAGGAGAAATATCATGAGGATGATAATGCAGCCGTTGTTTAGTTCCTTTAGTTTGCTTTTCTTTTAGAGAGAGAGAGAGAGTATTTTACTTTCATTCAATATTTTTATTAACTCTTGTTTGTAATAATTCTGGGCTTGTATATTTTTCTTACTGCACTTTCTATTATGAGATGAATGCATTTTCTTTTATTTTCTACTGCTTGGATGTAATATATGAATGTTATCTTATTGCTTCCACATCTCTGTTATATATTACACTTAGTATTTGTAATATTTTTGCATAAAATTTAGTACTTAATAATGGATTAGTGAGATATCAATCCAGTACTAAGTAGCAAATTATTATAGTTAGTACTCTTAGTTATTATGTTTGGTGATTAATAACTTGGGGCACTACCAATTGGTATCATACTGAGGATCACCACTTAATCTTAGTTGAGCTATTGTTAACTCGACTATGGTTAGGAAATAGCACCACAATTGGTATCAACGATGATCATCTCGTCGTAAACGGATTATTATATGTCCGACAATGATGAGGTGGGGCATCACAGTTTATAAGTGGAATATATGTAATCTTAGGAAGAATTTTGATAGTTGTTTGCTTAATATTCTTAAGATTTACTTAAGGTTCATTCATACTCTTTGATCTTTTAAAATTTTTATTTTATCAACCCTAATAAAAATCATACTTATTAGCTTTAAGTTTAATAATATAAAAACATACTAAATATGATATTTTATAGCCATTATGTAAATAAATATTAATATTTACTCAAACTTGAGTATAAGTATATTAATAAAGATAGATAAATGTAGTAATAATAGGTTTCTCTAAATTTCTTGATATACAAATTTGGAGTAGCTATTGATTTTTTAGTTAGTTTAAATGTTAGGCAAATAAAATTTAGAGCAATGTTGTCATGTTTATTTTGTCATTTTATTATGGATGAGCTTTCTTTTCCTTTTTGAAAACTTTTTTGTGACATATTAATTTGGCTCCTAAAATTTGAAAACTTGTAAATGATTTATCCTTGAATTTGTAGATCAATTACATAAATTAGTGACTAATTTGAGAAAATAAAATATAAATCTATACAGATATTGTTGCTAGCACGTACATACATGATTTTTTTTTTTAATATTTTCAGACATCAGACCACTAAATATATATAATTATCTTATTCAGAATGCTAAAACAAAATATGAAAAATAAAAATAAAATACATTGCAAACTCTAGAACTTAGTGTAAAATACACAAATACTCGACACACTATTGCAAACAACAAACATACTCACCAACCGTAATCAAATTTCATCTCAATGAACTAAAAAATATTATTAATGAATTAAATTATATTATAGTATATAAAATTTAGATATTATATTCTTGAATTTAAATTATTATTATTTAGGTGTATTATATTGCACGAGTTGTGCATCAAAAAATGAAGTAGCTAAGGAAGTAATAAGATCTATGATTGAAAGTAAATTCATATATAGTTTCCAATAGTATAATACTGATAACATTGTTTGAGATATTTTCAAATATGATTGATTGCCAAAACTAAGATGAGCCTATACTAATCCAAATATGATCATGATGCTCCAAGATACATCTAATTCAAAAAGAGCTACCAAATGGTGAAACAAATTCTTTGTTTCCTCATCTATCTTAAGGGGATTACCAAAGATAGAGCTAAGAGATCATATGGTTGAATAGTTACAAAGATGGATTAGAATTTGCAAGTAGCTACCAAAATCGGTTTAACATGAGACTCAACGTCCGGATTGAACGGCTGTATCGGGATGCTTTTTTCAGAGATAACTATTTAACAAAATATGTTGTTGTAGTAAGTGAGATTAGAGCAATTTGATAAAAATATGCATAGTATCTTACACATATATACTTAGTAAGAAAATAATGAGTTATTATAATTATAATCATTATGAGTATTAATTTAATTTATATTAGTATATAATATTTCCAATTGTACTATTATTAAATACATTATCTAGTTATGAATACATATTAAACTAATCCTAATTAAGCAATAAAATATGGGTTATTACTACAACAAGGGGAAAGAAAATTTCAGTAAATAGCTAAGCTTTTCTTGAGATAATTGTGCTACAGTACCCAATACAGGACAAACATCTCACATAAGGAGAAGGCCCATGGTTAGGCGTTTGCACTGAACAAAACTGAAGGTTGAACGGGCACTGAAGGTTGAACGGGCACTGCATCATATTATGGTGTGTTTTAGGTTATATTTATTTAGGCTCATGTTGGTAGCATTGTATGTTATTTTATGTTTTATACTTTTATGAGATATATTGTTAGTACTCGTGTTGGTGGGATGTAAAATGACAATATGATAGGGTACACCTATTTGTATTTATGTGCTTTATTTTCTCTTTCGAGTGGTTAATGAAGTTGATTAAAAAAAAAAGTTTGTTTGATAACCTAAGCGATCTGACGACGTGTAATCGACGATCTTTACGGTGTGTGTATAATCCTGAAGAGCCAAAATGTGAACGATCCTGGAAGTTGTTCTTGTCTTTTGCATTACACACTCTTTCACTTTTGTACACTTGCTTGAAATTGAACAATTATTTGAATACTAAATTTTTTTTTAATAACTCCTAAAAAATTAAGAAAAAAATTCCTCACAAAAAAATCAAATTAAATTTATTTTCATGTATAAACCCTAAAAAATACATAATAGTCAAATAAATTTTCTCCTAAAGAAATTATCACAAAGAAAATTAAGTAAATTTGAGAAATATTGCATTTCTCTTTTATATGTTTAGCTTTGTTGGAATAAAATTTGGTGTAAAGGCTCTTTGTTTCTAAATATTGCAAACTGTTGGTTTAAACCACGTCAACTTTTTGTTAGGGTGAAAATTTTGAGAAAGCTTTCTATTCTTGGCTTCAGGTCCAATTCCCCCCCCCCCCCCCCCCCCCCCTCCCCTCTCTCTCTCTCTCTCTCTCTCTCACAGCAACCCGAGCAATCCCGTCCATTCCATCAGTTCCGTTGTAATCTTCCTTTGAAGAATATTCCTTCGTAATCTGCCTCCACTTTCAGCTGTCATCCGGGGATTTTCAGGAATTTTATCCGACAATCTGATGCAATTGCTTTTAATCCACAATGGGCTGCGCGGCTTCGAAAAAGGCGGGGATTATGACTCCGGCAGAATCTTCTGGGGTCTCAGGCAGTATGGAAGGTTCCGGTGGGGTTTTGAGTTCGGCATTGTGGAGTAAGATTGAGGTTGATCAGTGCGAGTCAGGGGAGTCTGCGAAAATCAGTTCTAATGGCACAGATTCGCAGAGTTTCTGTCTGAGGAATTTCAACAAACAGGTTGAGGGTGAGCAGGTGGCGGCAGGCTGGCCTGCCTGGCTGAGCTTGGTGGCTAGGGAGGCGATTCAGGGATGGATTCCGCTTAAACCCGAGGCCTTCGAGAAGCTCGAGAAGGTAATGCGTTCCACCAAGCGAAGAGGAATTTGTAATTGTTTCCTAATCGGATTTTAATGGAAATCAGCCTTTCTTATTTTTTTTTTTCTTGCTCTTTTTTGGGGACCTAATTCTGATATAGTTTCATGTTTGGTAATGCAAGATTGGTAACGGAACCTATAGCAGTGTGTTCAAAGCACGCGAACTCGAAACTGGAAAGTTTGTTGCTCTGAAAAAGATCAGGTTCGACATTTTTGAACCAGAGAGTGTGAGATTCATGGCACGAGAAATATTCATCCTTCGCAGGCTTAGCCATCGAAACATTACGAAGCTAGAGGGCTTGATCACTTCCAGACTATCAAGCAGTATATATCTTGTATTTGAATATATGGAGCATGATCTTGCAGGACTATCTTCTTCTCCTGACATCAGATTTTCTGAATCTCAGGTTTGTCTATAGTTCCCAACTTGTTTAGGTATGTAGTATAATTATGCTTATCTCAACCTTTGGTTGTTTACTGATCCGATTTAAATCCTCACATAAAAAATTGTCAATTTGTAGGTGAAATGCTACATGCAGCAGCTACTGTCTGGTCTTGAACACTGCCACTCTCGAGGCATTATTCATAGAGATATTAAGAGTGCAAATCTTCTTGTTAACAATGAGGGCATTCTAAAAATTGCTGATTTTGGCTTATCGAACTTCTTTAATCCCTCATTTAGGCAGCAACTTACGAGCCGTGTTGTAACTCTTTGGTATCGCCCGCCTGAACTCCTATTGGGTGCGACAAAATATGAACCAACTATAGATATGTGGAGTGTAGGTTGTGTGTTTGCGGAGCTCTTCCTTAAAAAGCCGGTCTTGCAAGGAAAGACAGAGGTACCAGTTTTAATGAGCCTTTTAATTTTAATTTTGTCAGTATTTTGTTAACTTGAATTTTGATTTGTTTCCATTATGTATGAGCCTTGCTTATTTACTTAAAGAAGGGAAGTGGAACCTGGTAGACCACCTTTGGTTCAAAGACTAATATGATAAGTTTTTGGTTTATTAACATGGACAATTGGAACTGGTTTGTAGGCAGAAGTAGATACTATTGGCTCTCTAACAAGAAAAGATTTTTTCTTTGCACGGTTAAATTTGATTTTATTAGCGTCAAATTCAAGGTCACGGCCCTTTATGCTAATCTATAATTTAAGAATAATCTTGTGATCTTATTTCATAGTTTCTTACAAAAGTTTGATTGGTCGGACTTGCTATTTAAATAAATGGATTGCGTTCAAGTAGTGATACTATTCTTCTCAATATTACCTTTTTTCATGTCTTAAAATAAAAACACGTTTGTATATTCATTTTGTTGAAGTGCTTGTAGAACATTGCATTAATGAATTGATTATGTTTCACTAAGGAAAACATGAGGGTGCTTTATCTATGTATTTATGCCTGCATTCAACTATTTTATAACTTTATAGATTAAGACTAAGTGTCTTGTTATTTGAATTGATAATTATACAAGTCTTTTTCCGTATTGTGGCTCTTTTTATCTTTGAGTAGTAGATTAATATTTTTAACTTATTTAGATTTTGAGTTTATGGGTTTTAATTGTAGGATCAAAATTGTTCCTTCACCTTTATATTTTTAAAGCTCATGATGTGCACGCTTTAAAAAAAATGTAAGATCATTTAATCATCAATGAAGTTCTTAAAATTATTATTATGGAAGGTTTTATACTTGGGCACGGGCCATGAGAGCCCTGCCCAGCCCAACCTGAGAAAAGATCAATCTCAGGACTTCAAGATTTTGGCCCAACTTGGCCTGGCTGCTCTTGCGGCTAGGTACGGGCTTTTACTTTCCAAACCTTGTCTGATCCGGCCTGAAGTAGCCCAATTACTTGATAAATATTTAATTTTCTTAAGGATTTTAATGTATTTGCATGTTAATTTTATGTATCAATGGTATTATGACATTATTATAAATAAATAAAAATTGAAGTTGTATTTATACAATGATAGTAGTTTTTGTTTTATATTTTTATTTTGAAATTTATTAACTTTTTTATATAATACAAACATTTAAAACGCAAAACATAATGTTTCCAGGCTGCTTGAAATTGCATTAAGTTTGGGCAGCCCAATGGCCGGCCTTGGCCCGGCTTGTGTGTCAAAACATTGCTTTGGCCCGAGACCGACCCGAGTCCAGAGCCAGGGTTGAGACTTTCAAATGCTTTGGATTTGTTTTAAGTTAATGATTTATTGAGATAAATTTTTTTTTTATCGTTTCAATATTAGGTGAATTCTGCTTTCACTCTCTTTTCTATTTCAGGTTGAGCAGATACACAAGATATTTAAGCTTTGTGGCTCGCCTTCTGATGAATATTGGAGGAGGTCTAGACTACCTAATGAGATACTTTTTAAACCCCAACAAACTTATGAAAGCTGCCTTCAGGAGACATTTGGCTGGTTACCTAAAAATACTTACGAATTGATGGAAACATTCCTCTCCATTGAACCGCAAGAACGTGGCACAGCTACTTCTGCTCTTTCATCTGATGTGATTAGTTCATGTTTCCTTGATTTTCAATTCATGCTTGCATTTAATTTAGTATAAACTTTAGTAATTGCCATTTGGTTTTGCTTAATCGTCTTCTTTTCTCATTCCTGTTATAAAATAAGAAAATCATTCTGAGTAGTTGCATTACAGCAGACTGCTGTAATCTTCCTTATCCCCATTTATGCATGAAAACCACTAGCCTTCAGATAATTAATTGAACTTCGATATACAAATCATCAGAAGACATTCAGTTTATCAACTAGAATCAAACATCAATTTATGTTTTTAAAGAACTTGAATAATTTCAACGATGATTTTGGAGAAGAGAAAGTCATATCATAACTGAATGATTTTGGTCTTACAAATAACATGCAGTAGGTTAAAATGAAGAATGAATGAAAGTATAGTATTTCCAACAGTTATAAAATTAATATTTTCCTTGATAAGCTTTTCAAATAGAAATTTTAGGGCTTTTTACTAGTGTAATATTAAATTATTTATAATTTACTTTTAAAACATTTAAAATTTAAATATTACCCGGCATAACACTCTAATCTTAAAAAAGAACCAAATATGCCACCCTAATTAATACGGTAAAATGCCGTTTGTTTGCTAAGATGAGTCGTATTCGCCCGATCGCTGCTTACTAAGATCTCTTGGAAGCCCACCGGAGACCCGCCGACCTGATGCTCAGTTTGAAGAGCTTCAATTTTGAACTTAAAGATTCGGTTTTGGAGATGGGCAGAGCGACAAAGAACTCAACTTTATCATTGCGGAGCTCAACCGAGCTGTAAAGACTTCCTTCCGCCAAATGCGGGCATGGATCCTCCGAGTGGGCCGGAGTTTTCGATCACCAGCTTCCTCTTGTTCCTTTGAGCTTTTTCCTTGGACGGTCGAGGAGAAATGTCCACGCCGCAGTGGAAAACTCTTTGCTTTGGATCATCTTCAACGAGGAAACGGTTAACGGAAGAGAAATTGGGGAGCCTTCCTTGCCATCGCGCAGCCGCTGATGCTACAGACGCAAGTTTTGAGTCTCCGTTGAAAGAAGCAGAGGAATCCATGGCTCTGCCTCCTCCCCTTCTAATCTCCGCATCTGAGCAAACATTTTCAGCTCAGTATGCGAAAAAATGCAAGAAGGATAACAAAGGGAAGGACTCAGTTTTCTCCGGAGTCGCAAATCCGATTTTTGGCCAAGAAATGCAGAGTACTCCTCTCCCCAAGCGTGATCGGTTGCCTGCGACTCCTCTCCGCAGGCGCTGATCGGGTGAAGGCGACGCCTCTTCGAGCAAGCGACGATCGGGTGAAGCGACTCTTCTCTGCAAGCAGAGATTGGCTTTTGATGCAACTCGCCGCGGGTACGCTAAACAGTGTTTATCGTGGGTGGTATATTTGGTTATTTTTTAAGATTGGAGTGTAATGTGGGTAATATTTAAAATTTAGATGTTTTATAAGAAAATTATAAAGAATTTAGTAAAAGGCTTGAAATTTTAATATTTAAAATATTGTTTGATATGACTAGGTTTTGCAAATTTGGTTGTCAAATCTAAACTCAAATAACTTCAATTTAAGCTTGTCTTACATAGCAGATTAAAAGTTGATATCAACACCTTAATTCAAGATCTACAAATTGCATATGCAATTAATTTATTAGTGTCATAAAATCAAAATTGAATTGAGATAAAATATATGTAGAGTTTAGATTCATAAACATAGTGATATTTTGAAATCAAAATATTGTTCTTGAAAAGGATTCATGGATGTTACTATAAAAAATTTCTTATTGAAAATTACTTGGATTATTTGGAGCCATTGTTTAAGTGATTGCTTAGATTTTTTTATGATTAGATAAAAAAAGCTGTAGAATTGATCCAAATTTGGCTTAGATAGAATCAAATAACAGTGCCTTAGAATCAGATTCAAATCAGAGACCCTATGTCTTGGGCTCAAAATGCAATACCCTAGCGGTGTGAATATGTTTCCGTGCTATAATGGATATATTTCTGATCAGACCGTACTGCTGTAAATCTTATGTTTTTTTTGTCAACTTTATATTGTTACTTGTGTGGGGGATGTCTCATGCTTTTGGTTTTCAAAAGAGTAAGTAGGCCGTTCAATAGGTTTCTCAATTATTAGTTTGTCCAAAATTTATTATTAACCGAAGAGAAAGTAATATCGTTATTGAGTAAAAAAAAATATAATTACTGAGTAATCTGGGGGTCTATAATTAGACATTTTATGTATGCAAGAAAACATAGTGAATGATATGTCCTGTTAATAAAAATCTTATATAAAAAGACTCTTTTAATAAGTAGGAAAATATTTTAAAAAAAAATAAAACAAATAAAACATATGTTTACTATAAGTAAAGATCTCCATGTTAAAATTATGTTTTTGAGGATACTTTTATCTCACCTAATCAACCATTGTAGAGTACAAAAACTGAACTGTTTGTGATTAGTTCCAAATTCGTTATGTCTATCCTTTCTAAGCTTATATATAATTTTGTAATATATTTCACTAAATCTTGTATCAGAACTTTCTTACAATCTTTCATATGTACACGGCGGTCCTTCGGCATACAATACTATTCTTAACATCCAAAACACTTAATCTGTTATCACCTTTATGTATTACTTTAGGCCTATGTTTTTTCTTTATTTTAATAGCTTATTGGATACTTTTCTTAGTTAGTCATTGAAGAACTCCTTGCTGCTTAATACATTTTACCAAGTTCGTAATAGTGGTCAACACACCCGTATCTTATAATGTGCCTACACGATTTTAAGGCATGTAGTTGATATGACAGCAATCTCATGCTTTAAGTAAATCATTTTCTTATTTGACACATGCTGATATGACAAAATAAAATTTGTTGACATGCTATATAAATATAATGAATAAGATTCTTTCATATTCTTATTTAGTATTTGTTTTACTTTTTTCACTGGTTAATCTTTTATTTATGTGAACTCCAACTCTTGGATGCAGTTTTATTAAAAAATATTAAATATCTGTGCATCCTCGTTTTGTATCTACTTTTTGATGACATTTTTTCTGTTTATGCAGTATTTCAGAACAATTCCTTATGCATGTGACCCATCAAGTTTGCCCAACTATCCTCCCAACAAGGAGATTGATGCAAAAAATCGTGAGGAATTACTCAGGTTAGCAACTCTTTAATGATAATATAATTTCATTAATCATAATATTTAAAATGTACATACTAGTTGAATGTTTGTCTGAATACTCGCATACTTTTTTAGGTGATTTTCTTTGATTTTTTATACTCTGTTTCAATTCTCTTAAACAAATACACTTATTTGTATATGTATTACTCTAGAAAAATCGCATAAGTGGCTAAAATAATCAGTTGCTTTTATTTCAGAAGAAAGTTGAGGAGTGCAATGCAACCATTGGAACTTGCAGGAAGACATTCAAGGTCAACCAGATCACTAAAATCAAATGTATCGAGTAAATTATCACGCTTAGAGGTTTGTTCATGTACGATGAACATATTGCATTAGTAATATTCATTATTTTTAAGGACAAAGCGATCCACTTTAACCTTTCAAATAATATGCCATGTGATTCTATTTGTTTTTACAGGAGCCATGGTTGAAAGCAGAATCCGCACATAAAAATACAGGAAGACAAAATTTGGCTAGAGTGAATGATGAAGCTGGACTATTTGCAGTTATGCAGCAGAAAAATTGCCTTCTGCCTTCTGATGTTTCAAGTGGCTTCATATGGGCGGAGACACAGAGAGATGGCCAGGGTTCTGTCCGATCACATAGTAAATCCAGCTCAAATCATGATATTCAGGGGGTGCTGAATTCATCAGGTGTTCTTCAGTCAAGACATTTTTGTGATCCCATTATTCATTCAAAAGAAGATGGTATTGGATTCTGCGCACATTCTAGAGACGAAAAGCCTTACGAAATTGAAAAGAACTTGATGGTGCATCAATGGGTGCAACTCGGGCATCCAGATTTTGACAATCAGTCTATTAATTCAACTGATATGAGTTGCAATATTGATTCGTTATCTTCCAAACCAGGTTATATGGTATGCTTCAGATTTGAAATTTGGCTTCCTTTGTTATGCATTAACAACATGCTTAAATTGCTATTTTTACTATTTTTTTATAATTTTCTTAGGGTTATAAAAAGCCAGAAGATCGGGTTGAGTTCTCAGCACCACTGCTGTTTCAGTCAGGCAAGGTAGATGAACTCTTGGAAAAGCATGAACATCAAATGCGCCAAGCAGTTCGGCGAAAATCCTTCCAAAAAGGTAACTATCAAAGGCAATTTGGAACTCATTAATTTGTATTGCATCCTCTCGTCCCTTTGAAGCATTATAATAAGCGTTTGAGATGTATTTTAAGGTTAATCTTGTGTTGTTGAGTGAATCTCTGCTATTGCAAGGGTGTGAGTCTCTTGGAGGTTAAGAAAATTTCATTGTTGAGGGCTAACTCTATTGTTGAGGACTTAAGTGAAGGAGTTGTGAAACATTAATTGTATTCTTCTTCTGGTATAGTAAAATTTTTCCTCCTCTCCCCTTGTGAACGTAGGGGTTTATACCGAACCTGTAAATCCTTGTGTTGTGCATGTGCTTGGTTTTGTTTGTGTGATTTCTTTTGCTTTTGTTCTTGTTTTGGTTTGTAAGCTTCCGTGTTCAACGATCCTAGCAAGTGGTATCAGAGAGAGATTTGCAAGAGAAGTCATGGAAGATAGAGTTGGAGGAGAAGCTTCCGGTTCTTCATTGTCATCGGTGGTGGAGAGAATTTTTCACCAAGTTGTGATACATTCGACGAAGATCGATGTGGTCAAGTTTGATGGAAAGAACTTTGGAATATGGAGATGCGAAGTCACGGATGCACTTTGCGCATTGAATATGGAGGAGGTTCTTGACAGAGAAGAAAAACATGAGGAGATATCAGAAAGAGATTGGGTCAAGATGAACCGCAGCGCTTGCGGCTTGATCCGAAATTTTTTACTCAAGATATAAAGTATGCGATGATGATAGAAATGTTGGTGTGGAAATTGTAGAAGTTCCTTGAGAGCAAATATTTGATAAAAAGCGTAGAGAATTTTCTTCACATGAAGCAACATTTGTACATATTTTATATGCGAAGAGGAATTTCTATTGATGAGCACTTGAATGATTTCACAAAATTGTTGGTAAATCTTCTTAATTTGGGTGAAAAGGTAGAGGATGGAGACAAGACGTTTCTTCTATTGAACTCGATCATGGATGAGTATGACAATTTCACCATGACGCTCATTCATGGGAAGGAGGCCTTCAGGTATGATGAAGTGGCGACAACATTGTTGAATAATGAATTTCGACGAAGAGACAGGATGTCTTTGAAGTTAGAGATGTTCAAAACACTTATCCTCTAATGTGGAAGATTTGAGAAGAAGAATGGTGGTGGTACCCAGAAGTGGACAAGTCTAGGGGTTAAAACCTTGGACGCAATCAGTGTCCCTGCTGTTTGGAGAACGACTATTGGAAGAATGATTGTTCAAAATTGAAGAGCTGGGGGAAAGATTCATCAGACGCAGCAGCAAATGTTACATAGTGGATTCCAATGCTAATGATTCTGATGTTTCTCTTACAGTTGTGTCCCAGTGCTTGTATACAGAAGACTTGTATTTGATTATGAACACAGGTGTTACTTATCATATTTGTTCACAACACACTTGGTTCCATACTTACAAAATGTTGGAAAGTTGTGTTATGACGATGGGTAACACAATCATGCCTATCATACTGTTGGGATAGGGAGCGTTTTTGTGCGCTTGCATGATGGTACAATTAGAGAATTGAAGGTTGTGCGACATGTTCCAAATATCTGTAAGAATCTTCTATCAATTGGATCTCTTGAAGCTGAGAATTTCAGAGTTGTTATGTGTAGGCAGGGGTTCTAAGAATCAGTTGAGGAGCTATGATGTACATGAGATGAGTTCGAAAACATAATTTGTATTTTCTTCAGGGAAGTACCGTAGAAGGTGGAGTTGTTATTGTTGATAAACCAGTTGATGCAATTACTTTGTAGCATATGAAGCTAGCACATGCTGGAGAACTATCACTTAGTACCTTGAAGAAATAAGGCTTGAATGAAGGAGCTAATTCTTGCAAGCTCAAATTGTGTGAGCACTACGTTTGGTAGGTAGACATGTGTATCCTTTGGTGCTGCCATCCACAATACCAAAGGGATATTTAATTATGTTCACACAAATGTTTGGGGTCGGCGAAGATGATGTCATTTGGTGGATGACGATATTTTGTCACTTTTATTGACGACTATTCCAAAATTGTGTGGGTGTACACCATGGAGTGCAAAAGAGAATTGATGGAAAAGTTCATGATTTGGAAAAAGTGGGTAGAGAACCAGACTATCAAGAAGTTAAAGAAAATCAGATTAGATAATGGGGGCTAGTATTTTTCACATTAGTTCTTACAAGAGTGCCAGAAAGCTAAGATTGAACACCACTTCACAGTGACGGAGACGCCACAACGGAACGGAATGGCAAAGCGGATGAAACAAACTTTGGTGGAGAAAGTCCGGTGTATGTTATCAAATGATGGGATTGAGAGTCATTTGGGCAGAGGCCCTTGACTATGCCTGTCACATTATCAATTGTTTACTTTTTGCATCTGTTGGAAAGAAAACTCTTATAGAGTTATGGTTAGATAAACCTACTACTGATTATGAAAATTTGAAAGTCTTTGGATGCCCTATCTATTATCAGTTAAAACATGATAAGCTTGAATCGAAAGCCAAAATTGCTATATTTATTGGATATATACGAATAGTTAAAAGTTTAAAATTACATGATATGGTGGATAGAAAAGTTGTAATAAGTAATGGTGTGACCTTTGAGGAGGAGTCTCTTATGAGGCTTAGGAGCTCAGAGTAGGTGGAGCGTCCTACTTAAGCCATTGGAAAATTGCAGAAGGTGGAGCTTGAAACAGTTTCATTTGCTCCATAGTTTCCTACTTCCATGGAGCATATTACTAAACAAACTAACTCAGATGATGATTTGAGTGTTGATACCGAGGAAGTGAGAATAAGAGAGATTCCAGTGCGAGAGTCTATTGTTATCAGTAAAACCAGGAGGGTAAATGTCCCAAAGCCTGCATGGCTAAGAGATGACTTTGGATTCTGTAGCGCCCCGCCCCGTCGCCGTGCGCAAATGAAATAATCATAATTAAGTTTGGCGACGGAACGATGCGCCACTCGGGGAGGAATAACCCATCTTCTCGAATAGCCTGAGACCAAACCCATCTGAAGGGCTGCTGACTCAATCTCAATGAGGGTTGAAAGCTAATATTTAAGATAAGAGTAATATTCTTATCTTAAGTATTAGTCTAATACATACATTGGATATAAAACACATGGGGAATCCAATATATATTTAAGATATCAGTATTTTCAGTATACTGATCATATCATAATACTAAGTATAAGTAGTATATAATAGAGTGCGGAAGCTTAAAGCAAACATTCATAAATATTCATCACAGAAGCTGTATGAAACATTTGTCTCAGAAAAGAAAAAAAAATACATCCAGAATTATTACAAATAATTTAATGAAATACAAACATAAAAGCTAAGTACTGAACTGAAATAAACTAAGCAGAATAATAATGCTAGGGAAGAGTCCACTAATGCTCCACGGTCTCCTCCTAGATCTTCTGGGTGCCCTCTTGACATGACTCAATATACTACTCAAGATCTAGCAAATTACCGGATCCCAAAAGTACCCCGTGTTAGACAAAAAGTCGAACATATCGATATTAATCTAAATAGTTTTAGTTATTCATTTGACATTTACATAATGTAATTAAATATGCGGAAATACTGTAAAGATAACTGAAAGTATAAAACTATATAAAACTGTACAAAACTGAAGTAAAGTAAAACTGAACTGCAAACTAAATATTAAAAGTAAACCAAAAATAGTAATAGATCTGAAACTGAGTAATAGCATGTAAAACTATGCGGTATGCTACTGAAACTGTGTATTTGAATATGCCACAATATTGTATGCTATTGATATGCAACTGAAATATCACTGAATTGCTATGAGTCGTACGGTCCAATGTATATATACATCCAGTTGGGAACTGCGATGCCGATGCATCTTGAAATTCCCCAGTCCATGTATGTAATATTTTGTAACCCATAAATCATCACTGATACTCATATATCCTCACTGGTACTCAACATCATACTTATGCTCATGCTCATGCTCATACTTCTAAGCTATATGAGATAAATCCAAAAATCTAGAAAATGCTTTGAAATCCGAGAATGAATTCAAGATCTCCATTGTGCAGAATCCTGCTAAAAATTTTTGACTCCTAGATTCTAGTCTCGATAATTGGTTAAAGTTGAGAATTTACTTAAAAATCATTAGATTGAATGATTGTATACACATATTTAGCATGTTTTCAAGGAAGGTGATTCTTAACACTTAGTTTGATTAAACCACCTAACGAAGTCATCTTCGATAGGAGGCATCACCCGATGACGATTTGTATCTCAAATTAAGTCATTAAAATACCCAACTCACAATCACACTCAGTGTCCTAAAGGAGGTGACTCGAATTACTTAGTTTGTTTAAGCCACATCTATTGAAGCAATCTTCGCTATGAGGCATCACCGGATGACGATTTGTATTATAACAGTTCTTCCTACCTCAATATATCAATAATTATGGTCTTTAAACATTTCAAGAACGATCTTAAAGTAAGACCCTTAAGATCTCACTTTTCTACTTCTTAAGTTAATATTTAAGATTTATTTATTAGATTTGAATTAAAGTGATCAGATCAAATGATTAAAATTCATCTAATCCTTTTTTATTGTACAATCATGAGATAAAATCAAAGATATTATTAGAGTTAGATTATTTCATAAATCATTACAATTTTATTATTCATCTTATGCTAATAGTCTTATATAAGAGAAAATCAAAGATTTAAAATTTAGATTCAAATGGTTCAATCACACAGTTTTAATATTAATCTTAGCACTTCTAATTCCATGATTTAAGATCAATGTCAAATCATATGCATTATTGGAATCATGTCGATTGAATTATTTTTCAATCAAGGATGCTTTAGTTAAGGTGATTAAAGTTTAGGTCACAAGTTAAGGTTTAACTCCTAGCCTTATCAAATCTAAAACCAATAGTTAATTTAAAGATCAATGGCAAATCAATGTATTATTGGTATATTATTGATGTTCAATTTTAGATTTAGATTAAGTATCATTTACTTAATCAAGTTCTTAAAATTCTTACGTTCAAGTATAGTTTAATATCAATTTAAGCACATTTAGGTGCTTAATTAAATGTTAAAGTTCTCTAGTATACATCCTAAAATCAAGAAAGTATTTAAATGTAAGGTGACATAAAGTAGAAGGTAATTAAGACTAATCAAATTCTAAATCAAAATAAAGGGGTTAGCACTTGATTACAATTCTAAAGGATTTAAGTTCAATGCCATTTGATTATTAAGATATACCTAGTCAATACAAGCATTCAAAGATTCTATTATTTAGCATTTAGCACAAAAATACTTAAGGCACATAAGAGATCTTTGCACATGCCAAAAAAAAATGGCAAATTTTCAAAGTTTATTTTTACTCAAAATTTTATGCAATGCTTAATTTTAACTAAAATAAGTTCAAATTTGATATAATTCAGTCCCATTATGGTCTTAGGGACCTTAAAATGCAAAAACAGTGAAGTTTTGGCCATTTCAGCCAATTCTGCGCATTTTAAGAAAATTCTAGGCGCTACGGCGGAAAATGATGCTGTGGCGTGCTGCAGCGCTTTTGATGCTGCGGCGCGCTACGATGAGACCAATCCGATAGCTGGATGCTACGGCGCGCTGCAGCGCCTCTAGCTGTGGCGAATCAACTTGCGGAAACATTGTTCAATTAATTTTTCTTCTGGTTTCATATAGTTTTCTAGAAATGACGCTATGGCGGTCCAACTTGCGGGTTACTGTTCAATTATTTTTTTTCTTGATTTCCTATAGTTTTCCCCGAAAAGATGCTGCAGCGATTTGCTTCCAGGCCCTTTTTTTAGCTCCAGAAGTGCTGTGGCACGCTACGGCGGATAGCGCGCGGTAGCGCCCGACGGTAATTTCGCCTGTGCAAAAATCGGGAAGGGTCACATTTCGAGCTTAAATACTCTCAATCCAGAGCATTCCATGAGCGGTGTCATATATCAATGGACAGGTCTTTCCGATACCTTTCCATCAATACCAAAATCGGCATAAATGGATTATCCTAACTATACGAAACATGCAGTTGAAGGCTCAGGTATATGAAATAGATGAAAAACAGAGTATGCGATTTTCAAAGTAATATGATGCTTAAATGAGCCTCAATACTTTCCAAATACAATCATAGATTTCTAAAAATACAAACCAGCATGATAGCAACATGAAATAGACAAGGAAGAGAAGTAAATGGGTACAATGAGAGTAAGCAAACAGGTACCTTTGCCTTAAAAGAGGAAGAAGAAACCTTTGTTTTCTTCAAGGACTTGGAGAGGAGGAGCCTTCTTCTTCAGCACAAGGTGCTGCAATGGAGGAAGGAGGGAGGGCTCTCAACCTTAGCAAATGTGGAGGAAGAAGGGTCTGAGCTTCTTCTTAAAGAAGGAGAGTGGGGAAAAAGGACATGGCCTAAGAGAAGATAAGTGAGGAAATGAGGGATGGCCTCAGCCATCATTTCGAGCAAGAGGGAGGCATGGGGGGTGCCGAATGAAGGGGATGGGCAGCCAGCAATGCAATTTAGAAAAAAAAATGGATTTTCTAAATTAAATAATTGTTTATTTATTCCCTACATTTTTAATTAGTTAAAAATTCAGATTTTAGAAATGCGCTCCGAAAAATTCCAAAAATTCACCCTTAGTTATTTTGGGGGTGAGGAATTCAATGGCGAAGTCGGATTTTGATTCCGACGAATATTTAATTAAGCTAATTTTTTGGTATTTAATTATATTAAAATATTCGCGAAAATCCGACGACCTCCAAACGCGTCCAAAACATCACCCTTAGCTAATTTGGGGGTGACGATCGCAATGACGAAATCGGATTTCGATTTTGAGGTCAAATTAAATACCTCAATTTTCCAATTAATTTAATATTAAAATAATCCAAAATAATTGATTGAGCTCCGATTTGCTCCAAATTTTTAGAGATTGGTTCTAACGACTAGATGAAATTAACAGAATGATAATTAAGATACGATTAGGCTAAAATTAAGTTGGTAACAACCTTGGGTTGTTACAGATTCTCTTTGGCAGCTTCAGAAACCAATATTCCATGTCACTATAAGGAATCTATGGATGGTCCTGAGAGTGAGTACCGGAAGATGGCAATGGATGACGAGAAAGAGTCTTCATAAAATTGAAACTTGGAGTTTGTGGAAACTTTCTCCAGGGAGAACTGCTATTGGATGCAAATGGGTGTGTGCCAAAAGGAAAGGATCTCAAGGAGTTACTGATGTACGCTATAAGGCAAGATTTGTTGCTAAAGGCTTTGCACAAAGAAAGGGGGTAAATTATGCTGAAGTTTTTTCTCCATTTGTTTTACATCTCACTGTTCATATTCTTTTAGCAGTTGCAGTGCAAATTGATCTAATCTTGAAGCAACTTTATGTGAAGAAAAGATTTCGACATTAGAAATTGGAAGAAGAGATCCATATGTGGCAACATTCTGGAAATACCTTGACAGTGTTGAAGTATATTGATCACAAGAGATTGGTTAACATGGAGAAGATTTTATCAAAGCTTCTCATTTGGATGAACTACACGTGACTTTAAGTAGGCAACTATTCTGGGTGCAATTGCTTTGCTACCTCCATTTCATCCGAAAAGAGGCGTCCTTAGGACAATTTTGGTTTTTTTTGGGTGGTATAAAAGCGTTTGAGATGCATTTTAGGGGTTAATCCTGCTATTATTGAGTGAATTCTTGCTATTACAATAGTGTGAGACTCTTGGAGGCTAAGAAAACTATTTTGAGGGCTTGGGTGAAGGATTTGTGAAATCATAATTGTATTCTTCTTCCGGTATAGTGAAATTTTACATCCTCTCTTCCTATGGACGTAGGTGTTTAGACTAACAATATAAATCGTTGTGTTGTGCATGTGCTTGAATTTATTTGTGTGATTTCTTTTACTTTTGTTCTTGTTTTGGTTTGTGAGCTTTCTCATTCAATGATCCTAACACCTTAATCATTTGAAATCTACTGTTGTATTATCTTAAATAATTGGTCTTAATTCCTCAAGGAAAATAGTAGCATTATTGGGCTGATGGTGAATACCCCCATAACACCAAACATTAGTTCCATTAGTTCCATTGATTGCGGTTGGCTACATGAATCATTTTCCTTTGTGTTCAATTATATAGCAACCCCCTCTTGAAGTTCTAAATGTGTGAGATTATTCCTAATTGTTGTATCTTTTTTTGGTTTCCTCTTCCTCTTAACATGGAAAAATTAGCAATTAGCATTTCTAACCGGGACATCTAATGATCTAGGATTATAACGTTTAACTCTTTGAAGATGGCTTTAACTGAGGTTATCTTCAATTGAAGCTATTCCATTTTTGTTTCGAACTCCTTGTCACATATTTTTGTGTATACCTCCTTGCATTCAGCTTTGCATTTTCATCTTTGCAACACATTATAATAATATGCTTCCCTTTGCCAGCCAACAGTCTTAAGTTATTTTACAAAACTTTTCTTTCAAATTTGAGTGAAACATTTTTATTTACAATACCCAAAGAGCACTCTTTTATTTCATTTAACTTGCATGAATCCTATTAATCTCTTTTTATTTGTATAATTGACTATGGGGCTGTTTGGTTTAAAGTAAAACTAGGGTAAAGTAAAAAAGTTTGGGTAAAATGGGATTACTTGCGCTTGGTTTAAAGTAAAACTGTTGAAAATTTTTACAGTGTAATTCAATTTTACTTTAATAGATATAGAAATAGGGAATTCGAGTTATGCCCGAATCGGAGTTGGAGCTGCTCTAACATGCTACAAAAGCCTAGCAATGGAATTGAAGAGCAAGTCAGCAAAGCCTGGAGATGCTTCGAGTCTACTTCGCATGGCCTCTGGCTGTGTTCAGTTTTGAAGAAATCAACTCGATTGACTGAGAAAATTCTCTCTGATGCATACAAGATATCATCTTGAGTCTTATTCTAACTTAATTGAAAGACCGGAAAAGTGACACCTCTCAAGAGCCTGGAACAAGAAGGTTTGTCGTACAATTTCGGCAATAAAGTCTTGCCAACCTCTCCCTATGGTTTAGCATTCAACCTCTCCCTATTTTTCTTTCCACCCTCAAATAAAAATATAGCAAGGAAGGTATTGAGTAGTAGTACCCCTCGGATACTAATTCAAGCAAGACCTTGGTTTACCAGCCCAGTAAGAATTCCGGAGTTGTTACAGAAGAAAAGTCCCCAAGAGCATAAACAAATGAATTCATATGCTTCGCAGCCTTCGAGATTCGCTACCCGAGTTTAATAACTAGTTTTCTAAAACCTTGAGCCTCGGTGCCATCACTTCATGGAGTCTCATCCACCTTAAAATCCTCATATTTTGTTGTCTTTAGATGGTTCGAGCATATTAACCGTAAATTGTTCGATGCTCTTATTAGAAAAATTGTGTACATGAATTGTGCTTATTTTATACGTGGAAGAGGAACGCTAAAAAGACATGGGAATAAATCATTAGAAAGGATTCTCTATTTGGCTCTTTGGGAGGGTTGTTGCTACTGTTGTATAACTATTGCATACAACTATCCTTCGTATAAGAGCGGGATTTTTCAATTGCCCATCAGTTCAAAAGCATTCCTCCATTTCATCCTACCCGCATAGATCGTGTTAATCATATCACCCTCAATTTTGCTTTCCAGTATTCTTCTTAATAAGATAGTCTTCAAATGTCACATTGCATTATATCATGATTTCGTTGTTGCAAACATAAGATGATTATCATTTTGTATTTAGATTGACTTTTTGATCTCAACTTTTGGTTTTAATTGTAGACTGATAATTTATATTATAATTTTTTTCATGGCAGATATACTTATCTGAAGCAGCGTTAGCCTGAAAATTTCCCCTGGGATGGTACGTCATCATTCCTATAATTCTCCTTTTTTTTATTGCAAAGGGTATAGTTGTAACATTTTCTCGACATTTTTCATGTAAAAATATTCTAATTTCTTAAATGTAAAGGCTGTAAATAGATTCTTATAGTGCCACTGTTTGCTTAGTTATATTAGAAATTATGCATATGCAGCACTTAAATCAATATAATCTGCATATCTACCATTTAATTTTTATATTTATAAATAAAGCATCTAAATCTTATTTATTGCAACAAAACCTCAAATTTTCTTAATTATTAATTGGTGGGATTTACGAATTTCATGCATTTGAAGAGCTGGTTGTTAGAAATGTAAAAGATTAGGTCCTGTGCAACTTACTAAATATCAACCTTATGAGTCGTTAATTTGGGCGGGATTCAATTCGAGTTTAGTCGAGTCAAATCAAACTCGAACTTGAAGTTTTTGAGTTGTGTCCGACTCGAACTCGAATCGAGTAAGAGACGAATCAATTTCAACTCAAAAAAATTCGAATTTGAGCAGTTTGAGAAAGTTATAAACTAAAACATCTTTTATATCAAAATTCGTAGCCTATTGGCATTGTTTTGTTTCATCTCTTGGATAACCAAATCTTTGCTTCAAGAAAAGATGTATTTTTTATGAAATAGCGCTCATTTGCATTCCCAACCCCAAGGAAGAAGAGAGAGTTTTATCATCATTGCTGCTATATTTATTTTATGCATTTTGAGCGACTCTAACCTAAACCGATTAGGGTCGAACCCTCGAACTTGACTCGAATCGAGTTCGAGAATTTTAAATTTTGGGCTAATTGTTAGCCCTATATTTATCTTATTTCATATGTTATTTTCAAGCTTTTTCCATCATTTTCTTGATGCAGGAAAAAAATACAGAAGCAGTGCGCGTGCGACATTTGGTTCGTGGGATCGTCGCTTGTTTGTACATAAAAATAATAAAATTAATATTATACAAAAACGGTAAATGTGTTTTTTTTAATTTAATTTGAATTAAGATGTATTTTATTGTAAAGCTTATGAAAAAAATTAATTTGATAAAGTGAAGGGGATATGATCGTAATTTTACCTTTTTAATTTTTTTCATAAATTTTACTTTTGGATTATTTGTTTGGAATTAAAAATTTATATTTGTTCTGGATATTTTTTGATATATATTCTTGTGTAAGTATAATATTTTTCAGTAAAATATGATAGGTATGTTTGTATAGATGATGTGATAATTTTACAAAAAAAGAATTGATTAAATGTATTTTGCATGAGCTAAGATTATTGATTCTTATGAAACTTTCATTAAGTTATTATTTTATTTTATGCTTTATATTATGTAGATTGTTTTAATATTATTAAAGTATTAATAAGTTTTTAAGATTGGAGTGAAAGATATGAATATGATGTGATAATTTTTAATTCTTTTAAAATTGTATTAAAAAGTATTTTATGAAAAGATATTAATACATTTTATGAGTGCTAAAATATGAGATTTTTTTTGAAGAATTTCATGTATGTTGTGAAAATATTTATTATTTTTATATAACACCTAAAGCTTAATCTTGCACTTGAATAGGCAGAATGTGTAGAGCAATCTAATAAAAAATTTAACACCATTGCTCACATGAAATCTTTTTAAGAACATAGCAAACATAGCATAGTTAGATATTCTCTTAGGCAAACTAAGGGATAGTTTGAATAATCTTATTAAATTCCTCAATTCAAACACTCTAAGGAATGTTAGATTGTTGAGAACCCAAATGGGACCCAAAGATTATCTTGGAGCAACTTGACTACAACCCATCTCACATTCCCCTCTTAGCTCAAGAATAGTTGAAATTACTACCTAACTCAAGTCTTCATAGTATTATGTACCCATAAGAACATTACATATTAATAAATGTGGGCTCACAAGTCAGGAGAGTCATTGTAAATCCTCAAACCAAATTTTTGATGAAAGCTCTTGTTATAACATGTCAATTTGAAAGTGGAAATCTAGTTAGACCCAAGGCATAGGTGCTTAGGTGCTAAGAGGTGCCCAGGTGCATGCGTAATTACAGGTCCGCTTTGAGAGGCCTATAAATTCGTTTTTAGCCCATTTTAGGGTTTAACCCCGATTTTCGACTATTGTGTGTGTGGTGGCTATTCTTGGAAGCGATTAAAACTCCATTGAGGCTTGGTAAGGGTTCTTATGAACACTTGATTTTGTAATCTCTACTCCCATAGTGAGTAGTTGTCATTCTTCTTCTCCTTGTTGACGTAAGTGTTCTGTAACAACCCGAGTTGTTACCATAGTTGATTAGGATTAATTCTAAGTCTTAAATATAATTAAAATGTGCTAAGTAGGTCAATAAAGTCAACCTCCTAAACTTAGCCCTAATCAGGAGTCAATTTGGATTAAATCCTGATTTGTAGAAATTCGGAAACCCTAGTAATTGACCTATTTAAATTGACCACCGATCGGAAAACGGACATCACAATTGCGTTCCTTGTCCCCAAATTAGCTTGGGGTGAAGTTTTCGTATCAATCGGAAGTCGTCGAAATTTCGACAAATATTTTAATAATAAAAATACCACGAAAATCGAGGTATCAAAATACTCGTCGGATCAAAAATCCGACCGCGTCATTGAATTCCTTGACCCCAAATTAGCTTGGGGTGAAGTTTTCGTGTCAATCGGAAGTCGTCAAAATTTCAACGAATATTTTAATAATAAAAATATCACAAAAATCGAGGTATCAAAATACTCGTCGGATCAAAAATCCGACTGCGCCATTGAATTCCTTGACCTCAAATTAGCTAGGAAAAATATGTTCAAAAATTTTTTCTGAAAATGTTAAAAAATAATAATAATAATAATAATTAATTAATTAATTAATTAATTAATTATTAATTAATTAATTAACGGCGCCGTACGACGCCGTTAACTTCAGTTAACGGCACCATCAGATCGGACGGATCCATCCGGACCGTCCGATCGCGCGCGGATCCCACGGCCCTCAGTCGCGATCCGCGTCACGCAGTCTGGAGCAATCCGGACCGTCCGCGATCGCACAGATCCGACGGTCCGGAGGCGTCTTCCTCGCCCTCTCCGCCCGCGTCACACGCGGCGGCCCGTCGCGTTTTCTAGCCAATCCGGCCACATCCAGACCTCGGCGAGGTCGCCGTCCGGTCTATAAGACCTCGGCCTATCCCTAGGCTCCAAGTTTACACCGATCGGAGCCCGGATCGAGCCGAAATCAAGCCACGAAGTCAGCCCTTATTTTCCGCCGATTACCTTCGCCGTCTCGACCTTCAGGTACCCCGATCTCCCTCGTTTACCGTTCGATCGTTGCAAAAATTATATGATAGGTAGATCAACATGTCCTCTTCACATCCACCGTTCCGATCGGGCTAAAACCCACCCGATCAGGCGCACCGGGTCCCTGAAGCGGGCTGGGTTCGGTCCGCCGAACCCCCGTAAGGCGAAGCGTCGCGCTTCCGGGCCGGGCTCGGGTCGACCCGAGCCCGGCCCGTCCGGGTCGGGTCCGCGTCAGCCGCTGGTGGGGCCCACCAGGCGACGTGGCAGCCTACGGGCCCGCCACGTGTCACGTGGGACCCACTGTCCGGTCACCCGAGCCGACTCAACCCATGTGGGGCCCACAGCGCCACGTGGCAGCCTCTGGCAGTGCCACGTGTCAGGTGGGACCCACTGCCTGGTCACCCGAGCTGAGCCAGCAACCCGTGGGACCCACAGTGCCACGTGGCAGCCTCTGGCAGTGCCACGTGTCAGGTGGGCCCACAGCCCCCTCACTCGAGCTGAGTTAGTAGCCCGTGAGACCCACAGTGGCACGTGGCAGCCTCTGGCAGTGCCACGTGTCAGGTGGGCCCACTGTCCTGTCAGCCGAGCTGAGTCAGCAACCTGTGGGGCCCACAGTGCCACGTGGCAGCCTCTAGAAGTACCACGTGTCAGTGGGGCCCACTGCCAGTATATTAGAAATTAATTAAATTACTGTTAGTGTTAATTAATTACTGTTAGCCCTAATTAATAACAATTAGTGTTAATTAACCCATGATTAATGTTAATTACTTTTGAATAGTAACTTTATTTAATTAAAAATAATTAGATGATTAATTAATATTAATTAAATATTAATTTAATCCTAAATAGTAATTAGGATAATTAATTACTTTTGAACAGTAAAACCTAATTAATTATATTTAATTTAATATTAACAAATAATTAAGATTAATTAAAAAGTGATTAGCACTAATTACTTTGCTACAGTAAATTAATTAATTAATTAATATCAATTAATAATTAATTAAAAATCAAAAATATTATATTTAAACTTTAGGAATGAACAGTAAAATAATTCAATTTGAATAAATGAATAGTAAAATAATTCAAATTGTATTTTTGAATAGTAAAACTTAAAAGTTTAATAACTTTTTGTAGGATGATCCAACCATAGCAAATATGGGTCTTAAAATACTCAGAAAAATATTTAGGATCGAATGGCATAATGTAAAATTTCGTTTCGGGGTACGCATAACGAGGTAGCGTTTTGGGGCCTCTTTAAGACCCCATAACTTTTTACCCGATTATCGAAACATAGTCAATATGGGTCTTAAAATGCTCAGGAGAGCGGCCCATCATTGTGGTATTATTAGTTTTCCCATTTGGATATCAGGACAAAAAGTCAACTCTAGAATTTAGAGTTGACTTGAGTGAAAATGACCAAAATGCCCTTGAACTTCAAATGGCCATAACTTGGTCAATTTAACTCCAAATCCAAAAATTCAAAAAGCTACCTAGTTTAGAATTTCAATGTCATCATTTTTACAGAAATAATATTTAGGATTTGAACCCCAAAATTTAGGGAAATGACCAAAATACCCCTAGCCTTATTTTAGCCATAACTCGGTCGTTTCTCATCCAAATTGGACGTACTTACTGTCTATCTTCAAGTTAGACAGTAAGGAATTAGTTGGAGAAGAGAAAAACTCAGTTTGAACTCCTAAATCAAAAGTTGACTTTTGACCCTTAAAGTAGGGGCAAAATAGTCATTTTACCTTAAAATTGGAGATTACTCAACTTTAGCCCTTAATTAAAATCTTAGAATACTAGGATTAATAATGTAATCATATTAGTACCATATAAGTAAATAAAACAAGTCATTAAATTGAATTCCAATAATTTTTCATAAGTCTTAAGCATCCCACCTTAAGGACATTTCCTGAGACTAGGACTAGATCATATGTTAGAGTTCATTCATTGGGTAAATTAGGTTATCCTATGAATGAAACCTTGGTTTTGGTAGTTTCTAAATATTATTTTATTTTACAACCTGTTCTGATTAGTTTATCTTTTAACTTTAGATTTAAGATAGGAGATTCATTCTATTAAGTTTGATTACTTAATAGGATCTGCCTTAACTAGTAGATCACTTATAGTATAAAACCTAGAACTTAGGTCTTATCCAGTTTGGATTATGTGATTAAACCTAAAATCTCATAGTGTTTAATCCATAATCTATAGGTGTAGAAGATTTTGATCAGATCTTAGTTAGAACATCTAAATTCACAAAATTAGGACGTATGATTTATTTGTTTAATTCGTAGTCGTCTATCTGATTGAACTAGATTGGAACCTGATCAGTTCCAATCCTTTTTTTAACTTATAAGGATGAATTTCTGAGTTACACTCGATAGTAGGAAAACGGTGATCCTGAACTTGTGTAACTTGGAATAGTTAGCTGGTTAAGTAGAAAATAAATGATATCACCATGTTTAGTCGAGTCTCTTGCTTACTTGTTATTTGTTGCTACGCATACATTGTATTTTTGTGCCTTATAATTTCTTTGAACATATCATATAAGATATTTGATGCATAAATAAAATGTTAGGAAATTATGGAGACTCCTTAGATTCCTTATGAAAATATTAAAGTAAATAAGTAAAATGATAATAAAGTGATGCGATTGAGCTGCCTCTCAGTGGTTTTCTTTTGATCAGACCGAATGTTGCCCTAGCCGTATCGTGCTAGGAGTTGCCCTAGTCGTACTGTGCTAGGATATTTCGGTATGATAGTTGGTGACCTTACCGTATCGAGCTAGGAGTAGCCCTAGTCGTATCATGTTAGGGCCATATATGTGACTGTTGTTGGCTTAGTCGTATCGAGCTAGGAGTAGCCCTAGCCGTATCATGCTAAGATCTTCAGTTTCTTTTGGCGAGCTAGTGTAGCTCTTTTCTGTATGGCAGTTGATGTATTATAGTTTTATATGCAGTTGTGGTTGTTTCAGTATATTCTTTTTTTTTTTCAATAAGTTATTTCTTTGTACTGCTTTATATATATTTAGGATGTTAGACTATTGCTGCTATATGTATATATCACTACTGAGTTATTCATTTTTTAATTGGCATATTATTTTTATTGATCACCAGCATATTTAGGATGTAGAATTTTTCTTTCAGTATTATTCAGTTATATTTACACTCATATGCCTTTCCTTGATTACTTGTTATGTGAGGCATGCTTCAGCCTCTTTTCTTTGCCTTATTTATACTATAGAGCATAGTCTATAGTTTGCATTTTTACTTGTGTTGCTTACTGCTCCTGTATTTACACATCATGCTTAGAAGTAAATGGTAAAATGGTGATATTATATAACCTTATTAAAAATTCAGCTTAAAATGTACTTAGACAATTATCTAACCAGATTTTCTCTTTTTTGGCTGGGGCCCTACATTGTAAAATCGATAATGTCAGGCTTAGAGCAGTTTGAGGAGCCTGCACCCGAGGAGGAGCCTTACTTAGAGGAGGCGCAGCAGTTGGGGCCATAAGATATCTAGTCATTTACTGCCTGTGAGGATGAGTGGATTTTGAACATTTATTTTGTTAAACTTTAATTAATGTAATAATACAGGTACCTGTAACTGTGTGTTCAGATTTTACTATGCTACTTTTCTGAGTTATATTTCTCTTCTTATATACATTATGATGCTTGGATGTCACTCACTTATTGCTTCTGCATTCTGTATTTTTACTTATATAGTGACTGTTTGATTAATTCTGAGTTAACCTTTCTTTAATTAGGTGGATTGTGGAGTTTATCCTAATCCAATGCTAAGTGAGGGATTAACCAGAGTGACACTCCACCCTTAATCTAAACCTATTGAGGGTTAAGGGTGAGTCGCCACATGTTCGCACCGAACCACATAAATATTTATTTGTTGGTCAATTATTTTCAACACCAACATCACTCCGCAGCGGAAATAGTTTGGTTAGCGCACTCGATTGAGGATCGGGATTATGATAACGGTTACCAAGCAAGTTCGAATCACAAATCCATAAACAAGAAATCACAGCACATGCATGCAAAACAAACTCAAGCTTATATATATCCAAACACATTAGAAACTTCAAGAATGGGAAAAACTACGAAACCACACCACATAAAATATTCATTAAGAATCTTAAATAGTATAGAATTACAAAGAGTTTAACCTTTGATAGGAAATACACAAGCTCTAACTATAAGATGAAGGGAAGAAGAAGCAGCCACCACCAAGAGTTCCTTCTCCAACATGCAAGAGCTCTCTTGCACTGTAGGAGGATGTGAAGTTTAACTGATCAAAGAGCCACACTTTTTTTACAGTTTTGGGTTGATATATATTTGTTTACCTCACATTTTAAGCTATAAATATATGATTTATAGCTTTACCATTTTCTATTGATACTTTGTTGCTCCTATATGCTTAAGATGGTTCGTAATATCATTAAATACATAAAACATTAATAGCTTAAAATGTACTTAGATTGTCTAGCCAATTTGTCTTTCTTTTTGGCATATCAACTTCTGAGCATTTTATAGAGATAACATTCGGGGAGGAGCAGTCGGGAGGAAGAGCGCCTTGAAGCTGAGAAACCTTAGTTATGTTTTCTTTTTATTTTAGTGAGGATGAGTGGATTTTCTGCTTTCCTAGAACTTTAATTAAATGTTGCAATAATACATGTATTTATTGTATTTTTCTTTACTGCATATTTTATTCTGAGCTGGATGTTGTTCTATTTCTGTATTATGGTTACATGGATGTAAATTATTCTTTTTCTTCCGCACTCAGATATTCATGTATGATCATTTAGTGAATGATTCAGTTGTACATATTGCACATCATTCTCTTATTAGTGAATTTGGGGTGAAAACTTAATCTAATGATAAGTGAGGAATTGCATCGTGATGACCACTCCACAGTAACCTTGCTAACTACCATGTCAGCAAGACCGCGGCAGAGGTGGGCGCCACATAACTTATTCTAGTAAAACAGATCATCCATCTGCATTTTCCAGAATGCAAAGTTTGTACTGCTGAATTTATCCATCTTGTGTCTCATCTCGTCGACCATTACTCTCACTCAAACAGCAAACCCTAGGACCAACAAGGTAACCTCGCTCTGATACCATTTGTTGGTGAATAACTTTCAATGTCGAGAGCACTTCATAGTGGAAGCGGTTTGGTTAGTGCACTCGATTGAGGACCGGGGTTGCCATGACGGTTACCAAGCAAGTCCAAAATCACAAATCCACAAACAAGAAATCACAATACATATATGCAAAACAAACTCAAGCACACATACATCCAAACACAAAAAATTACTTAGAAAATCTAAGAATGGGAAAAATCATGGAGCCACACCACGGAAAATATATAACAACCCAGGTTGTTACTTAGGTCAATTATGACTAATTTAAGTCTTAATTGAGGTTCTAGTTCACTAATTAAGAAATTAGAACTCATCTCTAAAGCTTATGTCAAATCAGAAGTCAACTGAATCAAATCAGAAATTCCGAAAAATTCTAAACCTTAGAAATTAACTTTTTATCTAGACCTCAGATTGAAAATTTTACTTCGCCATTGCATTCAGAACACCCAAATTAGCTATGGGTGAAGTTTTTGAGGCATTTGGAAGTCGTTGGATTTTCGTCGAATATTTTAATAATATTTAAATACCTGAAAATTCAAATAAATAATACTCGTCGAAATGAAAATCCGAGTATGCCGTTGCGTTCCACACCCCTCAATTAGCTAGGGATGATTTATTGGAAATTTTTGGAATGCATTTAGTTAGTTAATTTTAATTAATAAAATAGGTTTGAAAATAATTAAATAATAATATTTTAAATAATGTTTAAACGGCGCCGTCAGCATTAATGAAATGCCGTCCATTTTATTTTTCATCTGCCATTTGATCAGACGGTTATTTTGAACAGTCCGATCGAGTGATCGGACGGTCAAGCCATTTCATCCTCAGCGTGTGTCGAGCGAAGCGCACGCGTCGCCCTACGCCAGCGCCGCGAGCTCCGCGAACGCCAGATGGCCGCTGCCGCTTCATCCCATCGCTTAGGCACCGCATTAGGAATAGCATAAGACCTCTAGGTCTTCGACTTCGCCCGATTTGATCTGGGAAGACCAAATCTTGGCGATTAAAGCTCGAACCTTCTTTGCCGTCCATCCAAGGTACACTCCCACCCCTCGATCTATAATCATTTTGCAATTTTTCAATTTTGTTTACTCATTTCGCACTATGGATTGTTCATCTATCGAATTCGATCGGGTTGATCGAACGTATATGCGTTTGAATTTCAATATTATCCACAGTAGTACACAGTGTTTATCTCGCCTCCTGTATGGATCTAGGGTTGGATCCTGTCGTCGATCCAAGCCGTCTTAGACCTCGATACACCCGTCGTTAGGAAGGTCTTAGAATCCTCTTTCCATCACCATATGGGTGAGCATCAACTGCCAGCAGAGAGGCTCATAGCAGCGTGCCCTAATTTTTCCCTGCTGTTGGGTCGATCGCGCGAAGAGGAAGACCCCTTTCGGGTTGGACCGGGTAGGCCCGGGCCTGGCCCATGGCCCGTGACGTTTTGGCTGCTTCGGCGGGGCCCACTTCGCAGCGTTCCAGCCAATCACAGCGCGATGCGTGGCCTGTCCCGCTGACCGTCTGAACCGTGGGACTCGCCGTCTTCTGCTCAGCCAGTAACAGCCCGCCACGTGTCCTGCAGATTAATTAATAAAAACGTTTATATATATATATATATATATATATATATATATAACGTTTAATTAATATAAACGAATTTATATATATAAATAATATCAAATTAATTAAAATATTAAACAGAATTATTTAAATAATTTCAAAAATGCCACAAAACTTCAAATGATCATAACTTTGTATCCAATAATCCAAACCTATTGAATATAGGTCTTAAAATGCTCAGAAAACCCTAAGTATCATTCTAGTAGTATTAATTTTGCTGTTTGGATTAGTATTTGACTAATCACTTTTAGGACCTAATCCTAATTACCCTAATTAGACCTAGAACTTCAATTGACCATAACTTTATCAATTGAGCTCCAAATTGAATGATCTAAATATCCATTTAAATCAGAAAAATATAATTAACAGTAATCTATAAAAATATTTTAGATTTAATGGTTATATTTATTAATCATCTCTAATTACCCTAAAACTTGATTAGTGAATATTAGCAAATCTAGTAATCCAAATTGAGTGATTTAAGTTTCAGATAACTCATAGAGTCATTTAAAACCTAGTTGTAGGATTGGATTAGTGTTTGAGTGATTAATTTTGCTAATCACTCACTAATCACCCTAAACCCTAATTAAGTCATAACTTAATCAAATTAGATCCAAATTGAGCCTACCACATGTTATTATGATCAGTAGACTATTTGTAAACCATAGCCACTTATTTTACTCAATTTGGATATTAATTGACAAAGTTAGGATTTTGACCCTTAATTAAGGATCCCTTAATTACCCTTTTAACCCTAAATCTTGTATTGGCCATAACTTGGTCAATACTTATCAGCATTTAGCAATTTAGGTTCTATGGAAAGCTTAGATAGTAAATAATAGTAGTCTGAAGAAAATTTAGATTTTATTTAGCCAAATTATTAAATTTCTCCTATGAGTCAAATTTACTAATTTGACTTCATAAGGCTTATTAATCACTCAAATTTAGTGTAGTTGCTATCTAATCTTACATTAGACAGTAAGAAACTTATTCCAATAGAAAATTTTAGATTTATAACTCTAGATCAAAATTTGATCTTTTGAACCCTTAAGTAAGGGCAAAATGGTAATTTTGCCCAAATTTAGGGTTTAGCTTTCTAAAGCTCTAAAATCATTTTATATTCATTAAAAACAATAAATAGAATGATTTCTAGCAGAAATTAATTAAGTTCAAGCCTAAATTAGTTTTTGATTAAAATTTCAATCTTAACTCTTAAAGGAAATTTCTAAGTCATAAGTGATTCATCTTCCTTAAATCTTTCTTAGATCTTTCCTTAGGTCCTTATAACTCTAGTTAGGATGTGTCATGAGAGATATTCTTAGTAATTAAAAGCTTTAAATTCTTAAGATTAGGAATAGATCTTAAGTTAGAGTTCATCTTTTGAGTAAATTGGATTACTCAATAGGTGAAACATTGAGTTTATTAGTTTATAGATTTTCCTAAGTTTATTTAATGATTATTTAATCTTTAGATTTTAGAACTAAAAATAGAGATCTATCCTAATGAGTTGATTAATCATTAGGATTTGCCTTAACTTAATTAGTGAGATTTGGGGTTCTAAACTTTAAACCTTTAGATATACCTTTGGATTGAGTAATTAGATCTCATCATTTGGAGTTTAATTCTTAATCATTCCATCTTGATTTGGCTAATCAAGATGTCTTGGGATGGTTTAAATTATCAAATTAGGTCGATGATTTATTTATTTAAATCAAGTAGTCATCTTCTGATTGTATATAGTTATGACTTGGCCAGTCCTAATTATCTTCAACTTATAGGTACGTGATTCTAAGTTACAGACTGTGTAAGAATTGATGATTCTGAAACTTATGTAACTTAGTGTAGATAGAACGAATAAAGTATACAACAGTGGGTATCACCTGTGTCCTAGTCGTGTATTTTGCTCACTTTGATGAGTATCTTGTGTCAACTTTGAACCTGCATAAATATCATTTTCATTTCATTGTTGTTTTGTGACTTAATTAGTCTGCCTCTTCAGTTGGTTCGACCTATAAGTGGAAACACTAGTTTGTTGGTGAATCCATCTAGTGTTTCACTTACTAGTTTGTCAAAGAGAGATAACAGTTTTGATTCAACCTAATATAATGAAAACTAGTTTGTATGTGAAGCCACTTAGCATTTTATTTACTAGCTATTGAATAAAGAGAATATATTGAATTTGTTATGACTTGAGGAGTCATTTGTTCTAATATGGCAGTACTAATTTTAGGTATAGATCTACTATTATCCTTCTGCCTTAGCCCATCAGGCTAAGAGAGTTGATATTTTCTTTCAGCTGGTTGGCTTAAGTAGCCAGTATAGTTTCAATTTACTACTTTTAATTTACTTTCCTGCATGTATGTGCTACTTTACTTCTGGTCATTACTGCATTCTCTAGCCTTGTTTATTTATAGGGTGCTAGATTTACTTGTTGTTATTTATATAGGATGCTAGTCTTGTTCACATATTTTCTTACTTTATGTCAATTAGCATATAATTGTATTGATCATAAGCATGTTTAGGGTGTATTTTATTACAGTCACTTGTTTTATACTCACTTGACCTTATTGCAGTTGCTTAGATGAGGTATGTACTTACTTCCTAGTTGTTTAAGTTATAAACTATTTGTTTAAAACTTTATCCTATTCTTTTCTTACGCGTTCTGCTCCTATTATGCTTTTGTACTTAGTTGTTTATGGTGATATCTAATTAACATAATCAATTGATTACCCTAAAATGTACTTAGACAATAGTCTAACTAAGACTTTTCTTTTGTTGGCTGGGGCCCTATCATTATGAAACCGATAATGATAAGTTCTGAGTTTCTTGGAGCATTAGATCCAATGGAGGGTTTGCCATTATAAGAGGAGTCTGTACTAGAAGATTTGGAGACTTAGCTCTCTTTCTGCATTTTGTGAGGATGAGTGTTTTACTTTTCAGCTCTTTTAAAATATTTAAAGTTTGTAATAATACAAGTTATCTTTACTTTACTGCTTTACTTACTCTGAGTAGGATGCTTAGTTCCTTTTATATTGTGATGAATGGATGTTATATTTTTATGCTTTCGCGTTCTGTTTACTTGTATTTACATTTAGTGATGAATTCAATTGAAGGAATGGCAAAGTCCTCGGTTAGGTTGGATTAGAATATGTGTCTAATCCAATTTTAGGTGGGAACCTTGTCATTTAGATGACCCATCCACCGTAATCATGTTAACTTAAGAGTTAACAGGACCACGGTGGAGCAGGGCCATCACAAAATATCTACTAAAAATTTTGAAGAGTACAAAGTTACAAAGAGCTTAACCTTTGATAGGAAACACACAAGCTTTACTCTAAGATAAAGGGGAGAGGTAGCAGCCACCACCATAAGTATCTTCTCCAACATGTAAGAGCTCTCTTATATTGTAGTGTCCTTAGAGCTTCACTTTAGGATCCCCTCCACACAACAGTCAAAGCCTCCAACTTAAATGCCAACGCTCTTATCTTGTTTATGAAACTCCTCCACACGCTCCCTTAAGTACCCAGCTCATTTTCGGACCCTGAAAAGTCCAAAATGCCCCCCAAATTACTTAGAGCGTAACCTGAACCGGAGCAGAATTCCGATAGGCGCTACGGCCATAACGTGCATGCCGTAGCGCCTGGGCTTCTGGTAGCCAGACGCTAGGGCGCATTGTAGCGCCTTGGTCTCTGTTAGTCTGCCTTTGCTGTGTGCGGTAGCACCCGCCTCTCGAGATGACTGCCGTTGGGGCGCACTACTGCGCTAATTTTCGCTACCGATTTCCGTTGCGGTGCGCCAGGGTGCGCTGCAACGCTTGTGTTATTCCTGGACTTAACACCTTGTTCTGAATCACCTTGGAACCTCCCCAGAATATCATTAGCATCTCCACAATGAACTAAATGGTCTCCACAATGCAACAGTATTGTGCTACGATTTATCTTTTGTTTTGAGTCTCTTTACTTTATTGTGTGTTTTGCTCAAAGAATACACGTTTGTTCCGCATTTTATGAACCCTTCATTTTTAACAATGAGCACATAAGAGATGTAAGTAATAAGATGAGAAATGAGGTATTTCATTCATAGCACGATTGGAATGGCTCTTAGTGAAGATAGACACAAAGGAAGTCAAGTTGGATGAATTAGACATACTAATTGTAGATCATTGGATGCCTAAACTAAGATATTTAGGCTAATGAATTTGCACGATTGAGTGAAGAGGAAGACCAAAAAAAGATAAGGCGAGAAATTGCTATGGATGATCTCAATTACTTTGTGCATTTGTGCATTTGTGTTTGTATTTAAATTTAGTGACACAAAAACTTAACATATTATTTGAAAAAATAAAGAGTGGAGAGAAATGCTAACTTCTGATGTTAAAATATCGATTTAATTGGATTTGGATTTCATTTCATTAGTGTTTATTTATTAATATTAAAATAATATTAATATTATTTTTAAAGTTTATATTAAAATGATATCCAAATCATATTGTATGAGTTTTTCTGAGTGCCACATCAGCAGACTTAAATAAAATTTCTCTAATTATAGAAATTTGTGAATGATGTTAGTCTAGACTCATGATTTTTTATTCTAAATTTTGAGTTCAAATTTTATGAATCACATAAATTAAAAAAAAATGATAAATAAGAGTTAGGAGACTTAAATGAGAAGGGATAACCTTCATAAGAAAGCAAAGCAATTAAAATAAAGGTTAGGAAAATAATACAGAAAAATAGGGGCATGAGCCTATTCCATAAGTATCTTGAAAAAAAAAATAAATAAATAAATATTTATCATGTGGGGCCTATAAGAAAATTATATTTAAAATCTAAATTTTAATCATTATGAGATACAAATAATGGCTTTAAAATAAGTCTCATATAACTCTAAAATAATTTAAAAAAAATACAAAATAATTTTTTCTCATAAAATATTAGAATTAATTGCATTTTTTCACGTTGGCCGATAGCCGAGATAGCCAAGCTAAAATGGCAAGCGTAATTTCTCATGTACGTTTGGATGCAGTGTCTATTGGATGTACTGGGGGTGCATTAATAATACTTTAGCGCATTTTCGATAGTCAATGTGCGATATGCTTGGCTGCAAACCTAGTTCATCATGGGAGAACCAATATTGATGCTACTCGTTCAAAATTTTATTGAGAAGGGCGACATCTTGTTGAAGAAGGCCGGCTGACACAAAAGTTCTCTATTGCAAGAGATCGGAGTACAATGGCGATGAGATAGCTACTTCTTTAGGTGAACTATGTGTGATTTGACCCTTTTGGAAGGGTGATGTAAAGGCAACCAATTAAGGTTTAGTTGCTTGGTTCATTTTGATGCACTTCATCTCTTATTCGACGCAGATAAGAGATGATGCGGAGATGATTCGATCAAAGAAAATGAAATTTACCATTCAATTTTAATGATTAGAGGAGCTTTAGAAGCTTAAGGTTGCACCTGAAAGGATTACGAACCAATTGAGGACAAATGGAGGCTTTGAATGAGCTTCCAAATAAATGTTAATATTAAGAGTAGGCACTGTTTAGAGGCTTAAAAGTAGCTATTGACGAAGCTTGAGAACCTCATAAACTTGTATTATCATCTAATACAAGATATATGTGAATAGTGTTGTAGTCCTAATTGAGGCTCAGGATTTATTATTCTAGGTCATGAGTTCAAATTTTACCGACTACATATAAGAAAAAAAAAATCTAATACAAGATATATGAAAATTAAGATAGAAAAAAAAAGTAGGTTATCCCTTAAATTTTATAATAGCCATCTAATCTTTATTTTTAAGAGTTTAGTGAATATTGAAATTTAATCATGATCAAATATTTATTCTATAAGAGTTAAGAGTATGTTTACATGAATATTATAAATTTAAATATTATAAATTTAATAGTATTTTTATTATATACATATTAAAATGAGAATGAGATGATAATCATATATATAAATATATAATTGATATAATATATAAATAAAAGGATAAAAAATATTTAATTTGATAATTTAAGTTTACCATTGTTTTACATACAAAAATGCATTGAGTAGTCAAATCAAATGGCCAAAAACATATTGTGAGAACGCATTCAACATAATCATAATCATGCTTGCATGCGCAACATCATCATGAATCATTTTAATATATTTATTTATTATTAAAATTGAATTTCAAAAATTATATATTTGTATACACACATATCATCCTCATTTAATGCGTATATGTGATGTAAGCGTAGCAAATTTCATCAAAATTTAAAATTTAAAATATATATTTTTTACTAATTTCTCATAATTTATTTTGTTGTGACAATTTTTTTTTTATTTCACATTTAATATTAATTAAATAAAAAAAAAAAATCAAATGTCGGAGTACGGTTAAGTCGGGTCAGTTAATGGCCCTTCGCTTGACTTAACGGCGAACGACGACGACGGCGACGTGGAGGAGACAAGAAAATTTATATGAATAGGACAAATATTTATATTTTTACATTATTTTATACATTATTAATAAAAATAATCATAATTAAATTTTATTTCACTTCAAGATTCTAACGTAAAAACATATTACTTCTTTTTTAAAATCTTAAAACATAAAATTATTTCACTTTTAAATTTATATTTTAAATATAAAAGTAGTAAGATTTTGAGAATTAACGGAGTCAATAAATTTATCTCATATATAAATAGATAATTTATGTTATTTTTTCTTAAGTAAAAAAAAAAAAATATATATATATATATATATATTAATTTTAAATGTTTTTTTATGTATATTTTGTGTAACTAACCAAAAAAAATTGTATATTTTTGTAGTGTTTGCATTTGTGGCTAAGTTCAATATTTTTTAAATTAAAAATTATTTATTGGTTGAATATATTTTTTAAATATATTTTTTTTATTAATTTTAGATATTTTTGCTTAACCATATTAACTTTTATTATTTATTAATTTGTTGGCTCTACCACCAATCGGACGGCAGAAGAGCCGTTGAGCGTATGCCTCTGCAGAAATGCAGTATCTTCTCTTCCAAGTTTTTTTCTCTGTTTTGAGCGCTGAAATTTGGCTCGTTTAATTCTATTTTTCCAAGTTTGATAGGTCCGTACTTCCCTTTGTTTGAGTTCTTTGAATTATTTTCATGGCGCTGCTATTTTAATTCTTCTTATTTATCGGAGATGGAAGAATTTCTGCCCAGATTAAGCATCTTGTGATTTCTTAAATGAATGCTATTCATAAAATTCGCATTGTTTTTCCTTCGACAGAGATCAGTCTTCTCTCAGATATTTTTTGTTTTTTTTATGAACTTAAACATTGGAAAAATCCAATTTTTTTCAAACCAGGAAAAAGTCAACTTCTTGGCGGGCCAGAATGAAGCTTCTGATATGTCCCTTGGATTCAGTAGTGAGAACCGCCATGATTTACTAGTTTGAGCATGCTCAAATTTAATGGGAGTTTAGTTTTTTTTTTCATTTTTTATTCACTTTTTGGCTGGTTATATTTTGGAAATAATTCATCTTCAAATTTATCTGACCTTTTTCTCTGATTGCTGAAATTTTTCTCTTTTGGAGCTGTGCATCAATGGTTTGTTTCTTTTATTTGCAGCAAGCGAGCAACTGATGAGTAGATACATAAACATATACATATACATGTATATGCCTTTCTTGAAATAGTTATAAATAGAATCGAAATATATGCTATCAGACAAAATCTTGTTCATATTAAGATATCGGTTTTTCTGCTATAATCTTTGTGGAGATTCATGATTAATTTGTACTGGATGGAGATCCATCTCTGCCAGAGAATATATTCGAAAACTGTGCATTCTTGTATAGTTTTGCATGATTGTTTGAGTAGTAATCTCAACCTTTCAATTGGCAGGTAAAGCTGTATAGAGTTTTTGAGAAGCATTCTGGCTTCAAACGGGCAATTGCGTATTACAGTTAAATCAGGTTAATCTACCAGGATTTGCATTTGTTTGCTGTTATGGGTGGCTGTGTTTCAACTCATAAAATGGGCAAATTCAGACAGTATTCTCTCAAATCCAGAAAACGGCGAAGAAAGGTTTCCGCCACATTGATTGATGCACTAAAAACCCGGTTTAATTATGATTATAGAAACCAATTTGCTCATGTAGAAAGCTCTGCATTGGCTCGTCGAGGGTCAGAACTTTCCAACTTAACTGTTCATCTCTCGCAATTGCAATGGCATCTTAACGATGCAGATGCGGACGGTATTTTCTTTCACGTTTCATCATTTTTGCGCTATTTGAAAATGAAGAGTATATAATATATGTGCATATGATACATTAGAGCACTTATATGAAACTTAGGCAACTTCAGTTGCATTGTTTATTTTTGTAACAATCCAAATTCTTGAGCACCAAAAATATTGTTCTTCCTAATACAGCACCTATCGTAAGAGTACTATCACCAGGCACACTGAACTTAACTTTGGAGCTCTTACCAATAATTCTAACATTATCTCAAAAAATGCATGATGTTTTAGAGTTATGATTAATTATTTTTAATGGTTTCAGTCCTTTCCTTCAGCTAGACTATATTGGTTTAGTCTATTAATAAGCTGTGCTTTCTCTAATCCTTCTATCATCATGTTTTTATATTTTCATCTATCATAAATCTCAAGCTTGGTCAACGCGATGTGTCAAATGTGCTTGATATATTTAAGGGGGTTTCATAGTCTTAGCTGCAGTTTCAATTCTTTCCTTCAGCTATATTGTAAAATGTAAGCTCTTATATTTCTATCATCATGTTCCTATTTGCTCATCTTTTCGTAAAATCTCAAGCTTGGTTAATATGATTTGGAAAATGTGTCTGATATATTAAGGGGTTCTTACGCAGTTTCAATTCTTTCCTTCAGTTAGACTATATAGTTTTAGCTTATTAATAAACCGTACTTCTTCTAATCTTTTCATCATCATGTTCTAATTTGCTTACCTCTTATAAAATCTCAAGATTGATCACTATGATGTGTGAAATGTGCTTGATGAATTGCAGTGATGTGCCAAGATGAAGTGTGGTTTGATTCTGTCAGCATCCTTGAATCCGAATCAGACGATGATTTCAGTAGCATCCCTGGAGGTATGTATATACAGCATTCCACTACTTTTATAATGTCTGTTCAGATTTTATCTGTTTCTTAGTGATATAATATGTTTTCAATTAAATATATCTTGCAGACAGCTTATCTCCTGCAAGCAACAGATTTACAAGCCAGATAATTCAGTACGAAAATGTGGCATACTGTGTAAATGCTGTATGCAAATTTGAGGACAGGGATTGTTGTCCAGTGGCTTTGGCAGTTGAGCATTTCATTAAAGGAAATGGTGGTAAAACTGAAGAGCTTTCTGAATGTCGAGATGATAGAAGCAATGCTGCTAGTCAGCAAGGAAATGAGATTTCTAATAGGGATATTAATGAGCACAAGTCTGAAACACAGATAAAGGAAATTCATCCCAGATCTCGAATGGTTCCTTTGATCAACTTTAATGAAAATTACCAACAGATTGCAAACGTAAACTCGCCAGCTGCAAAGAGAAAATCGGCTGTTATAAGGCTTTCAATCATGCGAAAATCTTTCGAAGGAGATGAAGCCACCATGTTATGTATGCATTTTTTGGTCTATCTCCTTGTTGCTAATGCGGATTTTCTTTTCCTTTCTACAAGCTTTCTAAGATTTATATTGAAAATGGTGTAAGAGTGACTTGAAATATTCTATATAATTATAAAAATGAGTTCAACTTAAGATCAAACATTTTGGTATGTTTTGAGCATAGCTCAAGTCAAAACCAATTCTCTTAATTTTAATTTAGTTTGGCTAGCTTAAAGTTGACTCAATGCCACCACACTATAATCTACTTCAATAATCATCTTTATTATTTGTCATGTGCATTTTGCTTGCTAAGTCTTACAAAGATGATAATGCTTAGGTGGATGAGTCGGTTTACTCGTAAGAAAAGAATAAAAAATGAGTTTTTCCATGGCAAGCTTGGAGTGGCTCCATAGTGGATAAGATAAGAGAATGCCGTCTTAAATGGTTTATGCACAATAAACGTAGCCAAGCAATGCCCTTGCTAGAAAAATTGAGCTTATGAAATTCACCCATATTAAAAGAGGGAGATGAAGATAAAAATAATATGGGAAGAAACTATTAGAAAAGATCTTCTTTATTTGGAACTTAGGGAGGGGCTTCTATTTGATCATGCACAATGAAAACATAGAATTTATGCAACCGAACCCACCTAGTGAGATTAAGGTTTGATGTTGTTGTTTTTAATGTGCCTTTTGGTTGCTCGTTTGCAGCAAGAAAACTTTGTCATACATTGAGTAATTAAACTTTGATTGATTTGTTCTTAGTTCCCATGCAACAATCAGAGAATTAATAAAAAATTATAAACTGAGATTATTGTTGCTCACAGAATTTGTTCATTGAAGACTTAAGTTGCACTTTCACAGGTTCAATGTAATAAAAAAATAAATGAAATTCAAATTGATTAATCTTCCTTCCACCGTTACTAAAACAGGTGCTTCAAAAAAGTTTTTGTATCATCCTATTGCGGGTCTTTTGGTTCCATGCTCATCAGGGCCGAAGTTAGCACCTGGATGTTGGTCTATACTTGAACCATCAATCTTTAAGCTCCGTAGTGAGAGCTATTTCAGGCATGAATAACTAAAATTGTAATTCCTTTCTAAATTAGGACATGATGTCTTACTCGATACTTATAATTGGGATACAGAGATAAGAAGAAGTGCGCCGCACCGTTACATGCACCTTACACTCCATTTGGTGTGGATTTGTTCATGTGCCCATGTAAAATCAATCACATTGCTCAGCATGTTAAACTTCCACCTCTCAAATCGCATGGCAATATTCCACCTCTTCTTATTGTAAACATTCAGGTTAGCTTCTCTCTCTGGTTTTTCAATCTATTCCCAGTATTGTCTTAGCTTTAACAATCATTTTCTTCTTGACAGCTGCCTACTTATCCTGCTGCCATGTTTCTTGGTGATAGTGATGGAGAAGGGATGAGCTTAGTAGTGTATTTCAGAATATCTGAGAATTTTGACAAAGAGATCAGTCCTACTTTTCAAGATATGATTAACGTAAGCAAGCTGATGAAGTCAACCTGCAATGCAGCTATGATTTATTTATTTTCTAAAATGATTCTACGGCTTTTGGAAAAAGCTCAAATTAGACTATTAATCTATTGGAAAACATTCAATTTAGTTCCCTGAATATTAAAATGCTCAAAATAATTTATCAATTTCTTTTAAATGCTCAAATTGGTTGAACGTTTTCATCTATTTTAGATAGAAAAGTTAAAGTAATGATTGACATGTATAATAATGTTCTCTGTTAATTTAACATTTTCATCCAAAATTGATGAAAATGTTAAAATGAAACTAATTTAGACTTTTGAAAAAGAGTTAGGAGACTATTTTTTGCATTTCAACAATCAAGGGATTAAATTGAGTAGTTTTCAATAGTCGGGGAACATTTCAAAAAATACCTCAGCTATGATGCTTTTGATGCACTGTGATATAAGACTTTCATGTGAATTGAATCTATGTAGTCTTCTGCAGAGACTTATGGATGATGAGGTAGAAAAGGCCAAGGGATTTCCCAGAGATTCTACTATTTCTTTTAGGGAAAGATTAAAAATACTAACCGGGGTTGTCAATCCTGAGGATCTCTATTTGAGTGCAGCAGAAAAGAAGCTTGTGCATGCTTATAATGAAAAGCCGGTGCTCTCGCGACCTCAGCACAACTTTTTTAGAGTAAGAGATGCCTCATTCTTCCTCTCAAATGCAAATAATCTTTAACTATCATGTGATGTTGCAAGTAAGGCTCATTTATTGCTTTGAGTGTTAGGAAATCAAGTGTGTGCATCATGTTGAATTATTTTAATCATCTCTTAATTGGCATTCGTTATTGTTCCTTGAAGAAATTTGTTTATAAACTTAAAAGATAATGAACTTGTTTATAAACTTGAATTATTTTCATCATCTCATAATTTGCGTTTAATAGAGTAAGAGCGGCCTCGTTCTTCTTCTCAATTTGCAAATAATCATTAATTATCAGGTGATGGTGCAATTAAGACTTATTTATTGCTTTGAGTCTTAGGAAATCTATCTCCATCATCTTTTAATTAGCATTTATTATTGTGCCTTGAAGAAACCTGTTTATAAACTTAAAAGATGTTGAACTTGTTTATGAACATGTTTATAAACCTGAATTATTTTCATCATTTAAGTGGGGCATTCTTAGAGTAAGAGATGCCTCATTCTTCCACTCAATTTGCAAATAGCTTTAACTTCCATGTGTTGTGCACTTAAGACTTATTTATTGCTTTGAGTGTTAGGAAGTCAAAGTGTGTGCATCATTTTGAATTATTTTCATCATCTCTTAATTGGCATTCATTATTGTGCCTTGAAGGAACTTGTTTATAAACTTAAAAGTAGTTCCTTCTGCAATGCTCTTCCTGTGCAGGGTTCAAACTACTTTGAGATTGATCTTGATATACATCGGTTTAGTTACATATCGCGAAAGGGGTTTGAAGCATTTCGAGAGCGCTTGAAGCACGGCACGCTCGATTTGGGCTTGACAATTCAAGTATTTGTCTCGACTTTCTTGTCCTTTGACATAATACTTGCAGCAGGAGTATTCTTTTTAATTTCAGAATGACATTCTAAGAATCAATCTTCTCACCATGTAAAATGCATGGAGATCAATGCCAAGGCAGTGGAGTCTACAGATTGTTTTGTTTATCATAATAATCTATAAGGGAGAGCTTATATGATTATTTATGATTTTAAGAACACCAGCATATATATATATATAACCCTGAACTAATAGATGAATATTTTGTTGCAGGCTCAGAAGCAAGAGGAGCTACCAGAGCATGTGTTGTGTGCTGTCAGGCTTAACAAGATTGATTTTATTAATCATGGGCAGATACCCATGATTATGACTCTTGATGAGAAGTGATCTCTTTGCCTTAATCATCCAACTTCTTATCCCTTGAGGGAGAGATCTGGGAGGCATAAACTAATAGAAGATGCATCTTCTGCATTGCTTCTGTTGATAAATGCTTTCAAGGAGAGCATGTTTTGTCTTCTATGTTCATTCATTTTGTTACACTCTTGAAAGAAATAATGTGGTGTATGAAAAGGATGTAAGATTCAAAGCTCAAGGCAAGATTGTTTTTGGTAGAGTTAGGAAAGAGGTTTAATGATTGTTGCAGCAGCCTTACATTGTAATTCTATACCTCATGGAATGAGTATTGAAGAGTTTGTAAAAGTGTACATTATATGTGATCATTATTACAGTGAGATTCAAGTAAGACATTAATAGCAGTTATGAATACCATAAAATATATAGGAAATCACCAATACTTGGAGATATTAATCCATGTCAAAAAAATGCTACAGAAGAGTTAAGTTAAAATGGGAAAATGGGAAAAGCTTATGTTTTAAGTACAGTCAAATGAGTCACAGTCGTGATCCAAATGAACCTAAGACTTCACACCATGAACATCCTTATATATATGGAGGCTTTGAACTATTCAAATAAAAATATTTATTTAATATATTCATCCGATATAAAATATTTTGAATATACATCAAAAATTATTCAGGACCAATAGAAATTTTTATTTTTTCTTAATTTTTGTATATATTTCTCACAAAAAATTGTGTTCAATCAATAATTTACTTGCACATTAGATTGACACATCATCTATATATTTTGATGTATATTAGTGTGTAAGTATAGCAATACTTAAATAAAATTAAAGAAGCTTGTAGTGCAACTAGGGTTGGCATTTTGACCCAAAATTCGAATTCGAATTGAAATTATTTTGACTCGACTAGAAATGACTCGAACTCAATTTAAAAATATAAGGGAGATATGTTTGTCATAAAAATTCAAATTTCTCAATTAACTCGTGTACTACTCAAAGTTGTTCAAATTCTCGACGTGATCGGTAAAGAGATGAGCCAAGCTGGAGCAAATATTTTAAGCTTGATGTGTGCGTGTGTGTGCTCCACACACTTATGGCTGTGTTTTATTAATATTGATTTCGCAAAATAGAAAAGACTTTAATATATGTTTTAATTTGCAAATTATACTAACTGCAAAATTGGGCTTAGATTTATTCAAAATTGAGACCAATTGGATCACTATAGGAAGTGTAGGTGGAGTTCTAGTTGATTCCGGGGCAAGGCGTTGCTGGGCCAGAAGCTAGCCAAGTGCCCAATAGAGCTTGCAGCCCAAACAAAGCGCCCAGACGGAACCCATGAGGTGGCCAATAACCCCAAACAAAATCCCCTCAAAGCCTTCCTCTCCTTTCGTCCAAGCCTTCCTCTAAACTAATCTTAGCTAGAGCCGGCTTCGTTCGATTCGAGTTCGAGTTCGAGTCGAGTTTTAATCGAATTCGTGACATATTTGAGTCAATATGTATGATTCGAACTCAACTCAAAAATTTTTGAGTCAGGTTAAAATGTCTCAGGTTTGAGCCGAGTTGAGTTCAAATTTCAAATTTCGGGTCAAATTGTCAGCCATAATCTTAGCAATCCTCTTCTCATAACCACAATAAGGCTATTGATATCATCACCGTAAGTTTACTGAAGTTGTACTTAGTATATTTTTTAGAATGTTTGGTTTCAAAATTATTTTATATTTTGAGCTGATATTTATTGTTCATTGAGAATTATGACTATAAGATGTATATTTATTTTTGGAGATTAATTTTTATGTTCCTAATTCTTTACTTTAAATTTTAATTTTATTTGAGTTTATTTTATTCTAACAAAATAAGAGTTAAATTTTTGTATTTATGTTTATTAGCATTCTATTTTTGATAATTATTTTAAATAATCTGAAAAATAGAAGAAGTCTAATAAACATGCAATATAATATAAGAAGAATAATAAACATGCACCTAGTTTATATTTTATACTGTCAGTATTGCTACACTTACACATTAATATACATCAAAATATATAGATGATGTGTCAATCCAATGTGTAAGCAGATTATTGGTTGAATATATATTTTTGTGGGGCATATGCAAAAAAAAAAAAAAAAATTGAATAAATGAATTATGTTTTGATTTTATTTATTGAGCTTATCTAAATTAACTGAGTTGGTGCCATACTTTTCATCATTCAATTCAATTGATTTAGATGCTTCAAAATAGAATACTCGCATAACAATTTGAATAAATTTAGATCATTAACGTAATGATTTGTGTCTTACGGAATCCATTTAAGTTTAAATCCATCATTAAGGACCTAATGACTCACTCTCGGGATTTTTGGAATGGAAATATTGAAAAAAAAAATTGATTATTCTAATTATTTTTATTAATTAATTAAATTAGAAAATTAGTTGATCTTGGATTGCAAAAAAAAATTATTTTTAGTTTATCACTCTCAAATGAGTTAGGGTAAATATTTCGTATTTTCGAATGCAAAAAGAATGAAAAATGCATAAAATACGAATTGAATAATTCAACTTTTGAATTTATTAAAATTTTTATAAAATTGTAATCCGACGCCCAATTCTTTGCGGGGAATGGGGCACTCGATGGCGTGAGACACCTTCGTGGTCGTTGGATCGGCCCATTTAACAACTCAGAATCTGCCCGATTCTGCGGCAGGGATCCCATCCATTTTAGATATAAGAAAACGATTCAGAACAAATCCAGATCGCGAGGCCATATCAGATCGTCGGATCCGATCCCTGGATTCGGCATCCAGAAAATTTCCCTGTGCGTCTCCCTCGTCACGACGCACGCAAGCTCGTTCCATTGCTGTCGCGCGGCAAGCGAGCTCCGAACACCACGCCTGGAGTCTGGTTGCCGCTAAAGTGACTGCTCTGGGTGCAACGTGCCCGTGCCAGCCTGCAAGCCCAATCCAGGCATTCAAGTGTGCTTAGAGACATCAAAGCAAGGCACTTAATGCCCAGGCATAACCCTGGACCTAGCCGTCGAGGGCCACCACCTCAACAACAGAGGTTAGTTGGGGCAGGGCTATAAATATCCCTCGCTCAACTAGCCAACCCTCACACCTCCTCCAAGCCCTCGGCCCCCCAAGCTCTCCCTCCCCATCACTCTTCCAGCCACCACCGCCGTGTCGCCACCAGTCGTCCCCTGAGGTCAGAGAAATCCTTCCCACTCCGAGCCAACGCCAAGAACCACCTCCCCAAGACTCTTCCCGAGAGCTTTCCTCCTCCCCTTCAGCAGCCTCTGTTGTTGCCGACGATCCTCGGAGTTTTTCCTGCTGCCAGTGCACTCCCCACCGGCCAAGGAACCTACTGAGGTGAGCCATTTCCCCTCAAAACTAGTAAATCTCAACTTGGCTCAATCGGGCTAGCTCAAGCTAGCTGGAGCTAGCCCGAGCCCAAGTTTGGGCTAGGATCATGCTAGCCCACTTGAGGCAGACCCTACCCTACCCAATGAACCAGTAGAGTCCATTGAGGCATGTAAGCACCTAGGTAGACCCTTGTAACTCCATTTGGATCATTTTGATTGTTGGTTAGTGTAATAATCCTAGTATTATTACCATTTACTTAGAAGTATAATTAGCTCATCTCACTTATAGTACTCTTATAATAGTATTATGAGCATTCACCTCAAATTTGGTGCAATTTAGAGATCGTTTGCGATTGACGAACATTCCTGATTATTTTGATAATTTTGAAAATACCTATTTTATTTTGACATCGGAATCAATATTAGAGTTCATTATTGGACTCATCACCCCAAATTAATTAAGGGTGATATTTTGGGAATATTTGGAAGTCAGCGAATTTTCCCCAAATATTTATTAATATTTAAGTACTTAGAAAATTAGAGTAATTAAATTGATCTCGGATCAAAAATCCGATTGCATTTTTAAGTTCCTCACCTATTAATTAAGTAATGGTGAATTTTTGAGATTTTTCAAAATCCATTTGATAATTTAATTTTGAGTAATGATCTGAGTGTAATTAATTAATTAAAGTATTTAAATTATATTATATTTATAATTTAAAATTAAATCCAATGGTAACTACAGGATCGCGTGGATCCCGTGTGCAAGTCCACCGCACGGAACAGCCGCGCGGATCTAGATGGACCGTTGCATGATTTCAGATCTGGATCAGACGCCGCTGGATTAACCCGTATGATCTGGTTGTTGGATCTGGATCTGTAGAGCCCATTCTTGTCATCGCGCACAATTGAAGTATGTTTAAGGTTTTACAAATAAATTGTGGCGGAACGGTGCGCTACTCGAGAAAGAATTCTGCATCTCCCCGAATAGCTGAAACTAAAATTGAATGACTGCTGACTCAACCTCAAGAAAAATTGAGAACTAATACTTAATATAAGAATAATATTCTTATCCTAAGTATTAGGTATATACATACATTAGATCATGAGTGGAATATGATGAATCCAATATATATAAGTATAACAGTATTTTCAGTATGCTAATCATATCACAATACTAAGTATAAATAATAATAAATATAGAGTGTGAAAGCTAAGACATACATCCAAAAATATTCATCACAGAAGCTAAGTAAAGCATTCATCTCAGAAAAAAAAATATATATATCCAGAATTATTACAACTGTTTACTTAATAAAAATACAGAAAGTAGTCTAAATACTGAACTAAAAATAAATTAGTGCAGAAAAATAAATGCCGATGGAGAGTCCTCTAAGGCTCCACAAACTCCTCATATATCTCCTGAACTGGCTCCTGATCTAGTTCTACAAATTATTCTGGATCTAGCAAATTATCGGATCCCAAAAGAACCACGTGTTAGACAATGAGTCTAACACATCGAAAGTTATTCTAAACAGTTATAGTTTTCTAATATTTAATATTTAAGTGATTAAATAAAACTATAATTAATATTAAAATAATTGAAAACAAAATAATACAAAACTAGTATTGAAATAACTAAAAATAAAATAGTGCATGACTAAAAGTAAAGTTGGTACTGCAAACTGAATACTAAAATATAAGGAAAACAATAAGTAAATCTAAAAATACAACTAATTGTTGAAATGTATGTGAAATAGTAAACAAATTTGAAACTGAATAAATACTGATTTAAAACTGTGTTGTATGCTATTGAATTCATAATTATGTATCTGAATATGCCATAGAACTGTATACCACAAATATGCTGACTTGGTGTTTCATGGACACTCCACATATTCCTAAGTGAGTGAACGCTTCACTAACGGAGTTCTTAGGTGAGTTAAGCGCTCCGCTAATACTGACATGACTTATGCATTTATGATATGCCAAGAGTGTAATGACTGTATGCTTTAAATCATCAAAATCTAGAAATTAATTCAACATCAAACACTAATTTTATTTATCTCCATTGTGCATAATTCACCTAAGTGAATTCTGACTCCTAATTTTAATTTATTGAATTATCTTAGCTAAGATTTATAGAATCATCAACTGAAAGAATTGTATATATATAGTTGGTATATTTCTGTAACAACCCAAGTTGTTACCATGATTGATTAAGACTAACCCTAAGTCTTAAACATAATCTTTAGTGCTAATTAGGTCATTTGGAGTCAACTACCAAGATCCGGTCCAAACCAGAGGTCAAACGGATTAAATCTTTATTTTGAGAATTTCATGAACCTCGAAAATTGATATATTTAAATTGACCTCTGATCGGAAAATGGACACCACCATTGCGTTCCTTGACCCCAAATTAGCTTGGGGTGAAGTTTTCGTATCAATCAGAAGTTGTCAAATTTCAGCGAATATTTTAATAATAAAAATACCACGGGAATCGAGGTATCAAAATACTCGTCGGATCAAAAATCCGACCGCGTCATTGAATTCCTCGACCCCAAATTAGCTTGGGGTGAAGTTTTCGTGTCAATCGGAAGTCATCGAAATTTCGGCGAATATTTTAATAATAAAAATATCACGGAAATTGAGGTATCAAAATACTCGTCGGATCGAAAATCCGACTGTGCCATTGAATTCCTTGACCCCAAATTAGCTAGGAAAAACATGTTCAAAATTTTTTTTCTGAAAATGTTTAAAAAAAAAAAAAAAAAATAATAATAATAATAATAATTAATTAATTAATTAATTAACGGCGTCGTACGACGCCGTTAACTCCAGTTAACGGCGCCGTCAGATCGGACGGATCCATCCGGACCGTCCGATCGCGCGCGGATCCAACGGCTCTCGGCCGCGATCCGCGTCACGCGGTCTGGAGCGATCCAGACCGTCCGATCGCGCATGGATCCCACGGCCCTCGGCCGCGATCCGCGTCACGTAGTCTAGAGCGATCCGGACCGTCCGCGATCGCACAGATCCGACGGTCCGGAGGCATCTTCCTCGCCCTCTCCGCCCGCGTGACACGCGGCGGCCCGTCGCATTTTCTGGCCAATCCGGCCACATCTAGGCCTCGGCGAGGTCGCTGTCCGGTCTATAAGACCTCGGCCTACCCCTAGGCTCCGAGTTTTCACAGATCGGAGTCCGGATCGAGCCGGAATCAAGCCCGGAAGTCAGCCCTATTTTTCCGCCAAAATCTTCGCCGATCCAAACTTCAGGTACCTCGATCTCCCTCGTTTACCGTTCGATCGTTGCAAAAATTGTATGATAAGTAGATCAACATGTCCTCTTCACATCCACCGTTCCGATCGAGCTAAAACCCACCCGATCGGGCGCACCAGGTCCCCGAAGTGGACTGGGTTCGGTCCGCCGAACACCCGGAAGGTGAAGGGTCACGCCTTCGGGTCGGGCCGGGCTGACCCGAGCCCGACCCGTCCGGGTCGGGTCCGCGTTAGCGCGGGTGGGGCCCACCCGGCCACGTGGCAGCCTATGGGCCCGCCACGTGTCAAGTGGGGGCCCACCGCCCCGTCAGCCGGGCTGAGTCAGCAGCTCGTGGGACCCACAGTGCCACGTGGCAGCCTCTGGCAGTGCCACGTGTCAGGTGGGCACACTGTCCAGTCACCCGAGCTGAGTCAGCAGCCCGTGGGACCCACAGAGCCACGTGGCAGCCTCTAGCAGTGCCACGTGTCAGGTGGGACCCACTGCCCAGTCACCCGAGCTGAGTCAGCAGCCCGTGGGGTCCACTGTGCCACGTGGCAGCCTCTGAAGGTGCCACGTGTCAGTGGGGCCAACTGTCAGTTAATTAGAAATTAATTAAATTAATATTAGTGTTAATTAATTACTGTTTAGCCCTAATTAATTACTGTTAGTGGTTAATTAAGTTAGGGTTAGTACTAATTACTTTTAAACAGTAATTTTAATTGAATAATTATAATTAAAGATTAATTAAGGATTAATTAACTGTTAATTAAATCTTAAACAGTAATTAGGATAATTAATTACTTTTGAACAATAAAATTATTTAATTAATTAATTAATAATTAAATAGTGATTAATTAAATAAAAACTTTAGGAATGAACACTAAATTTAAATAATTAAATATAATTAGAGATTAATTAATATTAATTAAACAGTAATTAGCACTAATTACTTTACTATAATAAAATTATTTAATTAATTAATTAATAATTAAATAGTGATTAATTAAATAAAAACTTTATGAATGAACAGTAATTTTAAATAAATAAATATAATTAGAGATTAATTAAGATTAATTAAACAGTAATTAGCACTAATTACTTTATTACAGTAAAATCAATTAATTAATTAATTAATAATTAAACAGTGATTAATTAAATAAAAACTTTAGGAATGAACAGTAAAATCATTCAATTTGAATAAATGAATAGTAAATTAATTCAAATTGTATTTTTGAATAGTAAATTTTAAAAGTTTAATAACTTTTTGTAGGATGATCCAAACATAGCCAATATGAATCTTAAAATACTCAGAAAAATATTTAGGATCAAATGGCGTAATGTAAAATTTCGTTTCGGGGTACGCATAACGAGGTAGCATTTTAAAGCATCTTTAAGACCCCATAACTTTTTACCCGATTATCGAAACATAGTCAATATGGGTCTTAAAATGCTCAGAAGAGCAGCCCCATCACCGTGGTAGTATTAGTTTTCCAATTTGGACATCAGGACAAAAAGTCAACTCTAGAATTTAGAGTTGACTGTAGTGAAAAATGACCAAAATGCCCTTGGACTTCAAATGGCTATAACTTGGTCAATTTAACTCCAAATACAAAAATTCAAGAAGCTACCTAGTTTAGAATTTCAATGTCATCATTTTCACAGAAATAATATTTAGAATTTGAACCCTAAAATTTAGGAAAATGACCAAAATACCTCTAGCATTATTTTAGCCATAACTCGGCCGTTTCTCGTCCAAATTGGACGTACTTACTGTCTATCTTCAAATTGTACAGTAAGGAATCAGTTGAAGAAGATAAAACTCAGTTTGAACCCCTAAATTAAAAGTTGATTGACCCATAAAGTAGGGGCAAAATAGTCATTTTACCTTAAAATTGGAAATGCGCAACTTTAGCCCTTAATTAAAATCTTAGAATACCAGGTTTAATAATGTAATCATATTAGTACCATGTAAGTAAATAAAACAAGTCATTAAATTGAATTCCAATAATTTTTTTTCCTAAGTCTTAAGCATCCCACCTTAAGGATATTTCCTGAGAGTAGGACTAGATCATATGTTCGTGTTCATTCATTGGGTAAATTGGGTTACCCTATGGGTGAAACCTTGGTTTTAGTAGTTTCTAGATATTATTTTGTTTTACAACCCATTCTGATTAGTTTATCTTTTAACTTTAGATTTAAGATAGGAGATTCATCCTATTAAGTTTGATTACTTAATAGGATCTGCCTTAACTAGTAGATCACTTATAGTATAAAACCTAGAACTTAGGTCTTATCCAGTTTGGATTATGTGATTAAACCTAAAATCTCATAGTGTTTAATCCATAATCTATAGGTGTAGAAGATCTTGATCAGATCTTAGTTAGAACATCTAAATTCACAAAATTAGGACGTATGATTTATTTGTTTAATTCATAGTCGTCTATCTGATTGAACTAGATTGGAACCTGATCAGTTCCAATCCTTTTTAACTTATAAGGACGAATTTCTGAGTTACACTCGATAGTAGGAAAATGGTGATCCTGAACTTGTGTAACTTGGAATAGTTAGCTGGTTAAGTAGAAAACAAATGATATCATCATATTTAGTCGAGTCCCTTGCTTACTTATTATTTGTTGCTACGCATACCTTGTAATTTTGTGCCTTATATTTTCTTTGAACATATCATATAAGACATTTGATGCATAAATAAAATGTTAGGAAATTATGGAGACTCCTTAGATTCCTTATGAAAATATTAAAGTAAATAAGTGAAATGATAATGAATTGATGTGATTGAGCTGCCTCTCAGTGTTCTTTTGATCATACCGAATGTTGCCCTAGCCGTATCGTGCTAGGAGTTGCCCTAGCCGTACTGTGCTATGATATTTCGGTATGATAGTTGGTGACCTAACCGTATCGAGCTAGGAGTAGCCCTAGTCGTATCGTGTTAGGGCCATATATGTGACTGTTGTTGGCTTAGTCGTATCGAGCTAGGAGTAGCCCTAGCCGTATCGTGCTAAGATCTTCAGTTTCTTTTGGCGAGCTAGTGTAGCTCTTTTTTGTATGGCAGTTGATGTATTATAGTTTTATATGCAGTTGTGGTTGTTTCAGTATATTATTTTTCAGTCAGCTATTTCCTTGTACTGCTTTATATATATCTAGGATGTAGAATCTTGCTGTTATATGTATATATCACTGCTGAGTTATTCATTTTTAATTAGCATGTTATTTTTATTGATCACCAACATGTTTAGGATGTAGAATTTTTCTTCCAGCATTATTCAATTATATTTACACTTATATGCCTTTGTTGATTACTTGTTATGCGAGGCATGCTTCAGCCTCATTTCTTTGCCTTATTTATACTATAGAGCATAGTCTATAGTTTGCCTTTTTATTTGTGTTGCTTACTGCTCCTGTATTTACATATCATGCTTAGAAGTAAATGGTAAAATGGTGATATTATATAACTTTATTAAAAATTCAGCTTAAAATGTACTTAGACAATTGTCTAACCAGATTTTCTTTTTTTGGCTGGGGCCCTACATTGTGAAACCGACAATGTCAGGCTTAGAGCAGTTTGAGGAGCCTGCACCAGAGGAGGAGCCTTACTTAGAGGAGGTGCAGCAGTTGGGGCCAGAAGATATCTAATCATTTACTACTTGTGAGGATGAGTGGATTTTGAACATTTATTTTGTTAAATTTTAATTAATGTAATAATACAGGTACCTGTGACTGTGTGTTCAGATTTCACTATGCTACTTTTCTGAGTTATATTTCTCTTCTTATATACATTATGATGCTTGGATGTCATTTATTTATCGCTTCCGCACTCTGTATTTTTACTTATATAGTGACTGCTTGATTGATTCTGAGTTAACCTTTCTATAATCAGGTGGATTGTGGAGTTTATCCTAATCCAATGCTAAGTGAGGGGTTAACTAGAGTGACACTCCACCCTTAATCTAAACCTATTGAGGGTTAAGGGTGAGGGTCGCCACAATTTCCAAGAAAGATAAATTTAACACTTAGTTTGTTTAGCTGTACTTATCAAAGTGCACGATGATAAGGGGCAGCACCCGATCACAGCTTATTCTCTCAAACTAAGTATTAGAGTTACATAATTATGATACACTTAGGCTTAAAAATTTTACTCTAAGTTGGACTATACTTATCCAATCATATAGGACAAGACCGAGAGTCTACAATCCTACATAAAGTGACTCATCTAATCCTAGGTTTTACTGAAATGATTCAGCACTATGAATATACACTATCACATTTTACTGATAATCTATTAATTTCAACAAATCTATTTAATAAATAAGGATTATCAAATTAATGAATCATTACTCCATTGGAATGGATTTTACACAAGATTCCAAGGATGTGACCTAATTGTCAGTCAATTTTAGGTTACTGCCACATGGGAGAATCTCATGCTAAGTTCTTTTAGGTTATTCTATCACAATGATCAATGATCAGAATCTAAAGGTATGTAGGATTCATCTAAACTTCTACCTTAATAGATCATCTATTAATAAGGCTTAGCAACTGTTGGATTATTAACACTAAAGCAAGATCATCTAAGTTCTATGATTTACACTAATTCCACAACTCTTACTTCATTAGATTTGATTGGATCAGATCATATGGGTAAACTCATCTGATCACCACTTATACTATAATCATGGGTTTCAATCATGTACATTATTATGAATTAGTCATATTGCAAATTAATATAGAATTATGATTTATCTCATGTTAAAAGTCTTATATAAGAGAAAATCAAAGAGTTAAAGGTAAGTATTCAGATCTTCACACACATGACTTTATTATAAACATTAGCACTTCTAATTCAATGGTTTCAGATCAATGTCAAATTAATAAGTATTATTAGAATTATGCAAATTGATTTATTTTTCAATCAAGGTGACTTAATTAAGTTGATTAAGATTTAAATCTTAATCAAGACAAGTTAAGGTTTAACTCCTAACTTAACCAAATTAAAATCAATTATTTGGTTTATGGATCTATGATAAATTAGTGATTTATTGGTATATTATTAGTGTCTACTTCAAGTTCAAGATCAATTATTAATTAACTTAATCATCATTTAGGATTCTTAGGGTTTGAAGTTCATTAGCATCCAATCAAGTATTTAAAGTGTTCAATTCAAAATTTAAATTCTTTAACATGCATATTACTGTTAATGGGATATATAAATATCAAATTAATTAAAATAATAAGTAATTAAGGTTAATCAAATCTTAAATCAAACTAAAAGAGATTAGCACTTGATTACATATTTAAAACACCTAAATTTCATGCAACTTGGTTATTAGGTTCTACTTATTCATGCAAGTAATCAAGAATTATAACATTTCCATTTGGCACAAAATATTCAAGCGAATATTTAAGAGGCTTAAAACATGCCCTTTAGGATAAAAAGATAAATTCCATATTAAAAATCACATATATATTCACACAATACTTGATTTTACTAAATATAGTTTTAGTTTTTGTATATTTTGGCTCCATTAATGTTATAGAGTCATTAAAATGCAAAAAATCTCAAATATGGGCAATCCCAGACAGTTTTGGGCGCTACGGCGCGCTGTGGTGCCAGTTTTTCTGAGGCGTGCGGCAGCGCTGCGGCAAATTTTTATGCTAGGGGGTGCTGTAGCGCCTTTAAGCGCCAGTGCTACGGCGAATTTCCATGTGAAGGCACGCAACATCGCTTTTAGGCGTTGCGGCGCGCTGTAGCGCTCGACGGTGATTTTGCTTGTGCGAAAACTGAAATATGTCCCCTTTAGCACCCAAATACTCTTGATTTTGGGCACCTCAAGTGAGATGCCATATACAAAACTATAATTGAAAACATTTCTATTGATACTAAAATTGGCATGAAATGATTATTTTAACAATGCAAACAAAGACACATTAGTTACATATGCAGAAAATTTTATTATTGACAAAGGTTTCAAATGAACCAATCGAACTTCGATCGAACTCGTGCAAGTCCGATTGAAGCTCGTCAATCAATCTTAATGATAAACAATGGATGAATGCGGAGCATTTGAACTGAATCATTGAGAATGGACGTACCAAAGAGGCACAAGAAGAGATACAAGGAAGAAGCACAAGATGGTACCTTAGCCTTGGAATGAATGGAGGAAGAGAACTCTAATTTTTGCAAGAGCTTGAGAGGAAGGAGCTTCTTCTCTTCTTTTTCAGCTGCTAGTTAGAGGAGGAAGAGGGTTGAGGATTCTAGGGAGGAGGAATCTTCAGTTGAGTAGATGGAGAGGGAGGAGGGCTGAGGCGTCAATTTAAAGGAGAAGGAGGACTTGTCTTTAGTAAAGGGAAAGCATGGCTCAAGCACGGAGAGAGCCATGCCCTTTTTCATCCACAACATGGAGAAGGAGAGGGGGCAGGAGCTCTTGCGTGCACCAGGCAAGGAGGTGCCAAACTTAGGAATGAAGGCAGGTCCCAGGCACAGAGAGAAAAATGGAGAAAAAGAAAATGAATTTAATTATTTATTTCTAATTTTTAATTAACCCAATTTTCTAATTAAAAATTGGATGAATAAACGGGCTCTGAAAAATTCCAAAAATTTAACTCTAACTAATTTGGGGGTGAGAAACTCAATGACGAAATCGGATTTTAATTTAGAGATCAATTTATTTATCATAATTATCGGAGTATTTAAATACATTAAAATTTTTATGAAAATCTGACGACTTTCAAATACTTCCAAAGCATTACCCCTAGCTAATTTAGGGGTGACAAGCATAATGGCAAAGTCAGATTTTAATTTTGAGGTCAAATTAAATATCTCAATTTTCCAAATAATTAAATATAATCAAAATAATCCAATTATTCGATTGAGCTTCGAATTGCTCTAAATCTTTAGAGATTGATTCTAATGACTAAATAAACTTAATGAAATGATATTTATGATACAATTAAGCTAAGATTAGACCAAGTAACAACTTAAGGTTGTTACACTATCAGGCCAAAGTGAACAATACCTTAGTGCTTAAGAGTTTGGGCTATTACACTATCGGTTGGAAGGAGGCGCTCTCGACCACTCGGTGGAGAGGGAGGAGTGCTCTCAGCCACTCGGCTGAGAGGAAGGAGAGGGATCTATGGGTGTTGCATCTTGGTACTAGAACAAAGGGAGTGGAGTTGCTACTTCATAATCGAGGATGGAGAGGAAGGAGTTGTGGCTCGGTTGATGATGGAGAAGAAGGGCTTGACATAATGAAGAGGGAGCTCTGCCTGGAAGGAGTGAGGGCGAGCACCTAATAGAGGGGGCTTCATCGAGTGGAAAGGAGGATTGCGACTGAGGAAAAAGAAAGAAGATAGGTTTTTGAAATTAGGTTATAGTAGAGGGTGCTAAAGTAACAACCCAATTTATTTAAGAGCATTCGATCGTGATCAAGCGACCGCAATTCGCTTGAAACTTCTAAGCTTCGATCGATCATTGATTGAACTCTAAAAATTACAAACTTAAAATCGTTTTGAGCGTTTCAACGAGAAGAACACACACGTCTAAAAATTATCAAATTTAGATGAGTATTTTATTTTATATTAATTTTAAGTAAAAAATCTTAAAAATTCACTACGATCAATATGGAGCTAGAAAATTAGCAAAACTTAAAGCATAACATCATCATTTGATGCTTGACCTAAAATACAAAAAATTCTAAATTTCAATTTATATTTGATTTATTATCAATTTTTAAAATTAAAACTTCACGAATTAATTTAGGACGACCCGGGATCCCAATCGTGCTCAAACTTTCGCAGTAGGATCCTCTTAATAATGTTTTATCTGAGGATATTTTTATTTGACTTTAATCAAAATCTTAATTTTTATCTTAATTCAACCAAATTTATGTTAAGTTGGCCTAGTAATAACCTTTGGTTGTTATAGCAGTCAGCTCCTCATAGCTTAAGACATCCTTCCCATAAATCAATATAATGGTGAAGTTCTAAAACCCATCTAACATTGAATTCAACAAAAATAGAGCCTTATCTTTATCCTCATCAATTTCATCTAGATTTAACAAATTCACTAATAACTTTGTGAACTCACATCTATGGAAATTTTTCTTCTCGTTTGGAATTGATAAAATCATCTTTTCATGTGGAGTTGATTATCCACACTCTTCATTAAGTACTTGCTCTCTAAAAATTTTCATAGCTTCTACGCTGAAGTCTCCATCATCACTACATATTTAATCTCCTGGGTTAAGCAATTTCAAATCAAACTGTAGTGCATCAAACTGCATGCACTACAGTTTATTTTGATCAAATCCCTCTCCAAAATTTCTTCTGGTTTTGTTTTGCTATCAGATCATCTTCCAAATTTAGTGTGCATAGTGCATATGTCACCTTGCACCACTACATACCGAAGTTATTCTTTCCATTGAACTTGACCACATCAATCTTCGTTGGATGTGTCGCAACTTGGTGGAGAGATCTCTCCACCACCGATGATGACGAAATACAAACCACTTCTTCTATTTTATCTCCCATGTTTTCCTTAACTTTAAAAACTCAACCACAAAGACATACAGCTCGTAACAAACTCTAATAATCAAGCATTACCAACCAAACCTTGTTCTAATACCACTTGTTAGGATCAAATGGTTCAATCAATGAGAAACAAAGCGTGTATATGTTGAGTAAAATCAAAAGAAAGTAAAAAGAAATCATATGCAAATACAATCACAACACAAAACAAGATATTTACGTGATCCGTTGCTAACACATAAGTCAATGGTGACAAAAGCAGGGAATATTTCACCATTGGAGATGAGATTACAATATTTTTAGAGTTTAGAAATCCTTACCCAAACCTTAGGAGCTTTAGTCTCCTCTTTGAAACAACCAACATACACCCCAAACGATTGGAGACTTGTTTTTCACTATTTTAACCCTAAAAGAGCTTAAAAATTACTTATAGGCGCTTTAAAAATAGGTCTTCTGAACCGCGGTCGCCACGGTGCGACATGCCACCCTCCTTTTTATCACCAGGCGCCACAGCGCGCCGTGGCACGTCCCTATCAAATGTCCAATAGGCCCCCGCCGCTGTGGCGCGTTCTTGTCGAATGCCCAACAGACTCCAGGTGATATGGTGTGCGTCTATAACAAACATCTTTTAATCAATATTGTTATCATAGATCTTAAGTTCAAATCTTATCAGTTACATATTTGCTTCAGATTTGAAATTCACCTAAATGCAATAATTTTTTTTTTAAAGAAATTACAATTCTCTTTCTCTACATTGAAAGAAAATGATAATCACTTAACAAAAACAAACATGTTGTGCCTTAATCCTTACATTAACATAAATATATATATATATATATATATATATATAAACAAAGGCTAGGTGGGTGCTTTAGCACAAATATAATAAAATGACAAAAAATTTATACTATTGCAAAAATTATATTTCAACTATTACAAAAATCAACGACTCTTCCTCACTCTAGACTAATGATTGTATTATAACATTTAATCATATTGGTTTAACTACCATTTTACTAAATAAATATTGGTACCCACATTGGTATGTCAGTATCATTAAAATAACTAATTAAATTGTTTAACTCATAATAATTAAAATATATTAATCAAAATCAAGATTGTAAATTTATTAAGAAGAATTAATTATATTGAGAAAAATATTTCTAAATTTATTGGGGGTATTCAATTATTTATTAAATGTTAATAATAGAGGGGAGATTGAAAAATTAACTAATAATCATATAAAAAAGAAGCTCATATATTTTGCTTTTATATTTGTACCAAATTTTTCTATTTATAAAAGAAAAATATTATGCTTACACAAGAATATACATCAAAAAATATTCAGAATCAATATATATTTTTTTTTTTAATTTTTGCATATAGAACCCACGAAAAATTATATTCAATCAATCATTTATTTACATATTGGATTGATATATCATATATATATTTTGGCATATACTAATATGTAAGTGTAGCAATTCCCTTAGATAAAATTATCATTAAGTATCAATTACTACTATTCAATTGGATTTCCAATACAGAAAATCTTAAGATAAAATATAATTAAGAGTAATGATTGTCGTTGGATTCCAACAGACAGAATGCATGTAAAGTTCGCAGGTGGGTCCATCTTAACTACCAATTCTATTTTAGTCCTAGGGTTCTCCCTCTTCCCTCTTTCTCTCTGCACCTCTGCGTCTCGTCGTGTCCTTCCGAGTTGCAAAAATGGGAGAAAAAATGCTCAATGTCATTTTAACTTTAAAATTAGCTTCTGATTTACTAGATTACGCACTCCTCATCGCGCCGATTTCGGGCTTTTGATAGAATTGATAGAGGCTCGCGGGAAAAAAAGCTAGGGTTTGGATCGCGCGGGCAAAAAGGCGGATGCCGGTAGAGGCTCAGTCGGATGGCGCTTTTCAGGAGGCTGTTTTACAAGAAACTGCCGGATCATCTCTTGGAGATTAGCGATAGGGTATACGGTAACGATCTAATCCTTACTCCTCTCCTAATCTAAAAATGTCATTGCGAGAATTCTTCAACATTTTTGTTCTCCTATGTTTGATTAATCGCCTTCTTTTTTGTTCATATTCTTTATACAAGAAATGATTTGGGATTTTATTATTATCTTGATGAGCGATATAGAGGATGAATTTTAAATTTTGACACTGTGACATTGAATTAGATTGAGTTTTGTTGGATGATCTAGCGGAAAATTTGTTCCATAATTTTTTTTATTATATTTTTATAAGATTGTAGAATGCCAAATTAGCCTCTTTCATTGTTAATTATTTTGTTGCTATTTAATCATATGAGGGTTAATACTGTGAGATTGAGTTTGGTGTGATGATTTTGGAAATTTATTATAATTTTTCTTATTTTTCGTAAGATTCTAGAACGTCGAACTAACTATTTTCTGATACCACACCAGTTGCCGAAAAAAATTCAGAGCAAAACACAAATCAGAAACACAGATCACAAAAAAATAAAAAGTACCAAATTTACCTGGAAAATTTAAAATTGAAAAAAAAATTGAGCTACACCACACAAAATATTATATTATGAAGATATGGTGATAGAGCTTGAGATCTCTCTCTTCCTCTTCTTTGGAAGAAGATGATGACCACTGAGCTAAAAATACATTGTGCCTTAGTGGTAGCTTAACAAAAATATATATAGACAAAAGCTAGGGCATCAACATAAATATTATAACATAACAAAAATATCCTTAGTATAAAATTTAATATTATATAATAATGTATATCTTTATTAATTTCACCATTGCATTTTCTTTATTTGGATTCTTTTGTGAGGATCCAATGTCAGGTTAATTTAAACTAAACCAACATTAGGCACTCCAAGCGAGGTCGCTAGTTGGCTGGCGGCAGGGCTCACTAGTAAAGCTCGATAAACGAACGGGATTGAGGGTCCGTCGGGTACGTTATGTGATTTTAGGGGTTTTAATTTAATTAGTTTGCTAAAAATAATAATTTCATTTTAATTTTGCATAGTTTTGGCTGTTTAATTTCTAAATTTAATGGAACTTGACCATCTTAACGAGAGACACAAAATTTTTTAAGTTTGACGCTATTTTTTATTTTTTATAATTTCTAAATTTTAAATTTCAAAAATTAATTTAAAAGCATCTATTATCCTGATAAAAATATGTTTTATCCAATAATATTTTTGATTTGACCTAATTTTGAACTAGTAGTGGATCATGATTTTGGCTTAATTGAATCTAGTTTAGTCCTAATCTGTCTGACAATGATTTCGAATCGTTACAAACTCTCATACTTAAAAATAATATCATCATCAACATTATAAACAAGGCAGCATAATCTATAAATTCTTTAATTAAATTTCTGAATTAACGCATAACCTTTATATAAATGGCTCAAAAATTCCATTAGAACCACACTTATAAATCTCATAATATCCCCATAATTAGAAAACTACAAAATTCAAAATCCTTCGCTAGAATAATCTAATAAAGGTTCTTACATTTAGTGTCTGGTAATGAGAACTAATAACCAAATTAGATAAATGAATTCACATAATCTTTTTTTGATTCTTTTGAGGTGGTTGTCCTCTTCTTGTCTTTCTTAGGATAGAGTTTGAAATGGGCCATCAAAGCTCAAATTAGGATGTTGATGACTATGTGTTGGTCGAATGGTAGATTTGAAGTTTCGGTTGTTGTTAATGGAAGGTTTATGGGTTTGGAAGGAATTTATAAATGAACTGGGATATGGTGATGGAAAAATTTTAAAAAGTTTGATTGATGGTGGCTCGAAGTTCATGCGAAAAGAGGGGAAAATTTTGAAAATTTGAGTTGATACTTTTGTTTGAGCTATTGTGCAAGAGGAAATTCATGGAAATCAAAAGTAATTTAAGGCTAATCAATTCAAATGAGAATTTGTATGAAGAAGAAAAGAGGATAATATTATGTTCATGCTTAAGTACCTCTAGAATCTTACCTTCTCTCTTATGGAGTTAAGGTAACCCCTAATATTTAAATATTGTGCTACTGCAGTCTACAGTTTGTTTAATTCATAGTTTTGAGTTTCAATACTAGAAGAATATTTCATTTTAATTTTCTCAATATTTGTGATTATTCTTCTATGTATTATATATATTAATTATATTATTATTCGATAACATATTTATCTTCACTTTTGAAACTAAAGACAATGACAAATAAATTGGGATACAAATAGGTACTAAATAATCAAAATGGAAAAGAATTATTTTGCATATAACATTTTCCTGATTTATTTTGGTATCCCAATCAAAATACAAATTACCTCAAAAGGATAATGATTTTATAATTGATCTTTATTATGATGAAATCAAAATTTATCTAAAAGTCTTTACGAAACCTATTTCGAGAGATATTACCTCATTATTCTTGAACTTTCAACTATTCACCAACCATTCTTTGACTCCCTCTTTAGAAGTATTACTTGAGAGATGAGACTAATGATTTCTTGAGTATAATATTATTGATAAAAAAGAGCTGCAATACTGTAAAAATTTTATTTGATAATTCATCAAATTCATGTTTCTAAAACTTTGGTAATATCACGACCAGTACAATTTATAAGTGCACTAATTTTGATTATCAATTTTATCCTAAGACGTAATAATCTGAAAAATTGTTAATCTAATTTTCTATTTAATTCCACTTATTCAGATTATTATAAACTTGTAGATAGTGTGCAATTCTTTCTAGAAGGTAGGTTTACCTTAAATAGTGTTGATAAATTTTTATATGTATTGAAATATTTTTAAACTATCACTGATGTAATTATAAAAAAATGTGTATTCTAAGAAGAATTAAACATGGATGTTGAGAAAAGTAAAGTGGTACCTGTCACAGTATCATGTTCCTCTCTTGCTTCTGATTGTGTCAGACAAAAAATTGCTCGAGGCAATATTATTTACCTTATTGATTGGCAATTTAGAGAAATGATGTTACCATTTCAATTAATTTTGTCAACACTGGAAGTTTTATTGGGATTTGAATTTCTGCTAAGAATTTTGAAGGGTCTTGACGAAGGGGAGAAATTTAGGTACATATATGTTTGAAATAGTGGCTATAACTCCCTTACTACAAATAACTTTAGAATACAAAAGTTATGACATTAGTATATAATCATACACATGCACATATACATATTCATCTCTTATATACATATGTGTGTATATGTGTGTGTGTGTATATATATATATATATATATATATATATATATATATATATTTGTCACTTCTAGCCATTTTCTCAACATATTATTGACGACGTCTTGTATGTATATGTCTGAAATAGTGGCTATCTCCTTATTTTTGCTTAGAGGGTGTGTTATCTTGCAGATCTTTTTATTGATCTTTGCAAACATTTAATTAAATTCTTCATCTTGTTCCCTTGACATCCAAGTAGAGGTAGAAGACATAATTACTATAGTAATCCTTAGCTCTTATGTGCCATCCTCATTTTCCCTCATTCTTTCATCAGCAATAAAGACAAGTCAAGTTAATATTTTGAGGAATCCCTCCATTTTATCTTCTAAAACATGTACTCGGTTCTTGGTAGTCATCCGATCTAGATCGGAGAGCTCAGAATGGCTCGATCCGTTGTTCATAGCGAAGCAATAAATTTCTACAGTTTTAATATTTATATGTTAAATTCGATTTAATTTAATTTAATTTATTAAATTTCTAAGTATTAATTTAAGGAAAAATACAATTTGTATATTGTGAATTATTTGATAATTTTAAGTCCAAAATTTATGAAATTTCTAATATATTTTGACGTGATTAATTCTATTTTGCAGTCAAATTTGGGGTTTGAGGTCAAAATATTTTTTGTATTTTTCTGTGCATAAATTTAATATTAAAATATTTTAAAAATTTGTCTTTGCTTAGATTGACTCCAAATTTTATCGGCAAGCTCCTGATGATTTTTTGAATTTAATGGAACCGATTTTAAGTCTTAATTAAGCTTAATTTAGAGAGGTAATAACTACAAGTTGTTACAATTTTAGAGTCTTCTAGGTGCCATGATTTTTTGTGATTTGAACTTATCTTAGAGTCTATTGTCAAGTTGTATTGGGGAACATTCTATTTTGATCAAAGAACATAACTTACATGTTGAATATTTTCTATGGTTTTGCAATATATATACCATCTTATTTCTTTGCCCTAGGCAATCACTTCTTACAGTTATTTACTTTGGAGAATTCATATTGTATTTATTATAACTATAGTTGATGCTACTACCTTTTAGTACCCAATCCACTAAATGTAAGATTCCTTGAGTACTTTTTTACAGCTCTGTTCATAAATGATGAGTAATAAGTTTTATTAACAATCTATTTTGATTTTCTTATATCTCCCAATATTAATAAAAGTATATTTTAACATTCTAAAATATTACTTGTATTCTATATAAGATGGCACCTTATTTTTATCTCAAATGTAGATGAATGCTCCGATGTTGCTGTGATGTCCCCCAACGTTAACGGACTTTGTCGAGGATTGTAGTCGGGATTTAGAATAATAATATAAACATCACAGATCATTGCTCAATTAATTTGAAAATAAGAAAAAAATTTTTTTTTTATTCTGATATAGTGACAATAACAAGAGTGGACTTTTCCTCTTTATTTATAATACATGAAAAAATTAAGAAAAGTAAAAATATATCGATTGATTATTTAGTGATATTCCAGTTCTTCAGCATCTTCCTAACCTGGCATTTACAGCTACATGCCCGGGTTGAACTCTTGTTAGATAAAACTTTAACTCGGGTTGAACTCTTGTATATATATATATATATATATATATATATATATATATATATATATATATATATATGCTAGCCTTCTTATAGGCATAGTCATAATATCCTTATACCTTCTAAAGCAATATGATGACAAACTCGTCTCGTTCTAAGTATAAAATGACATTCTGTATATATTGTAAATAACTTAAGATGAATCCCATTCTTATTCGTTCAAGCATGTTACCTATTTTTAATAGTATCTTAAATAGTGATAGTATACTTAAATCATGAAATTTGCAAGACTAATAAGCATGTAATTAAATCAATGAAATTTGCGAGTTTCAAAGCAGAGCAAAGAGCATGTAATTAAATCAATATATATAAATGTACTTCATGATATCCGGGGTTCCTATTTTTGTGCTAAGTTGATCTCTTGTAAATCTGTGTGAAAAAACTTTTGATTAGCAAAAAGATGAAGAAATACAAACTCTTATTTTTCCCTCGCTCTTAGTGTGTTTCAATATTAGTAAAACAAAAATATAAAGATGAGAGAATGATTGAGGTGGCGAAGAAAACATGATAATAGGAAGGAAATATAGTTGTTAATTTTTATGAATATTTTATGTATATACACTTATTTTAGAGAGAGAATTTTATGATAATAATGAATATTATTATTATTTTTTACTATTATCATTATTATTTTATGATGAAAATAATAATAATAGTATAGTAGTATACTTATTATTATTTTTATTTTTTGTTGATGAAAATAGAGAGGGAGTATTATAATAATATTTTTAGTATTATGCTTATATACTATGATAATAATAATAATATGTATTTATTAACTTATTATTATTATTAACATTAGAAGACGATAGGAGTGGGAAAATAATATAATAATAAATATATATGAGATAATTATTATTATAGTAATATTTGATAATAACAATAATAGTGTTGCTATTATTATTATTATAGACACAATAATAAATATAATAATTTTATATACTTATTACTTATTAGGAGTTATCATTATTATTTTGATGATACTAATAAATATTATATTATTATTATTATTATTATCTATTGATAAGAATAATACTTATAATAATAATAATAACATATTAATATTATAATTATTATTATTATGACAACAATATATTATAACTATAATGATTATATTATAGTATATATATATATATATATATATATATATATATATGAATAATAAATAAAGAAAATAAAGAACAAAAATTATATAAATGAAATTAAAATATTAGGAATAGAAATAGAAAGTTAGTAGTAAAAATAAAAATTATGAGCAAAATAAAAATTAGTGGTTCAGTAGGTGAGTGAGTCAAAATTTAATATTTAATTATCTTTTTCTCTCAATTAATATTTAATAAGTTAATTAGCCCATTAATTTTTCCTCTATCACTTTTTTTTTTCTTTTTGCGATCTTTCCTCACGTTCAAAGGGGGCTTGCCGAGGAGGTGGGCGATGACTCATGAGAATTTTAGCAGGGTGCCGGCGTGGCGTCAGCACAGCGAGACGACGGAGCGAGGGGAGGTCGTTGGCCGAGGAGGAAGAAAAAGATGGGGAGAGATTGGGGGAGACCTTGGTGTTGCCGAGGGGGGAGGGAGAGGGAGGCTAGGGGTTGCCGACAAGGTAGGGAAGTGGAGGGAGGTCGGCGGCCAACCTGAGCTGGAGGAGAAGGAGGAGGAGGCTTGGGAAAAAGAGATGAGGTGGGGGGGTTTATAGGGCAAGGCCACGTGGCCGGGCAGCAGCTAGAGGGCAGGGGCTCGCCACGGCCTGAGTAAAGGGGAATATGGGGAGGAGAGAAATTTGGTAATAAAATTTAAATAAAAATTTTGATTTAAATTAATCACATTATTTCTTCGTGTAATTTTCAAATTTGATGAAATTTGACCAGGAGGTCCGTCTTAACAAGATAAACAATCTCAATAAAAAATTTTCTTAATTCAGAGCTATATTTTATTTTTAATTAATTTTTGAAGGTAAATTTTCAAAAATTAATTACGGACAATTTGACACTCAAAACTCGATAAAACTTTTGTGTAGCATTATTTTATTATTACGAATCCAACGACAATAAAATTTTTTAATTTATTTATATTTTATTTTCCTAATTTTATGTTTTTAAAAACTTCAAAAATAAATATAGGAATATTCATTGGTCGGATTGTCTCCAAATTTGGGTATTATGATTACAAATATACCATTTACAGTGGTATATTTGGTTTGGTCAAATTTGAAAGTTGTATGGGATCCTAATTTTATCCTAATTGGGTCAATGATTTAGTCCCAATTGCTTTTATCAGGATTTGTGCTGTTATAGTTATTGTCCTTTGTTGCAACATTTGCTCAAAATTCTTTGGTTGTTCCATCATTTTATATTTGCAGGGGCAGCTATGTCTCGGATGGTGCCTTGTATTCATGCTTTCTCTTTTTTGTGTTGTTTTTTTGAGCATGCAAGATGTTTATGAACTTATTTTTTAATTCCTCAATTTTTTTCCTAAAATTTGAATTTGTCCTTCTATGGTTGGGGTACTTACTATTCACGTCGCAACTTTCTAAGCTTTCTGGTTGACATGAGTTTACTTCGCTGGGCTCGGCTTCCAAACATTATATAAGATCGTTATCATAATATATTTGTATTTACATCTCATGCTTCTAATTATTATCTACTAATGTATTGCACTCTTAATACTTGAATTAATATAGATGGAGTATTATATGGTTATGTATTATATCACACCATTTTATTTAATTTTTTTTCAATCATTCTCTAATACCAACTGTGAAAACCTAGAGGTGTTTGAGCAGATCAAGCTCAAAATTTTGAATGTTCAGCACAGGTTGAGGGTGATTACATTTTTGTTTTAATATTATATTATTGTTGTCTACGTATCATTTATCTTAGCTACCTTTGCTATCTCAGCATTTCCAATTATCGAATATTTTGATAACCTTGAATTAAATAAATGAATTGTAGCTCTATACTATCTTATTTAAATTTCTTCAATCCTGCTCTGTTACCAACTATTAAGATCCAATGCCGAATTAGTGTGAACTAAATAGACTTTAGGCACTCCAAACAGTGTGATCCTATTAGGTATCTAAATTAGATCGTACATATACATTTCAGAGCAATACATAATGATAGCATTTTCATTTATTCATATTGAATCTAAAACCCTTCAAAGATTGGATACACCAAAATCACTATTTATACATGATTTTAATAAAAAATAAAGTGAAAGTGTGAGTAGCAAAGTAAAAAGCTTTCTAGCATCATCCCTAGTCTCCAGTAAGCTCCTTAATGATAATCTTTCTACAGGCAAAAAATATAATTAAAATTCAAGAGCTTATAAACAACAATCCATATTTGTAAAAATATTTGCTTAGGCTACATAAAGTTAATTTGACAATTCAATCAATGTTGTTCCAAATACCTGTCAAAATATATCATATAGAAAAACACATAATAAAAGATATATCTTTCATTAGTAACCATATTTATTCTTTTTATTCGTTCTGTTGGGCAAATTCAACAACAATCTGTTCTGTCGGGCAAATTCAAAACTGCCGTTTTAGGACCCAATGCATGCATTCTCAAAACATCTCAAATAAATATTTAATTTGTGATATTTTTGATAGTGCAAAGAATAAAATAACATAATAAATTTAAAATACAGTAAAAGCTTAAAAATAATGTTAAGTAGTAGTATAAGAAAAAATACAAATAATTATATTGGGTATCTTTTCTTAATATGTAAAAAGCATTTCAATTGACATTTATAATTACAAATTTATTAGTCTTTATTAATGACCATTATTTATTAAATAAATTTATTATAAGATCAAAGATTAGCATCTCAAGAGTTTTGTAGATAATTTTCTTTATTCTACTTTATTTATTATTGCAATATTATCTAATAATAATAAGAAGAAAAAGAATAATAATAATAATAATAATAGTAATAATAATATAATTATTATTAGTTATAAAAATATAAAAAAGGAAATATTAAAATAAACCTCCCCTCTCTCTCTCTCTCTTTCTCTCTCCTTCCTATTATCGTTCAAGGAGGGGGAGATTGCTGGTGTGGGGAGCAGCAGCTTGGCTTGGCTGGTGGAGGTCGAAGGAGAGGAAGGGGGAGATGAGGAGCTGTGGTTGTTTGAAGAAATGGAGAGAGGTTTAAGTTCTATTTATAGAGATAATGTAGGGGGGAGGGAGGAAAGGGGGTAGAGGGGGATAGCTAGACCACCAGTTTGCTGCCAGCGAGCCTGGCTGGCGACTCAGGACGAGGGTTCATCGGGTGAGTTAAGGTGATTTTAGGGTTTTTAATTAATTTAATTTAGTAAAAATAATAATGTCATTTAAATTTTGTGCAATTTTCATTCACTTGGTTTCCAAATTTTAATAAACTTAACTAGGTGGTGCATTTTGATAAGACATAACTAATGTAAAATTTTTTAAGTTTGGAGCTATATTTTTATTTTCTACAATTTTTAAAATTTAAATTTAAAAATTAATTTATGAGTTTCCAATATTTATATTGCCACCACAATTGTGCATTTTAATCACAAATATATATTTTATCGAACAATATTTTTGGTTAAACTTAATTTTGAACTATAATTCTGATTTTGACTTAATCGAATCAGATTTAGTCATAAGCAGCCTGATAATTTCTTCATGTCGTTATAGTTTGCAAGATTAATATTTAATCACAATCTTGACTCACATTAGTTTAATCACTCTATAGTAAAAAAATATTAATAATAGATGAGAGATCTTCATGTTCACATCAATATAATTATATGCAAATTAACTAATTATTACAAATAAAAAAATGAATGAATTTCTTAAGTACCTAATTAATATATTAGTATTCAATTTAATATTATAAAATTATCATCCAACTATCAATTACTATTATTCAATGAGATTTCCTGCTTAATAATATTATAAGATTAAAAATTAGATTTATAAAAACAAAATGTTTGAGGAATATTTTTATAAATACAAAAAATTTAGATATAATTCAAGTAAGATTTAGAGAAATGTTGCTGAGGTACACCCAAAAAAATTCAGTCAATGAATTTTTGAGTGTATTCAATATAAATTTTAAAAATAATATTTATATTATTTAATGTAAATAAATATACACTAATGAAATATGTTCAAATTTTATTGGATGAGTTTTTTTGAATGTCCGAATTTACTTCCTCTAAAATATAATTAAGGGTAGTGATTGTTGCGGGATTCCGACAAGATTCTGTACGTAAAATCCGCAGTTGGGTCCATTTTAACTGCCAGTCAAATTAGGTCATATTATTTTCTCTCTACACTCTCTCTCCTTCCAGCTCTTCCTCCATGACCTTTCGAGTTGAAAAAACGAGAAAAAATGGAGAAACTCCATCTTTCCCCCTTCTCAATGATATTTTAACCTTATAATTACATGTTGATTTATTTGATTGCGCACGCCTCATCTCGATTGATAATTGATTCCAACGTTATTCGATCTTGGGCTTTTGATAGAATTGATAGAGGCTCGCAGGAAACAAAAGCTAGGGTTAGGATCGTGCGGACGGAAAGACGGATACCGATATAACACATGTGGAGGGTTAATCCTGCGAGATTGAGTTTGATGGGAGGATCTAGGGGAAATTTTGTTCCAGTACTTTTTTTATTTTTTCATAAGTTTGTAGAACGGCGAATTAAGTTTATTTAAAAATGTGAGTTAACTCTTTCATTGTTAACTGTTAATTAGTTTGTTGTATTGCTTCCGATTGGTTAAACTACAATTTTGTTTTCTTTGCTTGTAGTATTTGACTGCAGCTTTTCATCAGTCATCTTCAAAGAAAATGAGTACAAGAATTACATGACTAATATAGTTTCCCAGCTGCAGACTTGTTTTCCTGAATCTTCTATCATGATGTTTAATTTCAAAGGGGGTGAAGGTAGAACCCTAGATATGGAAACTCTTACCTGCTACAATGTTAGTGTCATAGAGTATCCTGGGGGATATCACGGGTGCCCGCTGCTTCCCTTGGGAATGGTCTACCAGTTCTTAAGCTCTTGTGAGAATTGGTTATCTTCTGGGGGGCATCAGAATATTCTTCTGATACATTGCGAAAGAGGAGGTTGGCCCACGCTTGCTTTCTTGCTCACATCTTTTTTGCTTTACAAAAACCAGTATAATGGAGAGGAAAGGACACTGGAAATGATGTATAAGCAGGCCCCTAAAGAGGCCTTCAGCATTTCTTCTGGTCTGAATCCACTGTCGTCTCATTTGAGATATCTTCACTACATTACCAGGCAAGGGAACAACTTAGCGTGTCCTCGAGCTGCTGCACCATTCATTTTGAACTCTCTTACTCTCAGAATTGTTCCGGATTATGATGGTGAAAGGGGATGTAGGCCAATTGTCCGTGTCTATGGTCTTGATCCTCTAAGTACAGCTGAAAGTAGCTCCAGGATTCTTTTCTCATCAGATTACGTGAAAGAACAAGTTCGGAATGTCAAACAGGTAAGGTTTCACTTTCTGGTTTCTTAGGTGCAAATGTTCATGTTATTGTGACTCGGATTGATCTTTGATTGTAGGAAGATAGCTCACAGGTTGTGATAGAGGCTCATTGCAGCATTCAAGGAGATGTTGTTCTTGAATGCATTCATTTGGATGATAATCTGGAACATGAAGAGATGATGTTTAGAATTGCGTTCAACACTGGATTCATTCAAAACAATGTTCTTTTGCTGACTAAGGAGGAAATTGATATCATGTGGGGTGCAGAAGATCGATTCTCACAGGACTTCATGGCAGAGGTAAATGCTAGTTTCTTTGCATTCTAGTATTTGTTATTGATCCTCTCGATGTTCAATGTTCCCATGACGGCTGATTCAGGTACTGTTTTCAGAATATGGCCCGGATTCTGTCAGCCATCTGAGAGTTGTAGCTGTGGACGATGATGAATTGGATGCAGAGGAGTTTTTTGAAGCAGAAGAGATATTTAGTAATCCAGATTTTCAAGACGGATACAGAGATTTGGATATTCATGCTGTTCAAACAGTTCTAGATGATAGAAATCCGTATAAATGTTCAAAATCTGAAAGTGTAGTGAGCAATAAACTAGCATATAACCATGATATGAGTTTTTCTGCTGATATTGCTAAAGAATTGTCTAACTTAGCTAATGACAACAATTTGCATCAGTTGTCAGGGAAGCAGCCTCTAGGACTCTTTCATGACGATAAAGAAATTGTAATGGATAGAAAACAGGTAGCCTGCAGCTTGAATGGCATGGTTGATCAAGCACAGATACCGCTCACATCGTTTGAAGAGGGAAAAAGTTCTTTGACTAGAAACCCTAAAAATATCTTGGTTGATAAAAAAATTACCTGTCTGTTGGATGACATGACTGTTAACGCAGAGAAACCAGCCTCAATTTTTGAATCCGGAAATACATCTGTGGCTGCAAATCTCAGGCAGGCTATCACTAATGCTGTCAATTTGAGAGCCAAGGAAACTACATTAGAAAAAACTAATTCTTTGAAAGCTAATATCTCTTGTGACCTTGTATCGCTAGATGAAGCCAAGTGCAACCTAGAAATTAAGCCTACCATACAGAGTACAGAGGTTGATGAGCACACTGAGAAACAATCATTTTGTGATTCTAGTTCAGTATTTAGAACCCCAAAAACGTTTGACGTAATGAAGGATGTTAAAAATGACGCAGATCATGCAAATGAGGGTTTATTTTCATCTTTGGTTGGAAATTTGATTCAGGAAACAGATAGCCGAGCAGATCGCCATTGTGTAGGTTTCATTAATTCAGGTACTGCAGGCGATAGAAATTGCAGGCCAGAAATTCTACGTGCGGACAATCTGGAGGGCAGGGTAGTAAATGAAGTCTTGAAGAAGTGTCTACAGGAGGAGTCTGTAGAAATGAGATCTGATTTTAATGAAAATGCCCCTGATTTTAGAGTCACTAAAATGACTGATCTCACAGAGCATGCGGAGGAGATTCTTAATTTCAAGGTTCAAGCAACTGACTCAGCAGAGACCCATAGCTTGAAACAGGCATTGAAGGACAGAATGAAAATTGCCTCATCTGATATGGCTCTGAGTATGGAAACTACGTTATTGTTAAGTGATAGTGCTTCAGAAGTCAAAAAAGTTCAGGATGTTGGTGCTGATTTTTCTGGATTAAGTTTTATAGTTGGTAGCCAGCCTGTTCATATTGGGAATTCAGAAATTGATGAGAATCATATCAAGGAACCAAATTGCACCGTGGAAACACATCCTGATTTAGGTATATCCGTACAAAAGGAGGAACATCTGAGATTGCTTGACAATCATACTAAGCCCATGGAATCTATGGTACTATCTTCTAAGAACTCTGCCAGCACAGATTTTAATGCTAATCATATTCGTTTGACACCTTCACTCAGGAGCATGGTACCTTATGTAGGAGTATCAATATCTTCGTTTGAAGTTGAGTCAATAGAGTCACCAAATGTTCCTACGGAATCAACGGTAGTAATGCCTAAGACAACTGTTACTACTAACTCACTCTCTTCCTCTTCTCAGTCCTCACAAACTGACCCCATACACACTGCTAACACCCTTCAATTAGAAGCCATTTTTTCTTATTCTATATCTGACAACGTTTCTGAAAATGCCTCTCCTACTTCACTAGCCGCAGCAACTCCATTGTCTCCATTAGAACCTGATTCACCTATGGTTGCTGATCTCTCGCCCCTTCAGGTACGACCCTTGCATTCTTCTTTTCTAGCCAATGGCATGGCTCCTCAAATTCTGGGTCTTTCTGAGTCTCTAAACTCACCTCCACTTCCCCCTTGGACACCTCATATTGGGAGGGACGCATCTTTTTTATACCCTTACCCAGTCCCTCACAGAGTCCTTGCATATTCTGAATCCTCGCTTGAAGCCACTCTTGACATTGACAAAACTTTCACAGCTCATTGTCTACCCCTACCCCAGCCACCTTCTCCTTCTCCTCCACCTCCACCTCCACCTCCAGTTCCACAACCATCTCTTTCAACTATTAACTTGAGAGAAAAGCAAATTTCAGTTTCTCTTCCACGTACCCCTTCTCCTCCCCTAAACCCTCCTCCAACTCCTCCTTACCCTCTGCACCTCTCTACTACACCAATCAAAAACAAAGCTTTGCCATCCCCTATGCCAATTCTGTCGTTGTCAGTACTTCCTTCTCTTCTTCCACCACATTCACATTCCACTTCTTTAATCAAGAATACACCTTCAACCCCACCTCCATCATCCGTGCATGCAACAGAGCCTCTTATGTTGTCCACTTCATCATCGCTTTTATTACTGCCTCCCTCCTCCCTCCATCCCCCATCCTTCCTTTATGGTTTTCCAACTAACATCTTACCTACTACGCCCTCTCCTCAATTGTCACTACCATACTCAACACAACTAATCCCAACAATCCCTCCTCTTCCATCGCCTCTACTCCCACCACCTCTACCCCCACCCCCATCACCACCACCCACTGATCCTCCGGCTCAACTACAACATTCTACATCTCCACCATCAATTGCACCCTTACATTTACCGCCACCCCCTGCACACTTATGTATCAATTTAGTTTCTTCTTCACCTCCCATAACTAACAATTACAATGGAGTGGTCTTATCTTTCTTACAATCAAATGGAGAACTATGTCCTGCTCCTGATCCTTCTACTCTCTCTATTAGGAAAAATCAAAGTGCTCTTGAGTTACTTGCTTCTTACCTACCTCCCGTGCCTCCTATTAATGCAACTAGTTCCTTGAGAAACCTTTTAACAAAACATTCTACCCATTCTTCTCATATTAATGAGAAAGATGATTTGTACTTCGTCACTTCTCACTCCCCTTTTTCATCTCTTGTACAGATAGAAAATATTTCTAATGCTCATATAGCACCTGCACCATTTCAATCATTGGTATCCTCAAATACAACAAATTTTACTAGTGTTCAGATTTCTACCGTACCATATGCAGATCTCAGAACCCAGGGACATCTTGTATCTTGTATAGATCCTTCAACGGGCTCGCCAGAGCTTTCTCCTCCTCTTCCACCTCCTCCTAAAAAACACGCTCCTTGTCCAATTCAACTTTTCCCATCTTCAGTTGGTGATTCCATACCTGCAACTCTAGATCTTTCACAAGTGTTTATAGGATCTTCTCATGCACAAGTCTCACGACATTCTATTCCTTTGTCTTCATCTCTTATCACATCTCCAACCATACTACCATATCCTTTGCCTCATGAAGTGCCTCTAACATTATCGTCCACTATATGTGAAGCTTCAGTTGTGCCAACGCCATTAAAAACTCCTCTTCATCCTATCTCTGATAAATCTGCAACTACAACTCATTTTAATGGTGCAAATTCATCATCCTCGCCACCACCTCCACCTCCACAATTGCCTCCTACCTTTGGAGCTTCATCTTTGCATTTATTTGAGCCTTTATCTCATTGTTTTGCAGAAGCTCCAATTTCACTACCTCATGTCAAATCTCCAATGCCACCACCAACACCGCCAAGTCTGAGTTCTACAGGACTTTCCCAATCATTATCTTTCCCACCCCCTTATTCTTTTGATGGATTGCAAACATCATCTCTAGCCATTCATAAAGCTCTCTCGCCACCGCCACCTCCACCTCCACCTCCACCTCCACCTCCACCGCCACCGCCACCGCCACCGCCACCACCACCGCCACCGCCACTGCCACCCCCACCGCTTCCGCCACAGCTACCGCCACAACAACCGCCACCACCACAGCTATCGACACAACAACCACCACCACCATCGCCACCATCGCCACCATCACCGCCACCGCCACCGCCACCGCCACCGCCACCGCCACCTACACAACCACCTCCACCGCCACAACAACCGCCACCACCACAGCTATCAACACAACAACCACCATCACCGTCGCCGCCATCACCGCCACCGCCACCGCCACCTCCACAGCCACCTCCACCTCCACAACCACCTCCACCACTTGCACTCTCTTGTGGGGTTTCACCACTACCTCCTTTGCCAAGAGGAAATGGAGCACCTCCCCCACTACCTCCTTTGCCAAGAGGAAATAGAGCACCTCCACCACCACCTCCTTTGCCAAGAGGAAATAGAGCACCTCCACCACCACCTCCTTTGCCAAGAGGAAATGGAGCACCTCCACCACCACCTTTCCCTGGTGCATCTAGGGGAGTTTCTTCATCTATGCTAATCCCTGGAGTACTTGATGGCGCTTCTCTACCTCCGCCTCCACCTATTCTACCTGGTAGTGGAGCTGCATTACAGCCATCTCCCACTAGTGGTTATGGTGCACCACCACCTCCATTAACTCCAAGGACTCCAGGTGCTCCACCACCATCATTAGCTCCAAAGACTCCAGGTGCTCCACCACTGCCAGGTTCTGAATTTAAAAAACTGCCAGCATTACAATCTATGGTTAAGGGAAATGAATTTGAACTTGTACGATCATCTCGTCCTACTTCAGTAAAGAAGTCATCCTTAAAACCATTACATTGGGTAAAAGTATCAAGAGCCTTAAAAGGAAGTTTGTGGGAAGAATTACAAAAGCATGCCGATGCTGATGCTCACAGGTGTAATGTATTTCCTATTTGTTTTTTTCTTGCATCACATCCAATGGTAGTTAATTTTATTTCATTCATTATATAACACAAGCCATAATAGGTCAGAATTTCTTCTAATTATCACCATTAACCGTAACCTAGTTATTTGTAACCAGCTTTAGGAATTGCTATTTTCTATTCATTTCTATTTCTTGACAGTTGAGATGCTAAATATGTTATGCCAAATCTTTCTTAAGGAACTTCAATACATGTTATGTTAGGGTCCATCTATTTCCTCTATAAGCTGACTGATTTTTATTTCAGTGTGTGTATTTTATACACATTGACTTATGATGTAGCCGGAATTTTTCTTAAATTTTTTATCTTCAATGAATACTACTTTCATAGTCTTAATATAAACAATCCATAGTTTGACTTTAGTAATTTCTATGCATTCCTCTTGTATTGTGTTTTACTCAAATTAACAACCAGTTACTTCTTACATTATTTGTGTAAAAAACTTTTGTAATGATTATTTGAAATGAAGCGTGTGTAGAATTTTGTCACTTCTGCTCAAAGGTCATATGCTTTGTTTTATTATCAGATACTTTCAGTACGTTTTATTGTGAAATACTTTTGGTTGCAGCACTTCAGAATTTGATGTTTCAGAACTTGAGACTCTTTTCTCTGCAGCTGTTCAAAAGCCCAGCTTTAAATCTGAAGAAACATCTTCAAATAAATCTAATAAAATTCACTTGGTAAATCTTTAGTCCGCAATAGTTTTTTCTCTCTCTAAACTCAAAAAAAATTCGAGGCACTGTAATTTTATTTTCTTGCTAATTTCTTCTTTCCCTTATTTTGAATTTTCATATTCCTACCACAAGTTTTACATTATTTATGACCCGCATTGATTGATGCTCACTAGCTTTAAATTGCATCTGTAACTTGATTAATTTATGGTGACTGGCCTATTTGACTTAGGCTAAGTTAGTTTTATAATAAAAAATATTTATTGTACTCCAAGTTTTGCCTATGCTATTGGTACGTTGCTTATTTCCAACATATGTGATGTGCATTGAATTTTTTTTTTTAATCAGAATAACAAAGAAAGCATTGATGATAAAAATCTTAGTGTAGATGCTGGAACTTCAAATATATACTGTAGAGGTTTAAATTGTGTAAAATTTAATAGTTACTTTAGTTCGTGTGAAAATGATAATTTTAAGTTAATATTACTATAAGCTAAATATAAGAGCAATAAGATTAATTGCCTTGAATCAGATATACAAATGAACAAGGATTTAAATGAGCATTAGTAATACTAATAGGACAGTGCACGAAGTCTCCCATCAATGCGATGTTCGAGGAAGGGCTGGCCTACTATACATAGCTTTACGTTATTTAGAAGAGACTTTTTCTGTGACTTGAACCCTTGACATCTAGTAACATTACAATAATGTCTCCTATTGTATTACCCTCCAAATGAATTTTGTATTTCTTCTCACTGCAAAACAAATTGTAGCTAGATGTAGCATATAATACTATTGTACATCTACCACTTTGGAATTGCAGTTTAATTGCCTCAAGTACAAGTTTCATTTTATCAATGTGGCTAGAAAGGTTGCATTAACCTTCTCTTTATACATATATTAGAAATTGAAAAAACCCTTACAAATTTCTAAAGATACATATTTACTTGGTCTACGGAAGCTTATTTATTTTTCTTTTTTTTTCTTGAAAGGATTGTAGTATCTTTTCCCAACAAGATTCAACTTCTAAATTCCTTATTATCTGATAGAGCGATATAGTTCTGTTGGATTTAGATCCTCAATGTAGTAACTTTATACCTTATTGGATAATATCACTTACCTTTGCCATGGATGAGTTAAGTTGGAGTATATCCCCAAAAGTCATATTCTCCATTTCTTCAATCTATAAGTTTATTATGCATGATAAAATCATTACATATTACATTTTCTAGATTTGAAGACATACAATCCTTAAAAAATTTCATTCTTATGCTTATTAGGTCATATGAAAAGGGTGCTGACTATGATGACTCGACCCACTGCTCGAAATAATGAGGTGGAAGTGAGTATCTTGACTTATTTTCATCCGTATACACTAAACTATATTTCGATGACTTTGAAATAAGAAAAGAACTAATAAACCTTAAAATTTTCATTTCATATATATATGTATATATAGATATATATAAAAGAATATTTATAGCTTTTAGTCTTTTTTTTATATATGCATAAAAAATGAGCTTTGCAAATATTTATTTATTAAAATACCATTTTTGGTATACTAATTATTACAATATTTAATTGTTGATCTACTCATCAAAAAACTAAAAAAGCGGTGTCTTTCAACTCTTTGAGAATATAGTTTTTTTGAATAATAATAATATAAAATACAATTGAATATATGCAAATCCTTATAAGTATTAAATTAAAATGTTAGAAATAATTGCAATTATTTTTAATTTAATTTTTATTTGCATATATATAATTTTACAGAATTTTTCTTACTATAAAATGGCAAGTATATTTAGGCAAATATCATAAATAAAATGTTATCTATTATATAATTGAAAGATGTGTATACACTTCAACATATAAATTTTATCACATCTTTCATTTATTTGGCTTTCAAGATATTGTAGTGATTCTTGGGGTTGATTGATCTCTTAAAAGTTAGCTGTTTGATTGCACAGATCTTGGGGATTGAGGAGAATGACAACTAAACAAAGAGTTGTATTAAGGATATATTTCAAAATTTTTATTAAATTGGGGAACAATACAAAAATCAAAGATTATAAGCTTTAAACCTTACAAAATAGAAGAAGAATAAACTCAATTAAGAATTTTGACACTAAATTAACCTTTCAAGTTTATTCTATGTCAGTCTTTGTAGGCTTAAAGAATATACAAAAATCTTTCAAGTATATTCAAGTATTTTGTAAGGTTTTTTCTTTGAATACCTACAAAAATCTTGAGATATTAAATTGACGTGCAATTTTTCTTGAACTTGTGAAATGCTTGCATAAACCACTGCATCAGTGTCTGTGAAGTGTCAAATAAGCTAGGGTTTCCATATTATGAAAAAATGCTAGTAAATATGCTATTTTGACACTAAATTAAGAATTAGATAGTTGAAGTATTGACACTCCAACAAGCTTTTTGGTGTATATGATGATTAGTAGGAAGATAAACATTTATGCCATTAAGAAATGAAGTGGACGAGAGAAAAAGTAAAAGAAATTGATAATTTAGGCCTTAAACTTTGGTAAGAAGAAAAACTGTCATATGAATAGTGTGTGTATCATCATGAATAAAAATATAAATAATAATATAGTGGAAGCTAAGAGGATTGAAGATAGAATTGTATCGTTGAAGATTAGTATTGATAGGATAGCTTTTAGTATTACAAGTATTTGTACCCCTGATATATGATTAGGTATGAGTATAATAGAAAATGTTTAATATAACTTGGAGGTGGTTATTTTAATATTTAGTCTTAAGAGTAGATGTTATTTATATGACAAAATTAGATAACATATTTGAAGGGTAGTTGAAGAATTTAATAGTGTTTATGGTGGCTTTGATACTAAGGAAAAGAGATTGTTTATAGTGTAAGAATTGTAAGACTATTCCATGTGATTATTTGATAACCCAACAGTGATTGTTGGTTTTAGGTCTGACAGCATAAGGCAATAAAAGTAATGCTAAATAAAAGTTGTCTTTAGATTGTGGTATAATCTCAATAAGTGTGAAGTTAATTTTATGTGAAATTTGATTGCAAGATAGCTTAAAATAAATGTGGTTAACTGAAAGGAAGAGTACCTAATATTTAAAATGCTTGGTTGTGAAAGCAAGACATTCAAGTAAAAATTATTAAATAAATTTGTTTTTTGAGATTATATAAATGTATAAATGATGAGATTTAAAAGAAACATAAACTAGCATATGGCAAATTTAAAATAGCAGTTTGCAATTCTATGATTACATCATTTGATAACTTAGTAAAAAGTTAGCAATTGCTTTAGAAGAGAGGCATGCAAATTAAATTAAGAAATTTAAGAACTAAAGATCCGACTTAAGTAAAATATATTAAGGGTGGTGATTAAAAATTATTTTAAGGACAGAGATAATCAATATAGATTGATGGATTATTTTTCTAAGATTTTTAATGAAGTTACACCAATATAATTAATATGAGTGAGGGTAGTAATTATAAAAATGATACATATACACTTTAGTTTGACGAATTAGTAAAACTAGTTTTGGAATAATTTAAAGAGGTGGAGAGTGAAAATGTTGTAGGTTGGATGACAACCTTATAAATGTGTGAAAATATTTGAAGGGAAGAATTTTTTTGGCTTACCAAGTTATTTAATATAAATTTGAATACCAAAATGATGTTGATTAAGTGAATGAGTATTATTGTACTTATTACCAGAGAACAAGTGATGTTCAAGATTGTGTAAATTATATGAGACTTGAGTTAATATGCCATATGATGAAACTTTGAGAGTGTGATTAATTTCAATTTAATAAGGGATACTTATATTTCAAAAAATTTATTTAGTTTTATGTCAAATATATTTACTATGGAAGTCATACATTTAGTAAGAGGTTTGATGGAGAAATTTTTAGAAGAAAAAGAATTTTTTCATTTAATTTTTATTGATCTTGAAAAGGATTTTGATAAAGTACCAAGAGAAGTTCTTTGAAGGGATTTGAAAAAAAAAAGTTGTATAACTTATATTTATGTTATGTAGGGCTGTAACATGTGTTCAATCATACGGTAGCTTGCCAATGATTTTTCTATTATTATTGGTTGGCATCAAGGCTTTTCTCTCAATCAATATACTTTTATATCAATTATGGCTATTCATATCGAAGCCATTTACCAGGAGATTCCTTGGTGCATATTTTTTGCAGATAACATACTCTTAATTGATAATACTAGTGATATGGCTAAAGCAAAACTTGAGTTGTGGAGTACTTTAGAATCTATTATCTTAATAAATCTAAAGTAGAATATATGGATCAAGCTTAATTGTAATAAAAGCTTTAATCTCGAGGACATAATTGTTGAGAACCATGTGATCAAGATGAGTGAGATGTTCAAATACCTTGGTTCAGTTATATAGTATAATGATGTAATTGTTGGTGATGCGATTAAATATGATCCAAGCTAATTGGATGAAATGGAGGATTGCTTTAAGGCGTTGTGTGGTCCAAAAATTCGACTCAAAATTAAAGAAAAATTTATAGAGAAATTATATGGTTGATCTTGTTATATGGGGCTGAAGTCGGCAACATAGAAGAAACTTACTGGTAAAATAAGTGTTACAGAGATACGGATGCTACGGTTGATGATTGGGTATACTTAAAATGATAGGATGAGAAATAAGTTATTTTGTAGTAAAATTGGAGCAGCTCAAATAGTGGATAAAATTAGGGGATGATATCTTAAGATGCTTCAAACATTTTAAGCTTAACTTCATTGATTCTAACTAAGATCTGATCAAGATCTTCTAAACCTATAGATTATGGATTAAATACTACGAGATTTAGATTTAATCACATAATCCAAAGAGGATAAGACCTAAGTTCTAGGTTTTATTCTATAAGTGATCTACTAGTTAAGGTCAATCCTATTAAGTAATCAAACTTAATAGGATGAATCTCCTATCCTAAAATCTAAGATTTAAAGGCAAAATAATCAGAACAAGTTATAAGATAAAAGGAAAGTCTAGAAACTAATAAAACCAAGGTTTCACCTATTGGGTAACCCAATTTATCAAATGAATGAACTCTAACCTATGATCTAGTCTTAGTCTCAAGAAAGGGTCCTTAAGGTGTAGTGTTAAGACTTAAAGAGATTGCGAGAATCTGACTTAAGGGTTGATTTCACTCACTTAAATTTCACTAAGACGATTATAGCATTAGTTTTAGTATTTTGGAATGTTAACTAAAGGTATGTGTACTTAATCCAATCTTCAGGCAAAATGGCCATTTTGCCCCTACTTTAAGGGTCAAAAAGTCAACTCTTGACTTATGTGTTAGAATTTATTTCTCTTAGTTCCAACTGATTCCTTACTGTCTAACTTGAAGACAGACAGTAAGTACGCCTAAATTGGACGAGAAATGGTCAAGTTATGACCAAAATAAGGCCAGAGGTAATTTGGTAATTTACCTAAATTTCTAGGGTTCAAATCCTAAATATTCTTTTAGTTTATTTATGACATTGAAAGTCTAGGCTAATTAGCATCTTGAATTTTTAAATTTGGAGTTGATTTGACTAAGTTATGGCCGTTTGAAGTCTAGGGGCATTTTGGTCATTTTTCACTAAGAATTCTAGGGTTGACTCTTTGTCCTGATATCCAAATGAGAAAACTAATACTACTACAGTGATGGGGCCGCTCTCCTGAGCATTTTAAGATCCATATTGACTATGTTCTGATAACAAGGTAAAAAGTTATGGGATCCTAAAGAGGTCCTAAAATGTTACTTCGTTATACGTACCCTGAAATTAATTTTTACATTACGCTATTTGATTCCTTACATTTTTATGAGTATTTTGAGACCTATATTGGCTATGTTTGGATCATCCTATAAAAAGTTATTAAACTTTTAAGATTTATTATTCAAGAATACAATTTGAATTAATTTACTATTAATTTATTCAAATTAAATGATTTTACTGTTCATTCCTAAAGTTTATTTATGTGATTTCTGAATTTATTAATATTTAATTAATCTGTGATTAATTAGGCTTAATTATTAATTAACATTAATTAATCCATTAATTAATTAATTAAATTATATTTATTATTATTTTACTGTAGCAAAGTCATTAGTACTAATTACTATTTAATTAATCTTAATTACCTGCTAGGACGTATGATTTATTGATTTAACTCGTAGTCGTCTATATGATTAAACTAGATTAGAACCTGATCAGTTCTAATCATTTTTAACTTATAAGGACGAGTTTCTAAGTTACACTCGATAGTAGGAAAATGGTGATCCTGAACTTGTGTACCAAAAATAGATATGAGAAGATATCATTAGAAGGATCTTCTTTATTTGGAATACGGAGGGGATTTTATTTGATCATCCACAAAGGAAACCAAGGATTTATGTTGCCAACCCCACCTAGTATCATTGCAAGTAAAATAAAAACACAAGAAATAAACAACATCAATGGTGAGATTCGAACTCTTACCATTCAGATATGGAATAAGGCAATTAATTGCTGCAAACTTTAACTTTTATGTACGCACATTTAATTTAATTATTTTTAATATAAAAGTGTTTAGATAAAATTTTAAATATTTAAGATTTTGTGCATCAGTGGGGGCACATGCCCAATGTCCACGTTGTAGATTTGCCCCTTGTTGGTGGGATCAATGAGATTATTCCTTGTGACAGACAATCATAACTAACTCCAGGGATAATTTCGGTTCTAAGAAATAGTACTCAGCAGTTTTTGTTTAAACATAGCCGAATGATAAAGATTGCTCGACTTACCAAGTTAACAAGATTGTTGACTGGGATGAGCAATGTTAATTAGTGGTTATTTGATAGCTCGGCTTCAAGGCTGAGTGATTTACCCTTTAAAAATACTTTTATCGCATTATACTCCTAAATTAGTACTAACTTGATCTTGGTTGGTTGCTTGTTAATTTTCGATGCATCATTAATGATGACTTGCTGCTGGTGGGTTCTCGTGAAGATTGATTTTATATGCTTATGCTTCAACCTTGACGTATTGGTTTTAACTTTTCTATGTAACTTTGGTTATGCTTGAAACTGTTGATTGACTTTATTTGAGCATTAAACCTCATTGCACTTGATTATGCATTATATCTTCATTGTACTTTATTTGACTTGAGCATCATTGTACTACTTAATAGTTTGGCTTTTAGTAAGAACTATATATACTACTCCAAGTAAAAGAAATCCATATAAACAATGGTGAGTTTTTTTATTTTCTTCTTTGTTGTAGTAAGGTTGTGAATAACTCTATCAAGAATCTCTTACCGTGTGATTTTGTTTGTATTCGATCATAAACCGTTTTATTCTATTATAAGGTTGCTCAAATTGTTAATAGATTTAATTCATATATCTTATTTAAACCATAATGCTGAACTTGTACTTCTTAAATGAGCATTCTTTTGATTTATCAATGTTTGTTTGTTTAGATTGAATTACGAAGAGCTAACAACACTGAAATCATGCTGACAAAAATCAAATTGGAACTACCCGAATTATTGGTAAGCATCTTTTCAAAGTATTTTTCACACTTGTGTTCACGAGTGACCGTATGAGGAAATTGAATCGTTATGAAATTGTATTCTTGTTAAGATTTCAACACTGCTTTTTGTTATTACCTGCTCAAAGGCCAATTATTATTCAAAATGTTTTTGCTGATTGAAAGTTAATGTCACTTCCTTTTTTCTTACCACAAAACTTATTACTAGACAGTCAGAGTTGTGCTTATGCTATCTCTTTTTTATCTTATTTTGTGGTAGGAAGTCTAGATTCATAGTTTATCACATGGTCAAAATGGCGTTTTATTTTCTTAGTGAAAAGTAAAGCAGGAACCTGAGTAATGTTTTGCGACACCATGTTTTCCAATTATGTTGGGATTGAATATGATGTTAATTAAAAAACTGTAGGGTTAGATTAGGTTAGAGAGAGATTCAAAAATGCTTTACGTAACCTACTTATTCTTCACGAAGGTTAAAGCACACTATATGAATATGAAAAATAAGAGAGAAAACAAAAGAAAATGGTAGATTTATAATGATTTGGTTAATTTGAAACTTACGTTCATTGTACTGAGTAGTGAAGGATTTTTATTATAATTGATGAGTACAAGCATAGGCAAACCATTATGGCTTGACTTTTTTCATGATCCCAAGTTGCATTACCATATGCATTCCCGATTGGGGGGTTACATATTATTAAAAGAGTATAAGGTAGAAGGTGTAAGAGACCACTAAAATCTGGAATGAACATCTGGTACAGACCACAATCAATTGTTCCTCGAAGAAGCTCCATCTTGTTATGAACATCTTTCACAATACAACAATCAGAGTAAATTCAATTTAAGCATTATTGTCTTAGTAAACTTGCTTACGGAAAGAAAATTTTTAGTAATATTGGGTGCATGAAGAATGTCTCTTAATTTTAAAAGAGTAGTAGAGTTCTAAAAGGTAGAATTGTCTGTATTGTAGATAGGTGAACTTTATCCGTTACCAACATGCACCATGTTTAATCCATCATACGACTGAACGGATTGAATGTTCTGAAGATTAAGAGTGATATCATGAGTTGCCCCTGAGTCTGGATACTAGCCATCGGTGTTAGAAATCACCAGGTGCGTGGAGGGAGGATTTGGCCGACCAACAGTGGTGCCATAAGCATCTTGATGATGATAGCAGTTGATTGCTGAGTGTTCGGATTGATTGCATACTTGGCAGATGAGTGAAGACCGACCACGACCATTGAAGGGACCTTGGCCATGAAAATGACCCCTTCTTTGACCTCTGTTGAAAGTGATGTTGGAACGAAAAATGAAGTGATTTGGTGTAGGTTTGGTGCTGGCTTGAACAAAATTGACAGAGGTGACATTGTTGTCAATGGTGCTGGCTTGAACAAAAGAATGCCGCAGAGCTCATCAACTTTGATGGGCTTAAATCTTGCTGAAATAGTAGTGGCTAGAGGAGCAAATTCTGGTCCCAAACCAGTGAGGATGTTGATCACAATCTATTGATCGGCAAGTGGAGAAACGGAGATGGCTAGTTGTTGCTTTACTTGCTGAAGATAGTCATTCATGGGGGCAGCATCTTTCCTAAGAGAACACAATAGATACTCAAGTTGCTATAGATGGATCTAAGAAGTAGAGGCATAAATTTTGGAGAGAGTTTACCATATGGAATAAGTAGAATCGTGCCCAAGAACTTGAGCATGAACATATTTTGCTTGTGAAGAAATGATCCAGCTGAGAATGAATTGATCGGTGGTAAGCCATCTTGAATATTCAAGACTTGGTTCGCTATTAGCTGAGAATTGTGATGGAGGTGTTAGAGAGCCATCAATAAAACCTAGGAGTCGATGAGCTCGACATAGAAGGATGAATTGAGATTTTCAGAGAGTGTAGTTGGCTTTGTTTAGTTTAACATTGAGGATGTGATGAACATTACCAAGGTGCATAGCGTTGCCGAAGTCGATGGTGGTGGTGGCCAAAAGATTGGGAGGGTGTGAGATTCTGTCGGCTGGGCTCGCTGATTGAGGGGTGGGAAGAAGATCGGTTGGAGAAGCCATCACTGAAGATGAAGAAGAATCTTCTTCATATGGTTGACGTCAATTATTGATCGTTGATTCTTGACGTCTTTAAAGGCATTGATTCTTGACTTCTTCAAAGGATGGATCGTCGGCGAGGACGAGCGTAGTGAAAAACGGTGAAAACAACGATCAATTCTTGGTCATCGATTCTTGACATCTGTAAAGGCATCGATTCTTGATAGCAAATCTTCTTGATCACGGCTGCAGGTTTCTAGAGCGGCTGCAGGATTCTTGGCTGCAGGTTTCTTGATCACAGTTATAGGTTTCTAGAGCAACAGCAGGATTCTTGGCTGCAGGTTTCTTGATCACGGCTAGAGCGGTCGATTCTTGGTTGCGGTGGGCTGATAGCTTTCCGTTTGAAGCTTGGGTGGTTCTTGGGTCGGTGAAGAGGGGGCCGAGAGATTAAATGAATTCTTAAAGGCTGAGAGCTGAATTCTCTCTGATACCATGTGAGAATTGAGAGGCTGCTGCTGGAATTAGAATATATTTTCACACACAAAATTTACAAGAAGTGCAGCTCTCTTTAAATATGGAAAGATTAACAATAAATAGAAGTAATTATTCACATCTACGTATCAAAAATGTGATTAACAAATGAGGTCAATCTCATGTGGGCTTAGTCATCTTATTAGAAGGAAACCAAAGAGGTGTCTCAGAAGGTGAAACATCATTTTTTATAGATTGTATTAAAGCAACTCATAATCTTCCTTATAAGTTTCAGGAGTGGACGCCTCAAAAAGTTCAGGCGGTCAAAGGAAACACTTGAATCTTTGCGAGCTTGAAAGATTGATTGAACATTTAAGGTGAATAGGGCTTAGGTGCAGTATTTGAAAAACCTAGCCTACATAGTTGATCCTAGCACATTTAATCAACGCCAAATGAAAAAGGTAAACTCTAGTGATTTTGTGCTTGTATGTTTTCTGGATCCCTCCAATAAATACAAAATCTCTTATTCCATACAATATTAAATTAAATTTTTTGATATAGAATATTAACTTTATAAGGAGTTATATATGACTAGATATGGATTGTCACGGCTCATTTTTGTTAAACCTTGTGTGTGGACATGCCTCCACTGTTACTTTAAGTAATTGGCATATGGGTTGGACCTAACATGTGCTGGGCTTAATTTGCCTAATCAGCTTGTGGGATTTAAGGGGGTAGCACACTTGCAGGGTTCAGGGTAAGTACCTCCATCCAGAATTTGTTTGTAAGGGCATATATGTTGTTTTATTTTGTTTCTGGAGCTAAAATTTATTCTTATATATATGTTCGCTTGAGGGGCATAGGGCATCATGTTTGGTTACACTCATTCCCATTTTTCAAGAGAGCAGACATTTCTACTCTCCCGTGATTTTCTCGTCATAGTTTTCCACATAAATCTTGTCTCTTTTGTGTTGTGATTATGTAATCGTATGTTCTTACTCTTTGTTTTTGCTTATCCTTTCTCTAACATTATAAACAACTCTTTTTATGAATTTTATGGAACCTGTATTTATATTAAACATTGTTAAAAATATATTTGTGCTTTTTTATTGCGCCATTAAAATTATTTTTTTATCGGTTTTGGCTTGTGATCTAAGCACTATTATGATATAATTTATGCATTATTGCTTCTTAATTCCATTTTGAAAAAACTAAAAATCTTAAATTCAAACTTCAATATATGCTCACAACTATAACACTATTTCCACATTTGTGGACAAGTATGTCTGGTCTGTAAATTGCTACTTTATTCTAGGTACAAAACACGCATAGTTTCTATTGGCTGAATGAAGTTACTTTTTTTAGATTGAAAATGGCAATATATGCTTTAATGTGGCTCACCTTTTATTGCAGAATGCTGCTCTAGCCTTGGATGACTCTCTTCTAAATGGTGATCAAGTTGAAAGTCTTATTAAATTTTGCCCAACAAAAGAAGAGATGAATCTCCTTAAGGTGCAGAAGTCAGCATTAGCTTCACTTCTTTTTATTTTCTTGCTCTTAACTATTGTCTTTTGAACATCATTATTGTGATATGACTTATATACTGTACTTCCACACTTCCTTTTTGGATGTCAGAGTTATACTGGAGACAAGAAAAACCTTGGAAAATGTGAGCAGGTAAGAATGCAAAACTGCCACACAACTCCATGATCTAGTTAGTTTTGTTAAGCTTAAATTTTAAAAAGTATAGGGAATATGATGCAGGGTACTAAAAAGTAACCATCTTCCTTAAATTGAGAATATTTAGCTAAGGTTAAGGTATTTATCCATCATTAACGCTCACATGCATCGTCATTAAGTTGTTGAAAACAGGAATGGTGCTACAATCATGCCCCCACTGGCCAAGCACATAGAATATGTATTCTAAAAAATTTAATATGTAAATTTGTATTATGTAATAAAATAATTTATATGGCATTGCAAATTTTAAATGGTGCAGTGGTTTGATGTTGTGCTTATTGGAGGTTTAGAATTCTATGCTAACGTTTTGTTTAATTTTTTTGTTTCTTAAGCCCACATGCGAATGTATTTATTATAATTTTTTTGACAATAGAGATTTTAAATACATGACATCCAAATATCTCGTACTGGAGAACACCCAAATATTTACATATGCCAACATTTTTTTCTTAATCTCACATGAAAATGAATACTTTAAAAAGAAATTTTTACATACATGGACCCAAATCTCAATTGCCCAAATTTAAGGCTTAAAATACTAAAAGTCTTACTACACCTAATTTTGCAGCTAACATTTTTTTTTTTCATTGTTTTAGTCTTCAGACGAATGCAACTAATCTAAAAATAGAAAATTTTGCATACTTGATGCCCAAATCTTTACATGTGGTAGAACGACAATCATTTTTACATCTTTTCTATTCTTTTTTTAAAAAGTTGTGGCACTTGACCGCCCAAATTTAGGGTTTAAAACAAACTAAAACTAGGTACACCACATTTTTGTTTTTTATTTACTGCCCAATTGTATGGCCTAAAACAAAAGAACTAACTACTCCGTTGAGTCACGTCACTTTACGTTGACTCATGTCGCTCCACATGCTTTAAATTTAGCCAACATTTACTTAAGAATTATGCTTCATGGCCTCTCATCGCTCCTCTTCAGTGCTTTTTCATTAGTGTCACCTTCCGTGAATAGCAATCTTAAGGACTGTTCTTCTCTTTTAGTTATCATATGTAGTAGTTGATACTAGATTAACAATTATGATACTTACTATTATCGATTGCAGGATCCTATTAAGGTATCTAAGTAAAATAGAAAAAAGAAATGAAACAGGCATTCAATGAGATAATTAGAGTTCTACAACGTACAAAATCAGATCCACAAGTGTAATATTACAGCCTTTGATTTGAATAAATGAAAATGAGATAAAATCATATTAATATTATAATAACAACAACAATCTCTCCTTGCAGGGGTTACCACCAGCCTTCTCTTCACCGAGTTCGATCACCTCTTACGCTCCATAGTCTAACACATAAAAGTATTAGGGTATTGAAACCGATTAGAGTGATCTAAATACTTGGATATTAAAGTGATTTACAATTATGTTTAGAAATGAAATGAAATACAAATGCTTTAACGTGAAAGGGTGAAATATGATGCATCTCTTAATATTGAGAGTTTAAGGAGTATGCATGTGTACATGCTACTATGGCCAATGATAAATTTAAGATAAGCATGATTACACAAACTATTTTCTATTCATGTCACAAGTGATCAATGAAATTTGTAGGATAAATTTTGTTAGTGGAATTGCAATAAATTTATCATCTAAACATATCATATCATATGCCAAGATTAGTATTTATATATCAATGATAAAAGAATTATCTCATATGCAATAACAAGATAATGCAACATTCATTACAATTTGATATTATTATCATGTCTTATTTAGCTTGGCCATTATATGATATTAACACTCAATTCTGAGGATATTATACCATAGTTTGTATGCCGGGTTTGTTTGGTTCGTGATATAAGTATATTCTACTTGCCAAAACCCTCACCATATGCTAATGCAAATCTTTCTCATCTCTGTATGGACAATGTATAGTCTAGATGTTTGTATAGATTTGAATATTCTCCACTGTGGAATAATTTATTCCACATTTTGCTCCAGCCATCATAATTTAATGCATTTTGTGCAACTCGTATAGGTATGAATCGAAAAATAGATGCAAGAATAATTATAACAAGTGCAGGTGTGATATATGCATTTATGACTGAAATTACAACTCAAGTAGGTGCAAATACTCATACAAATCTCATGACAACAAAAAATCACAAATGTAGAGTATATACGTACCTACTTTCTTATAAAGTAAAAATGACATAAGAAGCTCTATGTATCTCACAATTCTATAATTTAATTATAGTTTGGATTATTAACACTTGCATGCCGTTAAGAGCTTATTAGCCTATACTTTTAGGTTCATTCTATGTATCTCACAAATGTAGAGTATATACGTCCAGAGACTGAGGCGCTACAACGTGCCCCAGCGCCAAAGCACCCGAAAGCAGGGCGCTGCAGTGTGCCCTGGCGCCTGGCTACCCAAGGCCGTAGTGCATGGCGAATTTTAGCTCAGGTTCAGGTTATGCCTTAAGCTTTTTGAGGAGTATTTTGGTTCATTTGGGGTCCAAAATAGAGTTGGATACTTAAGGGAAACTTAAGGGAAACTTAAGATAAACTTAAGGAGGAGTTTCCTGGGTTGGCATAAGTGATTTCAAGTGCTTTGGCTGCTGTTGGAGGAGATTCCAAGGAAGAACCCTAAGGAAGAACTGTTGTGCAAGAAAGCCCTTGCATGTGAAGAAATCCTAAACCAAGTGGTGGTTGCTTCTCTTCTCATTCATCCTAGAGTAAGTGCTAGTGTTCCTTGAGAAGATGAAGCTTTTTGTAACTCTGTATTCTTCATCTTATAAAGTGGAAATTTCTGTGTGGTGTGGCTCCGTAGCTTTTCCCATTTTTGAAATTTTCATGTAAAATATGTGTTGTTTGGATGTGCTTGTGGTTTTGATGCATGCATGTGCTGTGATCTTTTTCTTGCTATATTTGTGGTTTTGTATATTGCTTGTCAACGCATCCCCGATCCTCGAGTGCGCGCAAATCGCTTTCGCTGCGGTGTGTGCTCTCAAGGTTGTCTCCAACAGTAAGACATGTGGCTCATTCATAATAATTCTATATCATAAGCTCAAAATGATATAGGCTACTCTTTAAAATATTATCATGAACCTATTTGATCAATATTTAAGTTAATTTTCTCATGGCATGATGGGTTATTATGCAAGGAGATCAATCTTTTCTTTAATCACCCTAAGCTAGGCAAGGTGGGGTATCCAGTCATCTTGGCATGGAGAGATCCAAACCTAGTTAGAAGTTGAGGATAAGTCAATGAAACTCTGCTGATCATCCTCAAGACTTGGTTTGATCTTGGATAAGGTTGGGTCAACCCTCAAATCATGATTGATCCAACTCAAGGGAGTACTTAAGAGGGGATCCCATGGAGAGATTCTAGATAGCCACTTGCTTAACTCTAGGGGTTGATTTATATGGTACATTACTATCTTAAGGAACATGGTCTAAAGGAAGATTAGGGTTCTAAGGTGAAGTTAAAGGATATAGCAACATAGGTTGGACAATTGGATGGGTCTAAGGCTCTATGCCCTCAATCTCTTAAATTTAGGTTAAATTGAGCTAGGGATGAGTCAACCTCAATCCCATAAACTCAACATAGCCCTAACTCAACTTAGATCTAACTTGAACTAGCTCAACCATAAGCCTAAACCAAGCTTTGCAAGGGAAACAATATCCTAGACATATCCAAGAAAAGGGTTAGAATTTTATGAACCTTTATGTACCTTCCAGAGAGTTGGTACAAATTAAATGCCAAAATATAGAGGAGATTCATAGGTTTCCCGCAAGTCCAAGATTAGATTGATTGAACTATCACAATAAAAGTTATCAAACCTTAAAGTTTCAGCTCAGAAAAAGGCTTTCTTCTCAGTTTTGGGTTCCTGGAGCCAAATATAGGCAACTAGGGAGGTTGGAGCCTTGGCCTGATATGGAGTCAATAGGGCAGAATATGAGAAATGGTGAGATGTGGCTGAATTTGAGAGAAGAGAGGAGAGAGAGGAGAGATAGTGCTTAGAACTTACAAGAATGGGGGCTAAAAAAGCATGAGAGCATTAGCAATTGTATCTTGGAGTTGAGGGGGTTTAAATAGGCCCATTGGGTGATCTTGTAGTTGGAATTATTCAAAAAATCAAAGCCCAAGATTTGGTCATACTCCATGGACGGTGGGATAAAAAATTTGGAAATTATATTTAGGAGGCTGGGGAAGCCCTTAGAAATATTGTGGTGATCATGTAGTCACAATGGTATTCTTAATTAATTAGAAAATGAGAAATTAAAATCAAAAGAGCCTCATTGGTAAGTTAAATGGGGCTGAAAATTAGTACAAAAATTAAAATTTCATGGACCAAATTAGTATAAAAATGTGGCATGTGAAGAGGAGATTCCATAGTTTCCTTATAATGAACCACCAGATTGAATGAATTTTGCAAAATTAAGTTTCATAGGTTTTTGAGGATTTCTCCCAAGTCGAAAAAAATTATACATTGATTCAATTCCCATTGGATTCCTCTTGACCTTGCGCCCCATTTTGACTATTGAAATATCAAAACCAGGCTTCGGAATAAAAATTATGAAATCCTAGGATTTCGGCTTGTGAAACCCTGGTTTGGGATGACATAATACTATAGCAAGGGTTGGCCGACTCGGTTCAGGTGAATTACAGTCAGTTCACGCTGGGTCAGCCACTTCTGGCTGTTGGATCTACTAGATCCAATGGTTTGCGCATTCGGGTTTTAAATACGTTCGATCTATTGTCGGATCAAAGCCATAGCTTTGCGGTTGAAATATAATCCCACAATTTTAAATAAAAATTAACTTTTCAATGGATTTAATTGATATTGTCGGATTGATTCATCGATTTGATGGGTCAGATCATTCATGCAGTCTAATCGATCTTCTACTGTTAGAACATAATCTTAGATCTGATGGTGGATATGGACCCCGTTGATCTGTCGTTGGATTGGGTTCATCGTTCAAACAACGGGGATTCATCCCGGCTTCTGTCGTTGGATTGGTTCGGCTGATCTGACGGCTATGATCACGCCTGCCGTTTAATAAATCAGAAAATTATTTTTAAATAATTAAGACCATAGGAAAATTTAATTAAATTAATACATATAATATTTTGTGCATTTTTCTGTCGTTTTAGCTTCAATAATTATGAAATTTGCACAAACCACATTTTGATGCGAGGAATCCAATGATATAAAAATTTTAAAATATTAATATATATTTTTAATTTTTAATTTTTTGAAGTTTTAAATTTTAAAAATTAATTTAGAAGTTATCATAATTCCTAAAAACTTAACTTTGGCCAGTAGCACCATAACGATGTACTTAATCCACTGGCGTGCTCCAATTAATCATATACTTTATTATTTGAGAAAAGTTTCAAAAATATACCATCTCTAAATTTTGGCTAATTATGCTCAATTAAACTCATTTAAACATTTTAACAATATCGATTTGTTACATCATATGTACAATTAATTCAAAAAGCTTTTGAATTCATGGTTTTAGCCAAATCTTTTGATACCATCATAAATATTTAAAAACCACATAAATGGTTCTAAGACCACTCCAATGTATCTCTCTACTATGTTCAATTGCAAAAAAACAGGGGAAATTTTGTAGCCCAAACATTTATATAAATTTGTTTCCATAACTATTAAATGGTCTTAATTTATAAAAAAAGATGTGTAAAGCTAGTAGATATATATAAAAACTGTTTCACTTCAACAATAAAACACAAACTTTAAAGCATCATCATGTGAGAAATACTTCAATAATTGATCAAAATGTAATACTAATGTATCAAAGTTTGTATATGCATAATATTAAAAATAATATCAAATTGATTGTTGAATGCCAATACACTTAACTTGCCTATTAAAAACTGAATATCAGATTGCTTGTTGCTTGGGTTTTATATATATGGTGTGATATGCCGATATATCTTAAGAGTTTATGATTGTGAGTGTTGTATATTATCTAAATTGTACCCTGATTTAAAAAAATTCTTGCTCCGCCCTTGGCTGAAAGCATATCATGTTAGGCTGGTATTTTTAATTGCATTTAATTTCTTTCTAAAACTATTTTTTCAATATCATATTGAATCGTTTAATTGTGCCATCTTTGGTTTTAAACTTTTTATATGCCATTATCATACCCAATTTTTGACAAATAGCATGATTGGCCGACATTTTTTGTTTAGGATAAATGTTTATAGTCTTTAATCAATCATCATGCGATTGGAAAAGATATTGGCATGAAAACTGTAATGCTACGCATAAGATGGTTGAAAAAGGATTTGACCATAGGCGTATCTAGTATAATTTTGAACCCATCTTTGTTTTGCTTCCCTCAATAAGTTGCATCAAAATAATTGCTACTCAAATGATTCATGCATTTTGTAGTTCATAGAAATGACGGGTGACTCCGACAATGCTACCATGAGATTGAGTGGGCTTTTAATGCATGATTGTGTTGAAGCCTATTGTATAAGGTGAGAATTATTATTGATGTTGAGAGGTCTCATATAAGGGGAAGATTCTTGAGGCATGTGAAGGTCATTTATCTTAATGTAAGTATTGCAATTGTTGACCCATACCAATATGCCCATGCTTTTGATTGAAAACATGTGCTATTGCTGTAACATATTACATAAATTTGAATTCTTGATGTATGTGGGGGTGATGTATAAAGATGTGGATAGGCCTCATATGAGGGAAAGATTCTTGAAGCATGTGAGGGTGATTTATAATGGTGTATGTGTGGCAATTGTCGTTCCACGCCATTGTGCACAAGCTTTTGATTGAAAGCACGTATGACTGCTGTAATATCTAACACAATTTTAATGTAACTTTTGATTCTCTCATTTTTACCATTTGATATAGCAATAGATACCATTTATATAATTTTATTTTTTCACCCAATAAGTATATTGCTGCTTCTTAAGAAAGATGCCCTTTCTGCTTAACTGAACTTTTTGTTGATGATGCATATTGATTGAAATTAGTTTCATTTACTTTGATTATTGTTCTGACTTCTGTACCAAATTAGCTACATGTTCATCTTTTGGCACATGCACAGAACAACACATTTTTATTTGGCATTTGCTGTAATGTAGCTGAAAAATTGGTCTATTGTGATTTGGTCATAGTTATTTTGTCGCTTACACTTTTCTTAAGCTGACATAACCAATACCTATTTTGTAATGTAGTTCTTCTTTGAACTGATGAAAGTTCCTCGTATAGAGGCCAAACTAAAGGCTTTTGATTTTAAGATTCAGTTTAATGAGCAGGTTTTGTTTTCTTTTCTCTGATTTAGTTCCATACATGTTAGAAGTTATCCTAGAAACTTTTTTGTAAAATTTCCTCTTTTTCATATTCTTTCCAGACTGCTGATATAAGAAAGAGGTTGTATGCTGTAGATGCTGCCTGTGAAGAGGTCAATCTTGATTTCGACTAAATGCAATAGACTGAATCATAGTGCGCATGTTCATTGGCTGATTTTTCATGCAATCATTCAGATTCGTAACTCAAATAAGCTTAAAGAACTCATGAAGAAAATTTTATATCTAGGAAATGCACTTAATCAAGGAACTGCAAGAGGTAAGATCAGTAATTCGTGCATTTTAGAAATGATATTCATGTGAAGGAAATATGCATATTTGTTTCTTAAATTATTGCATATGTAATTGCTTACATTCTGAATTCCATTTTTATGTTCTTAATGATTCATAGTGATGACTATGAAATGCATGCCATGGTGAATACAGTGACGCATTTAAATTTATCTTTTGATTATATCAAGACAACATTAGTTGTTATAATCATTTCCTGCTGTTACCTCAATGACAATATTCAACATTATTTTATTTTATATCGCCATTATAAGAAGTACATTAAAAACATCAATGTAACGGGAGTCATTGATTTTAAACTCAAAAAATTGTAAAACACATGATACTATTGAACACATCTTTTAAATTATTGGTGTACAGCAATTAAATGAGCAATCATAAAATAGAACAAGAAAACATAAAGGACACCCATTTATATAGAAAACTAAGAAAAAATCATGAGAGAGTGAGGGTAACAAAATCTTTACTATTCGGGAGAAAATTGTAAGCTAGATATCTGAAGAGGAAGAGGAAGATTAATAATAAAGAATAGAGTGGATGGAAGCTTCAGAAAATAACAAATATAGCAAAGAAAAAGCTCACCTTAACTATAAGCTCCTTTCATATTTATAGACGAGTTATAATTTCACAGAAAAAATGTGGAAAGACTAAAATATCTTCAGACAAAAACCTAAATTATGTGCCCCAAAAATTGATCTGTAAGCTAGGGGAAGATAAAAATAATTTCAAAGTGATCACAGATAATTCAAGGCATATACATAACAGCTAGTTATTTGGGTGTGTAGATATTATGTTACATGCAATAGGATAATGGGTCAAAGAGAAATAGTAATTAATCAAATTTATCTATTTAAGCATAGCAAAGAACATATTGACCTTACCAAGTCGATAAACTACATGATAGATTACTAAATCTATCTTATATGATTTATAAATCAAATAGACAAGTTAGATTTAATGGTTTATTGGATCAGTATTGACAAGCATACATGTCTTAATTAATTGATGAATTATCCTAAGTCTTTAATATTTCCGTAGAGTTGTTTTCCCCTTAAAGATTTATTTAAAATCTTCTAAACCTATGTAAGCATTCCCTAAAATTCTTATTTTTTATTTCATTAAATTCTAATGCTTTATAAAGCATTGATTTTCTACATGAACCTTTATCATGTTTGAAAATAGTGGGTGTGTGATTCATTTTACTAAGGAACTAAAAGAGTGTCATCATTGATGTATCATATAAAAGTATCTAACTCATTTGTTCGACTAATCCTAACCTTACCTTAGCATTTTTCTCCCTTTTTAGTTAATTAACGGAACACCACACATTTCCCATAGTATTACTGAAATTTGATCAATTCTTAAGTGCCTAATTTCCAATATAAACTTAAGTTAGCTTGAGAACATGGAAACCAAAATAAGCATAACTAAATTGTAGTTCTAAAATCCATTATATCAACTTATCTTTAAAAGAAGGTGCAGCAAGAAAGTAGCTACAAAAGAGCAACCTAAACACTTACAAAACCCTCAAGTTCTTGCAGATCTTTCGATACACTCAAGGTACTGGCAAATAGCAACACTATTCTTATTTCCTAGCAAAACATAAGCTGTTTGACTTGTATTTCAAAACATCGGTTGCTTCTTAGGTAACGAATACTTAAACTAATCTATTGATTGCAAATATTTCTAAACAGCAAAGCATTATGATAGTTGAACCTAGGAACTAAATTCTGATTGAAACAGCTTCACGAATTGAATTAGATTTAAGAACTAACACTTACATTATAAAATTGATGCATTACTAGTTTTCTTATTTAATCTCACATTTTCTACAAAAGAATTAAATGAGACAGGTTACCAGTGCTTAATAATCTTAGGATATAAACTAGCAGTTTAACTCTTTCAATCTACTCTACAAATTCTAAAGTTGACATGAAAAGCTCATGACAATCTCTCTGTCTCTCTTATCACAGAATTAAAGCTTCTATAAGAGTACATTTCGATAGTTGTAATCAAACTCTCCATACCTTATAAGATTGGGTTCCTCTCCAGAAAGCAGGGATCGGACGTAGGAAATTGAGCGGGGCTTCGGCGGATAAAGTCGAGCTGCTTGCTGACGGATGAGACATCCTCTGTCGACAAACTAGGATCAGGCGGGAGGAGGATCGCAGGTGTCGAAGACCTCCGTAAGATGCGGTTGCGTCTCTGCTTGTGGTGAAGAGTACCGTGAGCTACGGCTGGCTTCGTCCTTGCTTGCGGCGTAGTCTCCCAAGGCTGCGGCTGGCATCATCGACTTGGAGAGAGGAGTTATGGGATCGGCAAGGTTCGGAGCGGAAGGATCGAAGAGCGGCATCGAAGATTTCCATCTGCTGTGGCTGCGTCGAGGAGTTCCGTGACCTGCGGATGCGTCGGCTTGATCACTCTGTCGGGAGATGGAGAAGAAGACGGTGCGTATGAGCTAGATAATCCAAGTGCTCAGGTGTCGTAGGATCTATCCGCCTAAATATAGTACTGCCGATAGGCGTCGCCCCCTTCGCAAGCAACTTTGCGCCTTTTTGAGATAAAGGCACCGTTTCTGGAAGGTAGCGGTAATTGGAGGATTGACAGGTAAGACCGTTACATTTTTTTTTTAAGAGGTTGGTTAATCAATTGTAGAATTAGATTGGCGGGTTATCGATGTCAAAATGAATCTCGGCAGGAAAAACTAACATAAAGCAGAAATTCGCGGGTATTAATAGACTATAACGGTTTTAACGAACAATTAGGATCGGCGGGAACGTTAACGCTTTCTTAGTAACGACCAAGGGTCGTTACATTGGGTTTGGCTGAGCTTGAACACATTTGAAGCTTGATTTCTTATTGAAACACCTACATTGGTATGTTTGAGTGAGTGCAACTCGATAATGACTCAATCATAAAATTTTAAATATATATTTTTTACTAATTTAAATAGTTAAATTGATTTTTATTAAGAGTAACCTTTGTTCTTTACCTCTGCATCTTATACAAATTTTGGAATGACGTATCAAAATCAGAATTGGTAAATTAGATCTGTAAGCCTGAGTTTGAAGGAGAATTGGGGTATAGAAATTTAAATGCTCTTTCTTAGGAACTTCTATTTTGGAACTAGTATTTGGGAAAAATTTGTTAGAGATAACTTTTGTAGAGGTTTACATCCTCTTGTGATTGGTATACAAGACTTTGATTCTTCTTTATGGAAATGAGTGTTAAATATGAAGGATCATTTGGAATGTTTCCTTGCTTGGAAAATTGGTGAAGGGAAGCAATTTTATTGGTTTGATTGTTGGTTTGAGGATCATAATTGGCTTATAGATTCCCAAATCACAATCTTACCTCGTGCACGATCTCAGATTTTTATATTGGTAATTATTAGAATATTAGTAAGCGCAAGGAGGTTCTTAGTGGTGATAATATACTTGTGGGTGAAATTATTTCTTTACCTTTTAAACCCCAAGCTGAGGATATTCTTTTGTGGAAGGGCTTTGCTCCAGTTGTGTTTGGTTTCAAGCAAGCTTATAATATTATAATGAATTCCAATCCTAATTTTTACCTTGGTGAAGCTATTTGGCATAAATTTATAAGACCTTCAATTTCCATTTTTTGCTTGGGACTCCCGAATAGGTAGATTCTTGTCAATGATATTCTCCAGGCGAGAGGGTTTCTTTTACCTTTTAGATGTTTGGCTGTAAAACCATTATAGAAAATAGGGATCATTTATTTGTGAATGGAACCAAGGGTTAGGAAATATGGAATTATTTTGCTACCTTGGATAAACTTAAGCCCAATTTTAATCTCTTGACTAATGCTTTCTTACTGGCATGGAATCTTTTAGGAAATTTGGTTAAGAAAGGTCGTTTCAAATCTATTTTATGAATTTTTTTTGTTTAGCACATATGGAAGAGAGGTATAATAGTAAGCATATAAACTTTGCTTTTAATTTAAAGAGTTATTTTGAAAATTATAAACTACATTAACTTTGCTATCGCCAGCCACTTTATAGAGAATAGTAACTTCAAAATGGAAGGTTGCTATAAATTTTCTTTGGGATTTCAACTATTCCTAGGAAACCTGAACTTATGGTTGTTATTGTTTGAAACTCAATATTTGTGTTTTTAAATTAAATATTGATTGTTGTCTAAAGAAAACTACAGGTGTAGTCTTGCTGCCACTGGTAGTCTCATTTAACATCATAACGGGTTTGTTTTACTTACTTTCTCCCACAGAATTTGCACCTTCTTCCATTATGGCCGAGGCCAATGCACTTCTTGCTGGCCTTACTATTTGTAATGAAATTGGGTTGCACAGTATCTAGATAGAATGTGATACTCTTAGTTTTATTAATCTTGTTAAAATTGAGGCCATGGGTGTTTGGAATGTTTGCTATGTCCTGGAAAAAATTTATTTGCTGCTTAAACTGTTTTGTTATTTTTTGATGCATATATGGATAGAAGGTAATAAGGAGGCTGATTGGTTGAACAATGACGATATTAACTTTAATTATTTTAATATTTATTATGATGTTGTTTTGCCCTCTCCCCTTAGAGCCATTTGCAGGCTGCACAAAATCCAAATGCCAAACCTTTGGGTTTGAGCTTTTCTTTCACTTACTGCTCTTAATCCTTTAATCTGGGTTGGTTGTTCTTGTTACTGTGTTGGTTGTATCTACTGTTGTTGGTTTGTCGATGCTCTATCCCCATGGGAAGGTTTTTTATAGTTGGGTTGGCTTTCATGGATCTGAAGTGGGCTATTCTGGAGCTGGGATTGTTTTGCAGTGCTGGGCTTACTAGATGTTATGGACTCTCTTCGAACTGGCTTTTTTTTATCTTATTTTTGTTTCTTTGACTGTATTGTCTTTTTTGCTTTTATTGAGGATCTGTTAAGATGATACTTTAGATAATCCTTTTTTTGGGGTCAAATTTAGGGTTTGCTCCAAGTGCTTCACATCCATTTGCTCCAACTCACCGTCGAGGAAAGTTGTCTTCACATCCATTTTTTGCAAGTGCATGTACTCCTTAGCCATAGATTTAGTGCTTATCATCTTGACTACTGGAGAAAAATTCTCCGTGTAGACCACCCTTTTTGGATGAAAACACCTTGCTTTGTAGTCTGTGCTCTCATCATGCTTTTGTTTCATCCCATACACTTGTTTTGAAGTGCCATCTTTCTTGTGGATAATTTCATCAAGTCATAGTTGAGGTTGTCCTTGAGAGATTGCACCTCTTACTGTGTTGCTTCCAGCAAATAGTCTCTTTCTTTGCTTGAGATGGCATTTAGAAATGTTTGGGGCTCATTTGCATCAGTAATCATCACATAATCATTTGGAGGGTACCTTGTGGAAGGTTGGCACTGCCTCGTAAATCTCCTCATAACAAGTTCATCTCCTTGAACCACATCAATGTCTTCCTCTGTAGGAATTTGTTCTCTTGCACAACCTCAAAGTTTCTGCCTTCATTGGCTTTAACTTCTCCACCTTGATCTAGAATCACCTCTTGTGTTAGTGTTGGTTCTAGATCATCGTATTTATTAGATAGTTGTTTCTGTGCTTTGATCTTTTTGATGTGTTGAATGTTATAAAATATATAGCCAAAATCATCTATACCATACCCAATGAAGGAAAATTGCCTCATCTTAGCGTCCAGCTTTATTCTTGCATCCTTGGCCACATGCATATAAACCTTGCATCCAAATACCTCCACTATTGAACCTCCTTTCTGACCACATTTGATCAGTGATGTTGAATATCAGCAACCCGCATGGTGAAGGTTTAGCACTTGTACAATTGTGCTTAATGCCTCACCCCAAAAAGATTTCTCCAACTAAGATTGAAACAACATGCACCATACCTTCTCCAGTAATGTTCAATTCATCCTTTCCGTCAATCTATTCTGCTGCAACATCTTTGGAGGGGTCATTTGATGACATATCCCTTGCTTCCTGTAGTTGTCTTCAAGTCTCCACTATATTTGTCGTCATTATTAATCCGCATGAACTTCAGCTTAAGTTTGTTTTGTCGCTTCACCATTGTGCGAAATCTTTTGGAAACTTCACACACCTTATCTTTGGTCTTTAAGGTGTATACCCACACTTTCCTAGAATGGTCTTTAATAAATGTAACAAAATACAATAAACTTCCGGGCGGTTGCATTTTCATCAAACCACAGTAGCTCTAGTTTCATTTTCTTCAGGTGACCTCAGCTCTTGAAACATACCTTGGTTTGTTTTCCCGCAAAGTAATGTTGGCACTTTTTGAGGGCTGATTTTATCTCACCTAAAATCAATTTTTTTTTTTTGCTAACACCTGCAACCCTCACTCACTCACATGGCCCAACTTATTGTACCACAATTGCAGTTGGTTTTCAGTTTGAGATGTGCACACGGAGGACTGCAATACCTTAGACCGCAATATATACAAAGACATTGTTATCTTTCCATGTGCCACAGGACAATTTCTATTGCCCACCTCTAAAAACATGTTATAGCTTTTATTATCCAATTCCCCATTTGAAATCAAATTTAACCTAATGTCTGGAATATGCTTCACCTTCTATAGAATCAAAGTGTTTCTATTATCTATTTATAGGCAAACACTTCCAATATAACAGCTCAAACTTTTAAGCATTAAGGTATTATCCGATTTGGCTTGAAAGACCTCACGGTTTTGCTCTCAGAAGATAATTTCCCAACAAGTCACCCATCTTGGGAGTGCTCCCATATGAGCACGTTTAACTTTAGAGTTCTTATCAGGAACTCCACCGTTATCTGAAAAATCACCTCGATGTTTAAGAGTTTCACTTATTACTACTTAAGTGGGTCTTCACAATCTCTCCAACTTAAGTAACTGATATCTTCGTCAGTATCCACACATAGATCCAAGAACCATTCACTGGGTAGATAGGACTAGAGGTGACCCCTACAGGCTCAAGAGGTACCCACAACCATGTAGCACCTTAACCATCATAGTTCAAGAGGCTTCTCACATGAAGTGGTACTTTACCTTGCATGGCACTTAGCTCCTATCTGACACCCTATGATTTGCTCTGATACCATTTGTAAGAGCTCAAACTCTTAAGCACCAAGATATTGTCTGCTTTGGCTTGAAAGGCCTCACGGTTTTGTCCTTAGAAGATAATTTATAGCAGGTCGCCCATCCTGGGAGTGCTCCCATATGAGCACGCTTAACTTTGAAGTTCTTATCAAGAACTCCACCGTTATCTGAAAATGCGCTTTGATGTTTAAGAGCTTCACTTATTACTACTTAAGTGGGTCTTCGCATCCAATGCCATGGGGGTGTAATAAGATAAGAAGTCTCTTCTAAAGGCAGCATGAATAGAAGTACTATTGAAAATCACCCAGTTGGTGTTTGGCTCGCCAAATTCTTTGTGTCGTCATCATATACAATCAAGTAGTTTTTTGAGATTTTGCAAATTTGCACGAGTCAGATGCATCATCACTTTTCTTGTTCTTCTTTTCATTACGCTATTTTCTTCATTTATTCTTATTATGGCAATGAAAATGTTCCACCTTGGATTATATTTTACCTTGTTTCTTACTGCTATTGTGGTGAGAAAGCCCTTTGCTTTTGTTGCCACCTCGTCGCTCCGTGATGAATAATTCTTGTTGTGATGTGGATGCTCATTGTGTCTTTATCCTCATTTCCTCATTCAATGCACAATGCCTGACTACATAGTAATCTCCCTATTAGGTTAGAATTTGAGAGAGATATACTAGATGTCTCCCAAGAATCCGACAACATTCCTAACAATCAAAAGCCTTGCTCTTCATCCTCAAACTTGATAGCCACCTCGACCAACTGATTAGTGATTCCCTAAAAGGCGTTTAAGTGGCCTGACGTGGGTCACACCCGGTATACTTAAAGCCCATCATTTGCTTAATCAATTTTTTATTATTATTTTTGGTTTTCCTAGCATAGAGCTTTTTTTAATTTCTTCCACAATTGCATTGTGCTTCTCTCTTCACTGATATGGTTTAACACGTTGTCATCTACCAATTTTCTAACGTAATCACATACTTGATGATGTGTAATCTCCCACTCTTCATTAGTTTCTTATATCGTTATGCATGCCTCTAAAGCTTAGTGGTTATTTCTCTCTAAATTTTAAACTATTGAGTAAGATGGTTCAACCTCCTCTATTCTAGCTTAAACTATTGAGTCAATGCTAAACTTATGAATGAAGCTCTTAACAAACTCTATCTAATTTGTTTTAGATATTTGAAATTAGGCAACTCGTTATTGCTAATCAGAATTTGTTGGCATTATTTTCTTGAAGTTGGCAAATTGAATTATAAGATATTATGAGATCTTGATTTTGTCTACTTGTAACTACACTTAACCCTATCTAGTCTTATGCTGCTTAATAACACATTTTAATCAAGAGTTCTCTTACAACTATGAGAGGTAATCAACTATCAAAGCTTGTACTCGTTGGAAAATATTGGCCTCAAATCTAAACAAAACTTCATCCATTATGAGGAGGACGCTGGTTAAAACCAAAATTGACCTCAAGAAAAGTTTACTTTCAAAACATAATCTAAACGGTGGAGAATTTATGTACTTTTCTGAGCAGTCATAAATCTGTTTTATAATTATTTTTATATTTCGAGTGGCATTTTTGATCAAACAACACTTTGAACGCCTTCTTCATTTCATTCAATTAGTTTGGATCATATTAATTATATCAGTATTGATCTCGCCACTATTTTAAATAATTGAGCCAAATTAATTGAACCTCACTATTCTTGATCACATGATCTTCAAAAGTATGTCCTCAATATCATGGCTTTTATTTTAATTAAACATACACTCCAAATATTCCATGTTAGATTTACTAAGACAAAATCCATTAAAATCTAAAGTAGTCCTCATGAAAAGAATGTCATCTGCAAATAATGTATACATTAAGAAAATCTAGAATTAAATGAATAAATTGTCACAATATCCGACACAACTCTACACTAGACATCCTTTTAACCTGTGCTCTTTAAAGTATATGCTGCGGGTGGGTTATTATGTTTTCTTAGAAGTATACCTTTAAAATGTATAAAACAACTTCTTGTAGATGGACTAATAAAAAGTACGTAGTTTTGTAGATCTAATAACAAATTTCGACTACACATTTTTTTCACCTTAGTGTTTCTTAAATATATGCTGCAAGTGCGTTAACTTAATTATTAATCAATCTACGTTTAAAAGGCATAAAAAATTTCTTGTAGATTAACTAATAAAAAAGTATGTTGCTTTGGTTGGCAAGGACTTAAATGTTCCTCTAAAATAGTACTTATCTACTTGATTTTAAAACATATTTTTAAGGTGTAAAATATTTCTTGTACTTTAAAATCTTTCACCTGTCTTGAAGTATATGTCAAGATGAAAAAGATTCAATTTTTTGTCAGGAAAAACACCCAAGCAGGGTATGGGAGAACTTGTGTGGTGCGGTTCATTACATTAAAGGTTGACATAGTTTTGTGTGTTTCCCTTGCATGCCCTTTTTTTGGTTCTCACACAACATTTTGGGCATTTTGAATTAATCTCTTGGATCAGGTTCTCATTTCTAATCTGTGATGGAAATATTTTTGAAAAACTTTAACGGACAAGTTGTATCGGTTGACTTTATCTTTATATCACCCATTATACTACTTAATTTGGAAGATTTCTTCTTTGAGAGTCTCGCTTGTTAATCTAATGAGTATTATTCATCCATATAATTTCCCTTTCGTGCTAATTTTTATGTGTATTGTTTATTGTGCTTCTTTCTCAACAGGTGCTGCAGTCGGCTTCCGTTTAGACAGCCTTCTTAAACTAACAGAGACCAAAGCTACTAACAACAAGATGACTCTTATGCATTATCTGTGCAAGGTATTGATGCCTTCATACTTTTCCACTTAGTAAAAATGTGTTCTGTTTGTCTTTTAGTATTTGAACTTTCCTCTTTTGAATATTGTAAAAATTGAGACTAATAAGTTGTTTTTTGGAATGATTCTTGTCTTCTGAAAATGAAAAAGTTCCTCTTACCCTGAACATTAAGTTTAAATGCTGTAATAATTGTCTTGTACTCATCAAGCTGTGCCTACCTCTACTTGTGTAACGTACATCGATATGATCGAAGTTTATTATGGTAGGCTTCACTCTTTTGTGCCCCTATTGGTAATAACAGTTAATGCATGCCAATCGAAAGACTTTCCTTGCTCAACCAAAAAACACTGCTGTTTAAAATTATAATCTGTTTAATTTATTAGTTTTCTGTTAGTTTTGGTCAGCATAGATTGTTTGTTGAACAACTTTCTTAGTATTATCATGGTTTTGATTTAACTGTAAATCCTAGTCGATTTGAAATTAAATTTATCAGTGCCAACTGCAATATTTAGCTGAAACAAAATTAAATTGTTAGTACAGTTATGTAAACACTTTGTTTGTTCTATAGACTTGGTTATAAAATATATGATATTTTCAAACTTGGAAGAATTAACAAGTTTGATTTTAGTAGAAAAGTAGTATATTGTCAGAACAAATGATTTCCAATAATGGTGCTAGAGTAATACCAAAATTCTTTGTTGTAGAGACCCTATTTGCAACTGGCCTTCAGTTGTAGCTGCAAATGACTAAAAAAATTGACCTTTGACTTGGGAAGTGAGATCATTAAAATATTTATCTTTACTATGTTTTATAAAGCACTATTAATTCACATTATTAATCATATTTGCATTATTGGATGCACGCTGTCTAAGAAAATTATCCTATACCATTGATTCTAACGGCTTTTTTCTTACTATAGCATTTTATTATTTTATTTGAACTTTCACTTTTGTTTCTTCCATTCAATGGAAGTTTTTTCTATTATTCAACAAGAGATTGTTGGAGATACAGAAGCTATTTCAACCAGCATAGTCACATTCTGTGAGCTGGGCCCAATGCAGATTTAACGAGTCATAGTGAATCAAGGGGCTCAAGACTTACTTGTTTGTGTGTTACAGCTAAATGTTTGCACTACGTTGCAAACATCCTAAGCTTGCGGAGACTTTACATGTGGTTAGTGGGTTATCATTAACCTAGTGCAAAATTTCTGCGCATGAAATCCAATTTCTTGCTTATTTTCAAAACACTGAATAAGAGACTTTAGTATTAATTTGACTATAATATTCTGGTGAAATTCATATGTAAGTTTATGTTGTTTTTCATTACCCATATCCTCCAATTAAATATGAGATGGATGTCTTGTAGTCCTACTTGTAATAGCCTTTTATAAAACTTATCTATTTTGCTCGCACTGACTCGTGACCCGTATGTGTGCTGTGATTGCTGTAGATGCTTATTACTGCTGTCTTCTTGCGTGCTTCAACTGCCACCTACCTCACTTGCACATTGACCCATCTACCACTTCTCCTTTGGCCTATAAAAGAGATGAATAAGGACTTCTTATTCTGTATACAAGACACTAATCTCTCTTGTCACTTCCAATGCTGCTCGAAGCCATTGACTACCCTAGTACTTGCTTGCTTGACATTGCTCAACAGCACCACCGGCCCCATCAATGCCGTCATCTGAAGCCCTACCGGTATTAGTACAAATAATTTAATCTAGGCTCATGTATACGCTTATCAATATTAACTATGACTAATGTCATATAACATATTCTTTTATGAACTTAATTGCTCTTTTAACTATGAAAAATAATCAACTTAAATAATGAAAATTATGTTGTTTAATGAAACTTAGATATCTTCAAAGATTGATGATTTTTACCATATTGGCAGCTTATGAATTAAATGAATTTAAAGCTATGTAAAGACTGCTGAATCAATGCTAATAATTTGTAGAATATGGATATCCAAATTCTATGTGATGTTGTGCATGCTTTAATAAAATATGCATATCAAAGACTAGTGCAGGTATAGATTTCAAAATTATCTACCACAAGGATAGGATTCACCTTAACATCAGATGGGTTTCACCATAGATCTTTGTGGTGAGTTCACTTGAAGTTTCAAGAAAGTATTCCATCAAGGAGAAGTGAGAACGAAAGCAAATTAATGATAATTAATCAAGGACTTGGAGCTTATTTCCATGTATCTATTTTATTTTCAGTATTGTTTCATGTTTAGTTGATTTGATTTAATGAATTTTTATGTGCTAATTACATTTACTACTTGAAGCATACTTTGTTTTTTTTTTAGATTATGCATGCTGTTTTTTCATTTTCAAAACTTGATGAAATAAAAATTACCCACTCTATATTGAATTGGCTCAAGAGAAAAAAAGAGTTTATTATCAATCCTTAGAAAATAAATTTAGTAAATATAAACTCTTAAATTTCATTAGTTATTTAGATCCTATGAAGAGAAAAAGGAGATTCAATCCTTCTATAAGAGTTCTTTTTGCTTATAGAGTGTTCTTCATATAAAATGAATTATGACATATTTCACTTATGTGTCAGATAAATAAAGACCACTTAGTTTGGGTTTCTAGAGAAATCATTCATTTTGGAAGAAGACGATGAAACTAGGGTGGGTGGGTTCACTCTCTTAAATATTAATTTATTTTTCAAGTTGCATGTCTTTATGGGATAAGTGATGAAGGCAAGTTAATGTGATGCTTGCTCTAGTTTTAATAGAGGTTTACATAGTAAAAGGAGGAATTTAATTTTTCTGTATGAAATTCATTTTCCCTAAGAGTGTGTACTTATGGAAAATAAGGTTATATTTTAGTCATGTGCTGGGTAATTAAAGAACATTTTGCTTGTGTTTATAGAGGAACCATTTCTTTTAGAAGAAAAGATTCTAACCAAGGGTCATCATAGGTATCAATTTATTTTGTAGGTAAGGTGCTCTTATGGGAAGGGCAATAAATGTATATGAGAGTAATGCTTGCTCCACTTTTGATTGAGGTTTACCTTAGTCTATTTCTTATTATAGTTTTTATTGTATAAATTTAAGGGAGATTGTTCTTATTTAGTTTTATTGATCCTTGAGAGCAGCCCATGGTGGTGCACCAATTTTGGGTGCACCTGGACACACGGCGGAATGCGTCAATACAAGCGGGAACCAAACTTGGCCGTAAATTCTTAAGCGTCTTGGAGTAGACCATGTGACGATTGCAAAAGATTGGAGTGGCTTTGGGATTGAGCCAGGTCAATCGACTGCAAGCAGGATGTAAATCGAGTCAAGTTGAGCAAAGGTATGCCAGAGCACTCCGAGTTGGTGCTTAGGCGCCAGCTACAAAGCAGAGGTCAAGAGCCTGGCACTTGGGCACAGAATTGTTCTAAGAACAACAGGAACTGAAGGCTTGGCATTGCCCAAGCGCCGAAGGATATGATTTAGATGATCATTGGCTGAGACTTGTGGTCGCCCAAGCATCGGCATATTAAGCCAACAACAAAGCCTGAATTAAGACATGGGCATTCCCAAGCAATAGCATCAGAAAATTCATAATAGAGGCTCTTGGCCAAGTAATCTGTCTTTCAATCAGATTTGCCTGGCCTGAGGACGTGGTGCTTGAGCGCGCTGAAGTGCTAGATGGCAAAAACGCAGGATTTACCACACGAGCCAATTGGGGGTCTAGATGGAGATGTTTTAGGGTTCTAAACACATAAGAGATAGTTTGTTAATGTTATGATGTTATGGAACTTTGGGTGAGTGTGGTTATTATTAAGAAAGGCTTGGAAGATAGATTAAGGCTTGTAGTTGCTAGGAATAAGAAGTTGTGTTGGGGCTGAGGGTAAAGCTTTGAGAGCCCCTAAAAAGTGTAAATCTTTTGTGTTCTTCTTCTTATATTTATAGCAAAGTTTTTTATGGCTTGGCTTTGTGATTTTTCCTACTTCTAGGGTTTTTCATGTATAGATCTGTCCTCTTGAATGTGTCCTATTTTTTCTCTATTTTTGCATTTTGCATTTTGCAACTAATTTCTCATCGACAACGGATGACAGGGGCTGAAAGGGGTGGTCATAATCTTTAACAACGGTAACAGAGCAATCGAAGTTCTGTTCAAGTAGGAGCGTTGTGGGGGAGACCAAGGTTCAGCATGAAGAAGTTCAACAGAACGAACTTTGCATTCTAGAAAATGCAGATGGAAGATCTGTTATACTAAATGAAGTGGTATCTTCTATTAGGAGGCCTTGAGCATAAATCATAGGAAAGGAGTAATGAAGAGTGGAGGATCCTTAACAGAACAATATTGGGTATGATTTCGGTGTCCCTAAGATTACATGTGGCTTTCAATATTATAAATGAAAGAATTACTATGGATCTAATGGCTGCCTTGATGAGGATGTATGAATAGTTCTTGAAGCCAAACAAAATATTTTTAATGAAAAGGTCATTCAACGTGAAGATAGAGGATTGCGAATTAGTGATGGAGCATGTGAATAGCTTCAACACTGTCACAAGTCAACTGAGCTTGGTGAATGTCATGTTTGATGATGAGGTCCGAGCACTTTTATTGTTGTCTTCATTGGTGAAGAGTTGGAATGGATTGGTAATGACAATGAACGACTCACCACACTTTTGAAGTTTGACAATATGGCTGGGCTATTCTTGAATGAGGAAGTGAGAAGAAGATCCATTGGCGAGGCGCTAACATCTAGCACCTTGAATGTTGAAAACAAAAGGAGCTAAGAGTGAGACTCGGAGTCATGCCAGAGCAGCTCCAAAAGGGAAATCTTGGTGAGCCGAGCAAAATGCTAGAACAACAACAAAGAAGGCTATTTCAAGAGGGATTGTGTGGAGCGGAGAAAAGATGGAGGCACAAATTGGGAGTAAGGCGGTGCAGTCAGCATAGCAATAGTGGATCTCGAAGATAGTTGTTCATATTTTTAGACGAGACGATGTCTTGGGTGATGGATGGAGGAGCATTGTGCCATGTGATGCCTAGCAAGACGACATTTAAAAAAAACAATGTAGGCGAGCTATGGTGCTTGAGCATAGGAGATAACACAGCATGCACCATCATAGGGCAAGGAGACGCGGGCGTTAGACCGCCAAATGGGGTGATGTAACAACTAAAAGGATCCATCTTGCTTTGAGCTTCGCTAGTGGCTGCACGAGGGAGCAAAGTTGAATCACTATATGTGATTAGTTTGGCGTCAACAACGAGGCTCTAGTTAGCAAGGCACAATGGAAGAGGATCAAAATCTCCCCACTTGAAAAATAACATGATCAAGCGATAGAGGTGAGTCAAGTTCTCTTTTGATAAGGAGTCTGGTGGTCATAAAGAGGGTCCCTTTTGTCAACTAAATTATATAAGAGCTTTACAGAGCATGCAACACTCACCAGTAATGAATTACAAAGCATTAGGTATTAAATATTAAGGAATGGAATTTTTAGTTTTATAATTAACAAATTAGCATTATGTGGTGAATATATAGCAAGCCTCTTCTCTTATAGTATTGTCTAGCTGACTGCAATTATTTGACAACATTCATTTAGCCAATTTAACAAAAATAAATAGGTTAACATAGTTGATCTTCTGGGATTGATCATTTAACATCTGATCTGTCATTAAACAACCGAACATGGAAGTAGTTCTGTCTTTTGGATGCTGAAACAAATGACCATGATTAATTTGCATAGTTTCTTAAGCCTATATGAGCTATGTTGGCTAGTTTTGGGGGATTTTTGATAGCTCTAATCCTCTCCCCCAAACTTTAACCCCATGTCTTCTTCCCTCACGCATTCTTAAACAAATCCTAGCACCTCTCATTTTTCTTTTAAATTCTTGCTGATAAGAGGCTTGTGGAGGCCATGACTAACTCATGGCATTGTTAGGAACTTGCATTCTAGTATACTCATGGTTAATCTACTGGTGGTGCTTGCAAAGTGAAGCTTGGATCTTATTCAATCAACTTTTGTGAGCTTAGGATCCCCAATAAATCTGAATATTTATTTGTACTATGGTCATTTAGTGTGAACATTAGGATCTTTCTTGAATCTAAGTGTAACGACCCAAAGTTGTTACTTCGTAAATTAGGTTAAATCTCGTCTTATAAATCAGGATCCCGGAGAATTTTGAATTAGAGCAAACAAAAATATCATAGTTAAGAATAATTTTAAAGATCAAAGTACTATAGTTTGGGAGAAATCCAAATAACGGAAGCTCCTGTTTTATTTCCTGAATTATTTAAATTCTAAAAATCTTGAACATTGAAATACGTGCCCAAATTCATCATTTTCAGTGTCGTTATGTTCAGTATATTATTTAAAGACTGCTCGAGAAGTTTCATCAAATTCTGAGCGCCGGTTTGATAGTGGTTAACTTTTGAAGTTTTTAAACTCAAAAATTAATATAAAATAAAATATTATTCCGAATAAAAAATTTTTTGCGCGAGGGTGTTCGTAATATCATAACACACTTCGGTGCCAAGTTTCGTTATATTTGGACGCCAAACGACGAAAAAATGCGATTATTTTAAGTTTAAATAATTTTAAAAAATTTCCTTTTCCCCTTCTCCCGATGTCAGCATGCGGAATCGCCCATCTTACGGCAGTTAGAGCCTTAAATGGCGCCAATTAAGGGCCCATTATCTCCTTATCCATTATCTCTTATCCCATCCCTCCTCCTTCTCTATTTAAAACCCCCTTCCTTCCCTCCTCCCCACGCAGCCTTCTCCTCCTCTCCCAACTGCCAATAGCTGCAGTTCCCAGCTCCTCCTCAGCCCCACAACCCTCCTCCCTCAGCCTCACAGCAGCAGCAAGCTGGCAGCCCTCCTCCTCCCTCAGCCTCACAGCAGCAGCAAGCTGCTAGCCCTCTTCCTCCTCAGCCCCACAGCCAAACAGCCCATTCTTCTCCATTCCAGCCAGCAGCTCCCTCCCTTCTCCTCTCAAACAGCAAGCTCCCAGCCCCAACCAGCTCCCCATTCCCAGCTGGCAGCCCCCTGCCAAGCCTCCAGCAACCTCTCCTTCTCCCACAGCCAGCAGCTCCCTTCCTTCTCCTCTCAAACAGCAGCCCCCAAACCCCTACCAGCTCCCATACCGCAGACGACAACCCCCTGCCAAGTCTCTCACAGCCCTACAGCAGCAGCCATCCTCTCCTCTCAGCTTTACAGCAGCAACCATCCTCTCCTCTCAGCTTTACAGCAGCGGCCATCTTCTCCTCAGCCCACAACAGCAGCAGCTAGCTCCCATTCCAGCCCTCCAGCTTCTCTACCAGCCCCACAGCCGCTACCCTCTCCTCCTCTCAGCCCTATAGCAACAGTCATCTCCTCCTCTCAGCCATATAGCAGCAACCATCTCCTCCTCAACCCCACAACAACAGCCCTCTTCTCCTCAGCCCCTACCAGCAGCCCCACATCCCTCCTCCAGCCTCCAGCCTCCAGCCTCCAGCCTCCAGCCTTCCTTTATTTTCCAAGCAATCCTAATCTAAGGTAAGAAATGGAAAAGAAAAGAAACGAAAATTTTCCTTTTGTGCTTAATCATTAGTATGATAATACTAATAATAGTATCAATATCTCAAATACATCATTCTCATTATCATAATGGATAACTATAAAAATATAATAAAAATGTCTATTATATTTTTAATCAATCAATTTATTTATGCTTTTATTCTTTCATAACATTAATATGATAAAATTACATAAAATGACTAAATAAAGACTTCTTATGAGAATGTGAAAGAATAAAGATAAGAAAAGAAGAATATAAGAAAATCCTTAAAATAAAAATAATATTCCTAAAGATCATTGACTAAAGTATCGGGAACTTTAAATGCAGATTGAGCGAACTGTCACTCATCCGAATTTAAAAGATAAAAGGTACCCAGTAGATGACAAGTATTACATTTTGTATTGTTATTACATCTTAGCCTTTAATTGCCTTGAGCCAAAATTTTAATTTGAAGCTTGGTTGGTTGTTCGGAACCAATGTGTCAACATTCGTGGCTAGTTACTGGAAAAATGACATCAGTAACAATATTCATGGCTAATTACTGGAAAGAAGACATCAGTAATAGCATTCATGACCAGTTACTGGAAAAATGACATCAGTAACGACATTTGTGGCTAATTATCGAAAAAATGACATCGGTAATAGCATTCGTGGGTTCTGAAAAATTGACATCAGTAACAACATTCGTGGTGGGTTACTGGAAAAACGACATCGGTAACTTGCATTTTTGTGCTAATATCTTTTGCAAGAAATTAATTATTTCATTTACGCTTTTACCTTAATATTTTTCCTGCATCTCTTTTGCAAATTGCATCTCTGCCTATTATAAAATATAATACTGCATTGATTACTGTGGCACTTAGAGTACTCTCTAATTACTAGGAATTCCAATCCCGGTATTGTTTGTTGTACAATACCAGGTCAGGTATTTCTGGAAGAGCTTAAACAAGAACCCTAATGCTTAAAATTTTCAATCTGCCAATGGATCTACGATGGTGCTATTTTTTTTTATTTTTCACTTTTGTACGAGGAGTACGATGTCAGATCTTGTAATATGAAGTTTGAAATAAATGAGAAATATCTTATATTTTTATGTGTCCCTTTTTTTTCATTACTCAATATGATCCTGCGGTAAGTGAACACCCGATGTCGGAACAGTTTCTGCTAAATAGGCATCGGGACATCACATTAAGTGCTTTGCTCAGAAGAATCTTCAGAAGCTGATGTGCGCTACAAAGCAAGATTAATTGCCAAGAGCTTTGCTCAGAGGGAAGGGATCGACTATGATGAAGTGTTATCCCCAGTTGTTAAACACTCATTGATCCGCATGCTCTTAGCTTTTGTGGCACAGTTTGATTTGCTGCTTAAGTAGCTTGATGTTAAAACAATGTTCTTGCATGAAGAACTAGAAGAGGAGATCTTTATAGTGCATCCCCCATGATACATTGAGCCAGGAAAAGAAGACTTGGTGTGCAAACTAGACAACTATATTTATATGTTAAAGCAATCACCAAGGCAATGATTCAAAAGGTTTGATTAAGCAATCACCAAGGCAATGATTCAAAAGATTTGATTAGTTTATGCAAAAGGAGGAGTACCAAAGAGGCCAATTTATTCTCTGTGTGTATTTCAAAAGGTTGCCTCAAGGTAACTTCATTTACTTACTCTTGTATGTTGACGACATGCTGGTGGCTACTTCAGATCAGTCTGAGATGGATCACATGAAGGATCAGTTGTCGAAGGATTTTGAAATGAAGAACTTGGGAGAGGCCAAGAAGATACTGGGAATGCAAATTTGTAGGGACAAAAATACAGTAAATATTTGGCTTACCCAAAAGGGGTCTTTGGAAATGGTGTTGAGGAGGTTATGATTGATGACTCTACAAAGTCTACGAGTATACCTCTTGCACCTCACTTTCGCTTATCTGCAGAGCAATGTCCAAACACGGATTTTAAAAGAGAAGAAATTCATTCAGTGCTATATGCTAGTGCGGTTGGAAGCTTGATGTATGCCATGATTTGCATTAGACCAGATTTGGCTCAAGCAGTTGGAGTCATGAGCCAATATATGCACAATTCGGGAATGGATCACCGGCAAGTAGTGATAGGGATATTTTGGTACATGAAAGGTACAATTGGTGTTGGCTCATTATTTTAAAAGCAGTCTTTAATAGTTGACTTATGCGTTGGATACGTGGATTTCGACTATGCCGAAGATTTGAATCGAAGATGATCAATGACTGGTTATGTATTCACCTTGGCAGGAGGTCCAGTAGGGTGGAGATCAACTTTACAACATGCGGTTGCCTTGTCTAGGACAGAAGCAGAATACATGGCAGTCACTTAAGCGTTCGAGAAAGATATTTGGATGAGAGGCTTGCTGGAAGATTTGGGTGCGAAGCAAAAGTAGGTAGTAGTTCATTGTGATAGCCAGAGCGCTATATTCTTAGCTACTAATCCGTTTTGCACACTGGCACAAAGCACATTGATGTTCGACACAATTTTGTTCGAGATTTTATTGAAGAAGGTGAGATCTTACTAAAGAAGATAAACACTAAAAACAATCCTACGGATACGTTGACAAAAGTGCTCACGCTTTAAAAATTCACCCATTGCAAGAATTTAGAGATGCATATATAAGTTTCTCATTTGTTGCAACTACGAACCGCTTGATTACTTTGGAAAGAGGATATATAGGCAACCAAATTGATGCAGCCGCATTGCTCGAGAGCATAGGGGATTCAGCTCTCATGTGGAGCACATGAGATTTGAGGCGGAGATTGTGGATTGAAAAGCTGTTTGGAGATCTCATGTAGCGCCTAAGGGCCCGAGAGGCTGGCGCAATAGCGGCCGCAGCGCCCGAGTACCCGAAAGGCGAGAGCTATAACGCACCACAGCGCTCGAGCGCCTAAGAGGCAGGCATTATAGTGCGTTGTAGTGCCTGCGGCCCAGTAAGCATAATTCTGAGCCGCCTATATATATTCTTAAGCCCTTTTTTTAGGGTTAGAATTGTGAAAAATTTGATAGTGTTCAGCCTACTTTTGGTTTTGTGTGTGGTAGCTGCTCCATTGGAAGGAAGAATAAGCTCCTAGGGTTTTTGTAAGGGTTTGTTAACCCTAAAATTTTTGTAATCTCATCCCTCAATTGTGAAAATTTTTGCTCACCTCCCATTGAACGTAGGTGTTAACACCGAATCACGTAAATTTGTGTCTTGTACTGTGATTGATCTTACATGTGTGTTCTTCTTGTTTTATTTTGTTTTGCTCAACTTTTTGAAGCTTTTTGTTCCGCATCGCTTTGAAACCCTAACCCGATTGAAAGACCTGAGCAGATATTGCTCCCATATATCTATTAGAATGTTGCAAATCCAAGACCTATTGAACGTTGCAGGAACAATGAGCCTTAAGTTTGTCTATCTGTGTGAGTTTTTGGTGTCAGGTGTTTAGCATCTAGCACTTGTAGTTTTTCTTTTATTTAGAAGAGTGAAACTATGGGCAATTTTGTAGTGAAAGCTGTGATGCGCTGGGTAAGAGAAAAATGTAGAAGAAAATAGTGGAAACTCAGTATTTATGTTCTTATTAGATTTACTTTCTGCTCTGTTTTATGGCTAAACTCAACAAAAACCAATTGATATAACTTGTATTTCTATTCGAGTAACAATCCACTATACAATTGCCTTAGTTGATGATTGTAGTTGGCGTGGTACAGTATATTAAGCCATGCATTTAAAAACTTGTTCATCATATTTATGAAAATACAATGAATTATTGATAAATCATTGCTAGGAGGCTATTAAAAAAATTCTGTAATATGACCTAAAAAAATAGTGAGGTAACTTATTTAACATATGTGGGTTAAGAACAGTTTAATCCTAGTGGGTGGTTGAGGAGAGATGAAGTCATGCAGCCCACATGGTTGTTCTATTAGACCTTTTCACACTGACTGCACATCATACAAATTATGATAGGCAAAATGAAGAAGAAAAGAGGTTTATAATGGATGGGAGGGTTGCATATGTTTATTGTAACGTATGAGAGCAGTATAATTATTTGCAGCACTCATTATTAATAGAGTTAAGTTGAAGTCATAAACCCCAAATATCTAGGATAAAAACCTGATGATTGATGAGGAATATGATGTTTTTTGTGTGTTATATTAAAAATTGCCTACTTGCTACCAGGGGAAGTGTTTCTACGATGCATTTGATAAACTCTGTTAAATCCTACCAATCTGTTGGCAATAGGAGAGGATCAAAAGACGGTAGGATGTGTATCATACGATTGTAAAAAGTGGGCAGTTAAATCTGTTTCTAACGTTAGGTTTTTTTTTTTGTTTCTATTTATACTCGTTTGAAGTCAAGACTTTTGCTTGTTACCTTTGTAAAATTTAAGTTACATTCCATTCTCTTGGGTTCATTTTACATTATTTTGATTTCTTATATCAATAATTAATTCAATTTTATCCTGCATTTTATTAATATATAAGAGGTTGCTACTGGCATCAGGTTCTCGCTTCAAGGTCACCACATCTACTTGATTTCCATGAGGGTTTTATCAGCCTAGAAGCAGCATCTAAGGTTCAATTTTGTTTATGTGACATTTATCGGCCTTGAATATTGCAAAGGTTGTCATGCATGACTTATTCTTTCACAGATACAATTGAAAACTTTAGCTGAAGAACAACAGCATGTTGTCAAAGGATTAGAGGCGGTTGAGAGGGAGCTGATTGCTTCAGGAAGTGATGGGCCAGTATCTGAGACCTTTCGCAAGGTATGCAGTGAATTAAATCATGATATTTTATCTTTATTAATTCTTTTCAGTTGATTCTATATTCTAATCTTCTTCATGTCTCATGAGTTTCTCTTAATGTTCGAAGTGCACACCCAGCAAAAGCAGTTCTGCCCCCCCCTGCAATCGTATGCATGTATCTACATTGCACACAAGCAATATATATATATATATATATATATATATATATATATATATATTGTGTGTGTGTGTGAATGGTGTTGCAGCTCAGTAGTTGAGGCTCATGATTTGTTATCCCATGTTCAAATTCTACCGCCCACACATTAAAAAAAAATTATATATATATTAAATTGGAAATGGAAGGTTTTATTGATTAAAGCAACACAGCCCAAAATAGATAATGTTTGTGAAAATAAACTTTACATTTATAAAGTAAAATATACTGGCTCATGAATATAGTGCAGCACTCCTCTTAATCCCACTAGTAATTTAGTAGAAGAAACGTCAATTGCTGAATATTCACGTTCCAGTCTTCTTAAACCCTGATCCGGTACTTGCAATCCTCCAATACTTCTCACAGCTTCTTCCAGCTTCCTGGTGTTCGAACTGCCACTTTTTTACCATCCTGTGAGTTTCAAATGGATCTTGTTGAGCCTCCCACCAGCCAGAGGGAGAACAATCATCTTTTCCGTTGTTGGCACTTATTTCAAATTACTTGCAAAACACGTAGTAGAAACTACCTCAGGGCTCAGCCATCAATGTCCTGAAATAGTATCCAAATCGACTGTCTGCCAGCCAAAGGGGATGCAACTCTGCATACTATAACTTCCAAAATTCAAATAATACTTGGCTTCAACTAATGATACCATCATAATAGCCCACAAACCAATAGTTAAATGTGGTGAGTTAAAAAATAATTTAAAATACAATTAAATACTCATGAAATCAGCAGGATCTCAGCTTGCATATTCCAGCAATACACCATCAGAAATTAAACTGTTTAAATTGTTCCAACTTCCAAATTCCTATATATATATATATGTATGTACCATTGAGCTACAACACTATTCATATATGATAATCGAAGCATATATATATATATATATATATATGTATGCTTTTATTTTTTTATTTTATTAATTAAGACACTGAGTGCAAAATAGATATAAGCTGTAACTATTAAAGAAATACAAAATAAATAAAATAAAATAAAAACTTAAAAATTATGAAAAATGGTTACTAAGCCCTTTATGATTCTCACAAAAGGAGAATCATGTAAATGGAATGATGTTCCTCTGCACAAGCCTCTGAACCAGCCCCTCCTTTTTCCCTTAGAATCATGGAAACGTATTAGAAGAATTTGAATCCTTCTTTTGTTGTTTGCCTTTGTTAATGCAAGCTTCCTCCAGCTGCTCAAATTCATCTCTGCATAATTTTGTTCCTCATCATAACCACTGTTAGACATTGTTAGGGTGGATGAATGAGTTTTGTTTGTGTATTCAACAGCACCAATTCGTATGGAATTCATTAGCACAAGAGTTAAGGCCCGCCTTCTCCTAATCTGTCACACCATCTTCCAGCAGAGGGACACAATCCTGTACCTCCTTATATGGTTGATCACATTGTTTGGAGATTAAATCTTTGTTCTTCACATTCTTCTAAAATTTGTTTGTTTGGCTTGAATTTCGATATGATTGGACCCCTTGGATTAATCCATTGTCTTAAGCAAGTGTGTAGTTTGAAACATGTGGCCCTTTCATGATCAACCATATTACAATTCGTGTAATAAGGAGGTAATGTTTCGAAGATGGTGCTATAGCATGACGTGCTGGTAATTCATGAAATAAAGAAGTAGCTCTTCCGGCCCTCAATTGCTCGAGTTTTGGTTGAAATCAACTTAACCAAAGATTTAGAATTTGAAATTTAGATTGGGGACGAAGATAAGGGATTTCCAATATCTTATTATTGGTCACAATGTGTCTAGCGCTTCAAGCTTCATCCACAGCCCAAAACACATCTCTTGGGGGAGTGTGCCACCTCCAACATTCCTCAAAGGAAGGAAAAAAATAATAAAAATAAATAAATGTTCATGTATATCCCAAATAGAAATGATCCCCCCGTGGGAATGTCATTGGAGGTTGTTCCTGGGAATCATGCACATGGCTTTGAAGATGATGGGTCCAACAGGAGTTGGTTCAACTAATGGTGGTAGATGATTGTGCCGAAAGAGCGCCAATGCCGACATTTTCTTTGGAGATTTTCTTGTGAATTAGAAGGCAATCCGGGCCATTTTTACAAATTGTCATAAGTTATGGGATGGGCTTGACGGCTTGATAGATGACACTGATTCGAAGCCACTCATGGAGGTCCAAGGGTTCATTGAAAATAATGATAGTATATGTGATTTTTGTGGTTCTAACATGGGCGGAATTCCGTATGTGGCGATGAATTCGTTGGTCATTGCCTCATCCAATTGTGACGAGGAAAATAATGATGATTTATCGGGTTATGATGCTTTTTCTTCGAATCGGCTTTAGAACGTGTTTTTGGCAGCTCAAGAGATATTGAGACTGAGAACTATGGGGAGGATGGACTGTCTGATTCTCATTCTTATTGGATTAGGAAGTTGATGGGATCCCTCTTGGATATGGTTCATCAATGGATTGATGAAATTTCAGTAATCGTTAGCAAACTTAATATGATGAAGGATGTTCCATCCCCCGACATTGATGTGCAAGTCCCCTCCTCGCCTTTGGCGGACCTTTGTGAGACTGGACTCCCTTTGGAGAATGAGGGGGTAAAATTGGGGCTCAACCTGTGCGCCACATAATTTTTTCAGCTTGTTTATGGGAGGCGTCAAACCGCACCGTCGATGGAAATATAACGGATTCGGAGAATGAATTCGAAGATATTGAAAGTCTTACATGGAAAAAAGGAAAGAAAAGGAAGAATGATTTTAAATCCTCGAAGGACAAGGTACAGCCTAAGAAAAAGAAGCAAACGTTAAATGGATTGCTTCTCACATATTTAAGTAACTTTTGCTTAATTGTATTCATATGTTGAGATTGTTTTGTAAATCTCTTTTGGGTGGTTTGGTGACCATTTGATATTGTTTGGTTTTTTTTATTTTTTATTTTGTTGTATTTTTATTTGTTGGAGGTCATTCAGCATGTTTGTTGTATATCCCTTTCTTAAATCTATAGATTCAACAGAATTCTTAAAAATACCATTGTACCATGCGCCTGTCACAAATGAGAATGCAAAAAAAGACTGAGGATAAATTTGGAGATTGGTTATATTGATTGATTAGTGCACCTCTACGTTGCCCCTCACTTAATTTCAGCATACGTAGGAGAAACAAATGTGCACCAAAATAAAAAAAAATATACACCAAACAGATATAAGATCAGCAGAGTATTCGGTGCACAACGACAAATCCAGCACATTTATTAATCATAATTAACGTAATATACTTCATAGTATTCCCCACCCTGTAGACAGCATTAGTGAATCGTAATGTAGCTCCCTTGGGCTGCAAAAATTTTTAATGTTTAGCTGTACCCACACTACCCAGAATAAAAACACACACTCTAAAACTCTAATCATTTTGACTACAAAGCAATGCTCTCAACACCCTCATCCATGAGCTTGTAAATTTTCAGCAGCGTAATCCCTTTTTATGCAATATTGTCTCATGCCACTGTTCTTAAAATTCAAATCTCCATATCTTAATCCCTGAGCTGGTTGAGTATATCTGCCAACTTTCATCTTCTACCTGCATGTAAATGTGAAATAATCACAAAATATACAATAATTGGAATGATGAAGAATAGTATACTTATGAAAGAATTACACAAACTGAAAGAAACACATATATAACACAAACAACAGCAGTCTAGCAAGCTCTGTAAAAATAGGAAAAAGTCTAAATTTTCTGAATTCTATTAAATTTAATTGGTCCTAATTAAATCAACGTTTGTTAAGAAATATAACCCTTAGTGGACCTGTGTAATCCTAGATCGAGTTTAAGTCAAGATACTTGACTTCTAGCTGAGTTCATTTAGGTTAAATATCCTTTTCCCCATTCTTCCTAGGATTCCTTTAGTCGTTGACTAAAGCTTCAAGAAATTTTAACCAATCTAAGCCAAAAATTTAATCGATATAAGTCAAAAGTTCTGATCAATTTGAGTAAAAACATTTGATATACTAAATATATGATTAGATCATTTAAACTATCTTGTGCCCAAACACAAGATTTATTGGTCCTATTTGTGTCGAACTAATTTAATTGATTCCTAACAAATCTAATAAATCTTAATCGAATTAAATCAAGTTGAAATTGTATAATATCCAATTAATTTAATTATAGCTAAAGAAATGCTAGAACATGTGTTCTAACTTGTATGAATATCTAAAAGATTTGAAGCACATATGCATCAGGCCACCTCGTTTAGATTATCATGCCAGACCCACTATGTAAACCCCATCTTGAATCCAAAGCTCGAGCATTCTAATGGATGTAAGCTTCATCTTTTGAAGTTAAACTTGGACTTTCCAATGGATATAAGACTCATCCTGTATCTAAGCTTTGGCCTTCCAACGTATACAAGTCCCAACTTGAATCAATTTTTGAGCCAGCCCACTATTAACAAATTGCCAAATCTAAACTAAAAGACACTAAAACCCAAAGACAATGTTCTTAATATATTCCACCCAATCTACTTAGGATCTTTGAGATGAGAAAATTCATGGTTATTAGATTCTTTGAATATTATTGATAAAGTTTTCTCTTTATGTTGGCATACTAGATTACAAGTTGACATGGAATGATAGAATTATGAGATCATGATTGTGTCTACTTCTGCTTACCCCATATTTAGCTATTTACTTAAGAGCAATACTATTTAATTAAGATTTCTCCTCTAAAGACTATGAGGGGTGACTAACTATAGAAGCTTGGGCCTATAAGAAATCCTTAATCCCAAATTAACTAAATCTTGAACTACCATCAAAGGAAAGTCTGTTAAAGTCAAATATATCCATAAAATGTCTACTTCTAATACCTTATACAAAAGGTGAAGATCCCTGCACTTTATGGGGTAATCAAAATTTTGAAATACACTAGGATATAATACCCCCATTTTACTTCTTTGCAAAATTTTGATCACCTTACTAAACTAATTGCAATACAAAGAGAAGAAATACGATGACATAACAAGAGATAATACCATAATTAAACTTTTTTGGCCTTACAGTAGAATAAGTGAACGGCTACTTGTTAAATTGATCTTTGCTATTACTCTACATTTGAATAAATATCACCTTCAAGGCACATAGGTTCTTGAAAACAAAAATAGATTTATTATTATCAAAAAATTCAATATGAGGAAGATAGCCCTTTTTATAATTTTCTAGGGTTTTCTAGGGTGTTAACCTCAAATAAGCATAAGCAATGCTCTCCAATTGCCCAAGGCATCTCCACATATCTCTCTCCTCTACCGCTCCGTTTTCCTTCATTTCCCACTCCCCTCGCCTTTCACCTCCCCCTCAGTTTTCCTGTGCTAATCCTGTATAAAATTTGACCCAACCCATCCCTTAGCAGGCTCCATAAATTGGCTTTTAATGTAGAAATACATGTAGAAGAGTTATTAAACTTTTCCAAAACATTTAGGGAATTAAATATTTATAATAAAATTGGAGATATTGAATGGAAAAAAGTATGAGATAGAACTTTAAAGAGGTTGAAGAAGTTGAAACAAAAAAAGAAATGTGGTATGATCATATATGGTCATATAGGCAGGAATTGGTGTGAGTGGGTGGTGATTAGGGATGTTTTGATTCGAGTTCGAGCGAGTCAGGCCAAACTCGAACTTGAAAATTTTGAGTTAAGCCCAACTCGAACTCGAATCGAGTTCGAGTCAAGTTAAATTCGACCCATTAAAGCTTGAGTTCAAGCTAACTCGAATTTGATTCGAGTCAGCTTGAAATTACAATTTGAGCTATAAAATTTGAGTTCGAGTCATCTCGAAAAAAAAAATTTAATTTAAAAAATATCAAAATATTCTTGAAAAACAATTAATATTATTACGATCACAACTTTCACAAGTCGTAACTTTAACATGACATTCTAATATTTATTGCTTGCATTAATTACTACAATTATACATTAAATCATTAATACATTCATAATTAGTACATAAGCTTTCTCGTGCAGATTTAAGGCCAGCTAATAGCCCAAAGAATTTATTATAATACGAAATGATTGATTTTTATTAATAGTCCATTTTTTCCGCACGAGTCACTAACTTGCAACAATTATAAGAAAGATATGCTAAGTAAATTAGTCTTTATAGTATAACATAAACTCAAATAAAATTTATACAAATTCAAATCATTTGGCTTAGCTAATTGCTATAAAATTCATGAAAAGTTCTGCAAAGTTAAAGTATTCTTCATCAATCATTTAGCTTAGTTGTGTATATTCTACGCTTCATCTGGTATAGAGCATGTTTGTTGGTCTTCGCGCAAAAAAATAAACAAAAAACAAAGCAAATAGATTAGAATGTTAACCATCCAAAGGTCTACTTAATACCAGTGAGCCAATTTGCTGAACAAATAAGAATGTTAACCATACATGGCGATAATGAGCTTCTATAATCATTAAGTACATGTTCATCAACACTAAAGATAGATTCAGATGCAACAGTTGTAATAGGAATAGTTAGAATATCTCTGACCATATTTGCTAATGTAGGCCACTTTAAAGAAAATATTTTCCACCATTCCAGAATATCAAAAGATTTTTGATTTGGAGGCACCTTAATGCAATCCTCGTCTAGATAAAGCTCTATCTCAGAATTGGTTGGGTTGCAGAAAAAGATTCTAAATATGAGTCAAAATCTCTTAAAATTGAATTTCCTGGTTTATAATAAGTTGAACTAAAGGTTGCTTGAAGCATTGGCAAATTGGTTGAAGAATAAAAACATGTTTTAGATGTGTCTATAATAATAGCCATATAGTTCATGCAAATTCATTAAAACTTACCAAATTTTCTCATTAAGTGTTGGCCCATAATAGATTGATCTAAGTGCAAATTTGATAAATATCATTTTTCTCCTAAGATCAAGTACAATGGCAATGCACATTAGCAAGTTACTATCAGTCCAGTATTTGTCAAATTTTTCTTTCATTGAAATGTGCATGAGTCTAACAAAATCATCATTATCGATAGCCCCTCTCAAGAATACATTTATTCTGAATTATTTCAAGAAGGAACAGATTAGGAGTGGGGTATGTTAAAACTATAAATACTTTTGCAGCATTTTTCAAAAGTTTTAAGAATACATCTAATTCTATCAAATCTTTCTCAATTAGTATCAATCAAACCCCAAGTTAATCCCTTGTCTTTTCTAAAAAATTCATGTAATATAATTTTATAATGAAAGGCACAGTCTAGCATATAGAATACAGAGTTCCACCTTATTCTTACATATCAAAAAGATCTCTACAGGTTGATACACCAATTAATATTGCAATCTCATCGAATATTTTAAGGAGGCTTGGATATTTTTTTAATATAAACAATGGTCTCTCTAACAACTCTTATGATTTTATTGCATTGCTTAAGGACTTCTTGAACAATCAAATTTAGAAAATGTGCACAATAACCAACATGAAAATTTTCCCTTTAAAAAAAGTGTATTAGTGTTCTCAAAATTCCACAATAAAATATTCATTGCATTATTGCTATCACGTGCATTGTCTAATATAATTATTAGAATTTTTTTATGAATACCCCACAGCATTATGCACTCATCAATCGCATCAGCAATGACATTTGTGGGGTATGGTGGTTCAAGGTCAATAAAATTTATAATATAATATTGTAACATCAAATCTGAGTCAATATAGTGTGCTATCAAACACACTTACTATATTGATTGATTTGATGTCCAACGATCTGATATCAAGGAAATATGATTTATGGACTTTCAAACTTTCTTAATCTTCTCTCTTTTAGTTTCATAAATTTTCAAGCATTCACTCCATGTAATCTTTTTAGATGTTCTCCTATAATTAGTATTCAAAGTATGTGCAAATAAATTGAAATATTATTGCTCTAAAAATTTAAAAAGTAACTCAGATGTAATAATCACCTTTGCCTGTAAATTTTCAATTTTATTGTTATCATATGCAGATGTAACAAGATACTACTACTTTCTATGTATATCGATTTTCTCTTCTCTTATATCTCTAGGTTAATATCCTTTTGTTTTTTTGTTTGATTGACTTAATATTGGGCAAACTTTAGAATGCCTAACACAATTTGAGGTAGATCAAGATTTTTGAAATATATAAATCAGTTAAAATGCCCAACTTTAGAATGCCTAACACAATGCCTACAAACTAATTTTTCAACTACTTTACATTTATTATCTTTAGATTGTACTAATTCAAAGTGATCCCAAATTGCGCTTCTTTTTTTAATAACCCTGACCTCTGTGATGCTCTGACTTGTTTCACTTGTTTGGGTCATAACAATTGTGAGATCTGTACTTTCTTGTCCATTAGCACTTATAGACCAAATTGCAATGATTTGTTCAGGTGCTGATTTTTCATATTGTTATTTATCAGTTTCAAAATCATAATTGTCATTTCTGTTTTCCATTCAACTTAAATATTTTTATTAACATGTAGATTATAAGCAGATTTATAACATAAAAATAAAAGCCGTCAGTAGTTCATTGTCCACCATAGCCTCCATTTAAATAAAAGTATGTGAAATAACAAATTGATATTGAAATAAGCAATAGGTTATTAGTGCACAAGTTGTATAAAATAGAGCATTAAACAAATATAATAGCAGTTGAGCAGCCCAAGCACCAGCAGCTCAACAAAATATATTGCACATTTGCACCTTAAACCCTAAAAAGGCTAACATCATTATTGAAACAAACCTAGATAATAATCACAATTTTATCAGCATAGGCTAAAATAAATAAAATAATTAAAAAATATTTAATTTTTACTCTGCGTCTCTTGCTATTGTTTGGGCTGCTGTTGCTTGTCTAAAAATATTTTACTTGGGTTGCTACATATCTAAAATTCTAAAAAAAATTAAAAAGAAGCTTGGGCAGTTGGGCTGCATATCTAAAAACCCTAAAATATTTTACTCAGCAAAGTAAAAAAACTTAACAGAAGTATTTTGCTTCTGGCATGTCTAAAATCCATTAAAAAAATTCTAATTTTATTGTCAAAAAATTTCACAGAAGTACAGAATATAAAGAAGATCACATGTTTGGCTCATGGCTTAAGCGATTAAGCCCTACAACCACAAGTTATTACATGTCTCAAAACCCTAAAATTTATTTTCATAAAATTAAATAGAACACAAAAAATATCACAATTTTAGATGTTCAATTTAACACTAAAAAAAGTTCAAAACTTACTGCATGTTAGAAAATCCTAAAAAAATAAACTCTAATTTTAAATTTAAAAAAATTTAACAAACCACAAAAAGATCACAACATTAACTCATGACTTAACTCTTAAAAATAGTGCCACAAGTCGCAAATTATTGCATGCATATATAAAAAATAAAAAAGCTCTAAATGTTTTTTTTCAAAAAAATAAAAGATCATAATTCAAGAGTCAAGAATCAAGAGTAACCATAAAAGCAGGTTGCGGAACTTATTGCATGTCAGAAGACCCTAAAAAAGCAAACTAATTTTATTTTTCAAAAAGTTTAACAGACCACAAAGATCACAACATTAACTCACTGCTTAAGCCCTAAAAATAGTATCGTAAATCACAAATTACTGCATGCATGTTTGAAAAATAAAAAAAAAATACTAAATTTTTTTTTCAAAATAATAAATCATGATTCAAGAGTCAAGACTCAAAACTAACCCTAAAAGCATGTTTGCAACTTGCTGCATTTTTGAATACCTTAAAAAAAATTATAATTAGATGACTTGCAAAACCCTTGCAGACTTGAGAAGCTCGATATTTTAACAGAGAAACATTGCGAACAGGAAGCCAAAAAAACCTCTAAATCAGAAACGAAGGAGCTTGAAGAAGTGAGACGTCGGCCGAAAGAAGAGAGTCAAAATGGGAGTATGAATTAGGGCGCTGCGCAAAAGGATATCGGCGCCTCAGTTGTAGTGAGATTTGACATCCGCGAATTAAAGGATTTAAAATCCGTTGTTGTCGCGGTTAAAAAAAAAAGATTCAACGACTTGACGTATCTCAAACCCGTGACGAGTTCGAGAAACAGCAGGTTCGGCCGAACTTAGAACTAGGTTCACCCAACTGAGCTGTGAGTTTTTTCGGATATACGATAACAGTTTATAGATTTATATATTATGTGACTGGCTAACTTCGAGTCGACTTGAACCCAATTCAAGTCGAGTCGAGCCCAACTTGAACTCCACTCAAATTGGGGTTGAGTCAGCTAACTCAACTCGAAAATCGACTCAAAAAATTATAGTCGAGTTTGATTTGACTCAAAATTCAAACGATCTTCGAGCGAGTTTCGAGTTTTTGTTCAAATTGCTAGCCCTAGTGGTGATTTGCAGTTCAACAGTGATTGTAAATTGGGGTGCAGTTTGGTGATTCCAGGATTCTAGAAACCAGGACAGTATTGTGTCAGTGTTGATTGTTGAACTTGAAGTTAGGGAGGGTATTCTGAAGAAGATGAGTGGTTAAATTTTTTAAATGCAAATGCTAACACTGATAATAGCAATTGAATGTGAAGCTACAAATTCTCGATTAGGAGGCTGACTGATGTTCATATTGAAAACCAAAGATTCTCCCCGGTGACCTTAGAGAAAGTGGTATGATCATTGGGTAATCTAATTGCCCTTTTATTTTTTTTTGTATCTTGCAATTTAATCAAGTCATATGTAGGGATCTTATAATTTCTATCTTTAAGGGTCTCGCATTGTGAAGAGACGGAAGATAATTATTTCTTAAATGAGAATCATGAAGTTTATGGTGGCAATATCATTTAGGATAACAGAGGCGAGCTTGTTGCATCTTATGATGCTAGAGATCAAGCAAGACTCTTCAAGGCTGAGTTGCAGGTGGTTATCTTACTCAAACAGGTGTCCCAAGAATGACTGCCCGGTTTCATCATTGCAAGTGATTGCATACTTGCTATCTATTTAATATGGCAATATTGGGACAAGCTCGAGAGGAAGAAAGGATATTAATGATGATAGTTTCTCTTTTTTCTTACGCATAAAGTTCTTAATTATAACTGTGAGTAGATTTTGTGCCGGCTTGGTTCGCTGCCAGAATTTTTTATTTTCTTAGGGTAATACTATTCCCAGTAGGTTCTTAGTATATCATTTGAAAAGATATGGGGTATAGCTTGTACAGGGTCCTTTTTTTTTTGCTTGAAATATGATATTATAGCCTTGAGCTGGTTTTCATAGAGAATAGTTATTTTGTTAATGTTAGGGATTGATTGGTCTGCACAAAATTTTGTGAAAAATTAGTATATTTAAATAGAATATACGGATATAACTTTCTGAATCGTTTCAATATATTGCTTTCACTTTATCAAATTCTCAACCAATTTTTTGGAGTTAATTTCAATCCAGCCACATTTATCTTGTAGTCATTCATTTTTTATTCACGGTAGTTTCCTCACATGTACATTTTACCTTTTTCCAGACCTTGGAGGATTTTATTGTGATTGCTGGAGCTGAAGTTCGGTCACTATCAGGACTTTATACTGAAGTGGTATGGTACTTATATTTCTTTATCATTGTTCTGACTCGTTCTATTTATTTTGGTGTTTATAATTTTGGGTGACGGATAAACTTATCTCTCACCCTATTATTTCTTAGGGAAAAAATGCAAATGGTCTCCCTCTTTATTTTGGTGAAGACCCTGCTCGCTGCTCCTTTGAAGAAGGTAAGTTTATGATGCTTTCTATTGTTGATTTAGCCACGTATATTCTCTTCACATCATGCCAAATCGTGTAGCTTATCAGCTAGGTCTCCCAAAGATTGAGAAATAGTTATATTTGTAGGGTGAGTAGCACAAAATTAAGGTTGTGAAGATATAGACTATTACAAATAACATGGCTGAATGCTTAGATTAAATCATTGTGAAAAAATTAGAAATGAAATTAGGTTTGGACAAAGGCAGCATGGCTAAATGCTCTTTAAATTGATTTCTATAACAATGAGTTAATGAATAGATGGACATGCAAAATTAATTAAAAGCGCTCATCAATATTACATGGCAAAGCTATCTTAATGTTTCAAAATGATCCGTGTATAGTCTCAAATGATCTCTTCAAATCCATTTAAACCATTAGAAACTCATTACAACATGGGATACCTTCAAAATCTGTTTAGGATATATGACCATTGGTACCTTAGTAAGTTTGAATGAATGCATTGGATTTGGTGGTTTATGCTCTCACACTTTCGAAAGAGATAACATATGAAAATTCATGATCATTAAATAGCATTGTCATGAGGCTTAATTTTAAATAGGTCAAGTGATTATTCATTACTCATGAATCTATTAAGACTAGCCTATTTAAGCTCAGTATCATTAGGTATATTGTTATGATTTTTAGAAGGAAGGTCTTAAGGGTTAATGGGTAAATTGGTTCATTTAGCACCTTTAATTGTGTGCTAGCAATTTTAATGGCCTTGCTTTATCCATTCTTTATTTTTGATTGAGAATTTTTCCAGGAATAGCAAAAACTAGTTCCTTCAAATGACTTCTTATAACTCTAATTATGTGATGACCCGATGCCGGTTTAGCGGAAACCGTTCTGACATCGGGTGTTCACTTACCGCAGGATCATATTGAGTAATGAAAGAAAATGGACACATAAAAATCAAGGACATTTCTCATTTATTTCAAAAGTTCATATTACAAGGTTTTTTATCGTACTCATCGTACAAAAGTGAAAAATAAAAAAAAATATAAAAGATAAGCAAAAATAGCGCCGTCGTAGATCCATTGGCAGATTGAAAATTTTAAGCATTAGGGTTCTTGTTTAAGCTCTTCTAGAAGTACCTGACTTGGTATTGTACAACGAATAATACCGGGATTGGAATTCCCAGTAATTAGAGACTATTCTAAGTGCCACAGTAATTAATACAATATTATATTTTTTAATAACAGAGATGCGATTTGCGAAAGAGATGCAGGAAAATAATAAGGAAAAAGTGCAAATAAAATAATTAATTTCCTGCAAAAGATATTAGCTAAAAGATGTATGTTACTGATATTATTTTTCCAATAACCCACCACGAATATTGTTACTGATGTCATGTTTTCAGTAACAACCCACGAATGCTATTACCGATGTCATTTTTTCAATAATTAGCCACGAATGCTATTACTGATGTTATTTTTTCTAGTAACTGGCCTCGAATGCTATTACTGATGTCTTCTTTCCAGTAATTAGCCACGAATGTTGTTACTGATGTCATTTTTCTAGTAACTAGCCATGAATGTTACCACGTTGGCTCCGAACAACCAACCAAGCTTCAAATTGAAATTTTGGCTCAAAGCAATTAAAAGCTAAGCAGCAGTAATAATACAAAATGTAATACTTATCATGTACTGGGTACCTTTTGTCTTTTAAGTTCGGATGAGTGACAGTTCGCTCAATCTACATTTAAGTTCCCGATATTTTAGCCAATGATCTTTAGGAATATTATTTTCTTTTAAGAATTTTCTTATATTCTTCTTTTCTTTTCTTTATTCTTTCACATTCTTATAATGATATAAATATGTAATTATTAAGTAACTTTATGTAATCATATAATATTTATCATATTAATGTTATGATAGAATAAAGGCAGAAATAAATTGATTGATTAGAAATAATAGATATCTTTATTATATTTTCACTGTAATCCATTATGATAATGTGAATAATATATTTGAAATGTTAATACTATTTTTATTATTATCATACTAATGATTAAGCACAAAAGAAAGAATTTTATTTCTTTTCTTTTCTTTTCCATTACTTATCTTAGATTAGGATTGCTTGGAAAATGAAGGAAGGCTGGAGGCTGGAGGAGGGCTGTGTGGCTGTTGTTGGCTGGTAAGGTTGCAGTTGGTTGTTGGCCGGCTGTTGTGGGCTGAGGGTTGAACAGCTAGCAGGGCTGAGGAGGGCCGTGGTAGGGAGCTGGTTGGGCTGGGAGCTGCTGTTTGAGAGGAGAAGGGAGGGAGCTGTTGGCTGTGGGAGAATGAGAGGCTGTTGGAGGCTTGGCAGGGGGCTGCTGGCTGTGGTAGGGGAGCTGGTTGGCAGCTTGTTGGCTGTTGAGGCTGCTGTCTGGCGGTTGTGGGTTGAGGGAGGAGGGCTGCTGTTCGGTGAAGGAGGAGGAGGGGCTGCTGTGGGCTGGTTGGCTGTGGGGAGAAAATGGTTGGAATGGCAGCAGTTTGGAGAGGAGAAGGAGAGCTGTTGTGTGGGGAGAAGGGGGAGGGAATGGAGGAGTTTAAGGAGGCAAGGATAAGAGGCGCAGGATAAGGGGATAATGGCGCCATTAAAGCCCTAAAGGCCGCAGAAAAAGGCGGAAGTTCCTTCCGCCAAAATCGGGACTTGCGAGCGGTGTGGGGGAGAGAGAATTTCAAAGGAAATCTACTTAAACTTAAATTAATCGCATTTTTCTGCCGTTTGGCGTACAATGAAACTTGACACTGAGGTGTGTTATGATATTATGAACACCCTCGATCCGAAAATTTTCAATTCGGAGCAATATTTTATTTTATATTAGTTTTTAAGGTTTAAAACTTCGAAAATTATCTACGATCAAACCGGCACTCAGAATTTGATGAAACTTTTCGAGCAGTCTTTAAATAATATAGTTAACATAACAACACTGAAAATGATGAATTTGGGCATGTATTTTAATGTTCGTGATTTTTAAAATTTAAATAATTTAGAAAATAAAATGGGAGCTTCCGTTATTTGGATTTCTCCCAAACTATGGCATTTTGATCTTTAAAATTATTCTTACCCATGGTATTTTTGTTTGCCCTAATTCGAAATTTTTCGAGGTCCTGATTTCTAAGGCTGGATTTGATCTAATTTGCAAAGTAACTGATTTCTAAGGTGAGATTTGACCTAATTTGCAAAGTAACGACTTTGGGTCGTTACAAATTAAACTCACGCAATTTTTGAATACGTGCACTCTGTTTGATCCTGTGGCCGAGTAATTAAAACTTTTATTAGAGTGCTGCTAAAAACACAGTTTTAAAAAACACGATTTTAAAAAACACAGTTTAAAAAGTTGATATCATATATTATACGGTCCTGGACCATGATTTAAGTTTCGTTCAACTTAATGCTGCAACGAGCACTGCTACAGTGCCTTGATCGTAGCCTAAAATAATATCAATGAGATGGCAGTCCTAGATGGCTAAGATTAGGGTTAATGTATTTTCTACTTGGGCCCTCCAAAAATTCTTATTATATATTCTTGCTACATATCCCTTTTCTCTCTTATAAGCAACATGTCAAGATTTATATTAGGGAGAATAAATTAAAGGACACTTAAAGTTGAGATAGATATGCTAATAGTTAAGATTATTTAAAAAAAAAAGATTATGCTAGTAAATGTGGGCTAACAATACTATTTCTACACAATTTTTTTAATTGCATGATATTATATTTAATCACTTTCATATGCTTCCAAATATCTCTTATGTGAGAGCTTTTCACATCAATCATCACTCCTATCAAAAAATGATGGTTTTTAATTTTACCAACAAGCACGAAGAGTTTACTCACCTATGTTGAGATATTGTGGTTGTTACTTGCTTGTGAACCTTGCACGACCATAGTAGAAGCAGCCAAACCTGTGTGCCATAAATTGTTAGATTCAACTTGGTCCCAACCATACTTTCGACTCTAATATCACTTGTTAGATAGTGATCCAAAGGGGACTCCAAGTTGAGTTGAATGTGCCAATTGTTTGTCATTTTCGACCCAATTGTTTGTCATTTTCGACCCAATTGTTGTCATTAAGCTTGTGTGTGGGCTAGCCATTATTATTTCTACATCACTTATTAACTAGTTACATTGGATAAGATTAAACCACCCTTACATACCTCAAGACACAAGCCATATTAGTTAATAATCTTGGGAGAAAAATTGGATCAGGATGTCCTTGCCAAACTTTTAAGCTGGTATTTTGACTATTATTTGGTCAGATCATTCGGTCATTCTCAAAGTGTTTGAACGGCAAGAAAGCTCAGCTTTTTGGGCATCTATGTTTTTTTGTAAATATTCCTGTTCTTAAAATGTAACTTTGTCTTTATATTGTCATCCATGCGGATGTTACATGAGTATTGATTTTTATTGTTAACTAATTTAACTTGCAAACTGCTGTATCTCTTCGACCTGCTTGAAACATTCAATGCTTTTTCTGCATCCTCACATGTAACAGAAGCATGTCCTTACTGTCTCTTCATATTTGAGTGCCGTTAACATTTTTACCACCTGAGATCCTGCAGAACTTGAATCATACATATGTATACATTGCAGTTATCAGCACTCTTAAGAATTTCATTCAGATGTTCCGTTTTGCACATGAAGAGAATTGCAAGCAGGCTGAACTCGAAAAGAAAAAGGCTCAAAAAGAGTCTCAAAAGAAGTCCAATAAACAAAAGTGATGGATGAACAGTCTTCTTACATACTTGATTAGTAAACAGTTCTTGTTCAGGATAATCTTTTTTCGCCTTGTTGGAAGAATTTCTGGATCTAACTATACTTGAGAGTTGCTCAACAGGAACACGAAGCTTCCATGGTAAGTCGACATTGCTGAATTATTTTATAGACTATGACTAAAACTTACAAAGGATATTTACATACATAGCACTCAAAAGTTTAAATAACATATATCCAACATTTAAAGTTTAATTTTTATAAATTAAACATTTTCATCTCCAGAATTCTCAAGTGCATAACGTCTCGGTGTTTCTTATAATTAGAAGGATCATAAGATTGGTGAAGCAACGGTTGGTATCCAAATTTTCACTGTTGTTTAAGCCGAGAGGCTCAGTATCAGTGGATTTGGAAGTGTTCGGTAGGAAAGCAAGCTACCTCCGCCCTGGGAAGTTGGTGGCGGCAAAAATGAGTCCCAAAAGTTAGCTGAGAAATGAAAACAAATAAAAAAGAATGTGAAGACAATGATTTATAGAGGTTTGTTATTGTAAAATGGAGCATGCATTCTCTCGGAGGTTGTGGCCTCCTGTTTCAGTATATAGCTTTGGGTATTACGAGTGATTGAGTCCTATTGAGGCTCGGCAATGCATTATAAAGAAGAAAATGGAATTGCGGATGAAAAAATTCAAGAAACAGTGGGCCGGAGACCCTTCTTGGATATCAATTGGTGTCAGAGGCAACTTCCAGTAGTGTAACAATAGAGGGTAGCGTTAGAGTTAGGATACGATTCTTCCTACATAGAGAAGAATGGTTTTTGTAGTAAGAGGCAAAGAACTGGTTGTTGGGGCTTGGCTAATGTGGCTGCGTCCTATAGGCTTGTAGGAGCATGGTCTCTTGTAGATAGCAGAACGTACAGTTTGTTTAAATGCACAATGGTAAGCGCCGTATATATGAAAATGTTTTTCACTATGAAAGATTCTATTGTTGGTGGTCTTGGAGTGTGAAGATAATTCAGAACTCGACATCTAGTGTAGAGGCCTCCTATCAACTCATGATGGTGTTGTTGACTCAACAAGACATATATCCTGATAATTAAAAGGAATTCGATTGAGTTGACAGGTGGGAGAGCAGCACTCATGCAGGCACGCTTCTTGAAAGAGAGCTTTAGCATTTTGCTTAGCGTTAGGTGCATGCTTAAGCTTGGGCACATGATCGACCTAGATCATTCACTAAAATCATGTTTAATATCTCCCTCCTATTTCTTAAAGACTTAAGCGTGTGGACCCCCATTAGATTTGGGGCACTTAAATTTTTAAAAAGAGTAGAAAGTAGATTTTGAGCATGCAACGATGGCAGAGGATAGGATGCTTAAATTTGCTAGAGTTAGGAGATCTTGTTCAGTGCAGTGTTGGAGCGCAATTTATCATCTGGAATGGCACCATTTGAGGTCGGTGATGGTGACATCAGTGCGCAGGAAGGATAACCTCGGCGGAGGTGGAGGAATGCATGTGGTAGAGGTGTAGAGCTAACTATACCTTCGAAGAAGAGGAAGAATGAACAAAATGGGGACTGAGCTTATCGAGGTAAAGAAGTGCTTGCCAATAATGCAATGGATGCAATAGCCAAAGGCTTGAAACATCTGTTCAAGGGTCTGCACAAACAGATGAAAGACAAAGTTGTTATTTGATCAAATAAAATGAGTATAAAAAAACCTCAAAGTACTAAGAGAAGGCAAAGGTGCAAGGGCACGAGAAGCTAAGTTCCATATGAGCAACTATACCAAATTGTTGAAGGACAAAATACTTGTGGTCAAGCGACCCAGGAATGTCGAATGTGTTCGCTACATTGAAGAGGGACTATGACAAGATGATTATAGGGAATCTTGTTGAGATCAGGGCGATCCTTGCAAATGCTCATATTGATTCAAGTAAACTGATTAGCTAATTAGTTGGGCCGAACTGAGTTTTTGGGTCGGATTGGCTTTTCCAACAATGTGTCTTCAAACAAGCTTATGGGTTAAAAGTTTTCTTGTCGCCCCGAGTCTGTGGGCAGCCTCATTCTAAGAGATAGAATTGTTCTTATTAAAATTATTTTTTCGCCGAGGGCTTCTGTCCAGATGGTCGGATCAATTAGAGGACCCTTCACCATAGAGGTTTTTATCAGCACCCTTGTGGTACGTTGCACCTCATCAATGTTAATGTACTTAGTGGCCCATTGCATTAGCTCGACCATTGTGGACAGAGATTTTGTTATGGCATTGAACTGAAATACTGTTTGTTCAGGCCATGGATGAATGCAAATTTGGCGATTTATTTGTCCAAATTGTGGATGTCATTCAATGCCTGAGTGAATCAGGCAATGTATTAACAAAGGGGCTTTCCCTCTTACTTCGGTTAAAGCAAGTGTTGAAATATCTTTCGAGACTTCCAACTGCTACAAAGTGCTATATTAATAGCTCGATGATCAGAGAAAACTCATCATGCGCTTGCAGGGTAATGAGTTAAACCATTGTCAGGTCCATTCCATTATAGTCCTGGTGAAGAGTTTACACTTCACCACATTATTCATGGTTGACAAAGATGAGTGTCTCGAAATGATCTAAATGGTTAGTGGGGTCTGGTGCGTTTGTACACCTCGAAGCTCAGATGTAGTTGCAAAGAAGATCTTTTGGCACCATGCATAATGTAATTATATCATTCTTAGAGTTGGTCTTGCCAGCAGAGGTGTGAATTTTATCCATAATCCAGGTTGTTCTTGATTCTGTGCATGTCATCCGAGTAATGATAGGATGACATTGAAGTGTCATTAGTAATTCTCACCGAGTAATTTCTCCCAGGATTTGGTGCAATCACTGGGTGAGAGGAAGGAAACTTCAGGATGATGACCAACAAGGTGATGCGTAGAGAAAAGCACCAGAGCAAAAACTAAACAAAAACACAGATCGCAGTTAATAAAAATGAAGAACACCATATTTATGTGGAAGGGAAAAACTTCAGAGTCACACCACATCATATAAATCCACTATGAAGAAAATAAAATGATTTACAGATCTCTCTCTTTTTCTCCCTTAGAAGAAGATGATGGCCATCAAAAAAATTTCTCACCCAGAAAACAATAGCATCAATTGAAATATATATAGAGGTTAGGGCCTCAGTACAGCCCGAACGGTGAAAACCGTGGATCGGTTCAACACTATATTCCGTGCTGATCCAATCAGGCTCCACAAAATAACAATCTCTCACTTGGAGACTAAGTGAGATCAATCCTCCTTCAACAATGGATTTTCGCACCATCGCATCAATTATATCGTATGTCGTGGTGTGGATCACCCGCCTTCTCATCACTTACCAAGGCCAATTGAAGCTGAGCATAGCTTCAATTTTTCTACTAACACTACTTTTGTAAACCTGTCTGTTAGATTCTGCGCTGTGTGAATCTTCTCTAAAGATAATAGACGATCTTCTAGCAGTGAACCAATGAAATGATGCCATAATTGGATGCGCTTTGTTTTGGCATGAAAAATAGTATTATTGTTTAGATGAATGGCACTCATACTGTCACTATGCAATTTTTCAGCCTTTTAACCCTTAATTCATCCAATAAACTTTTCAACCATATCATCTTTTTGCTCGCCTCAGTGATAACATATTATGCCTTTGTAGTAGAAAGGGCAACAATCTTTTGTAGCTTGGAGACAACTCACTACTACACTCCCCAAATTAAATACATAACCTTTCTTGCTCTTCATGCTATCAATGTCTCCAGCTAGATCTGAATCCACATATTATTACAGTTCAATCTTTGGCTCCCCAAAGTAAAGTGATTTGCATGAAGTTCCTCTCAGATATTTGAAGATCCATTTGATCGCTTCCCAATGATGCTTACTAGGATTGCTTATGAACTTGCTGCCCATTTCCACTGAATATGTTATATCTAGTCTTGTACATATCATTAGATACATCAAGTTATCAACTGCTAAAGCATATGGAGCTCTCTCCATTTGCTCTCGCTTTGCTTCAGACATAGGCGATTGTTCATTTGAGAGTTGAAAGTGATTTGCTAAGGGGGTGCCAACAAGTTTTGTCTCATTTATGTTGAATCTTTTTAGAACATTTTCAACATATTTAACTTGAAACAACTTCAATGTATGTGCACTCATCTCCCTACTAATTCTTATACCGACTTTCTATTTTATTGGACTTGAATCCTTCATTAGATAGTTGCTTCTTCAATATCCTAATATTATCCATATTTGATCTAGCAATCAACATGTCTGCATATAGGAGAAGAATAATGTATCGTGTATCAAATTATTTAATAAAGTGATTTGCTTGACACCTTTTATACCACCAATTATTTGAAACAAACTTATCAAACCTTGTATATTGTTGTCTTGATTCTTGTTTCAAACTATATAAGCTTTGCTTAAGCTTACATACTATGTATCATGTATCAAATTATTTAATAAAGTGATTTGCTTGACACCTTTCATACCAATTATTTGAAACAAACTTATCAAACCTTCTATATTGTTGTCTTGATGCTTGTTTCAAACTATATAAACTTTTCTTAAGCTTACATACTAATTCTTCTTTACCTGGGATCATATATCCCTATGGTTGCAGCAGCATATACAACTCTTAATTAGATCACCATATAGAAAAGCAATTTTACATCCATTTATTCTATAGATGTAAATTCTTTATTGTTACTATATTCAATACCACTCTGATTATTGTCATATTCATTACTGAAGAGAATATTTCACTATAATCAATTCCTTCCTTTTGTTGAAAGCTATTCACCACTAGATTTGTCTTATAGCGCTTACTGCCATCATGTTCTTCGTTTAGTCTGAAGATCCATTTATTATGGAGTCTTTTTTTCATCTGGAAGATCCATAATGGTCAACTATCACTTCCTTGAGTCAGCTTGTAAATAATACTCTGGTTCACCACCATCTGTAAACAACAAATAATACAATGAGGAATAGACTTTTGTGTAGGTCGTGAAACTCTAGTGAATGTTCCGACTTAAGTAGTGGTTGTCTGAGGAACTACTTGCACTCCATCTACTTGTACACATTGCTTGGCCTGCTCATCTTGTTCGTTGGTGTCCTCTATTTCAACATACTTGGCTAAATCATCTAGAGTTTCTTTTGCATCATTTTGAGTCTCATTTTTATTCTTGTACATTTCATTTTCATTAAATGTGACATCCCTTCTTTTGATGATTATTTGATTATGATAATCTCAGAATATGTATCCAAACTCATCTGAGCCATATCCAATGAAGGTGTACACTTGATAGCCTTTAGATCAAGTTTACTCTGAGATCTTGCATCGATATGAACATAAGAGGAACAACCAAAAATATTCAAATGAGATAATTTTACCTTTTTACCACACCAAGCTTCCTCATATATTCTTTTATTCAATAGAACTAATGATCCATGATTAATCAAATAAACAGTTGTATTTATTGCATCTGCCCAAAACTTGTTTAGCAAACCTTGTAGATGCATACTCTTAGCACGTTCTGTGATAGTTCTTTTCATGCACTCTGCAATATCATTCTGTTGTGGGGTTCCTAGAACAGTAAACTCGTGTCTTATCCATTCAAGGCACAATATTCTTTTAACTCCTTTTCACAGTATTCACCTCATTTTCAAAGCTTATATTAGCTTCAAGCTCATTTCATTTTCAACCATAGCTAGCCATTTTTTGGAAGCACCAAATACATAGACTTATTTAAAAAAATATACTCATACCTTTCTGGTATGATCATCGAACTTGATGTCAACAGAGCTTAACTGATTTGTTATAGTGTTGAAATTATTCAGATGTCCAACCACTGAATCACCATCTATCATCTTCATGTTGAATTGTCGCTTCTTCAAGAAAACTTTGTTTGAAGTCGAAAGCTTCTCGTACATCTTTATTTGGGTCACCACGAGTTCGATGGTAGTCTTTTCATTGACAATATTGAAAGGATTTACAGGTCTTTTTCTTCCTCTCTCTTGGAAGAAGATGGCAGCCACCAAAAAATGAAAGTGAGAACAAAGAACTTCAAAAAATAGTGGGCTTATAGGCTTTTGCAGGAGAAGAGTATCTATATTAATTTAGCCCAATACCGGCTTAGCGGAAATTGTCCCGGCATTTAGGTGTTCATATACCGCATGATCATATTGAGCAATTTGAAAGAAAAGAGCTACACATACAAAAGCCAAGAGATATTTTTCATTAATTTAATATTTCATATTACAAAAAGTTCTAATGTTCTTATTTACAAAGTTCATAAAAGATGACTTGAAACAAAAGAAAAAATAAAAATAGAAGTAAAAGTAGAGCAGTGTTATAGATCCATCGGCAATTTGATAATTTAAGTTTTAAAGTTCTTGTTCAACTTCCTCAGAAGTACCTGACCTGATATTGTATAGAAAATAATATCGAGATTGGATAGAGAATACTCTAAGTATCACAGTAAACAAAAATATTACATTTTTATAAAAGCAGAGATGCGATTAGCAGATATAAGGATATAATAAAATGCAAGAAGAATAAGGAAATAGTGCAAAAGAAATAAAAGTTTCCTGCAACAAGTGTTATCACAAAATATAGGTTACTGGTGTTATTTTTTCAGTAACCCACCACGAATGTTATTGATATCATTTTGTCAGTAACCCACGAATATTGTTGATGCCATTTTTTCAGCAACTCATGAATGTTACTGATGTCATTTTTCAGTAACCCTCGAATGTTGCTGATGTCTTTTTTTCAGCAATTCGCGAATGTTACTGATGTTATTTTTCAGTAACTCACGAATGTTGTTGATGTCATTTTTTCAGCAACACACAAATGTTGCTAATGTCATATTCCAATAACAACCATGAATATTACTAATGTCATTTTTCCAGTAGCTGACCATGAATGTTACGTTGGTTCTGAACTTCAATATAAATTTTGGCTCAGCGAAGAAGCGAAGCTAAGCAACGGTAAAGTATAAAAAAGTAATATATGTCATGTATTGGGTACCTTTGTTCTTTAAGATTTAAAGTTTGATAATTCGATTTTTGGATCTGCATCTAGATTTAGATATTTTAAATTAGCTTTTAGCCAATGTTCTTAGGAATAATTATTATCTCCTTTTTCATTATGTTTTTCTTTCGCGTTTACATTAGGTTAGCGTGATTATTATCTTCATTTAATGATAATAATAATAATATATGAAAGTAAAAGACGATGGAAATGATTGGAATTAATTTGCAGAAAGTAATAATAATAATAAAATATTAGAATGAAAAGTGCTTGAATGAAAGTAATTGTTATTTTATAACATTAGTACTATTCTCATTGTTAATTAATGAGAACAATAGTAATGTGTATGACTAATATTTGTATAATAAGGAATATTAAATAATAGTATTAGCAAATTTTCTCCTCCATTTTTTTTTATCTTCTCAAATTCCTTCACTTTTTCTTTTCCTCTCATCTTGGTTAGAGTTGCCGGAAAATGAAGGGAGACTGGGCGTAGCTGAAGGAAGTCGGAGGGGTTGCCGAAGTGGGGAGGCCGGAGAAGGGGCTGGCTAGTTTGGAGGGTCCAAATGGGGTTGTCGGGGTGGCTGCCGAGGTTGGTGGCTGGCTGGGAGAGGGGGCTGGCAGCAAGGCGAGGGGGTTTGTGGCTAAGGGGGAGGGATTGCTGCTATTGTGGAGAAGGTGAGGGAGTTTGTGGGAAAGAAGAAAGGGAGGGGGTTTAAATAGAGGAAGAATAGGTGGGGGGTGAGGAAGATTATTCCAGGTGGGGCCCTCCTGGCGGAACCTTTCACTTCCTGACTGATCAGGAATCGGGAGGGGGAAGGAAATTCCATAAGAATTTTTTAAATAACTACTTAAAGTAAATTTTTCGTATTTTTCTGTCAATTTGTGTCTAAAAATAATGAAATTTAACACCGATGTGTGTTATGATGTAACGAACACCCTCGCATCGAAAATTTTCGATTCTGAGCAATATTTTATTTTTAATTAATTTCTGAAGTTTTAGACTTCGAAAATTAATTGAGATCAAATCGGTGCTCCAAAATTTATGAAACTTCTCGAGCAGTTTTTAAATAATATTCTTAACATAATGATACCAAAATCGATGAATTTGGACACGTATTTAATGTTCTTGATTTACTGAATTTAAAAGCTTAGAAAAAAATAAAGCATGAGTTCTTGTTATCCAAATTTTCTCAAATTAAGGCACTTTGATCTAAAATTTATTCTCATTTAAAGGACGTCTTTAATAATATTAGAGTCAGGATTTTGACCTAATTTGTAAAGTAACAATATTAGGTCATTACAGTTATGGATCGGTTGATGTTGTGGCATCTTATAGGCTTGCAGGAGCACGTTTTTTAGTAGTTGGCATGATGTGCAGCCCGTTAGGCATCTTTGAGTCTCGTTTGTGGTTAGGTGCGTGGCTAAGCTCGGATAAGTTGTTGGCCCAAATAATCCACGAAAATCGCATGAATGGAGAATGCTTTATTTGTAAATATTGAAGTTTGGGTGCCGTTCAAGTTGTTTAATGATTTGAGTGCTTATGTAAATGGAACTTTGTATCGTTTTTTGCTGATGCTACTTAGTATTTCTTCATGTGCAGGCATTTTGAAATTTACTTGCTGCTGATCCATTCAATTTTTGTACAAAGTTGACCACACACCATTCTTTTATCATTAATGTTTGTATTATTGTTAGTCTGTTTAAATAGGAGCATTCTGTTTGGTGTAATTAGTCAATAATGAAAGGTATTAGGCTGAAAACTTCTACTGCTGCACTCTGTTTAGTGTAATCATGTAATTATGTATAGCCTAATTAAGCAGTAAGATTACAAATCTTGAGATGTATTGATCTTTTTTATATTATTTTGGCCTAATAATTAAAACTCATTTTTTTTCTGCAATGTTTACTCATGATTAATTGTCAGCATGTGGAAGCACCTTTCCCATTTCCATGCCTTTATACTTAAATTTAGAAAAATATTACTTAGCTCTTAAATATCTCTCAAAACGTATGGATGATTAGGATTTATCCAGCCTTTCAGGGATGCGTTTTGGGCGCCTTTCTTAGGTAAAGCTCGACGCTTAGCTCAAAACACATTGGAAAGTTGTGCTTCAGTGCCCGAATTTATCTCATCCGCACGCAAAAAACTGATCACATTAGTTCAATTTATTATGCATCATTGTTATGGATCTTTCAATCCTAGGAAGTTCTATTCAATGGATTATGTCTTAATCTTAAACATTACTTAATGCCTTAATACTCATTCAAATCACATTTAAATCCGCTGCTGAATTTAAAAAAAAAAACGACATACATATACTACAATGATTTGATACTACCTCAAATTTTTTCTTAAATAATATAAAAATAATAGAGAAATTTTCCTAAGATATTAGTGCTATTGCACCAATTAATTTTTTGTAAGACACCTTTAAATATTAAGCTGACTTTATATTTGTTACATATTTTAACGTAAATATATCAGACTATTATTCTTCTTAAGTTTTTCGTTTTAATCCTGAATTTAAATGAGATTATTTATTAATTTAGTAAATATAGTTTGTTATCTTGTATTTTAGATTTAAATTTTAGTCACGTGATTATTTTATATTAGAAATTTAGCTGATTTAAATATATGCATATAATTTTAATATATATCAAATTAAGTAATAATAATATGGTATACGTATTATACTAATATTTTTATATGTAAATACAAAATGTAAATAAAATAGTATGTATTAAGTTAATTATATTTTAATTTGATTTTATTACGATATTATAACAAAATTTAGAGCATGCATGTGTTTTTAATGAACATAATTAAAGAATTTTATCTTAAGATATGATAAAAGTTTGATGACTCGAATGCATTCTCAAATGTATAGAGCTAAGATTTGTTTCAAATATTGAACTTAATTTTATTATTTTATTTCTAAATGATATGTATATACGAATATTATATGAACATAATTAAAGAATTAAATAATAGATGATAATAATTCCAAAATGTAAGTTAATTTTAAATGGAGAAGGCATAGAGCTCATCATTGAAACAGTTACAATATCATTTCACAAAAAGAGTATTGCTATACTTATATATCAGTATATACTAAAATATATAGATGATATGTCAATCTAATGTGTAAGTAGATTATTAGTTGAATGCATTTTTTGATAAGACCTATATATCAAAATTATAAAAAAAAAAAAATTTAATTAATCCTGAATACGTTTTGATGTATATTTTTATATAATCATAGCTTTTTCCTTTTCACAAAATCTTAGTTTTTGAAACAGTTACAACTTAGCACATAGAACTCAAAATAAAGCCTTTATATTTACATTTCTAACCCCTTTGTTTTTTTAAATATTAAATTGCCATTTTTAATTAAAATTTTATATTCATATAAAATAATACAGTTTATAAAATAATATTTAGATTTAACCATGCTAGTTTTATAATTTTTTTCTAAGAATCTTTATAATTAGATAATCAACCTCTAAACTTTACTTTTTGTCTACATTTAAATATTGAATGTGTAATATACAAATATTTGTGTTCTATAAAGAACATTCTTAAACTATGAGCCACATAAAAGATAAATTCTATGCTTAACAAAAAATTAAAAAAATTTATATGTATATATACATAATGCATTCCCTCAAATATATATAATACATATTATATTATGTGCTTACTTTTAATTAAAATAATTTTTTGTCCTGAAACACTGTTTGTCTCTGATTGCTCGGTCGTCGGCGTCGTCGTCGTCGTCGTCGTCGTATATGGGAAACAGAGAGCGAGCTCTGCTCTGAGAAAAAAAAAAAAAAAGGACAAATGATGATTGGTTCAATGCAAATTTTCCACATTCCGGCTATATAAAATATTTATTTTCTTATATTTTTCTTTTCAGCATAAATTTTTTTATTTCTTAATCTTGTTGGATTAACACTGCCACAAAATATATAATAAAATTGATTATTTTGGTTGACCAAAAGCGACAATTTCAGAAGCAAGAAAAAAAGTTTTTTTTTTTTTTTTTTTTTTTTTTTTTTTTTTTTTTTTTTTTTTTTTTGGGGCGGGGGGGGTGAAAGTGTAGCTGAATAATTAGAACCATTTAATTTGAACTCTTAATACATTAACAGTTCAAATTAAGCCTTGATTCGTTTTTTCTCTATACGGATCTAAATTGAGCGTAAAAAAGCGAATGATTATATGCAAAAAGCCCACAGAACAAAAACGGCGGCATCATAGCTTCACAGCATTAGAAGCCACGCAGAGCGGCGAGAGATCCAGGGAGCTCCATATAGACAGCTCAACATCCGCCGCGTTCAACGCCGTCGCCGGCGGCTCCGCAGACAACAGGGGACTAGAGGACGACGAAGAAGAGGAAGCGTCGGCATCGCCGCGCGGCAAAGGCTCAGTCTTTACGCTGACGAGCTCCTCCGCCCTCTGCCTCCTGCAGGCGTTGCTCAGGCCGCGGAGCTCCTGCTCGCGGCCGCCAAGCTTGAGCTTCAGGCACTCGGAAATGCCGTTGAAGGCGTAGAGAGAAGCGGAGATCTTCCTCTCGTAGCTCATCCTCTTCATGGCCGCGCGGAGAAACCGCTCCTCGCCGCCGTCGTCGCCGTCGTCGTCGTCCTCCGGGGGGTCGGCGGCGGCGGCGATCTCAAAGGGGGAGTAGAAGGAGGCGGCGGGGTCGTCGCCGGCGATTTCGAAGGCGGCTCCGTCGCCGGGCTCGCTGAGGAAGTAGTCGAAAGGGATGTCGTCGTCGGCGGCGTCGGGTTTGGGAGGGGGGGGGAGGGGGGGGAGGGGGGGGGAGGGGATTTGCTGGGGGCGGGATTTGAGGCGGTGGAGGAGGAGGGCGGTGATGCGGGAAGGGAGGGCGGCTTGGGAGGCGGCCGGCCAGAAATTGGTGCGGGTGTTGGAGCCGCGGAGGAGGCAGGCGGCCTCGTCGTAGGCGCGGGCGGCGTCCTCGGCGGTGTCGAAGGTTCCCAGCCAGACTCTGATCTTCTGGATGGTGTCCTTTATCTCAGCCACCCACCGCCCCGAGGGCCTCTGCCGCACCCCCACGAACCGCTTTCTCAGCCTGCTGGACCCGCTCATATCCGCCGCCGGCGACGGCTGGCAGCCGTCGATCGCCGGAGGGGATTTCCTCTTTCTGCCCATCATGCGATTTGGAGTTTCGCGCCGAAAAGGAGCCTCCTTTGCTTGCCTGCCGGCCGAGGATGAGCGGAGGAGTGTATTTATAGGGGGAAGGCTTTGGTTTGAGCGCTTGGTTTTTATGGGGGAGGGGGTGAGGAGGATACATATGGAGGGATTTCGGTCGTATAAGGGTTTGGTTGGAGATGGTTACAATTAGGGTGGATCTTAAGAAAATAAGATTGGACCTGGTTAATCCTCATCTCTAAAATATTTGTATGTTTTTCGAGAGGGTGCTTGAGCATGAGTTTGGGCTTTCGGATGATTCTGACAGCTCTGATTAGAGATCTGGGTTGTTATAATTCTCGTTCAGCTGGAAAGCAATATCCATCGACTGGGAGTGCATTGCTGCAGAGCTATGTTGTGAAACTCTCTCAAGTAAAGTTAACCAAAACCTTAACATCAATGCACCATTTCTGATAACGGTGGAGTTTACGATAAAATTCTAAAATTAAACGTGCTCAAATGAACATGATGCGTGACTTGCAGGAAAGTTACTTTCATATCATAAAATCATGAGGACATTAAGATCAAAGCGAACAAAATACTGGTCAAAGTGAACAATACATTATGCTTTGGAGTTCGTTGTGTTACATATAAGAATTGCTAGATTATCGTGTGACTGATCCTCCGCTACCAAAGTGACGGCTCTCCTAACCTCCCCCGCCACCAAAGCTATGTTTGAAAGGGGCGGTTCTTAATATATATCTCATATAAACATGTGCCGGCCTCCTCGTGTCATGGTACATGTATTCTTATCACTACAAGGTGGAAAATGACCTATCCAAATCTATGTACAGATTTATGCTATCTATAATATGAAACCATGTGAAAATTACATAACCTTATATGCAAGACATCTTTTCTACAATGAAAAGAATACATGAATTTTCATGCAAAGCATTGAAAAATGATACAAGTCACATGTTAATCACTTTTAATATTTGTGTACTTTTATAAGGGGCAACAATAACATCAAATGAAGGTTGAACCTAAGCTTAGAGAAGGTGAAACTATAATATTTTAAAATTTATTAAATTTTATTATTATAACAATTAAAATTATTTAATTGTTCACAAAACTCATAAATTTAATGCAATTAAAATTACTACAATTAAAACAATTCACAAAACTCATAAATAAAATTATGTGATTTAAAAATTATAAAAATATATATTAGCACATGTGTATAATTTATATGTAAATACATGTTATATTCACATCATAAGTAGACCGAGTTTTGACTATGCATATATGCATGCCTATGTGAAATAAAACTAAAATTAATTTTTAGTATTTTAACTTCAAAAATTAAAATAAAAAATTTACAAATTAAACTCAAAATTTTGGATATGATTGATTTCCTAGGTCAAAATATGATATATGTTTAAACTTCTTAAAATAAATGAAAATACACAATATAAATTCTTAAGCTTCCGCCAATTAAATTCAAGTATATGTTTAATATAATTAAAAAAAAGGTTCGAACAGCCCTAGTTGCCTACATTTGGCTTTAGGAGCCCAAAATTGAAAGAGAAACCTTTTCAAGACCTAAAACTTTGAAGTTGCATATCTTTTAATATCATGGCCCAATCATGCTAATCATAGACTTGTTGCAATCCTCTAGATCTCATATTTAGTTTGGTTTCAAAATGTAAGCCACTTCTTTGACAAAAGTTCCAACATTTTCCCCAAATGCTAACATGGATGTTGTTCCCTTTGCCAGGCTTAGGTTTAGGTCTATGGTTAAGTTAGCTCAAGCTAAATATAATTTTAGTCAAGACTATGCTATGTTCATGGGGATGAGGTTGACCCATCCATATCCCCACTTGACTTTGAACTAAAGAAATGAGAATTAAAGCTATAGAATCCTCATGAGGCTAACCCAACTATCAACGCCTCCTAATTCTAGCTTAGGAAACCTGTTATTTACTTAAGAATTCAATTACCCACTATATTATTAAAATTCTAATCTTATTAAGATGTGTTTAGCCCTAAGATACCATAACTTAAGGATTTGTACAATGAGACCCAAAGTGATAAATCCTTCCTTTTTCAAATGCTAGTACTTAAAGCTTTGTGGTGCTAAATTATTTTAAAACCTTATATATATATATATATATATATATATTATATATAAAATACTTTTACTTAGAATACTTTTATCAGTATAATTTCCTATTCATGCACATATCTTAAGCTGCTAAAAAAATGATTGATAATGCGAGTACTTCCTTCACCACATTATGTGAATGTATTCACCATTAGTACTATCTCTTATTATTTTCTTAAAATGCCCATATAGCAGTTATATGATTAAATGTGGAATGTTATTTCAAATATTGTAACAAATCATTCAATAAAATTTGTGAGCTATATTATTGGGTAAGACCCTCCTTATTTTATGTTTATACATCTACACTTATTGTTGTTAGCGTACATACTAGTAGTAGGGAGAGTCAATGTCCATAAAAAGGGAAACTAACTTCTTCATGAAGGACTCACTATTTTGAGCATCATTAACAGATGTTGTATACATTCATAGGAAGTTGATCTTAGATCAATCATGGAAGATGAGAATAAGGTTCAAATCCCTATCATATTTGGAAGTCTTTGATCTAAATGAAAGTTTTCAGGAGTCAAGCATACGCTTTATGCACTACTATGCTCAAATGTTGTTCCTTTTTGCTATAATTCTAGAATTCAATGTGGCCCTTCGATTTTAACTTTCTCTTCCTTGACTTGGGCCAATTTTAGTTCAACTTTCTATCCAAATTTCCCCACTTTCTTCTTCTATATTAAGAGCGGTTGTAAATGCTTCATTATTTTTTTTTCTCAAACTTCCACTCAAGGAATCAAGCCAACAATGTCATCAAATTTAAAGTGGCGCTTCCAGATAAAATGCTAAATACCATGATAAAACAATTCCAGTTGTCATGCAATGAAGATAATAACAATAATGCTCTAATTGTGGCTCATCATTGTATTAAAATCATTTAGATACTCCACCACATTATTACTATCTACCATCTTCATATTAAGAAATCATTTCATCAAGAAATTTTTTTTAGATTCTAAAGGTTTTTCATGTATTCTTTATGAGTCAAGTACCTTCCATTCATAATGTACTGAAAACTCTGTCAGCGTGTTCATGAGATCTACAATTGCCTTTCCATCTATTTTATTAAAGGTGACTAATGATGCAAGTGACAAACGAATTAAATCCCAAACTACTTTACCAAGAACCTTCCGTTCATCCTCACTCATATCCAATAGTTTCATCTTCAATCCACCCAACTGCTGATATAATTTCTATTAAAAAGAAGGTCCTCAATCTATATTTTCTACATCATAAATTGGTGCCATTGAATTTGTCGATCTTATACCTTGCTTCTTCCGCCATTTCTCTTGCTAGAACTTTACCCACCAACAGGAGAAATGCTATGATTCCAGTTGCTACAAAAACTACTACTTAAGTTCTTTTCGCAACACTCCAATAAGGATTCTAAGCAAATCATATAATGAATAATAATAGCACAATCAGCACAAAATACACAAATTCAAACCAAAGACAGCACAGGAAAACAAATACAAATGACACACAGTAATTTGCATGAAAAATTGTAAGACGGGAAATATCATGGAGCTACTACCATAAATAATGACCCATAAGATGAGATGAGAATATTACAGTCTAACAGCACCCCAAAGCAAAGCTAATAGAATCTAAGGAGATGAGCTTTTCTCTTTGAACACAAGTAGATGTGTAAAGACCCACTTAAGTAATAATAAGTGAAACTCTTAAACATCAAGGCGCATTTTCTAATAACGGTGGTGGTCCTGATAAAAACTCCAAAATTAAGCGTGCTCATGTTGGAGCACTCCCAGAATGGGTGACTTGCTGGAAAATTATTTTCTGAGAGCAAAATCGTGAGACCTTTCAGGCCAAAGCGGACAATACCTTGGTGCTTAAGAGTTTGGGCTGTTACAAATGGCATCAAAGTAGACTATATGGTGTCAGATAGGAGCTAAGTGTCATACATGATAAAATACTACTTCATGTGAGCAGCCTCTTGAACCCATGATGGTTAAGGTGCTTCATGGTTGGGGTACCTCTTGAGCCTATAGGGGTCAACTCTAGTCCTATCTACCCAATGGATAGTTCTTGGATTTGTGTGTGGATACTGATGAGGACGTCAGTTACTTAAGTTGGAGAGATTGTAAAGACCCACTTAAGTAGTAATAAGTGAAACTCTTAAACACTGAGGCGTCTTTTCATATAACGGTAGAGTTCCTGTTAAGAACTCCAAAGTTAAGCGTGCTCAGATTGGAACACTCCCAGGATGGGTAATCTGCTGGGAAGTTATCTTCTGAGGGCAAAACCATAAGACCTTTTAGGCCAAAGCAGATAATATCTTGGTGCTTAAGAATTTGGACTCTTACAAGATGCAACCCTTGAACAACTAATTTTCAACCACTAAGCCCTAATACTAAAATGTATTAAATATACTAAGCCCTCAACCCTCCAAAATGACCAAATATCCCTTATTTTTCACCTAAAAATTACCCCTGCATAACTTATGTTGTATGGTGCCTGGGCGCACCCTGGCACTGGACTTACTTTCTCTAGCTAGAAGGAAAACTGGGCCCCGACGAGTGTACCCAACTTACTATCTCTGGCTTATAAAACAAACAAGGCCCTAATGCTCTGGCGTGCCTAGGCGCCAAACTTACTGTTCGGTTCTGAAACAACGAGCGCTTAAGCGCCAAACTTTCTATTCTTCAAGTTCAGAGCTTGCGTGTGCTTAGGCCCTAAGTTTTGGTCTTCTTGGATACATATGAATGATGTCGAGGCTTGGGCATGCCCTGGCACTAAAGTCATTGGCTTCTACTAAGCCATGACGTTTGGGCACGCTTAGGTGCCCAAGCTCATTAGAACTCAGATTATATTTCCAAGCAAGGCTGGTGATCTATGTTCTTACATTTGGCAGAACAAAATTTGTTTCAGATTTCGCTGGAAAACCAGAAAAAATTTAGTTGCGCTGACGCATTCCAATGCAGTCTACCCTCTCATCTCCATTCTCCACGTGGCAATCGTTCATCTTCCTTCAAGAAAATGTCTGCGATAATTTCCAAAATAAAGCTTTAAGATACAAAAATGAAAAGAGTATTTTCTGTGCTTAATTTTGGTCGAAAAGAACAATTTGACTGCTTGGAAAATAAGCACGCAGGTCAACAAGTGATGCTTTTAATTTATAGGCCTTGTAATTATGCTTGCAAACTCGCAGAAGAGTTTAACTTAAGCTTTAGCAGCTTTTTTGACAGAAAAGTATCTCATTTTTTTGTGTTTTTGCTATCATCTCTAAAAGAGTTCATATCCACAACATTTGGTGAATGTAAGAGCTGCTCTCTTAAGAAAAAAAAACACAGAAATTAATAAGAAGGTTTTTTGTTTCCAAAGCATCCATATATAGAAGAAATGATTTTTCAGAGCAATTTTTTTTTTGGGTGGTCTTATAACTTATTTTTCTCTCATTCTGTTATTTTTGTGAAGCCTGATCAGATTAGTTTTTGTGGCACCGTCAACCCGATCCTAGGTAAGGGCTAATGATTAAGCAGGAAGGAAAAGTGTGCAAGTTTAGTTTTTTCATAGTGAATTTTGTGATACAGTGTGGCTCTATGATATTTTTAATTTTAAAATTTTCAATTAAATTCGGTGTGCTTCATTTTTATTTTACTGGGATTTGTATTTTACTCTGATTCTTCATTACACATCTTATCTGTTCTAGAATATCATGGCTTTGTTATATAAAATCTTATTGCAAAGAGTATTTTGTGACAGCAGTAAGCCTGATCACTAAAAGAATAGTCATAAGAATTTAGCAATCATCATCAGTTCAAGAATATCATGGATTCATCACTGCATTTTGTTTCCATCTTCTATGATGCACCCATTGTGATGTTTATAAATTTTCAGGTGATTTTTAATTCCTAAGGAGTTCAAGCTCATTTTGATATTAATTCCTTTTTAAGATGATTTTTCTTTTACTTAGATGTAACATATGTATTATTTTAAAAATTTACAATAATTTTTGGAAGAAGGATTCATTCATGGTGTGTTGAGTATGTATCAGATTCCAGTTGGAAAAAAGTGAACTAAGCTACCTTTGAATTGTATAGGCTACTTTAAGGTAACATTCCTTATTCTATGGGTCATACCTGAATGTTAGTTCAAGGTTCTCTGCATCGTCATCTGTTTTGTGCAATAGCTCAATGAAGAAAAAACTCCATTGCCTTGGATCCTATAATTATGATAAAGATACATTCATAACCCAATTTTGTTTAAGAAAAAAAGGATAGTTGTGTTGTTTGAGATGTTTTGGGAATCACTAATTATTATTTTTGGGTCTATAATTGTTGTTCCAGCATTTGTACATATTATGGTAGCAAATGGGGAAACTTTGGGCTGCAGTTTTAGCTGTCAATCCCTTTTGGTGTTCCTCTTGTTGAGCCTGTGTTACAAGAACTAGTCGTGATTCAGTCTTCTTAAGAACTACTACTATACTGTAGCTTTCTGTTTTGTTGTATAAATTGATTTTACAGCTACTTTTAGTCTACAGCTTGATGATTGTTCAATTTTTTATTTTTACAGTGCTGTAAGTACTATTTTAGAGTTACTGATTGCTATTTTGGTGTATAATTACAGTTCCAGCCTAATCACATTCAGGGCCTACTTGGCATGCAGAAAAAAGAATGAAAAGTAAAATTTTTCAGGTAATATAAGATTCCTGATGTTTTGGTATGCAGTTTTTCTAGTGTAAAGAAATACACCAGTGTAAAGCATTTACACCAGTACAAGGACAAATCATGTAATTGGCTTTCGGCCAAATCGGCCAAAATCTCAATTTACGCGGAGTTCTTTAACACAGCGCGAACCAGTGAACCGAACGCGAAGGACATCCCTCCCTCACGCGAGTGCAAAGACCTCTCTGCACAAATGAGCTCCCTCATCTCCGTGCCTTCGTCCACACTAATGAAACATTCGATTCGAACGATTTCGTTTGGATAAATCGTCGAACGAAATTGAACGATTTCAATTTCGTTCGATGTCATTCAAATCGAATGATTTCGTTCGAACGATCCGGATAAATTCAAATGAAAGCTCTAAGAAAATTTATTGTCGGTAATTTTGCCATCCAATATTACTCGAAGCACTAAACTCTCGGATTACTTCATTATAAGCAAAAAAATCTCAAGTTCATGAAAAACTACCAAACAGCAGTAAACTAATCTCATTACACTGTAATCTAATCACATTATAATCAGATTACTTTGCATTCAAATTTTTCAAATTTTTTCATGCCAAACAACACCTAAAGCAAATAAAAATTTAATTGCTAGAATAAGTATTTGCAATAGTTTGAAGTGTACTTGTGGGGGGTGTTAACATTGCATGAAACTTTGAAATTTTATAAAATCTGCATAAACATTTTTATCCTACACCTTCAGTGGGGCTACTGCATGTTTCATATATAAATGCATATATGAGAGAATATATTGTTTTGCTTATTGCTTGAAGGTGCACTTTTTTTTTTGCTATATTTGCATGCAATGGAAGAAACAACAGCTACTTCTGCAGTGCTACAACTGGATGCTGCTACTATAGCATTATTACAATAGCTGCTTGTGCGGTGCTGTTGAAGCAGCTGTGCAATTGCTGCCATGAATGCAGTTGTGCTGCAGATGTGAATGATCAAGCCCCCCATTGTTAATGAAAGAGTTGTTTGATTAATCATTCAGGTGTTGTATACAATGCATATGGATGAAAATTTAATTTTTATGATAAAAGAACTAATTCGATAACAAAACAATTTCAATGATGATTTAATTCTGTCACAAGACAAAATTGATTAAAACGAGCAAACTGAATACGCATCATTCCCGATACAAGCAATTAACAATCATAGAATTATTCCATGAATCCCTTTATATTTCTAATAAGCATTACCTCAATATACTCACTTTAACATGATATAATGAAATCTACTTTAATGTCGCAACATCTTCTTTAGATCTCCATGGCAGCACCAATCCAAGTTTTCAGTAGTCCAAGGCAGCAGAATATCAACAAGGGACGCACCATGACTGCACTTTGGCTGTTTTAAAATTAAGCAAACACACCTTGTATTGCTCTCTATATGAACATCAAGTTATCTCCTTATTCTAATTCCTTACTGCGAAGATTTATGTGTTTAGAATTTATTCTCACTGTTTGGAGACTCTTTAGGAGCTTTGGAATAAGAGTTGGGAACTCATTCTCTTTGTTTAGAGACCCTTGAGAACCTTTGGAAAGTTAGCAACGGTTTAAACCGGAGGCAAAAGTGCTCGGAAGGCACTACGGAGTGAAAATGGGTCAAGCTGATTTTTGTAGAGCGCCCGGGCACTCCCATAAATGCGTCAAAGGGTCAAAACATATTCGTTTGCGTGCCCAAGTGTGCCCATAGGAAGCTTTCAGACAGTGTGGGGTGGTACTTAGGTGTGCCCAGACACCAGTTGGGCACTCGTAGGAAACTTTCAGACAGTGTGGGGTGGCGCTTAGGTGCGCCCAGACACCCGTTTTTGTGTTCGAGTGCCTAAAACACGCATTTTTTACTCTCATGGGCATCAAGAGAACAGTTTTAAATGCGATTTATCTTAATTGGGGCAGTTAGAATGTTACTTTTAGCCTCATTATTAACACTAGTGTATTAAGAGATTGGTGTGGAAAAATTGTTGGGTGCTGTGAGCTGAGTTTTGATTTCTTTGTTTTAATTTGCTACTCTTTTTCAATCATTGTTTATCGACAACACTATCCTATTAAAATGTTGAAATTATGTAACACATTCAAGAAAAAAAAATTATTGCTACAATTGAAACAAAATTTGTATGGATTTTATGGTTTCCATGTTAATGGGATGCCAAACCTTACTTCAGCAAATATTAGACTCTCAAAAACATAAAAAATATGAATTAATAGTTTTTTTATATATATTAATTTAGGTATTATGTAATTGTTCATTTTAGCTTAGCTTTATCTTATCTTCAGCTTAAGCCCATAACAACTTTGTTTAGGTTATCTTTTCCAATTCAACACAAGACAATATAATTCAAACTAAACATAATATTATGTTGGGATTATATTTTTTAGTATTATTAAAAATTACATATTTTCAAGTAAGTATATTAATTATTAATATTTTATTTAGAATGATAATTATAGATTATTTGAAAATCACATTTCATTAATCTTCTAATATGCAATTCATCATTCTATAGCGATCCGAGCATCATGTTGAGGAAATATGAGAAAAATAATAAAATAATAATAATCATTTCATACATTCATAACACTTTTACTGATCACTACACAAAGCCATTACCACTTATTAAATAAAAAGAGTTTTACATATTCTTACTCACTACATGCAAAATAAATAAATGAAAGAAATAAATTAATATAAAAATGCATTAATAATTCTATAAATATATGTATATATATGAGTGTGTGTGTGTATATATATATATACACACATATAAAGATTAGTATGTATACACACATACTCATATATACTTGTGACACATCGATACTCTGAACTTCATTTTTAATCAATTGGAAGTTGGTTTAACATTAAATTGAGAGTGCTTTGGAATTTTAGTTCATTTTTAATAAATTTTAGTTCAAAATTTGGTGCCATTATTCCCTGAAAGCTTCATAGTATTGATTTAGAAGTCCTATTCACCCTTAAATAATCCACTCTGCTTTAGTTTCAGTGACTTCAAATGTTACGAGGTTCTTTCCTATTCAGCTAAGGAAGGAACATATTTTATTGTTATTTTTGATTGACAGATCCTCGATATGATAACAACCCAATTACACATATTTGTTCTACTATATTCTACATAACTATATATACACATCCTGTAATCACAACAAAATAGATAAAATACAACACTTTCTGTCTCACTGTATAGGCTGAATTTCAGCAATGAATTTAAGATAATCAATTTACTCATTATGTGATTTGTTGAATAACAGCAGCTGATAATCTTCCTGGCAACTATCCGAAGAATACTAGAATTTATTCCTTTCTGCCATGGAGTTAGTGCTTAATATGTCAATGCAGATTAGAATAGGCTAAAGGATAAAACTGAAGTCTGCTCTCATTAATAGAACTGGAGATGCTCAGTAGACAGATCAGTATTCTGAATTTTAAATCATTTCTAAATTTCAATTGAGCTTAAATAGACTATTTTAAAGTTTTGGAACTCAGATTGATTCAGTACAGTTTAATATCATTACAGATGTCAACAGTCAGATTAAGACAGCATGAGCAAGTCTATATTTATAAGAAAAAAATTACACATACACAAGAATATCACAAAAAATAAATTTTTTGTCTATTTTATTTTTTTTAACTTGTTTATAACTGCTGTCCTACTGAATGCATTATTCAATTTTTTCACAATAAATTCAGAAACCAGGATAATTCAGCTATGTTTATAACTAATGTCAGATACTGGGAAATTCAGAAACTATTTAATAGCAAAATTTTAAGGTTTCACATTTGGCATCGCTTTTGCAATGCATTGTGTTCCATTCTTCATGTAATTAAAGACAGCAATGTGAGAGAGCTTAGGGTGAAAATGCAGGGCTACCCCAAGCCAGTGCACATCTACCTAACCAAACAGTCTTTAGTTTTTATTATGAAATGGAAATACTGCTTTTATTATGTGATCAGTGCAATTTGAACTCTGAGCATGTCAACTACAACATCATTCAAAACGTTAACTTTAAAAATTCTCTTCATCTATATGCCTAAACAGGACAGATAACTTAAAACACAGGAACCTAAAAAGGATCGGCCTATCTTCCTCAGAATTTATTTGTTGAAAGGTCTGAAATCTTGTCACAATATGCAGTGTAAGCTCGTTAGGATATAACCTTAAGAAACTTTAATCAAGCTCCTAAAATCATTTATTCATAGCAAGTATGATTACACAGACGTGTAATTCATTTTAAACCAATGGAAAATTCAAATCATCAAACATGAATTCGAATGCCCGTTCCTGAATCATTTTTTTGCACTGCAATATATATGCAATTCCAAGTTCAAGGCATATTTTTCATCTCAATTTTCATTTTTGGGCTCACCTCCCATGGAACAGGAGAGCTGGCCCGGCCGCAAAGGAGGAATCTCGGCTGTTGCCGGAGGAAAATTCATCTTCGAACTGCCTCTCCTTCTGCGGTTCACCGTGCTGCTGCAAATCGATCTCACCACCAGCGTTTCCGGTGTCTGAAGGGCCGTCTTCCCCCTCTTCCTTCGCTTCATCTATCCAAGCCTCCTGCATAGGAATGTTCCAAAAATAAAAATGGGCCAATGAATTCGGGACTGAGCTTCCCAGTCACTAAAATTTGATTAATGTCTATCAAAGGGCTGACTTTCACATACACATAATCCTCATAATAATTCTTGCAGCCAAAGTACTTATTTTATTTAGCCTAGGCAATCTTAAATCTAGCTTGAATGTGTTTAACTTTTGTAGTGGCAACTTTAATCATATATAAGCCAAAAAGCTAGCTATAGCTTTCCTTTGACCAGACAATAGAAGCTGCCATCCCAACGCGAAATTGGTAGCTTTTATTGCAAGTAAACCTTCAATAATCGTATTCCCGTTTCTGTTTATCCATCAATTTAGTGCAGAACTCTGATAAAAAGATAATAGAATGATCAGACCTGGAGCTGAAGGGAGTACTCAAGATTCCATAGGACGTCCCCCATGGGGGGGCGGTCGACGCCGGAGTCGGCCAAGCACTTCTCGGCGGCCTCGACGAACTTCTTGAGAGAAGCAGGAGCGACGACACCAGCCAGAAGGGGGTCGACAATCTTGTCGATGTGGCCCTTCCTGTGCCAGTGCATGGCCCACTCGGCCAGGTTCACCTGATCCCTTGGGAGGGCAGGGTTGATAGCCGGGCGGGCGCAGAGGACCTCAAGCATCACCACCCCGAAGGAGTACACATCGGATTTGTCGGTCAGCTGCTGCCGCCGAAAGTACTCCGGATCCAGATATCCGAAACTGCCCTTCACGGCGGTGCTCACATGGGTTTGGTCCAGAGAAGATGGGCCCGCCTTCGACAGCCCGAAATCCGCCATTTTCGCCACCAGCTTATCGTCCAGCAAGATGTTTGTGCTCTTCACATCACGGTGGATGATGCCCTGCAATGCACCCCATTTTTGTTACTGTAGGATGAGGGCGATGACATGATAACTAATAAAAAAAGGCATAGATGTTATGTAAGTCATTAACATGACTAGTTTTTTAGTTTAGTTCTTAAATGAATATTGTTTATAGTAAATGACATTATATTGCAGCTTGCTTTTTTATGATGGAGAATTTCGTACATGCAGCTTCATGATTTAACCAGCAATTTGAAATATCAAAGTGATATTTTTGTTCCTTTTTTCAAATCTACAAATTCAAATATGAAAAGAGGCACTGAATTACAAATATTTAAGAATCCATCCCTTAAAAGATAAGATATTGATGCTCTTAGATTTGAGCTAGATCAATCAATTCAATTGAAAACATGTGCTTATACTAGTTTGTTTAGATTATAACAGGTTTATGTTTAAATTAAAATAAACTCATTCGGATTTTGGCAAACAATTATTTTGAAGAATATCCCATAATTCTGCTCGCACTCCAATATTATTTATAGATCCTGATGCTGAGTCCTCTGCTTCCAGCTCCATCTCAATCTCCGCTCTGATGTTTATAACCCTATTGATCAACCTTTCAGACTGATTCCTTTTTGTTCGTTTGGTTTGAATGAGTACTGACATCCTTTTCCGCAAATGAGACTTAGCTTTAACTATCATCAATAACCTTTGGAGGATGATTATTGTTCAAATTGGGAATTCAACTCTTAGCTTTTTGCCACCATTGTTAGATTTCTTTTAATGAATTAAAGATCTTCAAGAAACATAAGGAGAGTGAAAGCTCCAGATTCGTTAAGACCCTATCTTTAATAATGGACAAGTCGTTTCTTACCAATAAATTATATCATAATGAAATGACTCCAATTCACGTTTCTTTGGGCTTTCGGTACTTTATCAAGTCTTACATCCTTTTATCCTACATTAAAAAAAATTCTGATATATATATATATATATATATATATATATATATATATATATATATATATATATATATATATATTAATGTTATAAGTCAACAATTTACTTGACTTAAATTAAAATAATTTAGATTTTATATTTAGTTATACAAAAAAAACTATATCTACAACTTCTATAACTTTATAGTTTATCAAAAAAGGGTACAAACTTTATTAATTATACATATAGCATCAATAATTGATAGCATATAGTAAAATAATTAATATGAAAGTGTCAAGTTTGCTGTATTCTATAAGTTAAAAATATTATATTTACAGTAATGATTTTTCATATATTCCATCTACAAAGAAACAACTTGCCATCCCAAGTCATAGTGACTTCTACAAGATTTATTTCACTTTTCATTAAGTCAACCGAGATGTAAAATTGTTGAAATTGTTATGCTTCATTATATTGCTTAGAAGTGACCCTTACAAAAATAATTTATTATATCTTGGAAATGAATTCTGCAAACTCTTCAAGAAAACTTTAAAAATAAAAAAGGGATGTTCGTTTATTTTATAAATATGCATCACTAAAAATAATTATTTTATCAAAATTGTCAAATATCTTAGAAGACATTAATATTTATAATAAAACACCAATTTATATATTCGTATTAGAAAAACTTTTTACAATTTTTTATCAAATTGGTTTAATGTCACACGTGAAAAGTATTTGAGAGTGTCGAATTATCTTGAACGATTGTATATAGTTACTCCATATAGAATATAAATCTATAAATGTGTTGATAATTTGTTGCGTGTTTGTTTTATCTTGGTGTATCACCAGATTGTGGTTAGATTTTGTGATATTCTCAGCTATGGCTCATTTGTTATTGCGCATTGGTTGAGCCTTAGCCTATTTCAATTGTTGTCAAAGAGGTATCAGAGATATTCGCCATAATAGGATTCATGGAGAGTAACACATGACTACCCTAAATAATTCTATCATGTATGTAAAGAAAGGATGGAGAACTTGCTTTATATAAGAGATTATTATCTACCGGTGTTTGGGAACAATAAACCCAAATATAAGACTGGCAAGGAATGGAGATTTCTCATTGTCAAGTTTATGAATACATCCAACTATTAGCAGATGATAAATTTTGAACCATATTAGTGATAAACAAAATGCTAAGGAATTGTGGAAGAAGCTTGAAAAGCAATATGCCAATAATAGACAATAATAAGTCGATGATGTGCCTAAAATATATTTTAAGTGATCATCAACCAATTGATTGGGGCGAAAATAAAATTTGAAGATGAAATTCAGGACTATAGTTCCTGGGAGACTTTTTGCAATCAATTTAAAATTTTGCACCTAATGGAGAGATTATCATGGAGTGGTGAAAAGCAGTTTTGATTAAGAAGATGAGGAGAAAATAACGGTGGACATTTACATCACAGCAAAATGTACTCATCATAGAACAATAAGGACAGAGCAAGTACATGTCCATTGAACCATGATAGAAGTAAGAGTCAAGGAAAGAGATACATCATTTTAGAGTATTTTAGTACGGCAAGAATGGTCACATCAAGATGTGCGATAAAAGAAAAAAAAAGTTCGAAGATCGAGAGGACTCGTAAGAAAATTATTGCAACCTCAAAAAAGGAGTGTTTGATCCTCAATGATGACCATCAATTTGACTTGCCAAAATACCAACTAGGTGATAGATATTGGAGTGTCAAGTCATGCTACCTTGGGTGAATTTTCTTTTCTTTTCATCAAACACCCTCAGTTGATTATGGTAGTGTTAAAAAAATCTATAACAGAGTTGCCATAGGAATGTGTGCCTGAAGACAGATAATGGGAGCACTCTAACTCTGAAGGAGCTGAAGCATATTGCAGATATTTGATTGACTTTAATATCAACTAAGAAGCTAAATAATGATGATTAGTGGCACATTTCGTGATAGAAAGTAGAAGCTATCCAAGGTATAATTGCTGCCGACTCCAGGAAAGAAAATTATGTAGATATATGTACTACAAAAAGTGGAATCTTCAATGCGTGCAAAGCATGTAGATAATCAATTATAACTGCGGCACAACATGTTTGGCCATACGAGGGAGAGGAAGCTGTAACTATTGGTCTATGAGATGTTGCTAGCCGGCATAGACAAAGTGGCTTTGAAGAAGTGTCAAGACAAGGCTACTTTCAAATGCTCGAGTCACTCAAAGAAGGTGAAAAACTGGAGTTGTTTCATTCGGATGTGGGTGATTGGATGAAGACAAACACTTGGCGATTCTTATTATCTTTATTACTTTTGCTAATTACTTTTCCTAGATGTGCAGATCTATATGTTGAAGACCAAAGATCAAGTGTGTGAAGTCTTTATACAATTTCACACTATGGCGGAGCATCAAAGAGATCTAAAACTGAAGTAAGTGCACATGGCTAATGGTGGAAAATACAGCGTGAACTTTGATAATTATTGCAAGAAGCACAGAATCCGTCATCAAAAGACACCACTATAGATGCCAAAGTTAAACTGATTAGTAGAGCGAGCAAACTAAACCTTAGTAGAAAGGATGTGATGCATATTGTCTCAATTGCAACAACCAAAATCCCTCCGGATTTAGACTAAACACAATGGTACATGTGTTCAGCATCATGGAAGTGATCAGGGAAGTGGAGCAAGTAGATTTTAAAACCGGAAGTGGTGCAGTACATAAATGCATCGTTATAACATGGTAGTGAGCGTAAATGCATGGTTATGACCTGGAAGTGGATAAGTTAAATTTTTAACTGCATTTCTTCATGAGAAGTTAGATAAAAATAGTTATATATAGCAGCGAAGGGGTTCAACATCAAAGAAAAAGAAACAATGGTAAGATACAAAATAGCTTAATGTGCAGAAACAAAGCCCTAAGATACTGGTACATAAATATGAACTCAAAAGTTAGAGACATAACATGATGTCATCTGATCATTATGTGTTCATCATAAGTTACCCAGATGATGACTTTATCATCTTGTTACAGTAAGTAAACGGCAAGTTAGTGATAGGCCAGAATGCAAGGTGAATCTACTGCTTAAAGGACCTGGCAAATTCATTTGCTCAGAAAGACCGACCATGCAAAAAAAATTCTAGGTATTAAGGCAACTCAAGATAGGAGCCAAAGAAAATTGTGGCTACCACAAGAAAATTATGTGAAGTAGGTGCTCGAGATACAACATGAGCAATTCCTATAGAGTGCATACCTCTTGACGGAAACATGAAGCTAACAACAAATTACTGTTTCTTAAATGAAGCGAAGAAAGTGGAGATGGATCGCATTCCACATGCTACTAATGTTGGTAGCTAGATGTATGTTCTGGATGATTCTAAACATGAAGCATTATGTTGTTTGTATATTAAGAAAATTTCTCTCTAATCCTGGAAGAGCTCATTGAAAGCAGTCAAGTGGATATTGTTGTGTTTAAAAGGTGCATCTAGCATAAGGCTAACCTATGGAGCATGTGACCCAGTGTTGGTGGAGTTCGCTGAATCAAATATAGCATGCAATGTTGACACATAGAGTCCATCTCAAGCTTATTGATCACCTTTGTAGGGGAATTTGTATCATGACAATCAAAACTACAAGTGTGTTTCCCTATCATCTACAAATGTCGAATACATTGCAATCATTGAGGGTTGTAAGAAATTATTGTGCATGAAGCATTTTCTAGAAGAGCTAGGCTTAAAACAAAAACAGTATGTCATGTATAGCTCCCGACGTCATGACCGAGCCAATCCCTGCTCTCCAGGAACGAAGCCGCTATCTAAGAAGACCCTAGGCGTCTGCAATCCTCCCATTCGATCCTTATTCATCAACAGAGATCGTCTCGTCCGTCAGCAAGAAGGATCGCCTCGACTCCATCCGCTGAAGCTCCACCCGATTTCCTGCTTCCAATCCCTCTGCTTCGAATTTCTGAGCCAGCTCCTCCTTAATTTCCTAAATTCTGGAGAAAGATTTGATCGCATAAGGTATGGAAAGTTTTATTACAACTGCTGAAATGTATTTTAATAGAAGCCTTAATTCTGTGATAGAGAGACAGAGATTTGCGCCCAATCTACACTTAGCCCCAACTGAGGAGTACGATACTAGAACCCGATTGCTATACAATCTTTAATTAGGCAGCAGGAGTAGAAAGCACACCACTTCGAATTTAAGTACTAAAGTTTTAATGGGATCCCCTGTATTTAGTAACACTTGTTGCAATTTCTGACTTAATACAACTAATTTAGTTCCAAATGAGATGTCACTTACAGTTTTAATAGATCTGTAAATTCTTACTATTATAACTCTTTGCTCTAAAATTTGCATCTTATCATTTAAATCTGATGAAATTACTAAAGTCACATTTCAATAGAACTGTCAAAGGAGTGGCAAATATAGCAATGCTATAATCTTCTAACGTGCTCTAAACTACCATCCTAGTGCCTATGTGAGTATAGTTAATAAAGATACAAAATTGCTAAGTCCTCAGGTCAGATGATTAAGCTGATTTGATGAGTGTAGAAAAGTGTTTAATTATAACTTTGTGTTGTTCTTGCCACTTATTAGTAGTAGTCTGAATTATAATACTTGAATCTAGCTGAAGGTTGGGAGTATAATCTTATTACATTCATAAGTTAAAATATGTACTAGTATACATTAATTCACTATAGAGATCAACTTTCGTGCAATTATAAAATATGCACTAGCTGTATTTTCTACCCTAGAAGGTGTATATTATACTTTTAAGAACTAGGGATGATGATGGTAGAACTCTACTAATTTATAGTATTCCAAATTGCTATATAGATCTACAAATTAGTTGGGTCAAATTCTTATGGTGTCGATTGTTAACCAATACAGTGAAGTTAATAGTTCAATTAGAGAATTAGGGATCCCAAAACAATTCACATCCATTCATCTATGCAATGCAACTCCATATGGAACTATTGAATTGGACAGTAAGGATATTTTAAACTTTGTGATCAAATCCATATCAAATTTCAGCAATACTAAGAAAAATATAGAATGTTCTGTTATTTAAATAAAGAGGGAAAGAAATGCCAGAATAAGATTAGAATAAGCTGAACATATTGAAATAATAGGAATGAACTAGATAATTTTTTATGGTACATCAATGATGGTAGGCTTTTAGTTCTTTAATGAAATGATTTAATCACTCCAATTAAATTACTCACCCATTATTTTATTTTTAAGCATGGTTTTGCATGCTAGGTATAGATTAATGTGAGGAATCATTTCCTTATAAAGCATTAGAACTTAATAAAATGAAAATTGGGAATTTTAGGAAATGCTTACATAAGTATAGAAGTATTTTAAGGAAATCTTTAATAGGAATAACTCTAAGGAAGACTTAGGAGTGAGAATTTCTATTTCATTATTATATGAGTCATTTTCAAAAGCCTAATAATTTTGCAGATATAAATTTTGCAGACATAGCAGAATTGTTAGTACTATTTTCAGCATATTCAAATACCAAGGTACATAGATATTATTGTTTGCACTTAATTGCTTTTTATTGCCGCTTAAACATCACTTTGAAACTTTATACATGCTGATGTAAAATGAAATGCTTACTTACTAGCTGAATAATGTCATAAAAAGGATTGTATTTTTATGTCTTGAGAGTGTTTGCAAGGGTTCCGAAATGGAAGTTGATTTAGGTTAGGGACGAGGCTAGTCCATCGGGAGTTATATGGGTGCCATATGAAGTTTTGAGGGGGCCCAGGTGAAAGAGATGCTCTTATTGAACCCAGCCTCAAGGTTCTGAATTTGCCTAACATAACTGCTAACGTTGCTTCATGTAAACAAGGCATACTTATATATTTGTGGAAGTTCTTAGCAGATGACATAATTATGGCAAGAAAAAAAAACTATTTTGTATGCAGGAAAATTTCAGACTTATTGTGCTCTAAAACTGACTTCCTACAATATTGTTACATGCTTTCGCTTGCCGCTTTTCTTTTTGCTAAGTGCAATATTTAATATCTCTCATACTTAAGATGTGTATTAACGCATTATTCTTATAATACCAGATCAAGTGCAGTTGGAAGAGATTGACCTAGCCTGAGGTTATCTAAGAAAATCGTGGTGCTGAGTTACTGCTTAGAGCTTTAGTTTTTATTCATTTAAGAAGCAAGCTTATATTTACATATGATGTAAATTTGTAATAACTTGGATAATGTATTCTTTAAATTGAATGAATGACAAATTTTATATGTTGTATGGCTCGGAAAAATTTGATTCAAGTATGAGTGCTATTTTTTCTTAACCGCCAATATGATCCTTCGGAGATGTACCCAATGATAGTTTGATTGATACCTAACTTACATTGGGTCATCGCACCTAGCCCAGTTCAATTCCTATCACTAATCGAATCAGATTGAATGATCGTGTATATTTACACCTTAAAGAACATAAATATGCGAATGCGTTGATATTCGGTTGTGTATATGTTTTATTTTGGCATATCACAAGATTATGACTGTATTTGTGATCCTTATAATTATAGCAAGTTTGTTTATGCATATTTGTTAAGCCCATATCAATTCTTGTCATTGAATGCGTAATATCAAGCAAATTTTTTTGTTAATAAAGAACATAAATTTTAATTATTAAGACACAGCAAAAGTCGCCGTTGTAAATATCATTAATCTCATAGCACATTGCATTTTAAATGTCCAATTAAATGTGGTTGCAGTTATAATTATCAAATGTATATATTACTGGATAATGTTGTAGCTCAGTGATTGATGACCTTAAATTTAAACTCTTGACAAGTTAAGAATTCAAATTCACTGACCATATTTAATGAATGGATATATACAACTATGCAATATTCATGCTAAAGTTCTTTCTAAATGTATTAAATCCATTGGATGCTCACTTTCAAAGATTCATTGGAAAACACAACTTAATGAATGGATATATACAACTATGCAATAAATCTAGAAAATTAAATATAGTTATAAGTATAATCAAGCTAACTAGTTAAATCGCTTCAATTATATGATAATTTATAAGATTATAATTTAATATGCAATGCAATAATAAATTATGGAATGGAACTTATACATCAAATCATCAGCAAAATTTACTAAATGCATATATGTACATAATAAAAATAAAAAATTCAATAAAATAATATTTATAATAAATATGAACATTTTTTGACTAATTCTAGTGAAAATTTGTAGTTTTGTAAAGGCTGGCATCCTCCTCAAAATATTACTGTTAAAGCATATTATAGTAAGAATAATAAATATGTTAATTTATATCACCATGCCAACGCGCATGTATATACATACCTGGGAGGCACCAGTATGAAGGTAATGGAGGCCGCGGGCGGCGCCAATGCACACCTCGAGACGCTGCTTCCACGAGAGAGTGGAAGGAGGCGAGGAGTAATTGGCTCCTTGGCGGTAGAGGTGGTCACGGAGCGGTCCCTTGGACATGAACTCGTAGACGAGGATCATCTCCTTGTTCTCATCGCAGCAGCCAATGAGGGACACGAGGTGCCGGTGCCGGAGCTTCGAAAGCATCTCAATCTCTGTTTGGAACTCATTCACCCCCTGCTCAGAAGAAGGGTTTCCTCTCTTCACCGCAACCTTTGTGGTGCCAGTTTCATCTTGTAGCTCCCCTGAATACACTTTCCCAAACCCGCCCACCCCTATCACATTCTTCTCTGAGAAGTTCCCTGTTGCTTGCTGCAGCTCAGCAAAGCTAAACCACCTGCATGAGGTCATACTGTGAATATTTGAAATAGTCTCTTCAGCATTTTAATTATAAATATAGGCAGATATATTAACATTTCCAAACATTCCATACAGACTACAATGTTTGTGATAGTGGATTGAGCGGTAAGGAAAAAAAAACTCATGCTTCTCAACATACGATGTTTGTGATAGTGATTTTATTATATTACCTTGTGCCCTTTTGCCTAAATCTATTCGTTCAGCTTTTGATCTGGAGATATCTAGTCTATCGCTATGGACTGAAATGTTTTAAAAAGGCATCTATGAAGCATCCAATTTGATTGTGAGATTGTGTATAAAGATCTTAGTACTATAGGAATGGCAAAAAGCTTGGATGTTCGATTGCTTCTCCTTCTGTGTATACTCATTGAATTATTAAAGATATGCATCATTATCATCCCTTTGTCGGTAAACTGGACTCTTTGAACAATATTTCCCATCTAACTCCATTGTTGTTTGGAGTTCCCCCATCCCTACATTGGCTTAAAATCAGCACTGATGCATCTTTCTATGTTGGTTTTTCAATGGTTGCAGGTGCATTGATCGTGAAGAATGAATCGGAAAACTGTGAACTGTCACTGAGACAATAATTCCTGCATCTACCACAACTGATGCCAAAGTGAAGGCGCTGAATTGCTTCATTTGTTGATCTCTTCAGACAGGGTGATTGCCTCATAGAGGTTCCACTTTAGTTGTTTTAATTTTATTTAAATTTCTCAGAATCCTTTCTTGTCATGTTAGCAGAGTTTGTAGTCAGGCCGTTGATTTGCAAGGTGTTCGTCTCTTCAGAAAAGTGATCAAAATTCAGAATAGGGCATGTTCCTAAATTTTTAGCCAATTATGTTAATTTATAAATATATTTTTTCCCTTAACAGGGCCCCAATTAGCAATCAGAAATTGTCAGAAGCATAAATTTTATTAAGCATGTGCGAAATATAATTAGAAAATTTTTCACTTAAATTTAGTCCTAATTGGTGATTTTCTTCCGCTGGAATCGTCATTCGGAAATAACTAACGTAAGCACGCTCTTTTTTAGACCCCATTTTTTTATTCGTTTTTCATTATACCTAAAATCACATTAGCCGCTGACCTTTGACTGAAGCAGTGGCAGCAAGCTTTCTATATGAGCCTTTTTATGCTGTTTATATTATGCACGGCTGCCTACAGTTTATTTCAGCAGTGCCAATCCTTCATCAGCGAACATAGGAAAGTTGCAGCGTTTGTTTTCTGTGAAAGTCAATGAAATCAGGAGATCTGTCTTTGATTTTGTTATAGCAAATGGATAATTGAATTAGCATTTTAGTTTATCTTGCAAGATAAACTAGAGCATATTTGATGTATTGTAATTATTGATTACATACTTATTGTCAATTTTTAGAGTTTATTAATCAAGTTATCAAAAAAAAGAGCATCCTATGGTTATTTTTGCAGTATTTCTAAAGAGAAAGAGAGGGCTCTGTATATATGGCATAATATTTAAATCCTATGCTAAATTGTTCAATTATAATAAAGGATATGCTAAAATAAAAGAACTTTGTATAATAGCAAGAAAATCTTGGATTATCTGCGATTTTAGCAGAAATTACATTTAGATTGAAAATTCTAGAGTCTTAATGTAATAGCTGATAACAGGTTAACAATTCTGATATCGACCACCGCGTGATCCTATTAAGATATTTTTAAAAAATGAAAGACATTGAAACTAAATGATAATATAAACTAAGTACTCGTACTAAAAAACAAAATAATCCAAAACCAATTCTCAAGTTCACTTCATAAAAATAAATCAAAATAAGAAGATTCAATCCCCATTCAAAGTGCTCATGTACCCCGGACAAAAACAAAATAATCCAAAACTAATTCTCAAGTTCACATCAAAAAAATTAATCAAAATAAGAAGCAATCCCCATTCAAAGTGCTCATGTACCCCCAAACCTCGTATTTATTTTGTAAGAATTGAAAGATTATTCTTAATGATTATTTGACAACCCAGCATCATCTGTTGTTTTGGGATTTAAAAATAAAGAGTAATAAAAATAATATTAAATCTAAAATATTTATTAAAATTAGATGGCAGAATCTTACGAAGAGTGATAGATATTTTTAAAAGTAAAATTTTAAATTTAGACAATAGAATTTTAAGGGTGAAGCCAATTTTGTGTGGGATTCGGTTGTTGTATTGATAATGTAGTAAAAAGTTTACTTGGCAAATTAAAAGAGAGTAAACAATATTAAAAATACATGGCAGTGAAAATAAAATATTTAAGTTAAGATTAAAAATAAAAAGATGTGCTATCAAGAGTGATTAAAATATAACCCTGAAGAAAATTGTAAGAAATATAAAATAGTTTATCGTTAATCTAAAATAGCAATTCATGATGGTAGGAGTGTAGCAATCAAAGATTTCTATAATAAATTAAAAATTGATGAATGTTATAGGCACATTTATAAATTAGCCAAATTAAGATAGAGGAAAAATACTATACTCATTTTAAATATATCAAAATTGAAGATAAAAAAAAAATTATTCAGCATAAATGATAAATTTTTTACTTAGTTTTTAATGAAGGTTGTACTAATACAATTAATATTAATAAATTTAATTGCTATAAAAATAGTACCAAATAGATTTTTATTTGTCATGTTAGTAAAGCTGAGATTTGAAATGCTTTAAAAATAGTGAAAAGCAAAAAAAAAAGGTAGGATTGAATGACACCCCTATCAATATATGAAAATATTTGCACAATAAAAAACTTTCTTGGCTTATTAAGTTATTTAAAATTATTTTAAAAACTAAGAGAATGTCAAATGAGTGGAGAGAATATTGGCTTACCTATTTACAAAAATAAAGGTGATACTCACTAATTATAGATGAATCAAATTAATGTATGATTCATTAAACTTTGAGAAACAATAATTGAATACAGATTACGAAGGTATATATATTTCTCAAAATCAAGTAGATATACCATGGAAGCCAATGCATATATTAAATGGTTTAATGAAGAATTTTAGAGAAAAGAAAATATCTTCATTTAGTTTTTATCGATCTTGAAAAGGCTTATAATTAAGTATGGAAAGAAGTTTTTTGGAAAGCTTTGGAAATAAAAGAATTTTGTGTTGCTTATATTGATGTTATTAGAGATATGTATAATATGAATGTAGTATGTATTCAATCGCAATGTGGCTTATCTAATGATTCTCTTATTACTATTGGATTACATCAAGGCTCAGTTCTCAACCCATACCTTTTTACTTTGATTATGGATATTCTTACTGAGCACATTCAAGAAATTCTTCGGTGCCTATTATTTGCAGATGACATTTTTTAACTGATAAGATTAGGGATAAAGTTAAAACAAAACTTAAGTTGTTGAGAACTACTTCAAAATCTAAAGGTTTTCACCTTATTAAATATAAACAAAATATAGAGAATAAGTTCAATTGCATGAAGCCTTGATATAAAAAACACAAGTACTGAGGACCAAGTGATCATGAAGAGCTAAAGGTTCAAATATATTGGTTCAATTATTCAAAATAATAGTAAAATATAGATTGATGTGATTAATAGGATCCAAGCTAGTTGGATTAAAAGGAGGAGCGCTTTTGGAGCGGTGTGATCCAAAAATCTCACTCAAAATGAAAGGAAAGTTTTATAGATCGACTATATGATCAACTATGTTATATGAGGCTGAATGTTGACCAACAAAGAAGAAATATACCAATAAAATAAAGGTTATAGAGATGAGAATTCTTAGGTAGGATTTATATAGCTGATCCCACCTATTGGGATTAAGGCTTGATGATATTGTTATTGTTGTTTATAAAAAAGCAAAATGGACAAGAGTTATGGATGAAGAAATCAATATAAATGAGAAGAACAACACATGGGAGCTAGCTTCATTTTCCAAAGAACGCAAGGCAATTGACATGAAATAATTATACAAGGCTAAGAATAATGTTAAAGAAGTCAAAATATACAAGGCAAGATTAGTAGTAAAAGACTATAATCAAAAAGCACGCATTGACAATAGTTAGGTGTGTGCTCTTGTTCTTCAAATTAAAAATAATTAAGATAATCATATCTTTGGCAGCTGAACATATAGAGAATATATCAAATCTTAATAAAAGTCTTTAAGAATTTTATTTTAGGCAACCATGATCATGAGATCAAAATACAACAATGCAAAGCTTTAAAACTGAAAAAGGCTATATATAATTTGAAGCAAATGCCAAGATCAAGGAAGATCTGAATATATAAATGCATGTAAGAGAAAGATTTTATTAAATGTTCATATAAAAGTGCTTCCACATTAATAATAAGAATAATATACTTTTATTATTTGTTAAATTAAAAAGGATTTATATAGCTGACCTCACCTATTGGGATTAGGCTTGATGATGCTGTTATTGTTGTTTATAAAAATGCAAAATGGACAAGAGTTATGGATGAAGAAATCAATATAAATGAGAAGAACAACACATGGGAGGTAGCTTCATTTTCCAAAGAATGCAAGGCAATTGACATGAAATAATTATATAAGGCTAAGAATAATGTTAAAGAAGTCGAAAGATACAAGGCAAGATTAGTAGTAAAAGACTATAATCAAAAAGCAAGCATTGACAACAGTTAGGTGTGTGCTCTTGTTCTTCAAATTAAAAATAATTAAGATAATCATATCTTTGACAGCTGAACAAGTGGAGAATATATCAAATCTTAATAAAAGTCTTTAAGAAGTTTATTTTAGGCAACCATGATTATGAGATCAAAAAACAACAATGCAAAGGTTTAAAACTAAAAAAGGCTATATATAATTTGAAGCAAACGCCAAGATCAAGGAAGACTGATTATATAAATGCATGTAAGAGAAAGATTTTATTAAACGTCCATATATAAATGCTTCCACATTAATAATAAGAATAATATATTTTTATTATTTGTTTGTATGTTGAAGACTTAAATCTTCAATAGAAGTAATCTAAGCATGTTTAAAAAATTCAAATAAGAAATGATTAAGGAGTTTGAAGTAATTGATATTGGGCTCATCATATTACTTGGGAATTGAAATCAATATATAGAAGATGGAATTTTCATTTCACAAGAATATGTACGAGCAATCTTGAAGAACTTAAGATGATAATAACAAGACCAAAAATACTCCTATAAAATGTGGAGTATAGCTATCAAAATATTATGAGGAAAGAGAGAGTTAATTCGACACTCTTCAAGAGCTCAGTTTGAGCTTACAATACTTAGCATAGATATTTTTTTTGGTGTTGTACTTATAATTCGTTATATAGAGACTCCAACTACCAACCACTTAAAGATTGCTAAGAGAATCTTGTGCTAAATCAACTGTGACTTTAACCATTTTTTATTCATCAAATAATTTCAAATTTGTAGGATATAGCCACAAAGATTGGACATGAGACAAGTAATAAAAAGGCTATTGATAACTAGTCTACAATAGTGCTAGCCAAAATCTAATTTTTCATGATAAAAGCAATCACATTAATATGCATTATCATTATATAAGAGAATTCATCACAAAAAGGTGCGAGTAAATTACATAAAATCTTAAAACCAAATTGCAAATATATTCATCAAGTTACTCAAGCATAAATATTTTATCAAGATGCAAAAGAGCTATTGAACCAAATTTAATATGCGACATTAAAAATTAAGCTTGGTTTAACAAAATTTCGAGTCTTCATGTTTAGAATTTTTTCTATTTCATATTTTGAGTTCTCTAAAATTTTTTATTTATTATTGTATCTAAAATTTTCTAGTAAAAATATTTAAGGAGATTCATGTATTCTTGTATCTAAATTCTTCCATTGAATCTTATATATAGAGTTATAATTTTTCCCATAAGCAGCAATCAAGAATTTAGTTTCAATATTAAACTTCTTCTTCCTTTTATTCTTGTTATTTTCTTCTAACAAACTTATGTAGATACATTGTTTTGCATTGTCACAAAATCAGGATTGGATCCACTTCAATGTAAGCCAATTTTGCTAATCAAACAACAAATATAAAACATCCAACAATGATGATAGCGTAACTGTGAAGACCCAATGCCGGTTCATCGAATACTAACCCAATATTAGGCACTCACTAATTGCAAGATCCTATTGAGCAATTTAAAGGAGAAGGAATACACAGGAGTAAAAAACAAAGACATATTTTTTATTCATCATAATTCAATATTACAAAATATAATAACCAAAGGTACTTTTTACGATGTTCAACACTTGTTACAAAGATAAGTCGAAATAAAAGGAAAAATATAATAATAATAATAATAATAAATAAAAAGTGATGACATATGCTCTATCGGCAACTTAAAAATTCTTGATAATCACTTTAAAGTTCACCTTCAAGTTCTTCTAGAAGTGCTTGACTTGGTATTGTAAAAACAACATCGGGATTGAAATTCTCAATCCTTAGAGTATACTCTAAGTACCGCAATAAATATTAAATATTATATTCTTATCAGCAGAAAGGCGATTAGCGAAAATAAAATGCAAAAGGATGTAATAAAATGCAGAAAAATATGGTAAATAGCACAAAAGGATAATTATTCTAAATTACTGCAAAAATTTAATCTTTGTACAATAAGTTAAGCATATGTTGTTGATGTCATTTTTCCAATAACCAACCAAACGTATGTTACTAACGTTATTTTTCCAGTAACCAACGAAACGTATGATACTGATATCATTTTTTTAGTAATCAATCTAATGTATGTTATTGATATTATTTTTTTAATAACCAACCAAACATATGTTACTGGTGTCTGTTCTCAGTAACCAATAAAATGTAAAATGATACTGATTTCATACAATAAATCAAGCATCAATACGAATTTGGCTCAAAGTGATGCTATGCAACAATAAAATACATATAAGTGCAAAAAGTAATATATAAATAGATATTGGGTACCTTTTTCTTTAAGTTTCAAAATGCAACAGTTGATCGTGTATGCACAAGGTTTGATATTTAATTATTTTCTAAGTTAGGATATCTTGTATTATCTTTTATTAATAATGATAAACTTATAGTTTGCGAAAACAAAATAATTAAAATACTTATATAAGGAAAGTAATTTATAACACAGATAATAAATGAAATTAAAATAGTACAACATTTATAAAAAAATAATATTTATTTTCTTCTCTTATTCTACATTCTACTTTCTCTCTCCCTCCCATGAATTTTATTTCTCTTACGTGAAACTACTATCTTTTCCTCCCCCCTCTCTCTCTCTTCTTATCTCTTTTCTTTTTATCCTTGTTTCCCTCTTTCTCTAATTTCTCTCTCTCACACTTTTTCTTATCTCTTTTATCTTTATCCTTTTTTTTCTCTTTCTCTTGTTTCTCTTTCTTTACTTTTCTTTTTATCCTTCTTTTCTCTCTCTTATTTCTCCCTCTTTCTTTTTCTCTTCTCTTATGTGAATTTATCATTTCTCCCTCTTTTTTTCTTAAAAAAAAATTAGTAATAATAATAATTTTTATATGATGATAATATAACTTAATGATAATAATAGTTTAAAAAAAAAATGATTGAATGAAATGACTATAACGACTCAATGTCGTTACGTTGCAAACTATAACAACTCAAAAATCAAAATCTCGGGCAACTTCAAAATTAGGGAAAATCAAAAATACTGTTGGATATAGTATATTTTTTGTTATCACAATGCCCTAATTTAAAAGCAATCTGGATAACGGATACTCCTAAATTAATTTTTAAATTATTTAAATTCAGTAAATTGAGAAAATTAAATACAAGTCCAAATTCAGTAATTTTGATATCATTGGATTAAGAATATTATAAAATACTACACAAAAAGTTTCGTCAAATTTGGAGCTCCGGTTCAACCGTAATTAATTTTTTGAAATTTCAAACTCAGAAATTAATATAAAATAAAATATTGCTCTAAGTCAAAAATTTTAGCGCGAGTATGTTCGTCTCATCAAAAATACACATCCGTGTCAAGTTTCGTTATTTTTGGAAATCAAACGATGAAAAAATGTGAAAAATTGAATTAAAATTAATTTTTTTAAAATTCTTCTCTCCCCAGCATTCCACCCCCACGCGCAACTGCAGCTTTGTATGCGTGATTTTACTTGCAGTAGCTGTGCGGTGCACAGATCCCTCACGCGCACCTATTGGCGGATGGTTAGCGCCCGATCGGCAGCCGACTAGCTGTATGCACTCCCCCTCCCTCTCTTCCTATATATACCCCTCCTTCCCCCTCTTCCTCTCAACACAAACCCTCCTCTCTCACCACCCTAGCAGTCGTCGACCCTCCTACCTAGCCGTCGCCTCCACTGCCCCCGGCCACCCCACTCCAGCCACCTCAGATCCCTCCGGCCATCGGCAACCCTAACCCTAGGTGAGAGGAAGAAGAAAAGAAGAAAAATTTTGCTTTTTTTTCTTTTGATTTTTTTATCTAGTCATTATCATCATTATTATCATTAAAATGATAATAATAAACATATTATTATTAAATAATTATGATAATAATAAACATATTATCATTATTATTAATTAATAGTGGTAATAATAAAACATAATATTTTATTATTATTATTTTCATTTCAGTCATTTCAATTTCTATTATTTCAATGTTATATTATTATTATTATTATTTTCTATAATATTTAATACAATTATTTCAATTATATCATTTTATTTTATATATTATTATTATTATTATCTTTATTATCATTATTATTATTATTAATGATAATTATAACACTATTATAAATATTATTGCTACTTTCAGCAATTTAAATTTTGTCTTTTGTTGAGAAGAAAAGAGAGGAGAGAAAAGAGACAATGAGAGAAAGAGAGGAGAATGTTAATTTTCACATAGAAGAAGAAGAGAGAAGAGAGAGAAAATGAGAGGAGTGATAATTTTCACATAAAAGAAGAAGAGAAGAAAGAAGAGGGAAGAGAGAAGAAGAAAAGAGAGAAGAGAGAAGAGAAAAAGAGAAAATAAGAGTGATAATGTTCACATAAAAGAAGAAAAAGAGGAAGAGAGAAGAAAAAGAGAGAAAGAAAGAGAGATAGAAAATATAATAGAAGGTTGAAGAAGAAAATAAATATTATTTTCTTAAAAATATTATACTTACTTGTTTTCATCTCAATTTTATAAATTTTTAAGTATTGTTTTCATGAAACTAAATATTTATCATAGTGCAATTTATCATAGCTAAAAAAGCTAATTTAAATATCAAAAATTTTATGCAAATTCAATCAACTATTGCATTTTGAAATTTATGGAAAAAGGTATCCAATATAAATAAATATATATAAAAATAAATATATATGTATATATTTTTTTTTGCACATATAAACAAATAATTAAAGTTTAATTTTGCTTCGAGCAAAATTCATTTTGATGCTTGGTTAGTTGTTTGAAACAACATCCTCTTACAATTTGGTTGGTTATTGAAAAAATGAAATCAGTAACATACATTTAATTGGTTACTAAAAAAATGATATTAGTAACAAATATATTGTTGGTTATTGAAAAAATGGCATCAATAACATACATCTAAATTATTATATAAAAAATTTATTTTTACAAAAATTTAGTTTCATTATCATTTTTGCGCTATTTACCATATTTTTCATGCAATTTTTATTACACATTTATTTCCGCTAATCGCATTTCTGCTGATTAAAAATATAATATATTATTATTTACTGCGGTACCTAAAGTATTCTCTAATTACTGGGAATTCCAATCTCGCTATTATTTTCTTTACAATACCAACCAGGTTAGGTACTTTTGGAGAACTCGAATGAGAGCTTGACAGTATTAAGCATAGATTTTCAAGTTGCTGATAGATCGACGTCGTTACTTTTTATTTCTTTATATTTTCTTTTTGTTTCAGTTTATCTTTGTATCAAATGATGAACAAAGTAAGAAGCGTATGTTAGTTATTTTATAATATGGAATTACAATGAATGAGAAATGTCCTTTGACTTTTATATATGTGTATCCCTTTTCTTTTAAATTGCTCAATAAAATTCTACAATTTGTGAATACCTAATGTCAGGACATTTCTCACTAAATTGGCATCGGGCCATCATAATGACTAAATTTAAAATGACTGAAATTAAATTTGCAAAAAATAGAAATAATAATAATAATAATAGTACTAATATATATACTAATATTAAATTTGAAATGATTGAATTGAAATACTAAAAAGTAAATTACAAAAATAAAAATTATAATAATAGTAATAATAATAGTAGTATTAAAAATAATTTTATTATTATCACTATTATTAATAATAATATAAAATTGAAATGACAGAATTTGAAATGAATAAATTAAAAATAGCAAAAAGTAATAATAATAATAATAATAATAATAATAATAAAAAGAAATGACATAATTGATAATAACTTAATTGAAATACTAAAATAAAAATTACAAAAATAAAAATTATAATAATAGCTTATTTATTAATAATAATAATAATACTAATAATAATAATAATAATTACAATAACTTATTATTATCATTATTAATAATAATAATAACATCTTATTATTAATAATCATACTAATAATAATATTAATATTAATGGTAATAATAGCTTATTATCTTTATAATGATAATAATAAAAATAATAAACTTTTATAATTAATAATAATAATAATAGTAATAGTAATAACTTTATTATTATGAGAATAATGATTAAAATAATAAAAGTAATTTATCATCACCATAATAATTATGATAATAATATCTTACTATTATCTTTAATAATAATAATAATGATACTAAATGTTTATTATGATAATAATTATTATTATTATATTTTTTATTATTATTATTATTTATTAAATAGAACAAAATAAAATAAAATAAAAATAAAAACAAACCCTAATTTTCTTCCTCTTTCCCCTCTTTTTCTCCTACATTTACTCACTCTCTTACCTAAGAGAAGGTGGTTGGTGGAGACATCTGGTCGGGGAGTGGGCAACCGTTAATGGTGGTCGGAAGTGGGAGGGTGACTGATAGTTTGAGGGGAAGGAGAGAGGGTTCGGATTTTTTTTGTGGGAAAGGGGAGGCGATTAGGGTGTTTCTTATAGGGAGAGGAGGTCGGTGGGGGGGGCTCGGGTGGTCTCCTGGTGATGGCGAAATATTGTCGAGCCATGCGCCGCACGGCAAGAGATCGCGCATGCGTACGGCCCGGCTAGGGTTGTTCGTGGGGGGAGAAAGGTAGTGTGCGTATGAGGGAAAAAGGATGAGAGAGAAAAAAATAAAAATAATTACTAACAATTAAATTATTCGCATTATTCGGTCGTTTAGTTTTCATAAATAACGAAATGTGACCCGGAGGTGTATTTCGACGAGACAAACAAACCCGTACCAAAATTTCTAGATTCAAAGTTATATTTTATTTTATATTAATTTCTAAAATTTGAAATTTCAAAAATTAATTATGATTAATCCGGAACCCCAAATTTGACGAAACTTTTTGTGTAACCTTTTTATAATATTCTCATTCAACGGCACTAAAATTACTGATTTTAGATTTGTATATAATTTTTTCAATTTGCTAAATTTAAATAATTCCGAAATTAATTCAAGAGTTTTGTTATCCAAATTGCTCTCAAATTTGGGTATTACGATCACAAAAATATATTATATCCAACAGTATTTTTAAATTGACAGAATTTTGAAGTCGCCCAGAATCCTAATTTTTGAATCGGATTTAATCATAATTTGCATAATAACGACATTAGGTCATTACAGTAACCAACTTTGTATAATCCATGTTAAACTTCATCAGAATCATCTGCTTGACCCTTCTAAAGCTATATTTTTAAACATGATAGGAGATTGCCAATGCACATCAAAGTACAATGACTATAATAGTAATCATATGCACGCAAGCTTGGATCGCATCCTATTAGAGAAAAAGGTTATGAGAATATCGTTCTAGAGCAAAAAGAATATTATAATTATTATGTTGAAAAACAAAGAATGGTGAGTATTGATCAAAAATGTGAGGTCAAGGCACTATCCAATTATTGCTCATATACGCCTATTTCTTTTATTTGAGTAATGCTGAAGAAGAATGCTACCTACAAAATGTTTTTTTGGATGATTTAAATTGAAGACTTACCTATGATTGGTTTAGTGATGTTGTCATATTTGACATAACTTACCTAACCAACAAATATATCATATAGTTAGCCCCACAAATAGTATTGTCTAGTGTGGCATAATTTCAAGCAAGATTATTGAGATTATATTTGGATATTCAGTTATGGCTTGCATGAATAAAATATAGACCCTAAAGCCATTATTTGACAACTGTAATGACCTACAATTAGTAATTACACTAATATATTCAAACATTCAATAGATGTGGCTTAATATGTGAAAACTACTTGTAAAGTTGTCGAGTTTAGAGCATTACAAGAGCATCAAGTAGGCTATTAAAAATTTTGTTTACAAGCCATTAAATCGTGATGAGTTTAAGATAACTTATTTTAAAATATTTTCTAATCATGCATAAGAATCATAAGTGGTTCGAGAGTATTTTACAAATAAGAAGATTTTGAATTGCATCATTTCTCAAAGATAGATTCTAAGCATGAATGCCTACAGCCGAGAAAAGTAAGAGAATATTTTTTGACGATTATGGAAAAATGGGGAATGAATGGAGCGAGGCGAACTTCTCTTGCTAAAACACGATGCATCCATATAATGTTCGCGAGACTCCATGTCAGATTCCATGTATGCCAGGCTTTATCCGATTACACATAGATGATTTTATAAAACTGTTCTCATTTTGTTCTTCCATTTTAGAAAATTCTGCCCTAATGTATTCTTGAGAAACATCAAAACCCAAGTACTTATAACGAATAACATTCTCAACCACTTATTTTAAATTCTACTACAATTCAAGCATTTTCTCATATTATTTCATATGCATAGGATCAACTGTTAGGTAACACTATTATAACTGCTACTTGAAGGGAATTAACAAGTTAGTAACAATGACTTTAGGGTGTTTAGCTTTCGTATATGCAAGTGATTCTCAAATAGTCATATATAATTCTCGATATTCTCACTTAACAAATCAAGCCATATCTAAATATGACTGATTATGATATTTAAAACCAATGAATGGACCAAATGACATGAATGAACCAAAGTAATCAAAGACAGCTTTACGTTTCAAATCAGACCAAAAATACTTTGAGGGCAGCATTTTCCCAAACAACGGACAAGTAATTAAAGACAACTTTACGCTTCAACTCAAACTATAAAATATTTTGAGGACAGCATTTTAAAGCTGCCTTAAATTATCTGATCTATTCATATACGAAAAACTCACATCCGCAAACTTAAGTCATTATTTACGTTGAATTTTTAATAGATTAAGTATACTTGGTTTGTCAAAGCTCTAGTTTATCTTGCAAGCTGAAATAAATCTGCAGACCTCCAAACAAAAACAGCAACTTTCCTAGGCTCATTGAAGAAAACATAGTAAGCGCATATGAAAAGCTCATTGATGAATGTGATTCTAGGTGTGAAGAGAAACGAACAAAAAAAGAAGCTTACTTGGGTCCGGGCTTTGCTGGATTACAAACACAGAGGACTTGCAGAGCATTTCTCATAGAAAAATCATTACCGCCTAAGGCCAAGTCCTCCGGAGGCAAGAAAACTGGTGTAGCCGCTCTTACTCTTATGCTGCGATCCTAACCCCTTCTTCCATGCTCCATTCTTCGAGCTGCCGTACAGGGAGCTCCCCTTCCCGCTCCACCTCCCTGTAAACTCCGGCCACCCCTTTGTGCAGGCAGTCAGAGGCGAAAGCCAGGAAGTGAGGCTCCGCGCTTTCCTCGTCCGCTGCCACCTGATAAACAGAAACACCACAAAAGCCAACCCTACTGCCCCTAAGAACAAGACCACGACATGCAGTATCACACGACGTTCCGACGCTCCTTGATAGCTTCCGTCCACAGAGTACGGCCCATCCAGACTGCCTGCGCGATTGCTCATCTTCATCACCTCGATTCCGTTCAGAATCGCGTTAGGAAGGCCGGGATCGTTCATCACCGGCGGGCTTATCTGCACGGAGATCGTGCCGGAGATCACAGCAGAGCCCTGGACGACGAAGTCCTTGCAGTAAGCCATGGCCAGGTTCCCTCCCGTGAGCGAGGAAAGATCGAGATTCGGAATAGCCAGGATCCCGTTGATGAAGACGTTGAAGTAGAGCGAATTAGGGCTCCTGCTGACGATGTCGCAGAAGTGGAGTCGAATGAGGTAGGAGTAATCGGCGATCACCGGGATCTGCCAGGTAACGTTGAACATTGGCTGGGACGCGTTCGATGAGGCCATGGTGTCCGCCGTAGCGTACACGCTCCTGGGCGCGACGAGAGGCGTGACGAATCCGTCGACAGGATACCTAACCTTCTCCGGCGGCACAGCCACGGATTTAGCCGCCTGCGGGGGAGTCAAGAAGGAATCCGGCAGCCAAGATCTGGCCAATGGATCGTTCTCTGGCGAAATCTGACCGCCGCCGACGTTGATCCGAGAGACGAGCTCGAGGGCGTAGTTGTTGATCCCGCTGAAGGGCTCCTGAGGGGAGAGTGCTGCGGCGGCGATGGGGATGAGGGAATCAGGCGCGGAGACGACTTCGAGGGCGTTGATGAAGGCGAAGGAGCCTCTTCTGGGCTTGAAAATGATGCAGAGGCGCTCCGTTTTGGCGTCGATGAGGTACTCCTTGATGAGAGGGGAGGCGGGGAGGGAGAAATCACGGAGGAGGACGAAGTCTTGGGTGCTGACGGTGAAGACGGCGGAGGAGAGGTTGTAGGAAGGGGAAGGGAAAGGGAAGAAGTGGAGGCGGAGGAAATGGAGGCCGAGCTTGGAGATGAAGAAGGAGTAGGTGGAGGCCCCGGAGAAAACGCGGGCAGTGAGGTACAGAGCGGAGAAAGGGAAGGAGACAGAGGAGGAGGAGGACAGGCGGATGTCTTCGTCTGTGGACAGAAAGGAGGAGGATTGAGGCTCGGAGCGGAAAGTGCGCCCGTCCGGCAGCTGGAGGCTTTTGGGGGAGCCGCAGTCGAGGAGGTAAAGGTCGGGAGGGGTAAACGTGAGGTTTTCAGCTCTAATGGCAGGAAAGAACAGGAGGATGAGGAGGAGCCGAAGGAGGAGGGAGAAAACGGAGAACCCATCTCTCTCACCTCCGGCCATGGGAGGGAGTCAGAGGGAAAAAGAGGGGAAAGACGTGGAAATGGAGCTTTCCTTCGCATATTGGTAAACGGAGAGGTGAAGAGGCCGACCGTCTGGCCGCGATTGTAGGGAGCCAAAATATTTATGTCGCAGGAATTTTCTTATTAGTTTTGCTTTTCCGCTCTTGTTGCCAAATAAGGAATGCATCCTTCGCATTTTGATTGATCTTTAAAAAAGTAATTTTGCTCTAATTTTTTTCTAAAAATATTATGGCATTTAAATTTAAATTTAAATTATTTATTTTTAGAATTGAACTATTATAATAAATGAGATGAATAAATTATGATCACTAAGTTTATGTGATTTGTATATGACTCATATCACTATATCTTTAAAATTTTATTATTCAATGGTTACTTATTTACAATTATACTTCAAATTTTTATATCTACTTTTTGTTAAATATATTATTTTAAAATAAGTATGTCACCTAATATTATATCTATATTATAATGTTAGAATATCAATAAATACATATCTTCTTATGAGCTATTAATATTGCCTAAATAATTAAGTGTTATGAATATTATACTATGTATTTATTTTTATAATTAATATGGCTATGATATAGTATCTTAAGTCTTTCTCTTTCTCTCTCTCTATACATATATATATATATATATATATATATGAAGTTATAAAATTATATATGTTTAATATTAGTTTCATTTATACTATAGCTTCCAAGCCTTTCACATATGGTATCTTAGTCTATTGAATTATTACGTTATTAATGCATATAATAAAAATGAGAAGCAAGCTAATAAGTTGGTTATTAGCATCCTTTCTTATGATATATGGAAGGGAAGGAATACATATCCTTCAGCAATACGATAGCCTCAAAGACTTTTGAGTTTCTTGAGCAATTTTCAAAAACTAGAATAGGCTATGATGTCTTTCTTGTGGAATACTTAGTTGGATGGATGCCCTCACTTGCTATTGATCATATAATCGATGCTTCACTATGCACTATACTACTGGTTTGCAATTGCTGTGTTTGACTTCATTGAGCCTACAGTATCATATTATATATCATTTGCACTAAATTCTTAGCTCTGGAATATCAACCATACTATTTTCTATTATCTCAACAAGACTCACTATCTGTGTAAGTTGACACGATGAAATCTACCACTATTTTCTTGTATTTTGGTAGTTTTTATTTGAATACTCATATACTTAAATAGTTATGCTTATAATTTATAAATTTTTGGGATTTTATTTTATATATTTTTTTAATATTTTTATAAGATAGTTTTGTCAAAAGTTAAAGTGTATTTTAATGCTATTTTCAAAAGGTTTAATGCTTCCTTGAGTTATAAATTATTTTTAATAAACTATTAAAGTTTACAATTTTTGAAAATTATATAAAATAAAATAATATCATAAATTAAAATTTGTGTATTTTATAAATCAGTATATATTTCCTTATATAATGTGAAAATTTTATAAATTATGGATTCATTTAAAATAAATTAAAATTTGACATTTTTAATGTTATAAATTATATAGATTAAATTAAGTTCAAATTAATTCTAATATAATTCTTTTTAAGGTTTACTTGAGTCTATGTTTCTATTCATGTTAGTCTAAGTTTTAACATTTGATAGAAAGTTGTTACCCCTCTTAATCATGCTTAATCTTGCTCTATTAGGCTCAGAACATCATTAGGAGCCTACCGGTGAAATTTGGAATCAATTTGAGCAAAGATAAATTTTTAGAATATTTCAATATTTTAATGTCAAGAACTGTCGCTAGTCACTAACGAAATATTCATGGAATCTTCCATATCATTCAGATTTTAGATAGAATATGTCGTCTGCTGATAACCGATAAGTAATATTCTCTATAATATTTCAAATTTAATTGAATAGTAAAATTATTTAATAAAATTTAGATTTAATTATTCAAATATCTTGAAAAATATAAATTCAAACATAATCAGGTTATATATCAAAATACTCAAGAAAATAAGAGAAATATTTTAATAGAAAAGAATTTAATTTCAACATGTAGATTTGAAAGTTGTATTTTTGTTCTAAAAGATTACATCTTGTTAAGCATGCCAAAGTTCGATATGGGTAAATAAAATGTCTACAAACTCCTTGTAATGAGAATAATCCAATGACAGAAAAATTCAATAGTTATGCCTCATAAATTTACTAATTGGTTCTCAATCCTAATTAGACCTAGATTTGTCTTGTATAATATGCCAAACTCTATTTTAATCAAACAATGTGTTTATGAAATTCTTGTAACTCATGCAATTCATATTTAGTAAAAGTGGAATATTTAGATGAATAAAAATACAAAACCCTAATTTTAGTCTGTAGTGCTACGTAAAGCATGTAAATGTTTGATTTTGATAAATAAGGTGTTTAAAAACTCCTTATGTAATGAGAAATCTCAATTTACTATAATTAACAAGTTTTAGGACTTAGCTTGATAAGTTAAAGTATAGACTTAATTATAACATAATTTTGCACCATTAAGGGAGCTTGATCCAGAACTTCATAACTTATGTGGATATGAATTCTTAGTGCCATGTAGGTACTAAATTTGATAAAATTAATCTGTTTTGCCCTCTATTATATAAATTAAAATAAAGGTTAATTAAAAGATGTTGTTTTGAGAATTAGTAGTTAATATTCATAAGGAACTAGACTTGCATCTATATATATTTCTTAACAAAAACTCAATATGATGTCTTAATTATAATTAAGCTTATGGATTATGATATTTGATAAATCTTGATTTTATTAAGTTATAAAGTGTAACAGCCCAAACTCTTAAGCACCAAGGTATTGTCCGCTTTGGCCAGAAAGACCTCACGATTTTGCCCTCAAAAAATAACTTCCCAGCAGGTCACCTATCCTAGGAGTGCTCCCACCTGAGCACGCTTAACTTTGGAGTTCTTGTCAATAACTCCACTGTTATCTGAAAAGGTGCCTCGATATTTAAGAGTTTCACTTATTACTACTTAAGTGGGTCTTCACAATCTCCCCAACTTAAGTAACTGACGTCCTCGTCAGTATTCACACACAGATCCAAGAACCATCCATTGGGTAGATAGGATTAGAGGTGACCCCTACAGGCGCAAGAGGTACCAACAACCATGTAGCACCTTAACCATCATGGGTTCAAGAGGCTGCTCACATGAAGTGGTACTTTATCCTGTATGGCACTTAGCTCATATCTGACGCCCTATAGTTTGCTCTGATACTATTTGTAACAGCCCAAACTCTTAAGCACCAAGGTATTGTCCGTTTTGGCCAGAAATACCTCACGGTTTTGCCCTCAGAAGATAACTTTCCAGCAGGTCACCCATCCTGGGAGTGCTCCCACCTGAGCACGCTTAACTTTGGAGTTCTTATCAGGAACTCCACCGTTATCTGAAAAGGTGCCTCGATATTTAAGAGTTCCACTTATTACTACTTAAGTGGATCTTCACAATCTCCCCAACTTAAGTAACTGACGTCCTCGTCAGTATTCACACACAGATCCAAGAACCATCCATTGGGTAGATAGGACTAGAGGTGACCCCTACAGGCGCAAGAGGTACCAACAACCATGTAGCACCTTAATCATTATGGGTTCAAGAGGCTGCTCACATGAAGTGGTACTTTATCCTGTATGGCACTTAGCTCATATCTGACACCTTATGATTTGCTCTGATACCATTTGTAACAGCCCAAACTCTTAAGCACCAAGATATTGTCCGCTTTGGCCAGAAAGACCTCACGGTTTTGCCCTCAGAAGATAACTTCATAGCAGGTCACCCATCCTGGGAGTGCTCCCACCTAAGCATGCTTAACTTTGGAGTTTTTATCAGGAACTACACTATTATCTGAAAAGGCACCTCGATATTTAAGAGTTTCACTTATTACTACTTAAGTGGGTCTTCACATAAAGGACATAAAATATAGAAAAATTTTACAAATACAATTAAATACTTGATTATTATATTTATCGCTGTAGTGTAGTTGAATCAAATTTTATTGAATATATCAACTAGATAAATTTTTAATGCATAAATTCAAGAATATTAATATATGTGTGTGTGTGTGTGTGTGTTCACTCTGGGATGATTGAAGTTTGTACATATCGTTGAGTCAGGGCAAACTGTAGAGAGATCAGGAGATTGCACATATATTAGAATAGGAGTATGTATATTATTCAGGAACCTCAAATTCTTATGGTTGGGCAAATGCTCATAACTCTTCACCTTGTTCTATATAGTGCTCACACAACATATCAGTAAAATAAGATATGACATTTATAGATTATATTCAGGTATGGTTTCTTAATATTATACACTTTAGATCAAATAAAATTGTGGATTATACACTACTTATTTCATATACAACTTTTATTAGCTATTTTGCATATTTGCTATCCTACTTACTTTGTACTATACTTTACTTTCAATTTAACATAACTCATGTTATTATTTTACAGCAATTTTCTTTTGTACAATACCTCATTGCTTGACATGTAAGCTTATATTGATCATATGCTGTAAATCATTATTTTCTTTCAACACATATATATGCATATATATGCCATTACAAATTTAATGAAGGTTGTTCCAATTTGGAGATGTACGTTATTATTTCATTCACCTTTACTTTAATTTTATTTCTTTCTACCTACAGTATTTTAACATTTGAACTTGCTTATTAAATTAAATGTAAATAACATATAATATTATAAAAAAAAATAGATGAGCCTAAAATTTACTTAGACAATAAGTTTAATCATATTTCTACTTTTTTAGTTGTACCCTGGCATATGATACTGATATATTAGATCAAGAGCTCGATAAAACCATGGCTTTGGAGGAGGAGCATGTCCAGAAGGAATGAGCTGCTTATTCTCTTATGCAAAAGCATTTTTATTTTATTCCTTTGTGAGGATGAGGGTTTACTTATGAAATACAGCTGTGATAAAACTATTATATATGGATAATTTTTGCTTTCTTTTATGAGACACATATTTTATTTCAGTCATTTTGGTTGTATGAGATTATGGACGATGTATGGTTTCTCTTACTTAAATTGTATGCATTTATTATCATGTTACACCTTAATAAAACCCTTAGCAAACCTGGCCCCTTATATTTGATTAGCACCTTTTATCTTATTCCTTAGTGAGGATGAGGGTTTACTTATGAAATACATTTATAATAAAACTATTCTATATGAATAATTTGTGCTTTCTTTTGCGAGACACATATATTTTATTTCAATTATTTTGGATGTATGAGATTATTGATGATATATGGGGTGTATATTTTATTTAGTTAGGCTGACTTCTGATGAATTTGTGTAAAATTAATTTATTAGACAATTGTTAAAGGAAAGAAAAATATTTTTATTATCATATTTCTGATTCTCTCTCTCTCTCTAATTCTCTCTTTCACTGTTTCACCATTAGTGAAAATAGGATGATGATTTTGATGGTGCTGGAGCCAGTAACGATAATAATAATAGTGGTGATTGTAGTTATAAAGATAGTGATAATGCTAATAATAATAATGATAATATGATGATGATTTTAAGGTCCCTTGGACCCTAATTTAGTTAATATTTAGCATTGCATAAAACTCTATATTGAAATTAAATTTGAAACTTGTCATTTTTAACAAGTGCTCAAAACCTATTATGTATCTTATCTATCTTGTGTCAAATGTCAAAGAATAGGATCCTTGATTGCTTATATTAACCAAAGTATATCTCAACAACTAAATGATATGAAACTTAAGTCTTTTAGAATTTGTAATAAGTGCTAACTTCTTTAGTTTGATTTTGAATTTAGTTAGCCTTAATTACCTTCTATTTTATATCATCTTTACATTTATACGCTTTCATGATATTATGGTGTATATTAGAGAACTTTAATATTTTATTGGACACTTAAATGTGCTTAAATTGACATTAAACTATAATTGAACATAATAATCTTGATAACTTAATTAAGTAAATGATACTTAATCTAAATCAAAATTTTGACATCAATAATATATCAATAATTTATTGATTTGTCATTGATCTTTAAATTAATCATTAGTCTTAATGGTAGAAAGGTTAGGGGTTAAATCCTAAGTTATCTTGATTAAAATCTAAACCTTAATCACCTAAATCTAGTAATTTTGATTAAAAGATAATTCAATCAATATGATTCTAATAATGCATATGATTTGACATTGATCTTTAATCATTGAATTAAAAGTATTAAGATTAATATTAAATTTGTGTGATTAAACCATCTGAATCTAAACTTTTAGATCTTTGATTTTCTCTTATATAAGACTATTAGCATAAGATGAATAATAAATTATAATAATTTTTGAAATGATCTAATACTAATAATATCTTTAATTTTATCCTATGGTTGTAGAATAAAAAAGAATCAGATGAATTTTAATCATCTGATCTGATCACTTTAATTCAAGTCTAATAAGTAAACTTTGAATATTAACTTAAGAAATATAAAAGTGAGATCTCAAGGGTCTTGTTATAGGATCAATATAGATACATTGAGATAGGAAGAACTTTTGTAACTTATTGAGGTAGGAGATTTAGATGGTCCTTCATAACCTTAGAAGTTGATCTTGATACTTTGTGGTAGGAACCACCTAAAATACTTAAAATGAAACTTCTCCCTTGCAATAGAAATTAATATTAAGCGATTCTTTGATCACATCCTTGGAGCTTTGTTTAGGACTCACCCATTTAAAATAAAGATTAATAGCTTTGATAAATCCTTGTTGATTAAATAGAATCTCCTGAACCCAAATTATTGGTTGGGTATAGTAAGGTATACCCATAATACTGGATTATTTTAGTAGTATTCAGGATTTGTTGATTCACTCTAATATGGACTTATGACTAAGTGCTATCCTAAGGGATTAGACGAATACAGTCATGTTAGAGTAAATCTTCTAAGATTAAGAGTGTTATAAATAGGGACTTATTCCTTAGTTTGATTAAAATACAAATTGCCATCGGATAATACCTCCTAGCGAAGATCGCTTCAATAGGTGTAGCTTAAACAAACTAAATAATTCGAGTCACCTTCTTTAGGACACTAAGTGTGATTGTGAGTTTGGCATTTTAATGACTTAGCTTGAGATACAAATTACCATTAGGGGATGCCTCCTATTGAAGATCACTTCATTATGGTGGCTTAATCAAACTAAGTGTTAAGAACCATCTTTCTTATAAATGTGCTAAATATGTGTATACAATCATCCCATCTAATGATTTTTAAGTAAACTCTCAACTTTAACTAATTATTGAGATTAGAATTTAGGAGTCAGAATCCTTTTAGCAAGATTCTGCACAATGGAGACCTTGAATTATTATCGAATTTCAAAGTATTTTCTGGGTTTCTAGATTTATCTCATGTAGCTTAGAAGCATGAGCATATGCATGATGTTGAAGTATCAGTAATCATGTATGAGTATCAATGATAATTTATGAGTTATTGAATGTTGCATACACTGATTGGGGAATTTTAGGATGCATCGGCATCGCAGTTTCCAACTTGATGTATATATACATTGGACCGTACGACTCATGACAGTTCAGTGATATTTTGGTTGCATATCAGTACATATAGTTTATGGCATATTCAGATGCACAACTTCAGTGGCATATAGTATAGTTTTATATGTTATTACTCAGTTCAGATCAACTACTATTTTTGGCTTACTTTCAGTACTCAGTTACAGTTCAGTTTTACTTTACTTTACCTAATCTCAGTTTTGTATAGTTTTATACGTTCAGTTATGTTTACAGTTTTTCTGCAGTTTTATTTATAATATGTAATTATTAAATTATTTATTAAAACTGCTTAGATTAGCTTCGATGTGTTAGACTTATTGTCTAACACAGGCTACTTTTGAGATCCGACAATTTGCTAGATCTTGAGCAGTGTATTGAATTAAGTCAGGAGGACACCCAGGAGATTCAGGAGGAGCTCATGGAGCATTAGTGGACTCTAACCCAATATTATTATTTTGCCTAGTTTATTTCAGTTCAATAATTAGCTTTATTTTTGTGTTTTAGTAAAATATTTATAATAATTCTGAATGTATTTTCTTTTCTTTTCTGAGACTAATGTTTTCATACAGCTTCTGTGATGAATGTTTCTGAATATTTATTTTAGCTTCCACACTCTGTTTATATACTACTTATATTTAGTATTGTGATATGATCAGTATACTGAAAATGCTAATATCTTATACATATATTGGATTCCTCATGTGTTTTATATCCAATGTATGTATTGTTCTAATTTTTAGGATAAGAATACTACTCTTATATTAAGTATTAGCTCTCAACTTTCATTGAAGTTGAGTCAGCAGCCCTCCAGATAGGTTTGGTTTTCAGCTTTTCCGGGAGATGGGATATTCCTACCCAAGTGGCGCGCCGCTCCGCCGTTGAATTATGATTTTATCTCTTTGCGCGTGGCGACGAGGCGGAGCGCTACAATATCAATCCCGACTCAACAAAAGCCAATTGGAGTCATGAGCCATAACATTCGAGGATTTCGATTACCATTATGGGTATGTACCTTATTACAACAATGGGCGGGAATTTGATTACAAATATGGGCTGCTTCATTTTAAACATTTGAAACAAATAAAGTGAAATCTGCTACACTTTTTGAGATTAGTGTCAACTCATTATTAAGTAGAGAACTGGACGTAACCTTTTAAGTGAATAGTTTTGATATATATGAATCATGGACATTTAGAGTTCAGATCTATTAGATATGACTAGTAAAGGCCCGAAGGCAATGACATGTTTATTAGATGGATTAGTTATACTCAAAGAAGATTATCTTAAATATATAAAGCTAGAGGCTTAAAAGTTGGGATTTGTTAATTTTAATATGGATAATTGAGATTCCTAAAATAAGGGTTTTCTCACATTTAGCATGAATTGGAGATTACATTCATTGGACTATCATAGAGTAAGGTCTATTCATACTAAGAGATGAATCAAGTCATCAAAGATTAATAAAGAGAACACAGAATAGATAGATTACAAATCATTGTAGGAGAGATTCAAACTCTAGCCAGGTCAATGATCATGAAGCATGAATACTTTGTGTGATGACAATGCTTCAATGCTGTAAAAATAATTAAAAAATATGATTGTCCAGACAAATAAGTGATTTTTGCAAACAAACCAATAAGAAACCACAATAATCTATCCAATGATACATACATTATGTTGAAATACAACGACACACCTCACTAGAGATGCAATTTTATAACAAGTTTCTGAAATAACCAAACTAATAAAATTGTGCCTCACATCCAGACCAAGTAAGCAGTCTTGCTTCATATGGGAATTACACAGAATCTTTTGAAAAAATTTGAATGGCTTCATCGATTTCATCTGTACTTGAAAATTATAATTAAATGGAACCATGATAGTAATATTACTGACACTATTAAAATAAAAATTAAAAAAAATTTGATTGAATAAAAAGTATTATTTTGTCTTTCAGCTAGAATTTCGGAATATCAATGTCAACAACGATAACAAACGAAACCTTAATCTTATTATGAAGGTTTGCTACAAAAATTATTTCTCCATTATCCTTTGTCAAATAGTAACTCCTCTCTATGTTTCAAATAGGTGAGATCATTCCAAAAAAATTTCCAAAGATCTCATTTTTAGTCTTCTTCTTCTTTCTATTTGGTGTTTGCACTAAAACAAATTAAACAAAACCAATTTCCCGCCGAAGACAATTTGCGTACGGTTTCATCAGAGGCTTCGCAGACGAAGCGAGAATCGCACGCTACGCCATAACTGCGCGCGAGAATGCAATGCGGAAAATGGATTTTGGCGTATTTGGCCGAAATTCATTTTGCATGAGCTTTAATTATAAATTATTTTATATTTATTTTTTAACATTCCAAACACCTTTTTAATAAAATTCAATCATTTAGAATTCAAATGTAATAGATTTAATACATTTAATATATTGAGCCCTATACAAAAGCAAAGTATCATTTCCTATTTGGTTGAGCCCTATACAAAATATTTACAAATTTAACAATTTCTTATTTATCTTCTTTTTACTCCTTATGAAAAAATGCAATTTGAATATGTTGATATGACATTCAAAAAAGTTCATTCAACGAGATTTAGATATCATTTCAATACAAATTTTAAAAATAATATTTATATTATTTTAATGTAAATAAATAAACACTAATGAAATAATATCTAAATCTCATTTGATAGATTTTTTTTTGGATACGTCAGCGGGTCTAAATAGCATTTTTCTAAAAAAAAAAAAATCATTATTTCAAAAAAAAAAATTATTTCTAAAAATGCTTTCTTCAATAATAGGATTCAACCTTATATTATTATCAAACCTACATAAAACCGGCCAATCACAGTACCGAATTGATCTTAATAGGTTAAAAAATAAATTTGAGCAATTAAGATGTGATATAAATAGTAGAAATTTATAATTATATTTTAGAATTCATGTACATATATATATCTATATATATATATATATATATATATATATATATATTTATGGCATAAATAAATTAAAAAAATTATTATTTAATTTGAATAAAATATAAGAAAATTAAATAAATAAATAAATATATATATATATATATATATATATAAAATTTTGGAAAAATTCATAAATTGAAAGTATAATAGTTTATGTTTAATGAGATTACATTTTAAAGTATATTATTTTATTAAGATTATAAATGCGTAAGAATTTTTTTTTTTTTTTGTGAGTATTCATCAATTTTATATTGAGTTCAAATAGAACTCAATTAGCTCCAAATAGCTTTTAATAAATAAATAAATAATTTAATAAATAAATAAATAATTGATCAAAAAATCAAGAATTAAATTAAAAAAAATTTGTGTGGGCCCCAAAATATATATTTTTTAAATTTAAATTCTAATTATCAATAATTTTAAAAATAATATCGAGGCCAAATAACTAAATATCAGATTTAACATCTATATATATATATATATATATATATATTGATATAAGAGAGATAAAATCAATAAAAAATGCTATAATAAATATGAAGGCAGGATTTGATAATTCAATTTTCTCAAATTTTTGATTATTTTATTTCTTCAAAATTCCTTCGTCTCCCCATAAAACATCAAAGCTCTCAGTCCCAATATTTCTCTTTTTAGTGCCAAATCCTTCCTCTTGCTCGCTCTAAGCCATTCTCGAATAATTTGCTCCATCCTCTCTCTGCATTCTTAGATCGCTGCTCTCTCCGTGCCGATCGATCGCGGCGAGATGGCTGGAGCTGCATGGGTGCGGGGATTGGGGCTCGCTATTGGAGCCGCTGGATGCAGACTTGCAGTGGGAGCTTCTGCACTACGGGGACTTCGTCCACGCGGCGTACAACGGGCGGCGCTCCGGGGTGCGCCTCCCCGACAGATCGTACCGGCTGTCCCGCCACCTATACGTGACGGGACACTCAGGGTCCCGACCTGGCTGTCGCAGGCGGGGAACACCTGCCTGATCGGCTTCGTGGCGGTGTGCAACAGCGAGGCAGAGATCCGCAGGATGGGGCGCCGGGACATCGTGGTGGCGCTATGCGGTATCGCCACTTGGCTGGAGTGGGCGGAGAACTTGCGTGTCAACCTGGTAGAGCACGTGGGAATGCGGACGGCGACGGTGGGGAAGAAGCTCCCGAAGGTGGAGTGCGGGTTTCATAGTCGGTACACGACTCCCGGGGAGGAAAGGCAGAGCCTTTCAGCGGAGGTGGTGGCGGAGGTGAGGAGGCTGGTGGAGGTCTACAGGGGGGAGCTGGGCATCACGATTGCGGGGCATAGCCTCGGCGCCGCCCTGGCGGTGCTGATCGCAGACGAGCTCAGCAGCGGGGAGGGGATGCCGTCGGTGGCGGTCTTCTCCTTTGGGGGCCCGCCGGTGGGGAACAGGGCCTTCATGGAGAGGTTGGAGGATATGGGGAGGGTCAAGGTGCTGAGGGTCGTCAATGTGCATGAGTTTGTGACCAGAGTCCCAGGATTCGACGACTACGAGCACGTGGGTAGGGAGCTTAGGGTGGACAGCAGGTTCTCCCCATTTCTCAAGCCCGATGCCGACCCCTCCTGCTGCCACGATTTGGAGGCTTACCTTCACCTCATCGACGGCCTCGGAGGCGGCACTGGGTGCGGCTTTCACCCCAACACCAAGCGCAGCTTGCTTAGGCTGCTCAGCCACTAGAGTAGCAATGTCAAGAAGCTCTACGTCAGCAAGGCACGGGTGCTTCGGTCTCAGCGATTGATCCGCTCTATTTTTCTCATATAGACCTCTGCTCGCGATTTCTTTTATCTTAATTTTTTTATTTAACGATTTATTCTTCTCATTTTTGAAGGATACTTTGCATAAACTGTTTTATGTATCAATAAATTTTGCTAATTATGAAGGCTGCTTTAAACTATTCTCATTCTAATATATGTTGAGAAGTTAAATAAGATTCAAATATTTTAAAATATTTGAGAAAATCTACATATATATTTAATGTTCGAGCCATCAAATATTGATTATAAAATATAATTTTTTAGCCGCCAAATATTGATTTTAAAATATAAATTCAATTTCAATATGAATAATCATCAATAAAAGTGAGTTAATACTTTTGATATTTATAATCTCAAACATCATAATATCAAATTTATAGAAGTAATTTTATAAGTTTTTTTTATTTTTATTTTTTCATTTTGATTACTTTGGTGAACATTTTAGTTAATTAATAACTATTGTTTAGTGCTTATATTTGCTTAATAATATATGTTGATTATACTGAAAAAAAAAAATTCTTAATTTGGAAGTTAAAAAAAGAAATATTTGAAATAATTTATATAGTTCATCTGCAATAACATAAGAAGTATAATGCTTGATGCTTAATGAAAATATATTTGATTTAATGTTTTCTTACATAATTTAAATTTAATTATAATGTCAACTTTATTTAATTTATAAAGTGTTATTATTTATATCACAGCAATTTAGATTCTTCTTTTCTGTTCTTAAACTTTGAGAAGAATGTAGTCTTAAGTTTTAATTATTTTCTTAATTTTTTTATATATTTTTTCATTATAAGTGCAATTTGATTTTGAAGAATTATATCTCTAAATTATGAGTCTTTTACAATCTGTATTTTATTTTCTTTGTCAGCGTGCACAATGTGTGGATTTCATGATTTTATATATATATATATATATATATATATATATATATATATATTGAGAGAGAAATCAAAAGAAAAAAGCCGTGTTAAATAAAAAGGTATTTGAGAAATAAATTTTCTCAAATTTTTTTTATTTTATTTTTATAAATTAGGGCCATCCTTTTTATAAAAAAAATTTGAAAGCTGGACTCCTCATTTCTGCCTTCTTCTTCTTTTTCTTGAGCTTAGGGTGCGACTCCTCATCTCTTTTTCTCCTATGCGCGACGCCTCTTCTTCGGACTCGGACGCCTAAAAAAACTGCCACTTCTTCTTCTTGAGCTTAGGGCGCGACTCCTCAGTTCCTTTTCTCCTATGCGCGACGTCTCTTCTTAGGACTTGGACGCCTAACGTTAATCTCTTCGCTTCTCTCTTGCTACACATAAGATATCCTTAATTTTACATTTGTTATTTTTGTCAAAGAAAAATTTTTCTGTTCTTCCTTTTTATTTATTTTTTTTTTCAAATTTTCTCTGTTTCACTTGCAGCTCTCCTCAGTTCCTTTTTTGTGAGTACGAAATCAATATAATTTAATGAAATATTTGAATGATGTAGTGTAAATTATTTATAATAAGTTATATATATTATTCGCTCTATATAAAATTTAAAATCAAAATTTGGGCGCTCAGTTCGCCCAATATTTATGTTTTGTTTTTAGAGATTTAACAACATATAACTGAATGAAGTAGCTAATGCATGATTTCATTCTTTTTTTGTGAGCACGAAATCAATATAATTTAATGAAATATTTGAATGATATAGTGTAAATTCTTTATAATAAATTATATATGTTATTCGCTCTATATATTTTATAAGATGTGCTTAAATATGAAAAATGCAGCACTACTTAAGTTTTTGTTAATATAACAAAATAATTTTGAGACATGCATATGATATTAGCTTTCTTCTCAGAGTTAATGATATTAGATGCTTTCTTTTTCAAGTTTATAAAGAAGAAGCTTCAATTTCAAATTTAGAAAGAAGCAAAAGAAAGCTACTTTTGTTTACAATTTTTTGGGAGAATCAGGAGAGAGCCAAGAGCTGCATCATATGATGTGTTCCTTTAATCAAGTTCAGTTCTATTAAAAATTTGTTCTCTCTGCTGTGTGCTTCTTCTGTATTGATAATATGTTCTTTGATTCTATAGATATCAAAGAGAGGAGGCAAAAATTCATGCTTTGGTGAACCTTGAGACTGAAAAAGCAAAAGAGAAATCTAGAAAGCTTGAGGTAATTTTTTATTGCCTCCGTTCGAAGTACATAAAAATGAAATTTTTATATGTTTAGAACAATGCATTGCAACACAATTTTGATATTTAAGAAATTAATTCACTCATATGTTTTGATGCCACAAATAATACTTCAATTTCTTTCAATAATAATGAAGAAAAGGTATGTTTTTAGACTGCACTGCTATTAAGACGGTTGCCGTTGTGGGTGTTTGACTCACTTTTACTTATTTTAATTTTTTCATCAAGCTAAATAATATACATTAAAAATATAAATAATATTTTATTCTGAATAACTCTAGAAATAATTGATAATTACATCTTTCATTCAAAATAGCTTGATTTTTTTGCTATTTTTTTAGATTATTTGGAATGGTATATCTCACATAAATATTATGCAATAGAAGAATTAGACAAATATTGAATTAAACAGCATAACATTAGCACTAGCATGATGCTAAATTATTAAAGAGTTTGTATTATAAATTTCAACTTTATTTTTAATATGCACTGCAATTAACTAAGTTAGATACACTTTTTTATTGACAACACATATTTTGATTTTTTATATGGTTATGTTCATTGCCTATAACATGTTTTATAATAGAAGTAGCTTTAAGCCCAGTGTTATGTTCAAATGACTTTTTTGTTATCTATTGTATAAATTAGTTCAATGTTTGGCTTCATTATGTTCTCTTCTTTTGATCTAGCTTTTATTTGGAAGTATTTTTCTATTATATCGTTGATGCTTTGAAAAGTTGGCTATATTTACATTTTCAATAAAAATTAGTTTTAGTTTTGGAAGTATTTTTATTTACCTTTATCTTGAGATTCTTATTTTCTCATCTGGATTAGCTTTTATTTCTTATAGAACTCAATGATAACTTTTCTGCTACTCATCTTTCTCTCCAAATTTGTAGATTATTAAATCCTATTAGGTGAATCAATTTGTGAGATTTACATTCATAAGATTTAAGCTAACAATGCTGATTTTAATGAAAGATAAATCTCTTTAACCTTAAATCATGCTTAAATGTCACAATATTACCATCAAACTCAAAGATTGAAAGCCTAAACAAAGCAGAGTATTATTAAGAGGAATGATGAATTTGTTTGTTTAAGATGAATCATAAAATATGGACCAAAACTATAATATAGCCAGAGCCACAAGAAGTAAATTATATACTGAGTTCTTTAGATTTGTGCTCTTTTCAAATTTGTGAACTTAAACATTAAAGTTTTGGATGGGTATTATTCCACATTATGTAGAATTGTCTGCAAAAAATTTTTTTTTCTATCCTCTTAAGCTTCTATGACAATAGTGAAAATGTTGTGTTTTTTCATTTAATTTAATCATGAATATATGCTGTTTGTGCAGTTATATTAACATTTTAGAGATGACAATAATGATGATGAGAAGATGATTTTAGCTGAAATGATTTTATTGTGACATAACAGTTAAATATGTTATATTTATACTTTAGTTTTGAAATATTGTGTTTTGAATATTCTTAATTTTCATGTTACTGCAATTTTTTGTTTATTTAATCAGAGTTAATTGCATTTAAAATAGCGTTTCCCTCCCAGTTTGCTCAATTATTAGCTGTGCGTGATCTTATCTTATGTGGAACATAACTTAAAATAATACTGAACCAAACACAAAATATATAAGGCACTGAAAGAAATAGTTGTCATATATATCCATTATAGATGAACCTCATTTTTCACCAAAGTTGATTTAAATTTATTTTTTTTATTAATTTTGTCATTAATTCAAAATTTTCCTTTTTAATTTGTTCAAATTTATTTTGGATTTGGATATGCTTTCTATTTATTATTTTTTATGTGTTTTTTATTAGAGAACATAACGTCAGCTAAATCTAATTTCATAAGCTTAATCATAACACGAGTATTTTCAATACATCAAAAATTAAAATTTTCTTTGTACTCATGCAATCATACTTTTTATTCTTTTCTTTTTTTTTTTCTTTTTTAAATTGAGAGTTATTTAGAGAACATCTAGAAAAATAATCTAGGAATAAAAATAGATTAACAGTCAAATAGTGGAATTTAAACATAATTTTATTTTACTTAATATTTTGCAATAGGTTTAATCTTATTAGCTAAGAGCTTAAGCAATTGAATATTATTGATGAAAGTTTGTTGTTGCTTTTATATTTTTTATTTTATTGAACTATTATGAATGGCTTGAAGTGTGGTTCATGCTTTTGTATATATATATATATATATTGCAATGAAATCGTGGAATTCATTGTTGAAGAAGAGCCGCCGGAGGTCTCGTGTCTTCGTTCGTCTTCTTCTTCGGGCAATTGCGGCAGCGGAATAGTATCTAGAAGAGCTGCAAGCGGTCAGCTAAAGTTAGACGGCACGTGACCTGTTAAATTAGATAGCAGAATAATGTAATATACTATTTTTATTTTTCTGCTATTCAGTGTCATTAAAGTATCTAAATTAAAGTATATAAACAATATTTAACGAAAATAATTAAACATTAATCAAAATTATAATTATAACTCGTGGGTACCGAAGTAATCCACGCATGCAGTGATGATAAGAATATTCTAAGATTTTAAAAAAAAAAAAATTGTTGACCGACGGCTTGACCATATGCCCCTCTCTTCTCTGCTTTTAAATATCTTTCATCTAAAGGTGAGAAAAATCAATTCCCCCAATGAAAGCTATCTTGTTTCACGTAGCACTGATCCTCTTCCTTCTACTCTCCAATTTCATAAAGAAGAAAAAGAAGAAGAATGGGGGGAGCAATGAGATCCTCCTCCTCCCCACGAGCCCTCCCTCGCTCCCCGTCCTCGGGCACCTGCACCTCTTCTGCAAGCCACTCCACCGCGCCCTCTCCGACATCGCAGACCGGTTCGGACCCGTGGTCGCCCTTCGCTTCGGGTCCCGGCCAGTCGTCTCCGTCTCGTCTCCCGCGCTCGCCACTCTTTGCCTCGCTTCCCGAGGGCCCGCTGCAGCAGAGCCGCTCCTCCGCTCTCTCAGCCCACGCTCCGCCGCGATCCTCGCCGACGAGACGAGGCTGCTCCTCCGCGGGCTCGAGCGCGAGACGCAGAACGCGGCGAGCGAGTGGTCTGTGGGGTCCGCCGCCAAGGTCGAGCTCAAGTCGTGGCTTTTTGCCATGGCGGCTGACACCGTCGCGAGGACCGTTGTGGGGAGGAGGTGCTACGGTGAAGGAGACGTGAGGTTTCGTGCCGCCGTCAAGGAGTTCTTTGCAGCGACCGAGTTGGCGGGCCGGCTGGGCTGGGCCCGCGCCGTTGAGATCGGGCGCAGGCTGCCGACGTTTGCGAAGAAGATGGATGTGCTGCTGCAGGGCTGGATTGAGGAGCGGAGGTCTGCTGGCTGTGCCTCTTCCACTGAAGAGAGTCTCATCAGTCTTCTTCTCTCTTTGCAGCAGACTCATCCTTTGAATTACTCTGATTCCTTCCTCAAGGACACTGTGATGGTAAGCAGGGATTTTTATTTTCTATTTTTCTTATAAATATAATAATTTAAATTTAAATATTAAAAAATAACATAAAATCTTATTTATGTATTTATTATTCACATATATCTAAAAAAAATAAATACTATTTTATTAAAATTTTATATTAAAATAATATCTAAGATGAATTTTTATTTAGAATAACAGAGTTTCTCCACGCAGACGTTCATAACAAGAGGAACGGACACACTGTCAAACACAGTAGAATGGGCGATGGCGCTGCTGCTGAACAACCCGGAGAAGCTGAAGAAGGCGGTGGCGGAGATAGACGGGAGGGTCGGGCCGGGCCGCCTCGTCAGCAAGCCCGACCTCGCGAGGCTTCCCTACCTGCGCTGCGTCGTCGCCGAGACGCTGCGACTGTACCCGGCGGCGCCGCTGGTGTTGGCAGCAGAGGGGACCGTGATCGACGGTTATTATGTGCCTAAAGGGGCGGCGGTGCTGGTCAACCTGTACGCGGCCCAGAGGAGCCCGGAGGCGTGGCCGGAGCCCGACAGGTTTGTGCCGGAGAGGTTTGAGGGGTCCGGTCCGAAGGGCGGGCTTGATTTCGGACAGGTGGACCGGGACGTGGGCTTGGTTTTGGGCTCCATGCTGCAGTGCTTCCAGTGGGAGAGGGTGGGGAGAGAGGAGGTGGACATGAAGGAAGCCGCCGCGCCCACCGCGTTGCCTAAGTTGATTCCTCTTCAGGCCGTCTGCATGCCTCGCCCTTTTCTGCCCCAGCTTTTGGACACACTTTAATTCTCATTTTTTTGTTTTTTTATTTTTTATTTTATATATAATTCTATTTTATACAAATTTCATCAAAAATGAAAGTCCATAGTTTCAATAGAAAAACCTGCGATCAAAATGAACAGCAACAGAAAAGCCTTAGAGGATACTTTTGTCTGTGAAATTATACTTCTTATTCATTGTTGGAGAAGATGCTGCATTGCTAAGCTCAAAGTGAGTCCCAATGGAGTCTTACATTTCTTCATTATCTTTATCCTCTTCAATGGCTTCTTCTACTGTGGTTGGAAGACAACGAGATGCACGTTGATGAGATATTAAATTCCATATCAAACATTCCACCCTCATATATGCATCTGTCGATCAGCAATTGCATTTTCTTTTTCTTCCAAAAAAGAGTTCATTATAATGCTCTGCATGCAAGTTTATACTGTCGAAGTCTACATACAACAGGGACCAACAATCAAGATGACCTCCTATATATATTAACAAAATTGTTAAATGTTTTAATTATTTACCTCATTAATATTAATATATTATTTACATCCGAATGAACGATAGCCCAAGGTTCTTCGTAGGGATAGGGTTCTTCGCATCGGATAGGGTTTGAACGAAATCATTCGAATGAACATCGAAATTGCTCAGGTTCGAAATTGTCTGCGTCGAAATAACAGAGTAGATTGAAAATATTGAATACTGAAGGGATTATTTTGCTGACATATTAGGGTTTTTTGTTTCCGGCAGAGAGCAAAGCATGTCACGTGCCGCAGCTCACACCAATTGGAGGACACCCAAGGGATCAGACCGCCTCTTAGATTCAAATCGAACCCATATTGCTCCCTTTCTTATCAGTGTAAGCCCTCATCTTCTATGCATGTCATTTGCAATCAATACTGAGGCAACCCTAACCTCATCCTCATCGTTCCAAAACTAATCCCAACGAATTGAGAGGTACCTCTTCAATTACCTTCATATACTTTTAATTTCATTTCAATTGCTATTGCCTTATCATGAAATTTGAATCAAGCTGTAATCGGGCTCGATCGAGCTCGATTAGGTTCGAATCACCGTCTGAATCTATAGTAGTATACAATGTTGTCACGTACGTAAGGATTTAGGGCTTCAATAATTGAGGCGATAGAGGGGACTTAGGTGGCTATTTTGATACCAATGAAATGGTCTATGAGAGGCTTTTTGATATGTACCAAGCTCACTGACAAAGGTGGATGAAGCTAGGAGTATTTGGACGCCCTAGCTCCAACCATCCTAATTCTTGCCAAGCTGTGGAATGGGTCGGGTTAGGCCCGACCCGGGTGACTCGCGAGTACCGGGCCTGCGTGTACATGGCGCAGGTCGCGTGTAGGCATTCGCAGTCGGCTTGCACCTGAGGCAGCGCTTATACGCTGAATCCTATAGGGCTATAGTCTAAAATTACTAAATTAATTGAATAATTATAAATTTTAAAACCTCATAACTCTAAAAATACAAATCCAAATATATTGAAATTATATGTCAAAATAATTAAAAAATATCATGAATATTAATACAATGTTAAATTTGCATTTTGATAATTATTTTTATTAATCATATTTTTATGATCATTAAGGGGATTAAACCTTAATTAAGCTAATTGAAGTTCAAATGAGTCTTGCTTACTATCATTTTAATCCTGTTATATATAAATCATTAAATTGCTAACTTATGAGCCATTTGGATGTGATTTGGAAATAATGAATGTTTGGCTTTTCTTGTAAGTGATGATTGAAAACCCTAGGTTTAGATTATTGTATATTTGCCTCCCTAGAACTTTGACAGCAAGATTCCATACTAAGCAAAACTTTAGAAACATAGTATTTGAAGAAATTAAATAGATTCATGAAATTTCTTAGATGAAGTATTAAACCTTATGTTACAACCCCAATATTGTTACCTAGTAATTAATAACTAAATTGACTCTAATTATTTTTCATTACTCTTATATTAGTGTTAAGAGTCTCCATCTTGATTTTTGTACAAATTGAAGATCATTTAAGACTTTCCATTATTCTTTGAATTTTGGATAATTTTGAGAAAGCCTATTTTATTTAGACCTCAAAAAAAAATGGAGTCCAACATTGGACTCATCACCCCCAAATTAGCTAGGGGTGATATTTTGGAAGTGTATGGAAGTCATCAAATTTTTTCTGATTATTTTAATATTATTTAAATACTCAGGAAATTAGGATAATTAAATTGACCCCAATAAAAAATTTGATTGCATTTTTGAGTTTCTCACCCCTCAATTAGGTAAGGGTGAAATTTTAGAATTTTTTAGAGTCCGTTTGAATATTTAATTTTAAATAAATAATTATGTTCAATTTAAATAATAAATTTAAATTTAATTATATATTTAAATATTAATAATTCAATTATACATTCCATCGACCATTATTAAGGATCAAGAAAATCCTTTATCCAGCTCATAACAAGGAACAATAAGACTGCCCGATCCAAGCCGTCTATCCATAATTGACCTGATCGAGTGGCTGATACGCTCTGAATGCCAATGACCCGATCCAACCATCCATTTGAATCGCACACCACACATATCAGATGGTCGATCAGGGTTCACTGTATGTCTCCTTCGATAGTGTCTCTGTCGCGGAGGAGTGGACGTACGACCGTCCTTCCAGCCATGCTTATCCTCTCTAGCTACACTCCTTCTCATATAGCTGATTTCGTTTAAGAAGAGTCATAAGAGCTGCGGGGAAGACGAGACAACGAAGAAGCATCGAACCCTAAGATCAAACTTCAACCGGCGAGAGTGGCAAAGGTACAATCTTCCATCTTGCTTCTTTTTTGTAATACACTTAATCCATACATTTAATTAGTGCTATTATGTTAGATTATCGCCTGTGTAAGCTAATCGGGTTCCTTAGAATCAGATCGAACTCGAGTAGAGTAATGTATTTTTCTCCTCTATACCAATTTATTTCTAATTAGCTCTGTAAATATTTTTATGATCTTAAGCAAGACCATTATGCGGTTAATTAAAGTGTATTCCATCTTCATTCAATTTTTTTTATTGCTTCAAAATATTTTCCTGTCATCACCATTAATTCGAAAGCTTAGGAATTGAGGGCTTCTTACCTCTGACGGCTTAACCTACAAGTTGCTGTAATAAATTTCTTGGGCTGCATTTTTAGCTAAAACCCTAGGCCCATTTTCGAGCATATTTACGGGCCCGTGGTAAAGCCTGATTTCTTGTTATGAGGGATGTTGTGGGCGCCCCGCTCCCTAAGCCTACAATCATTAGGCTAATGAGCGGATGGTCATCTGTGCAAATCCCTCACTTATCATTAGATTAGGAAGATCCACATTCTACTAATAAGAGAAGGACGTGTATAGAACATCTGAGGGGATCAGTTACTATATCTAACATACATACAGAGTGCGGAAGTAAAATAACAAATTAATACATCCATTCACCATATATCATATAATAAATAGTAAGAAGATAGCTCAACCAATAATAAAATACAGAAAAATAAATCACAGTCACAATACCTGTTTTATTACAACATTTAAATAAATAGTTTAAAGACTGAAAGTAAATCTAAAGTCACTCATCCTCACAAAAGACTGAAAGGTACTAAGCAGTATTCGGCTCTCATGGCTGAAGATCCTCCTCTAAGTAAGGAACCTCCTTTTCAGCACCTAACTCCTTAAACATAATTGAATCTGACATTATTGGTTTCATAATGCCAGAGCCCCAGCCAATAAAAGAAAAATCTGATTAGACAATTGTCTAAGTATATTTTAGGCTGAATATTTCACATGTGTTATTAATATCACCATTCTTATACTTAAGCACAACGAAAAGTAACTAAGCAGTAGGAGCAGTAAGCGTACAAAGAGATAGGGGTAGTTATAAATGTAATATTTATAACTAAATAACAAATGAGACAAAAGCATACCTCAACAACTAAGCAAGAAATGGGCATATATATATATATATATATATATATATATATATATATATATATATATATATATATATATATATATATATATAGTGCAGTAAGTAATTGTAACAATCCGTGTTGTTACCCAAGCTAATTATGATTAATCATAATCCTAATTTTTATCTCAATATACTAATAAAGCTATTAGGAATTCACCACCAAGACCTAGTCCAAACTAAGGGTCAAACAGAGTAAATCCTGATTTCAAGGAATTTCAAGAATCCTTAAAATTTGACCCATTTAAATTATCCTTCGATCGAAAAACGGACTTCGCCATTGCGCTCATTGATCAAAAATTAGCTATGGGTGAAGTTTTCGTGTTAATCGGAAGTCGTCGAAAATTCGACGAATATTTTAATGCCCATAAAATTGGGAAATTAAAATACTCATCGAATCGAAAATCTGACATCGCCATTGCGTTCCTCACCCCTCAATTAGCTATGGGTGAATATTTGAAATTTTTCTAAATTTAATTTAATTATTTAAATTAAACAAGGATTTAATTAAATTAAAAATATTTTATTTAAACATAACGGCGCCGTCAATGTTTAAGCCACGCTGTTAACTTTTCTCTGACGCCGTCAGCCCTGCCGTCAGACCCGGTCTGGATCTGCTCGAACCGTCCCTTCTCCCTCGCGCGCGTCGCCCGCGACACGCGGCGCTCGCCGCGCCTCTGCCCAGCCAGGACCCTCCCCGACCTCGGCTAGTCCGCCGGGAGGGTTATTTGACCGCGGCTGCACATTGTTCTTCCTCCCTGTTTGCCCGATCGAAGCCTGGACCTTCCCCGAGCCCTCGGCCTTCCGTCAATCCGCGCCCTCAGGTACCCTCCCCGATCCCCCGTTTAATTCAATCACATGCATGATTCAAGTATTGCTCATCTTCGATCCGAGCCTGATCGTCGATCGATCGGGTCCCATCGACCCGAATCGAATCTCGACCCTCTCGGCAGCGTACGCGCACACACACTGTGCCTAGAGCGCTAGGGCTTGGAATGGCCGGCGGTAGAGTCGTCCATAGGCCTCGACCCGCATCTCAATCGGTAGACCTCATCAAGACCTTCCCATTGGCGGGTGTCTCGAGCTGCGCCGTCGCCCGTGCGCCGAGCACTCGGCTGCCCTAACCGAGTATCGTCGGGTCCGTCTTGGAGAAGACGACCCCGCAGGTTTGGGCCGGGTCGACCCTCACACGTGTCACGCTCCCGTGGCGCCGCGTGGCCGTGGTGGGCCCGAGGCCGTGTCATCCGACCTCTCGATCCTGACTGTGGGTCCCACCCGCAGTCCCGTAGCCACTCAGATCTTGCCACGTGTCTTCTGTGGGCCTGACACCTGTAGAAAAAAATATATTAATAATAATTATATAATAGATATAATATATGTATAGATAATTATAATGAGTTAGTTATAATTAATATTCATTAGATTAGTATTAAATTAAAATATTAGAAATAGGTTAATATTAATCTGTTAATTAGGATTAACAGATAGGTTAGTGTATTAAACTAATCATAATTGGTATTTAATTAATAGTAAACAGAGAGTATTAGTCAATTAATTAACTGATTTAGTATTAATTATTAGGTTCTGTTAATTAGTTAATATTATATTGTTAATGATTAATTATTTCGAGTTTAATTAATACTAATCTTGATTAGCGAGTAATATTAATATAAATAAAATATTCTAAATGAATTAACTACTATCTAATTAATAATTAATATTGATTAATCACAGAGTTATTATTAATTAATTAATAACTAAATTAATTACAGATTAATTGATTAATTATAATATAATTGAAACTTAAGAATATTTTAATACTAATTAAATCTTAACACTAATTAGAGTAATTAATTATTATTAAATAGTAAACTGTAATTAATTATTCTTAATTAAGCATTAGCAGATAATTAAGGTTAATTAAACATTAATTAGACTTAATTACTTTTCAACAGTAAAATAATAATATTATAAATATAAATTAATTAATTATTGGATTAATTAATGCTAATTGATAATTAAGCCCTAATTAATTACAGATTAATTAAAAATTAATCATTTCAGAATTTGTATATATAACTTTAGGGATGAACAGTAAAATAATTCAATTTGAATAAATGAATAGTAAAATAATACAAATTGTATTTTTGAATAGTAAAACTTAAAAGTTTAATAACTTTTTGTAAGATGATCCAAACATAGTTAATATAGGCCTCAAAATACTCAGAACAATTAATAGAATCAAATAGTGTAATGTAAAAATTAATTTCGGGATACGCATAACGAAGTAGCATTTTAGGATCTCTTTAAGACCTCATAACTTTTGACATAGTTGACCAAACATAGTTAATATGGGTCTTCAGAGTTGACTTTAGTGAAAATGACCAAAATGCCCTTAGAATTCAAATGACCATAACTTTGTCAAATCAACTCCAAATTCAAAAATTCAAAATGCGAACTAGGTTAGAATTTCAATGTCACCAATAAATTAAAATAATATTTAAAATCTGAACCCTAAAAATTAGGAGACTGACCTGAATACCCCTGGCCCCATTTCGTCTAACTTGACTATTTGAAGTCCAAATTGGACGTACTTATTGTTTATCTTCAAGTTAGACATTAAGGAATCAGTTGGAACTAAGAGAATTCAATTCTGACCCGTAATGCAAAAGTTGACTTTTTGACCCTTAGATTAGGGGCAAAATGGTCATTTTGCCATAAGATTGGACTAAGTACTCTTAATCTCTAATTAACATTTCAAAACTCTAAAACTAATATTATAATTGTATTAGTAACATTTAAGTGAATAAAATCAATCATTATGTCAGATTCTAGAATTTCCCTAAGTCCTTAACACTGCACCTTAAGAACCTCTCCTGAGACTAGGACTAGATCATAGGTTAGAGTTCATTCATTGGATAAATGAGTTACTCAATAGGTGAAACCTTGGTTTTATTAGTTTCTATAATTTTTCAATTTATTTTGATTATTTTATCTCTTAACTTTAGTTTTATGATAGGAGATTCATCCTATTAAGCTTAATTACTTAATAGGATTTGCCTTAATTATTAGATCACTATAGAATAAAACTTAGAACTTAGTCTTACCCATCTTGGATTATGTGATTAAACCTAGTTCTTATAGTGTTTAATCCATATTTTATATATTTAGAAGATCTTGATCAGATCTTAGATAAAACATCTAAATCCACAAAACTAGGGCGTATGATTTATTGATTTAACTCATAGTCGTCTATTTGATTGAACTAGATTAGAATTTAATCAGTTCTAATCCTTTTTAACTTATAAGGATAATTTTTTTAAGTTACACTTGATATGTAGGAAAACGGTGATCCTGAACTTGTGTAACTTGAAATAGCTAGAATGAATAATAGAAAATAAATGATATCACCATATTAGTAGAGTCCCTTGCTTATTTTGATACTTTGTGCTATGCATTCCTTGTATATTTGAGCTTACTTCCTTGGACATTTCATATAAGAGAACTTTATGCATGAAAATGAAAACTTAGAATAATTAGGATAACAGTTGCCTCTGGGTTCAATCTCTGGGAGGATTATGGTGCACATTTACCTATTGGATGGGATAAAGAGTAATAAGGATGCTTAACATTACTCATTGAGGAGAGTGTGTTAAGTATGGAACCTGCGTAGTCTTGCAGACGTGCTTGACTCCTCAGCTATTTCTGAAATGTGTCCACAAAAACAAAGTAAAATAACTAAAAGATTTTGTATGTGTGATTACTACCTCCTCAGTTCTGCTGCTGGATTCTGTCTGCCCTAGCCCTGAAAGGCTATGGGAATTTCTGTCTGCTTAAACCCTGAAAGGCTTGGGGTTTTTACTGGCCCGATGGCCAACTTTCTGATATGGCAGTCTTTACATACCCATTTTAATTTTTCAGCTTACTGTGTACAGTGTTCAGATGCATGTTTCAGTTAGCCATTTTTCTTTACTTACCCGCTTACCTGTACATATTTATAGGATGCTAGACTTTACTGCTTATTATACGTACCATGTTCAGATTTCTGTCACTAAATTTGCATATGCCGCATGATCATCCACATGTCTAGGATTAGTCTTTACTTTCAGTACTTTTTACTTATTATGTTATATGCCCGTTCCTTGCTTAGCTATTGTACTTTTGCCTCATTTATTGTTATGTCCCTATTTTCCTTATACGCTTACTGCACATACTGCTTAGTTACTTTGTTATTTATATGCTGTAAATGGTGATATTATAGAACGCATGAAAATTAACAGCCTAAAATGTACTTAGACAATTATCTAACATAAGATTTTTCTTTTCTTTGGCTGGGGCCCTACATTGTGAAACCGATAATGTCAGGAATAAAGCAGTTTGAGGATCCAATACCTGAAGAGGAGCCCTATTTAGAGGAGGCACATCAGCTGGGACCGGAAGACATTTAGCTTTCTGTTATATATGAGGATGAGCGCATTTGCACATTTATTTTTCTTAAACTCTAATTGATGTAATAATACAGGTACATATGACTATGTGTTTATATTATTTTATGCTTGTATTCTGAGTTATATCCCATATTTATTATATTGTGATGCTTGAATATCATTTCTTAAATTACTTTTGTACTCTGTATGATTTATTAGATAGTGACTGTTAGATTGATTCTATGTTAATCCTTCCCTAATCAGGTGGATTGTAGGTTTTATCCTAATCCAATAGTAAGTGAGGGGTTAACTAGAGTGACACTCCACCGTCAGCTTAATCCTTGTGAGTTAAAGGGTGGGGTGCCATAGTAAAAGTACTGGAAGTAAAGTCTAATCTTAAACGTGCTGATGATCATATGACATATGCTAATTAAAGGCATAAATCTGAAAGTGGTACGAGTACTAAGCAGTAAAGTCTAGCATCCTATAAATACGTACAAGTAAGCAGGTAAGTATGTGTAATAACTCAAGTTGTTAACTTTGTAAATTAGGATTAATCTTAGTCTTAAAGCTAATCATAAGTGTTAATTAGGTTAATTGGAGTCAACCTCTAAGACCTAATCCAAATCAGGAGTCAAATGGATCGAATCTTGATTTCTGGAAAACCCAAAAACCCTAAAATTTGACCTATTAAAATGACCTCAAATTGAAAAATGGACTTCGACATTCTGTTCATTGCCCCCAAATTAGTTATGGGTGATGTTTTCATGTCAATCGGAAGTTGTCAAAATTTTGACGAATATTTTAATAATATTTGAATTCCCCGAATAATTGTGAAATTGAAATATTCGTCAAATCGAAAATCCAACATCGTCATTGTGTTCCTCACCTCTCAAATAGCTAACAGTGGATATTTGGAACTTTTCCTAAATATAAATTAATTATTTTATTTTAATAAGAAATTAATTAAATTTATTTAAAATAAATTAATATTTAGTTTATTAAAGAAACGACGCCGTCTGAGGGACCCGTCGTGCCGTTTCCCCGCTTCGCCTCCGCAGTCTTATCCCCATTTGATCAAACGGATCGATCCGAGCCGTTCGATCGATTCGATCGAACGGGCTCGGACCTGTCACCCTCGCAGGCTCTGTCGATGCCCTCCACACATCCATTTTGCTGTGGCCACCGCCAATCCCCTCTCGCGGCAACTTCGGCCAGTCCACCTCTACCTCCTTAAGAAGCCCCGATGCTCGGACATGCCTGAGTTTTTGCGCGGATTGATCAATCGAAGCCTCGGTGTGATCGTTTACGAATCCTAGCCTCCCGAGCCGTCCATCCGAGGTACCACGATCCTACTCCGATCTCTGTTTGATTTCATTGCATTCAATTCGTTTATTAATTTCACTCTATGGATTAAGCAGTCATCGGGTTCAGTCAGGCTGGATCGAACCCGATCAATCGATTAGGGGCCGAGGTCAACAGTACAAATCGTTAACCTCATCGTCCTGAGCCCTAGAAATTAGGGCATGATCATGCCGCCACCTTGGTGCTTCTCCGCCGGTAATCTGCCCCTTGGTTGGTAGAGGAGCCCGAGCCCTACCCATAGCCATACGGTTCAACCCCTGTCGCCGCCGGTTGGGTCGCTAAAATGCGAACCCTAGGTCCTAGCCGTCGGGTCCCGTGGGGAGAAGACGAACCGCTGGGTTGGGCCGGGTCGACCCGGGCCCGCCCAATAGCGCGTCTGGTACGGCGCGTAGCATCCGAGGCTGTGGGCCCCGCTGGCACGGTCATCTGGCTGTGTGGGTATTTTAATATGTAATTAATTAGAAAATTGAGGTATTTATTTTAACCTTGAAATCGAAATCCGACTTCGCCGTTGCGATCGTCACACCCAAATTAGCTAGTGGTGATGTTTTAGACGCGTTTGGAGGTCGTCGAATTTTTGTCAATATTTTAATATAATTAAATGTGCCGAAAAATAGAATAATTAAATAATCGTCAGAATCGAAATCCGACTTCGCTGTTGAATTCCTCACCCCTAAATTAGCTAGGAGTGAATTTTTGGGATTTTTCAGAGTACGTTTCAAAAATCAGAATTTTTGAATAATTAAAGAAATAAATATTTATTTATTTCTAATTTCATTCTCTAAATTGACTATTCTCTCTCCTCGCTAGCACTTGAATTTAGGCTGGCCATCTCCTTCATGCGGCTGGTCCTTGCTTCCCATCCTCTCTCACATACTTGATGGGAGAGAGCTTACCTCTCTCCTCACCTAGCCCCCCCAGCTAATGATGAAGCCCCTCTTTCTCTCCTCCTTTAAAAGGAGGGCACGGCCCTCCTTCTTGGCTTGCTAAAAAATTCCTCACCTCCTCCTCCATTGTTCCCTTGTGTTGAAGAAGAAGAAGGAGCTCATCTCTAAGGCTTTGAAGAAAGATAAGGGCTCCTTCCAAGTCTCTTCCTCCTCTTGTAAGGTTTAAGGTACCCTTTTGCTCCTCTCCTTATCTTTCTCATGCTGTTATAATGTTGGAATGTAGCCTTGGAAGCCCATAAGCATGTATGTAAGCCATTATGACTCTTAAAAGCTTCACAAAAATCTGCTCTGTTTTCGTCTATTATGCACACCTTGTTATTCATCCACATTTTTCGTATAGTTAGGGTCCTTCGTTTATGCCATTTTAGTGTCGATGGAAAGGTATCGGAAATACCTTTCCATTGATATATGGCACCGCTCATGAGACTCTCTGGATTGAGAGTATTTGAGCTTGAAAATAGGCCTTAGAGCTTTCGTCCAGGCGAAAAATGACGTCTGGCGCTGCAGCGGGCTGCAGCGGCATTTCGACAGAAATTATATAAACATATGAAAAAGTAATTAAATAGTAAGCTCGCAAAATAGACTGCTACAGCGCGCTGCAGCGGGCTGCAGCGGAAATATTTGGGAAACTTAGGGAAATATGAAAATGAGCTAATTAAACAGTGATTTTGCAACATCGCACCCTGCGCGAAAAGCGCTATCGCGCAGAAAGTGCTCCAGCGCGCTGCAGCACCCAAACTTGCAAATTTTTCCAGAATTTCAGAAAACTGCCCAGATTTTGTAATAAGTGTCCAGATTTGGCTGAAATGGCCAAAACTTCACTGTTTTGGTATTTTAAAGTCCCTATGACCCTAGCAGGGCTAAGTTATATCAAATTTGAACGTATTTTAGTTAAAATTGAACATTGCATAAAATTTTATATTAAAACTAAATTTGAAACTTTGCCATTCTTAAGGTGCTCAACAATTTACTATGTTCTTTACATATATGTTATGTCAAATGCTAAGTAATAGAATTCTTAAAAGCATGTATTAAATAAGTAAATCTTAATAACCTAAATGGCATGAAATTTAGATCTTTTTAGACTTGTGATTAAGTGCTAATCCCTTTGCTTGTTTTAGGATTTGATTAGCATTAATCACCCTTTTATTTTATGTCATCTTTCTATTTATATGCTGTTATGATTTTTAGGATGTATGTTGGAGAATCTTAACAATTATTTGGACTCTTAAATGTGCTTAGTGGACATTAAACTAAACTTGAATATAAGAATCTTGATAACTTGATTAAGTAGATGATATTAAATTCAAACATAAAGTGTGATATCAATAATATACTAATAATATATTGATTTGTCATTGACCTTTAATTTAACATTGGTCTTAATGATATGAAGGTTAGGGGTTAAACCCTAGATTGTCTTGATTAAGATCTAAATCTTAATCACTTAATCTATCAACTTTTGCTTTCGTTCTACTCATAGATCGGTATATTTGCAAAGGTAGTAGTCAATAGTGAGTTAAAAATCTCTAATCTAATATTAAGTACTATTGTAACACTCATTGTTGATTAACATATCAAATCTAATAATGGGTCTTTACACAAATAACTTGTTATCACGAATTTTTTTACTATTTTCATATTAAATCCTTAATCTTAAATATTATAATTATTAAAATCCCTCTTACTACTCTCCAATTTGGCATTAGTTTAACATTTAAAAAAATAGAGAAAAGAGTAATATTAGATATTAATATTATATATGTTCGAAGTTAAATGTCTTAATACATAGATTTTTGTGTGTTATACTCTTTGTTTATAATTTCCCCTAAAAGTACCATCAAATAATGCATAAAAATATGAAATTATGAAATAAAAATTAGAATAATAACAATAATGGTAATGAATGAAGAATGATTTGTGCTATGTTTATATGAACAAGGATTATTTGAATTATATGAACGGAATTTGAAATATAAATAATTTTCATATTCGAAATAATCTGCTCATGGTAAGATATTTTTTTGATTCATTTGATTCTTTCTTAATATTTTGTGTGCTGAAGTAATATGCTGCATAATTATCACTCCGATGGATTAGTGGTCTGACGGCCGTCCAAGTGAACATTATGATGGTGGTCTAAGGACCGTCGTACTTAAATACATTTTATTCATTGTAAATAATTAGTGGTCTGACGGCCGTCTTAGTGAACTCTATGATTAGTGGTCTGACGGCCGTCTTAGTGAACTCTATGATTAGTTGTCTGTCGGCCGCCTTAGTGAACTCTATGATTAGTGGTGTGTCGGCCGTCTTAATTGAATACATTTAATTCACTATAAATAATTAAAATAGAAATGTCCAATCACTGTCAACTCTATGAACTTCCATATATTTTATATATATACTGATAGATATAAAACACACAAATGATATAACATGAAAAATACTAATGTCATTGAAAAGCCGATTGAAATTCTTACTCATTCCTATCACTTGCTTAGCAAATTTTTGAGCTTCAACCTCAAGTGAAGCTTTCTTAATTTCCTCTTCTATTTGAGCAACATCATCGTCTTCAAGTAACCGTTTCTTCTATTATGGTGAAAAGACATCGAGATGCTTGGCGATTGCAGTACAACATCATAAATTTAGTCATTTCTTTGGATTCCATATAGCATTCATCCTCGGAATTTCCTCCGCCGCTCGCGTCAAGGGTTTATTCTTTAACTCCTATTTTATTAATTTCCTCCGAAAAAAGATCGCAGAGGCTCTTCATTGTTATGCAGCACCAAAGTGTACAATTTATAAAAGAGTTTCTTATTATGTGGATGCATGCAAAAATAAACTTAAAAAATAGTAAAATATGTGATTTGCGAGCCACTGGAGATCGTAGGTATTCAACATGAATTGAGAAGAGAGAGACTTGTTTTATAAGCACCATCGGAATAACTAATTGACGGTTCCTAGGGAACAAACGTCGGGGATCAACCGCCGAAATAATAATTTTTAATTATTAAATAATTATATTATTTTTTTTAATCATTCTGCCGAGCATTACTTTTAAAAACTATATTAATAAATTTTGTATGGCTCAAAATGTAATTTCACAATTTTATCTCCCTCATTAATTTTAATAAATAATTTTGTAGCATTTTTATTTATTAAATAATTTTGTACGAAAACATTTAACTAATGATAAAATAATTCTATTAGCTAATGACGGTTTTGAGCAACCGCGCAAGTGTAACTGCAAAGATAACCGTTTTTATTATATATATTTTTCTTAAAATACAAACTTAAGTAATTTATTAAAATAATCTATATTTCAGCAAATTATTAAAATTTTAAGAAATATCAATAAAAATATACTTTAGATTTTGACAAAATAATCTTACAAAAATATTGAACAACTTTTTAAATACTAAAAAAATAATTTCTCAAAAACTCATTAATAGTTATTTTTCTAATTCTTAAGTTTGAATAATATTGCATGTTTTTGTTGATGTATCTTGCAACAACCTTGTGGTGATAATCAATAATCAATGATAGACATCCCATATATTTCTCTTAAACATGATGATTAGCTACATTTTCTTTCGAGCTTACGCAAATCAAATTACCGTCAGAAGGCCATTTTACGTTCATTTTAGCTCAACGATCAATGATAGACATCCCATATATTTCACGACTTAACCCTCTTAAGCTCAAGCTAAAACTATGGTGCTTTGCAATCTTCTATGGAGATGGATTATTAGGGGTTAAGAAGTGTAGACAAATTCAAATGATTTGGTGTTAAATGCAAAGATACATGCAACATTTGCTTTAAAGCACTTAAAAATGAAGAGAATTTGAAATGAATATTTTTTATAAAACTATATTAAATAAAAAGCTTTCAATGCTTTTTTAAGATAGTCTTACCAAAAATGAATATGTATTTCTGTTGATATTTCAAAATAAAATAATGTCATTGAGTTATAAATATGAATTGAATTTGAAATCTAAAGAACTTTTATTTTTGAAATGATTTAGCTCATGGTGAGTCTTTTTCTGATTCATTTGTATAAAACTATATTGAATTCGTGGTTTCTCAGTCTTAGTGAACTTACATATTCTATAAAAAGAACTTTCATATTCATACTTGAATACATGTAATTCATTCATTGTAGATAATTAAAATAGCAAAGACCAACAATCAATGCCAACTCTATTTACCTTCATATATTTATACATATTCTAAGGGATAAATAAAACATACAAATTAATTAACACGAAGAATACTACTGCCCTTGAAAAAGTTCTCTACTTTCTTCTTCTTTTTTTTGCAAAACAGATTAAATTTCTTACCCATTCCCATCACTTTCCTAACAAATTTTTGAGCTTCAACCTCAAGTGAAGCTTTCTTAATTTCCTCCATTTTAGCAATGTCTTGAACCTCATCACCATCTTCAAGTAAAGCCAGTATCATTTCCTCTTCGGTTTCCTCTACGATGGTGGGAAGACGACGAGATGCTCGGTGATTACGGTACAACAACTTCATAAATTTAGCCATTTCTTCGGATTCCATATAACCTTCATCCTCCTCGGAAATGCCTCCACCGCACGCGTCGTCAATTTCTTCTTTGACTTCTTCTATTTCATCAAATTCCTCCGAAATAAGATCGCGGAGGCTTTTCATTGTTCTGCATGCACCAAATTGCACAATTTATAAAAAAAGCTTCTTATGCTGATACAAAAATAATTTAAGGAGTGAGATACCTGATTTGGGGGCCAGCCAAGATCGGAGGAATTCAACAAGGATCGAGAAGGGAGAGACATGTTTTATAAGCACGATCTAAATAACTAATCGGCGGTTCCTAGAGAACAACCGCTGAAAATAACTGTTTTTATTTATAAATATATTAAAGTATTTTAATTAATCATTCTGCCCAGCATTACATTTAAGAACTATACTAATATAAATGTTGTATGATTCTAAATGTAAGGTCAAAATATTTAAAATTATTTCTAACGAATTAACTAGTAAAACTTGTTAATTTTTAATATTAAAATAAATTAACTGCATGAAATCATTTAGCTAATGGCAGTTTTTATGAAAAACCGTCATTGTCAACTGCAAAAATAACCGTTATTAAATAATTTATTTAAAATATAAATTTGAAGAATCTCTAATGTAGCAAACTATAGACAATGCTCCATCAGCACTGGTGGATACCAATTCTGTATGCTGAGGCACTTACAGCTATCAAACTCTGGATGGTTGCTTCCCTCCAGCAGCTTTCTCGCAGAAGAACAATTAAGCATGGCGGCATCTTCATCGCCAGAAAAAGAACAGCAAGCTCGGCTGTCCCTTAATCTCGTTAATGCTCCATCAACTCTTAGCTGCAGTGCTAAGTGCCAATATAAACTTGGATACTTCATTTATTATAGAAAATAAAGGCTGCATAATTCATCAATTAGAAGGTAGGGTGATTCATGAGAGAGCCTTAGAGAAACTTTGAAAATGAAATGAATAACGCTAACTATATAATTTTAAAAGCAAAACTCACCCAGAAACGGAGAAGAAGGAACCAACTGCAGGGCATCACTCTCTGCAGCAATCAAAAAAGTATCATAATATATCATTAAGTCTATATAAAGCCATTAATTGAGGATGCAACAAGTTGGTTTGATTGTTAGTTAATTTTTCAATTATTTTAAAATTATGAGAAGCAAAATAAGTATCTTACCAGGGCAAAACCGTCAGATTTATCAAGCCAAAACAGACAATGCCTTGGCGCTTAAAAATTTGAGCTGCTACACCACTTGACAGTGGAAAAACCAATTTCCCTTGTACAATCCGTATGGTAGGTGTAAAAACCACAATTACAGCTTTGACAGCACATGGCCTTGAGGCAAAGTCTTCAAGCGCAAACAATACCTCAACAACTTCAACACCAATGAGAAAGTTAATAATACCTTAGTGCCTTGAGGCAAAGCCTTCAAGCCACCCCCGTTGTTGCCAACTACCCCCGCGTTGTCAACACCCATACTTCCATAGCCCCTAGTTGTCCTTGTCCTCTACCACCATTGCCCTTGATCGTTGCCAGCCTCAGAAAGTAGTCAGCAGCCACCCTCCCTGTATTTGCAGTTAATCAGATGCCACCCGCATTCATCGTCACCTGGAAGTAGCAGATAGATACCCTCCCCACTTTTTTTGTTAATAAGTTTCCACCACCCAGCTTTGCCGCTGCCCCAAGATCATTTCCAGTTGCTCCTGCTGCCAGCTAACAGACGCCACCCTTGGTCGTTGTCAACACCTCCTCCCTCAGGTTGTCATTGCAGTTGTTTGCACCTTAATTGTCATTATAGCCAGCCACCTGCCACCTGTCACCCCCCATCATTGTCATCTCAGCCAACACCCACCACCTCGTCATCGCTAGCCCTTGCCATTCCTCATTGCCCATCAACCAGATACCACCCCCAATGCAGCCAAGCTACCTTCGCATTGTTGCCACCCATGCTGCCACATCCCCTAGTTGCTGATGTCCTCCGCCACCACTGTCCTTGGTCATTTCCACCCTCCCTGGATTAGTTGTTAATCAGCTGCCAACACCCCGCTTTATCGCTGCCATCATCGCCGTTGCCCCTGCCCAAAGCCACCCGCCAACCTTGGCTGTTGTCAACCCCTCCTACCCTCCAGTTGCTTTGCAGTTGCTTACACCGATGCCATCATCCAACACTAGCTTCCATTGGCCACCTAATCCTCCCTCATCCTCCATTGTTCGTTTTAGTGGGTGTATAAGTAATTTAGCATCCTTCACAGCAACAACTGGGGATGGGAAGGGGGCACCATCAAATCTAATTCCAAATATAATCTAAATCTATATCTAAATACAACTCTAATCCAAATCTAAATCTAAAACTAAATCTAATTTAAATCTAATACAAATCTAAATCCAAATGGGAAGGGGGCACCATCGGGGGCACAATCAAATCTAAATCCAAATCGATCAAAAGAAATAATTAGGAAACACTTACAATTTTTTTTTCTATTTTTATTTTAAAATAGCATAATTGCAGCCAATCTAACTATAGTTTTATAATTAAGACCTTAAAGGTACTTTAATCTCCATAATATCAGCCTTCAAGTTTCTATGTTATTGCCTATAAAGTAGTACTCCAAAGTACAGTTTGTGCATTTCCTTTGCTATCGTATGGCTTCATATTCAATGATAAGTCATGTATTTACACTACTTTAACCCCAATTTTTTGGGTACATTTGTGTTAGAATGAGTTATTATTAATGTATTTGTGTATGTTTAGCTTGTGCTTATGATTTTTACAGGAATTCGAGCAATCTAAATGTGCCACTATGGAAATTAGTAAATGAGAGCAACCAGGCGCGTCAAGCAGCATTTGAGCAGCAGCCAAAGAGAGAGCAACACGCTCAGGGGCGCCCCGGGCGCCAACCCAACAGAGTGCATTGCGCTTAGGAGCGCCCCGGGCGCCAACAATACAGAGGACACTGCTCTCGGGCGCGCCCCGGGCGCCAACAATACAGAGGACACTGCTCTCGGGCGCGCCCCGGGCGTCAACAATACAGAGGACACTGCTCTCGGGCGCGCCCCAAGCGCCAACAATACAGAGGGCACTGCTCTCGGGGGCGCCCCGGGCGCCAACTAAACAGAAAGCCACGTGCTCAAGCGTGGCTTAGGCGTCGGACAGACAGAGAGTGGTGTTATGGTGTGGAGACTAATTGGATCATCGATGGGAGAGGAAATGCAAGACTGATGCTCAAACGCACCTCAGACCCCAATAAAACAAAGAGTTTGGCACTTGGGCACATCACAGGATCCACGCAAACAAAGAGTTTGGCACTCAGGCGCGCACCATGTGCCAAGCAGACAGAGAGCCTGGCGCTCAAGCACGCAACAGGTAGAAAGTCTGACGCCCGAGTGCTCCCAAGCTACCCAAAAGTAGCTATGCATGTGCCCAAGCGCCCGCGGAAATTCCAGCCCGAGTGTGAAGTGTCCATAATTGTTTATGACATTTTGAGGGCTGGTTTGCAACTTCATATAAAAGCCAACATTATGGGTTAGGGTTCATGTATAGCTCTTGGAGGCTTGAAACCCTAGAGTAAGAACTAAAAAAAATTTGAGAGAGAAGAAGAAAAAGAAGAAAAAGCTTAGGCGAAAAATCTCTTCTTCCTCGAGGAGATTGATAAATTCTCTTTAACTTTGTAATTATTTTTTTTCTATAGTGAATTTTCTTGTGGTGGTGCGATTTTTACCTTGTTTGGGTTTTCCACATATATCTTTGCATTCGTATGCTCGTGTGCTTGTGAATGTATGTGATATGATTTTCAATTTTTGGTGTCGATATACTTTTCGTGTTTGCTTTGGTGATTCTCAGTGGTTAAACCCTGATCTTAGAGATTTATATGGAGTAGAAGATCTCCCAGCTTTCTCAATAAGCGGAGCACTCAGGCGCACTCTAAGTGCCATATAAATCTGTACCAGACCTAGCGACAGGAGCTCAGGCACTCCCGAAGCGCTTGTTAACCCAAACCACGTGCGCCTAGGCGCTTGACACAGTTTACAATGTGAACCGGCCTATTATATTCATGACAAGAGGCAACGTTTGGCATTCCATGGATGATTTTCAATAGGTATAAAAGCAACAAAATGAACCCTAACAGAGAAAAACAATCGGAGGATCATTCAAAAGACACTTGGGAGAAAATATAGAGCCACCTCAAGAGAAAAAGGGATAAATCCTAAAATTCGCCATTTGGAAAAGGCTGAAGGAACAAGAAAAAAATGAAGGCGAAGACGAAGAGAACCCTTATGGGACATTCCTTCAGTAACCTCTATCATCTCCCCCTTATCGCTTTCGAATTTATTGTTGTAGAAATCATGTTATTTTTTATTACTCAAATATCTTTTGCTTGTGATTTCATTGTAATGGTAGCCTAAACCCTCCCTTTCGGGGAGGGTTAGGCTAGATTTATGTAGTAGTGTTTTCATGCACAATGCCAAAATTTATTTTGTGGTAATCTTGCCTTCTCGCTTTTGAATTTATTGTTGTAGAAATCATGTTGTTTTTGACCACTCAAATATCTTTTGCTTGTGATTTCATTGTAATGGCAGCCTAAACCCTCCCTTTCGGGGAGGGTTAGGCAAGGTCTATGTAGTAATGTTTTCATGCGCAATGCTGAGATTTATTTTGTGGTAATCTTGTGATGGATTCATGCTGTGTTTATTGATAAATCATTGGTTGAATGCTTTTACAAAATTACTATCTTTGCTTGCCATCATTCATGCCACATTATGACTTTTGATCAAAGAAAAAATTATGATCAAAGGATTATGTGCACATGAATGCTTGTCCTTCATGTTGCACTAAATTTTTGATCAAAGCAAAAGTTCTCATCGAGGGTTTATGTGCATATGAATATTTCTTGTTCTTTCGTGTTCCAGATAAAATCAATCTTTCCCTTAGATATAAAGCAAGATTGAGTAAAGAATAGTCGGAGTAGAGACATCTATGCACACCCTTTGAACACAAGTCTATCTATGTGTATGCAAAAACAGAGATGAAACCCTCACTTTCGAATTTATATGTATGCAGCCCTTTGAAACATAAATTTCAATTTCACACAAGTTATTCAATTTAAGCTCAGCATGCACTGAAAATAATGAGCAATAGTTGATCCGCCTAATTCTCCCCGATTTTCTAAACATTGTTAAGATCTTCATTTAATCTTAGATTTACTTTATTATGATATTTGCATCATAGACTAACTTAGCTTAAAAAAATGATAAATTAACAGTTTAAGAATTAGCAGCGAGATTAGCAGCTAGTAACCATCACTTGATCTCTGAGAACGATAAATCCAAAACTCTTGTTCCTTTGATACTTCAGATCATGTGCACTTGTATGTATCAAAAAGACGCTATTCTGTAGCATGTCATTCAAGATATTATGCATTTGTGAAATCATCTTATAGCATATTTTGAGTTTAAAATAGCACGCCATTCATATGAAAAAGAGCTTATTGTCTTTCATACAGTTTTGCAGCATTCACAAGTACCTCAATAAATATTCAAGCCATCCATGAAATTTACGGCAATGCACATTTTGAATATATAGACATTTTATACATTTTACACGTAAGAAACACATTAATCATAGTAAATAGTAAATGAAAAGTATAAATTATAAGTTACTAAGAATTGATGCATATTACAATGCTATAAGATTCTAAGTCATAAGAGAGTTATAAAGATTATGTTTCCCACAAAAGAGTTTGTCAAGAATGTTTGCAATGTGCATACTTTGCATATCTAGTAAACAAGAAAAGTTGTTTTAAAAAAATACTCGTAAAAGCAATCCTTCTCATGGGGTAACTCAGTTGCTTCACTCCCACAGTACGGCGTTGTAAATGTATAATCATAATCAAGAATAATTTGATGGACCGGCTTGCTGCAAAGAAAAGCATATGGCTCCGGTTAGAGAGAATTTCTGGTATACAAGTATGCTCATAAGAGAGTTTTAGTTTATAAAGATTATGTTTCCCACAAAAGTGTTTGTCAAGAATGTTTGCAATGTGCATACTTTGCATATCAAGTAAACAAGAAAAGTTGTTTTAAAAAAATACTCGTAAAAGCAAACCTTCTCATGGGGTAACTCAGTTGCTTCACTCCCACAGTACGGCGTTGTAAATGTATAATCATAATCAAGAATAATTTGATGGACAAGCTTGCTGCAAATAAAAGCATATGGCTCCGGTTAGAGAGAATTTCTGGTATACAAGTATGCTCATATATTTATGCATTAAGTTATATTTTCTTTATTTTATAATTAATATTGTCCTTAATTACCATTTTATTGAATTTTACTCATGTTGGAAAACCTGAACCATTGAATGCACGCACACAAATCATCTAAACCAGCAAGCGAAGCCATGCACATAAACAGCTTTGTAAAAACTACTTTTGTGGGAGAGAACTGCAAAAAGAACATTTTTTATGTTGACCACAACTCTTTAAAATAAACCTCTAAAGAAAAAAAAAATGGTACTAGTTAAAAGTAGATATCCTCATATATATTTATGCAAAGTTATGTTTTCGTTTAGTAAAACCATTATTACCATTTTTATTAAATTTTACTCAGTTGAAAAATATGATCCAATGAATACATGCTCACAAATCATCAATTTAACCAACAAGTGAAGTACATGAATTATTAATATTAAAAAGATATTCGGTAGAATTATTTATAAAATATCCAAAACAGTCCATTGAACCTTATAAATCCCAACTTGTTTCCCTCAACTTTTAAAAATAATACAAAATTAGTCTCACAATTTAATTCAATAACATCACGTTAACTCACACTACAAATAAATAATATTTTGGAAAAGCAAAATGTGATTGAAACAGGTAACAATAAACCCTATTTTAATGCAATGGTTGAAGTCACTAATTAGGTCTACTAGAAAAAGAACAAAATGCATTATTTACTAACTTCAACCATTTTTTTTTAATTACACGTGGAACTAAATTTGTAATAATTTTAAGAGAGGGGCCAAATTGAGATTTGTGAGTGTGAATGGACTATCTTAGATAATTTTGAAATGTCGATGGACTATCTTAGCAAATAACTCATATTGTGCATATGCGGAATATTAGTATCTAATATTTCTTTCATACTAATGCTGACTCAACATAACCCTGATGCGTTTTATATATAAGCTTACTAAGTTATTGTATTTGAAGGTCATACCAACTTAAAAGTACTAGTCACAAGTCCTGTAAAAGAGAAGGCAATAGAGAATAAGGCTAACTCTTCAATGCTCAATAGAATAACGAGCATATGAATGATCAAACAGGAGAGCAAACCAGTCCATCTTTATCTTCATAATGTCAATGAATGAATGCATGCTGGATCTAGCTTTATCTTCAGTAAGCTCTAGATATCTTTGCAATTTTATCTTCAATGAATTTAATAAAGTATTTGTCTAAGCAATTTTTTAAGAATGAAAATAGCCCCTCAATTATTTCAATAACCGTTTTCAAAAAAAAAACTATTTCAATAAGACCAATATAGTTCCAAACTATTCATTTTGTTCAATTTAATCCACAGCAAGATAATACATTCAATTTAGTTCCTCATATTCATTATAATTCCAATAAATGAAAAATTATGGATATATTAGTCTTATATGAATAGTTATAGGATCAAGTTAGTTATATTTATATTTATAGGGCTAAATTTGACAAAAAAAATATTCAAGGATTATATTGATCAACCAGATACTGCCGAGATTTGAAAATTAGTCTGTAAGAACACTTATGTAAGAGAAAGTTATCGGATTAAAGTGAACTTCTAATCTATATGGTTCCTAATCCATGTTGACAACATTTCATTCTAGGCCTGCCCTATTCCCAGCATGTAAGTTGACCCCAAGGCATATTTAACTGTCATTGGTAGTCGCGAAGTGTATGGCTATGACGCCCTATTAAAATTCAAGATTACACCAACCATTGAAGAAACGAAATCTTTAAAAAATAAATACTCTTTATTCATGGTAATTCTAACCTTATTTAATTAAATTAAATAATTTCAGTCAAATAGTTCCAACTAACATAAACAAAAATATATAACTAGTAATATATATATTGAAAGCTAATTGTGAAGGAGAAGGTGATGGCCTTGCAAACTGTAAATGGATATTCACTGTGATGGATTAAAACAAAACTTAGAGTAATGAATAATTAGCCTTAGAATTTATTTCCAAAATCTTAGTAGATCCAAAACTGAATATATGAAGTAAATAATTAATAATAATACTAAAGCTATATTATTAAGTGCCTTATAATGAAAATCAAGTTATCAAGAAGCACGGGAGTTTCAAATTTCTTGGTTCAAGCATACAAATTAATGGGAGAAATTTGTCAAATTAGCCCTAGGCAATTACAATTTTTTATTATAATCCTTCGCTCTTATATATGATTTTTTTGTCCTTAACATTTATATTTGTAGCTCCAAATGCTTCAACTCCAACAACTTCAGCCCCTATAGCTTCAATTGAGCCAGCATGTGTTCAACCCTCTTCTGAGGGCTTAATACTAATTGTGGCAAGCCCTACTATACAACAAAAAAGTGCCTTAAATCTTAATCAGCCTCTTACTTCAAGTAGATTCTCTTCAACATGTTAAGAAAAATTATTCTTCTTTAATTGTGGCCTGGAAAATGGTAACACGCTGTGACGACCCCAATATTGGAAATCACTTAACTCAATATTGATACGTCACCACAATACCTAATACTAGATTAGAAGAAAGCTAATCCAAATCATCAAGTATTGTGTTTGGCCAAGGATTTAGAAGAGGGTCTTAAGTTAAGATGGGAGGAAAGTTATGAATGGTATTTAGAAATTTATAAATAAAGATGCAACAAATAGATTTAAGAATGAAAGATAATAGGATTGAACATGCTATTTATGAAAGAAGACATGAGTACATGCAATTGTAAACTAAAACAAATGAACTGCTTACATTTAATCCTAGACATAGAATTCTAATTATTTATGGAGAAATTAACATATGACTTATGGGTTTATAATTTGTCCCCAATTATTCTAAGTCTAAATTTTCTTAAAAATTTCGACAAAATCTCCTTTGTAAATGGTTAAGGAAACACCTGTAGAAGTACATGCAATACTCCCATTCCAATGGGAGTTATAATTTAAAAGAAAAGACATTCTAATCTTTCATACATTCAATCCATTTTAACTCCAATTCTAATATAGAGTTCAATCCTTTTTATAGGATTGCTCATTTCCAATTCTAAATGGAGTTCAATCCTTTTTATGGGATTGCCCATTTCCAATTCTAAATAGAGTTCAATCCTTTTTATGGGATTGCTCATTTCCAATTCTAAAAGAAAAAAAGAGAGAAGTACATGTGTAACGATTGTCTAAACTATGATTTATTTCATCAAAACATTAAATATTCATAGGAAGATATGCAAACACTTAATTAATACACAAATTTTATACATTTAATTCTCATTCATCCATTCATTTACTCATCCATTCATTCATCACAAGCATTTAAGTATAGTCTAAGCTCCAACAAGTATGGTAAATTAAAATAAATGACATTATTACAAAACAACAGTAAACTGAATAAGAAAAGAAAATTTACAGCTCACTTGAAATTCTTAATAAGCTATAATTTATAATATAAGATAGGCGAAAGCAATTTTAGTTTTTAGCGCTTGGTCCAGCTCCACTAGCATCCAAGTGCACCTGATCTATTACATTTTGACATTTAAATGTGATAGGGCAAAGCCAAGAAATAGAAAAACCTGGTTAGACTAAACAGTCTAAGCACAATTTAAGATTGGCTAAACATGCTATTGTTATAATTGAATATCACAGTTCTAGTTACAATGCAAGCACAAGCATAGGTGCAATATGATAAGCATACAAATAAGGGAAGGAAAAACAAGTGAGGTAAAATTGCTCACTTAATCAAACATCCTAGCCTACAATCAATACAAGGGTGAAGCATCCTAAATAGGCTAGAATGAACTAGTTTGCATGTGAAATTAAATGAAATAAAGCATGATATGTTCAAATAAACTTATGCTTAGTAAGGAAAAATAAACAGTGAAGCATTTAAATGGAGTTATACAATATTCACTGTAATCTAAATAAACTGTAAATAAGTAAAGTACAGTCTTAAATCATAGAAAATGCATAGTAAAGAAATTGAAGGAATAATCTTAGATTTAAATCTAAGATACATATAGCCTAGGACTATGTAAAGTAGTATAGCTAAAAGCTATAGTGAATCTTAACAATCTATAAGATTGAAGATCTCACATATTTATTAATTGAAGTTATTTTAGTCTGTACTCATTCTGTGGGCATATTCAGAATGAGATGAGGAATTAAACACGTCTGTTTAACATCTAAAGAAAACGGGGTCCATACCTAAAACACTCACATTCTCCCTCTAAGAATGCGATGTCTCCTTATTACTCCATTTCAGTCTGCCCTAGACTGGTCCACCATATAGAACCCCTAATAATTTTAGGTGAAAGTTTTGTTCATGCACAATATTTTTATGAATGATTCAATGAATAAGGCTCAAAGCTAAGCAAGCCAACAAGGGAAATTCAATATTTGCAACTAAGTGATATCCAAAATTATCTAATTTTAATGATCTACTTAATGATTGGAGCTAATTGAGCTCCCAATTAACTTTGAGATATTGATCTCAAGTTAATTGTAATATAATAGTAATTAGGATTTTCTTTGAAAATTAATAGATTCAATTCATTTAATATGATGTGACAAAATAATTTGTAAATATAATGATTATTGTTAGAGACTAACTCTTAATCTCTTCCTAAACCATAAGATCTAACTTAAGAAATTTGAAACTGATGAAATTTTACTACTAATCATTATGGTTTTCTAGTTAGGTTATAATTTGAATGTTTTAATCAAACATATTAATCTAGCTAAGTTACAAGTAATTGCAAAGTTTATGATAAGTACTTTCTAGACTTAAGAACTACAAGTTCTATGTTTACTATTAATGTATGTTTAAAGAATTCAATAGGCTCCCTAAACTAATCTAAATAAGTTAAGGATACCTATTACTATATCTTAATTTAACAAAATAAGTTTTAGGAATTAGGATGAATAAGCTAAGTATTGAACTAATCACTAAAACTAGATCTAGTTGGTTAATAATCCTACAATTATTAATTCATTAAGACTATTTATTCTTAATGGTTTCAATTAATAGACTTAGGATCCAACTATAGATCAATTACAATTCAAATCTTAGGATTTCTATCTTAGGGTTAAAAAGTGAATTAAGCACTTGGCAATTAATTCTCATAACTAGGGAATTGAGAACTAAGCTCATAAAAAATATTATCTAAGTGCCAAAAAAGATAATAAATGTGACAAGTTAACTATCCTAGGGTTTATAAGACTTATAGTAAGCTACCTAGAAATTTAGGTTAACCACAATAACACTAAGTGAGAGTCAAAAACCTCTTATCATAATTTGTTGTCCAATTGAAATATTTTATAAATAAATGAAATACTTATTTCATAAGGAGAAGATTGACACAAAGTTTGTCAATTTTGGATAACATTATAAAATTATGGTTTTAATGACTCCTAATTAGGTTAAAAAGTGATTAAAAAAATTATGTTTCAAATGATGGATTTTATTTCATATTATTGATCCTCACATTTTTGTGAGTCAAATGGACTATTTGATCTTTTGATTTGGAAATCAATTGATCAAATTAGGTCACAAGAAAGATTAGTATTAATTTTAAAATTTATTAAATAAATCCTAAATATTGACTCATTAAAATATTTATCAAAACTGAAATTAAATTTCATATTACTGATCCTCAAAATTTTATGATCAAAATAATATATAAATTTGTATTATTTGGAGTTGTACTTTTAAAGTTATGATTAAAACAATTTATGTAAATATTAAGAAATTGATTTATTTACACATCAACCAATAGCATAAATAAATTATTAAATTAGGTCTGATTCAGTATTTAATAATACACAATATTTATTTAGAAAGCAAAATTAATTGGAATATAAAGGTTTATAAATGATAATTGCAAAAAAAATTAAATTCTCTTAATTACTAGTTTAATTATTTCATTATTAAAATTTTTGATGTCTGATTAAGCATAAAAATCGCATCATCCACTGTCTAGCATAAAAAAAAATTGCAGCTGCACGTCCCGTAAATCGCAAGGGACGCGAGTCGTCCCATTTAAGAGACGGACGAGCGGATGGAGCGGACGACTGCCGACGGAAAAGAGGAAAAAGGACTCGATCCTGGGGACGGCCCGCACGCCGGCGAGTGAAGCTCGCCGAAGCTATCTTCCCAGGTCATAAATGGACTTGATGAAGTGAAGAGGACATTACCCTAAATTTGCCGGAAGGGAAAGATCGATTTGTGCGTAAAAAGGAAAGGAGATGAAGACGGAAGTACCTGAAGATCCCGCACAGAACGGCTCGTCGACGGAGGCTTAAGGTACGCAAAGCTTCTTCTTACTCCTTCTCACCCACACGCGTCAATCGCCTCGAAAGGAGTCGCAACCCTACGAAGGAGCTCCCGCAAGCGCTTCGGACACAGCAGCTCTAAAAGTTTTCAGCAAATGCCCAAAAGTCCCTTAGGGAAAGAATAGAGGGGGAATAAAGCCACGGGGAGGCCAGCTGGAGAGCCGGACGGTCCTTCTCTGGCAGCCGCGATCGTGCGAAGTGGAGCGTACGCGGGAATTAAATTAACCGATGGATTTAACTTAAGTTTGATTATATTACTCTCTTTAAAAAGCTTAATTACTCTCTTTAAAAAGCTTAATTAACTAATGCATTAGGAGGCTGTTACAGACTCCCCTCCTTAAAAAGAGTATCGCCCCCGACACACAACCAATAAAAGCAAGGAATTAAAATACACTAAGAAATTCTAAAGAATTTACGACGAGGTTAAAAGAACTAATTCTACCTGATTAGGAAAAGAATTCTGGGAATTTCTTTAGCATATCCTTTTCATTCTCCCACGTGGCTTCTTCAGCGGGATGATTCTGCCAGTGGACTTTGATTATAGGAACGCTACGGTGTCTTAACTGCTTAAGAACCCATCCCAGAATCGCAACTGGTTTAACTACGAAAGTCAGATTAGGCTGCAGTTCCATTTCAGGTATCTGAACTTGCTGACTTGGATCTAGCAAACACCTTCTTAGTGACGAAACGTGAAACACATTATGTACAGCCGAGAAGTCTTTTGGCAACTCTAATCTGTAGGCAGATGTTCCAATTCTCTCAATCACTTCAAAGGGTCCTAAATATCTTGGACTCAGCTTTCCAGACACACCGAATCTCTGCACACCACGCATCGGACTAACTTTAAGATAAGCCCTATCGCCTACTTGGAATTCCAACTGACGATGACGAGCATCATGATATTTCTTCTGTCTATCCTGAGCTGCAGTCATGTTACGCTTGATCAGTCGAACTTTCCTAGTAGTTTCTTCTACTAACTCGGAACCATAAAGTTGAGAGTCTCCTACTTCAGTCCAAGCAACTGGAGTTGTACATCTCCTTCCATAAAGAGCTTCGTAAGGAGCCATACCAATACTGGACTGATAACTGTTGTTGTAAGCGAACTCAACTAACGCTAAATGATTTTCCCTTGATCCACCGAAATCTAGGATACAAAGACGCAAAAGATCTTCCAAGATCTGATTAACACGCTCAGTCTGACCATTTGTCTGGGGATGGAAAGCAGTACTCAACGCTACACTCGTCCCCAAGTCTTGCTGAACAGCTGACCAAAATCTGGAAGTGAATCTACTGTCTCTGTCTGAAACTATACAATTCGGTGTACCATGCAAACGAACGATTTCTTTAATATAAAGCTTAGCTAACTTCTCAACCGTATCTGTCTGACGAATAGCTAGAAAATGAGCTGACTTGGTGAGTCTATCGACTATCACCCAAATAGAATCAGAACCAGATCTACTCCTAGGCAAACCTACGATGAAGTCCATGGAGATATCGGACCACTTCCATTCAGGAATGTCTAAGGGTTTAAGAAGTCCACCAGGCTTCTGATGTTCGGCCTTAACCAAGGAACATGGATGGCACTTGGAAATAAAGATAGCTATATCTCTTTTCATGCCGGACCACCAAAATGATTGCTTGAGATCCTGATACATCTTACAACTACCGGGGTGCACTGCATAGCCAGAGTTATGAGCTTCAGACAATATTTGTAACTGCAAGCCTTTTGGAATCCATAATCTGGTCTTCTGAAATACAACACCTTCGTCATCAAGACGTAATTCAGATCTCTTGCCACTTGCGATTTCGAAAACTAACATTGAATAACTCGCATCTTCCTTCTGAGCTTTAACAATCTTAGATCTCAGGGAATCATCTGACTGAATGGCAAATAGTAAAGTGCCTAAATCAGCTGGACTGATAGGCTCAAGATTCAATCTGACAAAATCTTCGATCAAGAATTTGTTGCAACAAAGGGAAGATAAAGTTGCTTTACGACTAAGGGCATCAGCTACAACATTAGCTTTACCCGGATGATATTGGATTTCTAAATCGTAGTCGCAAAGTAACTCTAGCCACTTGCGCTGACGGCAGTTAAGTTCTTTCTGGGTAAAGATGTACTTTAAGCTTTGGTGATCAGTAAACATCTCACACTTAACTCCATACAGGTAGTGTCTCCAGATCTTTAGAGCAAAAACTACGCCTGCAAGTTCAAGATCGTGTACAGGATAGTTCTTCTCATTAGGCTTAAGCTGTCTAGAGGCATAGGCTATGACGCGGCGATCTTGCATCAGAACACAACCAAGTCCTACTTTAGAGGCATCAGTATAAACCTGAAAATCTTTGCCCTCACGAGGTAGCACTAGAACAGGAGCAGAAGTCAATAACTGCTTCAACTTCTGAAACAATTCTTCACAGGCTGTGCTCCAGATGAACGGAACGTCTTTTCTAGTTAACTGAGTTAGCGAAGAAGCAATTAGAGAGAAGCCAGGAACGAACCTTCTATAATAACCAGCGAGTCCTAAAAAGCTACGGATCTCTGTTACAGATTTAGGTTGAACCCACTGTTGAACAGCTTGGATCTTCTTTTGGTCTACTCTAATGCCTTCAGCATCAATCACGTGACCTAAAAATGCCACGGACTTTAGCCAAAACTCGCACTTAGAAAATTTAGCGAAAAGTTTATTCTCCCTTAACAGTTCCAGAACAAAACGCAAGTGCTCTTCATGCTCAGCAGTTGACTTTGAGTAAATTAGGATATCATCGATGAAAACAATGACGAACTCGTCGAGATACGGCTTTAAAATACGCTGCATCAGGTCCATGAAGATTAAAGGAGCATTTGTCAGTCCAAAAGACATGACTAGAAACTCAAAATGCCCGTATCGGGTCCTAAATGCAGTCTTCGACATATCTTCATCCTTGACTCTAATCTGATAATAACCTGATCTTAAGTCAATCTTGGAGAAGATCTTTGCCCCGGCGAGTTGATCAAACAAATCATCGATCCTAGGGAGAGGATACTTATTCTTTATTGTCACTTTGTTAAGCTCGCGGTAGTCTATACACATCCGCATTGATCCATCCTTCTTTTTAACAAATAGGACAGGAGCTCCCCAAGGTGACACGCTTGGACGAACAAATCCTTTCTCCAACAACTCTTGCAACTGCTCTCTAAGCTCTTGCAGCTCTTTTGGAGCCATTCTATAAGGAGCCTTAGACTTAGGTTGAGTTCCGGGGACAAGTTCAATTGAAAAACCTACCTCACGCAGAGGAGGTAGTCCAGGCAAATCTTCTGGGAACACGTCCAGGAATTCTCTAACGGTGATAGTCTCTTCTGGACTATTCACTTGCTTCTCTTCGCCGATTAAGGTTACAAGGATCGCATAGCAACCCTTACTAACGAGACGCTTGGCTTCAACAGCATTGATTAGAGATGCAGTCAAGCCAAGCTTTCCTACGAACACTTCAGGTTTCTTTCCAACCTTAAGTGATACTCGCTTACGGAAACAGCCTATTACGGCGTTAAACTTACTCAACCAATCCATTCCTAAGATTATGTCGAAGTTCGTAATGGACATAACAAAAAGTTTGGATTGGAAGAACTGGTTACTGATTGGGATGTCTACCAAACAGAACTCATTAGCACACATCTCAGCACCAGACGGCAATTGAACTATTAAAGGATTGCTTAAGCTGAAATATTGGAGATTTAGGGAAGAGGCACAACTCACTGATATGAAAGAGTGACTAGCACCAGTGTCAAAAAGAGTGTCCCAAATTTGATTTTTAATAATTAGAGTTCCTATAACAGGGAAAATAAACTCTAATTACACTAATGAAAATTAAAGCAGGGAAATACTGAAATTAAAATTGCAAAAGAGAGAAAAATGAAAGCAGAAAATTGAAAATTAAATTTAGAACGTACCGGTAACCACGCTATTATCAACTTGTGCAGCAGAAGATGACAGAGCGTATACCCTCGGTACCGCTGAAGACTGAGCAACGGCCTTGCTTTTATCCTTCCTACTATAGTGTCCTTGCTTAGAAGAAGAAGGTACACCCTTCTGATATTGAACATCTCCACTAGTAGGGGGAGGCATTAAGGCAAGCGCTGGCGCTTGGGTATTTAAGGGAATAGGATTCTGCACAGAACCTTGGCGGTTGATCCTCACCTTATCTACAGTCCAGTTAGCAATGCAGTCCCAATGTTTATGATTGGTTCTGCCACATACGTAACATTTACCACCTGAGTGGTAGCACTTCCCGTAAGGATGGGGTCTGTTACATATAATGCCCGATCTCCCTTGCTGGCCTTGCCTGGGATTTTGATTCGGGTTCTGGCCAGCAACAATTTGGAAGACTTTAGGACCATGAGAACGGTTCCGCTTGAAGGATTCTGACCTTGAAGATTGTGGATTAGAACGCTTCCTCGAATCCATCTGGGTTTGATGGTACTCCACCCTCCGAGCACCTTCTAAAAGCTTTGGAAAACTGTCATGATGTTGGGACATCAAATGACATTTGATGGAATCTCTCAGTCCAGACAGAAATCTTGTACACCTAGCCACTTCATTATGGACTAGGTTCGAGGCAAAACGAGAGAGTTTGCGAAACTCCATCTCGTATGTGTGCACAGAACGATTCCCTTGGGAAAGTTGTATGAAATCGTTCTCAATTATCGTCTGGGCAGAGGGAGGAACGAACTCTTCACGAAAAACCTGTTTGAATTCATCCCAAGGGATGTCTTCCAATTGAACATCAGAGAAGCGGGACTTCAACTCACTATCCCACCAACATTCGGCTTCACCACGGAATAGGTAGGTTGCAAGGCGGAGACTCTCGCTCTCCGGACACTTATAGCTTGCAAGTGTCTTTTCTATCTCCTTTAGCCAATCAACGGCTTCAAAGTGGGAGGCTGAACCATTGAAGGCTGGAGGGTTCAGACGAAGGAAAGTAAGAAGGTAGGCATCCACTATGGGGCCTGAAGATGGTTGAGGAGCCAGAGGGAGTTCAGAAATAATGGGAGAAGAAGCTTGTGGAGGGTTGGGCAAATCTGAGATGGAACAGGAGAAGGTTGGGAAAGGTTGCAAGATGAAGCCATCCTCTCCGCAGCACGCGTCTGTGCTTCTACCATGACCTTCATCATGTCCAACAAATTTTGCATCTGCTGGGTTTGAGAAGTTATAGTGGAAGTAGGTTCCTCCACTATTGGTTCTATTGGAGTATTTGGATTTGGATCCATTCTAAGGAAAAGAAAAAGAAACTAAGATAAGAAGAAAATTTTCTCATTAAAATTTAAAACATTTAAGAAATTACAATTCTTTGGAGAGAAAGAAGGACATAAGTAAGAAGAAACTATTTACAAGCTACTAGAAAGAAAGAAGATATAACAAAGGAAAAACTAGTACTACTATTAGCTTTGAGCCTTATTCATTGAAACATTTATAAAAAATATTGTGCATGAACAAAACTTTCACCTAAAATTATTAGGGGTTCTATATGGTGGACCAGTCTAGGGCAGACTGAAATGGAGTAATAAGGAGACATCGCATTCTTAGATGGAGAATGTGAGTGTTTTAGGTATGGACCCCGTTTTCTTTAGATGTTAAACAAACGTGTTTAACTCCTCATCTCATTCTGAATATGCCCACAGAATGAGTACAGACTAAAATAACTTCAATTAATAAATATGTGAGATCTTCAATCTTATAGATTGTTAAGATTCACTATAGCTTTTAGCTATACTACTTTACATAGTCCTAGGCTATGTGTATCTTAGATTTAAATTTAAGATTATTCTTTCAATTTCTTTATTATGCATTTTCTATGATTTAAGACTGTACTTTACTTGTTTACAGTTTATTTAGATTACAGTGAATGTTGTATAACTCCATTTAATTGCTTCATTATTTATTTTTCCTTACTAAGCATAAGTTCATTTGAACATATCATGCTTTATTTCATTTAATTGCATATGCACACTAGTTCATTCTAGCCTATTTAGGATGCTTCACCCTTGTATTGATTGTAGGCTAGGATGTTTGATTAAGTGAGCAATTCTACCTCACTTGTTTTTCCTTCACTTATTTGTATGCTTATCATATTGCACCTATGCTTGTGCCTGCATTGTAACTAGAACTGTGATATCCAATTATAACAATAGCATGTTTAGCCAATCTTAAATTGTGCTTAGACTGTTTAGTCTAACCAGGTTTTCTATTTTCTTAGCTTTGCCCTATCACATTTAAATGTCAAAATGTGATAGATCAGGTGCACTTGGATGCTAGTGGAGCTGGACCAAGCGCTAAAAACTAAAATTTGCTTCCGCCTATCATATATTATAAATTATAGCTTATTAAGAATTCCAAGTGAGCTGTAAATTTTCTTTTCTTATTCAGTTTACTATTATTTTGTAATAATGTCATTTACTTTAATTTACTATACTTGTTGAAGCTTAAGCTATACTTAAATGCTTGTGATGAATGAATGTATGAGTAAATGAATGGATGAATGGGAATTAAATGTATAAAATTTGTATATTAATTAAGTCTTTGCATATTTTCCTATGAATATTTAATGTCTTGATGAAATAAACCATAGTTTAGACAATTGTTACACATGTACTTCTCTCCCTTTCTCTATTTAGAATTGGAAATGAGCAATCCCATAAAAAAAGATTGAACTCTATTTAGAATTGAAAATGAGCAATCCCATAAAAAGGATTGAACTCTATATTAGAATTGGAGTTTAAATGGATTGAATGTATGAAAGATTAGAATGTCTTTTCTTTTAAATTATAACTCCCATTGGAATGGGAGTATTGCATGTACTTCTGTAGGTGTTTCCTTAACCATTTACAAAGGAGACTCTGCCAAAATTTTTAAGAAAATTTAGACTTAGAATAATTGGGGACAAATTATAAACCCATAAGTCATATGTTAATTTCCCCATAAATGATTAGAATTCTATGTCTACGATTAAATGTAATTACTTCATTTGTTTTAGATTACAATTGCATGTACTCATGTCTTCTTTCATAAATAGTATGTTCAATTCTACCATCTTTCATTCTTGAAATCCATTTGTTGCATCTTTATTTATAAACTTCTAAATACCATTCATAACTTCCCTTCCATCTTAACTTAAGACCCTCTTCTAAATTCTTGGCCAAACACAATACTTGATGATTTGGATTAGCTTTCTTCTAATCTAGTATTAGGTATTGTGGTGACGTATTAATATTGAGTTAAGTAATTTCCAATATTGGGGTCGTCACACAAGCCAACAAGGGAAATTCAATATTTGCAACTAAGTGATATCCAAAATTATCTAATTTTAATGATCTACTTAATGATTGGAGCTAATTGAGCTCCCAATTAACTTTGAGATATTGATCTCAAGTTAATTGTAATATAATAGTAATTAGGATTTTCTTTGAAAATTAATAGATTCAATTCATTTAATATGATGTGACAAAATAATTTGTAAATATAATGATTATTGTTAGAGACTTACTCTTAACCTCTTCCTAAACCATAAGATCTAACTTAAGAAATTTGAAACTGATGAAATTTTACTACTAATCATTATGGTTTTCTAGTTAGGTTATAGTTTGAATGTTTTAATCAAACATATTAATCTAGCTAAGTTACAAGTAATTGCAAAGTTTATGATAAGTACTTTCTAGACTTAAGAACTACAAGTTCTATATTTACTATTAATGTATGTTTAAAGAATTCAATAGGTTCCCTAAACTAATCTAAGTAAATTAAGGATACATATTACTATATCTTAATTTAACAAAATAAGTTTTAGGGATTAGGATGAATAAGCTAAAACTAGATCTAGTTGGTTAACAATCCTACAATTATTAATTCATTAAGACTATTTATTCTTAATGGTTTCAATTAATAGACTTAGGATCTGACTATAGATCAATTACAATTCAAATCCTAGGGTTTCTACCTTATGGTTGAAAAGTGAATTAAGCACTTGGCAATTAATTCTCATAACTAAGAAATTGAGAACTAAGCTCATAAAAATATTATCTAAGTGCCAAAGGAGATAATAAATGTGACAAGTTAACTATCCTAGGGTTTATAAGACTTATAGTAAGCTACCTAGAAATTTAGGTTAACCACAATAACACTAAGTGAGAGTCAAAAACCTCTTATCATAATTTGTTGTCCAATTGAAATATTTTATAAATAAATGAAATCCTTATTTCATAAGGAGAAGATTGACACTAAGTTTGTCAATTTTGGACAACATTATAAAATTAGGGTTTTAATGACTCCTAATTAGGTTAAAAAGTGATTAAGAAAATTATGTTTCAAATGATGGATTTTATTTCATATTATTGATCCTAACATTTTTGTGAGTCAAATGGACTATTTGATCTTTTGATTTGGAAATCAATTGATCAAATTAGGTCACAAGAAAGATTAGTATTAATTTTAAAATTTATTAAATAAATCCTAAATATTGACTCATTAAAATATTTATCAAAACTGAAATTAAATTTCATATTATTGATCCTCAGAATTTTATGATCAAAATAATATATAAATTTGTATTATTTGGAGTTGTACTTTTAAAGTTATGATTAAAACAATTTATGTAAATATTAAGAAATTGATTTATTTACACATCAACCAATAGCATAAATAAATTATTAAATTAGGTCTGATTCAGTATTTAATAATACACAACATTTATTTAGAAAGCAAAATTAATTGGAATATAAAGGTTTATAAATGATAATTGCAAAAAAAATTAAATTCTCTTAATTATTAGTTTAATTATTTCATTATTAAAATTTTTGATGTCTGATTAAGCATAAAAATCGCATCATCCACTGTCCAGCATAAAAAGAAATCGCAGCTGCCCGTCCCGTAAATCGCAAGGGACGCGAGTCGTCCCATTTAAGAGACGGACGAGCGGATGGAGCGGACGACTGCCGACGGAAAAGAGGAAAAAGGACTCGATCCTGGGGACGGCCCGCACGCCGGCGAGTGAAGCTCGCCGAAGCTATCTTCCCAGGTCATAAATGGACTTGATGAAGTGAAGAGGACATTACCCTAAATTTGCCGGAAGGGAAAGATCAATATGTGCGTAAAAAGGAAAGGAGATGAAGACGGAAGTACCTGAAGATCTCGCACAGAACGGCTCGTCGACGGAGGCTTAAGGTACGCAAAGCTTCTTCTTACTCCTCACCCGCACGCGTCAATCGCCTCGAAAGGAGTCGCAACCCTACGAAGGAGCTCCCGCAAGCGCTTCGGACACAGCAGCTCTAAAAGTTTTCAGCAAATGCCCAAAAGTCCCTTAGGAAAGGAATAGAGGGGGAATAAAGCCACGGGGAGGCCAACTGGAGAGCTGGACGGTCCTTCTCTGGCAGCCGCGATCGTGCGAAGTGGAGCGTACGCGGGAATTAAATTAACCGATGGATTTAACTTAAGTTTGATTAGATTACTCTCTTTAAAAAGCTTAATTACTCTCTTTAAAAAGTTTAATTACTCTCTTTAAAAAGCTTAATTACTCTCTTTAAAAAGCTTAATTAACTAATGCATTAGGAGGCTATTACACACGCAGTAGGGGAAGCAAAGGCCTCGCTGCTAAACAAAATAGTTTTTATCTTTTGGCTGGCAGTTCCTACTAATTCCGAGGATAATGATTATATGGAATCCGAAGAAATAGCTAAATTTATGAAGTTGTTGTACAGTAATCGCCAAGAATCTAGTCGTCTTCCCACCATAATAGAGGAGACAGAAGAGGAAATGATACTCACTTTACTTGGAGATGATGATGAGGTTCAAGACTTTGCTAAAGTAGAAGAGGAAATTAAGAAAGCTTCAACTTGAGGTTGAAGCTCAAAAATTTGCTAAGAAAGTGATAGGAATGGGTAAGAAATTCAATCGGTTTTGCAAAAATACTACTTCCCTTGAAAAAGTCTATATTTTTCATGTTAATTAATTTGTATGTTTTATCTCTATTAGTATATGTAAGAAAATATATGAAAGTTCATAGAGTTGGTAGTGATTGGACATTGCTATTTTAATTATTTACAATGCATTAAATGTATTCAAGTATGAATATGAAAGTTCTTGTAGTATATGTAAGTTCACTAAGACGGCCATCAAACCACTAATCCATCAAAAAAAGGACTGATAATTATGCAGCCTATTACTTCAACACTCAAAATATTAAGTAAGAATCAAATGAATCAGAAAAAAATCTCACCACGAGCTGATCATTTCGAAAATTAAAGTTCTTTAGATTTCAGATTATGTTCATATAATCCAGATAACCCTGTTCATAAAAACATAGCACAAATTATTCTTCATTCAGTGTTATTGTTGTTATTATCCTAATTTTTATTTCATAAATTCATATTTCTTAGAGGAAGTTTTGATAGCTCATCTAAACCTGTCAGCACAATCAGTCTAGTCATAATTTAATGTTATAAGCAAAGAGATAATTGCAAGTATAACACACAAAAATCTGTGTATTAAGATATTTAACTTTGAATATATACAATATTAATGTCTAACATTACTCTTTTATCTATTTTTTAAATGATAAAACAATGCCAAATTGGAGAGTAGTTTAGGTGTAGAAAGAGGGATTTGAATGATTATAATATTTAAGATTAAGGATTTAATATGGAAACAAGAAAGATTTTCATGATAACAAGTTAACTAGAGTATCCCTACAGTGGCAAATTTGTCCAATATTGTTTTGTGCTCTACCGAATATTGTTTTGTGCTCTACCAAATGCAGATTCAATGGGTGCAACAATACTTCCACACACTGCAAACCATTAAAAAGAAAAGGAAAATATGCCAATTTGCTTGAAACAAAAAACCTTAATATGTCAGCAAAATAATCCCTCCAGTATTCAATATGTTCAATTCAGTCCTCTCAACAAATCATTTTAAAACCAATTCAATCTTTGAATGAACAATTGAAGGGCTCAAATTGAACATATTCAAAAATTGGACAGATCGAAATAATTGCTCGGTGGTCCCTATTTATTTTTCAATCAAACAAAAAATCCCATACTTTCGATGTGTAGTTTTCATCCCAATATGTGTAACACAGATCATCAAGCTTCCATGTCCTGCGTAGTTCTTGCATAAAGAGTCATACTATCAATCTTCTCATCTCTCAAGTGCATCGCTATATATAAACTAGTAAGCAAAAATTCTAAGGGTGGTGAAATTAAAAGAAATCCATTTGAAAAGATTAAAATTAGATGGTGTTGAATATTGTATACTGATAAAACTTATGTGTAACGTATGCATGATCTCAAAAAAAATAAACATAAGAAATTATAGATAATGAATCATAGCAATTACTATATGTATGTATAGAGGTTTAGGTGCCATTTATCTAAAAAAGGAGTCAATAAATAATAAGGATAAATGTACCTCTAAACTATGTTGGCAATGCAAACTGTAAGGATAACCAACGACAAAGCCCACCAGAGAAAGTCTTGCGATCTGTACAAACGAATGAAGTAATATGAAACAGAACGAGTACAAAAGTAGTCAAAAATGGGTTAAACAAACATTAAACAAATCAGCCAAAAGGACAAAAACATTAAATAAATGCTATTTGCAAAGGGTTTGTATGGCTGTACATCTCGAAAGGTTGACTGAAAAAGAAATGCCAAAAACTGAAGCCTTGAGTACGGTTCCTTCATTAACGAAAATTATTGATAGTATAAATCAGCTCGAACTATCGAGTTATAAGTAAAAGTACACCCTTACCAACGTCGAACATTTAAAATTGTCCGAGCCATCCATGCTGGATAGTGAGGAAGAGCCCGTGCTGCTAAGTATGGCCAAGCTTTACTTCATGCTTATTGTATGATAAATAAAGTTCATTTTCTCAATCAACGATAAAGTGTTGTGATCACTTCAATAAAAATCTATGTTTGTAAATTAATAAATTTAAGTGTTATATATAGAAAAATATCAAGAAATGTTATTAAATGAAATAATTTTTGTGAGACTATTAAATTTGTATCTAGACTAGAGACTAATTAGAATCATTGTTATTGGATGAGCGCATGATTCACTAAAGTGTGCATAGCTTTGCATGCTAAATTTAAAAAGAACATTTGTGCATCACATTGTGTATTGTGCTTTGAAAATAATATTTTCATTTTCAATTAATCATTCTACAACTTTATACATTTAATATACATAACCATGAGTGAGTTCATCCATTTAATCATAAGATGCAAAAGCAATTTAAAATAAATAGTATTAAACATATTTTTTAAAATCTTTTATAACATCTGTGCAAATTAGTATATAGAAACATATAAAATGATATTTAATAACATCATTTATCAAAAAGAGATTTTATTGTAAATTAAAATTAGAATATCAATTTGAATTTTTTTTAAGCCTTTGAATCTTCTTACTTATTTCACTTGAACTCAGTTGTTAACAAATAAAATGGCACATTAAGACAAATAAATCATCCATAATAGTAACTTTTTTTAATAAAAAACTTTACAAAAGCCTCTATATACAAAACCTATCATCCTTGTTATTAAGTTCTCCCAATTATACTAACACGGTAATAAACTAAGTAAACTAAAAATTTGTGATTAAAATGTTTATTCATAGATTTTTATTTTTCAAACCTCCCTCTGTTAGATTCAATTATGGATAGAAAGCTTAATCAACATAAATCCCTGGGCGTAGGATGCCACCAAACAAATGAAATAAAAACGAAATAATAAACTTCATCATTTTAAGACTTCCTTATATGTCAGCATGAGTTGCACAAGGATTCATACAATTTTGGGTATGCTCCATAAACGAGAGCATCCCATCACATTTCACATATACATTAACAGAATATCTAAGGTTATTGACTATTGTTCTCATTGTTTTCGTAATGGAGGAAACAATCACTTTATTTTCTCCAAAACACTTGAAGTTATCAAAACCGCTATGACAATTAGAAAAAGATTGGAGGCATACAAGGATATTTTGTAAAGGAGAAGAATGTAATCGATAAAAACTCTACAAATTAAATTGATCCCTAATTACATCCGAGATATCATCACTGGGGGCAAAGAATCACCCATGAATAGTTGTAATCTATGAGGCAACAAAGCCAGTCGCATATTTTTGCATGCACGAGCCTCTAAAACTTCCAAACTCTTTATTGGTTCACTATGTCGCTACCTCTAGTATTCTAAGCACTTAACAATAAAAGCTAATAGAAACCTCCATCTGCAGCTTGTCCCTTGTAGCTCACCAGCACAGCCAGCCACATTGCCAAAATGTCTCCCGTTTGTTGTTGCCTCACCCTAACAAGAGGAAATCTTAGTATTCTACTTGTTGCTTGCACATTTTATAGCATAAGCTACAAGCAATAAACTCTTGCCACTACTTTAGCACAAGTTAAACAAACAAGATGAGATAATTGGTCACCCAATTCCAAAAAAATACTAGTAATAAAAACATGATTATTTGAAATTAGTTTCCACCTAATGAAAAAACAAAAAGTTTAAAATATTAATTATTTAGTTGCCATAATTATGATTATTACACATTTCACAAGTAATGCAGACAAATGAAAATTGAATACCCCATGCATTGGAAAGCAAAAAAAAATATGGGTCTTAATTGTACAATCATTGTACCCACAACTGCATTTGTTTAAGATAGCCTTAATAATATTGCCAAAACATGCATTAATTCAATATAAAATATGTATTATAATTTGATCTTGAACCAAAATTTAGCTTAGACTTTGAGCCATGCTCAAAAGTATAATAGAAAAATAGTTATAAGAAATTGTAGAAAAGGAAGTATTTGGAAAGCCTTCACCTATGTAAATTCAACTCAAATTCCATGGAGATAAATGATAAAAATAAAGGAAACATTCACCTACAAAAACAAGAGCCCACTTATATCTTAAAAATTCTCTTATCTAACCCACACTTCATGAAATGGTCATTTGCTTTAACTATTTAACCAAAAACTATCATTAGATGTTACCTTTGTGTGCACATGAAAAGGGTATTATTTTTAAAACTATAAACTTGAGCATAAATTTAGAAATAAACATCTCACAAATAATGTTTATGAAATCAAAAGAAGGTTAAGAGTCATATAATCCATATGCTAGTTGGAGGTGTCACTAACAGTATCAATTTAGTGATGATTCCAATATCGTTAAAACTTAGACCAATCTTATTCTTTTTAGAAATTCCAATGATCATTTTAAAGCTTTTTTAAAGTAAAAAGACCAAAACTAGCACATAATGATAGTTAAGGAATCATTTATACAAAATATTTATTTTCAGAACATAGTTGGGAGAAAATTACTTCTAAAACAAAGAACAACTTAACAATTTAATCTAAGAAACTAGAAAATTAAAAAAACGTATCAAGGTTTGAAAATCCTCTGCTATCGATTCAATGTTTGTCTTTTTCCCGACCAAGACACTACATATAAGAAGTACTAATTTAACATATTATTAATAAAAAAAGTGGAGCACAAATTAGAAAGAACATGGATGCATCACAAAATAATTATTAGTCAAAAACTAGAACGGAAGATCAAAAGTATTAGACGAATAATCATTTCTATGTTAATTATTCATATATAAGTATGTGACAATAATTATAGACAAAAATAGCTAGTTAACAATATGGTCCCTTGACTCTTGCAAAATATTCAAAATGATCCTTCACTCTTGAAAATAATATATTTGGTACCTTGAGCTTTAACTGGTTATTTTAGTCCCTAACACCTAGAAGGCATGTTAAAATTCATTTCCCAGGTTAAATGGAAGGCTAAATAGAAAATAAACAGAAGATGGAAGATTCGGCCGATTCCCGCTGCCAATTCTAGCTATAATCGGTCAAGAATCGGCAACTACCATTTCCAGCGGCTGATTCCAGCTAGAATTGGCAGCGGGAATCTTTCACCTTCTGTTAATTCCCTATTTAGCCTCCTATTTAATGTGAGAAATGGATGTTATTGTTTAGGGATAAAATAAGCAATTAAGCAAAACTCGAGAAACCAAAATAATATTTTCAAAAGTTAATGACCATTTTGAACATTTTGCAAGAGTCAAAAAACTATTTTGATAAATAACTTTAGACAAAAATAATGATTTAAATTGATTATTAAAATAAGGAAAAATTGTCGGAAAAAATAAAGGAATTACATAATTACAATTACTGAAAGAAATACAAGATTGATATTTCCTACATAAATCTTCAGAAAACATGAAAAACTTCAAGAAAAATTCTAGACATGAGAATGCGTGCAAAATTCATAAGGCGGCTGACAAAACCCGAGGAAAAAGGTGCCACAACTCCATGCATGGCCATCAAATAACCAACACTCAAAAAGCAGAAAGATAGCTCGCTATTAAAAAGATGAGAAGCTTGAATGAGTTAATAGAAAGATCCAAAAGAGAAACAAATAAGGATTGCAGCAAAGATTTCTCAAAAAACAAAGGATCCATAAGAAGAAATAGAAAAAGGAAAACAATTAGATGGTTGTAGCAAACAAAAGGATGACTAATATTAGAGAGCATAAAGTAATTAAAATGAAAAACTATTAATTCAAATATCCATTAGAAGATCCAGAGCACAATATACTAAAATTCAAGTGGCAACGGAACAAAAACCAATCTATGGCAAACAACCGAAATAGAATCTAAGCGCCTCTGTTGGGATCATTCAACCCTCAAGAGACGGTAATTACAAATAGCCATAAATAGCTTGATAAAACACAACTATTCCAAGCAAATGCAATCTATTCATAGAAATTGAACCTATTGTTCACAGTCAACCACAAATATTGCAAGCCAAATTGCCCGTAGGATATTCAATAGTAGCATCAAGCTCGACTAGTACAAAGATGGTAGCTCTTGGCATTTCATTAGCTTTAAGGTGCCTACGGAACAATTTCCCAAAGAACTGGACTATAGGATGTAAAGATTTAAAATTTTGGTTCTAAAAGGTAAGGAATACCAAAATTGGAACAATTAGGAAATCCTTTGTTGAATTTAAATCTATTATACACCTTACAATCTTAACTAAAAAATCATGAATAAAGAATAATGGCAAAAATAACAATCCTTTATAATGGAAGTTTTGAGCAAAGTGATTGTTGTTTAGCAGCCCAACGGAGTGTCTTCCTTCGATTTTTTACCAAAGTAAAGTAGAATTACTCAAAAAAGAATCATAAGCAAAAGTATCATTCATCAGAGGTAGAGATGTAGATAGATTTAACTGGTAACAAGCAAAATAGCCTTGGAAAATAAAATGCTAGAATGATAAAACAATTGGAACTTGAAGGGATGAAATATCAACCAAAGGGTAATAAGAAAATCATTCAATGGATTTGTCAAGGCATTTTTAGTTGAAGTAGTAATAAATCATCCTCACCTTAGGAACAAGCACAATTGATTGCTTAGCAAAAGCACATGCACCAACATCAAATGTATATAAGATTCAACATAATATTCACTTGGAATGCTGAGATAGTTTAAAATATTTGACCAAAAGTTCACCAATATTTGGATCAAACTTTTTGTGAATCTGAAGTTAAAATTTCATATTGGTGCAACATCCAAACAAAGCTAAGCATCAAGATTAGATTATAGAGGTTTTCAAGATTCAATTGTTCTTTGTTTAAAAATTGAATATTCATTTCTTAATCAAGTTTATATGGTTGTATGATTATATCAGTATATTTAATATATATATATATATGAGAATGATCTCATAATTATATCAATCCAAACTCAGCAAAAGTCAATGGGAGTTGTGAGCCATAACATTCGAGGAATCTGATTACAACTATGGGAAGGAATCAAATTACAACTATGGGCCAGAATCTGATTACAACTATGGATTGCTTCATTTTAAACATTTGAAACAAATAAAGTGGAATGTGCCACACTTCTTGAGATTAGTGAACTCATTATTAAGCAAAGAACTGGACGTAACCTTTTAAGTGAATAGTTTTGATATATATGAATCATGATGATTTAGAGTTCAGATCTATTATATATGACTAGTAAGGGCTCAAAGGCAATGACATGTCTATTAGATGGATTAGTTATACTCAAAGAAAACTATCTTAAATATATAAAGCTAGAGGCATAAAAGTTAGGATTTGTTAATCTTAATCTGAATAAGTGGGGTTTCTAAAATAAGAGTTGTCCAACATTTAGCATGAATTGGAGATTACATCCATTGGACTGTCATAGAGTAAGGTCTATTCATACTAAGATGAATCAAGTCATCATAGATCAATAAAGAAAAGGAAGAATAGATAGATTAAAAATCATTGTAGGAGAGAATTAGGCTAGGAGAGATTCAAGTTCTTGCCAAGTCAATGAACATGAGTGAGGCATGAATACTTTGTGTCATGATAAGTATTCAATGCAGTAAAAATAATTAAAATATGATTGTCTAGACAAATAGCTGATTTTTGCATGAATAAAGCTGAAAAAAAAAACAATGTCATAAAGTTTAATGGGAACATACCTCTTATCCTTTGAAGCTGAATACATACTTATCCGTTTACATATATGATAAGTAATAATGATCCTATCGAAGTAACATAATGATAGCGTCATTCTTATTACAAGCAAAGAAATTCAACGTAGCACTCAGGCAATTATATTTGATGTAAGAACCAATTTAATAAGTATTAGCTGCCAAGTCACAAGAGCAATAATTTTGACTGAGGAAGCCATCAACCTTAATTTTTACAAACAAACCAACAATAAACCACAAGAATCTATCACACCTCAATGGAGATGCAATCTTATTACAAGTTTCTGGAACAGCCAAACCAACAAATCTATGTCCCACGTCCAGACCAAGCGGCCTTGTTTCCTAGGGGCATTACATAGAATCTTTTGAAAATGTTCGAATGGCTTCGCCGATTTCATCTGTAGTTGAATTTTAGAATTAGATGGAACCATAATAGTAATATTACTAACACTGTTAAAATAAATATTAATAAAATTTTAATGAATAAAAAGTATTATTTGTCTTTCAGCTAGAATTTTGAAATATCAATGTTAACAACGATAACAAACGAAACCTTAATCTTAAAAAGAAGGTTTGCTGCAAAAATTACTTCTCCATTATCCTTTGTCAAATAGTGACTCCTCTCTATGTTTCAAATAGGTGAGATCATTCAAAAAAAAAATCCTAAGATATCATTTTTAGTCTTCTTCCTCTTTTAACATCAGTAAAAACATTTATAACCTATGCAGCCTGCACATAAACCTCAAACAGTTAAAAGCTTTAAAGTAGCGTTACAGCACCTTTAATAACATCCTAAAGACATTAGAAAAAGAATAAACGCCCTCAAAATTCACCTCCACACTTGACATGCAAAATCTCAGATCCTGCAGAGAATCGTCGCCAACTCTTCATCAGTTACGCTAACTTCCTTGCACACGCCGGCAGCATCAGCTAGCTTAAACGCAATTTGGTGTTTGCACTAAAACAAATTAAACGAAACTAATTTCTTGTGATGTCAACTGAATGGTGAAAGAAAGCAAACACGGATGGATGCAAGAGAAAATAACAGAAAGAAGCATACACAGAGCTGCTCGTCTTTGCTGACAACGTCAAAGAAGAAGGAATGGCATGTGCAGAAGTAATCGGAGAAACATATGTGCTCCTCTTTCTCTAACTCTCCCGCCACCTAAACCAAGCCAATTTTGATCCCAGACGATAACAGAGATATAGAAAAGAGACAGAGGTGAAAGCATTCGATTTGTTGCCGGACAAGGAGGTTTTATGCTGCAGTGCTTTCAGTGGGAGAGGGTGGGGAGAGAAGAGGTGGACATGAAGGAAGTCGCCGCGCCCACCGCGTTGCCTATGTTGATTCCTCGCAGGCCGTCTGCATGCCTCGCCCTTTTTGCCCCAGCTTTTAGACCCTATCGGCTGCGAAGAACCGTCGGCTACAAAGAATCCTCTCGGCGTATTAATTAATACATATTAATTATTTTATATAGATAATTAACGCATTGTATTATTTGTTTGTTTGTTATTATAATTATATATTAAGTAAAGCGATTATCATTTCCTCTCCTCGTTTCCTCTATTATGTGAGAAGACTTAGAGATTAATTCATTATTTTTTACACATTAAATTGACACATCATCTATATATTTTAATATATAGTAATATTAGTTTGTAGTTGTACTAATACTCTTTCTCATTAATTTTAATAAATAATTTGTATCAATCAATTATCTACTTACATATTAAATTAACACATATCTATATATTTTAATGTATAGTAATGCTAGTTTGTAATTGTACTAATACTCTATCTCTTGTAGTATTTTTATTTAGGAAAATGATATGATTACATAAGAATATACACCAAAAAGTATTCATGATCAATTAAAAATTTTCTTTTTTTATAATTTTTATATATAGATCTTATCAAAAAATGTATTTAACCAATAATTTACTTACACATTGGATTGATACATCATCTATATATTTTGGTATATACTAATATGTAAGTGTAACAAAACTCATAATTATTTATTATATAACTTTGTACGGAGCCATTTAACTCGAATGACAACAAATTTTGATTAGCTAATTGCGGTTTTGTCTGAATAATCGTGCTAGTGTCAACTTCAAAGATAATCATTTTTAAATATTTTATTATATATTTTTTTCTTAATATACAAATTTAAGTAATTTATTAAAATAATCTATAATTCAGTAAATTATTAAAATTTTAAGAAATATCAATAAAAATCTACTTTAGTTTTAGTTTTTGACAAATTATCTTACAACTTTTTAAATAGTAAAAAATTAATTTTCTCAAAAATTCATTAATTATAATTTTAATAGTTATTTTTTTAATTATTAAGTTTGAATAATATTGTATGTTTTTGTTATTTTAACTTGCAAGAGCCTTGTGGTTGTTACATAATGATGAATTTTCTTGCTTTTTAGATAATCAACAATGAACGATAGACATCCCATATTTTTTGTTTAAACATGATGATTAGTTATATTTACTTTTGAGTCTACTAAAGTCAAATTATAGTCAGCTCGAACTTTAAAAAATTTTAGTTGGAATTGATTAGACTTAGGCTGAATTCAAGTTTGAGTTGACTTAACTTGAAATTTCAAATTCGAGTACAACCTAACTCAATCGAACTTGAATCTAATGCAACATATCCTGTGGTGATATAATACATATTTATATACTTTTTTGACAATGAATAATTAATTGCAGACTTCTTAGAAAAAAAAATTCTATAACGATTTAATATTGATTAGTAAATTAAACTAAAAGCGTTACAATGACTTTTTATATTATATTAGAGGTGCAAAAGATCTTATTGAGGTGTAATATGGTAGTAAATGTATACAATTTAAGTAAGATAAACCATAATCTCATCTATCCAAAATGATTAAAATAAAATATACGAGTCTAAAAAAGAAAGCAAAAAATCATCCATATACAATTGTTTTATTATAATTATATTTCATAAGTAAACTAAGGAATAAAATAAAATGTGCTAATCAAATATAAGAGGCCATTTTTGCGAAGGGTCTTATTGAGGTTTAAGATGATAATAAATGCACACAATTTAAACAAAGCGAAATCATACATCATCCATAATCTCATACATTCAAAATGATTGAAATAAAATATATGCATCATAAGAAAAAACAAAAATTATCCATATAAAATAGTTTTATTACAACTATATATCATAAGTAAACTCTCATCTTCACTAAGGAATAAAATAAAAATGCTTATGCATAAAAGACTAAGCAGCTGACTCTTCTTGGACAGACTTATTGCAAAACTTATTTCCTCAGCCCGATCTTCCACTTATCATTGACACAACTTAATCAACATTTATTAAAGGAAAGGTTATAATTGAAAATAACTTATTGGCTACTGAAATTCTAAACAGCTTTAAGAAAGGAAGAGGTAAATACTTTTATGTCAAGCTTGATATCCAAAAAGATTTTGATACGATAAAAAGGAATTTCATTATTGAAAAACTTAAAGCTAAAGGTTTTCCGAATCAATTCATCAAACGTATCGAGGCATGTATTAATCATCCCAATTATTCAATTGTTTTGAATGGTGGGCTCCATGGGTATTTCAAATCCTCGAATGGCATTAGACAAGGATGTTCAATTTCACTCTATTTATTTACCATAGATATGGATAGGTTATCCACTATGTTTAATAATGTTGTTGATGAAGGCTCATTCATGCTTTACACAAAAGAGACCATACCCTTAGGTATTTATCTATGTTGCAGCACCTTAACTTGCCTTTTACATACTTAGGGCTACCTATGTTATATAAAAACTTAAAGGCTATATATTTACTTCTCTCTTGGGTAAGGTCACTAAATGGCTCACCAGGTGGAGCAAAAAATCACTAAATGGCTCACTAGGCAAAGACAAAAAATTTATTACTTTTGCATGGAGACTTCAATTGCTAAAATTCTCAATTTGGAACCACATAACGTATTGGGTTAACGCCCCGTTAAGAGAAAGGTTAGTTAAAAAAAAAAATCTGCAATTTCAAATGCAAATTTTGGCTCAACCACTTATCAAAATTGGGCGATTTTGGTGTCTATGAAATCCTCTCATCAAGACCTATCTAATGGAACCTCAATTTGAAATTTTGGTAATTTTTATGTGATCAATTTTATGAATGATTAAACTTTTATTTTTAGCACTTTTGAGCAAATTAAATAAAAATTTCATCTTAATTATATCCATAGGAATATGTTATTCATATAATAACAAATATTGTTTTCATTATATGACAAAATGAGCACCATCTAATCTTAATCATCCAAGCACTCCAAGGTCAAATAAATTCCCTTAGATCTATCCTAAAGCTTACATATTTGAATATACTTAATCAAAAGGGTTTGCCATTTTTTCACCTCCTTAAGACTTCATTATTAAATTCATCAAGCACTCAAATTCTTCTCCATTTCTTTGTCTTATACTTCTTCCTCAAGCTAGGACACTTCATCCCACACATTCTTAAAGACTAAAAGAGCATCAAGATGATTTCAATTTCCCATTAAGGTAATAAAAACTCTAGCAAAATCATCATCATCTTCTAATCTATCATTGCTTCCATAGTGAACAAACATATTGCAAAGATATTCAGTTTCCTTATGTCTCTTATATAAAACTTAAATTAAATATTAAGTCATCAATAATGACATATATTTGATTTAAATCATTTTATGGAGTAGATATATATCAATAATATATCATGAGAAAATTACAAATTATGTTAAAACTCAAGAGAAATAAAGAGTTTTTCTTATTTATTTATGTTCACGCTAAGGGTTAAGATGATAATATATATGTAATTTGTTTATATGTTTAAGTTGTTATATAAATTAATGCGTGGCTTTAAATTCATTTGCAAAATCATATTTTGCATAAATATGAGTTTCATATGTTCAAGTTCTTACATAAATTAATGTTTATATTTATTCTCATATTTAAATAAAATTTGAAGAATAACATATTATGTTATGATAAAAATTTATATTTTTGACAATTTTAAATTTGCTTCTATAAGAATGAATATTATATGTTATGATTAAAACTATTCCATTAAATTTTTTATTTGATGATTAGTTTCACTAATCACCTTTTTGCCTAATTAACCATTTAACCTCAAATATTGATAATATTATAACTTAGTCAAATCGCATACAAATACAGTGATCCAATATATTATTTTGATCAAAAAAATGCAATGAATACTAATCTGTAAAAAAAATTTGATTTTTATCTTTAAATTTTTTAATTTAGTCTAATTACTCTAAAAATAGATTAGTGAATATTAGATTCATTAATTATCCAACTTTTAAATTTTATATTTCTAATGACTCACAAAATATAGGAGAACACATTGGCACATTCAAAGTAAAATTTCAATAATTAATTTTACTAATCACTCGTTAATCACCCATTAATGAGCTTAAATCATAAATTAAGCTCATTAGCCTTAAAACTTAGTCAAATTGTGTGTTCTTAGCATCTATCTTCATATTAAATTATAAGAAAATATTTGACATTAACAAAATTTAATTTGGAACTCTAATTCTTAAAATCACTTTTTGGACCCCTTTAAGTGAGGCATTTTAGTCATTTTGACTAAATATTAAATTAAGTAAATTTTAATAATTAAAATTTTTTCTTTATTTTTTAAATTAGTAACTTAATGATTCATTTTAAAAATATATAGATTATTTTTTTATTTTAAAAGTCTAAATTATTAAATTTAGTGCTTATAAACCTAAAGTTATATTAATAAATAATAAAATATGTTAAATCATAAAATATTAAATTAATAAATTAAATCATTGTTTGGCAAATCAAAATAATTGATTTAGTTGTATTTTTATCAGAACAATAAGGTACGTAGATATACTTATAAGTTTTATTTCAACATACATACTTTGAGTCATTCTCATTTAAATCTTACTTATACTTTCTAATATGTTTACTGCTTATTAACTTGCAAAAATATTATTAAAAATATATAACAAAAAGATGAACTGTATTATATTATTGTGGTGTTAGATTTTAGAGGATGGAAAGCAATAATGAGAATCTGCACAGGTTAGGCCTATTGGCAGCCCCTATAAGTCATATGGAAAGATTTAGCCCTTTAGAGGAAGTGGGCAAATCCACATGAAAGACACACATTTATGTCCTAATTATGAATAAGATATCGATGAGTAGAAAGAGAGAATCCTAAAGGTTATGCTTATGAGTTTACCCATTTGGGCTCAGAGGTCTCCGAACTCGACTTTATGTTACAAATGCTTATGATAAATTTTATTTCATATTTTTCTTATAATTTGAATGCAAGGCTAATATGCATGACAATATATAATTACATTGTCAAGTGCTTTATTTTCTTATATGTGATGCAAAATTTTATTTATATCACTCTTAAATTGATTTATACATACTATAGGATACTAGAATATAACTTTTTTAAAAATAGTCTACGTACTCCTGCGTGACTGACAACTATTAATAATTTTCCATGCTTTGATAATTAAGCATTTGAATAATTACTTGAAAGTGATAAGAGAGCTTGAATTTTAGGAGGTGAGTTGAAGAGAATAGTTTATTGAATATTCTTTTGTAAATTGTATATGTATGGCTCTGTATATATAATTATGAACTTATATTTATTTACTTATATTATTGATATGTATATTCTTAATTATGAAATTATTCATTGGAAATTCTAGAACTCGATTCATCGACCGTCACACTAAGACTAGCAATCCATTTGATTGAGGCAGCAATAGCAACTTGTCCATTTATTGGAGAGATTTTTTTCAGCGGGTTCTGCCCTCCCGTCAGAAGGCCATTTTAACCCTCTTACGTTCACTTTAGCTCAAGCTAAAACTATGGTACTTTGTAACACTTCGACTGTTTACTAGCATTCATGGGTATGACATAAAAAATACAAGCTGAAATTTGCAATCTTCAATGGATATGGATTCATTATGGATTAACAAGTGTAGACAAATTCAAATGAATTGGTATTAAATGCAATGCTACATGTAACATTTGCTTTAAAGCACAAGAAAATGAAGTGCATAAATTTCTTAGATGCAGTTTTTCTTTCGGCCTTCTGTTAAAAGGTAAACATTGTCCCGAATCTTTTTTTTCTCCTGGGTCTCTTCAACTATTTGATATGGTAGCTTATGGTTCTTCAACTAAGAAGGGTAGAAGTCTCACAATGATTATCATAAATTCTTATAGTATTTGGATTGAACACAATAAATTCCAAACACCCCTGTAATTTAATCTTATATTTTGGAATGTATTAAATGTATTACATTTAAACGGCTTAGTTTTTTTTATTTAAAATTTAAGAAATATATATACATCTATAATTTTGTTCTTAACCCTTGTAATGCAAATTGAATCGAGATTTGATATTAGAGGAAATTGGTTTCATTTGATTTGTTTTAGTGAAACGCCAAATAGATTTTAAGTTAGTTGACGCTGCCGGCGCGTGCAAAGAAGTTAGCGTAACTGATGAAGAGTTGGCGATGATTTTTTGCAGGATCTGAGATTTCTTATGTCAAGTGCCAAGGTGAATTTTGGGGATGTTTATTCATTTTCTAATGTGTTGAGGATATTATTAGGGTGCTGTTTGGTTCAATAGCAGGTGAACAGTTATTAAGATAGCATGTTATTCAGATAGCAGTGCTATTTAGTGTATATTGTTTGGTTCAGTATTATTTAAATACAATAACTGCGGCATAGTTTTGCTTATCGTTGGCCAATCCGCAGCATCGCCAATTAATCAAACGGTTGATCGGCATCGTCGTCTTTTCCCTCTCGTGAGCGCCTGCCATGGTAACGCTTGGCTGCACTGACAAAGACATCGATCATGACTACTGCTTCTGCGAGCATGACGGCGGCCAACGCCATCTGGCTGCAAATTAAGTCTTCTAATTCTAGTATATATGCATCTTTCTCTCTCTCTATTCCTCTACCCATTAATACATTTCCTAACCTGCGCTCTTTTTCTCTTGTTAAAAAACTATCAACAGTTTTGGACGATCATCTGTACATGTAAATACTGTTCTTCAGAAGAATCCTCATATTAGTTATGCTATTTCATATTCTCAGATCCACACTTTCTCTTTCCGCAGCTTACACATTCTCTTTGGAAAGAATTTGGAAAAAGCAACCCTACTTGTCGATCAGGGCTGCGTAAAGAAGATATCAGGAAATCCTAGCGGCCGTTTCTTATTTTTGGTACAATGCCTTCACCTTTTTGTCTCTTTTATATCTGTTGTTGTCTGGAATCAAATTCGGCTTGGTTTAGGTGGCCGGAGAGTCGAAGAAAGATGAGTACATATGTTTCCCAGATCACTTCTGCACATGCCATTCCTTCTTCTTTGACGTTGTCAGCAAAGGCGAGCAGCTTTGTGTATGATGCTTTTCTGTTATTGTTACTTGCATCGATTCGTGTTTGCTTTTCTTTCACTGTTCATTTGACATTACGAGAAATTGGTTTCATTTGATTTGTTTTAGTGCAAACATCAAATAGCGTTTAAGCTAGCTGACGCTACGGGTGTGTGCAAGGAAGTTAGCGTAGCTGATGAAGAGTTGGCGATGATTCTCTGCAGGATCTGAGATTTTGTATGTCAAGTGTGAAGGTGAATTTTGAGGACAATTATTCTTTTTCTAATGTGTTGATGATATTATTAAAGGTGCTGTAATGCTACTTTAAAGCTTTTAACTGTTTTATATTTGAGGTTTATGTGCAGGCTGCATAGGTTATAAATATTTTTACTGATGTTAAAAGAGGAAGAAGACTAAAAATGATATCTTAGGAATTTCTTTTGGAATATGATCTCACCTATTTGAAAGACAGAGGAGTCACTATTTGACAAAGAATAATGGAGAAATATTTTTTGTAGCAAACCTTCTTATTAAGATTAAAGTTTCATTTGTTATTGTTGTTAACATTGATATTTCGAAATTCTAGCTGAAAGAAAATAACACTTTTAATTCAATCAAAAATTTCTTAATCTTTATTTTAATAGTGTTAGTAATATTACTATTATGGCTCCATTTAATTCTAATTTTCAACTACAGATGAAATCGGTGAAGCCGTTTGTACTTTTTCAAAAGATTCTATGTAATGCCCCTAGGAAACAAGGCCGCTTACTTGGTCTGGAGGTGGGGCATAGATTTGCTGGTTTGGCTGTTTCAGAAACTTGTAATAAGATTGCATCTCCAGTGAGGTGTGTCATTGCATTTCAACATAATATGCATATCCTTGGATAGATTCTTGTGGTTTCTTGTTGGTTTGTTTGTAAAAATTAAGGCTGATGGCTTCCTCAGTCAACATTATTGCTCTTGCAACTTAGTAGCTAATACTTATTAAATTGGTTCTTACATCAAATATAATTGCCTGAGAGCTACGTTGAATTTCTTTGCTTGTAATAAGAATGACGCTATCATTATGTTACTTCGATATTATCATTATTACTTATCATATATGTAAATGGATAAGTATGTATACAGCTTCAAAGGATAAGAGGTATGTTCCCATTAAACTTTATGACATTGTTTGTTTTTTTCAGCTGCATTCATGCAAAAGTCAGTTATTTGTTTGGATAATCATATTTTTAATTATTTTTACTGCATTGAAGCTTTATCATCACACAAAGTATTCATGCCTCATGTTCATTGACCTGGCAAGAGCTTGAATCTCTCCTACACTGATTTTTAATCTATCTATTCTTTCTTCTCTTTATTGATCTATGATGACTTGATTCATCTTTTAGTATGATTAGACCTTACTCTATGACAGTTCAATGGATGTAATCTCCAATTCATGCTAAATGTGGGACAACTCTTATTTTAGGAACCCCACTTGTTCAGATTAAAATTAACAAATCCTAACTTTTAAGCCTCTAGCTTTATATATTTAAGATAGTCTTTTGAGTATAACTAATCCATCTAATAGACATGTCATTGCCTTTGAGCCCTTACTAGTCATATCTAATATATCTGAACTCTAAATCATCATGATTTGTATATATCAAAACTATTCACTTAAAAGGTTACGTCCAGTTCTTTGCTTAATAATGAGTTGACACTAATCTCAGGAAGTGTGGCACATTCCACTTTATTTGTTTCAAATTTTTAAAATGAAGCAACCCATAGTTGTAATTTGATTCCTTCCCATAGTTGTAATCAGATTCCTCAAATGTTATGGCTCACAACTCCCATTGACTTTTGCTGAGTTTGGATTGATATAATTATGAGATCATTCTCATATATATATATATATATATTAAATATACTGATATAATCATACAACCATATAAACTTGATTAAGAAATGAATAATCAATTTTTAAACAAAGAACAATTGAATCTAGAAAACCTTTATAATCCAATCCTTTTTTGCTTTTTTGAGGGATGCTTAGCTGTGTTTGGATGTTGCACCAATAGGAAATTTTAACTTCAGATGCACAAAAGGTTTGATCCAAATATTGGTGAATTTTTGGTTAAATATTTTAAACCATCTCAGCATTCCAAGTGAATATTCTGTTGAATCCTACATACATTTGATGCTGGTGCATGTGTTTTTGCTAAGCAATGAATTGTGCTTGTACCCAAGGTGAGGAAGACCTATTACTACCTTGACTACAACTGTCTTGACAAATCCATTGAATGATTTTTTTATTGCCCTTCGGTTGATATTTCATCCCTTCAAGTTCAAATTATTTTATCATTCTAACATTTATTTTCCAAGGCTATTTTGCTTGTTACCTAGTTAAATCCATCTACAGCTCTACCTCTAATGAATGATACTTTAGCTTATGATTCTTGTTTGAGTAATTCTACTTTGGTAAAAAATTGAAGGACACTCTTTTGGGTTGTTAAATAACAAACACTTTGCTCAAAACATCCATTATAAAGTATGATTCATGCTAGTTTTATCACTGTTCTTTATTCATCATTTTTTAGTTAAAATTGTCAGCGGACAATAGATTTACATTCAACAAAAGATTTCTTAATTGTTCTGATTTTGGTATTTTTTATCTTTTAGAACCACTATTTTAAATCTCAACATCCTATAGCTCAGTTCTTTTGCAAATTTTTCCATAGACACCTTAAAGTTAATGAAATGTCAATAGTTGATGTTACTATTGAATATCCAACGAACAGTTTGGCCTGCAATAGATGTGGTTGACTGTGAACAATAGGTTCAATTTCTATGAATAGATTGCGTTTGCTTGGAATAGTTGTGTTTTGTCAAGCTATTTATGACTATTTGTAATAATCCTCTCTTGAGGGTTGAATGGTCTCAGCGGAGGCGCTTAGGTTCTATTTCGATTGTTTTGCCATGGATTGGTTTTTGTTCCGTTGCTACTTGAATTTTAATGTATCGTGGTATGGATCTTCTAATGATTCTTTGAATTAATAGTTTTTAGTTTTAATTACTTTATGCTCCTTAATATTAGTTGTCATTTTGTTTGCTACAACCATCTAATTGTTTTTCTCTTTCTATTTCTTCTTATGGCTCCTTTGTTTTTGAGTAATCTCTACCACAATCCATATTTATTTCTCTTTTGGATCTTTCTATTAACTCATTCAAGTTTCTCATCTTCTTAATAGAGAGCTATTTTCTTGCTTTTTGATTGTTGGTTATTTGAAGGCCATGCATGGAGTCGTGGCACCTTTTTCCTCGGGTTTTGTCAGCCGCCCTATGAAGTTTGCTGTGATGGTTCGACGCCGGTTCATCGAGAACTGTCCCGATATCGGGTACTCACAGACTGCAGGATCATATTGAGAAATTTGAGAAAGAAAAGTAACACATAAAAATCAAAAGATATTTTTCATTTAATAATATTTCAAATTTTTACAATGTAGCCAACAAACTTCTGATAAAGTTCATATTCTAGAACACAAGATAAACTTTGAAAAAGTAAAATAAAATAAAAGTAAAGTTGCGCCATAGATTCTCCTGCCAGTATAAATTTTCAAGGCTTTTGTTTAAGCTTTCCCAAGAGTACCTGACTTGGTATTATACATAAAACAATATCGGAATTGGAATTCATAGTATTCAGAGAGTACTCTAAGTACCACAGTAAACAAAATATATTATGTTTTTATAAAAGCAAATATGCGATTAGCAGATATAAAGATAAAAATGCAGAAAAAGTAAGTAATAGCACAAAATGAATAAAAGTTTCCTGCAACAAGTATTATCATAAAATATAGGTTATTGATATTATTTTTTCAGTAACCCACCACGAATGCCACTGATGTTATTTTTCTAGCGACCCGCGAATGTTGCTGATATCATTTTTCCAGCAACCCACGAATGAAAAGGAGGTTGGTTTCTAACAACCAACCAAGCATTAATATTACTGATACCATTTTTCAGTAACTCACTAATGAAAAAGATGTTGGTTTCTAACAACCAACCAAGCATTAATATTACTGATGTCATTTTTTCAATAACCCACGAATGTTACCATATTGGTTTCGAACAACCAACCAAGCTTCAAATGAATTTGGCTCAAAGCAAATAAGCGGAGCTAAGCAACAAATTATAAAAAGTAGTACATATCATATACTGGGTATATTTATTCTTTAAGATTCAAGTTTGACAGTTCCACTTTTGGATCTGCATTTAGATTTGGATATTTTTAAATTAGCTTTTAGCCAATGTTCTTATGAGTAAATTTTATTTTCATTTCGATTATGTTCTTCATTCGCTTTCTTATTATTATTGAAGTTCGATTTTTTTAAGGTACTGTGATAGCAGTAATATTTATTATATCGTTATTAAGTCACTGAGGATAGTAATTATATTGATATAATATTATTATTATCATTATTTCAATGATAATAATAATATAAGAATGAAAGAAAAACATAACATAAATCATTGTCAAAATGAAAATATTTGAATTGAAATAATAGTCATTTTATAATATATGTACTATTTATCATTATTGATTAATGACAACAATACTAATGTGATGATATAATCTTATCTTCATAAAGGTTATTAAGTATATATAACAATAAATAAAGAAAATAGCAAAATAATTCCTCAACTTTTCTTCCCCTTTTTCTTTCTCTTAAACTTCTCTTCTTACCTTTAGGATTAGGATTGCCGAAAAACAGAGAGAGGTCGAAATGGGTGGCCGGACGGCTAACCGGGGTTGCTGCATCAAGAGGGCTTGCTGGTAGCGGCAATAGGGGGCTGCTGGGTGGCTGACGGCTTGCTGCCTGGCTGGCAGGGGATTGCTGGGTGGCCAACAGCTTGCTGGCTTGCTGTGGAAGAGGGCTAGGCTGCTGTTGGGGGTTGGCTGGAATACAAGGAGAGGACTTGTAGGAGAAGATGGAGCGGCTAGGAGGGGATATATAGGTGAGAGCGAGGGGGAGGGGGTCGGCCCACTTGGCCGACAGTCTGCGCCAAAAACAACGCAGGTAGGCGGAAGCTTTCGCTTCAGGCTCTGTCGCAAGGTAGAGCCTGCGATCGCAGGGAAATCGGGGATCGGACGAATGGGGGACAGAGGAAAAACAGAGGAATTTTGAAAAAAATAACTTAAATTTAAAATTTTCGCATTTTTTTGCGGTTTGACGTCAAAAAATAACGAAATTTGACACTGATGTGTGTTATGATATAACAAACACGCTCGCGCCGAAAATTTTCGATTCAGACCAATATTTTATTTTATATTAATTTTTGAGGTTTAAAATTTTAAAAATTAACCACGATCAAATCGGCTCTCAGAATTTGATGAAATTTTTCGAGCAATCTTTAAATAATATACTCAACACAACGATACTGAAAACAATGAATTCAGACGCGTATTTCAATATTCTTGATATATAGAATTTAAATAATTCAGAAAATATGGCGGGAGCTTCCGTTATTCGGATTTCTCGCAAACTAGGGCACTTTGATCTTAAAATTATTCTCATCTAAGGGTATTTTTGTTTGCCTTAATTTGAAATTCCCCGTGTTCTTGATTTTTGGGGCGAGATTTGACCTAATTTACAAAGTAATGCAAGGCGTGTGGGAGTAGGTTAATTTTGTAGCAACAACCTGATGCAAGATTGCATCAACCCTATTATCCTTACAAAAGAGCTCTGTGAAGTTAGAAGTGATGAAACATGTTGTCGGTAAGCCTATACTGATAAAGGTCATTTACTAAGCCGCAAATCCTTTGTTTGACCAAGTGAATTTCATATATTAAACAGTATTAATCACATACGTTAGATACATAAATAGAAGAATGAAATCCAAGAGTCTAACAAACCACAAAAAGCCAACAAGTCATAAGTTCTTAAAATATAGTCTTTGAATTAGTGAAAGTTTAGATATGAAGTACTCTCAGCTCTCATCAATGTCGGTTATAATCGATCGTAGCCAAAGTAAAGGCAAACATTAAAATCTAGCATGAATGAACATGTATGAATGGGTCATGTATGATATGCGATATAGCTAAATAATTCTCGTTCTCACACCATTACATATGACAGAAATGACAAAAGCAAGTCTAGATAAAGTGTCATCTAGATACAGGGGTAAGATACAAGGTGTTGATAAAAATCACTCTGCATACACGAGTGTTTTTATATTTTCTCTTTGACATTTCCTATTAAAATAATATGATAATTTAAAATTGAATAGTTCCAATATCAGTAATTTTCATTACAATCTAAATATAATTTGTATCATTATTAATTATTATGAAATGAAAATGATGATCATTCTAATTGAAGTTTTAAAATTAAAATGAAAGTATATTTTGTACTTTCTTTTATATTTGCGATGAGGCATTCTCATGTCTAGAATTTTTCTCAAGGTTTTTCATGTTTTTTGAAGATTTATGTAGGGAATGTCAATCTTGTATTTCCTTCCGTCATTGTACAATGTAATTCCTTTATTTTTTTTCGACAAATTTTCCTTATTTTATTAATCAATTTAAATCATTATTTTTGTCTAAATTTATTTATCAAAATGGTCTTTTGATTCTTGCAAAATGTTTAAAATGATTATTTTTGCTTAATTGCTTATTTTCATCCCTAAATGATAATATCCATTTCTCACATTAAATAGGAGGCTAAATAGGGAATTAACATATGCTGAAAGATGCCCGCTGTCGATTTAAGTTGGAATCGGCCACTGCAAATGGAAGTTGCCGATTCTAGCTTGATTCTAACTGGAATTGGTAGTGGGAATCGACCAAATCTTTCATCTCCTGTTTATTTCTTATTTAGCCTCTCATTTAACGTGAGAAATGAATTTTAACATGCCTTCTAGGTGTTAGGGACAAAAATAACCAGTTAAGTAAGGCTCAAGGGACCAAATATATTATTTTCAAGAGTAAAGGACTATTTTAAACATTTTGCAAGTGTCAAGAGATCATATTGATAAATAGCTCTTTTTGTCTATAATTATTGTCACATACTTATATATGATTAATTAACAAAGAAATAATTACTCGTCTAATGCTTTGGATCTTCCGTTCAAGTTTATGACTAATAAATATTTTGAAATGCGTTCATGTTCTTTCTAATTTGTGCTCCACTTTTTTGATTAATAATCAATTAACTTTGTACTTTTTATGTAGTGTCTTGGTAAGGGAAAAGACAAACATTGAATCGATAGCAGAAGATTTTCAAACCTTGGTACATTTTTGTTATCTTTTTGTTTTTTAGATTAAATTGCTAAGTTGTTCTTTGTTTTAGAAGTAATTTTCTCCCAACTATGTTCTCAAAATAAATATTTTGTATAAATGATTCCTTAACTATCATTTTGTGCTAGTTTTGATCCTTTTACTTTAAAAAAGCTTTAAAATGATCATTTAACTTTGTAAAAAGAATAAGATTGGTCTAAGTTTAAACGATATTGAAAATATCACTAAATTGATACTGCTAGTGACACCTCCAACTAGCGTATGGGTTATATGACTCTTAACCTTCTTTTGATATCATAATCATTATTTGTGAGATTGTTATATCTAAATTTATGCTCAACTTTAAAGTTTTAAAAATAATTCCCTTTTCATGTGCCCACAAAGGTAACATCTAATGGAAGCCTTTGGTTAAATAATTAAAGCAAATGACCATTTCATTCTCTTTATGGTGGCTGTGGGAAAGTTGAATGACAATAGAAAATTTCCATTTCATGAAGTGTGGGTTAGATAAGAGAATTTTGTAGATATAAGTGGGCTCTTGTTTTTGTAGGTGAATGTTTCCTTTGATTTTATCATTTATCTCCTTGAAATTTGAGTTGAATTTACATAGGTGAAGGCTTTCCAAATACTTCCTTTTCTACAATTTGTTATAACTATTTTTCTATTATACTTTTGAGCATGGCTCAAAATCTAAGCTAAATTTTTGTTCAAGATCACATGATAATACATATTTTATATTGAATTAATGCATGTTTTGGCAATCTTATTAAGGCTATCTCAAACAAATGCAGTTGTGGGTACAATGATTGTACAATTAATTTACTACTAAAGCTTATGAAAGAACATATTAGTCGAACAAAGACTTTCATTCTGGATGCTAAATGCCTGGAGGGACTGTTGAGAAAGTAGCCGAGAAGTAATTCAATATCTGGAATGGATGCTGTTCAAGAACACTCGGCTCCAAAGGGAGCCAGCCGCCTACAATCTACAATATATATAGATTCAGGAGGCTCGAAAATAGCAGGACACTTTGGCGTGGGCAAGACTCTACTAAACTTGGAAAGGTCAGTGTAGATGTGATTGGCCAAAGATTAAGGCCGCGCAGCGGACTCTCGATTCATTTTCCATTAAAGGGTGTGTACTCTGCAACGCATCCAAGCCAAGAAAGAGACCGTGGATTTCATTGTATTTTTCAACGTCTTTCTTTAGGTACAATTCTTCCAACTTCTAGTGGTCATCATTTCGTTATCACCGCTACAGACTACTTCACAAAGTGGGGCAATACCAATGGCCTTAACTGATTGGATTTGAAGCATGCAAACTCCTTTGATTTAGTCTTCAGAAGTATAGAGATAGTATTCTATACTACGAACCGGGGTATTCTATATGCAACCAAACTTTAGGATTACTCCCTCCGGTCAAGCTGAGGCCACAAAAAAGACCATGCTTAGGATACTAATTCTTGAAGATTGAATTAGACGAGATTGGATTTTATGAAGATCTTTTCTTTTATTGGCCTTGTTTGGTAAATAATTTCAATGAATTGTTTTGTCAATTGAAGAATGACAGGAAAGATTGACTACCACTTACAGGTGGTGTGGTGATTTACCTCCCGACACCGATCCAGATGATGGTCTTCCTCTGATTCAAATCACATTACCGATGCAGCCAATAGTGTCTATACTAACTTCTTTTTTTTTCATATTAGGGGCTTTGAGACTAAAATAGAGAACCCAAGCGCCCGCCCCCGACCTCAACCGAAGCTAGATCGGCATTTAGATACTAAAGTAAAGGCAAGCGGCCCTATGTGTGCCCTTGTGCCGTGAGAGAGGATTTATCCATAAATAAAGAAAGGCAAGCAAGTTGTTGTGTAATCCATCCCTCGCATTAGTGAGTCCCACCGATTGCTAGTTGGTGATACTGCTTGCTGGTAGAGTTCTTGAATCCAACCGAATAATGAGAGAGAGCGGAGCCTTCGCGTACTCCGAGCTTGAAAGGAATGGAATGGATGGGCTACGACTCTATAGTGAACGTCCCTGCTTCTAGATATGAGATAAATTACTTCAAAGACGGATGTCGAGCTAAACTGTTAGACTTCTTTATTGCGAATCGGCTTTCAAAGACAGACAGATAAGGGCACAGGAGGGGCACCAATCTACCACACATCTATCTGTATGAAGAAAAGAGAAAGGCTCTTCAAGGCTGTGAAAGAGATTGTGAGATGATTCAAGATGGGTGGGGCTCCCATGTAACCTTCTCTACTATCCCCTCTCCTATACACTTCGTGTAGATAGCAACCACCTCCGGTGGCCTACCCTCTGGCTCCGGGTGGATTCGACTAAAAAGAACAACAAGCAACTGCTATGCAGCCATTGTAGCGTCCTACAGAACCTGCCCTCCGGGTGGGTAAACCTCGGGGTGGATTCGACTAGCGTCTCATACGCTAGATCCTACCCTTCGGGTGGTCTTCGTCTGCTCACGTAGTTCGCGACCTTCTCTTTTCCTCTCTCTTCGTAGTGAAACCTGCTTTCTCTGGCTTCGGTTGAACGAGTGCCCGAGCCTATTAAAGAAAAGAGCGGGCATGGAGGAAATCCCCATAAGTTCTCCTTAAACCTACACATAAACTCTATCTGATGTAGATAGCAACCTACGGAACCTACCCTCTGGCTCCGGATGGATTCGACTAACGTCTCATATATCCTACAGAACCTACCCAGCCTCTATTTCGTACCCTACATTCGACTAGCGTCTCACTCTTTGTAATAGTAAGCTCACTCTTTCTCTTTTTAATAGTAAGCTCACTCTTTAGATCCTTCTCCCATAGAAAGCCAGCCAATAGTACCATAACCTAATATGTTAGATTAGCTAGCGCATTTGCATGAATGTGACCGCTGCATGCTCTTGAGGAAGGGTTTGTTGAGCCGTGTCATCTAAGGTGGGTTCTGTCGAAGGTACAACACATTTCCTATCCTAGAACAAATACGCGGCGCCATTAGAGACTTTAGAACCAGGAGCTATCAGTGGAACTCTTAAGGTCAAAGCGAAACCCTTCCCCAGTCAGCCGATCTAAGGGTTGGTCAAAGGTCCCGTCCTTAGGGCTAAAACACTCCTAAACTACTGAAACTACTTATGGTAGGGATAGTGGAGCCTTTGCTTCATTTCCTTTCCCAAATATTCGTCTCTTTAGATCTCCCTCAATCACCACCTACCGCCCCGTGGGATTCAAATTGTTCAAAGGCAGTTTTTGACCTACCCAATGCTCAAAGCAATCAAGATCTTGATTGGCTGTCTCAGTCTTAGTTGGGTCAAGGGCAAAACCTCTCCCTCCACAGCACTGCCGACGAAAAGAAGGCTTCTCTCAGCATTGATCCATAAGAAGCAAGCTCATAAGTGAGAGCTAAGAAAGCCGACGGGAGACTAAGTTCCAGGTTGGCTTCCAAGATAGAGGAGAACAAAGGTAAATAAGGATTAGATTCATGAGACCTCGTCCACAATCTTGAAACTTTGAACAGAAGCTCATAACGAAATCAATATACTTTTGCAATTGAATAATTAAGATGGCAAGCTCTTAGCCAACTGAATGACCTTCGCCAATGAAAACCAGGACAAGTACAATTGGACTAATTGATCACCCAGTCGACTGACCCCTCTCTTTCCTCGTGAAAGCCTTCTGTTGCGCGGCCTTTGCTTGTGCAAAAATGGCATTTCCATGGCATATAGATAGTGAACCATGGTAGTGACGTTGTGGGCACAATTCGCTGCTTTGCTTTGCCTTACCTTAGTCTACACCTTCTTCGCTGGTCCATAGCTATTTTCTTTGAGCTCACATCAATTATTTAGACGAAGCCTTCTTGCTCTTTCTTTGAGCTCACGTCTCACCTAACGTAGGCGGCTTCGTGGCCTGAGCTTCTAGGCTGGACGTGTTTAGCATCTAACTTGAAATTCCGTCAACAATTTGAGATTAGAGATACGATTACGCTACGTGCCCTCACTTCATCTCCTTCGGAGCCTAGGTTGCGCAACAAATTGACTATTCCGTTGCGCGACCTCTTCTTTTTCTCTAATATCTAGCTTTTAGTTTTTAGTAGAATTGATTTCTTTGCTCTAATTGATCAAACCTCCGTCACTTTCGAAAAGAATGAACGTACTCCGGAGAGAATAGTTTAGCACCTAGCACAGGACTGAGAGATGACCGAAAACCTTGAGGACATTAGGAGAGCCTGAGCCTACCGCTCCGTGGGACTACAGAAAGATCATTCAAGACGAATTCTCTCAAGAGTGAGACGAGAGTCGAATCCCTCCTAGTAGAATCTGTAGGAGAGGGAGACGCTAGTCGAAGCGGAGGTAGGTGAGGCCGCGCAGCGGAATTAGATATCTCAAATCAAATCTAAATATGTGAGGCCCCGTATGGGAAGGTAAACTTCTCTTAATTCTTCAAGTAAAAGGAAACTAGGCGCTCGACTGATGAGTAAGGGCTCAACTACTCTCTATATTCCTGTTGGATCCAGTTTTTCTGAGTCAGCGCATCCGGGATTTTATGAAACACTAGACTGAGACGGTCAAGCCAATCAATAAATCTAGCAAGACCACAAAAGACCGTTAGCGAGGAGGCCAGCACTATTTGACCCGAAATCCGGGATCAAAGGATCTTCTTTGATGGGAAGATAGCGGTCTCGGGAGCGGGAGTCGGAAAAGTAGCATGTGGTCCTTACAGCTTATAGAGGCAATACTCTCTTTCCAGCTGAAAGTGAAAGCAGAACAAAAACATCTGTGTCAACAGCCACTTCCTGAGAGACATAATAAAGAAATGTATTGATTTGGCCTCTTTTCAGTCAATTTATAGGAATCTAGCTAAAAGGGGAAATTGCTATTAATATTAAGGCGCTAGAAGGCAACGAATTCTAAGGCTAAAGTCTCTAATCAGCGCTTGATCAGAAGATCTGCTCACTTTGTTCGTAGCCTCAATCTCTGTAATCTAATGAAGATGAAGAAAAGCTCAGCTCTGAACAGCCAAGTGAAATAATAAAATAGAGGCCACCCGAAGGAGCAGAAATCATTCAAGATTTTGGTTTAGAATGCCTTGGCATGAATAAGCTTCTGAAATAATAATAGAAATTAGCTAGAAAAACACACGGGTTCATAGGATCATGCATTCTCTGATTCGATGCAAGGTGAATTCCGCATCGTTAATTTGCTCTGCTGATGCTGAGTCAACTATCTACCTAATTCAGGAGTACTTCAAACTAAACCGATTTCAGCTTTTTGGCCGGTTGCACCCACTCTCCACTCCAGGCTTCACGAACCACACCAAGAAAGTAAAAGCTTGTCGGCCCAGTGATTGTTGGAAGAGTTCTTTCCCAGCGCTGCTCATCTTGTGATGATCGGAGAATGATAAGAGACCTTAGGCAAAAGAGCACGGGAATTCTGAAATGTTGCGGACCAATCCCAACACCCCAAAGATCAATTTTTAACCGAAATAAAGTCAGGGATGAGTTATAGCCTTGAATCGGGCTATCATCTCCCGCTGGTCGATCCATGGTTACGTTACCTGCCTTGAGAAAATGTCTAATCTAAGAATGATTTGCATAACCTCCTTGATACTGAAACGGAAAGAAAAGAGAAGCGCGCTGGTTCTCAGCGCTATTAATTTCCTATTTAGAGTGAGTCAATAGAGCTGGTTTCCGGGAGGCCGGTCAAGCCTTGAACCTTGACAGAGAAGAGCGCGGATCTTTCCCAGCAGGCATGATCGAGCAAACTAGGACTCTCCCGATTAAGCAAGAGCGGGCAAGTACAAGTAGAAATAGAAAGTGCAAGGACCAAGGCAAGATAGAGAGAGCAAGAGGCTGCTCCTATCATGATCGTGCTCTTCCGAGTTAGAGTCCGGGGAATTGCTTTCTTCTTCATAAGAAGAATCGACTAGACGTCTTCACCAAGCTACTTTTAGGCTGTGAAGCAGAATTACCCATCGTACCTCGGCTTCCGTTGTAAACTGAGCACTTACCTTGTTCGTCTACTGCAATATGAATATGCTCACCTAGTAATGCAATCGACTTGGCTCACTAATGAGGAGACTGGGGCGGTAATAGCCTCTAATATGAGTAAATTAAATAAAGAAAAGAAGAAAAGGAAAGAGCCACTTCCGGTATCCCGAGCGGAAAGATTGAATTGACTGTGGAGAAAGATTGTATACCGGATTAAGGCTACGTAGGTTGCGAAGCAAAAGATTCAGACAGCCCATGCCGTGGCCGATCAGGATTAGGCTACGAAGTAGATTTGCTAGCGCCTAAACTAGATCCTACCCGGAGGGTGGCATTTTTCTTGATTGTCCAGCTTCGACTTGAAACTTCCCCTAGGCGAACACCATGAGAGTTTCACTATATCCCTATTCTACTAATGCGACAACTATAGGCATTGTAATTGATGACTTCAAGTCACTCTTTTCACTTTTAATATAGGCCGCGCAACGGAAGCTTAAGAAGATTTGCTTGAATAGCTTCTTCAAACCTACGTGACTCTTTTCTCTAGATCGATATAGAAAAAGAAGAAAGAAGGTTGTTGTCAGAACCGGAGGGTCCAGGTTCCCGGGTTATAGAATAGCAAATTTCTAGAAAAACTCGGATCTTCTTCCGCCAAAGTTCAGGCTCATTCACAGGTACCATCGGTCAGCGTCCTAGAAGCACTAGCTAGGCAATTTCCATTTCTAGTCTTTCTATGAATCTTCTATTTTATTTTTTTCTCAGTACTTTATTCGACTTGTCTCCACTCTCTTCGTGAGAACCTATGAGTTCCAAATCAGAAGCAGTTTCCTCATTGGAACCGTATTAACTAATGAGCGTACATGAGGTTGTCTTGGCTAGGAAGAAGAGTTCATGTTCATAAAGAGAGATGCATGTGAGACTCTTTCATTTAAGATAAAAAAAAAGAAAAAAAAACCATAAATCTTTATTTTAGTCGAATTTTGATCACACTGGCTATCATGCTGGAACCGGAAGCTATTGGGAAAGGCAAAGCGCTTCTTTTCTTTTAGAAGGCTTTTTCAGAGGGTTGGTTAATTTCAAGTTAGAGGGTAACCGGAACTCAATTCTGGAGGCTCTTGGAGACCAACAAACGGATTTCTTGTTCCAAACCTGCATGGTTTGTTTGAAGGAAGTAATTTGGGCTTTCGTTATGACTGAATGGTAATTACCGTTGGCGTACGGTATTCCCATAAGCGAAGATTTAGCAAAGGGCCTGGTTGCTGCGCCCGGAACAGAAGAGTCTTGTTCCTTAGACATCGGATCAAGGGAGGGACCATTTGCATGGACAATGAGAAGGTGAAGGGCATAGAGGAATGGGATCCCCATCAAAGGTATATGAGTGAAGATCTTTTCTTGGCTTGGTAAACGACTATTGTAGGTTCGGTTCATCCAAGGCTTTCCGGGTCGGGCTGCACCTTTTACTAATCTCCTTAAGTTAAGAAGAACCAACCATGGCATTGGACGAGAGAATGTTAAGAGGCTTTTTAGGACTGAAAGGGAGCCATCATGGCGGATCCGGTGTTGGCCTTGCTGGATTATGCTAATCGGTTCGAGGTAAATACCGATGCTTCGGACTATGCCAGAGGTGGACTTCTCATGCAAGAGGGGCACCCAATCGCCTTATAGAGCCGTAAGCTCAATGAGACCGAGCGGAAATACACAGGCCACATAGCGGAAAAGGGGAATCCCGCCGGTCCCATAGCAAGAAGCGGTCAGGATTCAGAGATACAGAGTATGGCTTCGAAGGAGACGAAGGATATATGAGACGCTAGTCGAATCCACCCGGAGGGTAGGTTTTGTAGGCCGCGCAGCGGTGCTATCTAGCGTATGATGTACTTCGCCCCAGTGAGATACCACCACCTTTACTATACCAAGGTGTAGGGCCTTGTAGTCGACCGGTGCGAGCACGTCGTAAGCGCACTACCGCGAGATAAAGTATTCGCTCCTAACTACCGTGCAATCAATATCTCGTCACCCCGTGCATACAAGAGCCAGCCAGCCTTTTTTTTGCTGGAATCTGCCTATTAGGTGGGCCGACCTTAACCTTAGGCTGGACAGCTCGAAACTTTGTAATATAGCATATAGCATCAGCGAAGTCTTTGAGTAGCCTCTTGGCAGACTACAACAGTAGGCTTATTGACGACAGGGATTATAGATCCTAGACGGCCCCCTTGTAGATCAATTTTTAGCCGAAGTTGGTCTTCCCAAGGCACTAATCTATTCTATCTTTTCTCCCGCATCGAAACAATAATATTGGAAATCGAAAGAAAGCAGTCTGTGAACGGTCTTCTTTGATGCCGGTTGTACTGAACATTGCCTCACCATCCCCCATCCTGTAGTATTTTTTTAATTTATAGTTTGCCGTATCCATTCGTATCTCATCTTACCTAGCCCCAATTTCACTTAAACAGCCTCTTTCCAGGCATGACATTCCAGTGAGCTCTTCCCATAGTCATGGTCCCTGTCAGCCAAACAATGAAGCCTACACTGCCCATGGTTCAAATCTTTGTGCTCTTCCCCTGGGTCTACCCCAACCGAGCTGGATTTGAGCTCCGAAGGAAAGGCTGTGAAGCAGTTGGCTTTGTGTTCAGCCGACTGTATGTACGTAATATTATGCCACAAGCGAAAAGGAAGAAAGCACCCTAAAGCACCCAAGCTTGCTTCTTTCCTTATGCCTCAAGTTCAGCAGATCTAGATCTAGCTAGTTCGTTCGAAAACTTTGAATCGTAGTCTAATATCAATCCCGGCGGTTCAGTAAGACGGAGTTGTGGAAATTACTTAGTGTCTAGTTCTATATATATAAAGACTGATTCCCTTAGCTTAGGGGCTCACAATTACATACCCTTAGCTGATTGAGCACTCCATGGCTAGGTGTTCTTAATGCGCTCCTTCGCCTGACGCCTCACTCTTTTCTGCTTTGCAGCCTATTCGGAGGGTGGCCTGCTTCGCAGCTCATCTATTCTTGCTACAATTTAGATTAGTAATCGGAACATGCTTCACCTTCCTAACAACCATGGGTCAAAACCTACTAACCCTGTTTTTCCATAAGAGAGGGTTTGAAAAAGTGAATTTTTCCTAACAACCATGGTGAAAAACCTACTAAACTGATTTTCCCTCGTAAGGCCGCAAAGCGGAATGAAAAATTGCTACCACCATGGGTCAAAACCTTGCAAAGTAGATTTCCCTTTGGAGAGGCCGCGCAGCGGAGCCTTTTTCCCATGTAGTTCGACTAGCGTCTCAACTATTCTAGCTTAGCAACCTGGTTTGAATTCGACTCTCGTCTCACAAAGAAGATTTTCCTTCTCTCCTGACATCTTCTTTTTCATCGCTTCTCGATTGGCTCTACTCATTGTAGCTCTGTGAATCTTTTTATAGGCTGAAATCAGTCGATATCATGACCCACTAGCTTTGGAGTTTATATGATGCTTCACTATCGATGATAACTTTCACTCCTTTAGAATCTGCTTCGCAGCCTCACCCCAGACAACATAATTTAGGGCTGACTGTTGTGAGTCGATGTCTCTTAGATCTTCAGTTGACCTTCATCTTGGCCATGCTCTGGAGCTACTTCTTACAAATTAGAATCTTCCCCGTTGATCACAGGTAGTAGATCACAATCACTTGGCTGCCACCTGAGAGATGAGATTACAATTACACTCGCCCAATCCATTGGGGACTCGGCCGACCCCATCTGGATTCCCAAGATGAGCTCTAGATCACACGTCCCATCTTTCTATGACTGCTCGCTCATGTGAGTATTCTTTACTAAGAAAAATCTTTCAAACTACATACCTTGAAGCTTTTTGAATGAATTGTCCGATGCCTAGATTCTCCATCGACTATTTTGCTGCTTGATCTGGAGACCTTGTTTGTTTCTCCTTCCAGTTAAATATTACATAGATATAGATCTGCTGACTTTGTTCGCAGCCTCGTGTCACAAAGCTTACCGGGTGGCCAATCGATTCGCTTAGCAGCTCAAAGTCTAGTTCGACTGGCTCAAACCGTTGGTCGATCCTTCAGCTAAGTCGGTCAGCAATCCTTCTTTGCTTGGTTTGCAAAGACGAACTTCTTCTCTTGACGTGACTCTATATTTCCTCCCAAGTGTTTGGCTAATGGTCCTCCAATTGTTCCTTTCTATTAAAGTTTATTATGTTGCTTTTATACCTCTTGAAAATCGTCCCATGGGATGCCAAACGTTGCCTTTTGTCATGAATAGAATAGGACGGCTCACATTCTAAATTGTGTTAGATGCCTAGGCGCACGTGGTTCGGGTTAACATGCGCTTGGGGAGCACCTGAGCGCATGTTGCTAGGTCTGGTGCATATTTGCTTGGTACCCAGAGCGCGACTGGGTGCTCCGCTTGTTGAGAAAGCCGAGTGATCTTCTACTCCATATAAATTCATAGGATTGAGGTTTGACCGTTGAGAATCACCGAAGAAAACATGAAAAGTATATAAATACCAAAAATTGAAAATCACATCACAGACATTCACAAGAACACCAGCATACAAACACAAAGATATACATGGAAAATCCAACAATGAAAAAAAATTACATCACCACAAGAAAATTCACTATATAAGAAAAATTATTATAGGGTTACAGAGAACTTATCAATCTCTTTGAGGAAGAAGAGATTTATCGCCCTAAGCTTTTTCTTCATTTTCTTGTTCTCTCCAAGATTTTCTTTTGTTCTCATTCTAGGATTTCAAGCCTCCAAGAGCTCTCACAGAAAAATAGCACATACATGAACTCTAACCCATAATGTTGGCTTTTATATGGAATTGCAAACCAGCCCTCACAATGTCATAAATAGTTCCGGACACGTCACACCTGAACTGGAATTTTCGCGGACGCCTGGATGCATGCATAGCTACTTTTGGGGCGTTTGGGAGCACTCGAGCACCATATTTTCTGCCTGTTATGCTCTTGAGCGCGAGATTCTCCGTCTACTTGGCATCTAGGGCGCATGAGCGTCAGGCTCTCTGTCTGCTTGGCACATGGTGCGCGCCTGAGTGCCAAACTCTTTGTTTGCGTGGATCCTGTGATGTGCCCAAGTGCCAAACTCTTTGTTTTATTGGGGTCTGAGGTGCGTTTGAGCATCAGTCTTGCATTTCCTCTCCCATCGATGATCCAATTAGTCTCCACACCATAACACCACTCTCTGTCTGTCCGACGCCTAAGCCACGCTTGAGCACGTGGCTTTCTGTTTAGTTGGCGCCCGGGGCGCCCCCGAGAGCAGTGCCCTCTGTATTGTTGGCGCTTGGGGCGCGCCCGAGAGCAGTGTCCTCTGTATTGTTGGCGCCCGGGGCGCGCCCGAGAGCAGTGTCCTCTGTATTGTTGGCGCCCGGGGCGCGCCCGAGAGCAGTGTCCTCTGTATTGTTGGCGCCCGGGGCGCGCCCGAGAGCAGTGTCCTCTGTATTGTTGGCGCCCGGGGCGCGCCCGAGAGCAGTGTCCTCTGTATTGTTGGCGCCCGGGGCGCGCCCGAGCGCAATGCACTCTGTTGGGTTGGCGCCCGGGGCGCCCCTGAGCGTGTTGCTCTCTCTTTGGCTGCTGCTCAAATGCTGCTTGACGCGCCTGGTTGCTCTCATTTACTAATTTCCATAGTGGCACATTTAGATTGCTCGAATTCCTGTAAAAATCATAAGCACAAGCTAAACATACACAAATACATTAATAATAACTCATTCTAACACAAATGTACCCAAAAAATTGGGGTTAAAGTAGTGTAAATACATGACTTATCATTGAATATGAAGCCATACGATAGTAAAGGAAATGCACAAACTGTACTTTGGAGTACTACTTTATAGGCAATAACATAGAAACTTGAAGGCTGATATTATGGAGATTAAAGTACCTTTAAGGTCTTAATTATAAAACTATAGTTAGATTGGCTGCAATTATGCTATTTTAAAATAAAAATAGAAAAAAAAATTGTAAGTGTTTCCTAATTATTTCTTTTGATCGATTTGGATTTAGATTTGATTGTGCCCCCGATGGTGCCCCCTTCCCATTTGGATTTAGATTTGTATTAGATTTAAATTAGATTTAGTTTTAGATTTAGATTTGGATTAGAGTTGTATTTAGATATAGATTTAGATTATATTTGGAATTAGATTTGATGGTGCCCCCTTCCCATCCCCAGTTGTTGCTGTGAAGGATGCTAAATTACTTATACACCCACTAAAACGAACAATGGAGGATGAGGGAGGATTAGGTGGCCAATGGAAGCTAGTGTTGGATGATGGCATCGGTGTAAGCAACTGCAAAGCAACTGGAGGGTAGGAGGGGTTGACAACAGCCAAGGTTGGCGGGTGGCTTTGGGCAGGGGCAACGGCGATGATGGCAGCGATAAAGCGGGGTGTTGGCAGCTGATTAACAACTAATCCAGGGAGGGTGGAAATGACCAAGGACAGTGGTGGCGGAGGACATCAGCAACTAGGGGATGTGGCAGCATGGGTGGCAACAATGCGAAGGTAGCTTGGCTGCATTGGGGGTGGTATCTGGTTGATGGGCAATGAGGAATGGCAAGGGCTAGCGATGACGAGGTGGTGGGTGTTGGCTGAGATGACAATGATGGGGGGTGACAGGTGGCAGGTGGCTGGCTATAATGACAATTAAGGTGCAAACAACTGCAATGACAACCTGAGGGAGGAGGTGTTGACAACGACCAAGGGTGGCGTCTGTTAGCTGGCAGCAGGAGCAACTGGAAATGATCTTGGGGCAGCGGCAAAGCTGGGTGGTGGAAACTTATTAACAAAAAAAGTGGGGAGGGTATCTATCTGCTACTTCCAGGTGACGATGAATGCGGGTGGCATCTGATTAACTGCAAATACAGGGAGGGTGGCTGCTGACTACTTTCTGAGGCTGGCAACGATCAAGGGCAATGGTGGTAGAGGACAAGGACAACTAGGGGCTATGGAAGTATGGGTGTTGACAACGCGGGGGTAGTTGGCAACAACGGGGGTGGCTTGAAGGCTTTGCCTCAAGGCACTAAGGTATTATTAACTTTCTCATTGGTGTTGAAGTTGTTGAGGTATTGTTTGCGCTTGAAGACTTTGCCTCAAGGCCATGTGCTGTCAAAGCTGTAACTGTGGTTTTTACACCTACCATACGGATTGTACAAGGGAAATTGGTTTTTCCACTGTCAAGTGGTGTAGCAGCTCAAATTTTTAAGCGCCAAGGCATTGTCTGTTTTGGCTTGATAAATCTGACGGTTTTGCCCTGGTAAGATACTTATTTTGCTTCTCATAATTTTAAAATAATTGAAAAATTAACTAACAATCAAACCAACTTGTTGCATCCTCAATTAATGGCTTTATATAGACTTAATGATATATTATGATACTTTTTTGATTGCTGCAGAGAGTGATGCCCTGCAGTTGGTTCCTTCTTCTCCGTTTCTGGGTGAGTTTTGCTTTTAAAATTATATAGTTAGCGTTATTCATTTCATTTTCAAAGTTTCTCTAAGGCTCTCTCATGAATCACCCTACCTTCTAATTGATGAATTATGCAGCCTTTATTTTCTATAATAAATGAAGTATCCAAGTTTATATTGGCACTTAGCACTGCAGCTAAGAGTTGATGGAGCATTAACGAGATTAAGGGACAGCCGAGCTTGCTGTTCTTTTTCTGGCGATGAAGATGCCGCCATGCTTAATTGTTCTTCTGCGAGAAAGCTGCTGGAGGGAAGCAACCATCCAGAGTTTGATAGCTGTAAGTGCCTCAGCATACAGAATTGGTATCCACCAGTGCTGATGGAGCATTGTCTATAGTTTGCTACATTAGAGATTCTTCAAATTTATATTTTAAATAAATTATTTAATAACGGTTATTTTTGCAGTTGACAATGACGGTTTTTCATAAAAACTGCCATTAGCTAAATGATTTCATGCAGTTAATTTATTTTAATATTAAAAATTAACAAGTTTTACTAGTTAATTCGTTAGAAATAATTTTAAATATTTTGACCTTACATTTAGAATCATACAACATTTATATTAGTATAGTTCTTAAATGTAATGCTGGGCAGAATGATTAATTAAAATACTTTAATATATTTATAAATAAAAACAGTTATTTTCAGCGGTTGTTCTCTAGGAACCGCCGATTAGTTATTTAGATCGTGCTTATAAAACATGTCTCTCCCTTCTCGATCCTTGTTGAATTCCTCCGATCTTGGCTGGCCCCCAAATCAGGTATCTCACTCCTTAAATTATTTTTGTATCAGCATAAGAAGCTTTTTTTATAAATTGTGCAATTTGGTGCATGCAGAACAATGAAAAGCCTCCGCGATCTTATTTCGGAGGAATTTGATGAAATAGAAGAAGTCAAAGAAGAAATTGACGACGCGTGCGGTGGAGGCATTTCCGAGGAGGATGAAGGTTATATGGAATCCGAAGAAATGGCTAAATTTATGAAGTTGTTGTACCGTAATCACCGAGCATCTCGTCGTCTTCCCACCATCGTAGAGGAAACCGAAGAGGAAATGATACTGGCTTTACTTGAAGATGGTGATGAGGTTCAAGACATTGCTAAAATGGAGGAAATTAAGAAAGCTTCACTTGAGGTTGAAGCTCAAAAATTTGTTAGGAAAGTGATGGGAATGGGTAAGAAATTTAATCTGTTTTGCAAAAAAAAGAAGAAGAAAGTAGAGAACTTTTTCAAGGGCAGTAGTATTCTTCGTGTTAATTAATTTGTATGTTTTATTTATCCCTTAGAATATGTATAAATATATGAAGGTAAATAGAGTTGGCATTGATTGTTGGTCTTTGCTATTTTAATTATCTACAATGAATGAATTACATGTATTCAAGTATGAATATGAAAGTTCTTTTTATAGAATATGTAAGTTCACTAAGACTGAGAAACCACGAATTCAATATAGTTTTATACAAATGAATCAGAAAAAGACTCACCATGAGCTAAATCATTTCAAAAATAAAAGTTCTTTAGATTTCAAATTCAATTCATATTTATAACTCAATGACATTATTTTATTTTGAAATATCAACAGAAATACATATTCATTTTTGGTAAGACTATCTTAAAAAAGCATTGAAAGCTTTTTATTTAATATAGTTTTATAAAAAATATTCATTTCAAATTCTCTTCATTTTTAAGTGCTTTAAAGCAAATGTTGCATGTATCTTTGCATTTAACACCAAATCATTTGAATTTGTCTACACTTCTTAACCCCTAATAATCCATCTCCATAGAAGATTGCAAAGCACCATAGTTTTAGCTTGAGCTTAAGAGGGTTAAGTCGTGAAATATATGGGATGTCTATCATTGATCGTTGAGCTAAAATGAACGTAAAATGGCCTTCTGACGGTAATTTGATTTGCGTAAGCTCGAAAGAAAATGTAGCTAATCATCATGTTTAAGAGAAATATATGGGATGTCTATCATTGATTATTGATTATCACCACAAGGTTGTTGCAAGATACATCAACAAAAACATGCAATATTATTCAAACTTAAGAATTAGAAAAATAACTATTAATGAGTTTTTGAGAAATTATTTTTTTAGTATTTAAAAAGTTGTTCAATATTTTTGTAAGATTATTTTGTCAAAATCTAAAGTATATTTTTATTGATATTTCTTAAAATTTTAATAATTTGCTGAAATATAGATTATTTTAATAAATTACTTAAGTTTGTATTTTAAGAAAAATATATATATTAAAAACGGTTATCTTTGCAGTTACACTTGCGCGGTTGCTCAAAACCGTCATTAGCTAATAGAATTATTTTATCATTAGTTAAATGTTTTCGTACAAAATTATTTAATAAATAAAAACGCTACAAAATTATTTATTAAAATTAATGAGGGAGATAAAATTGTGAAATTACATTTTGAGCCATACAAAATTTATTAATATAGTTTTTAAAAGTAATGCTCGGCAGAATGATTAAAAAAAATAATATAATTATTTAATAATTAAAAATTATTATTTCGGCGGTTGATCCCCGACGTTTGTTCCCTAGGAACCGTCAATTAGTTATTCCGATGGTGCTTATAAAACAAGTCTCTCTCTTCTCAATTCATGTTGAATACCTACGATCTCCAGTGGCTCGCAAATCACATATTTTACTATTTTTTAAGTTTATTTTTGCATGCATCCACATAATAAGAAACTCTTTTATAAATTGTACACTTTGGTGCTGCATAACAATGAAGAGCCTCTGCGATCTTTTTTCGGAGGAAATTAATAAAATAGGAGTTAAAGAATAAACCCTTGACGCGAGCGGCGGAGGAAATTCCGAGGATGAATGCTATATGGAATCCAAAGAAATGACTAAATTTATGATGTTGTACTGCAATCGCCAAGCATCTCGATGTCTTTTCACCATAATAGAAGAAACGGTTACTTGAAGACGATGATGTTGCTCAAATAGAAGAGGAAATTAAGAAAGCTTCACTTGAGGTTGAAGCTCAAAAATTTGCTAAGCAAGTGATAGGAATGAGTAAGAATTTCAATCGGCTTTTCAATGACATTAGTATTTTTCATGTTATATCATTTGTGTGTTTTATATCTATCAGTATATATATAAAATATATGGAAGTTCATAGAGTTGACAGTGATTGGACATTTCTATTTTAATTATTTATAGTGAATTAAATGTATTCAATTAAGACGGCCGACACACCACTAATCATAGAGTTCACTAAGGCGGCCGACAGACAACTAATCATAGAGTTCACTAAGACGGCCGTCAGACCACTAATCATAGAGTTCACTAAGACGGCCGTCAGACCACTAATTATTTACAATGAATAAAATGTATTTAAGTACGACGGTCCTTAGACCACCATCATAATGTTCACTTGGACGGCCGTCAGACCACTAATCCATCGGAGTGATAATTATGCAGCATATTACTTCAGCACACAAAATATTAAGAAAGAATCAAATGAATCAAAAAAATATCTTACCATGAGCAGATTATTTCGAATATGAAAATTATTTATATTTCAAATTCCGTTCATATAATTCAAATAATCCTTGTTCATATAAACATAGCACAAATCATTCTTCATTCATTACCATTATTGTTATTATTCTAATTTTTATTTCATAATTTCATATTTTTATGCATTATTTGATGGTACTTTTAGGGGAAATTATAAACAAAGAGTATAACACACAAAAATCTATGTATTAAGACATTTAACTTCGAACATATATAATATTAATATCTAATATTACTCTTTTCTCTATTTTTTTAAATGTTAAACTAATGCCAAATTGGAGAGTAGTAAGAGGGATTTTAATAATTATAATATTTAAGATTAAGGATTTAATATGAAAATAGTAAAAAAATTTGTGATAACAAGTTATTTGTGTAAAGACCCATTATTAGATTTGATATGTTAATCAACAATGAGTGTTACAATAGTACTTAATATTAGATTAGAGATTTTTAACTCACTATTGACTACTACCTTTGCAAATATACCGATCTATGAGTAGAACGAAAGCAAAAGTTGATAGATTAAGTGATTAAGATTTAGATCTTAATCAAGACAATCTAGGGTTTAACCCCTAACCTTCATATCATTAAGACCAATGTTAAATTAAAGGTCAATGACAAATCAATATATTATTAGTATATTATTGATATCACACTTTATGTTTGAATTTAATATCATCTACTTAATCAAGTTATCAAGATTCTTATATTCAAGTTTAGTTTAATGTCCACTAAGCACATTTAAGAGTCCAAATAATTGTTAAGATTCTCCAACATACATCCTAAAAATCATAACAGCATATAAATAGAAAGATGACATAAAATAAAAGGGTGATTAATGCTAATCAAATCCTAAAACAAGCAAAGGGATTAGCACTTAATCACAAGTCTAAAAAGATCTAAATTTCATGCCATTTAGGTTATTAAGATTTACTTATTTAATACATGCTTTTAAGAATTCTATTACTTAGCATTTGGCATAACATATATGTAAAGAACATAGTAAATTGTTGAGCACCTTAAGAATGGCAAAGTTTCAAATTTAGTTTTAATATAAAATTTTATGCAATGTTCAATTTTAACTAAAATACGTTCAAATTTGATATAACTTAGCCCTGCTAGGGTCATAGGGACTTTAAAATACCAAAACAGTGAAGTTTTGGCCATTTCAGCCAAATCTGGACACTTATTACAAAATCTGGGCAGTTTTCTGAAATTCTGGAAAAATTTGCAAGTTTGGGTGCTGCAGCGCGCTGGAGCGCTTTCTGCGCGATAGCCATTTTCGCGCAGGGTGCGATGTTGCAAAATCACTGTTTAATTAGCTCATTTTCATATTTCCCTAAGTTTCCCAAATATTTCCGCTGCAGCCCGCTGCAGCGCGCTATAGCAGTCTATTTTGCGAGCTTACTATTTAATTACTTTTTCATATGTTTATATAATTTCTGTCGAAATGCCGCTGCAGCCCGCTGCAGCGCCAGACGTCATTTTTCGCCTGGACGAAAGCTCTAAGGCCTATTTTCAAGCTCAAATACTCTCAATCCAGAGAGTCTCATGAGCGGTGCCATATATCAATGGAAAGGTATTTCCGATACCTTTCCATCGACACTAAAATGGCATAAACGAAGGACCCTAACTATACGAAAAATGTGGATGAATAACAAGGTGTGCATAATAGACGAAAACAGAGCAGATTTTTGTGAAGCTTTTAAGAGTCATAATGGCTTACATACATGCTTATGGGCTTCCAAGGCTACATTCCAACATTATAACAGCATGAGAAAGATAAGGAGAGGAGCAAAGGGGTACCTTAAACCTTACAAGAGGAGGAAGAGACTTGGAAGGAGCCCTTCTCTTTCTTCAAAGCCTTAGAGATGAGCTCCTTCTTCTTCTTCAACACAAGGGAACAATGGAGGAGGAGGTGAGGAATTTTTTAGCAAGCCAAGAAGGAGGGCCGTGCCCTCCTTTTAAAGGAGGAGAGAAAGAGGGGCTTCATCATTAGCTGGGGGGGCTAGGTGAGGAGAGAGGTAAGCTCTCTCCCATCAAGTATGTGAGAGAGGATGGGAAGCAAGGACCAGCCGCATGAAGGAGATGGCCAGCCTAAATTCAAGTGCTAGCGAGGAGAGAGAATAATCAATTTAGAGAATGAAATTAGAAATAAATAAATATTTATTTCTTTAATTATTCAAAAATTCTGATTTTTGAAACGTACTCTGAAAAATCCCAAAAATTCACTCCTAGCTAATTTAGGGGTGAGGAATTCAACAGCGAAGTCGGATTTCGATTCTGACGATTATTTAATTATTCTATTTTTCGGCACATTTAATTATATTAAAATATTGACAAAAATTCGACGACCTCCAAACGCGTCTAAAACATCACCACTAGCTAATTTGGGTGTGACGATCGCAACGGCGAAGTCGGATTTCGATTTCAAGGTTAAAATAAATACCTCAATTTTCTAATTAATTACATATTAAAATACCCACACAGCCAGATGACCGTGCCAGCGGGGCCCACAGCCTCGGATGCTACGCGCCGTACCAGACGCGCTATTGGGCGGGCCCGGGTCGACCCGGCCCAACCCAGCGGTTCGTCTTCTCCCCACGGGACCCGACGGCTAGGACCTAGGGTTCGCATTTTAGCGACCCAACCGGCGGCGACAGGGGTTGAACCGTATGGCTATGGGTAGGGCTCGGGCTCCTCTACCAACCAAGGGGCAGATTACCGGCGGAGAAGCACCAAGGTGGCGGCATGATCATGCCCTAATTTCTAGGGCTCAGGACGATGAGGTTAACGATTTGTACTGTTGACCTCGGCCCCTAATCGATTGATCGGGTTCGATCCAGCCTGACTGAACCCGATGACTGCTTAATCCATAGAGTGAAATTAATAAACGAATTGAATGCAATGAAATCAAACAGAGATCGGAGTAGGATCGTGGTACCTCGGATGGACGGCTCGGGAGGCTAGGATTCGTAAACGATCACACCGAGGCTTCGATTGATCAATCCGCGCAAAAACTCAGGCATGTCCGAGCATCGGGGCTTCTTAAGGAGGTAGAGGTGGACTGGCCGAAGTTGCCGCGAGAGGGGATTGGCGGTGGCCACAGCAAAATGGATGTGTGGAGGGCATCGACAGAGCCTGCGAGGGTGACAGGTCCGAGCCCGTTCGATCGAATCGATCGAACGGCTCGGATCGATCCGTTTGATCAAATGGGGATAAGACTGCGGAGGCGAAGCGGGGAAACGGCACGACGGGTCCCTCAGACGGCGTCGTTTCTTTAATAAACTAAATATTAATTTATTTTAAATAAATTTAATTAATTTCTTATTAAAATAAAATAATTAATTTATATTTAGGAAAAGTTCCAAATATCCACTGTTAGCTATTTGAGAGGTGAGGAACACAATGACGATGTTGGATTTTCGATTTGACGAATATTTCAATTTCACAATTATTCGGGGAATTCAAATATTATTAAAATATTCGTCAAAATTTTGACAACTTCCGATTGACATGAAAACATCACCCATAACTAATTTGGGGGCAATGAACAGAATGTCGAAGTCCATTTTTCAATTTGAGGTCATTTTAATAGGTCAAATTTTAGGGTTTTTGGGTTTTCCAGAAATCAAGATTCGATCCATTTGACTCCTGATTTGGATTAGGTCTTAGAGGTTGACTCCAATTAACCTAATTAACACTTATGATTAGCTTTAAGACTAAGATTAATCCTAATTTACAAAGTTAACAACTTGAGTTATTACACATACTTACCTGCTTACTTGTACGTATTTATAGGATGCTAGACTTTACTGCTTAGTACTCGTACCACTTTCAGATTTATGCCTTTAATTAGCATATGTCATATGATCATCAGCACGTTTAAGATTAGACTTTACTTCCAGTACTTTTACTATGGCACCCCACCCTTTAACTCACAAGGATTAAGCTGACGGTGGAGTGTCACTCTAGTTAACCCCTCACTTACTATTGGATTAGGATAAAACCTACAATCCACCTGATTAGGGAAGGATTAACATAGAATCAATCTAACAGTCACTATCTAATAAATCATACAGAGTACAAAAGTAATTTAAGAAATGATATTCAAGCATCACAATATAATAAATATGGGATATAACTCAGAATACAAGCATAAAATAATATAAACACATAGTCATATGTACCTGTATTATTACATCAATTAGAGTTTAAGAAAAATAAATGTGCAAATGCGCTCATCCTCATATATAACAGAAAGCTAAATGTCTTCCGGTCCCAGCTGATGTGCCTCCTCTAAATAGGGCTCCTCTTCAGGTATTGGATCCTCAAACTGCTTTATTCCTGACATTATCGGTTTCACAATGTAGGGCCCCAGCCAAAGAAAAGAAAAATCTTATGTTAGATAATTGTCTAAGTACATTTTAGGCTGTTAATTTTCATGCGTTCTATAATATCACCATTTACAGCATATAAATAACAAAGTAACTAAGCAGTATGTGCAGTAAGCGTATAAGGAAAATAGGGACATAACAATAAATGAGGCAAAAGTACAATAGCTAAGCAAGGAACGGGCATATAACATAATAAGTAAAAAGTACTGAAAGTAAAGACTAATCCTAGACATGTGGATGATCATGCGGCATATGCAAATTAAGTGACAGAAATCTGAACATGGTACGTATAATAAGCAGTAAAGTCTAGCATCCTATAAATATGTACAGGTAAGCGGGTAAGTAAAGAAAAATGGCTAACTGAAACATGCATCTGAACACTGTACACAGTAAGCTGAAAAATTAAAATGGGTATGTAAAGACTGCCATATCAGAAAGTTGGCCATCGGGCCGGTAAAAACCCCAAGCCTTTCAGGGCTTGAGCAGACAGAAATTCCCATAGCCTTTCAGGGCTAGGGCAGACAAAATCTAGCAGCAGAACTGAGGAGGTAGTAATCACACATACAAAATCTTTTAGTTATTTTACTTTGTTTCTGTGGACACGTTTCAGAAATAGCTGAGGAGTCAAGCACGTCTGCAAGACTACGCAGGTTCCATACTTAACACACTCTCCTCAATGAGTAATGTTAAGCATCTTTATTACTCTTTATCCCATCCAATAGGTAAATGTGCACCATAATCCTCCCAGAGATTGAACCTAGAGGCAACTGTTATCCTAATTATTCTAAGTTTTCATTTTCATGCATAAAGTTCTTTTATATGAAATGTCCAAGGAAGTAAGCTCAAATATACAATGAATGCGTAGCACAAAGTATCAAAATAAGCAAGGGACTCTACTAATATGGTGATATCATTTATTTTCTATTATTCATTCTGGCTATTTCAAGTTACACAAGTTCAGGATCACCGTTTTCCTACATATCAAGTGTAACTTAAAAAATTTATCCTTATAAGTTAAAAAGGATTAGAACTGATCAGATTCTAATCTAGTTCAATCAAATAGACGACTATGAGTTGAATCAATAAATCATACGCTCTAGTTTTGTGGATTTAGACGTTTTATCTAAGATCTGATCAAGATCTTCTAAATATATAAAATATAGATTAAACACTACGAGAACTAAGTTTAATCACATAATCCAAGATGGGTAAGACTAAGTTCTAAGTTTTATTCTATAGTGATCTAATAATTAAGGCAAATCCTATTAAGTAATTAAGCTTAATAGGATGAATCTCCTATCATAAAACTAAAGTTAAGAGATAAAATAATCAAAATAAATTGAAAAATTATAGAAACTAATAAAACCAAGGTTTCACCTATTGAGTAACTCATTTACCCAATGAATAAACTCTAACCTATGATCTAGTCCTAGTCTGAGGAGGGGTCCTTAAGGTGCAGTGTTAAGGACTTAGGGAAATTCTAGAATCTGACATAATGATTGATTTTATTCACTTAAATGTTACTAATACAATTATAATATTAGTTTTAGAGTTTTGAAATGTTAATTAGAGGTTAAGAGTACTTAGTCCAATCTTATGGCAAAATGACCATTTTGCCCCTACTCTAAGGGTCAAAAAGTCAACTTTTGCATTACGAGTCAGAATTGAATTCTCTTAGTTCCAACTGATTCCTTAATGTCTAACTTGAAGATAAACAATAAGTACGTCCAATTTAGACTTCAAACAGTCAAGTTAGATGAAATGGGGCCAAGGGTATTCAGGTCAGTCTCCTAATTTTTAGAGTTCAGATTCTAAATATTATTTTAATTTATTGGTGACATTGAAATTCTAACCTAGTTAGCATTTTGAATTTTTTAATTTGGAGTTGATTTGACAAAGTTATGGCCATTTGAATTCTAAGGGCATTTTGGTCATTTTCACTAAAGTCAACTCTAAAGACCCATATTGACTATGTTTGGTCAACTAGGTCAAAAGTTATGAGGTCTTAAAGAGATCCTAAAATGCTACTTCATTATGCGTATCCCGAAATTAATTTTTACATTACACTATTTGATTCTATTAATTGTTCTGAGTATTTTGAGGCCTATATTGATTATGTTTTGATCATCTTACAAAAAGTTATTAAACTTTTAAGTTTTACTATTCAAAAATACAATTTGTATTATTTTACTATTCATTTATTCAAATTGAATTATTTTACTGTTCATCCCTAAAGTTATATATACAAATTCTGAAATGATTAATTTTTAATTAATCTATAATTAATTAGGATTTAATTATCAATTAGCATTAATTAATCCAATAATTAATTAATTTATATTTATAATATTATTATTATACTGTTGAAAAGTAATTAAGTCTAATTAATGTTTAATTAACCTTAATTATCTGCTAATGCTTAATTAAGAATAATTAATTACAATTTACTGTTTAATAATAATTAATTACTCTAATTAGTGTTAAGATTTAATTAATATTAAAATATTCTTAAGTTTCAATTATATTATAATTAATCATTTAATCTGTAATTAATTTAGTTATTAATTAATTAATAATAACTCTGTGATTAATCAATATTAATTATTAATTAGATAGTAATTAATTCATTTAGAATATTTTATTTATATTAATATTACTGGCTAATCAGGATTAGTATTAATTAAACTCGAAATAATTAATCATTAACAATATAATATTAACTAATTAACAAAACCTAATAATTAATACTAAATCAGTTAATTAATTGACTAATACTCTCTGTTTACTATTAATTAAATACCAATTATGATTAGTTTAATACACTAACCTATCTGTTAATCCTAATTAACAGATTAATATTAACCTATTTCTAATATTTTAATTTAACACTAATCTAATGAATATTAATTATAACTAACTCATTATAATTATCTATACATATATTATATCTATTATATAATTATTATTAATATATTTTTTTCTACAGGTGTCAGGCCCACAGAAGACACGTGGCAAGATCTGAGTGGCTACGGGACTGCGGGTGGGACCCACAGTCAGGATCGAGAGGTCGGATGACACGGCCTCGGGCCCACCACGGCCACGCGGCGCCACGGGAGCGTGACACGTGTGAGGGTCTACCCGGCCCAAACCTGCGGGGTCGTCTTCTCCAAGACGGACCCGACGATACTCGGCTAGGGCAGTCGAGTGCTCGGCGCACGGGCGACGGCGCGGCTCGAGACACCCGCCAATGGGAAGGTCTTGATGAGGTCTACCGATTGAGATGCGGGTCGAGGCCTATGGACGACTCTACCGCCGGCCATTCCAAGCCCTAGCGCTCTAGGCACAGTGTGTGTGCGCGTACGCTGCCGAGAGGGTCGAGATTCGATTCGGGTCGATGGGACCCGATCGATCGACGATCAGGCTCGGATCGAAGATGAGCAATACTTGAATCATGCATGTGATTGAATTAAACGGGGGATCGGGGAGGGTACCTGAGGGCGCGGATTGACGGAAGGCCGAGGGCTCGGGGAAGGTCCAGGCTTCGATTGGGCAAACAGGGAGGAAGAACAATGTGCAGCCGAGGTCAAATAACCCTCCCGGCGGACCAGCCGAGGTCGGGGAGGGTCCTGGCTGGGCAGAGGCGCGGCGAGCGCCGCGTGTCGCGGGCGACGCGCGCGAGGGAGAAGGGACGGTTCGAGCGGATCCGGACCGGGTCTGACGGCAGGGCTGACGGCGTCAGAGAAAAGTTAACAGCGTGGCTTAAACATTGACGGCGCCGTTATGTTTAAATAAAATATTTTTAATTTAATTAAATCCTTGTTTAATTTAAATAATTAAATTAAATTTAGAAAAATTTCAAATATTCACCCATAGCTAATTGAGGGGTGAGGAACGCAATGACGATGTCAGATTTTCGATTCGATGAGTATTTTAATTTCCCAATTTTATGGGCATTAAAATATTCGTCGAATTTTCGACGACTTCCGATTAACACGAAAACTTCACCCATAGCTAATTTTTGATCAATGAGCGCAATGGCGAAGTCCGTTTTTCGATCGAAGGATAATTTAAATGGGTCAAATTTTAGGGATTCTTGAAATTCCTTGAAATCAGGATTTACTCTGTTTGACCCTTAGTTTGGACTAAGTCTTGGTGGTGAATTCCTAATAGCTTAATTAGTATATTGAGATAAAAATTAGGATTATGATTAATCCTAATTAGCTTGGGTAACAACACAGATTGTTACAATTACTTACTGCACTATATATATATATATATGCCCATTTCTTGCTTAGTTGTTGAGGTGTGCTTTTGTCTCATTTGTTGTTTAATTATAAATATTACATTTATAACTACCCCTATCTCTTTGTACGCTTACTGCTCCTACTGCTTAGTTATTACATTTATTAATTAAAATTAACGAGGGAGATAAAATTGTGAAATTACATTTTGAGCCATACAAAATTTATTAATATAGTTTTTAAAAGTAATGCTCGGCAGAATGATTAAAAAAAATAATATAATTATTTAATAATTAAAAATTATTATTTCGGCGGTTGATCCCCGACGTTTGTTCCCTAGGAACCGTCAATTAGTTATTCCGATGGTGCTTATAAAACAAGTCTCTCTCTTCTCAATTCATGTTGAATACCTACGATCTCCAGTGGCTCGCAAATCACATATTTTACTATTTTTTAAGTTTATTTTTGCATGCATCCACATAATAAGAAACTCTTTTATAAATTGTACACTTTGGTGCTGCATAACAATGAAGAGCCTCTGCGATCTTTTTTTCGGAGGAAATTAATAAAATAGGAGTTAAAGAATAAACCCTTGACGCGAGCGGCGGAGGAAATTCTGAGGATGAATGTTATATGGAATCCAAAGAAATGACTAAATTTATGATGTTGTACTGCAATCGCCAAGCATCTCGATGTCTTTTCACCATAATAGAAGAAACGGTTACTTGAAGACGATGATGTTGCTCAAATAGAAGAGGAAATTAAGAAAGCTTCACTTGAGGTTGAAGCTCAAAAATTTGCTAAGCAAGTGATAGGAATGAGTAAGAATTTCAATCGGCTTTTCAATGACATTAGTATTTTTCATGTTATATCATTTGTGTGTTTTATATCTATCAGTATATATATAAAATATATGGAAGTTCATAGAGTTGACAGTGATTGGACATTTCTATTTTAATTATTTATAGTGAATTAAATGTATTCAATTAAGACGGTCGACACACCACTAATCATAGAGTTCACTAAGGCGGCCAACAGACAACTAATCATAGAGTTCACTAAGACGGCCGTCAGACCACTAATTATTTACAATGAATTAAATGTATTTAAGTATGACGGTCCTTAGACCACCATCATAATGTTCACTTAGACGGCCGTGCCGTCAGACCACTAATCCATTGGAGTGACAATTATGCATCATATTACTTCAGCACACAAAATATTAAGAAAGAATCAAATGAATCAAAAAAATATCTCATCATGAGCAGATTATTTTAAATATGAAAATTATTTATATTTCAGATTCTGTTCATATAATCCAAATAATCCTTGTTCATATAAACATAGCACAAATCATTCTTCATTGAGTACTATTATTGTTATTATTCTAATTTTTATTTCATAATTTCATATTTCTAGGAATTATTTGATTGTACTTTTAGGGGAAATTATAAACAAAGAGTATAACACACAAAAATCTATGTATTAAGACATTTAATTTCGAACATATATAATATTAATATCTAACATTACACTATTTTCTTAAATGTTAAACTAATGCCAAATTGGAGAGTAGTAAGAGGGATTTTAATGATTATAATATTTAAGATTAAGGATTTAATATGAAAATAATAAGAAAATTCGTGATAACAGGTTATTTGTGTAAAGACTCATTATTAGATTTGATATATTAATTCAACAATGAGTATTATATTAGCACTTAATACTGGATCAGAGATTTTTAACTCACTATTGACTACTACCTTTGCAAATATACAGATCTATGAGTAGAACGAAAGTAAAAATTCTATTTTAAGCATCCATCATTCATAATAAGAAAGTATGCAATATGAAAGAATAGTCTAAACATCATATAAAATTTATAATTACAAATTAATGAATCAACATTCATATATAAAAGACATGTAATACTAATGATCAGATTCTCCTTTGGGCACCAAACATACTCAAAGTTCCTGATATATCGTATTTGATTTATAATATGGTAAGACACAACCAATAAAAAAAAGTGATTAGACTTTAAAAAGTTTAAGTACAAAATAAGGGTAATTAAATACATTATTTAATTAAGCGGATATCACGATAGCTATTTATAATTTAATTATAAGCAAAACATTTTGCATAAAATTAATAAACAAGTGAACAACTACTAAACGCTATAAGGTAAGAAAGACTAATATAGTTTAAATGAATTTTTTATTCTTGCATCAAATATGTTAGCAAAGTATTTATAAAAAATGCATTTAATTAAATAAAAGAAACATGAATATATACAATTGATTCATATACAAAATAAAAAGACAATATATATAAATAAGTAGCTTACAATTAAGGAAAAACTACACTGCATGAAACTGCAAGTAATGTTAAAATGATATAAGACTAAGTAAAGTAATTTCAATCTAAAAGACAGAATAAACACAGTCATAAGATTGTAATAATCATTCACAATCAATAAGATTGTGAGAAATATAATTTATAATTTATTTATATTATATCTAGTTGTGGCGTTGAACACGTGATGAATTGAGTACGTCTACTCGACTATAAGTAACTGGGGTGTAACAGCCCAAACTTTTAATACCAATGTATTGTCCGCTTTGGCCTGAAAAGCCTCACGATTTTGCTCTCAGAAGATAACTTCCCAGCAGGTCACCCATCCTGGGAGTGCTCCCACCTGAGCACGCTTAACTTTGGAGTTCTTATCAGGAACTCCACCATTATCTAAAAAGACGCCTCGATGTTTAAGAATTTTACTTATTACTACTTAAGTGGATCTTCACACTCTCCCCAACTTAAGTAACTGACGTCCTCGTCAGTATCCACACACAGATCCAAGAACCATCCATTGGGTAGATAGGACTAGAGGTGACCCCTACAAGCGCAAGAGGTACCCACAACTATGTAGCACCTTAACCATCATGGGTTCAAGAGGCTGCTCATATGAAGTGGTACTTTGCCTTGTATGGCACTTAGTTCCTATCTGACACCCTATAGTTTGCTCTGATACAATTTGTAACGGCCCAAACTCTTAAGCACCAAGGTATTGTCCGCTTTGGCCTGAAAGACCTCACGGTTTTTCCCTCAGAAGATAACTTCCTAGCAGGTCACCCATCCTGAGAGTGCTCCCACCTGAGCACGCTTAACTTTGGAGTTCTTATCAGGAACTCCATCGTTATCTAGAAAGGCGCCTCGATGTTTAAGAATTTTACTTATTACTACTTAAGCGGGTATTCACATGGGGTCAGCTGCAAACACACATTCTCCCTCATTAGAATTATGTGGTCTTCTGAGACTCTAATAGCTTTCCCAGGCTTAATCATTGTTGCACTATAAACCACTAAATAAAAACCCTTCTACAGTAATTTTAAATGTTATTATATGCTCAAAATATTAATGTATGATTCAAGGATTGATTTCAATGCGTTGCAGCGTTTCAAAGATTTATCAATTTTATTGTAAAACATATGATATCAATTATTTTTCTATTTTTAATTATCTATCCTAATGATTGGGACTAATGAAGCCCTTCAATTAATATAAATATCATAAATCTCTAAGTTAAGGGGTGGTGTGTCACCCTAGCTAATCCTTCACTTATCATTAGATTAGGATGAAAATCTCAATTCACCTAATAAGGGAAGGAGTAAGCACAGAATCAAAAATATCAGTCACTATTTAAAAAGAAATATACTGAGTGCGGAAGCGATTTACAAATGAGAAATATCTAAGAATCACAGTATAAATGGAAGGGAATATAACTCAAAATATAAGCATAGAAATCCAAATACACAGTCAAGAGTAAACTGTATTATTACATCAATTTAAAGTTTAAGTAATGAAAGTAAAATACTCTCATCCTCACATAAAATAAAGCTAAACAACTACTTCTTCCAAAGACTACTCCTCTGAGTAAGGCTCCACACCTAGCTCATGGTCGTCTAACTGAAGCGGATCTGCTATTATCAGTTTCACAATGTAGGGCCCCAGCAAAAAAAAATGAGAAAAATCTTGTGTTAGACAATTGTCTAAGTACATTTTAAACTGATATATTTTATGTGTCTTATAATATCACTATTTAACATTATATAACCACAAGGCTATTCCAAACAACAATAACAAAAAATTTGTAATATCATTCAGATTTAAAAATTAGAAAAACAATTATTTGAAGTTATTATTAATGAATTTTTGAGAATTTATTTTTGTAATATTTAAAAATTTGTTAAATATTTTAATAAGATAGTTTTGCCAAAAGTTAAAGTAAACTTTTATTGATATTTCTTAAAATTTTAATAATTTGTTGAAGTATAGATTATTTTAATAAATTACTTAAATTTATATTTTAAGAAAAATATATAAAATAAAAGAAATGCTCCGCAAAATAATTTCAAATAAAAATAATTTGAAAAATAATATTGTTTTTGAAATATTTTGAAAAATAATTTATATTAATATTGTTTTTAAAAGTAATGCTCGGCAAAATGATTAATAAAAATAATTTAATTATTTAAGAAATAAAAACAATTATTTCAGCAGTTGATCGGGACCGTTGTTCCTTCAGTTAGTTATTTTGATGGTGATTATAAAAGAGTATTGTTATATAACCTCAAATATCTTTTAAAAAGTACGAGTGATTAAGATTTAAAAAATTAAATAGAATAAAAAAATATTATTAAATTTATTTTTGTTTGTGAAGCCCAAAAAATATATATTTTAAATCTTCAATCATAATCATCCATATTTTTTAAAAGATATTTAGGAGCTAAATAACATAAAAACTCATTTATAAATTGTACAATTGGTGCATGCAAAATAATGAACTGGATTTCGAATTAAAATATAAGTTAAAGAAGAAACTGTCGGCATGGAATTTGAAAATTGGCTAAATTTATGTTGTTGTACCGTGCTAAAAAAAAAGCTATTTTATTTTACATATTTCTCTTAAAATATAAATTTAAGTAATTTATTAAAATAATCTGTACTTCAACAATTTATTAAAATGTTAAGAAATATCAATAAAAGTATACTTTAATATTTGGCAAAACTATCTTATAAAAATACTGAACAGATTTTTATATATTAAAAAAATAATTTCTCAAAAATTCATTAATTATAGCTTTAAATAATTATTTTTCTAATTCTTAAATTTGAATGATATTCATTGTGGTGATAGATTTTCTTGCTTTTTAGATAATAAAAAACTAAAGATATTAATTATGTTTACCAAATAAAAATTAGAATCAGCTCAAACTCAAAAATTTTTGAGTTGGAATTGAGCCAACTGAAATTGGATTCAAGTTTGAGTCTGACTTAACCTGAATTTCAAGTTCAAGTGTGTCCATTAATTGGAGAGATTTTTATCAATGGGTTCAGCTCTCTTATCAGAAGGCCATTTTAACCCTCTTACTTCCACTTTAGCTCAAGCTAAAGCTATGGTGCTTTGTAGCACTCCGACTATTTGCCAACATTCATGAGTATGACAAAAAATATATGCTGAAAATTGCGAAAAATATAAGATGAATTCATTATGGGTTAACTATTGCTTTAAAACACTAGAAAATGAAGAGCATTTATTTTTTAGATGCACTTGTAATCATCTCTAATTTTATCAATCTATTATTTATATTGAAGACAGTTGTAACTATCTAAAAATAAATGTATATATTTTAAATAAATAAAAAAACTAAATTTTGAATATAAGAAATAATGATATGTTTTTCAAATAACATCCAAAAATATAAAGTATTTTTTTATCTCATAAAAATAACATTACATTCATTTTTTAATATGAAACATACTAAAAATACATATCTGTTAGTTTTTTTTATACGAAATAATGCATATTTGAAATTCAGTCTTTTTGAGTGTCAAAGAGCATATATACAAAGAAGACACTCTAGGAATGAGAAAATGTTAGTTTGTTTTTATACGAAATCTTTTTTATTTACATATTTAATACATAAACTTTAAATATTACTAAAATAGCACCGAAATCTCTAATATTTGGATGATCCCAAATAGATGGAGTATGATGAGATCATCATTCAGGGTATTGATACATAAACAAACAAGTTGTGTGCTATGCAGCAGGACATTTGCAGAGTACTTACCAAGATACATTGAGCCTTTGGATCTTCTGTGCAACAATGGGCAGCCTTTCGCTGATGAGATTTGGGTCGCAATAGGCTCCTGAATTCGCCGGAAGTCCTCTCTGCACAGGATGGATGAGCCAAAAAGGATTTAAAGCATAGGATAAAATGAATGCATGGCGAATTAGTGGTGCACAATCTCAACAATGTTGAAGCACGTATAAATGAATGCGCACAGTCTCAACAATGTTGAAGCACGTAGCTAGAATGGTTGAGACAGCATGCTATGTTCAGTTGGATTTCCGATTGGGACCGAAGCTCTAAATTTTCACAAATATGCTACACACAGGCGACATTTCAACAGTTCATGCCCTTATAAATGAGGACGGAACAGAAACAAGTGCAATAAAAAACCTATAGTTCCAAATTCTTGAGAAGAAATGGGCCTCTTCTGTGCAGGTTATGATTGCCTCACTCTCCCCTTCTGCTAAGAGTACCCTTCCTGAAGCCGAATGTTTCTTTTGAGAGACCAGTGTTTGAGAGAGATGGGCTCGCGTACCGGGTTAATGAGAACCCCTTCTTTAAAGGCTATTGGAGTATTGTTCAAATAATACAAACGAGGACATCCACCACTTCCCTTTTCCTTTTGGATACATACTGAAAAGGTGGAAAGACAACGGTTCTCCTTCCTAAGGAGGCAAATATTGCAACAGTCAACAAATTCAGATTAATCAGCCTATGTAGCACTCTTTGCAAAGACTGTTAAAATGCACAATGGTCTTAATCCTTCTCTGATTCTGACAACTGGATGCGTGAAAATAATCTCAGACTGATCAACCTAATAGTCTTAATGCTAAAATGCAAATGTGGATAGACACAATGGTGCAAACTATACACAATGCTCCATCAGCACTGGTGGATACATCTTTGTTGATTATGACAACTGGATGAGTGGAAATTATCTCTATATCAGGCCTTAATCCTTCCAACGGATGCTCCACAGAGAATATATCTCTACATATTTTTTCTGATGAAATTGAATGGCGAGTTGAGCAGCCAACGCAAAATTTAAGATAGAGTCGGCCAACTTAAATACCGCAAACGTTAGATTAATTGTTAGCGAGGACACCATTGCAAGGAATGACTTCATTAATCATTACGGTCTCAAGGTCTATATGCATGAGTTAAAATCTATTCAACAAAAATGAAGATGGAATATTTTGTAGAACCTCAAGCCCGGCCCTAGTAGGCCTGAATTTGTAGGAGACTTTTTCACAATGCCATCATTCCTACAAAAGAATGGCACATGCCCCTAAGACCTCCCTAAATCCACCCTTCAAATGCTTTTACACCTCTAGCGTGTATGTGTGTGCATATATAAATGTAAATTATAGCGTTTAACTTGGTGAACTTGGGAAGAGAGTGGTGGACCTGATACCAATTCTATATGCTGAGGCACTTACAGCTATCAAACTCTGGATGGTTGCTTCCCTCCAGCAGCTTTCTCGAAGAAGAACAGGCTTGGCATCTTCATCGCCAGAAAAAGAACAATAAACTCGACTGTCCCTTAATCTCATTAATACTCCATCAACTCTTAGCTGCAGTGCCAAGTGCCAATATAAACTTAGATACTTGATTTATTATAGAAAATAAAGGCTGCATAATTCATCAATTAGAAGGTAGGGTGATTCATGAGAGTCTTAGAGAAAATTTGAAAAAGAAATGAATAAAGTTAACTATATAATTTTGTAATATTTTTAAAGCTAAACTCACCCAGAAACGGAGAAGAAGGAACCAACTGCAGGGCATCACTCTCTGCAATAAGGAAAAAAGTATCATAATATATCATTAAGTCTATATAAAGCCATTAATTAAAGATGCAACAAGTTGGTATACATGAAAAATAGATTAAGTTACCTTTATGACACCCAAATCTTGATATTACAAAGCTAACGCCTAATCATTAAGCCTTAATCGCTTGCAGTAAATTTAAAGAAACTAAATGGGGCGGTAGATGCGTTGTAATAAATTTTTAATTCTTAAAGATTAGGTGTTATATGTGAAAGAAACATTTGAATGGTATGCATGAGTTTATTTCAAAAAATAAAGAACTTACAACTTTTACAGTCAAGAGGGATATTCCATTATCAGCCAATTCATCTTCATATAAGATAACCTATATGGTCAATTAAAGTACACTGTCACATTAATGCAATTAACAAACAGAACAAAGGGGAAATAGAGACAGCTACGTTTCATAACCTCATCATAAAAAAGGATAGGTTCATTTGAAGACAGTGATGCCAGATTAATGCGCTGATCACAATCCTCCCAGCATAGACTGTGGCACTCATCTTTAAAATTCAACTGTCCAACAAAAAAGAGGATTTTACATATCAAACATCTACAATTTACTTTTTTAGCATTCAAACTTCAATACTTGCAAAACAAGCACCTATGCTTCCTATGTAAATTTAATTATACTTCAGCACATCCAAGAGGGGGGATATATTGGGTGGGTGGTTTGATTGTTAGTTAATTTTTCGATTATTTTAAAATTATGAGAAACAAAATAAGTAAAAATGAACACAATGAATTTTACAGTGGCTCAAATCATCCTTTATCCTGCATCCACTCTTTGAACACTCTCTCCTCATCTTTGAAGCGCACTATCCACTTTTTCCCAAGCTTCACTTGGAGGCAGAGAAATCGAGATCACTTCTTGATATCACCACTTGTAATGACTCACTTAAGTAATAAGTGAAACTCTAAAATATCGAGGCTCTTTTTTCAGATAACGGTGCAGTTCATGATAACAACTCCAAAGTTAAGCGTGCTCAGGTGGGAACACTCCTAAAATGGGTGACATATTGGGAGATTGTAAAGACTCACTTAAGTAATATTAAGTTAAACTCTTAAACATCGAAGCATCTTTTCAGATAACAGTGGAGTTTATGATAACAGATCCAAAGTTAAGCATGCTCAGGTGAAAGCACTCCCAGGATGAGTGACCTACTGAAAATTTATCTTTTGAGGGAAAAACTGTAAAGCCTATCAAGCCAAAGCAGATAATACCTTGGTGCTTAAAAATTTTAACTGCTACACCACTTGAGAGTGGAAAAGCCAATTTCCCTTGTACAATCCGCATGGTAGGTGTACAAACCACAATTACAACTTTGGCAGCAAATGGCCTTGACTTAAAAGTCTTCAAGCACAAACAATACCTCAACAATATCAACATGAAGAAAAAGTTAATAGCTTAAACTAGAACCAGTATGCACTTGAATAGTACTTGTTTAGTTAAAATGTGTTTAGATGCCTCAATAAGCCTCTATTTCTATGTCAAAATAAGCTCTAACAACTTCATTAGTTAAATAACGTAAGAAATGATTTCTTCTTGGTACTCGCCAAGCAAGTTGTGTTGAGCAATCTAAGTATCTCAAAACTGCTAGTTTGCAATAGTCAATCAAATATGGTAAATTTGGGTGCTATGCGGACTCATTGACCGAGTTAGCGAACCCAAACTGCACAAGTTTATGCAGCAACCCAAATTCTTATGAGCATTGCAAAACTAGCCTATGTAGATTTTACCCATTGGACTTTTAATTCTCTCTTTACTTAAGATCTTAATAACTTATAACCTACAACACACATACATACTCATTCTCTGTATATTATTATAATATACAAAACTTGAAAAAAAATAAAAAAAAATCAAAGTTCACTAAAGTTAGGTTATAAAATAAATTTGTCATTTCGGTCCAGAGCTGCATCTTAGCAACGGTTATAAGTAATGCATACAAAATTCATGCGTTTATGATCAACAAAACTATAAGTGAGCTCATGTTATGCATGGTTCGATGAGTGCTAACTTCCATAAAAGTTGAATGAATGTTCAAATAATAATATAACTTAGTGTAATAAAATAAATGAAGACATAAATGTAGTTACACCAAAAGGCACATTTATAGAGCACAAGTTATGAGACATGAATGTTTCTTGTTCTTTCGTATTCCAGATAAAAGCAGAATGAATGTTCAAATAATAATATAACTTAGTGTAAAAAATAAATGAAGACATAAATGTAGTTACACCAAAAGGCACATTTATAGAGCACAAGTTATGAGACATGAATGTTTCTTGTTCTTTTGTATTCCAGATAAAAGCAATCTTTCCCTTAGATATAAGGCTAGATTGAGTAAAGGATTATCAGAGTAGAGACGTCTACACACACCCTTTTAACACGAGTCTATCTATGTGTATGTGAGAATAGAGATGAAAATCTAGTTCTATTTGCACTAGATAGGGAATGTCGTTAGCTTATTAAGAAACCACCGTTAGGACGTTAAGGTTTGAAGTCAAGGGGTCTCTTATGGAGATCAGCTAAAGACGACCTTAGGATTTAGTGGTGAGTGACCAATATGTGTGAGACCTCACTAATTATATGTTTGTAGCCCCTTGAAACATAAATTTCAATTCACACAAGTTAGTCAAGTTAAGCTCAGCGTGCACATAAATAATGAACCATAGCTGATCGGCCTAATTCTCCCTGACTTCCTAAATATTGTTAAGATCCTCACTTAATCTTAGATTTACTTTATTTGCATCATAGAGTAAATTAGCTTAAACCAAACGATAAATTAACAGTTTAAGCATTAGTAGCATGATTAGCAGCTAGTAACCATCACTTGATCTCTGAGAACAATAAATTCATCGTTCCTTTATTACTCCAGATCATGCGCACTTGTGTGTATCCAGAGACACTATTTTGTGGCATGTTATTCAACATATTATGCATTTGTGAAATCATCTTATAGCATATTTTGAATTTAAAATGACATGTCATTCATATGAAAAAGAGCTTTATGTCGTTCATACAGCTTTGCAGCATTCACAAGTACCTCAATAAATATTAAAGCCATCCACGAAATTTACGGCAATGCACATATTGAATATATAGACATGTTATTCATTTTACATGTAAGAAGCATATTAATCAATAGTAAATAGTTAATGAAAAGTATAAATTATAAGTTACTAAGAATTGATGCATATTATAATGCTATAAAATTCCAAGTCATAAGAGAATTTTATAGTTTATAAAGATTATGTTTCCCACAAAAGTGATTGTTAAGAATATTTGCAATGTGTATACTTTGCATATCAAGTAAACAAGAAAAGCTGTTTTAAGAAAACACTCGTAAAAGCAAACCTTCTCATGGTGTAACTCAGTTGCTTCACTCCCACAATATGGCGTTGTAAATGTATAATCATAATCAAGAATAATTTGCTGGACCGGCTTGCTGCAAGGAAAAGTATATGGCTCCCGTTAGCATTTCTGGTATACATGTTTGAAAAACTACTAATATTAAAGTTTCAGATTCTAGATATGAAAACTAGCGCAGTGGTATTATAAGAGAGAATCTATGAACATCAATGGCTTTGCGAATACTACTGGGAGGGAACTTCAAAAAGTACATTTTTCATGTTTGATCATAAATCCTTATAATAGATTTGTAAGAAAGAAAAAAGATGGTATCAGTTAAATATTAAGTATGCTCATATATTTATGCATAAAGTTATATTTCTTTATTTTATAATTATTATTGTCATTAGTTACCATTTTAATGAATTTTACTCATGTTGGAAAACCTGAACCATTGATTGCACGCACACAAATCATCATCTAAACCAACAAGTGAAGCCATGTACATAAACAGCTTCGTAAATACTACTTTTGTGGGAGAAAACTGCAAAAAAAATATTTTTTATGTTGACCACAACTCTTTAAAATAAAACTCTATTGAAAATGGTACTAGTTAAAAGTAGACATACTCATATATATTTATGCAAAGTTATGTTTTCGTTTAGTAAAACCATTATTACCATTTTTATTAAATTTTACTCAAGTTGGAAAATATGAAACAATGAATAAATGCTCACAAATCATCAATTTAACAAACATGTGAAGTACATGAATTATTAATATTAAAAAGATATTATGTAGAATTATTTATAAAATATCCAAAACAGTTCATTGAACCTTAAAATCCCAACTTGCTCCCCTCAACTCTTAAAAATAATACAAAATTAGTCCCACAATTTAATTTCAATAACATCACTTTAACTCACACTACAAATAAATAATATTTTGGGAAACCAAAATATGATTGAAACAGGTAACGGTAAACCCTTTTTAATGCAATGGTTGAAGCCACTAATTAGAACGTCTACTAAAAAAAGAACAAAATGCATTATTTACTAAATTCAACCATAATTTTTTTTTAAATTACACTTGGAAAGAAATTTGTTTTAGTTTTAAGAGTTGAGGGACCAAATTGAGATTTGCTAGTGTCAATGGACTATCTTAGATAATTTTAAAAAGTCAATGGACTATCTTAGTAAATAACTCATATTGTGCATATACGGAATATTAATATCTAATATTTCTTTCATAATGCTGGCTCTCCTAAACTCAGGTGAGTTGGACTCAACATAACCCTGATGTATTTTATATATAAGCTTACTCTGTTATTGTATTTGAAGATCATACCAACTTAAGAAGTACAAGTAGTCACAAGTCCTGTAAAAAAGAAGGCAATAAAGAATAAGGCTAACTCTTCAATGCTCAATAGAATAACGACCATGAAAATTGGACCCTGATTAGAAATCACTTTGACTTAGAAGTTTGAAAAACACTTGGCAGTTCACCTTAGAGAAAAGATAGGGTAATTTTTCTCTTGGCTCTACTACACTAATCAGTATTTTTAGCTATACGAAGGCACAGTGAGTACAACAAACTCATGTAGAAAGTTGTTGGCCTTTTAAGAGGCTCTTGAGCAGAATAACAAAATTTAAGAGGTTCCAATGGAATAACATGCCCGCCTAATCTTTCCACATAGTTAATAATCCCATCACGTCTTTCTAAACATTGTAGTTGGGAAAAGTTGTTGTGTCATTAAGCAATTCAACTAAGGTGACACCTTCCTTTACTGTAGATAAGTAGAACATTGGAGAATAAACAATGCCTTTAAGTATGATTTGAATAATGATCCACATAATAAAATTTAGATGATATTAAAGAGCTCTAGATTTTACAAGAATAAAAATCAAGATATGATGATTAAATTATCATGCATCAAAATTAGGAAAAATTGGGATATTTACATAGTGCAACAGCAAACTAAACTTTAATCATGCTAAATAATCTCAATTATAACATACTTCAAATTATACCATCAATATATTAAATTTTTAATCTACTAAGACAAAATCTTTTAAATTCTAAGAAAATTCTTTATACTTTAGTTTCACTTTAACCTCATCTCTAACCTTACGGATAAGAATAGTAAGAAAATAACATGCATCAAAGCACCTTTCCTTGAACAAGTTAAGAGCATCGATAATTAATGACAATACATATGAAATCAAAATTGATCCTTGATATAGTATCATCATTAAAATAGGAAAATTATTTAACAAATCATCATATATTCGAAAATATATAGTTGCTCCATTATACATATCATTGAATATATATCAAAATAAGTAATCCAAATCATTTTCCTTTCCAATATTATACAAAAAGAAACTCTAAGTACTTTATCATAGCCCTTTTTTAATTTAATAAATATTAATGAGATCTTTTCACTCTCTGAATGACAAAAAAAAAATTTCTGATCAGCAATATATATATATATATATATATATATAGATATAGATATATAGATATGCATCACCCTTCCCAACAAATTCTAATTTTTCATATGGAACTTCAAAATATCTTCTTAACATCCCTAATAACTTTTTTAGACTGACAATGAGCTAATTTAAATCACTTCCCATTCATTTTTTTTAGATTTAAATCACTCTTTAAAACAAAATTCTTCCCTTTAAGTTTTTCTTGAACACCATATTTCAACAACGAAGCATAATTCATGTTAAGGGGCCTTAACTCTATATACTCATATAATTCCAGACATTTAAATTTTGAACATAAGATTATTATTCTTTTATCCAACTCGATAAATTTAAAATCAATAATCGATATTGAATTGTTTAACTTTTTTTTGGAATAACTTTACAATATAATAAATCTCTTTTTCTATAAAAGAAATTAATTAATCTAAACACTAGAAGACCCATCCATATATGTGATAATATGCTTTTCTCTTTAATTGATTGGCAATCATAAAATCAAAAGCCAAAACAAACTCCAAAATGTTAAGAAACCACCACAATAAAAACAGAACAAGAAATTACAGATCGCAGAAAAAAAAATCATAAAGAACACTAGATACGCAAAAAACCCAAAATCGAAAAAAATCACAGAGTCACTCCACTACAGAAATTTCACTATGAAAACTTTGAGATTACAAATCTCTCTCAACTCCTCTTCAGGAAGAAAAGATAGCAGCCCTAAAAAAAATTTCACACACTACAAATCCTAACCTCAGTAGCAATATTTATAAAGGCTATGGCACCAGAACAAGTTTTACAAAAAGACAAAAAATACCCCTCGGAAAAATTTTAACCAAAAGTTTGCCGAAAAAAATTAAGGCTGGGCTTAACCATAAGTTCTGAGCTAATCCAATCAGGCTCCACAAAATAACACAACAATTATTTTTTCCTTATTAGTCTCACTAAATCCAAAACAATTGTGAATACCTTTAAAATCTTGTGGAAGAAATAAGTCATACATCTATCCCACACCCCATGACTTCTAATACATCATCCTTAAAAATTCTTATTCAAGATGATGATACATAAAAAGTTTTACAAATGATAGAAGTTAAAATAATGCTTTGAGAGCCTCATGATAGAAGAGATGTTGCAGAAACTTAAAGGAAAGTTTAAAAAATATTAATCAATTCATTTATATTGTGATATACTACTATTGATATAAATATCACATAAAAGAGTGTTAGAAATGAAAAAATTGAAATGGATGCGAGAAAAATAAATCGGATGAATTGAAGAATGATTAAATATTTGTGATAGTTAAATTTATGAAAATAATAAAAATAGATTTAGCTTGTTCATTTACAATGAAAGTTTAAAAAAACTATTAAAACTAGCATTACAAAATTGTGAAGGAAAACATATAAATCAAACATAAAATAATGATTAAGTGTTTAAGAAGTTGTATACATGAAATTTAGCACCTCGTGCAATTTTAACATGACTGAATGAAGAAAGAGTCTATAAAGACCTTACAAAGGCTGATATCGGTGATGATGCAGCTCTGTATAATAGCCTCAGATAACTTTATGCAAACTTATCTTACAAATAATTTGGAAAATATGTCTCTCTTTAGTGAGACATGGTATAACCTAACTTCCGTAACCAAGATGCAAAATTAGTAGTTTTGACTTTTGGTGGGCTTCGCGGATCACACTTCCACACCATTGCATTCCTAAAACCTGAGGCTGTGTAGATCTCGTAACTTTTTCTTGATTAGATTTGATGCTACCGATGTAGTCATGGCTTCTTCTGCTTCCTTGTAGGCTTTGGTCCACACCTTGATGAATTTCCCGTGTTTGTATACTGGGCACTACTTGTTTTGTGCCTGGATGGTTCTTGGTTTCCCTACCTAGTATCAATTCTTCGACTTAGACGTTTGTTTGGTTTTGAGTTGTCATTTTGTTCTTTTCTGCATATGTTGTGGTGTTTAGTTTGGGCTGGGCCTGTTTTTTGTGCCCATTATTTTCTCTTGGTTCAGTTAGGCTTCAAGGTTATTAATTTATTTATTGGAGTTCAACCTATTCTGTAATTTTTTATTATTAATGAATTTTTATTGTTAAAAAAAAGAAGTTTAAAGTGCATTCTGGAGAGAAATTATTTTGAAATTGAAGTTAAATTAATGATTTTAACTAAAAGAGAAAAAATAAAGAAGTATTAATAGAGACTGCATTTAAATAGAAAAAGAGCAAGCAGTTTGGCATGAAATCTATCAAGATTATATGATGTACCATTTTAGCTTACGGAATAATGACCCAAATGAAAATTACCTTCTGAATTTCCATTTTGCTGCTGCAGGAACTTCTACTGGTGGTAACGATTCTTGCTTCCATCCTTTTAGTGCATCAAAGGCATTAAAATGTAACCTGAAACCACTTTTCATATGCAAGAGATTTAATGAACTCTCTCCAAAAACCATTTCTGGTAGGTGTGAGGTTCCAAGCTTTTCTTCCCACCTGAAATTAAAAAAGGGTTAAAATTTATCATAGGACTTAGATTGCAACAAGATAATGTAACGTTTTTTCAGACTTATCTCAGCATATTTAATGTGATAAAGTTAAGTTATTGATAGCTAATCAGGTGACAACTATACATTTGCATAAAAATATGCATAAAATAAACACAGTAGAAAAAAGAAAGAGTTTTATTGATTATGAAATGTGATACATAACAAGTTGATCAGGTAGTGCATATTGTTGAAACCTCCACTCCAACAAAATATCCTGATTATAAGCATATAATGGCATATGAACGATGGACAGGAGAGCAAAGCCGTCTATCATTATCCAGGAAATGTCATGAAATTTTATCGATGTAGAAAAAAATTATAAAACAGTTCATTGAGGCTGTGTGAATTGTAGCAGCCGCTATTCCAGTAATAAAATAAAATATTTATAGAGATACATTGGCATATGAATAATCAACAGGAGAGCAAACCAGTCCATCTTTATCTTAATAATGTCAATGAATTAAAGCATTTAGTTCCAGACTATTCATTTTGTTCAATTTAATCCCAAACTAAATAATACATTCAATTTAGTTCCTCATATATTCATTATAATTCCAATAAATGAAAAATTATGGATATATTAGTTTTATATGAATAGTTGTAGGATCAAGTTAGTTATATTTATATTTAAAGGGCTAAATTGGGAAAAAAATAATAATCAAGGATTACATTGATCAACCAATTAGTGCCGAAATTTGTAAATTACTCTGTAAGAACACTTGTGTAAGAGAAAGTTATCAAATTAAAGTGAACTTCTAATCTATATGGTTCCTAATCCATGCTGGCAACATTTCATTCTAGGCTGCCCTATTCCCAGCATGTAAGTTGGCCCCAAGATATATTTAATTGTCATTGATAGTCGCCAAGTGTAGGGCCATGATGTGCTATTAAAATCAAAGATTACACCATCCAATGAAGAAATGAAATCTTTAAATAATATATATTCTTTACTCATGGTAATTCTAAATTTATTAAATTTAATTAAATAGTTTCAGTCAAATATTTCCAACTAGCATAAACAAGAATATATGACTAGTAATATATATATTGAAAGCTAATTTTGAAGGAGAAGATGATGGCCTTGCAAAGAATGTGACTAAAGGATTGTGGAGCTACCTATAGATAAGACAAAAACTGTAAATGGATATTCACCATGATGGATTAAAACAAAACTTAAGTTATGAATAATAGCTTTATAATTGAATTCCAAAATCTTGGTAGATCCAAAACTGAATATATGAAGTAAATAATTAATAATAATACTAAAACTATATTATTAAGTGCCTTATAATGAAAATCAAGTTATCAAGAAGCGCGAGAGGTTCAAATTTCTTGGTTCAAGCATACAAATTAATGGGAGAAAATTGGCAAATTAGTTCAAGAAAATTACAATTTTTTATTTTAATCATTCACTCTTATATGTGATTTTTTTGTCCTTAACTTTTATGTTTGTAGTTCCAAATGCTTTAACTCCAACTACTTCAGCCCCTATAGCTTCAATATTGAGCCAGTATGTGCTCAACTCTCTTATGAGGGATTAATACTAACTGTGGCAAGCCCTACTATACAATAGGGAAGTGCCTTAAAACTTAATCAGTCTCTTACTTCTAGTAGATGCTCTTCACCATGTTACGGAAAATTATTCTTCTTTAACTGCGGGCTGGAAATTGGTAACACGTGGTAGGGGAAGCAAAGGCCCCGCTGCTAAAACATAATGGTTTTTCTTATCTTTTGGCTGGCAGTTCCTACTAATTCCTTCATAAACAACTATCAAATTCTCTGTTAAATCACCAGAGGGCTCAGCAGTGAAGCCCATCTTTATGACTGCAACATTGCTCTTCTTGAAACAAAACTGAACTCACATTTGGATAATATCATCGCTGGGAATTTTCTCAAACCTTTTAATATCATGGGTATTTTTCCCAACTTTGTTCAGGCAAGAAATGGGAGGATCTTGTTTATTTGGAATGAAGACACCACTCATTTCCATTCTATTACTTATAAGTGAAATCAAATTTTAAGGAATGCTTGTTATTTATGCAACTGCTATTTATGCTTCAAACTCCAAATATGATAGAAGAATTCTATGGAATGATCTGAGAAATCTAAGGATATAAATGGTCCCTGGATTGTTTAAGGTGATTTTAATTGCGTTAGAGATGCTTCTTTAAAATTGGGGGCAAAGTACTTACATTCAATCAAATTTTCTATTTCTCTATAATTATATTTGACACTTGTCTTGAAGATTAAGCTTCTAAGGTCATGCATTCACTCGGTACAATAATCAAAATGCAAATTCGATCTTGCCAAACTGAATCATGTTTTTTGCAATAACAGCTGACTCAGAATCTTCCCTCATTCATATTATAAAGAAGATAACACTGGTATATCAGACCATACTCCGTTGCTTCTCTCTTTGGTCAACAATTTCATGCAGGGAAGCACTTTCAATATAGAAGATTGACAGTTCAATACTCAATATCATACAATTATTCGCACAATTATTCGCACGGCTTGGAATGATTATTGTATCTGTGATCCTATGAGAGTGCTCATAAACAAACTCAAGAAAGTCAAACAAGCACTTATCCACATGACTAAGAATGAGAATAACATTGGCACACTTCTTGATTGCAGAAATAAAACTTGGTCAGGTATTTCTCTAATTTTAATGATTCAAGTATCCCAACGTTGATTTCATATTAGCAATTGAAAAAGAAATTATGTAGGCCAAACAATGAGCTAAGATTAAATGGCCAAAAGCCGGTGTTGATGGCGTAAAGTATCTTTATAGTCACATTACAGAAAGAAGGAATTCCTCCATCAATAAAAATTTAGATGGGTTAGTTGAGCCTGATAAAATTGCGGCTAAGCTCATAGATCATTTTAATGCTATCTACAGCTCAACACATGTGCTGAACCCTTCTATTTACAGCTGCCTGCATGGTACAGTCCTCCATAATGACTCAATCAAAATGTTAACTAGGAGATTTGACATCAATGAAATCTCTGCAGCTTTCAAATCAATCAGGCTAGATGCTGCACTGGGCCCGGAAGGGTTCATTACTGGTTTTTTCATTGATAATTAGGATCTGATTCAAAGAAAAGTTGAAATGCTATCAATCATTTTTTGTCACTGGAAATTTACTATGTGCTCTTTCACATTCTGCAATTGCTCTCATTCGAAAAACAGATCATACCAATTCTATCATTAATTACAGCCCTGTCGCTTTGCAATACCACATTTAAGGCTATAGCTAAACTTATTGCTGTGAGAATCAAGCCTCGCCTTTCTACAATTGTCGATGAAGCACAAACTGGCATTCTAGCGGGCAGGAACATAGCGGACATTATTCTAAATGCCTCTGAAATTCTGTACAAGCTTCCCAAAAACACTAGTAGATATTTCTGTTCTAAACTAGATATACGTAAAGCAATTGATCTCCTCAATAAATATTACTTGCTTGATTGGCTTGTATAAAACACTTCTCTTTAAATTTTTCTTAGTTGGATAAAGGCTTGTGTTTCTACTGTTAATTATTCTATTATTGTTAATGGTGCATTGAAAATCTATTTCACTAATACCAATGGCCAAGGCAATGATGCCCACTCTCTCCTTACCTCTTTGCCATTGTTATCGATGGGATTTCTTCTATCTCTAAATAAACAATTACATATAATTCTTACATACCTTTTTAAAATAGCACTTTTTCATGCTCTCATTTATTATTTGTCAATGACTTGCTTTGCTTTTGAGAGGAAACTGTGGACACTATTCAAAAACCTTAGCAGCATTTTTAACTCATTTAAACAAGTTTCTGTCCTTGAAATGAACACAAGAAAATATATATTTGTTCTGATAATGTTGGCAATGGTACTGAGCTGGCTGATATTATTAATCTCAAAGAATTGCCTAAACCATTTATATACTTAGGAATTCCTATTGCGGGTAGAAATCTCAGAATTTCTGACTGCAGATTTATGGTTGAAAAAGTAGATAGATGGCTAAATGGAATGTCTAAAAAATACTCTCATTTGCCAGTCATCTGCAATTACTTAAAAGCTCTATTTGGAATCTTTTTAATTATTGGTTTTTGGCCTTGCATATGCCTATCATTTCTATGAAAAAATTAACTGCTCTATGTTCTTGTTTTCAGTTTTGTGCTTATCATGGCAAGAAGATTTGGCCTATTAAGTGGGACACTGCAGCTAGACCCAAAGACAATGGTGGTTTGGGCTAGATCAGTATTCCAAATCTTGCTAAACTTGTAAATTGAGAGTTTATTGGCATGTTTATTATACTAATAATATATTACATAATTGGTGGAATAGTTATGGATTTACTTGATGGGACCTGATGGACCTCACTGCTGAGTCGCTTCTCAAACTCTATCCAGACTCTCTTGCATGTGGTGCAAAATAACATTTCTGCTGCTAAGTTGCAGATTTTGACATGTGATGCTAAATTTGGTTGGTATAAATGGGTATGGCACAAAAATTATAAGCTTAAAAATTCTCTTGTTTTGTCTGAAAATGTATTAACGCGGGCATAAAAATAAAAGATCTCCTTATTCAGAGGGGGATCAGCTGTGATTAATTGTGATGTTTATGTGGGGCGGCTACTTAAACTATCAATCACCTTTTTTTAATCTCAAACTCTTTTCTCAGACTCTGCCTTAATTATTAGATTTCTTGAATCCAATACTAGAGTAAGCAAAGATTACTATAATAAACTGATGTTGCTTAGCATTGCTGTCTACAACATATGGAGGAATGAAACTTCAGAATATCTCAAAATAAGCATAAATGTGTACCTCTCTAAAGGCATCCATTTTCTATCAATTCGATGTGATAAAAACATATAGATGCTTTGCTTGCCCTTATTTGGTTGTGGTGCAGGGTTATGCTGTATCTCTTAATGCCTCCACCTAGCAGGACGTCAGATTTCTTGATATTAGTCCCTCAATTGCTACACATTATTAGATACTACAAATCTGCAACCGCTTGGTGCGGGTATTACTGAGACCCTGTAAAATTCATACTATGCTTGTTTGTGCGGTCTATGTGGTGTGGCCTAGAAATCCTAACTTCCACCTTCTCTGCTGCTCTATTTCCTTCTTTATTGTTGCTGTTCTGGATGTGTAACAACCTTATGAAAAATGATGCAGTCTATATCTTGCTCTCTGCTGCTTTGATGCCGGAGGAAGAATGATATAGTTTGGGTTGCAGTTCTGCAGTTCTGGCCTTTTTCTTTTCTTCATTATTTTGTTAATTATTGTGGCTTTCCTACTTGTGCTGTCTTGAGACTCTTTCTCACCTTTGGCAGACTTAAATCATTTCTCTTACTCTAATATGGCATTTGGCTTTTCTGTTGACCTTTTGGCAGGACAGTTCACTGCAAGACTGCAACAGGCAATGTTTTTTGTTTTTTGTTCGGGAGGCTCCTTTCCTTTCATGTCGCTACTTGATATGGTTCAGCTTCAATCAACCTGCTGCTCCTGGGCTGGAATCTCTTTGTATTTTTGCTGCTACTTTGTCTTTCTTTTAATTTTCGTTTTGGACTTTTCTCTAACTTTGATTGTTGTACAATTGTATTTACTTTTTTTAGAATAAAATAGGGCTAAGCCAGTTCCAAAAAAAAAAAAAATCTTTGCTACGAGTAGCGACCTCATTGTTAGCAGTCCTCGTCCTAGACTTGTCAGTCTCATATAAATCCCTGTGTTATCCTAAGAATTGTCGGATATTGTGGAGAAATTTAAGCATCGACACCTAGATAGGTGAACATGTGTCACTAAATAGTGGCATTCTTATAATTGTTAGGAAAGATAACCTCGCGCCAAATTAAACAGCCTCAATATCCCAATAACACCGCATAATAAAGCATTGCATCAAGATGCTATAGAATCAAGCATCCCTATATCCATAAATAATGTCTTCTCAAACAGCCCCTTAAAAAGTTAAATCCTCTAAAACCATGTTACCAATCAGATCCTTAATATATACTAACAAAGAATTAAGCATCTGCTAACATATTAATAACGCTGGTATTTAAAAACAATGGCTCTAAGGCAAATGCTTTCCAATAGGCAGCGCCATGCTTCATGATGGTTTATGTTTAAACGCTGAGAAATTGGAAAAGAAAAAATTCAAACGCTGAAATCACTAATTGTTGATTTGCAACCAATTCGTAAACTAGTAGCATTTCTTTTAATTTTCCAAATATGCATTTAATCAAAACAGAGTTAGGGCTTAATAATTAGCAATTTAGCAAGTGGTGGGGGGCAATGATCGTACTCTCGATGAGCAAGGGAACCGAGGATTGGGCGTTTGCAGGACTCGATCTGCCAACCTTTGATCCGAATGCCATGTCGGCCGCTAGGGAGAGCTTCCGCTCCTGCCTCGTCAAGATCCTTCACCGTGCCGATGCCGTTCTCCATCAAATCGCTGCGCATTTAGCTTAGGCGTAACGAGCGAACTCCACAGTACCTGAATCGGGGTGTTGCGTGCCTCTAATTTTTGTTTTTCGGAAAGCTTCGAACTGTCAATAGAATTTGAACTTACTATGTATAGTAAAATGTTTACTCTTTAAAATGTATACCTAATATGAAATATAGACTCTCAAGTGTCAAACGCTATTGCCCACAAAAAACAAAACAAAAATAATTAGCTTCATTTTTTTTTAAATCATAAAGTGATTGGTGAAATTTGAATTCAAAATTTGGATAGTCTTATTCACTAGATTACAACACCATTCACTTTATTTTTCAAAAAAAAAAAAAAAAAAAATATATATATATATATATATATATATATATATATATATATATTAAATTGTCATTTTTCTAAATTAAAAAAAATGTTATATTTTCTCTCTCCTCGCTCCCCTCTCCGGTTTCGCATCCAAATGCGCGTGCATTTGTGTTGTTAAGTGGTTAACACCAATATTCAAAATTAATAAAATAACTCAACTTTCAAAACTTGATTGTTAGAAAAGCATAGGTTTTAGAGTTTAACTCATATTTTTCTTTCTTTTTGAATACAATTTTAGGATTTTATACCTGCAAGAAGAAGATTTTGTTCATCTCATTTTTAGGTTTTTTATACTGTAAGAAGCATATATGGTTCAACACACCTTTATGTTTTTCTTTTTTCTTCGTCTTCGTCACTAGAAGCAAACCTGCCGCTAGTTAGAAGGGAAAGCAGCTCATGTTTTACGTCGCATAGTAAAGCAAGACGAAAGCTCTGCCATACCAGCATTTTCGTCAAATTGTCATGTAGTCCTCACTTTATTTTGATTCAAACTATAAAAAGCATAATAGGAAATATATTTGCATTTGTTGATATGATTGCCCTTGTTCTAGTTATTACTCCATCTCTACTTCATGCTTTAATTATTCTTTGGGATTTATCATCTTTAGTATTTTGCTTTTGATCTCTTTAGATACTTCAAAGACATGATATATGTCCTATTAATCATGGATTAATCACAATATTTTGCCAATGTTGAGATCAACATTAGTCCTAATATTAGAAGCACATACCTAGTATTTTATAGAAAGAAGGAAATTTTATAGGCAATAAAAAAATATTTTTCAATGTTAATATTTTTAGTGCAAGAAAAATTGAGTATATTGATCAATTTAATGCAAGAATATAAATATAAATGCTATTATTTTTTATTCATCTTAAATTGATTAAAAGCTCATTCTCCAAATTGAATGACTATTATTTCAACACTTATTTACAAGGACTTGCATTTCAATTTAGGTCAAGTATTAGACAAAGATAAGCCATAATTTTTGTAATTAATGTTATAACTGCATATTTAAGTATAGCAAAGTGAATGGTTCAAAATAATATTTTGCAACTAAATTGCATAAAAAAGTATAGTAAAAAATATTTATTATAGATCGATGTCTTAATACTCAATAGTAGACATGCATTTGAGTTAGATGATTATGATTCGTGTAACTCTCAGATGATCATATTTATGACTTGTCATAATTCATTAACTTTGTCAATAAAAAAAATAATTATAAATTAATAAAAAATTATTTATTTCATAATATATATAAAAAAGTATTTTATCATATTTAGATAATATAATACCCAATAATTATAATTGTACATAGATTTATACATACATATTTTGAATGAAAAACATAATTTGATAAGGTCTTTATGAGAAATATATATATATATATATATATATATGTTCCTAAGAAAATATTTTGGTAAACACAATGTTTAAGCAGTAATTTGATAAGTAAAATGTATAAAGGTAATTCTCTTCGCACTATTAATAAACTTGCTACAACTGCATTAATGTTGTTATATTGAGGAAGGATCTATCAGTATTATAGTACACATTAAGCTTCAACACCTGATTTATAAAATTTAATAGATAAATGTTAGTATGCCAAGAAATGAATGTTGGTAAAATTTAAGTTAAAGGGTTTGGCATCATCATCACATGCAAGGTTCAAATTTAAGATATAAATAAAGTAAACCATAGACTTAATGTTAACAAATTAATAAATGAACATTAACAATCTATTCATAAGATTACGACAAAATTAATAATAATGAGCCACACTTTTTTGGGCTTAGTATGATTAAATTTGATTTTTTTTTTGAGTTGTACGTCAATTAATAGTAAGAAATGATTTAAAATATGAACTAATCACATCTTTGAACATATTCAAGAGTGTGATGACCCACTTAAGTAGTAATAAGTGAAACTCTTAAACATCGAGACGCCTTTCAGATAACGGTGGAGTTCTTGATAAGAATTCCAAAGTTAAGCGTGCTCAGGTGGGAGCACTCCCAGGATGGGTGACCTGCTGGGATCTTCAGAGGGCAAAATTGTGAGGCATTTCAGGCCAAAGCGGACAATACATTGGTATTAAGAGTTTGGGCTGTTACAAAGAGTGATAAGAAGGTCGAGTGATTTGTATAGGCTAAGATTAGACTAATATTTCTTGAATGTAAAGCATCACCTTAGACATTACAATCTTTGTAGAAACATATTATACTTATGTATTACTAAAAATTTGAGTTCCTAATCAAGTGACTGAGTATGGCAAGTAAATGGAGAATGGGATGAGATTGGTTAAACATGCTCTCAAGATCCTTTGTTTCAACTAAACATGGATGATGTAAGAGAAGATTTCAAAAAAAATGATGCTAGTTAAGTCATTTAAGAGGACCAAGTTCTAAGCCAAATTTAATTAAGCATGCACATAAAGTTGCTAATACCACAAATTATAGCCATTAATCATGGATTAAACATATAAGTAAGCAATATAAGCATTTAAACATGATGAAAAAGGTTGATAATAAAATCAACTTAGTCTATGTTGAGTGAGCTTACAAGAATATTAGGTATTACATTAGCATCATAATTATTTGAAGAACTTGATAAACATGCTAACTAACTAATAATTAAATCTCTTTAAACCAAAATAGTATATTAAATGGGATTGGCTGATGTGCTATCAAAGATTAGCAGTTAGCCTAAACTTAGATGATAAGGACATGGACTACAATCGCTAGCATGCCAATTACTAATATTACAATCTTACAAGAGCACAGATTTCAAAGTTCTAGACTAGCAATAAGCAAGGATAAAATTGACAATTTGATATTAAATTTTTGTTTAAATATCAATTGAGGTAATCAAGTGTAAATCAAGGTAATTATCTAAATGTTCAAATATAATGCTGAAGATTATTCAACTTCTCAATGTTCAAGTCCTAAACTAATAGCAATGTTAATTTTATTTGTGTGCTAAATAAGATCCTAAATTACTAAGCTTAAGGAGGTATGGAGAGAGGGTTTAGAGGTTAAAATCACTTGAGATTAGCTTAATTATAAGAGAGCACAGTGTAAATGATAAGGCTTGAACTAATTTATAGGTCATCAATGGATTAACTATCTCATTGACTTAACTAAACAATGATTAAGATCCTCTATCATTAAGCAGAGTAGGAAAAAGATATTACACCTAAGTGGTACTCTTAAGTATGTTTGGGTAGAGAGGTTCTGCCAAATGCTCACAGAATCAACTAACAAATAAAAATCATGTAAATACTCAGAATTAAGCAATTTTGATCTTCATTTGAGTGAAGATGTGCCACAAATTATAAATATTGCTCCTCTTAATTAGCATGTGAAAGAATAATATAATAATACTAATGACAAAAAATGAAAAAATAAGAAAAGAGAAAGGGAAAGTGTATTGTGGTTTATTTGCAAACTTAATACTAAATAAAATATATGACTAAACAATACATACATATATATCTTTTGGAGTACATGTCTCTCATAGTCAAAGTACAAAAATGTGCATTCAAATGCTCACAACCTCTCAAAGTTCAACATGCCTCTCATGCCTACACTCTCAGAGCAAAAAACACGACTTATAAAACTTGCTCACACTTTCAAAGTACATAACATTTCTTTCAAAGCTCATACTATTAGTTACTATCCCAATGTACATTGAATATTCAAGTTTGCAAAACACCCATCCTTATACAAGCTGTTATTTGCACACAAGCAATATAATGTTTACACTAAAATAATAGACATGAAATAAACAAGTGCATAAAAAATTTAAGAAAATGAAATGTAATGACCCTTGGTCGTTACTAAGAAAGGCGCTAACGCCCCCACCAATGCTAAATGTTTGTTAATTACCCGCTATAGTATTAATATCTGCAATTTCCTATTTTTATGTTAGTTCGTCTAGCCGAATTTGGTTTTGACTTGATAATCCGCCAACATATTTCTATCATTGTTAACGTTCACATTTTTGTTATTTGTCGATTTCCAAATTGCCGCCACTTTACAGAAACGGCGCCTCTATAAGGCGCGAAGTCTTGCGGAAGGGGGTGACGCTTCGAAAGAGAGGACCAAAAGCATATATAAGAAATGGAACCTATGACACCCGCGCATTTAAGCTATCGCAGCTCCCGTAAAACTCTACGCTCTATCTCCTTCTCCATTTCCCGGCGCCGTGACCGAGCTCTACGAACGAAGCCGCAGCTCACGGGACTCTTCGACGCAAGCAGAGACGCAGCCACAGCCAACGGAAGTCCTTCCGCTACGAACCTTGCCGATCCCGTAACTCCTCTCCAAGCTGACGAAGCCAGACGCAGCCTTGGGAGGATACGCTACAAGCAAGGACGATGCCAGCCGCAGCTTTGGGAGGATACGCCGCAGTGAGAACAAGTTCAATCCCTGACTGACAATTCTGAGCCATCTCCTGAACTTCCATCCTCCTACGCTGATCCCTGAAGCTTTACCCGAACGCAAAAACAAAAGAAAGGTATCCAAAGTTTCCGCGCGATACACTAATACTTTCATTTCTCTAAGAACCATCGAAACTTGCTTCACTTGTTAAAGTAAGTAAAATATAAGTGAAATAATTAGCCATTATAGGGTACTAGTCTAGAGACATAATTATCTGGGATGAACCTTGTAAATCTGTATAGCCAATGTATGAAACTTCCCTCTTTTGTGTAAATCTATAATATAAACCTATTGTAGTACGTAGGAATTAGTGTAGATGGAAGCAACGGGTTATTGTAAAGGTTTTATCCCTCTTTAGAATAACCATAATGATTGTTATAAAGTATACTTATATGGTTAAGATTCTCACTATAGCAATGAAGTAAACAATGAAATAGTAGGCTGAGTTCTTAAGATTGAAAGTGATTGTTATGGAAATAAGAAATATTTGAAATATTTGCTGAACTTCGTTGAAGGATGGACAGTTATCTACTTCCTTGCATGCAAATTGACCTTAGATATATCATGATTAGCTCACCACTCTATATATGTATAATTAAACAATATATATCTTTGACAACTTAAATGGATGATTCAACGAGTTCTTTGATTTACCTTAAGCATGTATTATTCTTTATATTGTAATAATTTACGAATGGGTATGTAGAGAATCAGTCTTGTAAAAAGGGTTTATAATGAAGATCCTTAGATATTGACCTCAAGCTAACTTATGTTTATATTGTGATTTATGCACTTAGGAATTGATCAAATTTTAGCAATACTAAGAAAAATGTGGGGTGTTCCGTTAATTAAATGAAAAGGGAAAGAAATGCTAAGATAAGATTAGGATTAGTCAAATAAGTGAGTTATATACTTTTATATGATACATCAATGATGGCTCATTTTTAGTTCCTTAATAAAATAATCACTCACCCACTATTTTCAAACATGATAAAAGTTCATGTAGATAACCATTGCTTTATAAAGTATTAGAATTTAATAAAAAAAGAATAAGAATTAGGGAATGCTTACATAAATTTAAAAGATTTTAGAAAAACCTTTAAGGGGGAACAACTCTAAAGAATATTAAAGACTTACGAATAAAAATTTATATTTCATTATTATATATATATATGGGTCATTTTCAAAACCTAATAATATTACAAATATAACTTTTGCAGACACAGCAGATTGTTAAGTAATTTTCAACGTATTCAAATACCGAGGTACATTGATTCTACTGTTTACACTTAAATACTTTTATTGCCGCTTTGAGCTTTATTCCTGTTGAGAAAATCAAATGCTTGTTAAATGCCAGAGTAATGTCATAAATGAAATGTATATGTTATATCTTGTGAATGTATGCAAGGGTTCCGAAATGGTTGTTGATTAGATTAAGAACAGGGCTAGTCTATCAGAAGTTATAAGGGTACCATTTGGAGCCTTTGAGGGGGCCCAGGTGAAGGAGTTGCTCTTTTTAAACCCAGCCTCATGGTTCTAGACTTGCCTAGTAGAACTGCTAACGTTGTTTCGTGAAATCAAGACATACATACAAACATGCATGAAATTTATTATATGTTGATAATATGACATGTGACAATATTATGGCAAGAAAAAAAATGTTTAATTTTGCAGGATTATGTATTTTGTTCTAACCTTTGCTTTCCTGCAAAATTATCTGTTTCTCGCTTCCCGCATTTGCTAAGTATAATATTTAACATCTTTTATACTTAATATGTGTATTAAGGCATTATTCTTATAATATCAGGTCAGGTACAGTTGAAGGAAATTGATATAGCTTAAAGGATATCTAAAGTATGGTGGTACTGACTTGGCACATATAATTTGATTTGCTATTTAAACCTTTAAAATTGAAAGAAGGCATTTACTTATATCGTTTTTAGTTTGTAATAATCTGGATAATATATTCCTTAATTTAAATGATTGGCAAGTTTATTATGTTGCATGGCTCAATTAATTAATATATGTCCAAATGTTATACTTCTCATAACTGCTAATATGATCCTGCGGGGATGTACCTAAGGGTAGTTGGGTTGACACCTAACTTAACCCTAGGGCCATTACATGAAGTGCATCAAATCAAATAAAACATGTAATCATGTAGATAAACAAAAAAAGCTAACTTTAATTGTTTCAATTTCTAGTTAATCCAAGTAATCCTAGTTGAATTATTCAAAATATGATGTGTTGATTTCTTGTCGATCTAAATGATCATAGCTAAATTATTTCAAGTCTAATTCCTATAATAATATTAATATCTTGTTTAATTTTTTATACCTAAATGATCTAGGAGGTCCTAATTAAGTCATGCTAAAATGAGCATTGATTCCTAAAAGAACCTATTTTAATTATTCTAAGCTTAAATATTTGATTCCTAATAGATTTAATTGATCGAACTCATAATTATTTCATCTATTATAAATAATCTAAGTGATCTTATCTGAACAATGATAAGTTATTTGCTTTAATCCTTACAAGATCAAAAAAATTTGTATACAATTTGAGCCACATGTTTAACTGATAAGGCCGTAAGATCCATCACATGGGCATTATAATAAATGTAAACCTAATCATATGTTGAAATCCTAGATATTTGAAAAGATGTAAGTTCCATTTTTAATCTAATCTACCTAGGTACTTTAAATAATGTAAGCTTTAACACATAATATAAACTTGAGCATTATAAATAGATGCAAATCTAGTTAAATATTAGGCCTTCCAATGGATGTAAGTCTTAATCTTACCTAACCTCTGGCCAACTCCACTACTATTAAATTCTTTAGCTCAAATCAAAATTAAAACAAAAAGATATAACCCAAATATAAGCTTGTCTAATTTCAACTAAGACTCTAAGCAAACATTTTAACTATGCTATGCCTCTAATCTTTAGCGATCATGCCCAAAACATCTGAATACTAAACGTCGTGTTATATGATGCTAAACTAATGAGTAAAAAAAGTTAACTAGCTCTTTACAAGTCTATGAGTCAATGACGAATCCAAGGAATGATGAAATCTTAAGATCTTTATTGTGTTTACTTCCATATACCTCATTCATATGCCATCTTAAGATTTATTTAGCCTTTATTCCATCACATTCCTTAATCAAGAGTTCATCTCCTAAATAAGGGGCTAATAAACTATGGGGCTTGCATCTATCAAAAATGTTATACTCTAGATTTAGAATAAAAAAACATTATTCATTTATCAAGAGAATGTTCGGTTAAAATACTCAAATTGATATCAAGGGAAATCTACTTTTCAAACCTATTGCATATGATGAAGGCTTGTGCCCCCTTTTTGAGCGATCATGGGGACCATTTAGCATAGAAATTGCAAATGCTTAGAGTGCATGCACACCTTTTGTTCGCTTTGCATGCTATGTGTTCTTACCATGAGCTTTTTTCATTCAAGTTCTTGCTACACTGAATGAATGCATGATAGATTTTTCTTCACTCTAGAGATCAAAGCAGTTAAAGCAATAAAAGCTCAGGCTGGAAATGTGTACGAAATAGCATATTTTGATGCTTTCTCAAATCTGTTTCTTTGAATCAAAGATTCACTGCCTCCTCTCAAATGATCAGGCGACGGGTCTTTTATGAAGTAGGATGTTAGATGTGCAATGTAATTTCTAACAAGGAGACCTTTCTTTTGTATCATTTTCACAAAAATTTAAGATGAGAGTTGTAAATGCTGCTAGAAATTTCCTTGTGACGCTAATATTTTGTGTGCAAGCCCATGGTTACTTCGATGTGTTAAATTGCACATTTCTCTCATGCTATTTCTCATGCACAATGCCCATCCGATTGCAAACACGATATTCTTTAGCTCAAAGTCACTTTTTTAGAGTATTTACATTATATGTAAAAGTCGTAAAAGCTATGAACTTGCAGAATTTAAAAAGTAATCGGATTTGCATATAGTTGACATTGGTATTCTGAAGTGAATAATAGTAAATCCTACTCAAATTTAAATGGATGTTTTATAGATCTATTAGCTAGCAATGTAGGGGCAGAATATTGGCCTACAAAGAAGTAATATACAGATAAAATTATTGCTGCGGGCATGAGTGTATAACGAAACATATGATGGTCGTTACAAGTAGCCCTTGTTGAGTATAAGGTCATAGAAACTCACAGGACTCTTTGGATAACAGAGAATTCACTTAAAAACAAAGGCAACTCTCATCTTCACCCTTCAAAAATGACAAGTTCCTGCAGCATGGCCTATCAAGAAAAAAAAGATAATTCAAAAACAATAATAATAAACTAAATTAAAAAATATTTCCACAATATAGAGAAAAATTAAAAATAAAAATTGCATGGAACAGTGGCAAGGTTTGGGAGGGTACGTGTGGCTCGAGTCCCTGGTACAAATCTTTTGAAGTTGGCAAAAGGGTTACAGGACGGCATTCAATAGACATACTCGTTTGGTTGTCCGAAAAGCTAATTAAATTGCGTTCTAAGAGATGCCGGAAAGCCTGCATGCATAAGGACTAGTTACTAAAAAAACTTGGCATGTTTTCAAATGTGGAAAGAGGGTGGAAATCATTTAAAATTGCTTTTTCGTTATCATGCTCACCAACAGGCAAACACTCCTTGAATAATTGCCAGAAATCTTGTGGGCATCCTGTATAGCCTTGTGCTCTGACATTAATATAATTATTATATATGAGAGCATAAGAAAATGCCCAATAAAAATATTGACAGAGAATTATTTTCAAACCTTTTATTATGGAATTGAAGTTACATGAATTCTGCTCTTTACTTTCCAATCGGTTCAAGCAAACCAAAATGTAAAGTTCTAAAAAGGAAGCATCTGTAATAAATAAATAATGAGTAAATAAATACAGCTTATGTTGATCATGCTAGTTTCATAGAAGAGTTTCAACTATATAGGACTAACCTTGCAGTTTGTCGAGCATAGGCTGCCTTCGTATACATGAAAGCGCATATTCGAAGTCTGCCAATGTCAAATATTCCGCCCTATCAATTTCAACTATTCCCTCAATATGATACATGCGACTCACAGCCTGAAATCTGTTCATGGAACAAATTTCATAAAATCAGCGTCAGTTCCAGTTACTTCCTGAAAACGACTTCATTAAGACAAGAGACTGTTGCACATACAAAAATCCAAGAACAATGCTTATGGAATTATCTACAAATAGTAACGCGTTCAGAATCTTCTTGAACTTTTTGTCAGCTAAAATATTCTGCAACATATTAAGGGTGTTATATCCGTAGAATACCGCATCTGCAAAATAGTAAAGTGATGTATGCCATCTTTGCCTGGCCAAAATTATTATGAAGGATACATTGACGTTCAAATTGAATTCTTCGACATAATTAGATGGCAAAGTTGCATTTTTTGGCAAATATAATATGTGCTCCAGCAATCTACATGGCACTCAAACAATAATATTAACTATGCATAAAATCGGCTTAAATATTATCAAACATCAGAATGTTTGAGCATACAAATAAGATACCTCTGCATATCTTCAGTTGAGGGTGGCGTGAACACAAGCTTTCTATGAGAGAACCGAGATCTCACTCTTTTCTCCAGAAGCTGATCTGCAGTCTATGGCAAACAGGCGACTCAGGAAAGCATTAGATTCAAATTAAGAACTACATTTGTGTAATAGAACTTCTGAGGAGCAGTGAGAATCAGCAAAATATCAAGAGTTTACTAAGGTTAAACCAAGGTACCGACAGTGTACAAAAGAAGCGGCAGCACTCAACACAATGCTGGAAAAAAGGTAGAAAGATAATTAAAACAAAATTGAAGAGTCCTTACAGTGCTGCAACTAATGCCCATAACTATTGAATGGGAAGTCAGAATTTGCATTGCATCTAGAAGACTGTATAGTAATCGTTGATTTCCCTACAAATTCATCAATAGACAAAATCATAAGACGAAGAATAAATAAATGTAAAACTGATATATCATTCACAACAAACAGTTTTTTAATGCTTTGATCATCAATTCAAGAAGCACTAAATTCCCTTAACCAAAAGGACTACCATCAGTAGATAAAAATAAAAAAATTTCATTTAATTAATTATAATTAAGATTACCTGAGTGAAAAGATCAAATTCATCCATTACAAATATGATCATCTTATGAGCCAGTCCGCACTCCCTATCAACAAAAGACACCTTTAAAGGTCAACAGATGAAATATGGAAATATGAAAAAGAAGCACTGAATTATGAAAAGCTAATAAGAAAACCAAGGACAAACAACATACACTCACCTCAGCATGTCAATAATGAACTGAGAATTATCATCAAATGAGGCCTGATTATAAACAAAAACTATGAGCTAAGAATTATTAAGTTAAATCTCAATAACTAGACAATGATAAACTCTTATGGAAAAACTACCGTTTTAGAGAAAATTAGCTTGTGCTCCATACACAACTGCCTGGCAATTTCCTTCATACACAGAAAAATGAATAAGAATCAAAGGTTATTATGAAAGGTAAGTTTATTCCAATTTCTCAGTAAAAACTAATGCAAGCTTTGTTCCATAAATCACAGAGACATATATATTCACAAAAAGCATAACTATTGGATTGGCTTGACCACATGCAGTGAGATTCTGACCTTCATCGCACAATTATCGTCGGTATGTAACAAACCATTAAGTCTAACCTATAATGCCAAAAAACATAAAGATCAGGATCAAATTATAATAATGCGAGTAGCAAACTATTTAGCCTAACCTTATACTGCCAAAAAACAAAGATAGGGACCAAATTATTTAAATGCATGAACAGCAGAATTGTGTGCACAAATATAATTAAAAAAATGTCAAACCACAGAAATGATCTCTAGAAGCTCGCACTTTAATTCTTCAAGAACAATATCCACAACCTGGAAATGAAATCAAGGCAAATAAAACATATTAATCATATATGTTCAAATATCTGTCTCGTGACATAACAGACAATATATCAGCAGTGTATCAACTGTACTGAAAAACAAGGAAGATTCAATAGTAAAGTAGACGAGGTTGAATTCTTGCTTAGAAATTATTTCTAGCAGTCTTTTTCTAAATTCAATAAATTAAACTTTTCAATTGTGCAAACAAAATAAAAAAGCAATGTACACCTTCAAAGCTTAACAATTTGCATTTTCTGTGAAAATAAAAATTGCTTTATTTTGTACTTTCTGTGAGAATAAAGATTGCTTTATTTTGTACTTAGCCACACAAATATGACCACGGAAATAAAGAAACGAACCTCAAAAACAATTTATAATTCCTTCTATCATTATTAAAGTTTCTATCAATGAGATACATGAATAATTTGCAAAATCTCAATGATCATTTCAAAATCAATGATTGAAATATCGAAATCGCCATTAAACAAAAAAAAAGAAAAAGAAATGTGTGAAGAGAATAAGAACTGTTAATAACCCTACAAAGTAGACTCCCATATCATGTTACCCTAATTGTCCCATCAGACTAATTGTTATGCAAAGTAAGGCAAATAAAATATGTTTCTGAAGTAAAAACTTACAGGCCATATCCGTATCTTAAAAAAAACAATAATACAAATCATATATAAAACAAAAATAAATTTAAATCATTCTTGATAACAATAAAACAACACTAGGATTTCATGTAAGAAAATGAAGAAAAGAGTGCAATTACAAATGAAAGCGCGAACGTGGAGCACACATAATGTGTTTGATGAGATCCACATATGAAGATAAAAAATTTTCTCAAGCTTCAAATACAAGCTACATCAAGTATTTATATGCAAAATAAAGATTGAAACTTAAAACCAAAGTGATAGAGAACTATGCCCATCTATTGCAAGAACAAGGGTTGAAAGAGCAGTAAACACCAAGACCGCTCTCTCACTGAGTGCTCTTCAAATTGCTAGAGCAACAACTCTTCTCAAATAGACCAAAAACCTGTCTCCCAATATAACAGTCCAAACTCTTAAGCACTAAGGTATTGTCCACTTTGGCCTGAAAGGCCTCACAATTTTACCCTCAGAAACAACTTCCCAGCAGATCACTCATCCTAGGAGTGCTCCCACCTATGCACGCTTAACTTTGGAGTTCTTATCAGGAACTCTACCGTTATCTGAAAAGACGTCTTGATGTTTAAGAGTTTCACTTATTACTATTTAAGTGGGTCTTTACAATCTCCTAAACTTAAGCAGCTGACATCTTGATCAGTAACCACACACAGATCCAAAAACCATCCATTGAATAGATAGGACTATAGGTGACCCCTATAGGCTCAAGAGATACCCACAACCATGTAGCACCTTAACCATCATAGGTTCAAAAGGCTGCTCACATGAAGTGGTACTTTACCCTATATGGCAGTTAGCTCCGATCTAACACCATATGATCTGCTCTTATATCATTTGTAACAGCCAAACACTTAAGCATCAAGATATTGTCCGCTTTGACCTGAAATGCCTCATGATTTTGCCCTTAGAGATAACTTTCCAGCAGGTCACCATCCTGAGAGTGCTCTCACTTGAGCACGCTTAACTTTGGAGTTTTTATCAGAAACTCCACCGTTATCTGAAAAGGCGCCTTGATGTGCAAAATTTTCACTTATTACTATCTAAGTGGGTCTTTACAATCTTCCCAACTTAAGTAAATGACGTCTTGATCAGTAATCACACACAAATCCAAGAACCATCCATTGGGTAGATAGGACTAGAGGTGACCCCTACAAGCTCAAGAGGTACCCACAACCATGTAGCACCTTAATCATCATGGGTTCAAGAGGCTGCTCACATGAAGTGGTACTTTATCCTATATAGCAGTTAGCTCCTATCTGACACCTTAAGGTCTACTCTGATACCATTTGTAACAGCTTAAACTCTTAAGCACCAAGGTATTTATCCGCTTTGGCCTGAAAGGCCTCATGATTTTGCCCTCAGAGACAACTTTCCAGCAGGTCACTCATTCTGGGAGTGCTCCCACCTGAGCATACTTGGAATTCTTATCAGAAACTCCACCATTATCTGAAAAGATACCTTGATATTTAAGAATTTTACTTATTACTATTTAAGTGGATCTTTACACCCAACTTCGAAGAAAAGCCTTTAAATGCTAGTCTTTATTCTCTTTCTTTTCCTCTCAATATTTCTCTCGCCTTTCTCTCTCTTTATTTGTGTTTTAGAAATGCACCTCACCATTTCCCACAGCTCCCTTCATAGAAGATTTAACGAGGCGCTAATAAGAAGTGCAGATTACAAAAAATTTTAGCTACCCACTTTTGCCAAAAATTTGTGGTTGTTACTCCCTTTTTTTATCAATCTTCCACTGAGAGATATAACTTCCCATGTAAATGTGAGGCGCCTTAAGTGAATGTTAAAACCTACCAAGTTTTTTACAGACATGTTGCTTCGCAGTTTTACAAATGGTGTTGGCACACATGATAAAGTAAGATACTAGTTGTACAAAAACACATAAATAAGATGTGTTATGAGGAATCTTGGGATGTTAGATATAAGGGGCCTTTGGTGAGCGAAACATGTGAGCTAAAGAGCTATTTTTGTATTTAATTGTATGCACTTACATAAGCTGACCTTTGTGATGGTGCACTTATGTTTTCCTAGTGGTGTAATGAGAATGTAAGAGTTCTAATACAACAACAAAAAACCTTAGTCTCATTAAGTGGGTGTGTGAGTGCTAAAATGTGTAGCAAATATGGAGATAGTTTCTGATCTAATGCAGTTTGTCTCACAGTTCTAACCAGATTTGCAGCCATCTACATATGTTGCAGAAAAATTTCATTGTTTAAAAAGTTGTACTATAAGTGCATCAATATTTGCTTTTTTATGGGTAATTTAGTTGTAAACATTCAAATCCTTATTGCACTTCTTTTTTCTTTGAAAATGCAAGCAGCATAATGTGTCTTTCCCTATGCATTTGTCACTCAAATGAAAACCAGATGGACCTGATCACTATTCTCTGCCACTATAAGTAAATGACTAACAGCCAGATCTACAAGACTTGAAGATTCTTTTCCAAACCCTATTGAAAGATACACACCATAAAGATCTGGCCACACATGATCCACCTTCTATGGTAGAAAATGGTGATCGGGATCCTCCAAATGAAAAATGAAGGATGCTTTACCTGCCTTTATTTATAAGGAAAAAAACTACAAGTCGAGGATTAAAATGATCATAAACAACAGATCGCGCATATGCATTCTTTGTGGCAATTGCTTTCCAAACCAGGAAATCCTCTTGCAGCACAAATCTCAAGATGATTACCATGTTAAAAGTATAATGAAGAAATATAGTAATCCTTTCTATTTAGAGTGAAGAATTTGCTTATACGTGAAAAAGTTTACAGTTTTTCATAAATTTTTAGCATATATTATTGTCTGATAAATAAATCTATGTTAATGTAAGAATATAAAAGCCTGTAATGCTTATAGATTTCTTAACTAAGATTAATGATCCGTCTCCACTCTCCACATATTTATATTATTGAAGATGTTTTTAGCAGCTTTGAATAGAGCAATAGTTTGAGACAGGGTATTGATATATCCATATTAAGTAATATTTTTAAAATAAAAGCATAAAATTTAACATCACTTAAATATCTAAATATGAGAACATTTTCTATATCTGCTACCACAAAGAAAACTCCATTGAATAAAGCTTGTTATTTAAATATGCTTTTTAGATATTATTCACACAAGCCAACTAATAATTAGAGCACTCCATCCCACATCATATCAATGCATAAATTATTCAAATACTGAAAATTTAGATTGAAAAAGATATAAACTTTTATTAATGTTGAGAAAATAAAGTGTCTCATTTACAAAGTTCCATACAAGTTCAGCAATGACTGGAAAGCAAGTCAAAAAGTGGATGATTGAAATAAATAGCATACTTCAATTGGATGATTTATTTTAACTTAAAAGTAATGAAATTAGTATATGATGATTACAATAGACCATGGTCTATTATATCAAAAATACAAATAAAAAGAGATAAGAATACAATTGCTTAAATCATTACCATAAGAAATGGGTAATTCAGATGTGTCGTGCAAACAGACTAACAAAAAGTGAAATTACAAACTCATACATTTATATAATTACAAAACTAATCCCACACAGCGCGGGGGGTGCCACCAGGCACAAGCCAGCCACTCCTTTTGCCATTCTCATAATGCCCTCGTCGCATAGTGTCCGGGTTTCCTTGCCTCCCAGCGAGCCGCTTTAGCGAAGGCTCATGCATTGCGCCGTGTTCATGTCTGTGCCTGCTCCAATGCCTAAGGCATTAAATGAAGTGTGATCCGCCGAAGAATAAATATGTCCAATGTTACTATTTAAAGTATCTAGGTCTCCTAAATCCACGTACAGTATCCTTACAATTATAAGTCATTCTACATAACATTAATAAAAGACTAATTAAACGAACATTGAGGCAGCGCAGAATCCACTTTGCAGCATTTGGTGTTCCTTTCATGGTTTTCAGTTATATAAACGAACAACCCCCACATCCCACGTTTTGCAGTTATGGGAATGGTGAAGTAAATACCAACAAATATAGAATAACAAAAATATGAGAGAAAGAAAATAAAATTGATTAGCATCGGCGTTCTCTTAGGGGCTTGAAGAGTTTAGAGCAATATTCAAGCAGGAAAGGTGTTGCTCCAGTAAAAGATAGTTCTTCTCTTTTACTTTTACACCAGCTCTAAGTACTTACAAACAAATTCTTTAACCGAATATATACCAGCTGAGTTAAAAAAAAATTGAATGAATGTAAATTAATAGAACTTTTTTTATTAATCCAAAATTTTGTTAAGATTGATAAAAATATTTGTTTTCACAGTTTAACATCTTCAAATATAAAAATATGAAATGAAAATCTAATGAAAATCATTCTCATGTTATGCAAGCTGTACAACACAAACAAGTTCAACCTACAATAATTAATTTAAGGTTGTAAAAAAAACTGTATGTTGCAATAATTGTAGCAATTAAACTCAAAATGTGATTTAATTTTTCTCTGACCCATATACAGTCGCTATAAAATGATAACCTTCTGATCATCAGATTAAAATTTCATATTAAGGAATTCAAAATCATTTTAAGATCTTTTTTTCCACTTGTATAACGATTGAGAATGTAAATGATAAAAATAACAAGTTATAGTAACCAATCAAAAACAAGAACTACAATAACTTACCTCTCTCATCCCGCATCCACGGGGACCAATGAGAAGTACGGAGTTGTTGCATGCCTCTACAATAGTGTTGGAGATCAGGAGCTTCAATTTACTGAAACAAAATGAAACTTAAGTCAGCATTGCTAGAGCAAATTTGAAATAGAAATATAAGTTGGGATCAATTGCTCATAACAAATAGGGCATGCCTGTAGTTTCCATTTGGAGAGGATTTGAATGCAGAAAACACAAAAGTGGGGTCGCAGAGCCTTCGACGGAGAAGGTCTACGGCTATTTGACACGCCATGATTTGCATGCGGGCACCCTGGTTTTTGAAACACCCTAAACTGCCTTTTTAAGGCTGGACCCGAGCATCGAGCACAAAGCTTGCGTGACTGAAAAGTTGGGAAGGGTTGGAAGAGTTCACGAGACTAATGAATTTGTTCAGAGAATACCGTCGTCTGGATCAGAGATGGGAATCTAGGGGTTGTTCTGAGTTCTTGCGCGGATCATGGTAACCCCGAGATTGACGAATCTGTTGCTGGGAATCTATTTTGTTGGAGCCGGGTAGCATCGGCTTTTATATCACTTCCCATAATGTGGTGCAGCAGTGGTCAGAAATTATGGGGAAGATTTTTAGAAAGACAGTGAAGCAGGTGACTGGAAATGGCCTCGAAAGACTGCCGGCATGGGAGGTTTGAGGAGGAGGGGCTTTTGGGCTTGAAGGGGCGGTTTCAGAGGCTTAAGGGAATATCTTCCGGATCCACAGGATGAGGAAGGATTTTATAGACGATTCCTATGTCCATTGGCCATTGGAACCAAGGGGTAAGGCAGCAAGAGCTGGGCCAAATGTCCGGCGATCACTGGAGTCCCCGTGTTATCGAGCGTAAATACTGCCAAAAAGTGTAATTTTTTGGATTTTTATTTTGTTTTTCTTTTTCTTGTAATTTTTCATCCAAATATTATAAAATTTTCAAAATACTTAATTTGAACTAAGAAATCAAAAAAAATAATTATTTGTTTATTTAATTTTCAAAATAGTTTTTGTATTCTTTATTATTTATTTAATTACTCGATAATTTTAAAATATTTAAAATTATTTTCATTCCAAATTCATCTTAGAGCAATATAGCAAAAATCTTAAGCCTTAATGACGCATTATATTTTAATTAATCTTATAATTACACGACTCATTACAGTTAGAATCTTCACTTGAAGAAAAAATGAATGTTAAAATGACACTCACTAGAGTTGGAAAAATAGCATGTTACAACCATAAAAACTTAAAAAAAGCGACAATGAGAATTCGATGTGCAGGCTTAAGAAGAACCTACAAATTGAAGTAAGCGTCGAAACAATGATACAAAACATTTCACATATTCATGTGGATGAACTAGTACACATGATATCAAGCAGGCTAATGAATATAAAACTACTCAGTACCAATATAGAATACTATCATTATATGTGGATGACATGGGCAACTCCATACATCAAAGAGCGGTTGTTGAAATAATTCAAGATGAAATATCTCAGTGGTGCAAAGCAAAATAATGGGATTAAGATCCATAAAAGCGGAAAGCATAATACTTCGAAGTTGAGAAAGCAAGATTATGTTATGAAAATTCTTTAGAGTTTAACATGGATGTAACGAAGCATGTTAACACACTATTGTGGAGTCGGTTTCATATGTAAAAAGGATAGTCACTTAAGGACGATGATGATGAAAGAAAGAAAAATGGAATGGGTTCCATATGTCTCTATCGTTAGAAGCATAATGTATGTTATGATCTGCATGTGCCCGGATGTTGTTCATCCAGTGGGAGTAGTGAGCATGTTTATGAACAATCAAGAGAATGTGCACAAGGAAGTTGTCAAATATATCTTCCAATATTTTAGAAGAACAATGAACAAAATGCTATGCTTTCGAGGATTATATATCAAGCAACAAAGTTTCCATTGACTCAGATTTAGTAGGAGACATTAAAAATAGGTAGAGCACTACAAGATAAATTTTACTATCAAAAGAACTACCATGAGATAGATTTTTATGTTACAAAGGATTGTAACGCTATCAATCAGGGAAGTGAAATGTGTTGACATCATGGAGGCAAGTAAATAAATGATCTTGTTGCAAAATGTTATGAATGAATTAGACAAAATGTAGAAAAGCAACATGATGTGTATCAATAAGTATATCATTATATATAGTCAACATGTCAAATTTTATCTTCGAATGAAGCATATATATATATATATATATATATATATATATATATATATATATATATATGTTTGATGCCATTTCATTCAAATATTTATGAGGAAGGACATCTATGTTCAAAAAGATTCATGGCTCTCACAATCCGACAGACATTCTTATCAAGACAACAACGTTGGATAAGCTGAAGCTATGTTGAGCTTCAATGGGCTTTGCAATGTGAAAATGAAATTGGAGTTGAGTCACCCCATGCCACTAAAGAAAGACATTGCTCAAACGAGGACAATGAAGTCCAATGTACACTCAATATCCGAGTAAGAGATTGTTGTGTGATAGAGCATAGAATGCATAAGTGTGAATACATAAAGGTTGGAGATCGATCATGTGGCGCCTTGCCCCTCAATCCGCAAGATCAGACTAAAGGGAAGGTGTGCCACTATAGCGAATCCCTCACTTATTATTGGATTATGTATAATTCACAATTCACTAATAAGAGAAGGATGTACCTGGGATATACTGTAACAACCCAGGTTGCTACTTAGGTCAATTAAGACTAATCTAAGTCTTAACTATAGATTTAATACACTAATTAAGTCATTTAGAACTCATCTCTAAAATCTAAGTCAAATCAGAGATCAATTGGACAAATATGGATTTCTGGAAAATCCTAAAACCCTCAAAATTGACTTTTTATTTTGACCTCAACTCAAAAATTTGACTTCGCCAATGCGTTCACCACCCCCAAATTAGCCAGGGGTGAAGTTTTGGAGGCATTTTGAAGTCGTAGGATTTTTGTCGAATATTTTAATATTATTTAAATATCCTCAAAAATCAAATAAATAAATATTCATCGAAACAAAAATTCGATTGCGCCGTTGTGTTCCTCACCCCTCAATTAGCCAGGAGTGATTTATTGGAAATTTTAGGACTGCAATTAATTGGCTAAATTTAATTAATGAAATATATATAAAATAATTTAAATAATAATATTTATTAAATAAATAATCGACACCGTCCATTTTCCTTAGACGCCGTCCATAGCTTGCGTTAGATCTGACGGTCAGATTTCGACCGTCCGATCTTTGATCGGACGGTCATTCCATCGTCTTCCTCATCTTTCCTCCACGTGTCGAGCGGGAGAGCTCGTCACGACGAATCCTTCGACGCGCGTCAAGCACCACCCAAGAAACCCTCATAGCTCCGTTTTTATCAACTATGACTCATAAAGTAATGGAAATGAAAGTTTAATTTCTTCTGGCGATCGATTATTTCAGAAGAACCTTTCGATCCAATCCCAAAAATTTTCGCAAGGTACTCTTCACGCCTTACTCATACATCAATCCAATATTTCGATTTGATTCTGTAGTTGAATATTAATACGTATTGAATTCATTGCAATGATTTAATTGGATTTGATTGAATTCATCTCCTCAATCGACTGCTGGCTCGGTGACCCTAACCCTAGATTTTCAGGGCATCGAATTATTTAGCGACCAGTCAATCTCCGATGGAAGTTTGGGGCTTGTCGGCAAGGTCTTGATGAAACCATCTAGTTGATATGTGTTTTGACGTCTATCGGCGATGGGAAGTATGGAATCCGTGATGCCTTAGGTGAGGGAGTCCGGCGTTTGTGTTCTCTGAGGAAGACCCGTCGCGTTTGGAACCGGGTCGATACCGACCCGCGAGTCAGGTCCAGGCTGCTTGGTGGGTCGCGTGCGTGGCAGAAAGACCTGCCCGTGCATGAATTCTTTGGGGTCAGGCTGTGGGTCCCGCGGTCTTATGACTGTCTCACATGGGCCCCGCCGCTTCTCCTCCGCCAAACCTCTGAATGCCACGTAGCCTCCGTGGGCCCCACCGCAAACAGTTCTGTCTGCTATGCCCTTTCCACGAAATATCAAGGTGGGGCCCACCGCTATCGTGTCCTGCAAATAAATAAAATTATTATAATACATATAATTATTATATAAATAATACATACATTTAACATATATAATTATACTTATATATATGCATATATATATATATATATATATATATATATATATATATATATATATAAACAGAAAAGTAATATATAATTAATTAGGTATTCTTAGATGATTAATTAACAGAAACATAATAATTACTATACAGTAACATTAATATATATATATATATATATAAATTCATTTCAATCAAAATAATTTAATTTAATCAAATTAGTATTAAAACTTTAAACAATCATATCTTAATAATTATGGGTCCAAATCATACAAATAAATATACCAAATTCATCAAAAAAATACAAGGAATTTAATGATGCTATTATTTTTGTTGTATGACCAATGTTTCACTTAGTGATATTTTAGGATATTTAAATAATTATAAAATTGCCACAAAATATCAAACCCTCATATCTTTGCACACACTAGTCCAAACATATCTAATATGGGTCTCAAATTTATTAGCAAACCCTAAAGATTAATTTGAGAATATTTATTTTGTTGTTTGGATTAGTTTGAGCCTAATCACTTTTAGGACCTAACCCTATTTAGGTCAATTAAGCCTAGAACTTGAATTGACCATAAGTTGGTCAATTAAACTCTAAATTTGGTGATCCTTATATCCATCTAGATCAAAAAAACCTAATTTATAGTAATTTACAAAAATATTTAGGATCCAACAATTAGATTCATTAATCAGCCCTAATTACCTTAAAACTTGTTCAATGAATATTAGCAAATTTAATGATCCAATTTGAATAATTCAAATTTAGAAAACTCCTAGAGTAGATTAAAATTTAATGATGTTGTTAGTTTAGTAATTCTGTGATTAATTTCATTAATCACTCACTAATCACCATAAACCCTAATTATGCCATAACTTAGCCAATTAGAGTCTAAATTGAACCTAATTTAGGATTTTTGACCCTTAATTAAGAACCTTTAATCACCATATTAACTCTAGAACTTGTATTGGCTATAACTTAGTCAATACATATCAAAATTTGATGATTTTAGATTTTATGGAAATCTTATATAGTAAGCAACAATAAATTGAAAGAAAATTTAGATTTTATTAAGTCAAATTACCAAAATGCCCCTATGAGTCAAATTCATTAATTTGATCTCATGAGGCTTAATACTTACCCAAAATTAGTGTAATTACTGTCTAATCATATATTAGATAGTAAGAAACACTTTGCCACTAAAAATTTCAGATTTGGAACCCTAGATCAAATTTTGATCTTTTGAACCCTTAAGTAGGGGCAAAATGGTCATTCTGCCCAAAATTAGGGTTTAGCACTCTAAAGCCCTAAGATCATATTATAAATAATATAATCAGTGAATTTAGTGATTTAGATCATACTTTATGTAATTATAAGGCTTAGTAGAAACCTTGATTAAAATCTCAATTAATGACCTTAAGAAAATCCTTAAGTAAAAATGTGAGTGTTCCTTCCTTCCTTAATCTTCTTAGATTTGTCCATAGGTCGTATAACATTAGTTAGGATGTGGGTTTGAAAGATACTCTTAGTAATTAAGAGCTTGAATTCCTAGGATTATGAATAGATCTTAGGTTAGAGTTTATCTATTGAGTAAATTGGGTTACTCAATAGGTAAAACTTTGAGTTTACAAATTTATAGATTTTATTAGTTTATTTAATGATTATTTGATCTTTAAATTTTAGAATTAAGGATAGAGATCTATCCTAATGAATTGATTATTCATTAGGATTTTCCTTAACTTAATCTGGGAGATATGGGATTTTAAATCGTAGATCCTTAGATATACCTTTGGATTAAGTGATTAAACCCTAATATTTGGAGTTTAATTCTTAATCTTTTCATCTTAATTTAGCTAATCAAGATGAGGTTGAGATTCTTAAAATTATTAAAATAGGTCGATTGATTTGTCATTTAACTTATATAGTTGACATCAATTTATTTATAATTGGGACCTAGCTAGTCCTAATTATTTTTAATTTATAAGGACGTGAATCTAAGTTACATTCGATAGTAGGACCTAGAGATCCTGAACTTGTGTAACTTAGAGTAGATAGAATGATTAAATTAGATAACAAATGGATATCACTTATGTCCTAGTAGAGTCTTTTGCTCACTTTGATTTGAAGCTTCACTTACCTTATTTTGAGCCTCATACCTTGTATACATATATTGGATATTGGATATTTAATAAGTATCTCATGTCATCTTTGAAATTACATAAATAACATTTACATTTCTTTTTATCAATGCTTTTAGTTAAGTAGAGTGTAATCTAACTAGTCTACCTCTCGGTATCACTTACCTCATCTTATACTTCCCATGTGGCTATTAGCTCGGTGTCGATATGGTAGTATTAGTTTTAGGTGCACTTCTACTCAGTGTTCCTGCCTCTCATTGCCATTTACTTCATTTTATTCTTCTCATGTGACTATTAGCCCGGTGCCAATATGGTAGTACTAATTTTTCTACCTCTCGGTATCACTTACTTCATCTTATTCATCCCATGTGGCAGTTGGCCTGGCTTTGATATGGTAGTAAGCGAGTCTTTATTTATATACTTCTTTCAGATGGCAAGTTTGGCCAATAAACTATTTCAGCTTATACTTTATGTCTCAGTTACTTTACTGCACTTTTAGTATTTTCCTATTTATTGCTTTACAACATTTATAGCTTTACTTTTACTTATAGGTTGCTAGTTTTGTTCTTTATTCATATCTTATAGAGTGTTAATGTTGCTTTTTAATTATTTAAATATCTCGTATGTTCATTTTACTTTATGTCTATTAGCATATACTAGAATTGATCATAAGCATGTTTAGGCAGATTTCTTTTCTATTAGCATTTAGTCTTTATTTATACTTAATCTTGTTGCAGCTATACATGGAGATATGTGTTTACTTCATATCTATTTAAGTTATAAACTAGTTGTTTATAGCTTTACATTGTTTCTCTTTTACGCATTTCTACTCCTACACCTGCTTGTATGTTTCATTCTTTATAGTGGTATCCAAATAACATAATAAATTTTGCAGCCTAAAATGTACTTAGACAAATTGTCTAATTAGATTTTTCTTTTTTTGGCTAGGGTCCTATCATTGTGATACCGATAATGGTAGACTCTGAGTTATTTGAGATTATAGAGACTTCAGGAGATCTGCATTTGGAGGAGAAGCGTCCTACTGAAGATTCTTAGTTTCTTTCTGCATTTGTGAGGATGATTGTCTATTTTCAGCTCCTTTTAAACTATTTAAAGTTGTAATTATACATGGTTAACTTTACTTTTCAGCACTTTATTTATTATGTATTATTGTATTATATATGATGAATGGATATTGTATTTATGCTTCCGTACTCTGCTTTTATTATATTCTCATTTAGTGATGATATTTTGGGAATGACAAAGTCCTTAATTATGAGGGATTATGATGAGTGCCTAATCTAATTATAAGTAAGGGCCTTTTTATGTGGTGACTCCTCCACCGTAATCATGTTAACTTAAGAGTTAACAGGACCACGGTGGGGTAAGGCCGCCACATATATATACATCGTGAATCAATCACTAAGTAAGCACAAACTCAGAGTGCGGAAGCAAAGTAAGTAAATAGTACATCCAATTTACAATAATACGTAAGGAGAGTGCAATATATAGCTCAGAATAAACAGTATAGTAGGAAAAATATAGTTAAATGCACATATATTATTATATTATTTTAAATAAGTTTAATGAAATAAAAAAAATCTCTTATCTCCCAATAAAGTAATAAAAAGGACTAAGCGGCTTCTATTTCACCTGGCTGCTCCTCCTCTAAGAATGGCTCATCTTCAGGCACAAGCTCCTCAAAATGATCCGATATGGCATTGTCGGTTTCACAATGCCAGGGCCCCAGCCAATAAAAGAAAATTCTTATTAAACAATTGTCTAAGTATATTTTAAGCTGATATATTATTTTATGAATTCATTAATGTCACCATTTACTTAAATTAAATAAATAAACTAGCATGGGAGCAACAATTATACAAATTGAGGTGGTAAATTATAAATAATAGTATTTATAACTAAGCAACAATGAGACAAAAGATATACCTCAATAAAATAAGCTAAAACAAGGCTATGCATACATATAAAATTATAGTAAGAAAAGTACTGAAAGAAAGACTAATCCTAAACATACTAATGATTATATGACATATGCTGATTTAAAATAAGTAATCTGACTGTGATATATATAGTAAGCAGTAACAGAAACTAACATCCTATAAGTAAGTAAACAGGTAAGTAAAATAAAGCTGACTAAAGTAATATGCTGTAACAATCCTAGTATTGTTACCCATTAATTTGCGACCTAATTGACTATATTCTTCTTTCATTACTCTTATAATCATATTAAAAGCCTCTATTTCAATTTTTGTTTGATTTGGAGATTGTTTGGCAATTTCCAATATTTTCTGGTTTTCTAATAATTCTGAAAATATCTAATTTATTTAGACCTCATAATCAAAAATAGAGTTTACCAGTGGACTCACCACACCCAAATTAGCTAAGGGTGATATTTTGGAAATGTTTGGAAGTCATCAAATTTTTCCCGAATATTTTAATAATATTTTTGATACTCAGAAAATTAAGATAATTAAATTGATCTCCGATCAAAAATCTATTTGCATTTTTGAGTTCCTCACCCCTCATTTAGGTAAGAGTAAATTTATAGGATTTTTCGGAGTATGTTTAAATGATTAAATTAAATTAATAAAATGGAAATAATATATTAATTAAATACTGCTTTTAAAATTAATTAATACATATAATATTTTTTTCAATTTTTAAACGATTTGAATTCGGATCGCGAGGATCCCGTGCGCGAGTCCAACGCACAGGATAGCTGTACAGCTTAGTCTCAACCATTGCATTCCTTTTTGTTTGATATAACGGCCTGATTTTGATCTGATCATAAGTATCAGATCTGGCCGTTCGATCGACCGATCGAACGAACGGCCAGATCTCTTTCCTTGTACATCTTCCCTGCTTCCATCGATCGTGCACCTGCCATCGTACTCCATCCAACTACCGGATCTTTCTCAAGTTCAATTAAGCACTCTATTCTTCCCTCTACATAATTTGCTACTTCCTAAAGCACTGGCGGGAGCTAAATGCTGCGGTGGAAGCTTTGCTGTAAACTCTTAGAAGCTGAACAGATCAATAAAAAGGGTGGTGACTTTAAGTAGCAATTTCTATACTCCTTTCCTATATTATTGTTAGCCTATATCATTCTATGTATCATATTGCTATTATGAGCTTAAATCGGTCTCGAACATGACCGATTGAGCTAGTTTTTGATAAACTCTCTTTAGAAAATTTAGGGTATTGCCGTAAGGAGCTAGGGCCTCACCTTATGGCTCTCACCATTACTAGATAACTCTGATTTTGATCCTGGAGGATCAGCTTCTGCGAGACCTACTCACCGGCGTGCGGGCTGTACCTGGGAGTTATCAGAGCCGTCTAATAATCTAACCCTAAAATGCTTCAAATGAAATGATATACATAAATATGAAATCCTCATAGTATAAGAAGAATAATGATACTAACTAGATCAAATTTGGACAATATTGAGAAATGATAGTTTGGAAGAACTTCTAATTATAATTAAAAAGTTATTAAGAGATCTAGAGTTTATAACCTAAATTTAATCTCGTATTAATATCCTACATATTTTTATGAGTAAAATAAACTATTTGATCATTAAGCTTGGACACTAAATGATTAAATTAAGTCACATGAAATATTGGAATGTATTTGAAATTAATTTATTAATCTAAACTAAAGATTAAATAAAATAATCATTAAAATAGAATTTAAACGATATATTATTATTTTACGTATTTTGGTGATCAAAATGGTAGGTATATGATCTTATTTTAATTGGGTTGGTATTATTAAAATTATTAATTTATTAATAAAGATTTATTAAATTATTTTCCAAATGAATTAAATCAATCTGCATTATTTAATGAATTCGGTACTTTTTAATATTAGGAAATGGACTCATGGTTGGACCATAAAGTCAGCTCACCATTTGATTTTGTGGATTAGAGCCTAATGCTTAACGGAACTCTATAGATACTTAACTTTGCAAAAATTATTACCACAGCACGGCCCGGCCCAATATCCCTACTGCTTATCAGCCCAAAGTTCTACCTTCTTCCCCGTAACGACGCAAAGGAAGGAAGTCAAAGGTCGAACCCTAATATTCTTAAGATTTGTGAAAATCGACGAGGACAATAAAACTCAAGACGATAATCGAAGATGCAATAAGGCTCATAATTGAATCCATCTTATAACATAAATATTAATTTAGCGATTCTCAATATTCCAATTCATAGACAGAAAGATTTCATGTAATGAAAAAAAAAATGGGTTCATTCAAATCTTTCAGAACACTCCTAGATAATTAAACGTGTAAACGAAAATATAGATGAACTCAAAAGAATAGGATAATCGTGAAAGGTACTTGAACTGCTCTGAAGGCTCTAGTATTCGGCGAAGTTCGACAACCCTAAAAAATTCCTACACCGTCCCTATATCCTGCTCCCAGCTCCAAATGACCAAAAATGGAGCGTAAGGAGATGTTAGGAGGGTTTAGAGAGGCCGAGAAGAATGAGAGCAGGCACGCGTACGACGTCTACACCGAGTGCAGGCCACGATTGCAAGCTAAAGAAGAAGACATACAGGAATCAAATCCTTGTCATTCGTTCGATCGGTCGATCGAACTACTATATATGATATTTCGGGTCTGATAGATCCTAGACCGTCTGATCAAATTCAAAACGAAATCGACGGTTCCAGATGGAGGAGGATCGTTGTTTGGTGCTCTGCGTGCCTCAGCGGATCGCCGTCTTTTGGATAATACTGTTGGATATTTTAATTTTAATATATATATATATATATACTAAATTAAAAAAATATTAAATATTAATTTTATCATTTTTATTTAAATCAAAATTAAATATCCAAACGCACTCTGAAAAATTCTAAATTTTCACCCTTACCTAACTGAGGGGTGAGGAACTCAAAAATGTAGTTGAATTTTTGGTTGGAGGTCAATTTAATTTTTGTAATTTTTTGGGTATTTAAATAATATTAAAATATTTGTGAAATTTTTGACAATTTTCAAATACCTCCAAAATACCACCCATAACTAATTTGGGGGTGGTGAGTCCAATGGCGAACTCAATTTTCAATTTTGAGGTCTAAATAAATTAGGTATTCTTAAAATTATCGAGATATCGAAAAATATTGTAAATTATCAAATAATCTCCAAATCGTATCTAATTTGATGTGGAGATTCTTAACACAATTATAAGGGTATTTGAAGAGGATTATAGTCTATTAGTAACGTCAATTAGGTTACTAATTGACTAGTAACACCACTAGGGTTATTACATTTTGAAAATAAGAACTACCTCTTATTCTAAATAGCATGTTTTAATTCATAAAAATTTACTTAAATGTTTTGTACTGAATGATAAAGTTAGGTTTTTGAATATTTCCTAAATTTCATAAATTATCTTTTGACCCCAATATTATTTTAGTCATAACTTAGCCAAATGATATCAAAATTTAGTGATTTTAGACTCTATAGAATCTTTAGATAGTAAACAACATAAGTATAATTACAATTCTATATTTTCCTAAGTAAAATTACTAAACTACTTATAATGAGCTAAAATCTTAATTTGAGCTCATGAGGCTTAATCCTTAGCTAATTTGGATGTACTCACTATTTATTTTCATATTAGATAGTAAGTAACCATTTAATATTAATATATTTTACTTTGGAACCTTAAATCAAAAAGTTATATTTTAAACCCTTAAGTAAGGGCAAAATAATCATTTTGCCCAAAATTTAGGTTTAAATATTCTTAGGCCTTATAAACCTTAATTTGTTAATAATATAACAAATATGGAATCATTATTAATTCATCTAAGCTCATTAAACTAAATTTCCAATAAAAATCATAATTCTTCATGGGTTAGGATTTTTCCTTAAACCTTAGGAATATTCCTTAAAGATTATATGTAGAATTAGGTTAGAGTTCATATATTGGATAAATGGGTCACTCAATAGATAAAATCTTAATTTTATTAGTTTTTAGATTTCATCTTTTATTTTAATTATTTTTGTATTTAAACTTTAGTCTAAGTTTAGAGATACATCTTATTAAGCTTAAATTTACTTAATAAGATAGCCTTAACTTGTTGAACATGAAAGTTGGGATTAACCATCTACCCTTAGTCTCTAAAACCTACTAGATTGAGTGGTTAAACCTCAATATTTTGAGTTTAACTTTTAATCCCTCAATTTTGATTTTTCTTAATCAAGATTGGCTTGGGTTATTTAAAAATCAATAATTAAGATGTTTGATTTATCATTCATCTTAAGTAAGTGTCATTAATTGAATTATATTTGAACTTGATTAATTATAATTACTTTTAATCTTATAGAATCATAGTTCTGAGTTTATACTTGATAGTAGGATATTGGAGATCATAAGCTTGTATAATCTCAAATTAGTCAGAACATATTAAATTATAAAATTAATGATATCACAGATTTTGGATAGTACTATTTATACCTTATTTTGACAATTTGCTTTCTTATTTTGAGTGTTTATATTATGGCACATCAGGTAAACATAGGATATTTGATGAATATTCTATATTAGTTTTGAAATTGCATAAGTCATAAATATAAAAATGATAAGATATATCAGATAGGATTAGATAACTTAGAAAGATAGCAGTTTAGTATAATATATTCTAATTAGACTACCTTTATAGTGTAATTTTAGTTCATATGCATTAGTGCATGAATAATTTCAGTTGAGATTAGTGGTCATGTAGATATAAGCATTAGTGCCATAGAATCTTCAGTCTTGGATTCAGTGGTTAGGTTAGCCAATTTGGATGTTATGGCAGTTCTAATGTTGGCACATGTCCAATAATGAATACTTTCAATTATTTCAGTTAGTTTTCTGTGGCACCTCAGCCCCATCGTAGCCTTATTAACACTTAAGTTAATATGATTACGATGAAGTAGTCACCAAATGACAAGTTCTTCATTTATAGTCAGATTAGATTTTCACTATAATCCTTTATAACTGAGGAATTTACCACATAACTAGAATATTTCACTCAACGATCATACATGAATGTCAAAGTGTTGAAGTAAAAAAATATACGCATCCATTTCACCATAATTTAATAAGTAAATACATTCAACTCAGAACAAATATGTAGTAAAAAAAAATATGAATTATTACAACATTAAAATATTTACTGAAAAGAAAGCTAAACACTAATCCTCACTAGCAAGGAAAAAAAATAAGACTAATGATCTTCAACAACACGCTCCTCCTCCTGAACAAGTTCTTTAGAAGGCCCAACAGCTTCAAACAACTGAGAATCTATCATTGTCAGTTTCATAATGATAGGGCCACAGTCAAAAGAAAAGAAAATATGATTAGGCTGATATTAGTTTTATCTATTAAATGATATCACCATTGACTTAAAGTAACTAAAGCAAATAAATGGGTGTAACTGTAACAACCCTAAGTTGTTATCCTGCTAATATATAGCCAAATTAATCATTAATTTTAGTGCCATTGCTTTTAGAATATCAAATTAGACATATCCTAAAAATTTGAAGTCCATTGGACTTCTCTAAATCAAAATCACATTTTGATCAGTCTAAATACCTTAGATTAAACCTAAAATATTTTGTTTTTATAATTAAAATCTGATTGCATTTTTGAATTCCTCACACCCAAATTAGCTAGAGGTGAAAGTTTGGTGAAATTTGGAGATCATTTGAACCCTAATTTAATTTAATTTAATTTGGTCTAATTGCATCTTAGGGTTTACAACAAATTTAATTTGCAAATATATCTTATACCTGTTTAAATGGCCGGGATTTGCTGCGCGGACCGTGGGCGATCCGCTGTGGAGCCTAGGTGGCGCGACAGCGGAACCCCGTTCCAATCCGTCGTTCCCCCGTGAATCCAATGGTTAGGATTAGATCCCGCGGAATCGCAGATCAACCGTTGGATCTGCCTGACCGATCATCCAGCCCAGATCACTCTCGTGATCGGTCGTTAGGATCTGAGCGATCTGAGCCATTCCGCCATCTGATCGATTGATCAGACGGCATCCGAAGGTCCGCTACTGTGGACCTTCGTCTTCTTTTCGCCCGCGCCCGTCAGGGAAGATCCCCCCGTACTGCCAGCTACCGAGCCTGTCCCCCACTCCTGCATCCATCTCAGCAAACTGTTACAACCTCCCCCGTCCTGGTAGGGAGCCCCAATTGGGCCCTGTGACCCGGCCGAGCTCAAATTAGAAATTAAAGAGCTCGATAATGGCCCAATCCCTCGGGCCTCCCCTGCCCGAGGCATTACCTCCAGAAGCTTCACAATCCTCTTCCAAGGCTATAAATAACCCCAGCATTGCTCCATTTAATCCTTGCTGATCAATTGAGCTCCCTGCCTCTTTCACCATTGCCATCCACTCGAGCTTATGTAGGCGATTCCAGGAGCTTCCGAACCGCTGATAGTAGGCTCTCCCGGTGTTCAGAACCCTTTACACTTTCTAGAAGCATCGTCAGCGTCTACCTTGCACTTAGTCGATTACCCCGAGCTCAACCGTCAAACCAGGTACCCCCATTTGCAAGCCATGAGCTAATGAGGCTCGGGCTCTTCTCCATTTGATGCTTATTTATGCCTATTATCATTTTGAACTCATTGCTATCAAAATTAGGCCCTGAGCTAGTTCCGATCGATCAAATTGATCGATTGGGCTAAGTCCCTTAAGGACGCCTCGGGTCGAGTGTAGCGCCCCGCCCTATCGTCGTGCGCAAAGAGGTAAAAAACATAATTCAGCAGTGGAGCGGTGTGCCACTCGGGGAGAAACAACCCGTCTCCCCGAATAGTTAAAAACCACTAAACCCATCTGAAGGGCTGCTGACTCAACCACAATGAGGGTTGAGAGCTAATACTTAAGATAAGAGTAGTATTTTTATCATAAGTATTAGATAAATACATGCATTGCATTTAGAATACAATGGGAATCCAATATATGTATAAGATATCAACATTTTCAGTTATACTGATCATATCACAATACTAAGTATAAGTAGTATATAACAGAGTGCGGAAGCTTAAAGCAAACATCCAGAACATTCATCACAAAAAAGAAAAAAAAATACATCCAAAGTTATTACAAACATTTTTATTGAAATACTGAAGTAAAACAAATTACTGAACTGAAAATACTAAGCATAAGGTAAAATTGAAGGAGAGTTCACTAGTGTTCCATGAGCTCCTCCTGAATCTCCTGGGTATCCTCCTGACCTGGCTCAATATACTGCTCAGGATCTAGCAAATTGCCAGATCCCAAAAGTACCTCGTGTTAGATAATAAGTCTAACACATCGAAACTAATCTAAACAGTTCTAATTATTTATTTATTATTCATATAATGTAATTAAATGTGCATAAATACTGTAAAGGCAACTGAATGCATAAAATTGTATAATGTTGTACAAAACGGAAGTAATGTGAAGTAAAGTAAAACTGAACTGTAAACCGAATGTTGAAAGTAAACCAAAATAGTAATGAATCTGAAACTGAGTAATCATATATAAAACTATGACGTACGTCACTAGAACTGTGCATCTGAATATGCCAAAATACTGTATGCCACTGATATGCAACCAAAATATCACTGAACTGTTATGAGTCGTACGGTCCAATGTATATATACATCCAGTTGGGAACTGCGATGCCGATGCATCCTGAAATTCTCCAGTCAATGTATGCAATATTCCATAACCCATAAATCATCATTGATACTCATATGTTATCATTGATACTCAACATCATGCTTATGCTCATGCTCATGCTTCTAAGCTACAGAGATAAATCCAAAAAGCCAGAAAATATTTTGAAATCCGATAATGAATTCTATGTCTCCATTGTGTAGAATCTTGTTAAAAGTATTCTGACTCCTAAGTTCTAGCTCGATAATTGGTTAAAGTTGAGAATTTACTTAAAGATCATTAGATGGGATGATCGTATACACATATTTAGCATAGTTGCAAGAAAGGTGGTCCTTAACACTTAGTTTAATTAAGCCACCCTAACGAAGCGATATTCGATATGAGGCATCACCCGATGGCAATTTGTATCTCAAGCTAAGTCATTAAGATGCCCAACTCACAATCACACTTAGTGTTCTAAAGAAGGTGATTCGAATTACTTATTTTGTTTAAGTCACACATATTGAAGCGATCTTTGTTAGGAGGCATCACCCGATTGCGATTTGTATCTCAAGCTAAGTCATTAAGATGCCCAACTCAAAATCACACTTAGTGTTCTAAAGAAGGTGACTCGAATTACTTAGTTTGTTTAAGCCACACCTATTAAAGCGATCTTTGCTAGGAGGCATCACCCGATGGTGATTTGTTTTTAATTAAACTAAGGAATAAGTCCCTATTTATAACATTCTTAGGATCAATTGATTTACTCTGAGCGAGGTTATATCCGCCTAAGCCCGCAGGATAGCACAAAGATAAATCTCACTTAGAGTGACTCAACCATTCCTGGATACTACTGAAATAATTTAGTACTATGGGTATACCGTACTACACCAATCAATGACTTGGGTTCAGACAACTCCATTTAATCATAAGAATTTATCAAATCTATTATTCCTTACTCTAAATGGGTGACTCCTACACAAGGCTACAAAGATGTAATCAAAGGATCACTCAATATAGGCTGCTACCATAAGGAATGAGTCCCAATTTAAGTACTTTAGGTGATCCCTACTATAATGTATCAAGTTCAATTTCTAAAGTTGTGAAGGATCATCTAGGATTCCTATCTCAATAAATTACAAAAGTCCTTCCTACCTCAATGTATCAATAATTAAAGTCTTTAAATATTTCAAGATGATCCTAAAGTAAGACACTTAAGATCTCACACTTCTACTTCAGAAGTTAACATTCAAGTGGTCAGATTAAATGATTAAAATTCATTTGATTTTTTTCTATTCTACAATTATGGGATAAAATCAAGTATGTTATTAGAGTTAGGTCATTTCATCAATCATTATAGTTTTATTATTCATCTTATGTTAATAGTTTTATATAAGAGAAAATCAAGGATCTAAAGTTCAGATTCAGATGGTCCAATCACACATATTCAATATTAATCCTAGCATTTCTAATTCAATAATATTAAGATCAATATTAAATCATGTGCATTATTAGAATAATGTCAATTGAATTATCTTACAATCAAGTTAATTAATTAAGTGATTAAAGTTTAGATCTTAACCAAGACAAACTAGAGTTTAACTCATAACCTTTCTATCATTAAGACTAATGTTAATTTAAAGGTCAATGACAAATCAATATATTATTAATATATTATTGATGTCACTTTAGGTTTGGATTAAATATTATCTACTTAATCAAGTTATCAAGATTCTTATGCTCAAGTTTAATTTATATAACAAGATGTCTCATTTAAGTATTAAAGTTCTCTAACACACATCCTAAAAAATCATAAAAGCATAAAATAGAAGGTAGTTAAGGCTAATCAAATTCTAAAATCAAACTAAAGAGATTAGCACTTAATCACAATTCCAAAAGGCTTAAGTTTCATGCCATTTAGTTGTTAAATTATACCTAATTGATACAAGCAATTATGATTCTAATACTTATTCTTTAGCATAACAGATATTTAAGATCCATAGTAGATATGAGGGCTAATTTAAAAGTGACAAGTTATAAATTTAATTTTTATATAAAATTTTATGCAATGTTCAATTTTAGCTAAAATAGGTTAAAATTTGATATAACTTAGCCCCACTAGGGTCCTAAGGACCTTAAAATACCAAAACAGTGAAGTTTTGGCCATTTCAGTCAAAATTAGGCACTTATTAAAAAATTCTTGGAATTTTGCAAGATTGGGCGCTGCAGCACTTTTCGTGCGGCAACGCGCTGTAGCGTCTTTCGCGCGGTAGCGCTTTTCGCGCTGCAGGTTTGCTGCGGCCCGCTGCGACCCGCTGTAGCCCGCTGCAACGAGCTATGGCGCGCTGCAGCAGTTCAACTTGCGAAAATCACTGTTCAATTAATTTATTTTTCATATTTCCTAAAGTTTCCTAAATATTTCCACTGTAGCCCGCTACCGCGCGCTGCAACCCGCTGCAGCGCACAACGGTGCGCTATAGCGGTCCATTCTACAAAATACTATTCAAATAGTTTAATTAATGTTTTTTATATATTTCGTCGAAATCCTGTTGTAGCGGTCTACTTTGTGAATTTACTGTTGAATTACTATTTCATATGTTTATATAATTTTCTGTCGAAATGCCGCTGCAGCGGCCTAGCTCTGCAACTTCGAGCGCTGCAGCGCCAGACGGCATTTTTCGCCTGGACGAAAACTTAAGACCTATTTTTCAAGCTCAAATGCTCTCAATCCAGAGTATTCAATGAGCGGTGTCATATATCAATGGAAAGGTCTTTCCGTTACCTTTCCATTGACACTAAAATCGGCATAAACGGAGCATTCTAGCTATGCTAAAAATATTGAAGAATGATAAGATGTGCATAGTAAATGAAAAATAGAGCAGCACATTTAAATCTCTTGGAGAGCTGTAATAACTTACATACTTAAACATGGATGTCTAGAGAGGCAATAAGCATAATAGTAAGATGAACTGGATAAGAAGATGAGCAAAGGGGTACCTTTTTGTCCTTATAAGGAGAGGAAGAAGAAGAGCTTTGTTTCCTTCAAGTCCTTGGGGATGAGCCTTCTCCTTCAAGGTGCAGCAATGGAAGGGGAGGGAGAGAGCTCTAGAGCTTACTTGATAGCAAGGAGGAGAGGAGAGGAAACCAAGTTCCATTTATGGGGAAAAGATGATGGGATGGAGGCATGGCTAAGAAGAGATGGGAGGGATGGTCTCAACCATCCTTGCTTGCAATGAGGGAGAGGCGCCGATGGTGTAAGGAGAATTAAGAAAAATGAGAGAAATTACAATTTGGGGAGTGCATATTTACCAATTTATTTCCTTAATTAGTTGAAAATTCAGATTTTTGAAACGCACTCTAAAAATTTTAAAAAATTCACTTCTAGCTAATTTGGGGGTGAGGAATTCAATGGCAAAGTCAGAATTCGATTTTAACGATTATTTAATTATTTTATTCTCTGATGCATTTAATTATATTAAAATATTCATGAAAATTCGACAACTTCCAAACACGTCCAAAACATCACCCCTAGCTAATTTGGGGGTGACGATCACAATGGCGAAGTCGAATTTTGATTTCGAGGTCAAAATAAATACCTCAATTTTCTAATTAATTAAATATTAAAATATTCTAAAATAATTGATTGAGCCCCGAAATGCTCCAAACCTTCAGAATTTGGTTCTAATAACTAGATAAATTTAATTGAATGATAATTACGATATGATTAGGCTAAAATTAAGCTGGGTAACAACCTTGAGTTGTTACATCTAGTAAGACCCCGGAGATCCAGCCCACCTCAGGCCCTCAGACCAGGGGGCTTCGATCCGTCTCACCTCCATGATGGTGTAGGGATCGAGCCCCGGGTCTGGCGTGGCCTCTGTGGGGAGAATTGTCTCCCCACAATAGTCCCATTGAGGGAGCTCTCGGGTGAGTAAGGTCTGGCTGATCCAGACCCTCTTACAGAGGGCTCCTGGTCTCAGTCGATGAGCCTTAGCTAAGGGATCGATTCTCGATCAACCCGAGGCCGTGGCGTGGTATTTAGGCCGCAGATTTGGCTGATTAAGGTTACCATAATTAGTGATGCATCGAGGCTGGCGAGGGGAAGAAGACGGACTGTGCGGGTCGGGCCGACCCGTGACCCGCGCGGTTCGACAGTAACGGGTCCCCGTGCTGAGCCTATACGCGTGTTTTTGTGAATGGGCCGAACCCGTTTTAAATTAGAATCCGATTAATTGAATTTATTTTCCCTAAGGAAAATAAACCAATTAATCTAATCATAGGGAATTATTTAAATAAAAATACAGAATGTATTAATTGAATAACTATCATTCCACTGATCCAAACCCTATAATATTATACATCAAATTAATCATAAAATCCTCATGAATAAGAATTTAAAATAATATTGAACATCTAATGGTTAGATTTTCCTTTTTTATCTAATTATGTCAAATCTTAATTAAGGTTGATTAGCATGTGTACTTAGCCAAATTATATGTTTAGGGTGCCATTAGTTTTTTTATAACGAGTAAAATAAATGTGCTAAGTAATTTATTTTTTTAACCTCTATATTTTAATTTATGTCATAATCTTGTTAAATCATGATTAGTAAAAATTAAGATTTATAACCACTAGATCTTAGCAAACTTAGTCCCTAATTAATTATATGATAAAATAGAACTTATGTGCTAAATTGTATAAAATTCTGATGGTTAGATTTATAATTATGTGCTAATCCTTTTGAATTAGTTTAGGATTTAATTAGCACTAATTACTTTCTAGTTTTATGAATTTTTTTATTAAATATGCTCCATAGCAGTAAGGTAGATATATTGAAACCATGTATATAAATTTATGATGAATAAATTGAATAAATCTAAATTTGATGAATTTAAACATCTTAATTAATCTTAAGAAATTTTAAGATTTTGATCAAGCTATTAAGACTTGATCTAAGTCTGAGTATGTTACCAATAATATATCCTTAATTCACTAATTTGACATTGATCTATAAATAAACTATTCATCTTAGTTAAATATAGGTAGGGGTCAAACCCTAATCTATTTGATTAAGATTCAAATCCTTAAACCTTAACTAAATTGACTCGATTATAAGATGATGCAATAAATATTATTCTATTAATACATCTGATTTGGTATTTATCTTAAATCATTGAATTATACATATTAAGGATAATAATCAAACCATGTGATTGAATAATTTGAATCTAAGCTTTGGATTTTTAATTTTCTCCTAAATAAGACTATTAGCATAAAAAGATTATTAGAGTTATATTGATTTAATAACTGATCTAACCCTAATAATATCCTTGATTTAATCCCATAAACTTTGAATAAGATATGATCAAATAACTTAACCATATAATCTAGCCACTTTAATTCCAAATATTGAATGAAACCTATATTGTAGCATTAGAAGTAAGGGTGTGAGATCCCAAGTATCCACTACTTGGCTTGTATCTGAAAATACTTAAAAGACCTTAATTAATGATATCTTGAGGTAGGAAGGACCTTTTGCAAATTTATTGAGATAGAATCTTAGATGATCCTTTTTTACCTTAGAAGTTAATCTTACTACCTTGTGGTAGAACTCACATAATCTACTTAGAGTGAACCCTTTTTTTGTGGTAGAATCTATATTGAGTGATCTTTGATCACATTTCTTGGAACCTTGCTAGGACTCACCCATTTAGTATGTGTATTGATAATATTGATTGAATCTTTGTTATATAAATAAAATTACTGAACCGTGATTGTTGGATGGTATAGTAGGGTATATCCATAGTACTGGGTTATCTCAGTAGTATTCAGGATTGGTTGATTCATCTTAGTATAGATTATGTCTGTGTTCTATCCTATGAGCTTAGTCGGGCATAGTCTCACTAAGACTAAATCATTCAATCCTAAGAGTGTTATGCTTAGGGAATTTAGATCATTAGCTTGTTTGAATAAAAATTACTATCGGGTCATGCCTCTTATCGAAGATCGTTTTCATAGGTGTGCTTCAAGCAAATTATGTGATCCTAATCACCTTCTTTGGAACACTGAGTGTGCTTATAAATTATGTATTTTGATAGCTTAGCTTGAGATACAAGTCGCTATCGGGTGATGCCTCTTATTGAAAATCATTTTATTATGGTGGCTTAATCAAACTAAGAGTTGGAAACTACCCTTATTGGAAGTATGCTATATATATGTGTATACCATCTCCCCATCTAATAATTTATAATTAAATTCTCAACTTTAATTAATTATCATTCTTGAAACTAGGAGTTAGAATCTTTTTAGCAGGATTCTGCACAATGGAAGTTTTGGATTCAATATCGATATTTCAAAGTATTTTACAAATTTTTGGACTTTACTCATATAGAATAGAAGCATGAGCACGAGCATGAGCATGAGCATGAACATGAGTATGAAGAATGATTCTTGTGGTGTTGAATGAGTATCAGTGATGACTTTTGGGTTACACGATGTTGTGTATATTGATTGGGGAATTTTAGGATGCATTGGCATCACAGTAAATTGTATTCCAAACTAGATGTATGTACACATTGGACCGTATGACTCATAGCCTTTCAGTGATAGTTCTGTGGCATACTGTTTTGTGACATATTCGAATGCATGATTCCAGTAACATATAATACAGCATTGAATATTATTTAATTTGATTTATGAGCATTTGATGTTTTTAATTATTTTAGTATTCAAATTTCAGTTCAATTTTATGTTGTACAGCCTTTACAGTTTCAATTACTTAATGCCTTTTTCAGCTTTTCTACAATTTTCTTTACTTTACCTTCTACTTGTATTTACTTTAGTACTACTTAGTTTAGTTGCGATACGGGGTACTTTTAGGATCTAGCAATATGCTAGATCCCGAACAGCTTGTTGAAATATGACAGGAGGACTTGCATGAGATTCAGGAGGAGTACATGGAGCCCTAGTGGATATATCTTCCACCCTTTTTACCTTGTTATTTTTGCTTTCAGTACTTTAGATGCACCTTATTTCTGCATCATTTTAAATCAGTTTGTAATAATTTTGGATGTATTTTACTCTTTTTTTTCTGAGATGAATGTTTACTCTTACTCTGTGATGAATATATTCTGGATGTTTTGTTTTAGCTTTCGCACTCTATTATACTACTACTATACTTAGTATTATGATATGATCAATATACTAAAAATGTTGATATTTTAGAATATACATATGATTTCTTATTTATTTTGATAATCCAATATATATGTTAGTCTAAATACTTAAGATAAGTACTCTACTCTTATTTTAAGTATGGACTATCGATCTTACTCTTATGTTCAAGTCAGCAGCCTTCCGTGTGGCTCAGTCTTAGCCTATTCGAGAAGATGGGGTAGGCCTCCGTTCTCCCGAGTGGCGCACCGCTTCACCGTCGATCTGATTATACTTGTAGCCTTGCGCACGGTGACGGGACGGGGCATTACAGTAACAAACTATGAAAGAGAAAGCTATAAATAAATATTTATAACTTAAGCAAAAAAAAGTAAAGCACATACCTTCACTCAAAGATGTAACATGGTTAGGCATTTATATAAGTATAATATAGCTATAAATACTAAAAAGAAGATTCATCCTAATATGCTTATGATCATATGAAATTATGTAGATTAACATAAAATAAACTGAACTGTGATATATATATAAGCAAACAAACAAGACTAGCATCCTAACATATGTAAGTAAGTAAATAAGTGTTGAACTGTAGTAAAAGTAAGCAGAAAATAGTAAAGAAAGAATAACATGTAAAATTTGTCATATCAGAAAAATTGGCTAATAAGCCATTGAACTAAAATTGAATTGAAGTATATATATCATTTAGCTTATCAAAGATAAGGCAGAAATAACTATATTGAACTAAAGAGGCAGAAATACATATATGTAGTAAGGTTTAATTATTTTAGTTTATTTCTGTGGGCATGTTCAGAAGTAGCTAAAGAGTCAAGCACGTCTGCAAGACTAAAGCGGATTCCAACTTAACACAACTCTTCTTAATGAGTACATGTTAAGTAATCCTTATTTCTACTTACTACTTGTCCATTGATAGTAAAAGTGCAAAAATATCCATCCAGAAATGAATCCAATGTAAATGTTATCCTAATTTCCAATATTTTTATTTCATGCAGCAAGTTATCTTGTATATTATACTCAATGTAAAAATGCTCAAAATACAAAAAATATAAAGCATAAAATTCAATAATAAGAAAGAGACTATGCTAAAACACAAGTGATATTTATTATTTTATGATTTATCCATTCTAACTATTCCAAGTTTATACAAATTTGGGATCTCCAATATCCTATTATTTAGTATAAATTTAGATTCACAACCTTACAAGTTAAATATTAGAACTTAAATAGTTCTAATATAAATAAAAAAATATCACCTACATAGTCAAATAATTAATCATTAGTCCAAATTTTATAATTTTCAGCAACCCAAACCACTCGTAATTAAGATAAATTAAGATTGAGGGATTAAAAATTAAATACTAAATATTGGAGTTTAATCACTTAATCTAAAAGTGAACCTAAAGGCTAAGGTTTTAAGAAACCAAATCTCATGGACTAAAGATTAAGACAAATCATATTAAGCAAAATCAGAACTTAATATGATGGATCTCTGACCTTAATCTAATGTTAAAATACAAAATAATCATAAATAAATGATGAAATTCTAGAAAGCTATAAGACTAAAGTTTTATCCATTGAGTAACCCATTTACCCAATGTATGAATTATAACCTATTTCTATATCTAATTCCTAAGGAAGAAGATCCCAAAGTTAAGGAAAATCCTAAGGGAAAGATTTGCATTGCTACGCATTAAAGTTAATTATATTTAAGTATACTTAATTATCAATTAGAAGGCTTATGGATGATGGTATGATGTGAGATGAATCAATCTCACATCATGAAACTTAATAATTACTTATAATTATTTTAAAATAAAAGTTAGAGTTTTATTTAGAAATTTAATTAATAAGCTTAAATAATATAAAATTGAATCTAAAACACTTTATTTATTGATTTTAGTGATTTAATTAAGATTCTAAGGTTTAAGGACACTTAAACCTAAATTTGGGTAAAATGTCAATTTTGCGTATACTTAAGGATCTAAAATGCTACTTTTTTATTTGGGCTTCAAATTGACATTTATTGATACCAAATAAATTACTTACTATCTAATACGAAGATAGACAGTACATCAATTTTGGACAAGGATTAAGCTTTATGAGCTCAATTTAAAATTTTTAGCTCATAAGGACGATTTGATAATTTTATTTAGTGAAATCTAAAAATTTAGTCAGTTTATTATTGTTTACTATTTAAAAATTTCATAAAGCCTAAAATTACTAAATTTTGATATCAAATGGCTAAGTTATGGCCAAAATAATTTTAGGTTTTAAATATATAAATTAAGAGGTTAATAAATATGTCAAAAATCTAATTTTCTCAAATGGTATCCAAATTCAATAAATTTAGTGGCTATAGCTTTCCTATAATATATTGAGTATTATGACTGAGAGCAGATCTAATTTGAACTTCATTTGATTAAGTTATGAGCTAATTAGGGCTAAGAGTGATTAGTAAGTGCTTAGTAAAACTAATCGCATAATCATAAAACCAATCACACTACTAAGTTTTATTCTACTTAATTAACTATCAGCAATATAAATCACTCAATTTGGAATATTAATATTAATAATATTTACTAATCAAAATTTATGATGATTATGGCTAATTAAGAAATATAATCATCAAATCATAAATATTTTTATAGTTTATTGTTAATTAGATTCTCATGACTAAAATGATATATTGGATGGCCTAATTTGGAGCTAAATTGACTAAGTTATAGCTAATTAAATTTATAGGTCAAATAGAATGATTAGTAAGGGTACCCAAAAGTCATTAGCTAAACTATAAGTCCAACAACAAAACTAACACTATAGAAATATTTTTAATGATCTCCTGATTAAAATGAGACATATTATTTATATTTGAATCAGTGGTTACAAATATATTAGTGTTTGAAGTTCTATGGTTAAATGAATCATTAGTGAGGGTTCTAAAGGTTGCTATGCCAAATACTCATCCAATAATAGAAATAATACTATCATAATATTTCTTGAATTTTGCTGATTAAACTGACATATATATTTAATATATTTGAACTTATGGTTTAAAAATTATGAGAGTTCAAAGTTCTGAAATTATTCAATTAAATAAATTAAACTATTTTATGTTGATTATTTAAATAAAATGGTTTTAAATTAATTAAGATAAGCGGCGGGTCCCACGATTGACAAACGACAGCAGTGGTGGGTCCCACCGACAGGCGCAACGCAAAGGAGAGAGCGGGCCCCACAACGCATCCCGACAGCACAATTAATGTGGGACCCCCCTCCAAAAATGCGGGTCTGGCATGCCTAGACCAGGCCCGACCCGTAGAGGATTTAGCTTCATCCTCGGCAGGCAGCAGGTGGAAGACTAGGGCATCGAAGAACTCAGCGACTGGTAATCCATAGAAGATGATTCGCATACCAAAATGACGAGGACGAGGAGACCTAACCGCCGAACCCTATAACTCTACTAGAGGCCTAAAGAAGCACTCACGGCATAAAGCCCTAGCATGAAATGAAGGAGGCTGCACGGAGTTACTGTAGGTAGTTGTGGACAAATTTCAAAATTGACGATCAATACTACCTTATTCAACTTCAATTAATTTATAAGGGTCATAATAGCATGTAGAATAAGTAATAATGATTCAGTAAGCTCGAATTAAGATAAAGAGAGTGGGAATTGAGAGTACCTGATAGCATAATTTTCATAAAGGTAAGGTTCGATCAGAAGCTCTTCGATTGTTCAAATGGATGAGAAATCAAAATTTGAAAATCTCAGTGCTTTTCAGTATTTTCAATATGTATAGTATTTACAGTATTTATAGTAATTTCATCTTTGATTTTATATGCAAGCATATTATGATGCTAGACTTTTAGTTCAATTGATTTATATTGCTTTTATTTTAAAAATCAGCATACTTAAAATTGATCATATTTACTTAAGATATTTTTTGTACTTAGTAGTTCTTACATATATACTGCTTAACCTTTCTTTTTACCTTTAGGTTGAGGTATGTTGCCTATCTCGCATTTTGTTTTAAGTTATAATTGAGTGATTATAGATTTTACAATTTTTCATTGTTGATTATTTGCTCTTAAAATGCTTAGGATGTTTGTGAAATCATAAAATACAAATACTAATGGCTTAAAATATACTTAAATAATATATTTAACTATATTTTCTCTTTCTTAACTAGGGCCCTGGCATTATGAAATCGATAATATCAGTTTTTGAGCATTTTAAGTAGTTAGTACCCGTGGAGGAGTAGTTCCATGAGGAAGAGTGCCTTGGAGCTGAGGAGCTTAAGTTTAAGTTGTCTTTTACTTAAGTGAAGATGTAACGCCCTGTCCCATCACCACGTGCAACATGGGTGTTTAAAGAGTAAGTACCCTAAACAGTTGACGGCATAATAGTGTGTTACTTGGGAAGGGTTTTTAAACATTCTCACACGTGAAAGCTGAGAGTCTACACAATGTAGAACTAAAGACTAATCTTTAAGACAAGTAGTATACTTATTTTAAGTATTAGTTGTAGTACTTATATACATTGAACTTGATAAGACAATAAGGGTATTTTCAATATATATGAGTATTATATATAAACATTTGTTACTGATCAAATTATAATACTAAGTATGAGTATGAATAATCAAAGTGCATAAACTAAAAATATTCATCCAAATATTCATTACAGAGTTAATTAGGAGCATTCATCTTAGAAAAAAAAATAAAAGTAACATACATCCAGATAATTATTACAAACTATTAGTGTAGCATAAACAAAGCAGAAATAAAAGTCTCTCGATCTAACGGCTAAAAGCAACTAAAAGAGTAAAAATAGAGTTTTTTACTGCTCCACCAGGTCTTCCTGAATCTCTTGAATATGCTTAAATAGTGGCTCACTAAACTGCTATGAATCTAGCAAATTATCGATCTCAAAAGTATTACGTGTTAGACAATAAAGCTAACACATCTAAAGCTACAATGTGCCTTTATATATCTTACATAATTTAATATTTAAATAAATCAGGAAGATGCTGCAGAAAATACTAAAATAATTAAAAACTGTAATATAAAATAAAACAGTAGCTGAAAAGAAATGCTGACACAATTTTTTATAAAAACTAAATTCTGAATAATTATGCTATGATAGAACCATACAATATGCTAAAGCAAACACATCAAGAATACCACTAAATTGTCGTGAACGCACAGTTTGATGTCTGCATACATTATATTAGGAATTCAAATATCTTGATGCCCATTGCATCCCATAATTCCTCTCATAATATATGCACATATCGTAATTCATAATGATTTTTGATACTTGTGCTTGTGCTCATGCAAGTGTATGTAAAAATACTATTAAAATAATTAAATATTATAATTTTCTAGAGTTATCACATGTTATGAGTGCATATACATAATTATTATATTTATAAGAATTGTGACTTGAAACACTTAGTTTGTTTAACTGCATTTATTGATACGCATAAAGATAAGGGACATAATTCTCTTATAATTTATTATACAAACTAAGTTGTTAAATCTCCTACTTAAAAATATAATTTTAAAGTATCATAAGAAAGATAACTTGAAACACATAGTTTGTTTAACAATACTTATTAATGCGCATAAAGATAAGGAACATAATTCTTTTTACAGTTTATTATCTCAAACTAAGATGCTCAATCCCCTCCTTATAAGATAACTTAAAGTGTCCTAAGGAAGGTAATGTGAAACACTTAGTTTATTTAACTACACTTATCGATGTGCACAAAAATAATGAACATAATCATTTTACAATTTATTCTCTCAAACTAAATTGTTCAATCATTCACTTATAACACACTTGATAAAATATGGAAATTTATCATAATATTATTGTAGATTCATCTAAGCCAAGATTATGATATACAACTCCATTTAGATTGAATTAACTAATTTCATATCCTTGTTAAATCAAATCAACTTTATAGATATACACTACAGTCTTCACATAATATTCACTAATGATTAATATTTTATTCTAATTATTAGAAACCAAGAAAATTAAGACTAATGAATCTATTCTTTATTAGAGAATAGGGTTCAAAGGTTGTGACATAAAAGTCACTCTAATTAGATGAACTATCTCATATAAGCTTAATATATAGTTTATTGGGTTAATATTACAACAAAATAGAAACTCTATTATCTATAGTTCAAAAAGTTTATCTAAAGATCTACCTCAATGGATATTCAATAAGATATCTCCTACCTCAATGTTTCCCTAATTTAAGATATAAAGCACTTAATTTATAAAAATTAAACAAAATAATAAGAGATTAAAAACTTGAAATCACAACAAATAGTTCTCTATCCCTAGTTGGAACATAAAATTAAATAAAAATTCAAACATGCAAATGTTCATAAAAAAAAATCAATTATTTAATCAATCAAAATGGAAAATTACCAAACTAGATTATTAAATTCCTAATTTTGATTTAAATAAGCAAATCAAGGGATAGAATCAATTTATTATTTAAATGGGTCTTTTGATAATCAACATGTTTTAAATGATAATTTATCTTATGAAAGTCTCTTATTTAAGAGAAAATCAAAAGAGTAAGTTTAAGATCAAGATAAGAAAATCACATTATCATGCTCCTTAAGATCTAGAGTGAATCCTATGCCTTCCACTGATCTTCACGATCGATCCAATGGTTGGGATCGATCCGATCTGTCTTGCGATTAGTTGTCCCCAGAGCCATTGCCTGAGGCCTTGTGCCTCTCCGAATCACGGCGAAGCCACAGATTCACCCACTCAATGTTGGGACAAACTCATCTATGAGATTTCTTTTTAGAGAATCTATGAGCGAGCGAGGGTGTTGGCATGTCTAGGGTTTGCCTAGTGTGAGCGCATTGAATTGACAGACGTTGCGAATGGCGAAGTCAAATAGTCCGATTTCCCTAATGCTTAAACTCTATTTCGTGATTCTTGGATTTGTTTACATATTCCCTACAATTGTGGATCGATGAGCCCAATTGATCAACATTCAACCCGAAACTGTAAAATATTATATAGTAGGACATGATTCGGTGAATGTGCTAGGCACGTCTAGAGCCTGAGGGGTAACGTGGAGGGAACATCCTCACTCCACATTTTATTTACATGAATCACATATTTATTTTATATTCAAAATTATTTTCTTAATATTTTTTCAAAATCACAAAAATTAATATCTTAAACCCAAAACTCTTAAAATCTAAATAGTATTTTTCAATAAAAAGTAAACCTCATCGAAACTTTTCTTAGAACATTTGCACTCATTTTCGAAAAGTCTAGCGACTTCAAGTGCCGCCTGTTCGTTGGAAACCCTATCGTTCTTTTTCTCCTCTTCGGCGGCGATTGTGCTGATCGAAGATGTCGCTCCGCGTGCTCAACCCTAATGCCGAGATCCTCAACAAATCTGCGGCGCTTCACATGAACATTAACGCCGCCAAGGGTTTGCAGGACGTTCTCAGGACAAATCTTGGCCCCAAGGGCACCATCAAGATGTGATTATTCCGTATCATTTTCATTTCATCTGATTTTCTTACCATCAGGTTCTTCTTCGCATATGTTTGTATGATGTTTTTTGTTGACAGGCTCGTTGGAGGGGCAGGGGATATTAAGCTTACTAAGGACGGGAACACTCTCTTGAAGGAAATGGTAGCCGAATCCCTGTGGTATTTTTGAAGTAGTTAGTTATCAGATGATAGCGAGACCTTCATTTTTGACTAAATATGGACGGTGTATGATTATGCAGCAAATCCAGAACCCGACGGCGATCATGATCGCAAGAACAGCAGTTGCTCAGGATGATACAAGTGGGGACGGCACGACATCCACCGTGATTTTCATTGGCGAATTAATGAAGCAGTCGGAGCGATATATTGATGAAGGTTTGTGATCTTAGCTCAAAGCTCGTTGTTATTATCTGATTTATCTTTATGGGAATTTAACATCGCTTTGCGGATAATCTTATGAACAAAAGGCTGAAGGTATTCTGTATAGATGCTTTATGAGATTTAAACTATTTAGGTTTCCATTGGTACAATCGTGCTGATGCCCTTTTGCTTGAAATCTCATCTTTCCCATATAGAAATACTGGCTACTAATTTATTGTAAGTTTGCTGAATGTTTACGCTCGAAATGGTGTCTTTCTAATCAAAATCTCCATACTAGTAAATGCTGACTTTTTAAATTTAAACAAAAAGTAAGCTGAGCTAATGAAATCGTTGCTTGTTCATGACACCTGTCAAGTAGACTGGTGTAAATGGACTTCATTGGACCTGCCATTTGTCAGTTAAGCAGATTCATCATGGTTCGCCCGTGCTCAATCCTGTCATTTGATGAGCCTGGCCTGCAGATTTTTTTGACTTCCGAGCCATCTTGTCTCACCTGCAAGTGTATCACCAACTTCTGTGTGATTTTTAGGCTGTGTACTTTTTCTTGCTCAAGAAATCCACTTTTATTAAAAAATTATAGGTATTGCTTATTCTTTTCTCTAATACCTGAAAATTTTAACATTATATGTTTATTGTCTTTAGATTGATATAGCATTATTATGATTATTATTATTATTATTATTATTTATTGACTGCATTCCCACTGAGATTTTCTGAATAAACCATATTCTAAAGCAAATATCTGACGTGTTGATGTTATTTTAGAGTTCTACGACATGCAAATTTTGATTGTATTAGTAGGTGCTTGAACTATTCACCTGTTGTGCTTTTGGCAAATATGATACATTTTTCTTTTATGTCAGCAGAGTGCAACTTTAAATTTTTTTTTGCTTACCGAGTGATATTTGATGTAGGGATGCATCCACGGGTACTGGTTGATGGATTTGAGATAGCTAAAAAAGCAACGCTTGAATTTTTAGAAAAATTTAAAACCCCTGTCGTTATGGGTGAGACACCAGATAAAGAGATGTTGAAAATGGTCGCAAGAACAACGCTCAGGACCAAGGTAATAACCTCTTGTTTATTTTATTTTTTAATTAGTTTTTCCTAGTATGTAATGATCACAAGTACCCTTTTTAAAATTTATGTAGTTATATGAAGCGCTGGCAGATCAATTAACTGAGATCGTTGTTAATGCGGTAAACATTTTGTTTTTTGCTTGAATACTATCAACTTTTTTGCATTTTTCATTTTCCTTTTTCCATTTACCTTTTATGTTTTAATGGACTAAATGATTTTATTTTATTTGGTGCTTATTTCTATACCTAATGAACAGGTAGTCTACTATTGTAGGAATTTAAACTTTGAGATGTTATGTTAGTTAATTGACAAGATGTAGCGGTAAAAGCATGCTTTGTTATCATTTTTTTGTTGTGTGGGGTATGATAGCATTTGGTTTGAAAATATCAGAATTTGTTCATGCAAACCTTTAGGATTATCTAGACACTGTCAGAAATTTTTATTGCTTTTGTATGGATAGAACTAATCACAATGAAGGTACAAATTTCTAATATTTGATAATCACTCCATGAAAAAATGTTTCTACCAAGGGTTATATTTATCACATTGGATCATATAACTTTATCAATTACCATGATCTATAGTACTATGTAATTCAATTTGTGTGCTTCTCACTAAGGGCCATGATTTGTCACAGTGGATGACATTGTTCATGATCTGTGGCATGATAATGCTGCAAACTTCATGTTTTTTAACACTATCCCTCTACTTGAATGAAGATGCCATTCATATTTAAGCTAGCTTCGTAAATCAGCTAGTTGGCTTACTGTTGCACTCTTTGTTAGAATGCCCTCAACCTTATTAGTAGCTAACATAATAAAACGAGTGCATATAGTTATAAACCCACTATCTAACTTTTCCCTTTCAAAGCATGTCTACTTTTGCATGCTTTATCATGCTATGCAGGACTGTGCAGTTACAAATTTCTAATATTTGATAATCACTCCATGAAAAAATGTTTCTACCAAGGGTTATATTTATCACATTGGATCATATAACTTTATCAATTACCATGATCTATAGTACTATGTAATTCAATTTGTGTGCTTCTCACTAAGGGCCATGATTTGTCATAGTGGATGACATGGTTCATGATCTGTGGCATGATAATGCTGCAAACTTCATGTTTTTTAACACTATCCCTCTACTTGAATGAAGATGCCATTCATATTTAAGCTAGCTTCGTAAATCAGCTAGTTGGTTTACTGTTGCACTCTTTGTTAGAATGCCCTCAACCTTATTAGTAGCTAACATAATAAAACGAGTGCATATAGTTATAAACCCACTATCTAACTTTTCCCTTTCAAAGCATGTCTACTTTTGCATGCTTTATCATGCTATGCAGGACTGTGCTGTAAACAAATGATATTGTTTTGTAGTGCGACACTATGATAAGTGTTATTATAGTTATCTTTAACTATTGTTAAAATTCTTGGTTCATAGTACATCACTATCTAATTTCTCCAACAGGAGTATCAAATGATTTACGTTTATCATGTCCGAACTATTTAAGATGATATTCTTTAATCTTATCTACTATTTAAGCCACTTCAACCATGTTATGAATGACTTTGTTTCACATTGTATTCTTTTGAGTATCCCCACTCATCTACTATAGCATCCTCATCTTTGTAACACTTTTTTTATCAACTAATTTTTTTGTTTGTTAGCATTTTGCCCATATAATGTAGTCGATTGTATAACTGGTTATTAAATTTTCCATTACTTTTTGTGTTGAATTTTTTTATCGCACAATGCCCAAGAGGTACTTCTCCATTTCTTCTAACTAGCTTGAATCCTATTATTCATGTTGCTCTCTGTTTCACTATTATTTTTAATATTTGAATAAAGGTATTTGAATCTCTCACTCTTTTTGATGACATGGTCTTCAATAATTATTCTCTTGAGATTATGATTGTTATTGATATTAAACTTATGATTAATGTATTTAATTTTATATACTAAAATGAAAATATTTAAGTTCTAAAGTTTTAGAACTCTTGTTTTGCTTTAACTGCTTCTTGTCTTATTAATCAATAGATTGACATGCAATTAACATGCACCAAGGAACCTTCTCTCGAATATACTTAGTATTAACATCTATAATAAATCAAAAAATATGAACTAGGAGTAGAGCCTTGATGTAATCCAATAATATAACAAAAATGCTAGATAAGCTACATTGCAGTTGAACACATGTTACAACCCCACTATTATACATATCTTTAATAACATTAAAGTATGCCACAAATTTTTTATCTCTTCAATTTTCTCATAATAACATTAATTAATTTTATAAGCTAATAAATTACTTTCTCATTCAAATGTTTTCACACGTGGATAGGGATGTTATCTAATCATATCGCTTATTCACTTTTTATTATATTTAAAATATTATGAATCTAAACTTTATTAATCTTTTAAATAAAATTGTATTATATATTATTTTTATAACAACCAAATTCACTTATTATTTGTATTACTACAACTCCCATTAAAAGTCTTAGTCAAATAATCATCCATCTTTATTGATTAGCTTTTTAAATTGGGTTAACTAAGTAGCAATTAATTGATTATAAAATAATCACATAATATGAATTAAAAAATTAGATTAATTAATTATTGATAATGAAGTAATTACTATGCTATATTATTTAATTATAATTTAGATATACATAATTATTTAATTATATTAATTAATTGCATAAAATAGATTAGCTATCTAATTACACTAATTAGTAATTTTACAGATCTAATTATTTAATGCAAATTTTATATTAATTAATTGTGTAACTAAACAACAATAGCAACACTCACTAGGTGGGGTCTGCTACATAAATCTTTTGTTTCCATAATGTATGATAAAAAAGAAGCCACTCCCTAAGTACCAATTAGAGAAGATCCTTTCAAATGGTGTCTTCTCAAGCCTTTTTTAGTCTTCCTCTATGTATTTTGTTTTTCATAAACTCAATTATTCTAACAACGATATTGAAGAACTTACGCTTAATATGCCTGAATCATCTAGTTGGAGCCACACATACCTTGCTACAAATAAGCATCTTCATCTCTATAACACTTATATTTATCAGTTTCTTCTTTGTTGTTCTATAAAATTTTTCTATAACTTTGAATGGGATTTTCCAATCGCATAGCACTCCACAAGCGCTCATTCATTTCATCCAACCAACTTGAATCCTATCAATCATATTGCTCTCTATTTCACCATTATTTTGAATAATTGAATCAAGGCAGTTGAACCTCTTGATCTTCTTGATCATAGTTATATCCTCAATATTAAGAGCCTCTAATACAATTGAACAGATACTACATATATTTTAGTTTAGATCTATTATGTTGAAAGCTTTTAGATTCTAAAATAATTTTTCACAACTCAAGCTTTCTATTAACTCCAAATCTAATTTTTTAAATTAATAGAATATCATCTACAGATAATAGACACCAAGGAACCTCCTCTCGATTGTGCTTATCTCTAGTTAAAGCAAATAGTTAGAACTGAGAGCTGGCTTTGATGTAGTTCAATAGTAATATGAAATCTTTAAACAAGTCACATTGCATTCAAACACATCTTACAACCCCATTATACATAACTCTAATAACATCACTCTATGTAACACAAATTTCATTTCTTTCTATAGCTCTTTAAATAACTTCTTTTGGTACTATATCATAAGCCTTTTCTTGATCAATAAATATTAAAATGATAATTGGTTTTGAGAATTTGTTTTGATGAAATAATTGTAGCTTTATATTTAATTCAGTATTTTTTTTGCAGGTTCCCTTTTTATATCTGAAAAAATGACACGGATGTTTATGTTGGTGCACAGTTTAGCTTAGTATGCTATATGCTTTATAGTCACTTTTTTGAAAATGCATTTGGTCATCTTTTTTTCTTTTGTTCCCGTGAAAATCTGCAAATTGTATTTTAAAATTTGCTGTATAGTATTGCCTTTCTTTTATTTTCATTTAACTGTGATATGCTGCATCACTCATACTGAATTAAATATGCAATACTACTAGGTGCTCTGCATCCGTAAACTTGATGAACCAATTGATCTGTTTATGGTGGAGATAATGCACATGCGCCACAAATTTGATGTTGATACTCGTCTGGTATGTTTTTGTTGAGCTTTGGCTTGAAATTTTATTAACTTGCTGTTTAATTTTTTAAGTGTTAATCTTTGAAAATTTTATGTTTATATTTATTGATTAGAAGGGAGAAACTGGAAAAACTTTTTTATTAATTGGAAATTGTAAGAGTCACCAACTACAGAAATTGATCTAGTTGCTTCTTCCTTTTGAAGAGTGTTGATGATTTGGCATGTCACAATGACATTTTCATAGTTCTAGTTTCTAGAGCTTGTCTCATTATAATAAAGTTGTGTTGTATTTTTCTTTGTTCTTCACATTGCACGTTCAAAACTTAGCTATTGGGAAAATGTTTCCAGTGCAAGAAATGCTTTTCCCATTTCTTAAGCATGAAACTGAAGAGAAGTACTTCAGTGAACATATATCATTTAATAAAAGTGCTATTGGAGCAAATTTTTGCAAGGCCTTGATCAATTTTAAAGTTAGTAAAAAATGATTATACTTTAAGATCGAATGGGTTCAAATTATTGAAACAATTACTGCTTTTGAATGCCTGTATACCTGATAAATTTCACTAAAAGCTAGCCGGGTGATTATATCCTAAGCAATTACTTTTTGCCTTGTAATTAACAAACATGTCGTATGTAGATATATATTACAGAATTAAGAATATTACTGAACGAAGGAAGCAACATTACAATACTTAAATTATGAAAACGTATATAACTTTAATGTTGACATATCTAGTTGCAGTGTATACTCTCGGTAAGTTACACTATTTAGTTAGATTTGATGTGTGTGTGTGTATATATATTACAGAATTAAGAGACATTACAAAGCTAAAATCTATGAATAACTCATGTAGCTTTAATGTTTGTCAGATATAGTTGTATTATACTCTTGATTAGTTGCAATACTTTATTAGATTTGATATTGCATATTGGAGATAGAACTTGATGGCTTCACACTAAGCCAGTAAATTATCTGGTCTAAATAATTTTCATGTTCAGTCCTAATGTGCAGCTGACAAAGAGAAATGTAGAGAGGTTTATATCCATAGAAATTAATCATGTTTATCACTATTCAGTTGTTTATATATAAAATGCCATACTGATTTCCATAATAACATTAGGTAGATATTGTTTTTAGCAAATCATTACAAATCCATGGATGCTGGTATGCATTCCATCATCTTCATAAGAAGATTTTTCTTCCAAGTAATTTATAGCTGTGAGGTATAGATGTACATAAAAAGTTTAATGACCAAATGCATATATATTCTATATTGAGAGGACATTTGGCATGTCCTGAACATTTGCTTTTCACATTTTAGTTTTTTCTACTTGTATTTACTTATAACACCCCTTGCTAGCACAAACAATTCTTTTTATTGTATACTAAAATGCCCTTCTTTATTTTACCTATTTGATGCAGTAATCCATTTGCCAATCATCATTATGACTTGCTTGTTGTTCAAACTAAGTGATTCTTTTTTATGGATAATGATTTGTTGTTGATCAATAATTGAATATTTATAGCATAAGAGCTATACTTGCATTTTTGAATATTAATTGTAATCTAATTAATATTCTGGTAGTTTAAGCTTCAAACTCTAGTACTTGGGTAAGAATTATCATATGTATGGTATGAGCATCATTCTGAATAAGAATTTAAAGGATAATATAATGGAAGGTAAGATATTGGGAGATAAAATTATATTGTTAAAACTTATAATTAATAAAATAACATTAAATTTTGCAAGTGTTTTTGCCTCTTAAATACGGCTGGATATGTAAATTAAAGAAATATTTTTGGCATGATTTGGATGAGTTGGTTCAATATATACCTCAAGAGGAGATGCTTTTTATAGGAGATTTAAATGGACATGTTGAAAGGGTAATTAAAGAGTTTAATAGTATTCATAGTGATTTTAGTTTTCGAGAGATTAATAATGAAGGAATATTGATTTTAGAGTTTGTTTTTATTTTTAATCTTATGATTGCTAATACTTATTTTAAGAATGAGGAACATATTATCAATTATACAAATATTACATCTAAAACTTAGATTGATTCTCTTAAAAAATGGATCATTTATTTTGCAAGGATTGTAAGATTATTCTAAGTAATTTTTTAATAACCCAATATTATTTATTGGTTTTTGATTTAAAAATAAGGGGTAATAAAAATAATATTAAATTTAAAATATGTTTTAAAATTAGATGATATAATCTTAAGAAGGATGATATAAATATTTTAAAGAGTAAAGTTTTAAAATTTGAATAATGAGATTTGAGAATGAAACTAATGTGGAATTTAATTACTAGTTATATTCACAATGTAGCAAAGAGAAATCAAAAGTACCTAATTATAAAGATACATAGTAGTGGAAGCAAGATATTCAAGTTAAAATTAAAGATAAAAATGCATGTTATAGAGATTGTTTAAATGTAAGATTGAGGAGTTTATATTAACATGTCGTGACTCCAAATTAGCAGTTCACGATGGTAAGTGTATAACATTCAAGAATTTATATAATAAATTAGAAATTGTCAAGGGAGAGAGATATTTATAAGTAAACCAAATTAAGATATAAAAGAATCAAATATTTGACTCATTTTAAATATATCAAAGATGATAAAAAATTCTTTTTATGAATGATGATATTCAACATAGATGGATGAATTATTTTATTAAGCTTTTTAATGAAGGCTATACTAATGCATTTATTATAATTGAGTCCATTGGTTATAAAAATAATCTTAATTACATTTTCTTTTATTGTGTTAGTATAGCTGAGATTTCGATTGCTTTAAAGAGGATGAAGAGCAGAAATGTGAGGAGCCGGTGCTGGGTCCGCGGGAGCTGATCCAGTACCAGTTCTTGGGATAACAAGTCCTATAGCCACAGGATCATATTGTGTGATTTAAAAGACAAATATATACATCAAACATAACTCGTTTATTCATTAATGCACAAGTCTTAATTACAAGGATCAAAATAAAACAAAAGCTACAAACTTGAAAAAAAAAGTCAAAAAGAGCGATAATTCAGTAGAAAGCAGTATCAGCACTGCTTTGTTCTTAGCACCCTTCCTCTAGGATGAACTCCTGATCTGAGCACGTTTCAAAAGTGCAGATATTTGAATACTAGTTAGTTGTGAAATTAAGTACTGATAGATGACAACTTTATAATTGTTAAATAATAGGCAAAATAAGCAATAATTTGATAGGAATTAAAAATTGTATAAAATTATCCCTGCAAACATGTTTCTGTTGCACTGATATTTTAGCATAAAAGTAATTGCAGTCACAAAAATAAATATAGAATTTTAGTGTTTGTTATCTGGCGCAAAACATGATTTTGTTGGGTAAATACAAAACCGAGGAAAAGGGGTTCATATTTTGTGTTACATATCTCAATTTCCCTCTATACCTACCATCTCAAAGACTTGTTAGTATAGGCTCCTTATAACTCCCGATGTTGAACAGCCCCGTCTTAGCAGTTGTCTGATCAGATTAAAAATATATCAACATGGAACCTTTGCTACTCAGTTATCCAAACTTTTTCATATATTATTTTATGTGACTTTTAAAAGCACTTTTATCAATTTGTGCGATGTTGAGCGGAAAAGCATATTTAAACAAGAATAATAAAAGATATTTGGTATCTTGTTCTTTTAAGTTTAAAAGTTCAATAGTTTGATTGAATCTGCATTAGATTTTTGATATTTTAAATTAGCTTTTTAACATTAAAATGAAAGTGATATGATATTTTTATGAATTTTTTTTACTTTCTTTTTTTCATTCTGCCTTTCTTTCATTCTTTTATCTTGATAGAAGATAACATTTTGTCTCTGAGCGTAGTAATTATATTTAATATAATGTTATTATTTTCATTATGTAATAATAATAATGATAATATTAACATATGAAAGAAAGGACAAAAATGGAAATAACTGTAAAAATTTGCAGAAAGTAATAATAATAATAATAATAAAGAAAGGAAAATGATAGAATAAAAAAGCTTGAATTAAAATAGTAGTCAATTTATAACATTTGTATAATTTGCATTATTAATTAATGAGAACTATAATAATGTGAATGACGTAATTTTATCATTATTATTTTCATAATAATGATTATTATGTATATGTAATAATAATAAAGAAATAAAGAAAATAAATAAATAATAGCAAAATTTCTCTTTATTTTTCCCTTTTTTTCTTCTCCTATAACCTAGGGTTAGGGCTGCTGGGAGCCGGACGTGGCTGAAGGGACCGGAGGGGGTGGCTGGAGGCTGGCATGTGGCTGACCGACTGGAGGAGGGCTATCTCGGTTGTGGGGAGAGGGAGGAGGGCTGTCTCGGTTGTGGGGAGAGGGAGGAGGGCTACTGCTGTTTGGGGAGAAGGAAGGGTTGAGGAAGGGGATTTATAGAGAGGAGGGAGGGAAGGAGGGGGCTGGTCGGCCAAATGGGCCTACCAATCCTGCGCCATTTTGGAGCAGGAAGCGCGGCTTTGGCGCGGAAGCTTCCGCGCCTACAGGAGGCCTACGATCGAAGGGGGGAACAGAGGAAGAAGGAATTTATTAAGGAAAATTAAAATAGTTATTTGAAATTAAATTTTTCGCATTGTTCCGTCGTTTGACGTTTAAAATAATGAAACATGACACCGAGGTGTGTTATCATGTAACGAACACCATCGCGCCAAAAATTTATGATTCAGACAAATATTTTATTTTTAATTAATTTCTGAAGTTTGAAACTTCAAAAATTAATTGATGCCAAACCGATGCTCAAAAATCGATGAAACTTTTTGAGTAGCCTTCAAATAATATACTTAACATAATGGCATGAAAATCGATGAATTCAGACACATTTAATTTTCTCAACTTATTGAATTTAAATAATTCAGAAAAATAAAGCTGGAGTTACCGTTATCTGAATTCTTTCAAACTAATTCACTTTGATCTAAAAATTATTTCTAATAAATGGTATTATGGTTTGCCCTAATTCGAAGCTCCCCGGGATCCTGATTTCTGAGGCGGGATCTGATCTAATTTGTAAAGTAACGACATTGGGTCGTCACAAGAAAAGTGATAGGATCGGATGACATCCGTATTGATGTATGGAATGATTTGGTTGAGGAAGGAATTTCTTGTCTTAACCAAGTCATTTAATATTATTTTAAAGACTTATAAAGATGTCTGATGGGTGGTGATAGTGTTGTTATACCTATTTATAAGAATAAAGAATATGCTCAATATTGTGCTAATTATGGAGGAATCAAGTTATATGATACATTAAACCATTTGGAGAGAGTAATTGAACACATCTTATGAAGGAATAATTGTATTTCTCAACATTAATTTGGTTTTATGCAGATAGATCTATTATGGAAATTATACATATAGTGAGAGGTTTGATGCAAGAATTTAGAAAAAGAAAAGATCTTCATTTAATTTATAATTGATCGAAAAAGTTTATGTTAGAGTGCCAAGAGAAGTTCTTTGGTAAGCTTTGGAGATAAAATGGATTTGTGTTGCTTATATTGATGTTATTAGAGATATGATAATGGGGCTATAACATGTGTTTGATTGCAAGGTGTCTTGTCTTATTATTTTTCTATTACAATTGGATTACTTGAAGGTTCAGCTCTTAGCCCATATTTTTTTGCTTTAATTATTGATGTTCTTATTGTGTATATTCATGAGAACATTTTTTGGTGCATGTTATTTGCCAATGACCTTCTTTCATTTCATAAGACTAGTGGATGGAGTTAAAGTAAAACTTGGGTTGTGAAGGACTATTTTAGAATCTAATGATTTTCAACTTAGTAGATCTAAAATAGATTATATAGAGTGTAAATTTAATTGTATTAGAAGACTTAATTTTGAGGACTAATTATTGAGGATTATGTGGTCAAGAAGAGCAAGAGGTATAAGTACCTTTAATTATCCAAAATAATGGAGAAATAGAGAGAAATGCTATTAATATGATCCAAGCCAATTGGATGAAATGGAGGAGCATTTATGGGGTGTCATGTGATCGAAAATTCAACTTAAAATTAAAGAAATTTTGTAGAGCTCACATACGATCTACTATGTTATATGGGGTTAAATGTTAGTCAATTAAGATGAAATTTATCGATAAATTAAGTGTTACGGAGATGAGAATGCTAAGGTGGAGGAGTGGGCATACTCTTAAGGATAAAATGAGAACTGTATTTATCCGTAGAGTGGCTCCAATAGTGGATAAGATTCGATAATTTTGCTTAGATGGTTCGGGCATATTAAGTGTAGGCAATGCAACACCCCTGTTAGAAAAATTGGGTTTATGATTTTTGCGCATATCAAAAGAGGAAAAGGAAGGGCAAAATGGACATGGGAAGAACTTATTAGTAAGGATCCCCTTCATTTGGAACTTAGAGAGGGGATTCTATTTGATCGTGCACAATGGAAACAATGTTCATGTATCCGACCCCACTTAGTGGGATAAGGCTTGACGTTGTTGTTTTTATTGTAATCCAGCTGATATTCTTCTATTGTAATCTTTAGGTTTTTCAATTTAACCGCACAAATGTTTGGCTTTTAGCTCTGACATAATCATTAGAGTTCATTTCTCAACTGTCAAGATTTCAAACAAATTAAACCCAGATCTCTTCTAGCCTTTCAATAATGCTGAATAGTTGATGCAGTCATCAATTTCATAGTGATATCTCTTGAGGAATTTGTACATTGGCATTGATAATTTTCTTTTGCTTCGTTGTTTGAGATGCATTTAGTGATTGTTGTGTCAAATTTTGGCATAATTTTGATAGCGTTACCTATCATTTTTAATACATCCTTATCATCATTATTGTGGTATCCAAAATTGGTGCCTTATGCTGCAGTATCTGGTTCATTCCTTTTTAGCTATTTACATTTTATATTGATAAATATTATAAATGCTGGAATCACTTGATACTATATTTTGCTATACTCTGGTTTCTTTTAAGAAAAGCTATACCTTTATTTTTGAGGGTTTGGTGATGCATTTAAAGTTTGTTTAATTGATCCTAATTACTCGTTTTATATTATCGACCATTATTAGATGTGTGATCGGATGGCCCAAGTTATTTTGGATAGTTTAGTAATTTTTATTTTGTCGATTTTCTTAGTCTATGTAGTTAACCTTTTCAGGTAGAAGGTCTTGTTCTTGATCATGGATCTAGACACCCTGATATGAAGAGGAGGGCAGAAAATTGTTATATCTTGACTTGCAATGTGTCATTAGAGTATGAGAAAAGGTAAATGAGTTGACTGGTTTTCTTTTTTACATTGCACCTGTTGTGTTATTCATTGCAACCTTTGGATGCTTATTTGTTATGTGTATTTTGTTGAAAGCATTGGTCACATGGGTTTATTACCTGTGGTATAAAATAGTTACTTGCAATTGATGTTTGCTTAATTTGAGCACCAGATTATTTATATTTGAGAATTTCCTACCTTTGAGTTGTGATCTATTGCACATCGTGCTCCTATTCTCAACTTCAGCCCACCATCATCTGCGCAAGTTACAAACAACTTTAAAAAAAAATCACATCGAGTAACTTAGATTTCTAGGGAAAAAGCCCATGATAAAACTTTAACTGCTATAGCATTTCAGATGAGTAGGATGAAAGAGTATACCCTAAATATAGGAGGTAAAGCTTCTTTAATATACAGTCACTTCTTCACAGCAGTGGAATAGGTGGAGGCTGGACACTTAATTTGAGAAAATTTTTGTGCAGTTATTTCTAGGGAAAAAGCCCATGTTTCTGCACATTCATGGTCGACTCCTTGAAAATGTTCTTTTCTACGCCAAAGCCAACATTGGGAAGGAAATTTTTAGGGGATAACACTTTTGGAATCTATGCTTGCGTCTGTAACTAAACATTGAGAAGCCAACATTGGGGTGGTGCAACTTTATTTCATTTATAATTCAGTTGCGCTTGCCAATCAATGAGTCATTGACCACTTTTCTTACTACACGGGAAATGTAGCTATTTATTAAGTTATTTCTTATTCCCAGAGATTGAAAGTCAGCGAGGGATTTAAATACATGCATCTATAGCACAATGCTCTTAACTCTAAATAAATTGGGGACCTCACAAGTTTGCATAGACAACTCAACTACTAAACTGATTTATGTGATCATTTTAGTTTTCACAAACTGAGAAGGAGCTTGACTTGTACCAACTTCTATTTAGACAACCTTTCATTTGATAAGTTTTTTTATGCATATCATGAAATTTCAAACATATAAGAAGCTCTTGGGAAATATTAAGGAGTGAGCATTGATAGAAAAATTTAGGTCCTTTGAAAGAAATGCATTTTGGCAATCACTAACTTTTCACGAAGAAAGAAAACAATTGGGAGATATGCTTTCTCTATTAAGCATATTTTTATGGAACATTGATTAGATTAAAAGCTTGATTGGTGGCCACGAGCATTTTTTTTTTAATTAGTATTCTACAAGGAAATATTTACTATAATTGCTAATTTGAAAGTAATGCTTGTATTGTTATAATTTACAACAAATTCTTAATCAACCTGTCTTCAACTTTTGATATGAAAATATTAATTTTTAATGGTGATCTTGAACAGGATGTATTAAAACGTTCTTTTAAATTTGATATTCAGATTGAATTCTTCATTTGAACAAGACATTTTAGGTTCTAATGACAACGTGATTTTTTTTGCCATAAAATTGTTTGATCAAAAAGTTATATATCAGTTTCTTGATGGAATTATATGCTTGATCTTTTTTAAGAGCACACCTATAAATCCAAGGATTAAGATAGAAAATAAGATAGGAATGAGTGCCAAATTCTTCATTTTGAGTGATATATTGGATTGTAAACAAAAGAGCGTGCCTATGAACCTAGAAAATTGATTTGTCTGACACAGCAGATTATATATTTAATTCATTGTTAGTATTCTCAATTATTTCTAGGTCAGCATATGTCCTTATTTCGATTGTTTTCTCAATTTAAGATCTTGGTACTTCTTAGTTTGGTTCCTCATTGTTATGATGTGTTCTTTTTGGCTATTCAACTTTTATATTTATTTAATTACATCTCTTACGAAATATAATAAAAAATCCTTTATGTATTTCTTTATGCTTTTCTGTAACTTTTTCTTTTGAATCAAAGAAAAGAGTTATTGTAAAATTTTTAGCCCATATATTTGGTTTTTAGAAGTGATGTCATTGTTTTTTATCTTCAAATTTTGGTAATAATGTTATTATTATATTGTAAATCAATTTACTTGCTTTCATAATTATCAGTTATGATGGACAAATATAAGCAGGACATTGATACGAGACGCATCTATTATTTTGAAATATAAGAATTACACTTTTTGGACGATTATGATTATATATTTCTATACGAAATATATATATAATTTTATATATTTTTTAGGAAATAATGTTATGCAACTATATATTTATAAGTATATGATTTCATTACACACATCTCTCATCATAATAAAATTGTAATCAGTCTAATATCAAGTAGTTAAATTGATTTTGATTAATTAAATGTATTTTTTACCAACTTCAAATGCACGGCATTCAAATTTTATGATAATATTTGTCATTTTGTGAGGAAGGTTGATTATATGCTTGTTAATGTATAATTTTGCATAACTCTAAGCAAGTGTACATTAAAAAGCACAGCATAGTATAACAAGTATTATCTTGAACGAAAACATAATAGTCTACCTTTTAATTTTCATTTCATTGTTAATATTTATATTTAAGGCGATCATTTAAAATAGGCTGAAGCATATATGAACATTAGTGTATCACTTAAAATAGTCTTATAAATAGAAATTAAGTATGTTTACTCATAAACATCATATTGTAAATTAAAATTTACTAATTTGGAAATTTGTGCTAGACACGTTTGTCTGTTAATTTCTTTTTGTTTTTTTTTCTATTTTGGGCTTGAAACTGTTGTGTTCAACATATATTTGCTTAGTCTCATATTGAATGAGTGTAGCACGTCAAGGTTCCATATTATGGAATCCTGATGCATCATATGGATTGTAAGCTCGTGGTCATACTCTTATTTATTTGGTTGATATAAATTTTATATGAAATTATTATTTCTTGTGTTTCATTGTAGTAGGATTTATTTTGGTTAAACTGAAATACATCAAATTTGAAACTGTCATACATATAAATTTACTCGAATGAGTGGTAAATCTGCACTCACGTAGTCACTGTCAACCCACCAATAAATCAAGTTGCATCTCCTGGCCAAAACCTGGACCTCTCTGATTGGCAGCATTGTGACAAACCTCTTGTAGATGGGGGACAATGCTCTTTGTAGAGATCGAGAAAATATGGTGAGCTGGGATGATTCTAGATGCACCATTCAACATTAAGCTTGTTATGATCAGCACACGAAGCAAGATACTTGGTTCTTCATGGAGCTGTAGTGTTGACCCAAGAGAAACATTGTTTATGTGAAGACAACTTAAGGAGGCCTTACCCACCAAGAGCTGATTTCATGGACTAGGTTTAGGCAGGAATGCACTGTTTGGGGCTGTAGATTGGAAGAGAATTTGTAACATTTAGCTTTCGAGCGCTCCTTTCACCGAAGACATTGCTAATAGCTTGAGAGATAGGGCCTTGTTCATAAAATTGCAAACAATTAAGAACATTTCTTTATGCTTATTCATTCGGCTAAGGACATAATTACAGTACTAACTCAATTCGGCTCTATTGCTACATCCTTTGCCAATCATGGAGATGTTGGAATGCCAAGGTTCACGACCACCCCATCATATTCCTAACATATGTACTAACACCATTATTTCCTCTGGGACACTCATTTATCCCGCTCATCCTCAGTGTGTCTTTGGAGCACAACAGCCCTCTTGGCCAAAGTAATCCTCAACATTACTAGTGCCTCCCTATATCGAGATGGCTGAGGCCAATTTTGCAGGCCTGCTCTTTTATTAGCTCATTGGAGGCTTTTGTAGGTATTGTCATGAGAGATGACCATGGAGAAATAGTCATTGCTTATGGTGTCAGGGTGGATGGTTTCTTACCTCTTGGGGCATTTTATTAGTGAACCTGCTACCACACAGATGAAGCTTGATGGTCTTATCATAGAGAAAGATACATCATGGCTGCAATCACTATACTGAAGAAAATTTTTGGTTCCTGCTTCCTGAAGCGTGGAACTTTTTTTTTTGGAGACTCTATTTCCTTCTTTTTGTCATAATTTTTTTTTTATTGTTGTTTATTGAAACAGACTGTGTAATTGTGCCGTAGACCTTTGTGCTTCAGGCTCATGGTGGAAATTTTGTTGCCTTGCGAGGGGATACCATCTGTATGACGTGGGTGACATCCTATGGGATGACATGAGGGCAGTTTGTACGTAGGACTACTATTTTGTTGATTTATGGTAGGTTTCAGCATTTTTTTCAAGAGAAACAACTCACCAATCAAGTTGATTGCCTTGTTAAAGTGCTATGTTTAGTATGCAATTTATATGTTTTTTCAATTTTGTTTCTTTTGTGTGCTTTATTACTTGCAACACATTCAACTCTCTCTTTCTCTAACTCACTTCATCGTTTTAGGATACTACACACACTGTTACCATCAGTTGCGCCTCTTTTTGCATTTCAATTAACAATGCAGCACATAATATTGCTTACACAAGAATGAAAAGTTAGCATTTTTCTGATGCTTTTTTACAATTGTACCGAGTATAATGTGTCATGTTATGTTTCTACATTTGTAGTTTACATAATTTCTAGCTGTTTAGTGGATTATGTTTTTAATGCTTATATTGTTTAAACATGAAATTTTGTTTTTGACATCAATTAAAATAAAAGATTAAATTATTTGTAAATCGTTAATATTTTACAATTATAAGTAATCATATGATTATATAATTTAATATATTATAATTATCAGATATTTGTTTAAATTAAAAATTTGTTAGATATGTTATTTATTATTTTACTTAACTATGCTATCAATTAATTTTTCATGCTTGAGTATTATTAGTAAACTTGTAAACAAATCTATTGAACAATTGTTGTGCAATTAAGTGTTTGCTTATTAACCCCCTGTTTAATTATATAAATATCTTAATATTTTAGTTTTAAAAAAATTTCTATTACATAATAAATACGTAAACTGTCTTGCTAGGGAATAACATGTTTCTTCTTCATAAATTGAATTCTTTAGTGTGTTCATGTTTCACTAATATTTTTATTGCTCAGTGAAATAAATGCAGGGTTTTTCTACTCCAATGCTGAGCAGAGAGAAAAGATGGTTGCAGCTGAAAGGCGTCAAATTGATGAGAGAGTTAAACAAATTATTGAATTAAAGAATAAGGTAAGTAATATTTGTGTGCTTTAATAGGAAATAAATCTTTTTTGATTTTTTATTTCATCGTGCAGGTTTGCTCTGGCAATGAAAGTAATTTTATCGTTATCAACCAAAAGGGGATTGATCCTCCATCTTTAGACCTTTTAGCTAGAGCAGGGGTTAGTCAAGAAAACTGTCTTTTTAAATATTATACACACTTTCCGTGTTGGGCTATTGTTCATTATGCTGTATATATACGTGTATGTGCCTGCTATTTGTAATTTTATTTGAATTTTCTCTTGAGACATTTGAGTATGAAAGCTTCTCAAAGGTTTGGGCATAACAGTTGGAGAATATTTAGAGTCATGCATGTTAGGATTGTACCGATAATTGATGTTGGTTTGATTTTCAAACTTGCATGAGTTCTAAATTGTTAATATTATTCTTTTTTGTAAATATTAGATTATTCTTTGAAAACACTGCACATGTTTGTTAAGCTTTTACTTACAATTTTATTCTAATTTATTTGCTCTTAAATTTTCTCAGAACAAATTATATTTAGTGATGAAACATAATGAAGATGCTGATTGATTTTTTTAAGTTTATGCTGAGGGGAAAGGTGAACCTGGTACGAAAGCAGAATTGAGAAAGAAAAAAATTCAAGAGATTTCTGAATGGACAGTGCCCAAGCAGTAGCTAAGCAGAGGGGGGCACAGTAGCGAAAAATTAAGAAAAGAAAAGAAATTTGTGGACGGCTGTTATGCATCATTTTGAGCATGGATTGGGCAAATCCTGCGGCGAGGTTGCTGTTTCCCAACGAATTTTGGGCTTGCGTTGGGCAATGTGGCATTTTCCTTTGTGAATGTGTCATGATGGGATGGAAGTAAATAAATAAATTAGGAGAAGCATTTGATGGGAAGAAGAACCCAGAGAGTAGACCCCTAGGGGTCTTCAAATTATCTTTAAATCTTATTTATTAATGTACACCATACTTGTTTGTTGAAGTAGGATTAGATATATAAGGTCATTTTAATTAGGTAAATGGGCTAGTTTGAACGGATGACCTAAACGGATTAAATGAAATATTTCAACCATTTGAACGTGAAAGAAAAATGAAACTATGAAACTAGTGACTCTATTGGATGGATACTTGTGGCTGATGAAAGTGACTGGGTGGGGGGGGTATGTGGCTGACATTACTGAGTTTTTTTATCTGTTGTTCGATGTAGAACAGACAGGGAATATTGCAGTGAATTATCTTGACAAGTGAATCTCATGTAGAAAGACATACAATGTTGTGTAACCAAAAAAGGCATCTGATAGATATTCGAGAATCACTATTGCATAGAAACTATGGTCTTCTGAAATGGTGTCAGTGATATTTGTTGTGCGATCTTTCTGGCAATGACCTCTGAAAATCTTATGGAGGACAATCCCTGCAGTGAAATTGATGGTATTGTTTATATTAAAAAATTTTCATGTTTGTGGAAGCTGGCACAACGCCTTGTTAAAGTTCTACAAATGAAACGGTCCATTAACCTTGTGAGCAAGTTTGATGTTGCGGTGACAGCACATGCCAAGAAGATGGTGGAGGATTTGAGTTTCTTATGCTATTACTCGTGGTTGAGCTGCAATTGCATGTGTCAAACATTGTGGAGATGATGGGACCAGAAGTTTTTCTTAATGAAATAAAACTATGCATGTAGGAAATACTTGCTATTTTTCCATGATGACTGAGAGCTGTCTATGAATATGTTTATATCTATATGATAGCACTGTATTTGAACATGTTGAACTCATTAATAAAGAAAAAGATTGAGAAGGCTCATAGTTAGCTTTAGTCATGTAGCTCAATAACTTCACTCGATCAATATTTTAGCAACAGACATTTGTGCTCGTGGCAAGGACCTCTGAACAGTCTTATGGGACATGATGGGCAAGCAATCCAGTGGAATTGGCATTGATGCTGTTATTCAAATGCTATTTAATGTTCATAGAAGTTGGGATAAAGATTTGCTGGAGTTGTATGAATGAAAGGCTCAGCCATCCTTGCAAAAAGGTTCATTGTAATGATGAGCACCTGTCAAGAAGATGGTTGTGGGGGATTTAAGTCTTGTGTGCTGTTTTTTGAGATCAAGCTGTAATTGCAAGTATCGTTCATGGTGCAGATGTGGGGTTAGAAGCTTGGACATCAAGTGAGGTTGAAGTGGTTGACTTGACAAAAATTAGATGTATGATGGTGTAGCATGATGCGCAGTTAGTGTTTAAGGGTGTGATTGATGCTAACTGAATTGACAAGAAGTCAAGTGAGATTTGGCACCATTTGCATTAGTTTATTTATTTGAGAATGAAGATTTTAATGATTGTTTGGCAGTATTGCTAACTGAAGGGATACACTTTATATCACTGGAGATTTAGAGAGGTGGTGAGAGTAGGGTATTGGATAGTTTGATGAAGGAATGCACCTTAATGGGAGGTTGGGTAGCAATGGAGAAAAGGAAAGGCATTTGTAGGGAGGAATAACCTTTTGTGGAGAGTAACAGTGGGATCTATTTTTCAATCCATCATAAACTCTTATTTATTATAAAGATTTTTATAGGCTATGCTGATACGAGTAAAGTGATGTTAACCAAAATAATAATAAATCTTAAATTCTACTTTGTGATAATAGTTGAAAGAAATCGTAAACAATATGTGTGCATTAATTGTTGCGTGGTACTACTTATTGCATTCAAGATTATTATGGTTTGTCCTTATTTTTAATGTGTTTTTCTCTTTAAGAAAGGGCGAATCATGCACATAGGAAATACATGCTATGCCAATGCATTGAGGATAGAGAATTGTCTATCAAAATGAATTGCAGACGTATTTATGAATATCCGTGATATAACACTGTAATTGAATATGTTTATGGCTAAAAATTTGTGAAATGTCACCAAAAAGGAAAAAAAGAGATAATGCTCATTGTTAGCATGAGAGATATAGCTAAGCTAAGCTCTGCTTGACCAAGATTTTGATTACATACCCTCACTTGTTGCATGCAATCAAATCCACCAACTTTATCTCATGTTTGCAGCTCATAACAAAGTTGCTTAGCATCACTACTCATCAAGCTTAATGTTTGAAACCCCGTTCAATCATTGTTTACCCACCTCTATTCAATAGCACATGTTTATTCCCCATGTATAATTGTGCTCCTCTAACTTCCAATTCTCTGTGCTTAGTGGCTGATAATTTCTTCATCAATGATCAACATTGCCTCTAATGTCATACAAAAGGTTGATGCCTCACTCCACTACTTAACGCCAAATTGTGACTATCCTCCGAATCTATTGTTCTGGGTGTAGCCCTCGGTTGTCAAAGATCAAACATGCGTTTCTACATCTCTAACTCATGAATTTGCACAATCTTGCTATTCGTAAGCCCTAGATCAGCTATAGAGCTTTTTTCAATGACATACTGTGGATTGGCTTGATTGCACAATGTCGAGATTCCCGTCCTATGTAGATTTCTGTGCCCTAAATGTTTTGAAGTTTGTTACTTCAATTAATCTGAGCCTATCCTCTTTCCCATATGCCTATAAATAATAGCTCGTTAAATCTCATTGACACAGCCTTAAATGGTCTAGGAAATTTTTAAAGAATTGTATAACTGCATCATGTGAAGACCTATTGATCTTTGACATGTGATATTCAATTTAGGCAGAGTATAAGCTCTTCATTTTGATTTTCTATCTAATTTCAGGAAGCATTACCAATATAATTTTTGAGCGTTGTCCTACCGATGAACTTGCGCTTATAACTCAGATTTTGGCATTATGTTGACAAGTTTTGAGTGGAAAACTAATTAATGATTTAATTTTTCTACCAAGTTAATATTATTTTCATTTTACAAGTGGAAAATTTATATAAAAAATCAAGGGCTAAACACAAGCAATCGAGAGGTTTGATGTTTCAAGTTGAAGATGAACTTTAAGAATGATTGTCATGTTTGTAAATTTCAATACATAGTCATTAGTTTTATTCATTCAATTATGAGTGATATACACTAATTGCAATTATTCTTTGTCTTAATGTAGTAGTTGTAATAAATATATTATCATTGTTATGATTGTTATTTTAGTGATGGAATTGTTGTTGTTTAAAATGTTAGTAGAATTAGTACTATTCAATTGCTTACAAAACTAATAAATTAAAAGAAAAAAATTGTGCAAGGACAACAAATGTTTCCCAATATTTGCATTCTGTGATAACATATTTAAGCATTCGCTTAATTCTTAAATTGGTAAAGCACCCGTTTTTTATCTTGCAAGCCATAACTTGCCCACAAATAAGAAATCATCAGTACAATGATTGATATAAAACATGCAAGTGTATGTGTGTTGATTTATATTATGTTGATATTATAATTCTAAGTAGATCTAGAAGATCCTAATATCAAATAAAGCAAATTTTCTAAGCCATTTTTTGTATTGGGCTTTGACATATGACACCCCATACACACTTTTTCAATGTTGCAAGTCCTCTTAAACCAAATAGCCCTAGGTATTTTAATAAATGTAAGCCCTATTATAATTTTAAACTCCATGATTTCCAATGGATGAAGCTTAGCATAACTTTTATTTAGATTTACATTTATGCTAGGAAGCCCTCTAGCCTTGTCAAAATCATTAAATATAAAATCTCAACTCTCAGATTCTGAAATTATTTTTGCAAGTTATTTGAAACTCTTGATTGATTCCACAAGCCTTTAACCTTTAGTGGTCTTGTTCATAACCTCTGGACCCTAAGTGCCTATGCTTCATGTTTTTGGATTGTGTAGTCCAAATGGTGCTATTAAACTTCTGTTAGTTGAAAGTTAATTCTAAGTACAAAGAATAAGTTTTAACATATTTAATCCAGTCTGCTCTGGAATTTGGAAGGAGAGATAACCCATGGCTACTAATAACAATAATTGGATACTATAGCTAAATACTCTCAAGCATTGGCATATTGAAACACAATAGATAACGAATTCATGGGATGTTAGTTGGATTACCTTTCTTCTACTCAACCGTACATAGTGCCATGCATACATAATCAAAACACTTAAGTCCAATCAAGTTAGCAAATTTCTTAATCGAGAGCAGTCTCATATAACCGGAGGGTAATTAATTATAGAAAAATGCATTTATAAAGAGTTCAAGATCCTAGATTTAAATAAATCATTATCTATTTATTAAGGGAAAGTTTGGTTAATATATTCAAATTAACGTACAAAATGTTTAATCCTAAAACCTAATAGGATATGAGGGGCTTATGCATTTTTTAGAGCAATTAGAACATTTCATTTTTTATTAAGATTACTTGTTTGCTTGTGTCTATCTTACACTTTATCTGAGTATATAATCTATATAGATATATTTCATGATGTGCATTCTTATTCAAATTAGCAATTTATAGGGATTTTGTATTTTATTATTGCCTTTGATTATTATTTTAAATAATTACATAATTTTTACTATTTTTTAATTATCAAATATGCAGATTATTGCTCTTCGAAGAGCAAAGAGGAGAAATATGGAAAGACTTGTATTGGCTTGTGGAGGTGAAGCTATTGATTCGGTTGATAACTTAACTCCAAATTGCCTTGGTTGGGCTGGGCTTGTTTATGAACATGTCCTTGGGGAAGAAAAGTACACTTTTGTTGAGAATGTGAAAAATCCTCGATCTTGTACAATTTTAATTAAAGGTTGTTTGATCAGCTGTACCATCCTCATCCTCTCTCTGGATACCTTTTTTCCTATTTTTTTGCATTTTCTTGCCAGTTTATTGTTATTTCCATGTTAAAGTGGCCCGCACTTCAAAGTGGACTTTTAAATTAAACCTTTTGTTTGCTAACATTAATATCCTGCTTACGTCAGGACCCAATGATCATACAATTGCACAAATCAAGGATGCTGTTCGTGATGGTCTCAGATCCGTCAAGAATACACTTGAGGATGAGGCTGTTATATTGGTAAACTTTGGGCTTTTTTTTTCTTTGACCATTCATTTCCTATTGTTTTGCCATTAGGTTTTGCTTATAATTTTTTTTTACTCTTCGAGCAACAAGGTCATTGCAAATCATTTTGCTGCTCCTATCTAACTTGTAGCTTACAGCTATTATACCTATGGGCTTTAAGTTTTCAAACATTTTAAACAAGGTTATCAGGACAGTAATTTTCTTAGGCATTTTTTGTGCTTGTCTAAAATTACTTCAAAAATTTAATAAATCTTTTATCGAGTATAATATTTTTAACTTTAGAAACTGCATTTTTGTTTGATTCTAATATATAATGTGAACCCAAAAGATAACTTTGGCTGACATACATTGTGAACCAACGGATCCATACTTCTTGAGCTTGCTGTTAAAAACTCATGATTTAATGGATATTTAAGGATAGTCTATTGTGCTAGTTCATAAGATGCCTCTACATATCGGTATTAATAGTGTAGAAACAATCTCATAGAATTTTCCTCAAAACTCAATGCATTAATTTTCTTGGCGTTGTCTTGGGTGTGAATTCACAAGGAAATGTATGGGGCATAACAATCTAACTGGTTGCAGGTACTTGAAATCTTTTTTTAAACAGATGCATTGATAATTGGAGAAAACTATTTTTTTGGATTTGTGCACCATTACCTTGTCGCATTGTTAAAATTTGTACGGCTGTGTTAGTCTCTTTATTGTCATAATTAACAATCAAATCTCTTAAAGAATTTTATGAAAATCAGAAATTCTTACCAGTCAATCAGTAACTAAATTAATATTATAATAAATTGAGTGCTAAAGTAATTATTTACTTCATAGTTAATAATATACATATTATATGATTAAATTCTTAAGATAAATGACAGAAAGTTTGAAACAGACAAACTGCACCATTTATAGCTGTCTATATAGAAGGACAATTTATTCTTAAGGAAAGCTTAACCCAAATCTGTTAAATATTTGCTGCACCGAGTTATACATTCTTTATGTTTGAAATAATGAGTCAGGTTTTTAAAGTTTTTTAAGACTCATTGTTAACAAAATTTCATAGTTGATACAACGTATGCTTCTCCGTTGGGTTTTTTCTTGAATATATTAGGAAAACCAAGACAAAAATAACTTCAACCTCATCTTGATCATTGATCATGGAATTTTTTTATTTAAAGCCAAAGTGTTGTGTTATCAGATTAGTTAATTAGTTGGTCAAATATCACGTAGTTAGTTTAATTTGGTGTTTAAAATAGACTGAGTTTCTTTTGGGAGCTCACTCAAATTTAGTCTTTTTTTCACATATAGTTTAGAATGATATATTTTATATGTGAAGATTCTAATCCTAATTTTTTGTTTTACTATTTGTGCATCTTTACATTCTGGTAATTAAGTTTTCTAAATGATCAATTAAATAATAATTATTTTTTGTTGTTTATAGGCTATAGGCTGGGGGATGAAATTGACTTTTATTTTTAAAGATATCATTATTGTGACCTTCAAGTTTGATCTTCAAGTTAATATCAGCCCATGTAGACTAAGCATTAATATTTCACTAAAATGATTAACTGTGTTTAATTATATTCATTAAATTCCAATCTTTATGAATTCATACAAAAGTTATGGAAAAGGAGTGCACTTGTTATAAGATTGGATTAGCTCCATTTGAGGATAATTTTAGAGAAAGTCCCATTAGATAATTAGGCTTAATAAGTGTAGAACGGGTTTATTGGTGGTTTTGATTTTGATAGGACTATTGAAAAAGAAAAAAAAAGATCTTTGAGTTTGCTTTAATTTATTATTTTATGATTGTTGATGCCCTGTTTCAAAAAGTGAACAAATTAATATTTATAATAATGGGTTTCCAGATATTTTAATAATAAGCTATGTTAATATGACTAAGTGGTGGAAATTTAAAGATGAAATATAAATTTAATCAAGATGAGAATTTTACAGTTGGACAGTGGAAATTGAGAGGAAAGTTAATATGCTTTCGGGCTCAGTAAAAAGATCTTTCTTCGTCGATAACCAGCCCTTTCGCTTTGATTGTAGTCAAGCACTTTCTTTCTGCCAAGTACCCAGATTACTTGAAAACAGATTCGAGTTGAGCCGCTTTCTTTTAGAGAAGCTCCAGTGAAATAATGATGGATAATGGATATCGGAATCAGAGGACCTACTCCTTCTACCATCAAGCTACGCATGCTTACCTTCGGCAGAATTGAATTCGGCAAATAATTGCTGGCTGTATTTGTATATGTGAAAAATCAAGAGGACGATCCTCTAATAGGAATGGTGTTGTTGATGGAAACAAGATAAGAAACAAAAGATTCATGTAGCTAAGAGACAGTTGGACAGTGGGATTAAGGCTGTGTTGTTGTTATAGATGAAACAAGCTAAGAAAGTATTAACAAAAAGAAATATAAATAGTAGTCTCAAATGTAAGAATTAGGAATGAAATACTTATAATATAGCTTATTGTGGATCTAAGAAAGTAGCTTGTGATACTATAATAGGCTTTGAAAGTTTGTATGAGAAATTGGATACCGGTTAGGGGCAAGGATACTTGTGTAAGCTATAGTTAAAATACAAATTAAGAAATTAAAGATTGAAATAATAAAAATTTAGAGATACAGGATGTTAATAATAAAAATTTTCAGTGATGTTAAAATATTATATATAAACAATTATTTCCATTAATTTTTAATAAAAGTTGTAAAAGCTCTAAAGATAAGATCAATTTTATAATTAATGGATTAGCAAAATGAAGGTTTAGAACGTTTTAAAAAATGAAGAGAGGAAAAGTTACAGAATCAGGTTACATCTCTATTTATGTGTGAAAATGTTTGGTTTATGGTATTTTTGGCTTACTAAGCTATTTAATAATGTTTTGAAAATTAAAGAGATGCTAAATGAATGCTTGATGAAGGAATTCAGAGATATAGATAAATTATTTTTGATGTATCATTTTTATTTTCTTTTATTCATTTAACTAAATCTCCGCCCCCTTCCCCTTAAACTTTAAACTGAAATTGTATTTGCACGTGTATTGAGCGTTTGGCTTACAGCTAGTTGTGATATGTACGTGATTAAAATGAGAATTAATTTATACCATTTTCTTAATTCACTGGCTAGCACCTTTTCTTAATGCTAATAATCGGTGAGTGTTGAACTGTTTCCTTTGATTTTGCAAGGGAGCTGGTGCTTTCGAGGTTGCAGCCAGACAGCATTTAATCACCAATGTTAAGAAAACTGTTCAAGGGGTTAGCAGCATTTTTTTATGTTAATATAAGCAATGCTTGTGATTAGTCTCTTCTTTTAAATATATTTTAAATTTTCTTAGCGCGCTCAAGTCGGAGTCGAAGCATTTGCTGATGCGCTGCTGGTGGTCCCGAAGACCTTAGCCGAGAATTCAGGGCTGGACACTCAGGATGTCATCATTTCCTTAACGGTAAAGATAATTTTAATACAATTAGGCCTTTATCCCCTCAGATAATTTTATAGATTGATTTAATTTATGATGATTAACAGAATGAGCACGATAGAGGGAATGTTGTGGGACTAAACCATCACACAGGCGAGCCGATCGATCCTCAAATGGACGGCATTTTCGACAACTACTCTGTTAAGCGCCAAATTATTAACTCCGGGTATGTATACATGGTGAATGCCCCATCTTCTATACAACACCTCTACCCAAACTTTAGAAAGTTTATCTTAAACTGCACGAAACCTCATGCCATCAACAAACATAATAGCAAGCTCGTCCAAATGCTGGGCGTGTTACTAAACATTCTATTTTGAAGAATTCTAAGATTGGCGAAATGACAACAGTTCTATTTATGTTATATAGAGATGGCTTTGTATTATATTTTTTTTTCTTCATGCAGGCCTGTGATAGCTTCCCAGCTGCTGCTAGTGGATGAGGTCATTCGTGCTGGCCGAAACATGAGGAAGCCAAGTTGAAGCTAATTTCGTGCAGGCAGGCAGCTTCTGATCTTCTTTCTTCTCTTTATATATATATATATATAGAGAGAGAGAGAGAGAGAGAGGCATCAGTCTTTTTTTGTGTTCCCTTAGTTGACGCATGCCACTCTATTTATATGCATATATATCTATTATAGAGTATTGCACTTTGGGGTAATTTTGTGAAATTATAATCTTAGGCTATATTTTCTTTATTTATTATAAAAACTTCCTGCAAGATATTCGTTTGATTGATGGTGTTTAGTGATCTTTTTAAGTTAAATAACGTGCTTAACATTTGGAAAATATAATATGAGAATAATTTTAATTGGATATAAATTTGTTCTTTTTTATATAATTTATTTATATAATTTACATTTAAATCCTAAATGTTATAATGCAATCACTTGAATCGCTTTTATTATATGAAAATTTCATCTAACTTTATATTTTTTTAATTATTTTAATAGAAAAGTAATTTATATATGCAAAAGTTAATTTTTAATATATGCAAAAGTTAATTTTTATATTTTTAAGGAAAATAATTTATATAGTTTTATATTTTAGTAAAGGGTGCATAAATTAAAAAATAAAAAGCATATTATAGGTATAATACCGTTGTTTTCCGTATGGTAATCCAAACTAAAGTTTTGAATATGAATTGTGTTTCAACGGTTCAATGCATCCCATGTGATAAGTTTAAACCTAATTTTGTTTTAACAGCCGGTCAAATGCACTTTATTTAAATTTGATTTGGAATGAAAAAATAATTATCAAATTTGTAATGAGATTAGATCATAAGTTGTAATAAATTTGACTAATCTCAAATAAATTAAAAGTAGCAATATCATCTCTATTGATGCTATTCAATGTGTAATAAATACTATATCAATGATTTATTCACAAGGGTATTTATCCTTTAGGTTAATGCTTAAGAAGCTTATTGAGATGCGTCCCAAGCTCCACCCCAAGTCTCCTCTCAATGCACTCCAAGCTCCACCCCCAAGTTACATCACAAGACATTATAAAGCACCTCTCTATCCACTGCATAGTCCTTGGCCTAGGTTGTTGTGGTGCTAGTATTGCCATGCGGAGTCCAAGTTGGTGGCTTTGGGCTAAAATGAGCTGATAAGACCCGCGAATCCAACAACTCGATAATGGGTCGAAAGGTGACACACCTAGCAACCTTATATTGATTGATGGAAGCCCCCTTGGAGATGGCAAAGTCCATGAGCTCCTCGAATGTTCCGGGTCGCACAACCCGAATCTCTAGCGGCCCGATTGACTTGTCATTGACCCGACTCTGCCTATACACTGCATTCAATGCCTCCTCCATCTCCAAACAGCATTTCTCCATCATTTCTTCTCCAGGCATTTTTTTCCCCTCATCTTTAGTTTTCATCATTAGCTCCCAATATATCACGTAATGCCCGGGAATTTCATTTGTATAGGCCTGGCTAGTGTACTCCACCACACTTGCTCCAATTGGCCCGATCACCGCAGAAGCTCGTACCACCGCCGCCTGTAGCTCCGACTCATCCGTCTTGTCTGACTCGATGCTCAGCAGCACGTTCTTCCGTCGCACAAATCTGAACAGGAATTATAGAATGAGCGGTTGAACTCTTGAATTTGAAATCTTGACATGGGAGCATTTCAAGTCTCACCAACTGCATACTTTTTTATTGATATCAATGCTCAACTCATTCAAAAAAATAAAAGAGGGAACGAAATTAAACTCTAGAAACCAAGCCACCTGAACATGGGGGCTGCATTATGAAACCCGGTGACCCGAAGAATATCGCCGACCCGATACCGATACAACCCGGCATAGGTTGTGACTACGAGCTCGTACTCCTTCCCTTTCTCCACATCTGTTAGATCCACAGTTGACGGAGACTGGCCGGCGTCGCACGGAACGAACTCGAAGAATCCCATATTGGGCATGATCGTGTACGAGACCTCGTCGGGTGGGCACATGGGTTTGAGATTTAGCCCAAAATAGCATTCGGACGACGCGTACATTGTGCACGCCATCGGCAACCCGCCGCTGTAATACTCGAGGGTGGGTATGTACTGGGCCATGGCCCCAGTGACGATGACGTCGAGGTACTTTGTGTTGGGCCAAATTCGGGTGACGATTCCGGACCAATCGCTCGATCCGCACTCGCGGGCTATATGGTCGGCGAGGGCGGGGTCAGGTTTGAGGAAGGCGGTGACGGCGGAACGGACAGAGGGGTCGGAGACGTGGTCGAGGGAGAGTGTGCCGGTGGAGATGTCGGTGGCGAGGGAGCGCCAATGGAGCTGGAGGAAGTGGAGGGCGCGTAGGAGTCCCGAGGCGAATACGGCGCCGACGCGGAGAACGTCATGGCGTTGGAGGAGCCCGAAGAGCATTTGCGAGTACATGCTTTGGTGTGAGTCCGTGCAGAGGATGGCGGCGGCCGGGCTCGTGTAGACGTTGTAGGGGTCGAATGGGCGGCACTTGAAGTGGTCGCTGTTGTAGTAGCTCGTGAGCACCGGGCGGGCCACGAGCCCGCCCGGCGTTCTTGTTTCGGGCTTGACAAAGAGGAAGTAGAGGGCCTTGCCTTTGTCAAGGCCAGGAACGTAGCTGGGTGCATCAAATTCACAATTATTAGTTTGAGAAATGCTAGATGTTAGCATTTCTCAAAGAATATTATATCTCATTAATTCTTATTATCGTTATTAATATATATATATTATATCATTTCATAATATTTATAATAGTAAAAATAAAATAAATAAAAAATTACATGTTCATCACAGGCATTAGCAAGCTGTAGAGAAGCTGCCTTCGCTCCATCTCTTCAGGTATTGTAGGCATCAGCTTTCTCTCACCCGCAGACGTCCCCGAGCTGCATTAATAATATATCTCTATTTTAATAATTTTTTCATATAAAAACTTTCTAAAATATATAATAATAATTAAATAATTAATTCATTTCTCTTTTATTTATATTTACAAATTATTTTCTATTATTTATTAATATTAAATAGCGGAGAATGTTTAGTAGGTAAATGATGTATAAATGAAGCCTCTTTGTTAAATTATTAATTACTTTAAGTGCGATAATTCACATCATTAAATAATTAATTATACAGATAATTAATTGCGAAACAACACAAATCTATATTAAATTAAATGCTAACTTTTATTTAATTTATAAAAAATTGTAATTGGTGAAGTTTTATTATTATAAGTTATGGTTAAACTCTTATATTCTTATGTGAAATACTATTTAGACATATTGATATGACACCTAAAAATATCATCACATTCAAATATTATTGGACGAGTTTTTTTTTGAGTACTCGGGTCTAAATAGTATTCCTCTATTTTTATTTACAAATATACAAATAGAAAAATCATACTTAGAACCCAAAAAATTTTTTTTTGGGTAATAATGTATAATGTAAATTTTAATAAAATGATGCATTTTTGAGCGTCTGATTTATAGGTTGACTAAATTACAATTTGAGTCAACTGTATTAGGCTTGAGCATTTTATTTGTGGAACCTGGTGAGGAATTCGGAGACGGGGACGGCGGAGAGGATGGGGGAGCGGTCGCCGTCGGCGATGCGCTGTATGTCGGGTTTGAGATCCTCGTAGGCGACGACGGGAAGCCGCTCCTTGAAAGATTTCAGATCGACGGCGCCGCCGCCAATTGCGTGCCGCCGGAGATACTCCGCTCCCGCGTTCCGCGACAGTATCTCGGAGAGGACCCTCTGCTGCACCTCCGCGGCGTTCGCCGTCATCTCCTCTATGAACTCCAGCTTCCTGGCGTCGCTCTCGCAAGCCGCCGGACCCAACCGCTCCGACGACCACGCAACCTTTGCCGCCATTTTTATCCTCCGCTCTGTATGCTCCGGACTCCGACCCTTGGCAGGAATTGAATTGGGCGGGAGGCTATTTATCGTGGGAAATACAACATGATAAATTATAAAATATGACATTGAATTTCTTCATTGACTGACCATTTTATATATATATATATATATATATTTATTTAATTTTAAAATAAAAATATATATTACAACTTATATAAAATATTTTCGATTATTATTATTGAATCTAAATTAATATCAATTTAATGATAAATTTAGATATATTAATTGTTTTAGCATAAAATAATCTAATAGTCAATCTAAAATGTTGGCTAAAGTAGTAATACCTTATCTTAATAATTAGTATTATTGTTAAAATAGTACTCTATTTATCTTAAAAAAATTAAATAAATACTAATTAAATAATCTTCAAATTATATTTGATGAGTTTTTTTGGACTCTATTTAGACCTGCTGACATTACACCCAATAAAAACCATCAAATTGAATTTAAAGATTATTTCATTAGTATTTATTTATTTATATTAAAATGATGTTCAAATCTTATTAAATAAATTTTTATTGTTGATGCCACATCAGTAGGTCTAAATATCGTATAATACTTAATCAAGCCGGCTGCCGTACCGAGCCACGAACTGCGAATTTACTAATTATTATAATTAATATTAATTGTCCTGTAATAACTCCAAAATGAATGCTTTCTTAGGCAATATAAGCTCTCTCAATTATTCTTTTTTTTAATATAATTTAATCCCATTAATCCATGTGAGTTACTTTTTATTCGTTGGATATTTTGGCACTAAACATTTTTTGTTTTGATTATTAGAAAATAATAGGTTATATATATATATATATATTAAAGTATTCATTATTGCACATAAGATGTATTATTTTAAGAGTTAAATATTTAATATATTAAATAACAGCATTTTATATCTGCATTTTTATAAAATAAAATTGGATCGATTGGTTAAACCGGCCAAATAAGAAAAAAAACCGGTTTAACCGGACAATTTCTTTCAAATATAGCCCCACCAATTATTATTCAGCATCAAATTTAATTAAATTAAAAAAAAAACAATTATATTTTTATTTAGACACATACAGTAATCCTTAATATCATTAAAACTGTTAAACATTATGATTAACTTATGATAATTAAAATTTAATATTTTAAATTTATTAGGTACATATGAATTTATGTATGTATTTTTCTTTAAATTATTTATTTTATAATGGTATCATCAAAGACCAAAGATATTAATTTGATGAGATTATATTATAAGAATATAATATTAGAGTTTGTATTCTTATTTAGAAGCAACAATGACGCAATTGAATGGAGACAACTACCAGACTTAATGAAAATAATAATGAAAAAATGAAATTGTTATACGACAAAATATCTCCTCAAAATTAATATGGCCTGAATTTGTATTTAAAATGTATATTTGTATTGGAAGCAAAAATAGATTTAATTCTTTTTTTTTTTTTTTTTTGAGAGAATATATTTTATTTAGTATTTAGATTTGTGTATCAAAATTCATAGAAAAAAAGATATGAAGGAAGAATAGGTCAGTCAATACCCAAAACCATATGCTTAGCCTTTCTTAATCACTCATATCTATGAATCATACATATATTACTTAATGCTATATATTGCATCATTAGTTTTCCTAATTTAATATTGGATTATTACAGTTGATCTTAGAGCAGGATTATGCATACTCTGCTTTTAGCTCTGAATCTAGGGTTTAGACCAAAGCACCACAGGTTGCAAGCACAAAACAGAGAAATTTCCAATTACTTTATCATTAGTACAATATATACTGACTAATAACCTTCCTTAACCTTGACTTGTCTGATCAAACATCTACTGACCATCCTCTATTGCTTCCGGTTCTTAGACAATTCAACCTAACGATTTACCAAGTTAAAATTCTTTGACTAACCAGGAGATTATGATCACTATAGATTTATTCCTACATATATCAATTTATATATGATGACTTGTTCAATTTTAGTACCAATCATGAAGAGAATTTGGGTTGGATGCCTAAGTAATTATGTTGTTGCATGTTCATTGATCAATAGTCTCTCTCTCTCTATATATATATAATAGTAGAGGAGAGGCTGCCTTATCTAATGCATCTGAATGTCTAGCGTATGTACTCATGTGAAGGGACAAAATTGAAGGATGGCGCAAGCAAGGCATATAAAAGCATAAATAATTAAGCATTAGGTATAAGTTTCATAATATCTTACAATATTTATGCATAAATGTTCCAAATTGCTAACTATAAGCAGTTAAAGAATTTATAATGTATGATTAACATAACAACTATTCTTAAGAAAATTCAGAATTAAGAAATATTATGTTTATTTTTTTCAATTAAATTCTCAGCTTAGTCCTAATTGTAATTAATCAATCATAGGTTCTAATGGCGTGCATGTAATGTTAATTAATCACAGCGAATTAATTAATCGCAGCATTAAATTACGTAAACGCCTAATTATCCAAACTTCATAATTTAATGGCTATCGCTATATAGCTCTTAAATATCTCCCAAAAAATATGAATGATTAAGATTTAGGCATTTATGTAGAATAAAAAAATATTATTAAATCCACTATTATTTATAAGACCTATAAAAATATATTTTTTAAATCTTAAATTCTAATCATCCATACTTTTTAAAATATATTTGAAAATTTATGTAACATTTTTCCTATAAAAAAACGTCGCAAACACGTCGACAACAATCCTTCAACACAGCCATAATCGCATGCGACGTTAATTATACCAACTTGTTCATTTTTAAAAGTCATTAGCAGGATTAAGCCAATGATTAATTATTAATTAAGATATATATACCGTAATTAACACAGACATGAAAAGAAATTCCAAGTTCCTAGCTTAATTAATACTTAATCGGATGAGATTTATAAGTAATTATTTTTTAGTTTTGTTATACAGCTCTTATATATTTTCAAAAAAATATGAATGATTAGGATTTAAGTAACTATGCCCATAAAAATATATTTAAATCTTAATTATTCATATTTTTTTAAAAATATTTAAGTGCCAAATAACATTTTTTTAAAGGGAGTCAACGCCTCGCACCTTTCTAATTAAAAAAAATAAAGTTTTTTTCAACTATATTATGTCTCTCAATATAATTAATATATCTAAATTTAATATTAAATTGATAATAATTAAATTTATTTATTATAATCATAATTATAATTGAGCTAAAACAAAAATCAAAATTGTACGGATATATTTTTCTTGAGAAAAAAAGCTTCAAATTATTTCTTACACATCATGAAGAATATATCTCTTAGATTTTTTAATTTTATTGATTTATTAAAATATTTTTGATATACTAATTTTTGAAGAAAAATACAAAAATGATTAAGATTTTTGTTTAAAATGTGTATTTTTAATTAATTAAAAGCGCATTTAATTCAAAGAATAAAAAGATGATAAAAAGGAGATGAAAGAAGATGAAGAATCGTATGAGAGTCAAATAGGTACTTCGAAATATTTTTTGATTTTTCCTCTTAAAAGCATTTGAGGCCGGAAGTAAGAGATTCCTTTATACATGAGAATTGCTATAGAGTTACAAGTCATATACCAAAACGCTCGTGAAATTTGAAGCTGGAGATGTCTTTGCGGTGGGGTGACAATTTTATTCGAAACTTGAAAATCGCTCGAATTTCGACTCGAATCAAACTTGACTAGAAATTTTCTAGTTGATTCTCTTGTTGAATATCTGAACTCGAACCTGATTAGAGTCAAGTTCGAGTTAGGCTTGACTTGACTCTAATTGGGTTCGAGTCAAAGCAAAATATAAAGAGCGGTAATGTATAAATATAAGCAGCCGCACTTGATTAATGAAGAAAACAGCAGCGCAGTCGAGTCCGTCACCAGACCGACCGCGATTCGATACTCAGATTTGTCATTTTTTTTAATTTTCTCTGCGGATTCGAAAATATCATCGCAGATTTAAATCCGCTAAAATATCTTTGCTCTGTTCGAGACTCATATATGTTTTCGCAATTCATCCTCAATCCGCAGAGGCAATTCCTCTCGAGTCTCGCCTTCTTCTCTTCCAGCTTCTCACCTTTTACTCACTTCTCGCCTTCTCGTGGCTGCCGGATCATTCCCTCCCGAGTTCTGAATCTGATATTGCTTGCTTTTTATTCTTGGCTTCTTCGCGTGTTTCAGAAATCTACATAGGTTTTGCAATTTGTTTAAATTTTTTAAGGTTTTCAAATTTGTTGCAAGTTGTTTGCATATTTTATAGTTCAAACTGCAAGTGCAAACTAATACTATGAATCTGTTTACATTATGTACTTTTGTTTAATTTTAGGGTTCTTAGGCATACAATATTTTAGGAGCCTGTGGCCCTATAACTCTACTTTTAAAGTTAAGATTTGAGTTGGAAATATATTTTTATAGTTACAATCTTACAGATTTACAGTATAAGAATTTATTTAAGACTTTGCCATTTTATTTTTTTATTTTTTTAGAGTTTTCAGTATTGCAGTAAGTTGTTTACATGTTTTATGGTTCAAGTTGTAGTACAAACTGATATTGTGAATCTATTTATATTATGTGATTCTATTTTATTTTAGAATTTTTAGACATGTAATATTTTATGAGACTATAACTCTATTTTTATGGTTAACCTATGAGTTAAAATTATTATTTTACCGTTACAATCTTATAAACTTATAGTATAAGAATTTGTTTAATATTTTGTCATATTATTTTTTTATTTTTTAGGGATTGAAAACCCTAAAAAACTTATAGTATGGTTCAATCTACAAGTTCAAGCTAATGCTATGATTCTGTTTACATTTTGTACTTTTGTTTAATTTTAGAGTTTTTAAACATACAGTAAACCAAAATAAAAGCAACCCAAGCAGCAGCATTTTTAGGGTTCAACATGTAAGTGTAAAATGATACTGCGGATTTATTTGTATTATGTATTTCTATTTAATTTGAGAGTTTTTTGACATGCTCACATGCAATATTTTATGAGCTTATAACTCTATTTTTAGATTTAAGCTGTGAGTTAGAATTATATTTTTACAGTTACAATTTTATAAATTTACCGTCTAACAATTTGTTTAATATTTTATCATATTATTTTTGTATTTTTTAGTATTTTTAGTTATTTGCATGTTTTAGGGTTTAACGTGCAAGTGCAAGTTGATGCTGTGATTTTGTTTACATTATGCACTTTTATTTGATTTTAGGGTTTTTTGTCTTGCAGTAAGTTATTTGCATGTTTTAGGATTTAAGCTATAAGTGCAAGTTGATGCTGTAATTTTATTTACATTCTGTATTTTTGTTTAATTTTGAAGTTTTTAGACATGCAATACTTTATGAGCATATATCTCTATTTTTAGGGTTAAGCTGTAAAATGAAATTGTGTTTTTATAATTATAGTCTTCTAGATTTATATATTTTAATAATTTGTTTAATATTTTATCATATTATTTTTGTAGAGTTTTAGGATTTTCAGTATTGCAATAAGTTGTTTGCATATTTTATGATTTTAGCTATAAGGGCAAGCTGATGTTGTGATTCTATTTACATCTTATACTTCTGCTTAATTTTAGAGTTTTTAGATATACAATATTTTATGAGCCTGTAACTCTATTATTATGATTAATGTGTGAGATTAAATAATATTTTTACAAATACAATCTTACAAAATTATAGACTTATTAAGGTTTTAGAGTTTTCAATCTAGCAATAAGGTATTTGTATGATTTTGGGTTCAATTTGCAAGTGCAAGCTGGTGTTGTGATTCTATTTACATTCTGTAATTTGTACTTTTTTTTGATATTTCAGCTAAATGGAAGAGATATGTAATTCCTTTGAGACAAAAATTGATAAATCAGGAGAAGAAAAAAATGTTGCATTTGAGTCAAAATGTAAGAAAGAGAGTACAGAGCCTATTATTCTTATATTCAAGTAGGTGAAACAAGCCATATTATTTCAAATATTAGAATATTAAACAAAAGAAATGAAATTTGGGATAATTTTAAAATAATAAAGTCTAAAGATAACAAGGGTAATGCAGTTGATAAACTATAATGTAGGCATTATCGTAAGACATATGTCATAAAAATCTGAATCCACTGAAATTACTTTAGGCATATCAAACTTTGTCAAATAAAAAATATAAAGTTTTTAACATAGAGATATTAGAGAACACTATCAAACTTTGAAGCCCATCTCATGAAGTAAACCTCTAAGACATTCCATACATTCCTACAACTACTTTAGAAATCATATGACAATCTTGAACATATTCAAACCAAATTAAACGTTGTAAAACTTGAACACAAGTTCAAGTCAAAAGGAGCTGATCACAAATACAACCTATGCTCTTCCTCATGTACAGCTCAAACAAAATGACCTCCGTAGAACACGCTCAAACTTCATAAACAACTTGGAAAACTTTACAACGAACACGGCATTTGTATTTTGAACTGAACCACTATATAAATAAATAAATAAATAAATAAATATATATATATATATATATATATATATATATATATATATATAATGTCTCAAAGTGTATTGTTGGGCTTACAAGATAATTCACACCTATTTATATGCGAGAAATTCTCCAATTTCATGGGATTCAAATTGTAGGCTGCAGCTTATAAGAAAAAAAATCATAGTTTGGAAATTCTTCTCTAAACCTCTTAATATATTCCAAAACCAAAATTGAAATAATTTTGATAAGAAAACGTGAAAATAAATTAGATTCAGGGGTTGTTTTGTTTTCGATGAGATTGGAGCAGTTAGGTTCAACACTATCTCATTAATGACATCTCAAAAATCACCAAAATACCACTTGATAATGTTATCTGAAAGTCGGCCGAAATCAGCCGACATTCAGATAACACCGCCCGACAATCTATCGCAGGGATGGGGTTCTTCGCGTTCTTCCCGAAGCTCACCTTCGCTAGACGTAGCTCCGGTGTAGAGTCCCCCGCCTTCGCTTCGCCTGACGCAACGCCAGTGCAAAGTCCATGCCTTCTCTTCGCCTGACGCAGCACCGCTCCACGCCTTGCTCACCTCGCTCGCTTCGCAGAGGATTGGCGATTTTTATATGATTTTCTGTTTATTTTCTTCATATTGCCGTTTGATTTTAATAATTTAGGGTTATATTTGCTTTGTGAATTTGAGTGTTTATTAGGGTTGATTTAGAACAAATTTATTATTGGAGTAAGTATATGTGGTCATTAATGTCAGCAAATAATAATTCTTTCTTAATTGTTTGTATAGTTTTATCAAAATTATTTACATAATTATTTTATTAATTATTTATTGTGCTATTTTAACATGTTTGAATCTCAATGTTGATGGTAATTTTACATCATATATAATATAACATAAATGACAATAAATCAAATATCATATATCTGAATAATATTGACATATGTTATTTAAATAATGCTAAACCAAACAGCTAATATTATTTAAATATCACTCCTATAGATAACATGCTATCTTAATAACTTTCCAACTCGCATTCAACCAAACAGCCCCTCAGAGGGGATGCTTACAAGATCGGAAGGAGACGCGAGTGAACACCGAGCTCGACGAGAGTTGAAGGCTCCGGTTGCCAATCGGTGAATATATGATCTGACGAAACTAAGTCAAAGAACTGATGGAGCTGAGAAGTAGAAGAGAAAGTTAATGTAGACCGGAAACAGAGAGAATGTCGCCGGTGAGGGAGGTTCTAGAGGGAGGGATAGAGGACCAACGATCAGCTTTTTGCAGGATCCTTCAAAGAAGCGAAGAATGAAGACGCTGCTGGCTTGCGATATTTAGAACCCTAATCTTCCAATAGCTTATGAGCCTATATCTTTATTTTTAGGGTTAAGCTGTGAGATGGATTTATATTTTTATAGTTACAGTCTTCCAGATTTATATATTTTAACAATTTGTTTAATATTTTATCATTTAATTTTTGTAGAGTTTTAGGATTTTCAGTGTTGCAATAAGTTGTTTGCATATTTTATGGTTCTAGCTGTAAAGGCAAGCTGATGTTGTGATTCTATTTATAATTTATACTTCTACTTAATTTTAGAGTTTTTAGAAATGCAATTTTTTATGAGTCTGTAACTCTATTATTATGATTAAGGTGTGAGATTAAATAATGTTTTTACAAATACAATCTTACAAACTTATAGACTTAATAAGATTTTAGAGTTTTCAATCTGGCAATAAGGTATTTGTATGTTTTTGGGTTCAATGTTCAAGTGCAAGCTGGTGTTGTGATTCTGTTTACATTCTGTAATTTGCACTTTTATTTGATATTTCAGCTAAATGGAAGATATAGGTAATTCCTTTGAGACAAAAATTAATAAATCAGGAGAAAAAAAAATGTTGCATTTGAGTCAAAATATAAGGAAAGGAGTACAAATCATAGTATTCTTATGTTCAAATAGGTGAAACAAGCTATATTATTTCAAATGTTAGGATATTAAATAAAAGAAGTGCAATTTGAGATAATTTTAAAATAATAAAATCTAAAGATAACAAGGATAATGCAATTAATAAACTATAATGTAGACATTATTATAAGACATGTCCTAAAAATTTAGATCCACTGAAATAGCTTTAGGCATATGAACTTTGTCAAATAAAAAATATAAAGTTTTTAACCTAGAGATATTAGAGAACACTAACAAACTTTTAAGAACCTTAAAATTAAACAGAAGTACAGAATGTAAACAGAATCACAATATTAGCTTGCACTTGCATTTGAATCCTAAAATATGCAAACAATTTACTGCAAGATTAAAAACTCTATTAAAATATAAAAATAATATGATAAAATATTAAACAAATTATTAGACAGTAAATCTATAAGATTGTAACTGTAAAAATACAACTCCAACTCACAGCTTAATCATAAGAATAGAGTTATAGGCTCATAAATTATTACGATCATATATATTTGGGATGCTGCTGCCTCTGTTGTTGTTTGGGCTGATGCTGCCTTTGTTGATGCTTGGGTTGTTGCTACCTCTTGTACTAGCTTTTTTATTTTATAAAGTATTTGAACATTTTTTTAATTTGAATTTAAGCAATCATTTGAGATGGCTAGTGTGAGTCTATAATAAATGATTACTATTGATTATTAACTGCTCTGCTAAGCGTGTTATGTTATATCTTTAATAAATAATACTAATCTTAGTCCTTAAGGAAAACATGCGAGCCACATTCAGAATCAGTCAATCAGATGATTCAGACCTTTGGGTGTTAATTCAGATAAGTATAATTTGCAATCTTATTTTTATTTGTAATTTATTGTATTTTTCATTAGAGTTGTTGTATTATTTTTTGGTGCAGATTTTACAGGTTGTTGCTTGGATTGCATGTTGGCGCTTGTCTTGGCTTATATGCAGATTGTTGCTTGGTTTGAAAAGTTACAATCTTGGGTACTACTGTCTTGCACATCTATTAAATGATTGTTGAATGTTGAGTGACTTGAGTTCGATCATTATTGTTTCTTGTTTATAATAAATTAATATATAATTTTATTATATTTTATTTGTGAACTGTGTCAAATGTGTATAAAATTATGTGTTTTACCCTTAATTTAATTTGCAATATTTTGAAAGCTTATGTACTATTTACTATATTTTTTATTGATGAAATTTAGACTTTTTAAAAAAATATGTTCGTGTTTTTTCGAAATAACTCCGAACAAAGTTGAGTGAACTCAAACTCAAAAATTTTGAATCAAATAGTTGACTCCAATCAAGTTCGAATCAGCTTGAATTCAAGTTTGACTGACTCGAACTCAATTCGAGTTGGAGTCGAGCTTAACTGACTTGCTGGAACTCGAATTGAAGTCCGCCCTACTCTACGGGCTGTCAACGAGAGAGCATTGACCCTTTCCCCATTCATTTAGCATAGGGCTGACTTGGAGTCGAGTCGAGTTAGTCAACCTATATTCGAATTTGAAACTTTCGAGTTGAGTCCCACTTTAACTCTACTTGAGTCAAGTCATTCCAAGTCAAGTCAAATAAGATTTGAGTCTAAGTAGTTCGACTCAAACTCAACTCAAAAATTTCGAGCCGAGTCAAAATATTTTAAATTTCAGGTCAAATTGCTAGTTGTAATATGAACTCAGTGAGCTAAGAAATTATTTCCTCCTATCCATAAATCAAAAGAGATAAAGAGTCAAAATTTTGATTCTCTTATATCTTAATTTAATTAGCTTATAAATCTATTTTTCTCTCTTAACATTATCTAATTTATTAATAAATTCTCAAATAATGCACTCTTAATACCTTCATCCCTAAATAAACCACATTAATTTCCTCACTTCATTTTGAAGTTTGTACAAAATGTTTGGGATCTAAAGCTTTGAAACTTGTCACCCAATATACAGTTTCAAATGTTACAAGTTATAGTTAGGTATGAAATGTTTGGAATCTTAATGTGTCATAAGTAGCCATCAAAAAAAGCATTCATCCTTTCACTCCATGTTGTGAGCACTTCAGCACAATACATCTTTCAGATTAATCACATTTATCCCTGCTTATTAACTCTACCATCTCTTCTATTAAATTCGAGTCTTAATCAGCCACTTGTTGCTACAGCCAGCTGCAAGCGGCAAATTACAGCTGAAAGATGCAGATTTAACAAATACAGCAATGACCATTAAATCATAAATGACCGAAGTTCCCATATTAATGCATGCCTGTCATACGTATTCTCAAGCAATGATGGTATTCTTTGCATGTCGCTCCCATAAACAGAATAAATGCTTGGTTATTATGAACACGTCATTTATTACTAATTCCAATGCGATATATTTATCAGTATTTTCTGCAAAATATCTAAACATCTAATCAACAAAGCGAATGCTTCAAATCTCTCCTCCACAAATAATGCATATCCCAACCAAACATAATGCAAATGATGATTGATTCCCCACTCTTTTAAGCAGTGAAAATGTCACTCTAAAGCATGCATTAAGCCAAAGAGCATTTAATCTTGTAACAAAATAATGACTCCATTTGGGTCAGCTTTTCCAATGCCTCATATTGTGTTCGGAAATAAATGTTGCAATGATATTCACATAATTTAAGATTTAAGAAAACCATAATGAGAACTCAAAAGGTTACAACAATGGTTTTCCCTAAACAGGTCTACAAAATGATCCTGCCAATTCCGGTTTCCAGCCCCCAATCATATTAGTCAGGAGCAACCACCCTACACCATCACCAGCTGACAGCCACCCAAGATAACTTTCCCATGTGATTAAAAAGAAGAATACGATCTGCAAACAACATGACCAAAGCGCATTCCCTTGAAAGTGTTAAGAACAAACATAATTAATGCAAGAAAATAACGGAATTAGGGTTGATCATTGATGTACTCAGATTTAAACCAAAAAAACAAATTGAAAAATCACCTTGTGTTCAAATACAACTAAATACTCCATCAAGCTTCTTTAAAAATTTCAATATGAGCAACACAAACCCCTCGCCTTTACAACACTTCAACAAATGTGTGTGGCCTCTCACTTTGATCTATTTAGCATAAAACTAAATAGATTCCATAAAGCACTTGTATCTAATTATAATTTGTTTGGTCACTCTTCTAAAATTTCAAAGCCTGAATCATTAGCTAAATTCCTCTACAATTTGCCAGTGTTTCAATATACGGTTGATTAATCAAAATAAATTAATGGCAATTCGCTTATATGAACCATTTTCATTATTTTTTCAAGCGGCTGCTTCTCAAGAATAAACTCAACAATATTCAAACAATTGCTGCAGCCCTTAAGGTCCCCTGAAACACTGTTTCAATTTTCATAAATCGTTATTCGGCTGTTCAGTTAATAAACAAGGAAAATGATACCTGATTATACATAAAATAATGAAGAGGACAAAATAAAAAGAGAGGCATATAAAGCCCTCATTAAAACTAAACTGAGTAGATGTTCCTCATAATATTTTTTAACGCTAATAATACACATTGCAATTCTTTCTATAAGCGCATAAAAAATAAGATTTCAACTATAATGCAAGTGCTTGCAAAAACATTCTTAATTATTGCGTTAGGGAATAACAACTACCACAAAATTATTGCTTCTTCTTGGAATACTTTTTAAAAGGTTTCATTGTGTGCTTCAGCTTATTTGATGCAGAAGAAGAAACAGCATCTTTCTTTGTTCTATTCCTTTGTTTCTCTTTCTTCACATTGAACATTGTAACAGCCTGTTTAAAAAATCAAAATAAATCTTTAGAATATCAATCGTGCTAATTAAAATGTAAACTGAATTATCCCAATGAAACATACCTTCTCAACATCAAGTATATCATTAGAGCTTTTAGCCATCAATTTGTTAAGTATTTTCTCTGTTTGTTCTTTCTCTTGAGCCCCCATTCCCTTTCCTTCCACAACAGGTAGAAACTGTGGCCAAAACAAATTCCGCCATTTAATATACATAATAGTTCCAGAGAACAACAACAAGAGCTTAACAGGTTGTCAAGTTAAACCTTTCGATGCTTTCCGGCATGTTTTGCAGGTTTCTCCCCAGGAAGTTTCTTATCAAATTTTCCGCCACTTGCAGTTGCTGTTGCTGCCATCCCTGCAACATTCTGAAGCTCTTCTTTACTAGCTTTCTTAGGTGTTACTCTATGAGTTCCAGTGATAGGTAACGCTGTTGCAGCGAGCTGGACATGACTGCAAGACAATCACAAAAAAGCAAAATGCTTTATATACACAACTGCAACTTTAGAATGCTAAAACTGTGATTAAACATTGGAAAATGAAAATGAAGCATAGAAGAAAATTACCTTGGCAAAGCACCAGCTTTAACAGCTTGTTTAAGATTCTGCAGCTGGTTTTTTTCTTGCTTTTCGACCCGTTTCTTCTTTGCTTCTTTCCTTTTGTTGAAAGGATCCTCACCGGGCTCTTAAAAAACAATGGAGAACAGAGAAAGGTTGGTGTGCAAGAAAACAGAAAAATAAACTCATCTTGATTCATAGTTTTATACAGTGAATGATGGATGATACACACAAAAAATAGAGTTCAAATGTGTGCCATTTATAGAGAAGACTGCTACTTTTGAGATAGCTCAGATGGCATTTTGTAGATCAATTCATAGTTTGCAGTTTAGACTTCATGCTCCCAAGTGGATCATAATAGAGCCTTGAACACATCACATGATAGATACAGTTCCTAGAAATTCACATATAGAAAAATTTGCTGCCTGAATTTTTGTTCACCGGCCTCTGTATCTAATAAGATATAAGCTAAAAATGTCAAATTCCTTTTCGACAAAGGCCTTCTATTCTGTATGACTCTTCAGGGAAAATTTGGGTAACAGTAGAATACGTTTAGGTTTATTTTAAAAAATTTTAATATATTAAGATTATAGATTTTTCCATTTTATTTAATAGAACAAATTATTCATTTCGATAACAATTAGAGTTCAATCTTAAATTGTTTAGTATTAAAAAAAATTATATTTGGATTCAATTTGATTGATCTAAACTTTGCCTCCCTATATCTATAAATAAAGATTTATTATCTTATTCTAGTCAATTTATGATGAATTATAAATTAAATTCTCATATATTTATTCCAACACTACTCTCATTGATATTTTTCCACCCCTAACACCCAAAATCAGCATTGTTACTCTTACATTCGAAATCAGCACTGTTACTCTAGTTTCACCCTCATTTAACATTTCATCAAACTAAATAAAACCAGCCCATAAAATTTGATATCAAATAAACCTTATCAAAGTTTTGGAGAAGCTTTCAAGAGATTATATACAAATAAGAATTATCAAAAATATATCGTTCTGTTTAAATAATGATAAAATAAATTCCTTGAGACCAGCAATATATGTGTGCTATAAAATTTGCAAAGAGATGCAGCTGCAGTTACTAACAATATGAACAGCAGGGAAGATGTTTATAAAAAAATTGAAATTTATACAATAGCTAAACCAAAAATAAATGTAGACGTTTTAATTTAGGTGATTGAAGAAAAGAAATAGCAGGTTAACATATGAAAATGAAAACTGGCACAATCTTTTATATGATATTCAAGGAAGATGATTTTTTTACAAAGGCAAGATGAACCAATTTTACTTAAGTATCCAATGGTTTTTGTGTTAGTAGATCTAAACAGATTACATGGAGTCTAAGTTCTTGGTGCATAGCTATTAAGGACCATGTGATCAAGAAAAGCGAGATATCTTGATTCAATTATTCAAACTAATGGTGAAATCAAGAGTGATGTGATTAATAGAATCCAAGCTAGTTGAATGAAATGGAGGAGCACTCTTGAAGTATTGCGTGATCTAAAAATCACACTCAAAATTAAAGGAAAATTTTATAGGACAGTTATATGACCAGCTATATTATATAGGATTGATTGTTGGCCAACTAAAAGAAACTTACCGATAAAATAAGAGTTATAGAGATGAGAATGCTTGGGTGGATGAGTGGGTATACTCGCAATGATAGAATGGGAAGTGAGTTTATCCATAGCAAGGTTTGAGTGGCTCCAATAATGGATGAGATTCGAGATTGCCTCATTGGATGGTTCAAACATATTAAGCATAGATAGTTCAATGCCCCTATTAGAAAAATTGAGTTTATTAATCTTGCTCATATTGATAGGGGAAGAGAAAGACAAATAAAGACATGATAAAAATCCATAGAAAGGATCTTCTATAATTGGAACTTAGAGTGGGACTTCTATTTGATCGTGCACAATGAACACAAAAGATTCATGTAGTCAACCCCACCATGTGGGATTAAGGCTTGGAGTTGTTGCTACTGCTTTCATTGTTGCAAAATAAATTAAATCAGGTATATTACAAATTTATTCAACATAAATCGAGTAGCATTGAGAAAATGGCAGAAAAATAACCTTTAGTTCCAGATGATGTGATAATTAACATTAAGACATTGTAAGAAAACATATGATTTTTTTATATTAATAGGCCAAAATTTGAGTGTTGTGAGCTTTGTAACATATTTATATTTCTTAAAAAAGCATATGTTGGAGCATGCATTAGAACTACAATAACCGTGAAATAGCAAAAGAATCTCCAATCACAAAAGGTTTATGCATGCAGACAATATAACCAAGTTTTAAAAGCGATTATAGAAGATTTTTAATATGTGATATTTTGGTGGATTCTTATTCTAGGTTAGTTTAAACCATCTTGATTTTAATAGGTAATACCCTACCATAACAAGATAAGTAGGAAATTAAAAAGAGCATATTTGGTTATCTTAGCTTAACTTATTCAATTCTCAAGCAAGTTTTTTATATTAGCTAAGATTTACTCAAGTCTTTTTATAGTTGAACCAAAGAGCTCTAGCATTAATTAACTTAACAAAAAATAACTTAGTTAAAATAATTGATTATTAATATTAAGTTATTCAACTAATAAATTATAATATTTATTAATTATTTACAAAGCAACTATATAGTTACTACATCTAATATAATTAGTAAAATTAAATATAGAATTAATTATAAAATACTTATGTAATTATTATTAGGCTATAAGTAATGATTAATCTACTACATAATCTAATTAACTAGACATAATTATATAAAAAGGTAATTAATTGTATATTGTTTTTATTAATTATACTAATAATTACATAATTATTATAAATTATATAATTATACATTATTATTATTATTATTTTATATACATAATATATTATTATATTATATTAATTATTTAATTACATATATATACATACACACAATCGGCTTAAACCTAAGCCAAACAAATTTAAACATAGTCAACTTAACACAACTTCAAAAAATTAAGCCAGCTTGGTAAGTAAACTATTCTAGCATAGTATCTTAGTTTACTTGAGCTTAAGTTAAACATACTCTTTAGTGGACGTAATAATTAACAAGCAAAAAATAGAAATAAAACGAATGTGCAAGTATGATGAATTTAAGGATTGCAGACCTATTAAGCCAAACATGGATTTATTTAGAGAGGGAGAAACACTTCTTACCTTCTAGAAGACTATGTTTCATTTTTTTTGCAGGTCTCTTATCATCAATCATGAAATTTTAATGGATCAAATTTATAAAAACTAAAATATTAAATAATCACTATTTTTTTCTTTTAACTTTTGTAAATTTGATCCATTGAAATTTCTTGATTAATGGTACAAGATACAAGGAAAATTAATCATCTTTCTAAAAAAAATGGCATTATTAAAAAATGACAATTGACGATTGCAACAAAAAATATCTTAAAAGCACCCCAAAATAGTAATATTGTAGAAAGGAGAATCTAATAGCAAAACATTATGTTTTCCTACTAAGTAGGGTCAGCTACATAGATTCTTTTGTTTCCTATGTGCATGATCAAATAGAACCCCCTCTTTAAGTTACAAAATTAAGAAGGCCCTCTCTAATAGTTTCTTCCCATGTCTCTTTGGTCTTCCTCTTCCTCTTTTAACATGGGTAAAATGTATATCTCAATTTTTCTAACGAGGGCATCAAATTATCTACATTTAGTATGCCCAAACTATCTATTTACAATATTCTCTAACCTTATCCACTAATGGAGCCACTTTAACCTTACTACAAATGAATTCATTTCTCATTATATTCTTTCAAATACCATTAATCCACCCTAGCATCCTCAACTCATGACATAATTCTTTAAAAATTTGTAGAAAAAGAATACTCTCTGAAACTATGTCAGCTTGTTGTATGAACAAGTGTGCCAGGAAACATAGATTGATTGAATATGAAATTGAAGTGACCAATAGAATTCTTATTAAAAAAATGCTACAGAAGAATAAAGAAGGCACAAGATAATTTAAAAAAAAATTGGATGGAAGAGAAAAGATAATGAAAAACAAACTTGGAAGTGCATGTACAAAAGATAGGGATACATAGAAAAGGTAAATCGAATGGAATTAATGTAAGAAAAACAGAAATGAAAAAGTGTACACAGATGATGGAAACTACAAATTGTGCCAAAAAAATACATAAACTAAGGTTAAAATTAATTAAGCATTCAAATTAAAAAATTTAAGATAATGAAAAGTTCACAAAAGTCCCTAAATAGGTTGGCATAAGTTCAGTAGTGATGATAAAATTAACTTACAATTTCCTTTCCAAATATTTTAAAGATAATTAGTTAAATATTATAATTTAATAATCAAAGTGTGAAGCATATACCAATAATTAAAATTTACAGGAAATGACAATAAAATTTTAACAGAAAGTATGGCTACAATGAAAACAATAGAGAGAAGCATGCACGACAATTAATGAGAAGCGTGCCACTAGGTGTGCCAACAAGGATGCTGCACAATTGATGAGGCCGTTAAAAAGTATAACTATGCCCAATACAATTATATCACCTGTCATGTCATTCTTAAATTACAGAAATTGCATGTCGATATTTAACCTCAAGTAAAAGAACATCTTCAATATAATTTATATGTCAACATAGTTATATATCATGGCATGAACTTATAATAAAAATAAGTTACGAAAAGACCGTTTGTTACAGGTTAAAACTTTCAATAAGAAAGGCATAAAATAATATTCTGATAGTAAAATGTTTACCATCAGTCATTTTAGCCTCGATAATAGGTACATCTCTATCATCATTCACTCGATCATAGCCATACCGTCTCTTCCATGTATTCGTTTGTTCATCAAAAACACGCTTGTCCTTTTTATGCTTCTTTATTCCTGCAGATTAGGATAAAGCTTGTGAATATAATCTCAAACGCCCAATCTGACAATTAGACCAAATTATCATTTAATTGCAGTCAATCATGGCAACACCGCCAAGCTAACCTTTCATCTTGGCAAACAACTCCCATTTTGTAGGAGGTTTAGGCTTAGGCAACTGAAATTAAAACCAAAAGACGATTAATATAGTAAAGGCATTTTACCATCTAAAGCACTACAACAATAATACAAAGCCTTAGGCTCACTAAGTGGAGTCGACTACATGAAATTTCTTAAATAATTCACGCCTTGTTAATTTGGTAAGCTTTCCACTAGTTGTCAACAACATTACTTAATCATCCACACTTTCTCGATCAAGAACTGAGACTATGGTAGCATTTTGAGTTATAATGCACCAAAAGAAATATAAATTACTAACATATAAAATGTAGATACAAAGCAAAAAGAAAGACATTCAAATTTAGAATAACAATTTCTTGCATGTTAATTATCAATTCTGCTTTATAAAAATAAAATTAATATCATGTTATTATTTTAGAGAAAGGTACCAAAAACAAGTTATGTGCATATAAACGGAATATTGAATTAATGAAAGACAAAATCAAAATATAAAAAAAATCATTATGTTTAAGTCAAAAACTGTGGATATACTATCTTGTAAAAGCAACTACAGGTATAAGCATAGGTGTTTATTCAAGAAAAGATTAGTTATAAAGTTGCTCTCCTCTTGCTAGCGGTGGCTTAAAAGTATTAGGTACTGGACCCCTAATATGTATGATAGCTTTCCAGTTGTTAGTGGTCAGTTATGTATTTGTATTTGGCCCTCCGGTTTAATGATCTTTAAACATGGATTTTATTTCAAATAATCCTCTTACATCTCAATGAAATACAATTAGCCTTAGCTTTGTTAAGTTGACCTGCACCCCCAATAGCATTAAGCCCTAGTGACATTTAAAGACCCAACTCTAGCTAATTATCAAGGACTACATCTTCACTTTTCATTAACATTGAAATCATAAATCTACTATTCCAATAATAAACAGCTATTTAATGTTTTTGCAAGCATTAATTCTATAGTATCTTCTGTTTTAGACGATATAAATAAGGCATAAAATTGTCGTGTTTCAAAAACAAGTTTAAAAGAACTATTTTCTATAATATAAAAAGAGCCCATAACACAAGCGGCTGATCAGTAAAGAGAGCATCCTTACATGTTTCTCCCTGGGAAGTTTCATAGAAGGTTCTGGCAATCTAACAATAGGCCCATCTAGGTCTTCAGTCGATGGTAAACTGAACAGAGCATTGACAACCTCTTGAATGAGCTCTGCTCCCTTTTCTAAACACTGACTCGACAATTCTTCCCTACACAAAACGACAAAGACAATCAGTTATCAAAAAAGCTTTCTTGAATGCAACTAAAAAAAGAAAAAGTTCAAGAACCTGGACAATGCGAGGGGCTGGAAGTGCTGGCTTGGATCGTAGGCCATGAGATTTCCCAAATCAATTTGGTACTTCTGTGCTTCCATTGTGACTGAACGCTATAACTTTGCTTTTCTCAAAAAATGAAGCAATCCAAAAGTTTTCCCCCAATAATACTTAAATGCAATATTGCTTCTATGCCAAAAATAGCATCCTTTTAAAAGCTGATAAAAAAAAGAATGAGCAGGGAGATCCTACATATTCTCTATCTCCTTAATATTCTAATCTAAAACAATTAAATTACCTTAGAGATCTACGGCACTTCCCTCTTCAAAGAGCTCAAGGACGTATATTGGTGTACCTAATTTAAAATTCAAGGTTACCCGAGCTTCAGGTATTTGCCAGCAAGCTCCAACCGACTATGAACCATAGCCCAAGGTCGGAGCCAAGAAAAATATCCAGTAAGGCAAAATTAAATAAAATCACATGTCACTATTAGAAACTACAGCAACATTAAGTGATACAATTCTCCACATATTCTATGAGTATCGAATGCCATCATTAGGCAATATTAATTGGTTTATGCTGAAATAATATTAGCAAAAGAAAAATTTTACTTTACATACACTATCAAATTAAGGGAGGGTATTGATTACCAACTTACTACAAAATTATCATTTATATACATATTTAGATTGTAAAACATTAATTGATTTTGATTCATATTTCCATTGAAAATTACTGAACCCATCTTTTGCTGATTAGTTAATTCATGCAACCAGATTTAACAATAATTCAGAGTTTGGGACCATTTCATTATACTCACACTTATCTCTATCCTTATTTTAAATGGGGAGAATATAGATAATTGGATCAACAAATGTGGATTGCCATCTCAAACTATTAAACTTGAAACTCATGGTTTGCATTTTTTTTAAATAACTGTTTATGGAAAATAATTCTTCCAGCACTTAGATTCAAATTTATTTTATTTTATCAGCCTATATAGAAGCATATCTTATTTTATATTAGGTTTCAATTTATTCACAATGTAGCAGCTAGTGAAAACACAAAATATGCATTTTGGTCGTCCAAGAAAAATCTGTTTAGCTCAAATTTGCATTATACCTCTGAATTGAATCTGAATATAACTGTGAGTAAACAACATGGCAACAAGGCGGTAGCAGCATTGATTTGGATATGAACAATGTTTAACTTCCCTAAGAAAAAATTGAGAAATGGAAAAAAAGGAAGCGAATCTGAGGTGGGAAAAATTGCCACAACCCACCACAATCCCACGCTTCTTACAAATCCAACAAAATTCTTTTTACGCAAAATGAAATTCTCAAGTATTCAGTTCAAGAGTACCTGGACGTGGAGAAGAGAAAGGCGCCAACTGCCGCCGTCTTCGTAAAGTTGAACTTCCGGCGCAAGCGTGGAGAAGAGAAGGGCGACTGGTAGGAGGAAGAGAATCCTAGGATTCGCAGAGGAGAGGATTTAGGGTTTTTTTTTTGCAATGAATAGGCGTCGGCCAGTGCTTGTGAGTGGCGTTAGGCGGCCTGCGTTCTATACCCTAAAAATATTCTAAATTTTATAAAAAAATAATTTAGACTTTACAAAATTGTTTATATATATATATATATATATATATATTGAACCTATAACAAAAATTAAAATTGGATCCCGTTATAAAAGGAAGTTCAAAATTAAAAGATTTGATAAGGACTGAATGGTGATAAATCAATAAAATTAGTTTTTTATTTGTAATGCATTGTTTAATATATATATATATATATATATATATTAAACATATTAACTTTTTTTTCCATATTCAATAATATATATAATATAAATGTATGTATTTATACATATAATACTTAAATCTTGATGTTATATTGATAAAATATATAATCATCTAAATGATTAAAAAATGTTATGTCTGATTGCATTTTTATATAATAATAAATATTTAATTGGTAATTTTAGAATATTTTATGATTTATGTGCTAAATTAAATTAAAAAAGATTTTATGTCATAATTTGGTTTTATATAATTATGTCTTTTACAAAATTACAAAAATACTCAAATTCATATTAAAATATATAGTCAAAGCTATCATTATTCTTATTTATTTATTGAATATTGTATTGGGACTATGGATTGAAATAAAATTTGAAGAAAGTAAGAAATTTTATGGTAAATTCGGCGAAAAATTTTTACATTTTAATTCAGCTATAGAAAATGGTCATCCAGTTACATCTGAATCGGCCATAACTAGCTATTACACAGAGCTGTACTCAGCGAAGTCGAGCAAGGAGAGGAAATTCGAATGAATCGAACAAGCGTCTTCTCTGACGAAATACACGAAGTCGATCATTTCTCCAACGAAGTTTGAATGCTTCCATCAAATGATTCGTTCGTTTTGACACTTAAACCCTAAGAAAAATTATAGTGATAATACATATTACTCAAAATAGATTACTTACAAATTGCTTCATGTGAAACAGAAAAATGTTAAAATATCATACTTACAGATTACTTTATATGAAACAGAAAAATATTAAATTATTATAAAATTAATAGACAGCATTAAAGTTATTTTATTACTCTATAATTATATTTTATTATAATCAAATTACTTTACATTCAAATTTCTCATATTACATTTTGCAATACAACCCTTAAAAAAATACAGGAGAAATCTCAAAATATAATATAATCAAAATTGTTCTGGTTCACTATTCAACTGTATTTTTTTCAATTTTTAATCAATTATGTGCAACGCATTGAATCCATATGACAGAATTGACTTGCAAGTTCAAAAATTGAATTACATTAATCATATATTTATATATATGATTATCACATCATCCTTATTTTAATATATATATATATATATATATATATAATAATGTAAGAATAATAAGTTCCATAAAAGAATATTTATAATTACTATAATATTTTTAAAATAATGAAAAACAATAACATTATTAAATATATGATTCAAGAAAAGTAATTTTAAAATAATTATAATTTTAAATTTTAAATATATACTATGTATTATAAATAAATTTTAATTTTGAATCATATTTTGAGCATTATCTGATATCTACATTTATATTTTGAGTTTGAATTTGTATAATAAATGTAAATTAATTCATTTTTAGTTTAAACTAATGTTAAACTCTACATGGTGATTAATATTCAAATATCATCCATTGAACATATTTTAACAGAAGAAAGATGATAGATTAATATGTGGAGTATCACATATGAAACTGGGAAGAATTATAGAAAAATATGCCGTCTATACTATAATATGTTTGAGAAAATAAGAGAATAATTATGAATAAAACAAGTCTATTTTGATTCATCATAGTAACTTTAAAGTTAAGTAGATAATTAATCCGAGGTTAATTAATTAGCAAATACATTCACAGACACTATGCAAATGATAAAAATGATTCAATTATATGGTATTACAAAAAAAAAAACCATTTATCATTGCTTCAATTATTTGTTCAGTATGACTGATGAACCTTAGAAACCTGATACACAATGAGAATGCTGCCATATGCAAATCTGAGCTAAACATGCCTTATAGTTTAGCTACATACCACTTGCAATGGCAGCCACAATCAATAAATTACATCAGTAAACCTCAACATGCCATTGTTTGTTCTTCTTTAGTAAGGAAAGAATGTCATTCCAGTCCTCCCCCCTCTCCTCTGCAACCCTCTTCAAGGTTTCCTGTATTCCAGGCATCATCCCCTTCAAACCACAAAAGTATATGTGAGCACCTCCATTTAAGAGCCTGAAGATCTCGTCACTGTGCTCCTCAATTCTATCCTGCACATACATCTTTCCACCACGCCGGTTCTTCTGCTCCCTGCTGAGGGCTTTGGCGTACCTGAAATCATTTCGGGTAAACCGACAAGTCGTATACAAAATGGAATGAAAGGAGCTGAGCGCCCACCTGAAGTTGATGGGGTAATCCTGCAAGTAATTGGCAAACTCCTGATCGTAAAGAAGGCTGTCTGCGTTTGCGACGCCGAGGAAGAGCCAAGCAAGCCCGCGGAATTGGAAAGAAGACACTGACTCCATAAACATTCGGCGAAGGTAGCCGCGAAAAGGAGCAACTCCAGTTCCAGTGGCAATCATGATGTGAGTAGCAGTCAAGTCATCTTCAGGTAACAGCATCACTTTGCCAGAAGGGCCTGCAGTTAAGTATAGTAAAAGAAGACAGATTACTCTTAGAGGGTGGATTAATTTTACAAGCATTTACTAATCCTCATAGCATATGAACTGCATTCATTCTAGATCAGTATGTGTGAACCCTTAAAATTCCCTTTCCAATCACCATCCCAGGCCCTGGCATTACTTCTCGTAAAAGAAGAAATTTTCAAATGAATAAGCTCTGGAAAGTGCTTCAAGAGGATTATATGTTATGAATAACAAGCAATATGAATCTTTTTATTTTTATTTTTACAGTGTTTAAAATTGTAATATTGCATTTAAGCATACTCCCTTCACCTACTTTTATAAGAATTCAAACTCTTGCAATCCCTATTTTACTGGTGAACATTTCATCAACTAAGAAAAAAAGCTCAATTCAACAAACTGCTTCAAAGTCATTCAAACTTACGCATAATCTTATATATTTAAACACCTTTTTAAAAATAGATTTATACCTGTAAGCTGAACCTTGTCCCCCGGCTTAGCATCGCAAAGAAAATTACTGCAAATGCCCTTCTTTAAAGGGTCATACTTTCCGGCATCAGCATCATAGTGCACTGCTCGGCGGACACATAGGCTGGCTGTCATTCCATCAAATGAGTCTCCATACCTGGTAGATGCAATTGAATATAATCGAACATTATGGGGAGATCCTGCCTTTTTTGGGTTTTCTCCCTGCATAACCAAAACCAAGTGGATAACATATAACTGGCCTAAATAAATAACCCATATGGACGAGGAATATAAAAGTGGACAATAATTTTTCTTTTTTTGCTCATATGGTTGTAGTTTTCTATTGTGCAAAATTAGAGCAACAAACTTGATATATCTACTGTGAACTTAGTTTGATAAACAGCCTATAGTCACTTATAATAACCAACTAATAGAAATTATTCTTAGACAAAGCACAAAATAGCATGTTAAAATTTCCTATCGGGTGAAAAAAAAAATGCAGATAACTGCAGGCAAATATAAGAAGGCAGATTTGATATATGAGCCTGAATTCTTAATATTTTAAGGGAATGGAGCATATGGTTAGAATTTTATGTTAATTTGAAGGGCAGTATGTACTCATAATGCCTGAACATATTCGATTGTAAATACAAGGTGATTATTCATTTGATACTGATAACCAGTTTATGCATCTGCCTAGCAATCTACTATAGTCCTGATGTTAGAAAGGAGGACCATATCAAGTAGAAAGTTCTAGCCAGGTCCCAAGTTCCAAATGAAAATGCCTCATGATTGCATTAGGTAGTCGTCCACCAGCATAAAACTTTATCAAATCAACAATTATGCATAATTGATACGATGTACTGGCAAAAATTATTATGGACCTACATTTTCTTAAAACAAAATTTATTAATAAAGAAAAGGTAGATAAACTTTAAAGGAGCTTACCACCTAATTGGGACCCCATAGATCAAACTATTATAAGCCAAAGATCTCATAATGGGTCATTCAGTTTGCAGTTAACTTAGCAGCTTACTTCCTAACAACTTTGATAGCTTAGCTCAGCTTAACAGCATATGCAACTTAAAGTTAAAAAAATTAATAATAGTCAACAGTTACTCTCAAACTACTCCTATTATCTTTAATCATATAATCTTAAAAGTTAAATGTAAGCCAAAAGTAAACTTACTCTTTAAACTAGCTTCTAAGCTCTTCTGTTGAATACAAGCAAATTGTAAATGGTAAGCAAACATTAAACCAATCAAAAAAAGAAGAGTGTATAGTTCTTAATGTCGAAGAAGCAACCAATGTAAAATATAGCCAAGAAAAAGGTAGCGACGACATCGATGATTAACTATTACTTGAAATCTTTCTTGAGAAACAAGTCTAAAAGGATGACACAACCACCTCCAAGGAACAAAGGTAAGACTTCATGAACAATTTTAATGTTAACATTTCAACTTGTAATTATTACAAACAAGGACACGTATTGGCGAATTGCCGCAACCAAGAGAATGATGAAGACAAAAGTAATGACAGAACCCTAACACTCAAGAAGAAAGCTTCTTGGATAAATTCGGGTTGAGAGACTTGGAGAGAACTTGAAGAGAAATAGGCAGGGAAGATATTGACGCCTGCTTAATGGCAAAAGTAAAGGGGGAAGAAGACAACAATGAGGTAAGCTTTTTGCATATAATGAGCTTCAAATTATTTTAGAAAGATTACACGAATCAAATACTTCTCTGACAAAGAACAGTATAATTAGAACAATTAACAAAGAATAAGCCTAATGAAGAAACAAGATCCTTCATGAAAAGAGCATAGAGTATGTAAGAAAATCAATAATTAAAATTTACTTGTACAACAAGTTAGAATTAAAATCTAGATTAACAAATAAGCCATATAAAATTACTAGAAATAGACTCAACTATTTTATACAAAAAATTATTGCCTAAAAGCCAACTATTCTTCATTTGGAAAGCATGGACATATCTCAAATATGTACCAAATTAACAAAAATAAGAAATTAGTATAGATCTTTGAGATAATACATTCTAAGAAATCAATTGAAAAGGAACCCAGCTAATGCATGTTCGTACCATAACACCTATTTTTTTTAGGTGTGCTATTTGTTAACAGCAATGAAGGCATGTAAGCAATGATTGCTCCAAATACATGATTGGTGACAAGAACATGATCAATGACCATAGAAGTATAGCAAGAAACTACTATGAAAGATCCAAATATTTTAAATTAAAGGGATTGTAATTTGATGGCACATGATGGGGACGATTAATTCATGTAGTCAATCCCACATAATGGGACTAAAGCTTGTTGGTTGTGTTATTGTAAGTTAACATAAAATTTAATTAATTTATGTCATTTTTATTCAGAGACACTAAGGAAATGAATTGAGCTACACTAGAATTTCCATCGATTTTAACAATGACAAATCATAATTATGTGCATAAAGAATTGATCTGATAAGCATTAAGAAAAAGATGTATGTGATGAACATGATGCAGTCAAGTTATTAAGGATGTGCATGATGGATAAACGGGTTGTTAAAAAATAACTTTGGAGTAAGAAAACAACATGAAACAACACAACTTTATCATTTTTAAGTTATAGAGATGCAAGAAATACTTGCAAAGCATATCAAAAGTTATGCAATTATGAGTGTTTAATTTGCAAATGATGTCGTATATAAGCATATAGATATAGAGTAAATCAATATAGCAAAATATTAATGTGAAAAAATTAAGATGACTGAAAAAAATACGGTAATGCACCTCTCATCAAGAAAATGATAAAGAAGATTCATAAGTTCAGCAACAAAAGTTGAGCTAAATTGATGATAAAGATGATGTTAATTCCTTAAAGCGTAATTCTATCTCATCTGTTAATCAACTACATAGAACAAATAAAGTTTGATTGGAAAGACAAAAAAGTTTTGCCAACAAAAAAGAATGAGCAGTATAAGCATAACAGAGATGACAAAACGCACTTCTTTAAAATCGATCCTCCAAATAAACAAAAATATCAATGTAAAATTTTGTTCTCGGCGCTTGATATGAAACCATAAAGTCATACATGCAGCAAACGAGAACGTAGCTTAAATGAAATAGACAGAACTTTCCAACATGGCCATTACTTATTAGAGCATTAATATATAAATGTAGATAGCATAACCGCATATTTGGAAATTGAAAGGCACTTACAGGAGGTATTATGCCATAGCTTTGCCCTTCCCAAAATGGGACTTTGCCTCCATGTTCAATCACAATATGACATGTCTCACCAGGAGCTTTGGGCCCAACAATCCTATCAACTGAACGAATTGTTGCTGTATAAGGCTCCTTAGCTTTGTACAAATGGAGAGGAGGCTCCTTAGCATCATCCAGCTCTATCGGCTTAACTGCAACTTTTCTTCTACTAGTTTGTTGCACTGACATGCACAGTACCTTCCATTGGCATTTTGATTGTGTAAATTGCATTTTAAGTTTAAGAATGTGAATGACATCAAAGACCTATCATGGCATCCTATTTTATTCATGAACTAATGAAAAGATAAAACAATAGAAAATTCAATAAATCTATAATTTTTAGAAAATTGCACATCAGCATGCTACCGTACAAGGTTGCATGCCTAGCAAAAAAGAGAGCGCTGATAAAGTGTCTTACAACCTACCGTTCTGCCATTCACATTTTCATGCTAGAAATAATGATTGGGATGAATAGTAAAGGTAATATAATTGTGTTAGGTAAGTGGATGAATTGTCCTTCAAATAAAAAATTATTAGAAATTTGATCAAGTCTTCAATTTCTTGAGAAATCCAACAAAGAAAATAAAAGTTCATCATGGCTAAGTCAGATCTCAGGAAGCATTCCAAAACAATCAAAAAGTTTCAAGTCATTTTTTACATCTAGAAGCAACAAAAATCAGATAAAATGGGAGTTAAAAGCACATGCAATGCCGAACAAAAAAAATAACTAGAAAAAGAATTCTCACAAAGCGTTAGGCATGGTTAAAATGACATGGCTTGAATTAAAACAGAAGAGAAAGCAATCAAATTATGAAAAATAAGCAAACAAAAAGCAAAAAAAGCTAGCAAAATAAATTGAATAACAACAATTCCAACTCTAGCAACAAATTTCAAACCATTGTACAATCAATACCTTGGATCTCGGCCTCCTCAGCAACCCATCGGAATCAGCTAGCGCGAAAAAAGAAATCTATAGAGGTAAATCAACAAATAACTACATGATCACAAGCATTGGGCACACACTAGATTCAATTGAGTGAGAGAAGCTAATGAAACAGTTGAAGAAACCATGATAGAAGATACCTGGACTGTTAATGCCATAATCGCTGAGGCTGCTTAGGGTTGACCTTCCCTTTAATCTTTTCTAGCTGTAGAGTGAATAAGAGGAGCAAAGAGGCTTCAGGGACCAGATGGGTCAAGGATGTAGAGGATGAAAGATATAAGAAGCTAACAACTTACATGAATAGATAGATAACAAAATTTTATTTTATTAATATAATATTATATTAGGAGAATGTTTTGAAAAAAATACATGGGGTTCGCTAAAAATTTTGTAACTCTCGTCAATAATACATGAAGCTCATCTGATTTAAGAAAAAAAGAATTTAAGATTCTGCTCTCTACTTCTTATATTTATTTTTTTGAGATAAATGGCTCAAAATAATTCCTCAAATAGCTCATAAAAAATATAATATTTTTAATGCATTTTTGAGCATAGGGCTGCTAAAAATACATATTTTGAGAAATGTTGTTCACACCTGCTAACATGGCACCCAGAAAAACTCGTCCAATAGAGTGTGAATAATATTTCATTAGTGTTTATTTATTTACATAAAAAATATAAATATTATTTTTAAAGGTTGTATTGAAATGTTGTCCACACCTTAGATGAATTTTTCTGAGTGCTATGTCAGCGGATGTGAACAACATTTCTCACATATTTAAAATGAAAATCTTAATCATTTATTATTATTTTTTGAAATTATTTGGAAGTTGAATAACATTCTTCTTTTTTAACATGGCTCCTAGGGCATTGTAGTAAAGTGTGTTCATACTTTAAAATAATTCTCAATATAAAATGTTCCCTTTCAAATTTAGAGTAACAATTTATTTCATGTTAATTTTTAATTCTACTTTAAAAAAAAATATCATGTCATTTTATTATTTTTGAGAAGAGTACCAAGAACAAGTTATATGTAATAAGCGGAATATTGAATTAATAAAAGACTATCAAAATATTAAAAAAAATTATTAAGTTTAAGTAAAAAATTGTGGACAAAATATCTTGAAATAGCAACTAATAAGTATAATGTAATAGCCCAAATTCTTAAACACGAAGATATTGTCCAATTTGGCCTGATAAGACTCACGAATTTGCCTTCGGAAGATAACTTCTCAACAAGTCACCCATCCTATGAGTGCTCCCACCTGAACAAACTTAACTTTAGATTTCTTATCAAAAACTCTACCATTATCTGAAAAAAAGACTTGATGTTTAAGAACTCCGCTTAATACTACTTGAGGGAGTCATTACAAACTCACCAACTTAAGTAACTGATGTCATCATCAGTATCCACACATGTATCCAAAAACCATCCATTGGTTTGATTAGACTAGAGGTCTACATACTCAAAAGGTACCCACAACAATTTAGCAGCTTAACCATTATAGGTTCAAAAGGATGATCACATGAAATGGTATTTTGTCATTAGTTTAATTGGACTAGAGGTCTACATGCTCAAGAGGTACCCACAACAATTTAGCAGCTTAACCATTATGGGTTCAAGAGGTTGCTCACATGAAGTGGTATTTTGTCATGTATGACACTTAGCTCCTATCTAACACCTTAAAGTTTGCTCTAATACTATTTGTAATAGCCCGATGTTAGTTTAGCTTCACTAATCCGACATTAGATGTTAACTACCCTGTATCATATTGGGTTATCAAGCAAAGTGGCATAAGGAAATGAACAAAAGCAACATAAAGACATTTAAAAAGGAATTATGACATTCATTTCCACTTAAGTTAAAATAGAAAATGCAAAATATAAAATTGCCAAGATTATTACAAGGTTTTAAATAAAGTTTGTAATAAACTAAATATTATATAAGCTTCAACTCCATTATGCTCTTCCTAGTGGCAGAGCTCTTCCTTCAAGTGATGATTTACTTTAAGAAAAAATGTTGATTTCATTATTAGAGAATTTCAATAATACCAAAGATAACAATGTTTACTATTAAATCAATGGTTAGCACAATATAAATAAAACATGCAATAAATAAATTGCAAGGTGAAATCAAAATAATAGCACAAAATAAATAATTTAGCAAGCATCTTTTAAGGCAACAACACTAATTTTCTTGTAAAATAGATGTTAATCACAATTGCATTTATATATTGTGTCACATTTGACATTGTTTGCCAAGTCACATGTAGAAACCTGCCAAATAAGAAATAGTTGTACAATTTAAAAGTAAAAGAAGGTGTACCTCTACTTGTATGGCAATGCGTTGGAAGTGGAATGTATATGCAAGCATTTGTTATTTCAACTTTATTAGCACATGCTTCTCAATCATTATTGTTTGGAGGGTTCTTTAATTACTTATGCATTTCAGGTATTCAAAAAAACTTGATTTTATCACTCATCTTGATTAAAATATTAGATGTACATGACAAGATAGTTCTGATCACATAAATATTTACATGTTTAAAATGTGATAATTTTGATACAAAGGTTGACCTGTAATCTCAACATTGTAAGTATATCAAGCATTATGTTGAACCAATAACATTTAATTGAAAAACAATGATGATAGGTAATATAGATTATGAGAATAAATTTGTTATATATTATGGGCTAAGAAAATGAGATATTAAATATATGCACTCAATTCAATAACAATCTTAATATAAAAATCTAATAAATTAGTATATAGTCTACAAATGCTTGTATGATTAATTAATATTCCATGTAAATTATATAATTGAGTGCGGAATTTACAAGCACTTGTGCTAGCATTCCGTCACTAGAAACATATTGTTGATATTAAAAAGAATAATAGCAACACTTAATTCACAAAACATCAACTGCAACAATAATTAACATCCAAAAATAAGAAAATAGTAGAGAAGAATGTTTTGAGGCATGAATATGTGACAAAGAAAAAAAAATGTACTTGAAAGCATAATAACTAAAGCTTCTTAATTACGAATAACATAAAAGTTAAACCTGAAATGCAACAAATACAATTGTGCTTTTTAACAGAACACCCAAGTGTTCACATATCTTAATCATAGTGCAACAATTTAAAATTTCCATATAAATGCATTAAAATAACTGTGAGTAAACAACATGACAACAAGGCGGTAGCAGCATTGATTTGGATATGAACAATGTTTAACTTCCCTAAGAAAAAATTGAGAAATGGAAAAAAAGGAAGCGAATCTGAGGTGGGAAAAATTGCCACAACCCACCACAATCCCACGCTTCTCACAAATCCAACAAAATTCTTTTTACGCAAAATGAAATTCTCAAGTATTCAGTTCAAGAGTACCTGAACGTGGAGAAGAGAAAGGCGCCAACTGCCGCCGTCTTCGTAAAGTTGAACTTCCGGCGCAAGCGTGGAGAAGAGAAGGGCGACTGGAAGGAGGAAGAGAATCCTAGGATTCGCAGAGGAGAGGATTTAGGGTTTTTTTTGCAATGAATAGGCGTCGGCCAGTGCTTGTGAGTGGCGTTAGGCGGCCTGCGTTCTATACCCTAAAAGATTCTAACAAACTTTTAAGCGCATCTGATGCAGTAAACCTCCAAAACATATATTCCTACAACTATTTTAGAAATCATACGAAAATTTTAACATATTCAAACCAAATTAAACGTTGTAAAACTTGAACACAAGTTCAAGTCAAAAGGAGCTGATCACAAATACAACCTAAGCTCTTCCTAGGTTCAGCTCAAACAAAAATACCTCCATAGAACACGCTCAAACTTCATAGACAATTTGGAAAACTTTACAACCAACATAGCATTTGTATTTTGGACTGAACCACTATATAAATATATATATATATATATATATATATATATATATATATATATATATATATAATGTCTCAAAGTGTATTGTTAGGCATACAAGTTCACACCTAGTTATATGCGAGAAATCCTCCAATTTCATGGGATTCAAACTGTAGGCTACAGCTTTTAAGAAAATAAATCAGAGTTTGGAAATTCTTCTCTTAGCCTCTTAATGTATTCCAAAACTAAAATCGAAACATATTTGATAAGAAAACATGAAAATAAATTAGATTCAGGGGCTGTTTGGTTTTCGGTAAGATTGGAGCAGTTAGGTTCAACGTTATCACATTAATGGCATCTCAAAAATCATCAAAATGCCACCTGATAATATTATCTGAATGTCGGCCGACATTCAGATAACATCGCTCGACAATATATCGCAGGGATGGGGTTCTTCGCGCTCTTCCCGAAGCTCACCTTCGCCAGACGCAGCTCCGGTGCAAAGTCCCCCGCCTCACACAACGCTGATGCAGAGTCCACGCCTTCTCTTCGCCTGACGATGCGCCGCTTGACACCTCGCTCGCCTCGCTTGCTTCGCAGAGGATCGGTGATTTTTATATGATTTTTCTGTTTATTTTCTTTATATTGCTGTTTGGTTTTAATAATTTATGGTTATATTTGCTTTGTGAATTTTAGTGTTTATTATGATTGATTTTGAACAATTTTATTATTGGAGTGAGTATATGTGGTCATTAATATCAGCAAATAATGATTCTTTCTTAGTTATTTGTATAATTTTATCAAATTTATTTACATAATTATTTTATTAATTATTTATTGTGTATTTTAACATCTTTAAATCTCAGTATTGATGGTAATCTTACATCGTGTATGATATAACATAAATGACAATAAATCAAATAACATATATCTGAATAATATTGACATGTGTTATTTAAATAATACTGAACCAAACTGTTAAGGTTATTTGAATATCACTGCTATATGAATAACAACATGCTATCTTAATAACTTTTCAACTGGCATTCAACCAAACAGCTCGTGCTTACAAGATCAGAAGGAGGCGCGAGTGAAAACCGAGCTCGACGAGGGTCGAAGGTTTCGGTCGCCAATCGATGAATATATTATCTGACGAAACTAAGCCGAAGAATTAATGGAGCTGTGAAGTAGAAGAGAAAGATAATTTAGACCGGAAACAGAGAGGAATGTCGCCGGTGAGGGAGGTTCGAGAGGGAGGGATAGAGGACCAGGGATCGGCTTTTTGCAGGATCCTTCAAAGAAGCGAAGAATGAGGACGCTGTTGGCTTGTCATATTTTAGGGCTTTTGTGTGATTTAACGCCTTAGGATCCTATATAACAATCAATTATGGACCCAGGGCGATTGGACAAATTATGAGAATCCCTTGTTTCACACGGAAGAGGATTTAGAATTTTTTGTGCACTGAAGAGAATCCCAAGACTCTAATTGTGATAAATTTTCCTTAAAGTATGAGGATCATGATTGTATGAAATTTCACTTTTGTTTTAATTAAGATACACATGTTCAACTCAATTCATATATCTTTATTTTAATTATGGATATTATTGTTGAACACAATTTTTCACATATAGATGTATGAAAATCAGATAAAATATGAGTTAACAGCATTTAATTGCATTGCTTGTTGTTATTAAGTTTATTTGTTTTATATATTTCGAGTACACTCGAAATTTATTTGAGTCAGCTCAAACTTGATTTGACTAGAGCTCGATTGAGTTCAACTTGTGCTGAGACTGAACTGACTCGTTCTAACTCGACTTGAAACTAGCTCGTTAGCATTGTACTAAGATGAGTTCATACTTAGAAAATAACTTTATTTTTAAATACTTCATAAAAAATTAGTGTAATTCACTTATTTTTAAATAAAATTATTGTATAAAAATGTAATAAGTTGAGATATTTTCTTAAATAGCAAATGAATTTGTGAGACAAATATTTTATTTATTTCTAAAGAATTCACAAAAAAAATATTCATATACTTACACACTAATATACACTAAAATATATATATGAAGTATCAATCAAATGTGCATGTAGATTATTGGTTGAATAAATTTTTTGTGGGGTTATATATAAAAATTAAGAAAAAAAAAATTATTATTAGTCCTGAATATTTTTTGATATATATTTTTGTGTAAATATAATATATTTTTTTAAAATTAATATAAATCTATATATTTTTTTGAAGCATTAAAGGCTGAAAATCACAAAAAATTTTAGAATAATAGAGTTCATCTTTACAAATATTATGTCTTTTTGTTTGAATATATGAATGCAAATAAAAATAGGATTTTTTTCCTTAAGCACTACTTATTTTAATATTTATAAATAAAGCCCGATCACTTATCTTTATCATTATATGTGCTTATTCTGTAAAAATAAAATTTAGGTGATGAATATATAATTTTGGGTGCTATCTATGTAAATATCACCAAAATATTTGTATACTCAGCACTCAAATATTAAGATTTATTAAATAATCATGTATTATTATTATATGAACTTTCATTTTCATTTAAGAAATATACTCAGAAAAATCAAAGTTAGCGTTATATTGATAGAAATAGATAGATTGGCATGCTATATATATATATATATATATATATATATATATATATTAGTATATAATATGTGTATAGTTGATAGAACTGGTGAATTGGAGAAATATTATTTGAACTCGTTGACGTGATATTTAAAAAAGTTCACCAAATAATGTTTGAATATGATTTTAATACAAATATAAAAAAATAAACACTAATGAAAAGTGCATTCATCTCATTTTTTAAATTATAGGAAAAAAAGAATTTTAATTCTTTCGTTTATTTACCTCACATGCAGAATATCTCTCTCCCCGAGTTAACCTTCACTGTGCTGACCTTGCCCTCGGCTCTTCGACCTCGACGCACGGTATGACCTTCATTCCGACACTAGCTCCACCACAACTCTGCTAACACTCTCCTCCTTTGGCTGAGTTTTCTTTTTTGTTTGGAAGTACTCTGAGATCCTTGCCAGCATCATATCTTCATCTATTTTTCGAGTATGATTTTTGCAGCATTTTCTAGTCTCTAACTTGCCCTCCACATTCTTTGAAGGTCAGTCGAATCTCTTGCACTCTCCATTGCACTGGGCTATGCAGAGACTCTACAATCATTACTTCTCTTGTGCTCTCGCATGCATTTCCCTGGACGCCGACCTAATCGTCAAAGTTGCTTTGTAACTCTACTTTTTCCTTCTCTATTTTGTTATTCTTCCTCTGTAATTAGTTTTTAAATTTAAACTTTATTATTCCAGTGTATTTAAGATTTGAGGATGCAATTTTGTATTATATTGCAATTCATTTATTTATTTTTTCCTATTGTCATTTGCCTGAATTTTTATAATTGTGTTTAGATGGGTGTATAATATAGAGACTCTAACAATGTATAGGTATTTTTTTCATTTGTAATTGAGGAACAAATTTTACATAAAATTCATGATGAAAAGAGATGGTGATAGTTATAATTTTTTTTTTTATGAAGTTTTGGAGTAAATTGAATTTGAGTAATTTGGAAAAATTTTTTTAGAAATAAGTATAAATATATTAAAAATATGATATAAATATGTGAAAATGTAATTTTTATTTGATATATTAAAAAAATAAAATATAAGGAAAATATTATGGTTACACAAGAATATACATCAAAAAGTATTCATGACCAATTATAAATTTTCTTTTTTTATAATTTTTGTATATAGGTCTTATCCAAAAATATATTCAACCAATAATCCACTTACACATTAAATTAACACATCATCTACATGTGTAAATGTAGCAATACTCCAAATATAATAATTCACAAGTCACAACAGCATCTTTAACGGAAATGTACGGTGGTTGTTGCGATTCACCATTGTTAGCAGTCCGATGAATTTTATAAATAAAAATATTATATTTATAAGAAAATTGTTAATTAGTTTTCAATATCTTTCTAAAAAATATATAAATCATAAATATAATTTCACTTTTGTGAGGCAATATTTTCTCCGATGAATTTTTTCTTTTTTATTTTATTTTTTTTAAATATTAATCTAAATAAATCATATATTTAAGCAAAATACTTTTATAAAAATTAAGAACCATACATTATTTTTGTCCAAAATTTCTATTCTCTTAAATGATTTTAAAATAGGCTCTTATTATTAGAGAAAAATTAAATATTTTTTGAGTTATCGCATTTTTTTTATTTTTTTATTAATCAATATTTAATTTGCCCAAAAATAAATGTAAAAATTCGCAAAAATAGATACTACAAATAAATAAATATTCTTAAATATCTTAAAGATAAAAATACATTCCATTTATTTTCTATGATTTTTAATTAATTATGCGATTTTGTCAGATCAAAAAAACTTTCTAAATTTAAAAGTATTTAAATGGAATAAAAAAAAGATTGAGCGATTTTCAAGTTCTACCTTATGGAATAGCCGCTCTTTTCTCAGCGGTAAGCATATAGATGGTGAGCCGACCGCGTGTCCTCCACTTTCGCGGCTTCCACCCGCTGCAACTTTTTGCGTCCCCCTCCCCTTTTTTCATGAATATCCGAACACAGACCCTGTAGAACGGCTTTTTAGTTTTACAAAGTTTTACATTATTGCCCTCGTTTTTTGGGCTCGCGAAATTTGCTCTGTGGCCCACCAAAATAAAAATATATAATTGCAGATTCGCCCCCAGCCGGCGCTCCTATAAATAATCTTCCTCCATCATCTCCTGTGAGGTCTGAAAAAGGCACAGCAGAGAAGATGGAAAGGAAGCAAGGGTTCATCCCGGCTCTGCGGGAGCTATCTCCACTAAAATGTTGGTCGCGTAAAGCTATAATGCCGGCGCAGAAGATGCCTCCTGTAACCTGGATCGATGGCGAAGCACTTGCGACGGTAATGGAGGGCCCTGATCTCAGGGCTGAGAGATATAAGAACAAATTCGGTGGGTGGCTGCGAAAAAAGTTCGATAGTTTACCGGTAATCTCCGGAGCTTGCCAGCAATCTGATTTGCGGCTGCTGCTTGGCGTCATGGGGGCGCCTCTCGCCCCTGTAAACGTCTGCGATGGCAAGGATCTGCATAATCTGAGCATCAACGATGCATCTGCAGTGAGTGTATATATTAAATTTTGGTGTATGAAGCATATATATTTGATTTCTTTTCGCAGTGCGTTGTTGTTGAACAACTGATTTTAAGTTTGTCAACCACATTTATGTCCGTGGTTCGTCCTTGGCCTAGTTTATTGGTTTGGAACTGTTTTATTGGATTTCGGGTCTGCATAGATTAAATTCCTTGATAAAATTAATCTCAATTTTTTGCAAAGTCTTTTGAACTTTTGATTGCTACGACATTACTTTGCAATCATACATTCTCTCCAATTTTTAGGATTGATTATTCTCAATTTGCTCTATTCCAAAGAACGCAATTCCCGCCATTCAGATTAATTTTTTCTGATCAATCTAATCGACCACGATATTTTTTTTCTCTACAAATCAGCTGCAGGAAACATCATCTTCAACCCAGTCCATACTGCACAAGTACACGGAAGCCTGCGGAGGTCTCAAGCTTCTGAGTTCAATTCAGAATTCATTTGCCACAGGGAAGACGAAGATGACAAAGAAGCAGCCGAAGAAGAATCAATTTTCTTCCACGAAAGCTGTTTCCGGCGGCTTCGTGCTCTGGCAAATGGCTCCTGGAATGTGGTTCACCGATCTCGCAGTCGGCGGCTTGAACACGATGCAAGCCGGATGCGATGGCCTGATAGCCTGGCGGCACACTCCCTGGACAGGTGCCGAAGCCGCAAAAGCCCCCGCCCGTCCTCTTCGTCGTGCGCTCCAGGTACGCTCATAAGCTCATTCGATCTTCGGAGAGACTCGATCAAAGCCTTTGTTCCGTGCAGGGCCTCGACCCGTTGACAACGGCGAGCGTATTTGCGGATGCGGAGTTCATTGGAGAGAAAGCCGTCGCCGGCGAGGACTGCTTCGTCCTCAGGCTCTGCGCGGATGGACCAGCGGAGACGCTAAGGCACGCAATGCTGGGATACTTCAGCAAGAAGAGCGGCCTTCTCATCTGCATCGAGGATTCGCAGCTACAGCGGATCCCATCGGGATACTGCGAAACGACCTTTTCTTCCTCCCTCGAAAATTACCGCGCAGCCGACGGGGGCGTCACGGTCGCCCATTCCGGCCGATCGGCGGTCACCGTTTTCAGGTTCGGAAACAGGCTGCGGAATCAAGCCAAGATCAGGCTGGAGGAGTCATGGAGGATCGATGAGATTGCCTTCAATGTTCCCGGGCTTTCTAAGGACTGCTTCTTCGTCCCTCCTCCCGATTTGTTTTGCGGCTAAGTATGTAACATAGGAGGTATAGTAAATTACTTCTACAATTCCTTTTTGTTTTCTTTTTAGATTATATAAATCAAAATTGATTACAGTTCGTTGGGATTTAATTTAAGGTAGAAGAGATTAGATCATCAGTTTATTTATTAATTTAATTATTCTTCATGTAATTTTATCTTAGTTATTTTTTTTTTTTTTATGTTTAGATAAAAAAAGGGTTTCTACATACCCACCATAATCTTTTTCTTTGAATTTACAAATTTAATAAACTTTTCTTAGATATATAATATATATATCACAATTTTTTTAAATATTTAATAAAAAAATTATATTTTACTATAAAAACACATTTTTTATTTTCTTTAATTTTCTTTTATTTATATATTTTAGATAAACTTTATTTATATGAATTTTGTATGCTAAAATATATTAGTTTAAGTTAAATTTTAATTTTTTTATTATTTTATAGTATATATATGAAATATTAAAAAAAAGTTGAGTTAATATTCAAAATAAAATAAAATTTATGATAATTATATAAAAATCCCAAAAAAAAATCTTAATAAAAAATTAATATTAAATCTAAGAATTCATTTGTAAGAATTTAATTTTTTATTTATCGGGGTTTTTTTTATTTTATAGATTTTGGATAAAAAAAAGTTTTCATGATCTAAATTTTATATTTTAGTAGTATTGCTGAATGAAAAATGATATATTTAGACAATAATAATTTTTTTTTTTTACATATAAATTCTATTCAACTAATAATCTATTTATATATTAGATTGACATATTATTTATATATTTTAGTATATACTAATATTTAAGTAAGTGTAGCAATATTTTTCGTTGCTATATATATATTGAGTTGTACATATTATACTATCTACATTAAGAATGCGCTTAATTTATCATGATATAATTCTAGTAATAATTAATCATAATATATGAATATATAATTATGTTAAAAGTTATTGTAAGAAGATTTTGCATTTATATTTTCTTACAATAACTTTTTTAGTAATGACTAAATTAGATCTCACGAAGCATTCCAAAACAAATAATAACTTTCAAGTCATGGAATATTGAATCTGAACAACTCCATCCATAGAGACAAATTTCAAAACATAGTACAATCAATGCCTCGGCTAAAGTATGAAAAACTCCGCCTCCTCGGCAACCCGTCGGAATCAGCGAGCGCGAAAAGAGGAATCTACAGAGGAAAAATCAACAAAGAACTACATGATCACAAGCATTGGGCACACACTAGATTCAATTGAGTGAGAGAAGCCAAGAGCACTATCAAAATATTAAAAAAAATTATTATGCTTAAGTAACAAATTGTGAACATTATCTTGAAATAGCTATTAATAGGTATAATGTGAATAATAAGGTAGAAAAAAAAAAAAAGATTAAGCTCTCTATTTCCTATATTTATTTTCTTGAAATAAATAGCTCGAAATAATATCGAGCCTCATAACTTTTTTTTTAAATTTAAACATAGAGTTTTGAAATTTAAGCATTTAAAAAAACTCATTCAATAAAATTTAAGTATTATTTAAATACAAAATTTAAAATTAATATTTATATTATTTTAATATAAACAATTAAACATTAATAAAATAATGTCAAAATCTTATTAGATTAACTTTTTTTTTGACGTGGGTTTCTAAATAACATTTCTCTTAATAAAATTTAAATTATTAATTGAAAAACAAATTTTATAAAATTAATAAAATAAATATGCAATTATTTAAAATATACTTTTCGATATTTACTATAAAATATAATATTTTATAATTATTCAATTACTTGTAACAAACAATTAAAATTGAATTATTTTGAAAGTCTATAAAATAAATTATTGTAAGAATATAAAAAATATTAGATTTTAGAATTTCACATATTTATCATTAATTATATTTTCATTATTTCTGAAAGAGTTGAAAATTATAAACTATATAATTAAATATTTATATATTCTATATTTATTAAATTGAAATTTATATTAAATAAATTGTGGAGCCATTTTTGATTATCTAACGAAGATCTAATCACCTTTGGATCTTTATAGACCCAAGATCGATGACCACCATTTATCCAACCATTATTTTGTTATGCTTGCATACCTTAATTAAAACCAAGATGGGAACTTTGTCGAAGCACCGTTAGTTTTAGCCTAATTACTCTAAAAATGGATTAGTAAAACTTAAGCTCTTTAATTATTTAAAATTAGAATTTCAAGTTGCTGATAGCTCTTAGTATAGTGTAGAATACAATGATGAACTTAATTTTTCAATTTAGTAGTTAATTTCACTAATCACCCTAAATTTTGATTAGTGAATATTAGTACATTTGGTGATCCAATTTGAGTGATTTAAGTTTCTAATAGCTCTTATAGTATATTAGAATCTAATGGTGTGATTGGTTTTATAATTTAGTGATTAATTTTACTAATCACTCACTAATCATCCTTAATCCTAATAGGTCATAACTTAACTAAATAGAGTCTAAATTGGGTTTACTCCCAATTAAAGTACTTAGTGTGTTATAGGGAAGTTATAGCCATTGAGTTTGCTAAATTTAGACTTCAAATGAAAAAGTTAGGTTTTAAACCCCTTTTATAAAACCATAAATTTACATAATTATACTTCAAAATTGATTTGCTTATAACTTAATTTTTAGATCTCAAAATTTAGTGTTCTTAGACTCTATGAAATTCTTGAATAACAAGCATTAATAAACTGCATAAATTCTTAAACTTTATTATGTAAAATTATCATTTTGCCCTTATGAGTCAATTTCTTTAAATTGAGCTCATAAGGCTTAATTCTTATATAAATTGGGTCTACCTACTATCTATCTTCATGTTAGACAGTAAGCAATCATTTGCCATTAATAAATTCTAATTTAAAGCCTTAAATCAAAAAATAGTTTTTTAGACCCTAAAGTAGGGGCAAAATAATTATTTTATCCAAAATTAGGTTTAAGTATTTTTAAGTCTTAGAATATTAATTAAATCATTAAAATAAGTAATTCAATTGATTTATAATAAATTCCATTAATTTTTAGGCTTATTAATTAAGTTTCTAATCAAAACTCTAAAATCCACCTTAAGACTCCTTAAGTCCTAATTTAAGCTTCATAATGTGAAATTAGCTCACCTTATGTATTTTTTTCTTAAGTCTTATAATGTATCAATTTAGTATAATAAGATCATTTAGCTTTGGTGCTTGGGTGTTCATTTTTCCTCCTTAAGATCTTCTTCCTTGGGAGTTAAGAATAGGTCAGGTTATAATTTATTCATTGGATAAATTAGGTTACTCAATAGATTAAGCCTTGATTTTACTAGTTTATAGATTTTCATAATTTGTTTATGATTATTTGATCTTTTAATCTTTAACTTAAGATTAGAGATACATCCTATTAAGTTTAACTTTACTTAATAGGATATACCTTAATCTTTAATCTGTGAGATTGGGTTTTAAGCCTTAGCCTTTAGGATCACCTTTGAATTAAGTGATTAAACCCCAATATTTGGAGCTTAGTTTTTAATCCTTCAATTTTGATTTGTCTTAATCAAGATGGGTTTTGGTTGCTTAAATTATCAAAATAGGTCGATTGATTTATTTGTTTAACTTATATAGTTGTTATTGATTAAATTAAATCATGAAATAGCTAGTCCTAATTATTTTCAACTTATAAGATCATGAGTCTGAATTACACTCGATAATATGAATTAGAGATCCTGAACTTGTACAACCTGGAATAAATATAACGAATAATTAGACAATAATGGATATCACCTGTATTTTAGTAGAGTCTCTTGCTTACTTTGAAACTTTGATGCTTTGCTTACCTTATATTTGAGCTTTATACCTTAGAGATAGTTAGTGGATATTTTATATTTGATGAATATCACATGCCAAAATTTGAATTTGCATAAACATCAATTGTGTTTTTATTGATGCTTTTAGTTTTCTTGATTTTCAATTCAGTAGAGTAATTAATCAGCCTCTCAATTCAATTCTTTTGTTATTATTACAGGCCAAGCATAGGCCTATGCTTGTCTAAGATGGTATTGCCTGTCTTCAGTAAGTCTAATCAAACCTAGACCTATGGGGTCTATGATGGTATTATTAGACTCTTTGGTTTAGTAGGCTAGTTTAGCCATATTCTGATATGATAGTACCAGTTTTAGGTGTACTTCTGCTCTTAAGTTTGGTTTTTCTATCTTAGCCCAGCAAGCTAAGTGAGTCTATGCATATTTCAGTTTAGTGTTTCTACCTTAGCCCAGCAGGCTAAGTGAGATGTTACTTGTTTTCAGTTTGAGTGGTTCATTTGGCCATAGTAGTTTCAGTTATATATTTACTATTTTCATTTCATTTCTACTATATTTCAACACTTTCTTACTTATTGTTTACTGGATTACTAGCTTATATATGTGCTAGAATGTTAGCTTATTTATTGATTCATGTGCTAGAATATTAGCCTGTTTAATATTTTATATGCTAGGTTGCTAGCTTTACTTATATATGTATATATAGAATGTTAGTCTTTCTTATTTGTTTACATATATATAGTGCTAATCTTGCTTACTTATTTATACATAAGATGCTAGACTTGTGTACTTTATTATATATATATATATATATGATAGATTTGCTTTTAAATTATTTAAATATATTACATATTTATTTATATAATGTTAATCAGCATAAGTTCACATTGATCATGAGCATATTTAGGATGAGTTTTTATTTAATTATTAGCATTTATTTTTTCTTTTATGCATAATCTTGTTGCAATATTGATTTGGAGGTATGTACTTACATCCTCTTGTTTACGTTATAAATTTATTGTTTATATCTACCTTTTTATTTCATATGCATTTCTGCACCTATGTGTTTGCTTAGTTGTTAAGTATTGATGATATCTAAAATATCATGAATTATAATAAGCATAAAATATATACGTATGCAATATGTCTAATAAGTTTTTCTCTTTTTTTGCTGAGGCCCTATCATTGTGAAATCGACAATGATAGATTCTGAGCTATTTGAGGTTGTTGAATCATCTGAGGATCTGCAGTAGTAGGAGGAGCGTACTGCTGAAGATTCTTAGATCCTTAGCTTTATTCTTATTTTTTGCTTGTGAGGCTGAGTGCTTTTATTTCCGTTTCAGCTAGACTATTTAATATTTTATAATAATACATGCTTGAATTGCATTTTCTATTATTGTACTTATTCTGAGTTGTTTGTTTTACTTATCATGTTATGATGGAATGGATGTTTATATTTTGCTGCCACACTTTTAATATTTTTATATTTATCATTTAGTGAAATGCTCTTGTAAATGACAAACTTCTTAATTATACTGAATTATGGTTAATACCTACTATAAGTGAGGAATATATTATTTGGTGACCACTTCATCGTAATCATGTTAACTTAAGAGTTAACATGACCACGGTAGGGTTGGGGTGCCACACCGATGATGGTCAAAAAATAAGAGGGGGAACTGGAGGGGGGTGATGAGATGAGATGAGAGGGGAGTGGTGGAGGGGAGGGAAGATGGGAGAAGAATGGGAGAATGAGATGGAGGGGTATTTATAAAAAAAAAAATTCTCTCACCTCTTTCTCTCTCTTATATTATTCTAACATTAATACTTTTGTTTTCTCTTCCTTCTCTCTCCTCATTAAATTCTTCAAGTGTACAAATATAACAACTCAAGGTTATTAATCACTATTTAATCATTCAATTAACTTCAAATCTCTTTTATCAAATCTTAATTAGTCTTTAAGATTAATTTCCAAAGTCTTGGTCAAATTTAGAATTTAAACGAACAAAACCCTAATTTTGGGTAATTCCTAAAATCAAGAAAGTGAGGAAATTAATTTGATATCAGATTAAAAATCGGACTTCGTCATTGCGTTCCTCACACCCAAATTAGTTTGTGGTGAAATTTTGATGAGTTTTGAAGAAAGTCAAAATTTCTTGATTATTTTATTATATTCCATCAATTTAATAAATAAAATAATTAAGATGACTTCCGATTAAAATTTTGACTTTATTTTTGAGTCCATTACCTCCAATTTAGCTAAAAAGAAAATTTTTAAATATTTATTTAGAAATATATCATTATATAATTCTAATTAAATGGAATTTATAAAATAATCAAATGATTATATATATATATATATATATATATATATATAATTCCCTTATATCAGTTCATTTTTGCAAACTCTAAATCTTAATTTCCCTTCGCACACGACCGACTTCCCCCCCCCCGTCCCTATCCTTTTTGAGCGATCATCGACGCGTGGCTTGCATCTCCATCGTTTGCCAATGGAAAGCGATAGAGATGGAATCGTAAGCTTTATCCTAATAAATCCCACGCCACTCTCCTTCTTTATCATTACGCACCTTCACCCTTTTTGAAGAGAAGAAAAAGGGAGGAGTGAACTCTGGTAAAATGGGGAACCCTAGCAACTTCTGCACAATGATCTCTTAACATCTTGAAAAGTACTCCTTCGGATTTTCCTTCTTAATATAGGATGCATATGATCAATGTTAATTTAGGGTTTTAAAATATCAAATAAAGAAACTCAGTAGGAAGTAATACAATCAGTTTTTAAGTAATTAAAATTAAAAAGGATTAGTTTTATATTGTTTCTTAATTATAAAAAGAATAAGGAATTGCAATGATGAAAATCCGATGCTATTCTCTCAAAAAAAAATAATAATAAGCTGACATCTTTATGATGTTGTCATAAGTTGTAACAATCCAGGTTGTTACTTTGCTCAATTAAGACTAATCTAAGTCTTAATTAAGGTTCTAAGTCACTAATTAAGTGATTTGAAAATCATCTTTGAAACCTAGGTCAAACCAGAAGTCAACAAAGTCAAAAACAAGAATTCTGGAAAATCCCAAAACCTGGAAATTTGACTTTTTATCTAGACCTCAGATTGAAAATCTGACTTCGCCATTGCATTCAAAACACCCAAATTAGCTAAGGGTGAAATTTTGGAGGCATTTGGAAGTCGTTGATTTTTTCGTCGAATATTTTAATATTATTTAAATACCCTAATAATCAAATAATTAAATACTCGTCGAAACAAAAATTTGAGTGCGCCGTTGCGTTCCTCACCCTTCATTTAGCCAAGGGTGATTTATTGGAAATTTTTGGGATGCATTTAATAGGTTAAATTTAATTAATTAAATCTGAATAATTTAATTAAAATATTATTATTTAAAATTAGCATTTAACGGCGCCGTCAGCTATTCCTAACGCCGTCGCTCCATAATTTAAGGCGGCCGTCTGGTCTAACGATCCATCCGCGCCGTCTGATCAATCGATCAGACGGCTGTGGTTCATCGTTTACATGAGCTAGACGCGTGGAAGCGAAGGCAGCACGCGGCAGAGGTATCGAGCAATTGAAGATCCAACGAGTAGGTCACCGCCTTTGAAACCATTAAAGACTCCATTTTCTTGTATCTGTGGTTTATCATCTTCTAGATCAAGAGGAAGCGTCGATCGAGTCCGGAATCGGAAGCCCTAATTTTCTCTGCAAACCCTAAGGTACTTCACGACCCATCCTATTTCCTATGTGATTGTCCATCTGAGTATTCGAAACTCTATTTCAAGTCTTCAATTGATCGTTATCAATGCCTGATCGAATAATGGATGGTTTGATCTCTTTAATTTTGCAGCATATCCACAGTACATGCCGTTATAAACCGCGACTAGAGCATTTAGGGTTTAGATTTGCGCTCTACCTCGATCACCTCAGCTGCAGAACCTTATACCATTAGATAGCTAAGCACCTTCTCTTTTCATAGTCATTTGGGTTGTGAGGTTTGGACGCCAGAAAGGACCTCCATTCGCGTGCCCTAACTCGCCCCTCCTCGGGAGATAGAGGAAGCTGCCGGGCGGGCCGGGCTGGCTCGAACCCGGTTCGCGCTGCCTTCGAGGTCCGGTTTTCGGGAAAGACACGTGACATGCATCCAGGCAACCCGCGGCTGTGGTGGGACCCATAGTCAAACAGCCGCGTCAGGTTGTCTTATTCAAGTCACCGGTGGGGCCCGCTGCAGTCAGTCCAGCCAGTGTCTATGCGCCACGTGTCTTGATTTTTTTTTTAATTATAAAAGTTGTATATTTAACAGTATTAATAATAACTGAAATTATATATATATATATATATAAATCAAATCAGAATAATTAAATCAATTAAACAGAATTTAATTAATCAATTAAATCAAATTTTTAAACCTAAATAACTCCTAAAATATGCATCCAAAATATGCAAATAAATATATTAAATTAATCAGTAAAAATAGAGAAATATTATGGTGATATTAATTTTGCATTTGGACCTGTATTTAATAAAGTGATTTTTTTAGGATTTAAATTTAATTTAAATTAAATGTCACAAACCTTATTTAGCTCATAACTTTGTACCCAATGATCCAAACATATTGAATATGGGTCTTAAAGTGATCAGAAAACCCTAAGGATCATTTTAGTAGGGTTAACTTGGCTGTTTGGATTAGTTTGAGCCTAATCACTTTTAGGTCCTAACCCTAATTACCCTAATTAGGTTAACTAACCTTAGAACTTCAATTGACCATAGCTTGGTCAATTGAGCTCCAAATTGGATGATCCAAATATCAATTTAGATCAGAAAAACTTAATCTATAGAAATCTATAAAAATATTTTAGATCCAACAGTTAGATTTGCTAATCACCCTTAATTACTCTAAATCTTGATTTGTGAATATTAGCAAATCTAGTAACCCAAATTGAGTGATTTAAGTTTCAAAGGACTCCTAGAACTATTTAGAATCAATCTTTAAGGTTGGATTATAGTTTGAGTGATTAATTTTGCTAATCACTCACTAATCACCCTAATCCCTAATTAGGTCTTAACTTAGTCAAATTAGGTCCAAATTGAGCCTATTACATGTCATTATGATCAGTGAGCTAAATGTAATTAGCCATAGATTTTGCTTAATTTGGATACTAATTGGCAAAGTTAGGATTTTTGACCTATAATTAACAAATTCCTTAATTAACCTCAAACCCTAGAATCTTGTATTGGCCATAACTTGGCTAATACTTATTAGATTTCAGCAAATTTAGATTCTATGGAAATCTTAGGTAGTAAAGATCAATAATCTAAGAGAAAATTTAGCTTTCACTTAGTCAAAATTACTAAATTGCCCTTATGAATCAAATTTACTAATTTGATCTCATATGGCTTAATAATCACCCAAAATTAATTTAGTTATTGTTTAAACTTATATTAGATAGTAAGAATCACTTTCTAAAAGAAAATTTTAAAATTTAAGTCCTAGATCAAAATTTGATCTTTTGAACCCTTAAAGAGGGGCAAAATGGTCATTTTGCCCAAATTTAGGGTTTAGCCTTTTTAAAACCCAAAATTTCAGTTTCTAATCACTAAAATCAGTAAATAGAATGATTTATAGTTGAAATTAATCAAAACCAAGTTTAAATTAGACTTTGATTAAAATCTTAAATCTTAGCTTCTTTAGGAAAATTTCTAAGTCCTAAGTGAAGTTCTCCTTCTTTAATCATTCTTAGACCTATCCTTAGTTCTTATAACATTAGTTAGGATGTGTGTCTTGAGAAATACTCTTATTAATTAAGAGCCTTATTTCCTAAGATTAGGAATAGATCTTAAGTTAGAATTCATCTATTGAGTAAATTGGGTTACTTAATTAGATGAAATCTTGAGTTTACTAGTTTCTAGATTTTACTTAGTTTATTAAATGATTATTTGATCTTTAAATATTAGAACTAAGAATAGAAATCTATCCTAATGAATTTGATTTATCATTAAGATTTGCCTTAACCTAATCTGTAAGTTTTGGGTTCTAGACTTAGACTATTGGATTATACCTTTAGATTTAGTAATTAGACCCCATCATCTGGAGTCTAATTCTTAATCTTCTTATCTTGATTTGGCTAATCAAGATGAGGTTGGGATGAATTAAATTACAAAACTAGGTCATTGATTTATTCATTTTTAATCAAATAGTCATCTTTTGATTAAGTTATAATTAGTACTTGGCCAGTTCTAATTATCTTCAATAAGTAGGATTTGTGATTCTAAGTTACAGAATGTGTAAGAATTGATAATTCTGAAACTTATGTAACTTAGAGTAGATAGAACGAATAAAGTAGATAACAAAGGATATCACCTGTGTTTTAGATAGAGTTTCTTGCACTTTGATTTTGATGCTTCGCATTCCTTGATTTTGAGCCTTATACCTTGAACATGTATAATGTACATAAGATATTTTGATAAATAAATATCTTATGTCAATTTGGAACATTATTTATAAGCAGCATTATGTTCGTTTCACAATTGGTATGTAAGGTGTAGCTTGATTAGTATACCTCTTCGATCAATCCGTTCGGGGTCGGCAACCTTTCGAGGGTTTAATGTCCGACAGTCTATTGGCCATGCCTAGTCCGAGTGATAGGATGGATAGACTCTCGCCCTACTGACTACAGAGTCAGGATTCTGATATGGATATACTAAATTCAAGTACACCTACATTCAGTTCTGTCTTAGCTCATCAGGCTAAGAGTTTCAGAGATGTTCAGTTCAGAGTTTCTTAGCTCATCAGGCTAAGATTTGCTGTTTTCGTGTTCAGTTCAGATGACTTTTACAGTTACTATAGTTTCAGTTTGCAGTTACTATTTTACTAGCATATTTTGCATTTCAGCACTATTTTACTTACAGCTTTCCTGCACGTATTTTTATATAGGATACTAGTTTTACTTACTGTTTTCACATGCTTACTTAGGATGATAGTTGTTTTCAATTTCATACTATTATGTTTGTCACCTAGCATATTCTGTTTGATCATATGCATATTTAGGTAATATTTTCTTACAGTTTTACTTTTCTTTTACTTACCTGTTTGTGTTGCAGTTGCTTGGAGAAGGTATGTATTACTTCCTATTTGATTAGTTATAAACTGTAATTTATAACTATACACTGTTTCTTTTGATACACTTTTCTGCACCTATTATGCTTAGTTCTGTTTTTATGGTGATATTCAGTTAACTTAAATAAAATTGTTTGCCCTAAAATGTATTTAGACATATTGTCTAACCAGTTTTTCTTTTGTTGGCTGGGGCCCTACCATTATGAAACTGATAATGGTAGGTTCTGAGTTTGTTGGTTTAGCAGATCCAGTGGAGAGTTTGCCTTTAGAGAAGGAGCCCGTTTCTGAAGATTTGTAGCCTAGTTTTCTGTTTTCAGTGAGAATGAGAGTTTTCTTTCAGCTCTTTTAAGCTTATTAAATATTGTAATAATACAGGTTTATTTTTCTCTTTCAGCGTTTTACTTATTCTGTATTGTTGTATTTATACTGTATTGGATGGATGTTATGTTTTATGCTTCCGCACTCTGAGTTCATGTATGATCATTTAGTGATAGTATTTCTGGATTGAATAGCAAAGTCTTTATTTAAATTGGATTAGAATGTGTGTCTAATCCAATCTTAAGTGGGGATCTTATCATTTGGTGACCCCTCCACCGTGATCATGTTAACTTAAGGGTTAACAGGACCACGGCGGGGCAGGGCCGCCACATAAGTCATCAAAGTAAGTGTTTCAGTTATTCTATTACTGTTTCAATAATCCTTAAAAGTATGATGGTATTATTGAAGTGTTGGAAACATTATAGAATGAAAATAGAGAAGTTAAAGATGCAAGGAGGGATCATAATTATGATAGTCAATATGAACTCATTTATTTTTAACTTATAGCTTATAAAGAGGAATAGAATATTGAAGGTTCATCTAGAGAGTTTATGAACTAAATTATAAATGAAATTAATGGTATAATATTAGTTATGTTGCTGATCCTTCTTATAAAAGTATTTCAGAATAATTTGGGTTGTACATACTTTATAATTATAATTAATATTACAGAAAGTTGAAGGCATATATTTTATTGATGTATAAAATACAAATCTTATTTTATAATGAAAAATTTGTATATAATTTTGTTCTGTTGTAGTAATGGTAATATCATTGATTTCATAATAAGCTTGTGAAATATCTCCTTAATGGTTTTAATATATTACAACTTGATACGTTGTGAGGTGGGGGTCTCTGTCTTAATTTTCTAAGTTATGAGTTAACTCAAAAATTGAGATGTATTATATTTCATTATTGGTAATTTAAACTTTGAAGTTTAAGAAGGTGTTTACATATGATAATATGTTTGTTGTGATTTACTGACCATGGAAATTTATTTGCTAAAAATTAGCTAAAAGGCTATTGATGGCAATAAGAGTTGAGCTGTAGTCTGGCATTTTCCTTAAATTTTATAATGGAAGACGTAACTTCATGTAATATGTTCCAATTTATATGCCTTCATGTTGTTTTGTTACAGCAATTCAAATCAAATTCTTTTTTATATATGCTGGTATTGGATGTTGACTTAAATTATTGCTAGAACTAATGAACGTACATTGAACTGCAATTGTGCCAAGTGTTTTGAATGTAATATTTGGTGCGTTCACTTAATCATAAGCTTCATACCTTTCAGTATCCTAGATATGGTATGTCATTTTGGTACTTAGACTTTTTACATTGTTATGGTATGTTTTGAGCATCAGTGACTTCTTTTAAAACCTTTTATGAAAATAGTGCTGAAGTTGATTTGGCAGAATGATGTGGCATCCTTCGGGAATCCAGCTGTTAAGCTTATGCTCACAAATTTTTGGCACCAATGAGTCTTTTACCAAGAATGTGGTCTGTATTTGTAGCTATAAGAATAAGGATCGGTTTTCGTCATTTGAAATTATTAATTGTGCAGTAAACACCTTTTGAATGGAGAAATAGTTCTGAATCAAGTGCCCAACCTTTCCATTTTAAAAGTGACTTAAAAATGAAGTATAACCATAAAAAGAGAAGGTGTTAAAAGCTTTAATTGTTGCCTATTTGTTGTCTCAAGTTAGCTATTGAACTTTGGATGATGAATTAAACTAATCCCTTGTTTGCACAAAACATCTTCAATATTTTCTTAAAAAGTTTAGTGTCACTCAGCAATAAAACAAGTGGAAGTTTATTTCTACTTGATATCAATCCATACCAAAGTGCAAACAAGCATTGGCTACGACTTTGATCAATTTCTTGAATTAATTAATTATCACAAGCATACATCTTCTTTGGCTGCTAGCGGATAGGAATGGCCAAGTAAATTCACCATGCACATAACAATTGACGACACCAAATTAATCGTATGCAACTTATGTTAAGCTAATAGCTATATCTGTGCTTATTTTTGGCAAGCCTCTCAAAGTCATCAAAATATTTCATATCTTTCTTGAGTATTTGCTAGAAGTTGTCTGGATGAATAACTTTGTTTGCTAGTATTATTGAAACTTGAATGATTGTCTCATTTGTTTGAACTTCCTTTAGCATATTAGTTTTATCTGATTCTTATTCTTAATGTACCATGCTGCCTTATTTCAAACTTCCACAGGTTATTACCTGATTTTATTTCTTTTTCACTTTCAAATTACTTGATCAACATATTATCCAACCCTCATCAAGTTCTCCATGCATGGGTTTACCTTTTTTGTAGATCGAAAAAAAAAATAAGTCCCAACACTTGCTGTGGCGTCCCTCACCCTTAATCCACCAAAGGATTAGGTTAAGGGTGGGGTGTCACTCTGGCTAACCCCTCATTTACCATTAGATTAGGATAGACTCCTCAATCCACCTGATTAGGGAAGTATTAACACAGGATCAATCTAACAATCACTATATAAATAAACGTACAGAGTGCGGAAGCGATTTAAGGAAATGTAAATCATCCAAGCATCACAGTATAAATAGCAAAAATAGAACTCATAATATAAGCATACAATCCAAATACATAGTCAATGTACATGTATTATTGCATCACTTTAAAGTTTAAAAGAAAGTGCAAATATGCTCATCCTCACAAATAGAATAAAAGCTAAGCAGCGACTTCTTTCACAGGCTCCTCCTTTGGGTATGGCTCCACTCCTAACTCCTGCTCATCTAACTGAAGAGGGTCTGCCATTATCAGTTTCACAATGTAGGGCCCCCCAGCCAAAAAAAAAGAGAAAAATCTGGTTAGATAATTGTCTAAGTACATTTAAAGCTGATTATTATAAAGGTTATGTGATATCACCATTTTACTACTTCTAAGTAATAATGTGTGTAAGGCAGCAGTAAGCAATACAAAAGAAAAAGGAAAAGCTATAAACCATCATCTATAGCTTAAGCAAAGAAAAGGAAAGAGGCTGAGACATATCTCGCATACAAACTAAACAAGGAAGGGCATATAAATATACATATATAAATAAGTGCTGTAAAAAAAGCTCTACACCCTAAACATGCTGGTGATCAACAGAAAATATGCCAATTAAAATAAGTTAACTCAGCAGTGGTACATATAAATAGCAGCAAGATTCTAACATCCTAAATATATATAAAAGTAGTATAAGGAAATAGCTGACTGAATAAGAATACTGAAAAGTAAACAACAACAACTGTATATAAAACCATACATGTATAATCTGCCATACAGAAAAGAGCTACTTAGCTCACCAAAAAGGGCTGAAGATCTTAGCACCAGTACGACTAGGATGGTTCCTAGCACGATATGACTAAGGCAACAACAGTCAACATAGAAGGCCCTAACACAGTACGGCTAGGACGGTTCCTAGCACGATACAGTTAGGTCACCAACAGTCATACTCGAAAGATCCTAGCACCAGTACGGCTAGGGCGGTTCCTAGCACGATACAGTTAGGGCAATAATCGGTATGAGCAAAAGAACACTGAGAGGCAGCTCAAATATATCAAATCATTATCTTCTCATTAATTACTTTAATATTTTCACAAGGAATCTAAGTAGTCTCTATATTTTCCTAACATTTTATTCATGCATCAAAAATCTTGTATGATATGCTCAAGAAAATATGGCACAAAAATCAAGGAACGTGTAAGCGACAAAATATCAAATAGAAGTAAGAGACTCTACTAAACATTGTGATATTATTTATTTTCTACTTAACTATTCTAACTATTCCAAGTTACACAAGTTCAGGATCACCATTTTCCTACTATCGAGTGTAACTTAGAGATTCGTCCTTATAAGTTAAAAAGGATTAGAACTGATCAGGTTCTAATATAGATCAATCAGATAGACGACTATGAGTTAAATAAATGAATCATACGTCCTAATTTTGTGAATTTAAATATTCTAACTAAGATCTGATCAAGATTTTCTAAACCTATAGATTATAGATTAAACACTATGAGAATTAGGTTTAATCACATAATCCAAAGTGGATAAGACCTAGGTTCTAGGTTTTATACTATAAGTGATCTACTAATTATGGCAAATCCTATTAAGTAATCAAACTTAATAGGATGAATCTCCTATCTTAAATCTAAGGTTAAAAGATAAAATAATTAGAACGAGTTGTAAAATAAAAAAAAAGTCTAGAAACTAATAAAACCAAAGTTTCACTCATTGAGTAACCCAATTTACCTAATGAATAAACTCTAACTTATGATCTAGTCCTAGTCTCAGGAAAGGTCCTTAAGGTGCAGTGCTTATGACTTAATAGAATTTATGAGGATCTGACTTAAGGGTTGATTTCACTCACTTGATTGCTACTTAGGTGGTTATAATATTGGTCTTGGCATTCTGGGATGTTATCCAAAGGGTTAGGATACTTAATCCAATTTTAGGGCAAAATGACTATTTTGCCCCTACTTTAAGGGTCAAAAAGTCAACTTTTGACTTAGGGGTCAGAATTGAATTCTCTTAGTTCCAATTGATTTCTTACTGCCTAACTTGAAGATAGACAGTAAGTACGCCTAAATTGGGAGAGAAACGGTCAAGTTATGACTAAAATAAGGCTATGGTTAGTTTGATCATTTACCTAAATTTTTATGGTTCAAATCCTAAATATTATTTCAATAAAATGATGACATTGGAATTCTAAGTTCGATAGCTTCTTGAATTTTTGAATTTGAAGTTGATTTGACCAAGTTATGGCCATTTGAATTCCAAGGGCATTATGGTCATTTTTCACTAAAGTCAACTCTAAGTTCTATGGTTGACTTTTTATTCTGATATCTAAATAGGAAAACTAATACTACTACGGTGATGGGGCCGCTCTCCTGAGCATTTTAAGACCCATATTGACTATGTTTCGATAACCGGGTAAAACGTTACGGGGTCCTAAAGAGGTCATAAAATACTACCTCGTTATACGTACCCCGAAATAAATTTTTACATTATGTTATTTGATTTCTTACATTTTTCTGAGTATTTTAAGACCTATATTGGCTATGTTTGGATCATCCTACAAAAAGTTATTAAACTTGTAAGATTTACTATTCAAAAATACAATTTGAATTATTTTACTGTTCATTTATTCAAATTAAATGATTTTGCTGTTCATTCCTAAAGTTTTTATATAAAATTTCTGAAATTATTAATCCTTAATTAATCTGTGATTAATTAGGCTTAATTATTGATTAAATATTAATTAATCTATTATTTAATTAATTAATTTATATTTATTAATATTTTACTATAGCAAAGTAATTAGCACTAATTATTATTTAATTAGTCTTAATTATCTGTTTATATTTATTTAAGAATAATTAAGTATATTTTACTGTTTAATAATAATTAATTATCCTAATTACTGTTAATATTAAATTAATCTTAAATTATTCCTAATTAATCTCTTAATTACACTTAATTAATTAAGGTTACTGTTTAAAAATAATTAACACTAATCATAACTTAATTAACCACTAACTATAATTAATTAATCATTAACAGTAATTAATTAACACTAACAGTAATTTAATTAATAATTTAATTAACAGACAGTGGCCCCACTAGACATGTGGCACTGCTAGAGGCTGCCACGTGGCACCGTGGGCCCCACATGGGCTGAGTCAGCTCTGTGATTGGGCAGTGGGCCCACCTGACACGTGAAACTGCCAGAGGCTGCCACGTGGCACTGTGGCCCCACGGGGAAGCCGAACCGCTGCGATGACCGGGCAATGGGTCCCACTTGACACATGGCGGGCCCAGAGGCTACCACGTGGCACTGTGGGCCCCACTGGGGAGCCGAACCACCGCGCGGGGCTCGGGCTGTGGGCCCTACGGGCCACGTGGCGTGCCGGCTGGCTGCCACGTCGCACAGTGGGCCCCACAGCCGAAGCCAAAGAATCGCGGGGCTCGGGCACTAGCCCCCCCACATGCCACGTGGCGTGCCCAGAGGCTGCCACATGGCCCTGGTGGCCCCTACGACCGAAGCCGAGGGGTCGCGGGCTCGGCGTGTGGGCCCCCACGTGACATGTGGCGGGCCCGGAGGCTGCCACATGGCGTAGTGGGCCCTGCCCGCGGCTTACGCGGACCCGACGCGGTCGGGTCGGGCTCGGGTTGACCCGGCCAGACTCGCACTTTGTCTCCCTCGCGGAGACACCCGAGGGCGCCGAGCTAGGGCACGGCTTTTGCCGGCCTTCCCGGCGCCGGACCACCTCGGCCCGCGCGGTCGACGTTAGCCCTCGACGAGGGCTACACGCCGGTGGGCGGACCTTCGCCGGAGGTGGCCAAAGACAGCGGCTATGGCTAACCATAGATCCTAAGGTTATGGTGTGCGTGCATAAGTTTGGCCCGAGGCTTCAAGCCTCGGCCTGAGTCGACCGGACTTGATCGAGGTCGATTAGGTCCGGTTGATTGTTGATCCACATCCTACTCTATCATCCTAAGGTAGCGCGACAACGAGAAAACGACGAAGGAGGGGATCGGGGGGGGGGGGGGGGGGGGGTACCTGGTTTGGACGGTCGGCGAGGGTCGGCTCTATTCGAGGCTTCGGGGCTCAGGTTCGCGAAACCCGGAGCCCCGAGCTCGCATGAGGTCTTATAGGACCTCAGGCGACCTCGCCGAGGTCGGGGAAGGCGTCGGTTGGCCCGGAGGGGCGGCGAACGCCGCATGGCAGCGGGCGGACGGGTCGAGCAAGAAGACGGTCCCGTAGCCGTTGGATCTGGATCAGATCCAACGGCTGCGATGGCGCCGTCTGATCTAACGGCGCCGTCAGCTACAGTTGACGGTAATAGTAATTACTTAACGGCGACCGTTAAGTAATTAATTAAATATTATTATTATTATTTAAAAAAAAAATTCAAGAAAATTTTGAATATGTTTTTCCTAGCTAATTTGGGATCAAGGAATTCAATGGCAAAGTCGGATTTTCGATCCGACGAGTATTTTGATACATCGATTTTCGGGGTATTTTTATTATTAAAATATTCGTCAAAATTTTGATGACTTCCGATTGACACGAAAACTTCACCCCAAGCTAATTTGGGGTCAAGGAATGCAATGGCGGTATTCATTTTTCGATCAGAGGTCAATTTAAATAAGTCAATTTCTAAGGTTTCTAGATTTCTAGAAATCATGATTCAATCTATTTGACTCTTGATTTGGACTAAGTTTCAAAGGTTGACTCCAATTGACCTAATTAGCACTTATAATTGGGTTTAAGACTTAGAGTTAGTCCTAATCAACTATGGTAACAACTCGGGTTGTTACACTTGCTAACCATTGCATTTCCATATTTGGACAGATAATCGACGAGTTCACTTTTCTCATAAATTTGCTTTTGTGAGTAACACTCAAAATTTCATTATTTTGCATCGATCTTAAATAAGCACCTCTGCAATAGTTGTTGTCATTACTTTACAATATTTGCTATTGTCTTGATTGATTATATTACTGGAAATTTAATGCACACGATGCTTGTTATTGTTAGTTCAGTTGAAAGTCCTAGCAATAATCCATTATTGTGTGATGCACCAATAACAAAGTACCCACAACAACTTTTTGAATGAAATAAGCTTGAGAGCAGGGAAGTTGGCTAATACTCATACTTTAATTGCATTTTTTTGGAAAAGCTAATGTTAAAACATTCTCAGATTAACTAATCTCTTAAGTAGTTGGCCAGAGTATCCTAGTTTTGAAGGAATTTTTACAAATATCGTTAACCATTTGGTCCTGCACTTGGAAGTAGGGTTAAAGTTGCATTGCTGTTAAGACCATAGCATAGCCTTCTCCCTCAGGGTGTTTAATTTTTAGTATTGCTTAAATATATGTTATTAACTCTAAGGCATTCCCAGTGGTTAAAAGAGTGACAAATCATTTTTAACAGTTTAGAAAATTACATCTAAAGTATGCTACAAATCTTGAGAAAAATATGTTTAGAGTTGTAATACAGTGACTGAAACCTTGCAAACCTTTTGTTATAGTTGGTGTCTCAATCTCCAAATATTGTCTACATTCTATATAACAAATTGTGACGACCAGGGATCGAAGTTCGAGATTCTCAAAAGAATGATTCATAGAACCTAAAATCATCAAATTCTGATATGTATTGGCTAAGCTATAGCCAATTATAAGTTATAGGTTTAATAATTAGGGTTTAATTGTGATTAGTGAGTGATTAGTGAAATTAGTCACAAAATTACTAAACTAATTATACAACCAACTTGTAGGGTAATACTTAAATTTGGAAATTTGCTTTACTTTCTTTTATGCTATGCAGATATTTCAGTCATTTTTATATTTGATTTATACCTATTTTAGGATGCTAGAATTATTCTTATAAGAATGATTTGCGTACTCCTACCTGACTGGTAACTGTATTTTTCAAATTTTAATAATTAAAGATTAGAATATCTGCCAAATAAAAGAGAAGAAATAAAGAAGCGAGAAATGTGAATATTTAATCTTTATTGTAAATATTAAACTACTGTAATTTTATATGTGTTTTGGCTCTATCCTTGTTTGTATAATTGGACTGTGGAACATAAACTTTTATATTTTCCTTTTTGTTTATAAAATTTATATTTCCAAATATTGTATGAATCATTTTTTTGAGACTCTCGAACTTCGGTCCCCGATCACACTATGGCCATTTGAAGTTTTAAGGTTAAAGAGCTTAACTAAGACTAGGTCATAATTGTGACTAGTTTAGTTTTAATCCAAACAGTAAAGTTAATACTACTAAAATATTCCTTAGGATTTTCTGAGTATTTTGAGATCTATATTTGATATTTTTAGGTAACCATACAACTAAATCCCTCCATATAACTCCCAGGGGTTGCCAGCATGCCCAATCTGTACAGATTCTCAGTGTTGCATTCTACCCTCCAAAGACAAATACCATAATAATATATATCATTTTTCATCTTTTTATTACATCCTAAATCCAAGGTAGTATCCTAACTGGGATTTAGGGTTCACATTTATTACCCAAATTAAAGATAAAGGACCCTATAAGATGAAAGATCCATGAACTAAGAACTTATTGAAGAGTTATTCTACTAATTATAAGATAAAATAATCAATTAAGAACTTGAGAATCTAAGATCTATATTCAATCTTTAAGATAATTTCATTATCTTATAGATTGAATCATCATATACCCACATGAAAGGTTTCAAAAGATTAAATAATCAATCATTTAAAGAATTTTAATTGGAGATGGTTTAATTCCAAATTGAAGATCTAAGTCTAAGATCTAAGATATAAGAATCTGAGGTTTGATCACTTTAGACTTTAAACTAGATTTTAACTTAAAATTTTCCATTATTATTTCTTTTAGAATTTTAAGCTCATAAGTTAACTTAACTGAACATATTAATGTGAGATCTTAGCATCTACAATTTTTGGGTGCAATTATTAAGGCAATGGTGACCCCTTTAAGATCACACAAGATCTAAGTTTTTAATTAAGACTAAATGAAGATTCCTTAGTTTAATATGAATATTATGGACATTATTAGCTTAAGTGTTCAGAGAGACATTAATGATCTAATTTAGAGTTAATTTACTAAATTTCCCAAGGTTTTAGGGCACTTAAGCACATTTTGGTCAAAATGACCAAAATAATCTCACTTAAGCTTAAAATTAGGATCTTATGGTTCACTTATCCAAATTAATCTAAATATATTTTAATGTGTTTCATCTTGTTTTTAAAGTAGAAAATACACTTATCTTAAGTTTTGACCTCTTAATTAAGCTAATTAGCACTAATCACCTACTTAAGCCAATTAGGGGGGATTAATGAATTTAGGGTATCTAGGGCAATACAGTCTTACCTTCAGGTTCTAATAGGCTTACTTTAGCATTAGGAGCTTACTTACCCTAAATTTGAGACTTAATTAAGGTTAAATTTACTAATCATTAATTAGGGTGATTAAGGGGTGATTAAGAAAAAAAATATCCAAAATTAGTTTTAAGGGTCTCTAATTATTCTCTAGGGTCTAAGGAGCAATCACAGCCCTTAATCTCTATATTTGGATATTTATTAAATTTAATATGATTTAATTAAGGACAACTAAGAGTTGGGCAATTATTTTTTAAATCCAATCATTGGATCTGTGATTTTATTTTATATTTAAGTTCATTGTATTTTTCTGATTCAAATGATATATTGGATCATACCATTTGGATTAGTATAATCAAAGTTATTAAATTAATTTATTCTGAATGTTTATTTAAATTGAAACTATAGGATTGAATTATTTAAATGCATAACTATTAAAAATGTCATCCCATAATTATTTAATAGGCGCGGCCCAAAATCAGAACCGCGCGGTCACGGGTCGGCCCGGCCCAGAACCCACGACTTCGTCTTCCTCCTATCGACGGGTCCCGAGTCAGCCAGACTTCCGCAGTGAAATTCCCGGCACTCCGGCAATGGCAGCAGCTCAAATTAATCCCTACACGTTCCCAGAGTCGAGACGCATCGACTGGACTAAGAACCCCCATCTAGATCCCTCTGGATCGATGGGGTGCTACTCACCCGGGATGCCTTCAATAAGGCGTCTCAGGCCGACTGTGAGGGGACAATTCTCCTCACAGAGGCCTCGATTCGACCGAGGTTCGATCCTTACATGTTCAGGGAAGTGAGACGAGTCGATCCCGCAACATTTCATAACATGGGGTGCAGCCAATCGCTGGATCCTTACTCGGACTCAGCCATTGGCTCGGCCGCTAGCTCAATCGATCGATACGATCGATTCGAGCTAGCTTAGCCCCAGGCGACAATCACCACGGTTTACCTAAGTGGCTGAGGTGCTCTAGACGACATCCATGGCTCAATCCAGAAGACAGAATTAAACCGAGCTTAAGGAAATTTTAATGGGGAAAGGTTGTACCTCCAATCGGGCTGCAGGCTTGGCCGAGGGAAATTGAGGTATCCTTAAGCTTCTTGAAGATTAGACGAATGTGCATAGGGGTTCTGAACACCAGATGGGCCCTCTATCAGCGGTTCAAGCCTTCGAGAACACCGAAAATTGTCGAGGAAGATGAGAGCTCCAGAGGCTTCAACTGGAGAAATTGAGGAGTCTCAGTGAGCAAAGGGACTCACTTAGTGGTGCTGGGGGTATTTATAGGCAGCTGGGAGATATGGGGGTGGTTTCCAGAGCTTGGCAATGGGAAGGAGGCTCGGGCCAACGGCTATGGGTAATTTGGGGAGAAGATGACCGGCAAGATAGACGCACCGAGGGCAGGAGAGGAATTTCGGGGCCTTCTCGTACTGCCACGGGGGCTGGGAGGTTTCTGGCTGTTGGGAGGGGGGGGGACCAGATGCAGACGGGTCGAGAGGTGGACGATGATCCACAGTGCTAGGGTTCGTGTCCGCCGTCTGATGGATTGACCGTTGGTCTCGGATGGCTCGGATGCATTACTTAAATGAGATATGATAGTAGCCGTCGGATGCTAGCAATAAATCCGACGCATAGGATCTAATCTTAACGTGGAGGAGATCCCATCGTTCGAGGGTCCGCGCCAGGATGCGTGCCAACGCATCGAGTGGCTTAACCCAGCGCCCCGCTGTTGAGACCCCACAGCGGATCTACCGTTGTCCCGACAGCAAATCCTGCCTTTTAATTTTAATTAAATTTATAATTTAATTAAAAATAAATCAATTAAATAATATATAATTATTTCTAAATATTTTAAATCCAATTTAGGACTAAATGAGTTCCAAAAAATCCCAAAAATTCATCATTAGCTAATTAGGGTATGAGGAATTCAAAAATGAAATAAGATTTTAATTTAGAGATCAATTAGTTTAAGTATTTTTAAGGGCTTAAAAATAGCCAAAAATACCAAGTTTGCCAATTTAATTCCGATTGATTTTAAACTTCTAGGATTAGGTTTAAATGACCATGGAATCCAATAGAATCAAATTCAAAGGTTGGTTTAGCTTAATTAATCCATATTAAGCTTGGATAACAACAAGGTTTGCCAATTTAACTCCGATTGATTTTAAACTTCTAGGGTTAGGTTTAAATGACCATGGAATCCAATAGAATCAAATTCAAAGGTTGGTTTAGCTTAATTAATCCATATTGAGCTTGGATAACAACAAGGGTTATTACAGGCAGCCCCTGGGAGTTATATGGAGGGATTTAGCCATTTTTTGGAAGTGGGCAAATCCAGAGGAAAGACACACCATCAATTCCTATTTTGAGTAAGCTACCGACGGGTAGTGAGATAAGCTTCATACAGGTTATGCCTATGGGTTTACCCATTTGGGCTCAAGAGTCTTTGGACTCGACTTATTGTTACAAATGCTTTTGATAAAATTTATTTATTTCATGCTTTATAATTATATTGAATTTCACAGCTAACTTGTAGGGCAATACTTAAATTTGGAAATTTGCTTTACTTTTTTTTATGCTATGCAGATATTTCAGTCACTTTCATATTTTTTTATACCTATTTTAGGATGCTAGAATTATTCTTATAAGAATGATTTGCGTACTCCTACCTGACTGGCAATTGAATTTTTTAGGTTTTGAAAATTAAAAGCCTTGAAGATCTGCCAAATAAAGAGAAGAAATAAAGAAGCGAGAAAATGTGAATATTTAATCTTTATTGTAAATATTAAACTGTTGTAATTTCATATGTGTTTTGGCTCTATCCTTGTTTGTATAATTGGATTGTGAAACATAAACTTTTATATTTTCCTTTTTGTTTATAAAATTTATATTTCCAAATATTGTATGAATCATTCTTTTGAGACTCTCAAACTTCGGTCCCCGGTCGTCACAGAAATGGTGCTACGTATTTATATTAAAGAGACCGAATGCTGTCATTTTTCCATATACAAATGCTGCCACGTAATTATATGAAAACAAATACTATCATTTCTTTATTAATCCATATGTTGTCATTTAATGTAATGTAAAAATGAATGCTGTTACATTCTTATATAAGATTGTATGTTGTTAAATAGATGAATATGAGAATAATTGCTGTCATATTGCTGCTATATTTTAATATGAGACCAAATGTGATCACATGTTGCCTTTATTCTTAAAGTGATGGGAGAAAATGCAGTCATATCTTTTAATGAATCAAATTATTGCATTTATTTTAGAAGATTCAAATTGCTGCCATGTATATTATGAATCAAATTCCTATCATTTATTTCATTATTAGTCAAATGCTATCATGTGATCAAATGCTGCCATCTTTAGAATTATAAGATCAAGAGTGATCAAGTACTATTAGTCATATCCATGTGAACAAATATTGTTATTCATTTAAGGTAAATCAAATATTATTATCTCTTCTAGATGAATTCATATGTAATCATTAGATGAAAGAAATATTAACATATATGAAAATCAATGTGGTCATTTCTTTAATTAGAATTACATGCTGCTAATTATTTATAAAGTCAGATGCTGCTATATCTTTTAAATAGAATCAAATGCTACCATGTTTTATTTGAGATCCAAATACTATTACCAAATATAATGGAAGAACAATTGCTGACATTAATTTCAAATATATTATCCTTGCTGTTACTTATATTAAGATTCAATGCTGCCATTAGTTTATAAGATTCTAATGCTGTTATTTATCATATAAGATCCAATGCTACATGTATTCTTTGAGATCTAAATATTGTTACTTATTCTAAAGTGATAGAATTGCTTCCATCTCTTATAAAATGAAATGTCAAATGAATTATGAGAAGCAAATGCTATTAGTTCAATTAAGGTGATCAAATGCTGCCAATTTCTAAAAGAGATCTTATGAGATCAAATGCTTCCATTTAGTTCAATTGTGATTAAATGCTGCCATTTGTGTTATGAGATCCACACGCTGTCATTCTTTTATAGAATCATATGTTATTATTTTAAAAATGGGAGATCAATGCAATATAAAAATAAATGTGGTCATTCCTTTTATTATATTGGATGTTGCCATAAGATCATATGTTGCCATTTAAATGCTGTTATTTATCCCAATAAATTTAATGATGTCATGTATTTCCAAAGAGGAGATCGATGCGATCTTAAATAATTCAAAGTTGCCATTAACTGTAATGAGATGAATCAAATGCTGCCAATTATTTATATAATCTAAATGCTGCCATTTAAATATAGATCCAAATGCTACCAATTATGTTATATATAAGGTCAATTGTTGCCTTTCATTTAAAGTAAAATCAAATTGATCAAATGTTACTCTTAATTTCAAGGTAGAATCAAATGATCAAAGGTTGTCACTACTCTTATTAAAACCATATGTGATCAACTATATAAATGAAAGAATCGTTGGATCATGTCAAATATAATACTTTTCTTTTATATTATTAGTATTAAATTAACTTCTACTATTAAAAGTGTTGAAAGAACCAATTACTGTGTTAGAATTCAATTTAACTGATTCTTGTTTCTCTTACATATAAATGTTAATTTCAATGCTGTCATTCTTTGCATGTTGAGTTGTAAATTAATACCAAATGAAATGTTGAATTAAATGCTATTAAGCCAAATGATACTGCCCCTATAAATTGCTAAATTAATTTCTACATCTCTTATTAATTTTATAGATGTTATATAGGATGTATAAATCATAGGTTAGTAAACTGCTTCGTTTGATTTTATCACTTGAAAATTTGTAGAACTGGAAATAGTCAATGGATTGACTTATAAATTAAAACTAGAAATAGTCAATGGATTAACTTATAAATTGATATTCTTATTAGAACTGGAAATAGTCAATAGATTGACTTATATATTGATATTGAAATTGTTTATTTAAACAAATATAAAGGAGACCATGCCAAAAATTTTAGAATTGGAATCTCATATTGTTATCTTAATTTTTGAAAGACATCATTCTTCTTTATTTTTATTATTATATCACAATTTGGATGGCCTATATGTAACAACCCAGGTTGTTATTTTGCTCAATTAAGACTAATCTAAGTCTTAATTAAAGTTCTAAGTCACTAATTAAGTGATTTGAAGCAAATCTCTGAAACCTAGGTCAAACCAAGAAGTCAACAAAGTCAAAACAAGAATTCTGGAAAATCCCAAAATCTGGGAATTTGACTTTTTATCTAGACCTCAGAATGAAAATCTGACTTCGCCATTGCGTTCAGAATACCCAAATTAGCTAAGGGTGAAATTTTGGAGGCATTTAGAAGTCGTTGATTTTTCGTCGAATATTTTAATATTATTTAAATACCCTAAATAATCAAATAAATAAATATTTATCGGATCGAAAATCCGAGTGCGCCGTTGCGTTCCTCACCCTTCATTTAGCTAAGGGTGATTTATTGGAAATTTTTGGGATGCATTTAATAAGTTAAAATTGATTAATTAAAATTGTATAATTTAATTTAAATAATTATTTAATTATTTAAACCCTAAACGGCACCGTCAGCTATTCCTAATGCCATCACCTTTTTTCTCTTTTCGCGCCGTCAATCTAGACGGCTCCTCCCGCACCGTCTGATCGCAGGATCAGACGGCTGTGAGCCATCTTCCCTGCGTGAGTGCCGTGTGGCCGAAGGGGAGCTGTACGCGTCGCCATAACCGGGGGTTAGAGCTCGCAGAGGCCAGATGTCCTCCCTCACCGCATGAAAACGCCGCTTTAGATCTAATATAAGACATCTAAGACTCTTTTCTCCTCTCGTTTCCATCTCTAAAGTCCTATATTGGCGATCGAAGCTCGGGCAAATCCCTGTCATCCATCTAAGGTACTCCCAATCCTCTTAAATGCGTTAATAATCTGCAAGATTTCAATTTCGTTTTCCTATTTCATGATATTGATTAAACATCCACCGGTTTGGATCATGTCGATCGAGCCTATTTCCGCCGAATTTTGCCAACTCCCTACAGTAGAAACTAGGGTTTGTGCCTCCGACGGGGATGATCTGCAGTATTCGAACCGGTCCAGACCAGACCGGTCCAACCCATCCCGTGACAGAACCGGGCCGGGATCACGCATCCAAAATCCCCCGCTTCCCCACGTGTCGGCATCCAGGAAGGCCGCGTGGATGCGTGGGGCCCACAGCGTGTAACGCACGCTGTCTCCTCGTCTGAAGGCGTGGGACCCATCTGGCAGGCGCTGGCGAATCCCGCGACGACGCGTGGCGTTTTGGATCAGTATGGTCTCGTCCGTTTGGAGGTGTGGGACCCGCCGGTCAGCGTTCAGCAGCCTGCGTTGCGCCACGTGGAAATGGTGGGCCCACCGTCTGCCGTTCAGCCAGTAATCTTGCGCCACGTGTCCTGTTTATAATTAATAAAATTATAACATATATAATATTAATACAGCTATATATTAAATAATTAAAATCGAATAAAATTATATATTTATAAATATCACAGTTATATTATTACAATTAAATCAATAATAATTAATTAATTTAATACTAAACTTTAAACCTAAATAACTCCCAAAATATTTATCCAAATTATACAATTAAATATATTAATTTAATCAGAAAAATATGAGGAATTTATTGATAACAAAATTTTTGCTGTAGGATCAATATTTTGCAAAGTGATTATTTAGGTTTAATTTAATTTAAAATTAAAATGTCACAAACTTTATTTAGCTCATAATTTTGTACCCAATGATCCAAACATATTGAAAATGGGTCTTAAAGTGATCAGAAAACCCTAAGAATCATTTTAGTAGGGTTAGCTTTGCTGTTTGGATTAGTTTGAACCTAATCATATTTAGGACTAAACCCTAATTAGGTTAATTAGCCCTAAAACTTCAATTGACCATAACTTGGTCAATTGAGCTCCAAATTTGATGATCCATAGGTTCATTTAGATTAGAAGAACTTAATTTTCAATAATATGTAAAAATATTTTAGATCTAGCGGTTAGATTTGCTAATCACCCTTAATTGCTCTAAATCTTGATTAGTGAATAATAGCAAATCTAGTAACCCAATTTGAGAATTTTAAATTTTAGAGGACTCCTAAATCCATTTAGAATCAATCCATAAGGTTGGATTAGTATTTGAGTGATTAATTTTGTTAATCACTCACTAATCACCCTAAACCCTAATTAGGTCTTAACTTAGTCAAATTAAGTCCAAATTGAGCCTACCACATGTCATTATAATTAGTGAGCTATTTGTAAACCATAGCCACTAATTTTGCTTAATTTGGACACTAATTGGAAATGTTAGGATTTTGACTCTTAATTAAGCATTCCTTAATCTCCTAAAAACCCTAGATCTTGTATTGGCCATAACTTGGCCAATACTCATCAGAATTGAGCAAATTTAGATTCTATGGAAAGCTTAGACAGTAAAGAGCAATAATCTAAAAGAAAATTTAACTTTCACTTAGTAAAATTACTAATTTGCCCTATTGAGTCAAATTCACTAATTTGATCTCTAATGGCTTAATAATCACCCAAAATTACCTTAGTTGCTGTCTAATCTTATATTAGTCAGTAAGAAACACTTTCCAAAAGAAAATTTCAGAAATTAAGCATAGATCAAAATTTGATCTTTTGAACTCTTAAAGTAGGGGCAAAATGGTCATTTTGCCCAAATTTAGGGTTTAACCTTCTAAAGCCCTAAATTCAGTTTCTAATCACTAAAATCAGTAAATATAATGATTTAGAGCTAAAATTATTCAATCTTAAGTCTAAATTAGGTTTTAATTAAAATCTCAGAATTTGTTCAGTAAAGAAAATTTCCTAAGTGAGTGTTCTCATTCTTTAATTATTCTTAGATCCATCCTTAGATCCTATAACATTAGCTAGGATGTGTGTCTGGAGAGATACTCTTAGTAATTAAGAGCCTTATTGTAACAACCCAAGTTATTACTTTGCTCAATTAAGACTAATCTAAGTCTTAATTAAGGTTCTAAGTGACTAATTAAGTAATTTGAAGCAAATCTCTGAAACCTAGGTCAAACCAAGAAGTCAACAAAGTCAAAACAGGAATTCTGGAAAATCCCAAAACCTGGAAATTTGACTTTTTATTTAGACCTCAGATTGAAAATCTGACTTCGCTATTGCGTTCAGAGCACCCAAATTAGCTAAGGGTGAAATTTTGGAGGCATTTGGAAGTCGTTGATTTTTCGTCGAATTTTTTAATATTATTTAAATACCCTAAATAATCAAATAATTAAATACTCGTCGGATCAAAAATCTGAGTGCGCCGTTGCGTTCAGAACCCCTCATTTAGCTAAGAGTGATTTATTAAAATTTTTTTTTTTGGGTATAATTAATAGGGTAAATTGATAAATGAAATCTAATTAAATAATATTAATATTAATATTATTTATTACGCAATTAACGGCGCCGTCCAGACTTATTCATGCCGTCAACCTAAACCTAATCTTCCCGTTAGATGGAACGGAAGATTCTGGACCGTTCGATTGAGCGATCGAACGGTCCTCAGTCATCTCCTTCGCTGCAAAGGACGCGTAGAAGGCACCATCGGCACGCGTCGATCGCTCGGCAAGCTGTCGAATCCACCGCTGAATAGAGGTTTTAAAAAGGATCTCTACTCTCTGCTTTGATGGATTTTGATACCTAAGGTGAAGCGAAGGCTCGAGCGAAGGTTGCGAGTACTTAAACCTAAGTTCTGCTAGCAAGCCGAAGGTACCTCCCTACCTATGTCTTCTTTCGTTCATTATTGCGAAACTATATGTTTGCGTATGCGTTAATTTTTGGGCTTCGATCGATCGAGAATCAATCGATCAAAGTTACGTCGAAACCCTAATTCGTCAGTTCGTCAATGAAGAAGATGAAACGCCTTTTCATTTCCAGTCGTCTGATTCAAATTCGATCCAGCCGTTAGATCTAGGATAGATTATATCTGATCCGATCGTTCTGGACCGGTTCGATCCAGAACGGTTCATCTGGACCGGTCAATCTATCCCTCCATGAACTGGCCGCAGTTGGCGTCTAGCGATGGACGGTGGGCCCCGCTTCGCAGCGTGCAACCAACAGCAGAGCGACACATGGCCTGTCCCGCTGTCGCTCTGACCTGTGGGACCCGCCGCTGTCTGCTCAGCCAATGAGCAGCCGCCACGTGTCCTGCAGAAAAGAAAATAATAGAATTAACTATATATAAATAAACGGTTAAATATAATCGAAATATATATATATATAATAACAGATTTAATTAATTTAATTAAACAGTAATAATTAATTAATTAAATACCAAACTTTAAACTTAAATAATCATTAAATATATGTCCAAATTATACAAATAAATATATTAAATTAATCAGAAAAATATGAGGAATTTATTGATGCCAAAATTTTTGCTGTAGGATCAATATTTTGCAAAAGTGATTATTTAGATTTAATTTAATTTAAATTAAATATCACAAATCTTATTTAGCTCATAACTTTGTGTAGATTGATCCAAATATACCCAATATGGGTCTTAAAGTGATCAGAAAACCCTAAGGATTAATTTGATAGTATTTATCTTGCTGTTTGGATTAGTTTGAGCCTAATCACATTTAGGACTAAACCCTAATTAGGTTAATTAACCCTAGATCTTCAATTGACCATAACTTGGTCAATTGAGCTCCAAATTTGATAATCCAAATATCAATTTAGATCAGAAGAATCTAATTAACAGTAATCTATAAAAATATTTTAGATCCAATGGTCAGATTTGCTAATCACCCTTAATTGCTCTAAATCTTGATTAGTGAATAATAGCAAATCTAGTAACCCAATTTGAGAGTTTTAAACTTCAGAGGACTCATAGATCCATTTAGAATCAATCCATAAGGTTGGATTAGTTTTTGAGTAATTAATTTTGTTAATCACTCACTAATTACCCTAAACCCTAATTAGGTCTTAACTTAGTCAAATTAAGTCCAAATTGAACCTACCATATGTTATTATGATCAATGAGCTATTTGTAAACCATAGCCACTGATTTTGCTTAATTTGGACATTAATTGGCAAAATTAGAATTTTTGACCTATAGTTAATAATTCCTTAATTAAACCTTAAAAACCCTAAATCTTGTATTGGCCATAACTTGGTCAATACTCATCAGAATTTAGCAAATTTAGATTTTATAGAAAGTTTAGATAGTAAAGAATATTAAACTAAAAGAAAATTTAACTTTCACTTAGTCAAATTACTAAATTACCCTTATGAGTCAAATTCACTAATTTGATCTCATATAGCTTATTAATCACCCAAAATTAACTTAGTTGTTGTCTAATCTTATATTAGACAATAAGAAACACATTCCAAAAGAAAATTTCAGAATTTAAGCCCTAGATCGAAATTTGATCTTTTGAACCCTTGAGGAGGGGCAAAATGGTCATTTTGCCTAAATTAGGGTTTAGCCTTTAAAAGCTCTAAATTCATTTTCTAAACATTAAAATCAGTAAATGGAATGATTTAGAACTGAAATTATTCAAATTTAATTCTAAATTAGGTTTTAATTAAAATCTCAAATTTTGCTCATTTAGAAAATTCCTAAGTCTTAAGAAAAGTTCTCTTTCCTTAATCATTCTTAGACCCATCCTTAGGTCTTATAACATTAGTTAGGATGTGTGTCTTGAGAGATACTCTTAGTAATTAAGAGCCTTAATTCTTAAGATTAGGAATAGATCTTAAGTTAGAATTCATCTATTGAGTAAATTGGGTTACTCAATTAGATGAAACCTTGAGCTTTCTAGTTTCTAAATTTTTCTTAGTTTATTAAATGATTATTTAATCTTTAAACTTTAGAACTAAGAATAGAGATCTATCCTAATGAATTTGATTTATCATTAGGATTTGCCTTAACCTAATCTGTGAGTTTGGATTCTAAACCTTAGACCCTTAGTTATACCTTTAGATTAAGTGATTAGACCCCATCATCTGGAGTCTAATTCTTAATCTTTTCATCTTGATTTGACTAATTAAGATGAGGTTGGGATGAATTAAATTACAAAATTAGGTCGCTGATTTATTCATTTTAACTAAATAGTCGTCTTTTGATTAAGTTATAATTAGGACTTGGCCAGTCCTAATTATCTTCAACAAGTAGGATTCGTGATTCTAAGTTACAGAATGTGTAAGAGTTGTTGATTCTGAAACTTATGTAACTTAGAGTAGATAGAACGAATAAAGTAGACAACAAAGGATATCACCTGTATTTTAGATAGAGTTTTCTTGCACTTTGATTTTGATGCTTCGCATTCCTTGATTTTGAGCCTTATACCTTGAACATATATTATGTACTTAAGATATTTGATGAATATCTTATGTCAATTTTGAACATTCATAAAAAACATTATGTTCGTTTCACAAGTGGTTTGTAAGGTGTAGCTTGATTAGTATACCTCTTCGATCAACCCGTTCGGGGTCGGCAACCTTTCGAGGGTTTAATGTCCGACAGTCTATTGGCCATGCCTAGTCCGAGTGATAGGATGGATAGACTCTTGCCCTACTGACTACAGAGTTAGGATTCTGATATGGATATACTAATTCAAGTACACTTACATTCAGTTCTATCTTAGCTCATCAGGCTAAGAGTTTCAGTGACGTTCAGTTCAGAGTTTCTTAGCTCATCAGGCTAAGAATTGCTGAGTTCAGGTTCAGTTCAGTTGACTTATATAGTTGCTATAGTTTCAGTTTACAGTTACTGTTTTACTAGTATATTCTGCATTTCAGCACTGTTTTACTTACAGCTTTCCTGCACGTGTTTTTATATAGGATGCTAGTTATACTTACTGTTTTCATATGCTTACTTAGGATGTTAGTGTACTCAGTTTTATACTATTTGAATTTTGTATGTCACTTGGCATAATCAGTTTGATCATATGCATATTTAGGTTGTATTTTCTTATAATTTTACACTTCTTTTACTTACCTGTTTGTGTTGTAGTTGCTTAGAGGAGGTATGTTTTACTTCCTTTTTGTTTAGTTATAAACTATGGTTTATAACTTATTTCAGCTCTTTTGTACGCTTTTCTGCACCTATTTTTGCTCAGTTCTGTTTTTATGGTGATATTCAGTTAACTTAAACAAACTCTTACCCTAAAAATGTACTTAGACTTATTGTCTAACCAGTTTTTCTTTTGTTGGCTGGGGCCCTACCATTATGAAACTGATAATGATAGGTTCTGAGTTTGTTGGTTTAGCAGATCCAGTGGAGAGTTTGCCATTGGAGGAGGAGCCCATTCCTGAGGATCTGTAGCTTAGGTTTCTATCTTCAGTGAGGATGAGAGTTTTCTTTTAGTTCTTTTAAGCTCATTAAATGTTGTAATAATACAGGATTTTATTTTCTTTTTCAGTACTTTACTTATTCTGTATTGTTGTATTTATACTGTATTGGATGGATGTTATGTTATATGCTTCCGCACTCTGAGTTCATGTATGATCATTTAGTGATAATATTTCTGGATTGAATGGCAAAGTCCTTATTTAAATTGGATTAGGATGTGTGACTAATCCAATCTTAAGTGGGGACCTTATCATTTGGTGACCCCTCCACCGTAATCATGTTAACATAAGGGTTAACAGGACCACGGCAGGGCAGGGCCGCCACACTTATTTCCTAAGATTAGGAATAGATCTTAAGTTAGAATTCATCTATTGAGTAAATTGGGTTACTCAATTAGATGAAACCTTGAGTTTTCTAGTTTCTAGATTTTTCTTAGTTTATTAAATGATTATTTAATCTTTAAACTTTAGAACTAAGAATAGAGATCTATCCTAATGAAATTTGATTTATCATTAGGATTTTGTCTTAACCTAATCTGTGAGATTTGGGTTCTAAACCTTAGATCCTTAGATTATACCTTTAGATTAAGTGATTAGACCCCATCATCTGGAGTCTAATTCTTAATCTATTCATCTTGATTTGGCTAATCAAGATGTGGTTGGGATGAATTAAATTACAAAACTAGGTCGATGATTTATTCTTTTTAACTAAATAGTCGTCTTTTGATTAAGTTATAATTAGGACTTGGCCAGTCCTAATTATCTTCAACAAGTAGGACTCGTGATTCATAGTTACAGAATGTGTAAGGATTGATAATTCTGAAACTTATGTAACTTAGAGTAGATAGAACGAATAAAGTAGATAACAAAGGATATCACCTGTATTTTAGATAGAGTTTCTTGCACTTTGGATCTTTGATGCTTCGCATTCTTTGATTTTGAGCCTTATACCTTGAACATGTATTATGTACATAAGATATTTTGATAAATATCTTATGTTAATTTTGAACATTCATAAACAGCATTATGTTCATTTCGCAAATAGTTTGTAAGGTGTAGCTTGATTAGTATACCTCTTCGATCAACCCGTTCGGGGTCGGCAACCTTTCGAGGGTTTAATGTCCGACAGTCTATTGGCCATGCCTAGTCCGAGTGATAGGATGGATAGACTCTTGCCCTACTGACTACAGAGTCAGGATTCTGATATGGATATACTAATTCAAGTACACTTACATTCAGTTCTATCTTAGCTCATCAGGTTAAGAGTTTCAGTGACGTTCAGTTCAGAGTTTCTTAGCTCATCAGGCTAAGAATTGCTGAGTTCAGGTTTAGTTCAGTTGACTTATATAGTTGCTATAGTTTCAGTTTACAGTTACTGTTTTACTAGTATATTCTGCATTTCAGCACTGTTTTACTTACAGCTTTCCTGCACGTGTTTTTATATAGGATGCTAGTTATACTTACTATTTTCATATGCTTACTTAGGATGTTAGTGTACTCAGTTTTATACTATTTGAATTTTGTATGTCACTTGGCATAATTAGTTTGATCATATGCATATTTAGGTTGTATTTTCTTACAGTTTTACACTTCTTTTACTTACCTGTTTGTGTTGCAGTTGCTTGGAGGAGGTTTGTATTACTTCCTACTTGTTTAGTTATAAATTATAGTTTATAACTATATACTGTTCTTTTGATACGCTTTCCTGCACCTATTATGCTTAGTTCTGTTTATATGGTGATATCTTCTTAAATTAATAAAATTGCTGCCCTAAAATGTACTTAGACTTATTGTCTAACCAGTTTTTCTTTTGTTGGCTGGGGCCCTACCATTATGAAACTGATAATGGTAGATTCTGAGTTTGTTGGTTTAGCAGATCCAGTGGAGAGTTTGCCATTGGAGGAGGAGCCCGTTCCTGAAGATCTGTAGCTTAGGTTTCTATTTTCAGTGAGGATGAGAATTTTCTTTCAATTCTGTTAAACTCATTAAATGTTGTAATAATACAGGATTTTATTTCTTTTTCAGTACTTTACTTATTCTGTATTGTTGTATTTATACTGTATTGAATGGATGTTATGTTTTATGCTTCCGCACTCTGAGTTCATGTATGATCATTTAGTGATAGTATTTCTGGATTGAATGGCAAAGTCCTTATTTAAATTGGATTAGGGTGTATGTCTAAATCCAATCTTAAGTGGGGACCTTATCATCTGGTGACCCCTCCACCGTAATCATGTTAACTTTAGGGTTAACAGGACCACGACGGGGCAGGGCCGCCACACTATATATGGGCAACCATTGTGAATATGAAATCATTAGAATAGAAATCAATAGAAAATAATAGATATCACAAGATTTACAATACTTTGATACAATTCTTGTGTTGTAAATGCATCGAAAAGATTATTATGCATAATAAACATTTTATAAAATTTTCAGAGGGGTATAATGGAGGATTTAGTACAGCTGTCATTTGCTTGGGCAAGGCTATTAGTGTATCTGGAGACCACATAATTCCTTTGAGGGGGAATATGTGTGTTTATTTTGACCCCAGTTACAGATAAGTTGAGTAGACGTACTCAACTCCTCACTCGTTCTGCACCCACAGAACAAAATTTTAAGATAAATAAATTATAATTGCATTTCTCATAATCTCATTGATTGTGAATAATATATTCAGTCTTTTGATTGAAATGATTTTCCATGATTAAATCTTTCATAAATTTATACAATACATAATTTCCTACAGTTCTTTTTATTCTTACTTAGCATACAAATCTATTTGAACATATTCATGTTTTCTTTCAAATTGCAATTAATTCAAATGCTATTAATACAATTATATATATTTTTACCATTTTTATTGCTTATTGCAACGCTATTTCTTAAATTTGTAATGTGATATCTGCTTAATTAATGTTTAGCCTATTTTTAATATATACTTAGACTTTTAAAGTCTAACTACTTTTTCTTTTTTTTTTGCTATATCCTACCGTATTTAAAAACGAAAATACGATAGATTAGGAGCAAGGAATAGGACCTGCAGTTAAGGAAGAAGCGGGGCATTGGTTGGGAAAGAAGAATTTATTTTGTTATTATGTGAGAATAAGTTTAGTTATAAACACTATGTAAATTATGAACACATTGTGATGTTTGTAAACTGTTCTTTCACGATTTTAAATTTTCATATTATAAATAATGAATGTTTGAGTTAGAATAATTGAATGTCCTTCTTCTTCCCATAGACCCATATAATATAAGATAATATTAAATGTTGAGTTAAAATCTCCTAACTCAATATTAAATACTATCGTAACACTCCTTATTAGATTATTATAAATAAATCTAATAGTGAGGTGTTACAATAAATTTGCCTTATCTTTCTCTCTTATATTTCTCTCTCTTTTTTTTCTCTCATCAATTATTTCACTCTTAAGCTTAAGTAACTTAAGATGAGATAATTTGGATGAATAATATATTAATATGATGAAAAGTAGAATATTTGATGAATAATAAAATTATTTATTTTGAATAAATGAGTAGTAATTTTAATATGATGAAATAATTTGAATGAATATTTCCATTATTTTAACTGTGAATCATTTTGCTTTCTCTTTATTCTCTTTCATCATTAAATTTTATAAGTGTACAAATTTACTTTCTCTTTCTCTCTATTATTTTTTTCTTCTCTTTCTCTAGTTTCTTTCTCTCCCCTCCATTATTTCACTCGTAAGTTTACGTAACTTAAGATGAGAATATAATTTGGATGAATAATGCATTAATATGATGAAAAGTAAAATATTTGATGAATACTAAAATAATTTATATTGGATTAATGAGTATTAATTTTAATTAATATATAATTTTTTGTGTAATTTTCCATTATTTCCAAAAATAACAAAACTTGATGTATCTTGATGAGATGAACACACTCGCGCTAAAATTTCTCAATTTTGAGTAATATTTTATTTTATATTAATTTATGGAGATAAAAACTTCAAAAATTAATTATGGTAAATCTATTATATATTAAAATTCCAAAGAAAAAAAATAAGGAGATTGATTTTATCTCGATTCTTAAATAGTTTATGATATTTTTATTGGAGTAGACTTACATAAATATCATTATAACCAGATGAAAATAAAAGTATCAATATTAACTAAAAAAATAAGATATAAAATAACTAAAAGATATTATTTTGACTAAGTTTGATATATATTCTTTCATTATTACTTTGATTTATATAAATTTTGTAAATTCTTATTTTTTATAATTTAATTTTATTTATTATGAGATTCCAACTGCATGAATAGTGTCTTATACACTTTTATATGATTTTTTTTTTAATCTTACTTTGATATCAACTATGGCAACTTATCGCTGGATCGACATAGCTATTCTAGCGTAAGAGCTCACTACCCATGATCATATCGGGATTCAGTATAATATTGTATTTAAAAATATATAAAATACATATTTCCATAATCATTACAATATTACACTTAAGAAAATATAAGTATCTAAATTACTTCATCATATATCATCAATTCCTCATCAGACTTGATTCGTAGATTATTTTTGATTTGTCATATATATATTATATATATATATATGAATGTGCGTGCGCGCGCGCATATATATATATATATATGTGTGTGTGTGTGTGTGTGTGTGTGCGCGCGCGCGCGCGCATGTGTGTGCGTGCGTGCGCGCGCACATGTGTGTTTGTGATAGGGCGGACAAAAAAATATATTTAATTAAACATAGAGGTTAAAGTAATATTTGTAGAATATCAACATATATAAGATTAAGCAGTACTAGTCTGCAGGAGAAGCATGTACAAATAAAATAATATGTAATATTTTTGTAAATTATGCTTACAAAATTAGCAGGATTAGAATTGCAATATATATATTTAAGTTATGTGCTTATTCTAAAAGAAAATACAATAAGATATAATATTTAATATGTTTGACAAAATTATAGAATAATCGAAAAGTTATATACGTCTATCTAACTATCTAAGATATGAGTTCATGACTAACTACACATCCCCCTCAAAAGCTATGTGTAGTCTATTTATTTTTCTAGTTATTAGCTTGTCCCAACATAACGTATTATCTGTACAGACCTGAGATTAACCCGAATGAACTAATGATACTGATTTCTAATTATTTATTTTAACTTCTGAGCATGAAATCTTATATAAATATATCAAAGTAGATCAAAGCTTAATAGCGATGCAAAAACTAAAAATGAAATAATTAAATAAAAAACTGATATTCATCATTTTATTTTAGTAAAATTATCAATAATAATATTAGTAATGATATTATTTATTTATTTGTATATATTAAAAATAATATTTTTTATTATTATAAGTAGCAATATATATATATATATATATATATATATATATATATATGACTGAATTGAAATGACTGAAATGCGGGCTGACCAATGCAACCGTGCGATGGTCCGGATGTCCCGGACGACGCGGCTCAAAGGAGAGAAATGACGGATATTTCAGTTAGAGCCGTTGAAAATTAATTAATTAATAAAGTTCAAAAAATGAATTTCTTATTTTGATTAAACAGACTTTGGAAATTATCAAAAATTTACCTCTAGCTAATTTTGGTGCTAGGAATCCAAAAAAGCGATCAAATTTTTGATTCAAAGTCAATTTAATTATTTTATTTTTTTAATAAATTAATTTGCTAAAATTGCAAGTGGTCCGATTGATCTTCAAATCAAACCAGGACTTCGGAGTTCGCTCATAATGATGATTAGAGCCTAATGGAAGTGGTTTAAGACTGCTCATATTATGTTTAACCTAAGTAACAACCTCGGGTTGTTACACTAAGAGTTTGAGCTGCTAAAAATAATATTTAAGTAGGCCATTGGGTGTTAGACATGAGTTAAGTGCCATACAATGCAAAATACCACTCTGTATGAGTGATCTCTTGAACTCATGATAGGTAAATGTCCTACATGGTTGGGGGTACTTTTTGACCATGTATGAGCCACATCTAGTAATATCTACCCGATGGATGTCTCTTGAATCTATGTGTGAATACTGACAATGTGTGAGTATAACTTATTAAGCAGTGTTTAACAAATTCTTAAATATTGATGCATCTTTTTAGATAGCGCTAGAATTCCTAATAAAAATTCTAAAGTTAACAATGCTTAGTTGGGAACACTTTCAGGATAATTGACTTATTTGGAAGTTATTTTATAAGGATAAATTTGTGAGGTTTATCGGACCAAAGTGAACAGCCCGTTAGTGTCTAAGAGTTTGAACTGTTGCACATAACCTCGTCACATAATTTATTCAAAGCTCAAATGTTAGCAATATAGAGAACTACTCAAGAATATCAATATCTCTAATATCTATTGTGTATTAACTCATTTTATTGGTATATCATATGTCCATATAACCATTGGCATGTCACACTTATTTCAGTTAACTCATCATGTTATTTGTGCATTATTAATTACATAATAGATTAATTAAATAATATTAATAAAGCATAATAAAATACTATTTTAATTTTAAATCTAAAATTTAGATTGATGTCAAAATTTTACTATGGTACTTAATTAAGGATGCACATCAATTAGATTTTCATTTAAACTTATGCTCTATTTCTTATTAGCCAAAGTGATTAGAGAGCTTAGTAAGTTTATTAGGTTTAGTTTAACTTCAATTGATAATCTTAAGCCACACTATACCTTAACCAAAAAACACATTAAAATAATTTAATGAGATTTTCAATGAGTGCTATTTTATAAATATGTAAGTTTATCTCATATATTTCCAAATGTAGAAATTATAATATTTAATGTTTACAAATAAATAAAATTGTATTATAAGATACTTCCTTTACATAAAAATATTATTTTGCTCTTAAATATTTCTCAAAAAATATAAATAATTAAAATTTAAAATTTAAAATAAATATTTTTACGAAAAATGAATTTAATAATATTTTTTTATTTAACTAACTCTTTAAAATTTTATAGTTTAAGCAATACTCTTTGTAAAATTGCGTGTTATCTACTGGTTAATATGTTTAAATATTAACGAAAATGCCACTCTAGCTTTGCAATTCTCATCAAATAACGCCCCCGGCAAAAACACGCATCTTATCGTCGACGGCAAAGCTCGAGTACTTCGTTGCCTGCAACGCACGGGAGAGGAGCAGGAGATCAGCAGGAAATCGCAGGTATTTTTTTCGATTCCTTTGAATTCTTTTTTCTTAAGAGCTGTGTTTTCTTGCTCTTCGCCGGAAGACGAAAGTGAGCTCGGTAATTGGGCTGGAGATCGGCTCGTGCGGTAAAGAGTTGGGATTGTTTTTTGTTTCGGCGATTGAGTAATTGACATTTAGGGATATTTACATACATATCAGTTAAAACGTCTGATATTTCATATCTTGTTTGTATGCTCAGGCGCCTTAAATCTGCGATCGAGAGTTGTTATTTGGAGACTTTTTAAAATTTATGTCAAGGGTTGTCATACAGCAGAGAATTTGGTGTTTTTAATGGAATTATCATATAACTGATTCTTTAGTAATGTCACCCTAATTTCAATAGACTTTATAATCGCGCTGAACTAAATACAGAGTTGAAATAACACTGCCATCTGTAAAATTAATAATATTGAACCAAAAATATGCATACATTCAATAACATGCAATCATTCAGCCCCATCATACCAACTTTATATATCATGATTTAAGCAGATCAATAGTCTCTGACGCTAATTTTGGATATTGTGATTTGCTTAAGCTACAAGCATTCCAATGTTTACCTTTATGTATGCCAACAATCCAAAATACTAATCGTATTCAAAGACCTCAAGGGGAATTTGTCTTCACTCACCATAAAAAAGAATATGTTAAAGAAATAATTGAATGCAAGTTTTTCGTGGCACATGGAGTTGAAAATTTGGGTTTCCTCATCAAGTCCTTAAGACATCACCAGAAACCATAAACTACCCGTAAGATCCTTTGAGACCTAATTACAACTAATGGAAGTAAGTGCCCCATCTAAATTAAGGTATCAGTGTATTCATCATTTAATATGGTCGTGCACCTTGTGCAAGAAACCAATTGAAATTGCAAGGCCCTAACTCTTCAGCCCTGTACAATGGTGGTATGAAAAAGTGAAATTCAGTACTTCTCTATCAATCATAGTGAGATCCAGCCCCTAAAGCTTGAGAGATTGAAAAACAGTTGACCTAAACTTGATGAAATATAAAGGGGCATTAGAGCATGCACATTCTATTCTTAAGTTGCCAACTATGCTGGGCCTTTAGCTTTACGTAATCAGATATTGAGTTGAGAAGTTGGGGAGGCCATAGTTCTAAGAGGACAGATAATCTTCAATTTTTTATATATTTTGATTAAATTTTCTTAAAACGTAATTTCTTGTGACGTTCACCATTATTCTTGTTTTCTAATTCAAAATAGTCAAATTTAATATAGCAAATACAATTATAATTTTGCTTTAATCAAACTTTTATAGTTTTTTAGTGCAACTAAATTAAGCAGTGGTTTGCCATTTACAAGCGAAGGTTCAATCAACCTTCTGCAATATGGATAACTAGATGTGAATGTTCATCGTCTTGTGTGCTGTCTTAATAAATCCAACCCTTTTTATTTTACAATTAAGCTACTTTGCAGAACATCACTTCTATGAAATTCCCAGTAGCAAAAAATACTTTTGATTCTATTTGTTAGCTTAGGTACAAATGTTACAATTGCTTTTTAGCTAGCATATACATGGGACATGAAATAAAATTTTGTAAATCACAATTAACATCACATTGAATTCTATAAACTGATTAAATCTTGAAATGCTAATGATCATATTGATGAATGAGCCAATACTGCATTGATCATATTGATGAATGAGCTAATACTGCATACATTTTTAATGTTGTTGTCAATATTTTGATACTTTCTTAGTCATTATTTGAGAATTATATGCTGCATCATTTGCGAATGATGATTTGTGGTTTGCAAAATCTCCATTGCATTTTCATGTATGAATGAGAAAGGCCAATGATTTATGTTAGGTCATCAGAAAACTGTAAAATTGACACCTAATCTAATGAATTGAATCCAAATGCAATTTTTGTTTATAGGGAACTTTATAAAAGTACCGCTTTATAAATTGACATGATTGTAGAGAGATGGTTGTGATTTGATGAGGTGTAACTCCTAAGTGATGCACCTCTAGCTATCCATATTGTGTTGTAAAGTAAAAATTGACCATAAATTCACCCACAAGTTGTACACACCACCACTTAATTGCAATGAAAAATAGCTGAGTTTGTTTAGAAAAATAGCTGAGTTACACACCACAAGTTACACGACTACTTAATTGCTTTGAAAAATAGCTGAGTTTGAGTAGATCTAAACGTATACGTGTAGTTGTTCTATTGATTTTGGATTATTTGAATTTGATGTAAGAAAATTGGTGAACACTGTAATAATTAAAAGATTAAATAGTTTTTTTTGTATATTCTAACTAATGTCATCCTAACTTATCAACCTAATATTGGAATAAATACTGATTCTGACCACCTTAATATAGAAAGAATATGACTTATTATCCTTTTATAAATCATCGTATTTTGTATCATTTGTTTTTCCAATCTCTCGAACTTCAAATGGGTCAATCTTTATTGTTGTCACTATAAAGGCAATTAAACCCTCACTTTTTCATGATTATCGTATATTCATGTATTTAATTTCTCTCATTCCATCTCATTGCTCCAAACATACTTTTATTTTGCATAGAACTGAAGATTTAAAATTTTAGGTTTTTGATCATATCATTGTGCTAGGTGATGCCATTCATTAGATAGGATTTATACATATGTATATTTAAATACATAAATGTTTAACACTGTATATATGTCTATTTAAATAAGGAGAGGCTTCTCAAAAAATGGAATTGGGCTACTTAAAGTGTCAAACACATGCCATTCATTTTATAAAAGAAAAAAAGTTAGCATGAGGCCTCCATACATCTGTGATATATATGTGCTCATTCAAATATAAATATATGTGCATTATTACCCTTTTAGAAGCCTTGATAACTTTTTCTTGTGCATCACTCACATTTTATCACAATTTCTAAGTAGCTTAAAAATTAAAAGGAAAGCATGCACAGCATTAAAATCTATAGATGTTTGCTGGTCATCCGAACTTAACACATTTTTTATTCATATACATGAAGTATTTTACACTTTGAATATTGCTAGATGTTAAGTGTGGTGATAATTTTAGTATAATAATAAGAATTTGGATGGTGTTTTTGCAATGAAAAATAGGTGTTGAATATTTAGTAATGCATATTTGAATAGTATTTATGAAGTTCTTTCTTTTAAATAAGTAAAAAACACTAAATTCTGCTTTCTATAATCAATTTGTTTTTAACTTGATAATGGTCAGAAATGTGTGCATCAATGCTTCCAATTAGGTAGAATGTATCGATATATTTTTTCTCTATATATATTTATATGCAGGGATATGCAGTTACACACGTAGAAGTATGTAATCATTTTTCCTAACACTTTCCATCCTCCATTTCAATTTTTAATCGCTGGCATTGCAATCAGCTTAAAAATAAACTTCAATATATTCTTTAAATTTTAGCTATATTTAAATGCAAGACACTCATTTAAAGTGAAAGCCTATATGTGTGCAAGGATTAAGTGTATAGTAGCCTAATTAGCTCTCTCTCTTTCTCTCCCACAGGAATTTTTAGTGAAGTGTTTGTTGAGTTAGTGGTTGCTCTTAGAAGCAACTGCCCCTTTTCTAGATTTTAAGCAAAATTGTGCCCCCCTAAAAGGTTTCTGACTCTGCTACTGGGCGCACATACACACATGAACCAAAAATTGTGTGAGATGGAAGAAAATCATGTTGTGCCCCTCCCAATACTTTCTGCTTTGTTTGCACCGCGCCACACTCCTTCATCTCATAATCCTGTATCGTGCCCACAGGCAACTCGTGCCCCGCACCTGCCAGCCCGCCATCTAATCGATGCCCTACATTGTGTGCGCGACCGCCCCCCTCCAGCGGCCTCGTCACCACGTCCGTTGCCTCACCCCACCTCACCTTGTCACATCATCTGCACTTTGATATATAAAATGTTAAATAAATATTTATTATAATGGATTATTTACTAAAGAATTGCCTGATTGCTATGGAAACCACAGCCCCCCAATTTCGAAGTAAACAAAAAATAGCTTTCCAATTGTTTTTTATAAATTTACATGGCTGACAAAATGTGTTTTTTATTTATATTACAAAAAAAACAAACTTGAATTTCAAAATTGTAGCCCCTCACCATTTTATTGTAGTGCTGAATCATATAGGTCTTGGAATTATATTTATGGTCATGAAATATTATAACATGAATATAAAAAAACAGAATTAGCCCCTCACTTGCCAATTTACTGTAGTACTGAATCATAGCATAGCATAGGTGAATAAAGCTTAATTGTAGGATCTCCTCATATTGGAAGGGATTGGGGGTTTAAATCCCACCATTTGTATCAGGCTGATTTATGTGATTTCAAGGGTTGTGAGAGTGAAAAATGAATGTAAAACTTATTTATTATGTCTAAATGCGTGTGTACCAATATTGTTCTTGAGATAAGGTGGTTACAATTTAATATTTTACAAGTACTTGCATTAGAAGGATTTCAGGTAGACTTAAAAGACACATTTTATAAGGCTACAATTTGGTTTATTATGCTGAATAGATCAGTTTTGGATAATAAAAAATCGTAGATACCTACTTAAGTTGAGCATGACAAGGTATCTATTGAAATATAGAAAGGGCAATTAAGGAATTATTATAAGGATAATAATGTACATAACATCACAATCTTTCTTTAAAATGAGTATTTACAAAGCACTCCACCAATTAATTAGACAAGGTAATGATGAAGATATTATTTCATGCTTCTGGCAATTTATGTAGTTTGTTTGTTATGAAGCTTCATAACGGGGAAGGGCGTTTGGGTAAGTTTTTGGTTTTGACCTTTGCTCTTTCTTCTTCTTAACTATATGAAGAAATTGAGTCTCTAATTTGTCTTGCATGGACTTTCGCTGTAACAGATTTTGTGGAAATGATGAAGCTCCAAACGTATGCGGCATTTAGCTTCTTGGCAACACTGGCTGCAGTTTACCACGCTTTCAGCAGCAGAGGACAGTTTTACCCTGCTATGGTTTACTTATCTACATCCAAAATATGTTTCGTTCTTCTATTAAACATGGGTTTTGTTATGATGTGCATTACGTGGCAGCTGGTCAAGCGTTTATTTCTTGGTTCTCTTAGAGAGGCAGAAGTTGAAAGATTGAATGAGCAGTCTTGGAGGGAGGTTATGGAAATTCTTTTTGCTATCACAATATTCCGACAAGATTTTTCAGTTATGTTTCTTGCTATGGTTACTGCTCTTCTATTAATCAAAGCGTTGCATTGGTTGGTTCAGAAGAGGGTGGAGTACATTGAGACAACTCTCAATCCAGCCTTACCTAAATTGTCTCACATTCGGATTGTTTCTTTCATGGGATTTCTTTTTTTTGTTGATTGTCTCTTCTTGTATAGTTCTATAAAGCCATTGATGCAGACCTGGGAGGCATCTGTTTTTCTTTTTTTTGCCTTCGAGTAAGTTAATTCCACTTTTTAGCAATAAAATTAAAATTAAGTTTCTTAAAGTTATTTTCATTTTCCTTTGGTGCCACACTTCTACACAGATGAACCCACGCACTTGTATTTTATGCAGGGCTTTACATTTTTCTTAGTTTCTTAATTCACTATAATATATGTTTATTAACATATTCTAAGTAATCATCTCAACTAACCGTCTTTTTTTGGTGGAGGCTGCACAAGGCACCAACAAAGACGTCGATAATATAACATCAAGGGTGATGACAAGCCACTGACAAGAAGAGAGATGCCACGCATCTTACTTTGGTTTCTCACAAAGGAGAAGAGGAGCACTAAAATATTACCTAAATAATTTCCTTAAAAATTGCTATAAAAGCATTTAATTAATGAACTTCTTGACATGCCAAGATAAGGAAAGAGAAAGATACAACAACAACTACACTACCCACCAATACCAAGCCTTAAACCCACTAGGTGGGGTCAGTTATGTGAATCATTTGTTTTCATTTTGCATGATCAAATAGAAGCCCCTCTCGAACTTTAGAGAGGATCCTTATGATTTGTTTGCATATTTTTTTTTGGCCACATAGGACAATTTCATATGCTCAATTTCTTAATAGGGGCTTTAAATGGTCTATGCTTAACTTGTTAAACCATCTAAGATAACTTTCTCTAATCTTATCTACTATTGGAGCCACTCTGACCTTGCTATGGATGAACTCATTTCTCATTCTATCCTTACGAGTATACAAACTCATCCACCTTAGCATCCTTTTCTCTGTAACACTTGTTTTATTGGTAAGTTTTCATTTTTGTTGGTCAACATTCATCCTCATATAACATTACCAACCGTATAACTTCTCTATAAATTTTGTCTTTAATTTTAACTGAATTTTCTGATTGCACAACATTCAAGAAGCGTTCTCCATTTCATCTAACCAACATGAATCTTATTAATCACATTACTCATTATTTCACCATTTAATGAACAATTGAACCATGGTATTTGACATTTTACCTTTCTTAATCACATTGTCCTTAATAACTATGTCCTCAAGATTAGGAGTTCTATTATGATTAAATCAATTTTTTTAAAAAATTTCTTGCTTAATACAGTCAAAGAAAAGTAACAATATCTGTTAAATAGCATTGATTTACGGGAGGATATCTCGATGCAGTCCGAGCAATGCTTGGGCAAGTTGTCTTATAATATCTTAGTGATAGCGGTTCGAGATATCTTAAGTAACTGATGTTACTTGGGTGAGTAGCAAGTCAGGGTAAGCCCTAATAGTAAAAGCCAATTGGGGGTATTCCTTCTCAGCTTGGATTTGGCCAAGTAACCTCCTCATACTGCTTGGAAATGATTTTATAGTTAGTAAAACCCATTTTGTCAGTGATATACTCGATAAGCTATTATAGCTGATCAATCCTCACTTGGCCAGTTTCCTCTTTCTTGTCCTCTTTTGAATACATTAGAAGTTCTTTATTATAGCCTTCTTGATATGCCAATGGAGAGGAAGAGAAAAATAAAAAAAATCATTAACTACCCAAATACAATACAAAAATACAACCTAACATACATGAAAATAAGAAAATACAAACAACATGACAGTAAAACATTTTAAGCTGACATGACAGACTATGGTAGTGAAATGCTAAAAAGTATAGCTGTTGTAATGCATCGTTTATTTTTTATTAAAACTACACAAATGCATTTCTAATGATTGTAAGTATTATTTGGCTTATTTTTGGAAATGAGTAATTTGCCAAAATAATCTATCAACTATTTTAGTTTTTGGTCATATTAGTCTGACTATTCAATGTGTTTATTTTAGTTTCTCAATCATTAAATATATCCAATTTAGCTCTTTCTCATTATTCATTTTAAAGACCAATTCAGTCTCTAATATTTATTACTTGGCATTAATTTGAGTAAAAACTGGATGTTATCAAATTTCTTTAGTATGGGACTGGAGTAAGCTAGCCAAACTAAAATAGTCAATGGACTATTTTGTCAAATTCTTTTTTGAAAAATGTCCAATACAGTTCATTAACCTTGTGAAAAGCTTGCAATGATTTATGAGAGTAATGGCCTTGTACAGTTTATATTGATGCTGGATGTTTATCACAGCTAGCTATTATTTTAATGTTATATTTAGTTTATTATATTTTGGTAGTTTAAACTGGAGAATCTTAAATGAAATGTAGCATACGCAGAGCTACGACCCAATTTATTTGGCATCAAAACTGACTAACGTCTCTTCTTTTCTCTTCGTGAATCATTTTGTTAGTTTGACTGTTCGACAACAAAATACACGAATTTAAGAGAAAAATGGAAGTGCTAAAGTAACTTTCCCTGTTATTCTACTGTTAAGAGACAAATGGAAGGAATATTAAAATTAAGTCAATTATTTGCTCTTGGGATAGAGTTGAATTAAAACCTGTCATGCTTTCCTGTAAAAATCGATTTTGCCTGAAGTTTGAATTCTATAAGAATGAAAATTTTGAAACCTCATGACAACTTGATTATTATTTGAAATCCTTCTGAACTTTTCATGACATGAAACAAATGCACATATTATAGCGCTGTTCAGTGCAGTGCTTAGAGGCTTATGGCACAAAGGCAGGCAATCTTAGTTGTTGGATTGTTCATCATTCTTTGATTTTGTGTAACCTTTTATTTGTGTCATTTAGTTTCTTTTGATTTTTTGTTTGCAAGGTGGGACTGCTCATAGTTATGCCCTCAAATGAAGAGGCAAGTCCTGGAATTCTTAACATTTATTTATTAAATCGGTTACTATATTTTATGTCTTAAATGCATAACCGTGCTTCTAAACTATGATTTGCATAAAAGTTAATTGCTTTTTTTTTCTTGAATATAGGATCCTTGCACGTAATCCTTACTCAAGCAATTTACTCAACACAATCTTTTGTAGATGGGCATGCTTAATTCTTTCTTATCTTTGATGTGAACTGCAAGAAATAAGGTGTGAGTAAGACATCTCAGGAACCAACAATATTGTGAGAATTGAGTGTCATAGTCATTTGATCAAGTCATTAAGTGTTTACATTTAGATAAAAATGGATTTTAGTCTTTACCAGTTGTTATCGGACACAACATAAAACAATGAGCTTTGAGTGACAGCCTTGCCCAATTATTCCAGAATCAAGTTTCCAAAAATCTTAGTTATTTTGTGAGACCTAGAATTTTCATGATTTGGATAACTATAAAAGGGCTGTACACTAGTAATCCAAACTTAGGTAAGCTACAATAACCAATATTGCATACAAAATGATTTTAGCTATATAGAGATTGCATCATAATGGATCGTTGTTGTGGAAATATTCGAAGCTTCTTTGACGAGAATTTTTTTTTTGTCGCCATGCTGAGAGGTTGGCCCTTATGGTTGAACTAGTAATTGGGTGCAACTGAGATGCAATGTCCTATGGAATGAGCTGCTTCAGTAAATGAGTCATCATGAGGCTGACATGTAGCTGTGTTACTAAATGACACAGTCTCTAAAGGATATTTTGATATTTATAACTAGGAGAGTTTTCTTTCAGGTTGAAAAGTTGAGGCTTGTCAACGTTTCTATTAATAAGCCATTCCAAATGAGTTGAGACATTGTTCCGTGCTTGAATTTGTAAGGATGTTGGATCCATTTGGATTTACAATAAAGGATATCCAAACGAGTACTCCCCTCATTAAAGGCCGATGCATCAATGAACTCTACACCATCACTCCATCTCCTACATTCTCTCCATCCAAGAAAATTCTGCATCAACTTAACTCCTATGGTTCCTTGGCACCACCGACTAGGACATTTCAGCCATGAAGTCTATCAGCTTCTCCTCAAGCACATTCTTAGCCTCAAAAACAGCAACTCACAATCACCACGCATCCCTTGTATCACGACAAAACATCATAAATTGCAGTTTCCCAAATTCTCACTAGATATTCGAAATCTGACTATTTTAACCCCCTTAAAGCCCTCCACGCTTCCATCCTCCCATCATCAAATTCAACAAACATCTGCAACTCCACCCATCCAAACCCCCACAGATCCTCAGCATCAAAGACTCACTTTCCCATCTCACCCCATGCTAACTCGTCTCAAAACTGGTGCAGTCAATCCAAAACCTCTATTCAATCTATTGCACTCTACCTCACCATCAGCAGAACCTAAATCCTACAAAGCTACTGTCAAACAAAAGAATTGGCACTAATCAATCAACACACTTGGTCCCTAGTTCAGCCCAACCCTCACCAAAGCATCATCGGATACATATGGACATTTCGTACAAAAGTCAACAATGATTATCCGCAGCCCACTACAAAGCTCGCAAGTGGCTCAAGGGTTCAATCAATACTACGGTACATATTACTTGGAGACGTTCAACACCGTGGCCAAAATGTTCACCATACAAATCCTTTTCATCATTGCAACCAATTTCAAGTGATCCATTCTGCAACTAGACGTCTCCAACACTTTCCTACGTGGACCTCCCCAAGAATCAGTCTACATGAAACAACCACAAAGATTCGAGGATCCCAATCACCCTAACTATGTTTGCAAACTCTTTAAAGCTCTCTATGGCCTAAAATAATCACCCCACTAATGGTACTCCAAACTTATTGATTTTCTACACTCCAAGAGATTCGGAACCAGCAAAGCTGATCCCTCCCTACAAACACATGACACCACCCCCAATAAAATCTACATACTAATCTGCATAGATCAATGATATTCTCATCAGCGGACCCAACCCAACCACTCTCAACTCTCTCATCCAAACACTCACCCAACGGTTCCGAATGAAATACTTAAGAAATCCCACTACATTCCTAGGCATCACTCTCACTGCATCGTCCATCGTCCACTTGCTTTGCCAATCCACACATGCATCTAACATCCTTAAAAATTCAGTCATGGATCAATGCAAGTCTGCTCTCACTCCCATTCCTACCCAACAACCACCGAAACCCTCCACTCCATAATCTTATCCCAAACTCTACAAACAATTGGCAGGCTCCCTCCAATACTCGCCATAACTCAACTGGATCTCAGCTAGCTGTCAACAAAATATGCCGGTAATAAAACACATTCTACGATACGTGAAGGGCTCTCTCCACCTAGGCTTCTCATCTGCCCCTGACAATATGAAACTTCACTCATGCAGATTCATATTAAGCAAGAGGTCCAGAAGACTACAAATCTATTACCGGTTACTATATCTTCTTGGGCATTTCTCCAAAATCATGGAGCACAAAAAACAAAACTCGATCTCCCACTCCTCCACCGAAGCTGAATACCATGTACTAGTCATAGTTGCCACATACAAACTTCTATAGGAATTCATCATCCCACAGAACGGTCCAACCAAACTATTCTGTGACAATTTATCATCAATAGCGCTTGCGAAAAATCCCACCTTCTACGCCAGAGCAAAGCACATTGAAGTTAACTGCCACTTCATTCATGACAACATACAAAAACAAAAAATTGAGCTACTACACATCTCCACAGATGACCTAATAGTCGACATCTTGACCAAACAGCTCTCTATAGCACGCTTTAACTACCACCGGTCCAAACTCACCATCCCAGCTTCAAATGCCTTGTTTGCCGGGCTAATAACAGCATATATAGATATATTTAATATTCGGTCCATTATGACCCTGTGTTACTAGCCATAATACTACATATAGATGAAATCCACAATCATATATGTATGTACTTTTGATAGAATAAACTCTTGGACTGCTGGTTCTTATTCTCTCCATCTTTCTTCTTCTAGATATTCACTCCTCAGTTTCTCTACAAATGCGGAGAGCCATTCATTGGACATGTTGAATCATTTAATTTGTCACTTGTCTCTTCTAAACAAGATGTTTGGAATGATTTTGTTTATCTTTAATAAGACTGAATAAAATAAATCATGAATTTGCTTCATTTAATGTTGTTAGGAGCTTTGGTTCACATTTAAAGAGAGATGGTGTTTTTCGAGTCGTATCAGCAGAAATTGCTATTTTGCTAAGTATCCTTGTAAAACAGGCACATTAAGCCAATCATGTTTCTCCATTGCGGACGAGCAGGTTATCCATGCAAAAGGCATTACCAAGTATCCTTGTAACAATGGCGTTACAAAGTATCCTTGCAACAATGGCGTTACATTTGCAAATTAATGAGCTTTAAATGTTATCTAAGCAAAAACTTCAGGAAATGTTTGCAGGTGGAATAATTTTTATGAAAATATTAGAGTAATATTAAGGTTAGTCAGTAGATAGAATCATTATAAATGGATGAGCATTTTATCAACTAAAGTGAGTCTCGCTTTGTGCTTTGCACCACAGTAAGCAAAAAAATGACCATGCACGAGGCAATGTGAAAACACTGGCTTCATGATGCCGTAGGCTGACTTGGGTTTACAACCATTGCTTAGTGCACCCAGCCTAATTTACATTGACAGTGTATGGATCCAAATCTAAATTATGCAGATCTTACATGGGCTGCTATAGCTTACTGCTACATTTTGCATTATTATTTTTTATCTATATGATTTTTTCCATCAGTGTGATTTAATGTTATGAGCAGTGAATTATGTGTCTGTAGCAGATTGTATTAGTTACTTTTTATGCTCTTACTTGCATTATACCTTATTTTAATTTATGTTTTTCTGTTTTGTAGATACACTATACTAGCTACAACAACAGTATCAACTTTTGTAAAGTATATTTTCTATGTTAGCGACATGCTTATGGAAGGACAGTGGGAAAGGAAGGCAATCTATACATTTTACCTGGAGCTTATTCGTGACCTTCTTCACCTATCGATCTATATTTTATTTTTTCTTGTGATCTTCGCGTAAGTACTTCATGTATTTATATTATGACAACTTGACAAAATATAACCATGAAACTAACTCGTTTGAACATGCTTGTTGTTACTGAGGTTCAGGCTGTTGCATTTGTCTAAAAGATCTTCTGTGTTTGAATATGTAGCTCATTTTTCACTTGGAATTGTAGTTGTAGCTCATCTATACTTGGTTTTTGAAAATAATGTTTAAGAGCTTATAACTTTAGCTAGCAGCTGAAAATGCTGCATTGACCTAGATTTTATTCTTAGGCATTTACATTTTTTTCATTTACGTAATTATGTTATATTTTGTTTATAAGCTCATGTTGGTTTCTTTTTGTTGCTTTTTCCATTAATTCTCTTAAAATTTCTTCTCATACTAATCTGGGTGTAATGCAGAATAAGATGTTATTATATCAAGTTTTAAAATTGATAAGTTTAAGGCTTTTGAATTTAAAGATGATACTGTGATTCACAGTTGTATTCGGCAGTTGAGAACTTGTTTATTCAAGTATCGGTACTTTTTCTCTTTATTTGCATTATGCGGAAACTAATTTACGTCTTGGACACTAATTTTTAGTGTTTATTAGGTTTCTTATTCATTATACTTGTTTTTCTTAAAATGTTGACTAGTTTTTCTTATGATTTTGATCGAAATGTCTGGAACAAGAAATGGGAAGACGAGAATTGCAATTTCTTCTAGCTTCTTGGAAGCTAGGGCCTTGGAGTATTTTCCTTGGAACAAGTCTGTAAAACCCTGTTATTGTGAAGATTTTAGTCGCACTTCCTTTTAGGAGCGCCCTTTTCTGTAATCCTCATGTAGCGAAGTGTTGTTATGTGAAGACAGTTTTTGGAACATTCTAGATTTTTGAAATGCTTTTGCACATTTTTCTTGTTACTATGTCAAGTTGCATATGGGAGTTTAGTATTTGTAATTCCTCTGTCACGTGAAGCTTGAACTTCATATACTTTCCTAACAGGAGCTATGGTGTGCCTTTGCACTTGATCCGTGAGCTTTATGAGACATTCCGTAGCTTCAGAATGCGTGTTTCAGATTATATCCGCTATCGCAAATTTACTTCAAATATGAATGAACGATTCCCTGATGCAACGCCCGAGGAACTTAATGCGTGAGCATGTTATCATTTTGATTTCTACTATTTTTCTAAACTTTTTATAATGAAATGATAATTTCTACTGTACTTTGATTATAGAGGTGATGCAACCTGTATCATATGCCGTGAAGAGATGGTTACAGCAAAAAAGTTGCGATGTGGGCATTTTTTTCATGTGCATTGTTTTAGATCTTGGTTACAGAGGCAACATACTTGCCCCACATGTAGAGCTTTGGTTGCTCCTCCTGAAAATGGTTCAACCGCTGTTGGGCACCAACAAGCTGCGTCTTCTGATCATCAGCCTGGTAAATTTACTGTTCTCTTCCATTTTATTATGCGCATGTGGCTTTCCAATGATACTTCAGTGTCTTTGCTAATTTCTGTCATGATTTAAGAATGTTGTAAAGCCAAACTATTTCCGTTCTCTTGTTTTGCTACTGTGATAATATTTTTACTTCAAAACTATTCTTCTATTTGACTACTTATGCTATTGTAATTGTTTCATTGATGCTCTTTGGTTTTATAACACGGATGACCGCTTTGGCTTGATTGTTATGTTATGTCATTATGATAGCTGTAATAGATCGCATTCATCAATTAATTAAATTAATCATAAATTTTGTAGAGCGGTCTAAGGCTTTTTTAGTTTTTGATTATATAGAAAATTATTTTTTAACGTTGAATGTGGTTAAATATGCTCTAGAAAGATCGTCTTAAAATAGAGAGGGATAAGCTAAAGACAAATTTTCTTTTTTGTTATAGTTTTGGTATCCAGAATATTGCTTGAAAAAACATAAAAATCTTAAACTAAGCAATTTGGCATATCGAACTTGTTTATAATTCTATGGAACTACAAGTTTTTTGTTGTTCTCTGAAATTGTTAGATTGGCCATTTGACTAGGAAAAGTTGTGTGGGCTTGTGATATTAAAGATCTTGATCGAGTAGCTTTTTTGTTGTTTCTTTTATTAAGATGTAACACTTTCTTAAGAGATTGTTTGGAGCCCAGTGTTTTTAAATTATAAAATCTAACCTTTAAAAAAAAATTCAAAATGCTATTTTGAAATTATGATCAATTTCACAAACTACTTTTTATTTTAAGCAAGCTATTTTGTCAATATACTCTTATCATAAATATCTTTCACATGAAATTTTTATATAAATATGTACTTTAGAGTATTTTTTAAAGTTGTTTTCTTGTATTGGAATACTTTTGATTTCTCGATAGCAGTGCGATTGCTAGACCCTCAAATGAAATGTACGGTTTTAACCATAACTTTAAATATTGCTTCTTCAATATTAGGTTTGCCACCGGCTTTTCTTAGGCTCCCCAAATGGACTGTGGCTCGAGTTTGGAAGCAAAGTGTTACAGAAGCAACCAAGAAATAGTACTGTCTAAAAGGCCAAAAATGTATTGAATCGAATTGTTATCTCTCTAGGAATTTTGCCTGCCTGGATTCACCTATAAGATTTACTAGATCATGCATGTAGTCTGTTTGTTAAGTTTTCTAGATATCCTTCTGAAGGAAAAAGGTGCATTGAATACAGAAGATTCTAGATATCTAACTATCATTACTTTAATCATTGTCTTGTAAGATCTTTTTGTTTTGATTAGATTTTTTCTTAGCATGCTAAGCATGGTTATTTAGGGTGTGACTTATCAAATTTGTGCATAGAACGACTCGTCACTTTTGCTTTTGTTCCTACAACATATAGGCACATTTACAGTGCCACTTTAGAGGTATTAAAGTTATAAATCGGTGCACTTTCTTGCTTAATTCATTATTTCATTTCTTGATAAGTTGCGCTTAAAGCTCTGTGTTCAGTTAGGGTCAATGTTATGCTTGATTTCACTTGGAACCAGCTTTATACGTGTGTATCATGAGTTAATTATAATATTATATTAAACTTATAATGTATTTGAACTCTTAGTATATATAAATCCGTGCTTTCATATGATCTAAAAATTATAAATAGTTATTTTATCTGGCTGGTTTAATGTCTGCCTAGATATTTTATTTTTGCTTCCTAGTTTAGCTGATGTTGAATTCAAGGCTAGCATTTTTCTTAATTTCAGGATCAGTAGGGGCAAGGACAACACCGGCTTCTGATGCTATTGAAGTAAACCAAAATCAGTCTTTACTTCAAGCTGCAGCCGTGGCTGCTAAAGTATATGAGAAGTCCTTTGTCTATCTTCCAAAAAACTTTTTCTTCTGGTTAGTTTAATATTAGTTCATTTCATTTAATCTATATTAGGTTGAGAAAAATTATAGCAGTTCTTAAAAGGCCAATCATTTTTTTTTTTTGTCATTTTAATCCTGATTTGGGCATAACTGGATGACGCAATTGCCTGATATACGAGCGCAAAATTAAATTATACTGTAAAATTTTTTCACCATTTTTACTTCAAACCAAAAACATGTAATCTTACTTTATCTGAAAAAAATTTACTTTACTTAGTTTTACTTCAAACTAAACAACTCAAAAATGTAATGATTTAGATTAGAGAAATTCGGGATATCATAATCTCCCTAACTCAAGGAAATATCTTCCTCAACATCTAAAGCTACTAACATAGAAAAGTACATAAATTTAAATGATTAAAAAAATGTGTACCATTCTTATTATGGGGATTAATGAAGGTGTGCATTATGCATGTCACATTCCTTTTTCCATGTGACTTAATCTATTCTATAGTATTATTTAGTTTTCCCTTTGAACTCGAGTCATAGAATCACCGTATTTCTTAACTTCTTTATCTTAGGTGCCAAGATTCTTTCAAACACATTTGTAAGGAAGATTGGGTTGAAAGTATGCACTATCAACAAGACATGGAATCGCCTTATTTCAAAAATGTGAATCCTCGAGGGTCAAAGCTTATAAAAGATGAAAGAATTAAATATTATATTTCATCCACATAAAATACTCATACAGAGCCATGCTATCTACACCATACTTGGTTATCATTCCACAAAATACAATAATATACAACCTAAAAACTGATAGTGAGTTCGACAAAACTTTATATAGTTTCACCAAAAACCTTTGGCAATAAACATTTTAGTGAAGCTTTGCTGGCAAACTCACAACTAGCTATCAAAGTCAGGAAATATGCCTGAAAAACATCAGGTGAAGACATCAATCAATTCGGAATATAATAAAATCTAATTTTATATTTTATCTCACACTTATGTCAGTATAATTATGCTTGCAACAAAGGTTTGGTAGTATTTCCTAGGTTTTAATTAGGATGCATCACAAAACTAATAGGTAAACTCAAGTATGTTTAAATGTATAAATAAATAGTCTAGCAATAATATGATATTGATATGAAGTCAACTATTAATAGGATAATAAGACCAATATTTGAGAACTGATGAATATAACATGTTTATAGATAAATCGTCTCAATGATGTTATTAATTTGATAAAAAATATCAACTTTTAATCCCAACATTAATGTTAATGAATAAATTTTATGTCAATTCACACTTATGACATTTCCACCAATATAGAACCAATGTTGTTTGCCTAATTGGGTAATTTCACCCAAATTATTAGCTCACCCATATGCAGCTTTCAAATACTACTCATCTCCATTGGGTTATTTTCTTAGTTCATCAACTTAATTAGAAATATTATTCACAACAACTCTTTGATATTGTCACCACCAAGAGTCATCGTCAGGTAGCTAATGTTACTTCCCGAAACATAGAGTATCTGTATAGATCTCAAACAAACAACTTTTATATATTGGATCATAAATTTCATTTATTAATTTTCTTATTAGCATGCGATATTGTTATACAAAAGATAATTTACAATATCACATTTGCCATACGAAATGCAAATCTTAATGCGTACAAGCAAGTATAACAAATGAACAATGCTTGCATTAAAGATGAATTGATTCTCAAATGATTACTATTAATGCTAATTTAGAGTTGGCAATTTTACTTGAAACTCGGGATTTGCTCAAAAGTCGTTCCAGTCAATTCAAACTCGGCTCAAAATTTTCGAGTTGAGTCATATCTAAATGACTAGACTCGAATGAATTTTGAGTCCAGTTCGAGTTGGCTATGACTCGCACCAGCTATATAATTGAGTCATCTCGAATATATGTAATAAATTAAATTATAACATCTGCAGAGAAATTAATTAGCGTCAGGGTAATGCTATTCTCTTCATGCATCCAATATCGGGTTCGAATACGCCCATCGAAGCCTGAAGCATGTTTTTTTAAGAAATTACAAAATTTAAAAATTTTTAGACTCAAATTTTGCGTACAAGAGTTAAGACTATTCATTAAAATACTTATAAATCAACAATTGATAAATGGAGTTTAGAATTTTGAGGAGTTTAAAAGGCTCTGTCTCTACTGGCCAGGCCTAAATCTCTGAAGCTCGCATCCTTCTTATCTTTGTATGCTATTCTTCTCAATTTTCTGCGATTTTCTTGCTACTCTTCTGTGATTTTATTGTTGAGCTTCTGGTAGTCAATTATAGAGCGCCTGCAAAGCTTTTTGTGAGCTGTTCAAAAATCTAATGCTAGTTTATTTATTTATTTTTGAATCTATGATTAGTAGATGTTGATATAATGCAAAGCTTTTCTTGTTGAGATTATCTGCTTCTGTGAGTTGAGTTGAGATCTTCTGCATGCAACGCTTATTGCTAGTTATTTAAAAAATTTAAAATGAGGTTATTTGTAAATTTTTCATCTACTCATCTGTGATTTTGTGATTATTAGATGTTGATCTATCATTTATTCATCTGTGTTCTGTAGAAGAGTAGATCTGTCATCTACTCATTTGCTTTAGTTTGTTATTGCTTCAATTTTCTTAGGGTTTGGTGACAAAATCTACTTTAGTTTGTTTAGGATTTATTGATTTTCTTTGTGATCTTCTCTGCTACTATAAGATTGATGTTGGTGATGTCATTGATGTGAATTGAGGTTGCAGTTAGTGATGACTGGTATTAGTGATGATTGATGTTATTATGTTAGTGATAACATTTCCATTGGCAGTGATGACTGATGTGCATGCAGTTCTTTGACATGATGACATCAATCATCATATTCCACTAAGTCGCAGGGATTTTTAGTGTATGCAGTTATTATTAAGATGATGTGTAATGATTTAATTTGTGATGGATATGTGTGCTTTGGTAGCAGATAAGAACTGCATACTCATGAATAGGTAGTAGCATATTGCTTATCTGATATGCAATTCCTATTAAGAGGAATTTTTATAGGATGCATGATGGTAGCTGTCAATCACTAATGCTCAATTGAGCTTGCATCTTTTTCTACTGCTCTAGGCTATTGTGGGTATACTTAAGTTATTATTTAGAATTTTTTTTAAATTACCCAATGCAGACTACAAACTTAGGTGGATGATCAGCTTTAAATTTATAATAATATATTGTATGCAGATTGCAGTTTAACATTGTATGCATTAATCACTATGCAGATTGCAATTTAACATCAATTCTAATAACATATTGGTTCTATTGTATGCACTATGCAGTTTGTACTCAGTAGTTTAACATTCTAATAGCACTAGCATTAGTACCAGCAACATTTTAAAAATCTATTGAATGTAGTTTGTAGTTTAACATTGGTTGCAGTTTAACATTGTATGTACTATTTATTTGATCTTCTATTGTATGCACTATGCAGTATTGGATGCAGTTTAACATTCTATTATATACAGTTTCCTTGCTATTTTTTAGTATATTTCAGGTAAATGAACAATAGTGCATTCTATCTTATTTCTGATTTGAAATTAGCTGAATCTGAGAGCAAGTATCTGATTTCTTGTAGTATTGTCAATATGTTGTAATTGCTGCACTGTTGTAAAATGTAATTTTGCTTCACTAATACTTCTGAATTGATGTACTTTTGATTTTATAATAATTGCTGCAGTGCTGTGTTTTATCTTTATGTAAATTCATGCAGTTGCCAGCTTTGTCAAATTGCCCAAGTTCATTTTGTGTATAACAACACAACAAAATTTAGTTATATGTTAGATACTTGCCATATATATTTTTAAATCATTTAAGCTATATAGAAGTTATAAATCAAAAGAATAATATTATATGTAATCTTCTGAATTTGGGAAGGCAGACTTTGAGCAAATTGTTGTAACTAAGTCTAGTATTCAAGAAATTATAGATCCTTTGTTTGTTTTGACATAAAAAAATGTAGCACTCAAAAATGTGAAAGAGATTAAAGGAAAAAAAAAGTAAAATTTGGGACATTTTGATGCAGTCCAGTTCAAAGATAGCAAGGCCTAAAATCATGAAAAGCATTGTCATAAGTTTTGTAAGTGTCAGATTTTAATTGTTTTAGACATTAAAATTTACTCGGTATTAGTACAAGCCAGCAAAAAACAAAAGTTTCTTAACCCTGAGGTTATAAATAAGGAAATATGTTGACCCTCAATTAGATAGAATTTGTGTTACATTTCTTCACATGATAGCCATAAAATTAGAAACATATTGACCAAGATGATTATGATAGTTGTGATGCTGATGTAGCACAACCACCATTAGTTCGGCCTCGCATTGTGATGCGAGCTTATGCTAAGGAGCTGAATATTTGAAGAATTAATTTTAGTTTATTTTATGGAGTTTTAAGAGTAATTTCATGTAATAATATTGTATTTTTATTTTAATAAGCATGTGGGTCTAGTTTGTTGCATCAGTTCATTGATTGAGTCATGTTTTGAGTTTTAGGATAATTGGGTGAACCAGATTGTTTATTTTTGTTTTATTTTTATATTTTCATATATGAGGCTGATGGATAATGTTGTCATGATGTATTTGATTATCCTCCATTAAGGTTGAGGAGTGGAAGAGTCATTTGGGAATCCAAAAGATGTTAAGGAGGGACATTGTGGTCATTTGATCAAGACTTGGCCTTATGGTTTGTAAGGGCTATTAATATAATGTTTTTTTAATTCTAATGGTTAATGGATGTTTTTTCTATGAATTTTGAGTTAAAGCTTTTGAGTTTTAGTGTGGACAACCGGAATGGCCGTTGGTGTGCAAAACTGACGAAGCTTCGAGGTGTGTACAACCTTGAAGGATCAGAGTGTGGATAATCTTGGTAGTTATCCTTTGTTTTCTTTTTGTTTTATGTGATTTTTATATGTTTCAAAGTGCTCTCTGTTAGTTTCGAAACACATCCTGTTTCGTTTGATTCTGATTTCGTTTGCCCGTTCAATCGTCCACTTCACGAGTATTGTACAAAGTGTGATGTTTGGACACTTCACTCATCAAATCTTTCTCAAATCTCCACTAATTTTTTTGAAATCAGTGCCTACAATTTTCCAACATCCATCCACACTATTATAAAATTTTATAACATTCTGACTTCGTTTGGTCGTCCAAACTGCTGTTTGAAGTCAAACGATGGTTTTCCCACTCGCAAATCACTTTCTCCTCACCCTATCAATTTGGTATCAGAGCTCAGTTTCACGCTCCGACATAGAAAGAAAATTGTTCGAAACATCTAAATCTATCTACTTGTATTTTTTCGATTTTTTTTTTTAATTTAAAAAAGTCCATATTTTTCTCTCCTGCTCACCAGAAGAAGCCTCCCTAGCTACCGGCCGCCACCCGCAACCCCCTTCAATTGCTGAAACTTCTGGTAATCGACTTAGCCGATCATTTGTCTTCTGGTGGCCGTCCCAGCAGGCCACCTGAAAACATCCATTTGAAGGCAAATTTGCGCAATGAGCTTTTGGGAAGCGCTGCTAACTCATTCGAAGTCGGAATTGTAATTCGAAAGTTGCGTTGGATTTGTGACAGAACAAACTTTGACCCTGAAATGACAAAAAGTTCATAATCATCTTCAGAATTGTGCTAGGAGCTTTTAAAGTGGACGATTATACGTGCAGAATGCACGGAGTTATAATCTTACAAATCTTTGTTTTAAAATTCCTTTGAACTTGTTATTTGAATCTCTTGTTAAATCTTGAACTATTGCATGTCTTGTTGCAAGTTTGGAAAGTTGATATTGCATTATGGTTCATTAGTAAGCTCCACCACCAAACCTAGCATATTTCCGCGCACTTATCGAGCCTAATTTGAGCGATATCTTGCGAGGAAGCGTTTCCACCAAAAGAGAGCCATCCTAAGATGCAAACCACACATTTTACTTACTGATTCGAACAATCTATTCTGTTTTATTGATATATTTGCTTTAATTAGTATATTTGAAGTTGATTATTGTTATTTGTGTTTTACTTGATTGCACTTGTGAAAATGTCTGATAAATGATAATCGCAGCAATGAATGATCAAAATACTCCCCAAGAACCACCTAGAAATGAATTAGAAAATATTGTGCATGGAATAGAAGCCACTTTAGTGAGGTTAATGGAAGAATTGCGTCAATTAAACAAGGCTATTAGAGAAAACCGTTGAGCTATTTATTAAGTCATTTAAAATTTTTGGTGAGATTACAAAGTTGATCAGTCAACTAATAGAGATTTTTTAATGATATCAAAATAAGATGGAACTCAATATTTCATATGCTAGATTGTATCTTTCATTATAAAATTGTGTTGTATGAATTCTTTAAGAAAGTTAAATGGATATTATGGAGTTTTTTTTTAGGCACAACATTCCTAATATCTAATCTTTTCATACATGAAATGATTGAAACTAAATCTATTTTTTAGATTGAGCAAGTGATAATGATGACTTTGTTAGATTGATGTGCTTGAATATGAAGGAAAAAGTTGACAAGTACTTGGCAGACTGCAAATTGTTAATGTGATTGCTATTGTGCTTGATCTAAGGAGAAAAATGATATTCAATAAATTTGCATTTAGATTTATTTATCATGGGTTTTGCACTTGATGAGAAAATTCAAAGAGTTTTAGAAAACCTGCATGAATTATATGGCTATTTTTATGTAGATACATCAAATAGCAACTTTAAACACCCTATAAGTAGTGTTTAAACTATAAACACCCTATAAGTAGTGTTTCAACTGTAAACACCCTATAGGTATCTTTAATGCAAAGTTAAACACGGTGTTGGTGGTGGTGGTGCTGCTATTGACACTGTATTTTTGTTTGTGTTGCTGTTGCTATTATTGTTGTATTTTTTATATAAACTAAAAATTTAATGGGATTATTGCTGCCAGTGGTCTTGCTGTTCAGCTGTTATTTTTTCATATAGATTGTCATAATAGATTGACAGTAGTATAAGTAAAAAAAGTTTATGTTGCTGCAGTGCTATTACTGTTGTATCTTTTTGTATTATAGAATAAACCATTGCAGCAGTATAAAGCAAAAAAGCTTCATACTGTTTGTGCTAGTGCTATTGTTGTTGTATCTTATTTAGAAATATAATGCTGCACTGCTGTTGGGGCTGGTGCTATTATTTTATTCACGTAGATAAAAATTTTCATGATGTTGTTGTTGGTGTTGCTGTTGTTGTATTTTTCTTATATAGACTAAAGATAATGGTGCTTGTACTAGTGTTGCTATAATTTTTTGTATAGATTAAAAATTTAATGGTGGTGCTGATGCTGATGCTACTGTTATTGTTGTATTTTTTGTTGGTGCTATTGCTATTGCTCCATTTATATTTTTTATATGAATTCACAAGTTAATATAGTTTGTGCGTGGTGTTGTTGTTCTACTTTGATAATTTTTTATATAGATTATCATAGAATCATATAGATTGGCAGCTATTGTATATTTTATTGTTGCTTAAATTGGATTTGTTGTGTTATTTTATTTGTCATTTTTTATTGACTAGCAGTTAATGGCTTAATACTTTATAAATATTGTTTTATTATGTATTCTTAAGATTATCAATTTATAATGAATTTATAGTCAATTCATTAATAGATTATATATTAATATAGTATTAAGCAAAATATCAAATAATTTAATTAATTTAAAAAAAAATTATAATATGTTTAGTCATGTTGAGTTGAGCATGAGTTGCTCTTGCACTTTCGGGTCGTGTTGTTTTGACCCATTTGTGTAACAATGTGGTGTTGTACTTGGTTTTTTGTACTTGCACACATGATGTGTTTGATAGTTACCTATGCATTAGTGTTGTTTTGTATTTGTATTCATGAATGACAGTGGATGTTGTGTGTTGTGAAAAGATGCCTCGAGTTATGACGGGTGTTTTTAGGTGAACGGCCTTGAGTCTTCGATTATTACTATAAATATCCCTTTATACTCTCATTTGAAGTTATTGAATGAGAGAACCTTAAAATAATTGTTGGCGTAGGGTGAGACAATCAAAGAAGAAAAGCTGAACCCTACATGCCAAGATCATAGAGGAATTTTAGGGTTCTTTAGGGGCTTGATATATAGGATGAGATGAAGGTGACAAGCGTGCTTTACTTTCCCAATTGTTGACGAGACAATTTTTCTTCGGCGGAGACGAGGTTGGGACGAAGATCAACGACGGCTTTTTTTTGCAGGACGAAGCGATGCGAATCAACACCTCCATTTAATATGAATTCCGCTGATTTGAGGTAAAAATTTTGCATTGATCATTTTTATAGTCCTAGAAAAGAATTACACTTGCATTTATTGCACACCTTTAAATTTAATAGACCAGACAGTGAGTTTATAAATCCTAGGAAATTTTGTTACTTTACACCAAAAGAGTCCTTGAATTATTCTAGAAGAATTATATCAAGTACGTGCTAAAACCGTTCACTCAATATTGAAGAGTCAAAACATAGAGAGCTTTTCTAGGACTCATCAAATTGTTGATGAAAACAAAAAAATCGTAACATATCATTTATGGATGTATGCTATTATATATACTAGGCTATGCTTAACTCACACCATGGGTATTATGATCTACTTCATAGTAGATCTTTGAGAAAATAACGCCTCCTATAAATCTAATCAAGATCCTCTTTTTCAAAATTTTGATATTCACTAAATTGTCATATTTTCATACCATTTAATGTCATTTTTATTTTATGCTTAAAAATCCCCAAGTTGGGTAGTAATTTGATATATCTAAAAAGATTTTGATGTTTGATTAATAAATGTGAAAGTTCAAATATATGCAAATTATAAATATTCCAGTGGTATTACTTAAAATCTATGATTAAATTTATTTTCATTGATGCCAATTAATTTCTTTTATACCCATTTTTCAAGTTATGTAATATTTTATGTTTTATATCTATTCAGACTTTCATGTTCACATTATATGTATTGGCCATTTTATTTAATGTTTTTTAAATATATTTTTAATTTTTTTTAGTTAAAGTGTTATACGCAGTTATTTTATTTATGTATGTAGGCATGTTGATGTCTTTTTGTATTCTTGTGTATGGAACCAACCAAGACTGATCTTGCTTTAATCGTTTTTTGCTAGTACTGTTAAAACATCACTCTTTCGATCCATCTAGATTTTAGATTAACAAAGGAGGCTTAAGTCAAACATGAAAGCAAGGTTTCATAATAATTACAAAAAAATAATTTTGTTACTCTATCTAATATATATATAAAAACTATATACTCCATTTTCCAACCCTAAACAGTTCAAACATAATTAATATAAATTAAGAAAACTTAAACAACCAATATATTACATTTTATAATTATTAAAAACTGGTGACAACTTATTATTATCCTTTTTTTAATTTGTTAAGTAGGTTTTAGTCCCCGAGTTTTACTCTTGGTTCTGCTAAGTCTCCAAAGTATTTTCAAGCTCCTATAGCGCAGAAATTGATTTGAATTGGAATTTACAGTGTGTATTAGTGAGCCTAGGAAGGCTCGCAGATTTTGCTTTGAAGAAAGTAAATTTAAAAAAACTTAATCATGTATTTCTATTTTCTACTTGAGTTTTTTTAGTTATTTTGTAGGTATCTTCACATACATAAAATCCGTATCTTTATAATATACATATCCAGCACAGTCCCCAAAATTTAATATTGACTTATAAATTTATATCATCTCACTAACCTTGGCATTTCTACAATTACAAATTGATAGATGTGCCATCTACTGTGGAAATGAGGAGATGATAGCACTCTTTCTGTAAACAATAAAGTTTTGGTTCTGGATATACTGTTGCATAAATAAAAATTCTTCTTACTTAAGTGCATCGTTGTCACCTATTTTCTAGATTATTAACGTTGATAGTATGCTTTAGTATCATATTATTTATCGTATGTTTCCCTTTCAGCCCTCCAGGTTCGTCTGCACCTCCACTCACTCTCAAAACTGAGGCCCCAAGCGAAGGAATAAAGGATCCAAATGAAGCAGCAGATATTATTTCTCAGCTGCAGAAGTATCAGCCTTTTCCTCCTCACCAAAACCTTGCACCCAGCATTAGCTTGCAGCAGGGTTCTTCTTCGCCTCGTAAAGTTGAGATTCAGAGCCAAATGGAGGTGCGTATTGCCACATTGTTTATTGTTGTTTAATGGGTGAATTTCAGGAAAACAACTCAATCTTTCTTAATTGTAAATCTGGGCGCCCACATCTTAAGTATTATAATTTTAAGGATTTTACTTTAATTTATAATATGCACATATTCAGCACACACAAACTGTTAGAAAATTGAGTTTATGATTTTCTCCCATATTTAAAAGAGGTAAAGGAAGACCTAAAAAAATATGAGAAGAAACTATTAGTAAGGATCTTTATTTTGGACTTAGGGAGGGGCTTCTTTTTTATGATGCACTATAGAAACAAAGGATTATGTAGTCGAACCCACCTAGTGAGATTAAGACTTTGGTATTTATTCAGCACACAAACTTTAAAAATTACAAAAATATACATGGCATCTTATTTCTACTTGGAAGAATTTTTAAATTGATGAAATGATAGTGCTTTTTTGTAAATATTGAAGTTTTGGTTTTGGATAGGTATGCCATAATAATTTGGGGCCCGCTTAGCTCTTTCCGATCATTGCAAGTGGACCATATTATATGTCTGAGTGCTAGTTTTGTGAATATCAAGATTATTCATTTGTTTAGTTGGTGTTTCTGTTTGTTCAATGTATAAGAATTTCATCCTAAAATTATTATTGAATAAGAATGAAGTATGGAGGTAATTTTTATTGGTTTAAAATGATGTGTGATGGTGCAATAGTATATATGAAAATTGCGGGTGTTAGATGTATAAATATGGATGAATTGAATAGTGTATATGAAAATGCTCCCTGACACGAAGAATTTCATAAATGCAGCTCGAATCTTTCTTATTAACATATCTAACAGCTGAAATTTTATTTTTGAAAAACTATCATCTTCACACATGCTAGGAAAATACTACACTTACACAAACATAACCACAAATAAGTACTTCAGGATCAGTAAAAATTTTTCTTTCATTTTTATTGTTACATATAAGTCTACAAAAAAGAAGTGCAATCTGATCTATCAACTATTTATTTACATATAGGATTGACATGAATCTGTGTATTATTGTGTATTTTTTTGTGTAAGTGTAGCAGTGCTCGTCATGATATGATAGAATCGGTTTTATAAATATGAAGGTTTTTAATAATATTCTATTGTACTGTGACATGATCTATAGTTTCCTCAAGCTCAACTGCAAGCCCTGGAACAGCAGATGGCCGAGCAGTCGGAAGATAAGAGTGCCGCCTCATCAAGCAGCAGTGTCACTTATTCAGCCTAATGGATGATCAATCAAATCATATATTCAAAACTATATATATATTTCTTTATTTTAATAATATATACAGATAGTAGAGGTGGTCATAATATGAATGTTTGCCTGCCTCTCTGAAGGTTTTTTTATCTTGTGCAGAAACTAGTGAAGTTTTCTTGCTCCAGCTGATTATTTAGTAATTTAGATCGGTTGTGCTGAAGACCGGGGGAGGGGGGAACGAGTTGGAATGTAGATATTATATGAGAATTCCTGATTTTTTCCTTGTTTTGTTTTATTTAAAGGAAAATCAATTAGTTGCAATTCTTATATTTCACAAAACTGTATGAGAAGGTTTCTTGCAATGATAATAGCAAGCAGATCAGATTGCATACTTAAACTAAAGCAGTACTTCACAGGCCCGCTGAGGTGTAGCCCTATAGGCCTGTTTTCCACTGGTCTTTAAAAATATTAATTTATTTAGAAATGTGATTGTAAGGTTTTGTAGACTTAGATGTTATATTATATAATATAACATCAGGCATTTCCAGTTCTTGCTTACTGTCTCCGGCTTCGATATGTTCGATGTTTTTTCTCTTATTTTGGATTCGTGTGGTGTCTAATTGTATGGATTTAGTTCTTGCTGATATCGCTTCTAAGTTAGTTATTGTTGCTATGTATGTGCTACGATGAATCTTGTCGTTTATAAGATAAATCAATTTATTTTCCTTATTTTATCTGATCTCCGAAGAGACGAGCTGTGCCCAAGAAATCATATTATAAATTTCTAGATGCTCCTACTGTTCATTCCAAGGAATGTTCTTTGCATTCAACTTTTTTTTATTAAGTGGTTATTTGACATGAGAAAATCTGAAATTAAGTTATTTTGTTGTTATTTTGTAATTTTATTGAAAATTTAACATTTTTTTTGTTTGAAATGAAGTAATATGTGTGTGTGGTCTTTGAGTAAAATGCTAATATAAAATTCCTTCTAAATTTTTTTAGGTAAAGAAAGATCGAATTGCTCGTTCTAACGATTCAATCTCAATTTGATTTGAAACTCAACTTGAATTCAAATTTGAAAAATGTTGTCTTGACTCGAAATCTGAGTTGAACTATTTGACTTGAATCCTATTTGATACGACTCAAAATGACTCGAACTTGATGAGTTTGAGTTGGACAACTCAAAAATTTTGAGTTCGAGTACGAGTGTTGAGAGTTATCTCATCTCATTCTTTATAGGTTGGATTTCTTCGTCTCTCTCTTATACCACATTTATTGTATTGACAAGTCTTGTAGTCTTGTTCTGGGGACATTTGTCTAGCATATAGTTTGGGCTAAACATATGTTCTCAAGCTAGAAATTTCAACCCAAAAATCTTAGGATAATCTGAACAATTAGTACTGAATCTACCAAACAAAGAAAATCAACCGATCGATTGTCTGCACACTTATCCAGATGTTTGAAAAAGAGAGCACATCCAGGTGGTCATTTAGACTAATGATTCTAAATAGTCCAATCGATTTTCTAAGAATGACAATTTAAGATCCTAAATCAGTTTATATGAATTTTCTTAAGCGACAGGGGTAACAGGTGACACCTTTGAATGCTAATTGGGCCCATCGGTACTTGTTCAGATTGTTCTAGCTAGCATAGGCTATCCATGACAGTTCATATAAGATTGGTCCATATATGGCATGGAGTGACCTAACTGTAATGTGGTGATAGAGCTGTGCAGCTGTTTTTACCTTGTCAACAAGATCACCAAACACTTATAGCTGCTCGATTAGCTTTAGTGCGGTATGTCACATTCAATTTCATTAATCCATTTGTGGAGTTAGAAATGCCCCTCAATGTGCTCATGACGCTCATCTCTGTATTATCTGTGGACGGAGCTGGGAGGAGGGTTCTGTTGCTTTCTGCTATGCTCCTCACCTTCGTAGATGCGCTGGCCTTCCTCTCGATGATGTGCCGAATGAAGGCCGGCATCTTCTTCTTCTTCTTCTTTGTGCTGTGGACCTTCACCATGGGGCTGTTCCTCGTGTTTCTGCAGCTGGAGACGAAGCGGTTTCGATCGACGAGATGAAAGAGAAGGTTTGGAAGAAGCACTGGTATTGGAAGGGGTTTCTGCAGGCCTTGCTGATGATAATTCTACCGTTTGAATTTAAAAAAAATGTTATTTGCAGACACATATGATGATGACCTATGAGTGGTTAGAAGTTTTTTCATGTAATGTTTAGTAGCATGAAAAATAAAAAGCCAACTTTCAACCATTATTGTGGTAGTTTTTTTAATGTACTTTTATTATATAATGGAATGTTATTGAACAAAACTAAACAAGCAATCCACTCTCAAAGTTCAACAATTCACAATACTTAACATAACAAAACATCCCTTAAAACCTTAAAACACCATCAAAATAGAAGCGCATGTTACCGCCATTGAACCAACAAAAACTGACGCCGCCCCTAACAAGAATCCGCGGGAGCTGGGCGGCGGCGCCGCCAAGCCGTTTGATGGAGCCATTCCCGGTGAGATGGATGGCGAGGAGGATGCGGCGGTGGCGGCAAGAATTTCGAGTTTTTGGCCAGAGTCGCAGTGACCAGGAACTCCGCATATAAAGTAGTGGCTGCCGATGGCCTTTATGATGATTGAATCATCGCCGGAGCTGTGCTCAACGAGCGGTGAGCTATTCTTGCATGCCTTGAAGTCGGCCTCTTTTACTTCCAACACATTGTGGAACTGAGGGTTGTATTTGAACACTGTTAAATCCCAAGAAATGAATGGATTCAAAGATGTACAGATTAATGTAATTAATCCTAATGTTAATTACAGTAGTAATGATCATTACTACTGTAATTAACATATTATTTAATTTAAAAATAATATATTAATTGTTTAAAACAACTGATTAATTATAAGACACGTGTATGAAACTATATAGTAAAATAAGAATTGATAAAATAGCTATATATATATATATATATATATATATATATATATATATATATATATATATATATATATGAAAAATGATACATTTATATCATTTATCCTAATCAATAATTTTTTTTTATACATTAATTCAAATAAAAATTGAATTACCTTAATCATATATTTACATATAAAAGTATCATATCATCCAAAATATATATATAATAATATAAATATAGCAAAATTATATGTATAAATAAATAAATATATATATATATATATTTGTATATAATTTAAATAAATAATGCTTAGATATATTTTCAAACATTTGTAGTGGGAGCAGAGTAGTATAAAAGAGTTATTTTTACCGATTGTCTAAAATATAATTTATATTATTTAATTATTTGCTGAGATATTTATTATTCTTTGAACAAATACTTTTGACTATAAATATTACGCGGATGAAATTTTCTTAAAGAAAATGTTAATGGTATGATTATGCAAGAATATATATCAAAAATTATTGAAGATCAATTATTTTTTTTTTTTTATAATTTTTATATATAAGTTTGGCAATACTTTCTTAAAAGATGCACGAGCGGGGGACAGTTAGGTCACCAACTGGCGAATCTGTACTGTGATGAAAAATCATGGCGAGATCATTAATCATTTCATATCTTTCCAAGTGAATCATCACAATAATATTTACCTAAATATATTTTTTAAAATTAAACTGATAATAATTATGATTCATTAATTAAAAATTATGAAATATTTAATTGAATAAAATAAAAAAATGTTTGAAGTATTTTTCAAAAAAAAAAAAACAAGAAAAAATGTCATTATAATTTTTTAAATATTAATATAAAACGATAATTTTAAAATATATAATATTTCAAAAAACACATTTCTACTTAAAATACTTATATTTGGTCATTTAAAATTAATAGAGTTTTCAAAAAAATTTATCTTATGAGTACAGAAAATATTATGATTACATAAAAATATATACTAAAAAATATTTATGATTAATTAAATTTTTTTTTTTTGTAATTTTTATATATATAGATCTTATCAAAAAAATATATTTAATTAATAATCTACTTATATTTGATTCACATATCATCTATATATTTTAGTGTATATTAGTATGTAACTGTACCAATACTCTATCTAAATATAATGGTAGAATTATATATATATATATATATATATATATATATATATATAAGGAAAAGTAAATTAGTATCATTAAATCCTAATTACTAAACAACCCCTAAGAGTTAACAACACATTATTAAATATTTAAATTCTTAAGTAAATACTAAACTCTAAAAAGCAACGGCTCATGTGCAAAAAAGAGTTCAAATTAGACTAATCATTTATTTGCTTTTTATTTGAAATTTAATTTAAGAAAATTACACTATAAAATTAAAATAATAAATAATTTTTAGATTTTCATATATATAATTTTTAGAATTTAACAAGTTCATACATTTTATTAACATGGAGCTCATATGCAAAATACATATACTAATCCCAAAATTACACTTAGGCTTGATTTTTTTTTTTTTTTTTTTTTTATGAATAATATAGCAGCTATGTTTTCAACTTGTTCATACATTTTTTGATTGCGAACTACTTAATCTCTTGTACAATAAAATTAAAAATTAAAGACAGCATCCATCGCTTTTAATTTTTTTGGGCAGGGAAGCATTTTTTGCCTTTTTTTTTTTTTTTTTATGGAATCTGCTCTTATTTGATCCAACAATATCTTATCTTAATTGTATTGCTGAAAATAAAGAAAGAAGATTAAAATAGCAGAGTTTAATAATGAAGATTGATCATACGGAGGGTGTCGCCCACACGAAAGTTCTTTCCAGAAGCCCACGCAGTATAATTAGGGCTGTTGAGGATCGTCCAACCCGCCGCATCACCGACGGTGAAGACCTTAGCCGTTGATTGAGCCGCTCCGGTGAATAACGCCATCGCCGCCGCAATCAAAAGCCTCGCCTTCCTACAAACATTCATTCTTAACGATTCTGCCTCCTCCTCCTCTCTCTCTCTCTCTTTCTCCCTCTCCGGTAGAGATTAGTAGGGTTTGAGAGGATGAAAGGATGAAACGGGAGAAATGGTGGAGACTCTTGCATGTGCTCTTGACGCGGACCGGCGCTTTAAGTAAAGCTAAGCTCAAACTAAAATTACCATTATATCCTTCTTTTTCCTAAAGCGCCTACACTTATACCTCCGAGAGCATTATTGGATAATTGAATAAATATATTATTAAGAAAAAAATTTGAACAAATTAAGAAATTTTTATTAATAATGTATATGATAGTGTAATTGTATGATTTTTTGTTTGAAAAATATTAAACTTATTAAGAAAATATAGATCAATACAAAAAATTTTCTTAACACATTTCTACATAAAAAAATAAAATATATTATATTAATTAGTTACTTAGAATTGTAATATTATTCATATTTTAATTTGATTTTTTTTTTGTGACAATATAGCTACATTAAATTTTAAGAATACTAAGTAGAATAATAATTTCATATACAATTTTTAAAATAAAAATAAATGCCAATCTTACATATTTATTTATTATGATATATATATATATATATATAATAGAGAAAAATGTTACTTAGCCTCAAATATCTCTAAAAAAATATGGATAACTAAGATTTAAGATTTAAAAAATATATTTTGATGGGCTCGACAAACAAAAGTGAATTTAATAAAAATTTTTTATTTTACTTAACTCTCTAAATCCTAATCATCAATATATTTTGGGAGATATTTGAGAGCCATATAGCAATGGAACAATATATGCTGAGACACTTTATAATCATATACATAATTATATTCATATTAATTAATTTTTTTTATATATTAATCTAAATAAAAAAATAAATTATACTAATAATATATTTAAACATATAATTATCATATTATTTTTCTTTTAATATGTACATAATAGTGCAAGGTTCCAATCAATAATGCATTTCTTTAGAGAAGCAAGAGGTTGAGAGCTTGCAGCAACTGATACAGAAGAAGACGAGTGAGGTGGAGATGCAGTCCGCTGTTCTCTTAACTCCATCCTTCCTGTTTCCGACTATATTTAATTCCAGATCAATTGGTCAAAGCCTTATCGTTCCTTCCAACATCCACAAGCGCCCCATCCCCTTCCGCCATCTCTCCATGGCTTCCTCCGCCCCTCAGACCTCGCAGGTAACGCCATCTAGAGTTAATCTTACTGTCTCTTCTTGTTTGTTTCTTCTTCTTCTTTCAAACTTTTTTGTTTTGAGAATTTATATTGCTGCTTATTTTTGTTTGGATCAGACTGCCGCTCCAGTAAATGTACCTGTCGGATCCGACGTTCTTCATCAGTTCCGAACTCATCAGGTTAGTATGGTGAATTTGTTTCATGTAAATATGGAGAATATTTCGTGTATGTTACTTTGCACCCGCAGTAATAATTGAAGTAGCTATCGTGATTTGTTCGAGCTATGCAATGCTATTGTAGTTCTATGGCTTCAAGCGAAACCTTTCCCTACTTTGGACCTTATAGGTTGCTGTAGATGACCGTTGGCTATCCATTGCTTTTTTATGATTTTATATGATCTTCACTCATCAAGGTTCATTTTTATTTAGGAAACAATAAACCATTTCTAATTCATATAGCCCCAATTGAAAAGAAAGTATTAGATTCTCTGTTCTAAGTTTACCGAGTGGCATGCTACTTTATATAATATATTTCTCATGCTAAATGGTGATGCGAGTTTTCAATTATTGGAAGTTTGATATTGCTAGGAATTCATATTCAAGGAAGGTGATGGGATATTGTGACGCTTAATGGCGTCAATTTATCTACTCCACAATTAAGTGGAATGGCCAATTCACCCACCGTAGTAGTTAATTTTATGGTTTTTTATGACTAGAAAATCCAAGAAGATTGGCAGATCTCAGGAGACTATGAAAAAATAATGATGATTTAATGGAATATATCAATGCAGTAAAATGGGAGATATGCTAAAATTATTTCTTACCCAATTTAGCTGACCGTCTTAGAATGTTATTTGGCATCTAACTGTTTAATACTATGCTTCTTTAGGCATTTCTTTATCTATTTGCATTTGTCATCCCTCCTCTCTTGTCTAATTTTTATTTTCTTCATGCATATAAGAAGCGCCTATGTAATCGCTGGTTATTTTTGCTGAGAAAGATTGCTTTTGCGAACTTGTGCTTGTTTGGTGATGGCATGTAGGCTTTGTTGGTGGTGCCTTCCATAAGTTTGAAGGTTTGATGGTGTTTTCTAGATTATCTTTGTCTTCTCTGCCCCTTTTTAGTAATCCTTTTTTTCTCTCTCCCAATCTTTTGTGTATGGTATATTTAATCACCCTTGGTTGATTTGTTCTCATCTCCTTACTTTTCTAAGTTCTTCATAAAGCCTATTTCCTCTCCTGTGGACACAAACACTAGCCCACCTTTTCATTATTCTCCAACTGATTCATCTCCTCTACCTACCATGCCTCACAACATCACCTGTCATCCTCACAGCACCCTGATTCTAGCTCTTCTTCTTTTTTGTTGTTGAATCCTTTAGTCACTCATAGTGCCTATATCAGATCTAACCAATAGCCATATCATGGATATCAAATATTTTATACTAACCACTTAGTCTTGTATTTTGTTAACCCGCACTTTAACTCTATTTATCATAATCTAAATTTTCAAGAATATATAAGCTGTGTCATCCACAATCACATTGATAAATCACATAATTATTGGTTGGAAAAACATGAGTTGATACAATGGGAATGAATATGCGAAATAAATAAAGATTAGGGATTTCATTAGATTGACCATCTTGTTACAATTCTATTTTTATGCTCGTTTTTAATTGTGTGCTCATTATGTGCCAACCCAATTACAATTTACATTATACTTTTACCATGTATATTTTTTTGCCCTTGCTTATTATATTGTCTTGTAATGAATGTTTAAACCTGAAATTGATCCATTAATGCCATTTGTCAAAATTGTGTAGGTTTCTTTCCTTTGCACATAATTTTTATCAACAGTATGTTCGTAGGCCAATTTAGGATGTTTCTCAATGGCTAAATTTATGAGTCACTAATCATAAAATAGACATAAATGTTGAAATCTCTTTTTAATTAAGGTATTCCTAACTTGTGTTTTTCTACAACCATTTCTTGTATGTTATTGTGTTTGCTTAGATAACATAGTACATCCTTTTTGATTTGGATTATTTACTCGGAATTGTTTACTATCTCTTTACCATATATATCAAATAAGTAGATCAGAGTTCATGACTGCTCGGGAATACAATTGTGATATTTATTGTATTAGCAATGATTCTCCAGTTTTTGCTTGATTTTTGGGCGATATTTTATGTTTCTCTAGTTCAAGTCGCAACTTTTTAAGTATATATATTATAAAAATTGCTCATTAATATTGCCAAAGTTTTGTTTTAATTAGAAGTGAATTAACTAATGGAGGTTGCATGCTTAGAAAGCCTTTGAAGTGGATTATAAAATCCTCACAATGTTGAATTGGAAGAAGAAATATTCACACGATGGATTGGATCACCAAAGGAGGTGCAGACGGAGTGCAGGTTCTGGGGCAAGTCGTCATTGCCCGGCAGCTAGCTGAGAGCCCAGGCAGCCCCGGGTGCCCAACAGGGCCTGTAGGCCGAGGAGGGGGCGCCGAGACAGTGGTTTGCAAACTCATTTAGCTGTTCATCAATTGAACCCGGTTGCATTTGAAATTGATACACACCCTCTTCATGTAAAAGACGATTCTCCACGCTTTTTGTTAGATACTTTTGAAGAATTTTCACAAATTCCACACTGATGTTTCCGTCATCATTGCATACTTTAAGTCTTGGGTGAGATAATTTCGGATCAAGCAACAAGCATTGCGATTAACCTTGATCCAATCCCTCTCCATTATTTTCTTTGATTTTTCATCACATCAAGAACATTTTCAATGTTCAATGCGCAAAGAGCGTCCATGACTTCCCATCTCCACATTTTGAAGTTGTTCTTTCCATTAAAATTGACCACATCAATCGTCGCCGGATGTGTCACAACTTGGTGGAATGTTCTCTCCACCACCGTCGACGGTGAAGAACCAGAAGCTTCTTCTTCTACTCTCTCCCATGTCTTCTCTTGTCAACCTCGCTCTGATACCGCTTGTTATGATCGGAAACAAGCACAAAACAAGAGAAAAACACAAACCAAAATTGCAGCACAATCACAAATACAAGAATTTACGTGGTTCGGTGTAAACATTCACGTTCACAAGGAAGGAGGAAGAAGAACTTTGCTATACAGAGAAGAAATTACAATTAGGGTTTCACGAACCCTTCACCCTCAACCAACAATAGCATTTCTTACAGCCACCAAGCCTTCTCACACTCATACAATACATGGATTGTTTTAAAAATGACTTCAAAATGCTTATAAACAATTCCATAACCACCCAAAATTTCCCTAGGGACGCATCCCTTTAGTCCTGAACTGTCATAGGGGCTTGGGCGTCCCCTTCTCAGCCTACAAGCCCTGTTGAGCGCTTGAGACGCGCCCGGCTCGCTGACGGGCAGTGACACCTTGCCCTGGAGCCCACCATAACTCCATCACACCTCCTTTGATGATCTAAACCATCATGTGAATATTTATTCTTCCAATTCAACAGTTACTTGGGCACTATTGACATTGTAGTCTTTATTCGTGTTGGATGTGATGTATAGCCATATGCAATCGGGTAAAGCAAATTATTGTTGGATCATGTTAAAATTTCTGTTAGACAAAGATTTGATTGTGATACTAATATGAGTTCATAATAAGTGCATGTTTTGATATTATATAATTATAACATAATATCCTAATCATAGTTAGCCTGCAGTAGCAACAACAATAACAACAACAATAATAAATTTAATAACAACAACATGCCTTAGTTGTATTGAGGCAGGTGGTATGAGACCTTTGTTTTTATTGTGCATTATCAAATAACAACCCTCCCTCTTTAAGCATATTTAGTTTATTAAATAAAATAAACTATAAATAATTCATACTCTAGACTTATTAATACTGTTAAAATGCTTCTGTTAAGTTGCTGCAAGTACCGTATTAAAAGGTACTTTTCAGTTCTTAATATGCAGTGGCTTCCATTATGCTTGACACAGAAGAATGACATTTATGCATCAATTTCTTCAATTCTGATTGGGGTAATTTGGATATTTTTACTTACAAGTGTTTTATTCCAACAAAAGGGTGCGGTTCCTCGTCTTTCTCCACTTGAAGAAGTTCGAACTATTCTTGATAACAATATTCAAGGGACACTCTCTACATATTCTCAGGTAGTGTAACATGAATTATTTTTATGTATATCATCATCATCATCATCATCATCATCATCATTATATCTGTCAACAGCCTTTTGGTCCTTGCATTACTATGTTATCCGTCAACACTGCATTTTTTGTTACTTCAATTATTTGGGCCTATTGGGATTATAACATCTTATTGCTTTATTTTTGTTTGCAGGAACATGAGGGTTATCCTTATGGATTAGTGGTTAATTTTTCATGTGACGTTGATGGCTCTCCCGTGCTAGCAGTTAGCAATGTTGCAGTTCATTCAAAGGTTTGCTTAATAGTTAACTGTGCCAAGAACGTTATCTGTTTTAGCAATATTCTACTCTAGTTTTTTTTTATTGGCTAATGAATAACTCAATTTGGCTTCTCTCGAAAAAACCTTGCTGGAATTTGCAGAATTTGCTGGGAAATCCTAAATGCTCCCTGCTTGTTGCTAAGGATCCTGAAGATGAAACTGACATTTTCATTACTTTATTTGGAGATGCCATTTCTGTATGTACTGACAACCAGCATTTGAAGTCCTCTGATGTTTTGTAGATACTTTTGTTTGTATACTTCTTCAATGATCTTTTTAATTAATAAAACCCTCCATGCACATTGTGCACAGTATTTTAGCTAAATGCCTGTTGATGTTTTATATTTCTATGATTGCAGACAGATCAATTCTGTGTCTAATCTCTTAGACTGGTCAATTTCAACAAATTAGCATTGAAGTTATTTCAGTCCTTTCTCACATACGGCTACTTTTTATAATTTATGAACCTTGAGGCTTGAAACTGTATATGATTTTGTTACTTTGGGTGGATCATTCTTAAATTCAGTATTTCAGCTTAATGAGGTTCATGACAGTTGGTACTTTTAGCTTTTTTGTATGCGTATCTAAATTTTTTCAGGATCTTGACATTGGGGAAAATTTTGATTAGATACTTACTTAAAAATTATACTATTTTTTATCTAGTGTTTATTTGTATTACTAAAATAATATAAATCTCGAACCTGTTGCAATAGACTGAAAATCAAATGCCCAAAAAGTGATAAATAAGAAAAAGTTCAACTCTTGTGCAATTGACTAATTAATAAAAAGTTTCGTTTTGGGTGGAAACAATACTAAGAAATTTGAATATTATTGTGGCAATTACTTGACAAATCATACTTAACGCCAGTACTTATGCTCTCTTTTTATTACTTTACTTTGGATGGATCATACATAAATTCAACTTTCAGTTTAAAATTGTTAATGGCCGTTGGCACTTCCAGCCTTTTTGTATGAGTAGCTATATTGTTGGGTAGCAAGAACTGAAGTTTGCCCTTTAAATTGCCTTAGGATGCTACATATGCTTGTTAATTATTGTTAACAAAATCAATTGCTTTTGGATTCTATCTATTGAAAACTTATTAAAAAGTTTTAGAAGAGCAATGCATGGGGAAGTCTTGGCATATTCAAATCTTCATGAAATCTTATAGTTTGAAGGTTTTGCTATCTTTGGACTTCGAAAAGGGAAATTAGGTGTGATATTGGCAATATTCAACATTTTTTGTACCCTTAGCATCAAATTAGGTGTGATAGTCTGAAGGTATTTGTTTTGTTGCTTTTAATTTGCTTAACCTTTTAGGTATGATCTTAGTGCCGTGAGCTAATTTTAGACTTTTGGATATTTCAAAAACTTGACCCTTAGCATCACACATTTAAAACATGTGTTCGTTGTAACATAGCTTTGTTGTGCATTATTTGCAAGGTGCTCATTATGTAACTGATATGACTAGGTATGTATTTGATTAAGAAATGTTTCATTGGCTAACTCCAGTAGCATTTAAAAATTCAAATTAAAGAATTACAAATGATAGCATGAGATCTGAGTTTGTGTGGGTTCACAGTGTCAAATGAGCTTTTTCCAGCTAGTAGTATCTTGCTATTGTATCCCCAAACAAGCTTTGGGGTGAACCGCATGTAATTCTCAACTATGTGTTTTCTCTTTTCATTTGTCATTCTTTTTTTTTTCAATATTTGGAATATCTCTGCCTCCACCATTTCTGTTTCACAGCTAGATGCCTGCTTTCCAATGAGTGTCTCAGTTTTTCATAAGAATATGATCTCTACATTTATGGTGAAATTCTGTCCCTTGGTAAATTTATGGGATAGTGGTACAGCACAATAACAACTGTTTTTATTTTCATTATCGAATTCTTGAATAATATAATTTTTTTAGAGTCACGCTTAGTCTCCACTGCAATTTCTTTTCTGCTTGAAATCTGTAGTTACACTCTTGTTAATCCAAAGTTCATATACATCAAGCATCTTTAACTGAATTGATGGAGTATATCTTCTAGGTTTCTGAGGATAATAAAGATGCTGCACGCTCTGTTTATCTAAAAAGGCACCCTAATGCTTCCTGGGTAACTCTTTGTTCAGTGGTTGTTGCTTGAATATATTTGTTCTTTCCTTGATTCTTAGTGACGTCACATACTTTGTTCTTTGTAGGTTGATTCTGGTGACATACATTTCTTTCAAATCAAGCCAAAAGTTGTACAATACATGTCGAGGGTTGCAACCGCTTTGCCAAGATCAGCAGGTATCATGATAGCTGCTTGTCAAACTTTTTTCTTATGTGGTTCAGGATTAAATTTGCCATGTTCACCAAACTCATGGAATGCACCTGAAACCACCTTCTAGAAGGGCAATTCTTGGTGAGATAACAAATTAATATATAAAAAACTCCAGTCATTTTTTGATGCAAAATTACTGAACTTGTGAGAATAATAATCATAATCATTAGCCTAATCCTAATTACTAGGATATCTTCAGGAGTCCCACATCCTTGTCATTCTAGTAAGTACTAAATGCGGTATTTATGTTATTTAATGTACGCCTTGTCTTATGACATTATAGATTATATTTTCTTAATGAAATTTAATTGATAGTTAAGCTGGGATTCCCAAAAAAATTGTGCATTTTAATTGAGCTAGACCAATCTTGAGCTCGGCTCAACAACAAGCTCTAGCTCCATAACCGGCTCATGAGCTAACTTATTAGCCAATAAAATAAGCTTGGTGTGTAGTGATTTATAATTAAGCTTAATTAGATTAATGATTTAATCAGCTTAATTAATACTATCATAAAATGTTATATATTTTTGTAATATTACACATAAACGAGTTGACTTGGCGGCTAACAAGTTGAGCTAGTCTGTGAGCTCATTTATTGTGAGAGTTGCCTTGTGGCTCGAGCTTGGCTTGTGAGCACAATAAGCTCTACTCCTCAGCCTACTTTTGAGTCAAACTTGAGCCAACTAAGCTCATTTGTACCCCTAATCTTAATTGTAAGCAATCTTGAGACAAATCATAACCAAAAACAAATTTTGAGGAACCTAATTTATTTGGCAAGCAAAACATTGAATTTCATACATGCGTTCGTTGTTTATCAGATTTTATAAAACCTACGCTGCATTTAATGTCGTAATCTTCTCTCTATTTTTCTGTGTTTGTCAATTATATCATTTTATGCCAATTTTATCATTATATGAAATTGTACATTGCCTATTTTAACTAAACCTGGTCCACTGCTAGATGGGCTCATCAGGACCTCCATTTAGTCTATTGGGCATAGGCCATGTTCTTATGCTAGAGCTCCAAGCTATCGACCTGGATTGGATCTTGGCGACGGGGCTGAAAGTTTCCTTGTAATTTATCCCAAATTGTTGGTTGTAGCCTTGAACTATAAGGTGAACTTTGTATCTATTTAGTGTGCCGTCGGGTATGAGTTTGTTTTATATGTTCATTTGCATCCTAGGACGTGTTTTTTGGGATTCTTTGGGTATAAGAGTCCATGTGTGTTGATCTTGTAGTGCTTTGAATTCTTCAAGCATTGCTTGCTGCCATCGAGGAAGCAGTGTGACCTCCTTATATGAGGAAGGATTTGGAGGTATTGATGTGGATGTAAGGAGGTTAATAATTGTTTTTGGTTTTGAGTTTCCAGCTTTTGACCAGTTTGCGTAGGATGGGATCGCTGCAAAAGTGTGGGTGGCTTTGTGGAGCAGGTGATTGTGTTTCAGGTAGATGTGGATTAGCTTCATGTGTATTTGTATGGGTTTGTGTGGGTGAGGCCGAGTGGGGGGGCTGGCGGCTAATTGAAGAAGGTTGTTTGGATAGAGTTAATTTTTTTTGATTGGAGAGGATTGATTTCATGGTTTTGGTGGAATTGGAACCAGGAGTAGGGGGTTGTGAGTTGTAAGTGTAGTGATTGTGGTGATTTGTGGGGATAAGTTGTCCTGGAATATATCTTCATTGAGCTGAACGTATCTTGAAATGAGAACTTTTCCGGTGGAAATGTTATAGCAATTATATCTTTTTTTGAGTGGTGGCATATTCTTGAAAAATGCATAGTGTGGATTAGGGTTGTAGTTTGGTTGGTTTTGAATGTAGGAGGGGGATGCATAGGCAGCCGAACATACGCATGTAGTCATAAGTGGGGCTATGTTTGTATAGTTTTTCGTGGGGAGATATGGCTTTGTTTGAGGAGGTAGATATTTAATTGATGAGATGTTTTGTTTCGGGGTGTAGGGACATGTGTATTGATGTTGGATGCCATATTGTTTTAAACTGCATTTGAGGTGACAATTTTGATACTCCCTCCTCCGTTGGTTTTAAGGATTTTAATGCTTGTGTTGAAATGCCTTTTCGTAAAATTTTTGAAGTGATGGAAGTGTACGTGTGTAACGACTCAATGTCGTTCTTTTCGAATTAGGTCAAAACCTGCCTCAGACAACAAGACTCTAGAGAATTTCAAATTAGGGCAAACAAAATTTGCATTAGATAGGAATAATTTTTAAATCAAAGTGCCATAGTTTGGGAGAATTTGGATAATGAAAACTCCCGCTTTAATTTTCTGAATTATTTAAATTTAATAAATTATGACATTGAAATACGTGTCAGAATTCATCGATTTCAGTGTCGTTGTGCTAAATATATTATTTAAAGGTTGCTCAAAAAATTTTATCAAATTCTGAATGTCAGTTTGATCGTGGTTAATTTTTGAAGTTTTAAAAATTAAAAATTAATATAAAATAAAATATTAGTCCGAATCGAAATTTTTTGGCGCGAGGGTGTTCGTAATGTCATAACACACCTCGGTGTAAAATTTCATTGTATTTGGACGTCAAATGACAGAAAAATACGATTAATTTAAGTTTAAGTAGTTTTTAAGAATTTCCTTAAGAGATTCTTTTCTCTCCCCCCAAATTCTTCCTCCAGTTTCCTCAAATTTAAAAGGAATATCTTCCTCGACATTCAACTCTGTATGAATAAAAAATTTGAAAAGGTGTATATATGCTTTTGATGTAGGTGAAGGGAATGTCAAGTTAGGGTATCTTATCTCAACGCTAAAGGTGCTCTTCTAAGTTGTAAGAGATTTGACAAAGGTTTTTGTGAAAACAAGTTAGATCTAACTGATCTATTGGGTTTATTTAAGATTTAAGCTATTCTTACACACCATAATTAAAATTTTCTAAATTGGGGATAACATCATACAAAGATTGCAAGATCATCCCACATGTATAATCTTTAAGTGTCCATAAGGCAAAAGGGCTACGGTTCTATTCCTTCAAGTATAAGGCATTTCTACTAGAACTTGGATGAGGTGTTGAACTATTTAAACTTTATGCTAGCATTAAATCACCCTCTAACTCAATCTAATTGGCTTAGAGTGCATGGAATTAGCGCCTTAAAGGCACTTTAAGTCCCCCTTATCTCCTTATCCCTCTCCCTCCCTCTCCTTTTCGTCTATTAATACTCCCTCCTTTCCCTCTTTCTCCTCCCCACAGGTAGCCCTCTTCTCCCTTTCTCTCCCAGCCAGCCCACAGCAGCCCTCCATTCCCTCCTTCTCCCCATTCCAGTTCTTTCCAAACAGCAGCCCACTCCCCCGGCCCTCTCCTCATCTCCCCACATAGCAACAACCCTCTCCTTCTCTCCCCTCTCTTCCTCTCCCCACACAGTAGCAGCCCTCTCCTCCTCTCCCCACACAGCAGTAGCCCTTTCCTCCTCTCCCCACATAGCAGCAGCCCTCTCCTCCTCTCCCCACACAACAACAACCCTCTCCTCCCTCTCCCACAACCACCAGCAGCCCAGCCTCTCTTTCCTGCCAGTAAGCAGCCGGCCAGCAGCATCCCCTCTTACTGCAGCCCTCCCTTAGCCAGCAGCCCCTCCTGCTGCAGCCCTCCCTCAGCTGGCCAACAGCCAGGCCTGCCAGCACCAGCCAACCAGCCCCGACAACTTCCTGCCTGCTGCCTTCCGCCACGTTCGGCCTTTCTCCATCTTTTTCGGCAACTCCAATCCATGTAAGAAGAGAAGTTTATGAGAAAGAAAAAGAGGAAGAAAATGATATGAGATTTTTAATATTTTATTTCCTTTCATTTTTTATTAATAAATATACTACTATATTATGTCATTGCATTATTATTGATGTCATTAATTAATAATGAACAACAATACAAATGCTAAAAAATGACTAATACTTTTATACTGTCTATTTCAATTCAAGTATTTTTATTCTGTCATTTCTATTTTCTTATTATTACTATTATTATTATTACGTTCTGCAATTTATGCAGGAGTTTCCATTCTGTCTTTCATATATTATTACTATTATCATTATTATTATTAAAATGATAATAATAATATTATTATAAATATTATTGTCATATCAGTAACTTAAAAATTTGAATTTCTATCAAGTTGAGAAAATAAAATAGAAACAGAATAAAAATGAAGATAATAATATTGGCTAAAAAGGCTAATTTAAAATATCAAAAATCTAAATACAGATTAAGCGAATTGTCACTCATCCGAATTGTTGAACTTTGAACTTATAGAACAAGGTACCAGATGTCTTTTATTAATTATGTTTAAATATGCTTTTCTGCTCAGCATCGCACAAATTTGATAAAAGTACTTTTTAAAGTCACATAAAATGATATATGAACAAGTTTTGGATAAGTGAGAAGCAAGAGTTCCATGTTGATTTATACTTTTTGTCTGATCAGACAACCGCTAGGACGGGGCTGTCCGACATTAGGAATCATAAGGAGCCTATACATATAAGCCTTTGAGGGGGCAGGTATAGAGGAAAGTTGGGATATGTAACACAAAAATGAACCCTCATTTTTCTTGATTTTGTACTTGCCCAACAAAATCATATTTTTGCCTCAGATATTAAATACTAAAATTCAAGTGCAATTGAAACAGGTTTGCAGGAATAAGTTTGTACAACTTTTATTTCCTGTCAAATATTGATTATTTTGCTTATTATTTAACATTTGTAAAGATGACATCTATCAGTACTTAGTTTCATAACTAACTGGTATTCGAATGCCCGCACTTTTAAAACGTGCCCAGATCAGGAGTTCATCCTCGATGAAAGGTGCTAAGAACTGAGCAATGCTGATACTGCTACTTGCTGATCCACCGTTTTCTTTTTGGCTCTATCTATTCTTTTAAAAAGTTTGTAATTTTTCTTTTATTTTAATCTTTGTAATCAGAACTTATGAATTAATGAATAAATGAGTTATGTTTGATGTCTATATATTTGTCTCTTAAATCACTTAATATAATCCTGTGGCTAGAAGACTTGTTGCTGTAGCAATTACTAAACGTAAACTACCCGTCAATTCCTTTGAGGGGCTTCGCTTATATGAGAGGGCACCTCCGTCCATCGCCTAACTACCCAACGAGAACTAACCGAACCGGTCCGTAGGCCACATGGGTGCATTTTATCACACCCACAGCAACCGGTGCTGGTTTAGCTCTCGCTGACCCGGCACCGGGTCCTCACACCATGTGAGAAATCGTAGAGGATAAGTTGCAGAGAGAGTTAGCAGGAGATTGTAAGTTCAACTAGAGAATGGAGAAAATTGTTTCATTCATATCTTTGATGTGTACATAGCATGTGGTTTTATAAAATTGATGAAGGTTATTCTTGTCAATCTTGATATTGCCAAGCCAGAGCCTGGCCCAATCTTACTTTTGTTAAAATATGTTAATCATGGATATATATATATATATTTATATAATTTTTAATGAAAGGTATTGAGTTGGTGTCCTCAAAGCCCAAAATCGAAGTAAAAAAAATAAGCAAATTGAAAAAAAAAAGTCATCAACTTCAAAGAGATTTCTACAAAATGTAGAAATCCTAGCCAACGCTTGCAATCTCCGCACAAGAAAAAGTCATTTGCCCACGTTTACCTTTTTTCTTCTTCATTTTTTCCCCTTACTCCTAGCAAGGTAATCGATTAATCTCTCTGAGTTTGAAGTATTCTCATTTAGCTGTTCCATTGAATCCGCCTCATAATTAATATTCGACTCACACATGTCAGCCAGTGAAGAAATATTTTGAGGCTTTCCTTGCACAATTGGGCGATACCCTCTGCATAGGGGATGAGGTTTGATCTAATCTTTTCTTCCACGAGAGCATCGTCAATCCCCGGAAACTCAATCAAATAGTATTCATCATTCTCATTACTCGAATTTCCACCATATGAGGCATTCACCTCAATCTTCTCTAACGAATCTATAGCCAAATTGGGGTCCTCAACATTTCGAACACAATTTTTGAGAATAGCTTGAACAACACTCCAGTTCACAAATAAATCCCCAAACAAATAATGGTCAATTCCATTCTTTGTACGCATCAATCTCCAACGACTGATGCATTGAATCAACGACAACTAGCTGCATGCTATCACCCACCAGAGAATCAGCCAAATTGTCTGAAAAAATTGGATAGTCGACAACCTCTCCCCGTTTTCAGGATAAGCCTCCATAGTAGAAGGGCTGATACTTGGATCATTCAAGGTCATTGTCTCCATCACGTTGACATCAACAGATGCATAAGCCTCATTGGTTTCTTTTTGGAACATAAATCATCGTATTTTTTTCTTAAATTTAATGCTTGAATCTTCATTTGTCGCCTTTTGCATTTTGAGGCGAGGATGGAGGATCAAATAGTTTTCAGAGTCATGCCCAATTTTTGAACAGTGAGCACAATACATTGGCATATTTTCAAAAATACATTCTTGTAGATAACCAAAATTTTCATTTCCAATCCAAATTTCCGACATATTTCATTAAGATCAATCTCATTTCAAACACGAGCCACAGATGGTCTGATAAAATTTTGATAGTAGCGAAATAAACTTTCAACGGCTTACCAAAATAAGATACCAACGCAAACAAAATAGAATGAAACATCAAATGTACCTTGAAAAAGGGAAAATTGTTCCAAATTGAAACAATGGGAGGTTCAATTCTTAAATCAAAAGATGTTTATTTCAACACTTTCATGTAGAAATTATCAACAAACCTCTAGCAATTAATCTTGTGTAGTCAGCTTCATTTGATAATTTGATGAGGATACGACGGAAATTAATTAAGCCAGCGCTCGCTAACCCCAAGCTATGAAGAAACTTGCGAGTGGCGATCATAGGCGGTTTTCCATTTGCAAATTTGCCAACAAGTGTGTATTCAAAAGGTTTGGCAAGCATTTTGATTTATTCATTGGAGAGAATGAGAGCCGGTTTACCTCGAAGATACGTAATAGGTTTGATCCTGATTTGACATGAAGAATCATTGATTAGAGTATCTTGAAATGAAATAGGAGCTGGAGCTGAAACTTCGCTGGACGCTTGAGATGGAGTTCAGGAAGTTCCTCCATCCTGCCGCAAATTAGCGCATGTCCGCAACTTTAGGGAAAGGGGAAACACGATGAATCAACGATGTATCGACTGTGAGGTACCGTGTGCCGATCTTGAAGTTGAATCGAGGACGACGAACCAATACGTACGATGAATAAAATCGTTGACGAAACACGACTATAACAAGGTTGCGGCCGCAAAGCTGCCCAATAGTAGGAAGACAGCGGCGACAAAGCCTATATATATATATATTTATTTTTTGCCTATATATATATATATATATATATATATATTCATAATTTTATTTTGCATATTCTCAACTTAATCTCAATTTACATGTGCGTGAGTTTGCACGCCTACAGACACATAATAATGATTGTTGTGATTCATTTTATAATTCATCAAATCAAATAAGTTCCATCTCAATGTAAAAAGGTCAGTCACATTAGGCAACAATTCCTCGACCATGGCGATATAGAATTCCTGTGTATCCTAAAGCTTTAAAAGCGTCTCTATTTACATATTTAACACCATATTTTAATATTTGCTTATTTGCTAGTAATATCTTTTTATTTAAATCAAAAGTAGTACCTCAATTATATATTTTAAATCATTAAATGGGCACTGAATTTTGAAATGTTAGCTTACAAAAAAATTATAAGTTTAGGTGACAAATATGTAAATGCATTATTGACCCCCGTTTTTCATAAACAAAGCATTTTAACTTGATTTTTTTTTTGCTTTTTTTTTCTTGCTATTTATGAACTGCTGTTTTAACTTGAGCCAGAATTTAATGCGGAAGAGTTCAGAGCTGCCAAAGTTGATCCAATTTCTCAGTTTTCCGTTCCCATATCAGTACGGACAATATTATATCCCCTAAAGGATATGTTCGATGTACATTTTTTTTTGCTCTTCAACTTTTTGTTTTTTTGTAGTCTCATATGAATAGGGATCATGCTGAAGCTGTAGGAGCTTTTGTACAAAAATCGACATCCATTAAGGCAAGCATCTGTCATTGTTATATATATGGAGAATTCTAAGTTGGAGGATTAAGTTAATGTTTTCTTATAGCGCGATACTATGCTTTTAAGTAACAAGGCTAGACTTACATGTTAGCTCGTTATATTCTTGAATTCCTTGATATTTCACTTTATCTTCAGCCTTGGAATCTGATTGACGTTAACAAATCAGTGCAGCGTTTGTCTTCATATGTAGTGCCTGGAGACCAGATTGATACCTTTAATTTCTTTCAAATTTTTTGTTATTTTGAAGTTTACTTAGAATTTCAATCAATATTTTTCAGGTGGACTTTGCTTATATGCTGGATTTGGATAGTCTTGGTTTCAACGTTAAGGTGATGCATGGCTCCACCCTATTACCTCTTATTTTTGCTTGCTTCTTTTAGACAAAGATAGCATGCTCGTTGTAGGCATTCCACAATTACATAAACCAGGCAATTGACGTGTTAATAGCTTTTTAAACTACAGATGGGACGGCTAGCAAACTATAATTTCTACATTTAACTGTTTCTAGTTGTAGTTTTCTGGCAAGTCTTTTGGAAATTCTTTTGTTTTTTATTTTGGTGGTGCATGGAATATATATGTATGTTATGCATCACGATAAAGGAAATGCTATAAGTGTCAAATTTAGACATACACTGTTAAGAACTATGACTTAAACAGTAGTTGAATTACCAACATAGATGCTAGATTATAAATTCTAGCCTTAATTTAAATTTGAATTTTGAAATTGAAATTTAACTTTTTAGTGAACTTTTTTTCTGTAAACTACATTATTATTATTATTATTTTAATGTTATTGTAATTTTTTTCTTAAATTAAAAAAATTAAAACTCTCTTAAATGTCCTTAATCACGAATATAACTAGTCAAATATATGTTTTTCCAAAGTATAAATTTAAATTTAAATTTAAACAAAAAAAATTTAGTATAAAATTTTAACAATAATAATGTGACTTGTCAAAACTATTGTCCAAAAGTATATATCAAACTCAATGAAATTTATATCATAATATTATGGAATCAAAAAATTAATTAATGCATTTGATAGCTAAACCCACTTAATGCTGATATGATTATTCTTGACAATATGCATGTTTTATTGGTATAAAATTCCCATTATTGTAGCGTATTGATTCATTCATGTAAAAGCATTTGAAACCTGATCCCCCTTTTATCATTTTTACATCAAATTTAATCTATTATAAGCTATAACTTGTTTATATCATAATAGAATACAAATTATAAAGGGATATTTGTATTTCAAAAGATCAATTTTATTTTATGTTAGGTGAATTTACCATCAAAGCCATACATACTAAGAAATTTAAAGAGAATAAAGAAAAAAAAAATAATTTTTATTGATTTGAAAAAGCTTACCGGGAATATCAAGATATATTCTTTGGAGAGTTTTAGAGATAATTTGCATGGCATATATTGATATTATTAAATATATATATATATATATATATATATATATATATATATATAATGGGGTTGTAATATATATTTGATCACAATGTGGCTTGTCTAATAGTTTTCCTTTTATTATTGGATTGTATCAAGCCTATGCTTTCAATCCATAACCTTTTGATTTAACTAAAGATGTTTTTTAACACATTTAAGAGAAGATTCTTTGGTGCATATTATTTGCAGATAATATTATGTTAATTGATAAGACTAGAGATTGGAATTAAAGCAAAATTAAAATTATGGATGACTACTTTAGAAACTAAAAGTATTCTTTATAGTAGATCTAAAATAAAATATATGGAAGGTAAGTTTGTAATAAAAGTCATAATCTCGATGACATAATTAATGAGGGCCATGCGATCTAGAAGAGCATCGAAAGATTCAAATGCTTTGGTTCAATTATTTGAAATAATGGTGAAATAGAGAGTTATGTGATTAATAGAATTCAAGTTGGTTGGATGAAATAGAGAACTTCTAGTGTTGTAATCGAAAAATTCCTTTCAAAATTAAAGTGAAATTTTGTATAGCAAATATTCATCCAGCTATTTTATATGGGGTTGAATGTTGCTAACAAAGAAAAAACTTACCTATAAATTAAGTGTTACATAGATGAGGATGTTGGTAGATTGGATGAGTGGCTATACTCAAAAGAATAAAATGAAATGAGCTCATTCGTAGTAAGGTTTGAATGTCGTCTTAGATGGTTTGACATAATAAGACATAATACGAGTAGAAAAATTGGGTATATGATTTCTCATGTTAAGAGAGCAAGAGGAGGATCAAGAAAGACATGAGAAGAACCATTAAAACAGATCTGTTTTATTTGAAACTTAGAGAGGTACTTTTTTTTTGTGTACAATAAAAACAAAGAATTTATATAGCTGATCCCAACAAGTAGGACTAAGGCTTGGTACTATTTTTGTTATTATTGTTGCTGCTAATTATTTTTATCATTTCTTTTTGCACATATAATGAAATCATTTAATCAATCTCTGTATTGTTGTCTGCTCAGGAAGGTACTGTTCTTATAATCTCAAATTTTTTTGCTGTTTTTTGTATTTTTCTCTTAATATTATTAATAATATCAGGCTGAACATCAAGGGAGCACGTACAAGCTACGGATTCCTTTCCCTAGACGCGCACAAGATAGAAAGTAAGAAAAGCTCATTTAAATTTGTAGTGTTTATTTCTCTTTCTTGTTTCACCTCTTCGTTTCAACAGTTATTTCATGCTAAAAACCTTTTTTTGACCTGTCATGCGCATTGAAAAACCCAACGAACAGAGTAATTTACCAAATTAATCTCTTGACTACATCAAGTTGATCAATTTTATGTCTGAAACCAAAATGCCGAACAGAGCTCTCAAAAAGACAGCTTCACAGGAAGCTGTAACTAATGTGCCATTTCTCTGCTTTGTGCTATTAGCATAAAAAAGCACCGTTTTTTGCCGCCGGCAAACACCAGATTTCCTCCACAGCGTCTCCTCTTGCAACTCTCCAACAATAGAAATTTGGTGTCTGTTTAGTATGTGTGCGGGATTCCTGGGGTAATGTAAAGAAATTTACAAATTCAGGGTACTTAGATATGTGAGATTTCTGGGGTAAAATAAAATAGCATAGTAATAGTTTTATGGGAGTATAAATAAGGGTTTGAAAAAAAATTTAGCCCGAATCAGGTGAATTCCGTTTACGCGGAGGTCTCTACTTGCGTTGGCCTTCATCTCCGTATCCAGCGTCGCCAACTGGGGTGGTTCGTGATCGCAGGGCAGTGGAGACGGAGACGACTCAATTCGGCTCCGACGGAGATGACGGAAATTGGCTCCGATGGGATGACAGAAATCGGTTCTGACGACAACTCAAATCAAGGACAAGAAATCGACTCCGACGGAGATGACAAAGGCGATACAGAGACTAGATTCAATTTTTTCGCGTTGGAAACAACTCCGACGACTGAGATGAGACAACAGCTCCGATGAGGATGACATGGCAACTGCGATGGAGACGAGATGGCAGCTCCGACGGAGACGGGATGGCACATTTTCGATGACAACGACAAAATCGGCTTGGGCGAAATGGCTCCAAATAAACGTGCAAAGCGACAAAATATGCCCCTTCCTGTAGAAGATGTGATTTTGGCTCCGACGAAATCTGCAGTGTTATTCTTACCGATCAATGATGCGGTTTTCTTATCTCTTTAATATGCATCATATTATGCAGATTACTTGATTTCAAAAAGATAACTAATAAGATTACACTGTAATCATATTACACTACAAATCCAGAATACCAAACAACCCTTAGCAGTTCAGCGGCATCTTCAACCAACTCCAGTTATACCAAATAAGGGCCTAAATTGATCGACCTGAAATTTTAAGGAGATTATTTTGGCAAATTTTCTTGCTCTGATTTGAATTGAACTTGATTCAATAGCAAATATCATACTGAAATCCTGCAGGGATGTGAAGACTATCATTGTAGAGATGTCCGAGGCTTTAAAAGCCACTGTTTAGTAAGCTGCTGCTGAAGAGCTATGGCTTATTTCAAGGTAATTTTTTTTTCATGTTTTCAAAGTTCCGATGCTTATACTCTTTCTTAGGGATGTTTTTATATGCAAAAGTAGTGTTCGTTTGAGTCGAGTTAGCCTCAACTCGAATTTGAAATTTTCGAATTTAGTTCGACTTGAACTCGAATCATTTGGAGTCGAGTTGGACTCGAAATGGTTTGATTTTGAGCTAGCTTGGAGCAAACCCAAAATAATAAAAAAAAAAAGACTAAACATGAAGCTTAATGAGATGGGATTCGAACCCCATGATCTCTTTCACAAATTAGAACACAAATTAACACAATTAGGCATGGTTTTGTTATAGAGACACGAAATATATGTAGATTATAATTTTGAGCACCACTTGAAAAATAATATGAAAAATGAATTATTGTGTAGATTTTATGAATAAAATCACAAATCATCCGAAATTTTCATTTTTACCAATTTTTGATAAAAACATATATGTTTTCTAACGCCTGAATTTTGATGTATAGAAAAGCAACTATTAATTATATATTCTTTTTCTCCATTATCTTTGTGTTTATATACAGGACTCTGAGCTGAAGAACATTCTATGAAACTATGCTATTTATTTAATTATTTTTGGTGTATGATGATGTTCTAATAATATGACGGGTAAGTTTGCAGACCGTAGAGCAGTGCATGGAAAGGGATCTTCACTCTATGGAAAAAAAAATAAAAAAATTATGATGCTGCATGTGATTTGCGTTATTAAATAAATATTACATTATCTTATTATATATAATCCATGCAACCTAACCCACCTAACCATAAAGGAAAATTTCAAAGTTGTCAAATTACTGTCATATATAGGGTAGGGTTGATAATTTGATCCAAAACTCAATATTCAAACTCGACTTGACTCAAATTCAAGATATTTTGACTCAACTCGAACTCGATTTGAAAATTTTTTAGTCGAGTTTGAGTCATACGTCTTGACTCGAACTCTATTTAAAATTACAAGTTGTCTACCGCTAGGTTGGTCTAGCTTGGCCCAGGCTAATATAATGGTTTGCTTTGCTTAAACAGGAAGCTGCTCTTGGAAAGAAATAATTTAATTATTAGAAAATGAATTATTTTCTTAAAGAAAATATAATGAATAAACTTCAATAATTATTCATGCGTATGATTATCAACAGATTATTTTAAAGTCAATTTGTGAAAAGCCGCATAGTTATGCATAAAAATTCTTTATATATTTATGCTTCCTATCATACGCATGCACTATATGTGCCCTACCATGTAAACATGAATGCTATTGTATTTTGCATCCATGCATTATGATTGTGAAGTGTGCATGCATACATATAAAATAGAATTTCTTATTTGTGGGTTCCTTAAAATGATCTGAATTTTAATAGATTTTATGTACTAGTTGGTAGATAAGGGCCAATTTATTATTTGCAAACATTTCTTTTATTGCAAAAAATATATTGAAATTGTTACAAAATTCATGAATTCATGTCATTGAAATAGATGTCCATGCAGGTTGACCTGATTTTATCATATATATATATATATATAGGAGTACCTCAACGAACATGCATTTATTGAAATTGAAGGGGAGAGATTGATTATCATTTATAATCCTAGCATTTCATATTATTTCATCAGTTAGTATCAGATATTGACATAACAAAGGGGAAACAATTTACATTTTATTAAGGGATTGATTCATTTATATTTTCATTGTAGAATAGTGGCTCATACATCTCATTAATTATTTGCTAAATGAGAGAAAATGCATAGTTAATTTCTTCATCTTGACTTTGCTCTTTCATAAACATCTTATGTTCACTTATTTCTTGATTTGATATATATAATATGCTAGGGCAAAATATTTAAAATTAAGTTAGACAAAAGGTTAAGTATCATATGGTTATGATATCATAGTTTACAAATAAATAAATGGCAATGTGTAGCAAAATGAAAGCATATATTATCATTTATAACATAAAAAAAACATAAACAAAGAAATGTGCATCATCATGAAGAAAACATCCTAGCAAAACACATTGTAAGATGCATCATATACATGGCATATAATCATCAAATCATGATGCATATACATATCTTTTGGGGTTATTATGTTGGATAAGTTCAGAACACAAGAAATTAGATATATTTATTTGGCTATCATTTTTGGTTTCTTACTTCTCTGCACCACCTCCTCATAGGCTAAGCATAGCTTTTTTATTCCTCCTGATTTCTATATAGCCTTGATTTAACATGTATTTGTATAGACATTGTTTCACCCATCATGAATCCATTTCATTTCATCTCATTTTATAACAAGGTTTGAGAACAAAATCATATCATAGCATCAAAACAAATGTCATCTCAAAAGCGATGTAAAAATACAGCAAACAAATCATCAAAATGTAAATGGTGGTGTTCATCTTTATTTAAGTGAAAATTCTCTAAAAAATTGCTCAAAATATTTCAATAAAAAGCTTAAACGATTCTTAAATCTCACTTTTGTATTTCTAAAAAAATCTCAAATTTGCTCATTATGTTATTTTAGATAAGTTTTACTATAAATTGAAATTTTTCTTTGAAATTGGAACTCAAGTTATTCTCTTATCTCAATTCAATCCTTTCTTAAATCTTATTCTTACTTAAACTAACATCATTTCTTAAGATTATGTTGAATTATAATTTTTATAGATTTGACCTCAATTCAGCTTTATTTAGCTATATATCCCTCAAGTTGATCATGATTTAACTCATTTAATTAAAGTATAAAATAATATTATTCTTTAACCTTTTTCACCAAATTAAAATATCTCCATTATTTATTATTAAATCTTCCTGGAAAATATATAAATATATCCCTCTAACTTTAAGAAACATTTTTCGTCAATTGGCTAAAGTTTAATGTGCAAAAACCATATTAAATTACTTAATTTTACTAATAATTAATTAATTGAAATTTAACATTTTTATTTCTAAAACTTCTACAATTTTTATATATTTATATTTATCATATTTTGCAACTCTTTGGCTAAATTTTCATCAAATTTGGGCTTATTATTATTAAATTATTTTATTAAAATTTCTCCGAGCCTATCCGCCTACTATTGCATTTTCAACAAAGGACTTTTCTTCGATAGAGTTCAAATATGGGGTTAGCCATCTCTAACTCATGAACTTAAAATATATCTCAAAAGATTTGCCAATCGATTTTATGTCTTTCAGGCATTAATTTATACTCAATTGAATTCTAGTGTTCAAATTAGGTGTTAAAATACGAAATCCTAATTTTTTTGAAATCCTCAATTTTAAGTTTTAAGTTTTTCATAAAATTATAGACACTACAGAGACACAACGTCTTAGGACTATCACCAAAACTTCCTAGATTTTATGACTCCCCAGCCTCATACTAAGTTGTAGACAATTGGCCACTCAAGATCAATTTATCCATTTAAGAAGAAGTCCTAATTTAAGAATTCTCGATTATGTGATCATACTCCTTGAATCACCAAAACTTTAGGGATATACCTCTAATGTTTTATATAAATTTCTAAGTACCCTACAATTCTCATGTGACTCTAAATTTCAAAGATCAAACTCTAGATTGGCCTCAAGTTCTGTTAATTCTAATTTATAGGTATCTTCAAACTAAATAACCAACTACATCCTTCAAAACTTCACAAATCACATTCTTACTTCAACATTCTTACCTCAGCGTTTCAACTAGATCTCTCATATTCTAATTATGATCTTTGCAAATCAATTCTAAATTTCTATGCTTTAGGATAGTCCCCTAAGCATCAAAAACCCTCCGAGGCCATATTTAATATTCTTAAGACATCTTAACTTTTTTCTTATGAGTTTTCAGAATTAGATATTGGCTCATTCCTTCTGATAAAAACTGAGTGTACTCATATAAGAACTATTTTAGTACTTTAGTTTTGATTTGAATTAGATCAAAACATAGCTTGAAAGGATAAGTTTCATGAAGATAAAATCATAATTACAATTGAGGAAAATACTTCTACTTATATTAAAAATATCACTCCGTTCAATAGACTTAGGATTAAGGTTTTTCATTAGTAACAAGCTCGCATAAAATTGATATCAGCTATGTAAGAATGCATTCTAGATTTGTTACATCGTTTGTGGTTCTTAGATTTAAGCATACCTCCTCACAAAAGAGCTAATATTTGCCTATAGAAGTATTGAGAAAATGAAAAACCAATTTAAATATTTTAGTTCAGCATTCTTACAATATATGAAGCAAGGAACTTCACTTAGATTAATTGTTTTTTGCAAATATTAAGATTCCACTCGTTTGCTTAAAAATCACAAAAAATATGTTGTTGAATTAAAGCTTATGTAAAGCTTAATCACTAGGGAATTTGAGTATAGTTAGGATTCTATATGATATAAGGATTTTTAGTGTAGATATGCACAGAAGGAAGATTAATATTGTGGCGCCCGCCCTGTCGCTGTGCGCAAGAGAGATAACTTAATCAATTCGGCGGTAGAACAGTGCGCCACTCGGGAAGAAATTTCTCATCTTCCCGAATAGCTGAAAGAAACCCATCTGAAGGGCTACTAACTCAACCCCAAATGAGGGTCGAGAGCTAATACTTAAGATAAGAGTAGTATCCTTATCCTAAGTATTAGACAAATACATACATTAGATTTAAAATACAACATGAAGAATTCAATATATGTATAAAATATCAGCATTTTCAGTATAATAATCACATCACAATATTAAGTATAAGTAATATATAAACAGAGTGCGGAAGCTAAGCATATATCCAGAACATTCATCATACAACTGAATAGGAACATTCATCTTAAAACAGAAAAGTAAATGCATCCATAATTATTACAAATTATTTATTGAAATAATATTGAAATAAAGTTTAACTACTGAACTGAAATAAATATAGAAAGAAAATGATAAGGCTGAAGGAGGGTCCACTAAGGCTCAACAAACTCCTCCAGAATCTCCTGAAAGTCCTCCTGACTTGGCTCAATATGCTGCTCAAGATCTAGCAAATTATCGGATCCCAAAAGTACCACGTGTTAGACAATAAGTCTAATACATCGAAACTAATCTAAATAGTTCTAATTATTTATATTTAATAGTAAAGTAAACAAAGCTGCAGAAAGACTATAAAAATAACTGAATAACTAAAATTGTAGAAATCTGAGTAAAGTAAAACTGACTGTATATTGAATATTGAAAACAAATAAAATAATGTATGATCCAAAACTTAGTAAATAGCATATCAAACTGAGCTACATGCTATTAAATTATGCATCTGAATATGTCATAATATTGTATGCCACTAATATGCAACTGAACTATCACTGAACTGTTATGAGCCGCACAGTCCAATGTCTATATACATCCTGTTAGGAAATACAATTTACTGTGATGTCTGAACATCCTGAGTTTCCCTTGTTGATGTATGCAATATTCTGTAACTCATAAATTATCACTGATATTCATACATCATGCTTATGTTTATGCTCATATCTCTACACTATATGACTTAAAATTTAAAAATCCAGAAAATAATTTAAAATCAGATAATGAATCAAGTGTCTCCATTGCGTAGACATCCACATGTGGTAGAATTATCTTTCAATCAAGTTAATTGATTAAGTGATTAAGGGTTTAAGTTTTATTCAAACAAGTTAGGGTTTAACCCCTATCCTTACCCAATTAAGACCAATTTGTTGATTTATAGATCAATGACCAGTCAATGCATTATTAGTGTATTATTGACGGCAAATTTTTAATTTTAGATTAAGTATCATTTACTTAATCAAGTTCTTAAGATTCTTATGTTCAAATATAGTTTAATATCAAATTAAGTAAAGCAAGTTTTCCAAATCAATGTTAAAGTTCTCTAACATATACTATAATATTATGAAAGCATAAGAATATAAAATGACATAAAATAGAAGATAATTAAGGCTAACCAAATCCTAAATTAAATAAAAAAGATTAGCACTTGATTATAAATATAAAGAACATAAGTTTTATGTAATTTAGTTATTTAGTTCTACTTGGTCATACAAGCAATTAAATATTTTAACATTAATATTTGGCACAAAAATATTTAACTAAATACTTAGAGATTTAGGACATACTATTTTAGGGTAAGATGATGAATTTCTCATTAAAATTCATCTACACATTCATACAATGCTAAATTTTACTAAATCTAAGTTTATATTTGATATATTTCAGCCCCATTAGAGTCCTAGGGTCATTAAAATGTGAAAAATCACAAATCTGGGCAATTCCGGATAGTTATGGGCACTTTTGGGCAATTTTGGGCGCTACGGCGCGCTGTGGCGACTTATGGCAGAAAGCTAGATGCTTCGGCGCGCTGCAGCGCTTTTAGGCGATGCTGCGGATTGCAGCGCTTTCTGGCACTACGGCGAATTGGAGCGCGGTGGCGCGTCGCATCACTTTCAGGGGCTGCGGCGCGCTTCGACGCCTTTTTTCCCGAGGTGCAGACGATATGGTGCGCGGCAGCGCTTCTAGGCGCTGCGGCACGCTGCAGTGGATTTTAGCGCTGTGGCACGCTGTTGCGGATTTAATTTAATCTCATTAAATTTTTATGCTTCATCAAATTATTATGTCGCTGCAACGCGCTGCGGCGCGCTATGGCGGACCCAAATTGGAAACTTCGGGAGCTGTGGCACGCTGCAGCGCCCAACGGTGATTTTGCCTGTGCGAAAACCATAATGGGTCTCCTTTCGCACTCAAATACTCCTAATTTTGGGCACCTCACATGTGGTGCCATATACCGAAGACCTTTTCATTTATACCAAAATCAACATGAATGAATTATCTTAATGAACATAAATTGATGCCCTAGCTACAAGTATACAGAAATTTCATAGTTTTTAATAATATTTTTTAATGGAGAAACGAGCTTCAATCCGACTCATTTGAGTCCGATTGAGGCACGACAATCATACATAGATTCCATACAATAGCTAATGAACATGACATTCACAGTACTTTGATAAATCAGAAGAGTAGCTAAGGAAGAGGGTAGCAAATGAGTACCTTTGACCTTGCAAGAATGGTGGAAGAAGACTCTGATTTCTGCAAAAACTTGGAGGAAAAAGCTCCTTCTTCTTCTTCAGCCACCAAAGAAGGAGGAAGGCTAGGGATTCCAAGAGAAGGGAGCTCAAGCAAATGGAGAAGAAGGAGAGGGGGCTGAGCTCCATTTAAAGGAATGAAGAGGGGATGTCTCTCAATTGAGCTCTTCCATCAACCATGGAAGAGGAGATGGGAGATGGCAGGCTCCTTTGCGTGCGCCAGGTGAGGGAGGCGCCGAACGCAAGTATGGGCCTGTCAGAAATGGAGAAAAAGAAATATAAATAGGAAAATAGAAAATAAAGAAATAATTAATTATTTCTTTTTAATTAAAAAAAATTAGATTTGATAAACTTGTTCTGAAAAATTCCAAAAAATTCCCCCATAACTAATTTGGGGGTGAGGAATTCAACGGCGAAGTCGGATTTCGATTTCGATGATTATTTAATTATTCTATTTTATGGTGCATTTAATTACAATAAAATATTCGCAAAAATTCGATGATTTTCAAACACATCCAAATCATCACCCCTAGCTAATTTGGAGGTGACGATCGCAATGTCGAAGTTAGATTTTGATTTCGAGGTTAATTTTAATACCTCAATTTTTTTAATTAATTAAATATATTAAAATATTCCAATTATTCAATTGAGCTCTGAATCACTCCAAAATTTCAAGGATATGTTCGAATGACTAGATAAACTCAATAGAATGATAATTAGGCTGCGATTAAACTAAGATTATGCTAAGTAACAACTTTGGGCTATTATAAATATACAATTAAACTACTAAAATATATTTCAAATTCATACTTTGCATCAATGTTAGAGTATCAAAATAAATGACCTTAGATGCCTTTAATGAAAACACAAGTGCATTATGTGGAATCACAAGTACAATATGGAGAATTATAATTATCGTAATGGAAATGGAAAACCTTCTTCTTATATTATCAGGAACTTTACAAATGTGTGTTTATATTATATACATTAATTTAGGGTATTATGGTACCTTAGGGTGGAACTATTTTTGAAATGATCTTCCAACTGATCACCAAACCTCTGGAACAAGGCTATAAGAACTTTATGGATCTTTCAAAAGCTTAAAGAAGTACTTAGATCTAGAGAAACTAGTGTGTAGAGAGCAAATATCAGGGAGTGAATTTGGGGTTTCCAATGCTCAAGGCTATGAAAGTAATAATTATCGGCTTCACATGGGAATTTATAGGTTTCTTAGGCCACTCTACAACCGCTCCTATGGACTAAGTTAAGCCTTGAATGGGTCAAGGCCAGGTTGGCTGGTTGTAAAAATTGGCACGAAAACGTCTTCCTTAATTTTTGGAAGAACCTAGGGACTTTTGGGAGCAATAGGTCAGCATTGCATTGAATGGCCAATGAGTTTTAGGTTTTTCTCTTATGGTGGTCGAGAGATTAGAGTTGATAAATACTACGTGGTCATGCATCAGTCATTGATCGCTTCCATTTTAAAGCAATGGTCTAGTCGATCGTGTATTTCCATTTGTCCTTTGTTCAGGACAATGGATCATATCCTTCATTGTTTATTTATTTTAATTTATTTCAATTAATTATTTAAATAAGTTCATCAATGCTAATTTAATTGTATTACGTATAATTTTCTTCCATTTCAACTCTATAAATCATAAAAATTTCAACATATTCATATTTTGATATGAAGAATTAAAATATATATAATTATTTTTAGGGTTTATGAATTAAGTTTTTTTCTTATCTATCTTATTTATTTAATTCCTTAAATAATATCAAAATATTCCCAACTAGTTTATTTCTCTATTTTCATCCTAAATTCTTTCTTGGTCAATTCCAAAGTAGTTTTGAATCTTACTTGCTTCAGATTAGCCTATTATTAGTCTAATAATGACTTATGTCATTACACTTAATAAATAAATAATAATATTACATAAGACATCTCATTACATTCTCTTAATTTATTATATTTAATGTAATCATGATATAATTACAAGAGATTTTAGTTTGAAAGAGGGAATAAATAATTGTAGGCAGAAATTTAGATTCCACAAATACATTGTAATTATGACTTTGATATAATGAAAGAGCTCATCCCAACCCTTCAGCATTGTAAGTTCGATTGGATCGAATTTTGGGTATAAAAAAGCTAAGTTAAGCTCGAGGTAGTACCGGTTTGAGCCTGAGCTTAACTGATTGAGTTTGAGATAAATCTAACGAGCTTAGTCAACTCATGAATTATCTCATGGACAATTTTATTTATCAAAAAAGAGATAAATGAGCTCTCTTACCTTTGTATCATCCTTGTTTTTCTTAATAGAATGTGTAATTTAGTTAAAATAATGCTAAAATGTTCACTAAACAACTAATGAGTCGATTTGAGTTTAGGTTGACTCAAGCTTAACAAGTGGTTATGTTGTAGCTCATGAGCTAAATTGACTCACACTAGCAGATCGTATCATTGCAAATCTTCCATGCACCCTTTTATTTAATACTATATTTTATTATGCTTGTTCATAAATTTAACTTGTTCCAAACTCTTTGGAGAGTGGTTGTGATGTAGATTTTCTTGGTGCTCTCTCATTAACTCGCTCACACTTGGAAAATACTGCATTTACTATTATGTGTAATTTGTGGAAATAAATGGAATAAGTGAAATAGAGGATAACTACAAGGGAAGAATACGAATACACCAAAAAAAATATTAACAACCAAACCAATCAATAAAATAATTGTAAAATTAGTTAAATTATGACAAACACTAACAAATCTTATGTTAAACAATTTACATCAATGTGCTAAGTATACAGAAGAATGCAAAATCACACTTGTAAGTGCATGTCCCCTCTAGGCTATTACACCATCAATTCCAAATTTGAGAAGGAAGCCAAAAGTGGAAGGAGATCATTGTGACAAATATCATATTTATTTTCAATACATTTGTAGTTAGACACAAAAATTTATCTTGATGCAACTAATGTCAAAACTATTGTTATAGATCGAGATCATCCTCTACTGAATAATCTTCATAACAGTTTGATATGTCTTGTTTGATCCCAAACTCAAATGGTAGTCACTGTCACTACCATGCTTTATGTTGTTATTACCACGTAGTTAACCCAAATCTATTAATGAATGATTACCCTAAACACTAAAACTTTTTAGAGCTCACTTGTCAAAATGATATAGCTACTAAATTAAATATTAAGTAACTTGAAGATCATTTGAGAAGCAACTTAATAGCTACTTATTCAGTTAACTCACCAAAAAAATAATTGTTAAGTATTAAAATGCACAAACTTAACCTTTTGCAGGTTGTTATTTTTGGAAGAGGCGTGTAACAACCCAAATATTTATTAAAGTAATTATGACCAAATTGCTGATTCAATTAAGATAAAATCAGGATTTCGAGTAAGTTCAAAATTAAGTTGAACCAAATATATTGTTAAAAAGAGTTTATTTTTGTGATCATAATTCCCAGGTTTGGGGGTCTAACCAATAAATACTTATTATTAATTTTTTAAACTTTAAATATAGAAAAATAAAAAAATAAAATATAAGTCCAAATTCAAAAAATTTAGTGTTGTTGGGTTCGTAAACAATATGAGAATGTTATACAAAACGTTTCATCGAATTTTGAGAGTCGGATTGTCCGTAATTAATTTTTGAAGTTCTTACTTTCAAAAATTAATAAAAAAATAAAATATAGCTCCAAATTAAAAAAAATTTGATCGAGGACATTCGTCTCATTAAAACGGACATCTCGATCAAGTTTTGTCAAATTTGAAAATCAGATGGTGAAAAAATATTATTTATTTAAAACACATTTTTATATTTAAAATTTTCCTCACTTTATGATCAAATTGCTGGCTCTATTAGGACAAAATCTAAATCTTGAGAAAGTTCAAAATTAGGTTGAACCAAATATATCATTAGAAAGAGTATATTTTTATGATCGTAATGCCCAGGTTTAGAGGCAATCATACCAATAGATACTCATGTATTAATTTTTGTATTTTTAAATATAAAAATTAGGAAAATAAAATAAGTCTAAATTAAAAAATTATAGTAACATTGGGTTCATAATAATAAGAGAATGTTACATAAAAAGTTTCATTGAATTTTAAGCGACAGATTGACTATAATTTATTTTTGAAGTTTTTATCTTCAAAAATTAATAAAAAATAAAATATACCTCCAAATTGAGAAATTTTTGATCGATGACATTCGTCTCATCAAAATGGACATCTCTGTTAAGTTTTGCCAAATTTGAAAATCAAATAAAAAAATGCTATTAATTTAAAACATATTTTTATATTTAAAAATTTCCTTACTTTTTTCTCTCTCTCCACCCCTTCCCCCCCTTTCTTCATGAGCCTTTGCACGTGGCAGCAGAGGCTGGACTTTCCACGGGCGGCCACGCCGCCCCTGCTCGGGGACTACCTAGTGTTGGGCGGGCAGCCCCCAAACCTCCCAGCCTTCTATAAAAAGCCCCCTCCCCTCTTTTCTTCCTCACAATCACCTCCTCCTCCTCTGGTTGGTCGTTGATGTAATGCACTGCTATTAGATTATATAAGTTAGTCTAATAACAAGTGTTACATAAGTACTTAATATTGGATTAGAGTATTATAATTCATTATTCAGTACTACTTTTATATAATGTGGATTTATGGGTAAGAAGAAATTCAAATATTCTAATTAAACATCCATCATTCATATAAGAAGACATACAACATGAAAGAGTAATATGAATATCAAATAAAATTTTTTATTACAAAATTAGGACAAACACTCATCCCCACATTTTAAAATAAAAGAAAAGTAATTAGAATCTTTAGTATGCAGCTACTAATCAGGTTCGCCTTTGGGTACACGATATGCTCCAAGCTTCCGATCTATTATATTTGATTTGTAATACAATAGGGCATAGCCAATAAAAAAAAAGTGATTAGACTTAAATAAGTCTAAGTACAAAATAAGGGTAATTAAATACATTTTCCAATGAATTCATATGCAAATTAAAAATATAGTATAGATAACTAAGTAGCTTATAATTAAGGAAAAAACTACACTGCATGAAATTGCAAGTAATATTAAAATGCTGTAAGGCAATAAGTAATTTCAGCATAAAAGACTGAATAAACATATTCATATAATTGTAATAATCATTCATAATCAATAAGATTGTGAGAAATATAATTTATGATTTATTTATCTTATATTTGGTTCTATTGAAGCATAACACGTGAGGAGTTGAATACGTCTACTTAACTATAAGTAAGTCGGGTCAACTGCAAATACACACATTCCCCCTTATAGGAATTATGTGGTCTCCTGATACACCAATAGCTGGCCCAGGCTTAATGATAGCTGTACTAATATTCACCAAATAAAAACCCCTCTGAAATAATTTAAATATTTATTATATGCACAAAAAATTTAATGTATGATTTAAGGATTGATATTAAAGCATTTCAAGGATTTATTAATTTTATTATAAACTATATGATATTCATTATTTTCTAATTCAATTATCTATCCTAATAAATGGGACTACAGAAGCCCCTCAATTAACGTAGGCATCATAGATCCCTAAGTTAATTGATATAATAATAATTGTATAAAATTAATTTTAGAAAATAGTAAGTTAATTAAACATTCATAAAATAACAAAATAATTTATTGATATAATTATTGTAATCCATGTTTATTGAATGAAGGTCTCAATCCTAGACTATTATTGTTCTTAAGCAGTTGGGTGCTATCATGTTAAAAATTAATCCTTAAATATTCATATCAAGTATAATCTTACTTTCGATATTTTCACTAATTGTGCTAGACTCGTATAAGGTTCACTAAATTCTAATAAATGAAGATATTAAGGAATTATGTGTCTTTGGCTTTAAAGATTCTCATTTAATCTACAACTATATATACATCATAAGCTATTTCTAATTATATTTATAAAGTTTTTTTTTTATTTAGAAATTCATTCTAAGTAATGAGCTTGATTAGGATAAATTATTGTTTTTAACACAATACTAATTCTAAGTTTAAAAGATTAATCTTCTTATAGTCTGATTTTTAATTATATAATGATGGATAAATCTTTTATTTGTTGAATCAAGAGGGTTCTAAGTATTATTAATACTTATGTATTTAATTTTAACTCCAAATTTGCCCTACAGGTCTTTATCTCACTTTTGTATTTACAAGATCATCATACATCATATTATTGATAATTTTATAGTTCTCTTATATTTTACTATCAATCTAAGTGATCCTTTATTTAACATAATTACGACAACAGATCTAAGTATATTAGCCACTCTTATATGATCTAATAAGATTTGGTGTAAATAGCTCTCAATTTTTACAATAGGAATGATGTTTTACTTACCCTACTCTCTAAAGTGAAAGATCTTTTCTTATATATAACTTATATTCTCATCACTTTTAAACTGTCTTCATAAGTATTACACTTAAATGATGTATTGATTAGTACCTTACTAAAGTATTTGAATTGCAACATGAGTTATTATTTTAAATATTTTTGACTTAAAGTGAGGGTTTATATTCTATTAGGTAGAGATTACTTAGTGATTTAAAATATTAATTAATGAGATCTTAAAGATGGATTTGATTTTTAAAGGTTGATTATCTAATGTTCTAAATACTATATTAAAGTTTAATATGACTTTAGTCAAGGATAGATTCAGCTCAAATCATATGCAATAGATTAAACTTTATCATAATATTTCAATCATAAATCCTCATTTCAACTTTCCTAATCTCATTCATAAGACCTAGGATTTTTATAAGCAATTCTATGAATCCACGTCTACTTAATTACTTCAAATATTATGTCTCCAATATTCAACTAATTGTTTATTTAGAATGAATTCTTATTGTCCTAAGTTTTTAGGAAGCAAAATAAATAAAAAATATAAACTTAAGATTTTCATTAGTTACTTGCAAGGAAAACTTAAAAATGCATTGATTCCAAATCACATCCAAATGGCACATAAATTAATAATTAAATTATCCATAAATAATTAAGATCATAATGAGAGTAAGCAAACTTCTTTTAGATACCAATTGGTCTAATTAAGGCTTAATCACCTTTAATGATCAACAAAAGGTGATTAATAAAATAATTATCAAAATACAATTTTAATCTCATATTAATATTCCTGGTATATATTTTGATCATTTTGACATATAATTTCAATATATTTAGATTTGTATTTTTAGAGTTATGATACTTTGATTACTTTAAGGTTTAATTAATTTTAAATTACTAATGTGGGGGTGATGAATTCAAAAATGAAGTCGGATGTCAATTTAATATACATAATTTTCTAATTAATTAAATGTGTTAAAATAATCAATAATTTCAAATGAACTCTAAATCATTCTAAATTTTCAGGGATTGCTCCAAACATCATTTAAGACTAATATAGAGGTTTTCAAGATGATTAGATTGATAATTGATAGTTAACAACATTAGATTGTTATAATATGACATATATTTTATTTGAAAATATAGTCACCATCTAGCAAAAAAAGCTTATAATAAGTTAAAGCTAAAATTACAAATCCAAAATCTATCCATAAAATCTCAATAACAGCAAGAGTTTGCAACTATATGCAAAAAGGTAAAAGATTTCAACATTTGATAAAGATAATAGCAAACAAATTATTAAATCAACAAATGCTCCCATATGCACCATATAACTGGAAAAAATTAATGCCTCAAATTTATGTGAGTCTTCTAACAAATTAATAATTAGAAATTCAAATAGAAATATGCTACCCACACTCTAATATAAAGCATAAAATATAGAACACAACTGTACCAACTAGACATCAGATCATAAAAATAACTTATTGCTAATATATTACCAAAAAAAGATATTATCAAGACTACTAGCCATACCAAATCAAATCTCAATTCCATTATTAGCTTGCAGCACAGTTGAAGCTGATCAACCAACTAAAGGCTAACTTATAAATGAGAATAGCTAAGGGATATAAATGCCTATAAATATACTGAGATAGAAGAAGTACTAAGCTTTCAACTACTAAAATCATTGATAAAAAAGAAAACAATTGCTAAAGCACTAAAAAATCTAAGACATCCAATATAGAATAATACAAACACATCCTACCAAACTTCTAGCCATTAGAAGAACCCCACCAACCACCAATCTCAAGCATTTAATAAGCAATACAATTGAAAATTTTAAGACGAAACATATGCCTTCAGCCACCCGCAAGCTTGAATAATCTTAATATAGGAGGCCGACATTAAAACACCAACTACCTAATCAACAAGCATGTAAAGCCTTAATAAAGTAGGTTGGCATCAAAACACTAACCACCAACCAAAGAGGACGTCAGAACACCAGCAAGTAATCAGAAACATGAAACCAATATCATTTAGAAACATATGACTAGCAAATATGAATAATAATAAACATGAAGCAACAAAATCATTAAAAAATATCAGCTATTTTATTCATTCCAATCTTTGCAATATAAATAGAGACTTGGAGGGAATAATGATCTGCAAAAATTTGAAACTATAAGAGCAAAAGAAGAATAAGTGTGCATGAATTTTCTTAGTTTCTTGACATATAACACATGATATTACATGAAACACCTATTAATTCTAAAATATCAGCTATTTTAAAAATTATCTGTCAAACTGCACTTGAAACCTATAAATTTTTCATTTTATTTTCTGGGAAATTTCACAAATATCCTAAAATGCTTTTATTATTTACATATATAATCAAACGTTTTTGTCATATATATTGATTTTAGTTTGGTGAATCATGCCATGAGTTTTCTTTATAAGCAGCTCTCCACTCTTAGCCGGACCGTTCCATGTCCACCGCCGGTAGCGGAGGCGGAACGCCGCCGGCATTCCGTCCCTACCGCCTAGCTGGAACCTTAATCGGCCACGCGCGCGCTGTCTCCTGCGTAAAATTCTCCAACGATGGCCGCTTCCTAGCCTCCGCCTCCCTCGACAAAACGGTCATCATCTGGTCGTCCTCATCCCTAACCCTCCTCGCCATCCTCTCCGGCCACTCCGATGGTATATCCGACCTCGCATGGTCCTCAGATTCCCACTACGTCTGCTCGGCCTCCGACGACCGCACCCTCCGCATCTGGGACGTCAGATCCCCAACCTTTGAATGCGTCAAGGTCCTCCGCGGCCACTCCTGTTTCGTCTTTTGCGTCAACTTCAACCCCCAGTCGAATCTAATCGTCTCGGGATCCTTCGATCAGACGATTCGGCTTTGGGATGTGAAGACGGGGCGATGCGTGAGAGAAATAGAGGCCCACGATTTACCGGTAACCTGCGTGCATTTCAACAGGGACGGATCGCTTATTGTGTCGGGAAGTCATGACGGGACTTGCAAGATTTGGGATGCGGATAAGGGCACCTGCCTCAAGATTTTGATCGACGATAAGGGCGGACCGGCAGTTTCCTTTGCCAAGTTTTCTCCCAATGGAAAGTTTATACTCATCTCCACCTTGGACAGTACCCTGGTATGCGCAGATCATGAGCTTCCTATGCTTTTGAATTTATTCCTGGCTAATTGTTTGTTGGCTGCGAAGACATTGTTGTGCTAATGTAATCGAATTCATGCCATGTGAATGCTTCTGATTTCTTGCAGGAGTTTTGATATGATGCACAATGTTTTGCACTAATTTTAGGGAAGACCAGAGAGTCTCTAGGTTCATGGCACGGGGACCATTTGTGATCTTCTATTGCCTTTATCTTATTTCTAAAGCCAAATGCCTTTTTTTCTGCAGCGTTATTTATAGTGGTATTTTGACTTATCAATGTTGATATTGTCATGCCTAACAAATGTGGTATACATGGAGGATGGAGGCTGCCCTTTGGAAGTTTGCTCAGGAAAACTAAGAGCTTATAATTTGTTGTAACTACAACTGTTGAAGCTGTGTAAATAAGATTAATTTTGTAGAATTTCTTAGCAAAGGAGTTCAATGAAGATGACCTGAATAGACTTATAAAAAAATCGTCTAGAATGTATATAACACATTAGGTAGCACTCTATAACAACGAATTATGAATGGGGATTCATATCAGTATTTTTTAAATGCTGCCTTATTAGGTATTGTGAGTGCTGCTAATGATTCTTAGATTATCTTCAGGATACTGCTCTGTTTTTGAAGCCTTGTGGTTTAGATGGGAAGGATAACCTGGTACCCCCTTTTAAAGAGTTTACTGGGTTTTAAATAAATGGCATTCTAGGACTGAATTTGAAGATAGACAGGTTGTTTGGTGGCATTATTGTAGATGCCTTATATGAGGTCATAGTCCAAAAAAGTTGTACGCATTTTATTCTTGATCATCATTGACATGATCATGTGCAGGATGGTGTCTTGTACTTTCCTTAATTTCTCAAGGTTTCTAGGTTAGAATGATGAAAGCCTCTATTTTTTTATTTTTTGAAAAATCGTTCGAAACCTATTATAAATTAATAAAAAGTGAATAGTCCTAGGTATAGGTTTGAACACCCAAGTTATCGGGGATGGTATCCCTTCAAAATGCAAAATCATCGCAGGAGCCCGTGAAGCACAAAGGTTCATGACGTGGTTATAAAGTTTGTTTCCATGAATAGAAAGATATTCTTAAACAACAAAAGTTAGGAAACATTGTCTCTACAAAGGAAGCTTCTTTTTATGAAAGCACGGTTGAAATATTCCATGCAAAAGGAACCTCAATGTTGTGAATGGAAATGATATATTTATTATATTACTAATTACTATGTTTGAGGAGACTTGAGTGCTGTTCGTAGTGGTGTGACCAGGTTGGGTGTAATAACCAGATGCTACTGGGCACCATAATGGTTATTAGGGTGAACCTGACAACAAATTAATGGGCATCATTGTGAGCGAAAACCAGAGTGGTGTAGTCTCAAGAGAAATGGGATGACCTTGGAATGAACCATGGATCAGTTGTGGAGCTTGGAGTGACTTCAAGTTAGCCATATATCAACTGAGTGCAAGCTGGACGTGATTCAAATTTAATGAGCCTGAAGGTTGCTGAAGGAACTAAATTGGATATGAGATCCAACGCTTGGGCGCACCCAAGCGCAGGGACAATTTTTGCAACCAAAGCTTGGGCACTTCGGAGTGCTCAAGCGCATAGGAGTTTGCTCCCGAGTTGGACACTTAGGCGCGCCCAAGCGTTGGTGTGTTTTTCCTGGAGTTAGCGTGAACATGTGGCATGGATGCTTAGGCGCACCCAAGCACTGTAGGCATTTGATCGGATGCAGTAGGCCTAACATTAGGCACGTCTAGGTGTCAGCACTTCTTCAGATAGCGGAGCCAGAGACAGAAATCTGGACGCCTAGGTACGCTCATGCGTCAGCAAGCCGATCCAGCAGAATGCCAAGATAGTAGGCTGGGCGATTAGATGCGCCCTGGTGTCATGTGTATTTTCTGTTACCCGAAGGCACGGGCGACACTTGGGTATGCCTAGGTGCTCGATGGCGAATGCAGAAACCTAGAGCCAATCATAAATTGAACACGTGGCTTGTCCAGGAGAGGAGTGCCTGACATGCGGCAATCATCCAAGGACTCCTTGGGCCAAATGGAGGGTTTGAAGGTTATTTGGAGGAGTTGTGGTGGTTGTACTTTGAGGAAAAATGAGAAGCTGTTTTAAGGCTGTGAAAGGCTTGAGAACTCCTGAAGAGAGTGAGGTCTCTTTTGTACCTTCTTCTTATTATCATAATGAAATATTCGTGGTGCAGCTCAATGGTTTTTTCCCTATTATGTGAGTTTTCTATGTAAATTATTGTTTATGCTGTGAATGCTCTATTTTTCTCTTTTATTTTTCATTATGTTTTGCTTGTACTTTTAAAGGTGATGAAGCCAGAGGATCCTTGAAGTTTCTCCAACTTCCCTGTTTGTGCTTAATGAGGCCAACTATTGTGGGGAGTGCTCAAATCCCTAACACTAGTGTTCATATATGTTATGCAAGTAATATTACAATCTTTTTATTATTTAACTATATATTTTCATGCTGATGCTTTTAGTCTTTTTTTTCTAGCATGAGATGAACTTGATCCTTGCAAACTTGTAGAGTTGAATTGAAGTCTAGTTTGTGTTGTTGTTGCTAACATTATGATTTGTCCATTAATTTTTTAACGATTTAATATAATCAAGTAAATTTAGTTTTATAATTGGAAGATTTGACAAAGACAACTAAGCAGTCACATGACATGACAAACTGTTAAACATAAGGAACAATATGTAAAGGATAAAGTTTCTTTTATAAATTAATAATATGGAATGTGTAATAATGTAATTGAAACATTATCTATTTGTTTTTTTATTAAATTTTTCACATAGGGGTGACTTTGAGTTGAGTTTGATTCTACTCAGGGTCGACTTGAACTCGAATTTTTAAAGTTTAGCTCGACTCAAAAGTGATTCGAACTCTAATTATTTCAAGTTAAGCATCTTAAAAAAAACCCAAAAAATTAAAACCTCTGATTGAAAGGGGATTTGAACCCATGATCTCTCCTTCATAAATTGTAGCACAAAATAGCTAGATTAGAAACTTTCCTTAATTAAATAAAAAAACAAAATATGCTTATTATTAAATTTAAGCCCCACTCGAAAAATAACATGAAAAATTAATTATGAAGGAGAGTGGAATCAAACCCACAACATCTCTTTCATATAATATGCCCCAACACAACTAAATGACTTCACAGGGTGATTATAAATGTATATTATATATATTTATTTTTAATTTTGAGTCGACTATTTTGTTTGATTAATCAAAGAACAAAAGATAAATTGATAGAATAACTGAAGAAGAAGAGAGCTGGTTCCCTAGATAAAACTTTCAATAAATGATTTTCATATATACTAAAAATAACATTGCATAGGTGTGTGTGCGTGTGTATATATATATATATATATATATATATATATAGGTACACTAGGGCTGGTTTTGTTGTTGCAGTTATTAGGCTCCGCTCCAGCCTCTGGTTGGTGTTGACAAGGCTTGTACCTGGGTGCTCTTGGGCTCCCGTTCTTCTGTTTGGCTTAGCATGGTCTGTCTTGGCCGGGTTTGTGCCTGGGGGCGCCTAGGCGCCCGTTCTTCTGTCTGACTTGGCTGGTCTTGTGCTAGGCGTCCATCCTTGTGTATGTTGATATCCCCTCGCAAGCGAACCATTCAGAGCTGAGGTGGTTAGTTTGAACCGATGTTGATTGAATCGAGCGGTGTATAGTGGTTTGGTTAGGATGTTCGCTATTTGATCCTCGGTGAGTATGTGTAGTTGTTCAATTTTTTATTTTTGAACGTTATCGTGGATGAAATGATAATCAACTTAGTTGTGCTTTGTTTTGGCGTGAAAAATGAAATTTTTTGCGAGATCACAGTATAGTAGAGTGGGGCCTTCCTGTGGTAAGCCGAATTCTTGGAGAAAATGTCGAAACCAGATGATGTATGCTGTTGTTGTGGCAAGTGCTCTGTATTCTGCTTCGGTGGATGAGCAGGAGGCGATGTTTTTATTTTTTGCATTATATGATATTGGAGTGTGACCGAGGAAATACAATAAATCGGTTGTAGACTTGCGGTCATTGGTGTCGCTTGCCCAATCCGAATCGGCGTATGCTCGAAGCTGCATGTTCCCGGGACTAATGGGGATCCCGAGGTGAAGCGTTCCTTTGATGTTTCTTAGGATACATTTTATCTGGTCAAAGCGAGTGTGTGTGGGATTGTGCATACGTTGACATATTTTGTTGACAGCTAGATTGAAATATGGGTGTGTAATGTTAAGGTACTGGAGAGAATCGACCATAAACCCTAAACCCTAAGCATAAACCCTAAACCCCTAAACCTAAATCCTAAACCCTATAACATGGGGTGGTTGAACAGAGAAGATGTTGTGGAGGTTTGTTGACTTGTTATGGGAGTGGGAACAGGATTACATTGTGCAACTCCGATGTTTTGAGTATGTTAGATGCGTAAGTTGATTGGCAAAGTGTTGGGCCATTGGGTGAGTTTGTGAGCTGGATACCGAGGAAGGTTTGGGTGATCCTAGTTGTTTCATGCGGAATTTCTGAGTGAGAGTTTGCATAAGGGAAGTTATAGTGTTATTGTTTAGTCTGGTGATGAGGATGTTATCCACATAAATTAATAGGTAGATTTTATCGAAGATTGTGGATGTATGAGGAGAGGGATCGACTTTGGTGTTTCTGAATCCCTTGGAGCGTAGAAAGCTAGTGAGGATTGAGTACCATTGGCGAGGTGATTGTTTGAGGCTGTAGATGGCTTTGTTGAGTTTGTAAACATGGTTTGGCTGTTTTGAATCCTCAAAGCATGAAGGTTGCTTCTTATGGATGGTTTCTTGGAGTTTGCCATGTAGGAATGCGTTGGATATGTTTAGTTGTAGGATTGTTCATTGGAAATGGGTGGCTAAGATGAAAAGAAGTCTTATGGTTAGCATTTTGGCTATGGGGCTGAAAGTTTCCAGGTAATTTGTACCGTAGTGTTGATTGAACTCTTAACCCACTAATTGGGCTTAGTGGCGTGCCATGGATCCATCATTGCTAAGTTTTGTTTTATATGTCTATATGAATCCAAGGACATTTTGGTGTTGCTCGGGCAGTACTAGAGACCAGGTGTGCTGATCTATCAGGCCGCGATATTCGTCAGCCACGCCAAGTTGCCAATGTTTGTGTTTAGCAGCGATTTTGTATGAGGTGGGATCAGCTGTTGTGGAGGTAGAATGCGGAAGGTTGAATAGTTATTTTGATTTTATTTTGCCGGTTTTAAGGCGAGTTAGCATGGGATGAGATTGTAGGATTTTTTTTCCGGGTTTTGGGAGTGGTAGGTTTTGTATTGGTGTGGATGATTGAGGTGAGGTTTGAGGGGTATGTGAAACAAAGGGGATCTAATAGAAGGATTGTGGAGAAGATGGTTGGTGGGCTCATGGTGTATTGGTGAACCGATGATAGAAGTTGATGATTGTACGGGAGTTAATGGGTTGGGTTGTGGATGTTGGGTAGGTGTTGTTTGGACGGTTGGGTTGGGACTTGTCAAGTATGGGAAGACATGCTCGATGAAATTTTAGGATTGAAGCAAATGTAGTCTTGCAATGTGGGGAAGTATGCGAGGAAGATGCATGGTAATGATTTGGGGCTGAGTTTGTTAGTTTTTGTTGGGCGGTAGAAGTGAAAAGCAGAGGTAGCCGAATTCTCGTAGGTGTTGGTACTCAGATGGGGTGCTATATAGAATTTGAAAGGCTGGGATCTTGCTTGCGTTGGGAAAAGTTAATCAATTGATGAGATAGGTGGATGCGAGGGCTGTATGAGCCCTGACTTTATCGGGAAGTTGAGTTGCATGAAGAAGGGCACGGGTTGTTTCAAGTATATGATGATGTTTGCGCTCCACTACCTCATTTTGTTGGGGAGCGTAAGGATAGGACATGTGATGAGGACATGTGATGGTGTATGCCATGGTATTTGAGGAAATTTTAGAAAGGAAGCGAATTATATTCTACCCATCCATTAGTTTAGAGTATTTTGATGTGTTTATTAAATTGATTTTAAATGAGTTGCTGGAGATAGTGTATTGTTTCAGATTTATGTTTGAGTGGAAAAAGTCAAGTAAATTTGGAGCAATCATAAACAAATATGATAAAATTTAAAACCTTTATTGGATATAGTAGGGGCTGGGCACCATACATCAGAATGTAAAAATTCAAAAATATCATAATTTCTATCCGTGAGTTTAGAAAATGACAACTTATGCTGTTTTGCAGTAATACAAGGGAGTGCACGGTGATGCCGGGGTGCTGTTGTTGAATTTGTGAAGGTGCTTGATAAGAGGCTGATGAACATCGTGGCTGGAATGCTCTAGTCGGTGGTGCCAAGGAATGGTAGGGGTTGGGGCGGACCGCAGAATTTTTTTGGATGTAGTAGATGTGGCAGATGGAGTGATGGTGTAGAGTTTGCTGACGCAGCGGCCTTTAATGAGGGGAGTGCTCATTAGGAGGTCCTTTCTTGTAAAACCATTTGAATCAAATAGGATAGATCAAGAGTTGTCGGATGTTAGTTTGTTAATAGATAGAAGATTATATTAGCATTGGGAACATGAAGAAGGTGGTTTATATGAAACTAACGATTGGAGGATTGGAGACGTTTCTCGAGGTTGAGCAAGGATTCGACGCAAGAATTAGCTTCCAGGATGTATGAGAGGATGGATGGTGGTATTATGGAATAGAGGGCAGCGATTAGATTGCTATCACTTGACAACCATAGTGTCTGTCTGTTTGTTGTGTCGGTGGAGGGAACAATGGCTGTTCTATCTAGATGGCCATGTAAGTTTTGTTACCAGATCTCACCATATAGGGTAGTTGTTCAGTTGTTAAAGGATTGTTGACCATATTCTTAATATTTGAGAGCAGAAATTTGAGATCCTTGAACTCTGGGTTATAGACTGAGTGACAGTATTGGGAGTTGTTAGCTGAAGCCATTATAGGTTGATTCTTTTGATCAAGAAATGGGAGGGAAAGTGAATAGGAGGAGTTGTTGGTTTATTCAAGGATGTGGTAAAGTTTCTTGATGATGGCTGAATATTTCATTGTGGAAGGAGAGAGAGCTGAATTGGGGGAGAACCGGAGAGCTGAGAACTGCTTTCTTTTTGGGAAAGGTGTTTTCCTTTCTATTGAAGCATTCATTGTGAATCTCATAGAAGCGCTTCAAAGGATTATATAAATCTAGTTAATAAATATCATTGTTTTTAAATTTTGCACAGAGACAAGTATTTTCTTGGAAAAAATGTCAAGGCAATTATCCAACTATTGAGTTTGTTCAATTTAGTTCCAAACTTTTCAATTTATTACACTCAGTTCACCAACTGCAAAATTTATCCCTCATTTTATTTTATAGCTTGGATGGAGTGAGGTGTAATTTGGTCATATTAGTCTTCAAAGTAGATATTTAATATGTATCTTTCATGTTTATGGCTAATTCCTTCACAATAATTGGAATTTTAAACTTCGAAACTAAAAAGCTCATTTAGACTGACAAATTCTTAATTGAAAATCTCTGTACTTTTGCTAACATGTTTCTAACATAGAATAATGGAAGCTTTTTCTTATGAAAACATGATTGAAATAATCCTCGCAAAGGAATATTAAGAATCTGGATGGAAATGATAGGTTTGTCACAACACTAGTGTTCATGTGCAAATTACATTCTGAACATGATTTAAGTATTTAAGTATAAATCTTCATGCTTATTTTATCCAGCCCAATTTTTTTTCCTAGAATGAGATGAATTTGATCCTTGCCAAACTTGAAATAGAGTTGATTCAGTTGAAATCCTTAATTTGCGGTGTGGCTGATGCTAACATAATGGTTTGCATATTTTATTTGTGATTGGATATAATAAAGTAAATTTAGTTTATTCGTAGGAAGAGGAAGATTGAAAAAGACAAGGGAACAAACTATTAGATAAGATTTCTAGAATTTAGGGAGGAGCTTCTATTTGATCTGCACACCTGAAACAAAGGATTCATATAACCGATCCTACCTAGTGGGATTAAAGCTTGTTGTTATTGTTATTATTTATTGGTAGGAAGTTTTTGTATAGACTAAGAAACACTAGCATGATGCAATTTAAACTATTAACCATGGATATTAATTTTTATTAAATCATTTATGTAAACTCTGTAATATAAAGATGCAATGCTAGTATTTCTTAAAGGATCACATAAGAAATTAGAATATAATTAATTTACTTCATATCAAAGGGTTAACGATGACATTGAATCAATTAAGAAAAGCTTGATGTTAGTAGCTCATAAACGACTATTTTGTTTTATTTATCAAAGAACTAAAATAATCTACTGCTTGACAGAAAATAATTAGTTAAACTGTAAAATGATATTTGGGCTTGAGTGAGTATGGATAAAGGTTTAGATTTATTAACATTTAATTGTAATACTTTAGTTGAGGAGAGGTGCGTTGCAAAAATATTGATTCTCAGAGATACGAAGTGGCTACTAAGAACAAGATTGAGTGACTATCTTAAGCAAGCGTCAGTTGCTAGAATAGAAAGTAGGGCAATAATGTGACCTATTCAATTACATAGAGCTGCAATGAAATGCCAAACACTCATAAATACGTCAATGCTCTCTTTGTTTCATAATTGTAAATAAATGTTAATCATGTAGGTTGAACTCTTATTGTGTGAAGTTGATGATTCCTTGGGATACAAAGACTTTAATGAGACACTACAACTGTGACAATATCTAAGAAAAAGGGGTTCTTAAGAGTGTTGCGTTGCAATGCGCATGTTGAAGAAAAAGTGAATTTGGAACCAAAATAGTTTTTTAGGCTTGACCTTCTTACCTTTTTTGAGATTGCAGAGTGAGAATTTTTGTTATTTCTTGTGATTACTTCTTATTGCTAGCATAATTTGTTTATTTCATTTTTGCAAATTTATTTATAGTTGATAGTACTCACAGTATCTTTATATGCAGTTTCTTTTATTAATAAAATTTTCAAATTTGCATTTTATAATTTTGTGAGCTGTTTTGACTAACATCCATAACTTATGAACTATTACCTTTGTTTTCATTATCAAGGAAAGATTGCTAATTTTCATGAGTCCTATAGCTTAGTTGATTATTTGTTGATATCAATCTTATTTTAAGATGCTAGTGGTCTTATAGAGAGTTCAAGGGCCAATAGTATTAGCTGGAAATTGATCAAGAGCTTGAAGTCTCATCTAGGTGACCGACACAAGCTCTCAGACGAGCCATAATCATCCACAATCAAGAGTGAAATCAGTCGAGAGAAGTGAATGTCTTCTAGTGTTATTTCTTGGTTGGAGCACAAGGTATCACTCGGACAACAAAATAAAACTGAAGAAGAATTTTTTGTAGTCATTCTCAGGAACTTGACTGAGCTGAGCATGTATCGCTCAGGAATTAAAATACTCAGACAACGAAAGCGGGTTAAGGGAAAGCAGGTTTTGAAGTGTCATTTTGACTAAGGGAATTTGCAGAATAAATTCTAGCAAATAGCGTGCACCATGCTAGATCATTGAACTTTACCGAAACAGCCAGGCTGTTTCGGCAAGGCCATGTGAAAAGGTTTTTGTTCTTGTCTTAATTTTTTTTTTCTACTTTGTTTTTGGGTACAAGTGCTTCTAGAACGAATGTAATGTGGATCGATTCTTGTTTAATTTCTTCCTTGGCAGAAATAGTGAGCACTAATTTCTCCATCTTCTTACCTATTGTTTTCCTTCGTATTCCTTACTCTTAGATACTAAGTACTCTTTTGCAGAAGTCCTTATAGCTCATGGCCTGGTGAACAGATAGCGACATCTATCAAAGCATTCAATGTGTCTTATTGAAGAACACCAAAGGACTAAATCAAGCCTTTGCAGCACACTAAAAATCTGTTTAACTCTAGCTGTTACATTCAGTTCTCCAACTATTTTAGTAATTTTAAATTTCCCCCCTGTATTAATGTTATCGTTAGAATATGATGGAATGAGGTGTAAATTGGTCATTTTAGGTTTAGAAATAGCTAATGAATATATGTTTACTATGATTTAGGGTTAGTTCTTCCACAAAGCTAGTTTGGGATTCAAAACTACGAATCTAAAAATCCCTTCTGGACAAAGATGAATATGAAACCGATGTTGAAGGCATGCTTTTGTGACCTTTGACAAAAACTAGATTGAAGTCAAACCCTTGCCTCGGTTAGCATAAACGGTGATGAAGCGTTCAATGAATAGTTCTTAAATATTTTCAATGCATACAAGCATTCCAAGACTCCTTTTGTGCTCCTGTCATTTTTATATCAGACACGGTCTGTCCGACACAGGCTAGATATGCTCAGTTTTTATTCTTTTTTAATGTTGAATCAATGGTGATTTTTTCAATAATTTTTTGATAAATCAAGCAAAAAACTATCTGAAATTATCATCACAACCGTTAATGAATGTCACCCTACCAGTGTTTATGACTTTAGTAAAATATGATGCATACATGCATTAAAAATACAGTTTTAGTTTTAGAATTCAGCATAAAAATATGAATTATGTTTAATTTATAGTTTAATTTAATTAAACTTCAATATTAGAACGATATAATTAGACACATGAACCAGTATTTTTTCATGCTTATTGTACTTTTCAATTTAAAACTTTGTTAATATTACTGCAGGCTATAAAATTACAAAATATGAAGGTCTTTTTAAATAATACGGATGTGCGGATATTATACATTCATAACATGCACATTTACTGACAGAGGTTGATGGTTCATGCTTGTGATTTTATTGCAGAAACTATCGAATTATTCGGCCGGCAAATTTCTCAAAGTTTACACGGGGCATTCGAACATTGCATACTGCATCGCGTCGACGTTTTCTGTCACCAATGGCAAATACATTGTCAGCGGGTCAGAAGATAAATTTGTGTATATATGGGATCTTCAAGGCAAGAACATCATCCAGAGATTGGAAGGCCATACTGACACCGTCGTATCAGTTTCATGCCACCCCATTGAGAACAAAATTGCTTCCGCCGGCTTAGATGATGATCGAACTGTCAAGATCTGGATTCAATCTGCTGCTTGAAGATGTGCACCTTTCGCCAATGGGAAGGCAGCAATTTCTCGTGATATTCTCTCCCATACAAGTCTTAACCAAATTATGCAGAGTATTGTTGTGGAGGCAAACTCAAGCTCTGGTTTGTAAAGAAGTTGAAGGGGGAATTTCTGCAAGCTAGCAGGTAAGTGTGCAGCAGTATGTACAGCTTGATTATTAATTTTTGTTGTCGGTTATGCTTAAGCTTTGTTTATTTGGGTCGGCAGCAGCTGTTTAAAAAGCTGCTTGTGAAGCTGCTGCTTAAGAAATAGCTGTTTGAAATAGTTGCTGTCATTTGGGATTTGGCTGTTGCATATAAATTTTACAAATTGGGTTTTACCTTTCTAAAAGCTGATCACAGTTTCAAGTTGGGCAATATTTAACTAGAAAATTATAGAATAGCAGGTCCCAATAGCTTCTTTCACATAAATGCATGCATGCCTAGTTTATATTATGTTTTGGTTTGCATTATTATTATTGTTATTATATTTAATTTGTTAACTGAAGTGTAATTTGGATGGGTAAAAAGAATTAGTTGTGGTAATATGAAAGAACTTTATAAGCAAAAACGTAATTTCGGTGGGAAATTTTGTGCAAAAATTGTTTATAGTTGCTTGAAGAGTAAAGAGCTGTTATATATATGTATATGTGTATGTATGTATTGTTCTATTATGTAACACTGCTCATTAGTTGGACAACAGTACTAGGGTTGGCAGTAACATGATTTGAATGAGCAATTTTTTTTTTTTTTTTTTAAAAGAAGTTGAGCTTTCTAAGGCAAATATATGATCTGCAGAATTTGAATCTTTAATCTGTCGAGAGTTCAAACTCAAGAGCTAATCACTGAGCCACAACACTATCAACAATGATCATAATCATACATGGGCTGGCATTAACTTAATTCAATTCGAGTGACCAATTTTTCCCATATTCTTTAAGAAATTAGCATTATAGAATAAATATGTGGCCGATGGAATTTGAGCTCTTAATTTGTTAAGAGTTCAAATGCCAATCACTGAGTCATAATGTTATTCACAATGATCATAGTTTTGGAGTGTGATAACATATGAGCAGCCTGTTTTATTTAGTTAGCTTCTATGGAAATCTGATCCGAACTTTGATTCTGCAACATCATTTTGCTTTGCAATACTTGTTAAATATAATATTCATCTTATTTAAATAAATCTGCACTATATAATATTTACAAATGCAAGATACAATACAGATTAGTTCTATAAACTATGTAATAAAGTTTCTTTTAAAATATTAAGTCTTTCACAACACTGTTTTGCTTCCACTTAGGAAATAGAAAAACTGGTGATTGGTACATTTGATCTCACTGTATGGGATGCTTGTGCTTTAAAATGCCCACTTTTAACACTGCCTCGGCTTGTTTGTGTCGGCAGCGTATGTATATTAAGAACGTTTGATCCTCGATCGTTTACTTAGAAAAACTTATACCTATACTAAAATATAAATGGAAAAAACCCTCAACCCAGCATAAAAATTTTAATGCTCAGATAAAATTTGTACTAATTGTCTCTCAAATAACCCCCAGCAGCTTCCAAAAAGCTATGAATTAGAGTTAAATTACATAGACTCCAAATGAGCTCTTAAATAACTCTTTAAAAATCCAAAAAAATAAGAATCAAATTCATTTTTGTATGTGGAATCTGCAGAAAATACATATTTTAAATCTAAATCTTAATCATGGATATTTTTTTGGAAGCAAAGTGAGTCAAATAATTTTTTCCGCTCCACCCCTTATAAATAAAAAAAATGTTACTTAGTTTTCAAATATTTTCCAAAAAATATGAATGATTAGAATTTAAGATTTAAAAAATATATTATTATGAGTTCCACAAATAAAAGTGGATTTAATAAATTTTTTTTATTTTATTTAACTTCTTAAATTCTAGTTATCAATATATTTTATGAGATAATTGGAAGTCATATAGCAATACTCATTAAATAATCATAGGTGCAAATAAATGATTGATGTAATTCATTTAAGAAATAAAATTTTTGATTGACAGTGAATATGATTGTAACATTTTTCTAAGAAAAAAAACTCTTAAAAAACAACTTTTTCATGTCTCCTGAAAACCCTAAATCAGCAGTCAATGCACATTTGATGAACAATTGTATGGAAAAATATGATAATAAGAACACAAAGCTTATGGTACAATTTTGAAACGCTGACAGCGACAAGTTACCAAAAAATCGAATAGAAATTCAATAATAATATAAATCAAAGAATCTTTACAATTTATAAATTTATTATTTAATTTATAGTAATTAAGATTAATTAATTATATGAGAAACAATTATTTTAGTAATAAAATAAAAAATATACATAATATATTAGTGAAATATTTTATTAAGTGAGAATAACAAAAACAGCAGCAGTAAGAATAGTGACAAAGACTTCACCCAACTCTAAAGCAAACCCATTTGTTACTTTCTCTTCAATACTCTTTCTTTTCTTCTATATTTCCCCCCCCCCCCTCTCTCATTCCTCACTTATTAATCTTACTCCCCTATGGGCTGGCTTCATTCCCTTTTCTCTCCATTAAAGAAGCTCTGGCTTCACATTCATTCCTCTAAGAAGAAGAGTAAGCTCATCTTTCTCTCTCTCCCTCTCTTTCTTTCTGCCTTTGAATAACACAGGCTGAGAAAAGCAGCATCTTTACATTAATGTTTTGATAGGCAAAGGAATATACATTCTATATGAAGATGTGAAGTCATGCCCATGTGAAGATGTGCAAGTGCTTTGGTCGATCCTCGTCGAGTCTCATCCGAAGCTCTTGCCGCCGCCATTGAAGCAATGCTGAGAGCGCGGCGAGGGCCTTCCATGTACATACATTTACATCCATACATATGTATATATACATTAATGATTATACATAGAGGAAAGGTGAGAAAGCAGACTTGTTAGGTTCATTTGGTTGTTTAGATTCGACAGTTGCTTTGTCTATTTTGTGCTGTTGAAAGGTTGTGAGGAGACATCTCTTTCAGCTTCGAAATGAATGATGAGGTTATCATTCATTCATGCTATATATGTAGCTAAAGTATCTGCATGTCTTTTTAATTTTTTTCTTTGAATGAACATAGCTTATCTCATATATATATTTTATTTCATATGTACATTTTTTTTTTTTTTTGTGAGCTTCAGATATGAAACAAATATATGATAACAATTTCGAAGCACAACGACTCCCGATATAATAGCTTTCACAATTATATAAATATTATTAGATTATATAATTAATTATATCTATAATTAGGCGTTTAAAATATTTGAAATATTGAAAGTAAACATCATGTCTCACAATCATTTTTTTATTTATTATTCTGTAATATTCTCAAATATATATATTTTTCATATTTTATCATCATTAAAATATTTAATTCATAATATTTGAAATTTATTACTCAAAATTATAATTAAATATTCATTAAAAATCAATAATTACTTACAAAAAAAAAAAATGCACAAGCATTTTTTTAAAGAAATTTGCTTTATCCATTAGAAAAACAGAGTTATGATTGTTTGGAAGTATTTTTCTTAAAAAAAATTCTATTACGTGTCCCCATTTCTAGTTAAAAAACAATTAAAATAATTATTACTTAGATTTGATATTAATTTGCAATGATTGCAATCCCTTAATTTAATTAGAAAAATATTTAGGATCAATTAAAATTTTTTTATTTGAATAAATTTTTTCAGTATCATATCAGCAGGTACGAGCAACATTACTCAAATTCTTCTCATGACACAAAAAAAAAAGTCTTATTATATTATATTTTTATTAAATATTTATTTTATTAGGTATTATATTATATTTTTATTAAATATTTATTTATTAAGTATTTCTCCTGCACATTTTATATTGGACCGGTTTTTTTTGGGTATTACTTAAGCGAGTCTAAAATCATTATTCTTATAATTTTGATTGATAAATTTTTATTATTATAAGTTAAATATTAATTTTATAACTTCAATGACATAAATTTTTCTTTTGTTGGCTAAAGTCCTATTATTATGAAATCGACAATAATAAATTCTGAGCTTTGTAATAATACATAGGGTAACGAAGAGGGCATCACCACACAATTTTAAACTATGTTAATTGTATTTTGGATTAGTGTTTAACTTATTTTGGGGGTAAAACTTTAATCTTCATAAAGGTATTAAAACAAAAAAATAGTCTTAGGTGGAAACTTTGAAAACAACCTAAACAAAAATATATTACGCCGCCACATTATCTATCTTCGATGCTTCACAACACTATTAGTGCATTTAAATATATTATTAAATTGATATTAATTGAAATTCATTAATCAAAATCATAATTATAAATTGTTAAAAATATGTAATTACTTAGAAAAATATATTAAGATATGAAATATTTTCCTTATTTTTATATAAAAGTAATAGCATCATCAATTCTTAATTTATATATATTAAATAAGTAGGAATAATAAGCTGAAAATTTTGATATTCCACATGAAAAATTTCCATTGATGATCCTAAATATATATTCTTATATGCATATAGCATTTTTCTATAATTATGTTGCCCATTTTAGAAAGAATGCATCAATATCCTAACTCTTTTTTCAAAATAATTATTAACTTAAAATTTTATAATCATAATTTAATTAATGAATCTTTATTATTGTATATTAAATACTAAGTTTAAAATTTTTAATAATAATATGGCATAAAAATATTGTAGCAGTATTCTTTAAAAGCTAGAAAATCAAAAAATTAAGTTGTTTAAAAGTAGCATTTAAAATATGTATTTCTAAAATCATTAAAAAATTCAAAATGAGCCAATCAAAATCAATCTAATCTGTCTATAATTTAATAAAATTTTACTATATTTACACACTAAAATATATAGATATATATCAATCCAATATATAAATAGATTATTAATTAAATATATTTTTTTGTGAAACTTAAATACCAAAAAAATATATATATATTAATCATAAATACTTAATTTATTTTTTATTTTAATCTAAATATTTTACTTATTTTAATATTAAGAAAATAATTACGCTGAAATCTACATTTCTCCTATCCTGAAAAGGAGAGGGGACCGACACAGAAACCACTCTTAAGAACTCGAAACAAAGAAAATTATGCATTATTTACTGTGCTTTAATGCCGATACCAAACCTTAATTATTATAATTATTTCCTTAAAACAGAAGATAACAATGATTAATCAGCCATAGCCCTACTTAATATCCTATATAGAAAATGCAGCATATATTTCAGCCATCGGATGCAACGATCGCATCATGTAATTATCAAATTGTTGAGGGCCTGGACAGTAATAGAGCATGCAGCTAATTCCTTTCCTGTTAACAAAGAGAAACTCGGTGAAAACATGCACTTTGGGAATTTTTCATACAATCACAAAATGTTTCACATTTACGTATCCACCACTTGATTTTAATTTATAAAGCAGTCGAGCAAATTCCTATTATTACACTAAGAAAACAAGCAGCTAATTCGGTATGCTTCCAATCGCTTCAAGTGAGTAAGGTTCACACTTGCGATGCGATTAAGCCCTCAATTCGATTCTAGTTCAGTTGAGTTAGCTCAAAATCGAGTCATTTTCAATTTAAAAAGTATGTTTTTAAGAAAAAATCTGCATTTTTTATAAACTGCGCAATTTTGGCATGCGAGAGAATCGAACTCAAGATCAGACGGATGAAACTAAGACGGGTTACCACCGAACTAGGTAATTTCTTATGCCGATAGTATAATTTTTTTTATTTTATACATCTCAAGTAACATGATTTTAAGTTCAATTCGAGTCATACCCAACTCAAATTCGTCTCAAATTGGGTTCGAGTCGCTGTTCAACTATAGAATCAACTTGAAAATTTCGAGCCGAGTTCAAGTTGGCTCAAAGTTCGAGCGAGTTTCAGGTAAAATTGCTTGCCCTAGAAGTGATTAAATGCTGAATTTGTAAATATAAAAAATTGAGTGCTAGGGTTGTAAATACCCAAGTTTGGTGGGTGTCGTGAACTTAAGCATTCTAAACAAGTAATTGAGTTTTTAGAGATTGCTCTCTTGTTGTGGGGCAGAAGAGATTGCTCCAAACAATGAACTTCAAAACTTTAATGTAAGATTGTATACATGCTTATTTGGATAATCATTTGGGTCTACTACATTGTGGAATGATAATTCACCTATGCGCAAAATAACCAAGCTAGAGATTTCTTCTCTCTCTCTTCCTCTCTCGCTCACACATGCGCACATTGGCACAAACATTTATAGCAACACCCATAAGATCAATCCGGCGCAGTTGGTCAACATTAGGTAATCAATTAATCGAATGACCGATACAATGCGCACAATTGTGATTGCCTTTCCTACTCGTGAAGAAATCAAAACTACAATGCGGAAATATCCACCTCAACGAGAACTATGGCCAAATGCAGCCTATTATGAGCAGCAATAATATAGGCCATAATGCCCAAAGGGAATCCTTGCTCAATGAATGGATTCTTAATTTGGGGAATGAAATCCGTACTAGCTTAAAAGTGGATTTAAGCTTAGGATCAAAATCAAGTGTCCATATGATCAATCGCATTACACAACTATAAACCATCAAATTTTTTTGAAGAAAACAAATGTCAACCTATTTTAATATCCAACAGCACAATGTGTCACTTGCCATTGGGTCCAATGGACCATGATCCAACAAAAAGGATACACCAAAGCGTCTTTGAGATGCCCATATTTAGGACAACAGTCCCACCACAAAGAAAGAGAAGAGACAAGCCATGTCAATTAACCTCCTCTATATAAGAATAAGATTACAAGAGAGAACTAGCCATGGAACAAAGATTTGGATGATCAAGTAATAAATACTAGTATATCTCAAAAGTATTGTAATAATGATAAATAGTAAAAGGACAATGCAAAAGTCCTTCCCAAGAAACTTCTATAAACTGAAAGAAAATTCATCTTTTTAATGTAATCAGTGACTTGATGGCAAGCTGACAAGAATTAATGGGTCACAACAAACAACTTTAACATAAGAGCAATTTCTATGTTTTAACAATATCAAGCCTATTAGGTTAACAGGTTGCAACTAAGGTTAGCAAGATGTATAAGTCTCTTCAGCATCAAGTATTGTCCATTTTGACTTTAATGACCTTACGATTTTATCTTTAGAAAATAACTTTTCAAAAATTAAGGTCACCAATCCTGGAAATGCTCCCATATGAGTGGGCTTAATTTTTGTGTTCTTATCAAAAACTCCACTGTTATCACAAAATAAGCATCAATATTTAAGAGTTTTACTTAATTATATTTTAGAGGGTTTCACAATTTTCCCAACATAAGCAATTGACGTTCTCGTCAGCATCTACACATAGATCCAAGAATCGTTCACCGAGTAGATAGAACTAGAGGTGGCCCCAGGCTTAAGAAGTACCCCCATCATATAGCACATTCCCATCATGAGTTCAAGAGGCCTCTCCCATAGAGTGATACTTTGTACTGCATAGCACTTAGCTCCATCAAGCACCTAATGTCCTGCTCTGATACCATTTGTAATATCTCGAACTCATTAACTCCAAGGTATTATCTGATTTGACCTTAATAGTCATAATTTTATCCTCAAAAGATATCTTCCAAAAAATCACTTATCTTGGAAGTGCTCAAATATAGGATACTTAAATTTGGAGTTATTATCATAAATCCCACCGTTATTATCATAGGATACTTAAATTTGTTCTTGTGTAAAAAATATTTTAATTATAGATTGCTTTGTAATGCAAAAAATACAAGCTGATAAAAATGTCTTATTGTCCTCTATGCAGCTCAAATAAGTCTCAGCAATTAAAATATATTATCATGCACCTATTAAATAAAATTCTTTCCCCCCTGTAGTCAACCCTAACTAAATAGTTGCAATGAGGCTACTGATAAAGATACTATTTATGACAAGCACAGCAAATCAATAAACCATTTTTTCAGTGATGGATACGCACATGTGATTCGAATAGGAAAATCAGAGACAATAAAACTGACTTTTTTAAAGAGATGATGAAGATACCAAATAATCACCCAAAAGCTTCAGCCAATCTTTGAAGTAAGTTACATCTTCTAATTCTGCCATGGAAATCGCACGTAGAGGTGTAATTGAAATCTGCAAAAAAGTGCCATATTCAGTTAATTATGGATGCATCTGAGAAAGCACTAGGAACCAAACTGACATAGCCATTTTTGAGAGATCCATAGTCAGTGTCATCATCTTCTTCAAAATTCATAGGCAAAACCTGTTTTAGACAATAAAAATTGATTCAGATTGATTAAACAGAGCTTAAATTTACAAACAATCTAAAAAGTAAAGAGTGGTGAAAGGGGAATGAGAATCTTTGGGGCTGTTTGGTTGATCTATTTTATCAAGATTTAGCTAAGATTCAAAATAAATCTTGCCAACTGGTATTTATGAATAACAGAATTTAAATTTCTCCATTAGCCATAATATAGCTTATGAAATCATTGCCAAACAGTCACTTGTATGGAGATGCGAGATGATGATAAAACAGAGTTCATAAGATGCGAATATGCCATAAAAGGAACTATATCAGCCAGGTTAAGAAACAATAATTTCGGTATGAGATAAAGCTTAACCACAGGATTGCTTATAAATTATGAGAATTAATACATACATGTTTATAGAAAGAATTTGTTGAAAAATAAGAGAACAAAAATAAGACATTAAAGCTACCCTAACAAAATCGAAGCCATGATTGTTTCAAATTTTAATTGGAATCAGATGGTTCACATATAAGCATAAAAGACAGAATGTATCTTCCAACTAAGTATCAGCAAGCAAATCCCACCAGCTAATTACATGCATTTAACTTCTTATCATAAAAATCATTAGGTACAATTGTTTGTATTACAGGGTATCCTGATTATTTGGTACCGTTGGGGCTACATTGGTCCTACGTCACTTGTTCCATGTTCTGAAATATGATGTGAGGTAATAACTTTTTTTTAGGTAATAAAATTTGAAACTCAATTATTGTCGTTTAGATAATAAACTTACCACTCTTTTAAACAAAAGTTGGTCATCTAATGGAGCTGCAACGCTATTCATTTCGGTGTCTACCGAAGAATTTCCATCAATGTTCGCTGTTTGATAGCTTTCTAAAGCTGGAGTGCTGAAAAAAGTCTGCTTCCATCCAATTCTTATCATATATTCACTCTGTTTTGTTATCTTGAAGCCCTACTGACATAAAAAAACGCAAGTAAATATCCCCATTTTTGCTTCAAATAGATTAAATATAAGGTTCATGCAAAGGAGCATGATTAATTCATCTTGCTTTCTATAAATGTAAGCATGCAAAAGTACGATTTAAAAAAAACCAATAACAAATTTAATTAAATATCAAAGAAAATCAGTAACAATTACACTTAAAGAGGAATTGTCATTTAATTTCATAATTTGTTTTAAGATATATAAAAATTACAGAAATAAATATAAGAAAAACAAACAACCATCAAAGAATAAAAGAACAGAAAAGTATAGTGAGGAAAGATGAGACAAATATGTTGATCTGAAATAGTCAACTTTTTAAGTGTAGAAAAAGCATGTCTTCCTCTGATGACATCTCCAACAAAAATTTACTTAAGAAATGATCTTGAGACCGGTAATGATCTTCTTACTATCCTTAATAGAAATGCATTTTGGGAGGATCTGAATCCTTTTGTCCATCTTTAATCTTAATTTAAGCTTTTGTTTTAGTCACTTTTCTTACTTTTGCCTTTTATTTGGCTTAATCTGTATTAAGTTGAACTTTGTATTTTTATTTTATTTTATAAATTTTGGGCAAAGCCCTCAACGGTTCCAAAAAAAAAAGAAATGCATTTTGTTTCTATCTTCTCACACGCCTAATGGCAGATACAAAAAATGCATCACAGATATTTCCTGGTTTTTTTTTATAATATAAAACTTTCTCTACTAAGTTGGAGCTGGGATGTGATTGGCCCGACACCGGTTCAACAAGAACTGTTCGAACATCAGGTACTCACATACCGTAATATCATATTGAGCAATTTGAGAGAAAATGAAATATACATACAAAAACTAATGATATTTCTCATTCAATTAATATTTCATGTTATAAAAATTTTCCTCGTACATCACGAACATTGTTCAACCTTTTTAGAAATAAAAAGAAAATGAAAGGTAAATAAAAGTTAAAGTAGAGCCATCGTAGATCCATTGGCAGTTTGATAATTTAAGATTTTAAAGTTCTTATTCAGGCTCTCCCAGAAGTATTTGACCTGGTATTGTACAGAAAACAATATTGGGATTGAAATTTTCAGTAATTAGAGAATACTCTAAGTACCATAATAGACAAAATATACTACATTTTATAAAGCAGAAATGCTATTAGCAAATATAAGGATGTAATAAAATACAGGAAGGATAAGGAAATAATGCAAAAGAAATAAAAGTTTCTTGCAACAAGTGTTGTCACAAAATGTAGGTTATTGATGTCATTTTTCCAGTAACCCACCACGAATATTACTGATGTCATTTTCCAGTAACTCACGAATGTTGCTGATGTCATTTGTCCAGCAACCCACGAATGAAAAGGATGTTGGTTTCTAACAACCAATAAAGCATTAATATTACTAATGTCATTTTCCAGTAACCCACGAATATTACTGATATCATTTTTCCAGCAACTCACGAATGAAAATGATGTTGGTTTCTAACAACCAACCAAGCATTAATATTACTAATATCATTTTTCAGTAACCCACGAATATTACGTTGGTTCCGAACAACCAACCAAGCTAAAATATAAATATTGGCTCAAAGCAAAGAAGCGAAGCTAAACAACAGTAAAGTATAAAAAGTAAATTATGTTATATATTGGATATCTTTGTTCTTTAAGATTCAAAATTTGACAGTTCGAATTTGGATCTGCATTTAAATTTGGATATCTTAAAGTAATTTTTTAATCCAATATTTTAAGAGTAATTTTTATCGTTACTTCGATTATGTTCTTCTTTCATTTTCTTATTAAGATTAAAGTTCAATTTTTAAGTTACTGCGATAGCAATAATATTTATTATAACATTATTTTATTATTATTTAATAATAATGATAATAATAATGTACAAAAGAAAAGACAATGAAAATGACTAAATTGAAATTGACAAAAATAGAGATAGTAGTTATTTTATAACATTCAATTTCTTGAATTTAAAAAATTCAGAAAAATAAAGTGAAAGTTTCTGTTATCCGGATTTCTCCCAAATAAGGGCACTTTGATCTAAAAGTAATTTATATCTATTGGTATTCTTGTTTGACCTAAATCAAAATTCCCCGGAACCCAATTTCTGAGGAGAGAATTTTACATAATTAGCAGATAAAGACATTGGATTGTTACATGGGATCACTTGTAGTGAAATGGTAACCAAAAAATGAAACAATCAACCATAAATTTTTGAAAACTAAGAGCAACGAAGAAATGGGAACCATCATCCTCTTAGTTGGAGTCGCACAAATACTAAAAAGAGATGTCCAACCCTTTGAAACAAAGAGAAACTTTAGTAATAATTTCTTAAAGAAAAGCAACTGCCCAAAGATGTAAATTTTTAATGGAATAGACAAGTTTCAATTCTAATAAATATGCTTAATAAGAACACTCCATGCATCAAGGATTTTGAAAAAGAAATTAGAATGTGAACCATAAGATGTAAATTTGCATATTGCAATTTTAAGTTTATTTCCACAGAAAATCCTGATAACTTATAATAAACAAAATATTAATCCACTCCCAAGAAAAAAATAGAAAGCACACCCTTCAACAAATATTCCCAACATTATTGGTAAGAAAGAGAATCCACCAAGTAGCCTAGATTCCAAATAATAATAAAGAGACGAGGATAAAGAGCAAAAAAATGATTTCTTATGCAAAAGCTTTCTTTTTTTCTTAAAAAAAATTGTATTAATGCCATCTTGAGTGTTCAAAGACCTAAAAAAAAAAGGTAGCCTTCTTAATTCCATAATATAAAATGAGAGCAATTCTTAAGGAAATTCTTCCATATATGAGTAGCTTGTTGTTTAATGTATTGATGTTTGATAATGGAATAAGAAAAAGATTTCTTTCTCGGCAATAATGGATATATAGATCCAATAAGAGAGAGTACTAAAAGAGGTCAATAAAGAAGACCTTCACCATAAAACCTTCCAAAAATTTAAGATAATGAATATTTTTCCAATTAAGAAGATAACAATATTTCTCTTCACTATATATCCAAAGACAAACTCTACGGATGTTGTGAAGTTTTATGATGACTTAACTGGGCACCAAATAAAAGAGTACTAAGCGAGATTAAGGATAGCATAAAATCTATCAGAATGAGGGGGCATCCTTTAGAGAAAATTTTCTCATTCCCAGAAGTTAAATCTCTTCCGATTTTTTATCGATGATATGATTCAAAATTATTTTTTGTAAAATTTTACAGCTAAGAGAAAATCATAGGCATTTATAATAAAGAGTTTTAATTTTTCAACCTAACTGAATAGTATATTACCATCTCTAAATAAGTTTCTACCAATACATAATAGATATATCAAAATTTAATTTTAAACTCCAAAATATCTTAAAATAGAAATGCTTAATTAAGATCCCTAATACTAGTAGAAGCTTTATAAAAAAGAGAATCATCTGCAAATTAAATGAAGTTAATTTTTAAGACAACACTCGTGCAAAAAACATTCTTCAACACTTTCATCTTTAGCCACAACAAAGCATCTGATTGAGGACATTAATAGAAAAATTGAATATAAGAGAAGAAAAAGATCACCATAATTAAGTTCTTTATATATACTGTATCATTTGTGAATTTTAAGTTTAACGTTGACCAAAATTTGAGTAAAACGGAAAAGGGATCTCTAAACCAGTAAGCAAGACTATGAGGGATTATCTGCCTTACAGAAAGCAAACTTCCCAAATGCATATGTTGAAGGCTTTGTCAAAATCAATTAAAGATAAGAGTCAAGTTTACTATTGATAAAATGGTGGATTGTGTCATGAATTGTTACAACACAATCATTCGCGTATCTTCAACGAAAGCATTTAGACTAACTGAAAGTTTTACAAATAGGGATATAAAACTGGTGAAACAATAAACATTAGAATAAACCCACATTGTAATATCCTAAATACTATTATTTTGACTAATCATGAATCAAGTAAAATAATACTAAAGATTATTTGTTATTAAATATTATTGAATAGACTAAAAATGATGAACATTTAATTAATGTTTTTATGCAAATTAACACTTCAGATATTTTAGACAAATTTTTGCTTATTTTTATAAGTTAAGAAAATTAGATCAATTTAAATCTAATTTTTTGAGTAATAAAACTTTAAAGGTTAAATAAGCCTAATTTAATAAATATGTAAGAATTTTGAGATGTCATAATTTATCATAACAAATTTAAGTAAATTTAAGTATTAATAAAAGAAAAATTATAATTTATACATACATGCATATGTATATTCTTAAAGGAAATTGGTCGCCTTACTATTTTGATCTCTTTCCTCCCTACAAGAGTATGAAGTTGAGAGAAACTGAGGGTGGTCATTCATGTAGGCACGCAGCTATAGCTTAGGGACAACTTCAATAGTCTTATAAGAGAAAATTTGGATTGCTGATGATACATTGAAGTCTAAGTAGCCTCATCTCAACTTGAAACCAAGAATTTAGAACTTGATCAGCAAGCTCTTGCTCTTTAAAAAAAATGATTCATCTAATTACTTCAAGGTAATTTAGTTTTATAAGTTTTGGAAGAGTTATTAGTGAATAAATTTTTTTTTGATAATTAATTATTGTCCCTTTCTTTAGAACGGATTTTGAATAACATGGGTTAGGTTGGAATTGCATACCAATTTGTCATTAAGCATTAATTAAGATAAAACTTATTTAAGAATATTATATTTTTTTAGGGTTTGTTGAAGAAGAAGCTCAAGGACTCATCCCCTTACTATAAATTTTGAAATGTTACTTCTGTAATACTTTTAGGAAGTTATGATATATGTCTCTTATAAGAAAGGGTAAGGAAAATTCAAACCTTGATCTTTTAATGTGTTTGCATGCGATGAATTTCATAAAAATAGTAAAAATTGAGAATTAAAAATGGTTACTCAACGTTAGACTTATTATCGAACCCCAAGAAATGTCACAGCCTTGCATGCAAGGTAAGAGGGTAATTTTGAGGCTTTATAAAATAGAATTCTTCTAATTATGCATACAAATAAAAATCTTTAGAAAGATTATTATTTATTTATTATTATAAGAGCAACAAATTTTACATTATGAAGATGTTTAACGAACTAAAATGAAAAAAATCAAATATTTTATGAAAAAGTTAGTACAAAGCTAATTATTAATAATTTGATTAGATCTTTAGAATATTAAACATTTCAATTAATTGCCTAATGTAAATGTTGTACTAATCTTATAAATCTAGACTTTTTGTAGTTAGATGAGGCTCCAAGTGATTCAAGCCATTATAGTGGGTAATTGTATTTTTATCTAAAAGTATGACTTTTTCCCATAAACAAAAAGACACTTGCTATTAAACATTTCGTTTATTAAATAAGTTAAATTCATTGCTATGATTTTCTTCTTAATTTATTTAAACAACATATTGCAACTAAAGTCTTCAATTGATAGGCTTATATACCTTAAATTGCTTTTATACTTTATGCATTTTCTTTCATGTATTAAAATATTGCTATAAGCATACAATTCACATATTATGTCATATCATTAATGATTGAATGATAAACTTTTAACATATTTTTCATAATGTGTAAATAAATAATTAAACACATTTGAGAGAAAATTGCCAATCTCCTCAAAAATGTTAGCCTATGGAACATTGTGACACCATAAGTATTTTATTACATTCATTTTAATATATTATACTTTACAGTAAAATATAATAAAATACCTTCTTCACATTTTATAAATTTACAAATTAGTCTCAACTTTAGAAGTGTTCTAAATGGTTCCTAGGCTTGAAAAAGCTCAAATTTTGCCGCGTTGGAACTCAATTATAATTTGAAGTTCGAAGGGCTATTTTATTAACTTGATCTATATTAATAAACAAGGTAATATAACCATAACAATTTTGTACAATTGTAAATTTTTTATTACATAGAATCTTATGTTATATTCAAATGACTTTAATTAACATTTAAATTTAATACATTTTGCTAAATTCTTCAATTTTTTAATTAAATTATAAGCAAAAATTCTATAATTTCACTATCTTAGATATTGCAGATTAAAATAGAATATAATATCCAGGTTTCAATAAATGATGCTCAACTTCACATGTGTTTTCCAAACTTGAAGCATTTTTATTTTTGAGATTATTAAGCATTCAATTTTGTAACGAAAAAAAATGTAACTATACGAGAAAATATTGGACGCTGCAATATAAAATATTAAAAAATCCGATGCTATTTTTGAGTTTATCAATCATTCAATTTTGAGCACGTTACATAATGCAGTTACTAATAATGAGTGAAAAAGTGAAATGATGATTATTTTGATAAATGATAACAATAAACATTTTGTATTATTTTTGTAAAATTAAAATTTGGATGTTGAATATATAAATCACCGATTACTATTTGGCATAATAAACACAACGCATGCTTAACATAATTATTATTAAAAAATCATACAAATAACATTTTATGTTTACCTCAAACAAATAAATAAAAATATCAAAACCAAAACAGAACTTGTAAGGGGAAATCAGGCATCCAAAAGAGCATAAATACAATAATATTAATTAACAACAAATTAGCATCATGCTTCCATCATTTCTCATTGAACCAAGAAAGATAGAAGTCACTTGTATACTTCCTAGGGCAATGAATGATTGCTAGACAAAATACATAATATTACAATAACATGATAAAATTTCAACAAAAGCCTTCCCAAAAAACATAGAAAAAAAAAAACATTTAGGGAGACAAAAAAGGGTTAAGATTCCTGTTAGGAGCTAAAAGAAAGATTGGAGATAACTATTCAAATAACTTTGCTACCAGTGTGGTCACAATTTAAGCTCTTGCGCAATGATTTGGGATATAATTGGACATACATCAATATTCTATGGATCATTTCAATAAGAAAATATCCTTATATAGTACTATCTGATAAAGATGATCCTAATCTAGATGTTAGAGGGATTATATAAATAAATAGTTTTATGCATACAAGTACCTACATAAAAGTAAATATTCAGAATTAATATATCGAACACAAGAACACAAATGTAAAAATGGATAGTACATGAAATAACCTCTAAAGATCCGTATGATGCAATCATTAAAGTTCTTTTTATAGAGCAAGTTGAGCACCAAAAAAGTAAATATATGATCAGTGAGATTTGAATTCTTGATTTGTGCAAATGTTCAAATCCATTTGAAGTTTAATTGTTAGATATATAAAATAGAATTAATTAGAGATATGCAAGTAATTGCCACTAAAGAACACAAATGTAAGAATGGATAATACATGAAATATATAGCCTCTAAAGAACGGTATGATGCAATGATTAGAATTCTTTTAATAGAGGAAGTTGAGCAGCAACAAGGTAAATATGTGATAAGTGAGATTAGAATTCTTGATAGTGCAAATGTTCAAATCCAATTGAAGTTTTTTTTAATTGTTAGATATGTAAATAGAATTAATTAGAGATATGCAAGTAATTGCCACTTTACAAAACAAAATTAAATTATTATTTTAAATATGAAAGCAAGCATATCATGATCATTTTAATAAATTTATCTGCCATAAACAACCTGTTTATATATAAATATGGAATTTTTCCATAGGTAATTTGGAAAATATTTGATAAGCTCTTATTTAAGGCTTAAAATTGATGTTTATACTAACTGTATGACATGTGCAGCATGAAAATATTCATTTAAGAAATACTAACAATTTTGAGATTTCTCCTCTATCAATATCAGTTTCAAGTTTAAAGCAGTTGATTAGCAAAACTGATAAAATATAGAACTAAATATAATATTATTAAAATGTTATTTATTAAAATAACATTGATTTTCCCACGAATGCATGAGTTCAGGGAAAACTATAAAATTTATGAAACTTTATGCAAAACATTTATTTAACAATATATATATATATATATATATACATATATATGCTTCAATATTGTATGTTTAACTAAAATCACAATCACTAAAAATTTGGGATAGACGATGTGGAGATGTGCATCCATGGCAATTAATAAATTTTAGGTGATCCTTAATTGTTTTTGATTTAGGACAACTCTCTCTCTCTCTATATATATATATTGACGGGCTCGCTCGAAACCGACGCTCGTTTGATGGCGATTTTGGGCTCCAAGTGGGCGGCATCATCGCCTTTCTCCCTCGACCACCAACGTACGTGTAGGCTCTCCCTCGGCAAGTGCGCCTCAGGTCGGTTGCGGCTGCCCCGATCGGCCCATCCCAGGGATTCAGTCGCTCATCCATGATTTCGGGCATCATTTTTCGGCTCCATTCCATTATGTGTTTGCTTGTTGCAGTCTGGAGGTTGTGCACAATAACTAATGTTGGAGGGGATTCTTCGCTCCCTAATCTCCATTGTTCCCCTCGTCCCCCAAGAGCCCACAAATCCTTTATGACGGCCCTTATGTCCTCGACAACGGATGCGTCAGTTAGCATCAAGCCCATTACTGTTTACAAAGGTAAACCTGCTCTAATTTACACCAAAGATGAGATTTAAATCTTATCCAAACCATTTGAGCATGCGTTGGTGGCCAAATTTGCATTCGAAAAACTTCCAATGCCTATTTTTCAACGATTTGGACATCTCTGGTACATACTGATAGAGATCAGCCGGGGCCCATACATCGCCAGGCGGGGCCCGCTTTTGTGTATTCACGCCGACGGACTCGTTCCGATTGATGATCCGACATCACGGATGCGTCAGGCTCATCGTTTACATGCTTTTTCATATACTACTTGTACAATTTGCATTATTATTTAGGAAGTTTTGGGGCCCGACAATCTAGGCCAATCATAGCCGTCGATTCCGGGTGCCCTAGCATTTATTTTCTATTTAAGGGTGAGGGCTGCTGCCATATGGGGTATTGTTGAATTTGGAAAAGAAAGCCTCCAACCGGTAATCAAGCTCGTTCCGCGGTGCCGACTCCGTGGAACCCTAGGTGACAACTCCTAGGCTACTATCCCTTCCCTTCCTTCAGCAGCCCCCTTCCCCTTTCTCACAACCGCTCCCTTCCCTTCCTTCAGCCGCCCCTTCCCTTCCCCACAGCCGCCACCTGCATCTCCCTACAGCAGCCTCCTTCCCTCCCCCCATCCAGCCGCTGGCAACTCCCCTTCCACCAACAGCCCTTCCAACCGCAGCTCTCTCCTCGGAACTGCACTCACTGCCGCCCAGTCCAGTCGCAGCGAGCCCTTCGCAGCAGCCCTTGCCGTGTCCTCGTGTATGTGAGTTATTTATTTGGAATTGAACATTTGAATACTACTGTATTTTGAGTGGATTGTTCTATTACTATAAGCTTTAGTCCCGCAGCATATTTCAAAGAATTGTCACAGGTTTCAGTCGCCACCCGCACTTAAGAAGTGGCCCACCCCCGTGCGGAGGAAAGCCAACGCTTGAGAACTTGCAAGGAGAATATCTTGTTTTCCAATGTTTGTCTGCAGGGTTTATTAAATATAATTGCTTGTATAGACTCTTACGTCTAGCCTACCCTACATCAATTGGTATCAGAGCCGTAGGTTGGCACACTAGTTTATGCTTCGTAGTGGTGGGTCTTATAGGTTCACTATGTCCGATCCCCACGTCACAGATGAGAGAGCCACTAGCTCCAATTCAAGTCTTTCCCCAGCAGACTTCCAAAGGGCCATCCTAGACCGTCTAGATGCGTTGAGTACACAGTTTGACCACTTTCACCACGGTATGATGGATGTGAATACCCGCTTAGATGGTCTAGAGGCATCGCGAGAGACATCTACCCCGAGAGCTGACCGATTCGACGCATAACTTGACTTGCACACAGGTCCTGATCGTCGCCCAGTAGGTGTTACCATCCCTGTTGGACCCCCACTCCGTGATCCCTCACCATGGACAGACCCCACCTCTACGGAGGAACCCGGAGCATACCCGTGATCAACGACACTGTCCCGCCTACGTAAGGAACGTGCCTCATCATGTGGTGCCACGCCCACGACTACCTAATGACCGTGGTCCCCCTCCCGGTCGTCAAGGATTAGCACGCGACCCTTACTACAACCCTGGTCGTCATGAGCTCGATTGTTTTCCCGACAGAGATGATTTTGCACAGGATGACTACTATGATGGATACCCTGACCACAGCCGAGGCGATCGCCCCCAGGAGAGCAATATTACTCAGCGTATTCGCATTGATGCTCCCACCTTTGATGGTCGCCTAGACCCGAAAGCATTTAGTGATTGGCTCCTAGGCATGGATCACTATTTTGAGTAGTATGACCTGAGTGATGAGCGTTGTGTTAGATTTGCAAAGATGAAATTGCACGGTCAGGCCAAGATTTTCTGGATTAGTGTAGAGAGGTCGTTGGCGACAGAAGGTTTCTACCCCATCACCCGATGGGTGAAGATGAAGCAAAGATTGAAGGAGAAATACTTGCATTTATACTACCGAGACCAGTTCCTCGATCAGCTATACAATCTACGACAGGGGACGCTCACAGTAGCTGAATACATGACCCGATTCGATGAGCTCATGGTCAGAAGCAATATAGTGGAAGAGCCTGTGGCCACTGCTTCTCGCTTTAGGGCAGGTTTACGTGCTGATATCCGTAGGGAGCTGATTCCACACTACCCCGAGAGTGTGGAGCAGATTTACCAGCTTGCCCTTAAGTACGAGCAGCACCATAGGACCTCAGGATTTCGGCAAGGCCCTTCTCGGCCGGATCCTGCCACCCATAGGAAGCCAGCTCCTTCACAAGCCCCATCGACCGCACCCCAGTGTGCTGCAGCAGACACGAAGGGCAAGGCAGTTGCCATGTCAGGACATGCCCAGGGCGGTATACAGTGCTATAGATGTTCAGGTAGAGGACATGTGGCTGCTCAGTGTCCCACCAGGAGCCTCCTAGTTGAGGAAGGAGATCCCAAATCTGGGAAAGATGAGGTTGAGGAGGTTGTAGCCACTGTCGAGGAGGGTTGGGAGAGTCACGCTAAGAGATCTCTGGAGATAGGGGTAGTTCGTCGATTACTTTATACTCCCCAGGATGATGAGGATTAGAGATGCACCACTATCTTTAATACATATTTCCCTAGCGCAGGAAGTCCCTGCAAATTGGCTATATATAGTGGGAGTTGTGTGAATATCATCGCCCAGCGTGGTTTGGAGCGCATGCAGGTGAAGCCTGAACCCCACCCCCACCGTTATGGAGTCATTTGGGTCGACAAGTCCGCGATTCAGGTCACACAGCGATGTTTAGTCCCGATTATTCTTGCCACCTTTGAGCATGTCATCCCCATGGATGTCGCACACGTCTTACTAGGTAGGCCTTGGCTTTACGATAGAGATGTCACGTGTTTCGGGCGATCGAATACATGTGTCATCTTCGATAAGGGCAAAAAGATTACGCTATCCCCGACACGACCCAAAGAGAAACCTAAGGGTCGAATTGAACCATCTGTGAGCACGAGCACTTCACGACCCCTCCACGTACTTCGTCGTAGCTAGTTTTTGAGAGATTGTGCCGACTCATGGGTCATCTACATAGTTGCAACCACTTCTGACACCACTGACTCTATAGAAGCCCCTGACGTACACCCTACCGTTCAACCCCTCCTAAGCGAGTATGCATACATTATGCCAGAGGAGCTTCCGGATGCTCTTTCGCCTGCACGGGACATACATCATGCCATTGACTTAGTCCCGGGAGCTTCTCTCCCGAATCTCCCTCACTATAGGATGCACCCCGATGAACATGCCGAACTCAAAAGGCAAGTTGATGAGCTTCTTAGAAAACACTTCATTCGAGAGAGCCTTAGTCCCTGTGCTGTTCCCGCCCTTCTTACACCTAAAAAGGACGGAAGCTGGCGTATGTGTATTGATAGCCGTGCCATCAATAAAAGCACGGTGAAGTACCGTTTCCTAATTCCTCGACTCGATGACCTACTCGACATGATGGCAGGCTCCCTGATCTTCTCAAAGATAGACTTATGTAGCGGGTATCACCAGATACGAATCCGCGAGGGGGATGAGTGGAAGACGACATTTAAAACCAAGGATGGTTTGTACGAGTGGTTAGTAATGCCGTTTGGGTTGTCAAATGCCCCTAGCACGTTCATGAGAGTGATGACGCAGGTCTTACGGCCATATATGGGCAAGTTCCTCGTTGTCTATTTTGATAAAATACTCGTTTATAATTAGTCTCAAACCGATCACCTCACCCACCTGAGGTGCCTTTTTGATGTCCTCTGTTGGGAGAAGCTATTTGTGAACCTAAAGAAATGCTCTTTCATGGCTGAATCAGTACATTTCCTAGGATTCATTATCTCTTCTTCCGGAGTCTCAGTGGACCCAGAGAAGGTTCAGTCTATTTGTGACTGGCCTGCACACACTACTATACACGAGGCCCGAAATTTTCACAGACTAGCCACATTCTATAGAAGGTTTGTCAAGGGATTCAGTTCAATCATGGCCCAATCACGAGTTGCTTACGGAAAGGTGAGTTTCAGTGGACTGCGGCAGCTTCTCGGGCATTCGAGGAGATTAAGGAAAAGCTGACCACCTCCCCTGTTTTGAGACTTCCGGACTTTGGAAAAGTGTTCGAGGTAGCCTGTGACGCCTCAGGGGTAGGTATTGGAGGTGTGTTGAGGCAGGAAGGGCACCCAGTTTCTTACTTTAGTGAGAAGCTAAACGAGGCTAAACAAAAATACTCGAACTATGATCGAGAATTTTATGCCGTGGTCCAGTCTTTACGATATTGGAGACACTACCTCCTTCCCCGGAAGTTTGTGTTATTTTCTGATCATCAGGCCTTAAAATACCTAGATTCCCAAAAGAAACTTGGACACCGACACGCCAAGTGGGCTGAGTATTTACAGGAGTTTCACTTTGTTCTCAAGCACCGCGCAGGTGTTGAGAACAAGCCCGCAGATGCACTTAGCCGAAGAGTCACAACCCTCCAGACACTGAGAGCCCAAATAGATGGGCTTGATAAACTTAGAATGGACTACTCGACCTATCCAGATTTTGGAGGGATTTACTCCACTTTAACCAAGGATGCCGCAACACCAATGGAGGGGTTCCAAGTATTGGATGGGTACTTGTATAGGGGTTCCCGTGTATGCATACCCCGAACTTCATATAGAGACTACCTAGTGTGGGAATTGCATGTCGGAGGGGCCGCAGGACATTTTGGCCGAGATAAATCCATAGCTATAGTTGAGGATCGCTTCTATTGGCCGAGCTTGAGGCAAGATGTGGCCAGTGTCATTCGTCACTGTCATATCTGCCAGTTTACAAAGGGAACTAAACAGAATACGGGCCCTTACACTCCTTTACCTGTCTCAGAGTGCCCGTGGGAAGATATTAGTATGGATTTCGTCTTAGGGTTACCCCGTACACTTAAGAAGCATGACTCTATCTTCGTTGTGGTAGACCGATTTTCAAAAATGGCCCATTTTATAGCCTGTAGCGAAACCGCTGATGCGTCCCATGTTGCATCATTGTTCATGACGGGCGTATTTCGTTTGCATGATTTATCGAAATTTATAGTGTCTGATAGGGACGTGCGATTTATGAGCTATTTTTGGAAGACCTTGTGGGCAAAGGTAGGAACCACTCTCAAGTTTTCAACAGCCTACCACCCCCAGACCGATGGGAAAACTGAGGTGGTAAATAGGAGCTTAGGTAACCTTTTGAGATGTCTGGTGGGAGAACATGTGACTAGTTGAGATTCCATACTCCCTGTCGCGGAGTTTGCGTATAATAGTTCCGTCAATAAGTCTACTGGGATGAGTCCGTTTCAGGTAGTATTAGGATATGACCCTATGAAACCCATTGACCTGATACCTACTCCCTTAAAATCTCGTCTTAGCGAGTCTGCCGACTCATTTGCACGCCACATACATGAGTTGCATGGGTCTGTTCGACGCAAAATCAATACAAGTAATGAAATTTATAAAGCCCATGCTGATGAGCGTAGAAAGGACAGTATTTCTTGCAAGTGAACAGGTGATGGTCCGAATCCGTGCAGAGAGATTCCCTCAAGGAACGGCCAAGAAATTAAGTGCTCGACGAATGGGACCTTACACGGTTTTGAAGCGCATCGGGGCAAATGGTTATGAATTAGACATTTCTCCGAGTATGGGTATTCATCCCGTATTCAATGTCCAAGATTGAACTCCATACTTTGAGCAGCCCTATTACTTGAACCCCTACTGTGAACAGCCCTTGAGCCTTTACCTTCCTCTTCCACCTTCGCCAAGCCATCTACGCCGGAGGGACCACCTCGATTGGTTCCACCAGCCACACCTGCGATTTCACCAAGTCCACTTTAGAACGATCAGATTACAGAAATTGTCGCACATGAGCTTACATCTTCTGCGGACGATGCTGGTCACCGCTACCTAATGCAGTGGGAAGGATAGCCTTTCATAAAAGATACATGGATTACAGCAACAGAGTTAGACCGACTTGCTCCTGAACTTCAACGTCAGTATGATCATCTCCATTCATCGAAGATGAAAGCTTTTCAGTCGGGGGGAGTTGATGGAGATCAGCCGGAGCCCAAACATCGCCAGGCGGGGCCCACTTTTGTGTATTCACGCCGACGGACTCGTTCCGATTGATGATCCGACCTCACGAACGCGTCGGGCTCGTCGTTTACATGCTTTTTCATATACTACTTGTACTATTTGCATTATTATTTAGGAAGTTTTGGGCCCGGCAATCTAGGCCAATCATAGCCATCGATTCCGAGTGCCCTAGCATTTGTTTTATATTTAAGGGTGAGGGCTGCTGCCATTTGGGGTATTGCTGAATTTGGAAAAGAAACCCTCCAACCGGTAATCAAGCTCCTTCCGTGGTGCCGACTCCGTGGAACCCTAGGTGACAACTCCTAGGCTACTATCCCTTCCCTTCCTTCAGCTGCCCCCTTCCCCTTCCCCACAACCGCTCCCTTCCCTTCCTTCAGCCGCCCCCTTCCCTTCCCCACAGCCGCCCCTTCTCTTCCCCCACAGCCGCCACTTGCATCTCCCTACATTAGCCACATTCCCTCCCCCCATCCAGCCGCCAGCAACTCCCTTTCCACCAACAGCCCTTCCAACCGCAGCTCTCTCCTCGGAGCTGCACTCACTGCCACCCAGTCCAGTCGCAACGATCCCTTCACAGCAGCCCTCGCCGTGTCCTCGTGTATGTGAGTTTTTTCTTTGGAATTGAATATTTGAATATTACTGTACTTTGAGTGGATTGTTCTATTACTACAAGCTTTAGTCTCGCAGCGTATTTCAAAGATTTGTTACAAGTTTCAGTCGCCACCCGCTCTTAAGAATTGGCCCACCCCCGTGCAGAGGAAAGCTAACGCTTGAGAACTTGCAAGAAGAATATCTTGTTTTCCAACATTTGTCTGCAGGGTTTATTAAATATAATTGCTTGTATAGACTCTTTCATCTAGCCTACCCTACATCACATACTCAATTGGATTAATCAATCACCATCATATTCTTGTGAAGTTGTATTTTGAGGGGAACTATACTCGCCTATTCTCCCGTGGTTCCTACTTCTTTGACAAATTTCATCTAAAATTCTTGAAGTGAACTATGAAAGTTGATCATAAATCTGAACCACCAATTGTCCCTATTTATCTTAACTTCCCGCTGCTAAAGGTTCATCTCATTACCCACTTCGTGCTCTTCTCATTGGCGTTGGTAAACCTCTAAAGGTGGATACTGCCACCGCTAATCTCTTGCGGCCCTCGGTGGCAAGAGTTTTAGTGGAAATCGACCTAATTGAAATATTCAAGCATGAAATTTAGATTGGCAGTGAAGATGATGGTTATTTTTAAGTAGTTTTTTTCAAAAATCTGCCCAAATTTTGTAATTATTATAGTATTTTGTGATATGACACTACTTTATGTTTCATAACTAACCTTGAACTAAATAATGCAGCTCCATTTAAGAAACATGAAAAGATCCCATGTCATGGGAGACCTGCTCTACAAGAGTATGTGCCAAAAAATTCTTGGTTAGGAAGTGATCCATCTTTTGATTCTCCAAGCTATCCCGAATGCAATTGTGATTGTAGATCCAATTATGTCTAACATTGAAGGATGTAATACTTTTGATGCTGGAAATACACCAGTTGTAGTGAAAGATCCAGTTAATATTGCTTAACAGTGGGTAGCATTACCGAGCAGGCTTCAGAAGCAGCCGCTGATATCAATAAGGAGGTTATTATCAAAGTAAGTAGCGTTGAACCGTTGCTCAACTACCTCTTATCTACTATCATTAACAGTCTACTCCATGGTTAGTTAAAGTTGAATGATGCTTCCATCCATAATTTGACTGGAACTTTCAATACAATTTCAGAAGAAACAAAATCCCCGCTTTCAAGGAAGCTTCTTATGGAGAAAGTCCATCTAATGTCTTCTGGGGAGATAAAGAGGAATGTCGTCGTGATCAAGGGGGTGGAAGGTCTCTTGCCTCTCGCCATTGAATCTCATTCGCGTGGATCTGGCGACGTATGTCAGTCATCCACTTCTACTCTACCTGAAAACAGTTTTGATGAGGAGCCTTTGTTCAATGAAAATGCTTTGAAGATTTGGAGAGGCTTGCTTTAATAGATGTCAAACAAAGAAGAGGGCTCTAATCCTCAAAAAAAATTTGATATCATCATAGGAAAAAAGGAGCATGAATAGAGGACCTTGTTTGCTCTTTATTTTGTACTTCTATTCTAAACTTGATTCTTTCTTTGTGAGAATTTTCTGGGAGTTTGGTGACTGTCTAATATGTTTCTATTTTTTTCTTTGTTTTTTTTTTCTCTTTTTGAAGTTACCAACCTAAATTGTTTTGTATTCATAGTTACCATAAATAAAATTTTAATAGTTACCCTAATAAATAAATAAATAAATAAATAAATAAATATATATATATATATATGGCATTAGGATTGAAGTAAAGACAATTAAAGGATAATTCACTTAATACATAACTAAGATATAATGTTATTTTTAAAATTTATGGGGAGCAGGTCAACCCCATCCCTTATCCTTAGATTAGCCCACAAACACACATATAGATGGGGTTAGTCTAAAAGTTGATGACAAAAAATAACTAATACAGAGATATGAAAGATTAGATAAACTAATACAATCCCCTTCACAAAATAGGACAATCGCAATATAGCTAAATCTTAGTAGCGCCTTTAACTTTCTAAAGGATATTTCCTTCTAAAATTGATCTTAGTCAATACGAATGGCCCCAAGTACTTAAGGAGCAAAACTAAGAGCTACTTGATAAATCTCATACCTTTAATCAGTCTAAGATAATTTCTTATGATAGTGAAACAGGCCCCAATTTTGGCCAATTAGAGAAGGACCGAAGATCTAAGAAAACTTGAACCAGTCATTCATTGTCATAAGCCCATTTAGAGTCCCCTAAAGAGCAAAATATCTATTTAACAGGTCGCATCAGGCAAAGAAGAGACTGCATGAGCCTTAATAACTACATATGATCACGTGGGTGATAACTCATCATTTTAGAGGTCACGGGGGAATAAACCACTAATTACAAATTGTTACAAACTTAATGGTGATCAGGGCCACTTGAACCTTTAACAATCTAGGATGGCCTTAAAAGAGAATAAATCCTATAATAAGTTTTCAGTCCATGAAAAACAGTATTGCAATTTGTACAATATTCACGAATGTTCTCAAAGATGACCATTCTTAAAGACACAGACACAGACAAACACGGACACGCACACAGATACAGACACATACAGACACACACAGACACACACACAGACAAACAGACACACAGATACAAACACAGATAGACAGACATAGACATAGACACAAACACAGATATACACACACACAACAATATTGCAATTTGTACAATATTCACAAATGTTCTCAAAGATGACCATTCTACTAAAAAATCAGAATCAATAAAATATGAAAGACCAGGACCAGCGTGCTAGCTGCCTAAACTACACACAAACACACGTGAATGCAAATAACCATCAAATTCTACCAAAAAATCAGAATCAATAAAATATGAAAGACCAGGGTGCTAGCTGCCTAAACTATCTGCTACAAAAAAATACTGAAGTTTGTATCAGATGAACTACACAACCATGCATCCATCATTGCAAGAGTTTAGTACCATAGTACAAATTCTAAAATTTGAAGATTACCTTGTGATTAGTGACATCAGTTGGCACATCAATATTTAAAAATGATCCTTTTGGATACGTTTTATTCTTCAACTCAGTCAAAACAGCATCAATCACTGGCAAGCAAACCTCTACAGCAAGTTTGAGATCTTGAACGCTGCTCTTACCTCCGACCCTTGAGTACAAGTAAGAAAAAGCCAGAAACAGAATGGAATCATTACAGTATTTTACAATGAAACCAAGAAAAAACAAAGGTTAATTACTATGAAAGTGAGTACTATCCTCCAAGACCTAACAGTTCACAATTATAATAAAGGGTAATTACAAATGGTGATAAGAAGTAAAATAAAAAACTTTATTTTGAAATCTTCATGAAAGAACAATTATTATCAATTTAGATCTTTGATACATAGTTTAAAGCAGAATCTTAAAAATGAAACGTGAGTGTTATCCTCCAAGCCCTAGCAGTTCATATTTATAAATCCCAAATTCTAGAGACATCAAAAATTCAAAATAGGCACTAACAAAATCTATGAAAGGCAAGTTATTATTTCAGTTATAATTCATTTGGCTAATTACATTATTATTTTATTTAATAAAGCTTTGTACATGCATGACATAATGTAACCCATTATGTAAAGTTTAAATCATAGCTGGATCATCACACAAATCTCTATATAATAATTGCAAATAAATTTCCCTTTAGTTTTTTTGTTTCAATGAGAACGCCTCCTTATAAGCCGCAGCAATCAAGTCTTAACGGCTCATGCATTTTCCTTCTAGTTAGTTCTTTCTTCCCTGTTAATCTGATGTCACCCTCTTTCAGCGGTTCTTTATTCTTGAGTTCATTTATAAGTAATTGGGCCTTGTCAAGGAGCTTTTGTCAAGGTAATTACCGAGTCTTAGTTGCCAAAATAATTTTCTATATTTGAATTTGCATATTATGATTCCCAGCAGGCCTTTCTATTATTTAGGGCCAACTACAGGGTCACCAATGGCTCTATGGATATGCATTTACAAATATTGGTTTAGTGATTGAATAAAATTTACAATGTAGTTGTGCACTTTCAAAGAGAGGTCTCCTCTTGAACAAGAAGGATTGGCTTCCGAACAATTCTATCCATTTTTCTAGTTTCTTCTTTAATGTTTAGCTTTTTGTTTGAAATTGCCTGATTTTTTCAAATTTAATAAAATCTAGTTTTCAATTAAGTAAGTGAATTTCAAAAATACTTGTGCAGATTTCTTTGATCAAGAACAAATGCAAACTAAGGTATGATTAATGTATACAAAAGTAGATAAGAAAATAAGATACTACATCAATAGTTCGGTGTAAACCTTAATTACAATATAAAAGCATAAAATAAGTAAATAAAAAATTGAGCCCTAGTTATTTTAATCACACAATATAATTTACTCCTATAAAGAAAATAAGAAATGAAAACTAGGAATCATCTAACATGTCATAATAAGAGAATACACTGCAAAGAAAAGCCAAGCTAAAAGCAACCTCCATGACATTGGTCACCGAAAAGAATCTTCCTCCTCGAAAGCCTTTCTTGAAGTGCACTAAAGATATGATTCTTTCAAAATTCAAGTAAACAATAACACATAAGAGCTAGTAAAATATTTTAATCCAAAAAATATATTTGTATTGTAAGAAAGTCATAAATTTTTAGAAAAAATATATAATCTAATATTATAATAAAAATACTGTAGCATATTACTAAGCTTCTACCTATAATTTCTTCCATCATTTAAACTAATCACATATTCCATCATACTTGCATATCACTTGAAAGCTTAAATTAGTTACAACATAAGAAATTGGCAAACAAAAGTTCAACAGTGATCAAGACTATGAATCATAAATGACACAATAATAAAAGATCTATCTACAAGAAAACTTAGCATCCATATAATCATAAAGCCTAAAATAAAAAATACATAAAATAATATTACATCAAGTATCTAAAATAGCGAAAAAAAAATTATGTGTAAATCATTCGGGCATATTAAGATTAAAGCAGCTCCAATAGTGGAAAAGATAAGAGAATGCCGTCTTTAGATGGATTGGGCATATTAGCGTTAGATCGTTTGATGCATAAAAGAGAGAGAAACATCAAAAAAAGACACGGGAAGAAACAATTAGAAAGAATCTTCTCTATTTGAAACATAAAGAGCTTGTTCTATTGATTGCATACATTGGAAACTAAGGATTCATTTTGACCCACCTAGTGGAACTTAGGCTTGGTGGTTTTGTATCAAAATTATAAAAGATACCCCATAATGACGAAACAAACAATGATTATGCTTTGAATTAGTGATTCCAAAGTTTAAGATGATATTGGTGATCACTCCGTAAAATGCAGGAGTCGTCATCATTGTAACGACCCAATGTCGTTACTTTGCAAATTAGGTCAAAATCCTGACTTTAGTATCAGGATCTCGGGGAACCTCAAATTAGGACAATCAAAAATACCTTTAGATGAGAATAAATTTTAGATCAATGTGCCCTAATTTGGGAAAAATCCAGATAACGAAAACTCCCACTTTATTTTTCTGAACTTTATAAATTCAATAAATCAAGAACATTAAATGTGACCGAATTATTCAATTTTCGTGTCATTATATTAAGAACATTATTAATAGGCTGCTCGATAAGTTTCATAAATTTTGGAATGCCGATTTGATTAATTTTCGAACTTTAAAACTTCAAAAATTATATAAAAATAAAACATTACTCCGAATCGAAAATTTTCGGTGGAGGGTGTTCGTCACATCGTAACACACCACAGTGTCAAGTTTCATTATTTTTGGACGTCAAACAATGGAAAAATGCGAAAAAATTAACTTTAAGTAGTTATTTTAAAATTTCTTAAGGATTCCCGTCCCCCCAGATTTCCCCCGACTCCCAGGCAGAAGTACTGCCTATTTAGTGCCTGGGAGGGACCCACACGCCTAACCCTTCCTCTCCCCTCCCCCCTTCTCCTTTTATTTAAACCCCCTCCCAACAGCAGCAGCCCCTCTCAACCCACACCAAACCAGCCAGCCCCCTCTCCGACCTCCCCACTTCGACAGACCCTCCGGCTTCCTTCAGCCGTCCGACCTCCCTCAGCTTTTCGGCAACACTATCCTTGGTAAGAGAAGAAGAAAAGGAGGTAGAAATGAGGAGATTTTGCTAATACTATTATTTATGTATTTCTTTTTATATACTTAATAAACTTTATAAAGATAAGATTATATCATCACATTAGCATTATTATCATTAATCAATAATGATAAACAGTGCATATATTATAAAATGACTATTACTTCGATTCAGAAACTTTTCATTCTAATGTTTTATTGTTATTATTACTTTCTACAATTTAATTTCAATCATTTCTATTCTGTCTTTTACTTTCATATATTATGATTATTATCATTAAATAAAGATAATAATAACGCTAACCTAATGTAAAAGCGAAAGAAAAATAAAATGAAAAAAGAAGATAATAATTACTCCTAAGAACATTGGCTAAAAGTTAATTTAAAATATCCAAATCTAAATGTAGATCCAAAAATTGAATTGTCAAACTTTGGATCTTAAAAAATAAAAGTACCCATAATATAACATGTATTACTTTTTTTTTAATTTATTGCTGCTTAGCTTCGCTTCTTCGCTTTGAGCCAAATTCGTATTGAAGCTTAGTTGGTTGTTCGGAACTAACGTGATAATATTCGCGGGTTACTGGAAAATGACATCAGTAACATTCGTGAGTTGCTGGAAAAATAATATCAGTAATATTCGTGGGTCACTGGAAAAATGACATCAACGACATTCGTGGTTGTTACTGGAAAAATGACAGTAGTAACATTCGTGGGTTGCTGAAAAAATGACATCAGCAACATTCGTGGGTTATTGAAAAAATGATATCAGTAACATTCGTGATAGGTTACTGAAAAAATGACATCAGTAACCTACATTTTGTGATAACACTTGTTGCAAGAAACTTTTATTTTTTTTTTGCACTATTTTCTTGTTCTTCCTGCATTTTATTACATCCTTATATCTGCTAATCGCATTTCTGTTTTTATAAAAATGTAATATATTTTATTTACTGTGGTAAAAGTATTATTTAATTACTGGGAATTTCAATTCTAATATTATTTTCTGTATAATACTAGATTAGATACTTTTATGGGAGCTTGTACAAGAACTTTAAAACTTAAATTATCTTTTGGCCGATGGATCGTCGGCGCTACTTTAACTTTTATTTATTTTTTTATTTTATTTTTAAAGTTGAACAATGTTCATGATGTACGATGAAAATTTTTGTAATATGTAATTTTGAAATGAATGAAAAATATCTTTGGCTTTTTGCATGTGTATTTCCTTTTCTCTTAAATTGCTCAACATGATCCTGCGGTATGTGAGTACTCGAAGTCGGGACATTTTCCTCTTAGCCGGCATCGGGCCACCACAGTTAGTATCAGAACAGGATTGAGCACATTTGAGAGGGAATAATATATATACAAAAATGAAGATATGTTCATTCTAAAAAGATTAAATTAACTTAGAATGATATTACCATGATCAGTCAGGAAGTGACAACTCTCTTTTCATTGCAATTAGGGCGTAAAATAATATTTTTTTTTGTATTAATCATTTTATCTCTTATAGATTGACCCTCATGATGATATGATTGAGTTCTTTGAGGACTGGGAGATTGATGGCAACTCCTCGCACTCAGGAGTAACTAATCCTAGCTCAAATATAGACGCTCCCGCGTCAGAAACATCAGATGATGCGACAACAAAAAAACTAAGTAGGATTGAAAGTACCATCGACTGGTGGGTATCTGTATCGAGGGACCGAATTTTGGAATTAGAAAATGAGATCCAAAAATTGAAAGGTACCACTAATGGAAAAATCTCTCAATTAACATGGAAGATAACAACAAAGGACGACATGCATAAGCGACAAGTCTTCCAGCTGCATGATGAACTCCACAATCTGAGGGAGTTCATCAAAAATGACAGCGCGACGGCTTCTACCTCTAAGAGAGAGTGAGACCAGGGACCACCAAGAGTCCGCATCAAAGCGGTGGACGACTAGTTTAGATTTCTTTGATATGTAGAAACTAAGACTAGGACCTTGTTATACCATTTTTGATGATGCATCCAGTAAGGATTAAATCCTACTGTTATTGCAACTTTTTCATTTTTGTAAATGGGCCTATTATAAATAAAAAACTTTTTGGAATAAAAAATTGAAACTTTATTTATCATTACAAATAATTGTTGTGTATTCAGTTAGATGCACCCTCTTCTAATCTCAAGTTTTATTAATCATTTCCAATAGATGGATTCCGATGAAGCCTTCCTCGAAATACCTTCCATGACCCCAGTCAAATTTACTATATCTGCATCTACAGCAGATAATAGGACAAAGAGACTATTGGAAGCCATACTACAAGCCCTTTCGAACCAAGGGAGAACATCTACCTCTCTGCTCACACCAGAACCCTCTCAAGAACAAAGGTTGTGGGTAGACGATGCCTTACAAGCATTCCTCAAGTTGAATCATCCTATTTTTAACGACTCAGCCAGACCCATGGAGGCCGAAGACTGAATCCAAGCTGTAGAGAGCAAGTTGGATAGATTAAAGTGTTCTTCAAGCGAGGAAATTAGACTAGCACAATATTTGCTAGAAGGTGAAGCCGAGAGGTGGTGGAAAATTACTTACGAAACCACCTTTAAAGATCAGTGGCAACCTACGAGATGGAGTTCACAAAACTCTCACGTTATGCACCTAAACTGATAGATTGCAAAGCTTCAATGTTCAGTAGGAGTTCCTAGAGGGTCTAAAAGACAGCATTCGCACTAACCTAATTTCACTTAGGCATACAAAATTTGTCGATCTTTTAGACTATGCAACAATGCTTGAGCACAACGAGCAGGTGATCGCGAAAAAATAAGGAAAGACGCAGAATCATCCCACAGAGGACCAGGAGATTTACAAGCATCCCTGTTATCCCCCACCAGCTAAGGCATATCCTATGTCTACAGAGGCTCCCAGGACCAATGAAGGCGTAGCCTGTGATCGACCTCACCGACCGGGAGATGCTACCACGGGCATAATCATTGTTTTATCTGCGGGCGCCCCGATCACAATTTTCATTTTCGTATCGCTAAGACGACAATCGATGGAGACGTCATTCCAGGGGCAAGATGTGCCCCAAACCAGAGCTTAGCATCGGCATCCCCCGCCAACAATCAGTGCAGAGGAGCCACTTTGAGACAAGTTGCAGCGGCAGCACTTACCCAAAAAAATGGACAGGTTCCTCGACACCTGTTCAAGTAAGAATGTATGCCCTCACTCCTATTGTGGCACCCGACAACGACGTAGTATCATGTATTAATCTCACCCATTTTAAGTTTGGTTTGTGTGATGTCGAGGACGACATCGTTTTTAAGTAGGAGAGTTTGTAACGACCCAATGTCGTTATTTTGCAAATAAGGTAAAAATCCTGACTTTAGCATTAGGATCCCGGGGAACTTCAAATTAGGGCAAACAAAAATACCTGTAGGTGAGAATAAACTTTAGATCAAAATACCCTAATTTGAAAAAAATCCGGATAACGGAAACTCCCAATTTATTTTTCTGAACTTTTTAAATTCAAGTAATCAAGAACATTAAATACGTGTCCGAATTCTTCAATTTTCGTGTCATTATGTTAAGAACATTATTTAAAGGTTGCTCGAAAAGTTTCATAAATTTCGGAGCGCCGATTTGATTTCAATTAATTTTCGAAATTTAAAACTTCATAAATTAATTAAAATAAAATATTACTTTGAATCGACACTTTTCGGCGTGCAGGTGTTCGTTACATCATAACACACCTCGGTGTCAAGTTTCGTTATTTTTGGACGCCAAACGGTGGAAAAATGCAAAATATTTAATTTTAAATAGTTATTTTAAAATTTCTTAAGATCCCCCCAATTTCCCCCGACTCCCAGGCGGAATTTTCGCCTGTTTAACGCCTGGGAGGACCCCACACGCCTGACCCTTCCTCTCCCCCCCTTCTCCCTCTATTTAAACCTCTCCCCACATTCTTTCCCACCATAAACCCCTTCCCAACAGCAGCAACCCCCTCCAAACCAATAGCAGCCCTCCCCTCTTCCACAACAGCTCTCACCCCTCTCAGCCCCCTCCAAACAAGCTAGCCCCTTCTCCGACCTCCCCACTTCGACAACCCCTCCGGCTTCCTACAACCGTCCAGCCTCCCTCAGCTTTCCGACAACACTATCCTAGGTAAGATGAGATGGAAAGGAGGTAGAAATGAGAAGATTTTGCTAATACTATTATTTATGTATTTCTTTTTATATACTTAATAAACTTTATGAAAATAAGATTATGTCATCACATTAGCATTGTTGTCATTAATCAATAATGATAGACAGTGCATATGTTATAAGATGGCTATTACTTCCATTCAAGCACTTTTCATTCTAACATTTTATTATTACTATTACTTTCTATAATTTAATTTCAATCATTTCCATTGTCTTTTATTTTCATATATTATTATTATTATCGTTAAATGAAGATAATAATAACGCTAACCTAATGTAAAAGTGAAAGAAAAATAGAATGGAAAAAAAAGATAATAATTACTTATAAAAATATTGGTTAAAAGCTAATTTAAAATATCAAAATCTAAATGTAGATCCAAAAATCGAACTGTCAAACTTTGTATTTTAAAGAACAAAGATACCCAATATATAACATATATTACTTTTTAAAAAAAAATATTACTGCTTAGCTTCGCTTCTTCACTTTGAGCCAAATTCGTAATAAAGCTTGGTTGGTTGTGATAACATTCGTAGGTTACTGAAAAATAACATCAGTAACATTCTTGGGTTACTGGAAAAATAGCATCAGCAATATTGGTGGTCACTAGAAAAATAACATCAATAATATTCATGGGTTGTTGGAAAAATGACATCAGCAACATTCATAGATTACTGAAAAAATGACATCAGTAACATTCGTGATAGGTTACTGAAAAAATGACATCAATAACCTACAATTTGTGAGAACACTTGTTGCAGGAAACTTTTATTTATTTTGCGTTATTTCCTTATTCTTCCTGTATTTTATTATATAACCTTATATCTGTTAATCGTATTTCTATTTTTATAAAAATGTAATATATTTTGTTTACTGTGGTACTTAGAGTATTCTCTAATTACTGAGAATTTCAATCCCAGTATTATTTTCTGTACAATACCAAATTAGGTACTTCTGGGGGAGCTTGAACAAGAACTTTAAAACTTAAATTATCTTTGGCCGATGGATCGACGACGCTACATTAACTTTTATTAGATTAGAAGAGAGTTGATTGTATTATTCTACTCAATAGTTATGCAATTAGATTGCATGGTCACTAGGGTTTAGAGGTTCTCAACATAATTGTTAGAGGTTTAGGTGTGCATAACTAAAGAAGCCGTTAAGAGTCTCAATTGAGCTATCAAGCATAAGTTTAAAATATTGGTTTTATGTTTGATGGTTTTGGTGGGAATTTGAAGCCATTTTAGTAGTGGATTTGGCCCAAGTTTAGATTAGATTGAATGGCTTAATACCCAATGGTATTGGCCCAAGTTTAGATTAGATTGAATGGCTTAATACCCAATGGTATTGACCCAAGTTTAAGCTGCGTCAAATCTTATATCAATTATAAGGCCTGGGTGTAGGTTGGATTGGGGCTTACATCAATTTGAAATGCTCAAAATATGGTTTAGAATGAGGTTTACCTCCATTTGAAGGTCTAGGGATGGTGTGTCTTGTCTTTAGTCATTTAGGCAAGGTGCCCATACTTTAAATGGAAAAATAATACGTCTTATTGTCTTAGTCATTTAGATTAGGTGGCCTGGTAGTAAGTTAGATTTTGAAATGGGGCTAACATCCTTAAAAATGCCCAAAATAGTGGGACTTATGGTCATAGCCATTTCACTAGGAAGCTCGGGGCTTTAAGATGTGTTTTAGATCTTTTAGATATTTATAGAGTTTGATAATATAACTTAGTGTCATTTCAACTATGATTGGTCAAATTATCCAAGGATTAGATCACTTCCAACTTAAATTGATTCAATTATAATTTGTTAGATCTACTCAAAATTATTTTACATATCTTGACATGATTTGAATAGACATGTTTGATAAACTGAGAATCATATCTTTAAAAATTAGAAGTTTTAACTAGATCTATTTGATTATCAAGGTATCAGAATGTTAACTTAAAATTTTCAAATTGTTTGAATTAAGTTAGCTAGATTATATTGATATAAGGAAAATTAAAGGGCAAAGAGCAAATAGAAGACTGTTGCATTTCCAAGGACAAGTTTGTGGAATTCAAAGTTGAAAATTTCATATTTGTGATATTAGTCCTATGAAAAGTATCTTCAAATTTGGCAAGACTAAGAAGTTAAGAGTGATACATTAGTCCAATCGAGATCTCGGATATAAGAACATTTCTTATAGATTGATCTTTCCATGACAAATGTAAGGAGTTCATAAGGTGTTACATAACTTTTCTCTTGAGAATTGTTGTATTGTGGAACCAAAGCACACTTTAAATAAAGATGTGAGATAATTGAAAAGCAAAAGCAAACCACGTGTGATTGTTCAACAAAAGAACAATTTAGACAGTAAGGCAACTAGGGAGAAAGGAAACAAGCAAGAATGCCACCCAAGACTTTTAAACTAAGGGTGTAATTGTATAAAATTCTAAATTTTAAGAATAAAAATTTTAAAACAAAAGATCATAGATATATAATAACCCTATTGTAAACATGATTTTAATTTTGTAATTATTGGCAAGTTTTACAATATTTACCATTTAGATTAATTTTGTAATTTCATAAATATGGTATCAGTATCACATTTTTCAATTTTTGGTACAATAAAAAATTGGCAAATTTTGAGCTTTTGGGAATTATTTTAAAAATATTATGAGTTTATAAGAAGACTTTAATATCAACATAAATAATAAAAAATTATATTTTTATCTAAAAGATCCTGCTAGCCCTTATGCCCCTTGGGCATGTCAAAAGGTGCAAGAATCATAAATCACCAGCCCTTTCCACACCAAACCATGAGTGGCCCTCCCTTTTCTTTCTCACTCTCATGCTTCCCTCTTTTCACCTCTTCCTCCCAAAATTCCACTTTTTCTTCATCGACACCCTCTTCTATCTTCTCCCAAGCCCTAACCATAACCACCATCCTTCTAATTTTCCTTTTCTTCCATTCATTTCCTCTTTTCCTTCTCTCCATAATTTTTCTTTCATTTTTAGAGAAAACTAGATCTGTATATTATTTATTCCAGAGGTAGGGACTTGTGAGGACTCGGTGATGGGTCAACGAGAGGTAATCCAGCACTGGTTGTGTGAATAACAAGTCCTCTAGCCGCGAGATCATATTGAGTGATTTAAGAAACTAATATATAGACATCAAACATAACTCATTTATTTATTAATTCATAAGTCTCTTGATTACAAGGATCAAAATAAGAAGTTACAAACTTTTAAAAAGAGTCAAAAAGAGCGATAATTCAGCAGGAAGCAGTATCAGCATTGTTTGGTTCTTAGCACTTTTCTTCTATGACGAACTCCTGATCTGAGCACGTTTCAAAAGTGCGGGTATTTGAATACCAATTAATACTAAAATTAAGTACTGATAGATGTCATCTTTACAAATGTTAAATAATAAGCAAAATAATCAATAATTTGACAAGAAATAAAAGGTGTATAAAATTATCCCTGCAAACCTGTTTCATTTGCACTGAAATTTTAGCATATAAGTAATTGCAGTCACAAAAATAAATATAGAATTTTGGCGTTTGATATTTGAGGCAAAATATAATTTTGTTGGGCAAGTACAAAATCGAGGAAAAAGAGGTTCATTTTGTGTTACATATCCCAACTTCCCTCTATGCCTGCCCCCTCAAAGGATTATCAGTATAGGCTCCTCATGATACCCGATGTCGAACAGCCCCGTCCTAGCAGTTGTCTGATCAGATTAAAAATATATCAACATGGAACCCTTGCTACTCACTTATCCAAACTTGTTCATATATTATTTTATGTGACTTTTAAAAGCATTTTTATCAATCTGTGCGATGCTGAGTGGAAAAAGCATATTAAACAAGAGTAAGGAAAGACATCAAGTACCTTGTTCTATAAGTTCAACAGTTCGGTCTAATTTGCATTTAGATTTCTAATATTTTAAATTAGCCTTTTAGCTAACATTAAAATGAAAGTGATATGATATTTTTATGGATTTTTAATTTCTTTCTATTCTATATTTTATTTATTCTTTCTCTTAACAGAAGACAGTGTCTTTAAATCACTAAGGGTAGCAATTATATTTGATATATTATTATTATAATTATTTAATGATAATAATAATATATGAATGAAAGAAAAATAGAATGGAAATGACTGTAAAAATGTGCGAAATGAAATAATAATTATAAGATGAAAAATGTATGAACTAAAATAATAGTCAATTTATAATATTTGTACAGTTTTCATTATTAATTAATGAAAACCATAATAATAATTATTAATATTTTCATAATAATAATTATTATTTATATATAATAATAATAAAGAAATAAGGAAAACAATAAATAATAGGAAAATTTCTCCTTATTTCTTCCCCATTTTCTTCTCCTCTAACCTATGGTTAGGGTTGTCAGGAGCTGGACTTGGCTGAAGGGATCGGAGGAGGTGGCCGGAGGCTGGCAGGTGGTTGGAAAGCAGGGCTGAGGGGGAGAGGGGCTGCTGTGGGAAAGGGAGGGCTGAGGGAGAAGGAGGCTACTGTGAGAGGGAGAAAAGAGAGGGATGAGAGGAGTTGCTGTCGTTTGGGGAGGAGAAGGAGAGAGGGCTGGCGAGATATATAGGCGAGAGGGAAGGGAGGGGGTGCCAACAACCTGCGCCAAAAATGGCGCAGGGAGTAGCTTCCGTGCGTAAGGGCTCTGTCGAGCGACAAAGCCCTGCTCGATCGCAGGCAGGGGAGATCGCAAGAAACAGAGAGGGAGGGAAAATTTTCTCAAGGAAATATTAAAATGATTATTTAAAAGTAAATTTTTCGCATTTTTCTGCCGTTTTTTGCATCCAAAAATAACGAAACTTAACATCAAAGTGTGTTATCATGTAACGAACACCCTCACGCCAAAAAATTTCCATTCATAGCAATATTTTATTTTTAATTAATTTTTGAAGTTTGAAACTTCAAAAATTAATTGAGGCTGAACCGACGCTCAAAAATCGATGAAACTTTTCGAGCAACCTTTAAATAATATAACTTAACATAATGACACAAAAATAAATGAATTTGGACATGTATTTAATTTTCTCAATTTATTAGATTTAAATAATTTAGAAAAATAAAGCAGGAGTTTCTATTATCCGAATTCTCCCAAACTAAGGCACTTTGATCTAAAAATTATTTCTATCTAAATGAAATTTTATTTGCCCTAATTTGAAATTCCCTGAGATCCTGATGTCTGAGATGGGTTTTGACCAAATTTAAAAAGTAACAACATTAGGTCGTTACAGGACTCTTATGACTTCTAGATCCAACAGAGATTTTATGTCGTCACCAACCTAGTTAACCCTAACAATCCCACCACAACCTTAAAATGATATTTTTATAATTCAAATTTTTCTAAGATCAGCATTTTAATATTTACATTATAAATTTAATCTCCCAAATTAGTTCATTTTAATGTCGAGTTGGAACAAAAGTGTTCCCTACATGGCTGACATCAAACTTATGGTTTTTAATCATAAATCTTTTGATATGACACTTAGAACAGCAAACTGGAATTAACCAAATAAATCTTTGGCACCTTGATTTAGGTTGTTGTGATGCTGACAAGGATTGTCTTCACCTCCTACAGCCCCAACATGATTCCTACATTAAAATATCCCTCTACAAGCTTTATATATGTTCTAAACAACAACTCATAATTGTGAAATCTAAATTTAACTTTCTGAAGTTCGTGTTAGAACATTATCAGAAGACCGATTCCTCTCCAAATAGTTTAAATCACAAGGTATAATTTCTTATGTTTCAAATCTTTTTAACTTTTGCATTTTGCATTTAGAATTAAGTTGATAATATAAAACATGTTTAAGGATGAAGATTTTTCATCCTCCAACAAACACTTGTGTTAAGGTTATCTAGAGGCAATAGTGACTCTAACTAATTTTGTGTTAACCTTGACTTACAAACCTAGCCAAGGTTGACATCTTTCTCTTTAAGAATGGCTGACTTGTGAGGAATCAAATGAATTCACATGATTCGATCTCTAAGAGTGGTGATCATAATTTAATTAGGCAATTATTTTCTTTCTCTATTGATTAATTAGCATGTCATTTTATTTTTTTTGTAGCCATTTTTAGTAGCTTTAAACCTAAAACCCGTAGAATTATTATTAAATTTAAATCATAGCTTATCCAATATTATCTATATCAAAAATCTCATAACCACATTTCTACATATAGCTGGGAATAAAAGAATTTGATTCATACCTTGACTACAAAAATAAGCAACAAAATTAATGAAAGTCATATAATATAATAATGCAAAACCTAATTTTTAATGTTATATAACCTTTGGTTCATTGTTTAACAACTCATAAAATAATTTATTTAAAGCCAAGATTCAAGGAATCAATACTAAGCAAATCTAAAATGTGAATATCCAATTTTAAATAATATATGCAAATACATTTTGCGAGTTTGTTAAAGACTATTAACTTCAAATTAAATCTTCCCTAAAAATATGAACCTCTTTAGCACCCAAAAGGATTAATGACATAAAGTATTAGCTGGTAATTCAAAGTTTTAAGAGGAAAATCCATCGAGAAAAACTAAAAATAAAATAAAACCAAACGTTAATAAACTAAAACACCCTACGTAGTATTTGTAGCTTTGTCTCCTAGGTTTTCTTTTCAACATTTAGATTGATTATTATTTGCTAACTTTTTTTGTTTACTTTTTTAGCATGTCATTGTCTTTTTTTTAAAGCATGCATGACTGTTTTCATTTTTATAATTACCCGATGAAAATATAATTATCCACTCCGATATTCCTCATTAATATTTTCAAGTCATGTTTAAAAATAAGATGGCCAAAAGTATGACAAACTTGTCGTACATATGATATTATTACCACTTGAGGAGTATTTTATTTTATGATTTGCTAGTGCTGTAGTACCTATTCTTTCAATTACAGTCTATGTTAGTTGTGTTGTACTTATCTAGATGACTTTTATTTCAGTCAATGAAAAAAGTATAAATTTATTAGAACTTATATTAATGAAAATATTTGATATTTGTAGAATCTTCTTCATTTTTTTATATGAAACTTTTTTTTATTTTGGCTTTCTTAAATTTGGTTAAGAATTAAGATTATTTTCAAGTTTTTTAATATAAACAGTAATTATTGCATCTTTAGCTTTTTAGCAAATTAGCAAGAAGCAATGCTAATCAATAATTTTGGTAATTAGCAATATTTTTCTTATTATTATAAAGTCTATGTAAAGTACATAATACTATACTTCACTATATTACTTTTAATAAAAATTAGTAGCACTATTACAACACTCAGCTCGAGGGTGTGGGAAAAGAACAGTAATAGGATCGAGATGAAGAGTGTGGGAGTTAGATGGTTAAGGCTCAATCTACTATGAGGGGATTGTTGCTCTTAGGTTGTTGATTAAAAGAGTTCAAATGCCAATTGAGCAAGGCAAGGAGTTATTGCTTATGATTCATAGGAGAACAATTGAATGAAGAATTTTTTATGGTGAATTACTTAGGCGATAAAGCATAAATCCCTATGATTTGTGAGAGAGTGAGCAGCATACCACGGATTGTAGATCGAAGGACTTTGAAAGATGATTGATCCTTTAAGAAACTCGATGCTTAAACTGAAGATTCGTAATACTTTAGCCATCGAATAGAGATGAAGAGCAAGTTCACAAATGTCATTAGGTTACTTAACGTGGCCCAGCATATTTGGGTCACTGATGATAGCTTGATTACAGCATCAACTTGTGATTGAACCCATGAGAATCATGAGTAATTAACGTGGTATTGCGGTACAAGGAGTTCGATCAAGTGACATTATAATCCCTCTCCCATTTTTCTAAAATTGTAGCGTTTAGCTAAAACAGATGACACAACTCTGTTTCTGACTTCTTCATAGCACTGAGCTTTTTTTAGTATAAATCAAACCAAATAGCTTTGCCTAGAAAATAATATTTTAACTAAAACATTAAAAGCATAAGAGATTGATAAAATGGTTAGATTGGAAGCATTAGAAAAGAGGATAGTTTAAAAAAAAATAGTAAGATAATTTTCGCCATTTTATGAATGTCAATAAAAATGATAAGAAAATTACAAAATAAACAGTTATTATTATTATTATTATTATTACTATTATTTAAATATAAATGAATATCAAAACTCACCAATCATATGATAAAGCAATAGAAGGAATACCATGCATAAAAGCCTCACGTGCACCGGCCACAGTACCAGAGTATACACTACATGACAACAAAAAAATGCTACATAAAAATTAAGTTTCAAAGGACTAAATACAAATTATAGGTACGATCCAGACAGTGGATAACATCAAATATTTTAGCGACAGAATGAAATTTGGTTTGGAGAGCTGGGTTTAGAGGCAGTGCATTTCTCTATATGATATAGAAAAACTGTTGATATGCAAGAAAGAGAATTTACATGCAACTAAGAACTATAAAAAGATCCAACAAAGAAACAGACGAGTTGTTTTATTGTAATGAAATAGGAAACATCAACTGTTGGCATCCCATTTTGAAGTAAGGGAAAAGTAACATCCCCATCTCAGTTTGTTATAGCAAAATGTAAATGCCTTAATTTATTTCCATTCTTGTGCAAGTCCAGAATCTGGATGTGAGGTAAGAAATGAAACAAAGTGTATTTTCAAGAACAATTGGCACTGTCTAAGAAATTAAACATGCATTGCTAATGGCCAGCAAACTGTTAGGAAACGCTAATGAAACCATGTTTCTGACTGGGTAGCACACATGTAAAAATTATTACTCAATCTACCACTAACCAAATGACGTTTAATAAACAAAAGAAAGATATGTTAAAGCTAAAAAATATCAGAAACAGCTGATTTGCCATATTATAGGACAAAATCAAAAGCAAATTTAAATAATACATGATTTTTAAAAACTAAAAGGTATGTATATAATTAATTCATGGGCATTCAAGTTTCACTTTATATTCAAGAACATATGACAACGAAAAAAATTAAAATCTGAACAGCCAATACTCAATAATGAAAATAGCAAAGCACATTAACTCAACTGATATTTTCCTTTTCAAAGATGCAAGCCATTATGATGCAGTTCAGCAACCAGTCGAATGATCACCAGTAATACGCATAAAGACTTGAGGATATGATAATCTTCCATTTCATTTATATTTTATTTTATTTTAATTTTTGTCATGCATGAAAAAAATGTTCAAATGACATGTGATTCATGAGAATAGCAAGCAAGAATTGACTTGGTCTTTTATGAACAAAAGACATCTTAATCCTTCATGAGAGGGTTAGTTTGAGTAGATTTATGATTTTTACTATAATTTGGCAAGCCTAATGTGATTATGAATAAGGCTGAAAATCTCTTGTATAAAGACATTTGAAAGAATTTTTTTTATAGTAGTTTGGCTTGAGAGCTCTTGGTTTTGGTATGGATAACCGAAACTCCATTGGTGTGCATAATCAAGAGATGTTAGAGTTTTTGTGTGGGTAATTGAAAATATCTTGTATAAAGACATTTGAATGAATTTTTTTAACAGAAGTTTGATTTTTTCAAAAAAAATTAAATTTTTTTATTTTCCAGTGACTCCCGCTGCCGGTTGCTACACCATCGGCCCCATCAACAGTGATCTGCATTTCCAAGGAGCCCATTGAGCCTCGCTCAAACCGCCTCAACTCGTCAACCTAGCAACTCCTTTCATCGTTTCCTGGGTGCCGAGTTGACCGCCCCGCACTTAAAAAAAAAAAGCGTAAAAAAAGAGGAGAAAAAAAATCAGAAAAGAAAGGATTAATTGAAAAGAACTAAAAGAGAAGCAAAAAAAGAAAAAAAGAGAAAAAAAAAAAGAATTCAATTTTTCCTATTACTCATGTATTATTAATTTTCTTGTCTTTATTGTTAAAAAAAAAAGAGTTTGTATTATTGTTATAATAATAATAATTATTATTATTATTATTATTATAATTGCTACAAATAAAAAAAGAAAAAAAAAATTATGAAGTAATATTTTTTACAACACCCGCACATTAGTGCACGACTTCATCACACCTACTTTTGAGACTCTGTTCTCCGTCGTCCGATCTCCGGTTCAGTGTCTTTTCATTGTTAGAATCCTGAAATTGACTCCTACGCTCCAATAATAATTTAGAATAAATAATAGCACTCAACTGAGAAGAGGAAAGGCAGGAAGCTTCAACACGTTGGAGGTGAATCGTTCTGTCATGCGAAATAAGCCCTACGATTTTCTCGCATTTAAAGCTTTTTATAGTTTGGAATTTATTGACAATATTAATTTTAAGGATTTATATATCAATTGCAAGTCTTCTGCAAGTTTGTGTTCCTGCCTGGTAATAGTAAGAAACTAGTCAGCCATTTAAACCACAAAATGTACCTCAAACTCTTGAGTGAGCCCTTGTGAGCTTGTGTGTTATTTAAATAGTCATCATAGATAATAAATGAGCCCATACGAATTGAAATTGAAACAATTTCTAGCCACTAGCTTATGATAGTCTATTGATTGCATTAGTTCATTACTTTCAAAATGTTTGACATACAATTTTGTGTTGCACATTTATTAAAATTTTAACAAATTTAAAAGCAGCATGGCAAATAATCATAAATCAAATGAGAATATGATGAATCATCGAGCTGAGGATTTGGAGACTTCCATAGTTAAGATGCAAACTCAACTTTAGCAAATATTAGAAGTAATGAATAAGATGACTGATCAACAAGCACCACAACCTGATCCTCCCCGCACATCGTAATAGTTATAGATCACGACATGATCTTTCATCACAGGCTGGAAATGAATATCCTGATGAGGTTAGGTATAACTCAAACTCTAGGAGAGGTAAAATTTATTAGGAAGTTTATGCAAATGAATTTGATGATTTGTATTTGAGGATGAGTCAACAAGTTTATGATAAGATGCCCCCATTAAGCAGAACCAAAATAGAGAATCTTACGTATGATGGAGCTCATGATCCTCAAATATTTTCAGTCTAGATGACCCAATTGGAAGAGTTCTTCGAGTGCAATGATTTTGATGCTTATCGGCATGTCACATTTGCTCGCCTAAAATTAATTAGACATGCCAAAATATTTTGGAATAACTACATCCAAAAGGAGATAAAAAGTCGTTGTAAGAGAATTACATGTGTAAGAATGCGAGAAATTTTGTGTGAAAAGTATTGCCCATATTATTATCATAAACAATTAATATACCCAACATATCCTAAGATACCTCTCACACCAACTAGCACTACTTCATCACTTCCCCTACTCATGTTCGTTCCTTTCACTTATTCATAAAAAGAACATATTGTTGCAATACCTATTGAACAAACCTAGGGAACCAAAGAATCCTCAATTGATTATAAATGCCACATCATTTTTTACTATTGTTGTTCCACTTATAACTATCATACTATTAAGGCTAAGAATCATGTTTATGCCCCTATTATAGATCCAATATGAGACCACATATTACATCAAGAGTGTAAGAATTTTGAAGGGGTTCAAGTCTTAAAAATGAAAGAAGTTACCCCCAATAATGAGGAATCTGCCATTTTTACACCTGTTGTGAATCTCCATAGAAAATTTCTAGAGACTTCACTTGAGGATCTTCCAGCTGAGTTACCACCCAAACAAGAAATTCAACAGAGGCTATTAGCTTAGAATTGGATTCTCAACTTCCAAACTTGATACACAATCGTCTTAATCTTAGGAAGCAATTTGACCCTCAATGACATATAGAAACATTACTCCATAAAAAAATTTTATGGGAGAATTTGAGCCCATGGTGAATAATGGATAGTACACTAAAGTTTTTATCATCATTACACCTACAAATAGAAGATCCAATTGAAGTGGTAAATAAGTTATTATTAAATTTAGCTAGGAGCTTAGTGGGGAAGAGCTTAGTCAGCTTAATCAATAGAATTTTGTGATGAAGTTTATGAAAGGGCTTAAAGTGATATAGGATTTAGAGGAACAGGGTGATAGATACATCTCAAAAATGTTAAATACCCCTCCCTTTTAAAGAAGAGAGCTATCAATTAAGGAGTTTGCTTGCAACTTAGAATTGTATTTGGATTTACATATTTAACTATTAAACATGCATGGCATGCGCATTGCGAGTATGAAAAAAATTGATGCAATCAAGATCCTATGGTTATATCATCCCATTCAATTTGTGTGCCAATAGTAAAAGGTACTTAAAGCGTAATGTTCAGAGATTAATTAGCAACTATATTTATCTCATCTTTGATATTCAAAGCATGCTAAGTGGAATGTGATAAAACTTATACAACTGGTTTAACATTAACAAAGAGTTGATCATACTATTTTGACTAAATAGTTTAGAGGCACGAACCATGACCACTTGGGCTCATAGGTTCTAAACATAACCATGAGAGGTTTAGAAGTGGCATAACTAGCGCATGGCTAGGCTGAAAAAATTTGACGCAATCAATATCCTATGGTTTTATCATCCCATTCAATTTGTCTGTCAATAGTAAAAGGTACTTAAAGCATAATGTTCAGAGATTAATTAGCATATATATTTATCTCATCTTTGATATACAATGCATGCTAGATGGAATGAAATAAAATGTATTCTTTGGGTTTAGCATTAACTCATATACTAACAATGAGTTGATAATACTATTTTAACTAAACAGTTTAGAGGAACGAACCATGACCACTTGGGCTCATAGGTTCTGAACATAATCATGAGAGGTTTAGAAGTTGGCATAACTAGCGCATGGCTAAGTTTAAAAAAATTGACGCAATCAAGATCCTATGGTATTATCATCCCATTCAATTTGTGTGCCAATAGTAAAAGTTACTTAAAACAAAATGTTCAAAGATTAATTAGCACCTATATTTATCACAGCTTTAATATTCAATGCATGCTAAGTGGAATGTGATAAAACTTATTCATCAATTTTAGCATTAACTCACATACTAACAAAGAGTTGATCATATTATTTTAACTAAATAGTTTAGAGGCATGAATCATGACCACTTGGGCTCATAGGCTCTAAACATAACCATGAGAGGTTTAGAAGTTGGCATAACTATTAGAATTAAACAAGAATCTATGTTAAACTAACATATATCTCTTAAGCATGAGGATCGCAGTGATATGTTTGATAAATTGGTTTGGTTGGATGGATTATTAGTATTAGCATCAGCCCAAATTTAAGAGTTGATCTTATTATTTTGATTAAACAATTTAGAGGCACAAACCATGACCACTTGGGCTCATAGGGTCTAAACATAACCATGAGAGGTTTAGAAGTTGGCATAGCTATTAGAGTTAAATAAGAGTCTATGCTAAACTAACATATATCTCTTAAGCATGAGGATTGTGGTGATATGTTTGATAAATTGGTTTGGTTGGATGGATTATTAGTATGAGCATCAGCCCAAATTTAAGTTGGGTTGGGGCTTACATTCTTTAAAAGTACAAAATTAAGCTTATGATAGGGCTTACATCAATTACAATGCCATAGGATATTGAATATAATGAAATTTATAGCACTTAAAAATCCTAAATAGAAAGTTTTATAGCCTTGCCCTTCCTAGAAATTTACTCAAAACATGTATGTTATTTGATTGTGAGGTTAGGTGACTTATAAAATCTTTAGTGATTAGGAATGATGAATGTTGGATCTACTACCTTTTTATCAATTGGGGATTGAACTATTAGTAGCCAACCCCCTAGTGGGATAAAAGCTTGGTATTATTGTTGTTGTTTGGATTGAAGCATTATAGAATCTAGTTTTAGCATACTAGAACCTTTTAGATCTACAAGAGTTAAATTAATGCTTAGTAATATGCAACAAATTTATTAGGCTCTTTTAGATCAACAGTGTTGAGAAGACGAAAAAGTAAATTATAAGTTAGTGTGTTTCGTTGTAACTCTTTAAATTCACTTGAAACCAAAAGAATTTAGAATGATTCACTAGCGTCACTTAGAACAATTTGGAATCAAAACAATAACTTAAAATAATTCACAAAGAACCCTTAGATCAATAAGAACTAATATTCAAAAGACACTTGGTTGAACTATTACTTAGCGTGAATCACTAAATCTTATTAATTAAACTAGGAATCAAAATAATATTAGTATGTTCAACAAAAATATTTTAGATCTACTAGGATTCAACATAATTATATACTACGATCAAACTCTAAAAGAAAATAATAATGTAGTTCCAAATAATATTTATGCTTCAAAATTGATTATTTGGTCGTGGATCATGGCAAATTTGAATTTTTATCTAATTGCAACTATATGTGAAACCGCATTAAGAACATACATAAAATAACGATTCTTTCTTGTTACACAATTCATATAGCATATAGTAAAATAATTGGTGAGAGAATGTGATATCTCAAAAAATGTTTATGGCCATTTTAAAATTAAAATGGATCTGAGTGCTAATAATGCTTATGATATGTGTGCATGTGCTTGACAAAACATGAATGGACAAAAATGATAAATATCTTCAATCCCTTAACTCATCACAATAGCGAGCCATCATGTTTAATACAACCTTTACTCATAAATGAATTGGCAATAGGTTTTGATCTGAATTTAACAAAAAAATAAAAAAATTACTATAATTGTGGATAAGCAGCACTTGTTCCAATGACAATGGACCAATATCCCTATAAATGAATCAGAGATCTGAGCAAAAGAAATCATAAAGTGAACCATCTTATAAACAAGGCGACAAGTTTTCAATGGATGATCACATTTCTCCACTTTTCACTCTTTCTAAGGGTGTTTCTCCTCCTTGTACATCTAAAAATGAAAAAGATAAAGGAAGAAGGTGAACTCAAACTTAGATCTACTTCCTCCTTTCTCAAGTTTAAGATCTTGTAAGCCAAACAAATATGTGTTATGCGTTCTCTCAACCCGGTTTATCGTTCAAACAAACAGCTCGACACCATTCACTCGACCTACACCCGATCATTTTTCCTCTTCCTCTCCTTTCACAATACTTCCACTCACTATGCAGGTAGATCAGATCATACAGCCTCTGGCCTTCGTTAATGACACATAACAGTCATTAAAAATCATATCAGCCTTCTATTTTGCAGATCAAATAAATCATAACAAGATTTCATCACACAGCATTAGAATAGTACAATCATCATGTGTGGCATAGTCCTTCAAAATGTGAACATATATCACATCATTTTACACCTTGGTAGCATAACAATGTAAATAGTTATACTACAAGACTAAGAGTTTAGCACAATGCATCAAGAGAGAAAATTATACGATCAAGATTTACAGTTTATAAGAAAAAAATAGTATGGTAAAAGTTAAAGGAAAAAAGTTAGGATAGCTGACACATGATATCCGCAGTTGCTTCCAATGTTGACACCACTGACCACCTATATCATTAAAAAGAGAGAATGGCTGTTATTTATCAGATCTACAAGAAACCCAACCAAGTCAGACACATTCATTGATAACTAAGATTTACCAGGTCAGGAACTAGGCCAGAAAAAAGCTCTCCAGATATTCCAATAGAAGCACAATCGGAAGGCGTCCCTGTAATTTGTATATAGAAGGTGTTATCTACCTAGCAAGTGATTCAACTTAGAGTTAAGAGAACAATTGGCTTTTACATCCCATCAACTACATTCAAATCTTAATGGATTTTTCGCCTTAAGAGAAATTGTAAGGAAAGGGAAAATAAATTAAATGTGAAATGATTTTTCTTGTGTTTTAATTAAAGAAAAAACTCTAGGTAAAATATTTGATTAATTTTTACCCAAAACACATTTTCCATGTAATTAAAAAAACCCAAATTGGATTTCAATTATCATAACTATGTTGCCTAAATAAATAAATAACAAAAATGCATACAAGCCTACGTGCCCTAGCATCACCAATCGATCCAACCTATAACCGATAACAACTAAGTTGAGCTTTTATATATCTTAGCACCAACCAATCTGGCCTCTTGTTTGCCCTGACGGAACAAGAGATATATTTTACAATGTTTTTTGGCCTTAAACCCCAATGAAAGAAACCCTCAATAACATGGCTGATAAACACCCACCCAAGTCATCCTCAAAGGGACTACTTCTTAAATTCAGTGTCAAGATTAGGACAACTAGTCAAAGAACTGTCTTCCTTAATCAAAAAAGAGAGTTTATTAAATTTACAAAAGAATACCTTATTAAATTTTGAAAATGTAGTATCAAATAATAAATTTAGAGGGCAGGCCTAAATCATATCCTAATAGTCTGATATTGGAGTTTTAGGTGGAATTGCTATCACTAGTAACCTTCTCATCATTTGATCCGTTAGTTAACTGATCCTACAATAAAAATTGTAATTTTTTATCTAAAATTACAAAACATTTTGAAATGAATTATTAAGAAATGAGTAAAGAAAAGAAAGAGAACTTATTCCGACTGAATGCCTTGTCACAAAAAAAATGCTGTCAAAAAATGCGAGAATAGCAGGCAGTCTTGTCGGCACCAAGCCCTTGATACCTTAATTAGGTTGCCAAAACTTGTATATCGAGATTTCTAATATTCAAATAATCAGTTAAAAAGTGGGAAAAATTGATACTAATAATGAAATGCTATTTTATTGAATCACATGTACATACAATTAATTTTTTTTTAACATACAATTATATATATTAATGATAACATATACTGAGATTTTATATATATATGATTAAAAATAGTACAACATATGTGGTTGGGGACTTCAAACCAAAACAAAAGAAATGTAAAATAAATAACATAAAAAAAATAGTCACCGGCCTCCTAAGTGAATCTCACAAATGAGACTCCAGTACAAGAAATAAAACTAGTAAGAAAACAATAACTACTCTTTCACTCAAGCTTTTGATTTCTTATATGAGATCAATTCTCTGATATTTGAACTTATACCGAGATTTGGATTCACTCTTTTTCTTCTTCTTTTTTTCCTTCATTTTTGTTTCTCAAAGCAATCTTCAGTATCAACATATTCTTTTTCCAACATAAAAGAATATGCTTATACTAAAGATTGGTGACTTCAAACAAAAATGAAAGAAATGTAAAACAAATAACACAAAAAAGCGTACAGTCACCAACCTCCCAAGTGAATCTCACGGATGAGATTCGAACACAAGAAATAAAGCTAGTAAAAAAATGATAACTACTTTTTCACTCGAGCTTTTGATTCCTTATATGAGATTAGCGACTGCTTTTTCGCCGATATCTGAACTTGTACCGGGATTTGGATCCACTCATTTTTTTCTTTTTTTTCCTTCATTTTTGTTTCTCAAAGCAATCCACAGAATCAACATATTTTTTTCCGACATTAAGGAATCCTCCACTGCATCATGATCAGAAACCTCATCAAAAGCCTCAATTGTCCCTACCTATAGTGTGAATCTGCAAAAGGATTGAGGACCGAAGTTTCCTTTAATGATCTCCCCATAGCACCTCAGGAATTTCAGCATCCATTTTCTGAAGCATAACCAAAGGAGCTTCAAGCAAAATCAAATCCGATCTATCCAATTTATCCCAATTAATCCGTGCAACTACCCATGGGTGAGCGTCCACGACCCCATATGGGGCTCCGACAGTTTTTGTTATCATTTGCAAGAGCTCTTGAATAGATTTAAGTCTGGCTAATAGTCTCTCCGAAGAAAAGTAATCGAATACCTCTCTTGTCTCTTCCACCCATGGAACAAAACAAAGGTCTACCTATCCAACAGATGAAGCCGACATTTCACAATAATCAGCATTCTCAAACTCATCCATCTCTGGATCAACAACTAACCCAAAAACTAGAGGATCCACGCCCCACATCATCACTCGGGCCATCAAGGATGGCATCCTCCATCACGCAAATCCATTCCCATCGAGCAGGGCCACATCTGAAACTGGGTGTGGATATCCAAGGTATCCCTCTTCGAGCTTGCCTTACCAAGGAGTTCAGTTGTGGGGCTGTTATCACTCTTGCTCGATTCCAGCCCAATTGCAATTGGGTCAATCGCCAATGACTCTTTTCTTCATTTTTTGGACATAAGCCATTATTTTTCATCTTCAATCCTTTGGGAACATTTGTCTCTACCCGCAAGGGCTTTCTCCTCAACTGAGAATTGAGTTTGAAGCATTGTGATTCGTCATGGCCAATGATCAAGCATTGAGGACAATAGATTGGTGGATTTTCTACGACGCACTCTTAGTAGTAACCCTTCCTTTTGTCTCTGATCCAAATTTTGGATTCAAATTCCTCGATTAAAGTCTACTTCAACCAAAACTCGTGCCAGAGATGGCCCTGTCATATTTTCCATTGCAAAATCAATTTTCAAAGGTTTCCCAAAGTAGGATCCTAGTGCAAATCAAATCAAATGTGTGATCAGGTGAACTTTAAGAAGAGGAAAGTTAATCCAAACTGGCGCAATAGGAGGTTGGCATGTTGGATCAAATAATGTTGTCCATTCAAGGATTTTCATAGAGCAATCTTCAATGAAGTAGATTCCTCTAGAGAAAATTCAAGAGTAATCCATTTCATTAGAAAGTTTGAGAAGCACGTGACGTGAATCAATTAAGCTAGCTTGAAACTTGCCATATAACCCCAAATTATTGAGAACTTTTCTAAGATATTATCCTTAAAAATTGTAAGATCATGAAAGTACCATAAAAATAATTCTAAAATAGGCTAAATTTAACTAAGAACAATGGAACAAACCCTAATCATACAAGGTGATTTCCAAAGATTAAACATCAAGATGAATTCCACATCAACAACAAGCTAAACATAGAGCTCCAAAAAGACAAGTTCAAAAAAAAAATAGAAGATCAATAAAAAAGTATTCCACTATTTTGCAGCATAGAAGTTCTTTGGAGTTTTGAAGAAAAAAAATGAGTAACATGTACTAATGTTATTAAAGATATGTATAATGGAGTTGTAGCATGTGTTCGATCACAAGTGAAGTTATTTACATTTTCAAAAAAAAACGTGTTTAATCACAAGTGACTTGTCTAAGGATTTTCTTGTTACCATTGGATTACATCAAGACTTAACTCTCAATTCATATCTTTTTCTTTAACTATGGGTATTCTTATTAAGCACATTCAAAATGAGGTTCCTTGGGTGCTTTTTATTTACAGATGATATTCAATTAATTTATAAGACTAGAGATGGAATTAAAGCATTAAGTACAAAGTCTTAAAATATCTTACACACATAGCACTAAGTACAAAAGTTTCATAATTATACAAATTACTAGCTTAAAGAAAATAAGATAAACAAAACGACAAACAGATCAGCCCCTCGACCACTTCGGATGAAAGATGAAAATCTATAAATAACAATAAGAAAATCAAGCTCAATACTCTGATGTATGAAACGTGTCGGGATTCAAATACTATTAGTGTGAGCTAAGTATGTGAAGTAATCATAGAAAGATTCACTAAATTCTAAGATAACATAAGAGTTTTTTAAATCACAACAAAATTTTTCAAAATAACATTAGTTTTTTAAATTATAATACAACGACTGCATTTATAATTTCATTTGCATTTACATATATTCTTGCAATTGCAATTGCACTTTACCCTTGCGCTTGTACACTTTACCTTTAAATCTACATTTGCAATTAAAGTTTCATTTGCACATTTAATCAAGTTTGGGAATAGATTGTATAAAATAAGTTTTCAAGTAGATATTAGCAGAAATAAATGAATCATACATTTCCATATAAAATAAAATTTCTTAAAGTATTCAATATTAATAACTTTAGCAAATATAAATAACTAATTCATGCATCAACAAGCATAAGAATATAATTCATTATAATAGTCAGTGTGCAAATATAATTCATTAATAACTTTGATATATAATTAATTCATTTAGGGTTGGTTTAAAGCTTTTAGAGATGAAGTAAGTTGTGAACTTGTTAAATTTTTATTCAAATTTTTAGAGATGCAATAAGTTTAGAGATATTTGACAAGTTATCTTCATGTTCAATATCAAATTGTTATTATTGTTTTTGAAATTATTTTTAGAACTGTTTGTTACCCAAATCCTAGCATGTATGCAGTTTTTATAAAATCTTAATTTCAGACAATAATACAATTTTTATGAAATTTTAATTTTAGGCATGTAATTTTTATGAAACATTAATATTGGAGATTCTATAAAAATTTGATATTGCAATTTTTTACTTTTATAAATTTAGACATGCAGTAAGTTGTATGCTTATGATCACCAGATAGTGGAAACTATATGTTAATGTTGCAATTTTTTATTAATGTAGTTAGTAAATTTTAAGTTGCAAAATTGAGACATATAGTAGTTACTAATTATACAGTATATCTGCCTTAATTTTTATTTAAATTTTAAACATTTATACTTCTAATTTTTTGAACTTAAATGTCTTTTTATTACTGTAAAACATTTCAGCTAAATGGAAGCAATAAAATAATCATTATGAATGTGAAAGTGACAAGTTAGAACCGAACAAAATGTTGCGATGAAGTTGGGAAGTGTCCAAATAGGTGAAACAAACCATAATGTGTCTGAGATTAGAATAATAAAAAAAAGTGTTATTTGGGATCATTTGATGTAGTTCAATCCAAAGATAACAAGGTTCAAGTCGTTCAAAAAATATCTTGTAAGCACTGTCGTAAGACATATATGTCCTAGAAGTCGGGATCAACCTCAAACTGTTTTAGGCACGTTAAAGTTTGCCCAGTCTTAATGCAATCAAATTAAAGACAAGATTCTCAATCTAAAATATATTGGATAAGGAAAAAAAATATTAACATAGAAAGTAGTTCTATTTGTGTTACATCTGCTTATGATAATAATAAAGTGAGAAGTACTTTGGCAAAAATAATTATTACAACAGAGTTACCTTTTAATTTTGTGCAGCAACACTATTTTAATTTATTTTCACGCACTTTGAATAATAACTACATGTAAACATCTAGAAAGATTATACAAGTTGAGTGTTTGAAAGTGTATGGAACTAATAAAAATAAAACAAAGAAAATTTTAAAATCTATGAATCACACTTCATTGACATATGATTGTTAGACTTCTAATCAATCAACCGACTATATGTCATTGTATGCAAATTCAGATTGGATATTGTAATATTCCATTATAAACTTTATTGACCTAGAACCTCCGCACATTGCACATGTTATTGTTGAAGCCATTGGCGAGTGTATAATGCAATGGTTATTCATAAAAAAACTATGACAACTATGCTAGACAATGCACGTGCCAACGACAACGCAGCAAATATTTTGTTAAGAAATTTTGAGAACACAAATAGGTTGTTTTTAAGAAAAAAAATTTGTGTTCATTGTTGTGCATATATTTTAAATTTGATAGTTTAAAATGGTCTCAAGCACTGCAAAGACATCATAGGTGTTGTTAGAGAGGCTATTGTTTATATAAAAAAAATCTCCAAGACGGTTGAAAATACTTGGTGAGATTGCAATATTAGGTGTATCAACTTAAAGAGGATTGTTTGGTGATGTAAAGACAAGGTAGAATTTACATTTAAATGCTATAATGTGCTTTTCATTTCAAAATTATATTACATAATATTTTTAAAAAAGATAAATAAAGAATTTGGGCTTTGACTGATGATGATTGGGACAAATTTTATCGAATTAGATAGATTCTTAAAGTTTTTGAGAGTGCTTCTATTATTTTTTTAGGATAAGTTACCCAACTCCTAATCTTTTTGTTCATGAAATAATACAAACTAAATGTATTCTTGAGAGTGGAACATGTGATAATGATGATTTAGTTAAACTGATGTGTATTTATATGAATGAAAAATTTGACAAGTATTGGGTTGATAGCAACTTGCTAATGTGCATTTAGGATCAAGCCTTGATGAGAAAATTAATTGGGTCTTACAAAACATGCATGATTTGTACAGCCATTATTATGTAGATACATCTAGAGCAGTTACATATATTTCAAACAGTGTGTCAATGCTTTAAAGCATCTCAAGTTCAAGCTATCTTAAATCAAGAAACTCAATTTTAAGAGATTTTGACTCATTCTTAGGATCAGTCATTTCTACCCAAATCTGAGATGAAGCTTTACATTGATGAGGATTGAATTAAAGTTCCTCCTGAAAAAAGGTCTTCTTTGATATTTTGGAATGGTGGAAAATGATTTCCTTAATGTGGCCTACTTTAGCAAAGATGGCCAGAGATATTCCTAATATTCCCATTACAACAGTTACATATGAATCTGCTTTTAGTGCTAGTGGGCGTGTACTTGATGATTATATAAGTTCATTATCACCAAATACGTTTAATGCACTCAATTGTACTGCAAATTGGCTAGCTGGGTATTATGTCAATCTTAAAGATTTAAATGAAGATGTAAGCATTTGATAAAGTAATATATTATAATTTATGAACTATTACTAGTTAACATCATATGCTAATATTATTTAATCTCTTTCTTTATTTTTATTTGTTTTTGTTGCAGGAACAAAAACTAGCGTGCTCTTATCTTTTTATGAAATATTACCGGATGAAGTGTAGAGTCAACTAAATTGAATCCAATTGTTTATGAAATATTACTGCATTATCTTTTTATTTTTATATTTTAAAGCACTCTTATATACTACTATTATTAATTGAATTTTTAGCTTTTTAGTAGACCTATTTAATGTTGTTGAATACTAATCTATCTTTGTTTGGATTATAAATTATGCTGCTATGCAGGTTCACAATAGTAAGGGACTATGATAAAAAACAAACATTTCAAAATATGTAATGTGATATTTTGACACTTTTATAGATACTCATGATTGTTCTTTTCAAACTATAATTTTTCTATTTTTTTATGCTGCTGCTACAACCTCTATTGTTGCTTGGGCTAGTTCAGTAGCCTATGCTGCTGCTTAACAACCTCTGCTCGCTGCTTGGGCTGCCGGTTGGGCTGGTTCTTAAACTTTTTTGTGTAATTGTCATAATTGCTTTACAATTTAAACATTTAGTTTATTATTTTTCCTAAAAATTTGCAAATTTAATTTTTTCATGTTATTGTGTTACTTGTGTTGTTGCTATTGCCTCTGCAGCTCTATTGCAACTAGGAGCTGCTGCCTCTACTGCTTCTCGGGCTGTTGGCTGCTGCTACCTATGCTACACTTCTGCTGCTGTTACTTGTGTTGGTTGCAACAGTTGCACGAATGCACAGTTCTTAAATTGTTCTTATACATGCTGCACTTTTGCTTCTAATGCTGTCTCTACCTTCCTAAACCCATAATTTTAAAATAATGAATATAGACTATAATGTCATTGCAACTTTTATATGTATAATTGTTATTATTTTTTTGCAGTTAGGGCATTTTAATAATTGTTTTTCTTGATTTTTAAAAATCTGGCTTTTTCTATTTTTGTCTTTCTTGTGTTATTGATTGGGTTGTTGTTTGATGCTACCTTTGTTGCTGCTTGCGCTACTGGCAACTGTTGTCTCTACTGCTGCTTGTGTTGTTGGTCGTTGCTGCCTCTATTATTGCTTAGGATGTTGGCAGCAGTTGTTTCCTCTACTGCTGCTTGGGTTGTTGGTTGTTGCTGCTTCTATTGTTGCTTGGGCTGCTGGCAGCTGCTACCTCTGCTACTACTTAGATTGCTGTCTTTGCTGCTGCTAGCTGATGATTCTGTTGTTGCTTGTGTTACTAGTTCTTGCTACTTGGGCTGCAGGCAACTGCTGCCTCTGTTGATGCTTGGGTTGCTAGTTGCTGCTGCTTGGATTGCTGGTTGCCGTAATACTTAATGGGTCTATAAAACTCAAGTTTCTTTTGTTTGTTTGATTTGGACAATCATCTGAGATGATTAGATTGAGTCTATGATAAATTATCATTATAGTATTTAAATATTCAGCTAAGCCTACTAGGCTATTAGCTTTAGATGTGATTCTCTAAAAAAAGCAAGTGAGCCAAAGTCAAAATCAAATCCTTCAATATTAATTTAGATAAGTAATATTTTCAATTTATTTTTTATTTTTAATTTATCATACTTTCACTTAAGTTAGTTAATGTAATTTAGATTTTAAATAATATTGTTTATTGACTTTTGTTTGTTGCTTTGTGTAGACTAGCAAATTGAGTTAAGAATTAAATTTGCAGCTTGCAGCCTGTTTGTGCTTTGCCAGTTGCCACTTTGGCTTGACCAATAGGTCTTGGGGATCAAATCATCTTGCAATCTGTACTCCTGTAATGAGTGCAGCCTGCAAACTTATGTAACAAATTACAACATATTAATTTGTAATTATAGTAAGCAGTAAATTTGTGTCAGTCTTCAGCAATCAGCTCTATTGAGTATAGATATAGTTGGATTTGATTCGAGTTCAAGCGAATTAGCACAAACTTGAACTCGAAAATTTTGAGTTAAGCTCGACTCGAACTCGAATTGAGTTTGAGCCAAGCCAAATTTGACTCATTTAAGTTCAAGTTCAAGCTAACTCAAACTTGATTTGAGTCAACTCTAAATTATATTTCGACTCATAAATTTCAAGTTCGAGTCAGCTCGAAAAAAAAAATTAATGTACAAAATTGATGAGTTTTTGAAAATATATTAGCATTATAAATTTACATATTATTGTTGATTTGTCATATTTGAATAGTCTAGAGTCAAGACTAACACAAATTTACATAATCTATACTCTATAGTGATGATTGTTGAAGACTAACACAGATTTACATAATCTATACTCTATAGTGATGATTGTTGAGGACTAACACAAATTTAGACTAGTGTTCACATCACTCCACTCTCAGCTTGCTTACTATAATTACAAATTAATATATTGCAATTTGCTACATAAGTCTGCAGGCTGTACTCGTTGCAGGAGTGCAAATTACAGAATGATTTAATCCCCAAGTCCTATGGGCCAAGCCAAAGTGGCAACTAGTAAAGCAAAAACAGATTGCAAGCTGCAAGTTTAATTATTAACTCAATTTGCAAGTCTACATAAAACAATAAACAAAAGGCAATTAACAATATTATGTGAAATTTAAGTTACATTAATTAACATAAGTGAAAGTATAATAAATTAAAAACAAAAAATATATTGAAAACATTACTTATCTAAATTAATATTGAAGGATCTGATTCTAATTTTGGCTAATTTGCCTTTTTAAAAAGGACTCGGGTTAATATATGACTTCTGATAAATCCAAGATTTATAGTAAAATAAAGGAAAAAAAACATAAAAAACATTATTTGAACAAGCATGTTTTGAGAAAAATTTCATGATTTTCAGGAGAAAGCTGGAGAAAAGACAATCTGGAGCAAAAAGGAAAATTCTGGAAGAAAACCGTTGTGGCACGTCACAGCGGGCCACGGCGGCCTGCTGAATATGGCTCACCTAGAACATATCTGCAAGCCTGGAAGGAGAACCGCTACAGCACGCCACAGCGGGACACGACGGGCCACGACGACATTCCAAAATAATATTTTGAACCATATGGAAACTAATTGAACAGTAAAAATCGAAATATTAAGTTCTCCAGCGCGCCACAGCGCGTTAGGCTCCGATAAAATATAACGCAGACTTGGAAGGAATCCGCTGTAACGTGCCACAGCGCGCTACAGCGGGCCGCAACGTCACTTCAGGAAAACCATATAAATCTAGTGGATAAATTAATTGAACAGTGGATTCGAAACTCAAACCGCCTCAGCGCGCCGTGGCGAGAATCTGAATTAACTTGACTCGCTACAACGTGCTGCTGTGGAACAGTGTTTCGGATGAGGCTGCAACTGCGCACTATGGTGGATCCCTAGTAAAACAGTATGTCTAGAGCCATGCACAGCAGGAATGAAATGCAACCGCTGCAGCGCGCTGCAGTGCGCCACAGCGCATGACGCAGTTTTTCCCAGGTCAAGGCATTAAGGACAGCATAGGGAAGGCTGAAAAATTAAACCATTGGCCTTCCCCAGCCATTTGGAAATTGCAAAAGCAATAAAACCTGTTGTATCCAAGAGAAATAAAGAAATATATTAAATGGCTGCCATGAAGTCGAGGAAGAGGAAAGGTTAAACAGAATTTATGCACAAAATTGAAGGGATCCCTATATAAAACTAATTTTGACATTCATTGATCCAAATTATAAACTGTTGTAGGAAGGAGAAGAGAACTCTCTAGGGAAGAAATTTCAAAATGACTTTGCAAGTTCATGAGGGAAAAGAAGCAGAGGAACTTGGACAACGAAAGAGACGGAAGGAGAAAGAACCAAGAGAACCCCATAAATTCAGGGATGTTCTTAGTACCATTTCTCATCCCTATCCTATTTTTTTTTATTTGTGAACCGATGTCAAGGTTCATGTTCTTTTATATTTCTTGTTGTCTTGAAATTGTAATGGAAGGCTAAACCCTCCTTAGAGAGGGTTGGGCTGTAATTATGTCTGAGTAAGTTGTATGGTGTTGTATGTTGAATTTGCAATAAATAAAATTTGAGCTGAATTTTTATTTAATTTTTATTGAATGTTTGAAATGATTGTCAAATGTAAATCTTTAATAAACTAAATCTGGAATGAAAATCTTTGTATAAGACATTAAAAGACTTGTGCTCCAATGCTCACTAATTGGATTAGAGCAAGGAGTGAGTGCAGTAGAGCTGAGAGCTACATGACAAGTTCTCAAGTCCATTAGCACCACTCCTTCAGCTCATCCGAGAAGTTGAAGCTTGTGAGCCAAACTCCCCTCCAACATGCTCTGCGATTCAGCAAAGTAGAAGAAGGGAGAGATCATCGAACACCCATGGATGAAGTGACATAGTCAATTGGGTCCGATGAATCCTCTCCCTTAGCTAAACCGTGTGTGTAGCGCACGATGCTGATTGATGGGAATCAAAGCTTATGAGATCCATTGAACTAAAAGAATGTTTTGGTAACCTAGACGTAGAAAATCAAAATTAAACTAACTATGATCTCATATGAATCTATGTGCCAAAGTAGAACCCCTAGGGTGTTCTCCTTGAGCACTAGATTTGAACTTGTTGAAATTAGATGACCAATCTAAGGAAGGCAATGTTCACTTGATTGATTAGGCATAGTAAAATTACTTTATGAATTGCAATGACGTGATTACAACACCGAGTCCTTACAAGTCACATAATGAATCCCCAACTCTCTATTCTTAAATCAAATAATATCTTCAATTTAATCTTTGCTTTGTTAAATTAGGAACCACACCAAAACCAAAATACAAATTATCTAAACATTATTGAACGTAGATAAAACTTAGTAACAAAACCACCATTCTTTGTGGACGATATAAATCCAGAACTTACAATTCCAAATTATTACTTCGGACCACGTACACTTGCGTGCAAGCGCAGACACTAAATTTAGGTCCGTCAACTTCTAAAGCTAATAGCCTAGCAGGCTTAGCTGATTATTTAATACTATAATAATTATTATTATAGGTACAATCTAACCATCTCAAATAATTGTCCAAATCAAATAAACAAAAGAAATTTGAGTTTTATAAATCCATTTAACACTACGACAGCCAGCAACCCAAATAGCGGCAATAGCAGCAGCAGCTAGCAACTCAAGCATCAGCAAAAGCAACAAATGCCTGCATCCCAAGCAACAGCAGCCAGCAACCCAAGCAACAGTAGAATTATCAGTTGGCAGCAGCTCAAACAGCATTAAAGGCAACAGCTGCCAACAACAACAGAGGCAACATCTGAGTGACAGCCCCCCACCTTAGTTCTATACTCAACCCTGACCCTGGATCCTTAATAGATCCTGGCTAAAGTGTAGGGACTAGGGCGGCGACACTATTTTATGCCGAGGATTATAGTCGGGAGTTTAGAATAACAATATAAAGATCACAAACATTTGCTCAAATAATTAGAGAACATGAAAGTAGTGATTTTTATTATAAAAAGAGTATTATTACAAGCGCAAGTTTCTCTTTTATTTATAAATACAATAAGAGAATAAAATGTGCAGCGGTAGATTGACCAGACTATCTCCAAATCCTCAGTTAGCGACCTGACCTGGCATTTACAACGAAAATGCTCGGGTTGAATACTTGTTAGAGATAAACTCTAGTACTTTAGATATCATTAATTACATTGTATATATATATAAGCAAAATGTGATAACCCATGTTACATTGGTAACAACCAATCTAACATCAGGTGATCTTTCCGCATGATCATATTGGCGATTAAGTAAAATAACAGTTAAACAACATTCAGAGTCATTCAAGTATAAAGAAATAACATTTATTCAATTTAAAGTAAATAACATCCAAAATTTATTACAAAAATATCATTATACAAAAATGATTAATCCTCAAAGGGTAATTAGAATTCATTATTTTCCCGTGTCATGCCTCTCTCTAACGACTTTAAACTATATCAGCCTCCTCCAACTGTATCTGATCTGGCATTATAAAAATGATGCCTTTGTGCACATTTCAAATACAAAGGATATTAAAAATATACTTTAAGCAAAAGCGAAAAGTAAAAATGATAATAATTGCAGGGAGATATAGTTTATTTCAATCAAAAGATAATCATAACTTATGCAAAGTAAATTTTCTTTAGTCACATGCCAAATTTCCAAACAATAAAGCAATAATCGCATAAAAATTCATGTTTATGTTTATGATATTATGAAGCAACATTAGCAGTTCTGATAGGCAAAGTTAAAACTATGAGGCTGGGTTCAAAAAATGCATTTAAGCATAACCTTCACCTGGGCCCCCTTAAAGGCTCCAGATGGCAACAAACATGCATTTAAACCTAACATTCACCTAGGCTCCCTCAAAGGCTCCAAATAGCACCCATATAACTCCCGAGGACTAGCCTCATCCTTAACATATTCATGCTCCGTTCCGGAACCCTTTTTTGCAACATTTACAAGATACATAAACATCATTTTGTTTTTCTTACATTATTAATAGTAAGAATAAAGTATTAGGTACAAAATAGGCTCAAAGCGATGCTTAAGCAGCAAATCAAAGTAATATGCCTAAAAAAGTAATATCTGTGTACTTTTGTGTTTGACTTATCCAGACGAATCACTCACAAACTTGATGTGTCTGCAAAAGTTATAATTAAAATTCTATTAAACTTTGCAATGATCTATTTATAAGATTAAAACTTATATTTTTATTCTTGAGCCTGATTTTAATTTACAAACTTAGGATCTCTTTAAGAAGATTGTATTAAGTCTTAGAAAATTTTAGACTAAAATAATGTTTTTCCCCAAATTCTTAATTTTGTTTTAAATTTCATGCAGATTTGAATCCATAAATGAGATTTATAGATTGAATAAAATGCATTAAATAGATTAGAATTTCCCTCGCATGTTTCAATACTTGGCATCACTGATTTGCAGATCTAAATGCAAGGGTTGAATGTAACAAAATCGCACAATGTCTCAAACCCAATATTGTAATAGTTCTAATTCCGATTTTCTTCAACTTCAAACTTCATCGATACATTATCTTTAATTTATTTTACTTTTAGGTCAAAGTTTATCATTATTCACTAGACTAAGAAAATGAAAAGGACCCTATTGTAGTGTATATGTGGTCTTATCATCAAGCTAAACCAGGTTACTAATAGAAAAGAGTTTTGTACCCAATATGAAATATCTTTAGTTGCTACCTAGTTCAACAAATTAATCATTATATGAATATCAAACAAACATTCATAGTCAAAAATATTGAAGGGATACCATAAGGAATTTATAAATATATCAACCCTAAGAATTATTATTATCTCATAAGATGACATTTCTCTCATGCTTTATTTGCATTATATTTTATGTTCTCAATCAAAAAATAAAACATGAGTAAAAAAGATGTTGCACCTTCCTTTGATGTAAAATAAAAATATAATTCATATAAGATTATAATAAATCAACTTTGAATTTAAATGTAAGTCTTAAAGATTTATCATATAAAATCTTCACAGGCAATTCTAGCATTTAGCTCTCTCTCTATCCTCTCTCGATCGAGTGAAGATAAAAGAGTTCTTACCTTATAACTCGGTCAAGCACAGAAAAGGATCGGGCGCAAGGAGAGGCGACCGGCGCAAAGGCGGAAGGATCGAACCAGGAGAATCGTAAGTGCGCGCTGAGACGTTGACAGTGCTCCCGTCGACTTTCGTTGCTGGTTGCACAGATCGTTTCCGCCGATGCGGCTTGTCGTCGGCTTAGGTACGCTTCTACTGCTCGGACGGAAGAGAGGAAGAGGAATTCGAAGGCTCTGCGAGGATGGGGGAGAGAGTCTAGCGGCTTTCGAATTAAATAGGGCGTGCGTACATAACGCACGCCTGCTTCATCGGCCAGAATAGCGTTGAAACGCACGTGGGTTTCGGGAATTAGGGGAAAATTGGAAGTGGCGTGATTACGGGAGCCGGAGGAGTTATGCGGTCCTCGATTGTCAATCCCGCCATTTTCCTTATATGACCGTTGGCTCTTTTATACGTCGGTAACGTTTTTTCGTCCTTCCTAATGGTCCTTCCTAATTGAAACTATCAGCCGGTTTTATAGCTGACAATTTCTAAAAGGGTAGTCTACCTTGATTGATTACGGCTTTAATACGATAAATAATGCTTAACTAAATTGAGTATGGGTTAATAACAAATCTTAATTTATATTTCAGAATTAATTGAGTTTGAAAACTTTCTAAATCGAGAATTGTAACGGAATTTAGCGGGAGTTTTAACTGAAAACTGAATCTTGCGAGGAGTTAATGAAATCTAAATATTACAAAAAATTAACATTTTCCTTATAAATGACCTAGGGTCATTTTACACAAAAGCATAAAATTTAAGTGCAAAAAAAAATGCAGGAAGCATAATAATAAGAATTTGAAAGGCAAAATTTCCTCTTTTGAGGATTATCACAATTTTTCCTGCAAATCAAAATTTTAGCTATAATTTTGAAATAACAATAAAAGTAATATATTACAAGTCATACTTATCAAAAATTGATATCTCTATCTCGAAAGCGAATAATATATATATAACATTTTTATTCGAGTGAACAATTTCTCGAATCTTGAGAAAATCAAACATGTCTGTTAGGATTATCACAATTTGAGTTCAAACATTGTCATTCAGGCTTTATTCCACATATGCTATCCCCTTGTAGGCATAGTCATAGTCTCCTTATATCTTTACGAAATAGTATAATAACGAACTAGTCCCATTCTTATTACATTCTGTACAGATGTATATACTCCTCATGGAACCCCATTTAATTCAATCAATCAAGATCTATTATTTATCTTTGAAAGTATCTCATATAGTGACAGTAAACTTTAATTATAGCTGAGTAAGAAACTAATTGAGTTAAATTTGCGAAGTAAAAGCGTATAATTAAATCAGCATATATAAATAAAGTTCATGATATCCAGAATACCTGTTTTTCTTAGCTAGGTTGACTTCTTGTGAATCTGTGCAAAATTTATCGATTAGTGAAGAGATGAAAAATACAACTTTTAATATATTCCCTCGCTCTCAGTGTGTTTCAATATTAGTAAGATAATAGTAGGATGAAAAGATGATGATTGAGGTGGTGAAGATAACAAGTAATAGTAAAAGCGATGATGACGTAAAATCATGATGATAATAATAATAATAATATTATTATTATTTGTATTTATAAGATAAGAATAAGAACTAGGAGTATTAGAGAGAATAATATGTTTATATATATATATATATATTTAGAAAGCATAGATAATAATGATTATATTATTATTATCATTTATATAATAATTTGTACATAAAGTATATTATTATTATTATTCCTAATGATAGAACAAAATAATTGGAAGGAAATAGAAGTGTTAATTTTTATGAATATTTTATGCACATAAATTTATTAGAGAGAGAGAATATAATAATAGAATGATAATAATAATAATTATCATTATTATTATTATTATTATTTTGCTATTATTATTTTATGTGATGATAATAATAATAAGTATAATAATATACTTATTATTATTATTATAGATCCATATGGAGAGAGATAATATTATAATATTAATATAATATTATTAATATTATGTTGAACATATGATGATGATAATAATAGTTAGGTAATACCTTAATAATAATATTATTATTAAGAGATGATAATAGAGAGAGGGTATTATTATAATATGAGAGATAGTATAATAATAATAATATTGATATTTTTATAATTATGTATATATAATAATAAGTATAATAATTATACTCATATTATGATAGTAATGATAATAATATATTTATTATTATGAGATATTATAGTAAGTATATTATAGTATATATATACATATATATATATGATAATAATGAATATAAAAAAATAAAACTTGCATAAATGAAATGCTAGGAGCAGAATAAGATGTTAGTAGCAAAAATTAAGAAAATTAGGAGCAGAAATTTAAGTCAGTAACAAAAATAAATATTAGGGGCAAAATAAAAATTAGTGGTTAGTAGGTTAGTGATGTTATGAGTAAAATAAATTTTTAGTTAGTTTTAATCTCACACTTTTTTTTGAGTTTTTGTGCTCTTCTCCTCGTTCAAAGGGGATTGCCGAGGGTGGTGGCGACTTGCCAAGGAGGTAGGGGACGACTCGTGGGAACTTCGACAAGGTGGTGGCAACTTACCGAGGAGGTAGGGGACGACTCATGGGGACTTTGACAGGGTACCGGCGTGGACTCGGCACAGCGAGGCGGCAGGGCGAGGGGCGGTTGTTGGCCGGGGTAGAAGAAGAAGAGGAAGAGAGGTGTGGGAAGACCTTGGGGTTGCCGAGGGGGAGGGAGAGGATGGTTGGAGGTTGCCGGCAAGGTAGGAAGGTGGAGAAGTGAGGTCGGCGGCCAGCCGGAGGTGGAATAAGAGGCTTGGGGAAGCTTGTGGAGAATAGATGAGGTGGGAGAGGCTATTTATAGCCAAGGAGAGGGAGTAGGGGACTGCCTAGCCGGTTGCCCGCCGGGCAGTCCCCCGACGGACAGTGCCATGCGGATCCAAGGGCGGAGGCCAGTTCTTTACGTACGAAGGAAGGAAGGCATCATGTGGGGGGAAGGAGGAGGAGAGAGAATAATAGGAAATGAATATTTAAATAAAAATTTGTTTTAAATTAATCGCATTATTTTGTCATTGGATCTCCGAATTTGACGAAACTTGACCGGAAGGTTCGTCTTGACAAGACGAACGTTTTCGAACAAAAATTTCTTGATTCGAAGCTATATTTTATTTTTATTTAATTTTTGAAGGTAAGAATTTCAAAAATTAATTACAAACAATCTGGAGCTTAAAATTTAACGAAAAATTGTGTAGCCTTATCTTATTATTGCGAATTCAACGACACCAAAATTATTAAATTTGAACTTATATTTAATTTTTCTTATTTAAAAATTCAATAATTAATACACGAATATCCGTCCGTCGGATCGCCTCCAAACTTGGGCATTATGATCACAAAAATATACTCTTTTCAACAGTATATTTTGTTTGGTCTAATTTTGAATTTGCTCGATGACTTGATTTTGTCCTGATTTGGTTGACTTTTTGACTTTCTAAATTTTAGGTTGTTACAAGCTGCCAGCAACCCAAGCAACAACAAAGGCATCAACTACCAGCAGCCCAAGCAGCAATAAAGGTAGCAGCTACAGAGACAACAGTTGCCAGCAGCCCAAGTAGCAACAAAGGCAGCAGCAGCCAACAACCTAAGCAACAACAGCAATAGCACAAGACACAAAAACAAAAAAAACCATATTTGCAAAAATCAAGAAAAACAATTATTAAAATACTCTAATTGCAATAAATTAATAACAATTATACACATAAAAGTTGTAATGACAATATAACAGTAATACAGAATATGCATTTTAGAGTTTTCGGACATATAGTAAGTTGCAAGCCCATTTTTAAGGTTAAAGATGTGAGTTGCAGTTGTGAATTGCAATCCTCCTTACAATCTGTATATTTTATTTAAAAATTATGTATTTAGGCAAGTAGAGGCAGCAGCAGCCAACAACAGAAGTGCAACATATACAAGAACAATTTAAGAACTATGCATTCATGCAATGGTTGCAGCCAACACAAGTAGCAGGAGTAGAAGTGCAACACAGGTAGCAGCAGCCAGCAGGCCAAGAAGCAGCAGAGGTAATAACAGCAGCACAAGTAACACACAATAACATGAAAAAATTAAATTTGCAAAAACCCAAAAAAAAAATAATTAAAATGTTTAAATTGTAAAGAAATAATGAAATTGTGCACATAAGAAAAATTTAAGAACCAGCCCAAGCGGCAGTAGAGGCTGCTAAACAGCACCAGAGGCTACTAAGCGGAAGCACAGGCTGCTAAACCAGTCCAAGTAACAGCAGAGGTTGAAGCAGTACCATAAGAAAAAATAGAAAAACAACAGTTTGAAAAGAATAATCATGAGTATCTATAAAAGTGTTAAAATATCACATTACATATTTTGAAATGATTATTTTTCATCATAGTCCCTTTTATCATTGTAAACCTGCATAGCAGCATAATTCATAATCCAAACAAAGATAGGCTAGTATTTCAGCAACATTAAATAGATCTACTAAAGAGCTAAAAACTCAATTAACAACAGAAGTATTAAAGAGTGCATTAAAACATAAAGATGAAAAGACAAAACAGTAAGATTTCATAAATAATTAAATTCAATTTAGTTGGCTCTACACTTCATCCGATATAGGGCATATTAACTTTTCTTCCTGCAGCAAAAACAAATAAAATAAAGAAAGAGATTAAATCATATTAGCGTACGATGTTAGCAAGTAATAGTCATAAATTATAATATATTAATTTAACAAATGTTTACATCTTCATTTAACTCTTTAAGATTGGTATGATACTCATCTAGTCAATTTGCAATACAATTGAGTGAATTAATCGTATTTGTTGATAATGAGCTTCTATAATCACCAAGTACATGCCCACCAATACTAAAGGCAAATTCAGATGCAACTATAGTAATAGAAATAGTAAGAATATCTCCGACCATCTTTGTTAAACTATGCCACTTTAAGGAAATCATTTTCCACCATTCCAAAATATCAAAATATCAAAAGAAGACCTTTTTTAAGAGGAATATTAATGCAATCCTCATCAAGATAAAGCTTCATCTTAGATTTCAGTGGTTGGGTAGAAACGGCTGATTCTAAGAATGAGTCAAAATCTCTTAAAACTGAGTTTCCTAATTTAAGATAGCTTGAACTTGAGCTGCTTTGAAGATTAGCACATTGCTTGAAACATCTGCAATTTCTCTAGATGTGTCTACATAATAATAACTATACAAATCATGCATGTTTTGTAAGACCCAATCAATTCTCTTATCAAGGCTTGATCCTGAATAAAGAGATCTAAATGCAAATTTAATAAATGCCAATTTTCTCCTATGGTCAAGCACAATGGCAATGCATATTAGCAAGTTGCTATCAACCCAATATTTATCTAATTTTTCCTTCATAGAAAATGCATATCAGTTTAGCTAAATCATCATTACCACATACACCACCCTCAAGAATACATGTAATTTTGAATCATTTCATGAAGAAAAAGATTAGGAGTTGGTAACTTGATCCTAAAAAAATATTAGAAGCACTCTCAAAAGCTTTAAGAATCTATCTAATTCAATAAAATATGTCCCAATTATCATCAGTCAAAGCCCAGATTAACCATTTATCTTTCTTACAAAATTCATGTAATACAATGTCGAAATGATAGGCACAGTCTAACATATAAAATGTAGAATTTCACCTTGTCTTTACATCACCAAACAGTCCTTTTTAGTTGATAAGTCTATTAATCTTACAATCTCATTCAATATTTTCAAGCGACTTGGAAATTTTTTAATATAAACAATAGCCTCTCTAACAACACATACGATGTCTTTGCAGTGCTTGAGACCATCTTGAACTATCAAATTTAAAATATGTGCACAACAATAAACATGAAAAAATTTTCCGTTAAAAAATAACCTATTTGTGTTCTCAAAAAATTTTAACAAAATATTTAATGTGTTGTCAATGTAATTGTCATAATTTTTTTATGAATACCCCCATTGCATTATACATTCGCCAATGGCATCGGCTATAACATGTGCTGTCACGGAGGTTCCAGGTCAATAAAGTTTATAATAGAATGTTGCAATACCCAATCTGAATCTATAGTGTGCAGTTAACAAAATATAGCTAATTGATTGATTATAAGTCCAACAATCAAAAGTTAATGAGATGTGATTCATAGGTTTTAAAATTTTCTTCATTTTCTTTTATTCAATTCCATACACTTTCAAACACTCAACCTATATAATCTTTCTAGATATTTTCATGTAGTTAGTATTCAAAGTGAGCGAAAATAATTTAAAATAGTGTTTCTCCACAAAATTAAAAGGTAACTCTTCTATAATAATTATTTTTGCAAAAATAATTCTCACTTTACTGTTATCATAAACAGATGTAACACAAATAGAACTACTTTCTATGTCAATATATTTTTCTTTATCCAATATCTCTAAATTGAGAATCTTTTGTCTTTTATTTGATTACACTAAAACTGGGCAAACTTTAGCGTGCCTAAAATACTTTGAGGTTGATCCCGACTTCTGGGAAATGTCTTACGGCAGTGCTTACAAGATAATTTTTGAACACTTGACCCTTGTTAACTAAGATTTGAGTCGTAATTTTTTTTAAGAGCTGCATACATGCTAAGATTTGGGCATTAAACAGTTCCAAAAACAATTCCAAAATCAGTAATAACAATTTGATACTTAACATGAAGATAACTTATCAAATATCTCTTAATTTACTGCATCTTTAAAAACTTGAATAAAAATTTAACAGGTTAACAACTTACTGCATAATCGGCATAACTGCATCTCTAAAAGCCCTAAGCAAACCCTAAACTTAATGAAAACAAACAAATCGTAAAGATGATCACAATTTTAAAGAGGACCACAAAAAATAGGTTCATAAGTTAATGCATGTCTGAAAACCATAAAAATCTTAAATCTTAAAAACTAAGGTTTTGAGTTGCGATTCTTTTTTAAAAGTCATCGGATACAAATTTGTTATTAAATGCCGAATTTTAAACGAAGAATTCAAATTTTCAAAATCCCAATTAAACTTTCAGCTAGTCAAAAAAAAACCTAAGAGATTCACAAAACATAAATACAACACAACTTTAGCTCATAATTTCAGCTTGCTTAGTCATAAGTCACAACTTACTGCATGTATGAAAGCCTTAAAAAAATGCATTGACAAAATTTTTAAATAAGCCATAATGATGACCACAACTTCAACTCACAATTTTAACCCTAAAAATAAGGTTACAACTCACAAGTAACAACTTATTGATGCTTAAAACCCTAAAAAATCTGAAATATATTTTACAGAAACTCTAAGAAAATATATTGACAAAACTCACAGAGTTGAACACAGAAGAGAGGCCAGAGAAGTAGAACGATCACAAGAATCAGAAGTTTGGGTGTGAGGGCCCGATGCCGGTTCGGTAGAAACCGTTCTGGCATTGGGTAACTGCTCACCGCAGGATCATATCAAGCAATTTGAGAGAAAAAGAATGCGCATATAAAAGTGAATGATATTTTTCATTTATCAAAAGTTCTTATTACAAGTTCCATCATCGTACTAAACAAAAAAAAAACAAAATAAGCAATTCAGCGTCGTCGTCGATCTTTTTAAGGTTCTTGTTTAACCTCTTCCAGGAGCACCTGACCTGGTATTGTACAGAAAATAATACCGGGATTTGAATTCTCAGTAATTAGAGAATACTCTAAGTACAGCAGTACACAATAACAAATTACTTTACGAAAATGCGTTTAGCAGAGGTAAAAATGCAGGTTAGGTAAGGCAATCGCGTAAAATAGGCAAATAACTTCCTGCAACAATTACAAAATAAAAGTTATTGATGTCATTTTCCAGTAATTATCCCCGAATATTACTAATGTCATTTTTCCAGTAACAACCCCGAATGTTCTTGATGTTATTTTCCAATAACAACCCCGAATATTGCTGATGTCATTTTTCCAGCAACAACCCCAAATGTTACTGATGTCATTTTTCCAGTAACAACCCCGAATGATACCGATGTCATTTTCCGGTAACAACCCCGAATGATATTACGTTGGTTCCGGACAACCAACCAAACTTCAAAATGAAATTCGGCTCAAAGCAAATATGCGAAGCAAAGCAGTAAGAAAAAAATGCAAGATGTAATGCAAGGCATATACTGGGTACCTTTAAACTTTAAGTTCAACAGTTCAACAGCTCGAATGAGTGATAGTTCGCTCAATCTGCATTTAAGTCCCCGATATTTTTAAGTTAACTTTTTAATGAATTAGGAGTTTAATTTATTCTTTCATTCAGTTCTTCTTCTTCTGCTTTTGAAGTTTAATTGAATTAAGCTGCTATTAAAGCAGTTGTTAAGGTGTATGACAAAAAAGTTAGAATAACCGACTGAATTGGCAATTAGAAAACAGAAGTCATTTTTAATACTTTGAATCGTTCTCATTATTAATTAATGAGGATAATTTTATTGTGCATGACTAGCCATAAATTTTATAAAGAGAGTAATCAAATTAAGAGAAAGGGAATGCGTTCTTCAAATTTCCTTCTCTTACCTTAGATTTAAGGTCGCCGGAATATGAAGAGAGTTGGAACGGGTTGGCCGAAAGATGGCCGAGGGTTGCTGGAGCCGCTGCAGGGGCTGCCGGAAGGTACTGCCAGGGGCTGCCGGGCTGCTGGAAGCTGCGGGAAGTGGCTGTCGGGGGCTGCCGGGCTGCCGGAAGGTGGCTGGAAGGGGCTGTCGGGCTGCCGGAAGGATGAAGGGTTGGCTGATTTGGGGAAAGGAGAGGAGAAGAGGCTGCTGGAAGGCTGTGGGGAGAAGAGGGGAGTAGATGGGGTACTTGTAGGCGCAGGAGGGGGCGCCACAACGTGCTCCAAATGGCGCCATAATGGCGCCTGGTCGGCGTCTGGCACGCGCCAGGGGGCCTCTAGCGCGGAAGCTTCTCCCACCACAAGGCGGGAGTGGGGCCGGTGGGATCGGGGGAGACGTGGTCGGCCCTATGGGCCGACAGCCTGCGCCAAAAATGGCGCAGGCAGGAGCCGTATGTGCGCCAGGCTTCCGCCTGGCGCAGAAACTTCTCCCGCCTGGCGTGGGAGAAAAGTCGCAGAATGCGAAAAAAGGGGGAGGGGCGTAGGAAGGAAGCAGAGGAAAATTTTTAAAAAAATCTTAAATTTAAAATCTTCTCAAATTTCCGTTGTTCGACATCCAAATACAATGAAACTTGACACCGAGATGTGTTACAACATGACGAACACCCTCGCGCCAAAAAATTTTGATTCGGAGCAAAATTTTATTTTATTTTAATTTTAGGGGTTTAAAACATCGAAAATTTGCTACGATCAAATCGACACTCATAATTTGATGAAACTTCTCGAGCAACTTTTAAATAATATACTTAACACATCGACACTGAAAACGACAAATTCGGACACGTATTTCAATGTTTTTATTTTTAGAAATTTCAAAAGTTGAACGGGAGCTTTCGTCTTTCGGATCTTTCCCGAATTATGGCTCTTTGATCTTTAAAGTTGTTTCTACCTATTGGTAGTTTTGTTTGCCCTAAAGTGAAATTCCTCGTGATCCTGATTCCTAAGGCGGGATTCTGACCTAATTTGCAGAACGACTTTGGGTCGTTACATTGGGACTCGGGAGCGAGAGCGATGAGAGAAGAAACAACGAGCCAGCAATAGCTGCGACTTGCGAGAGAAATGAGAGTATAATCGGAATTTTGAAATCCCGATTCATCGTTTCAAATTCAACATTTAATAAAAATCAAATCCGTCATTTAATAAAAATCAAATCCGTCGTTTAATAAAAATCAAAGTTGTGAGTTTCCAACCCACGTCGCTGGATCGATGAGGCGCAAATTCGAACCGCGACTCACCAACTGAATTGCGAAAGATTTTTATTTCAATATTATGGTTTTTATATTTATATATGTATATGAATGTATATTTCAAGTTGACTCGAACCCGATTCGAGTCGAGTAGAGCCAAACTCAAACTCAAATCGAATTGGGTTCGAGTCAGACGGTTCAACTCAAAAATCGATTAGAATTTTTCAAATCGAGTTAGATTTAACTCAAATTTCGAGCAATTTTCAAGCAATTTTCGAGCAATTTTCGAGCAAGTTTTGAGTTCCTGGTCAAATTGCTAGCCCTAAGTATAGACTATGTAAATCTGTGTTAGTATTGACTCTTGACTATTCAAATATGTTAAATCAACAATAATATATAAATTTAAAATGTTATTATATTTTCAGAAATTCATCAATTTTGTACATTGAATTTTTTTTTCGAGCTAACAGCTCGAACTCAAAATTTATGAGTCGAAATATAATTTCAAGCTGGTTCGAATCAAGTTCTAATCAGCTCGAACTTGAACTTTAATGAGTCGAATTTGACTCGACTCGAACTCGATTCAAGTTCAAGTTGAGCTTTACTCGAAATTTTCGAATTTGAGTTTGTGCTAACTCGCTCAAACTCAAATCGAATTCAGCCCTATATATAACCATATTTTATATTTTAAAAAATTAAAAACTAGTGCATCATATAGATACATTAAGCTTGATTTAATTTTAAGAAAATTTACTTTACTAGATAAAAACTCAACTATAATTCTCAATAGCTACCACTAACAAGTTAATGAGTAAAATGAATTAATTACAAAAGACTAGATGGTATATTAAAATGCATAATATGTGAGCATGTGCCCCTTTGGAATTAATTGTCTATTCTTGAGCATGTATACAATTCATCTATTAATTGATCAATAGAAAAGATACCATTTGAAATAGCCATGAGATTTAAAACTAGAAAACCTATAGATATATTGAGCCACCTATTGAGCCTACACATAGTGAATTTGAAAAATCAATTATCAAACATGGGAAACTTAATGCTAATACTGATAAGTGTTAAGTCTATACCAGATGTGAGTAATACATATAATTAAATATAGGTTGTAGAATAATAACTCGTCTAAATGGTTTATCAAAACAATAGATTTTAAAAAATATTATGAAACTGAAAGAATATTTGAGTATGCGGTTCCAATATGATTTTCGATTCAAAACAATGAATCAATAATAAAAATAAAATTAGACATCAACGCATAAACATGTGTATGCATGATTTGCAATTAAGAAAAATTCTCCCCACTTTATTGTCATTCAATTTTTGGAATGGAGAAAAAAGATACCTGAGACTGAAAATGCTGAAGCTCCTATTATTTCAACTTTCTTTGCACAAACAGCATTGCGCCAGGTGATGCTATGGCTTACACCGGATTGATCTCTACAAAAAGTTTAATAAAGACAATAGAAAAAATAAAAATCTAATAATCTCCAGTCAATTTAGTGGCATCTTCTATCTTAGCATTTCATTAAATAAACATGCAAAAAATCTCAGTAAACAAATTTACATAATTTACTTGTACAATACCCACCATACATATGTATCATACAAAAACTTCCAATTTTCATTTTTTTTCTAAATCTACAGTAAAATTCAATGAACTTTAAATTAAAAAGTGTCATAAATAAATTTTTTGAATTATGCTCTCGTATTATTAAAAATATATTCATTCTTGTATTAACTTTTGTAATTCTAATAATATATTTTAATAAATTTAAACTACTAATTGAACATAATCCTTAATTTTGATATAAATGTTAAACCAAAAAACATATTATACATGTATTGACACCCATGTAATACAAGTGCAGAATTTTACTGATAGAACAAAAAATCAAAAGATAGGTCATACTTTAACATAGTCCAAGTCACTTAGTATAGATCTAAAAATCTAAAAATAGATCACACTTCAAAATCTAAATAATGTATGTTCATAAATATATTTGATAAAAGACATTTGAAACTATGTATACTGTGCCTCTCACTGACACCTTCCACCTTAATGCAAACACATATAAATTGATGTATGCTAATGTGCCTTCTATCTATGCCCAATATTGGATCATGATGAGGTGGACATCATGTGTGAAAAAGGCCATTGTCATGATATAGTTTTTCAAGGATTTATATTTATTCTTCCAACTCCTGTTCATCAATTTTTCACTTTGAATGTCATTATGGGGGGCATTAAAGTATTATTCTTAGCAAGATTTTGTTGTCCACATATATCTAAAAAAAAACAACTATGTCCACAAAAAATTTCGACAAAAGTCGCTTGTGACTTTGTCCTAATCTGTCTCTCACGGACACCTTCCGCCTTGATGCAAACCATATCAATTGAGGTTTGCTAATGTGCCAGTGGGTTTTGATGAGGTGGACTATCATGTGTTAAAAAGGCCATCATCGTGATATATTTATTTTCTAAAAATCTACATTTATTCTTCAGTCTTCACTTTAATGTCATTATGGAGGGCACTAAAGTATTATTTTTATCAAGAACAGGAATCCAGATGACTTTGCTATTCACAAATATCTAATAATCTAAAAACAGCTCTGCCCACAAATATTTTTGGCAAAAGTCGCTTGTGATTATGTTGTATTGTGTCTCTCACGGACACCTTCCGCCTTGATACAAATCCTATCAATCGATTTTTGCTAACGTGCCTTATATCAAGCCCAAATTGGGTCCTGATGAGGTGACCATTCACGATATAATTTTTTTTCCAAAAAATCTATGTTTATTCGTCCAAGTCCTATTCATCAATTCTTCACTTTAAATGTCATTACGTAGAGCATTTCAGTATTTTTCTTATCATGAACAGGAATCTAGATGACGCCTTAACACACACAAAAATCATAGCAATCTACGTATCATAATCATTCCATGACCCTTGAGGACTTTCGGCACAAATCAGGAAGAATCAAACACAGTATTCTAAGAAAAGGCAAGAAAATTAGAGGCAGGACTCACGTATCGGGAGCACAGACAAGTACGCGGTATCGATTAGCAGCGACGAGGAGCTGTGCTAGGTATTGCAGGCCCATTGCATTGATTCCGTCATCGTTTGTAATCAGCACTGTCGGCCGGCCGGCGGCATCGGATTCCATTTTCTCCGGTGATTGGCTTACTGCTCAGCGATGCTCTTCCGCTTACAATTTTATTTTGAAAAATGGTAATCCCCCCCCCCCCCCCACAAAAAAATAGTCAAAAAAATATATAAATGATGAATACAATTTTTTTTATTTTTGTAAAAATTATTACAGTAATTATATATTTATGTATATGATTGTCATATTATTTATAATTTATTTTGATTATTTTTGTGGGCACCGTTACTTTTTTATTTTTATCACGCTTTTTTATTTTTATAAAAATTCTTATATTAAAGTAAGATGTATTAAATAATAAAAAAATGATCATTTTTATTATTTAGAGGTTATTTGATTCACTGACAACTACATGCTATGTTATTTAAAATTGTTGCTAAGATCAGAACTGTTTAGTTTGATGTTATCTAATTAATGACATCTCAAAAATTACCTAAATGTCATCATCTAATGTTATCTGAATGTCAGTCAATTTCGATCGACGTTCAGATAGCATTACGGACAATCTATCGGGAGAGGTAGGGTACTTCTCGCGGCTCCTGGAGATCTCAACGTCAACCTCACCGAGATCGCTTCCGCCGTCGTTGTTGTACGCGCTCACCTTGCTTCGTCTGCCGGCACTGCCAGACGCACTGAAGGTCGCCCGACTCCCTCTCGCTGCTCGCCGAGATCGCTGCCTTCTTCGTTGCCTTCGCCGAGACGCACGGAAGGGGTTGCTTCGTTGCCTTCGCAGAGGTCGAAAGAGGTCGTTGAGACGCACGGAAGGGGTCACCGAGACGCACGGAAGGGGTCGCCGAGACGCACGGAAGGGGCCGCCGAGACACCCAACTCCCTCTCGTAAAGTCGACAATCTACCATCTACATTTTGTGATAATTTCTTCGCTTTCATTGGTTTTTTGAGATGAATTAGCTTGACAATTATACTGCATCGGTCAGAATTGAATTGCATGTGAATATTTTTATCCTTTAATTGGAGCAGTCCATTTGCAAAATTCATTATCATGCTTTGGTTTGATGCTATAGATGTGCTGATGTTCTTGTGAATGTACATGTATTATATAAATGATCAATGTTGGGGTTGTTAAAATAATACAACTCCAAATATAAATCTTTTAATTCTCTCAATTTTTGCATCTCAAATGCTAGTTTCCTTCTAGAAGGATATCAATGAACTTCATTACTCCTGTTTTTTGTTAGATCATGGGGGCTATTGAGTGCATTTCTTTTACTTCTTTGGATCAAGGCAAAGAAATGATTTTGATATTGATGGTGGTGATGGTAACCTATCATTTCAATTATTAGAATTGGTAGCGGTTGATACTGTATCTTCATCTGGTGTAGCATAAGGACTACTTTAATAGAATAATTGTATTTTTTTTTTCCTTGGTATTGTTGCTGTCATAGCTACTTTTGGAGGAGTCTCAAAGATTCCACTTTGGCATTGTCAGTGATTGTTGTGTAAATTTTAAAAATTTTGGTGCAATGCAAGAAAAAATTCTTTTCATTATTAGAAACCATTATTGACTTGTGACAATTATTGGTGCAATGTTTAACTCAATTGCATATCTTGGCTCATATTGATATTTTGTTAGATTATTATTGAAGATTTCAAGAGTTACAAGGATGAGGTTTTCGCTGATCTATTCAGCCCCAAAATCAGTTGTGCTGGCAACTTAATTTATGTTTATCTTTTTACTGTTCTATGTGTTATGCATGTAATTATCCTTAATATTTTTGTTCATTGCTCATAAATTATAAATGTACAAACACTGAAGTAAAGTTTTCAAATTTAGAATGATGAATTCTATTAATATTTTAATTGAAAAAATGATGTTGCTGCTGCTTCGAAAAAAAAGAACGACAAAAGCCTAAGCTTAGACCATATTTTGGAGGCATTCTTACCTCATGTGTAATATAACATGAATGACACTAAACCAAACAGCATATATCTGAATAACATTGACATCTGTTATTTAAATAACATTGAACCAAATAGCCCCTATTATCTGAATAACACTGTTATCTGAGTAACATGCTATCTGAATAACATGTATTCTTAATAAATTTTCAAATGTCGGTGAACCAAACAGCCCCTTAATAAAGAGTTTGGCAGTTAAAGAAAAATCCCCCTATGCCCAAAACACCAATAAGTGTACGTACTCGCATCTTTTTACGTAAACGTGTTGCTTTGCTTGATTTTTTTTTAACATTGGATTTATAAATAAATATTGTAATGGGTCATCCCTTCCCCCACCCCCGAAAGCGCAGGACACGCACAGATACCGCGTTTATATTTTTTTGTGCAAAAATTGTTTTTGATATTTTTGTGCGTAGCATAATCATTTAAGAAATTTTAATTTTTTTAATAAAAATTGAGTCACATTACCCCTACCTAAAATAACTACAAAAAAATCTTCCTTAAAGTCAATAAATATCTTCTTAGAATCTAATTTGGTTCGCATATGCTACTATATTTCTATATATGAGTTGGCAATTCTTTAGATATTTGAATAATTGCGATGTTTTATATTTTTTGCTAGAGTATTGCTACACTTACATATTAGTATATACCAAAATATATAGATAATGTGTCAATCTAATGTATAAGTAGATTATTAGTTGAATATATTTTTTTGTGGGGCCTATATGCAAAAATTAAATAAAAAGAAAATCTTATATTAGTTTTGAATATTTTTTGGTATATATTCTTGTATAAGCATAGCATTTTTCTTCTTGTTAATATCATAGCTCTTATCTTATGAGTGACTAGTACTTGTCTTGTATTTCTAATCATGTTTTGAGATTTATTACATTGATGAGTGGTTCTCAATACAATAACACTAGAACATTCTTTTGAGATTCTAACATTTGACCCCAATGCTTTCATTTCATATGCTTTAGTTCCAATTCAAGCTGCCAACATTGGCATTGAACTGTTACTCTATTTATTTTGCAATTAAGTCGAGTTTAACGTTTTCATCAGTTGTTGATAAATTTTTAGGTTTTGATAATTGAACATCCGAAGATCAACTTGAGTTAAGAAAATAGGGCTTGAGTTTAAGAAGTGAGTTGGAGAGAAAAATTAACTTTAACTTTTATTGTAATATTAAATAATTAGTGTAATGTTTATGCATATTGCTATGTATAGATAATTATGAACTTAATATCATTTACTTTCATTACCAATATCATAATTATGAAGCATTTATTGGAAATACTTGAACTTAATTTTTCGGCCTACATAAATATCTTCCAAGTGAAGTGTGTATCAATAGCACATGCATGAAAAGGCAATAATTAAAAGCAAAATAATAATAAAGATACATTATTTAAAGTAGTATAATCGTAGAACAAGCCTACATCCACTTTTGGCGATGGCTGACCTGAGGTGCGGGCGTTACGGCGCACTGCAGCAGATTTCGGCACTCTGGCGCTAGATTTCCCGAGAGCTTGGTGCTACAATGCGCTGTGGCACACTACGGCGTGCTGCGGCGTAGCCAACCCGAGACACAGGCGTGGCGGCGCATCGTAGCGCATCTTGGCTGATAGCCAGGCGCGCTGTAGCGCTCAACGACGATTTTGCCTGGGTGAAAACGGAACGTGTTCCATTTTGCACTCAAATACTCTCGATTTAGGACACCTCACGTGCGGTGTCATATACCGATGCAAGACCTTTCCATTGATACAAAAATTGACATGAAAAGATTATTCTAATGCTGCAAAAAATGATGCTAAAGGTTCAGGTATACAAAAATCTTATTTGCATAAACAATTTTCTTAAAGAACAAAATGAGCTTTGATCGGACTCGCTCGAGTCCGATTGATGCTCAACAATCAAACAGGACTTCATTCAGTAGTTAATCAAAATATAATTTCACAAATATATTGATTAAATCAATGGAAAGAGTATCACATGGAGGATGCAAGAAAGAGGTATAAGGAAAGTTACAGTAAATGAGTACTTGTTTGCAAAAGAGAGATCCCAGCTAAGCTTTTTTCAAGAGCTGGAGAGGAAATAGCTTCTTCTTCTTCTACTATCAGCAGAAGAGGGAAGAGAACTAGGGATTAGGAGGAAGAAGCTTCAGGTATTAGCCAAAATAGAGGGAGGAGAGATGAGGAAGCAGCCTTTAAGGAGGAGAATGTATGAGCTGGGATAGAGGATGGCATGGCAGCATTCATAGTGCAGCAGGCCCTCTCCCATCAATAGCATGAGGAGGAAGCTTCCTTGTGCAGGAAGTGGAGAGGAAGGTGCAGGGAAAGGAGAAGAAGGTAAGAGAAAAAAAGGAGGGAATGAAAATTAATTAAATTAATTTCTAACTTTTAATTAATTCATTTCCCAAATTAAATTTGAATGAATAAATGGGCTCTAAAAATTTTCAAAAATCCGCCATAGCTAATTTAAAGGTAAGGAACTCAACGGCAAAGTCGGATTTCAATTTTGATGATTATTTAATTATTCTAATTTTTTTGGTATTTAAATATATTAAAATATTCAAGAAAATCCGACAACTTCCAAAACAACACCCTTAGCTAATTTGTGTGTGACGAGTGCAATGGCGAAGTCAGATTTTAATTTCAAAGTCAAATTGAATATCTCAATTTTCTAATTATTTAAATATTATTAAAATAATCTAAATATACGATTGAGCTCCGAATTATTCTAAATCTTCGGGGATTGATTATAATAACTAAATGAACTTAATGAAATGATATTTATTATACAATTAAGCTGAAATTAGATAAAGTAACAACCTAGGGTTGTTATAATACTGCATGCTCTTACTAAAATCAACCGTTATTTTAGTACGTTTTTATATTATTTTAATTTTGAAGTGGGCAGATTGACAAAATTGCAAAGATGCAGAAAGCTGGATATGGGAGTGTGCTATGGTGCACCCTGACCCTAAGGCTAGGAGCTACGGCGCTCCCAACCCGAACGTCGCGCACTACAACGCCCCTGACCCGAGAGTCAAGCTTGCCACGGCTCTGCGCGGGTCATCATGTATAGACGTAAATCACCAGTCTCCCCTAGGCATCCAAAGTTTCTCAATTTAAGGCACCTCATAGATCGTGACATATACCGATCAAAAGGTCTTCCAAGACCTTTCGATTGATACATAAATCGATAAATTTGAACCACTCTAACGCTGTTAAAATTGGTGCCTTAGCTTCGAGTATCAGAATAAAAAAAAGATAATATGTGATTTTACAGAGCAATACTGTTCCTTATCATCAAAATTGAACTCGGGTCGAGCATATTTGAGCTCGATTGAGCACTTTAGGGATTCGTAGTAAAGAGTAATAAGCTTGAGAACTTTAAATGAAATGATTACATGATTAAATTCATGAGGAAAAAAAAAATCTTAGTTAAACTAATGGATATTTTCCCTTGCATGAGATGAAGCTTCAACAAACCTTTCATAAGTGCGGGATGGGAGATCAGGATGGGTGTTGATAAAGAACGGGGGGTATGGGCTGGATTAGAGGATAAGATGCATGAAAGTCTTTATTTGCCGCAATTAGAGAAGTTATGTTTGATAAAAGTGCAAATTATAGTGGCTCATCATTTGCTACGAGTGGGGAGGATAAGCATATGGGGAAGATGTGTGAGTGAGGAAAATGGGTTGAACTAAAGAGGATATGCAAAGATGTGTAAGTGGGGAAGATGGGCTGAACTAAAGAAGATATACTGCCAGTGAAGAAGATAGATTTTATTAGGGATGAGCTGTAAGAAGTTCTTTATTTTCTGCAGTGGACATGAGTTGAGGAGAGGTGGCAGACCCTGTAATTTGATACTTTTTAGCAATTATATTTTATGTTATTAAATTAGATTTGAAAATTTCTAAAACTTCACTTCAAAGCAAATTTGAGGGTGAGGAACTCAGAAATAAAATTAAATTTTAATTTTGAGATTAATTTAATCTTCATATTTTCTAATTATTTAAATATATTAAAAATATTCAATGAATTATAAGATTCCAAAAAATTCTCATAATTTCACCCAGCTAATTTGGGGTGAAGAGATCAACGACGAACTCTGATTTTTTTTTTATTTGGAGGTAAGTTTAATTATCTTAATTTTTCTAATTAAAAAATACATTAAAATAACCTAGAGTTCGATAATAAAAAAATTCTTCAAAATTATCAAAAATTCTCTAAATGTACGCTTTAATAATTGCAAATTTTATTTTATCAATTTAATGCGTGATTGGATTAAACTAAAAATAAGAATAAACAAAAATAAAATTTTCAATTAAAAATTAATATTTTACAATATTGTTTTTTAGTAACATCTCCAACTAGAGAGTTGATTATCATTGATGAATCTCTACTTAATAAACATCATATCTATATTTGAAGGGGTTTCAAGAAATACATCTTCCCACAAACTTCAATCCTTATGGTGGCAAGTTGACAATTTAACAACACCCTCGATACATTTAACAATAAATCTTATAATAGTTGTTTGTGCATGTTGCATCTCAACAAACTATCTTTGAGTGACATGTTTTTGTGCCCTCCCTATAATTAGACAACCAAACTATGAGATTCGGAAGGATGCCCATCACACCAAACAATAATGTTGCAACTACCATGGGAGGCCAGAAGGGGCTACCTTAAGAAGGTTGGAGAGGACGCTCAAAATGATAACTTGTAAATAATTTTTGATAATATGATTAAAGAATCTGATGGTGTTGACCTATCGAACTGTCAAGATACCAAATACTAATTATAGTAATTCATGGCAAATTGTTGACTCAATTAGAACAAAAACAAAATCTCTGACAAATTCAAAATTAGGTCAAACGAAATATAATGTTAAAATTAGACACGCGGGCCCCATTTCTTTTCTGCTTGATATCCCCCATGTTATATTTGCTTATCGATCGCGTGTTGCAAATCGTGTAGCAGACTTATGTGTTTTTTTGGCCCGTCAGGGTGTTTATTCTTTTGATAGGGACGCTGTGCTCCCCAGGAGGCTTTTAGACCTCCTGACTGAGGATAACGTGGAGTTTGATCCCGATTGAGCTGCTGTACTATTGATTTATTATAGTTATATATATATATATATATATATATATATATATGCATAGGCTACGGCCGTCTTACATGAAATATAATGTTAAAAATAATATATTTTTGTGATCGTAATGCTCAAGTTTGGAAGAAATCTGATCAATTAATATTCCTATAATAATTTTTGAATATTTTAAAATATGAAAAATTAGAAAAATAAAATATAAGTCTAAATTGAAAAATCTCTCTGCACGGGGCTGCCTGGAGTCGGCCGGGCAGCCACCCTCTCCCCTTCTCTCCTCTCACTATATATCTCCCAAGCACCCACCTCCGGCATGCCGCCAACCACCACATCCTTCTCCCTACCTCACCAACATCCCATAGCCTCGCAACAACACGCCGCAGCTCTCGAGTCACGGAACGACTGATGCTATACCGTGCCATAGAGTCTGGCTCACGGCCAGGGAGGGTTAAAACCCGCAGCAGTGCCCAAGTTAAGAGACGACCGACACTATAACATGCAGTAGCGCATGACTCTCGGCCAGGGAGTGCTAATGCGCACCGCAGTGCCCGAGTTTCGGGATGACTGGCGTTATAGCGTGCCCTAGCACCTGGCTCTCGGCCAGAGAACGCTATTGTGCTCCGCAACGCTTTAGTATCAGGATAACTGGCACTATAGCGCACCGGAGCACCTGGCTCTTGACGGATGCTATAGCTCGCTGCAGCGCTCGAGTATCGGGATGACTCGTGCTATAGCGCACCGCAGCGCCCGAGTATAGGGACGACTAGTGCTATTACGCGCCGTAGTGCCCGACTCTCACCAGGGAGCGTTGTCGCGCGCCACAGCGCCTGAGTCTAGGTACGACTAGCACTATCGCGCGCCGCAGTGCCTGGCTCTCGGCCATAGAGCGCTCAATCTCGCCGCAGCGCCCGAGTTTCGGGTCGACTGGGGTTATAGCATGCCGCCGCACTTGGCTCTCGGCCAGGGAGCACTATGGCCCTCTGCAGCACCCAGGTTTTCGGACGAATGACGCTATAGCGCGCCACAAGGCCTGGCTCTCGGCCATGGAGCGCTAAGGTCTGCCGCAGCATTCAAGTTTACGAGAGATTAGTGCTATAGCACGCCGTAGCGACTGGGTCTTGGCCAGGGAGCGCTCGGGCCTATTGCAGCACTCGAATTTCAGGTTGATTGGCACTATAGCGCGCCACTGCGCATGGCTCTATGCCAGAAAGCGCTAAGGCCCGCCACAGCGATCGAGTTTTCGGACGATTGGTGCTATAACGTGCCCCAATGCCTATCTCTCGACCAGGGAGCGCTAAGGCCCACCGCAGCCCCTAGTTTCAAGACAACTAGCGCTATAGCACGCAGAAGCGTCTGGCTCTTGGCCAATGAGCGGTCCGGTGCGCGCCATTATTGCGTGCAGTAGCGCCTCACTTTCGAACATGGAGCACTGCGGCGAGCTGCAGCTACTAAATCTCGGAGCGACTGGTGTTATAGCGTGCCATATCGACTGGCTATCAGTCTGGGAGTGATAAAGTGTGCCGCAACGCTCGAGTCTCGGAACTACTGGCACTATAGCGCGTCGGAGCGCTTGGCTCTAGGCTAGGAAGCACTCAAGTGCGCCGCAGCGCCTAGCTCTCGGCCAGGGAGCGCTCCAGTGCGCCACTGCGCCTGGCTCTCGGGGCGACTAATGCTATAGTGCGTCGTAGTGTCTGGCTCTCGGCCAGGAAGCGCTTCCGCTTGCCGTAGCGCTCGAATCTCGAAACGACCAGCGTTATAATGCGCCAGAGCGCCTGGCTCTCGGTCAAGGAGCGCTTCTGCTTGCCACAGCTCCAGAGGCTCGGGACGACAGACACTATAGCTCGCAGCCCTTAGCTCTTGGCCAGGGAGCACTGCTGCGTGCCGCCACATCGTAGCTTTCGGAGGTGCGTCGTTGCGCCATTGCATGCAGAAGCGTGCCGTTGTGCACCGTAACGAGATGTAGTGGCCCATTGTTCACAACTTCACAATTTTTTGTAATTTGCCAACTTCATAACCTTATTAATAAAAAATACACAAAAGTAATGACTAGCGCTATAGTGCGCCGGAGCGCCTGACTCTCGGTTGGGGAGCGCTGTGGTGTGCCGTAGCGCCCGAGTTTCGGAACAACTAGAGTTATAGTGCGCCGTAGCGTCTGGCTCCTGGCTATCGACCAAAAAGTGCTGCGGTGCACCGCATCGCCTGAATCTCGAGATGACTGGCGCTAAAGCGCACCGTAGCACCTGGCTCTCGGCCATAGAGCACCGCCGTGTGTCGCAGCATTGCAACATACGGAGGTGCGTCGTAGCGTCTGGGCATGCAGAAGCGCATCGCAATGCGTTGTAACGTGATGTAGTACCCAGTTTTGCACAACTTCATAATTTTTTTGTAATATGCCAACTACAGAACCTTAGTAGCACAAAATACACTAAAACAACGAGTGACGCTCTAGCACACCAAAGCATCTGGCTCTCAGCCATGGAGCGTAGCGGCATGCCACAGCGCCCGAGTCGTGGGTTGACTATAGCTATAGCGCGCCATAGGTCTAATTCTCACCTAAGCTTCTAAACCAACTAGCATTCAATTGATATTGATACTATTTTTTTGTTATTATTTCTTGTCATTGGTGTCTTTTTGCAATAGCTCCCTTGCTTGCCAATGTTAGCTTATTGATGGATGTGCTATTTTTGCTCTCATTTGATAAAACTCTTTAAAGTGTTTTAACTTTTTTATTAAGAAAAAATATTTAAATCCGCTGACATAACACCTAAAAAAAAAAAAAACTCATCTAATAAAATTTGAGATCATTTCATTAACATTTTATTTTATTTACATTAAAATAATATAAATATTATTTTTAAAATTTATATTAAAATATATTCAAATTTTATTGAATAAACTTTTATAAGTGCCACATCAAAACAAGCCTAAATAATATTTCTCCTTTTTATTTGATCTTGTTGAGATGAACTTTACTTGAAACAAAAATTGTTTATATTATTTTAAATAATCAAATGTTTCATATGCTGAACTTGTCTATTTATTAATATTTCCAACAGCCAATCAAAATCATCTGCTAGAATTGGACATTGAAACGTTTAGCAGAGAGATAAAAATTCTGCAAAAATTTTATTATATGTATGATTTCATGTATTTCTTATTCAAAAATAATGCAACAATGTAGTATTTTAGTGAGTCAATTTTTTTTTCCAGGCTGAATTTGAAATTCCATAATAATAAATCTAAGATTTTTGAATCTATAATAGCACAGCTGGAGTTGGTTAAATTACTATTGTCATCATCTATAATATTAAATGAGAAATTCTGCTCTGAGTTCTTCGTCGGCGGCCAACTTCTTGCGAAGTGCCAGCAGTTCTTCGCCGGCGGCACAGATGTATGCCGCTGCCCGCCGTCCGGAAAGAGTCGCCCCTTCCATGCTGTCTATGTAATCCTGCGCAGAATTGAAAGAAAGCTCAGAATTTTTTTAACTTGAACGAGTAATGAAATCTTTATATTTTGCATACACAACACTCAAATATCTTTACATTTTAACTATAAAATACCTAAATATTATTTTTCTAAATTAACTAATTAAACATGTTTAGATAGACTAAGATTTTCAATCACTCCTATGCACTCGATTGGAGAAGGGAAGCACGAGAAATGAATTTAGATATAGTTAGTGATTCAATTAGTGATATAATTATATGACAATTGTTTGTATTTCAATATCCAGAACAAAATCTTATACTAGATTTTAACAACATTTTTTTATTAATTTTATATTTTAAGACTAGTCGAAGAAAGATGACCCAAACATTATTCCCAACTCAATCGAATCCTCAAATCACTTCATTAAACATACCATCAAAAGGACCTCCATGACTGGCAATTAAAGTAAAGGTAGATGAGTGATGCAGAACAGGGAGCTTGTTACAATCGACAAACCATCATCATGAATATCTTATTGAGAAAATTGTCAATGATAATCACAATCCCATTATTGACATTGTCAATGGAATGGGTACTTCTGTATCTTTTGAAGAATTTTATGAGAAACTAATCAATAAGGAAATCATGCTTCAACATCATCAAGGATTACATTTATCCTTTCTAGCAATTACCATTCCTCAACAATTACACAAAAGAACTTTAGGTATCTCCCACCACAGTAACCTGCTATTAGGGCAGCTCCTTAATATACTCACCCTTATCTCGGCAACTGTCAATGGTGCCATACACAAGGCCATGCAGTCACTCAATGTGCATCCTTCCGCTTACCTCAGTCTCACTCGCAACTGCCCCAATCTGCTCGACCTTTCAGCTAACCTAAGCCCAGGACATATGTTGCCACAACTTGAAATGGCTTCTTGGCAAATGGAGCATCATAATGTAATTACTAATTTAGAAAATCTTTCTCTACATACTCCTTGTGAAGGATATTATAACATTATAATTGGGAATAATTCGGCTCTTTCTATCACTCTTACTAATTCAACTCTTCACACTCATCAATTTACTTTTATCTACTTTTCCTTATACCTAATTTGCAAAAAAAAAAAAAAAAATTCAATCTCTAAATTTTTGTCAAATAAATAATATTTTAATTGAATTCATACCTGATTTTTTTCATAGGAAAAACTTAACTACAGAAAGTACACTCCTCCATGGCAAAACTAAAAATGATGTCTATGTTAGCCGTCCTCCAAATTTAGATCCTTATTTGTTGCTACAAAGACATCAACATCCTGGTCATTCTTCTTCAGCCATTCTTAAACATGTTACTTCAACATTTAATCTTGCCTATACTAATGATATCAATCATAATATAATTGTAATGCATCAATGTTACAAAAGTAATAAACTTATTTTCAATGGCTCTTCACTTCAAGTTCACCAGTTATATTAATACTTTTTAATATTTGAACTTCTCCAAAAAAATCAATTGATGATTTTATATATTATAATATCTTTGTTGATTACTTTGCAAAGTGCATCTAGTTTTACCCTATCAAACAAAAGCTAAATGCTTTAAATATAAATATCCACTTCAAGCCTCTTATAGAAAACTTTTTCAATAAAAAATTTACCACTTTTTACACTAATAATAATGGAGATTCTTAGTGTGATTGTTGCAGGACTCAATTAAGGACTCGAGTAAAACAAAGAATAATTAAATAAAAAAATTTCATTCATAATTAAATTTTAGCTACAATAGAGTTGTCTACAAACTTCAAAATAAATTTTGAGTACAACTAACAATAATAAAAGGTATAAAAAACTTATCAAAATAAAACTCTATAATCTCTCTTGTACGTTTCTACATAATCATACTTTATTATACATCACCAAGAAAATCATGAACCATGCCATCATCAACTACTTGTAGTCTTCTAGCTCTAGGTCAGAAATCAGTATTAGTACTAACCGATTGAATTCTATCAACTTGTGAGGTTCAGCACGTAATTTAAGAGAAAGAACTTAATTTGCTTGTGTTAGTGAGTGTGCAATAATCATGTGAACAATTGTTTAAATAAACCATGAAAACTGAGAAAAATCCATATAAAGTAAGAATAGATCAAAATTCAAAAGTTTAAAATGCTAAGTTTAAAGCTATACATATATACATATATAACATATATTATAGATATAAAACAAAAATATTTCTTACCTTTAAAGCCAACTGAGAAAAAGCCGTGTCAGAAAGAGGGAATGAAGGCTCCATCATTGGAAATGGAGCAATCGGTTGGCTCAGAAGCTCAACCCAACATTGAAAAGGTTGACTCTACTTGGGGAAACTTGGACCGGCTTAGAGAGCCATGGATAAGCAATGTTCAAACCAAGAAAAAACAGGACTTGGCCGCACATCAGAGAGCTTTGCTGGGTCTGGGGAAGGTGGAAGAGAAGGTTATCGAAGGGACAACACAAAACAAGAAAAAAAAAATATGTGGAGAAATTAACGGAGAATAACCTTTTTATAGTTCTTGGACAACTAAAAGAATGATTGGTCAATGGTCAGCGACTAGTAACGACAAGAGTTAAGCTCTGGACGATCTTTTATTTTTTTATTTTATCATGAATTTCAAGTTTTCCCGGTTTGGAACAGCACAGGAAGAGCTTCCCTAAAAAATAGAGCTTGAGTATATGGGAAAACGGTGGCTATGCATTATAAGGCAAGATGAAGATTTTGTTTTATTTTGAGAGAAAGAGCTATATTGGATAATAAATGATAATGTTAATGGTGTCAGGCTGTCATCTAGACTTGACAATTTTACACAAAACTCAAAACTCGCTCGAGTTCTGAGTTAAATCGAGCTCGACTCGAAATTTTTCGAGTCGAGTTCGAGTTGAATGGCTCGACTGGGTTTGAGTCACACGGAATATATAAAATCATTAAATGTTTACAAAGTACAAAGCTTCTTCCTTGGCTCAGTGGTTAAGGTGCCTAGTTTTCCTTATTTGGCCCTGAGTTCATATCTCCCTGGGCCAAAATCTTGCATTTTTTATTAAAACTTTAGTTAATTTTAGAAACAATGACACATATTTGGCCACTGGTGGAATCGAACCCAACTTATTGTTTACAAAATTCACGCATTGCCACTATGCCAAAGAAGCTCTTCAGATATTGGTATAAATTTGTGTATTTTATATAGTTTGAGTCTGACTCGAATCTTATCCGAGCCAGCTCAAACTCGAACTTGATCGAAATCGAGTAGAGTTCGAGTCGATCTCAACTTGAAAATTTCGAGTTCGAGTCTTAGCTAACTCGCTCAAACTCAACTCGAAGCCAGCTCTACTGCCATCAAATGTAATGGAGCCCATATATAGAGAAAAATATACATAAATTCATGAACTAGTATTTTAACAAAAAAATTCTAAAAATGCAAAACTTACAAAAATAGCAGTTTTCTAGAAAATATTCAAGAAATAAAAAAAATAAAATAAATATTGTGATCCATCCAAAACTTCAAATTTGAATAGATCCATAAAAAATTTTTAAATTCTAAGAAAACAAAGAATTTCCAAAAAAATATGCCAGTTTCAAAAATAAATAGATTTTAATTATAAATTTCTCAAGTGGAAGATGTCACAATCAATCTCTTGCATCATAAATTTTTTTAATGGAATGACTCATCTCACGACACCTCAGTAAATCATTATTTAATGGATACTCTAAAGTGCATCCTTTACAAATTGAATCTAGTGTTTCACCTTAAACAAGTATCAATGCCACCCTAATATTAGTCTTATGCATTGCAAAAACGAACTATCTTATAAATCATCTCCCTATACAAACACTACAGTTATTCTCACAATACAATAAATCCAAATAACAATAAGCTTTGTAGTTTCAAATTTCTTTGCTATCTAGGATTAGGTGATATGCTCTGCACAAACTCACCCCAACACTCTTTGACAAGTATTTTCATTGTTTTTAACATGTCTCTTCTTGCATTTATCAATTTTTATGGAAATAGCTTGATGCCTTTTAGAGCCTTCCAATGCTTGAGTATGGGATGATGGCTCAATATCAGTTTGAGAAAGTTGTGCCGTGAGATTTAATTTTTGTATGGGATTAAATATATTATTTGTCTCCAGTAAGAATACCTTGCATTTTGGGAGTTGGGGATGGGTTTATATGGGCTGTGAGATTTAGAAATAAATTTGAAGGGGTTGTAGAACTTGGCATCAATAAAATGGGCGTAATTGTTGTGGTTCTAGCAATTTGTTTATGCATAGAAGGAGGTGCTGTTTTTATAATGGATTTTAAGCAGGATATGGTGGTGTTTGTATATTGGATGCTGAGTTGGATATTGCATGATGTGCATGACTACCGTTGGGCCATGTTGAGTTAGTGTTTGATGGTATTGCTTTGCATCAACACCCCCCATTTAAATATTCAGGCATTTTCTAATGTTGCATGAGCAGGCACAATACAGATGACTACACATCTATCGAAGCTTATAATATCTACCAAAAATTCAGACACTTAGAGCTCAAGGAAATAGCAGTGTTACACAATAGCATAATACAAATCTGTTGCAAATATTACCACCAAACTAACATTGGATCTTAACCTTATCAAGTACACATGTTATTTATTGTGATATTGCACTCCCATATGAAACCATATTGTGCTTGACTATAATTTCATCCGAGAACGTTCAAAATGACTCGTTTAGGTGTCTCCTTTGCAAATAAGAGTGTTGATTCTTTAACTAAATCTCTGCCAAGATGACAATTTAAATTCTTCATGACGATTGACATCTTCTCTTAAAGATCCATCTCAATGGAGCATATTAAGGAAAATACATATACAATCAACTTCTCTTATCATTAGTGCATTCTGCAATTCTGCCAACAAAGATTGACGAGTATTTTATTATTTATTTTGAACCATTTTAGGAAGAAATTTTGTCATTTTTATTCTAAATTTTTTATTTTCAGGCTCTTTATCTGGTATAAAGAGAGGTATCCTGTAATTTTAAGATAAAAAATTTATTAATCTCAAATTCTTGTAGCTACACTCCAGTGCTACCCTCTCTCTACCGTTGGGTTTATTTTTTTCAAGGACGCTGTGATCATCACTCTTGCAGGGCGCACTTTTTTTCCATTGTAGCTCCAAACAATGAGTGATGTTGTTAATAAGTAATGTTGTTAACAAGGGTGGTACGTTGGTTGTGTTTTAGGATTTGAGTATTATAAAAGTAATATTAAAAATTTAGGCATTTTATTAGTAAAATATAAAGCTTTTAGTGGTATGTGCACCAAAATCCCAATGACATGATACGTACATGAGATCCAGCATGGATACAGTGCAAAATGATCAGCATATACAAAAGTCAAAACTTTATGCTTCACTTAACGTGAATGAATGAAGAGAAAGTATTCATAAATTCAATCCTAATAAAGATGATGATGCTGTCAACAAAACATGATCAATGCTATTAATTAATTACATAATGGCAGTTAAAATGAAAATATCTTTAAACGTAAGAATACAAGAATTAAATCTTGTGTTACCTGCTTTGTATAGGAGCCCGCAAGGAAGAAATTTTTAACAGGGGTTTTTTGATCAGGTCTAAATGGATCATTTCCGGGAGCTTCGCGATAAAGAGACTGCCCAATCTTGACAACCGAAGACCATATAACTTCCAAACCCAGAGAGGAAGGGAATAGATCCAAGACCTGAAAACAGGGCATAGTATATATGGTCGGAAAAAAAATTCAATTTAAAGTATGACTAGTAATGCTTTACTCCAAATAAATAAAAATAAAAAAAGATTGAACCTAGTAAATGTGAATTCTGATTGCATTTTTAATGTAAGACTTAAGTCAATTTTGCCCAAATAAAGTGATTTTTAAAATGCAATAAAACTAACAACAATAATAATAATAATACGTGAAAATAATAAGTTAGAAATAAATCACATAAAATTATGCAAATGATTCATTTGATTCAACATGATCATGAGTAAAAATAAGATTCTAAATAAACTTTACAAGTAAATACTTAAAATACCTCGCTATGGAAGTTTAGTAAAGAGAAGACCCTGAAAATGGAAACTAGCTTCAGAAGTCTTAACGTTTTAAATGTGGCTAATTATAATTTTATTTAATAGTAAGTTCAATTTCATATAATCCAATTGTTTTGATATATCTTGCTCATTTTTTTGATTATTGAATACACAATTCATTGCTATGGCTAATCACTTCATTTGTTTATCTTCATATTGCAATGAAAATATTTAAATGGTATGATATATTCTTTAAATTATATTTCATGTACTATACCAATGCTATAAACATGCTAAGTATTTATGATTTCAAGGAAATCATTTAAATTACTCTTTATATATTTTTCCTGCCTAAACTGATTGAATCTTTAATAATTTAGATTATTGTTATGAACATAATCTAAAAATAAAATATTTTGAGACTTGCAATTTTTTGAGAGAAAACATTAGTTCAAGGCTTTTGTAGTCTCAAAAATGGTAGAAACTATCACTTAATGTGGTTGATGCAGGGCAACACTAGGGTTTGGTGTTGCCGAGCTCTAATGCAATCCTAAGGTTCGTGAATGCTTATGAATGCTTGTGAATGCAGATTTTTTAAGATGTATTTTAAATTTTAAGCATTTTTCGTGTAGCCGCTTCAGATCAATTAAGCTTCAGCATTTGCCTGCAGAAGATTCCACAGTAATTTAAAAATAACTTTCATTGGCAATGGTGTGTCCTGAGTCACAAACAGGAAGAGCGGCGGCACCGATCCCGGATCAAAGGAAAAGCTCCGGTCCTGAAAGGTAACTCGCACTTCGAGTTGTACTTGTCATGCGGGTGTGTTCGGAGGCGTTTCCATTCCGAAACCACTTGCTGCGACCGGATTTAGATTTGCGCTCCTACAAATAATTTCTACCCGAAAATCGCACGAAAAAATAATTAAATAAATTCAGTTTAGGGTATGGGAAGAAACAAACACACGCCGGTTTAAACCGGGAGCGAAGAGGGTGATCCGAGTAGATTTCCTGCGGCAGCTAGGGCAGCGACGGCTGGGTAGTGGAGGCGGCTGCACAGCGGTGGCTGGGCAGCGGCGGCGGGGGCAAGCGACAGCAGGGGCAGTAGCGGTTGGCAGCAGCAGAGGCAGCGGCGGCGGCTGGGCAGCGGCGGTGGCTGGGCAGCGGTGGCGGCGGCTGGCAGCAGTGGCTGGGCGGCGGCGGCGGCTGGACAGCGGCAATCGGGCAGCAGCGGCGGCTGGGGTGGTGGCAGCGGCTGTCCTGCAGGGAGAGGTCCGAAGGCAGCAAGGGGAGGGGTCCGGAAGGTGGTGGCTAGGGTTTGGAGAGGGAGGATTTGGAAACTAGGATTTCCCCGGGGGAAACATGAGCCGTTCTCGCTGTTTGGAGAAAACTCAGAATTTCTATTTATCAAAACTGAATTAAGATATTGGGTATTTATAATACCCTCAAAGCAATCTAGATCTTAGAGTATTTTTAATAAATAATCGGAGGGCTAATATTCGTCCCTCCGATCAATACATGAAACGAACAAAAATAAATGCGAAGATAAAACTGAAACGGACAAAAATAAATGCATAAAATAAAACTGAAATGTCAAGGCCGGGTCCGAGCGGGCTCGGCGGCGGGACCCGCGTCGAAGATGGTCCCCATCAGTGGTTGTAGGCAAATACAAAACTAATGTGCCGACAACTGTGGTTCCTTTTTTAAAATATTGCGGTATTGTAATCTCTATGGAAGCTAATGTTCTCAATAACTAACAAGGCTCATGATAGAAGGATATAAATTTCTTGTTTAAAAGTTACTTTGGGTTGGTACAAACTGGTGCACTTTCAAAACCAAATCCTAAATTGATAGTCTATACTACTACCACCAGAATCAATCTGAAAAGGTAAAAGTAGAGATCATTTGGTAGTAACAACTGACCTGTTTCTGAACTCTCTTTACAATTTGTTCATTAGGCAGAGGCATGTAGGGATCACCAGGTGTAAGAACAGCTCTGCACAATAGAATGAATTAATATGTAACTGAGATACAGTAACTAGTAAACTGAAGTTAAGAATCACATATGCAATCTTAAGAAGAAGCGATAAAATTGCTTGGAATCAATTTTGTTAGTGTTCACTCATTTTGTTTCAAATAAATACAATTTTTGTTTGAAAAATTTTGCCAGATTAAAAAATTAACAAAATTTGTTTGGTAAACTGTTTTCATTTTCTTTATTGAATACTTTGTTTTTTATAATAGTAAGAACAAGGTGTCTTTAGTTTTCTTAAACAACTTTTAAAAACGGTTGATAATGCAAACAAAGCAAACATATATTTGCTTTATTAAAAAACATGAAGAAAACAAAAAAAAAATCTGAAAATTAAAAATAGAAATAATAGGAGTTACCAGGACACAGATCAATTTCTGTGAGTTTCATTCTTCATTATAAGTTTGATTCATGTGAGTGCAAACAAACTTTAAGACTTTATGAAAGTCACTTACTGGATGAGGGAACCCTGCCCTTCTTTATAGTAATCTTCTGGTGATGCAAGAGCAAGATCAGAGAAACAGGAGAAATCTGCATCTGAAGTATAGAGAAGATTATCTAATCCTACTGCTTGCCTCAATTGCCTGATAATTTAAAACAAGAGAACATGTTAAAATACTAGAAGCAAAAAAGCACCACAAATTAATAGCACACAAGCATCAGATTTTACGTGGAAAACTGTTGACATGAAAAACCACAGTAGAGGCAAAATGATTGTAATAAGGAGAAAAACAAAAAAGAGAATTTACCAAAATCGACCACCCTAATCTCCTTAAGCAATCATACATACATATATATAGAGAGAGAGGAGGGGAGAGGGAATATGGTCGTACAAATCTTGTACATGTCAAAAACTAAAAAATTCCAAATATGAAACCATTTGCAAAATAAAATGACAGTCACATTATCTAAATAAAAATTTTAAGAAATAAAAGCACACGTTCTCACTTGAGAAATACCGAATTAGCATGCTGGTAATTAATTACCTTGACATCTCAATATCTTGCAGCTCTGTTACCCAACCACTATAGCGAAGCTGAACAGTTATAACAGGTACTCCTACAAGCTTGAACAGGTTATTGAACATGTCCCATTCTCTCCATTGTGCAGGAATTAGTCTTTTAATTCCAGGGACATCACATGCTGATAATTAAGATCGCATAAACACAGATCACCAGATTCAAAAGGACGGTAAGTCAAAAATTACATTTCAGTGTTCACAGACCTGCCACATAGACGTCAGCTTTCACAATCTTCTTCTCTGTAGCCTGACAGTTTCAATTTTGTCACAGAAATGCTGTTAATAATAATACAAGAAACGACATCTCTTTCAGAAAAATTTCCTAATTTTTATATTTTTGTTAAAAATTAACTTTTAATTTAAAAACCATAAAAAATCCAGCCAAAACATGCGTACAATTGCAAAAAATATAATTTCCTTGCATTTTAATTTATCAGGACTTTTCAAAAAAATTTGAATGATTTATAAATTTTTTACGTTGATTTCAATTAGACATTAATAAAAACTAATATAATCATTTTTATTATGAAAATTTCATCTAACCATTGCTCCTTTGAAGTTTATGGATTTAGAGAAATTTTTGATAAATTTTTAACGACAAAATTTCACACTCAAATCACCTAAAATTAAATCAGGATAAAATTAATTAATAATTTTAAAAAATAATATTTAATTAATAGACTCTAAATCTCAGGAATCTTTTCAACCACTAAAGCCTCAAAATTAAAGCCCTCCCCTTCCCTCTCTATTAATTTCTCTCTTTTCAAGATGAACTAAATAAATGAATAAATAAAACTTACCAAGATCAACTATCAAAAAAAGTGGTGCACTGAATCAACAACTGGCCTAACTTAGTACCTAAAATTTTTGGTAGAAGCATGTCAGCTCAAACTCATAGATGTAAAATCAGCACTAAGTAAAGAAAATGTAAGATACAAAGAATATACAAATCAAATTTCAAAAGTCAAACATATGTTCACACAATGATTTATTTATTGAAAATTCCATAATTGTAAGAGATTATGAAGCAACAAGAGAGATGATTCGAGTGACAATCATATATTAATTTTTTATATGGTGTAAATTTAATTTTTAATAGTCTTAGAAATTATCAAAACTTTGCAACAATAATTACAAAGTATTGAAAGTAATTATTTGATAAAATCATGGAATTAATTTCAAAAATTAGTACTAGTTATGACTACTTTTTAACTAGAAATCAAACTATCCAAAAGCAAATGCCTTGCAAAAAATTATAAATTTGGAAGGTCCGAGAGAACACCAGGGCCAAGATCACAACTTTAACTCTGAGAATGGCCAGCGCCAAAAACTCTTTTGGAGTACTAGTAAAGCATATGCATACACAATTATCCATATAAATGAGAGACAAAAGGACCACCAATTTAAAAATGTGCCAACTCAATAAAAAAACTAGTGTGACCACAGATAAACATGTTGTTTTAATTTTGATACAAATTTATAGCTAGAACTACTCAAATTTCTTAAGAATATTTTCAGAATTTTTTATAGATTAAATAAAATTTTCAAAAAATTTTACATTTTCCTAGAACTTTTATTGACAAAAAATGAAATTTTAACCAAAAATTTTTACATTATTACTCTATTAGAGTACGAAAGACAATCAACACAAAAAGCACCCAAAAAAAAAAAATTGAAGCAAATAAACACATTATTTTACATGGAAAACCCTCCATGAGAAAAACCACTGAATAGGAAAAATGATTGCAGTGAGGAGATATCAAAAAAGAAAATAACAATAATCGGTTGAATCCACAGAAGCAAATATATATATATATATATATATAAAGGTTTATTAGGGTAGCAAAAAATTAAAAAATTCCAAATACGCCCCCATGAACCCATGACTATTCAAGGCATACACCAAGCAATTATCTACCTTGGCAAAAATTCTGTTAATTGCTATTTATGCATGAAAGCCTCATTCTCCAAAAACCACATAAGACCACCCTCAACAAGCATCAACTAAGTGCAAGGCAATGTCTGAACTTGGCAAAAGGAAGACACTTGGTCATCAACATGCCTGTAAATTCTCTGAAGTGTTTACCTTGTTCACTACAACATCACCTTTAGTAATGATATCTCAAATAAAGTGATTCTAACATCAATATATATTTTCCTCTTATGAAACATGTGATCATTGGGAATCATATTGCACTCACTACCACATAAGAAAATATTCTTCTCAAATTTCTCATTTAGCTCTCCAAACAAACCCTTAAGCCAAGTGACTTCCATCACTATATTGAACATAGCCATATATCCTGCTTTAGTTATAGATAAAAAAGTTACATATTATAAAGAAGCTCTTCAACTGATAACATACTCACTTAAGTCGAATGCAAAACTAGTTGATCTTCCTTTGGCAAGATCTCCGCTAATACTAATCAATAAGCAGGTTTGGTGGTCATAAAATGCCCAATGGGTATTGATCATACTTTTAGACTCGAGCTTGAGTCTTGTCGAGCCGGGCCTGGGCATAATTAGTTAGCCAAGCCCGAGCCCGGCTTGTAAGAATATATATATATATATATATATATATATATATATATAATAAGGAAGTGTTACGTGAAGAGAGAAGATCTCGTCTAAAGACGATTCAAAGGCAATCTAGGATTTTGCCCTCCCTACTCATGGAAGCCGGCTCTGAAGCTCTGGCGATCTTTAGCTCCTAGAATTATTTCAATCGTCTTTCTGCTATTCCCTATAATTTTGCTCTCATAAGAGAAGATAAAAAATCTTGCATTATGAGCTCACACTAGTAGGAAAATTTGCAAGACCTCGTCCCAGTCTACGTTCAATTTCTGCTATCATTCTTCGACTAATACTTGAGAACAAAATGACCATCTGTTATTGTGATAAGTTTGAAGTTTTCTTCCGTTTCACCTCAGACCTAGACAATGAAAGGATCTTTGCGCATGAGGTTTATGTTATTATTAGACAGTGCCCGGCTTCAAAAATGGTCGCCTCATGTAGACATTTTGCTTAGGAATCTTCAATTGTTCCTGCGTTGATTAATTTCTTAAGTTTGAGTCTATACTTCATCAATCATGAAGCATTATTTTCTATTGCTAGGGAAGGCAGTAGCCCACTACAACTTAAAAAATATACTGGCCTAAATCAAACTTTGTTTGCACCTAGGGTTCTATTGAACATGATGTCATCCCTTCTCTCCCAGAGAGAATATGGTTGGAATCCCCAATGGTGAATATGTTTAAAAATTAGAATATGATAATAAACCATATTTTTGTGTTTATTGCTTTGCATTTGGTCATGATAAGCATGAGTCAGATGCCAATACCACACAGGTAGATTGAAATCATAAAGTGGAGTCTGACCCTGTGGTCTTGAATGTTAATGATAGTATGTGCAACGAGACAAGGGATTCTGAACTTTTTAAGCAGCTAACACTACTATAGATATTACTTTTGTTAATGATGATCTAGCACTGAAAATTCAAAAAATGTGCAACACGAAACTACCTTGAGATAACTCCTAGTAAAATCATATATGCCTTGACCAACTTCAATCCTTCGACAATGTTGCCTGAGGAAAGCAATGCTCAACAGAAGCAGACAGAGAATCACCAGATTGTTGATCCCCACACAGTGAAAATGTTACCATAAGCGCCACTGTGGATGCTGCAACCACAATTGCAACCTTCGTGCATGTAATCGAAGGTATATCCCTAACACCAGATAACTTTATGTGCTTATCAAGGATGAGGGCACAACTACAAATATAGACATCGATGAGTTTAATTCTCAAACTGAATGTCATCCTTCCAATGACAATGATTGCTCAATTATTAAGCAAATTTCTTATGAGAGTCATAATGAGATAGAATTGATGAATGACAATCACACTTCCAATGTTAAACATTTTAATAATATAAAGAGTCACCAGGTTTAAATCTAAGGGACATGAAAGGTACCGAAAATAAACTCAATGAATCTCTTGATTTGGACCAGTATAGATATTTGAAATACCTCGACTTTAATTAGATTTAACATATAACTTCAGAGCATTAAAATTCAATTGCAATTATCATTGAATCTAAGGTTCATGGAACTAAAATAATGAAAATTTGGAAACATACTAATTTTTTAAAAGGGATTACTTATTCAAATATATCATAAACGATCATGAACGGCCGGGCCATCCACATTACATTTCACAATAATATCCTTAAGTTTGAAGATGCTTTTGTTCGCGGGAGTAACTCTCTTGATGAAAGAAATTTTTTTTGAGGTTTTTATGAAGCATCAAATCTCACCTATAATCTCAATCATTGGTTGGTAAAGATTTTAATATTGTTCTATCATAATGTATATAAAGGTTATTGCAAGACTCGTGTTGATTCCATGATTAAGTTTCACAATGTTGTTATTGATTGTGATTTTAAAGAATCTCACTACAATGGTGCCCATTTCACATGGTTTAATAATCATAAATTTGCTAAATTAGATCATTTCCTTATAAGCAACAACTGAGCAAATACCTTTAATAATATAGAACATTTTCAATGCACACCACTATCTCTGATCATAAACTCAACATTAATAAACTTCGAATGACAATTCTAATAAGCCCATGACTTTTAAATTTCAAATCTTTTGGCTTAATAGATCAAACTTTATGCAAGTTATTAGTGAAATTGGATAGGACCAGAAGAAGGTATGGGATGCTCAAATTAGTTAATAAATGAAGATGCTTAGGAAACATCTCTCTAGATAGAATAAAAAAAACAATGGCAACATATTTAATAACCTTAAGTTAGAAGAGGAAAAACTTCATAATCTTGAACTCAACTATGAAGAAGATCCCTCTATCTCGAACAAGATTGATCTCTCTAGCCAATACTAAACTACTTCAATGCTACAATAATATTGAAGCTTTCTGAAAATAAAAATGCAATCTCAACTAAGAATTGGAAGATGTGTAACACTAATTTTTATCATGTATGGGTTAATAAAAGAGACAACAATAAAATTACAATAATTACCCATCCCAATGCTCCCTCTATTATGGAATAGGATAACATTGTCAACTCTGCTGCTAGTAATTTTAGCCAACTCTATCGGTGTAGCAATATCACTTCCAACTCCTTAAACCTCACCCCCCTCCTAAATATATTTCTGATCATACCAACCATCAAATATTAGAAACCCCATCAGAAACCAAAATATGAAATGCCAAAAATCTTGGCTGGAAGCAGGACCGGATATCTTCCCTATTGAGTTTTATATTAAGTGTTGAAACACTATAAAGCAAAATTGCACTTTTGGCGTGGGACAAATATTCCTAAGTTTTTTACACATACCGACTTATTAGTTTATGCTCGGTGTTCAGTAAAATTATCCAAAATCTTTGTTCTTAGGTTAAAACTCCTTAGCACCATTGTTAAAACTAAACAAATCGATTTTATCCCGAACAAAAATATCAAAGATAATATCCTCACCATTCAGAACCTATTTTATAGGCTTAATCTAATGCAAAATAGACATGACTTGACTATTGAACTAGAACTTTAAAAAGCCTACGCCAACCTTAATTAGGATTATCTTAATAATATTTTTAGAGTCATATGTTCTATCTCCCATTTCATCAGTAGAATCTAAGCGGTGTTGAAAATATTTGGTACAGGGATTTGAACCCATGACCTGGGATAACAAATCCTGAGCCTCAACCACCGGGCTACAACACCATTCACGTATTTGGTACATAGTTATTATCAATGACTTCTCTTGTGGGTTGTTCAAATCCCATAAAAGCCTGAGACAAAGAGATCAATTATCTTGCATACTCTTAGTTATAGCATTTGGTTTAAGAGCATAAATCAACTTTTCTAAATGGACCAAAAATTAAGAAATAATTTGAAAGGCAAAAGCTTAATTTCCCACTTTGTCTATGCTAATTATCATATTCTCTTTACCAATGGAAATAATAGAACTATCAAAATCATTGCCAAACTCCTTGATAATTTCCAAAAGAATTCTGGTAGAATTAACCTCAATATATCTAATTATTTCATTCATAAGAAAGCTCCATAGTAAAATCAATCACATAATTGAGATCTTAAATTTTAACAAAGAAAATTTCCCAATCAACTACCTTGGCATTATGATGGTTAAAGGCTATAACAAAAACTCACATTTTGACTTTATGTTAGAGAAAATTAAAGTCATGAGGTAGATTTACACTTATTATGTGTTGAACACCATTCCTCTGTACTGATTGAGGTCTTGAGTCCCACTAAATGGGTATTAAAAAGATGAAAAATATTCAAAACAAGTTTCTATGGGTAACTTTCTATGGGTTAATACAAACAATTTCAAAATTATTTGGACAACTTGGGATAACATGTTTCTTGTATGAGAAGAGTGACCTAGGCATCAGAAACCTTGAAGATATCGATAAGGTTATTACCCTCAAGATATAGCGATACATCCGCACCAAAAACTTTCTATGAAATAATCTCTTGTTAAATATTGTACTACTAAACACTCTCACATTGTCGCTTACAAAATCATTAATTTTTTTGCCTGAATTCAAGCATACCATGGTGCAGATCTTATTGATATTAACAACTATTTTTGGTATAATAATTGATCTAATCTTAGTAATCTAGTGATACGTGAGGTCGTTAATAAATCTTTATTCTCTTGAGCATCTTTCATTCTGGAGCAGCATGTCATAGCATGCATTGTGTGGATAGAGCAAGATCTTTTGTCATACTTCATCGTCGCCATCTAAGAGAATTCTTATGATATCTTAACCGAGCGAATGTTCTCACACTAAATTATTAAAATTATTAAAGTATAGTGCGTAATCAAGATAAAAAACGCCACAAAGAAAAACAATCACAGTAACCAAATGTAAGATTTTATAAGCTAAAAAACATTAACAGGAAAATCACGGGAGAGAAGAAGAAATATATGCATCAATGAAAAATTGAAAAGGTAAATTGCAATGATTGGCTGCCCTGATCTACTCAAGCGAACATATATAAAGGCATAAATTAGGATGATAAGAAATTTTACAAATATGCCCCTTTGGCCGTGATGCATGGTTGGGCAAGTTGACCCCCAACTAGAAGCATTATACATTAGGCTCTCAAATGCATATTATGTGTTGGAATCAAACAAAATTTCAGGCATACATAAAACAAATTAAATAATTATCATATTTTTTAAAAAGCTTACATATTAAGAAGTTATAAAAACATATTTCAAAATTTTCTTTCAAAATAATTCATTTTTGTTAACCCAAAATAACAATTATTTTCACATTTTTTAAGAATCAATATATACAATTTGCATCATTCAAATAAAAAAAAGGAAATAAGCAGTGGTGTAAGTCCCTATACTACGTAGGAACAAACAGGTAAAATTAATTATGGTACTTAAAATTTATAAAATATACATAAAATATAAAAATATAAAGACTGAAAACTAATTTGAGGTTACATATGTATCATCTATACGGTTTATTCCTACATAATGTAGATATTACGTAATTGAGCTCTGTGTTGATTATATTTATATCAATTATTTGGCTAAAAGAATTGTAGATCTTGTATCAGTTAAGCCTTATTGGTTGCTCTTGGTGGGCTTTAATTATTTTGTAACTATTCAGTTTTAATGTGTTTGAGAGCAACTGATTATTATAGTAATGATTATAATGTATTTGAACTATCTTTGATCCCATAATCTAATTTAAATAATTATTAAATCTGCGTTGTGAGCTTTAGTATGCTACTTAATATGTAGTCATACTCTCTTCGCACATCTTGTTATTAGCTAGCTCTGTTTGTGTGATGACCCGATGCCAGCTTAGCGGAAACTGTCCCAACATTCGGGTGTTCACATACCGCATGATCATATTGAGCAATTTAAGATAAAAGGAAATACACATACAAAAACCAAGAGATATTTTCATTTATTTAATATTTCATATTACAAAAAAAATCTTCATCATACATCACAAACATTGTTCAGCTTTTTTAAAAATAAAGAGAAAATAAAAAGATAAATAAAAGTTAGACTAGCGTCGTCGATCCATCGGCCAATTGATAATTAAAGTTTTAAAGTTCTTCTTCAAGCTCCCCCAAAGTACCTAACCTGGTATTGTTCAGGAAACAATACTGGGATTGGAATTTCCAATAATTAGAGAATACTATAAGTACCACAATAAACAAAATAATATTACATTTTTATAAAAGCAAATATACGATTAGCAGATATAAAGATTAAAATGCAAGAAAAGCAAGACAATAACGCAAAATGAATAATCAATTTTCTACAAAATAAAAAGTATTATCACAAAATATAGGTTACTGATGTCATTTTTCCAATAACTCATCATGAATGTCACTGATGTCATTTTACCAGTGACCTACAAATATTGCTGATGTCATTTTTCCAACAATCCATGAATGTTACTGATATCATTTTTCAACAACCACGAATGTTACTGATGTCATTTTTTCAGTAACTCACGAATGTTGCTGATGTCATTTTTCCAACAACCCACGAATGTTACTACTGCCATTTTTCCAGTAACAACCACGAATGTCACTGATGTCATTTTTCCAGTGACCCGCGAATGTTGCTGATGTTATTTTTCCAGCAACCAACGAATGTTATCACGTTGGTTCCGAACAACCAACCAAGCGTCAATATGAATTTGGCTCACAGCGAAGAGCGAAGCTAAGCAGCAATAAATTTAAAAAAAAAAAAGTAATACATATTATATACTGATTATCTTTATTTTTTAAGATCTAAAATTTAACTATTCAATTTTTGAATCTGCATTTAGATTTGGATATTTTAAATTAACTTTTAGCCAATATTTTTAGGAGTAATTATTATCTTCTTTTTCCATTCTATTTTTTTTTCACTTTTACATTAGGTTAGCGTTATTATTATCTTCATTTAATGATAATAATAATAATATATGAAAGTAAAAGATAAAATGAAAATGATTAGAATTAAATTACAGAAAGTAATAATAATAATAAAATATTATAATGAAACATGTCTGAATGAAAATAATAATCATTTTATAATATATGCACCATTTATCATTATTGGTTAATAACAACAATATTAATGTGATGACATTATCTTATCTTCATAAAGTTTATTAAGCATATAAAAAGAAATATATAAATAATACTATTAGCAAAATCTCATAATTTCTACCTCATTGAGACTAGGTGTGAGGGCTCGATGCCGGTTCGGTAGAGACCGTTCTGGCATTGGGTAACTACTCACCGCAGGATCATATCAAGCAATTTGAGAGAAAAAGAATGCGCATATAAAAGTGAATGATATTTTTCATTTAACAAAAATTCTTATTACAAGTTCCATCATCGTACAACATGCAAGATAGGTAAGGCAACTGCGCAAAATAAGCAAGCAAAATGCTGCAATAAGTAGTTATCACAAATAACGGTTACTGATGTCATTTTCCAGTAACTAACCCCGAATGTTACTGATGACATTTTTCCAGTAACAACCTCGAATGTTATTGATGTCATTTTCCAATAACAACCCCGAATGTTGCTGATGTCATTTTTCCAGCAACAACCCCGAAGGTTACTAATGTCATTTTCCAGTAACAACCCCGAATGATACCGATGTCATTTTCCGGTAACAACCCCGAATGATATTACGTTGGTTCCGGACAACCAACCAAGCTTCAAAACGAAATTTTGCTCAAAGCAAATATGCGAGGCAAAGCAATAAAAAAAATACAAAATGTAACACATGTCATATACTGGGTACCTTTAGTCTTTAAGTTCAGAAGTTCAACATCTCGTATGAGTGACAGTTCGCTCAATCTGCATTTTAACTCCCCGATATTTTTAAGTTAGCTTTTTAATCAAATGATTTAGGAGTTTAATTTCCTCTTTCATTCTGTTTTTCTTCCGCTTTTGAAGTTTGATTGATTTTAAGTGTAGAATTAAAGCAGTTTAAAGTGTCTTAAGATTATGATCGAAAAAGTCCAAATAAAATGACTGAATTGGCAATAATAGTCATTTATAATAATTTGAATCATTCTCATTATGAATAAATGAGAATAATTCTATTGTGAATGACTAGATATAACTTGATAGTTATAAGGAGAGTAACAAGCTTTAGAGAAAACGAATGTTTTCTTCTAATTTTCTCCTCTTACCTTAGATTTAGGATCGCCGGAATACAAAGAGAGTTGGAACGGGTTTGGCCGAAGGGTGGCCGAGGGTTGCCGGAGCCGCTGCGGGGGCTGCCGGGCTGCCGGAAGGTACTGCCGGGGACTGCCGGGCTGCCGGAAGGTGGCTGGAAGGGCTGTCGGGGCTGCCGAGCTGCTGGAAGGTGGCTGGAAGGGCTGTCGGGGCTGCCGGAAGGAGGCTGGAAGGGGCTGTCGGGGCTGCCGGGCTGCTGGAAGGGCTGTCGGGCTGCTGGAAGGAGGCTGTCGGGGCTGCCGGGCTGCCGGAAGGAGGAGGGTTGGCTGAATTGAGGAGGGGAGAGGGGAAGAGGCTGCTGGAAGGTGTGGGGAGAAAAGGGGAGGGGATGGGGGCTTTATAGGCGCACGTAGTGGCACCAAACCTGCGCCAAAACGGCGCCATAATGGCGCCAGGTCGGCGCCTGGCGCGGAAGCTTCTCCCGCCAAAAGACGGAAGTGGGGCCGGGGGTCAGGGTCGGCCCTCTGGGCCGACAACCTGCACCAAAAACGGCGCAAGCAGGCGCCAGGCTTCCGCCTGGCGCGGAAGCTTCTCCCACCTGGCGCGGAAGAAAAAGGAGGGGGCGAGCGTACGAAGAAAAACAGAGAAGAAAAAAAAAGAGAGAAAAAATGGAAAAATTTTAAATTTCAAATTAACCGCATTTTTTTCGCCGTTCGGCGTCCGAATGTAACGAAACCTGGCACCGAGGTGTGTTACGACATGACGAACACCCTCGCGCCGAAAAATTTTCGATTAGGAGCAAAATTTTATTTTATTTTAATTTTAGGGGTTTAAAACTTCGAAAATTTGCCACGATCAAATTGACGCTCAGAATTTGATGAAACTTCTCGATCAACTTTTAAATAATACACTTAACACGTCGACACTGAAAACGATGAATTTGGACACGTATTTCAATGTTTTTGATTTTCAAAAATTAGAAATTTCGAAGATAGAACGGGAGCTTCCGTCTTTTGGATTTCTCCTGAATTAGGGCTCTTTGATCCTTAAAGTTGTTTCTATCTATTGGTAGTTTTGTTTGCCCTAAAGTGAAATTCCCCGGGATCCTGATTCCTAAGGCAGGATTCTGCCCTAATTTGCAATACAACGGTTTTGGGTCGTTACACTAGGCTACTCTTAAGCTGGGTTGTAAAACTTAAATTAAGAAAAAGATAAATCGTGGGAAAAAGAAAATAAACAAACTTTTGCTCTCTTCTAAATATTTTTGTTTTTCTTTCATTTAACTCTGCTCTTCAAATGTAAGAATAGTACCATTCTTATCGTCTGTATGATGCCATTTAAAAATAAAATTACATCAACTTTCATAGCAAATTAACTGTACATCAAGCATGCGGAATTATTTAGAAAACTATCGCACTTCTGGGATCCCAATTTAATTGTAAGTCTGTCAGTATATTCGTTGGTAATTAAAAAAACATTACAAATCAAAAAAGCCCAAGTATTAACTTTGGGCTATTTTGGAAACTTATCGGCAACAAAATGAGGAGCTCTTTTGCAGCCATCAAAAACTTCTGATGCAACTTGTGCATGGAAAAGTGACCAAGTGACGAAATAAAGAAAAAGCTTATACATTCCAAATGTTTCATAATGTTGAATAGTATGTAAAATCCTTGATTATTCACTTAATGACATAAAAATCGAAATTTAAAGACAGCATTCTCTATTTAGATGCGTGAAGCTTTCCCAAGAAAAAAAAAAATTGATGAAGGTTTTTATAGGAAGTAACCATGCCATTTACTTGGCAAAAAGAGAATTCATATAATATGAAACCGTGGCTTTCACAATGCAAATATCTAAGCAAACCATTGCAAGATGCCCAACCTCCACAACCAATTAGCTATTTTTTACTGGAAAAAGGAATGGCGCGGTATCAAAAGAAAAACATACTGGCTAACCTTTGACATGGCAAGACCTGTAACAAAAGCATCTCCATTAAAAGGTTTCTCAAACAATATTTGTCTGCAACCCCATCTTAAATGAAACCTGTGGCAAAAATGAATGCTTCAGACCAATTTCCAAAATAGGTTAATCAGAAGTTAATCATGATCGCAAAAAATATCATTTAATAAAAACGAACACTTGATGGTGCAAATTTGTCCCCCCACATACCGGCCACCATTGTCTGTGATATATTTCTTTATAGGACCGCTTAAGTAAACATCAGGGGAACCCTTCAGCATCCGTAAGAGAGACGCCTCAGTTTTGGTAGCAAACAAAGCAAAGATTGTAAGCATACACCGAGCGCTAATATTATCGCAGTTGATGAAGCCAAGTGCATAAGCTACAGGGTCCCACAGTCTTTGAATACTTGTGCGAGTACCACCTTTGGACAAGAACCAATCGGAAAAACTGACCTGAAAATTGAGACAACTATACTTGTAAATTTAGCCTTTAAAAAATTTTTATGGCCACAAAACAAGACTTGCATTTAAGAAAGAATAATTAATAAAGGCGACATCAAGAAAATTTCACAGTTTATCCTCGATAACATTGTTTAAAGCAATATTTCATTTTAACATAAAAAGGACATTCTTTGCTTAATTCAACGTTTCCATTTTAAGACTAATCTATTCCATCTGGGCAACAATATAAACAAAATGGGACGCTAGAAGTCACTGTACTAACCGTAGTGGAAATTTATTCCTGTTGAATAAAACTTACATCATCTAAGTTCCTTATATTCTGTAATGCTCCATCTAGGTCAACAACAGCTCTAACAACAGGGCTAAAAGCTAGAACGAGTGCATTCCTTGCTTTATCATAAGGCTGTTAAAATGAGCAAACACATACTAAAATAAAAACGTTAAAGAATAACAATATAGAATATTAACCTAACTATAACAAAACACAATAAATGTTATAAAAATAATTAAAAAAAGAAGGAATAATAAATTCTATCAGGTGTGTGACACAGAATTAACTGCATGTTACCCCATAAAGAAGCAGTAACCATACCTTCAACTGATTGGTAGATAGAAACGCATGCACACCATGAAAAGGTGCTCCGATTGGAAGTCTAAAATCAAGTTCTGCAATAAAAATCAATTCACCAACTTAAAGACATGAACATCAAATGTCCAAAAATGCTAACAGGATTACTTAAATCTTTCAAGAAATAAGGTGTTGCCTTAGTTTCCATTGGTTCAAAGTAAATATATAAAATTTAATACAGAATTAAAAAAAAAAATCTCCAAGGGTATGTTTGGTTTGATGAGGATTATGACCATAAAGTAGTAATTTTCCCATTAATTACAAAATCCGGATGCTTGGTTTGTTGAAAAAGGAGAGTAAAATTTTTATGCCATGTCGCATTCATTCTGCCTTCGTCACCTTGGAGCTTTCGAATTCAGTGGCTTCACTTCGCCGAGCTCACGAGCTCCGTTTGTGAGCTTCGTTGCCAAGCTTCGCCGCATTCATGAACTCGTCGTGTTCAATCAATGAATCGGGCAGTTCACGCAATGAATCGGCCTGACAAAGTCTAAGCCAATGTTTCCATCGTCGCTATTCACGAGCTTCAACATCATTGTCCCCAAACTCTAAGCTCAGCATTGTCGGTCCAACAAAGTCTAAGCAAGTTCACGCAATGAATCGTCGCGTTCGCGAGCTTTGACATCATCGTCCTCAACGTCATCACTCCCGACATCATGGCAACAAATCAGCCCCGACATCATCGCCCTGGCTTCATTTCATCATCATCATCATCGTTGTCTCCGGCATTACAACGAATCAGATCACTAATCATATTACAATGTAATCAAATTATATTGCAATCAGATTGCACCTAAAATTCAGAATACAAAAAAGCCCTTAAATGACTTTGTTGTTTTCTTTGGGAACATTTAAATATTTAACAAGCAAAAACCTTGCTCCGGGGCAATGGAACATGCAACAGAAAGCTATTGAGCTGAACTTCTATTACAATAAGATCAAACTATTGTAAGGTACGATATGCTAACAGTTAATTACTACTAGAAGTACAGTCCATCTGAACATGTTTTTTTGTCACCTTCGAATTTCTTAACTCTCCACCCTCCTCTCAAATATCTAAAAACTCATTTTTTGGTGAATAAAGGTTTTTTATCGTATTGGGGTTGCTATGCCTTCTCCTGAATACAAGATTCACATATAAGTTTATTATTACAGTTTGGTTTTTTAGTAGTTACGTGAACAGAAGTGTTATGTCCACGATTTTTCACATAGCAAAATTCATGAAGAACGCTGCCGAAGTAGTAACTCTGTGTAGTCTAACAACCAAAACTTGAAAAGGCCCATTAATGCTACAAAATAAAAAAGGCCCTCGAGCTGCAGTGTAAACCTTTTCACACAACCAATTGTACTATGACACATCACCAATTCAACAAGGCTCCTACTTGCACAATGCAAACCAAGAGAAGAGTATTAGCATCGTCAAAATCTTCTTTGTACCAAGGAAAGCAGCTAGAAGAATCATATAAATGACAAACTTGTAAACTACAATGCACATCACCAAAACTGTGATGGACTTCAGCCTAAAGCTAGTACCATAGCTATAACTTAACAGTCTGAAAGAGAAAATAAATTCAAATCAGTACAATTTTACAAGAAATGGAACATAAGTATTTTTTGGATGAGATTTGTTTATTTAATTTCTATTGTTTCCAGAGATGATTCCATGCATTAAATATGCCTTTTTTATGCAAAGGTATTAACTGTTTGTTTTGCATCTAGAACTTAAAGCCAACATAACAAAGATTGAGCCTGCTTTACTCATGTAAAGTTGCTTCGCGGTAGCAAATATTACTTGGGCGGAATTTTTGCATGTTTCACAAAACAAATCTCAACTAATACCAAGGTGACTGCTTTTTTATTATAGTTTTGAAACAGATATCAGAAAATGGTTACTAAAAAGCAGTTTCCAAAAGGCAAATATATTCCGAAACATACTACTGTGAGAAGTACCACAAAAAAAAAACAATAGATGATCATCTAAGCCCTCATCTAGGTTTTGACAGAGCAACTAAGGTGGTGATCACCATTTTATTGTCAAGCCGATATTATTTTATAGAATTTATTCGATTTTAAATATTTATAATGGCTTTATCAGATTCTTTAACAAAAGTATAAATTGACTTTATTTATAATAAGCTGAAACTGCTATCATATTTGTTACCGTACATTAATTATCATACTTAAAGTGTATCAACGATAATAAATATCAGGATACACCTTCATCTATTGATAATTCTCTCATTTAATGTATTCTTCTTTGTTGTTGTCACCTCTTGCTTATATAGGCATATATACTTATAGATGATAGCAAAAAAACAATGTAGCTTTTGTGTTAACCTTTATGTTACATTTTGCCTTTCAACAATATTATTAAACAAAAATAACAAACCGAGAATTTTTGTTTTTTGGGACGATAAAACAATTCCACCAAATTTTTAAGCAAAGAAAAAAATGTTGCTTTGTTTTTGTACAGAACCCGCACACCAACCAAATAACTGTCTTCCTAAACAAACGCTTTCTGCAGTCAATCCTACTAGATTAACAGCAACATCAAGATCATAATGGATTATTAAACTTCCTTGATAAGTTGTTAGCTCATGAAAATACTAACATAAGAAATTGCACTTAATGGTCAAATTATCCTTTGACTATTTCAATTTTCAATTTAACCAATTTAGTCCCAAACTAATCAATTTGGCCATTTTAGACTTCCAATTATTCAATGTCTAACTTCATCCCTCAATTATTCATTTTAATCTCAATTTAATCCTATGAAGATAATTTTTATGAACTAAATTAGCTTTAAAATTAATAATAGAGGTCTATATTCGGCATATCAAAAGTTGGAGACTAAGTTATCCAGATTTAATGGCCTTGGACTAAATTGGACAAACAGAAATAGTCCAGTGGCAAATTACTCAATTTATATAAAAATTACTTACTATTACAATGAAAATAACTATTTCACTCCAATAAATTTCTGTTAGGAGAACTTAAAAAGGCTTGAACATTCAATACATTTGACCACTTAACACCATAATCTGAAAAGTTAAATTATCTCCAATAATATGACAAAGCAAAACTCACAGATATGCACAAAATAAGTTTATTATTATTTCTATAAAGTTGAGAAGAGAATCAACTTCTACTGCTCGTTGTTATAATATTTTAACACTCATCTTCAAGATGAATAAACATGAAGTGCTAGAAGATGCCTGAGCACAACTTAAGTGGTTAAATATTACATACCACCAATAACACCACCTTTATTTATAAAGGTATGTGTGTGATCCTTCACCAGCAGGTTTCTATTAGCACCCACCTGCACAAATAAGAATTTGAGAAATACACATGAACCTTAAAATGAAAACATCCCAAGAAACATTTACCGTTAGCAGCAATATATTGATCATAGTAACTTTATCTGAGAAAAAAAAAGGACAACAGAGTGTGATAGAATCAGGTTTACTTTAGCTTAAACTAAATAAATTAAACTACGTGAAATTGTTAACCTAAAATAGTTTGACTACTATAGTAGTTAGAATTGATTTAAGCTGGCTAAACTAAAATATATTTAGTTCAATCTAAAGCTGATTATTTAGGTACATAATCAATCATAATTAACTAAATAATTATAATATATATATATATATATATACTTATAGAAGTTAAATTACCTATAAATTAAATAGTAAATAAGTGATATAATTAAATAACACTATGATCACTTAATTGATATACTTAATATTAGCAAATTACAAGTAAATATAATCATGCAAACAAAATTAATTAATTGTCATAATTAGTAATTAATGCAATCAATTAATTATTAGAATTAATGGTTTAGTATTACAAATTAATTAATGTAATAAGTAATTTTATTATAATTAAATAACAAATTAATATAATTATTTAATTAATATAGCTAATAATTGGTTACAACAACATAACCAAACCTTAATCTAAATAAGTGAGGTTGGCTACATATATCCTTTGTTCCGATTATGCACGATCAAATAGAAGCCTTACTTTAAGTTTCATATAGAGAAGATCCTTTCTAAAGATTACATAACATTAATAATTATTTATTTAATATAATTAATAAATCAATGTATTTAATAAATTAATATAACTAGTTATTTTATTAGTTGCAGATTAATCAATTATATGATATTAGTAATTAACAAAATTAATAAAATAAATAAGTAATAATATAACTAATTGTCACTAGTAATTGAAAAAAAGAATTTATTAGTTTAAAAATTAATGTTTTTATTAGTATGAGTTATTAATTTATTAATTGATGTAATTTTTGTATAATATAATCACTTAATATTTTTTCAAGTATTAAAAAAGGAAACTAACCTAAAATTTAATTCCAATTTGAACCAATATTTTAATTTGAGACAGGAAGGGGCATCTAATTTAATGTAATTAGCATAATATAATACATTTCATAGTTATCTGATGAGTCTCCTGCCAAGGATTAACACCATCACTAGAATTCAAGTTATAGGCCTAAAAGGACAAATCCTAACCCTAGCACACATGAATTGTCACGTCAAAATATTTCCCTCTTTTGCCCCCTCTTCTCCCCTAAAAAAAAGGCTTCGATAGAACCAACCGCCACCACCCCCCATCTTTAAACTTCATTAGCTTCCCAAGCCATGCTCAACTAGCATTGTAGCCTAGACACATACACCAATAAGCCTACTTCCTACTAGTGGAGTTGCCACTGCCCCGTCTTTCACCCATGTGCTGCCAAGCTGCCACTGCCCCTTTATCGAGCCGCCAATGCTCATCTCCCTCTGATGTCTGGCCCTCCATCATTGTGGACATCATGTCTTATTTTTGTGGAAACACCTAGAAGATTTTTCTCCAACAGTTAAGCATCTTAAAATGTATAAAAAAATCATTGATATAGCAGGATCATATGCATTGACCTAATTGGATAGTGTAGTATTCAGCTAACTCATAGTTAGGCAATTTTGCATTTACAGTGTAAGCAAATATAAAATAACGTGTTTGTGGAAATCAAACATGTCCAAATTTCAAAAGTAGCATGCAGTTTCCAGCATTTTAAATCAGTAGTTTCCATCAATTAATAAAGTAACAATGTGACAAGAATATGAAGCCACTAAAACCATATTCTACATGAGAAAGTGATCGGATATCTCAGACAGAAACCATTAAATAATAAAATTATATTATTTTTAAGTAACGGTTAAGCCAAATATACTAATGGTACAAAATATAAAAATTCCAGCGCTAAAATTAAGAAGATCACATATCCCAACTATTTTCATGGATGCAAACGAATTTAAAGCTACTCAATTTGACATCAGTAATTGAATCAATAATTATTAGAAATATGACAAGCTCGGGTGGCCTGTTTGATACATGAGACAAATTCTGAAAAACAAACCTTTTTCATTAAACGGAAAAGATTGCTGTAGCAACCAAAAAACACATGTAATCCCATTTCAATATGGTTTCCACGTTTATCTACAAAAGATCCCACTTTTCCACCAATGAATTGCCGGGATTCATAAATGTCCACCTGCAAGATAGAGAAAGCTAATTAATTGTTCTATGTGAGATCACGAACGTAAGACATCAAAGAGAAGTAATAATCCTTCATATAAATTAATGAGAGAAACCTGCAAAAGCATAAAAAAACAGGCTAATAAAATGGCTCACCTAAAAGAAGGAAAAAACAAGGACATGTCATTTTAAAATAACACAAGAGCAGAAGAATAAATAAATAAAAGCCTCAGTTCAACGTATATGAATATGAATATGACATTTATATGAATAAACATGAAAATAAATATAGAAACTAAACTCATGCCTGCCATTGACAAGAGTAAATAACAAAATAGTAAATGTGGCATATTGATTTTCTCAAATTATTTATAGAATGAGGTAAATCAGATCTTTGACAAATATCATATACCTGATGCCCTTGATCCAAAAGTTCGACTGCGGTGGACATGCCAGCAAGCCCGGATCCAATGATGGCAACTTTAAGTTTCGGTCCCATGTAGTGCTCAGGCTCTGGTGGAAATAACCCTTTTGGAGCTGCCCAAAAAAGTTTGGTTTAGCATACACAAAAAGAACAGAAAACTCTATTAAGCCTTGATTAGCTAAAGAACAATGAAAGATTGAATGGAATTTAACTTTTTATGTCTGAGGGTCAGCAAGAAAAATAAGTATATTGCATGCTATGGATGAATATAAGCATATTTCAAGCATACCCACTCGACTCACTGATTTAAATAAGTATAATAACTGACCATATCCCAATAATATCAGAATGACATCATTCTTGTAGCACAACTGTGACAAAAGATTAGCAACATACAAAATATGAACAAAAAAATTAACTATATGTAGAAGTTGAATCCCAATTTAAATAACACTAAAAAATTTTAACAACTGATAATGTAAAAGAAGTCACTCTGCTAAAGTCAAATATGTGCCCAAGTCTATTATCATCACCGTCATTAAACTTGCCCAGTAATTGGGGTTGACTTTAACAAATCTATTCTTTCATTCATTCTGACGAGTCATAAGTCAGGTGTTAAACTGGCTTTTGCATATCATTTTGAGTAGGGTTTACTCCTTTTTATTTTCTAAGCCACTACTTGAACACATGCACATTCACAATAGAGTTCCTAAAAATGTGAAATCTGTGAACACATGGTTAAGAGTTCAGACTATAATATAAGTTGAACTCTTGTTAACTGCAATGACAAAAGAAGAACACCTTTCATCACCATTTCAATTACCCATGCCGCAATTAATTGAGATAAAAAAAAAAAGATTGAAGTGGCATAGGATTCCATGAAATTCATTTACAAGAAAACATAAAATTAAAAGTTTTTAGCCCAAAAATAGTGGGCACATAGGCAAAGGAAAATTCTCATCAACTCCAATCATTTGAACAAAGCTTGAAATCTGTTGAGAAATAAAGCACCAAACAGTACCGTTAGAAATTATTAGCAGTGATACAAAATAAAAAATGAAATATACGGCAGCAAGTTGTGTATGCTCTATAAGGGAATTATCATATGTTTATAAAATAAATTAAAGCATCATTAAAGCAAGATGCAGTCTTTACAAAACATTTGATTAAAGGAAATGCTAGAGTGCTCATTGTTGGAATGTGAAGATAGATTAGATCAACACGCGAGGTGTCAACGGAATTCCGGTGGATACCGGAGGGTTTTAGGGAAAAGGAAGCACCGGCTGGCAGCAGGTCAAGCGCCATGGCGCGATACAGCGGCTAGGATTTAAGAGCGGGGCCCCGCAGCACGCCCCAACGTCTGGGAATCAACAGCGGGGTACCACGACGCGCCCCCAGCGCCTGGGAATCGATAGTGGGGCTCCACGACCTGCCCAAGTGCCTAGGATTCGGGAGCGAGGCGCCACGGCACACTGTGACGCCCTGCGGAAATCCTGCAATGATTCAGCCCCAAAAGTCACAATTTTTGGATTTCCGCCGGCTGATTTAGGGCATTTTAGGTTTGGCTTTGAAGCCTATTTAAAGCCTAAATGGTTGTGTTAATGGTAAAAAGTTAAGAAGATATTTCAGGAGAAATTTTGGCATGGCTAGGGTTTGAGTTGGAGAGCCAAGGGAATGGCATAGAAAAAGTGAGTTGCTAGAGTTGTGTTTCCCTTGCATGTGAGCACTTCTTACAAGAGTTAGGTACTTTGTAAAACTCTATTATATTCATAGTAGATTTTTCTTAGGTGTGTGGTCGCGGTTTTTCTCATTCATGAGTTTTCCACATAATTTTTATGTGTTCATTTGCTTGTGATCTTCTATTTTTATTTTATCTTTGTATGTTCTCATAATCGCTCAACGTTACTCAAACGACAAACCCTAAAGGGGGTTTAAGAATTATAGCACTCATGTCATTGCCCAAGTTTTCTATCCAACACCAATAAAAACAATTCACATTAGTTGTTTTTTCACAAAGTCACAAGTGAAAAGTGCATGCCACCCATCTTAAATTTAAGATTTAAGCTAAGAATAGCACATAAAAAAAAATAGTTGGGCTACATACTGAATACTATAGCAGCATACTTGGTAAAAAGGTATTCTAGCTTCTTCACAATATAACATATTAAATCAAATTATGTGCTATATATTGGGCATTGTAGTAGCACTCTTGATTAAAAGTATTCTATCCTCTTACAATATAACTCATCTAATCAAATTCCTGATAGCAAGTGAGTGTTGAGGATATGAGCACTCATCACAACAGTTCACCTTGTTAAGTATAGACCAAGAAATAACGGAAACTTCGAGGGATTTTTCCGCCTCGTCGCCTTTGAGAGCTCAAACAAGAGACAACAAATCAACAAGAATAATAGCGCATACACGAGCATTTACGTGGAAAGCCCCAAGAACAAAGAAAAATCATGGAGCAAGACCGCAAAGATTTCATTATAAACAAGAAGAAGATTACACGAAAAAGATCTCTCTCTTCATGAGCTAAATAGCATTTTCCAACCCTCCAATAGCTTCACTTTCTTCCTCACAACACCACCACCACACAGCCTCCGGCCACAAGCACTCAACCTTCACAACACACCAACACTCACACATAAACCCTAATATATTAGGTATTTATAGATCTCAAACAGTCATTGAACCCTCCATCTAGCCCAAGGAGTCTTTGGATGCTTGTCTTGTGTCAAACATGCCCTTGTGGACAAGTCATGTGTCCAATTTTGTGCCAAATTAGTGCCAATGTTCTGCATTCACTGTTTGGTGCCTAAATTCATCTAAGAGCCGAGCTAAGCATGCTTAAGGGCCCAGGTTTCTATCTCTGCCAAATAAGTTCAATGCCTCCATCGTTTGAATGCTCATAGGATTGGCTTACTTGATCTGAATTGTCTCCAACTCAAACCCGATTGATCTGTGGTGTCATGAAGTCACTCTAAGCTCTGCAACTGACCCATGATCAACTCCAAGACCATTTTGTTGCACTTAACACTTCACCATTCCAATTATCGCTCGCATTAATGTATTTTTAACTATAGTCAAGTGTACCCAACCCAATCGCACCACTTCAGGCTGTACTCGAGTCTCCACAAACATAACAACCTCCCAATTAAAGATAAGTTAGGTCATCATCTTCTTCTTCACTTTGGTAGCAACTTCATAGTCCTTGAATCATGGTGTGGCTCAGCACTGCCTCGCAATCACATCTCGACCCTGCAAATAGATCGTATAAATCCGAGTAGTCAATCCCTGGTTCAACTCAAATGCCTTGTGCATGAACCACCTTTCATCGTCTGCTGCCTATGGGTCTCTGATTAACTCACTTCTGAAGACCAATCTTCCTTGCTCCAATGGTATGAGCATCCAAATCACCTGCTAGACTTGGCGGCAGTGGTTGCACCGCTTTGCAATCCTTGGCTAGCTCCCACTTCTTTTGGGTATGCCACAAATCGGAAGACTTCTTAGCTCACTCCTTGGTGCCTAAGCTCAACACGCCTCAACAGAGCCACCTCTTCAATATCTTCGCAACCACCGGGCTCCTTGTCAAAAGAAAACTTGACTCTCCGTTGTCGCATGTTCACTTCTTCATTTGAGAGGGGAGATTGAGACCCTCTCCCTTTGTGCTCTTCAAACCAAAGTGTTGTTGCCGAAGTCGTGCTCCTAACATACAGTTACCCAACTTACCTCCCACGTGCAATCACCAACGTTCCCTTGGTCACCTTCTAGGAGTCCTTCATGAACATTGTCACAAACCTAGCTTGTGCAAGCTGGCCAACAAAGATCGGGTTCTCTTTTAGGCTTGGAGCATGCCGGACATCCTTCAACTGCCACGTTGCACCATTCTGCAATCTAATGTTCACATCTTCTGGCCAGGTCATACTGCATGTAGTATCATATCCCATGTTCATGCACCCTAGATGGCCTATAATGTAATTTCTAAACACCGAATAGCTAGAAGTTGCATGGCATGACACTTCATAATCCACCACCCAAGACATTGTCTCGTCTTGGGATAGGATCAACGCATCTTCAAGATCCGTTGCCACCATGCTCAATCTGTCACTTCTCTTCCAAGTTAAGCCTCCAACTCTTCTTCACTGCTAGCAATCCAGCCAAAGATGGCCCTCTTCACCGTAATTCCAGCATTTGGCTCGACACACCGATTTCCTTTTTCTCGAGCTGCTACAACTCAACTATGAGTCTCGCTCCCAACTCCTTCCTCTACTTTCAACATTAAAAGCTCAAGTGTGGAAGCCCCACCACATAATCTCTTCCTTGCCTCTTCGTTCAAGATAAGCCTTGTCATGTTGTTAAACTTCAGAGTTTCAACTCCTGTTGAGTTGCTCACAACCATAACAAAAGCATCCCAGCTTTCTGGCTATGAAGACAGCAGCAACAACGTTCGGGCTTCTTCGTCGAACAGGACATTCACCGAGCTCAGCTAGCTCGTGACAATGTTGAACAGCTCACATAACTTCGTCACCGAGCCTGGTTCGTCATCTTTAGGTTAAACAGCCTTTTCATCGAGAACACTTTGTCCCCCCACCGACCGCTTTTTGTACATCCTTACTAAGGTAGCAACAACATCCCAATGCTGTTATTAGATTGATCAAATCTTAATATGCTTCAATTAAAACTAAGTCACTTCCAAATCTTAATACTGAACCAGTTAAGCGTCAGAATAATGGGGATGAACTACCATAAAGTTTGGTAATATGTATGGGAAGAAATGATGTAAATCTCTAAACCTTACAAAGGAGGGATAAGTTTTGTGAATTTTTATAAGAAAATAAATAAGAAAATTTATTGAAAATAATCAAAATATCAAAACCCAAAAATAATAGTTTTTTTGGATTTCTCATTCTCAATTATGCAAATGGTGAACATTTTATAATTTTTAGAGCTAACATGAAATACTTGATATAAGTATGGAAAATTATCTTACCTCTTTCAACTTAAGAAATCAATAAGTGTACAAATTCATGACTTTACCTAATAAATTAAGTCACCTCTAATGCTAATCACCTCATGTTTTTAAGATCCAATAAGTTGTTAGGATTACACATGTCAACCTTACTAACTAGAAGGCAATTAAAATCAACCTTAAAGGATACTAAGTAGCATATAAAATAGTATATGAACGTATTAATGTCATAGATCAAATCCTAGATGGTAAAACTTATATGCAATGAAATTGCCACATGAAATCCTATTAAGAGTATAGCAAATATAGCTAGATATTCCCATTGGCAAATTAAGAGCTAATTTGAATAATGTTACTAAATTCTTCAATTCAAACATCCAAGGGAATGTTAGATTTTGAGAAATCATATGGGATCTAAGAGATTCTCATGGAATAATTTTGACTACAACTCATGTAACAACCCAATATCGTTACTTTGTAAATTAGGTCAAATCCTGCCTCAGAAATCAAGATCCCAGCGAATTTTGAATTAGGGCAAATAAAAAATACCCTTAGATGATAATACATTTTAGATCAAAGTATCATAATTTGGGAGAAATCCCGATAACGAAAACTCACGCTTTATTTTTCTGAACTTCTTAATTTCATTAAATTAAGAACATTGAAATACGTGTATGAATTTATCAATTTTTGTGTCATTACGTTGAGTTCATTATTTAAAAGCTACTCATGAAGTTTCATTAATTTTGGATCATCGGTTCGACCTAAATTTATTTTTAAAGTTTAAAACTTCAGAAATTAATTAAAAATAAAATATTTATCCGAATTGAAAATTTTTGGCGCGAGGGTGTTCATTACATCATAACATACCTCGGTGTTAAGTTTTGTTATTTTTGGATGTCAAACTATGAAAAAATATGAAAAATTTAACTTTAAGTAATTTAATTGAGTTTCCTTAAGGTTTCTTTCTCCCCCGATTTCCCTTCGCTTCCCAGGCGGAACCTGCGCCTGTTCAACGCCTGGGAGGGCCCCATTCCCCTGTCTGACCCTTCCTCTCCCCCCCTTTTCTCTATTTAACCCTTCCTTCTTCCCCCTCACCTCTCCCAACAGCTGCAGCCCCCCTCTCCCTATCAGCCCCCTCTCAGTTAGCCCGCCCAGCGGCCACCCCATTCGGACCCTCCAAACCAGCCAACCCCCTCTCCCAGCTGCCAGCCTCCCCTTCCAGCAGCAGCCCTCCTCCCTCCTGCCGGCCACCAGCCAGCCACTAATTCGGGCACCTCCTTTAGTCGTCCAGCCTCCCGGCAATACTATCCTAGGTAAGAGGAGAGGGAAATGAGGTAGAAATGAGGAGATTTGCTAATACTATTATATACTTAATATATCATTATTATGAAAATAAATATGATAAAGATTATGTCATCACATTAGCATTATTATTATTAATCAATAATAATAAATATTGCATATGCTATAAGATGACTATTATTTTCATTCAGGCACTTTTCATTCTAATATTTTATTATTATTATTACTTTTTGCAATTTAATTTCTGTCATTTCCATCATATCTTTACTTTCGTATATTATTATTATTATCATAATTATAACACTAACCTAATGTAAAAGCGAAAGAAAAATATAATGGAAAAAGATAGTAATTACTCCTAAGAACATTGGCAAAAAGCTAATTTAAAAATATCCAAATCTAAATGCAAATCCAAAAGTTGAACTGTCAAACTTTGAATCTTAAAAAATAAAAGTACCCAGTATATGATATATACTACTTTTTATAATTTGCTGCTTAGCTTCGCTTATTTGCTTTGAGCCAAATTCATTTAAAACTTGGTTGGTTGTTCGGAATCAATATGATAATATTCGTGGGTTACTTAAAACTGACATCAGTAACATTAATGATTGGTTGGTTATTAGAAACCAATATCATTTTTATTTGTGGGTCACTGAAAAAATGACATCAGTGATATTGTGATTGTTACTGGAAAAATGGCATCAATAACATTCGTGGGTTGCTGGAAAAATGATATCAGCAATATTCATAGGTCACTGAAAAAATGATATCAATGATATTTGTAGTGAGTTACTGGAAAAATGACATCAGTAACCTACATTTTGGGATAATACTTTTTCTTTTGGAGGAAATTGATTATTCCTTTTGCGCTATTATTTTATTTTCCTGTATTTTTATCCTTATATCTGCTAATCGCATATTTGCTTTTATAAAAATATAATATTATTTTGTTTACTGTGGTACTTGGAGTATTCTCTAATTACTAAGAATTCCAATCTTAGTATTGTTTTCTAAACAATACCAGGTCAGGTACTTCTGGGGAGCCTGAAGAAGAACTTTAAAACTTAAATTATCAATTGGTCGTTGAATCGGCGGCGTTACTTTAAATTTTACTTATCTTTTTATTTTCTCTTTATTTTTAAAAGGTTGAACAATGTTCGTAATGTACGATGAAGATTTTTGTAATATATAATTTTGAAATGAATGAGAAATATCTTTGACTTTTGTATGTGTATTTTCTTTTCTCTCAAATTGCTCAATATGATCCTGCGGTATGTGAATACCCGAATGTCAAGCCATCACAACCCCTCTCAAATCCCGCTCTAACCCAAGAATAACTTAAATTGTCTACATACTACCTAACTCAAGTCTTTATAAGATCAAACACCCTAGAAGAATATTACATTATAATATGCATATTTTAATATCAAGAATTAAACAACTATAGCTTATGAATGGCAAGGACTAAAAGGAAGGTGATTGAAGTTATGGAACAGATGGCTAATTTAATGATTAATGGCACACTAGAAAGAGAAAAAGTCTGCACTAATAAACCTATATTAATCCTAATCAAAAAAACTAAAACAATAAGATATAAAAAAGTAATATTAGATAAACTTATGTAGTATAACAATAAACTCACCTCCAGAAGCAAAGCACATAGGGGCTAATTTAGCTCATATGATATTGTTGCCATAGAAATAATTAATGAGTCAAAACCACTTGATTAAAGGAAAATAAGAAAATAGATGAGTTGCTTATTTAAGTCACTTTAAATAATAACTTTCAACCTAAGCACATGAGACGGCCTGATGCCGATTCGGCAAAAACTATTCTGACATCGAGTGACTACTCACTGCAGGATCATATCGAGCAATTTGAGAGAAAAAGAATATGCATATAAAGTAAAAGATATTTTTCATTTATCAAATTTCTTATTACAAGATCCTTCATCGTACAAACAAAAGAAACAAAATAAGCAATTCAGCGCCGTCGTTGATCCATTAGAAAATTAGGGTTCTTGTTTAATCTCTTCCAGGAGCACCTGACCTGGTATTGTACAGAAAATAATACCGGGATTAAAATTTCCAGTAATTAGAGAATACTCTAAGTACAGCAGTACAATAACAAATTACTTTATAAAGGTGCGATTAGCGGAAGTAAGGTGAAAATAAAATGCATGATAGGTAAGGCAACCGCGCAAAATAAGCAAGCAAATTCCTACAACAAGTAGTTATCACAAAATAAAGGTTACTGGTGTTATTTTCCAGTAACTAACCCCGAATGTTATTGATATCATTTTTTTCCAGTAACAACCCCAAATGTTATTGATGTCATTTTCCAATAACAACCCCGAATTTTGCTGATGTCATTTTTCCAGCAACAACCCCGAATGTTACTGACGTCATTTTTCCAGTAACAACCCCGAATGATACCGATGTCATTTTTCGGTACCAACCCCGAATGATATTACGTTGGTTCCAGTCAACCAACTAAGCTTCAAATGGTTTTGGCTCAAAGCAAATAAGTGAAGCATAGCAGTAATAGAAAAATGCAAGATGTAATGCAAGTCATATACTGGGTACCTTTTTAGTTTTTAAGTTCAGAAGTTCAACAACTCGAATGAGTGATAGTTCGCTCAATCTACATTTGGGTTTGGATATTTTTAAGTTAGCTTTTTAATCAAATGATTTAGGAGTTTAATTTTTTTTTCATTCTGTTCTTCCGCTTTTGAAGTTCAATTTATTTAAGCTGCTATTAAAGCAGTTAAAATTATTAAAAAGTCTTAAGATTATGATCATAATAATGTATGACGAAAAAATCAAAATAAAGATGACTGAATTGACAATTTATGAAATAATAGTCATTTATAACAATTGGATCATTCTCATTATTAATTAATGAGAATAATTTTATTGTGAATGACTAATTATCAATATGATAGATTTAAAGAAAACAAATGTGTTCTTCAATTTTCTTCTCTTACTTTAGAATTAGGATCGCTGGAAAACGAAGAGAGGCCGGAACGGGTTGGCCGGATGGCTGGCCGAGGTGGCAATGGCGAGAGGCTGGCTGGCAGCGGCTACAGAGTGGTTTGGCGGCTTGATAGCTAGCTGTCGAAGGCTGTCGAGGGCTGCCGGAGAGGGAGCTGGCTGGCTGAAAAGGACTGTCAGGAGCTGCCGGGAGCTGTCGGAGGCTGCCGGAGCTGCTGTGGGGACTGCCGGAGCTGCAGTGGGGACTGCCGGGGGCTGCCGGAGCTGCTATGGGGACTGTCGGGGGCTGCCGGAGCTGTTGTGGGGACTGCCGGGGGCTGCTGAAGCTGCTGTGGGGACTGCCAGGGGCTGCTGTGGGGACTGTTGGGGGCTGCCGGAGCTGCTGTGAGGACTGTCGGGGGCTGCCGGAAGGAGGCTGGAGCGGCTGAGGAGGGCTGGCCGACTGATATGGCTGAGGAGGAGGGGCTGGAAGCTGTTTGGGAGGAGGAGAGGTGAGGGGAGAGCCTTCTTATAGAGAAGAGGGCTGGGGTTCGGCTGGGAGGGGCCGCTCGCATCCTGCACCAAATTCGGCCCAGGCGGGCCCTCCTGGCAGGCGGAAGGGGGAAGGGGAGGTCGGGGTCGGCCCATAGGGCCGACAGCCTGCGCCAAAAACGGCGCAGGCAGGCGCTGAACCTTCCGCTGCAGGCTCTGTCATTTGGGGTTATCAATTTCCTTTTTGTTGTAATCATTATTGTTATATTTATAAGATACAACAGTTAAAATAAAAAATATTAAATATACATATATATATATATATAATTCTTAAAATAAAAGATATGAATATAATACTTACGAGAGATTATAAATATACTTAATAAAGCTAAGACTAAGGACTCTAAAGTCATTCCCAAATTGGCACCATTATGTGAGCGAAACTCAAGTGGAATAAAATCTAAATTATACTATATTATCAATAATTAAGATATGCCATTTATAGAATTAGGGTGAATATAATAAATAATAAAGATTTGAAACCCCCATCAAAATACTAAGAAAAATATGTTTAATGTAAGCCTACCAAAAATATTATATAAGCTAATGAACCTTAAATGCTATTCTATTTATAGATTTATCAGACCTTCAAGTTCATCAAATATAAACAAGTAAGGGTATATCATAATATGTACATTTATATGCTACTTTTCATTTTGTGGTTGTTGCATTATTTTGAGCTACTTGTAGTTTGTTGTCACTATAAAAATGTTCTATCATATATTTCTATCACTTTTCTATTTTAGTAATGGATAACATGTTTGAGATACTAAAAAAATAAAACAAATTCCAAAATTGATGAATTTATTTGGTCTGCATAGACATATGTTAGCATGAGACAAGTCCAAGAGAAATAAAAAAGGTATATCATGCCTATGAGAGGGGCATGTGTAAAGATGGGATATTAAACCCAATAAAATCAGGTAGACATGCTTAGATTCTCATGTTTTGTCTATTTGCCCACCAGACCAACGAAAACAGTAAGACACAAGACAAACTTTTATTTTCTTATATGTTGTGACATATTTTTGTGGCAAGAAAAGATTTTTGCATATTTTGATGACAAGAGCTTCCTTTGGAAAAGCTGAAAATACTTTAAAAAAAGTCAAATGCCACTATAAAATGATTTATTGCCCTAAAGTTTGTGTTGTAGAAAAAATATGACTCATAACATAAAAGTCTCAAAAGAAACAATATAACTCAAAAAATTTTATGACATGTCTTTCCTATATTTTCACTGCTTGAATGTTGTTTACTTTTAGCACATTATTTATATATATATATATATATATATAATGTAATGAATAATATCCAAGTACTTAGAGTAATCTAATTGGAATTCAAACCCTGACATCTTTCATGTGTCAGCTTCAACTAGATGAACAAGAGTTAGCCTAAAAAAAGATCTTGTATAGCTTAATTATGAATGATGAATAAATATCTTTAAGTTATTCTATATTTTCAAAGTTAATTGAATGGATAGTCGCAATTTTATCTAAATAGCTCTGAACGTTTTGTATGAAATATTTATGTGTCATTCTACTTAACCAGACTAATAGAGTCCTACGGATCATAATTAATGCATCCGGTGTGGGACTAATTTGCTAATATGACACAAGGTTACCTAAGTTTGTATCAAAGCTTTAGTTTTGGTATTGACTGTGATTATTACAATAACCATTAGGTTCACGATGATTTATGGTTTACAATGTTGAATAGCTAAATTAGGCACAAGGTTTTTTTGTCTAGAACTCGCCACTCTTCATCACTCATCTCTTGTGACTTCTTCATGATGCTCTCCAATGGAAGGTGAAACTTTTTCCGGTACAGCAAATCTTTTATTTGCATTTTACAAAACACAAAGTTCAATTTATTGACCTTCTCCATGTTGTATTTCGTGTCCATCATCATTGCTCTCACTCAAACAAAGCATGATTCGCTTTGCTACCAGTTGTTGAAGATATGAGCACTCCCCATAATAGTTCACCTCATCGAGAAATCCTCCTACCTCATCACCTTTGAGAGCACAAACAAGAGACACAACAAAACAATGAGTAAAACAAAACATACACAGCATACGCATTGTATTAATGTAGAGAATCTCAAGAATAGAGAAAAAATTATGGAACCACACCACAATGATTTCACTATGAACAAGGAGAAGAATATACAAGAGAGATCTCACTCTCTTCAAAAGCTCAACAATCATTCCTATCCCTCTAACTACTTCATCTTCTTCATCACAGCACAGCCACCATGCAACCTCTAGCCACAAGTACTAAGCCTTGACAACACTAACACTAACACAAACCCAAGCATATTATGTATTTATAAACCTCCAGACAATCTCCAAACCCTCCATCTAGTCCAACGAGACCTTGGATGATTGTCGTGAATCCATATTCACATCAAAATAGTTCCAGGGATTTACGTTCGAGCTGGTACCTAGGCGCAACTAGACATCTAGCTTCCAATTTGTTTCGACTACTTGGAGATGCACAGAGCTTTAAGGCATGCCTAAGCGCTTAGGTTTCTATTTTTGGCTCTATTGTCTGAAGTGTTATCGACACCTGGATGCACCTAAGCGCCCAGGTTTTTGTTTCTATAGAATAAGTTCAATGGCTACATCGCTTGGATGCGCCAGTGCTCAATTCTTCCAGCACTTTAGCGCGCTTAAGTGCCTGAACTATCGAGTTCTGCTAACTCCAAAAATATCTTCACCAGCACTTTAGCATGTCTAAGCACCCTAGCTTCTGTCTGATTGAGTTCATGAGCAAACTCCTCAGCACCCAAGTTTCTGTTGCAGGAATTGTCCCAGTGCTTGGGCGCGCCCAAGCGTCGGCCCTTTTACCAAGTATAAATCATTCAACACCCTCCAGCTTGCACCAAGTTGATCTGTGGTAGCTGACCCATGGTCTACTCCAAGACCATTCTGTTGCACTTGAACTTCATCACTCCAGTTCTCGCTCGCATTGACTCCCTTCAAGCCATAGTCAGGTGCACACAATCCGATCACACCATTTCAGACAGCACTCGAATCTCCACAAACATAACAGTGAGGAGCTTCATAAAATATCACAACGGAACTATAGGAGTGATTTATTCCATAAAACAAGATCTTTAAACTTTTTCTTTTGTTCCAACGAATTGTTTGATTGAAAATAGGAAAATGTTCTGAAAACTCAATCTTTTACTCCAATTTTTTCCAAAAGTATGAAAGAAAAGGGCAAAATATAGACAGCGACAAACATGAGCAACTAGCAAAATGCATGGAAATGATCCCACTTTTAAACTTGGCATTGCCGCCTATGTTAAGTTTTGAAGAAATTGGGTACCGTAGCAGCCTTGGAAAGTAGAGCATGTTCAAGAAAAGAGCATAAAACATATAAATTTGGCTAACTGAATTGCCAAACAGATTCATAAGCTGATTTCTCTCCTTAAGAATTTTCCATACCTAGCTTGAGAATAGGCCTAGGCCCAGTCGCATCCAGAATCATGATAATAAAACAAAAAAAAGAGGCATTCTTTTCTTGCCCAGACTTATAATAAAAGCTTGCGTGATAACATAAAAGAACTAATCGAAATTGTAGTTCAGAAACGATATTAAGAAATCATTGAGCCCTTTTTATAAAATTTCACCATTGGAGCCCATATCGGGCACCTTGCTGTCCAGCGAAGCTCGGACCCTCCACGGCCACCTCGAACACTTAGAAATGCCGAGAGAGGTCACGGACACATAAGCCGATGAACATGAAGCTGCGGAAGCCATGGCCGAGCCTATGTATTACGCAACAAGGAAGACAAGATGACTCGAAAACTTCTGCGCAATTTAGCCTGCCCTCGCACTCTTTAGTGCAAGGAGGAAATGCGTGAGAACCACTTATTTAGAGATGGCTGAGTGAGCGCTGATTTATCTCGACAGCGGTTAAATCTTGTCGGCATCGGATTTTGGATTTCGTGGTGAAGTGGAACGGAAATTATGCAGAATGGAAAATAATGGATGTGGGCTATATAAAAAATGTTATTTAGTTTTTAAATAAATGATTAGAATTTAAAATTTAAAAAATATATTTTATAGCCTTACAAATAAATAAAAATAGATTTAATAAATTTTTTTTATTTTACTTAATTCTTAAAACATAATTATCAATATATTTTGAGAGATATATGAAGTCATATAACAATACTCATATTATATATAATATAGTAATTTACTCCTAAAAAATATTAAAATATTTTTACTAAAAATTAAGAATTAATATTTTTTTTATAAGTGAGCTTCTTCAAATATACATATTTTAAATTTAATTTTTTAATCATCAATAATCTTTAAAAATAATTATTTCATATAAATTTTGGGAGAGTGCTAAAATATCTAAATCTCATATTTCTTTCAAATTATTTGCTTAAATAATTTATGTTATAATTTGAGAGATATTAATATTTTTAATATTACATTTTTAGTATATAATTTGAGAAACAATTTATTTGTGTTACTATTTTTTTCATATTAATAATTTTGCTACACTTAATATATTTAAATTTAATATTAAACTAATAATAATTAAGATTCATTAGTTAATGAGCAATATTAATCATACATATTAATTAATAATCATTCTTAATATTGCTATATGATATCTTTCAAATAATCATTCTTAATTTTTATTTTTATTTCGGCGCATTTCCCTTCCTCGGGAAAAACCTGATTGGGCGAAATGGAACGAAGCCGCTCTTGATCTTTTCCTTCGCCCTTCCCTTTCCTCACATGAGTCATTTCCCACTTTTACTCTCTTTCTCCGTTTCCTCAGCCGCTCTTGATCCATGACGAAAAAAGTCACTGCATCCGAAAAATGTCACCGCTCCTCTTCTACTGCTACGGGGTGCGCCAAGCGGCTCTTGCCAAGCTCCTCTATTCAGCGGTTGGCACACAAAATTTTGAAGAACCGATCGAAGATTGTTGTTATCGAGGATCCGGCGGTAGAAAAAAAGATTTGGTGGGAGAAAGAAAGGCTAGAGCGCCCCAACCACCATCGCCCGTCCAACCCAGCCCCGCATGTTTCACCTCGCCTACGCCCGCCCCAGCACCCTCTTTGCCATCGCACACAGCTGCCCGCTCACCCAAGCAAATCAGCTTTCAGAGCTCTCTGCGCGGTTTGGAATGGCGTCCTACCCATAAGCAGCGGCGGCATTTTCCGGATGCAGCGGCTTCGTTCGTTACGGATCAAGAGAGCGGAGGGAATAGAGAAAGAAAAGAAAAGTGGAAAAATGCCTATGTGAGCGGCTCTTTGGAAAGGGACGGTGAAGGAAAGGATCAAGAGCCACTTGGTTCCATTCGCAGATTAGGTTTTTTGCGAGGAAGGGAAATGCCCCGAAATAAAAATAAATAGGAGTTTTTTAAAGTCATTTTGCTACATTTACACGTTAATATATACAAAAATATATAAATATATTGTCGTAAATTATTGATTCAACGCAATTTTTTGTGTGAGTTATATGTAAAAAAAAAAAAAATTTATTAATTTTAAATAATTGTGTATATTCTTGTGCAATTATAATATTTTATTTACTTAAATATTGTATCATAATTCAAATATATATTAAGGAATTTTTAAAGTGAAAATTTATTTTCTATTTTCGATAATAAATTATATTATATTTGTTAAATAAAAATGCTTAATAAAATATAGAGTTAACACAATGTATTTATCTTTTGAAAAAAATATATTGATAAAATATATATTATAATTGAAAAAAATTTATAATATATATTTTGTCTGAAGGTTCAAACACAAGTGAATTTATTTTTAATTTTGAGAGCTATTTTAAAATCAATTAGCTATTTAACTTTATTTATTATTTTAGTCCTTAAATAATTAAATTTTACAAATAAATTAAAAACATAGAAAATCCTTTTAGAATATAAAGAAATTTTTTTCATTAAATAAAAATTTTACAGACATAAATTCTATCAGACAATTTGGAGGCCATACTTATCATCATAAATAAACCATCACAGTTAGAGCGCTTTTACGGTATAATTAGACTTCTTAATCTTTTCAAGACTTAGCTACTACTATGAAGAACAATCATTAGGGACAACAAATCAAAGAACAATCATTAGTAGGGGCTTCTATTTGTAAAATTAAAGAACATCAAGCATATTTTAGCAGCACAAATACTATGACAATGGCTTGGAAATGTGGCAATTTGACAAGTTTAGGCCGATATTTTGAAATAAATATAGTTATTATATGAAGAAATAACAATATTATGAAACGAAAGTAGTTGTATTAATGACTTAGTTGAACACAGTTTACATTATTTTAATCACAACTAATAACTAAATAAATGCAATTAATTACCTCTTTAAAGCACACTAATTATTCCCATTGTTTTAAAATACATGAACCAACGAACTAACAGAAACTCAGTAACAAAATAAAAAACATATTAGGAATCTAATAAAATTCTTAGTATTTTAATGCAAGCACAAGCATTCAATACAGAGTTCAAAATGTTTTGATGAACTGATGAATCAAGAAGGGGAGATGCCAGGACGATTAAATAAAACAAAAAAGGAAAAATATGCCTAGGCTATTCTCCTCTACTAAGAGGTGATGGCCTGAGATTTGTTGAGAATGACGCCCTCGTACTTGACCTGAAACCATTTCATGGCATCGTCCTTCGTAACGCGGTGCTGCACACCGATGCGTGATTTGCACCGCCGGCGACGGCTCACGCGGTAGCCGGGACGCTCAAGCACCACGTAGAAATCCATTCCATAGATTCCCGTCGAGGGATCATACCTGAGAATTCAATCAATATCATCCATAGAAAAGATTATTATTAGTCCATATGTTTGGGGCCATAAATTATTATAATAAAGAGCTTAAGCATAATTTCAGGCCAGGACTAATCACTGATCACATTAGGCTATTTGGTCATTCGTTAACCAGTTTGTTCAATGTTTTAATCGAGCAGAAGATTGAACAAAGGCATTTGAAGCTCAAGTTTCAATAGAGCGGTCTCATTTTTCATTGACGAGGCATCTCACTAAAATGTTGCGCTTGGTGTTTAGTGCACATTAATTCAAGCTGTGGCTGTCATTTATGACAAATTCTTTATAATTCTATATAGCATTAATGCACTGGTTCAGGATTTGGCTCATATAATGGTTCAACCTTATTATACATGAACCCAAACTCCTATCTTTCGAGCCAATGAGTTCATGCTGCGCTTAAACATATCTCAAATATTATGCAAGCCAAATGTAAGTTCAAGCTCTAGCAAGTATGCAAGAAATATTGTTTCTAGCGAAACTTTAAGCATACAAATTCATTATATTATATTATATATATATATATAACACAAAATATTTTATCAATTATAACGAATTTGCCTAAAAAATTATTAGCACAACAAATTCTTCATTCTTAAGATCTAAGAGGTCAAATCATGCATAAATAAATTTCGAACCATCACAAAATTAAGCTCAGATACGAATTGGGCTTTAGTCAGGACAAGCTGTCGATCAGCTGAGCTGACTCAGCTTATACTGAGAAAACTGTCAATGAAAGAAAATGAGACATTGATTAACTGGAAATAGGCTCAGATTTTTGCTAATACGTTCAAAGAAGAGGGCTACAGAAAGCACTTCTCATACAAGAGGTGTCAGAAGGCAATAATCATCATAGCCATTTAGATAATATTCGATCTAGAACATTAACCCCTTTTCAAAAAGAAATAAAATTTATAAATAAATACTATATATAAAAACTTAATGTATTGTATATTAAACTAATCTCATAGCGTGTTGATTAGCATTTAAATAAATGGGATATACTAACATACTTGATACCGAGGTCAATATGTTCCTGAATTCCAAATCCAAAGCATCCAGTATCACTGAAGTTCCTCCTCAGAAGCTCATATTCCTTAACTTTCAAACCACTTTCAAGTAGCTGCATTGCCTTTTCTCCTCTAACAGTAACATAGCAAGCAATCTTTTCATTGCGTCGGATTCCAAAAGACCGTACAGTATACCTGGCTGTAAAATAAAACATTTTTTTTTTAAATTGGAGCTTAGGTAAAAATATTGAATGATATGGATGTCAATGTTACCTTTAGAGAACACCGGAGTTTGTCCACTCAACTGCTCTAACACCTGAAAGCATTCAAAGCATTAGATTGAAGTACAAACCTTGAAGCCTTCTATTTTACCTTTAATATGAAGATTATCTGATGTTGACACCTATGATTAGCTTTCACATTCACTAGAATAAGAGCCCTCATATTGTGATAATATTCTTTTAATCTATCATAACTGTTAAATTAATACTGGACAACAATGATTATACCCTTCATGTAACATTCCATTCTGGAGAAATCCAACTATTTTTTCACCCATAGAACTATTACATGAGCCTATACTAGAAACCACAAACACATCTATCCCTACAGACCTCCCAATTCCAACGGACGGTATCACAAACCCTACAACACCAGAACTTGATCTAGCTGTTATGATGTCACAAACCCACAATACTGCACCACTTAAACAAGCAGTTGAACATTTACATACACATTACTCGTACTCCTTTACCTAAACCCAAGCTAACATTCCACCTTATTCTTATCCCACACTACTTTCCTATTTAGTTTCCGAAAATTAAAAATCACCATCCAGCATTGCCCTTAAAATATTTAATATTAATTAACTTACAACTATATACTGGAAGAAACATGCATGCACCTCTATTTTACTAAACAATAAGAGCTTTATATTTCAAGGTCCAAGAATATTCTTCTCTAATTGAGTATAAGGATATATTTGAAGATGCATGTTCAAATGTTAGATGATCTGCCATCAATGCTTTGTTTGGCTTAACTACAATGTACATTAGCTTCAACTCTTCATGATAAATTACGAATACATAAATGTCATGCAAGACTACACAATAAAAGACTTCTAATGGTTACAATGGAACTCCCAAATCTTCATAAATATTTATATACACCCACACACAAACATACATATATGGCAGAACCTAACCTTGTGAATTAACAAAATACTAGACACCAAAAACGTACAAGAATATTCAAGCTTTAAAATCAAAAGCGCCTAAATTTGAGCAAAAAAAAATCAATGAAAAGGAACGGACCATTCTCCTTATAAAGTTCAAAAGCATTCATACTCAGAACAAGTAATATGCAATATAAATTAATATATACGAGAAGAAACTCAAACTTGCTATTTACAATAAACAATATATGAGACTTCTTGGAAGAATTCATATGGCTAAAAACTCGAATAAGAATAGATTGCAAGAATTCTTCTCAAAAATACATCAATTACAATGTACGCCTCCTAAAACAGATCTGCCACTCCCTCAAAGTATTTATTGACAGCACAACCTCTCAAGTGGAACATGTCTATATATCATTGTGTGCTTCTATCAGAACAAGTAATATACAAATTAAAATAATATACTCAAGAAGAAGCTCAAACTTAATATTAACAATAAAAGATATATGAGGCTTCATGGAAGAATTCATATGGCAAAAAATTCAAATAAGAATACATTGCAAAAATTCTTCACAAAATACATCAATTACTATGTAAGCCTCCTAACTAAGCAAGACAATGTGAGATTCATAAGAGCCTATGGCATCACTGAAATCATCATCTCGCTACTCAAAGAGGCTATTTGTCTAAACTTAAATTTTAAAACACGAATAAAAATTTAAATTTCTAGGGACAAAAAAATGTATTAGTGAGGCAACAAACTTCCAATTTTAGAAGAGAAATATATAAGAAAAAGATAAGAAATTCAATAAAAAAAAAAAATGAGATCTAATCAAAAGAATCCTCAAAAAAATTTGAATATTAATACAAATGTGCAATCCAATTTATGACAATAAAGCAAATTTTTAAAGATTAATAATACATAGACTTTCTAAATCAAATTTAAAATAAAAAAGTATGGAGAATATTAAAAACTATTTTGAGAAAATAGAAGCATTTTACATTTGAACAACAACAATCCTTCGAAGATAATGTTTGTAACGAGTATTCTATAGTAAGAACCAAATCACATGTCTGAAACCATATAAGAAAGGAACAACAGAAGTAAACTTCCTTTTCTCAAGAGATATAGTAGGTTGAATAATGTCACAAGAGACATATGGTCACTACTTAATGTGTGCTCCCGTCTGAACCAAAATACAATATATAACCAGCAAGTTGGTTATTCAAGAGGCACAAAAATGTAACATCGAATGTTAGCAAATTAACTCTTTAAAATCAAATTAAATGTAATAATTTCATTAGGAAATATAATGTCTTGATTATAAAACAAAAAATAAACGCACAAATATAAAAAACATCTAAAAATGGTTAAAAATTAAAAAATTTTGCTCGGTTGAAATCATTCTTTTAATCCTTCAGGATCAAAGTGTGTATAGCCTTGATGTCCCAAGAGTGTATACTCTCTGATGCATCTTCTTGCTCCTTACTTCTTGCTGTGCTACATCAGAGTTCAGCTTTGGAAACTCTAAAATAAGAACTTAGTATCTCCACTCTATTCAGGCCTTTAAGTGCAATTCATCCGTTGAAATGACATATAGAGCTACAAATGTTTCACATTCAATAAAACACCACCGAAAAATTAAACTGTAAACACAATTACTTAAGCTATGATCAAAGAATTAAAAATTTAATGAAACAAAAAAAAAAAATAATCCAGTGTTTTGTTGATATATATGGTTGCTGTGCCATTTTTAATAAAATAATTACATTTTGAAAAATAAAAAGAAATTTAAAGATATACAAGCAATTAACAGATTAATTTATCAAGATGATTAAATAAAAAAAACTATTCGATTTAACAATTGATACATGATCATCTAGTATGATTTATTATCCTGATAGATTGCCAATGATTAAATAAAATAGAGCCGTAAGAAATATAAGAGATTGAAATAAATGATAAAAAAAAAACTACGCAATGATAATGAACTATGTGTAAACATTAACAATCTAGTTTCGTTCTTATAAACTTTAGTTTTGGAGAGCCTGCAGAATACAACAAGTTTTTCAAATATTCAGTTTATGCTTAAAATGCACTGAAGAGAAGTAATATAATGTAAGAAAATCAAATGCCATTACGCAGCAAAATGCTGTTTCGTCTTGGAGACTTCATACAGACAATAACTTAAGAATTACAGAATTTAAGATCCTTTTCCTTGCTTCTAAGAAATCACAACTTGGTAATATCAAGATTCACGATTACAATTGACTTAAATTTACGCACCAAGCAAAAACGATTAAGGCTCAGAGTATGGAAATCAAAAGCGATACCTTAGAAGCTCTCGTGAGGCGATCCCCGCTCTCTCCAACTGATATGTTGAGCACAAGCTTCTGAACCTTTATCTCGCGCATAGGATTGGAAAGCTTCTTCTCTGCTGCCTATCATTCCAACATACAAAAGCTTGAAACCCTACGCAAACCCATAAAAACGTGGAAATAGAAGGACAAAGTGGTTTGAACAAGAGAAAAAAAATGTCATCTACCATAGCTGCCCTCGATGCAATTCTGAGAAGGGGCGGAAGAATCTGCGGCAACGGAAGAACTGCGGAAACCTAATGTTTATATAAAGCCGAAAGCAACGTGATTGCGTTCTTATAAGCCGTTGGATTGAAATTAAACGGCGGGATGGTTACATAGGAATGGGCTTTGGGGCCGAATTGAGTGGGCTTTAAACGGGCTTAATGCCGAGTGTTTGCCTAAATTATACTCCCTAGTCTCCATTTACAAATCAACTCAAATCCTAAAAATAAAAAAATACTATTTTGATGAGTTATTTAAAAAATTTAATTAATAAGATTTGAATATTATTTTAATATAAATTTTAAAAATAATATTTGTATTATTTTAATGTGAATAAATAATTATTCATGAAATAATATACAAATCTCATTTGATGAATTTATTTAGGATACCATGTAAACAAATCTAAATAATATTTATCATATAAAAATATGTATTATTTACAAACTTTATATTAACATAATTTTTAAATATGTGATTGATGAAATTTCAATTTAATGTTTGGATAACAAATCATTCATTTCTACCTTCTTTTTTTAAACTCACTTCCTACTATTTTTGTTATTAGAGAATCAAGCTAGCTCAAGTTTGAGTTGAATTAGTTCGGAGTAGAACTCGAAATTGTCGAATTGAGTCTAATTGGAATACATTCAAGTCGAGTTCAAGTCATTTCAAGTATAGTCCAATAAAACTTGAATCAACTCATTGGACTCAAAATTTCAAATCAAGTTTCATTCGAGTCAAAATAGTTTTGAGTTCGAATTTCGAATAATACTATTACAATGACATCAATTTAAAAAATAAAAAAAAGAATAAATTTGAGATAAATGTATAACTAGTAAAATTTAATTTATATTTTCTTAAATATGTTGTATTTTTATAAATTAATTTTGCCATAAATTAGATTTTTTTTTATAAATATTTGTCTAAAATGGTTATATGGCTGAAAAATTTATATATTATTAAACTTTAAGATTTACATTTTTTTGAAAGTGATATATAAGAGCTATGTAATAAAATTCTAAGTATCAACAATTAAAAAAATCATTTGTATATTCAATCATATATTTATACAATATGACATTTTTTTAATTTTTTAATTTTGTAAATGTATATGTTCATATTGTTTTGTAAATATATTTTTTTAATATGTATATTAAATTTGAGTTAAATTTATAAATTAAAAAAATTAAGTTAACTACTTAAAAATTCAAGAAAAAAAAAATGCTTCGCTTCGCCCACCTAAAAATAGCAGGAGTCGTGTTCCCATCCATTAAAAAAAAGGAAAAATTCCAGAATCTAAGGCGCTAACAATAACCATAGATTTCAGAAATGGACTTCGATATCAGAAGGCAGAGCCAATCGATCGATGGATTCTTTAAAAAAAAGGAAATAGAGGAAATGAAGAAACTGTGCGAGAACATGGATCGGGAGGACGCGCTGGAGACGGTGCTAGAAGTGCCTCTGCCGGAGGAGATGTTTCCTGCTGAGAAGGGGAAGGGAATCGCGGCTGCGGCGACGGCGTCGGACGGCGGGGATCATGCTTGGCTCAAATCACAGGCCTTTGACAGGGCGGGGCCACCGCAGCAGCAGTACGTTTCCGGCCGCAGCGCTGAGTTGCAGCTCCTCCTAAACGTCGTCGGATCTCCGCTCATCCCCATGCCCGTCCCCTTCGATGCTGCCTTCAAACTCTCCGTTCGCGAATCCTCCATCGTACTCTAATTCTCCTTTCGTTTTTTTTTTTCAAATGTATTTAAGTATTTTTTAGAGGGCATCTAAAAAAACTAATCAAATGTGATTTCCAAATCTCATGAATTCTAAATAACATTTCTCTAAAAAATATCATAATATTAAAAATCCTCTAAAATTCTGAATTACTATCGGGTCAAGTGAGTAGCCGAGAAGCAATGGGATTTGGCATTCTAGGTGTTAAGCTAGATATATCCACTCTGAACTTCATGTTTGATGATACAGAAAAAGGCGTCAAGTACTGGAGTAGAGGAATTTAGGGTATCCCCATAATAGAATGTTTTTCGGTGAACAAAGTAGGCTTGCTCTTCCCTCCGGGCCTTGCTTAAATGAAGAAGATTGGGTACGGTTCGCTAGTGAAATTGGGAGCCATGTAGCAATACTCAAAAAAAAAAAAAATGCTCTGCTCCGCCCACCTAAAAATAGTAGGAGGCTTGTTCCCATCCATTAAAAAAAAGGAAAAATTCCGGAATCTGAGGCGCTAACAAGAACCCTATATTTCAGAAATGGACTTCGATATCAGAAGGCGGAGCCAATCGATCGATGGATTCCTAAAAGGAAAGAGAGGAAACGAAGAAACTGTGCGGGAACATGGATCGGGAGGACGCGTTGGAGACGGTGCTGGAAGTGCCTCTGCCGGAGGAGATGTTTTTTGCGGAGAAGGGGAAGGGAATGGCGGCGCGGCGACGGCGTCGGACGGCGGGGATCATGCTTGGCTCAAATCGCAGGCCTTCGACAGGGCGGGGCCGCCGCAGCATCAGTACGTTTCCGGCCGCAGCACTGAGTTGCAGCTCCTCCTAAACGTCATCGGATCTCCGCTCATCCCCATGCCAGTCCCCTTCGATGCTGCCTTCAAACTCTTCGTTCGCGAATCCTCCATCGTACTCTAATTCTCCTTTCTTTTTTTTTTCAAATGTATTTAAGTATTTTTTAGAGGGCATCTAAAAAAACTAATCAAATGTGATTTCCAAATCTCATAAATTCTAAATAACATTTCTCTATAAAAATATCATAATATTAAAAAACCTCTAAAATTCTGAATTATTACCGGGTCAAGTGAGTAGCCGAGAAGCAGCGGGGTTTGGCATTCTAGGTGTTAAGCTAGATAGATCCACTCTGAACTTCATGTTCGATGATGCAGAAAAGGCGAAGTATTGGAGTAGAGGAATTTAGGTATCCCATAATAGAATGTTTTTCGGCAAACGAAGTAGGCATGCTCTTCCCTCCGGGCCTTGCTTGAATGAAGAAGATTGGGTACGGTTCGCTAGTGAAATTGGGAGCCCTGTAGCAGTACTCAAAAAAAAAAAAAAATGCTCTGCTCCGCGCGCCTAAAAGTAGCAGTAGGCGTGTTCCCATCCATTAAAAAAAAGGAAAAGTTCCAGAATCTAAGGCGCTAACAAGAACCCTAGATTTCAGAAATGGACTTCGATATTAGAAGGCGGAGCCAATCGATCGATGGATTCCTAAAAGGAAAGAGAGGAAACGAAGAAACTGTGCGGGAACATGGATCGGGAGGACGCGTTGGAGACGGTGCTGGAAGTGCCTCTGCCGGAGGAGATGTTTCCTGCGGAGAAGGGGAAGGGAATGGCGGCTGCGGCGACGGCGTCGGACGGCGGGGATCATGCTTGGCTCAAATCGCATGCGACAGGGCGGGGCCGCCGCTGCAGCAGTACGTTTCCGGCCGCAGCGCTAAGTTGCAGCTCCTCCTAAACGTCGTCGGATCTCCGCTCATCCCCATGCCCGTCCCCTTCGATGCTGCCTTCAAACTCTCCGTTCACGAATCCTCCATCGTACTCTAATTCTCCTTTCTTTTTTTTTTTCAAATGTATTTAAGTATTTTTTAGAGGGCATCTAAAAAAACTAATCAAATGTGATTTCCAAATCTCATAAATTCTAAATAACATTTCTCTATAAAAATATCATAATATTAAAAAACCTCTAAAATTCTGAATTACCACCAGGTCAAGTGAGTAGCCGAGAAGGAGCCGGGTTTGGCATTCTAGGTGTTAAGCTAGATAGATCCACTCTGAACTTCATGTTTGATGATACAGAAAAAGGCGTCAAGTACTGGAGTAGAGGAATTTAGGGTAACCCCATAATAGAATGTTTTTCGCCGAACGAAGTAGGCCTGCTCTTCCCTCCGGGCCTTGCTTGAATGAAGAAGATTGGGTACGGTTCGCTAGTGAAATTGGGAGCCCTGTAGCAGTACTCAAAAAAAAAAAAAATGCTCTGCTCCGCGCGCCTAAAAGTAGCAGTAGGCGTGTTCCCATCCATTAAAAAAAAGGAAAAGTTCCAGAATCTAAGGCGCTAACAAGAACCCTAGATTTCAGAAATGGACTTCGATATCAGAAGGCGGAGCCAATCGATCGATGGATTCCTAAAAGGAAAGAGAGGAAACGAAGAAACTGTGCGGGAACATGGATCGGGAGGACGCGCTGGAGACGGTGCTGGAAGTGCCTCTGCCGGAGGAGATGTTTCCTGCGGAGAAGGGGAAGGGAATGGCGGCTGCGGCGACGGCGTCGGACGGCGGGGATCATGCTTGGCTCAAATCGCATGCGACAGGGCGGGGCCGCCGCTGCAGCAGTACGTTTCCGGCCGCAGCGCTAAGTTGCAGCTCCTCCTAAACGTCGTCGGATCTCCGCTCATCCCCATGCCCGTCCCCTTCGATGCTGCCTTCAAACTCTCCGTTCACGAATCCTTCATCGTACTCTAATTCTCCTTTCTTTTTTTTTTTCAAATGTATTTAAGTATTTTTTAGAGGGCATCTAAAAAAACTAATCAAATGTGATTTCCAAATCTCATAAATTCTAAATAACATTTCTTCATAAAAATATCTTAATATTAAAAAGCCTCTAAAATTCTGAATTACCACTGGGTCAAGTGAGTAGCCGAAAAGCAGCGAGATTTGGCATTCTAGGTGTTAAGCTAGATAGATCCACTCTGAATTTCATGTTTGATGATGCAGAAAAGGCGTCAAGTACTTGAGTAGAGGAATTTAGGGTATCCCTATAATAGAATGTTTTTCGGCGAACGAAATAAGCCTGCTCTTCCCTCCGGGCCTTGCTTGAATGAAGAAGATTGGGTACGGTTCGCTAGTGGAGGTATAGTCTCCGCAAAGAATTCAAGTGAAATGTCTCTTTCCGAATTCCCTGCCAAAGCCAAATCACTTTCTCTTATTTATTCTCCGTGTAGTGTATAGTTCGACTGGCATTTCACATCAAAGGTTGCGATCCTATCTATCATATTACATCTATCAACTCACAATTACAATCCCTGGCATCGGGCCTAGACTCGTTCGTTTGAGATAGTCGAAGTCGAGTGAGACGATAGTCAACGAGTAAGAGTTGGCTTCATATTAAGTCTGAAGATCAGAAGATTGCTTTATTGCTTTGCTACTTTGAAAGAGTAGGCTTCGTATTAAGTCAACTCTAACTACAAAATCAACTTTACAGCTAACTACAACAAAAACAGAAAAAGATTCTCTTTCATCTCATCATTCTTCTTCTTTGTGGGCAGAAACTCCCCCTCACTTCCGATACAAAGTATAGACGTCTAACTATATTGTATGGTTTTTCCCGTAAACTCATACAGAAATAAAAGAAAGTGAGTGACTTCATGATTTTTTTCTCTGTTTGATCATGGCCATACTCAGACTTAAGGAAGAACTCAGTGCGTAGGTCGGACCCACTTCTAACATCTTCTGTCACTTTGCTAAGTAATAGAATTTGAATAGAGAAAGCCTTTCTTTTTATTATTGATTAAGTCCGGTTCGGTCAGTTCGGGAAGGTGAAGTTCTGATAACTCTAATATGAGCGTGATTTAAGGCTACGCAGTGGGTTGAGTACTCAATAATCTGGTCAGAGATTCAGTGCTACTAGAAAAAGCCGAAGTGAAAGCCGGCGGAAAAATTGATTCAACAGATAGTGGGAGGGGGCTCGGCTTTGCAGCCTTTGCTTTGGTTCTCCAATCTCCAGGCCCGGTTTTGCCAAAAATTATGAAATGAACTTGATGACAAAAACATACTGCATCATTACATTTGTTCTCTACTGAATTGAATTTGTTTTAATGAAAAAGATTAACTTCGAAGAAGAAGAAATATCTTCGATCTTATTCATTTACAATCTCCGAGAGCTAACTTCTTACTTTTTTTGTAGCGCAGCCGGGTCTTCTAGTTACTAGTTTAAATAAGCTTGAATTAGTTCAGAAGTGAGTGAGAATCGACTGACTGTCTGAGTGTATCAATGCCAACTTCCCAGATAAATCCAACATAAGCTTGAGTTTGAGACTCCCTTAGCTCCGGTATTAAAACTTTCAATTGAAAGATTCAGGTTTAGGTTCGAGATATTAGAGTTATCTTAGATAAAGAGGAGCATCCAATGAAGGAAGCATAGAAATTCGGCTGAGAACGGAGTTAGTGAAGATAAGGAGAGTAGAGCTAGAAGTTTGTCATAAGCAACGCGGTACCAGATTCCTGAGCAATTGGCAGCTACTTAGCCCGCTACGTGGCCTTAGAAATTAGAAAGTTCTGAAAAACAACCAATTTCTTTCTTAAAGGCTACGAACTCTTTCTTTGTAGTTTCAATTCATGAATTCACAAGATCGGAAACAACTATAACGTCATTCTTTGGATATGTTCTGAGTAAAGGAAAAGCGCTAGCGCTCAACCGGGGAAGAAAACCGTCCTTATATTAAGGTAAGGTCACTCCAAGTTCAATTGTCACGTATAGCTCTTCGGCACTCCGGCGTTCTTGTTCATTTTTGATGTTATGCTCGAGCGATAGCGAAGCAAGATACATAACATAGTAGGCTCAAGTGAAGAGGGGGCAACGAAGTGGGGGCGATTGGATAAGACTACTCCCTTTCCCTTGCTTGGACTTCTTATTATTAAGATGTCTATGAGCGGGGAAGCTCTCTCATACAAAACTGTAAGCGGGTAATAAGCGATCTCGCTATTGTATTGAGCTGTGAGCTAAAAACGATTAGCGGTAGGGAGTTTTTCTGAAAGAAACTGAGGGTTTGAGCCGATAGGATCGAAGATTGTACTTTGATATGATAGATAGGACGAAGGAGGATGTGAGCCTAACGGAGGCTATTGGAGATTCAATTCTAACATTCTGACCTGGAGAAGATCAAACCCTTAGAAGATAAAGAGAGAGCGGCATTGGTCTTTGAAACATAGATTCTTTGCCATAGTCAATGAAAAGTAAAGAGAAAGAATCCGGAACAAAGAACTCAATTCTTTTGACCAAGGCCGGCCAAGGTTTAGTTTAGATCGGATTATGCTGTTAAACTCGTGAACCGAGTCTTCGTCACAACATAAAAATTATTCTTGTCGTACATGACTATCCGGGCAAGCACTCCCCTAATGTTTGTGCTGATCGCTAGCGCATCCAGGGCCCGGCGCCCAGCTACGTTGGAGAGGCCGTCACTGATCTGAGAAGTGTGGTGGTTCGGATAGACTAGGCCAATTCTATTATGCGAACCACAGGCTCTTGGATCGGAGAAGAAAACAAGTGCTCTGTTTCATTGAAATTGAATATAACAACTTGAAGAAGAGACAAGACGTTGCTTGCTCTGGTAGCACTATGCTCTGCTTCCACATACCGACCTTCCCCGACCCGACTAGGCACTCAATCAATGCAGAAATGCAATGAGAGTTTTCGGTGGAACCGGTGAACCGCACGAGCTGGTTAGATGCGTGGGACAGAAGGCTCGTAGTACCTGAGAGCGCTGAATCGGAAGGAGCCTAAATATACCAAGATACAATATTAAAAAAAAGGATTTTTTTACAAAAAGATTTGACTCTCGGATGAGACTAAGCAGCTACCGTTCTGACACGTCCCTTACCCTATCTTTCTTTCTTAATCTTAAGCTGGAGCCTAGTTGAAGCTATTCTCATTGAAATTATAGAATCTAAGAAAATAGAAACTTTTATGGATATTCCGTCTCGCTCAGTCAAGATAATTGTAGATTCAGAATCTTTAACCTTCCGCACGCTACAAAACGCAGCCAGCCAGCTACTACTCAGATTAGTTCTCAAAAGAGAAGAGAGTCCCTCCACCGTTGGCACGCCCCAGTCTTGCCTTTTCAGCTTATGCTTGCTGCTTGCAGCATGGATTCTTTCTATCGTCCCCAGTTCCAATACCCGCCCCGAAGCGAGACTCTATCCAGATCTCAAAGAAGAACGAGCTAAGTGGCCTAGGGTAAAGAAAGGCTCCGAAGTAGGTTTGAGACAGGAGAACATTTTGAAGCAGGAAAAAGAGAATGCGCTTCACAGCATTCATTCGACTATTGTATTCTATTAGAAGATATTTTCTCCGCTTTCGCAGCCTCACTATTACATAGCCCACCGTAAGGGCAGTTCAGATTCGACTAGCATCTATCTATCCCCGAACTGCCCTTTGTCGGATCCTTTGTCTACTTCACAGCCTAACCTACCTATCGGTCAGTGTATTATGCTCACAAAAGCTTACTCTTATCTTAGAGTATATTACCTATCGTCTCAGAATTATCCACGAGCCTCTACTAAGCTGTTCATTTCTTCTTCCCCTAGTGAACTTGGCGGTGCTCCTTTCTCAAACCAGAAAGACCCCATATGCTACATTAGGGAAGACCGCCTCAATGAACCGAATGTTAGCGGGCTCCTATCCCGCACGATTCGGAGAACACTTGTACGTAGTCTGCGCTGGTAAATGGAAGCCTCGAAACAAGTGACTCTTCCCACGACTTCATCACCATTGACTCTATTTCTTATTTTGGTAAATCAATGTATCAATATGTAAATTTGAGATCTTCATTTGTTTGATATATTCACTTACGATACTAACCTTTGGCTTTCATCTCGGTAGGTGTATTAATCTACATTTTCCCAAAAGGATATTCATTCATTTCTTTCTTCCTCGTCGACCACAATTGAGATTTTTGAAACGACGCGGCAAATCAATACCCAGGTGGACATTTTTGAAAGTAGGGTCAATCGGGTGTCTTCATTCAAGCTTAGGTATAGAGGAAGAACCAAACGAAGTGAGAGGCTGGGGGCAAGGAAAAGAGTTGAATTGATCAGCCAGGAGAAGCAAAACGAAATAAGGATTTGGCCGAAAAAGATGCAACGTTATGGATCACCATCAATAAAGAAGAATTTGTCTAAATCACTTCAGGTCAACGGGGCCATCAAGCATCCATAACGAGCCATTGAAGCAGTGCACCGGGTTATAATCGGACAATTCCATTGGAGCGGACAATCCCGAAGAAATGGTAAGATATGAGTCAGGTTCTCGCAGATCTGCCTAGTACGGGGAAACCTGCATAAATGAGAATGGGAAGAGGAAAATGCGCTAGTACGGGTTGGATTGCTCGTGTGTCGACGGACAAATCTCATTTGAAATGGATGGTGTGAGTTTGTTAAATGCTTGACAAGCCGCTACATTGGCAGCGCATAAACCATGTTCGTCAACCAAGTTTGTTCTGTGGTCATAACGTAATTGGTTAGTGGGCCGGACTCAAAACACTTTCATTCCTGAACGACAAAAGTGGAAAGAAAAACAGGGAGAGGTTGAATATATTTAGGTAAAGCCTTTCTTTGGCACGACTTCATCACCAAAATTGTACAACAAACCTTCTTGTTCCAAGCCCTTGAGAGGTGTCACTTTTTCAGTATTTCATTAAGTCAGAATGAGAAGGAGAAGAGTTCAGATAAAGGAATATCCATGATGACCGATTTTTTTCTCTTTTGCTATGCTACACACCTTGATTCAATGTTCACATCACATATTGAAAATGGATGTGCGAGCGCACCTAACGATGACTTTCGTTAGTAGTGTGAACCGGACTCTAAACTAACTGGCTGGCCCCTGCAGTGTCATCTAGGAGTACTGTACTGCCAAAGGCCCTCAGATGGATAGAGAACATATAAACAGAACTACAACAAATTCTTTATTCAACAAAGAACTTAAACACTTCAAGCAATGTTCTTATTCTATTCTGTAAACTTCTTCTAAAATTGACAGGGATCCCTTGTTCTTATTATTGACAATTTACTACAACAGAAATGAGGAGCAGTTGAAAGCCCTCTCGCCAAAATTACTTTAGATGCGTTTGGATATTGTTATCCGCTGGGTCGATTAAGTATGGCTTCAACCATTACTAGAGTCAGACATTAGTGACATTAGTTCACCATAGACACATCCTAGTTAATGGTCGTATAGTTGCAAGTTCGAGAGAACCAATATATTATGTATGCTCCTATTTCATTTGAAGATCAAAAGCTCATTCTCTTGTTTCATCTCCACCTAGGATGGGGATAATGGCGTCCGCCTGGGAAGGGAAGTGTTAATGCGTTACGTTAGATCGGTGACAAAGGTGTTGACCGCGTTACTTCACTGAAATCTCCCCTATCGGTATAGCCGAATTGAACGAACTTCACTCACTATACTGAATAAACAACATGACTGAGAGAAAGATTTATTCGTCTGGAAGTTTACACTTCGTTAGCCGTGTTACTTAGATAAAAAATTGAGCGTCGCGTTGTTATTGAAATGAATAGGGCTTCATATCGGTTCTCACTGACCTTCTTTAGAATTGAATAAGGAATATCTGAGTTTAAAATTGGACTCTATTTACTTTGTTGGTAGTTATGTATAATGGGTAGGGGTCTGTTTTCCACTTCCTTAGCTACCGAACTCCAACCGAAAGTTTAAAGGCAACTGGCCATCCTTGAACCCTGAAATTCAGATGTCTCTAGCCTACCAAAAAAGAGATTCCCATTAGGCGTTCCAATTCCAAGGCTCTTGGATAAAACCTTGACTTTAAGAATAAGAATTTGCTCGGCTAGAATCATATAGATATAGCCGGACGTACAAGCACTGAATGAGACTGTCCTCATTCAGTAGATAGTCTCGAAGAGCTGGGCCAGCCATGTTTAGCTAAGTAAGCAAAGCTAATGAGCTGGAATGAAGCACTGTCTTAGCTATTCAATTCATAATGAAAGAGAGAAAGGCCCGTAGGGATTTCATTTGCTTGTTTTAGGTCTTGCAAAAGCTGGTCACCTTTTCTTGAACGATGGATCTTTGGAATTCAAACATGAAAGTGATGAACTCTCTTATTTAGTTGAAGATTTAGCGGGTGGCCAACGTTCTTTAGGAATTGTTGGATGTGCTATGTGGTATCCCTGTATCGCATCCGGATCGGGTCCACATCCGGTTCGGCCTTCAGTGTTAGTGTTGGGACCTTGTTCAAACCCTTGGTCTCAACCACTTCTAAACCCTGCCCATACTCCGATTCAGGTTTGAGACCGGTCAGTCATTTGCTGACTTCTCTTTAATTTTCTGGATTGTCTTGGTGTGAAGTAAAGGAAGATTGCTGACCATTCAAATTGATGCAAGTGCTCATAAATAGAAGCTTGATTTAAATCAAAATGGAGTTTTAAACTCAAATTTTTTTCATTTCAATTTCACATTTTAGTAGAAAAGAGGTTAATTCTGATTCCTCTTAAAAATTGTATGAGTGTATCATACTTATATTATAAAATATTCAATAAAATATAAATTGTGTAACATTTCATGAGTAATCATATTATTTTTGCGATATAATTTTTAATTTAAGAATAATGCTAGAATATGAGCTCAGAAATAGAAATTTAATTTAAATCAAAATGGAGTCTTAAACTCAAAATTAGGCCACTTTTGAAAGTATTTTATATTATAATATATATAATAAAATATAGAGTAATCAAATAATTTGTGAAATATACTTTTTATTTAAATAATATACAACAACATTATTTTATTGTATGTCAAACTAATTAGAAATAAGCTAAAAAAAATTGTATGTCAAACTAATTAGAAATAAGCTAAAAAAATTAATGATAATATATATTTTTAGAACTTTGTTAAAAAAAAAAAAATATATATATATATATATATATATATATATTAATTTTTTTTCAGTTTTTACCTTAGAATTTTGTTATATAGCTCTAATATATTTAAAAAAAAAATATGAAAGATTAGAATTTAAAAATTTTAATTTAATAAAAATTATTATAAAATTTAGTAATATTTTTTGTATATATATATTGACAGAACAACTTTTCACCATTTACATTTAAAATACAGCAAGCTTCCACGGCGAAGTACATACTGCAGCAGTACATCGCGGCAACAGGGGGGCAGGCGGCGCTGACGTCGATGCAGAACATGTACGCGTTGGGGAAGGTGCGGATGAGCTCGTCGGAGTTTCACATGGGGAGCGAAATCTCCACGACTGCCCCGTCGCCACCGGCAGGGAGCTCGACGAACGACAGCGGCGCCGAAATCGGGGGATTCGTCCTGTGGCAGAAGAGCCCCGAGCTGTGGTTCTTCGAGCTCATCATCGCCGGGTGCAAGATGACCGCCGGATGCAACGGCAAGTTCGCGTGGCGCCAATCCACTGCGGAACAATCCCACGCCTTCCGTGGCGCACCTCGCCCCCTCCGCCGATCCCTCCAGGTTTGAATTCGATAAAAAAATGAGGAAAAAACGACCGTTGGAATTTTAAATTTGACAATATTTACAGGGGCTGGACCCCCGGTCGACTGCTAATCTCTTCGTCGACGCGGTCTGCATCGGCGAAAAGATAATCAACGACACAGAATGCTTCATTTTGAAGCTCGAGGCTAGCGCGAGCGTTCTCAAAGCCCGCAGCGGGCCCAGCTTTGACATAATCCGGCACACCATCTGGGGATACTTCAATCAACGCACGGGCCTCCTGGTGCAGCTGGAAGACTCCCATCTTGTCCGCATGAAAGCGGGCCGCGGCAAGATGCACAGCAGCAGAATCAGCAGCTCCGCGAAAGACGACGTGTCCGTTTTCTGGGAGACGTCCATGGAGTCCGTCATCGGCGACTATCGCTACATCGACGGCGTCAACATTGCACACGATGGCCGCTCTGTCGTCACTCTGTTCCGATACGGAGAGGGGTCGATCAATCACAAGTGCCGGATGGAGGAGTGTTGGACGATCGAGGAGGTCGATTTCAATCTCCATGGCCTTGCCACGGATTACTTTATCGCACCGTCGGATCTTAGGATCGAGGATTAGTGCTTGTTAGAAATCTGGGCTTAATCAGATTGCTGCATTGCTGTTGATAATCTTATGGAAAATTTAATATTTTATATTTAACACGTAATTATGATATTTAGAGTAAATTGTGTGGATAAATTTATCCTATAAAATTAATTTTTTTAAAGGTAAATTAATCGAATGATTCTATCAAACGAAAATGATACTTGATGGCTAACTAGATTTCACTCGTTTTAGTTCTTAACAAACGCTGATAATCTTAATTTATGTGAACTTTTTACTTTAACTCAAACAAAACACCCCCTAAAACTTTTTTATACGAACTAAAGCATTTAGTGTGTGATGGAAATGTAATTTTTGCATTGAATTATCCGTTTATTGAATCCCTCATTTATCTTCTCAATCCCTTTTAACCTCTCCTGCTTTGTTCTTGCAAAGATTAATGATTAAAGGCTGCTTGATTCTGAAACGTAAAGAAAAAAAAATCATGAAGTGTTAGAAACCATCTAAGAGAGGAAAAACTAGAGGGGCTTACCTCTCCCTAAAAGGATTCAATTGGATTAAACAGTAATCACTTTATGTGTGCCTCCATCAGAACCAAAAAATGAAGAACACAGATCAAAATTCAATTATTTGAGAGGCAAAACAAAGTTTTTGTTTGAATATAGAAATTGATTGGCGTTTAATTTAGAATTTTTTATCTCAGATCTTATGTTCAAATTTTATCAATGTGAGTTTGTGTTCATCTCTTTTGTGCTGACCATTCATTCAAGAAGTCATAATTAATTCTTACATGGGATGCCTGAAGAATTAGAAAAGAAAAAAATTGAAATCCTTCCTATTGAGGCTACTAAGCTCCGATCTTTGCTTCCTTTCAATGCCAAGCTTTCGTGTAAAGATGTGAGAAAAATAAGAAGATGAATAAGCAAAGACGACGACGAAAAAGCGATTTTGAATCGACGAAGACGAAGGCGTCTCTTGCGAGCTGACAAAGACGGCAGCGAATCGAATCGGAGAAGACAATGTAGTAGCGACTTGAAATCAGCGAAGACGACGTCTCTGCGACTCTGAACTGACAAAGAGGATATCGTTGCGACTTCGATCTAGAAAAAAACAAAGTTACTGCGACTTCTAACCGACGAAGAAAACACCGCTGCGACTTCAAATCGGAGAAGGCGTCGCTGCAACTTCGAAATTGGAAATGGGGAGCTCCGCGTGTCTTCGCCGGACGTCAGCTGCGGCTTCACCGGAAGCGAGGAGCCCGAATTTGGTGGAAAATACAGCATATCAAATATCAAACGCCCGTTTTTTTAATTTTCTTTGAGCGAACAGCTATTAAGTAATACAGAACCTAATCACTTTCCTTTGAACCCTCCGCCTCTCCTCTTCCCGTGACGATCACGCCCTCTCCCCCGCCCTTTCTTCCCGTGACGAAAGATGGCAAAGACGAGGTCTCCTCTGCCCTCAAACGAAGACGATAAGCCATTTTTTACGATCTCGACTGCCGATCTCTCCTTCTTTCGATCCTGACGAAGACCTCTCCTTCTTGCCGACCTTTTACATGGAGATTTTTAAATCGGTAAAGATATGTAATGGTAATAAGAGCTCTTTGAAATTATGATTCATTTTTAGCAATACATAAGAAGTTTTAATCAGAACCATTTTTTACGGATGTTCAACAGTGGCTCATCATCACTGATGAACCAATTTTGATTTTCTTGCAATAGATTGCTTAGGAAATTCTTATTTGGGGTACAATAGAATAACTCATTTTAGTTTAGAAATCAAGATTCAGTTAAAATTTTGATGCAACATATTAGAGGCATAGTCACTATATTCAATAAATGTGTTGGCACAATGGTTTTGTCAATTGCTTTTCAGCACTGTCCTTTTAATTCTTATCTCAGAGCCCAAAGGATGTTCTCAGGCACTTAGCAACGCTAGACCTCAGTGACCTGTAAAGGATAGTTGTTAATTTTATATCCATCTTCCTTGGTTATACTGTTTTTATGCTTTCCTATGATCTGTTGATGTTCCATTTGGCCTCCTGTCAACTTTTGCATTTAAGACTGCGTGTGCAAAACATTCTCTACACCCTGCAAAGTGGGCTTGTTAAAGAAGTTACTGATTGGAAAGGCGTCGATTGTGAGCTTCCAGAGTCTTTCTCCAAAGGTGGGATCCTTGATGGTAAACTTGTTTGGGTGTGCTTGCAGAAATAATCAGGCATATCACACAGTGTTGCCTTGTGAATTTTCTTAGTCTTTTAGATTACCTTGATGTGAGCAAATAATCATGTGACAACAAATTTGACTCATTTGAATACCTCAAAACTTCATTTTATACAGAAAGTCAATGTATAAGTAATTCAATGACTTGTTCCAAAGAAAATAGCTCTGATTTCATCCCTATATTCAATTGAATATTGCTTTGCAAATTAAAGAAAAACTTGTTCTGTTTGCAAATAGAGTGGTCAACCCTCAGTGCAAAAATGCATCAAATCCATCTCACATTTGTTCTGAGTATTGCTTCTTTGAGATTCCAGAAAAGTGGTCAGCTTGGGCAAGGTAGACCATTTTCTACATCAATTTAAATTTTCTAGTATTTTCTTATACATAATTTAACTAACATTTCTTTCAAGCATGAAGCCAATAACCCCAAAGGGAAGAAAGAAATTAATTTACAATATTGAAATAAAAGTCATGGACTCATATTGTAGATATGCATCAAATTCAAATAACATTGTTGAACATATCTCTTAAGAGTTTATTTCATAATTATTTTTTGTGATTAAGATTGTATTTGAAAGAATCCTATTTTATGCTAACTGAGATTATGAGATTATGCGAGATGTAGCTCAAATGGTAGAGCACTCGCTTATGCATGCGAGAGAATTAGGGTTCAACTCCCTACATCTCTTAATATAAGATTTTACAAATCTTACAACACTTTAGTTCTCTGTCGTAGATCAAATAAGTGATTAGCGTGAAAATATTTTCATGATAGATTGTTATCCTAATAATATGAATGTCGATTAGTGAGGATGCATGTCATATCAGGGCTTACAGCATCTCTTATGACATTCCCTTTGCATTAAGTGAGGTTAGATGAAATCTTAAGTTCAGAACAATATTTCTGAGCCATCTGAAAGTGTTTGTTTAAATGAAAAGCTAGAGCCATCTAAATAATACCAGGGATTATAGCAAACAGTCATTCTAGCTATAGAGTTCTGGCTCTTTTACTTTGAATCAATTTCTCTATGCATGATAATATTTTTAATTTACTTTTCTTTACTGATAATTTATACTGCTCTTAATTTTAATATCTTTTACAAATGAATTGTCTCTTGAAGAAGAGAGGGGAGCTAGAAAAAAAGTGAGAAGTATAAGAAACTCTTTTGGTTAAGTTAAGCGAGTAACTGAAATGAAAGAATAAGTGGTTGTGAGATTCATCCTCTCAACTGCACAATACATTTATTGTTTTAAATCTCCCAATTATAAATTTTTGTAAGGAGCAGAATAACTTAACTTTTGACTTTTAAACCAAACAAGGTTTTCTTAAAAATCATTATAAGAGAGGCAATGTGGAGAAGCTTGGCCTGTTTGCAATTTTCATTTGACGGAGGGATACACAACGTCAGTATAAACTCGTCTCTCTATATTTTCTTAGCAAGATAGGCTGTTGCTAAGTGAGACAGTAGAACAACAATAAATATATATTTGCAAAGTGGAAAACTAATGAAAATTCATAAATTATTGCTTGTATTAATGATATTATTGCTTGTATTTCTGCTTAACAAAGAGGAAAACTAATGAAAGTAAAATTGCTATAAAATTTCAAAGTGATTCGAATTAACATACAACTGAAATTTGCAAAGTTAAAGAACTCCAAATTATATTTGACAGCACTCAAAGAAATTAGAAAAAAAGACAACAAAAACAGCTGATGCTGGGGAGATGTTGTCTTTGGATTCCACATGCTTTCTTACGGTTGCGACTACAGTGCATGTGCCGCTCGCAATACTTGGAGTCAGGGTGTGCATTCTTAGAGCACCGCCGCTTCTCATGCGGTGCAGCTCATGTAGTGGCCTTGTCTGAAGAAGGTTTACTGCAAGCATTAATCAAAGTGAGAGTATGTGGGTGCCAAGAAATTTGTATTCAAGGCATAGAATCTTTTTCCATCCCTTCAAGGAATGAGAAATGATAACAACTGTGAATGTACATATTGCATCTGAAGCTAGAATTAATGTTGAGAAGGATTTATATGAAATCCTTCAGCTTAATTTTTTAAGCTGTCGATTAGTTAATATTGCTGCTTTATCTAGGGAATGGTTTTATGCCATCAATTGATGAAGTTATATTACTATAAAATTTGAAACACCCTCAAATTAACATAAACCTGAGACTCGCAAAGTTACAAAACTCTAAGAAATGTTTGACAGCACTAAATGAAATTAGAAAAAAATGAAACAAAAGCAGCTGATGTGGGATCTCTGAATTAATGATATTTAAAGCTTGAGTGAAGGATGACACACCGGCAGGGATTCGCAAGCACCCGATCAGCCTTAATCAGTACACCAGGAAGAAAAAAATGGAACAAGAAGATTTTATATTACAAATTTTTGCAAGCAAATTAAGCATACATGCTAGTTGTTGTTGAGCAGTGGGTAGAAGCAGATTGAGAATATAATCGTGGGCATGTGAATCAACTAAGGGAGACATCAAAGCATGTACAGGCTTGTTTGTGCAGGTTGAGAATGAAGCGTTGATAGAGAGAGATCAAGAAAATCACACAAATAACAGCAAGCATCATGCTTATCTTATAAAAAAAAATAGTAAATAATTTTGAGCAATATATAAATCAGACTATGAGTTTCATGACAAAAGAGAGGTAATGCAGTCTATTAGACTGAGCAATACATGGTAAAAAAGAGTGCTTTGTGATCTTCTGGAAAAACCGAGTAACAATCTATAAATAACAAGCCAAAACTTTGTATTCATTTTCCTTAGGAAATGAACTAGGAATGGAAGCAGCATTCCAGGAGTCCCTACAATTCCTATGGAAGAACTAAGAAAAAGCATAATTCTCCAAGCATATTATGCTTTAGTTCAACAACTATTTATTTTAGCAAATGAAAACAAAATCTTTTTCACAATTCAGCGTTACTTGTCCATATGTTAAACTTCATGCCAGCAAAAAAATCTATAAAAGCTATGCACAACCATCATGATGTACGATGGACAACACTTGCCATCGTTTTGTAGTGTAACATTGAGCCAATACTTTAGATCAGCATTCAGTTTATTCTATAACTCGACATATTCTTATGAGTTGTTTGGAGAATTATAAATAACAATTTGCAATTATAATCCCAATACAACAATTTTCATATCCTTTGTCACAAAATCGACAATAGAAACCTATTCATCTTCTAGTCACACTTGCAGCAGCATATCAGAAGGCCATCAACAGATTTTACATTTTTACATCTACATGAAACAAAAAGAAAGAATTTCGAGAATTTTTAAAAGCAAATTGTTAACAAAACAAACAACGATTATCAACACACAATTATAAATAAATTTGACAGAAATTGTTTAAGGAAAAGCGGTAATCACTATTGTTTTGGTATACTCTTAAGCATATGTATGAATTACACACAATAAAATAAAGAAAAAAAACAGAGAGAAAACCTTTCTTGGGAGTTCAGAATCCTTTGTTTGGCAGAAGATAAGTTAACAAAGATGGTATATAACAAAAGAATATCATGAGGATACATTTTCTGCATACCTCTGATGAATTTCTACTTTTTTTGGATCACTTGATGTAATCACGTCTTCTGCCAAGCTAGTGAGAAAACAATGTATAAGAAGTTGAGCTTCTCTTCGAACGTTAATTACCAAATAATAGTTATAGATGATTGATCATAACTAAAGTTTGCTTTGAATCTAGATAGGATTAAACTGACCAAAAATAAACAAATGCTTTTTAAAAACGAGGGCCTATAGCAAGTCATTGGATGAACAAAGCCAATTTGTTGTGATCACAGTAGAAACATTCTTAAGACTTCTGATAGTTTTTAATGCAACTCTCAAAACTTTATATATATATATATATATATAGATAGATAGTTAGATAGATAGCAGACACTTGACCTTGTGAATTAACAAAATACGAGTCAAGAAATGCACTGTGCGTATCAAAGCCTTAAAATTCAAAAGGAATTTCCTAAATTTGTATAAATGATTTCAACGAAAAAGATAATGTAACATTCTCCTTATAAAGTTCAAAAATATTCATAATTCTTAAAATAATCAACTAATTCATACTGAAACTGTCAAAAGAAAAAGAAGCAGCTAAAGTAGATTTGCAAGAATTAGCGACTACTAATCAAAGAATAATCATTAAGGACTACTAATCAAAGAACATCAATCATATTTTTGCAGCATCAACAGTATGCCAATGCTTGGAGATGTGGCAATATGCTAAAGTTTGAGGGTGAATTTTTGAACTAAATGTAGTCAGTGAAGAAATAAACATAGATTAAGGTACACTGTTATTGAGAAGAGATCACCATTAGAGTAAAGCTATAAGTGGTGAATCAAGAAGGGGAGATGCCAGGACGATGAATTAAAACAAAAAAGGAAAAATATGGCTAGATTATTCTCCTCTACTAAGAGGTGATGGCCTGCGATTTGTTGAGGAGGATGACGCCCTCGTACTTGACCTGAAACCATTTCATGGCATCGTCCTTCGTAACGCGGTGCTGCACACCGACGCGTGATTTGCACCGCCGGCACCAACATTTGGCGATCGATCGTGGATGCTTCCTGGATCGCACCGCATAGAAAGCCGCCACTCCATTCGAATCCATGAGTCGTTTGATGGCAACGCGGCATCGCGGTGTGGTGATTTCCTCAGCAATGGAGTGCGCACCTCGGATAGGGCGAATGGGGACGAGATCGACGCCGAGAATGAACAAGTGAACACCCGGACAGCAACCTGTAACCTCCGCCTGGCACCGCATGGTCACAAGCAATTCTCTATAGAAACTCAATTGATTTAGTCCCACACTGTAAACGAATAATGTAATCCGCTATATAAATATCCACACTAATTTTATTCAGTCACGACCTTACTTGAACAGGATCTGTTCTATAGGATCGTACTGCTGTTTCTTTGCAAAATGAAGAGGCAAGCAACCAAATCTGGTTGATGACACATGGCTTCGCGGTCAGAGCGTGATTAATGGTTGAGATCTTTCAAGATCTTTGTACTGTTGAGGATCGTTCCCCATTACATGTGATGGGGGATGGCTCCGAAGCTGTCTGACAGACTAAGCAAATTTTGTTAAAAATTTACTTATTTTAAAAAGTTCATTACATAGGTGTTAATTCTTCATATATTTTATTTGAGCATTTTTTATTTAACTAATAAATCTTTTATTTTTTTGAAATAAAGCTTTTTATGATTTTAATACTTTTGCACAATTTACTTATTTAGTAACTTAAATAATTATAAAAGTTAAATACATTGGAATTATTTTTAAATCCAATTTGATAGATTTTTTAGTTTAACAAAATATACTCATTTACCAAATGAAATATATTTTCATTTAAATAAGTTATTAAATTTTTATTTTGAAAAATGCAATAATTATATTATCATATTCATGAATCAAAAAATTTATTTACTATTTTCTTTCCTTTTTTATCTTATATACTAATCTAAGCAAAAAATGAAGTGCAGTGATCATATATTTACACATAAGATTGTTGCGTTATTTTTTTTTAATATGTATATGATGGTATATATGTTACAAATTCATACCATTTTATGAATTGTGTACAGATTATTTTTATTTTGTGAAACAAAAATATTTAATGATTTTTAAATTTTTGTAAAATTTACTTTTTGGATATTTACTAATTTAATAACTTAAATAATTATAAAAGTTAAATATATTAGCTGTAGATTTGAGATTTTAAATCATGAATAATATTTGAGTGGTAATACTTTGACCGTAGAGTTGTAATTTTGTAGAAGTTGAAACAGGAATATGATAAATGGGCTATATATATGCTAACTTTGAGTTGAGTTCACATAGCTCGAACTCGAACTCGATCTTAATTTGTTCGAGCTCAAGGCATTTTGACTTGAGTTAATAGGATTCGTCAAGTTGTTTGATGCGAAAATTTTTTAGTGAAGTCAAAAATATTTGAAACTCAAATTCAAGCTTTTGGTCAAATTGGACAGCCCGTGAAACCCTAATTTGCATCCTCAAATAAAAATTCAGACAGCAATTTTGAGAGGAAATTCAAAAATTTGAGCACTGTTTCGAAAACATGTGTTCGTGTAAATGTTGAGAATGGTAGTATTTTAATATGTTTATTGAAATTTAATATGTACAGCACGCTCAAATAATAGAAAAATATTATATTTACACAATAATACATACTAAAAATTATTCAAGATCAACAAATTTTTTTTTATTTAAATTTTTATATATAAATTCTACAAAAAAAATACATTTAACCAATCATCTACTTACACATTAAATTAACACATCATCTATATATTTTAATATATACTATCATGTAAGTGTAACAATACTCCAAATAATATGCATAATTGAAAGGATGTACTCAAGAAAATAAGTTGGAAACATAGGGTGCATTCATAGGGGAAAATGCTGGAAAGCTAATACCGTACTCACTACAGTGCCCCCACTGAGTGAATCAGAATCATTAATATATATCAAAATTTAATGATTAACTAATAATTATTTGGATTAACAATCTACAATGTAATTGTACACTTCAAACAAATTTCATCATTCATTCATGGCAGCGCCCTTGTTGCTGTTCCCTTTATTCCTTTTACCTCTATCCATGCCTGCTGCCTTCTTCCCCTTACCCTTCTTGGCTTTGAGACCCTTGCCCTTAAAATCTGGGCGGCCATTCCTTCCGGGTCTCCCCATCCCTTTAGTCCTCTTGTCTTTCTTCATCCTCCTGTCAACCACCACCTTGCCCTTCCCGCCCTTCACCGCAACCCCCTTCTTCGCAACGACATACTCCTTCTGAGGCCTCTTAGGCTCCGCCTTCTTGTACAAATGATCAATCATCTTCCTCTTTGACCTCTCCGAAATGTCCGTCTGATCCGAGATGGCGTCCGCCTTCTTGCGTGCCTTCTCCATCTTCCTCATTGCGACCCGCTTCTTCCGCGCCTTCGCCTCCGCAACCTTCTTGGCTGGCCGGGCGTCAATCTCTCTGAACTGCGCCCTCATAGCCGCGACCTCCTCCTTCGTGATCGGCTTCATCGGCTGAGAATGCCTCTTCTCCTCTTCGGCAAACCAATTTGGAAGTCCCTCGTCATCGAACATATACCGATTGTAAGCATCGTCGAGAATCCGCTCTCTTTGCTTCTTCCGCAACATCTTCTTAGCGTAGGCCAGAATCTCCGCCTTCGTGTTCTCGTCTTCTTCATCGGATTCATCGTCGGACGAAGAAGAGCCGTCGATGGACTCTTCCGGAACAATCTCGAAATCCTCTTGCGGGGCGGAACTTCGGGGTTGCTGACGGACAGGATCATCCGGCTGCCGGGGGAGGCTGATCTCCGATTTTTTCGATGTTTTGGGCAGCGCGGATTTCTCGTCTTCGCTCTCACTCGCTTCTAGCACGACGTCTTCTGATGCTGCGGCAAAGACGTCTTGGCTGAACCACTGCTCCATTATTTGCTCTTTGGTCGGCTGGTCGTCTTCATTTAATGGGATGAGCAGAGGATTTTCCTCTCTGTCATATTGATCCTGATCGGAGTCTGGGTCTTCAACCATATCTTCGCCATCAGTATTCTGAAAGAAAAAAGGGCGGCAAAACAGAAATAAACCTTCAGACAAGAGCTGCAACTGGAAAAACTCAATATGTGGCAGCATATTTTAATAAGAAACAGTCAAATTATGACCCTGCAAACATTTTCCATGAATTAGAGAGCTGAAATTTTTTAAATTTCAAACGGTTTGTATGTTAAATATATAAAAATAGACGGCTAGCGACATGACATTAAACAGATATGAAGAGTAGTAGAGCAAAAGGCACCAAAGCATTCTGCAATAAATATATTGTCACCCATCCTGCAAAGCCTCATAGAATGAGACAAAAGGGATAGCTAGCAACTAAGTAGCTCAGCCTCATATAGAATAACTAATAGAAGCACAACAGAACCGTGCAATATACAAATTAATGTCAGCACAAGTAATGTCAATTTCATACCTCAATCAACTCTGCTTCCCCAATAGAAATTTGGCCTCGTTTGGCACGCTTCTGCTGCTTTGTGCTCCCTCCCTTTCTACTAAGATACCTTTCATACACTTCGTCGAGCATCTCCTCAACTTGCTCATCATATCTGATGAACGCTCAAAATTGCAGAAATAAAATAAAATAAAAATCAATCAAGCAGAAAAGTGTCCATTTCATGTATGCTCCTAGTTAGAAGATCAAGGCAAGACATACCGCCTTTGTTCCTCGTCAGAATCCAAATCACTAGAAGAAACAGCAGCAGCCCGAGTTTGTGCTTCACTATCACTGTCTCCAAGATCACCATCTTCATCACTGGCTGACTCAATAGTTTGCAAATCTTTCTTCCTCTGAAATACAGAATAATAGAAAATAATAAAACATTCATATATATTTTCCTTGAGCAATAGAAAATTAAAAAATTCATGAGAAACAATAAAATTTTTTACAAATGCAATCTTCAAGGGAGAAACACAGTGTAGATAACCTTTGACCAATATCACAAAACTGCCAATACATTCATAATTAGTTACGAATGCAACTATTTCAATGAACTGATATATCTAAACATCAGCAAAGCAGCAATTCCAAGAAATAGAGAGTTCAAAAACAAGATTCTCAATTTTCAGAAACTCAACTTACTAGAACGCTGATGCCATGTAAGTTTATTCCTGCGGAGCATCAAATGCTAAAGAACGTTCAAAATGAAAATCTAAATTCCATATAATGTTCAAACATTATTTGCAATTCTTACAGATGATTACAGACGCTGAAAATAAATAAACAAAAATATCCAGATGCATGCAGTTAAAAGAAAGAACAAAAAACATTCTTGCAGAGCAGTGAAACAAAGCAGTTAATTGATAAAACAGCTTGAATTATATAATGCAAGCACAATTAACTGAAAGTGAATACCAGCAAAAATTGAAAACATAGTGACCCTATGAATTAAACTCTTGACATGTCAAAAGTTCAAGTCATCCCACCGGCTCAACTTCTTCCAAGAAAAAAAAAATCGAAACATAAATAAATATATATCAAGTAATCACAAACCTTTATTGCAGTGAGAGAGAACAACTGTTTATCAAAATAACCGGCTTCTGTCGCATCAATCTGAATACCCAATGCTTTGCGGGCTTTGTCTTTAGCACGGCGTTTTTCAAGTTGTTTCTTGGTTTTCTTTTTCTTGCGTTCCAACGCCTGTGTCAGATCCTCTAATTCAGTGAGTAAGCGTTCATCCTCATCGCCCTTGACATTTTTTTCCACTTTCACAATTTGTGAAGCCTCTTTTTCTGAAGATGGCAGTTCCTTTCTTATCCGCATGCGCCACCTAAGTACAATTGCACATTACATATTCAGAACAAAATATTCTTGCAAATTCAAATACAAAAAATCATCAGCATCACAAAGGATGTCTCCTGGAAGAGTAACCCTATTACCTAGTAAATATTCACACATATGTGGCCAAAGACATGAAAATGCCAAATCACATGTTAATTAACATTAAATACTGAAAATTAGTATTTTCAATAATTAAATTGCAAGTAAATAATGCCAACAGCAAATTTCTTTGAACAAATATAATGATTCAAATAAATCAAAGTGCTTCAAACCATTATTTTAATACCAATATCATAAAAGAAAATTAACAAGCAATAAAAATTTTGATTCTATCAATGAAAATAAATATATCAAAAACCTTTATGATTCTATCAATGAAAACAAATATATCAGGCGGTAAATGTATCAAAGGCACAGTAAGATGCTTTGAGGAAAATAAAGTTCAACTCACTTCAATAGATGCTTGAAGCTATTCTTGTCTAAAACATACAAATCCTCACATAATGATTTAATCTGCCGAAAAAAAAAGCAATTAGCGACAGAAAAAGAAGAAATATAGAGCAAAAACAACCAACTAAACAAGTAAGGAGAACTATCACCTCATCAGTAGTTAAATAATGCTGCTTAACAGATAAAGATGCTGAATCCTCAAAAGACAATGCATTAACTGAACCAAGAAACTCAAGCGGTGAATCTGACCATATAAAATCAGATACTTTCCCAACCTTCCATAAAGTTGTGTTGCCATCCTCATACCTTCAGAAATAAAGTCATAATCACCATTTTGTGCATATATAGGAAGAAACAAATGGCCAATTCCACATGAGGCAGTTTTTAGGCTCACTAGGTTATTTAATACTTTTGAAAATTAAAATAATGTTGGATGAGTAGTAATGAACTATTACGATAATAAAACGATAAGTAGGGCTGAAAATATAATTGCAGAATTAAGTTAATGAGCATTCATTGTACTTTTTTAAGTGGTGATCAAACAAATAATTTGTATAATGATAATTTTTATAATTTGCATTTTATGCTGGTTTTGACTTGATTTAAATCTTAATCACACATAGATTATAAATGAATTGTATAACAACAGCGAGGAAAAGTGCCTTTTCATCTAAAATATCTAGTAGTTTAGTCATATATACACATACTTTTAAATTTGTTTTGCGGGTTTCCACCTTTGTACTTTGAAGATGAAATCTCAAATACTTGCAAGAATACCCTAGCCACTGAGGTAATGTCTATACCACAACTGTTATAGAAATGCATATGTGTGTAAATAAATCCACAAGTATAATCTATAATCTGTACACAACTTTCAAATAGGTATTATGTTCATCAAAATCCATAGGTTGGGTAGGTTTCACATAGAAACAAGAATAGTACAAATAGAAATTTTGAGCTCACTTTTACTCTAGAAGAATACGTTGGCGTCAAATCAATAGGCTTAAATTATGCAAGTTACGCAATAGTGAACCATGTGACTAGGAAAAAGATAATCAAGTTATCGACATGATTATATATATATATATATATATATATATATAATAATTGCTACAAAATGAAATTTTTTAAAGGCAACAGCCTAATAGTCTATATTGAGAAAGTTTAAAAACAGCATTTTCAAAACTACAACCTCAATAACCAACTAGACTTCGCACACCATTTCTAAGGTTGAAGGAAAAATACATAGCCATGAAAAAGAAATTATTGCATTCAAAGAAAGCTTTGATTTTCACCAGGATAGCCTAAATGATGATTGAAATATTAGACTGCATTAACAACCCAATTTTTAATGTGTATATATATATATATATATATATATATATATATATATATATATATATATATATATATATATATATCCTAGATTTGTACCCATAAATAAAAGCATGCCCAGCTCAACATAACTGAGAATAAATTCATGCCAATACAATTTGACTTATCTCAAATAATACCAATTACAATACATATAAGATACAAATTACTTTATTCACATTAACTTATAACACAACTTAGAAAAACTTACCCTTGTCGGTTTCTTTTTTGTTTTGTGCCTCTAAGAACGTCGATCACCTAATTAGACAATACATACAACGCAAAAAAAAATTAGAACAGCTTTAAGACGATGGAATGACTTTCAAATTAAGTACACCTTTGGTTGCTCTGTAGACGCCTGAAACAGATGCTTCACATCAAGGAGACGCGGGTCAATCTTAGCTGGGGCTTTATATCTTTGACCAATAACATAAATTTCGGCAGATGTGCTACGGCTGGCTATGGGTTTAGTTACCTCAACTTTATCAAAAAGCTGAATATCATTGACAATTAATTTAAGACAAATGATTCATCAAAAAATGATCCTAATAAAAATCAGATTCTGAGTATAAAGTGGCCATACCTGTTTGAGGCAAAATATGATGGCACTGTAATCCTGTGACCTAAAAACCTAGCAAGGGAAAACAAATAAGTATCAGTAAGAGAAAATGAAAAACCTGCATGAAGAGATTATGAAACAACTGAACAACTCTACTTCCCTAATGAAAATTTATATATTACAGCCATCAATAGATATGTATACACAGAAAAGCTTATGCTCACAAAGCAATAAATTGAAAACCAAAATTTAAAGATTTAATAAAAAATAAAACTCTTAAAAGCCAAGGTGGGTGACAATTTCTAATCATAGGCAATTAAAACGTTCTAATGTTTCAGTTTGCCACAAATCAATTGCCCAGAGATAATAATGCAACTATACAAGCTTGAAGACTTGGGAAAGGCAGGCCTAATAAAAAGTTTAGTTTTTTTACCAGCCTTACAAGAAAAAAATCATAAACATAATTGTAACGACCCAATATCGTTACTTTTTAAATTAGGTCAAAACTCGCTTCAGACATCAAGACCTCGGGAAATTTCAAATTAGGGCAAACAAAAAGTCCTGCTTTATTTTTCTGAATTAATTAAATCCAATAAATCAAGAATATTGAAATACGTGTCAAATTCATCGATTTCAGTGTCGTTGTGTTAAGTATATTATTTAAAGACTGCTCGGAAAGTTTCATCAAATTCTGAGCGTCGGTTTGATCGTGGTTAATTTTTGATGTTTTAAACTTCAGAAATTAATTAAAAGTAAAATATTTGTCCAAATCAAAAAATTTTGGAGCGAGGTTGTTCGTTAAATCGTAACACACCTTTGTGTCAAATTAAGTTATTTTTGGACGTCAAACGGCAGAAAAATGCGAATAATTTAAGTTTAAGTAATTATATTTTTTTTTTCTTTAAGAATTTTCTAAACACTTCTTTCCCTGCCTTACCTGCGATCCCCCCTCATTAAGGGGGAATATTCCTCTGCCCATAAGGCATTAATTAGCACTTTAATGGCACTTTAAGTTCCCCTTATCCCCTTATTCCTCTCCCTCCCTCTCCCTTTTCTCTATTAATACTCCCTCATTTCCCTCCTCCTCCCCACAGCCAGCCCTCTTCTCCCTTCTCTCCCAGCCAGCCCTCTTCTCCCTTTCTCTCCCAGCCAACCCACAGTAGCCCCTCCTCCTCCTCAACCCCACAGCCAGCCCTCTTCTCCCTTTCTCTCCTAGCCAGCCCATAGCAGCCCCTCCTCCTCATCAGCCCCTAGCCAGCCCTCTCCTCCCTTTCTCTCCCAGCCAGCCCACAGCAGCCCCTCCTCCTCCTCTGCCCCCAGCCAGCCCTCTCCTCCCTTTCTCTCCCCACACAGCAGTAGCCCTCTCCTCCTCTCCCCACACAGCAGCAGCATTTTCCTCCTCTCCCCACACAGCAGCAGCCTTATCCTCCCTTTCCCACAACCACTAGCAGCCCAGCCTCTCCTTCCTGTCCTCCAGCAAGCAGCCGGCCAGCAGCAGCCCCTCCTACTGCAGCCCTCCCTCGTCCGGCCAGCCAGCCCCCGCTGCCCCGGCAATCTCCTGCCAGCTCCTTTCAGCCACGTCAGGCCTCCCTTCGGCTTTCGGCAACCCCAGCTTTAGGTAACAGGAGAAGGAAAAGAGGAAGAAAATGATATGAGATTTTTAATATTTTATTTCTTTTATTTCATTTCTTATTAATAAATATACTACTATATTATGTCATTGCATTATTATTGATGTCATTAATTAATAATGAACAACAGTATAAATGCTAGAAAATGACTATTACTTCCATACTGTCTATTCAAGCATTTTTATTCTGTCATTTTCATTTTCTTATTATTACTATTATTATTATTACGTTCTGCAATTTATACAGTCGTTTCTATTCTGTCTTTCATACATTATTATTATCATTATCAAAATGATAATAATAATGCTATTATAAATATTATTGCCACATCAGTAACTTAAAAATACAAATTTCTATCAAGTTAAGAAAATGAGAGAAACAGAATAGAAACAAAGATAATAATATTGGCTAAAAATGCTAATTTAAAATACCAAAAACCTAAATGCAGATTGAGCGAACTGTCACTCATCCGAACTATCGAACTGTCGAACTGTTGAACTTATAGAACAAGGTACCATATGTCTTTTATTACTCTTCTTTAAATATGCTAAAAATGCTAATTTAAAATACCAAAAACCTAAATGCAGATTGAGCGAACTGTCACTCATCCGAACTATCGAACTGTCGAACTGTTGAACTTATAGAACAAGGTACCATATGTCTTTTATTACTCTTCTTTAAATATGCTTTTCTGCTCAGCATCGCACAAATTTATTAAAGTCACATAAAATGATATATGAATAAGTTTGGATAAGTGAGAAGCAAGGATTCCATGTTGCTTTATACTTTTTGTCCGATTAGACAACCACTAGGACAGGGCTGTCCGACATCAGGAGTCATAAGGAGCCTATACTGATAAGCCTTTGAGGGAGCAGGTATAGAGGAAAGTTGAGATATGTAAAACAAAAAAATGAACCCCCCTTTTTTCTCGATTTTGTATTTGCCCAACAAAATCATATTTTGCCTCAGTTATCAAGCGCTAAAAATTATGTATTTATTTTTATGACTGCAATTATTTTTATGCTAAGTTTCAAGTGCAATTGAAACAAATTTGCAGAGATAAATTTGTACAACTTTTATTTCCTATCAAATATTGATTATTTTGCTTATTATTTAACATTTGTAAAGATGACATCTATCAGTACTTAGTTTCACAACTAACTGGTATTCGAATGCCCGCACTTTTGAAACGTGCCCAGATCAGGAGTTCATCCTCGAGGAAAGGTGCTCAGAACTGAGCAGTGCTGATACTGCTACCTGCTGATCCACCGCTTTCTTTTTGACTCTATCTATTTCTTTTATAAAGTTCGTAATTTTTTATTTTAACATTTGTAATCATAATTTATAAATTAATGAATAAATGAGTTATGTTTAATGTCTATATATTTGTCTCTTAAATCACTCAATATGATCCTACGGCTAGAGGACTTGTTGCTGTTATTTTATCTCACCCATATCAACCGGTGCTGGTTTAGCTCCCGCTGACCCGGCACCGGGTCCTCACAATAATTCACATTAAAAGCTAGAAGGTTTCAAAAGCTTATTGCTAAAATGCTATATTTTAAAGAAAGAACAAAGTATTTTATTTATCATTAAATCTGAACCATTTAACTAGAAGCATCTCAAAATTTATTTGTGGTGGGAGCACAAATTAAAATCACAAAATCATTAAATTATCGAAAAAACTCTCACTCGAAGCCCACGGAGCGGTATGTACGAGAAACTACGTGACGATGTAGTTATGTGAGCTATGAGCCGGGCCAAAGAATGTGAATTGAATCATATTTATAAATAAAGATTTTAAAATTTTAAAAAAAATGAGTACTACACAGATAAAAATCTCAAAAAATGTACAAGTTAATGAAAATATTTCAATAATTAATGAGTAATTATTTTGATGACAAAGTCTAATGAATATTCTACTTTTTAATACTTATGTATAAATAAAAGATATTAAAAATAAAAAAGAAATCATTATTCAACTTTTAAAGAGGGCAATTAGAATAAAAAAGACAAGTTAACACTTAAATTAACATAGTTATAAAACAAACATGCATGTCATTATATTAATGAAATCATTTCATATATTTGCTGGGGAGTTAAACTAGCTTAGCGTGGTATGACCTAGTAAAAAAGTGCACTCCCAATGCCCCACACTAGATCTGTCCCTGCAGTTAACTATGGTGAGATTCTTCTGCATACTGAAATATGATGTTAAAGGCAAAAAAACTTAGCCTCATTGATATTGTTTATTATAATGCCGATGGTTTGGCTATTTTGTGTTCAGCGGGACTGTAGTAGCAAATTTAGCATTCAATGTAGGTTGCTTTGGCTTGGTGTCCTTGATTTGCTGGTTGATAGGTTCTTAATTGCATTTCGTGAGCTTGTAATGTTCACGGAGTTCTTCGTCGCTGCTGAATTGTAGGATGGCATTGTTGATGTGTGGAATTTCTCTGTTTCTTGGTGGACCACTGTTATATAGCTAAACTAAGGAATTTGAGCCTCTCACCCATTTTGATATGGCCCTCAATAATTATGACCATGAGATCAAGGTTTCTATTATGATTAAAATTAGATATACTAAAAATGAAAAGTTTTAAAGTCTTAAGCAGTCCTTCATAACTCAAGTTTTGCTTTAACGTAATCCTTAATTTTATCATATGAATGTCATCTACAAAAAACATGCACAAATGAACCTCTTGTTGAAGATATTTAGTAGAATATTTATAATTAAATCAAAAGAGCAAAATCTTGATGCAATCAAATGATAACAATAAATCATTAGACATGCCACCTAGGGATCAAACACATGTTATAACCCTATTTTACATTATATTTAATATCCCCAATGCAACCCACACAATACTATATTGATTTTGTGTAATTCAAGCATTCCATTATAAATTGTATCCAATCATTTTCTTCCAAATATTCAGCATATGACTCATTAACTTAATTTTTTAGACTATTGTAACCATTGTCTTTATTCTTATAAATGGGTAAAACAATACTTCACGGTACATCTTTTTGGTCTTCAAAACTATATTAAAAACTCACTGAGTAAAAGAGTTTCATTTTAACTTAAACATCTCCATGTCAATAGTATGCCATCAGATTCTACAGCTTTATCGCTCTTTAACCTCGACAAAGTTCCAAACCTTAGTTTTACTAACTCGTGAGATTAGTATCAATTTAATAGTTGTTAAAGTCAATCATGTTAATTAACATCAAGAACTATTTAAAACTCACAATAGATTAAGTTACATTCTTCTATTTAAATCTATAGTAAATCTTTTAATCTTTAATTACAACATAGTTACTTTTAATAGAATTAAAAAAAACAATCACAGAGTTAAGAAAAAGTGTTTTATTGAAACCAAGAAAAATGGAAACTCATGAAGTCAAATTAATAAAAGCACAAGTGAAATTATAGTAATTTCCTCATGTTACCCAACATTATATGATTTATTATAAAAACCAACAAAAGCGCTGATGTTATTGGAAGCAACTTGATGGCTGCACATAGCAACGTGGAGATGGAAATAACTCCACAATGAAATTAATGCATGAATCTGTAAGGACAAGAACAACTCTAATGATGAAACTATTAATGGAAGTGAGGAAAATAGTACACCATCGGGAAAGGTGTACAACATGAAATGAACATTGACGGTAAATAACGTTGTTGAGAGGAATTGGAACTTGTTATAGGACCTTAAAGCAGCAATCAATATTAAGCAATATTAATCCATTGATCTGACTTTAGGCAAAGATTTCACAATCAATGGAAAATACACACCCCGCTTGGAAATTGCAGCGCTTTGGTTCTTAATTTTGTAAGCAAATTAATTTTAAATTTAAATATTCCTTTGCAACGTCTATATGATAAATTTATGTTTACCATAGATATTCATTACAATTAAAAATGACCATGTAATACTTTTGTTGTATATTACATAACAACAAGCATTTCAAAAAGTTGTAGCTCTAAGTTTTACAAATAATAAAGCAAAATAAAAATACAATTATTGCAAAAGCTAATTAGGAATCAATGAATTCGCTGAGCAGCATGATCCAAAGTATTTCAATAGATAGCGAAAGATTATAGTCCGTCAAAATAACTTTTAAATTCCAATATAATACTCTTTAATAGTTGCACTTAAGTTGAAGCATGAAACACATCTAACCTTGTTTATAGTGACGCCAATCATCACACTAAAGTAGAAAATAAAGTGTTTTTCATTTCTAAGGTCACATCCAATAGTGTTGGAAATTATACATGATCAAGTCGCATTATATAAGTCAAAGCATACAGCACATCTAATCTTGCTTAAAGGAAAGCCATAAATATCACTTATGTAAGAAAACATTATGCTCTTCATTTCAAGGCCACATCAAATAACGTCAGAAACTATATACAGCCAAGTAACTTATTTAAAATATTCATTAGTTGCCATGTTGATGCCGCATTTTCCATGTTAGCCACCCTGCTTCAAAACTTCTTTTGTGAAATGGCAAGTCAAGTTTAATGTGCTTAATTTTTTTCATCAAATGCATGATCCAATGTATTTCAAAATAATAATCTTAAATGCCTGATCCAACGTATTTCAATAGACAGCTAAAGATTATGGTTTGTCAAAATAACTTTTGAATTCCAGTATAATATACTCTTTAATAGTTGCACTCATGTTGAAGCATTCAACACATATAACCTTGTTTATAGGTATGCCAATCATCTCACTTAAGTAGAAAATGAAACATTTCTCATTTCTAAGGCCACATCCGATAGTATTGGAAATTATACATGACAAAGTCACATTAAAAAATGTCAAAGCATACAACACATCTAATATTGTTTTAAGGAAAGCCATAAGTTTCACTTAAGTAAGAAAACACCATGCTCTTCATTTCAAAGCCACATCAAATAACGTCAGAAACTATATACAGCCAAGTGACTTATTTAAAATTTTCATTAGCTGCCAAGTTAATGCTGCATGTTCCATGTTAGCCACCCTACTTTAAAACTTCTTTTGTGAAATGACTAGCCAAGTTTAATGTGCTTAAATTTTTTCATTAAAATTGAATCAGTCCTTGTATCACATGACAAGTTGATAGGTCTTGGTGTTACAATAAGCATATACTTTAGGAAGATAAGAAGCCAAAGAACTTGGTTTTCTTTACATCTTCTAGGACTCAGCCTCCGACAACAACGATAATGCTATCGACTACTTTCTGGATCTCTCTATGAAAGATGTAAAAACAATAAAAACAGCATAGTATTATAATCTTCCTAGTGGTGCAAAATGAAGACTGATTAGCTTTGCTGCATGCTCTTATAATGTGTGGGTTCTGACTGGATGAATATTCATTGGCTCAACATCCTTTTCTAGCATCAATCAAATCATTAATGATGTCTCCATAAAATGCCTTCTATGGGACTCAATAATTGACTGGAGAGGTGAATACATAGCCGAAGGTGTCTGGGTTTGCAAATTTGAAACTTTGAGTGAGATACAATAAATTCAAGATACAGCATTGATATCCAAAGTCACTAAATCGGTTCCCAATTGCCACATGTCAGCAACATTTCGAGGTAGGCATTGACACACTAATCATCAACTAGTTTAACTTGACGTAGTATCCCACATACTTGTACTAGTAAAATTAGATTTCTTCCACTATTTGCTTTATGTCAACCCCAAAAAAGAATACAATGTACCTAATAAATTAAATTGAAAATAGATTTGAAGAAATTTTTTGAAATATACACCCATAAAATGACTATTTTAGTAGCAATAAGTTCATCATCATATAAACAAGAACTAATAAGCCTATTATTTTTAATGATCATGGTGAATATAAGTTGTTAAATAAGCTTTGCTAAAATCCATATACCCAAAGTGCTTTTCAAAATTTTCAAAACCACTACCTACAAAAGGCATATAAATGTTGTTTCTTTCACTTTCCTCAGTAAGCCTTATGAAATTTTCATATATTCTTCTTCATCTAAATCTCCATTAAAATAGGTGGCGTTTACATCAAGTTGATGCACCCCAACTTTATGAGGATTGCAACAATAAACACCTTTTGAAGAACTTGTCATTAGCACCATAAGGCCGTAACATTCTATGAATGTGTGTAATGCCTTTACAATATGGCAATTGGATTGTATGCAACATTGTATACACATTTGCATCCAAAGACAATCAAAATAAAAGCAGGTCTCAAATACACGAACCCAATGAGACAACAATTTATAAAACCTTAAATAGAGACCCTTTAACAGAAACAAAAACCCTTGTTCGTTTGTCAATGAGCATAGGGATAATAAAACTTGTGAACACAAAGATATCTAGTCGAAGGTATACATTAGACTTGCCCAACCTACGTATGATAGAAGTCAAGGAAGGCCCAACCACCAGAGCATCCAACTATAAATTAAAAAATTATTTTAAACAATTTTTTTCCCATAGCCTAAATAACCATAGCCGATCTCGCTTGAAGCATGCTCTGCAGTGACGACTGTAGGATACCCATCACAAAAAAAAAAAAAAACAGTAAAGCCAGGCACAGGGAATGCTGAACGCACCTGACCGATGCAACTAGTGCGTAATTCGCGAGATTGTAGAGAGAAACTTTTGTATGAGAGAAAACTGAGAAATCAATTCGCTATATAGCCCAATTAAAAGGAGAGTTTGAGAAACACCTTTAATGAATATAAGATGTTTTGGGGATATAGTGCTTATCATTCTAATTTCAAAAAGTTCCATCGCGTGAACATGAATTCAATTAATTTAAAATAAACTAACCTTGGTGAGGAAAATGCCCTTGGGAGCCAAGAAACTGGTAGCAAGTCGAATCGAATCCACCACGAGAGAGGACTGCATCGTCGCATCTTTTCCCCATGCAGCACCAACATTTGGTGATCCATCGTGGAGAACTACATCGAAAGCCGCCACTCCATTCGAATCCATGAGTCGTTTGATGGCAACGCGGCATCGCGGTGTAGTGATATCCTCCGCAATGGAGTGCGCGCCTCGAATAGGGCGAATGGGGACGAGATCGACGCCTAGAATGAACGAGCCTACAGGCGCATGGCGGACAGCAACCTGTAACCACCCGCCTGGCGCAGCGCAGAGATCAAGAACGGATCGAGCCGTGGGAAGGAAGCGGAACTTGGCATCGAGTTGGAGGAGCTTGAAGGCCGCGCGAGAGCGGTAGCCTTGTTCCTTAGCGAGATGGTAGAATTTGTCGAGGCGGTTCTTTCCCTTCTTCGCCTTTCCCATTTTGGTAGATGAAGTGGAACGCCGTTGAGTTCTGCAGCGGCAGCTGAGCGACCTCGATGAGGTGTGGAATGGTGGCAGCTCGGCAAGTATCGGGCAAGATTGCGAGATGTTGAAGAGGGAAAGGCGGCAACGAGTCTTTTGGAGAGGGACGTTAGGGTTTTGACTTTCCGGTGCATATCAATCGCTTGATTGAATTAAATAGATGCGTTTTGATCAAATCTATAAACATAAAAATAATAGGTCATCATATCTTTATATAACAAATTTGAGTTTAAAGTGATTTGTTTGATAATTTTGTAAATAAATTTAGGATAAATTTTCCCCTAAAAAAAAATTATGATAAAGTCCATGGCGGAGGAGCGGATGAGGCCCATCTACTCCATCCACTGTGAAAGATATCTCATCGTTTCGAAATCACTTGAACAAAATCTATTCGAATGAAATCGATTCTGACGAATCAATTTTGTACGAAATAGATTCAAACATCAAAACTCAAATCATCAGTGAAGTAATTTAATTCCAAATTGAAAAATCTTTTAGTTCCGTCAAAAAATTCAAAACATCAATGAAGTAATTTGATTATATTGTAATCTGAGCACACTATAATCAAATTACTTTACCTTCAAAATTTTAAGATTTTCTCATGCCGCACATTAAATGTTTATTTTGATTTATTTAAATTATTTACATTTTGTTTATGAATGATAATAGTTTATTTAAGCTCATTAGTGATAAATATCTTTTTCATGTGTTTATTGATTATTTTGATAGGTTAAAAAGCATCATTAAGATTTACTTAAGCATTTTTAAGCTTAATTTAAGTCTTTATATATACATTATTTTAAAACTAAAAAGTTCATAAATGATTAAATATGAGCTTATATAAATAAAATATGAATATAGCATAATTTAAAAAGATAAAGTTTGAAATTACAACGAATTCTATTAAGTTTTGCATGGATAGGATTTGTTCATTGTTGATTGAACAAAGTAAACTCAACATCGTTAGAGTGAAGATCCAAAAGATCAAACCAGCAATAAGAGAGTTAAAAGCTTCCAATTTGAAAGCAGAGGGAGGATCATCTTCTTGCTCTTCTTTTACAAAACTAATAACATTAAAATCTTCCATAAGGATCCATTGAGCATTAACATTGTAAGATGTTTGAAGAATTTGAGTCCACGATGCTTGCCTTTCTTGATATGAATTGCTTACATGTATAAACTTAATACAAAAGGAGTCATGCATAGAGTTCACGAGTCAATGGATGAATTGCTCGTGGAAAATATAAGTCTAAAAATCCGCATAATTTGAACTGCATTTAACCAATATTGCTCCTACATGAAATGCCATTGAACCAATATTATCCTCACACGAGAAAGGTAAGAAAGTTATACTTCACTTTCAACATCATGCATTTAAAATCTTCTACAAATAAAAGGATCAACAAAATCTCTTGATTTAATTTTTTGTTCAAGCGACTTTCTATTACCAATTATCTGATATCTATTTGTTCTGTTGGAAAAGGTTGAGGGTTTGAGCCCAATTTTATTCGAATAAACATAATTGAAACAATACAACTGAAAAGTATTACTTAAACATTATTTAATCTTAGTTTAAGTCTTGAAGACATACATTGTTTAATATAGCTGAATTAGATTTGGAAATACTAACTGCTAATCACTTGACTCAACCCAAACTTGATAATTGTATTGCAGGATTTATGATGCGAGACTAAATAGTTTTGCATATTATATTATTATATATAATTAAACAATTTAGTATTTTCCTATTATGTATATGAGCAGAAAAGAAATTCGTAAGATTACTTGTTATAATGTTATATTAATCATGAATTCGCAAAAATATATATTTAAAATTAAAATATATATAAATTTTAATATATATATATATATATATAATTATGCTCCGGCCATTCTAGGGCTCCCGAGAGCTCCTGAGTTTGTTGATCGTAGTGGAGCAATGGCCTTTGCTGATGATCTCATTCTCTTTACAAATGGGAGCTCCACTACGATCAACAAACTCAAAAACCTCTTCTCGATCCTTGAAAATGATTTCGGGCTAACAATCAACCCCCTCAAATCCCAGTTCTTCACAAACCAAAAATGTCCTGCAAGAACTATTTCAAAGCTCAAAAACATGTTCCTTTTTAAACAAGGTAAACTCCCATTTACCTATCTTGAAATTCCTATCTTTAATGGCCATAATAAAAATAGTAATTTTAAGGGCTTATGGAGAATATTTTTAAAAAGCTTCAAGAATAGGAACAAAAATACTAATCCTAAGGAGGGAGACTTATCCTTATAAAGCATGTTCTGAACACTATACCAAACTTTTGGCTTGAAGTCACCTCCTTAGCCAACTATATCTTTAAAACCTTAATTTATATATTCTCCAAATTCCTTTGGATTCATCCCAAAGAAAGTAAAATGCTCTGGTGTAAATGGGACAAAGTTACCTTCCCTTTTAAAGAAGATGGTATTGGTCTTAGAAATCTCACATCCATCCATGCCGCCTTCTCTCTCAAATTATGGTGGAAGTTCAGGGCCTTCCCCTCTATTTGGGTTGATATTCTTTTCGCCAAATATTGTGCTAATTACCATCTGTCTCAAACTAAACCAAAAATTAATAACTCGCTTACTTGAAAAATGATGTTATGCTATAGAGAGCTTGTTGAAGGCTCATTGACTTGGGATACAGTGAACCCCTCCATTTCCTTCTGGTTCGACTGTTGGAACAAAACCTCTATCTTGGCCAATCAAAACATTGAGATCACTAACCCTAAACTAAAGGTCTGTGATTGCTTTGACATAGAATCTGGATGGAACCTCGAGCTCTTAAGAAGAATCCTCCCTGTTGAAACTATTACATCCATCAGTTCTACCTCTCCCATTGCGGCTAAAACTAAATTGGTTAATTCTACTTTATGTTCCAAGAACTTCATGCATTTTAAAATCTTTTTGAAATGTTGTAGAATTTATTTACCTCATAAATTCCTATTTTGGATTTGGCACAATTGCATTCCTTCCTTGATTAGCCTCTTCCTTTGGAGGGTTTACCACACTTATCTTAGCACTAATATTGTTATGCAACAAAAGGGCTTTTCCTTAGCCTCAAAATGTCAATGTTACAATAATATTGAATCCTTGGAGCATGTCTTCCTTGAGAATCATCAGAGTAAAACTACATGGAATACAGTAAACTGACTCATTAAATGAAAGAATCTAACATCTATTAATGAGCTATTCCTTAGATGGTCCTTTCAAAATGATAAAGGAATCTTTGTTGGTCATCTCTTTAATGCCTACACTCTTTGGCACATCTGGAATGCGCGTAATAAAGCTAAACATTCCACCAAGCCCTTACTCTCCAATCCTACGGTGGATGTAATTAAAAAATGATGTTCGTTTGATAATCAAGGTTTTTCCTTATAAAAATTTTAACTGGAGTAATCTTAATGAAGTTCTCATCAAAAGAGAGATCAATTTTTAAGGTCACTGTTGGCTCTGCTGGGCGTCAGTTGTTTATGGATCTTCTGGTTGGATGCTTTTCTGTACACTGATAAGTTTCATAGTATAGCGTTTTACATCCCTTATGCTGATCCTGCTATGGTTGGCTCCAACAACTGTAAGTACAGAGTTAATGTGATTTTATTCAGTGAGAACCTTATCGAGCCTGATAGTAGTACTGTTGCTCAAAATTATATTATTTATTGCTTTGGTTGCAATTACTATAATATTCAAAATTGCATTAACCATACTGAAAGTATTTACGTGAATGGTTCCCTATCTCCAAAGCTTTGTATGGCTTGGCGGTTAGTAAATGAGCAGGTTTTGTCTGCTGAAATTATCAACTGCTGTTGGATCCATTGTAAAACTCACCACTTCTTTATCTTTAATGAATCGAGTCTTAAGATTTCTATGTACCATAATTTACAGTTGTACTGGTTTTGCTTTCACTGCGGTGATATTGACAGCTGTCGGTCCTTAGCTGTTATCATCGCCTACTGTAGAAAGGGAGTTAGTAGGATCTTACAGTTTTAATCTGCTCATGGTTTTACTATTGTTCAAAAGTATGTTCTTTACTGCTTAGGTTGCATCCCCTCTAATATTCATCTCTATTATGCTGGGAGGGATGGGAGGCATTGGATTTCTTCTAATCTGCTTATTTTTTGGCCCGAGCGCAGCCTGGTTCTAATTTTTGTTGAGTACCAACTATAGAGGTTTTGCTGAAAGTCGTAACTCAAGTGGCGGTTGCAACTATCGCTCCCCTGCTTCCTCAAACTCGAAGGTTTGGTGGGAGCTGGAGATAACTGTGGGTTTTAAGTGCTGTTGTATTACAGGAAAAATGGTGCTTTGTACTGTTTTATGCTATTCACTGTCTTTGTTGAGTTTGGGTTTGTCAAGTTCTCTAGGGTTGAGATATGGGCAAGAGGCTACGTCTCGTTATCTTCGCGGATAGTGTTCCGTGCGTTCTGGTCTGGATCGTGTTCTTCAAGTCTAGCACTCGCTGTTTTGCAGGTAGCACTCGCTGTTTCCTTGTGGTTTTCTTGTTTCATTTGGCCATCTCTGTATTTGGATTTGCTTCGCTCTTTGTTTTTTCATCTTTTGGAGGGACCTTTTAGGATATACCTGGTCCTTTTATTTTTTGGGTTCGCTTTGGATTTTTAGACTTAGGCTTTAACGTAATCACCCAACATTTATTTTTAACTTTATTTCTTATTAATAAAACTTAACATATTTATAAAAAAAACTATATATATATATATATATATATATATATATATATATAATTATGCAATATTAGAGCCAAATATATATAAAATATGTTGCAGAATTTATCATTTGAGTTAAATAAACTAATTATTTTAATAATATAATATATATATATATTTTTTTTTTATATATATAGGGGCCCACAAATATATATATTTTAAATCAATCTTAATAATATTGGAGCCAAAATAATTATAAATATCTCTTTCAAATATATATTTTACTTTTCTAACTGTTTTTATTTTTGTAAGATATATTTAAATGTATGTTTGACTAATTTATTATTTACATATTATATTTTATACAATATAATTAAATGTTTGTCATCTGGGTTTTAATTTATTAAACAGTTTAGTCCCACACTGCAAAAATATCAAACAAGATAAATATTAGAGTCTAATTTTAAATGTCATGACCATATTTGAATAGGATCTGTTCTATAGAATTGTATTGCTAATTTTTCTCAAAATAAAGAGGCAAACAACTTAATCTGGTGGATACAAGAAGCTTCGGGGTTAGAGCGTGATTTTTTAACGGTTTAGATCTCTCAATTGAGCTTCTACTGACGAGGATCGTTTCCTGTTTCTAGAAATTAACAGGGATGGCCTCGAATATATCTGAGACATTTTTGCAGATAATCACATTTTTTCAAATACTATTATAAATTTTACTTATTAGGCAACCTAAATAATTATAAAATAAATTAAAATAATAATATTTAAATAAAAAGGAAGTTTTTATTTATAAACATAAATCTTTTATTTAAGAAGATGTATCGAGTTAAAAAATCAATGAATAATTAGAATTTTGTGTGAGTATATATTTATAAATTAAGTTGGGTATATTAGTGTATGAATATATACATACACTCATATACACACATTAGTATAGGCAATGTGTGAAATCGTGAATTTTTTCCACCAGTATTATAATGTGTGTGTGTCCGTACTCAAATTTGAATTGAATCATCTCATTATAATATCATTGATTCACTTCTAAGACTTTTTTTTAGTATTTAGTATTGATGTATTTTTTAATAATTTCTATATTTAGCTTATAAAAAATACATTTTTTTTTTTTAAGAAAAAAAAAAAATCCTTGGAGTTCAAAAATAGTAAAAAAAAAAAAAAAATTTTAGTGTAAATTATGAGCAAATATAATTTTTTTTTTCTTAATTTAAAAACTATCAATATTTTAGATAGTAAATTACCTATAGTTATTTACTTTTCATTTCTCTATATTTTCTTAATTTGATATAAGAATATAAAAAAATATTATTTAGAATTATTAATTGAATATTTAAAAAAATTTATTCAAAAAAAATATTTATATTATTTTAATATAAATAAATACTAATTAAATAATAGGATTTCTTTTGTTCTACAAACGTGGCGGCCTCTTCCCGCCAAAATTATCTTCCCGCCAAAATTTGCGCTTTATGTTTTTTGCCCTTCGGCTCGCTATCGCAGTATCGGCCTTCCCTTCTCTTCCCATCCCCCCCATGGCTGGCAGCGCTCCCAAAACCCCATTTCGGCGAAGAACGCAAGCTCGAGCTTCAGAGATCGAATACGAACTTCGCATCGACGCGATCGAGTGCAGCAACTGCCGTTCCGGCGATAGCGCCGACGAGCTCCTCCTCTGCGACGGATGTAATCTAGGGTTTCATCTTTTCTGCCTTCGCCCCATTCTGTCCTGCGTCCCATACGGATCGTGGTTCTGCCCCTCTTGCTCCTCCAAAAAGATTCCTAGGCGTAAGTCTCTCGCTGCCGTTTTCAGCTTTACTACCGCTCTTTTCGCTTCTCTTCTCTCCAATTGATCCCTGAGCTTTCTTAATTCAATCGCAGTGTTTCCCCTGATTCAGACCAAGATCGTTGATTTCTTCCGTATCCAAAGATCGACGGACTTCGAGGAGCCGGAGAGCAGGAAGCGCAGGAAGCGTCACGGAGGTTTGGTAATCTCGAAGAAGAAGAGGAAGTTGCTTCCCTACTGCCCAAGCGAAGACCCGGAAAGGAGATTGAAGCAGATGGCTTCTCTTGCCACGGCATTGACTACAACTGAAGCCGTTTTCAGCGACGATCTCACTTACTGTTCTGAAATGGCCCCGAGATCGGCCAATCGCGCTGAACTTGAGCTAGGAGGGATGCAGGTAAATGTTGCTGCATAACTTGACCGAAGGTGTTTGATAAAAGTTCCCAATGGTTTTGTTAACTGTAATTCTTTCTCAGGTTCTATCGAAGGAGGATGCCGAGGCATTGAATTTGTGCAAGAGAATGATGGAAAAAGGAGCATGTCCTCCTCTTTTGGTAGTTTTCGACTCCCGCGAAGGGCAAGGCTCCTATCCTTGTTATCACTTTTTTGAAAATGATTTGATGTAGCTATCAATATACTCATTATCGTCACCATTCATACATTTAGATGGATTGATTGTAGTAGACGTGCAAGAAGCATGTTCTTGTGCTAGTACTCATGCAATCTCATTTTATTGTCTTATTGTACTAGTTTTGATGGGCTAATTATTGATACCTTTAACAAAAGAACATGGATTTGTTTTATTCTGTTGAGTTGAGATCGCATTTATTTTCAAAGTGTTGGCCGTAATTATTGATTTAGTTTTCACTCCTGTTATAATGATCTGTAATGATAAATGGAATTTGCATTTGACTGCTTTAGATTCACAGTAGAAGCTGATAGATTCATCAAGGATCTAACAATAATCACAGAATATGTCGGCGATGTTGATTTCATGAAGAACAGAGAGCATTATGATGGAGACAGCATGATGACTCTTTTATCAGCTAATAACCCATCAAGGAGTCTTGTAATTTGCCCCGATAAGCACAGCAATATTGCTAGATTCATTAATGGCATCAATAACCACACACGGTAATCTTAATGCCTTGAAATGTTCTTATCCACTTCTCTAATTCTCATAAAAAACTGCTTTTGTTTTCCAAAAAAAAGTTAAGGGGATGCTTCTCTACTCTAAATAAGCATGAAGACGGCTCTTTAATTTTTTGTGAGTTATTTGAGGGCAAAATAACAAATTTCTTCTAAAGTTTTGGCATTGAATGTGCATTTTTAATAGTTTTGGTATTGCGTATAAAACTAGCGTTTATGCATTTAGTTGGATTGATGATAACAATGTGCTTTTTCTTTGAAGCAGGGATGGGAAGAAGAAGCAAAATTTGAAGTGTGTAAGGTATGATGTTGATGGAGAGTGCAGAGTTCTTCTTGTTGCCAATAGAGATATTTCAAAAGGGGAGAGACTGTATTATGATTACAACGGGCATGAACATGAATACCCTACACATCATTTTGTTTAGAAATATTTTGAGTTTTTCCATTTTTGTTGCTTTCAAATTTGTTTTCCCCATTAATCAAATATTATTTTTACACATTTTTTTTTTCTTGCTTCATAATTTTTTATCAATTAGCAATATCTAGAAATTATTATATTCAACTTTAAGCCATTTATACCTAATAAATATAGCCCTACAATTCATATAAATTTAACTAAATATTATTCCTTTTTTCTTTAATATAAAGCTACTAGTTTTTTAATAACATAAAATATTTAGTATAAGAAATATAATTAAGATTTAATTAAATATTACATCAAGCTTAAATTATTTAATTTTAAAAGGGATCTTAAACGAATAATTGATCAAAATGCTAATTTGATTATTAAAACATGTTAGCTTAGTTTTATATTTTTAAACATGCTTAATCTCTTAAGTATTTAATTTCTTAACATAATGATTCTTTCAATTTTTTTGCCATTTTTAAAAGATAATTTCCTTATTGTTGTCTTAAAATTAATGTAGCATTTCTTTCCTTATTTAGATAATCATAAATTTTAATTTTATGAGGCATTATTACATTTAAAATTTTCATAATGAAATTACCTTAATTATAAATTGAAATAATTTAAAATAGTGAAATTTATATTTTAAATTATTTTCATAGTAAAATATTTATAATATTTTAATTAAAATAAATATTTCTTTTATATATTTAAAGAGTGTTCTTACATTTACACATTAATATATATTAAATTATATAAATAATATGTTAATCTAATGTGTAATTAAATTATTAGTTAAATATATTTTTTATATGTTATATATATATGTAAAAATAAAAAAAAAGAAAATTTTATATTGATTTTAGATATTTTTTTGTGTATATTTTTGTATAAGTATAATATTTTTTATATTTAATTATTAAAAAGAATAAAATATTTTCAAAATAACTCTTATTTATATTATAATTAATTTAATACCATTATTATTAAAATAGTATTTTTACTCATGTTAATTAATTTTCTTATAAGAATTGATATCTAAGAAAATTCTTATAATAAGAGATAAAATATTTAATAAAATAAATATTTAATAAATTTATAATACAATACTGTGAACAAGTTTTTTTGAATCTCATGTTAATGGATGCAGAGAATTATTCTATATAAATCGGGCCTGTAAATGCGTGGGCGCCTTTGGCTTGTTTGGATTTTAAGATCCAAACAACATAAATTATAAGCAATTAATTATTATATATGCAATTATATTTTTCTAATTCACAATTAAAAAAAATGTGAGAAGAATTTATTTAATATAGAAATTTGAAATAGTTTTAATAAATAAATTATTCATTTTATCTGCATGTAAAAAGCAAGGAATTATCTGTTGCAGAGTTAATTATTCATTTTTTAGTTTACTAATACTAAAATTAATTATTATTTATTTATAAAACAAAGATGTTATATATGTGATTTATAAATTCCCTTAATAGTAAACTATTGTTTTAATCATTAACTTAAGCTAATTGACTATTATTTGCATATTATTTTTGTTTAATATAACTCAATTTATTTCAATTAAAAAATGAGTGCTAATTTGAAAATTTTATAAAAATATTGATGCTAGAAATATAAAAATTATTATAAAAAAATAAATTTTTTAATAATAATATAACTCAATAATTAAGACTTTAAAATTATTATTATATTAAAGAGAAATATTATTTAGATCTGCTGATAAGACACCCAAAAATATTTATTCAATTAGATTTGGATATTATTTTTATTTATTTATATTAAAATAATATAAATATTTATTTTTAAAATTTATATTGAATAAATTTTTTTGGATGCAAAGTGATTATAAACAATCGGTCATATTAAATTCTCCTAAGTGTCAAAAAAAAAATAAAATAATAAATGTGTAAATAAAATAAATATGAGTATTGTTTAAAAAGATAGTTAAATTAATGTATGAACAATTATATATAAACTTATCATTTTGTATAAGCTTATATAGGAAAAAAAATCCATGGTCTAGCATTTCTCTTCCTCCAGCGATCCACGTCAGAATCAGATGGCTTTTTCCACTGCTATACCGCTCACGATTTCCTCAGCATTCAAGGCTCTCAGTGATCCAATTTCTCGGCTCGAAGTCAATCTCTCACCCTTCAGCCTATTTCCGGTTTCTTATCGGCGGATTTCATCCCAGCCTTTTGCTCTCAGATGCAGAGCCCAACCATCGTTTTCGCAGCACAGGAGGGCTACTAAAGTTGGATTATGGGTATCTTCTTTATTTCTTTTATTGGATAATGATTGTATTGATATGGAAAAGCAACAATCTAAGAAAATTTGAATGATGTTTAGAAAAGGCTCACCATGCTGCTTATCTTGTGTTAAGAATGGCGCGCACTTGGTTTTGCTTGGGCTCTTCGTTCTTTCCCTTCTCACTTCATGTTTATTGATTTTCGTGAATGTGAATATACTGTGTTTTAAATTATGACGAGATAATAGTATTTCACTTAATAAATTTGATTTCATGCCCAGTGGATCGACTGTGGAGGCTATTAATTTGCTATGTGGTTTGATGGAAAAATTTAAAGAAAGAAAAAGTTTTTCATACTTACTAATTTACACAAGATGCATGATTAAGTGCCTTAAGAAATACTCTGGAGAGTCTTAGAAAAATAAAGGGATTTGTATAGTTAATATTGATGTTGTTAAAGAGGTGCATTATGAAATAGGCACATGTGTCTGAATCCAAGATGGTTTGTGAAATGATTTTCATGTTTCAATTGGAATTTCTCAATGGTTAACTTCAAATCTATATCAACATGCATTAATTATGAATGTCCTTTTGGAACACATCCAAGAAGTGTCTTAGTGCATTTTATTTGCAGATGATATTTTTCTCATTGATAAAACTAGAGATGGTGTTAAAGTAACTTTTGCGTTATAGAATCTAAACTTTTTCATTTTAGTAGATCTAAAATGAAATATATGAAATGTAAGTTTAATAATAGTAGTCACTATACTATTAAGAGTATAACAATTAAATCTTTATGTCAAGAATATCAATATATTCATCATGCGAGGGGCATTTGTCCTTTGGGATATATTTGGGCTTAGTTGCGATATGTTTTTGAACATTATCGTTTGATTTTTTTTTTGAGGTGAGGGTTGAGCTTGAAGCAGTTTGATTCATCATGCCCAACTATCAAACAATGGGCGTAGTAGATCGGGAGATTTTCGAATATGCATTCCTGAAAATATCCCTAGTCCTCGCCACCGATCCAAATTTTAAATTCAAATTTCTTTGTCAGATCTATTTCCACCAAGACCATTGCAGTAGACGGTCTGGTTAAATTTGCTGTAGCAAAATTAGTTTTCAGTAGTGTATCGAAGTATAACCAAAAAGTGAAATATATCGAATGAGTAATAAGGTGGACCTTGAGGAGTGGAAAGTTTAACCATGCAGAAATAATCGGAGGTTCGCAAGAGGGATCGAATGTGATGATCCAAGTTCAGTTAGTAACAACCAATCTAACATAGGTGCATCTTTTCGCAGGATCATATTGACAATTAAGCAAAATAACATTTAAACAACATTCAGAGTCATACAAGAAATAAAAATATCATTCATTCAATTTAACATTACATTATCCATAATATTACATAAAAATGAAAGTTTGTTTATTGAAAAAGTATCAACTAAAGTTTTATTCTTTTAATCTGTACAACGATTTTCTATAACACCCTTAAATCTCTTCTAGCTGTACCTGGTCCGACATTATAAAAATAATGTCTTAGTGCACATCTTAAGCACATAGGATATTAAATATTATAATTTAAACAAAAGAAGAAAATGAAAATAATATGATAATAATTGCAGGAAAATATAATTTAATACAAATAATAATCATAATTCCTGCAAATAAATATTTTTTGGCCATAGTTATGTTACATGCCAAATTTTCAAAGATAATCAATAATTGCATGAAAATTTATGTTTATGTTTATGTTAATGTTTTGATATCATAAAGTGATGTTAATAGTTATGATGAGCAAAATCAGAATCTTGAGGTTGGGTTCAATAAAAGCATGTTTATCACCCGGGCTCCCTCAAAGGCTCCAGATGTCACTTTTATAGCTCTCGATGAACTAGCCTCGTCCCTAACCTGTTCAACCACCATTTTGGAACCCTTTGCAATATTCATAAGACACAAACATTATTTTGTTTCTTTTACATTTAGTAGTAAAAATATTGAATTTAATATCAACACGAAATAGTCTTAAAGCGATGCTTCAGCAGCAATAAAAACAAAGAAGAGTATAAAAAGTAATATCCAATGTACCTTTGTGTAGACTTAATAAGACAAATCACTCACAATTCTGATGTAGTACTGAAAGATTTGATGTGTTCGCAAAAGCTATGATTTGTAATTTTATTAGCCTTTGCAATGACCTATTTATAAGATGAAAACTTATATTCTCATTCTTAAATCTAAACTTGAAAACTCTCTGATTAGATTTTAGAATTTAGACATATTAACGCTTAGACTTTATCTCAAGTACTTGAATTTATTTTAGTTATCGCCACTTAATCGACTTACTATGACAATGGTACTTACTCTGGACTTGGTTTGACTCAATTTGAGTTTGATGTTCAATTGATAATCATTTATAAACTAAAATTGTTGGGTAAATAGATGTAATGATTTTCAAGATAAGATGACCTAATAATAACCATACATTCAAGTTAAATCAGATTAACTCTCCAAATAGGACTGAATAGCGACACAAGGTATTATGATAATAATACAAGTGATTATATAATTTAGTCTATTAACATTGTAATATTCACCTACCAAATTACAATTTGACTATAAATTGCTTAAATTGAGATTACAGATTGATCACAATGAAAAATCAAATTCTTGTTTAAATTTAGTTCATTTTATTGATTGACTATCACCGAATTTCAGCTGAGACTTCAAAGTTCCTTAGATTAACATTTAGCTGAGGAGAATTTATGGTTTCAAATTTTATAAGAAATTTGATTATGATGGAATTATTCTAAAAGAATTCTAGTTCTTTATCTAAAGATAGAAATTTAGACTGTAGCTACAACCTCTGCTGAATTTACACAAAATTTGAGATCATGAGATTACTCAAGGGATGGATCTTAAATTCTTGGATTTTGAAGCATAGCAAATCAATTTCAGTTCAAGTGCAAATCAATTTAGGATACATAGCATTTGCATATGTTAATAGGATTGAGTATGGAGTGCCAATGTCTTAACTCACACCACAATACTATTTAACTTCTACCATTAAGTGAAACAATTTCAAAACCCAATCTATTATATCCAAAGCTTACTAATATTAAATTATGATTTCTTCAAGAGTTGAGATTAATAAGGCTCACATCAAAACAATAACTAAATTGATGGGGCAAAGTAGAACTAGTGTTGAATCCCAATATCACCTTACTGTCAATTTGATTAGTACTAATTTTCTAATCCTTAAACCTTATTCATATAGTTCGGCTTATGATTTACATCATATCTTTCTAACATAAGATTTGTGATTGAGTGCAGGAAATTAAGTTTCAAATATAAGTAAGGTTGTTTTGTTAATATGAATGAAGTACTGAAATTAGTATTCTATTTATATACAGATTTCCCATCTTCTAAAGAAAGAAAACAGATCGTACCTTAGGAATCGGCCGAGTGCAGAAGAGATCGAGTGAAGCAGGTGATCATGCGAAGGAGCTGTGATGCAGGGCAACACTAGGGTTTGGTGTTGCCGGGCTCTAATGCAATCCTAGGGTTCGTGAATGCATATATTTGTAAGATGTATTTGGAATTTTAAGCACTTTTCGCGCAACCGCTTCAGATCAATTAAGCTTCAGCATTTGCCTGCAAAAGATTTCACAATAATTTGAAAATAACTTTCGTTGGCAATGGGGTGTCCTGAGTCACGAACAGGAAGAGCGGTCGGCACTAGTTCCGAATTAAAGAAAAGGCTCCGGTCCGGAAAAGTAACTCGCACTTCGAGTTGTACTTGCCATGCGGGTGTGTCCGGAGGCGTTTTCCTTCTGAAATCACTCGCAGCGATTGATTTGTGCTCCTACAAATAATTTTTACCCGAAAATTGCGCGAGAAAATAATTAAATAAATTCAATTTAGGGTATGGGAAGAACAAACACACGCCGGTTTAAACTGGGAGCGAGAAGGGTGATCCGAGTAGATTTCTTGCGGCGGCTGGGTAGTGGAGGCGGCTGGACAGCGGTGGCTGGGGCAGCTGCGGCGGCGGCTGGGCAGCGATGACAGGGGCAACGACAGCAGGGGCAAGCAACTGCGGCTGACAACGGCAGCAGGGGCAGCAGCGGTGAGTGGTGGCTGGCAGCGGCAGCAGGGGCAGCGGGGGCGGCTGGCAGCGGTGGCGGCAGCTGGGCAGCGGCGACGGCTGGACAACGGCGATCGGGCAATAGCGACGGCTGGGGTAGTGGCAACTGCTGTCCTGCAGGGAGAGGTCCGAAGGCAGCAAGGGGAGGGGTCCAGAAGGTGGCGGCTAGGGTTTGGAGAGGGAGGATTTGGAAACTAGGGTTTCTCCGGGGGAAACAAGAGCCGTTCTCGCTGTTTGGAGAAAACTCAGAATTTTTATTTATCAAAAATTGAAATTAACATACAAATTTTGGGTATTTATGATACCCTCAAAGCAATTTAGACCTTAGAGTATTTTTAATAATTGATCGGAGGACTAATATTCGTCCCTCCGATCAATACATGAAACGGATAAAAATAAATGCTAAAATAAAACTGAAACAGACGAAAATAAATGCATAAAATAAAACTGAAATGTCAAAGCCGGTATGGGTCCGGGCGGGCTCGGCGGCGGGACTCGCGTCGAAGATGGTCCCCATCAAGCTGATGCCAGACGCTGAGACGTTCAGAGTCGTCTCCGTTTCTATCGAGCACCTTCGTTGGTTTCTGTATCTTTATCGCAGGCTTTCAGGATCACTCCTGTCGATTTTTGTATCTCTACCGCAGGATTTCCAGAGCCGTCTCTGTCTGCTTAGGTGAGCTTCGACGGGTTGGATTGAGAGGGCTTAGACGACTGAGAGGATGAGAAGACGTGATCGAGTGTTTAGCGAAGGTGGGGAGAATCGAGCTACTCGCTACGGGATTAAATAGGACGTGCGTATGCAACTCACGTCCACTTCATGCGGTTTAATCAGCTGGGGACCCTTGTATGTTACGGGAAAGGGATTAATGGTGCTGAGAAACCGCCGATTAATGCTCACACGTTTACGAAAAGTGAGGAAAATCGGAAGTCGCTCCGCGCTGACCCTTTCTTGATAAAACCATCGGCTTAAATGCCGACGGTTTCTGGAAGAGAAAAAAAACCTACTCTTCGTGTTCTAATGAAGTAAGTAATACTTTATTAATTTAAATACGAGATTAATGGCAAATCTAAAATTCCATTTTAGCAGTAATTGGGTTTGAGAAACTTCCTTAATAATTTAATTAGTATGCAACAAAAGTTTTGACGAAAACAGATTTTAGCGGGAATTTTTAACTGAAAACGGAAATCCGCCGGTAAACAACTAAAATTAAATATAGTGAAAAATTAATATATTCCTTATAAATGTCCTAGGGTTATTACATCGAAGGAGGGAGTCCATTTGAAGAATTTTTATTGGGTGGTTATCAATGTAATAGATTCCCCTGGAAAAGATTTAGGAATAGTCTGCTTCATTTGAAAGCTTTATGAGAACATGCTTAGCATCAATCAACCCATTATGTGCCTCTTGATGCAATCCCAAACCTTTAAAAAAGTTTTTGATGGTGATCAAGTTAGGTCTACCATTAGAAAATTTTCCTATGAGAGTGTTCATAGGGTTTAGCTAAGGTATTCCCCTCATCATTTAAGAGGATAAGCGTAGGCTTACCTCGAAGAAGAACAATTTATTTGTGGTGATCCTATTCACCATCGAGGAGTTTGTCAAAGCCTCCGAAATGATTCGGGAGCCTTTGACCTCCTCTCATGCCGGACGGATTGCCGGAGAGGCCAGACAGGGCGACATTTGGTAAACCCCTAAATTTTAAATAATTCAAAACAAAACTAGAATAACACAACCCCCAAGTTTTAAATAATAATACTAAATAACAAATTTCACAATCCCAAAAAATATCTACAAAGCAACAGCAACAACAATACCAAGCCTTAATCCCACTAGGTGGGGTCGGCTACATGATCCTTTGTTTCAATTATGCTTGATCAAATAGAAGCCCCTTGCTAAGTTTCAAATAGAGAAGATTCTTCATAATATTTTCTTCATATATCTTTAAGGGTCTTGCTTTACCTATTTTATATGAGAAAAATTCATAAACTCAAATTTTCTAATAGGAGCAGTGCGCGATCTACGCTTAATATGCTCAAATCATCTAAGGTGACATTCTCTAATCTTGTTCACTATTGGAGCCAATTCAACCTTGCTACACATAAACTCATTTTTCATTATATCCTTGCAAATATATCCGCTCATCCACCTAAGCATCCTCATCTCTATAACACTTATTTTATCAACGAGTTCCTTCTTTGTTGGCTAACATTCAGCTCCATATAATATAGATTGTCGTATAACTGGTCTATAAAATATCCTTTAATTTTGAGTGGAAATTTTGGATCACACAACACTCCAGAAATGTTCCTCAATTTCATCCAACCAGCTTGGATTATATTGATTCCATCACTCTTTATTTCACCATTAGTTTGAATAATTGAACCCATGTACTTGAAAGTCTCGCTCTTCTTGATCACATGGTCCTCAATAGCTATGTCCTCGAGATTAGGGCCTCTAATATAATTGAACTTACACTCTATATATTCAATTTTATATCTACTAAGACAAAAAGTTTGTATTTTAAGTTAATTTTCTATAACTCAAGTTCTGTTTTAACTCAATTTCTAGTGTTATTAATAACTAAAATATCATTTGCAAATAACATGCACCAAAGAATCTCCACTTGAATGTGCTCAGCAAGAATTTTCATAATTAAAGCAAAAAGATATGGGCTTAGAGCTAAGCCTTGATATAATCCAATCAAAATAGAGAAATCATTATATAAGCCACCTTGTGATCTAACACATGTGACTGCTCCATTATATATCTTTAGTAATGTCAATATATGCAACACTAATCCCTTTTCTCTTCAAAGCTCTCCAAAGAAATTCTCTTGATATTTTATCATAAGACTTTTCATGATCAATAAAAATTAAATGAATTTCTTTTCTTTTTCTAAATTCTTCCATCAAACCTCTTAATGTATATATGGTTCCATGGTAGATCAACTTGGTATAAAACCAAATTGATTTTGATAAATGCAAGTATAATTTGTTTTTTGTATTCAATTGCTCTCTATTCAAAGTATGATACACTAATTTGATTCCTCTATAATTAGTAGTCTTAAGCATTGCCTTTATTCTTTTAAATAGTTATAACACTATTCTTTCTCCACTCATTTGACATCTTCTTAATACTTAAAATAACATTAAATAACTTGGTAAACCAAGAAATTTCTTTTTCCCCTAAACATTTTCATACATCTATAGGATGTCATTCAATTATACTGCTTTTCTGCACTTCATCTTCTTTAAAGCATTTCAAATCTCAGCTTTACAAACATGATGAATGGAAGTGTAATTGAGATATTTTAAGAACCATTAAACTTGCATATATTAATTTTATTGGTATAATCTTCATAAAAAAGATTAAGCAAAATATTTCATCCATCTTTGTTGAGTATTTTAATTCATTAATTTTTTTTTTATTTTCTTTGATATTTAATATGGATCAATTTTTTTGTTCTCTTATCTCTAAATTTGACTAACTTATAATTTGTCTTTCTCCCTGATAATATCTAATTTATTATGTAGATTCTCAAATGCTGTCTTCTTAGCATCACAAATTCCTATTTTGAATTTATGACAAACTAATTTATATTTATTCCAATTCTTCACAGTCTTACATTTAAATCATTCTTTATTGCATGCTTTTTTTTCTTGAATCTTAATTTAAATATTGTATTTTCACCATCATGCATTTTTATTATTGGGTACTCTTCCTTTTGATGCACCAAATAAATTGTGAATACAACTAGCAATTGAATTCCATATAAGATTGGCTTCACCCTCAAAATTCCATAATCCAAGTTTTAAAACTCCACTCTTAAAATATATAAATTACCTTTCTTAAGATTCCATAATTTAATTTTAGGATATATTTTAGATTTAATATTGCTTTAATTATATCTTATTTTTAAATACAAAATTAATAAACGATGTTGAGTTGTCAAATAATCACTTGGAATAATCTTATAATCCTTATATAATGAATACTTTTTTTTCCTTGGGAAAATAATTAATCTGAGTTCTAGAAATCTTATTTTTATTAGTAATATTATATTCTTCTTTTTATTAAATTAAGTGTTAGCAATTGTAAGATCATAAACTAAATCAAATTTCAAAATTATTCTTCCGCCTTTATTAATCTCCAAAAGCAAGATTGCCATGAATATTTTATATTATTTAGTTACTTTTCCAACATGTCTTTTAAATTTTCTCCTATAAAAATATTTTTTCTTGAGGTATTCTTTGAACCAACTCATCTAAATTATGCAAAAAATTTATTTTATATACTTTTCCAATCTTATTTGAGGGTCATAAACATTTGTATTCTTAAAAGTTATTTCATTAATTATGCTTTAAAAATATAATTCTATCTTTCAACCTCTTAACACCCACTTTATTCTCTTAAAATTCTTATCCAAAATGATACCCACACCATTGCTTAGGTAAGTTTTACCCCGAGTACCAGAGTTTAAAGTTTAAACTATCAATTTCTTTTACTTTCTCTTCCACCTACTTAATTTCATGAAGAAATAATATATTAATCTATTTATCATGAAATATCAATCATACTTTAAATCACATCTCATTAGTAGTTCACTAAACTCATAGATACACACTCACAGAGCACACACACAGCAAATATTTTAACAAGTTACTGTTCCTTTGATGAAATCTTGATGCGGCACGTATATTTGTTATTGCTTGGAAAATTATCTCCATTTGTTATTGCTTGGAAAATTATTTTCAATGGGGCGAGGAGCTAGTAAGTCATAGCACATGCTAATTCTCTAACTCATGAAAATGTGATATGCATGCAACAAAAAACCGAGCTGAATGTATTAATGACAGATGGAAACTTACTAAATATGTTAAGTTATAGTTTTTTGAGTTATTAAAAGGGTGTTTTTATTCTTTTAATAACTTATCAGATTCAAATGTTTACAGAAAAGTATAATATATATTCTTTATTATCTAGAAGATTTTATTTTAGTTCTTAAAATAGATACTGTATAACTGAATTCTAGAACTTTAGAAATTGTTGAAAAAATATCCAAGTAAAAGATAATTCTGATTTTATTTTAAGATACATATTATGTCTCCAAAACAGGCACATAGTATTGGTGTCAAAAGTTGAATTAATCAGAATGGAACAGAAGTATCAACATTGTAATCAGATTAGATAACTAGGCTAGTCCCACAGATCTTTGTTCCCCTTCTGTGCAAGATCATAAAAAATAGAATAAAATAAGCATATCCGATGTTTTCACACAAAACATCACATGGTTGTTATTATAGATTTATTTATAGAAATTATTTTTGGCTGTTTGCAAAATGTATTTTTTATGTAATATACCATAAGCTTGAGGATTAATTAGAAAGTTCACGATTGAATTCTATGGCAGTCGCTCGATGATGTCATCATTTGCTGAGCGATTATGACATCATTGGGAGATAACCAGACCGACTAAATCAACTTCAACCATATATTTTATGGTTAATGTCACTTTTTGTCTTGATTGATCAATGTTTTCTTCACAATCATTACACAATTGACAGATTGCTCAACAAACGTTTTGTGATCATTCAACGATAGACAAAAAAGTCTTAATCTCTGTTAACTGAAATACGTCATCTCAAGCAAAAATTTGATTCCACAATTTCCCCCATAGTTTTTAGCAGTCATCTAGTGTTCATATCCAATTTGGTACTAAATATTGCAAATTATTTATTAATATGTAAGCAATATTTTCCCCAAAATATTGAGCAGTATTTTAGCATAAATCGGACATGCAGATAATGCTTATCTCCAAATGTTATTTGTACAGAGTTTGGTAGGGGCTTGTATTTATATTTCATGGCAAACTGAAAGATAAGATGTAAAGATAGTCATATTGCTATGAACATAACATTTATGATAAAAAATTTGGCACATATATATATATATATATATATCACTTGTTTTAAAAAATTGCATGTATAATAAAATCTTAATAATGATAAATCAAATCTAGGCGAGCATAAAAATGCTCTCACAAATCACAAGAGCTTGCCATTGAGATACTGTGCAAGAAAAAGATGTTTGTTTTTAGATACACTTTAACAGAGTTTGGACCAAAGTATATTAACTTAGGATATGATTTTGCTGTATAAATATGCACGATGGAATCTTGGAGTTTTAAAATTAATTGGTAGAGAATTTGGAGAAGAAATGATCTTACTTGTGTGAATGATAGATATGGGTTTAGATCTTGAGAATGCTTTCATTGAACTCTTCGCCACAGGATTGCTCTAAGGATGAGCAAAAGAGAAGTAACGGTTGCTAGATGGATAGGAAGGACCTTACAGAAATTTGAATTTTCATGAGAGAAGAGGTGGTTAAAATAGGAGAAATGGTATCCTAGGGTTTGGAAGGCAAATAATAGAAGGCTTGATTACATGGGATTTATTTTCAGCATTATTATATGCCTTACCAAAATTATCTTCCATTTTCCAGCTTTAAATGGAATTAAATTATTGGAAGCTTCCAAAGTGCGGCGTTCGGTTCTTAAAATGGTTGTTTTAAATTTTAAATTGATGAGTTTGTTGAACGATATGCGTGAATTGTTTTGATTCGAGTTTTAGTTTGAAAATAAATTATGGTTTGTTAGAACCCTCGTCTCTCCCATTAGCCTTTATAAACTGTGTTGCCATGATCTCCCATTCATTGCTGCACAATGCCAGCAAACTTTACCAATCATCGGCTTCCACCTTCCCCCCTTTCTCAACTTCAACCAAGGTTCTTACTAACTTAGCTAACTCCAATTGTTGGAATTTCTTGCCTTTGCCAGCACACCCAACCCCCACCAATCCTCATCTCCTCCCCCTAGCTAGCAACCTCCCATGTCCGTCTACATATCAATTTTAAGTTTTTTAAAATAAAATGCTATATATGTAATTTTGCATTATGCCAACAAAGCAATAGCTGAATGACCTTACAACACTGTTTGCTCAAACACAATAACTTCTTCATGCATTAATTTTGCAACACATTTATATAATAGTTTTTCAATAGCCTTAAACAACAACTTTATAACTTTATAACATCTTCAGGCACATCAACTTTACATTACCTTCTTAAAACAGTTGCATCTTTTTAATTGTAGTTGTTTTGTTTGGGGAGTAATTTTTTGTTTGTTTTTTTAAAAACAATGCCGCTAGAAAGTTGAAATTAATCTTTAGTTTTTGAACAGTTTCCTTTTTTAAAAAGTACTTTTTATACTTTTGCACATTATTGTTTGTGCAATTAATGATGCTTATTATCATTGAAGTTCTCATTTGAGATATTGATATTACTTTATGTACAGGATGTTGAATAGGGAATTATCTATTTAGCTATTGAACTATATTCGTTTTGCATAGTGTTTTTTGAAACTCTTTTGCTTATAATAGATGAAATTGATCCTTGAACATTTGAGTATATTTTTCATAGTGATAAATTTACATAATAAAGCCCATGTTTAATTCTCACTTAGTTTAACGTAGCTTAAATCTTTTAAAACTTGGAACCAAATAGTTTTGAGTGAGAAAATTATCAAAATGGTTCATTGACTCTTGCAAATGTTAAAAATACTTATTAACTATTGTAAATATATATTTTTTGGTCATTTGACTTTTGTTTAATTATTTTTGGGTCTCTGTCGTTAACTCCCCCACTACTTCCGTTAAATTTGCATTTTTTAGCTGGAATCGGCCGCTGGAATCTAGCGGCCGATTTTGGTTGCCGAAATCGGTCAGTGGAGCCGCTGAAATCGGCCGTTGGATTCTCGCAGTTGATTCCGACTGAAAAACACATTTAATGGAAGGGGAGGGGAAGTTAACTGCAAGGACAAAAAAAATTAAACAAAAGTCAAGGGACATGAAAATTATTTACAAGAGTTAAGAACTATTATTTTGAACATTTTGCAAGAGTCAAATGATCATTTTGATAATTTTCTCACTTTTGAGTTTTAAGTTAATTTTGCTTAATTTAATATAGTTATAGGTAGATAAATTTTATTAAATAGTTATAATAATAAATTTCATTTAATAAATGTAATTAAATAATTGTAATAATTATAATTAAATATATTATTTATTATTTAATTTATGCAAAGTATTATTAAATGTTTTATTTATTATTTGTTAATTACTAATAAATTATTTATATAGAATAATTATTTAGTTATTTATTATTATTAAGTGATTAATTATATTAGTCATGATTATAATACCTATAGGTAAAATTTATTAATTTGTTATTGTTGATTATAATGGCACTAATGATAATAATATTTATTATTTTTAAATAATTATAGCTAAAAATAATATCAATTATTTTACTTATATTTACAATTAGGTATTTTAATTATTTGTTATAATAATTATAAAAATTATAAGTATACTAGATTAACTAGTTAAAATTTTTTATAATTGCATTTAATTTAATTATGCTTAGTTAATTAACATACATTAATTGTTTAATTATAATCAATTAATTGGTTGCATGTATCGTAATTACTAATTATATTTAATTATAATCATGTTAATTATAATTGATTAATACTATGTTATTAATGTTGTTATTTTATTACTTAATTTAAAATTAAATAATTATTTTAAATAATTTCATTTTAAATTTTAATAAATAATTATGTTATTGAAATTATTGTTTATGGACAAAAATAGTTTTTGGCATAGCCAGCTTGTCCACTTTGTCAAATTGTTTTAGCTTAACAATTTAGCTTACCAAGTTTAAACCAAGTTAAGCATGAACCAAATGGGCCTTAAGATTTGCCTTAAATAACATCCAATCCCTCTCAGATTCTAGCTTGATAATAACTTTCTCAATTCCGTGGATATTTTTGAAATGTTGCTGGAATTCATTTTTCATAAATAAATCACATCCATTGTGGAAACTTCCAAAAAAGGGAAATTTTTTTATTGTTTTCCAATGCCTTCACAATTAATGATGGATAGGAGGGTATCCGTGTAAAATTATCTTATAAAAACCTTTTTTTGAGCTGCATAAAATCTTTATATATTTCTAGCTTACTTTCTCAAGTTATTATGTATGTTAGTTCTTTGCAAGACTTTGTGTCATTCTGGATGTCATTTTGTCGTGCTACTTTGGAATGATTGATTTCTCACACATGCATCTTCTATTTTTGGAATTTGGAGCTGCTTATATTTTTTTTCCTGTATTTTGTGGTCTCCGTAGTGTTTATGTGAAGTTTTTATTTTTGCAGGGACTGTTTTTATGTTAAGGATATATTTAAATTTATGTGTTGCACTTGTATTTTACCAATGTGTACGAATAATTAAAGAATATTCTCATTTTCTACATCTTTCATAATGAATAGTGAAATTCACTAGTTATAATAACTAAAAATATATTATACACATATTTTACACATTATATTTCATAGTATTAATAAATGCTCTTAAATATATCTCATGCTGACATAATGTTAATGACTTTTCATTATTATAAAAACTAATTTTAATTTATAAAATTTGTGTTTTTATTTGGAATCTTAAAATTAAAGGATAATTTTAATGTACATATGAATATACGTTTAATAAAGGTAATGTGCGTTCATAATTGTATTTTCAACTATTTAATATAATTTACGGATATTAGTATTATTTCTAAAATTACCATATGAAGTTGAACGATATCAAAAAAAGCCTATACGAATTGTTTTTTTGTAAACCAAGTTTTACCAATGAGGTGCTCATCTCTTTATGTTTATGGAAATTTGTACTAATATCTCAGAGGCATTAAAATGAAGCAAAATTGTTTCTGAATCATTGCTTATGGAGCTTTATATTTATCTAGTTTCAATGAGTGCCATTATAGAATTGAAAGATCTATTGTTTAAATGTATGCTTATATTTTAATTTTTGCCTCTTCATTAAAATTGCACTCTAGAAAGAAAGTAAACTAACTTGGATGTTTGCAGGCATGTTCTAAAGTCGGTGCTACTAAATCCAATTCTTCAATAAAATGGGAATCATGTTGGAGATTTCTAAGACCACATACAATTCGAGGGACAGCCTTGGGATCTGTGTTAGTAAATCAATACTTTGATTGAATGCATTTAAAGTTCATTTCAAATTGTCAGACACATTTTAAGAGGACAGATATGAAGCAGTGATCACTCTATTGTACTTTTATGCTTTTATGCACAGCTTTATAGAGTGAGAAGGGAGGGGTGGTGGTACGCCTCTGTAGTTGTGCTGGAAGGGATCTTTGTTTTGTTGGTGGGAAAGAGATATGCACCCAGTTTGTTTGTGAATACAAGTTTAGACTTTCTATGTCTAGCCTTCTAGCAGCCAAATCAGCTCGTGTAGCTTTGATTGCGATGCAGATTGTTAGACAAGTGCATGTTAGAAAGAATGCAGGTGAATCGGTGATACATGCAAATAAAAGTAGAGGAGAGCTGAAGGTCTCTGTTTCGAGCCCCGGCGGGACCAATAATTACTAATTTAAAATTTGTTTTTATGGAAAAAGACTTTCATGAATAAGAAAGAGTAGAGGTGAATGATAATTTGTTTCTCATCACCCAAATCTTAAGTTTTTCAATAAAAGAGAAAAAAAAAGCATAGCAAACAAACAGTCTAAATAAGTAGGGAAGATACATAGCAGTACCCCAATTAGTTAGATTTATGTTTCTTCATTTATCTTTTTCCATCATATATAATCGTGTCTGATATACATTTCTGCCAGGCTTTTGTTTGATGTGTTTTGGTGGCTAGTACACATCAGACATCATACTTCTGTATGTTAGAGTGTTGGTGCTTCACGAGTTTGAATGTTTAAAACAACCTCTTTTTCAATCACCAAAGTTCCTGTCAAGCAGTACTATTTTGCATCAGAACACTTTTTTTGGAGAATCTTGGATTAAATAATTCATATTTTCTCATAATGTGTTTTTCTAAATTATTTTATTTTGGCAGGGCTTTGGTTGTAAGAGCTTTACTTGAGAACCCGAACTTAATAGATTGGTGGTTGATACTCAAGGCGTTATCTGGTCTTTCAAGTCTTATTTGTGGCAATGGTTACATAGTGGGCATTAATCAGATCTATGACATTGGAATTGATAAGTACATTCATCTTGCTACACTGTCAAAATTTTTTTTCCTTTCACATTTCTGTGACAATTTTATAGTTTGTTTTCTGCATCTTTAGTACAGTTCAGCTAAGATAACATGGGAATATTTTATACATATATTCTGCTATTTAACAGAAACTTATATCCCTGCTCATGAAGATCAATTGAGGCCATCTGCTGCACATTTATACTTGATTCTTCAAGTGTTGCAGGGTTAACAAGCCATATTTACCGATAGCTGCCGGAGATCTCTCCGTACTGTCTGCATGGCTTTTGGTGTCATTTTTTGCAGCTGCTGGCCTACTGATTGTTGCATTCAGTTTTGGTCCTTTCATTTCTTCTTTATACAGTCTGGGCCTTTTACTTGGCACTCTTTATTCTGTTCCTCCTTTTAGACTGAAGCAATATCCTGTTGCAGCTTTTCTTATCATAGCCACGGTATGATTAGCATTACACTTTCTCTATTTTTTTTTTCTTTCAAAAAAGGCACAATGAACAACATATGGTGATTTGCATACTGAGTTTTGTATTCCAAGATAATTTGAATAATTAAAGTAAAAGCAGCAAATCGATTGAAGTTGTTGCTTGCTTTATTCATCAATTCAGCGTTTTTTTTTTGTAACTAAACGAGCATCATAGGCTTTATAGACTTTAAATGTGGAAAGAGGGCTTGACGTTGTTTTGTTTTTACGCAGGCAGACAGCATGACAATCTGAAACTTGGAAACTAATATATCTTTTGTTATGATATATTGTAAAGTTCAAAGCTATTTTATTTTTCAAGAGTGAGCTTGTGATTGTTGAAAATAAAAAATGCAAATGTGCATCTAAATATAAAAAAGCTATTGAACCACATTCTTCATTTCATTTCATTTATAAATATACCTAAATATTAATCTAAATAAGCAGATGTCTCTATTTGTCATTACTTTTAATTTTATCTATACTTAAAATTGAGCTTTTCAAAATTTACATCTATATTATATAAGGCTTATTCATTTTTCGCATACTTATTTATTAATTTACATAATTAATTATTAGCTCACACACTAACTGTTACATTGTATTCATTAGGAATCAACATAATTAAATAGCAATCAGTAAAACAAATTAGTAATTAACAAATTAATTATAATCAACATAATAATTAGTAATGACATTTTAAACCAAGTAATTAATGTATTGATTATTGAATAATGTTTTAATTTTAATTAGCATTTAAACAATCCTTTAATCATTAATTAACATATTAATTATTAATTAGTTAGCATAATAATATGTAATTAATGTACTTAATTGTTAATTAATGCATTAAACATTAATTGATATTTTAATTTTTAAGTAAAATAACTAATAAATGCATTAATTTATTAAATATCATATTTATTATTAGTGTTGCTGGATTGATGATGCTTAGATGGTTCATGTGCGGGTAACCTTGATTTCTCTTACATATGTGCCATCCCTTGGTGTGACGGCCCGATGCCGGTTCGGCAGAAACCATTCTGGTATCGGATGCCTACTCATCGCAGGATCATATCGAGCAATTTGAGAGAAAAAGAATACGCATATAAAAGTAAAAGATATTTTTTATTTATCAAAATTCATATTACAAGATCCTTCATCGTATAAAACAAAAAAAAGAAACAAAATAAACAAAATATCGCCGTCGTCGATCCATTGAAAGTTAGGGTTCTTGTTTAATCTCTTCCAGGAGCACCTGACCTGGTATTGTACAGAAAACAATACTGGAATTGAAATTCTCAGTAATTAGATAATACTCTAAGTACAATAGTACATAATAACAAATTATTTTATAAAGATGCATTTAGCAGAGGTAAGATGGAAATAAAATGCAGAATAAGGTAAGATAAGCGTGCAAAATAAGCAAGTAATTTCCTGCAACAAGTATTTGTCACAAAATAAAGGTTACTGATGTCATTTTCCAGTAACTAACCCCGAATATTATTGATGTTATTTTTTCAGTAACAACCCCGAATGTTATTGATATCATTTTTCAATAACAACCTCGAATGTTGCTGATGTCATTTTTCCAGCAACAACCCTGAATGTTATTGATGCCATTTTCCAATAACAACCCCGAATGAAATTACGTTGGTTCCGGACAACCAACCAAGCTTCAAATGAATTTGGCTCAAAGAAAATATGCGAAGCATAGCAGTAATAGAAAAATGCAATATGTAATGCAAGTCATATACTGGTACCTTTGTTCCTTAAGTTCAGAAGTTCAGAAGTTCAAAATATCGGATGAGTGACAGTTCGCTCAATATGCATTTAAGTCCCTGATATTTCTTTAAATTAGTCTCTTTTAAAAGTGATGCGATATTTCGTGATTTTTATATTTATTCTTTATTTTGTCATTTTCCTTTATGATGATTTAAGTCCGTATTCATAATAATGTTATTGTATTAAGAGTAACGATAGAAAAGAATACTTAAAATAGAAATAGTAGTCATTTATAGCATTTTAAATTGTTCCCATTATTAATTAATGAGAATGATTAAAATGCGAATGACTAATAACCACACATATAAGGTTAGAAAGAAGGCATCCTTTTCAACTTCTTCAATTTCCAACTTCTCATACCTTAGTTTTTAGAATTGCCGGAAACAAAGGAAGATTGGAACGGGGTAGCCGGATGGCTGGCCGAGGTGGCAACGGCAAGAGGCTGGTTGGCAGCGGCTACTGAGTGGTTTGGCGGCTTGATATCTAGCTGTTGGAGGCTGCCGAGGGCTGCCGGGAGCTGCCGGAGAGGGAGCTGGCTGGTTGAAGGGGACTGCCGGGGGCTGCCGGAAGCTGCTAGAAGTTGCTGGATGGGATTGCCGGGGGCTGCCGGAGGTGCTGGAGGCTGCTGGCAGGGGGGAGAGAATGGCTGGCTGAGGAGGGAGGGTGCTGGCTGGAGGGGACTGCCATTTGTGAGGAGGAGAGGGGAAGGGGGGTTTGGCTGAGGGCTGGGGGTTTCCGCTGAGGGGGCCGACCGCACCTTGCGCCAAAAAGGGCGCAGGCGGGCCCACTCCTGGCAGGCAGAAATTCCTCCTGCAGGCTCTGTCGCAAGATAGAGCCTGCGATACGCAGGCGGGTCGGCTGAGGGTCGGGCGAATGGAGAAGAGAAGGAGAAGAAGAAAAAAAAATAATAAAATACTTAAAGTTAAAATTTTCGCATTTTTCCGTTGTTCGGCGTCCGGATACAACGAAACTTAGCACTGAGGTGTGTTACGACCTGTCGAACACCCTTGCGCCGAAAATTTTCGATTTGAAGCAATATTTTATTTTATTTTGATTTTTGAGGTTTAAAACTTCGAAAATTTGCCACGATCAAATCGGCGCTCAGAATTAGATGAAACTTCTCGAGCAGCCTTTAAATAATATACTTAACACCACGACACTGAAAACGATAAATTCGGACATGTATTTCAATATTTTTGATTTTTATAATTTAAATAATTTCGAGAATAAGGCGGGAGCTTCCGTCTTTCGGATTTTTCCCAAACTATGGCACTTTGATCTTTAAAATTATTTCTATATATTGGTAATTTTGTTTACCATAAAATAAAATTCCCCGTGGTTCTAATATCAGCGTCGAAATTTGACCTAATTCGCAAAGTAATGACTTTGGGTCGTTACTTGATGTGCAAGATCCTTTACTTTCGAAGGCTGCTCAATTTTGCCTGCTTTTGCCACCTTTGATGGTGGTGCATGCAGCCTTGTGTTGGTGGCCCCCGTTGTCTCCTCTTAGCAAATTTATGGGCTCTCTTCCAGCATAGCTCTCTTTCTAGCCTTTTGATCATTCTCTCGGATTGTTGCTAGATTTGCAGCATTCCTCGGTTTGCCTTTGATATTCAAGTTGTCTTGTTCATCCATATCTAATTCTCATCGTGCTCAATCTCTTCATGAAGAGAAGTATGTCATTTTTTTATTGAAGATGATGTGCATGATTTTGCAAAGGTTGCCTCAGTAATCCATTACAAACTTAGTCTAATTTGCATTCTTTCTCTTTTATGAGTGATATACTTGTGAAGCTAAATACATTTTGTTATATATTAAAAGGTTTGAAGTGTTAATTATAATAGATTTCTAATTTTTTATTTATTTTAGATTTAACATTTCAATTAAAAATTATTCTCTTAAGGCATGTTTAGTTCAGTTTTAGTTAAACTTAAGCTAATTAAACTAAGCTAAACCTTGCAAACTTATTAAACCTACTAATTTGTTATTCTACCAATAGCAACAAGTAGAATTAAGCTGAGAAATAGTTTAGTTGCTTGTTTATTTAAGTAAGATATGAAAAAGTTTGATTTTGCTAATTAATAAATACGAAACTTTAATGGATTGTTAGACTATTATTTTAAATATCATATTATTAGTTAATTTAATTGATCTGACTACTTTATTAATATTATTAATTATTTTTTAGTATGTGTCCTTGTTTTTTATAGAGGTAAAGTTTTAATATTTATGTTTAAATTTTAATAATATATTTTTTTGTTTTTCTTAAACATTATCAATTTTTTCAAAACTATTTATAAGAAATTGATTATTTATTACATTATATAACTAAACTAAAATACTAATTGTTGTTCTCCAATACAATACTTTATACTTAAATTATTTTTTCTTATTAAACATGAACTTTGTCCTTGCTAGGTCTTAATCTCAGATGAAAGAGGGTTGTTTCAGGTAATTGATAGCAAATTTAAAACTTTTTCAAATCTTTTTGTATCAATTATACTTTAAAAAGTTGTGTTGGAACTACGACGTCCCCTGGAAGCAATATGGTACATTGTCGGAATGTAGTGAAAATTGTGTAAAGCTTGCTATATTGGCACCCGAGTATAGTGTTAAATAAGGTATGATTCTCGCATTATGGGTGAATGCAGGTAAAAAAAAATTTATAATACAAAATTTAATGTTTAGTAGGAATATTGTCATTCTCAGTGACAATATTTGGGTTGGCATATTATAATTAATATGAGAATAAATATTTTATATCTCCAAATAATAAAGTGGGTTTGATAGAAAGTAAAATAAATTGATAATTCAGGTTTGAATTTTAGTACTTAATAAGAATTGTCTTTAGAATGATGTTGGTATTCCTTATGGGTGGTTGCGGGTAAAAAATTTAATTTATAATACGAAATTTAATGTTTTCGCATTATGGACGGATGCAGGTAAAAAAAATAATTTAGAATACTAAATTTAATGTTAAGTAGTAGGAATATTGTCAGTCTTAGTGACAATTTTTGGGTTGGTATATTACAATTAATATGAGAATAAATATTTTATTTCTTCAAAAAAAAAAGTGAATGTGAGAAAGCAAAATAAATTGATAATTTAGGTTTGAACTTTAGTACTTAGTTAGAATTGTCATTAAAATGATGTTGTTGTCATCCTTGATAAGATTTAAGTACATATGTAGGAAATGTGTATTGAAAATTTATTAGTATTTTTGGTGTTTTTTATTTTGAAGTGATTAATGTAGAAGGAAGAATAATTTTGGAGTTTATTTTATTTTATGATTTTATAATTGCTATTATATACTTTAAGAGAAATAAGGAAAATGTTTTTATTTTTAAAAATGGGGTGTTTAAATCTCATATTGATTATTTTTTGGTAAAGAAAAATGATCATATTAATTATAAAGATTTGAAGTTATTTCAGATGATTGTTTGATGATTCAACATCAATTATTGGTTTAAATTTCAAAACTAAGAGAGAAAGTAATACAAAATTTAAAATATGTTATGAAATTTAGGTTTGAAATCTTAAGGAGAGTAATATTGATATTCTTAAGAGTGATTCCTTAAAACTTAAATAGTAGGATTTTGAGGATAAAATTAATTTTATGTAGAATTTAGTTGCTAGTTGTATTCACAAAATAGTTAAAAGTATAATTGATAAATTAAAATGGAGAGCGCATAATAGTAAAGATTCATGGTGGTGGAACAAGATGTTTAATTAAAAAGATTAAAAGAATGTTATAATAATGGTTCATATGTAAGAATGATGAGAATCTACAAAAGTATGAACTAATTTATTATTGATCTAAAATAATAGTTTATTATATTAAAGTTGTAGTATTAGAGGATTTATATAATGAATCAGAAACTATATATAGGTTAAACTATATATACATTAACCTAGCCAAATTATAAAATAAAAGAATCAAGAACTTGATTCAAGTAAAATATATTATTAGAAAAAATTTCTTAGGATTAAGATATTTAATATAGATGGTTAGATTTTTTTATTGAGCTTTTTTTGACGATTGTACTAGTAAAATTAATGACTGAGTTTAATGGTTATAAATAATATCAATTGTACTTGTTTCGATGATTTAGTAAAATTGATGCTAAGTACTTTAAGGAGGATGGAGAGTGGAAAAGTTCCTTATCATTGTGTGGAAATATTTGGGGAGAAAGGAATTCTTTACGTTAAAAAAATTATTTAATATAAATTTGATGATTAAAAGTTGTTAGATGAGCAAAGAAGTATTTTTGTATATATTTACAAGGATAAAGGTGATGCTCATGACTATAAATTGTAGGAGAATTAAGTTAATGAGAGCTATATGTTACAATTTTGGGAGAGAGTGATATCAAATACTTATTATAAAATCATGTTCATATTTTTCAAAATTAATTTGGTTTTATGCATGCAAATCTATCATGAAAGATATACATTTATTTAAAGATCTTATGGAAAATCTTAGCAAAAGAAAAAATGATTTTTATTTAAAATTTATTGATATTGAAAAGTCTTTTGATAGAGCACCAAGATAAGTTTCTTAGAGAATTTTAGAGAGAGAATTTGTGTGGCATAAATTGATGTTATTATGGATATGTATAATGAAGCTATAACTCATTCGATTGCAAGGTGGCTTGCCTTAAGATTTCCTATTATTATTGAATCACACAAGGCCTTTTTCTTCGTCCATATCTTTTTGCTTTTTTTATGGACGATCTTTAGGATTACATTAAGAGGAGGTTCCTTGGTGCATATTATTAGTAAATGACATTGTTATAATTAATAAAACTAGGGATAAAGTTAAAGCAAATCTTGAGTTGTGGATAACTGCTTTAGAATCTAATTTTTTTTTGTCTTAGTTGATCTAAAAATATACATATAGTATAAGTTTAATTGGAATTGAAGCCATGATCTCGAGGACATAATTATTTGGGTCCATGTAATCAATAAGAGTAAGAGGTTCAAATACTTTAGTTTAATTATTCACAATAATGGTGAAATAGAGAGTAATGTGATTAAGAATATCTAAGTTGGTTGAATGAAATGGAGGAGCATTTCTAGAGTTGTTTGATTAGAAAACCCCACTCAAATTAAGGGGAAATTTTATAGAGAAGCAATACGACTGACTATTTCATATGGAGCTAAATGTTGACCAACAAAGAAGTGACTTAATGATAAAATGAATATTACCGAGATGGGCATACTGAGCTGGATGAGTGAGTATACTTGAAAGCTTAGAATGAGAAATGAGTTCATTCATAGAAAGGTTGGAGCGGCTCTGATGATGAATAAGAGTAGAGAACGCAGTCTTTGATAATTTTGGCATATTATGTGTAGATTGTTCGATACCCTGTTAGAAAATTTGAGTTTATGAATTATGTTTATGTTAAATGAGGAATAGGAAGATAAAAAGAGATATGAAAAGAAACCATTATAAGAGATCTTTTCTATTTGAACTTTAGGGAGAAGCTTCTATCTAATCATGCCGACTCCACCTATTGGGACTAAGGTTTGGTGTTGTTGTTGCATACAAAACTAGCTTTATTTTTTTTATCTTGCTGCAATAAGCTTTTCAAAGCACAGAAAACAAACTTTCTATATATTTTTATGATGCGGCAACACAACTTAAGCCACCCGATATAGGGTGTTTAAATTAAATGTGGTTAACGTACTTTTCATGCTTTTCGAGTCGACATGTTATTTACCTAATTTGCTTAAACATGGGATTAAAATGTGCTATTTGGCTCTTAGAGCCAACCAAATAGAACCTTAGTTAGATAACACTTTGAAAACTTGTAGGATTACAACATCCATAATTTCTTTAGGTTTTTACACATTTAATGTCAAAATATTAACATTAATGATTTTTAAAGTGACTAGAACAATAAGTATAGAACTAATAAGCCTCATGTTGAACAAAGCGAGTCTATATGTCTTGAAGATTCTTCAATAACCTAACTTTGTTATAATCTTTAATCATGTATACTTTATGAAAACATTTAACAAAGAAAGTAGTCAAGAAAGTGAATGCCCAAATCTACAGTTATGTTTTTTACACTTGTAATAATGAAGATCTCTTCAAGGCAGGAGGATGTGCTTATTTAAAGCTTGAGACACATTTGTTTAAAGCTTATAAGGATATTTTTTGAGGATTCTCATCCTGGTTCAAGTCTTCTCTAGCTGAAAGACTCTCACTACAAACTTCTAGTAGTAAGATTCTCACAAATTTAAAGATAAATCATGTGGGTAATTGATAGACCCAATTTACGTTGTCTGCGCTTGCATGCAAGTGTACGTGGTCAGAAGTAATATGGAATGGTGAGATCCCGAGATTTATCATCATCTGGGAATAGTGTGTGCATTGTTACTAAAGTTTATCTCTTTTTAATAATGTCTAAAGAATCAATAATTGATGATTTTGATCCTAATAATTAAACTAAATTAGATTAAAATGGATTTTAATCAATAAAAGAAAAATTGGGGAGAGTTAGGGTTTAAACATGCAATTCATAATAGACGTGTGCACAAATATTTCTTTCTTAATGTCATGTCACATTTTTTTTGTCTCGAATAATTTTATAATCAAGAGATTCAACTTTCCCATTTAAACATTAAACTCGCTATAACTCTATCCGGTGTTTAAGATGAACACTCTTGAGTTCAATCTTAACACAGATATCTCTGTGATTTTCTTATAAATGGAAGATCCTTATGTCTAAGCGATAAATTCATATTTTAATTTATGATCACTCGATATTGATTCCATCTATGGCTCACACGCATCTACTCTTGATTTAGCTAAGGTAATGAGCTACGAAGCTAAATGAGCTTAAGTCACTTCGCTCATAGCTTAGCATATTCTATTATCTCGCATAAATTAAGAATGAGCAATGAATCCCTATAGATGGGTTTTAGCTCACATACATCAAATCCATACCTTAACCTAGAGTCAGCAATGACCTACGTGAATTATGTCACATTGTCCACTACCTAACATGCATTATCTAGGTGTTATGGATTGAGCCATAGAGCTAAGAGATTTTACAATGATTTACTTATGGCTCAAATGATCAAGTCTTAGTCTAAAGTCTGTGTACGAGCAGTTATGCTCAGCGAATGGGGTCACATTCATTTGCAGCGTTCTAGACGCGACGATCATCAAGCTCTATAAACTTTTAATATAAAGATAATTTGCATGATATTCAAGTATTTTTTCATTTAGCAACAAATTTTCATTCATTAAACATAAAGAAGAATTCAACTTAAAACATGACATTTCATTCGTGAAAGAAATATCACATGCACAACATATAGAATTCGTTACATGTTCTTCATCGAACCCTCCCCAAAGGAGGGGTTAGGCTGCTATTACAATGAAAATAATAAGAGAACTATAAGTGAATACAAGTGTATAAATTTTTTCTAAAGAGAATCAAATAGAAGGCTAAGTTTGAGAGGATGATACGTAGGAACAGCTGTGAGCGTTCTCTTCGTCTTCTTCTACCTCTAAGCCCTGCTCTTTTCTTTTCCGCTGTGCTTCTTCTTGTCCTGGCTGCAACCTCCTCTAGAACCCTTCTTGATAGATTATGGATTAAGGTTGTCCTCCTTTGAATGTTTATCTCAGACTGATTAAGGAACCCTTCTTTAATCTTTTCTTTTGCCTTTTATAATTTCTTCTCCAGCCATCCTCATTTAACTTTGCCATCAAGTCTTACATGAAAGTTAAACTTATCAACTCCTCTTTGCCTTTATTACCCTTTATTCCTCATTGAAAATTGAGGAATTTACTTTTGCATTTAATTTCAGTGTTGAAATCTGGAGGAATTTAGTGCATGGGTCCTCTCAAAATTCTGTTTGAAACAGGTTTCAAGGCATAAATTTTGGCGCGTGCTACAGCACGCAGTGGCGGATGAGCCTCATGCGGTCACGCTCTGCAGTGCCTTGGTATCGAGAAGTTGCGTGCTTCGGCGCTGTAACGACCCAAAGTCGTTATTTTGTAAATTAGGTCAAAACCCACCTTAAAAACCAGGATCCTGAGAATTTCAAATTAGGGCAAACAAAAATATCATAGGTAAGATTTATTTTAAAGATCAAAGTGTCCTAGTTTGGAAGAAATCTGAAAAATGGAAGCTCTCATTTTATTTTCTGAATTATTTAAATTCTAAAAATCTTGAACATTGAAATACGTGTTTGAATTTATCATTTTTAGTGTCGTTATGATCAGTATATTATTCAAAGGCTTCTCGAGAAGTTTCATCAAATTCTGATCTCCGATTTGATTGTGATTAATTTTTGAAAGTTTTAAACTCAAAAAATTTAATATAAAATAAAATATTATTCCAAATCGAAAATTTTTGGCGTGAGGGTATTCGTAATATTATAACACACATCGGTGTCAAGTTTCATTGTATTTGGACGCCAAATGACGGAAAAATGCGATTAATTTAAGTTTAGGTAGCTTTAATAAATTTCCTAAAAAAAAAAAAAATTCCCCCCCCCCCCATAGCTGCATATGAATTTTCTGCCCATTCTTCAGCCCATATTAACACTTTATCCCCCTTATCCACATGCCATTAAGCCTCCCTTATCCCCCCCCTTACCTATCCTACCTTATCCTCTACTTAAGCCACACAACAGCCCTCCTTCTCCTCTCCAAACAGCAGCCCTTCCTCCTTCTTTTTCCCACACAGCAGCCCTCCTTCTCCTCTCCAAACAGCAGCCCTTCCTCCCTCTTTTCCCCACACAGCAGCCCTCCTTCTCCTCTCCAAACAGCAGCCCTTCCTCCCTCTTTTCCCCACACAACAGCCCTCCTTCTCCTCTCCTCTCCAAACAGCAGCCCTTCCTCCCTCTTTTCCCCACACAGCCCTCCTTCTCCTCTCCAAACAGCAGCCCTTCCTCCCTCTTCTCCCCACACAACAGCTCCTCTCTCAGCCACAGCAGCCAACAAACTGCCAGCTCCTTCCTCAGCCCCTACTAGCCCCCACAACAGCTCCTCCCTCAGCCCACAGCAGCCAACAAGCTGCTAGCTCCTTCCTCAGCCTTTACCAGCTCCCACAGCCGCTCCTCCCTCAGTCCCTACCAGTCCTACAGCAGCCCTCTCCCCATTCCTAGCCAGCAGCCCCTCCTCAGCCCATAGCCAGCCCTCTTCTCCCACAGCCAGCTGCTCCCTCCCTTCTCCTCTCAAACAACAGCTCTTTCTTCTCCATTCTAGTCAGCTCCCAGCAGCTCTCCTCCTTTCAGCCCTACAGCAGCAACCATCTTTTCCTCAGCCCCACAACAGCAGTCCTCTCCTCCTCTCCCCACACAGCAGCAGCCAGCTCCCATTCCAGCCCTACCAACTTCTCTACTAACCCCCACAGCAACTCCTCCCTCAGCCCATAGCAGCTAACAAGCTGCTAGCTCCCCCCTCAGCCCCTACCATCCCTCACAACAGCTTTTCCTTCAGCCCACAGTAGCTAGCAAGTTGCCAACCACCCAACAACCCTCTCTTACCACTGCCAGCCAGCCCTCTTGCTGCAGCAAATTCGATTAACCATCCAGTCATCCATTTCAACTTCCTTCAAGCAATCCTAATCCTAAGGTAAAAGGTGTTGGAAAGGAAGAAAATTGAAGAAAAACATTTTTGCTAAAACTTATAACTCTATACATTTTTATGAAAATTTATATTTAGTCATTCACATTTTTATCATTCTCATTAATTAATAATGAGAACAATTCAAATGTTATAAAATGACTACTATTTTTATTTAAGTATTTTTTTCATTTCTATTTCTGTCTTTATTCTTTCATAACATTAACATGATCATAGTAATAAAATATGAAATGACTTAATAATTACGGACTTATATCATTATAAGAATGTGAAAGAATAAAGACAAGAAAGAAGAATGTAAATCCTTATAAAGAAATAATATTCCTAAAATCATTGGCTAAAATACTAGAATATTGGAAACTTAAAATGCAGATTGAGTGAACTGTCACTCATCCAAACTTAAAGGACAAAAAGGTACCCAGTATATGACAAGTATTACATTTTGTATTGTTATTACTGCTTAGCTTTTAATTGCTTGAGCCAAAATTTTAATTTGAAGCTTGGTTGGTTGTTCGGAACCAACGTGATAACATTCGTGGCTAGTTACTGGAAAAATGATATCAGTAATAGCATTCGTGGTTAATTAATGGAAAGAAGACATCAATAATAGCATTCGTGGCCAGTTACTGGAAAAATGGCGTCAGTAACGGCATTCGTGGCTAATTACCGGAAAAATGACATCGATAATAGCATTCGTGGGTTGTTACTGGAAAGAAGACATCAGTAACAACATTCGTGGCAGGTTACTGGAAAAACGACATCAGTAACCTACATTTTTGTGCTAATATATTTTGCAGGAAATTAATTATTTCATTTGCGCTTTTACCTTAATATATTTCTTGCATCTCTTTCGCAAATCGCATCTCTGCTATTATAAAATGTAATACTGCATTGATTACTGTGGCACTTAGAGTACTCTCTAATTACTGAGAATTTCAATCCCGGTATTGTTTGTTGTACAATACCAGGTCAGGTACTTCTGGAAGAGCTTAAACAAGAACCCTAATGCTTAAAAATTTTCAATTTGCAAACGGATCTACGATGACGCTGTTTTTGCTTATATTTTATAGTATATTTATTTTTCGCTTTTGTACGAGAAGTACGATGTCAGATGTTGTAATATGAAGCTTGAAATAAATGAGAAATGTTTTATATTTTTATATGTGTCCATTTTCTTTCATTACTCAATATAATCCTGCGGTAAGTGAACACCCGATGTCGGATCGGTTTCTGCTGAACCAGCCTCGGGTCATCACTGGCTCCTTAGTATCGAGCAGTCGTGCGTTGCGGCGCCTTGGTATCAAGCAGTCGCACGCTGTGGCGCGTTGCTGTGCTTTGGTGTCCAGAAGTCATGTGTTGTAGCGCCTCCCTTAATTTCTTCGTTGGCGTTATGGCGCGCTACCGTGGGTTCCTTGCGAACTGCAGGGGGCTATAGCGCGCTGCGGCGGGTGCCTTGCGAAAAGCAGCGCACTGTGGCACCCTTCTTTATTAAAAACCCATTTTAAAGCTGAAATAATTTAAAACAAATTAAAATAATAACTAAATTTACTAAAAATTCACATTCTTAGTATAAAAATAACTATAATATTGAAACTCATCGGTAATCCACCAAAATAGCCAAGAAAAGATAACTGAAAAAAGTAGGTAAACATTTTTTTGTACATACTTTTATTGACCTCTAAGTCTATCATTTTTATTTTTATTCCATGTATTTGCAAATTTGATCTCACTTTATAGTTCATTAACGTTGTAGCCGTTTTCTTATAGTTTAATTTACAGTACCTTTTAGAATTAGAATAATTTATTCTAATATATATTTATTAACATCATACATTTACTTGTCATATTGAGAATTAAATGGGTGAAAGTCTTACAAACGTAACCTATAGAGGCTATCACATATTCCTTGAGATGTATTCGTCTTTTATGTTTATTTTTGTATGTAGTATATTCTTAGTTGTAATCTAATTATGTTCTATTGTAACTGTTTATATGTTATCTCTTTATACCAATCATTTTATGAATATAAGACTGATATATGTAATTATTCATATTTAATAGTCCTTTTTTTCAGATTTAAATGATTTTTACGTGTGATGGCTCTTTTGTTTCTATATGAGAAGTTAAGTAGATTTTTTTGCCGTTTGACTACCGCATTATCACTAATTTGTTTGATATTATTTCAGCTTTAAAATGGTTAAATCAATAAAAAATGGGTTTTAAATGAAGAAGGGCGTCACAGTGCGCTGCTTTTCACAAGGCACCCTCCGCAGCGCGCTATAGTCCCCTACAGTTCGCAAGGAACGCACAGTAGCGCACCATAGCGCCAAGGAAGAAATTAAGGGAGGCGCTACAACGCACGACTTCTGGACACCAAAGCACAGCAGTGCGCCACAGCGTGGGACTAAATTACTTATTAATTATGTAAAAATAATTAGTATAATCATAGTAATAAACTAACTAAATAAGAAAATACTTAATTAGTGATAATGCATAATATTATTAACTAAATAAAATGTATATATTTATCTAAAATAAAGTTTGTTGGGGCATGGGTTTATTTTACTCAGTTCAGTAAGCTGAGTTGTTAATCAAAATCAATCTAGATGTTAAGCTTGCTTAATATGATTTCTTAAGTATACAACAACACTGAAGTTTAGTTCCAATAGGTGGGGTTGACTAAGATTGTTTGTGTAAATAAATAAATACATTGTTAACCTAATAATATATGACAAAATAAAGTAATTACTATAACTAATCAATATACAAAATCAATTTACATTATTAATTGATTATTATTAATAGAATTTGTTATTTTAAATAATGTATTTAATTAAGTATATTTTTATTTAATGTATTAAAATTTTTAGTTAAATTGTAATAAATGTATATAATTAATTACTTATAAAATATATAGCTAATTTATGATTAAATTTACTTATATAATATTAAGTAATTAATAATAATTTTTATAATTATTAAAATTATTTGATTATATTGATTATAAAATCAACATAATTAATGAGTGTATTTATTATTGCTATTTATAATTAATACAAAAACTTAATTACTGCATTGGATTATAATTACTTGATTAGTATAATTAATTTTTTTTTTCTTAAATATAATTATAATTATGTTAATGATGAAATGATAATAGAATAATGGTATGATGCTTAAAATATAAACAAAATCTTGGCTTGATAATGTGGCATTTTTTATGTGTAAAATAAGATTACTAGAATGCAATTTTGCTTATGGGCCATGAGTATATGTTCTTTATATTTTTAATAAATGAATAAATTTTTGTCAAATATATTAGTTTGTTTGTTAGAATATCTAGCATTTCTCATAATAATAATAATATTATTATTATTATTATCACTTATCATTAATTATATATATAATCACAATAAACTTATTATAATGATTTATTAAATGAAAATTTTTATAAAGCAAGTATACCACCGACTATGTTATATGACGCTGAATGTTGGCCAATAAAAAAAACTTTTATCGACAAATTAAGTGTTAGACGAGTATGCTAAAGTGAATGAGTGTACTCGAAAGGATAGAATGAGAATGCAAGATTAGAGTGGCTCCAATAGTGGATAATGTTAGTGACTATGTCATCTTAGATTGTGTGGGCATATAGACAGTTCGATGCTCTGTTAGAAAAACTGAGTATAGGAATTTTGCTGATGTTTAAAAGAGGAAGACTTAAAAAGATTTGGGAGGAAACCATTAGAAAACATTTTTCTTATTTGAAACTTATGGAGGGGCTTCTATTTGATAGTTAGCAATACAAACAATGAATCATGTAATTGATTCACTTAATGGGACTAAGACTTGGTGTTGCTTTTATTGTAATTATAAAGATTTATAATGACAATAAAAACAATGAATTCATGTAACTGATTCACTTAGTGGGACAAAGGCTTGGTGTTGCTATTATTGTAATTATAAAGATTTATTAAGATATTTAATCGTAATGATTAACTAAGTTATGCTTACTAAGTTGAGCAAAGCTAAAATGTGAAAAAAAAAATTGGGGAACAAGTTATGCTTAGCTAAAGCTAAGTGGGGACTTAACAAGGGCTTATGTTGAATTATGCCAAATTTGAAATGAACATGGGATAAATTAGAATTTTTTTTTTCAAAATCAACATTAAACCTTAGTTTTATTATTTAATTGCTCAAATAATTTATGATAAAAATTTGGCTGACATTTTTATCATTTCTTACATGAATTCTTTTTATTCATTTTGTTTGCCTCTAGCCCCACCTTGCCTATGAATGCTCAAGCAAATTAATTCGACAAGCCCTATTGTTTTGTTCTCAGTGTACATGGAATATGCCATTCCATGTGCTGTAGCTCTTTACATTTCATTTAACGCTGTTTTTTCACAAGATGCTATAAAAATTCATTGGTCAAATTCCTGTCAACTTAGGTGCGTGGTTTTCTCCTCAATTTTGGTGTATATTATGCTACTGTAGCAGCACTGGGCCTTTCCTTCAAATGTAGGTAATAACTTCTTTTTTTTTGTATTTCAATAGATTACATGTTGAAGTTCAACGTTTTTAATTGTACCATGTATATGATTTGTTGATTTGTTTATTAATATCAATATTCAGCAAAATTATTGGAAGCTATTGCAGATTCATGGAAAGGCTTTTTCTAACGTCTTGCAACTTTTTTTCTTGAAGCTCTCCTGTTGCATTCATCACAGCATTTGTAACCTTATTTGCTCTTGTCATTGCTATTACTAAAGATCTCCCTGATGTTGAAGGAGACCGTCAGTAAGTTGATTCAAAGGTTTTAGATTCACCCTAATTAAGTGTGATAAATTCTTTCATCCTTTTGCTAAATGTCTACTCACAACTGATAAGACTGGTTTTTCATCTGTAGCAGGCTTATTTTCTATAGCTTGGGGTTTGCTCATTGAATCTTGTTAAACTCTCATTCCTGTTTGATGTATTTAACTTTAGTTATAGCCTGCCAAAACTATTTTGTAGGGCAATAAGCCATACGTTAGCTTGTCTCACATTTTTTTCACACTTTTCTTGGGAATATGACTTCTCCTCACATGTGTCTAAAAGGTGTGGAGGAATATCACATGCATTACCACTCGTTGGTATATTTCTTAACTACAATTTTTTTTTTCCTGTAATAGCATTTTCATATATTCCTTTTGATCTACCGTAACTTATCTTTTATGTTGCACACAACTTACTTTTTGTGTTTTTAGTTGCATTGCTGATTTGACATAGGGTCTCAACTTTCAACTTCTTATAGAATAACTTTAGTGTGCCTTATAGGGTGATAATTATACTTTTGAATTTAATCCCACTTGATACTTCTTAGAATTTTAATTCATTATAAGTAAAAATTAATTTACTTAAGATTGATAATCTTCTTCATTATTAGTTCAAATATACTTGATATGTGTATATACACATGTATATGTCTATCTTCACACAGGCATATGCATGTATACATAACTTTGGAGTTTATTATGATAATAGAGTATTCTGCATGATTGATTAGGGTGGGATAAGATATGTTACTTGTTGTAGGAAAGTGTTTAAATGCCTAGGACTTGTTTAAAAGCTTAAAAGATAAGATGCGTGATTGTTGAAAAGAGGGAGAAAATATTGTAAAAAAATACTATTAAAAATTCTTCAAAGTTAAGATGGCATATCTTTAATTTAAAAATAAAGCGTTGGAATGTATAACCCATGAAATCAATGCAAAAGAACTCTCAATTTTCTAAGCTATGACAATCTGACATTTCTTGAATTTAAAAATAAAGCGTTGGAATGTATAACCCTTGAAATCAATGCAAAAGAACTCATAATTTTCTAAGCTATGACAATCTAATAATGCTCTAGGATCATAAGCAAAATAAGATAGAAGAAATAGATGCATTGCCAAATTAACACTAACTAGGTTTTTCATTTGACCATGAGGATGAATCTTTCCAAAGTCTGCCACTTGATTATATGCACTCAAGAGGTTGGGAGAGCAGCTTCTATTATTTTAGAATAAGCAACTCAAAACAGTTATGTTTATAGATTTATGCAACTTCAAAATAAAAAAAATCTATTGATCGAGAAAAGAGATCTTGTGGTAGATCTATTGTAATCACTATCTCTTATTATCTGTAATTTGTAATTTAGTAGTTGTAGTTGGTGACCGGTGGTTTTTGATTTTAAAGTTGTAGATGATGATTTATAGGTCATAATATGAATGCTGTAACCAATGTTTCATGAGTTATAAGATAATAGCTACTATTGATGATCTTTGTTTGATGATTGTGGCTGATATTTTGTAAGCTCAATTCAATGACTTGAAGTTGAGATACATAAAAAAAGATTATTCTTATAGAGATTACCAAAATGCAAATTAGCTAGAAGAATTTTAAATTAAAACTTGAAGAAATACCACAAAAATCTCTTTATAAATAAATTTATTGGAGAATATTAGAAAGAAAATGATTTGTTTTACTTACACGAGATCTATTAAAGACATGCATATTGCAATATTTTCCATTGTTCGAACACAATGTGGTTTTTTAAGAAATTTTATGTTTCAATTAGATTGCATCAAGGTTTTGCTCTTAATTTGTATATTTTTATGTTAATTATGGTTAGGTTACACATTCAAGAAGATATTCTTCTTATTGAAATAGAGATCACGTTAACGTAAAATTTGAGTAATGGAGAAGTAGCTTAGAATCTGAAGTATTATGTAGTAGCATTTCTCATCATGTCCTTTCATATATATTTAGTCATCCATCTTGGCATTCTCATCTATATAACAATTATATATCAACATCTTTATTTTGGTTGGGAGAACTTACCTAGTACATATGGTTGGTAGTTGATAATGTTTTATTGTTACTGCTGAAGGACCATCGAACTGCCATCTTTATTTATGGAATCCCTTAAAATCAAGAACCTTACCTCTCGATTGAATATTAACTAAGGTAGTCGTATCCCATGGTATGAATTGCATTATTTATATTACTAAGTTAAGTTTAAATTGAATCGCTTGACCAATAGGGTGAGAGCCTTTATGTATACATTGAAGTTGAGTGGATAGAAGTGAATCTTAATTGATAGATAAATAGAATGTTTGAGAGGTTGATATATTTGAATAGTTTGAGAAATTATCATTCTTATGAATGAATGACTGCCAACTTCAGAGCATTGAGCCATTTACTAAAAGAATTATAGAGCAAAGCAAATTTTTCTAATGGAGAAAAAATATCATTAACAATTCAATCGATTATCTCCATCATCATCTTTTTGGTAGGATGAACTTGTCTAATATTTGGTGTTGGCAGTTCGATGATGACCTTGTGAATGAGACAAGAGACGTCAGTAATGCAAAACATGAGTTATGGAGAGCTATCTTAGAATTTGAAGGATTTCATATTAGTAGATCTAAAATGAAATATATGAAGTTTAGGCTAATTATTATAGAAGCGGTGATATTAAGAAGAGTGAGAGTTTCCAATATTTTGGTTCCGTCGTACAAAATTTCTAAAAATAGAAGGTGATGTTAATATGTGTTGATTTGAGGAAGGAAGTTAAAGGTTTTGGCAATCGGCCATTTAGAGCAGTAGGCTCTCAGGCACGCCCAAGTGCCCGATAGGCATGAACCTGGGTGCTTAGGCGCCTCATTGACAGGACAACAAGCGCTCAGGCGCTGTGACGACTCGACGCCGGTTCAGCGGAAACCATTCCGACATCGGGAGTTCACATACCGCAGGATCATATTGAGCAACTTGAGAGAAAAAAAAACACACATACAAAAGTCAAAGATATTTCTCCATTATTTCAATATTTCAGATTATAAGATTTTTCATCGTACTCTTCGTACAAAAGTGAAATAAAAAGATAAAAGATAAGCAAAACAATGCCATAGATCTATCAACAAGATTAAAAATTTTAAGCATTAGGATTCTTGCGTGTATTTTCCCAGAAGCACCTCACCTGGTATTGCACAGAAAACAATACTGGGATTGTAATTCCCAGTAATTAGAGAATACTCAAGTATTGTAGCACACAATAATATTTACACTTTAAAAAGATGCGATTAGCGGAAATAAGGCGGTAATAAAATGCAGGAAAAGTAAGGCAATAGCGCGAAATAAACAATTTCCTGCAACAAATATTATCACAAAATGAAGGTTACTAATGTCATTTTTCAGTAACTAACTCCGAATGTTACTGATATCATTTTCTAGTGACAACCTCGAATGTTACTGATGTTATTTTCCAGTAACAACACCGAATATTACTGATGTCATTTTCCAGTAACAATCCTGAATGTTAGTTCCGAACAACCAACTAAGCTACAACATGAATTTGGCTTGAAAGCCAGGCTAAACAGCGGTAAAAATGCAAAATGTAATATTCGTCTTGTACTGGGTACCTTTTGTTATTTAAGTTCGGATGAGTGACTGTTCCACTCAATCTGCATTTAAGTTTTTGATATTTTAGAATCTAGCTAATATTCTTATGAATATTATCTTCTTTTAAGTCTTTGATTGATATTTTATAATTTTGCTCTTAAATGATAATCATTATGGAGAAATCATTTTATCCGGTCAATAACAAATTAACCAGCTTGTAAGCTGATTCGCTCGTAAAAAGAAATTAGCTCGAGCTTGAGATTGAGCTCAATTAACAAATCGAGCTCATGCTCAAGCCAGAGCCAACTTAAGCTCGACTTGGCTTGCCTCTACTCATAATGTAATATGCGTTCGAATCCTACTTTTCCTGCATCATTAAAAAAGTTAAGAGAAGAATATCTCTTACTTTCAAGATTAGGATCGCCAAAAAATGGGTGGCCGGACGGCAAGCCGGGGTGGCAGCAGCAAGAGGGCTGGTTGGCAGCGGCAGGAGGGGGCTGCTAGGTGGCCTACTGCTTGCTGGGTGGCCGGCTATGGGAGAGGGCTGGGTTGCTGCTGGAGGGCTGGCAAGGGATGAGGGAAAGGGCTGGGCTGCTGTGTGGGGAGAGGAGGGAGCTGCTGGCTGTGGGAGAGGGAGGAGAAGAGAGGGGTGTGGGTTAAATAGGTGCAGGGGGGACATTCCCTGCGCCAAAGTTGAATGCGCCTACGCGCGCATGGTCTCTGGCGCGGAACCTTCTTTCGCCAGAGGCGGAAGAATCCCGCACGGGATCGCAAGCGGGCGGAGGGGGGAGGAAGAAGGAAAAACTTAAGAAAAAATACTTGAACTTAAATTATTCGTATTTTTTTGACATTTGACATCTAAAAATAATGAAACTTGACACCGATGTGTGTTATGACAAAACGAACACCCTCGCGCCGAAAATTTTCGATTCAGAGCAATATTTTATTTTATATTAATTTTTGAGGTTTAAAACTTCAAAATTAACCACGATCAAACCGACGCTCAGAATTTGATGAAACTTTTCGAGCAACCCTTAAATAATATACTTAACATGACACTGAAAACGATAAATTTGGACACGTATTTAATGTTATTGATTTATAGAATTTAAATAATTTAGAAAATAAAATGGGAGCTTCTGTTATTCGGATTTCTCCCAAACTAGGATACTTTGATCTAAAAATTATTCTTATATAAGGGTATTTTTGTTTGCCCTAATTCAAAATTCCCTGGGATCCTGATTTCTGAGGCGGAATTTGACCTAATTCGCAAAGTAGCAACTTTGGGTCGTTACAGGTGCGCCTAGCCGCATGATAGACAGAAACTGATAGCTCAGGCACGTGCCACACAGAAACTTGAGCACTCCGGCGCGTGCCAGGCAGAATCCCGGGCTCTGAGGCGCTCCCAGACGCCCATAAAACATATATAGACCTGAGGCCTAAGCGATCAGGCGCCCGTGTATTTTTTGGCCCGATTTGAGGGGCCTATAAAGCCGAAAATAGCAAGCTAGGGTTTAAGTCCAAGTAAAGCTTTGGAATTTTTCTCAGCCTCCATCCCATATCTAAAATAGGGTTAGGGATTTTGTGCTTGCGGTGGTGAAAGAAGGCTAAAACTTCTTTGTTGAGAGCTTGGGTGAAGAGTTTGTGAAACCTTAATTGTATTCTTTCTTCAGTATAGTGAAGTTTCTTCTCTTTTCTCCCTGTAGACGTAGGTGTTTACACTGAACTATGTAAATCTTATGTTATGCTGTGTTTTTTAGTTCTTGCATTTTTGTGATGTGGTTGTTTGCTTGAGAATAATTCTATTTGATTCATAGAGAAGATCCCTACAAGGGGTATCCGAGCGAGGGTTAGGGCTTTGTGATTCAAAATTATTTTTTATTATCCTTGTAGCATCTAGTGACATGCAAGAAGTCATGGAAGAGAGAGTTGGAGGAGAAGCTTCGAGTTCTTCATCGTTGGAGGTGGTAGAGTGATCTTTCCACCAAGTTGTGACACATCCAACGATGATCGATGTTGTTAAGTTTGATGGCAAGAACAGTTTTAGGATGTGGAGATGCGAAGTCACAGATGCACTTTGCGCGTTGAGCCTGAAGGATGTTTTTGATGGCAATCAAAGATCGGTGATGCCGGAGAGGGATTGGGTCAAGATGAATCGTAGCGTATGCGGGTTGATCCGAAATTGTTTGACCTAAGAAATCAAGTATGCGGTGATGATGGAAACATCGGCATTGAGGCGTGCTAGGCGCGCTCAGGCGCGTGCCACACAGAAACTTAAGCGCTCAGGCGTGCCCAGGCGCATGTCAGATAGAATCTTGGGTGCTTAGGTGCGCTCAGGCGCCTGTGAATCAGAAGTAGACCTGAGGTCTGGGCGCTCAAGAGCTCTCATGCGTTCGTGAAGCAGAAATAGATCCGAGGTTTGGGTGCTTAGGTGCGCGCACAAGGGCCCGTGTATTTTTTTGCCCGATTTGAAAGGTCTAATAAAATTGAAAATAGTAGGCTAGGGTTTAAGTCTAAGGAAAGCTTTGGTATTTTTCTCAGCCCCCATCCCAAATCTGAAAGAGTTAGGGATTTCGTGCTTGTGGTGGTGGAAAAAGGCTAAAACTCTATTGTTGAGGGCTTGGGTGAAGGGTTTGTGAAATCCTAATTTTATTCTTTCTCCGGTATAGTGAAATTTCTTCTCCTTCCCCCGTTGACGTAGGCATTTACACCGAACCACGTAAATCTTGTGTTATGTTATATATTTTTTTATTATTGTTTGTGATGTAGCTGTTTGCTTAATAATAATTTTGTTTGAATCATAGAGAAGATCCGTACAATATATAAGCCAAGCAGGATAGATGAAATAGAGGAGCATTTCTATGGTGTTGTGATTAAAATCCATCTCAAATTTATAGGGATATAGAGCAGCTATAATATCAACAATATTAAATGGGGAAAATGTTGACCTATAAAGCATAAACATGCTGACAAATTAACTGTTGTTGGATGAGGAAATATAGGATCACATATGGGAATACATTAAAGGATATGATATGAACTGTGTTTTTTTGTAGCAAAGGTTGTCGTAACTCCAATTGAAGATAAGCTTAGAGAGTCGTCTTAGTAGGTTTGGAAATATTAAGCATAGTTTGTTTGATGTCCTTATTATGAAAGTAATTTTTTGTATTTTCCATCTTAAAAAGGGAGAGGAAGATAAATTGAATTTGACAACAAACTATTAGGAATGATCTATACATGAAGCTTAGAATGCTATTGTTATTCGATCATGTATAATGGAGATTGATTTATGACCCTTTTCGATATGCTGGGACTGAGGGTTGTTATTGTATCTATTAGAATAGCATTTGCATGATATGTAGGTACGATTTTTATCAAAGGCAATGGAGATTTTGAGGTAAAATTTAGTAAGTAGTATTTATGGTGTCTTTGCTGTACGGTTTGCATGCTGTACTGGAAAAAAGTAGTTAATAATTGAGAATGCAATAAATGAAAAGTTTAAGATAGATGTGCAACAGTATTTGAAATTATGAATGAAGAACTCATTAAAATCACATCTGTTGTAGATAGTATAACTGAAGATGTGCTTGATGGTCTGGGTATGTACACCAATGTGCAAGAAATACAGCAGTTAAGAGTCAAGAATGATCAAAAATAGTCCAAAATGATTCAAAAGAAATATGAGCATGTCTTAGGTTCTTAGGATTAATAGTAAAATGTGGTTTTCGTTTGACAACATTTATTTGGAATGAATGAAAATTAAAGATGCCTATTGCTGACCACAGAATATTGGGATAAGTTGATGATGAGTATTATCATTTTGCATAATTGATAACATAGGATAGCAAGTGCAATCTTTTATGAATTCAAGTGATATTGGTATGCGCATTGGTATTTTTATGCGGCATGCTATCATGCATCATGATTTTGTGTTTTAAGATATCTATTTAAGTTAATGTTTTTCTAATGCTCAAAATTCATTAAAATTTGTTAGCAAATATTGTCGCAAGGAAAATGTAAACTGATACAATGCATGAGAATGTGTTATTCAGTGGCTCTGTGCATAATAAGAAAACTGTTATTGTTAAGCATGCTACTATTTTCTTGCTACAAAAATTTTCCTTGTTTCATTACATTGCACCACTATTTTCTTCCAATGGATACATCCGGATTGCATAAGTGCAGGTTCCAGATATCAACTTTTGCAACTAAGCTTGGTGTCAGGAATATAGCTTTTTTGGGTTCTGGGCTACTGCTGGCAAACTACGCTGGTGCAATTTTAGTTGCACTTTATATGCCCCAGGTGAGTTTCTGCTGAAGGGCTTATTTCTTCATTGGCATCTCATATCCTCGTGCATTATTATTGTTTTTATTTGGCTAGTTTGCTTGAATTGTTTAATTTATTTTCTTATACCTAGGATTTCAGACGCAACATAATGATATCTGCTCATGGCATCTTGGCATTATTGTTGATTTTCCAGGTTATATTTTGTGACCATTCTATAACCTTTTTTCCTTAATTACTTATGCTGTAATGCGTATTTCTCTTGATTTCTCTGTTGTTTCTTGCACACATATAGTGATGTTTCATTGTTTGTTTGGCGTGCTTAAAGCATTTTTGCTTCTAAAACATATCATATTGTAAATTTGATTTGTCCAAGAAACATGAAAAGAGAATTTATTTCTTGACAGAAGCACATCACCAAATGGGCGGTTTACATGAAACGAGTTAACAACATTCAAAAACTTGTGTTACTGTTTTCTTGCATACACCCAATCACAATAATTACCTGCCTTGCACAAATCAGTTGTGTAGTTATATGATTTCCCTGCTCATACATTTCTGTAAAAATTTGCACTTCATCTTTGGTGTTGCTAGTTCTTTTGAAACACTCTAACTGCCCTAGCATTGTTGATGTTTTCTGTTTTCATTTAGCCATCTTGCAATCCACCTGTTGTTTGCATTTCTACTTTTTGCTGTAAATGTTACTAATTTATTGTATTCTAAGTTAAGTTTGTTTAAAAATTAATGTTTGAACCACTTTAATGTGTTCTCTGGATTTTTGTCAACTTTGATTCTGTATTACTGCTTTTTTTTATAATGTCTACCAGAATTTAATTAAGTTAACATCCGTACGAAACTCAATTTTTACTTAATATCTGAGTTTACTAATTCTTTTTTTTGCATGTATATCATACACTTTTATACGGTTTTCAGACATGGGCTCTGGAACAAGCAAAGTATACGAAGGTAAACGATATTCTATAAATATTTATTTAATTGTTGTGCACTTTTGAACGACATGTTGTTCTATAGTGCTATTAAAATTTGAATTTTTGAGAATCTCACATATACTACGCACTATGACTTAAAAGTATGTTAACTTTATAATTTGGGACCAAGATGTCAGCATTAGAGCAGCTTTATTGTAGTATCCATAGAAAAGTGACGTGAATTGTAGCATTCTATGCTCTTAAGTGACTGTTGTTATAATGTTTCATGTTCATGTAATTTAGGTATGTATTTCAAAACTTTCGAGTTCCACTGTTTCCCAAATATTGTGTTTGTTATTTAGCTGTATGAAATCTCTTCAGATATGAAATTATGACACGCTGGAAGGTATTTTCAAAAGATACAAGGGGCTTTCATGATTAGTGAGAAAAGGTAGAGCATGAAATATGCTTACATATTTGATATCAAGTAGGTAACGGTTAATTTATAATGATTGAAGATTGACCAGTAAGTGGATATTGCTACGGCTAGAATTTTAGAATTGATCATGGAAATTCATGTCACGCAGCCAAGGAGTGTCGACTTGACTAAAAGGCCTATGGTTGCTCGACGACTCTGGTTGAGGGTTTCCTGATGGTTCAGGCTGATTGCACACTTGGTATTCCGTCAACAGTATGATCAAAGACCAGCTGAGATATACCATGTCCCGTAACCATCACCTTATGATGCCAGTTAGGCTTCGACATTCTTCGTATTGACATCATCCTGCCTCTGCATCAGCCAACCATTTTTTGTCACATGTCAAAGCTTACGCAGTTCGAAACCATAACGAGTTTTGCTGCCTAGAATCATACACCCATAATGTATAGGTGACGCTGCATTTTCTCGAGCCAATGTCATCATCCAGCAAGCGAAATCTGCCCCATTTTAGGATTGTGAAAACCAGCGGCCTCCACGATATAAGGGTGAAGGGTTAGTGAGAAAGGGGTTTGGCTCCGGCCATTGTGCATTACCTTATGGAAAAAGACTCTCACGGGTGGCATTCAATCTCCGCCTCCAATAGCTAGACAGCCTAGACTCTTAAGCCTATTCTTATAATTTTTCATTGCTTTGTAATCTGGTGGAAATATAGTGAAGAGGGAAAATCTCAACAAAGTGGACATAGGTCAAATCCGGCTGACCAAATAAGTATAAGCTTTGTATTTTGCTTATGTACTGTTCTTTTTCTTACTATGCTTTCACTTTTATTAGTAGCTCTTTCTTCACTTCATTGCCAATTTTGTAGCTTTAGGACAATTAGCGCCCGTAGGTACTCTTCTCACTAAGCAGGGGAAAGGCGAGTTCCTGTTCTCTTCAGGCAGTTTAACAAAGTTTCTCAAATTGTTCCCGAGAGCAACAAGCCATTGGCTTGATATGCTTTCATACAAGGTTTAATACAACATAACTTTTGTGTTTCATTGCAAATGGACAGCCGACAACTATCGAGGAATTACTGAATCAGGCAGTAAAGTACATTCATAGGTGGTAAAGTACATTCATAGGCGGTAAAGATGAAGATTAATTTGAAAAATTGCGATAATCAGACTACGAACATACGGATTTTGGGGAGGAAAGTTCATTAATTTAAATTATATGGGAGGATCTTCTTGATATTGTTGTTAATATGTTTCAACCAGCTGAGGACATGTTGAAACCACAAATTTCTCTAGGTGTGATCTAACTCGTCATGAAAACTTAAATTTAACTTTAATTAAACGTCACATCTAGGGTACGTTGGATTATTCCTCTAATATATATATATGCAAGTAGATGATTCTTCTCTTACTAGATAATTCTGATTACCCACAATCATATATATTATTTTCCTTTTATCATGCTTTTGGAAGATCCCTATTATTCTTTCACATATCATTGAAGATTTGTTGTCTATATCATAATGTATTTCTACTAGCAGCACTCCTTCCCACTAGCAACACTCTTACCACCTTTATTGTCTAATTAGGAATGTATTCTCACTAGCCATTCATACTTGATTGGATATATTTGGCGTTGCTTACATAGATTGAGCTATTATAAATATACTACCTATTCCTCACTTAGCAACATATTCCTCCACCTTTTTGAGGAATGATGATATTTTCATCATCACTATTATCACTCTTGCATAAATGTATATTGGTGATGTATAGGATTATGCAAATTTTAGAGGAATTAAGTTAATGAGTCATACTTCTCATTTAGTTATCACTCTTACATAAATAAAAATAGGTGATGTGCTGGATTGTGCTAACTTATATTTCATCATCAAGGTCAACACTCTTAAACTCTATTGTTGCTGGGTCCCAAGTCCTGGATATGAAAGGAGTAGGGCTGTGTTAGACAATCGACAACCAACGTAACACTTTGTCAAATTATTATGACATGAATCTCTTAAATAGTTGTGCTAAAGCTAGGGTTTCCCCTCGAAGTGGCGCACTACATTGCCTAAATGTAAAATTTTAAAAAAATTGAAGTGTGCAAAGCCCGCTATATCGGCTCACAGGTGGTGTCAATTAAGCAAGTTAGTCTTTGATTTTAAATTAAGATTAAATAGTTGGTATATTGACATTCTCATTGGTAAGCTTTTGAGTTGCTCTATATTTATGATAACTATGAAGATTAATATTATTTTCCTTCAAGACTTTAAGTTGGTGAGAGAAAAATATAAAGAAATTGATAGTTTAGGCTTTAAACTCCAAACACTCAGGTAAATATTATCGTAGAAATTGTGTAAGTATCATTCTAGACAAGAATTTAAAGGATAATGTAGTAGAAGTTAAGATGTTGGATATATAATTAAAATTTAAAATTTATTATTTAATAGAATAATTTTTAATATTATAAGTATTTATGCCCTTCAAATAGGATTGGATGTGTACTAAAGAAAGCTTTTGACATGATTTAGATGAGTTGGTTTAAGGAATATCTCATGAGAAGATAATTTTTGTAGAATGAGATTTAAATAAACATGTTGGAAGAATAATTAAAGAATTTAATGCTATTCATAATGATTTTGGTTTTGGAAGATTAATGAAGAAGAATGATTTTAGAATTTTATTTTACTTAAGATCTTATGATTACTTACACTTTATAAAAAGGGATGAATTTTAAGTTTTAAAATTTGGTCAGTGGGATTTTGAGGGTGAAGCCAATCTTAGGAGGAATTCGATTATTAGTTGTATTCACAATGTAGCAAAGAGTTTACTTGGTGAATCAAAATGGGAGTACCAAATAATAAAGATACATGGTGGTAGAAACAAGATGTTTCAAGTTAAAATTAAAAATAAAAAGATGTGTTATAAAGAATGGTTTAAATATAAGACTTGGGAGAATTTGAAAAAATATAAACTAGCTTGTCATAAATCTAAAATAATAGTTTATGATGCTTAGAGTGTACTATTCGAGTTTTTTTATAATAAATTAGAAACTATCGAGGGGACATTTATAAGTTTTAGCCAAATTATGGGATAAGGAATCAAAGATTTGGCTTGTAAAAATCTTATCAAAATGATGATAAAAAAATTCTTTTATGGATGAAGATTTTCAACATAGAAGGATGAATTATCTTACAAAGCTTTTTAATATAGGTTGTACCAATATAATTAATATTAGTGAGTTTAATGATTATAAAAATAACCTTGATTACATATTCGTTTGTTATGTTAGTAAAGCTGAGATTTGAAATGCTTTAATGAGAATGAAGAGAGGAAAATCAGTAGGATCGGATGACTTGCCTATTAATGTATGAAAATATTTTGGTGAGGAAGGAATTTGTTGGCTTTTTGTATTATTTAATTTTATTTTGATAAATAAAATAATATCAGAAGAGTGGAGAAAAATTATTGTTCTACCTATTTATAATAATAAAGACAATGCTCAATACTGTGATAAATATAGAGGAATCAAGTTACTATGAACATTGAAACTTTGGGAGAGTAAGAGATGTATTTCTCTAAATCAATTTGGTTTTGTGCTAGGTTGATCTACCACGGAAGCTATACATATATTCAGCGGTAAGATGGAGAAATTTAGAGATAGAAAAGAAAATCTTCATTTAATTTCATGATCTTGAAAAGACTTATGATAGTAACAAAAAAATTCTTTTTGAGAGATTTGGAGAAAAAATTAGTTTGTATTGCTTATGTTTGTATTATTAGAGAAATATATAATAGGGCTGTAACATGTGTTTGATCGCAAGGTGGTTTGCCTAAATAATTTTTCTATTACTATTGGATTACATCAAGGCTTAGCTCTCAGCTAATATATTTTACTTTTATTATGGATATTTTTACTGAGCACATTCAAGAGAAGATTTTCTGGTGCTTGTTATATGTGATTAAATTCTTTTAATTGATAAGACTAGGGATAGAGTTAAAGCAAAACTTGAGTTGTGAAGGATTGCTTTAGAATCTAAAAGTTTTTGTATTAGTAGATCTAAAACAAAATACATGGAGTGTAGAAGCTCTAATCTCAAGATTTTATGCTATGTAGATCAACTAAAGAGGCCACAATATGGTTTGATGGAGAAGTTCAGAGGAAGAAGAAAGTTCGATAGTTATCAGCTTAGAAAAAACGCATATGATAAAGTTTATAGAGAAGTTCGTAGAGTATTGAAAATAACCCTCTTTAGCAAGTTACTGTTGTTGTTGAAGCGTGCTTGCAAAAATCATTACAGTGTCACACGTTTGATGATGTTATTAATTGTATGATCGAAAGTGACATAATATGGTTGCTATATGCAAGACAAGTTTTTTTATTTTAAATTAGTTGAGCTCCAAATATGAAACAAATATGCGAATGAGTGGGATTTAAATCCAAAACCTGAGATAAACAAATCATGCATCAACTCTTGAGCTATAACACCTTTCACGGAGACATGTTTTAATGAATGAAAAATATTAATTATTTGTGGGATACTAACCCTAAGTTCAAAGGTATTTTTATAATCCCATGATACTTTTGTAACATAATTATTTTATTATTATTTTTGTCATTTTTGCAGGTAGCCATAGAGCAATATTATCGTTTTATTTGGAACCTCTTCTATGCAGAATATCTTATTTTTCCAATAATATAGCTGTTAGCAGATTAACTGCATGCCGTCGATATGATTTCTGCTGTGCTTAAGGTTCTGCTGCTACAAAGACATTTGGCATTAATGAAACATCAACAATCTTCAACAAAATGGGTACAATAAAATAATAATTGTGGATTTGTCAATGAATGATTCTACTAATGTTGAATGATCATAGATTAAAAATATGAAATTGCAAAAAACAAAGGTTTTGATCTTTTAATTGTTTTTAGTGATAAAGCAATGCTGTTTGGGATATTGTTTTGAGATAATGATAGATATTTTGATAATTTTATTATATTTTATATTTATATGCTAAATATATAAGAGAACATTTTATTTTACTTTTTATAAAAAATGTTATGCTTATGCAATAATATATACTAAAAATATTCAGAATTAATAGAATTTTTTTTTTAAATTTTTATATATAAATCTCATAAAAAATATATATTTAATTAATAATATACCTATACATTGAATTGACACATCATATATATATATATATATTGATATATATTTGTGTGTAAGTGTAATAATATTCTTTTATTGTTTGAGTGGATGGGATAGGTTGCTATTAATAATTAACAAAAAATAATTATAAATATTAATCAATAAATATTTTTAAAATTATTTATTTCATTAATTATCATTTATTAACAAATATTTCTTAAATTAATTACTAATTAACAATATTTGTCACAATTTTCTTAAATGATAAATAATAAGATAACAAAATCTATTGTTAAATTATTATTAATTACTAAATATTTATAATAACTATTATAAATTATTTAATTTTTAAATTTTCTTATATCTTAAATAGTAATCATTAATTATTAAGTATTAATATTAATAATCAATAATAATTCATTAAGAATACTTAATTATTAATTACTGCTATTTATTGATTTACTAATTATTAGCATGTTTATTATTAATTATTTATTATTTGATTAATTAATATTTACAATTTTAATAACTAATATTAATTAATTATTATTTTGCTTTTTGTATTAATTGTATTTAATTAGTAAGTTAATTGATAATTTCACAAAAAAAAATCTTTTTTTTTGTTTGAAAAAATAATTATAAATATGATTTTTTTTCCCATAAATCGATTTGGTGCGAGCGGTAGTTTGAACGAATGAACTATCTTTTTCCTTGGTTAACTCAATGTCGAACAGACAAAATATAAATAATGTAATATATATAAATGATATGTTAATTTAATTTATAAGTAAATTATTAATTGAATATATTATTTTATGAGGTTTATATATAAAAATTAAAAAAAAAAAAAATTTATATTCGTCCTCAATTATTTTTTATTTTTTATTTTTTTAATATGTATATTCATAATATTTTTCAAAAAAAATAAAAAATAAACATATTCATAATTTTCTAATAACTACTTTGATTAGCTGCTCAATCTAAGATACTCATTCCTCACCAACACCTCTACATCCAACCACAGCAGCCCTACTTCACTTGATCAAATAGCCCATTTCGACTGAAGGAGAGGCTCAGAGGCTGATGATGAAGGATTGATGGCCGCCGGAGAAAAGGATTCCGGCAGCGGTAGCCGTCGGGCGGCAACCAAAGCCCGTGCGCACTATCTCGGGAAGCACGTTCTGCGCGGCAGCGCAGTTCTCCACGCTGTCCGGGGTCATTTCCGCTCCCCCACCTCCGATGACGTCGTCTTCGGAAAGGTACAACCCTTGATCAATGTGATTTGCGTCTATGTTACCCGTTAGCTTTCTCTTGATCGCGAGGCTCTGCATTCGGTTTATTTGGCTTTTGAGTTTTCTTTTGTGGTGCTATCTTACTAGGTCTTACTTCTATGTTGCAATTTGATGTGCATTTGTAAAGCTTCGTTCTTTTTAGAATGAATTAAGCTTAGCCGATAATTTTGCAAAAAAAAAAAAAAAAACGATAATAAATATGAGGCGGGACTGTTAGAAAGTAGTTGGATTTAATCCGTAACTCTGAAAACTGTTTGACTTATGATTTAGTAAATCCTTTTATATCCTGCTATGCTTTTTGGCTGGGGATTTATTCGATTTTCCTTGAATTGCATAAAATGAAACAGTAAAATTTTAAATTTAACTCCTGGTTGAATTAATAAATTTTGGATCATCTCAATTTGCAGTAACGGTGGATTTAGGCACCTGCTAGCTTTAGAATATTGTTTGCAAGGATTTAGAATCTTAAATCCAGCATAAGCCTTTAGATTTTGTCAAAGCAAACAACAAATTATATGGTGTAGGTTACTTGTGGGGAATACACATTGATAAGGAGGAAGAAGTTATATGCCGATAATTCGAAGGAGCTATTGTTGTGAGGTTATTTGGTCGTAGGATTCCGTGTCACATCCTTATGAACAAACTTCATCATCGTTGGAATGTCTTCGGAAATTAAGCGTGGTGGCTCTCAAGTACAATTGTCTTCTTGTAAATCTCAAGGATCCCGAAGCTAAACATAAGGTGCATATGGGGGATTTTGGCTCATCAGTGGACAAGTTCTTGGCATTGATGTTTGGGTGCCTAGACTTGTTCCTTTTGACGAACTAGCATTTACAATGTCGATGTGGATTTACTTTCTGGCACCCCACTAGAACAATTGAGTAAGCACAAAATCGCCAGAATTGTTATAAAGATTGATACATCCTTTTGGATTTATAGTGCCACTATCGAAGTGGAGAAAGGAATGTTTGCTCAAAAGTTTGTGTCAAGGTTTATCTAGCACATCTGCTTATCCCTATTCAGTTCAGATGCTCATACTGCCTAATCAACCACCTGTTCGCTATGAGGGATTGACAATTTTTTCCTTGAGTGTGAAAAGCTTAGGCACAAGGCTGCTCTTGGTCATCATATATAGTGAGAAATCAAGCATGAGCAAATCAGGTTTTAATGCCGGCTCGCCTCTTCATAGCTATGCAACAAGCCTTACTGAACAACATGGGATACATACTGGGGATCAACCAGTACCTCGGCTTAGCACCCAAATTTGAGAGCCATTGTACAGGTACAATATGAGTTCATAGCTATTGCAGGCTCTGACTTTGAACCGTGAACCCTTGAGTAATGCATGCAAGGAAAAGCTACTTATCCAAGTTATAAGGGAGGTCCTCATACCCAAATGCAGGAGAGTCAGACTTAGTCTTGTAAGCAGCCACAAATTTGGTGGCTTGAGCTCAATATCTCGATAAAATAGAGAATTGGCTATTCTGAATGGTGGGAGACAACAATACCAATTGCCTAGGCAACAAATGTCGGGGCCTAGTTTTGGGAAGTATATACAAAAGCTTTTTTGTGGTAAGCGAGGAGGAACTATATTAGCAATCAACAGTTTCGTTTACTCTCCAAAACAAAATAGCAAATGATAATGTGTATCAGAAGGCAACAAAACAGGTGAAGTTGGATTAAATAAATGACTAATGGCGCTGGGGTTGACTATCACCCCGGCTCTCATTGATATTATATTTTGCGAGGGTGTAAGACTACAACAACATCTCATATTTCATCGCCTACCGTAGAGTATAAATTGGCATATTTGTGTTCTTGTAGACATGGGTAGAGTCTTTTAGTGAAGAGAGAAGGCTCATCATTTGGGATGATTTTGGGAGTTCAAAGTGTAGCCTTCAAAATGAAAAATAAATGATATTATCTTTTGCTAATGTACAGACTATCTGCAATGCTACTTCATTCACTGCAACAAGTTGGGTTGTTAGCCCTATAACTTTCTAAGCGAGAGTCACTTTTCTTTTTGGAGTTGTATACGTGGATGTGGATATACATAGATGATGGGATCTTTGGTATCATCATGCACATCATTGTGACAATTGGCCTCTAGTGCTTGGAGGGGACTTAATCTGTGTCTTTGCATCGAAGGAGAAGCTTGGAGGAAAGCCTTTTAAGCGCATTATCACACATAATGACTTTTGGAGGTCATTAAGAGGTGCAATCTTCATGATTTCGGTTTAGTTGGCTCAAGTTCACTTAATACAACGATAGGTCAAGAAGAACTGTTTATGAGAGAGACTAGATCACTTCTTATTCAACTCAGCAGTGTTAGATTTTCTTTTGAGAGCTACCACTAAATGTGTTACTTGGGTTGCTTTCGATAATTGTTGTCTCTTCCTTACAAACTATTATCTTTTGAATGTTATTTGCTATTGGAACGTGATTGGATTATTTCAATAATTTCCAATAAATTGTGTTCTTTCTCTGTATCTGTGACATTTTTGAGTGTTGTAAAATGCTTGCATTTTGTGCAGTGGTTTTATCGCAATGATTTGGTAACAAGATGTTAGTTTTGATTAGGCTAGCACTATGACACTCATGCACATTTTGGTTGACATTCAGGGTTTACTAATTCTCTCATGTTTCTTTCAATTCTTCACTGTTTATCTCATTTCTGTTCTTCTGATCTTTTTTTCCTTTACGCTCACCTTTTAGGATTCGTCAAAAGTTTTACAATTTTCAATGATATAGGCTTACATTGTTGACTTCTATAGTTTTTTTAGTTGATCTCACAATTGTTTGGTAAGAGTCACATGATGTTTAGTCTAGACAGAGTTGACTAATTGTCATAAGGCATCTTTATTTTCTTGATAAAAAAGTTTAATTTTGAAGCTGAGTGCGTGTTTTCATGAATTGGGTTGCGTTTAATTGCATCTGCTATACTACCTCCTCCAAGGTGGATTTATTTTTCTTAGTTTGGGTTTGTCAAAAACATATTGGGGGGTAGCGCAAGTCTACTTGGTTTTGAATTATTACCTTAATTGTTACGTCTCTGACTCTTTTGGATTATTTTCTATTCAGATTATAATACCTTGAATACGAGTTTGCTTTACTTACTACCTAAAAATTTCAATGATTTAGGCTGTTAACCTCCCCTCCAAACTAACTTATTTTCTTAATAGGGATCTTATCTTGGACATCTTTCTCTCTATTAATCGCACTTCTCTGACTAAGATGCTATCTTAGTTGTCATTGCATTCAGAGCATTAATTTCATACGCACATGCTAAATACATGCTAATCTCTTATATGACATTGTTTTTGAATCCCATTGATAGTTTTATACACATTTCTTTTTATATACATAGGCTTCTTCAAATGAGTTTGTCATTAAAGATCATCCTGCCGCCCATCTATGATTATCTTAATGGATTTCACTAAACTATTAAAATGCTTGAATTATCATCCGTTAAGGCAAATCGTGATGAACTTTCACCTTTCAATTTTTGTGCATCTTCCAAGCATAAGGATATTGAGTAAGGTTTGCTACATCACATAAATGAATTGATATTGTTGAAGGTTTTTTTTATTTGAAATCCTTGTGCTAAATTGTTCTAAGTGGTAGTGGAGTCTTGTGGTAAAAGATTTAGCCAATTATTGGTCTTTTCTTAAGGAAAAATTAAAATATTTTTGTTTTTTCGTATCATTTGGCACACCATTAAATTTGAATGCAATACAAATATTTAAAAATATCATAATATACTCGTGAGGATTCTTGGCATGTGAATAATCAAATTTTCAATTTTAAAATTGTAAGACTTTTTTTTAATACAATGACCCATCACAACTGTACAAAATCTTTAACTTATCATGGCTAGATTAATAGTTCTAAAAGTTAAGAAAAAGCAATAAAATTGATATAACACCCTCCAATACAATTTGATCTTACAAATCCACTGAATTTGTGTACTTATTTTTCCAAAATTCTCCTGATCTCACTCATAAAAAAAGGAAAGAAAAAGAAAACCATTTTTTTGCTTCCCCTTGTTTTCTTACTCTTATTGTATATCTTATGTATTTCCTATTTTTTTAAATTGTCAAGTGCATCTTGTAAAACCCCATTCGCATTGAACAATTGCAATGCTTTGATAAAAATTGCCAAAATGTGTGTATGTAGATGTTTGTGTGTCTAAGCATCAATGCCTTTGTTACCCTTATTTTGTGCATCTTAGCAGGGCCATCCATGTGGCCATTGCAAATTTATCTTCTTTAGCATGAAGCTTACATAACTTTATATTTCCTGTAGTCATTTGGTTCTTGCAGGCACTCGCAGGTTGCCTCCCGCTGAGTCACCTCTACCCTCACCGAATGACAATCCCATCTCTACATGGATGAGTGGTCTGATATACTTTGAATCTCGAGTCTTTCCATTCCAGCACAGTGCCAGTTCAAGGCCATCATGACTCATCCACCTGACTACTTACGACGGTGTTAGAAGTAGTCATACACACTACCTAAGAGTTCTTGGCACATCCACCAACGCACCTCCACAATCGATTAATCATCGTGCTCTGCATCAACACCCAACTGTCTTGTTTCTTCTAGATCCACTATAAGTAACACCTGTCGCCTTTTAACCAAGGGTTGGACTCCAAGTATGTCTATTGAGACTCCGCCCGAGCAAACATACAAGCTCACAATTTGTTTAGTACAAATAACATTAATGTCATTGTCTACAAATGTTTGAATTCATTACGCAAATAGGGATTCATTAGTTTTGTCTGTGGCAGGGTTTTATTTGTTTTGGGAGATATTATTTTTACTGATTGTTTGATATCCTTCAGGAGGATATTGTGATAGCCTATACTTAGAACTATATTCTTTTTTGTTGTTTTGTTTTTTTTTTTGCTATTTATATTATGATATGATAGTAATTTGTTGATTTTCACTATTAAAGATTCAGAATTAGGGCACAGTACTAAAGGATAGAAGCAATATTATTCAAGGTTATTCTTCCACCTTTAGTTAAAAGCTTTCCCTTTGAAGATGCAAGTTTTGGTTTGAATCTGATTAATATTATGGGCCCAAAAGAACTTAGTAAATTTTGGGACTCTAGTGAAATATTGAAAAACTTTATGGTATATTTGTCAATTGAACAGTTTAACATAGTTTTGAGAACCAATGTTTGCACAACAAAAGAAAAGGGCATCATCAATAGTTGGGTTTATGTTCTTATGTTGATGATTTTCATGCTTTTTGCAAGGTGGCGTTCCTTGACCTTACATATATGTTCAGTTTAGTTTCAAACATTTAAATGTTATTAAATTGGTCCCTCAACTTTTATTTTTGAATTTAAAGAAGTCCCACGTTAACTTTTAATATAAAATGGATAAAAATGTGGTTATATGTAAATTAATATATGCGTAGTTGTTGTTTTAGTGAATTATGTTACAATTGTTTTTATTGTAATACAAATTGTGCCATGAATTAATTTGTGTTCATTTCTTTCATAAAAATATAATTAGTAAATTAAATAACATTATTGTGACAATATGGGAGGCAGTGTTTATGTCAAATATATTATAAAAATTATCAAATATACAAAAGATGCAATACTAATTGGTTTTAGGGGTTACTTTGTTGCATGTTATATGTAAAGTTATTAAAATAACATGCTATTCAAATAATATTGTTATTGAGTTTACAATGTGCTTGATCTAGTGTTATATATATGTTTTATGTTTTGTTGAATATTTAACATCACCCCCCTAAAATAATATCAATTTTTTTTATTATTTTGTTTTTTCATTAATGATGATCTTACCTATCGATAAAAAAATTAATCTTTCACGTGGACGATGATTGACTACAAATGCGACGAACGGAGATGATAACTGGGGATGGTGGCGAATCTTGAGATGGACAATGCTGAACTAATCTATCAAAAATTGCTTTCGGGAGGGGAGAAAGTGGTGACACAAATAGCAATGCTATATCCAAATGTCGACAGATTTTGAGTGTTATCTGAAAAACTTTATTTTAGCATTTATAACATTTATTTTTAATTAATTTTATAATAAAAAATGAAAATTTATGTCTAAGGCTTCTATTTGAATGTTTGTGAGTGTTCTTATAATTATTACTAAAAGACAATATTTTATAATTAAAACATGGCGAATGGGGATGGCTGTACCTTTAAGTAACTCTAAATTAATTAGTGTTGCATCTTTCATATAGATAGTTTCAATAATATCTCTGACACAAACATCACCTATCTAATTGTCAATAATAGGGTATTATTTATATATTTGTTGATATTCTCTATCATGAAAAAACAAATAATTCATTACATAATTTATCTTCAAAAAATCATAACATAATTCACTAAGAAGTCCAAATTACCCATATATTAGTTTGCGTGAAATCAATTTTCCATCCACATTGAATGGAAATGTTATCCTGGGATTATATTGAATCCAATTACAAAAATTGGTGGACCAATTTGGAGAAATTCTTATGTCTGTCCCTACATGGACACATGAAAAGTTCAATGTAGCATTTTAGCTAAAAACTCACAATTTTTTTATAAAACTAATATATATCTGATAGGTGCTGTTAATGGTATATTTTTTCTCATTTTTTGTTAACTATATTTTAAATACATTCTTATATAAAATACGTTGTTATTATATCATTCTTTTAGGAGACATCGCTGGAGTTGGTGATAATAGATGATGATGGAATTGTACAGTCAATTTGTGAACAACCTGTTTTTGGAATAATAAAAGACCTTGCCATCTTAAGATGGAATGATAAATTTAGGCAATCACGGCAGCAGGTTTTGCTCTCATTTATTTTGGATCATCGTTTTTGATTTATTGCTGCATATTTAGAAATTTTGTTTTGTCATTGCTGAAGTACTTGGTCAAATTAAATTTTCAGATGATAGGGAAAGATCTATTGCTGGCTCTTTCTGATTCAGGAAAGCTTTCTTTTCTTGCATTCTCCCTTGAGATGCACAGGTTTGTTGTATTCTACTTTTTCATAAAGTAACGGTGCTTAATTTATGTGGTGGCTTCCTTTGGTAGCTTTATTTTAATGTAATGCAAACAATATTTCATCAAACGCATCTATTGTTTTGGTCCTTATTATATATAAATAATATGTTTTCTGTTGGTTTTCACATTATTTTGCTTACATAGGATGATAATATAGAGCAAACAAAGGGTTTAGGACTGGCTTTTGTTGGATGCATGTTTGAAGGGTTTGTTATTGTGGAGAGGTTTGAGGTGTTGACCTATAAGAGCAGAGAAGGAATTTAAGCATTTGGTGGCATTGACATACGTAGCATAGATCATTAGATGCTCTTGTTTGGAGAGCTTAGTTAATGAATTTTGTTCTTATTAAACAAGGAAGTGGAAACCCAAAATGGACATTACAAGCAACTATTAGGAAAGATCTCTACTCATAGCAAAACAGAAAAGGGAAATGAGATAAAAATTGGCTCACACCATACGCATCTCCTTTGCAAACTACACTCCACCTCACAAGGTCCATGCACAGTAGTCGACCCAATCCCTGCGCACTCAACCGCCCACGATCATCCAAGCTTTTGACCTGCGCTCGCATGATCCAAATTTTCCGCCTGTGTGCGCACCGAGACATCTATGGTTCATACCTTCCACGCCCCCACTCTCTATGCAATGAGCTGCACACACTTGCTCATAGTCACTTTTGCAACTGTCTCCTAGGGTTGATTCTAAGTCAAGTTTAATTCGAGTCAAACTGGACTTGAACTTATAGTTTTTGAGCTAAACTTGACTCGAACTAGGTTCGAAATTGATTTAAGTCAAATCAATTAGCTTGAAATGATTCGAGTTTGAGTCAACTGAATATTTCAAATTGGCTTGAAAAATAAATTCTCAAAATGTACCTAGAGCAGGATTTGAATTGTCTATAGGTTTTGTAAAACCCTTGCTATTACATCATACTTTTTGTTATATACCAGACACATTAAACTTATGCGCATTAGCCCACTGTGCTAGCAGATAGATTATTAAAAATAAAATGTTGGCTTTCAGATTCGAACTTGGATTAAATCACGTATGGAATGCCTCTACCCCTTTACTAATTAGGCTGATAATTTTTAGTTATAAAAGTTTAAAATCTTATATTTATTATTGATTTGAGCCAATTCACTCTTGAGCGAGTTTCAAATTATGAGCTCAAATATTTTCAAGTCTATTGCGACTCATGACTTGACTTGAATTCTGTTCAAGTCAAAATTTGAGCGAGTTTCAAATTCCAAATAAAGTTGTTCTTATCCATTGAATACGACCCCACAATCTCCCATGTCCCCCTGGTTTCACATAGACATGCGAGTAAATAAGACTTGATCTTTGGCACTTTCATGTATTAACCATTTGATCAACATCGATCTACATCTCTAGATGCTTCATATATGATGAAATCATCTCTTTTAACTGGCTACTTACCTTGGCCTCTACTAATAGAATAATCTCATATCCCTTAACACAAGACTATCCCTAGTGTCCGAAGGGAAAACCTTGCTAATGCAAACTGCCAAAGATCCGCATTCTAATGCTCTTAGAGTCAACCAGGAAAATTATGTGAAGATCTGCGTCCCATGGTCTTCGAGCCAACCGGTAAAATTAATATCCAACCGTTGATCTTAGATCCTATTCAAGTGAATGATTTTTGAAACAATTTTACAGAAATTGTGTCCCAAATCTCACATAGCTCAAAGTATATTTTAGTGTTAAAATTTCAATGAAAATAATAAAGTAAAATATACAATTAATTGATCAACTAAAATTTTAATTAATCAAATGTCACTAGTGTTTACTTTAATTAATGAATATTTATAAATTTTGATTAACTAATTAATTTTGTTAATTAAATATTCAAGTTAAATTTATTTGATCAAATTTGTAACATTTAATCGATGCAAAAAAACTTTAACACACTTTAGAAGAACTCAGGGCTTTAGTTTGCAATTTTAAAATCATGTGTAGCGAGATTAATAACAATAATGATAATAATAGTATTTTACTATATGTAATCTACATATTTTATTCTTTTAATTGATAAGACTAGAGATAAAGTTAAAGCAAAACTTGAGTTATAGAGGAATACCTTAGCATTTAAAGGCTTTTGCTTTAGTAGATCTGAAACATGATATATTGAGTTTTAAGTTCAATTGTATTAAAAATTCTAATCTCGAGGACATAACTAATGCGGACTATGTGATTAAGAAAGTGAGGTTCAAGTGCCTTGGTTCAAATATTCAAACTAATGGCAAAATAAGAGTGCTTCTGGAGTGTTGCGAGATCCCGAAAACCTGCTCAAAATTAAGAAAGTTTTTTAGAGCAAATATACCACCAGCTATGTTATATAGTGCTTAATGTTGGCTAACAAAGAAGTAACTTACTGATAAAATAATTGTTACAAAGATGAGGATGCTTAGGTGGAGGAATGGGTAGAATGAGAAATGAGTTTGTTCGAAGCAAAGTTGGAGTGGCTCTAGTAGTGGATAAGATTAGAGAATGCCGCCTTAGATGGTTCGGGCATATTACATGTAGATCGTGCAATGCCCCTGTTAGAAAAATTGAGTTTATGAATTTTGCTCATATTAAAGTGGAAGAGGAAGACCAAAAAAAAAGTGGGAAAAAACTATTATGAAGGATCTTTTTTATTTGGAACTTAGTGAGGGGCTTCTAGTTGATCTGGCACAATGGAAACAAAGGATTCATGTAGCCAACCCCACTTATTGGGATTAAGACTTGTTGTATTATTTGACAAAACAAAAGATAAAAAAGAAGAGGGAAAATTTTCACACTATTTATACATTTAATGTATGAATTCAAATCTTCAAGTACAAAAATTCCATAGCTTTTACTCTGGGTACATGCTCATTGCTCTCACGATCACAGCTCTCACTCTCACTCCACTCATTCTCAACACTCTAATGGCTTGCAAGTCTTTAAGAGTGTAGGCTCGTCCATGTACTCTCACTAAGAGTTTGTGTGTTGATTCTCAAGCTTATAAATCTTTTATCCTTCATCTCCAAGCTATAATCAGCATAATGTACAATAAAAAGTATGTGCCTTAATGAAATTTAATATTTCTCCTCCCTTTAGCAAGTTACTTGCATCCCTATAGAGATTTAATCTTTGTCCTTTCTTTAGCATGGAGTATTTATGTACTAATCGTTGTCCCACTTATAAGGACTTTCAAAGATTACTCGACAGATATTGAGAGGCACTATATTACATGCCATCTCATCAATATAATTTTAAGTGATGACAAACTTCACTCAGCACTATCGACTTACATTTACTTGGAAGTTCCTTGGATCCACCCCAATGGATAATTTGGGTGTGTGAACTTGTCTACAATTACTTAGAGATTAAACTTCTCTGACTCCCCAAGTTAATATTACAATAACAATCTCTTATTTCACTTAGATCTTAATGGAGAATTGATTTTCTCAGCTTCTGAGGTCGTTGGCTCGACTCAAATCTTTCTCCTTTGACACTGCCATCAAGGAAAGAGTTTGATCTGGAGCAATAATTGGCTCCACGCCTTAGCCATCTACTGTGGCAGCAATCTAGAAGATGCTTCTACCTTTGAGGAGCTTGGTTGAGGTACTTCATCCAATACTCACAGTGGGGTAGGTCGGCCCCATTTGTTCTTAGTCGTGGGATGATCTTAGGCAATCAAATAGTATGCTGAGAAGATTGGGAAATCTTCTCCAATTTTGGGGCTAAGTCTTAAAATTGCCTTGTCGGCTTATCTCTCAGTCACTCCTTGACCTATTAATGTTTTAAGCTATGCTACTAATTTAATTGAGATCACTCACATGAACAATGCCATCTCATTGGTGATAGCCGGCTGCAAACCTGATTGATATTTGGTTAGCACATAGTTGTCATGTGAAAGCTCTATGATGAGAGCCATTTGTCGGAGCTCTTCAATTTAGTGTTGAACTGATTACCTCTTCTTGTTGGAGGTTGTGCCATATCTACCACTTCTTGATTTTGTAACCAATTAGGTAGAACGTCTTCTTAGTCATTCTCTTAAATTTTAGCCGACAAAGTGTATCCAAAACACTCTTCATCTCGACATTACACTATAACAAGGCGAACTTGAGCATCTTCAATTTGCAGAACATAAGCAGCTTTCAAGTAGAAAACTTGCGCAGTTCAAACTAACTTCCCATCTAGTTCAGCTAAAACCCAGCAGCTCAGCATCCCCCACTTACCTCCATAGATTGACAGTTGAGCTTCACATTGGTTTTAGGGAAAGCTTCCCACTATGATCTTGAATTTTCACTGGCACTGGGAGCATTCCCTCTATGATCTTAAATAGAGTGCTTTCTGGGACACTCAACTGAGAAGAATTTAGTCTTTGATCGAATAACTACTAGAACAATACCTACATCTGTTCGTGAATCTGTGCCTTAAAATGTGCTTGAGTGCACGGTACTCTCTATCATCTTCTACTCGACAATGTCATTTGTTGCTCTCCCCTCTGATGTTTTTGGCTGATTATCTTTTCAAGACTAGTGCTTACACCTTCTTTGGTCTGCACCATAGTTCCTTTAAGAAAGACTTTGTTTCTGATACCATACTTGTAATTGTTGTTCGGCCAAATGAGATAATGTGGTTTTCAAGTGATACAAAATTTTTTGATTAATGATTGCTAACCCAGGATTAGCTCATGTCAACTATAGTGGCTTTGAAAACTATTAGATGCCTTGAACTGTCCTTGAAGCATGTCCTTGAAGCATGTACTTGGAGCATGTCCTTGAACTATTAGTACATGCTGCTTTTAATGCCTTGAACTGTCCTTGAAGCATGTCCTTGAACTGCTTTTATTTTTTGTATCCCTTGACAGTTCAAAGGAGTACATGCTGCTTCCAAGTGATACAAAAATTATCTTGAAGGACAGTTTAAAGGAGTACATGCTGCTTTAATGCAACAACATTAGAATGATAATTGCGATAATTGGGCGTCAGTCAGAGGAGAGTTGGAAGTCCACCTGACTTATAGTGAGGCTCAAAAGCCAATCACTCACTCAACTGATTGTATTAATCAAGCAATGCTTGGAATATCTCAGGCTATGCTTGTTTTTTCAAAAAGTGATACTCATCAGAAATTTTATGTAGGGACTATTTTAATTGAAGTAAAATCAGTGTAAAGTAAAAAAGTTTCAGGTAAATTGGGATTAGCGGTGTTTGGCATGAAGTAAAATGGGTGAAACTTTTGCAGTGTAATTTGATTTTGCATTAATATATATATATATATATATATATATATATAGGTTTGGCGTAAATGAATTACCCGAATCGAGCGTAATCGGAAAATACGTAGAACAGCGAAGCAATCGAGCGAGCAAGGAGTGGAGCTATGAGCGGAGCAGAGACGAGCGACCGGCACAAGGATTCGTTTGTCCATCTTCTTCGGCGAATGAGCAGCCGAGCCAAGCAAGCAAGTCCTTCCATCTTCCGGCGAATCCTTTGTTCGTTCGAACGATTGAGCCGAAGAACGAATTGTTCATTTGAACGGATTGTTCATTTGATTGAATTTGTTCAAAGTCAATTATGTCCACAATGGAAGAGTGGAGGAGATACATTTTCTCCATCCACGACGAAAGCTATCTCCTCATTTGAACAAAATTGAATTCGTTCGAAATCGATTCTAACAAAATCGATTCGAACAAAGTCAATTTTGTTCTAATTTGATTTCGAACGAACAAATCAATTTTGAATGAGCAAAATCGATTTGGTTCATTTAGTTAAACCTAAAAAAATTTGAATTTTTTTTTGATAAGCTTACTCCCCAATATAACTTGAAACACTGCACTCTTGGATTACTTTATTCCAAATAGAAATCTTAAGTTTTTTGTAAAATTATCAAACATCAGTGAAGTAATCTGATTACACTGTAATCAGATTACTTTACTATTAGATTTCTCAGATTTTCTCATGCCAAATAACCCTAAATATAAACACTTTAACAAGCAACAAGAATAACTCCCCCAACTTGGAAGGGTTCTCTTATTCTTTAATAAATAGAAGGTATGCACATTGAGGCGCTAAGAATTAGAAACTTAAACTTAGAAGAATTTGTTGGGACAACCACAAGTAACACTCTAGATGATCTTATGAGAAATAAAATACATGATTGTAACTAACGGATCTCATAACCCTAAATTAAAAATTTAAACATTTCAAATTATTAATAAATAAAGGTTGGATTATCTGGTGACGATAATAATTAATAGTGATTGTTACTCAAATAAATTAGAGAGGGTAAGAAAGCAATAATAGAATGAAAAAGGAGGAAGAAGTGATGATGAAAAGCCCTTCTGCTCAAATAAAAAGAGAGTAGATGGCAGTGTTGTGGCTAGTGTTTGAGAAGGATATGATTGGCTGCTGCTTGAAGGAGAAGAGGAAGATGAGGGCATACGCCTAGTGAGTTGATGGAGAGAAATGATGATTTTTTTTTATGCTTTCAATCTCGTGAAGAAGCTGCAGATGAAGGAGGAAAGGGAGGTTGTCCTGGGATTCAAGAATTTGGTGTGGCTGGGGTGGGCTGAGCGGAGGGAATCAATTCCGCTCCTTGCTTTTTTTAATCAAAGAACTTGGTTTAGTTTTCTGGAAAAGATTGCTTGTAATTAAACTTGCCCACTGACTAAGGCTTGACCAGGGTGACTGATGCAATGTTGTCCAGTTTCCTTAATGATTTCAATTAATTATAAATGCAATTTCATTAATTTTAGAAATATTTGGGCTGATTTTGGAATCTTACATAAACAAATTTGATTAAAAAATAAATATCTGATCTAGTTTCTCTATAATATCTTAATGATATTAACATTCCTCGACTGTTTCAAGTTTTTGTACTCTTAAAGGCATTCTCTTTTATTTCCCATTTTGAAAGTGTCAATATGGAACTTTCTTTGAATAGAAGAATATTAATAGTTTAGTTTTTTCATGTGTTTGGGATGTGAATACGTAGAATTACCTAAAAAGTTAATTGATTCGTGGTGCATTTCTAGTGCATGCCTATCTTGTGGGGGTATTTTCAACATGATATGGAGTTTCAAAGTTGTTGTATATTAAATCAGTGTATACTATAATAAAATAATTTATTTAATACCTTTTATTAAATTGTAATCAATTTGTTTTTCTTGGGTTCTTGTTCAGCCTATTTCAATTGTCAGTGAAGGAGGCATAGAGATTCATATGCTTTCTGTTAATCTTCTTAACCCAAGGGTGGCTGACCAGCTTTTCCTCTAGAAAACTTGACGCTAAAATCAATTATAAAATAAGTGGAGACCAAAGTTCAAGAATGAGATTTGAAGACCCAAATGGTTATCCTCAGGTGATTCTCAGCTGGTGGAGGAAGATGGCAGTAGAACTAGAGTTTATCTTTAATTAAGAAAACACTTTTTCTGAGTGTCTTATTGATGATTAAAAGAGGGTTTGAATTTTTTTTTCCAAAGACCTTACTATCAATGTTGTGCATATTAAATGCCTGTACCCAATGTGCAATATACATGCACATGCTATCAGGGGATTTTAATGAAATATATTTTTATTTTTGGGTAAATATTTTCTCTTTTTTAACTGTAGTCGAATAAAACAACTATATTTTTTAAAAGTTATTTACACTGTTGAACTAGCAAATTCGATCCTCATGTAGGTTCCTTGCAGTGCATCATGTACAATTGTCCAAGCCAGGAAATTTGATTCATCAGGTTGGAAGCAAATTGGCTGTTGATTCTGAGTAAGTCTCAATTGTTTTTGCAATGTAAGTTAGCTATTTTTATACTTTCCCTTTCTGATGAATTTTGCTCTTTTTAAAAAGATTTCCTTATTGCAACAAGTGCTTAAGCATCTTAATATTTTATAGTATACCCATTTTGGATTTTATGAAAATTCGGCTATAAATCAAAGCAAAATAAAGAACAGCCTAATTACAAGATACTTTAGTATCTTTCAATAAAATAATAAAAAATTCATCAAGGATAGGATCTCTTTCCATAAAGTAAAATCTTTGCCACAGGTAATAAAAACGTAAATTTTCGCACCATGGTTGTAATAATGAACTCTGGGAAAACAAAATGTGTCAAAAAGAAAAAAGGAGAGACTGTCAGAGTGAAAAGCAGCACCAGTCTTCTTTCTCAGCTTCTTGACTTTTTCAATTTGGCAATGACAATGATACACAGTTGTTATGCACAATAATTCTGTTGAGCTCTTTATTCTACTCTTGAGTTGTTCGTCTGAGTAAAATGATTGCATGATTTCAGCCTTGAGGGGAGCTAGCCGTTAACTTGTGTACCACAAGCCTCTACTAGGTTATCTCTCTCATTCTGAAGAACAACGCTGCCAAAGGCCACCAAATTTTTGTATTGGAAGGTTGCATCAATCTTATCCTTGAGCTACTTTATGGGGGAGCCAAAAAGAGAATTTGTTTTTCTTACATAATATGTTCTCACCAGGTTTTTGATAAAATGCTCAACAAAATTAATGTCACTTTTTTTTTTATATTTTGAGGGAAATATGATTTAAATTTTGTTAATTGAAGGTTGTTTCAGTATTTTCTCATTATATGAAAAAGACATTATTAATGTTTGATTTTTTCTTGTTATATCTGTAGTTGGAAAAGTAAAGTCTTCTCATTAATTTTTTTGCTAGTTTAAGTTTATAATTAATAAATAATTTAAATAACAATTTTCATTTTATAAGCAATTTTTTAAATATTTGTATTTATTCTCATTCAAATCACTTTTCTATTTTTTTTTTCTATCTAATATGAATGCAAATGTATTGTTGGCACTATAATGGTCTAAATTATCAATGTGAGGGGACTTAATTGCAAAATTTTGATCGCATAGGACTGCTTTGTACAACTTGATAAAAGTTTTGTGATCAACTTTTATGTAATGATCAATCATCAAAGTTTCTTCTTCATCAAAATTGCTATTGGTCATTTATCAACTTTGGCAGAAATATCAACTTGGCACCTTAGTAAAATTAATTGACTTCACTTCTATTCTACAGAAGCTGATAGTGCACTTTCACATATTTTGCACATAAAAGATAAAACAATAAAATGATGTATCAAATCCTCCCTCTTAAACTATATCTATTTGCCAATATTTTTAATTGATTTGAAGAAATGAGCTTAAATTATTACAGCTTATTTGTTTGAGATAATAGCCTTGCTTTGATTATTGAACCACTTTTTCTTTATTGCAAGATATTTTGCTTCATGTGATGTTCTCTTAGAAATGTTTTAACATTTGGTTTTTGGCTTTGTCTTAAGCATGAGGTGTATTTTAAAGTTAACTAACTAGTTCACCCTTTATTGTGTATTTTCTTAAGCTTGAGTGTGCTTTAAAGTTAATCAACTAGGTGTTTTTTAAAGTAAAAGTATTCATAAAAATAATTAAATTACCCTTGGAAAAGTAATGTTCAATTGAAATTTGTATCCTTCAAATTTACGTTGGATGGATGGTGTTTAACCATTTTTTTATAGAAATTGTTTGTCCTTGATAGTATTAAACTAAAGTAGTATGCAATATCTTCTTATCCGCTCGATTTGTATTCGATCAGATTGTAATTGTTCCTGTATAGTTTTGTCTATATGTATCGGGCTTTGCCCTTAGGCTAATGATAGAAGCAAGAAAACATTTGTTCCTCAGCATTCTCCGTCTTCTAACATGGTATCAAGGTGCTAGGTATTCTCTTGCTTGAAAATGGTTGGAGCTGAGCGCCTCTCTAATTTTCTTGTTGAAGTGGAAATCGAAGATTCTCCGCCTCTGTCTTCCACAGAGCTGAAGCTTGGCAACGTAGATGTAGCGCCTCTATCCAACGTGCATCACATCCTAAACGTCAAACTCGACAATTTTTAAGGCTCTGCCAGATGGTTTCACAAATACAATTTATCCCCATCACGTTTGTAAGTTGAACAAAGCCATTTATGGTCTTAAACAAGGCCCACAAGCTTGGTTTCACAAGCTGTGATCTTTTCTTTTGACAAATGGCTTCTGATAAAGTGCTATTGATAGCTCTTTATTTATTTTCAGCAAGAACAACACACTTATTTTTTTTACTTGTCTATGTAAATGACATACTTCTAGAAATTGGGATCGACATTTACCATAAAAGACCTTGACCCTCCCTCCAATTTTTTGGGAATCAACTCAGGTAGACTAACTCTGCATTGCTGCTATCTTAATCCACATAAATTACTTCCATCTTACAACAAACTGACATGATTGGAAGCAAACCTTCAAACAGTCCAATGGTTGTTTTTGATACCACCGTTGAAGCCACACCTCTCAAAGGTACTGATATAATCAATTTTCGCACCATAGCCGATGTCCTCCAATACTACTTCTAACCCGACTGGACATTGTTTTCAGTGTTAATAGAATTTGTCAGTTCATGAGTGCTCCTACGACAGTTCATTGGATAGAACTCAAGCACATCCTCCACTATCTCAAAGGCACACTTGACTACTGTTTCTCTATAGAATCAGCACCGCAATGTTTTCTATCTGCTTATGCTGATGCTGACTAGGTTAGCTATTCAACTGATCAAAAATTCACGACAAGCTTCTACATCTTTCTGTGACCAACACTTATTTTCTGGTCTTCAGAGAAGCTTTCTACAGTATCCAGATTCAATACTAATGCTGAATACAAGGTTGTCGCCAACACGACCAGTGAAATCATGTGGATCGTTCATCTTCTCCATGACATCAATTTTCTCACGTCTCAGTTCCAACAATTTAGTGTGACAATGTTGGGGCCACCTATCTGGTTACAAACCTGGTTCTTCACACACATATGAAACATGTTGATATTGATTATCATTTTATTTATGAACTTGTGCCTACTCGCATTGTTCAAGTTCGTCATATTCTAGCTACACAATAGCTTGCAGATGTCGTCACCAAGCCTCTTCCACCAAAACGGTTCAAGGAACTTATATCCAAGCTTTCACTTCAGCCATGCCACACTTGAGGGGGTGTATAAAACTAAAATAGTATCTGATATCTTTTTATCCGTCCGATTCGTATCCAATCAAATTGTAACTGTTCTTGCCTGTTTATTTTCCTATATATTGGGCTTTGCCCCTAGGCTAATGATGTAAACAAGAAAACATTTCCGTCTTCTAATAGATAGTACAGTTTCAATTTGCATGAAACTTCAGGTCTTGGAAGCTATGTTTAGGTCAATTCATTATGATATCAAACTATTAAGCCAGTGATTTTAGGTTCATCCGATATGATTTAGTTTTTATTTCAGTTAAATAATTCATTATCAAAGATTGAACTGTACCCAGATTCATGGCTTTTAAAGACAGAATATACTGCTTAAACCAAACCAATTAGGAACCGGGACTTGATTCCAAATATTTTCGGTTTCTTTTACATGGTGCATTTAAAAAAATAGTTATTGAAAAACATGGATTTAGTACATGATTGAAGTTTATGTAGGTACCTATTGAAATATCAATTTTTTTTTTTTTAATGATAATAATATTGCTACTCTTAATATCATTATTATTATGAGCTTCCTTTCTTGCGATCTCTTTTGGCAGAATCACTCCCTTTAGTTCTTCAGCATCTTACATCTTTTGGCTGACAGCTATCATATCCTCTTGATGGTATCCTTCTTGCCTTCGCCATTATGACATTAACGATACTCCTATTCAGCATAGGCAACTGAGCGGTTCATTGTTTATGATCTCTGATTGAATCTCTCACGTGGTCATCAATCACTTAAGTATGATCTTGACATCAATTCTAGTCTATCATTATGGTTTCTTCTTTTCTTATTTAAATTTTCTGATATGTAATCCAGGATTGTTGAGTATTGGGGAACTCATTGCAAACCAATTTTCATTTGTTTTGAATAGGTCAACAAGTAACAACCAAACCTTAACCCCTTTTTATTTTCTATTTGTTTACAAGTCCTTGTGAGAAATTATAGGGTATGTTGATGAGGGGGAGAATCCCCATTCATATTCTCCCCCAACATTAAAATTTGTTAGAAGGATTTAATATATATGGATTTTCTTTGAACAACATGATGGGATAAGCTATGAAATGTTTCATTATGAAGGAGAGGGGGATTTAGTACAATTTTTTTTTTAATACAAAGGTGACACATGTTTCATTATGAATGAATGTTTGGGTAATTGAATAGGTGACTAGCACAAAGTTAGGTATAATCACAGTATTTGGTGTTGATCAAACCATTCTCCTTTGGGAGTGATCTTATTGTAAAGGATGGAGGTAAACATATTTAGAGTTCAAAGGAATTTTAAGTGGGTATGAGTAACAATAATTCTTAATTTCCCTGTTTTCTTTAATTAGTATTATTTTTAGATTAGATTTGATAGTATGATACCATTTAGATGTATTTATGAGAAAGGGGTTTCCCCAAGTTTTTTAAAAGGCACCCATTGCAAGTTCTTTATTTGCAACTTTAGTTGGCCAAATATTCATTCAGGCTGACTTGTTTTGCAGGCCATGTACTTCCTTGTTTTCTGAACTATGGAGTTTTGGTGGTACTATGGTAGATGATTTATATGTTATAAGAAAACTTAAGTTAGATGTAAACAAAAATTCCAGTGTTGATTTTGTTAGAATTTATATGTCTTCGTATTATTATTTATATTTTTATTCGATCAAAAATTTTAAACTGTTTCGGCTTGGCCTAGCCAAAAACTGTGTTTTAGTTAATATTTAATCTTTTTCTTTTCCAGTGGCTCTTTTATTGCAGCTTTCGCATTTGAAGATCGATTTGCTTTGTTTTCCTTGTCCACATATGCTGGTGACAATATCATTGATGAGGTGGCACTTTATTGTAGATTTTGCTTACATATGGCATCTTATTAATATCAACAACTATTATATCGAAATTTAAGCTATTCCATGTCATAATTTCAGAAAATGTTCTATCCACCAGAAAACAAAGGTGAAACTGGGCTTTTCAAGGATACTGTTAAGACAAACGTTCGTGGTACAATTTGGAGCATGTGCTTTGTTTCTCATGGCACCGATCATTCAAGCAAAGGATATTATCCAGTACTGGCAACTATAATGCATAGGCATGTTTTTCGTATGTTATTTGGTTTGCAATGTTCTTTGATCATAGCTGACAGTCCTTGTTCCATGAAATTTAAACTTGTTACCACTAATGGCTGTAAACAACTCCAGGAAAGCAAGATTAAGGAATGAACTGTTGCTGTTTGGATGTACTATAAGAACACGTGCTATTCAATTTATTTCTTCATATCCTGAGGTAGAAATTGGGCCGTTAGCACTTAATATATCTGCTGTTCCTCATCTTTCTGGGTTTGCAGTTGTGTTTAGGATAGGCGATGCTCTTCTAATGGATTTTAGAGATCCATATTGCATACAATGTGTTCAAAGAATAAAGTTTGGATTACCATGTGGGGTTGATGAGCCTGACTCTTTTCATGAGTCTTCTAAAAGTATGGATATTGATGACGAAGGAATGTCTAACGTCGCTGTTTGTGCATTGCTGGAGTTGAGGGATTCGGCTACTGCTATGGCCAAAGATGATGATCCAATGAGTATTGACAATGGTATAGAAATCGCTTCAACTTCCAAGCATGTATGTGCCTGCTGTTGGGAACCTGGTGGTCTAGATAGTCGGAATTTGGTTCTTTGTATGGATGTAGGGGAACTTTACATCCTTAAGATTTGTTCCACAATTGAAGGAGTCAGAGCTGATCTCTCCGATTGCCTCTACAGATGTTCACCCTGTAAGGAGCTTGTTTGGCTGAACAGTGGATTTCTTATGGGACTTGTAGAAATGGGAGATGGTTTTGTTTTAAAACTGTCTAATGGAGGCCTTATGTACAAAAGCAACTTAAAAAATATTTCGCCAATTCTTGATTTATGTGTAGTTGATAATCAGGATGAAAAACAAGATCAATTGTTTTCTTGCTGTGGTATGAGTCCTTTGGGTTCATTAAGAATCTTAAGTATTGGTTTAACTGTGGAGAGGCTTGTGAAAACTCCTCCTATTTATCAAGGTATAACAGGCACTTGGACATTAAGGATGAAAAGAAGTGATACTTATCATTCATTTCTTGTATTATCTTTTGTTGAGGAGACGAGGGTTCTTTCAGTCGGCTTAAGTTTTGTTGATATAACTGATGCCACTGGTTTTAAGCCTGATGTATGTACTCTAGCATGTGGATTGGTGTCTGATGGGTTCCTGGTTCAGATTCATAGGGCAGGCGTGAGATTATGTTTGCCCACTACATCTGCTCATGTGAATGGTTTCTCTCACTTAATACCATTTTGCACCTCTTGGTGCCCTGATAACTTGTCTATCAGTTCAGGTGCAGTGGGGCATAATGTGATTGTTGTAGCTACTTCTAATCCTTGCTTTTTATTTGTTGTTGGGGTAAGATCATCATTATCAATGCATCAGAATGAGTTATATGAAATTCAACATTTGATGTTGCAATATGAGATTTCTTGCATATCTATACCCGAACAAGATATTAACTTGGAACAGCTGTCATCAAATGTTCATATTGCCAAGAAAGATAATCAACATGCATTCTGTAGAGGTGATGGATGTCGCCTATTTGTGATTGGTACCCACATACCCTCTATTGAGGTTCTCTCTTTCGCACATGATCAAGGCTTTAGGTTCATTGCAACTGGGGTAATTTCGATAGACAATGCATTTGGAACCCCTATAAGTAGCTGCATACCAGAAAATGTTCGTCTTGTGTTTGTTGATAGGTTTTATGTACTCGCAGGCCTGAGGAATGGAATGCTACTCCGGTATGAGTTACCTCAAACATTAGTTTCATCTTCATTTTATTATTTGGCAAAGGAGCAGCATGGGAACTTCAGATGTATTCAGTTACAGTTGATTGCGAGCAGACGTCTTGGTATAACTCCAGTGGTTTTGGTTCCTTTAAGGGATGCACTTGATGCAGATATAGTTGTGCTCAGCGAAATGTCTTGGCTTTTACATGTTGCAAGACACAGCATTGTTTATACATCAATCCCATTCCAACCTGCCACGCATACAACCTCAGTGTCTTCTTTTGATTGCCCAAATGGAATTTTATTTGTTGCTGACAACAGTTTGCATCTGGTAAATTTATGTTTTTCATAACTTTAGTCAAATCAGTGTTGATTAACTTCTAAAAGACAAATGTACAGTTCAAAATGATTCTTAACGCCACGTTTTAATAAGGTTGCAACAAATTAAAACTAATTCAATTGAATTCATGGAAAATAAATTGATTGGTCTTTTTTTTCACTTCCTGACTCCTTTAGTTATTCACATTTATAAATATTCTATTGGCAATAGGGAATCACTCATGCTTGGCATTCTTTAGGTTGTTTGCCATTTTGATCTAGGATATACCCAGCAAGATGATACAACTAGGATTATACAAGAAAGAATTTGATGATGTAAAAATGTGTGTTGATATAAGGAGGTGTGCATTTTGCAAGCCACTAAAAATCAAAATTTTCAAAAAATTTAATGAGTTAAATTTCTTAAATATCAAAAGCAGTTAGTTATCTTAACAGTAAGTCGCTACTAATTTAAATCTCCTGTTGCATAAATAGGTGAAAGTGCATTGAATTCATGATTTATCAGATTCACTGAATCAATGGATTTCACAGGTTTAGCACCCTTCCACAGCATTTTGTGTTTTACTGCATACCTCTGCGGTTAACATGTGCAGTATAGGGGCATGGTAGAGGGTTCATCACTCTTTAATGCTGTCATTACTATATCTGTTGAAGATGTATATTATAACTTCAATGCAGCAACAGTCTCTATCAGCCAATCTGTCTCTGCTTAAGTTTGGTTGGTAGCTCGCAAGTGGTGTGAAGCTTTACTTTCAATATTCTTGCATACTGCCCTTGTATCGCCTTTGAGTTCACTAACTTGGTTGCAAAAAACTGCTGCCTTTTCTTATCCAACTAGTTGATAATGCTGTTTGCGATGATAATAGTAGATCAACCGATACTAATGATCCCATCATGTTTTTTTGTTATTTTTTGTTTTTTTTTTTGTTTATACAATATAATTATTTTCTTGCGGTAGCATTCATGTTTTTGATGAATTGATACTTTGAAGTCGTGAGAACCATATAATATGGATCTTGTAATGATAAAGTAATGAAAATTCAAAGTTGGTGTGTTTTGGTTTGAAACTATTTCCATCAATTTGAGTTGTTCAGCAAATACTCATATCTTAGTGCAGCAGGAGTATTTGCTTATCAATGGCCAACAAAGACAGTGATGACTCAATCGCAGGTGAGTTCCTTGAACGTAATGGTGGTATTTTAGATCAAGCAGAAGAGGGGCACACGTCTGTATAATGAAAAAATTGCTGATAACCATGGTATGCTCATGTAAGGTCTAGTTTGCATGATGTGCATTAACTACCAATACATGTTTAGCTACTCCCTCTAAGTTCTCCAACATAAATAGCAAGTAGGCAGACTAAGATACGGATAAAATTAATAAATCTAGTGCCCTTGAATTATGATCCTAATTCATTTCTTGATTTAGTTATTTTTGTGTTTAGTATTACTATTTGATGCTTATGTTAAACTGTGTTCAACACTAAGCAAAATAGCTATTGAATACTGTTTTCTTCAAAGCTTTAGTTACGCAATTGTAGGTGTCAATATATTAAATGCTATTTCAATAGCATTTTGTGTTTTAACTCTGCTTGATTTTCTTGTGTTAATGAAACCTGCTGAAATTTTTTTCATCACAAACTTCATGGAATATTGGTTGCTGATAGTCATTCTGTTCAATTATAATATTAAATATTAATTAAATTATGATAATTATGTTTAAACATGATGGAGAAATTAAAGGGCATGCACAAATTAATCAGGTTAGTCTAAAAAAATGCACGATTATGAAAAGATTGCATCTGTTCTTAAACAGGTTATATGCATACCATGGTTCCCATTTCAATTTATCAAATTCTTAAATCCCCAAATAATTTCACAGGATTTTGCTAACATGTCTAGCAATTTTTAAGATTAATAAATCCAGGATTTACTAAATTTTGTTTTAAGGATTTAGTAAGCATACTTTGAATTAAATCCTACATGTTGTCAAACAACTTCAAGATTTAAAACTTTGTTGAGATTATGCGGCAGTCTAATCATGTATAAAAGAATTGTGAAGCAAAACAGGTGCATGTATTTTAGTCTTGTTAGTGTTTGGTTCAAACTGAATTAATTTTGCAATTTATTTTGGTCATGCTTTACCTTATACCGCAAAACTGTTCTAATACTTTGATCACACAATCGGTTACTACTGCTACCTGTTTTCACTGCGAGATGCCCCATCATTGTTGGCCATCACGCCACTACCACCACTCATGTCATGACCACCACTGTTAGTTGTGGTATTGACGGTTGCCCCACACTGTCACTGTAGGTCTCCCATTGCACTCTGCCCCCTACAAAGTTTTCACATTGCATTTGCTACAGCTTATGTATTAAATCAAGCCAATCAACCTCTAAAAAGAACTAGTAAACTTTAAATTTAGAAATAAAAGTTTTGTTATGCTAATTTGTAAATTTAGTTGCAGGAAAATAAAGGTGCCTAAAATTCTCAACCGAAAGTTATAAAAAACAATTGATCTACTTTGTGACTTCAATAAAGGATTTGAGAGAATTGACAGGACTGTTTGAAATGAAATAGAAAGAACGATGTTGTAGAAGAACACAGATTCTAAAATAAGGATATCTTCTTTTGAAATTTATTTTCGCCTTTGCTTACACTTAAATGGAGTGATTAGTTTCTAATGATTGTAAAAGTTGAAGGATATTAACATGGACTTGTATGCGGGGAGGGGCTGCATTCCCTTATTTAAAAATATCAAATCTTATTATAGTGGTAGATCATGAAATGCTATAGATACCATGTGATGGCCCGACATTCAGGTGTTCACATACCGCGGGATCATATTAAGCAATTTGAGAGAAAATAAAATACACATACAAAAGCTAAAGATATTTCTCATTCATTTAATATTCCATATTACAAAAAAATTTCCAATGTTCCGCTTTACAAAATTCATCTAAGAAGAACTGAAACAAAAGGGAAAATAAAATAAAAATAAAAGCAAAAATAAAATAGTGTCGTAGATCCATATCAGCAGTTTGATAATTTAAATTTTAAAGTTCTTCAAGCTCCCCCGGAGATACCTGACCTGGTATTGTTCAGAAAATAATATCGGGATTGGAATTCTCAGTAATTAGAGAATACTCTAAGTACCACGGCAAACAAAATATATAACATTTTTATAAAAGCGGAAATGCGATTAGCAGTTATAAGGATGTGATAAAATGCAGGAAGAATAAGAAAATAGTGTAAAAGAAATAAAAGTTTTCTGCAACAAGTGTTATTACAAAATATAGGTTACTGATTTTATTTTTCTAGTAACTCACCACGAATATTACTGATGTCATTTTTAAGTAACTCACGAATATTACTGATATTATTTTTTCAGCTACTCGCGAATGAAAATGATGTTGGTTTCTAACAACTAATCAAGCATTAATGTTGTTGATGTCATTTTTCAGCAACCCACAAATGAAAATGGTATTTGTTTCTAACAACCAACCAAGCATTAATGTTGCAGATATCATTTTTCCAGCAACCCACGATTATTATCACGTTGGTTCCAAACAATCAACCAAGCTTCAATACAAATTTGGCTCAAAGTGTAGCTAAGCAGCAATAAAGTGTAAAAAAAAAGTAATACATGTCATATATGGGTACCTTTGTCCTTTAAAATTCAAAGTTTGGCAGTTCGACTTTTGGATCTGCATTTAGATTTAGATATTAGCTTTTTAGTTTATGATGTATTTTCATAAGTATTTTATTACATTCTTTTCCATTGTCTTTCTTTCACTCTCCTTGCAGCATATTTGTTATTGAGGATAGCAATTATTATCTTTATTTAAAGATAATACTAATAATATATGATAGTAAAAGACAGAATGAAAATGACTAAAAATAATAGAATTTTAAATAGACAAAATGGAAAATATTAGTCAATATAACATTTGTACTGTTTGTCATTATTGATTAATGACAATAATGCAAATATGATTATTTAATTTAGATAATATTCTTATTAAAATGAATAATAAAGGAAAAGGAAAAAATTTTTACTCAATTTCCTCTTCCGCTCACCATAAATTCGGGGTGCAAGTCCATCCTTCTATGAATAAAAAGAAACAGTTTTCCTAACGGAAGCTCTTTAGTTCATCACAAATTTTCAATGAACCTAAAAATAAAGAGTAAGCGATGGGCAAAGAAACATGTGGGAGAAAAATTATTCATATCCTTCTACAAGTTAACAATGAAAATTTTTGGTTTCGTGCTTGTATGTATGCGCAAAAGTGCATGACAAAATGCATGTATAACATAAATTCCAATTCATTTTGCCCTTCAAATACTATTTTATTGAACCACTCAAAAAGTGCCGATATTGAGAAATATGCTAGAAAAAGTATTCATAACTTTAAGAAAATAATAGCTTACCTATATGTAAGCACACAAAATGCATATATATATATATATATATATATATATATATATATATATATATATACATATGCTTCCAATTAAATTTAATTGCATGCATAATTGCATGAGAACATGATTATACATGCAGATATACATTTTAATTCGACCTTGAGAAAATATAATCCAAACGTGCCTCATGTTATCCAAGCTAATCTTTTAACTCTAAACAAGCTCATTGATTTTGCTTACAATTCAATTAAAAAAAACAATCTAATTTTAGAAGTCATCGATGTGGGTGGTTAAGGCTATCAATAGTTCATAGTTCACGAATTGGTCAAGTTTGGCTTGATTGTTAAGGAAATGAATAAGCTTGAACATAAATTTTGTACTAGTTCCTTAACAAGCCAAACAAGAACAACACTATATGCAGTTATGCTTGGCTCGTTAAAGGCTTGAAAAAAATATTTAATACTAAGAATTTTCTTATAAAAATTTCCTTTATTTGCATATTGAACATTAAAATTTCAAATTTATAAAAAATACTTAAAATTCGACTAATAGTAAAAATAAAAAGCTTCAACACAATTGATGAGTCACAAGTCTCGGAGAGAACGGTGTCGAATCAACAGGATATAATAAAAATCAGATATTTCAATAGTGCTATTTTTAAGAGAAATACTTAATTTAAGTTCAATAAAATAGTTATGAAAAATTCAATATTTTTAGTAATAAATACATAAAATCTATTTTGGATAAGTCGTATGGTTCCTTTCACTATATATTAGCCAATAGTAATTATAAAAATTCATCCACTGAATATATTATAAAAGCTTGACAACTTAACTTAAATTTAACATTTTCATGATTTAAAATAGATATAAATTTTGCAATATGTAAAACTAAACTTTCATAAAAAAATTGAATTTGATTCGATCAGTTTGCGTTTGACTCAATATTAAATGAGTTTAACACAATCTACAATTGTCAAACTTGAGCTTACTCGTGTTTGTTTCCAATAGTTAATAAGCCTAATGTAACAAATAATAATTCGAATGTGCTCAGCTCACTTAACACCCCTAACTTTAAGCCAAGTTCAAAAAATTACATCTAGGGTAAAAAAGGAAATATTGCAAGCAATTCTACAAAGTACTAAGAAAAATAACCTCTATTTTAGTAAGAAATTGAAATTAAAAAAAGAGGGAGGTGTAGCTCAAAAATTATAATACCGTTTTCAACTTTACAAGATGACACACCAAACTCACAAATAAAGTTAATTCATGTTTATCATCATGCCATCGATCAAGCCTCAATGCACACAAAGCACCAAAAAAATACTAAGGTGAACAAATAAGTATACATGAAAGTACACGATGAGAAAAAAGTGCATTTATAAGCAAAGTTGGAGTAGGATCCATTTGAAAACAGGCTCTGAGATAGTCACTTTATATTCTTTGGGAATAATAAGTGTATAGACCGTAAATTCACAGAAAATTACGTTAATGAAATTTGCTCATGTTTTAGGAGAACACCAAAATAAATATGCGGCAAGAAATGAATAGAAGTAATCTCACATACTTGGAACTTAAGAAATGATGGCTATTAGATAGAGCACAATGGGGTGAAACGATTCAGCTAGCTAACAGCATTAGGATAAAAGCTTGGATTGAAGTTTTTTATACTATATTATCATTAAAGTTAAAAAGTCCATTATAATCAAAAATTTTGAATAGACTACAAAATTAATTAATTGTTAAGCAGCCATGTCGTTCAACAAGATCTCCTGGAGTTTGCAAAAAATTAAATGCAAAAGTATTCTATTACCCCTGACATCCTTTACACAGGGACTACCAATAGCTTCTTAAATTCAATTTCACTTTTCTTTCATATAAAGCCTTAGTATAAATTCAAATATTTGAAGGCTACAGTCACAATTTGATCTGCTCTTTCAAAACAAGGCATGGATGCCCACCACAAGAATGTCAACAAACTAAAAAACATGCATTCAAGAAAATCAATCTCATTTGAAAGTTGTTGCTCTGCCACTCAGTGAATGTCATGAATATTGATAAATATTACCATAGATAAAATATGGTAAATTTCTCAAAGTTTAGATATCATCCTAGTCAATCCATGGCACGTGTATTCCCTCTTATTCTTGCCCTCTGTAGACAGCAGACATCCTACATCTACATGCAAAATTTCTAGGAGATGCTCTCGTTTTGTATGAGATTTAAATTTGTGTTAATTGGTAACAGTTTTCTTTGACTGTTTCTTCTCCAACATCTTGTTTCTAGTTTTGCTTGTGGATTTGGCAGTTGCAAGCAAGCCCTACATATTGTAAAATAAGTTGGACAAGTAAAAAAAATTCTTGCAACAAGTTAATCTATGTGACAACTTTTAGCTTTTTAATTAGAAATCTTGATGTCTCTAAGAAATTTCAAAAGGTTTATTTGTGAGATTTTCAAATTACAGTATTTTGTGAAATATTTTTCTCCTTTTCAGCACTCATTGATCATTTCTTTCAATCTTTTACATAAATCATGGGCATTTAGAAAGCCTTCCCAAAGCATATATAACAATCCCTAGCCTTACACTAATTTGTCCTGCACCATACACCCCATGTTACCAAGCTCCATACTGATGATTTAAAGAGGAGAGTTACAAAAACCTTATTTATTAAAACTTTCAATAGATTTGCATACAGAGAATTAAAAAAAAAGTGTTGTGTGCACTAATCCAACTGCATACCAAAATGCTTTATGAAACTACTACAGAAATGCGTTGTCAATGCCTCAGGTTGCAAATCGGAGAAATTTACACCATTTGGTGCAAGAGAAAATTGAGTCTACCCATCTAATTAGGGTTGCAACTCATTGATCTCCCAAAGTGATCAGATGTGCACAGCCCCATGAACTTGTGTCAATGAGCCCCAACATCAACATCACCCTAGTGCCCGCAAGTCCCTCTGCAAGTGTTTTCCCAGTCCCAACCACTTTCCGTCTTTCCTCTACCCCAAGTTCCTTTAATGAATCCCACCCTTGCATTGACATTCCCCCACAATGATGAGTAGAGTAACCCTCACACTGGTCCTGCCTTGTCAGCATGGATTTTTATGACATTAAAATAGCTTAGTAATTTTTTCACAACAAACCCACAACTGGATCCCAAAACAATATCAATTACTACAGCAATAGCCTCAAACATCTACTTTCCTTGCACGCTATAAGAATTCCGCAATTGTTCCTATAAAACACTTTAGAGAAGAAAATTCAAAAATGAAACAGCCCAAGTTAAACAAATGAATCATACATCGCACACTATATGATCACAATCCACAAAGTTGATGTCCTGCGGACTATAAAAAATTTTATCGCTATTTCAAAACCCAACAGAACACAAGCCTTACCTAATCGTCACATAAAAATTCCTTTTGTTCCCAAAACTCTCTATATAGCTTCTCTAAGTATTTTATTTTATGCCTTTGCTAAAATAAGAAATATCAAATGGTGATCTTCATTTCTCCCTACAAATTTCTCCATCAACCTCTTAGCAAATTATGACCTCCAAAGTTGATTTACATACATAACCGAGTTGATTATGTGAAACACTAGTATCTCATTGCAATAGGTGTTCAAACTCTCACAAAATCTCATACTACAGCTCATAAATTTAATTTTTCTAGAATTTGCACACTTTTACACATTGCATTTATACTTATAGATAAATACCTTAATATCCCACTCATTACATCTTTTGTCTTCAAAATTATATAGAATAATTTGGTAAACCAAGAGACTCCCTCAATGGCTGTCATGCAATCTTACAACTTCTACTTGAGTTAAAAATTTAGTTTCTATCAATAAAGTTGATCAACTTATATATGTAACTATTCCCGTCAAATATATTAAATCTCATACAAATCTACAAAAGCCACATATTAACATTACAACTTGCAACAAGCCAATTTATATAATACAATTCTCATTATTCCTTGTTTAAAACACCAATATAAGACTTGTCTTCAATCATTTCTTGAACATCTTAATTCCATCATGAAGCTTTTTAACTATTAGAAGTTCTCTTTCTCTCCCTCTCCCTCCCCTCCCCCTCCACAAAGTAGTATTTAGACAACTTCATTATTTTTTGTTAAGTCATTATTTTCAAATCTATAATAAAATGATTGTCTTGGCAAGTTCTCTTTTGAAATAACTTACAATCATTATAATCAATCAATCACTTTATTTTATAAAAAAATAATTAATCAAAGTCCTAGAAATCTCTTTTCTTGAACAATGTATTGATAATTATAAATTTGTAAATTAAAGCAAGCCACAAGATAAATTTTCATCTTCATTAGTCTTAAAAAAGTTAAAAGTGCTCAAAATAGCATAAATTTTTTTAGCTAATTTTCAACCATCTCATTTTAAATCCCTTAAAATTAAATATTATTTATCTTTAGTTTCAAATAAAGCAAAAGAAGAAGTTCAATTTTGATTGCATTAAATCCTATAAACACTTAAAATATTAAAAGTCACCTTAATAGCTACAACCTTTATGTATAATTTTATCTCTATTCCTTTGAAACTCACTACATTATCTTTCAAAATCTTTTACAAGAAAATACTCATTTCTATGTTGATCTTTACCCAAGCACTAAAGCTATAAGTTTAATCTATTTATTTATTTATATCTCACCCACCAATTTTGTTTCATAAATATATGAAATATTTATTTTCCAAAAATCATTATATCCACCAGCTCTACACAAGTAAGATTATCAAATTATCATTTTCTTATTATCGAAGCAATGTCTTAAACTAGTTTTGATTCACACATCTAACCATACTTGAAAACAAGAAGAGGAAGACCTTCACCAATTTTTTGCTTGATGGCAAATAATTGGAAATGATTACCACCCAAAAAATTAACACAGAAAATTATGGATCATTTGAGTTCAACCTTATAAGTTCATAAGTAGTCAGATATAATGCTCTCATTTCTCAGCAAAATTAAAGCGCCACTTTAAAGGTCATTGCACATGCAATCATATATACATTCACACAATACATTTAGAGGTTGTTTGATATGTTATATTTGAAAAATAACATGATTACATTGTAATTTGATTATAATGTAATCTGAAGTATAATATAATTATAGTGCAATATGATTGCAGTGTAATCTCAATAGTTCGCAATTTTTTGTTGTTTGTATTTGTTTTCCAAAGAGGAAAAAATTGTCTGAAATAAAATAATATGTAAAGTATGATGATATGAATAATTCAATAGAAAATCTACCACAAATAAAGCCGGGAACTGGACATAGCCGAAATGGTTGACGGAGCGGAGAGGCTGGTGGCGGCTGGCTGGTTGCTGGCCTACGGTAGCTGGTTGCTTGCGGGAGGGGGCTGGGAAGGGGTGGATGGCTAGGAGAAGGGAGGGGCTGCTTGTTGGGAGAGGAGAGGAGGAGAGGGTTTAAAGAAAGGGAGAAGGGGGGGAAGAGGAAAGGTCTGCGTGTGGGGACCTTCCAGGCACTAAACAGGAGGAGTCGGGGAAATCAAGGGGGGGAATCTGCAAGGAAAATTTGAAAAATTACTAAAAGTTAAATTTTTCGTATTTTTCTGCTGTTTGGCGTCCAATCATAATGAAACTAGACACTGAGTTATGTTATGATGTAATGAACACCCTCGCGCCAAAAAATTTTAATTTGAAGCAAGATTTTGTTTTATATTAATTTCTGAAGTTTTAAACTTCAAAAATTAATTTAGGTCATACCGTTGATCTAAAATTGATGAAATTTCGTGAGCAGTTGTTAAATAATGTACTTAACATAATAACATGAAAATCGATGAATTCAGACATGTATTTCAATGTTCTTGATTTATTGAATTTAAAAAGTTCAAAAAAATAAAGCGGGAGTTTTTGTTATCCAGATTTTTTCCAAACTAGGCACTTTGATCTAAAATTTATTCTCTTTTAAGATTATTTTTGTTTGCCCTAATTCGAAATTCTCCGGGATCCTAATTTCTGAGGCAGGATTTGACCTAATTTACAAAATAATGACATTGGGTCGTTACATACCAATAAACTTGTTTTGTAGTGAAACTTGTAAGATTTGACACTTTGCACATTTTTGTAAATTGGTTTAGTTTGCTTGTGTGCTATAATAATAGGATTCATAATAATAACACCCCCAAGCATCAATCATATTAGGTGGGGGTGGCTATAAGAATCTCTTATTCCCATTGTGCACGATCAAATAGAAGCTCCTCTCTAAGATCCAAATAGTAGGTCCTTATATGGTTTCTTCTCATATATCTTCCAGTCTTCCTCTTTTAACATTAGCAAAGTTCATATACTAAATTTTTTCTGCAAGGTCTGCGCTTATTATCTACAATTGGAGAAACTCCAACCTTTTTACCGATAGAATTATCATTCTATCCTTATGAGTATGCCCACTTATCCACTTTAGCATCCTCATTTTTATAACACTTATTTTTTTAGTAAGTTTTTTTTTTGTTGACTAACATTCAGCCCCAGGTAACCTAGCTGGTCATATAGATGCTCTATAGATTATTTTTATTTACTTTTGTGTGGGATTTTTTAATGGCACAACACTCTAGAAGTGCTCTTCCATTTCATCTAGTAAGCTTGGATTCTATTACTCACATCGCTCTCTATTTCATCATTATTTTGAATAATTGAGCCAAGGTCTTGAACCTCTTGTTCTACTTGATCACATGGCCTTTAATAGTTGTGCCTCGAGATTATACCTTCTATTACAATTAAACTTACACTCCATATATTATTTTTTGATATATACTAAGACGAAAATTTTTAAATTCTAAAGTAGTCCTCCAAAACTTGAGTTTTGTTTTAATTTCATCTCTAATTTTTTCAATAAATAGAGTTCATTTGCAAATTACTTACAAAGAATATCCATAATTAAAAGAAAAAAATTTGAACTAAGAGCTTATGTTATTCAATAGTAACATGAAAATTATTAGACTGGCCACCACATATTACAACCCCAGTATACATACTCCAACAACATTAGTGTATGCTACATAATTTTCATTTCTCTTTGAAGCTCTCTATAAAATACCTTTCAAGTCTTTTAAGATTAATAGAGATTAAATGAATTTTTTTTTCTTTATCTAACTTTGTTCATCAAATCTCTTAGTAAATCAATTGCTTCCATGATAGATCTACTTGGAAAACAAAATTAATTTTGTGAAATACAAGTATTCCTTTGTAATGTATATTTAATCACTCTTAACATTCATTGTATGGCAGATTAATTTAATTCTCTTATAATTTGCACACTCTTGGACATTGATTTTACTCTTGTAAACAGATATAATAATACATTTTCTCCACTCATTTGTTATTTTAAGAGTCTTCAAAGTAACATTAAATAACTTATTAAGCTGAGAAATTTTTTTCTCATCCAAAAATTTTCTCATCGACAAAATTCACAATCAATGGCCATAATTTGATCTCTTCTCAGTTTCAGTAAACACTTGCCCTGTTTTAACTGGGTGAACTTTGGATTTCTCTTGAGAAACTGTGATTGCATAGGGCTTGTACTTGAATAGTGATATTGAAAATACACATTGGTAACTGGCATTAGCCGTGGTGGCAAAACTTTTCCTTTGATTTTGAATAATGAATGAATTGCAGTATACTACTGGGAATCATACTGCATAATTTTGTGAGTAAATATGACTAATAATACACCTAGAAACCAAGAGAAAAGTTGAAGTCTCTGCAACTGAACCAATTTAATATGCTTGTCTCAATTGTTTCTTGATTATGTTTGTGTGTATTGATGGAGTGGCTCAGTTAGTGTGCTTATATTAAGCAGTATTACTGTTTTATTTATGATTGCTTATGTTTTTTTTTCTTTGACGTTTGTCATACTAAAATTCATCATTCTGTATTTCAACTAATTATGCAGCTTGAACTGGGCCTCAGAAAGAGACTGAATATGTGCAAGTTCTCAATTGAAGGAACTCCTAGAAAGGTATTATACCATAAAGAAAGTAAGACATTGCTAATATTGAGGACGGGCCTTCGAGATGCTTCAATCTCGTCAGACATTTGCCGTGTGGATCCATTTAGTGGTGCTATTTTATCAAAATTCTTATGCGAGCCAGGTGAGACAGCAAAATGTATGCAAATAATGAGGATAGGATATCAGCATCTATTAGTTGTAGGGACTAGTCAGCATCCTGGTCGGACTATCATGCCCAGTGGTGAACCTGAAAGGTATGCGCTTTTGGGTTTATTCTTCCTGGTTTTTGCTGTGAGATTATTGATATGTTTACAGATTGAAAGCATTATTATTCTCTGTTGTTCTGAACTTTGTGAAGGTTTTTTTGTTTTATTTTTATATACATATGATTTCTTTCTTTTTCTTCTTATAATTATATTTCTTTCTTTGTTTTTTTATGAGTGAAAAGCTGTTATGACTCATGTCTTATTATGTAAATTGTAAAATGCATTGAAATATATATTACAAATCAAATAATTAATAATATCAATTGACTTATCTGGTAAAGTAGTTTTTTTTTCATCTGACAAGTATAAAAGAGTATTTCTAACTATGGTGTTATCATTATTTATATTAAGGGGCTGTTTAGTTTACTCTATTTTGGGTGAAAATAACTTCGTCTATTTATAATTGCATTGAAATGTGAGGTATTTATTTTGTCCTGAAATTTCTAAGAACCATGATTAATTATTAGCATGATTCGGGCGAAATAATATTACTTGAAATCATCTTCTTCGGGAGTTCTGTGCTTCTCCTCTTCATCTCCACAATTCCCCTCTTCACATCCAGGACCCCTCTTCGGCATGCGTTGCTTAGGATCCCTCATCAATGGACTTCACGTTCTGCACCCAATTGATCTCTTGCAACAGCTATTCTTGCAATATGCTTTTTATCCAGGCTTTAACACTTCACTAATGTCGGCTAGGCCTTTTCAAGTTTATTTTTTTTGCTGTAAGTTCTTAATCTTATAGTATGAAAGAGATATAATCTAGATTGTAAATGTTGTGATGGAGATTATTTAGGTGGTGTTGTTGAATCCTTAATGATCAGTTTTGTTTCTTATGCTGCAAATAACCATGGCATGTAGAGCCTTATCCATTCTAACTTAGATGTTTTGACCATATGCTTTGAGCGTATGCATGAATTAGTTTGAGGCTTGTGCATGGGTTATTTTGAGCCTTATGCATGTGGATGTTTTATCTTTAAGTTTTAGCACTAGTGTAGATGGTTCAAATTTTGAAAGAAAAACACACAATACAATTTAAACGAACAGTTTGCTAACTCTGAAGAACAAAACAAGCAAATCGATATTGCAATACAAAATGCAAGCAAAATCCTTCAAGATTTATACAACGCAGCTCATATTTAGCTAAGTTATATTGTGAATCTGATTCAAATAGTTTCAACATGAGGATGAAAAAACACCCCTTTGTGAGTTACGTATGGTGTCACAATTCAAAAGTCTTCTAGTTGATATGGTTCACAGTTCGATTGAAGAGCAAGTGGCAATATTTGTTGGGTGATTTAATTTTCAATGTTTCAGAGAAACAATCAGTGGATACTTCAACATAGTTCTTTATGCCAATGCCAAACTACGACATGTATAAATCACACCCGGTTTGTTCATTTTCTCTTTTGAATACAGTTACATACATGATAAGTCAACACTACTGCAGGCTAATTTTATTATTGTTGAGCTTGAGAAGGTTTGTAGTGCGGGTCACAAAATAGGTGATTGGGCTAAATCTAACAGCACCCAAATACCTCTAGGGACTCAAGTTGATTTTGAAGATGTTATTGGTCTCAAGAATAGTATTCATGATGTAGAGTTTGATGATCACGATTTCATTTGCCCTGCAATAATAATTCAACAAAAGGAGTAGCCCCTAAAAAAGTAATCGCACTAATCTGTAGTAATACACCTAACAATCTTAGTTTGCAAAGTTCAAACTTGAAATTACTTTTTCTCGCATTATGGGCCATGCCCTCAGCTAATTGCACATAATTTTATCTATCTACTGCTGCGCTAATCTCCCACCCAATGCTACAGTACAAAGGGACGGCTTATCATATTAAGCTTGGACAATGAACAAAATGCTTTTGAAAGTAATTTGTTGTCCAATTATTCTATTTTTTCATCACCATCTCGGATTTCTTCTTCTCTGCATGAATCTGTTGAGCACCCAATAGAAAAGTTATCAAGTACCAGTGTTGGCAGCAATGCAGATGATTCTACTAGTGACAGACATAAAATTGAAGAAATGGAAGCTGGACAGTTAAGGGTACTTTATCAGAATCAATGGTCGTCTGGTGCTGTTCTTGCTGTCTGCCCATATTTAAATCGTTACCTCTTGGCTTCCGCCGGTAATATTGTAAGTCTTCACTATGTGTTGTTTAAATGACGTGGAATTAGATTATCTTTATTAAGTACTTCATTCGTTTTAGGATTGCCAAAATAATCCTGACTATTTGAAGTGCTGCAATCATTCCCTCGATTTCATTTGTTTGTTCTGAAAATGTCCCAGCATTAGCTTTTTGGCTTTTAATTACTCAATTGCCCTTTATCTACATTATTTATGTTTATTTTTTTACTTTTATTTGAGTATTTATATTTTCTGCATAAAAGTAATGTAGAGATTATTTCCAGACAATATAGTGAACAAATTGTTTTAGAGCAATTTAAGTAGCTTGAGAGTAAATTGGTAAACCAAGTTGGGGAACTATTTTGGTAAAAATTATTATTTTTTTAGTGATGTAACATTTTAAAGTGATATCTATTTTATATTAAATGTAAGAAACCCATTTTCTTAAGTCTGAAACACCAAGTTCCTACTATATGAACGTCAGAAAATTGCTTTCATAAAGTAAACTCTTTTTATTGGCTAATGTGCAACATTTATGCAGCTAAACGTCTTCTGCTTTGTGGGTGATTATCCTCTGCGGTTGAGAAAGCATTCTATGACCAAGACACGCTTTACCATAACTAGTTTGACTACCTGCTTCACTAGAATTGCTGTTGGTGATTGTCGTGATGGCATTATTTTCTACTCTTATACAGATGTATGATGCTACTGTCAAACCTAAAGTCTTATTTATCATTTTACTGCTTTGCCCTAATATTGAAAGTGCGTGACATTTTATTTTGATATTTTCTGATGTTTTTAGTTAATTCTGGTAACTCATCAATTTGGTTCTATTTAACGCAGGATCTTAGGAAATTTGAACAGCTTTATTCTGACCCAGTGCAGAGATTGGTTGCCGATTGCAATCTACTAGATATGGACACTGCTGTAGTCTCGGACCGCAGAGGGAGCATTTCAATTTTGTCAAATGTTAATGATTTAGATGGTACATTATTTTACTTACAAAAGTAGATGCCTGTGTTTATTTATGGTTGTTACTCACTTTTACTTTATTGCACTTCTTTGGCGCCACACCGGCTTTGCACTAGTTATGATATGGATATCTACGCGTTTGATATAATTAGAAATGTTCTTGAAAGTAGATTTTCAATAAAAAATCAAATTACTTGTTACATTTGGTTTTTGCACTAATTTTGATGCACTTTATATGAGTAATGTGAAAAAAAACAGTAATGCTTCACTTGAGAAAAAAATATTAAATTTTCAATCACACGAGAAAAATTCAGCAATAAAGCAAGGTGATCAGCGTGGTGCTCTCTGCCTTGTGAACGGAGAGTCCTCTCCAGTGACGTTGGAGCCTCCTAATCGCTCCAAGACGACTCCTTCTATGATGACTCCCTCAGTGTCAGCATCTCTGGGCTGGAGGGTCTATCGCAGAATAGTAACCATCTGCATCTCAATCTGGAGAGGAAACTAGGCTTGTAAACGGGCTCCAACAGCAGCGAGCAAGTGGCCTCCTATGTTGCGGACCACAACTCCACCAAAAGCAGCAGGCTCCCTATATATATAGGAAGCATCAATGTTGGCTTTCAGCCAACGGGTCAGCGGGGTACCAACTCAAGGAAGTGGAGGGGTCTTGGTGGGCCGTGAAAGTCCAAGAATCAGACCCGTCATGCAGACCAGTATTGATTATCTCTGAGAGAATCGAACTCGCACAAACCAGCAAAGTCAGGTTACGGACGACCGTGAGAACGCTTAGTCCTACTCCGCCAAGCCTGGTAGAGTGAGTAGGCCACCACCTGACTGCTGAAACGACGGTGGCGAGATGCAGTAACAGTCGAATACAAAGCGACAAACTGGTCCCAGGAGGTCAGAGTGGCTGGCAGCAATCCCCAACACACAAAAGTCTCTAGTATTGCCCTTGTGTAGTTGCAGTGGGCCACGAAGTGCTCCCTGTTCTCGTCAGTATCACAACCCCAGACACAAGCCGCTGACTGAGTGAGTCCCCTCATGAACAGTCAACACCCCGTCGGGATGACATCATTGAGTAATCGACACTGGAAACAAGCCTTTTAAGGGCCTAAAGCTATCACCCACATGGCCGCAAACTGCCTAGGCCGGTCGCCCACCTCCGCTCTGTAAATTTGGCTAACCCGGCTCTCCGTGAAAGCGTCGACCTGCCACTGCAAACTCCTTCACTGACAGAGTGAGGCGCTGGACGATCGGCCACACATACCTCAATATTCTCCAAATTGCAAAATCAGAACACCAAACAGTGAAGTCCTCGCCTCGGTGGCGATAGTGGAACTCCATGGCTTTCACCTAGAGGAGATCCTCCCTACTGACGTAGTTGGACGTGTGGCGGGTTACACGAATAGTCCTCCACAGCCTTAAGTCTCTGATCTTGAGTCCACCAACCTCAAGCGGTCGACATACCTTCTGCCAACTCATGTGGTGTAGACCTGTGAGGACCCGATGATGGGTCAGCGGGAGCTAATCCAGCAACGGTTTGCTTGTGGAATAGTAATAGCAACAACAACAAGCAACGACAAGTTCTCTAGCCGCAGGATCATATTGAGTGGTTTAAGAGATAAATATATAGACATCAAACATAACTCATTTATTCATTAATTCACGAGTCTTGAGTACATAGATTAAAATAAAAGAAAAATTACAGATTTTTTAAAAGAAGATAGAGTAAAAAAAAAACGGTGGATCAGCAAGTAGCAGTATCAGCACTGCTCGGTTCTTTAGCACCTTTCCTCGAGGATGAACTCCTGATCTGGGCACGTTTCAAAAGTGCGGGCATTCGAAACCAGTTAGTTGTGAAATTAAGTACTGATAGATGTCATCTTTACAAATATTAAATAATAAGCAAAATAATCAATATTTGACAGGAAATAAAAGTTGTACAAACTTATCCCTGCAAACCTGTTTCAATTGCACTTGAAACTTAGCATATAAATAATTGCAGTCACCAAAATAAATACAAAATTTTTAGCGCTTGATATCTGAGGCAAAATATGATTTTGTTGGGCAAGTACAAAATCGAGGAAAAGGGGGGTTCATTTTTGTGTTACATATCTCAACTTCCCTCTATACCTGCCCCCTCAAAGGCTTATCAGTATAGGCTCCTTATGACTCCCGATGTCGGACAGCCCCGTCCTAACGGTTGTCTGATCAGACAAAAAATATAAAGCAACATGGAACCCTTGCTTCTCACTTATCCAAACTTATTCAGATATCATTTTATGTGACTTTAAAAAGCACTTTTATCAAATTTGTGCGATGCTGAGCAGAAAAAAATATATTTAAACAAAAGTAATAAAAGACATCTGGTACCTTGTTCAAAAGTTCAACAGTTCGACAGTTCAACAGTTCGGACGAGTGACAGTTCGCTCATTCTGTAATTAGGTTTTGGATATTTTTAAATTAGCTCTCAGCTAATATTTTTAGGAATAACATTTATTATCATTTCGATTATGTTCTTCTTTCCCATTCTCATAATGATTGAAGTCTGATCTTTAAGATACTGCGATGACAGTAATATTTATAGCGTTTGTTAAGTCGCTACGGATAGAATCACATTATTATTATCATTATTTTAATGATAATAATAATATTAGAATGAAAGAACATAAAAGAAATAACTATCAAAAAGAAAATGCATGAACTGAAATTATAGTCATTTTATAACACATATATATAGTTTTTATTATTAATTAATGAAAATCATATTAATGTGAATAACAATATTATATATTCATTATTATCATAATAATAAGTATTAAGTAGGTATAAATTAAAAGAACTTAAAAATTTCTTCTCTTTTCTCTGGCTGCCGCTGGAGGGCTGGTCGGGGGCTGCTGGGGGGCCCAGCTTGCTTGCTGGTTGGCTGCGGGAGAGGGCTGGGCTGCAGCAGGCTGAGGGGCGGCTGCCGTGGAAAGGGGCTGCTGCTGGTCTGCTATTGAGGGGGAGGAGGGGCTGCAGGAAGGGGGGCTGGCTGTGAAGGGAAGGAGGGCTGTTGTGGGTTAGGAAGGGGTGGGTTTAAATAGAGGGGAGGGAAGAGATGGGGAAAGAGGGAGCTGGTCGGCCAATTTGGCCGACCATTCCTGCGCCAAACGGCGCAGGGGCTCTCTGGCGCGAAACCTTCCTCTCAGAGGCAGAAGGAATCGGGAGGAGGGGGTGGGATTCACAGGAAGGGAAAAAGGAAAATGAATTTTCCTTTAAAAAATATTTAATATTACTTAAAGTTAAATTATTCGTATTTTTTTCGCCGTTTGAAGTCCAAAAATAACAAAACTTGACACCGAGGTGTGTTATGACATAATGAACACCCTCGCGCCAAAAATTTTCGATTCGGACAAATATTTTATTTTTAATTAATTTCTGAAGTTTGAAAACTTCAAAAATTAACCATGATAAATTCGGCGCTCAGAATTTGATGAAACTTCTCGAGCAGCCTTTAAATAATATTCTTAACACAATGACACTGAAATCGATGAATTTTGACACGCATTTCAATGTTTTTATTTTTAGGATTTAAATAATTCCGAAAATAAAGCGGGAGCTTCCGTTATTCGGATTTCTTCCAAACTAGGGCACTTTGATCTTAAAAATTATTCTTATCAAAGGGTATTTTTGTTTGCCCTAGTTTGAAATTCCCCGAGGTCCTGATGCCTAAGGCGAATTTTGACCTAATTTGAAAAGTAACAACATTGGGTCGTTACAAGACCACTACCCTCCGCTCCTTCCCAGGAACTTACAGAGAATAGCCTCAATATCTGAGAGGCGGGAGTCCGGAATCGGGGCAACCAATATCAGATAATTGGGGATCATGGCGAGCACAGATCTGATTAAGCACAACCTGCTAGCAAGAGAAATGTAGCAACTGCTTCATGAGCCCATCCTAGCTCAAATTTGCTCAATAACTACTGCAAAATCTGCTCTCCGCGGAGGTTGGCTAATGACCGTGACTCTCAAGTATCGGAGCAACGACCCTCTCCAAAAACCTAGCCAAATCGCAATCCTACGCTGGCGATAAGCTGGGGTTTGTTGGTTAAAGATAACCTGTGACTTGCACGAGTTCACAGATTGTCCAGTTTAGCTATTATAGTCTGCCAAAATCTGCTGCATCTCTCTCCCTTCTGTCTCAGAAGCTGGAGCAAACAATATCAGATCATCTACTTACATGAGGTGGGAGAAGCTAGGACCGCCCCGGTCAAGAGTGTACCAATCGAGCGTCCTATCCGCTATTGCCGCCTGACCAGAAGGGAAAAGAGCTCCGAGCACAGGGTGAATGGGTAAGGGGAGAGGGGACATCCCTGCCGAATACCTCTCCTCCCCACTATCTAGGGAAGCTTGTGCTCACCGACCAGGACCGAGAACTTGGGGGATTCCATGCATTGCATGGCCCACTTCATCCACCTCTGCGAGAAGCCAAATCTTTCTAGAACCAAGCGCAAGCATCCCCACTCCATCCAGCTATAAGCTTGCTCCATATCCACCTTTATGGCATGTGACCGGCCATTGAGGTGGAATATGAGAGCTGCGTGAGAATCTCCTGGGGGATTACACTTGTTTGAGGGCTGTGTTTTTCCTTCATTTCTAATTAGCAGTTGCACACATGTTTCTTTTTGTGCTAATTTTTAAAATGTATTTTGAATGAATTGTTTCATGAATTATAATTCATATTTGGTTTTTTTTTCTTGTAGGTAGTGAATGTCCTGAGAAGAACTTGCTGATAAATTGCTCCTTTTACACGGGGGAGTCTGTCATGAGAATCCAGAAGGTGACTACATTTACTGTTTTGATGAAAAGGTTTCATTTTACTAATTCCAAATAATATTAAAGCCAGTTCATGTAATTAGCCTTCTACTGAAGTGATTCGAAGTTAAACTTGTCATAAATATCTGCATAAGCTGCTGTGTTGTTTATTTAGTTATGTTGATTATATTGTTACAAGGAAATCCATTTTTGGAACTGATTTGGTCTCAATGGCAAGAGCATATTAACTGAAATCGTCTCATTTATTCACATTGCAACATTTATTGATGATCTTTGAACTAATATTTTCATCTATTTTGTATTTATAATACTAGTTACTACTGATGATAGAGGAAAATTCTCTTAGCTTACATTGTTTTTTTGTTGTTGTTAATTTAATCATAATTTAGTTTAGGTTAATCTGCATTCAAGAAAATTGTTCCAAACAGTTTAGGTGTTTTTGCAAGAATTTTTGTGCCAATTAATATCTACAGCAATCTTATTTATCCTTTAGGATGTCACCCAAATTGTTAGAGACTATGTCCCCTTTAAAAAACAAAAGCCTCATCGCGACCACAAGTTCTATGGCACTGTTGCAAAGCTTGTATCTCTATGAGATAAAATGAGTTCTTAAATAATATTAAAAAAAAAATTAACTTCCCGCTTCAAAAGATAAGAATCGAAAATTTTCTTTAGCTTTGTAATAGTAGCCAGGCTATTTTCTTCTATGATTAGGCCATTTTATTATGTCACCCATGCAACGGTGACTTCATTAATAAGATGAGTAGCTTTAAGCTCGGTTTCATAGGTGAGGAGGCTACCACCTTCACACCTTTAACAACCACAAAATTTCCATGGTCGTCTCTCGTGACATTACCTCCAAAAGCTTCCAAGGAGTTGTAAGAGATGATGCCAAAGTTGGTCTCTAACCATCTCAATAGGGAGTAGTTTGGCAATGTGTGGGCATAGTTGTGAGGACCCCGACGCCGGTTCAAAAGAAACCGTTCCGACGTCGGGCGTTCACTTGCCGCAGGATCATATCGAGTAACTTGAGAGGAAAATAGCATACACATACGAAAGCCAAAAGATATTATTTATTTATTTAAATGTTCACATTACAAGGTCTTTTCAGCGTTCGTCGTACAAAAATAAGAATAAAGAAAAGATAAAAGATAAATAAGCAAAAACAGCGCCGTCGTAGATCCATTTGCAGATTGAAAATTTCAAGCATTAGGGTTCTTGCTTAAGCTCTTCCAGAAGTACCTGATCTGGTATTGTACAACAAACAATACCGGGATTGAAATTCCCCGTAATTAGAGAATACTCTAAGTACAGCAGTACATAATAACATTTACATTTTTAAATGATGCGATTAGCGGAAGTAAGACGGAAATAAAATGCAGGAGAAAATAAGGTAATAGCGCGAAATAAATAATTTCTTGCAACAAATAATGTTCGTCAAATAAAGATTACTGATGTCATTTTCCAGTAATCTACCCCGAATGTTACCGATGTCATTTTCCAGTAACAACCCCGAATGTTGCTGATGTCATTTTTCCAGCAACAACCCCAAATGAAAAGAACTGTTGGTTTCTAACAACCAACCAAGCATTAATGTTACTGATGTCATTTTCCAGTAACCCCCGAACGAAAAGGATGTTGGTTTCTAACAACCAACCAAGCTTCAAATGAATATGGCTCAAAGCAAAATACGCGAAGCTAAGCAGCAGTAAAAGTGCAAAATGTAATACATATCATGTACTGGGTACCTTTGTTCTTAAGTTCAGAAGTTCAACGGCTCGAATGAGTGACAGTTCGCTCAATCTGCATTTAAGTCCCCGATATTTCTAAGTTAGCTTTTTAATCAATAATTTAGGAGTTTAATTTCTTTCATTATATTCTTCTTCCGCATTTGAAGTTTAATTGATTTAAGCTGCTATTAAAGCAGTTATAATTATTAAAGTGTTTTAAGATTATCAAGGATAGCGATTATAATGATACAATATTATTATTATCATTGTTTCAATGATAATAATATAAGAATGAAATAAGAACATAATAGGAGTGGTGGTCAAAAATGAAACGGCTTAAATTGAAATAATAATATTTTTATAATATTTGTATAATTTTCATTATTAATTAATGAGAACCGTATTAATGTGAATGACGTAATCTTATTTTCAAAAAGATTATTAAGTAGAGAAAATAGCAAAATAACTCATCTTTTCTTCTCTTAAACCTTCAAACCTTTAAGGATTAAGACCGCCGAAAAATGGAGGGAAGCCGGAACGGGCTGGCCGGAGGCTGGCAAGGGCTCCAGCTGGCTGGCGGGGCTGCCGGGCTGCTGCTGGTCAGCCGACAAGGAGGAGCTGGCTGGCTGGGAAGGGCTGCTGGTGGCCGTCGAAGGCTGCCAGAAGCTGTTGGTGGCTGCTGGAGGGCTCTGCCGGGGGCTGCCGGGCTGCCGGAAGTTGCTGGGAGGTACTGCCGGGGGCTGCCGGGCTGCCGGAAGCTGCTGTAAGGGCTTCCGGGGGCTGTCGGGCTGCCGAAAGCTGTTGTAAGGGGCTAAGGAGGGGCTGGCTGGCTGTTTGGAGGGAGATGGGGGCTGCTGGAGCTGCTGGCCGGCTGCAGAAAGGGGAGAATGGGCTGGGAGGAGAGGGGATGGCAGGTAGGAGAGTTGTGGGAGATGAGGGGAGGGCTGAGGGAGATCTTATAGAGAAGCTACGGGAGAGGGTAGGGAGGGCTGGTCGGCTAGGAGGGAAGAGGGGGAGCTGGTCGGCCAAATTGGCCGACCATTCCTGCGCCAAACGGCGCAGGAAAGGTTCCTGGCGTTGAACCTTCCGCGCCAGAATGCGCGTCGCGGGAAAAACAGGGGGGGGGGGCGAACGTGGGGGGAGGAAACAGAGAAAAAAAAAATAATAATAATAATAATTCAAATAATATTTAAAGTTAAATTACTCGCATTTTTTCCGCCATTCGGCATCCAAATTCAACGAAACTTGGCACCGAGGTGTGTTCCGACATGGCGAACACCCTCGCGCCGAAAATTTTCGATTTGGACAAATAATTTATTTTATTTTAAATTTTAGGGGATTAACACTTCGAAAATTTGCCACGAACAAATCGACGCTCAGAATTTGATGAAACTTCTCGAGCAACTTTTAAATAATATACTTAACACGTCGACACTGAAAACGATGAATTCGGACACGCATTTCAATGTTTTTGATTTTCATAAATTAGAAATTTCGAAGATAGAACGGGAGCTTCCGTCTTTCGGATTTCTACTGAATTATGGCTCTTTGATCTTTAAAGTTGTTTCTATCTACTGGTAGTTTTGTTTGCCATAAATTGAAATTCCCCGAGATCCTAATTCCTAAGACGGGATTCTGACCTAATTTGCAAAATAATGACTTTGGATCGTTACAATAGTGCTCCAGTAATTCATTGAGGGTGAGTGTGCCAAATGAGTGGCAATGGCAATGATGGTGCTAACACATGATCGGAGTTGAATGGGGACACTAGTAAACCTTTGTGTTTTAGCATCCCCACGATTGGCACAAGCTTTAGCAGTATAGGTGAACTTAATTTCGAAGAGAAACTCTTACTTTGGTTAATTGAAATGGCTCCAAGAATCCCCCCCATTGTTTACAGAGTTGATGGTGAGGCCCCTATTACACAAGCTTTCAGTGATGGTTTTTGTAAATGAACACTTACAAACAAAATGCTCCAAACTTTCCTCCACTTCTCAACTCTTGACACAGTAATCTTTAGCTAAATCGTGACGATGGACCTAGCTTTGGTAGTAATTTCCTCCTCTAAGTAGCCTCCACATGAACAAAAATTCTCTTGGGCTGTTAGAAAAACTCCAAGTGTGAGAAAATGGCAGATTAGGATCGATCCAGGACACTTTATTTTCTCAATATGTATGGCAGATTAGTCCATGCTGCATGAAGTTGGCTTTATCGGAGTTGATGGCAAGGCCCCAATTACGCAAGCTTTTAGTAATGGTTTTTGTGGTTTTATTAACCGAGAGGGTGAGAGATTTCTTTTATTATATCAGGTGGGGATTAAGCCAAGAGAACAGGAAGGAGAAACTCAACCTGCTTAAGAGAACACTTTGGTCTACTTAGAAGAACGACGACCTTTTAAATTTGAAGCTTAGGTGAGAAGGGTTAAAATCCCCTTTGGCCTTAGCTTAGGTAAGGTAGTCACAACCAAACTACCCTTTTATCTTACAGTTATATTTATGACATCATACTTTGAGAAGTGATTTCAATGTAAATAGTTTAAATTTTGTGGCTATCACATGTAGCGTTTATATAAACGTTAGGATTTCATATCCCCACTCAAAAGTTGTTGCATCTATAGCTTTTGAAACCTACCAAAATTTATATAAAACACATCAGGAATTGGGAAGTAAGGGTCTTTTCAAGAGGCGGTGATTCCGGTGAGTGGTCCTGAACAGTGATAGCAGCAGCGGCGGCCTATACTATGTCAGGCAAGATTTTATGGGCAATGTCGGTGTGGGGTTAGGTTCACAGCTTGTGCAACGTAGGGCTAAGTTAACTAGTGATGTTTAGGTCATTCCTCTTGACGTTGGCACTACTTCTCTCTCAACTGGGTGCAGGTTGCTGCTGCAATTGCAAGAACATGGATCATCATCTCACCTTAGAACTACCCGTGCTACCTGGCTTACATAATGATTGTAATTCTGTAGATTTTGATGCTATGGCTGTAATACTTGTACCTTTAATATGAGATGTATAGATCCTAGTGTTTTAGGTGCTATATGTATGTGTATTTTGCATATTTTTATTGCCAATGTTAGCGTTAGTTTGACAATGAAGCACCACATGATGGTATAAAAAATTAAACTTTATAGGACCCATTTGAAATAAGGTGTTCTTGTATTTTTCTTAATACACTAAAATCTAGTTTATTGTTCTTAACATTTAATGCAAATGTGATTTAAAGGAATAGTGTGATTTTAATTCAACTTAGTGTCTTATTTTTAACTTGTGAGTACATAACATATAGAATTGTGTGCTTTCCAAGAGAAATTTGCCAAAAATAGTCTCTCAACTATTTTAGTATGTCCAAATTAGTCTCAGACTGTTCAATTTAGTCTCATAATCATTGGATGTGTTGAAATTTATCTCTCAATTTATTTTGTTTAACTTAGTTCCTTGACTATTTATTGTAAGCCCAACTTGGTCCATGAAACCAAATTTTTGAAGTAAACTAGTCTTTAAATGAATAAGTGAAAGACTAAGTTGGACATTTTTAATTGTTAGGGGCTAAATGAACATATTTGCTAGTTTGGAACTAAGTTAGCAAAATAAAAAAATCAAAAAACTACTTTAACAAATTACTCTTTAGTGTTTGTTGGGCAATGTAACACTACTTGTTATTATGATAAGTAATATGCTCAAAATGCCAAACATGAATTAATGTGTTCATGTTTTTTTCATAACTTCAAAATTCAATGCAAAAATAACTAAACTGAATTTGATGATTTTATCTCAGCTTAATGTGTTGTTTAGCATTATTTTCAATTTTTCTTAACATTTGAAAATATATTCAGGGTTTATTCTCATATAGACCATCAGTTGATGATACGATTGATGATTCTGATGTCACTGACATAGCGTACACGCCTTCAAATAGTAGTAGCATTGTTGCAAGTACTCTTCTTGGAAGTGTGCTGATCCTTTTTCCTGTTACACGGTACCAAACCCTTAAATCATGATTATCTTTATTCTGAAATGCGATTGTTCTCTTTTTTTTTTAATTATATATCATCAAGCTTTTATGGTGTCCATTCCCTTTCTAGATTTTTATCTGCCTTTCTGAAGTATTTTTTACTTTTGTTTTTTGTAGAATATCGTTAGGCTGTTTGAATTACTGTTTTGGTTAACATGGATCATTTGTAATTGGGGTAAGGCTAATAATAATGATGATTGCAATGATAGTGCAGTTTTATATTGAATTTTTGTAGGAGAAGAATATTAGAAATTATTTTTTTTTAAATAACATGCTAAATTTTATTGATAATAAAAGAAAATTATAGGATTTGGGTTTGATTGAATACAAAGAAAAAAAGGAAAAATTAAGCAAAAAATAAGAAAAAATAGAACAAGAAAGTAACTAAACTCAAAAAAAGGTTCACGAAAGAAAGGAAAGGAAAAATAGGTAATAAGTGCATAAAACAATATAAAGTAGATAGCAAATAATGAAATATGTGAGAGGAAAAGTCTTTCCTCAAGTAGGATGATGATAATAGGGTCCCAGAATAGTCCAAAGCAGCATCTAAAGTCGTATGTTGATTTTTGATAGTCAGTTGAGAAAGGAATCCAAGCATCTATAATCCAAACCCAAGCAGACAAACTTGCGTAATTTAAAACGCCAAGTTAATAAAACAAATGAAGTTCACCAATTGGAATTAGCTCGAGCCTCCCAAACACCAAAATGGACATCTTCATACCATCAGGTTCAGCTAAGTACGGAAAAGCCAACCAACTAAAAGTACTTTCAACCTTTCTGTAGTAAACCCACCACGCATGAAATCTCAGCAGTATATTAACACATATGAGAGAAAACTCATCATCCAAATGGCATAGATAATGGCATAAGCAGAGAGAACTTATTGAGGAAGCTAAATATAATGTTACCTAAGTGATCCCCGACAATACCTCCATTTAATGACCATATTTGTTTAGTTTATAGGTGCCAATTGGAGGCTTAATCCATTTAACAATATAATTTATGTTAGTATAGTGGGGTATAGGGACTCTATAGACATTTCTACAATCTTCGTCACCATTAAAGTTATTATAGTTAATCAAAATAGAATTAATAGCTTTAATGTTAGGATTGCATTTCCATATTACTCTATCAGGAATAAATTTAAAATGATTATGCTTACAATTGTTACGCTCTTCCTAAATATGCCACAAAATAGAAACAAGAAGAATAATGCGAATATAGCCGAACCTAACAAAATTATTTGAAGTTCTCCAAGAAAGCATAAAAGCTTTTATGGTTATATTAAAATTTGCTCCTTAACCCAACAAATTACCAAAGTGAGCTCAAATATTTCTTGCAAGGCCACCATTTATGAATAAGTGATCAAAAGACTCACGTAGTCTGGCAGCAAAGATACTTAGAGGGGATTTTAGCACTCATACATAATTTTCATTAACAATAAGTTTTTTATGCAAAATTTATGAGACGTGACATGGTATGCAATAGGTTAGGATAAAGCGAAGAATATTCAATAGGAATTGAGGTGTTACAAATGATGGGTAATCAATAACTCAAAATTGAAAATCACTTCATTTTAATAAACTGACACAAGTTAAAACCTACCAAGCTATTTGTACTGAATTTTGATTTCTATTGCAAAGGATTCCTTTTGAACACTAGCTAGATCATGGCCTCGTAAGGATGAAAAAGGTACACCAAAAGTAAGGTGATGGGAACAGGCAAAGTACATTGGTTTGGTATGGTTACGAATTAATGGGATGGACTTGAACGGGAGAGTTTAGGGTTTGATAAGGAAATGTCACTGGCTAGGTGGAGAAGGTTATTGGTAGAAGGATAGTTTTGATGGGTCTAGTTGAGGGTCAAGGGTATAAGGATGTGGAAGGGTTTCAAAAATGGGAGGGGAGCAGAAATTTTAGATTTTTTTTTGTATTGCGCAAAGAAGATTGGTGGGATTAATCCAAGCCCATGAAGTGACCTTTTGTATGTATGTGATGGGGTCATGATGAAAGTATTTGGAATATGAATTATTGCCACCATCTCAGTTCACATGAACACAAACTGGTTCTAGTGAGCAATGAAGATATTTGAATTCTCTGATATGACATTTTGGTGAGAAAGGGAATCATTTTAAAACTTGGAGCTTAACAATTTTAGTAGGGTTGATCCGCTCATTTTGTCAAGTCAAAATTATTTGGACTTGTTTAGGAATTTTGGAAAATAATTTATTTGAAGGTGATTTAATTTAATTAAACTGTCTCGGACTAAAATTTCGAATGAATAATCTGTAAAATTGTTTCCAAAAAAATTTTGGTGCGATTTTGGAAGTGACAGCATTATATTATAACATCCTAAGTGATTTCAAATGTGCTTTTCCTTAAAAAATCTCAATTCACAAACTAAACGAATCACAGAATAAGAAGAAATAAATGGTGTGCAGTGAACATTGTTACCATAGAAATGTAGCTCCAACTGTACATTATATATATATATATATATATATATCTCTATAACATGAGAAAGAAAAAAAAAAGTGTGCAGTCATCTAACTGTGGATGGCAGAGATCCGCAGGACATTATACAATGGTTAAGTTTGATGTAAATAAACTTCTAAAAAGCAAAACTCCATTACTTCTCTCCCATAGGAGAAGCTTCGGAAATACTATAAAGCAACCACATTCAAAGGCGCAGTAAAAAATCAAAGAAAGAGCTCACTATGGGGGAGTATACTTTGTACTTCTAACACACTATATGGAACACTGTAATTTCATTGTGGTATATGCATTCTGCTGTCCTAAAATTGATTTTTATGAGGCTGAGCTTTCTTTAATCTGGATGTTTTTTCAATTCACTTTATAAATCTCTCTCTGTCTCTCTCTTTTATATATATATATATATATATTTGACCTCACTAAATTTTGGAAAATTGCAGTGAAGAATATTATTTGCTAGAGGCTGTTCAGGCTAGGCTTGCTGTTCACCCTTTAACTGCCCCTGTCCTTGGAAATGATCATAAAGAATTCCGTGGGCGCGGCTCGCAGGTATGAGGCAAACTTAATTATACTGGAAGGGTTAATAATATGAGTGTGATCTCGTGGGCTTGAGCTCGGCTAATCTAAATTTATTTGAGCTCTAGCCCTTTGAAATTTGAGCTCTGTTAACGGCTCTGGCTCAAAATGCCAACAAGCCTGGATGTATCATGATGATTGATTAATAGGCTTTATTAGATTAAGTATCTAATTAAGTTAATTACTCCTTTTTAAAAGTATTTATGTTTATTATAATATTTCATATGACATGCCGACTAGCTAATAAGTCGAGCTTGAGCTCATGGGCTTAATATGCTTGGCTTGGGATCCCATTAATGAGCAGAGCGCAAGCCAGATTGGGTCATTTATGCTTCTAGTTCATTGATAAAACTTATATTTTTGTTATAATTAGAAGAATTGTAAAAATTTTAAGATTGGTGATGTGAAAGTTCTTTATTTGTATATATTAAAATTGGGTGGTGGATATGCATATTTTAAAGATTATGAAATATATATATATACTAAAACTAGTTATTCATAAAAATATTGTTATACTTACATATTATTATACATCAAAATATGTAGATTATATATCAATTCAATGTGTAAGTAGATTATAAGTTGAATATATTTTTTTGTGGGATTTATATGCAAAAATTAAATAAAAAAAATTATTGATCCTAAATATTTTTTAATATATATTTTTGTGTAAGCATAGATAGCATTTTTCTATTCATAAATATTGCACCAAAGTTTTTGTGCTAAAGTTATTGGACACTGACTTTGATATAAGCAGAAGCTAAAGTTTGTGTAGATATTTGATTGTGAAGGTTTGGATAGTAGATGTGTAAATTACAAAGTTTATTTTTTGGGTGCTTATATAAGTAAATATTATTTATTTCAAATGATGAGTGCAGGCCGGAGTTCCCACAGTACTTGATGGAGATATGCTCATCCAGTTCTTAGAGCTGACTTTAATGCAGCAGGAAACTGTTCTCTCCCTTCCCATTTTTGAGACCACAAACGGTTCGACCTCGACCGGTTCGAATCAAACGCTCTCTGTGAACCGGGTCGTTCAGATTCTTGAGAGAATTCATCACGCAGCCTGACAAGTTTTTGATATTTCCAGTCTTATTTTATCCTCTTTTTTTTTCTTTTTTTTTTTTTATACAGTAATATTATTTCTAGTTATTATTATTATTATTAAAATTATTGCAGTCGTTTGCTTTATTTTTTTGTTTATCTGATGATATATATGTCACCATAAAGGTTGGAAATTGATTACTGAGTTACAATATTTGATATATATATATATATATATATATATATATATATATATATATATATATATATATATATATATATATATTCATTTATTTGCTTACTATTTTTTTGCATGTTTCCCTCTATAAATTTAAATTTAAAAAAAAAATTCTATTTTTAGGTGTATATTTTTGTATAAGCATAGTATTTTTCTAAATTTAAATGTATGATGTAACCATTAGTGTATTTGCGTGCCAAAAATTTTAATTTATATTATAATAAGTAAATTTTTATTTGAGATATATAATTGGTGGAGAAGTTTCCAAAATTAATTTATCATTTATTGTTCTTTCAAAGAGAATATAAGCTTATATTAGAAGCCCCTTATATCTCAATATGTTCTAACACATAAATATGATAAAATGCAAAATAATACCAACAATGTATTATTCAACAATATAGATGATATAAATAAGTCTAAGTATAAAATTTAGAAATATTTTTTTATTAAAAAGTGTTTGCCTATTTATAGTTTCTATTAAAACAGTTTTATTTAACTAAATATAAATAAATAATAACATTGCTTAATAAAACTATTTAAGAGTGATTAAATTTATTGCTAAATAATTAACTATATTAAATTATACATTGGACAGGTTAGGCAAAACTACATATACTATAAAAATTTGTATCACATGTAAGCTAAGCAAGAAAATAAACTTAATTATTAGTAATTAGCTAAATTAAGTCATGAAAAATTGGTCATAATGTGAACTAATGCAATAAGCCTCCACTAAAAACATTTTGTATCAATCTGTCGAAGATTAAGCTCGAATTGCTCATCAGTCACAAAGCACAATATGAAAATTTTCTTCTCAAAAACATTTTATGAGGATATTTAATAAGAAAATAAGCGTAATTAATTCATTCAAAACAAAAAATATATATATGTTTTATTTAAAAATATTTAATATATATTTTTAATTGATATTTGATATCAATTTAATATCTAACATGGTTTTCATATTTTTAAAGGTCAAATAATTTAGAAAAATGATATTGGTCTCAAGTCCATTGAGATGGCGCAGCCCAAACTGGAGTTGCAAACAAACGGCTCAGATTGATTTAGCAAGCTTTTTAAGGGAAGCTTTCTCCTCCGCCCGCATGCGTCCTTCTCCCGAACGGGACGGAAAAGATTTGTTCGAGCGGCAGGGCGACGTTAGGGTTAGCTTCGAAAAATCGAGTTCCCTCTCCGATTCGTCTTCGAGGTAGATTTCCCTCTCCTCATGCTGTCAATTTTTTGCTCTACGATCTGTACGGGTTTTGCGAGCTATCCCTTTCGCGTTTCCACTCTCATTTGATGTATCGATATCGGGAAAATGCTGAGAGAGAACTATTGTTTGAGCGATAGCGGGGCTTTATGGATCGTAGTTTTCTGCAGAGGATGATATCCTTTTGGATCTCTTTTTCTATTATATGCTCGCTAGCTGGCTGCTTCGATATGTTTTGTCGATTTAGGTCATGTGTTGTGTTTGATTGGGTTAGGTTTTGATAGTGTTTTGAGTGTTTGATTGGGTGTTGGTGCTTAAATTCGTACTCATACAGAGAAGCTGTTTCAAGAAGGAAGCTGCTTTTGTTTGCTGTATATGCAAAGATGAGGGTTGTTTTATGTCTCGAGATATCTTGATTGCTGGTGCTTAATAGATTATTATATTTTCGCTAAACCCACTTGTTCATTGTATAACAACTAAAACATTGTTTGTTTTCTTGTTGTCGCAGCCTTGTTACTGTTAACAATCCTCCTTTTCTGTTCTGTATCACAATTATTGTTATATTTTAATGTGCTTGTGCATTTTATGTATTGTTTAATTTGGCCCAAAAATTGAATTTTTGAATTTGAAATGGCCACTTGAGCTTCTAGATGCAAAATGGAACTCCCCTGAGGTATATGCTGGCTTTATTGAGTTGTTCATTTTTCTTGAAATCTCAGCAACACAGTCGCTTCATGTATTTCATTTTGTGTGAATTTCGTTTGATTTTTTTTTGTATCATAAGCTTGTATAAATTCAGCACATAAATTTGATTAGTTCGATTTTGATTTTTGTTGTTTCAGTATAGTTAGATTCGGGGGTTTGGTTAGGACAATATAGTCACTGCATAGGAAAAACAGAAAAATATGAATTGAAGCAAATGCATATTATACTGTTGTTACAGCCAAAATATGTATAAATCACAGTAAAAAAATTGTTTTTGGCCAAGGTCCTGGCAATTAAAAGCCCGACAATAAAATAGTTTAAACAGTGAAAGAATATGTTTATAGACATAGTCATCATCAATACTTATAGTCAAGAAGAAACATGATAAGTTTGTAATTGTCAGTTCAACTTTAAGAAAATTACTATTTTACATTTTATGTGTTCCAAAACTTTCAAAATTAAGAGAGAGGAAACAAATTAAAGAGAGATTAAGTATGCTCTGCCGTCAAAAGTGTGTGATGCTAATCCTTAAAAAATGCAATGCATTCCCCTTTTAATAACCCACTAGCTCCAAAATTATGAAATTATAGCTAATCTCACAAAAAATGAATGTCATGTGTTTTTCTTTATAAAATTTATTTTTGATTGTTTCAACTGATTTGAGGTTGGTTAGGGGATGTGTAATAGCACTCATTCTAAAATTACCTTTGCCATCTCATCAAAGAGAATTTGGGGTATGGTGGCCGCTTATAAATAATTGTACTGTTTATTTTTAATTGGTAGTTGAAACCTTAAACAGGAAGCAATGATCTAGACCAACAAGATGATACAAAATGGCAGAAAACCAAATAAGATCATTAATGCACATGACTTGTATTTCTAGTCAGTAGAAGATTCTCATATTTGCATCATTCCATTTGACTTGAGAAATCTGAATTGATGGTTTAATTATCCAATTTTTGTCATGTAATTCAGAGATATATTTTCTCCTTCATTTATATCCATTAATATTCATAAATATGTTTATCAATTTAAGCTAGCTGGTGGAAAGCTGTGATACCCAACATGTAGGTCATTGTCATTGAATTTCAAAGTTTATCTGCTTTCTGTCCCACTTTTTCAGCTCGAAGTTAAAAACTTAATTAAAAGTTAATAGTTACTCTCATACAGCTTAGCAACTTAACTTTTAAGCAATTTTTTAATCTTTTAACTCTGTACGCTATAAATTTACTTGTAAACTGGAGTTCATTGTGATGTGAATTCATTGTGTAGACAATAGATACATAAATTAATGTCACAAAAATATGGTAAAAGTTAAAAATATTATCTATATTTCATTGGGCTTCCAATATTTGAAAATTCATTCCAATGCATTATGAAATTTAATATCCCCACTTTTTTACAGATAATAAAAAAAAGTTTTTATTTAAAATTCTCCTAATAAATTTAGTTAGCTTAAATCTAGTTACTTGGTTTGAATTTCTTTATTTGTGGTCTATTGTGAATTCTTTAAAGCTTTTTAGGCAACATATATATATATATATGAAACTTGCAAATAATATAAATTTGATGAGAAAGATGAATGTTGCATTTTAAACAATACTAAACCCTAAAATCTTAGATCTTAAACTCTAAGCCCAAATTTTTGAACTCTTATAACTAAAGGTTTATGATAAGATTGTAATGAAAGACTAAATTACTGGCCACACTAGCCACACTTGTACTTGCAATGTGCATATATGGATGTATAGTCACCTTAAGAAGAATGATAACCTTGATGGCTTAATAGTTTATATATTTAGCCGACAAACATTTCATCGAATGCCTCGTCTTTTAATCAAGTGACAGATTAGTGAGATTTTCATTATTTTTATCTACTATCCAACAATCACAACCAAGGGAATGTACTTGGTAGAATCAACAGAGTTAGAAGACCCCGTTGAGTTTGCTTCTAGTCTAATTTTGTGAACTGATTTGAGAGACTTAAGTAGTAGCTGGCGCACTGTCACATGCAAGTCACTAGTACTAATGTTATTTTACTTGTTCTAAGTGATGGAGCATCCTAATATTTTTTTAGTTTTACCAAAATTAAGCACCAACCATGCTTGTATTTTGTTTTTTCAATTATTGATGAAGATGATATTTTACACATTGGTAAATTAGTAGTGTTTTGCTCATGCAAAACACTACTTCTAATGCTATTTTACTTGTTCTAAGTGATGGAGTATCCTAATATTTTCTTATCAAAATAAGCATCATGCTTTTATTTTTTTAAATTATTGATGAAGATGATATTTCACACATTGGTAAAGTTGGGTGTTAGTTTAATCTGTAAAGATGATTTGGATGCTATTATCTAAAATCAATTTTGTTTTAAAATAATTGACCATATCCAGTAGCTAGTGCTGCAGGTTGATCATATTTTTTTGGCAGGATGAGAGGTAGGGGATACAGTTACAGCCCTTCGCCTCCAAGGGGTTACCGCGGTAGGGCTCGCAGCCCGAGCCCTAGAGGTCGGTATGGCGGGCGCAGCAGAGATCTTCCCACCAGTCTTCTTGTGAGGAACCTTCGCCATGATTGCAGGTTTGTGTTTGGATTATTGTTATATTGAAAATTATTGTGCGCCATCAAATAAGTTGTTTAATATAATTTTGAAGATTAAAAGATTGTTAGATGAGTGGTAGAACATTGCTTTCCTTTACAAGACTAATAAGGACCTAGTCATCTTAAGACAATGCATGATTTTAGTATTTTGATCAAAAAGAATTATTTTCTTAATTTCTCTTTACTTTAAAGTTTAGCCTTAAAAACTACTCGAATTTAAACTCTAATACTTATTTAAACGTTTTTTCTATTCAAGCTGCTACATTTTGTGCAATAATTAAAAATTTTTACACAATAGATAAGCTATAGATCTGCAGATGTATGGCATTCAATTTTTGTATTTATATATTTAATTTAGCATTCAAATCTTAACTTATTGAAATTGATTTTTGTTTAATTAGCATGATTTATTTATGTTTTTAATATTAGGGATGTGTAATATACATAGCACACAAATGTAACTACGGTTTTGGTGCTGCTGCTGCAGGCCTGAGGATCTTCGCAAGCCTTTCGGACAGTTTGGTCCTCTGAAGGATATATATCTTCCCCGCGATTACTACTCCGGGTAAGCCAACCGCTTTTCTTTTTTTTTTTCTTTTTTTTTCCTATTTTTTTAGGCAAATCTTACTATGGTTTGGTTGTGGTGCTGCTGTGAAGTATATATAGTTAGCATCATATTGCATCCATTTTTTCTCTATTTATTTATTTTTGAAATTTTATGGGAACAAAGAGGCAAACATGGTGAATACTGCATGCGTTCATTGTTGCATTGAGCAAATATAATATATGATGTGTATATATGTATATATTTTATTTTATTGTTCTGGCATTACTGAGTTCTAACAGTGTAAATAAAGATTTCAAGACAAGAAGTCTTTAAGAGAGAAGAGAGTTCTTCTATTCAAGAGGTGTGAGTGTTTTTTTGAAGAGAAGTGAAGGAGGGCTGGGGAAGAAATTGGGTTTCATTCAACTTTATATTTTTTGAAGATATTCAAGTCTTGAGAAGATTTTCCAAGGTTAGCAGCCAGCTGCCGCCTGCTTTACTTGCTTGATTTCCATCCATCCCCAAAATTAAAACAAACAAAACTAATCAATCAATCGATCGATCATATATTAGTTTTAAAATTAAGTCTTTTTCTTCTTCTTCTCATTAGAAGATTGCCCTAGCCTTGTTAATTATCATCATTACAGATTTATGATCTTTTTTTTTGTTTTTTATGCATTTTTACTATTTCAGTGATCCCCGTGGCTTCGGATTCGTCCAGTACGTCGATCCCTCCGATGCCGCCGAAGCCAAGTACCAAATGGATGGCCAAATCCTTCTTGGCCGCGAGCTGACTGTCGTGTTCGCCGAGGAGAACAGGAAGAAACCCGCCGACATGAGGGCGAGAGAGAGAGTCAGGTATTTCTCCATCTTTCTCTATTACTCTCTCTCTCTCTCTGTATATATATATATATAACAATTCTCACAAGTTTTGCTATACTTCTCATCTCATATCCACTAGTATGTTAAAAGACATTTGAATGCATATTTAAAAATTCATGATTTGTTCGCTCCGATTCTGTTGTTTTCTGATTTTTTTTCTGCCTCCACTGCTGCTAGCCATGGGAGGACCTACGGCTACCGGCGGTCTCCGCGTTTTTCCCGCTCGCCACGCTACTCTCGTTCAAGGTCTCCGCCGCTCCGTTCTTCGAGGCATTCTCATTCCCCGCACCGCCCGAGGTCTCGTTCCCGCAGCCCCAGCTACCACTCGCCGTCCCCATCCCCAAAGCGCGGGCGCCATTCTCGGTATGCATTCTGTCTCCCGCCTCGAGTCGCCTTTCCACCCTGAAATCTCTTCCATTTCTGACCCGTTGTTGTTGGGCAGATCGGCTTCGGCGGAGGCTCGGCGGAATCGCAGGGAGAGATCTTACTCTCCTCCTCCATCCCCGCACGCCGGCGGACTACGGAGCAGGAGCCCTGCTGAAGACAACGATGGCGGTTACTATGCGAGGAAGGGCTCCTCTCACAGGGAAAGATCTCGCTCTTTGAGCTAGATCATGGTTGCATTCGGTGTAATCGGGTTTCTGCAAACCGCTGCTTATCATATGGATAGTTAGACCTCAATCGATCATCGTGCTTTGTTTTCTGCCCTTATTTTGGTGTGGTGGAATTTTCTAGCGATTTGCTTTGCAATATTTATGTGAGTTCTATTCTGTTAAATTTAAAATTACAAATTAGTCCGCAACTTCATATGATAAATTTATATGCAAAGCATCCACATTTTTATAAATTATGTGTCCACCATTTTAAACAATTCTAAAATTCTTGTTTGCAAAGTTATAATGATACGGTCCTCATCTAATCTATTATTATACTGAGTATTTAATTAATATTTGCTTAAATGCCATACAATAAAATAATTAAAAATCAATTAGTCTTTTATAGAAATATGTTAGCGTTTAATTGAAAATAGCATAATATATTATTTGAGGATATCATTGATAAATATAAGGATTTTCATAACAAAATATTTCTATTTTAAGTAGGAGTTAATATGTTAGTATAATATCAAAACAATATTTATTCGTTTATTAATTTAAAAATTATCATATATTTATTTGGTCTTGTAATTAAGAAACTAATCCAAAATATTAGTCGAGCAAAATTAAATTTTAAGCATTTAGATATGCCAAAACAAATTATTTAGGTTTTTATTAAATTAAAATAATTTATATGATATTCCATCTATCCCCAAAATTAAAATAATATTTATATTATTTTAATATAAATAAATAAATAAATATTAATGATATAATATTTAAATTTTATTGAAATTTTTTAGATACACATTTCTCATTTGTTAATTCAAATATTTAAGATTTTTAATTAAATATTTTTATATTTATACATCAAAATATATAGATGATATATCAATTTAATTTGTAAGTAGATTATTGATTGGTTATATACAAAACTTAAAAAAAAAAATTTATTGGTCAAAATATTTTTTTGATGTATATTTTTATTTATAAAATTATATATATATATATATATATATATATATGAATTTTAAAATTGATTGTTTGAAATATATCTTCTATTTTATTTTCTTAATTTTAAAAGTAAAATCCTTAGAAATATTCACCATTTTTGTCTCGTACATTTATTCAATAAATATTATAACTATATCTTAGATATTAACATTTTTATACAAATTTAAGCATAAAAATACATAAACTATCTTAGTTACAAAATATATGTAAAGAGATTTGAAACATTCATATTCCTAACTTATTCAAAATAATATACAAATATTAGAAGTATGACAGCTAATGAATATGATTATTTTATTTATTTATTTATTTTTCTTAGATATTAATTTAAATAAAAAATAAATTTTATCACATATATTTATTCATAAAATTATAATTATTTTAATATGTATATAATGATACAAATATAGCAAAATAAGTTAAGAATTCGCACAATATAATCAGCTCAAAGAGTAAAATTAATCTTTAAAAGGAAGAGTCGGGCGCTTTAATAAATAGCCAACCAAAATTATAAGAATTAATTAATCATTTAATAGCCGAAGTAGTAACAGCAATTTGAATCATTCACTGACAAAACGTGCGGAAATTTTTTTTAATGTTTTCTTAATTAATATTAAGTTATCATTAACATGCATTTAATGATAATAATTTATCAGCTTAAGAGTATTATTGCCATTCCCATTTTCTTAATCCTGCCAAGGGTTTATTAATAGTCCTCAGGGGATATTCGCAAGAGAGCTGCGTCACTGAGCTCGGAGGCTTGCTAGTAGGGTTCGTCTTCTCCTTCCTTTTGAGCCCTGTTCTCTGGTAATGCTCATCTCCCACTCTTTTCTTCAATCTATCTAGGGTTCTCCCGCATTCTGCGTTTTCGAGCGATGAAAGATTGAGAATTTTGTTCTGATAGCAAAACCGGAAAAAAGTATCTTTGAAGTCTTTTTTATGAAATTATTGAATCTTTTGATGTGCTTTTTCTCACTTTTTCAAAATCCTTCGCCCCAGTTTTCTTCAATTTGCTATAATCGGTATTTCAGGCATCATTCCTTCTGCTCGACTGACAATCATTGCATCTAATGTCTTACTTAGTGGGTGACTCTTATCATTGGGGAAAAATATAAACTTTCTTGGTATCTGTGCGTGTCAATATTGTAAATAATGATCAATTGCTTAAATATGCATGCTGCCTTAGGTTGCCATAACACTCGATTCACTTCAAGCTGTTTCAACAGTTTTGCTTCTTGTAAAATGAACTGCTACCTAACGATTTTACTTCTTATGCAGTTAGCGTTTTATTCATGATTTTAGCTTTTCAATTCCTGCTGTGTCATTGTAAAAGGCTGCTTGAACAAAGTTTTTGTTAACCAGTTTTTTGGTCTTTATGATTTATGTTTATAAGAGATACTTGGCATCCCCATGCGCCGAATAGTACGAAAAATATGTTATATTCAAAGATTCTTCACCTTTGGTGTTATATTTACCCAATTATTATGATGAATTGAGTGTTTTATTCACACATTTAATATGGATTATGCAGCTATTCAGTTCTGGGCACTTCTTTAAACGTATAGCTTTTTTGTTTCATTCAGTTCCAGTGTTAAAATATGAGTGAATTAGATCCAATCTGTTGTCATAGCGGAGTTACAGCTTTAGAGGGTTCCAGCCAATGGTATGCCGGATTATGGAAGAGAAGTATTCTTCTGGTCATTTTTCTTTTCTCAGATGTTTCAGGTATTCATTCGCACCTTTTTTTTAAGTAGGAAAGTTTCCTATATTTTTTATTGAGAGAAGTTGAGTTTTGAAAAACCATCACTTTTATAAAAAAATCTTTTTTAACAGTGTTGAAATTGGTTAACTTATCTGCTGTAATCGTTTCAATCTAAATGAAAATTTATCAGAGGCTACTTATTTCATACCACCAAAATCTGTCCTAATTGCATAGGACTTTTCTACACTTTCACCACCATATACATATTAAAATGAGGATGACGTGACACTACTATATGTAAATATATGATTGGTGCAATTCACTTTTTTTTTTTTTTGACCAATGTGGAAGAAAAAAAGAAAAAAAATAGGAAAAAAAATTTTTGATTGGTGGTAGATATGATTATGTATATGATGGTGTAAGTGTAGTATTTTTCAATTGCATATCTAATACCCACTCATTTTTATTTATGACATAATTGTCCTTGTTTCATCATTGCAATTAATACAGTACCCCCTTAGGTTACTTCCTATGGTTACTAATGGGAGATACTCCAATATATAGGTAAAGTATGGTATTAGAATTACAAATATCAAGATTTGAATGTTAGATACGTAAGTAGGCCATATTTAGGCGTGACACTAGTTATTCTCTCACATTATATCGTCTATTAACTTTTGTTGCACACTCACTGTCAGCAGCCTACGCACAAGAATGGAAAAACAGAAAACTGCAATAAGTATAGGCTTAGCTATTTTCTTTGCAATCATACAGCTATTATTTGAACCGCTTTCTTGCATATCCTAATTGCTTTTTATCAGTCATGCGTTACTTGAATCACCTATCGATAGTTTGATCCTGCATCTTCTACCATGAATATCATGTGGATTTTCCTTGATTTCTTTGTGCATTCAGGTGCATTTGTTGGTGTTAACATTGGGACGGACATTTCTAATTTACCATCAGCTTCAAACATAGTGTCCATTCTATTAGCTCATAATATCAAACATGTGAGATTATTTGATGCTGATCATCAAATACTGTCTGCCCTTGCAAACACTGGAATAGAAGTTATGGTTGGTGTTCCCAATGATCAATTACTACGGATAGGGGAGTCTCGATCAGCAGCAGCTGATTGGATCAATAGAAACGTTGCTGCCTATCTTCCAGCAACCAACATTACGTATATTGCAGTTGGCAACGAAGTTCTTACTACCATTCCAAATGCTGCCCTTGTTCTTGTTCCTGCCATGCAATTTCTCCAGTCTGCTCTTTTAGCTGCTAACTTAAATTTTCAGGTTAAAGTTTCAAGTCCTCAATCCATGGACATGATCCCCAAATCATTCCCACCATCTACTGCCACTTTCAATTCATCGTGGAACTCAGTAGTGTATAATTTTCTTCAGTTCTTGAAGAATACAGGAGCCTCATTCATGCTTAATGCACAGCCATACTATGCTAACGCAAAAGGGAATGGAATATTCCCTCTTGAATATGCACTTTTTCGACCTCTCAATTTGGACAATCAGGTTGTGGATCCCAATACTCTCTTGTCCTATTCAAACATGTTTGATGCAATGGTTGATGCTACATACTACTCAATGCAAACGCTGAATTTCTCCGGGATTCCAATCGTTGTGACGGCTTCAGGGTGGCCATCAAGTGGTGGAGATGAAGAATCATATGCTAATGTCAACAACGCATTGGCTTACAACACTAATCTTGTTCAGCATATATTGAATAATTCTGGCACGCCCTATCAACCAAAAAATCCAATCAATGTATATATCCACGAGTTATTAAATGAAGATCTTCTTCCTGGGCCGCTTTCCGAGAAGAACTGGGGATTATTTTTTCCAAATAAAAGTGCTGTGTATGCACTAGATTTTTCAAACACAGTTGATGGGAGCGCTGCATTATCAGGTATAACTGGTATTTTTTGTGTGGCGAATTCCAGCGCAGATTCTAATGATTTGAAGCAAGGATTGGACTGGGCTTGCGGCCCTGGTGGTGCAAATTGTAGTGCAATTCAGTCTGGAAAGTCATGTTATGAAGACAACAATGTTGTTGCTGTAGCTTCTTATGCTTATAATGACTATTACCATAGGACACAAGCCAGTGGTGGAACATGTAACTTTGGTAACACGGCCATGATCACAACAAATGATCCTAGTAAGTTCTCGATCTTTTGCTAATTCATGTTTCTATTTCCTAAAGATGTCGGCTTGAATTTTAATGGTATGAAATGCATGTTTGTCATGAAACTATTGTGCTTAATGATAATTGACATTATGAAAACATTTAAAAGGAATAAATTCGGCATGATTTTATTTTATTAAACTTGAGAGCATTTTTTGAAAAGCCTTAAACTTAGGTGCCAGAATTCTTAAGTTATGATTGCTGAACTTTTATGCTTTCATTTGTGTTTCATATTTGAGGCATCGCTTGCATTATATCTTTGAGTACCTCGTTGATTTTTTCTATTTCTTTCTATTTTTTTCTATTTGTAACACAGTCGGTATCATTTGGTGGTTTGCAAAATGAAATCATGTTTTCCAAAAGAATGACACCTTTATTCATGCTTCTTGTGTGAATGAAAGTTCTAAACCCTGGGCAAAATTCATGAGTGATGATTGCTGAATTTTTATGCTTTCATTTGTATTTCATATTTGGGGCATCTTTTGCATAATTTCTTTAAGCATTTTGATTTTCTAAATTATAGTTTCTACTTCAAAAATCAATTGGGCTCTTAGTTGTTTTTGTTTTTGATCTAATTAATACTGTTTCCAAGACAACTTAAATGGAATAAGAGTTGGTTGGAGGCTTGTTGTTGGTTGTGTTTCTATATTTAAACAGCTTGTCATATTATAACTATGAAGAGTTTTTTTGTTTAGTTGTAAAGCAAATTCTTTGATTAAGAATGAAGATTGAATAATTTACACATATACCTCTTGTTTTCATACTATAATTTGTCATATAATAATAGTTATGATATCCAAATGGTTTATCTTTAACAATGATCAAATTGCTATATTAATTTTATTACATTTTCACATGAGTACGAATTATAAACCAATTGACTCGTACAAACTATCATTATAGTCTATTGCATCATAGGTGGTAAGATTTGCATGAAACTATCAGAAGCTAAATAGAAATAATTTTTATATTAAATATTCCATTAATTATAGTAGGCTTAGAATGTCATGAATTCATGCATCCAATATTTAATTAATAATAGTTTTAACCTTACAAATTAATATGAATGATATCTATTGCTATGCTTTCGTTTTGGGCAATCTGGTAGTGCAAGTGTAGCTTGGAGTCAGCATCATCATTGATCTCATTCCAACTATTTGGGATCAACTTTATGAAACCTCATTTGCTCTTAGTTTTTAGTCAATACCTGCTCAAGGCCTCAACTCATTTTTCATGATCATTATAAGCAAATTTTATAATTTTACTCATCAATCCTAATCATATGATAATAATTTTATCTGCTATTATAATAGGCGCATTTTGCACCCTCTGCTGTGCATATTCACCCTAACTGCCTAATTTTAATCAAATCATCATTAATGAGCGTCGATCCAATCAATCTTCCATTATAATCTTTGCTTAAAGTTTTGCTTGTGTTGGATCCAAGTAGTCTTATGAACTCTGGTTGAACTCTACTTGAGGATATGATCCAAAACTTAGGGCCATGTGAATGGTTTGGAACATGCTTTTGAACTCACAAGAACTAATATGCGAGGGGAATCTGTCTTAGATAATCAAGTTATAGAATTCATAAGTTCTTACAGGACAGATTTTAGGTTTTGGGTGGCATGGTTTCCTATATTGATTGTAAGAATCATGCGTCACACACCTACTATTTACATGGAGAGTCAATCCTAGCATAATATGATTGACAATACAATTGTAAATTTCATTATATTGACTAGGGATGTTACGCAAGCTATTGATGAATGCAAAGGAATTCCTTAGCATGAATACCAAAAATTTATGGCAGTATGACTTCTCTAATGATAAGATGTCTCTTGCAAGTTGATATCTTAAACTGGGTGGTTGCATTTTAGGGACCGTGTCTACCTATAATGGAGTTGCTGGCGACTGCTGGAAGTAAGACCCAATTGAACATGGTTTGATTGGCATTGGCTTCTTGGCTAGTTTCAAGCTTACACATTGCTCTATGATTTTCTTATGTTCATTGTGTGACTTAGCTAGCCTAACCCACAAGTATAGGCACCCTTTGTTCTCCATTTCTCTTGTTTCTTTTAAATCAATAAAAAATATTAAGAGACTGTAAGCCACTGATAACCCAAATTTCCTTAGGTTCTACGATATATAATGTGTAAAGACAGGGTCATCTGTTTCAAAGGAGGTTGATTGCATATAATTCTCAATATTATGATGTATTTTTTCTTGACTGTTCGAGCTTAGAGCATCTTTGATTTCCTTTTTTTCTTGGAACAAATAATTTTTTTTTCTAGACTGCGTTGCAATTATATTGTGGATCAATAAAAGCAAAAATTTTATGATAATGCTTACAAGAGGAAAGTCTTGTCTTAGAGTGCTCTTCGGCCAAAGCTAGATTGCACTGAAGAAGTTGAAGCTTCAAGTTGTGAAAGGAAGCATTATTTCTTTGCCTTTAACAAAAGAAAGGGTGGTGGCCTTAAGTTGGTTTTTGTTTGGTGCTTCAACGCTAATTTTTGCTAATCTTTAAGTGGATTTGTGGCATTTGTTTCTTTACACGTCGAACTTTTTTTTGCATTTAATTTAACACTTCAAGGACTAAAGGTATTTATTGATCATGAACATTCTTGCGCCTAAACAAAAGTGGAACACAATCTTCACAGATAATTACTCCCCAAGTGGTTAACATTCTTGAGTGGACAACCTAAAGTCATTGCTATTGAAGGTGAGATTCAAGAAGTTCGAGTTTGAAAGTTGCTACTCGAGGTACAATGGTTTGAGACTGGATTCTCAAAATAATGACGGTTCTTTCGGATCCATTTCAAAAGATAAGGGACTTCAATAATTCACCCTCTGGCTACTTTAATTCCTTGGAGGAAGCTCGCTTGCTTCTAAATCTAAACGTAGACTTATTGAAACTGGGGAGCATGGTATTGAGATCTAGTTGCCTCTGTCAAGGCAATGCACATCTATTCTTGTTAGGAGTTATCATTTTCTATTCTATCTATCTTGTGTTTGAAAATCATGTAGAATAAATAGTTTTTCATTATTACTCAAGCCATACACTTTTCCATACCATTTATTTGGCATTAACTCTATACCAGGCGCTTTTACCTTGTGCGTTTGTATAAATGTCTAAACCAACTTTTTTTTTTCTTCGTCACTTTAACTTTAATAGATGTTCTTTCAGCTTTTCCTGTAATATATCCATTCTTAATTTGTCCTTTTTAGTTTATCGCACTTCCATCTTTTAATATTCTAGTCTTTGCATGCTCAACTACAGCTAATAAAGGCTTTGTCTTTTTCGATGTTGCAGGCCATGGCTCATGCATCTTTACTGGGAGGTAAGCCTTGAATTGTCTATTTATATATATATATAAATATATATATATATATATATATATATATATATATATATATATATATATATGTTTGTGTAATCCTTAGTCGATTCATTGTTTGAACACAAATCATGTTGATTTCAATTTCTGCAGCACCGGATTGCATTCGGGCAGGAGTGCAGCATTTGGGCCCATAAGCCCACTCAACCGCAGTTCGAAGGATCAAGCTCTCTCGTTAATTCATCTAATTCTTGTGCTATTTCTATCACTGTTGAATTTCTAGTTTCATAGACAATGGAGGTAGAGCTCGAACGAAGTCTCCGTGCCATCTCAAATGAACGATGTGCGCTCTACATATATTTATGTGCGTGTACTTCCCACATGTCATCCAATTAACAGGCTTGGATTTGGCGCTATATATATATATTAAGTGCTGAAATGTATGGCATGTAAGATTCGGCTTGCTGAGATCAAATTGCAAACATAGCATTTGTAGAAATAATGTTTATTTTGTAGCATTAGCTTAGAATTGTTGGGTTTATCCAACCATTTAAATTTTGGATGGGTATTTTTGGTGTTATGGTTGGAGAATATTTATTATTGATGAAATTGAGGCATTCATTCATTTGTGGCACACAGCTAATTCTTATATACTAATGCAGGTTTTTCTTGATTTTTCTAGGCTTCTTTTTTTTTCCATCAGTTTTTTAATCATTTTTTATAATAATTATCAGACTGTAATTCCCTGCCTTTTTCTAGTATAAATACCTTTCCTCTCCATCAAGAAAGGGTTTGCACTTTGGCATTTGTACTGCCCAGCTACTGCATAGTAAAATACAAAGCCACAACCTGTGAGTGGACGAACCATTTTATTTTTCCTTGTACTTAATGGAAACTGTCTTTGCCTCCACACCATACATTGAGAAGATTGTCTTGTTGAATTCATTTAAATTCATCAACACAGTCGCTCAGCTTAAACGCTGGTGAGAACTTAGATAAGAACTACCTTGCGAGAAAGAAATTCGCTCTCCCTAACTCAAACGATGGTGCAGGATGACTCCACCACAGTTCTCTCGACTTATTCGGCAGCCATCTCCAATAGGTTCAAGCCTCCGAGCTATGGAGTTATCGTTGTGCGCAGGTTGCTATTTCGGCGCGCAAGTATACTACTAAATGAGCTAGGGTTTCCACATTATGTAAGGATGCATGTAAAAATGTAGTTTGACACGCTTAGATAAGAATAAAAACTTTGAAAATAGTTATTATGGCATATAAGCAAACGTATTTAGTGAGAATTCGAATAGGAAGATGAAGTCTTTATGGAAGAGAATACATACTTGCAACATAGTTATTTTGACATATAAGCAAATGTAATTAGTGAGAATTGTGATATAGGAAGATGAATATTGTCTTTGGGAAATGGAATACATAGATCAAAAAGGATAGAAGTCAATAGTTATAAATTGTAAGATTGAATGCGATTATAGTTGTAAGATTAAATTCGATTAATAGCTATACATAGATCAAATAATAGGATAATTATGCTCTTTAATAAGATTGAATGTGAGTACAATGAAAATATTTTGGAATGATTTATAAAAGTTAATTCAAAGGATGCTAGGAGAAATGATCTAAAGCTTATATTTTTGTGATTGCCAGTATATTATTTGTGAAAATTAATGGACATACTCACATTTAAGAATAAGTTTAAAAATTTGGCAATGAGATATCAATTATTTGTTCTAATTTGAGAAGGATGATAAATCTTAGCTCTAAATAATTAAATAGTTGAATATATATATATATATATATATATATATATATATATATATATATTATAACTTTGATTCATATATAATTGGAGTCTTTTATAATACTTAACATTGTATAAAAAAGAAAAGTCTTAATATATATATTTTTATTTATTTTTTATTACGCATGAACTAACTATCAACAGTGTACTTCCATGGATCATGCTCTCAATAAGCTCGTGACCTGACACTTAAAATGCACTGGTGTTTAAATCTTAGTTAGAATGATTTAAGTACTTGGATGTCACATTTATATTAATTTTGAGTAGCAATATGCAGCAAAAATAAATATGTGTAGAAAAAATAAAATAAGGTCTTTTATAATATGGAGACTAAGGTATTGTGATGACCCTACACCGGTTCAGCGAAAACTGTTCTGACATCGAGTGTTCACTTGCCGCATTATCATATTGAGTAATTTGCGAAAGAAGATAGACAAATATAAAAATCAAGGACATTTCTCATTTATTTCAAAGTTCATATTACAAGATATTTCATCGTACTCCCATACAAAGGTGAAAAATAAAATAAAAAAAGATAAATGATAAGTAAAACAGTGTCGTCGTAGATCCATTGCAGATTGAAAATTTTAAGTATTAGGGTTTTGGTTTAAGCTCTTTCAGAAATGTCTAATCTTGATTGTACAACAAACAATACTGAGATTAAAATTCCCAGTAATTAGAGGGTACTCTAAGTGCCATAGTAATCAATGTAGTATTACATTTTATAATAGCCAAGATACGATTTGCGAAAGAGATGCATGAAAAATAATAAGATAAAAGCGCAATTGAAATAATTAATTACCTGCAAAAGAGATATTAGCACAAAGATGCAGGTTACAGATATATTTTTTTTCAGTAACTCACCACGAATATTGTTACTGATATTATTTTTCCAGTAACAACCCACGAATGCTATACCGATGTCATTTTTCCAGTAATTAGTCACGAATGCCATTACTGATGTCATTTTTCTAATAACTGGCCATGAATGCCATTACTGATATCATTTTTTCAATAACTGACCGCGGATGTCATTACTGATGTCTTCTTTCCAGTAATTAGTCACGAATGTTATTATTGATGTCATTTTTCCAGTAACTAGCCATGAATATTATCATGTTGGTTTCGAACAACCAACCAAGCTTCAAATTGAAAATTTTGGCTCAAAGCAATTAAAAGCTAAGCAGTATTAACAATACAAAATGTAATACTTGTCATGTACTGGGTACCTTTTGTCTTTAAGTTCGGATGAGTGATAGTTTGCTCAATCTACATTTAAGTTCTCGATATTTTAGCCAATGATTTTAGAAATATTATTTTCTTTTAAGGATTTTCTTGCATTCTTCTTTTCTGTCCTTTTCTTTCATATCCTTATTATGTTATAAGTCCATATTTATTGAGTCACTTATTGTAATCATATTTTATTATTATGATCATATTAATATTATGAAAGAGTAAAGATAGAAAAAATGATTGATTTGAAATAATAGACATCTTTATTATATTTTCACTGTTATCCATTATGATAATCTGAACGATATATTTGAGATGTTAATACTATTATTATTATTATCATACTAATGATTAAGCATAAAAGGAAAACTTTATTTCTTTTCCATTTCTTACCTTAGATGAGGATTGCTTGGAAAGTGAAGGAAGGCCGGAGGCTGGAGGATGGCTGTGGGGCTGTTGTTGGCTGGCAATGTGGCAGCGGCTGCTGGCCGACTGCTGTGGGCTGAGGGAGGAGGGCTGGTATGGCTGAGGAGGGGAGGTCGGCTGCTGTGTGCCGAGGGCTGAAGGCTGGGGGAGCTGTTGTGGAAGTTCATCTATTGGGTAAATTGGGTTACTCAATAGGTGAAGCCTTGAGTTTACTATTTTATAGATTTTTCTTAATTTATTAATGATTATTTGATATTTAAATCTTATAACTAAGGTTAGAGATCTATCCTAATGAGTTGATTACTCATTAGGATTTGCCTTAACCTAATTTATGAAACTTGGGTTCTAAACCTTAGACCCTTAGCTATACCATTAGATTGAGTGATTAAACCTCATTATTTGGAGTTTAATTCTTAATCATTTCATCTTGATTTGGTTAATCAAGATGATTTGAGATTCTTAAAATTATTAAAATAGGTCGATTGACTTACTTATTTAACTTATAGTCGTCAGTGATTTAATCAATTAGAACTTGGCCAGTTATAACTATTTTAAACTTATAAGGTCGTGAATCTGAGTTACACTCGATAGTAGAAATTGGAGATCCTGAACTTGTGTAACCTAGAGTAGATAGAACGATTAAATTAGATAACAAATGGATATCACTTGTGTCCTAGTAGAGTCTCTTGCTCACTTTGAAAATTGATGGTATGCTTACCTTATTTTAAGCCTTATATCTTGTTCACATGTATTAGGCATAAGACATTTGAAAAATATTTCATGTCAAACTTGTTTTGCAAAGTAGCATTTGCATATGTCATTATCATTATTGAGTTGAACATATGGTTATTAGAATGTAGCCTAATTAGTATGCCTTTTTTCGTACATATACTTTAGTACAGACCAAGCCTAGACCTATGACTGGCTATGATAGTATTCGTCTATCTAAAGCAACTCTAACCAAGCCTAGACCTAAGACCGGCTAGGATGGTATTCGTTAGACTTTATATCCTTTTTTCCCATATTGGCAATATTAATTTAGGTACATTTCTACTTTAAGTTTGATTGTCTTGTTTAAGTCATAGCAGTTTCAGTATCATACTTTCTGTTTCAGTTTGCAATTTCAGCACTTTCTTATTTATTATCTTACTGCATTTACTAGCTTTATTTCTACTTATAGGATGCTAGTCATACTTGTTGTTTATACTTATTAGGATGTTAGTCTCACTTTTAATTATTTAATTATTTCATATGTGCTTTTACTTTATGTCAATTAGCATGTGTTTTTATTGATTATAAGTATATTTAGGTTGAGTTTTTCTTTCAATTATATTAGTACTTAATCTTTATTTTTATAACTAACATTATTACAGCTATGCTTGGAAGTATGTGTTTACTTCCTATTTTATTATGTTATAGACTGATTATTTATAACTGCCCTTCTCTTTCATATGCATTCTACTCCTACACTTGCTTGTATGTTACATTTTAATGATGATATCTAAATAACATAATAAATTTACAGCCTAAAATATACTTAGACATTTTATCTAATTAGATTTTTTTTTTGTTGGCTAAGGCCCTATCATTGTGAAACCGATAATGATAGACTCTGAGCTATTTGAGGTTGTAGAACATTCAAGAGATCTGCCTTTGGAAGAGGAGCGTATTACTGAATATCCTTAGTTTTCTTTCTATATTGTGAGGATGAGTGATTTATTCTATTTTTGCTTTAACTTTTAAATTATATTGTAATAATATAGGGTTAACTTTACTTTTTACGGCTTTACTTATTCTGAGTTGGATGTTTAGTTCCTTATATTGTGATGAATGGATGTAGATTACTTTGATTCCACACTCTGCTTTCATGTATATTTTATTTAGTAAAATTTTACTTTGAGAATGACAAAGTCCTTAATTATGATGGATTAGGATGTGTGCCTAATCTAATTATAAGTAGGGACCTTATCGTTTAGGTGACCCATCCACCGTAATCATGTTATTTAAGAGTTAACAGGACCACGACAGGGCAGGGCAGCCACATAACCTAAGAACTAATCCTAACTCCTAAGGGAAAATCTTAAAGGACTAAGATGAATACTCAAGCTCCAATCATAACTAATATTTTAAGAAATATTAAGGATAGATTAAGGAGGTTCAGAAAAGAAGTATGATGTGAGATTCTCATATCATATAGCTAATAATTTTCTTATAATTTTTTTAAAGGAAGAAATTAGGGTTTTGATTTAAAACTAAATTTATTTACTGATTTTAGTGATTATAACATGAAATTAATGCTTAAAAGTACTTAACCTTAAATTTGGGCAAAATGACCATTTTGCCCCTCCTTAAGGGTCTAAAAATTTACTTTTTGATTTAAGGTGGCCATAAATTGGAAATTTTTAGTGGCAAATGATTACTTACTATCAAATATGAAGATAGATAGTAAGTACATCAATTTTGGACAATTAATAAGCCTTATGACATCGAATTAAGAAATTAGACTCATAAGAGAATTTTGATAATTTTACTTAATGGAATCTAATTTTTTATCAGTTTATTAAAGTTTATTGTTTAAGGGTTCCATAGAACCTAAAATTACTAAAATTTGATAAGTATTGACTAAGTTATAGCCAAAATAAGTTTAGGGTTAATTATGAAAATTAGGGTTTCATAAATGGAGTCAAAAACCAAACTTTTTTATTTGATGTCCAAAATCAGCAAATTTAGTGGCTATAGCTTTTCTATAACCCATTGATTACTTTAACTGAGAGTAGACCCAATTTAGACTTTATTTGGTAAAGTTATAGCTTAATTAGGGTTTAGGTGATTAGTGAAATTAATCATAGAATTACTAAACTAACCATACCACTAGATTCTAATATATTCTATAAGTTATTTAAAACTAAAATTACTCAATTTGGATTATTAATTATGCTAATATTCACTAATTAAGTTTTAAGATGATTAGGATGGATTAAAATATTTAGCTATTAAATCTTAAATATTTTTACAGTTTAGTATTTATTAAGTCTTTCTAATCAAAATAGTATAATGGAAAGCCTAATTTGAAGCTCAATTGACTAAGTTATGGTCAATTGAAGTTCTATGGTTAATTAGGCTAATTAGGATTAGTCCTAAAAGTGATTAAGCAAACACTAATCCAAATAGAGAAATGAATACTATTAGGTTGTTTTAGAGGTTTTCTGATCACTTTAAGACCCATATTGACTATGTTTAGATTATTGTGTAAAAAATTATGAACCTTAGTAGAATTGGGCCATAAAAGTGATTAGTCAAATTATTATTCAAACAGCAAAATTAATATTACTAAAACATTCCTGAGAGTTTGCTGATTAATTTAATGCCTATATTGGGTATATTTGGGCGAGTGTGTGCAAATTTATGGCTAAATAAAATTTTTTGACATTTTTGGCAAATATAGGGGATCCTAAATATCATTATGTGAAAATAATGATCCAAGTGCAAAATTGGCAGTCGCATATCATTCTTTGATTTTTGTTGATTAATTTCATATATTTACTTGCTATAATTGGATTTACTAATCTTGATTTATTAAGAGTTAAAATATTTAGATTTTAAAAATTAATTTATTTAAATCATATAAAATTTTAAATCCACATATTATTAAGCTGCGGCTGACTCGACTGGAATGAGCCCACCATGCGCCTTCTGTGGATGACACACCGTGGGGTCCACTCCTAGATCCCTGGCGTGGCACGACTCCTTCATCCCGAACTCGAGCAACAGATGCTCAAAGGATCTAGTTAGGGCACACCTTACGGCGGCCCTACGATTGAGGATGAGGACTGGACCGCATATTATTAGGTAGAGCACCCTGAATTCTACCCAACGGCACTTGAATCAAGAACGGAGATGATCAGAATCACCGACAAATGGCAGCCCTAGAGCAAGCAATGACCGAAGGTAATTACTCTAAAACAACATATGATGTTTGCGAAAATGATAATTTCAGTATTATTTGATATGCATTCGAGCCAGAGGTTCATAGCATGCGAATTGAATCAGAGATAATAATATACATTTGACAAAAGAGACAATTGGAATGATAAAATCAATTTCGTTTTCAAAAAAAAAAAAAATTAGAGATTCGATTAACTCAACATAAAGCATATAAGCCGAAATATTGCGCAGATCAAATGATACAATAGCATAGATGCACAATTTGCTCTGAGTTTTGGGATAGATTGATACCTTAATTGAACGGTTTGAGTCCTATGGTTCCGCCGATGGTTCGATTCAAATCTCCTTGCCAGATTTCATTCAAAACCTCGGACTGAGGGAGGTCGAGCAGGGAAATAAGGAAGCATTCGAAGCGGTCGATAAGCCCTGATCGCACGCCATTATGGCCACGCGTCTAGGCGACGACCGCGTGTAGGCACTCGCTCCACACAGATGATCGAGCGGGGAAGAAGCATCCCCTCTGTTTGATCTAATGATCAAACGGCTTGGATGCGTCGTTTGATTAACCGGCGTGATTAAGAAGGTTAGACAGCGTGCGAAATAACTTAATGACGCTGGATAATTTAAAATTAAATATATTATTATTTTATTAACTTAACATATTTTATTAATTAAATTAACTAATTAAATGCATTCCAAAAATTTCCAATAAATCACCCTTAGCTATTTGAGAGGTGATGAATGCAATGGCGCGATCGGATCTTCGATAAGATGAGTATTTAATTATTTGAATTTTCGGGGTATTTAAATAATACTAAAATATTCGACGAAAATCCAATGACTTCCAAAAGTATTCAAAACTTCACCCCAAGCTAATTTGGGGCGGTGAACACAATGACAAAGTCAAATTTTTGATTTGAGATCAAAATAAATAGGCCAATTTCTATGATTTCTAGAAATTCCAAAAAAAATCAGGATTTGATTCATTTGATTCCTGATTGGGATTAGGTCTTAGAGGTGAGTGTCTAATGACTTAATTAAGGCACTATAGTCATAATTAAAACTTGAATTAATCATAATTAACTTAAGTAATAACTTGAGTTGTTACAGCTCAAGCTCAATCTGGTAAGCAATACCAAAGAGAAATAACAAATTTTAATTATAGTATTGTGATATTCTAATACATGTAAGCAAGAACTTGTTGTTTATTTTAACACTTTAAAAGCCTGTTTACACAATATTTGCTAGGCAGAGCATTGTATGAGTATTCAATATTATTATTATTATTTTATAATATTATCATCAATATTATTAATAATATTAATATTATTATTAAGATAATTGTTATTATAAATAATACAATTATTATAATTTTGATTATTATTATTGTTATCAAATTAATGAAAACACTATTACATTGATACTAATAATATTATTTATTTATTTATTATATTATTATTATTATTTTCATTTACAGAATTAGAGGAGCTTAAATATAAGTGTTTTGAATCTCTTAAATGGTCTGGATGGCTAGATCACATTAGGTTAGGTTTTCAATTTGATTTGGCCAACTTGTTCCAAAGCATTATGGGATTGATTTTCCATCCATTTTGATGAAATGGGGTGGCCCTGATATGATTAGACGAAGCCATGGAAGTCAGGTTGCAGGAGGTCAAATAACACATAGGTTTATGAAGTGAAATTTCATTGTTTGTCATCATTTTAGATTCTAAACGTGGTTCTTTCTCGAGCAATGGTGTTAAGATTTAATTGTCACTAATAAGGCGTGCCGGGGCGAGAAATTTTGATGATTTAATTTTATAAAGAGATGAAGTTTAGTATATATACAATATATCAAATTGTGATGATCCAGTGAAAAATAATTTGAAAGGTTCTATGTTGGAGCTCTAAATTTAAATGTCATAAAGGTATTTAAGTTGTCTCAATTTGTCATTCATTCCATATATTGGATTAACAGTACTACTAATTAACTTTCCAGTTATTAATTATATGGATCAAATATTTGTTATTTTTTTCAGTGAATTGTACTTCTTTTGTATTTTCTTTAATTACTTATTATCAGATCGAATCTAATGATCAAACGGTCAAGATTCATCTCATCTTTTCTAATACGATATATTTTGATTTAAATATTTTTAAATCCTATAATGCTTTTAAAATTTAATGCAAAATACATTTTATGCATTTTCATTAGTTCTAGATAAAAAAATTTGAAATTTTATGAGTTGTATAATTTAATATGATGAATTTAAATAAACAAAAATATATGGGTTTTAACAACTATTTTATTTTACTTTATTTTCATTTTAATTATTTATATATTAAAATAATTTGTGAGACTTTTTATACGAATTATCTCAAATTTGAATCATATGTTTCTAATGAAATATTTGATGAAGTTGTCGTAATCCAGAAAATTTTCCTATAAAACATTTGATTAGTTATAAATTAATACAAATTAAATTATTTTGATTAGGCTTAACAATCTCAATTTGTTATAGTTAAAGAAACATAAGAAGTATAACAAGAAGTAACTATTAAAGATCACCAATTGAAGAGCCCATACTTAGAAGATTCACAAGAGAAAGAAGGTCTTCCACCAATTACTTTATAGTTAAATATATGTGCTCATAAATGCATATTAGTTTGAGACAATCTAGGAGGGCTTCTCAACGGAGAAGAAGAGTGAGTGGATGAAAGTGGACATGCTCACGAATGTGCTTCCCAAGAAAAAGCTCATCTATGTAAGAAAGAGATAAGTTTACAAATTCACAGGGGCGTGTCGGTGGAGATATTTGTTCAGTCTAGCACACCAAATAGTTGAGCCGTGCCCAAACACGCAATGATTCGCACCTAGGCGAATAGCCATGCTAAATTTTTGAACATGACAGGTTTCTTGTTAATGAGCCGCCGTAGTTCCATTTATTTAAAAAATCATAATGATTTTTTATTATTAATGAGCCGCGACAGTATTATTTGATGAATCGTGAGCTTGAGTGTATGGGAGACTTACAATGGGGCCACTGAAGGCACATCCTTCCATTGACACAAAAAATATTACTGTATACATATATATATCATTTATAACATATCATTTCTAACGTGTTAAATTATTTGGTAAAGTAGTTGACATGCAATTTAAACATGTAATGTTGTAGCCTTGGAGGATTGAATCTTATCTGTCAATGCCAGATTTTTTATTTAATTAAATTTAATATATTAAATGCCAATTTTTTTATATTTAGGACTATTTTTTATGGTGATTTTACTATTTAAGCACACACACCTTTGAAAAATCATAGGTACTCACTCATCTACTCGTCGACATTCAGACACTCGATGGAGCAGCATGGAAGGGTCGAGCCACTCTTTGTATATAAACTTTTGTTTTTTGAGCTGAGCTTCTCTTTAGTTTGTAGTTCCATTGGGCTTTTACTATTTTTTTTTTTGTCTTCAAAATCCCCTAATATTTCTAATTCTAGCCTTTGAGAGGAAAATAAAATGAGAAATACTACTTAGACTCGCTGATATGGTACTCAAGAAAACCCACCCAATGAGATTTGGACATCATTTCAATAAAAACTTTAACAATAATATTTGTATTATTTTAATATAAATAAATAAACACTAATAAAATTATGTTTAAATTTCATTAGATGAATTTTGTTAAGTACCACATCAGCAGATCTAAATAGCATTTCTCAAATAAAATTGAGTATGAATTATTAAAGCTATGTGATTAAAATTTTGAATTGATAAAAAATTCAAATCTATTAGTCACATAACTTAAAAAAAAAAATGATATAAATTTTTTTATATGCAAATCACATAGTATTTATTAGCACTATAAGCTTAAATTTTTAATTTTCATGTTTATTGCATTTTTAATTATTTTTATGAGTTCTTGCAAATATTTATTAAGCAATTAAAATCATTTAGCATAGTTCTAATTGCACATTAATTTGACTTTTATAAATTGAGAAATACTATTTATCTTACTAATATAAATTTCACAATTTGTGCTTTAAGAAATTACATAAAAAATAATTTAATGTTTTCAATTTTTTAGTGAAATAATATTTGAGCTTTAAATAGTTTCTATTATATATTGACTTTATATTTGAGGAAATAATAATGACAAAATCAAATTTTGATTGTTCTATATTTTATGTGAATCTATTCCATATTGTATACCTATATTTCACTATCACCAAATTTATCTTATCAAATTAAAATGCATAGCACATCATATTTATTCATGTTAAATACTAACAAATTAGTAGAATGAATTGATTATTTATATATATATATATATATATTAAAAAAAATAAAAACTATAATACATAGCTTAAGAAAAGATTAGTCATTTAACAAATAATTAAAAAAATTAACAAAGTTTAGATTATTAATTAAAATACTGAGAAATCATTGTTTTATCATCACATTACCTAATATTTCTTGAATGGAAAACATTTAATTATATTTAATTTTGCTATATCATTAACCATTCAAATTCCATGCGTTAAAATACGTCTAATTTGTTTTAATAGTTTTGATATGCAATTCCTAAATATCTCATATTATTTATTTCATAAAAAAATAATATTAAATTAATTTTTATATATCAAATATATACAAATAAATTTCTTAGAGCGATTAAGAACATAAGAATAATATAATTCAAATTTTGCTACATAGTTTTTATATATTTTTTAAATAGTATGAATTATTAGAATTTAAATAATTAAGTATAATAAAAAATTATTATTAAATTTATTTTTATTTATTAGAATTATAAAATATATATTTTAAATTCTAAATATATATTTATAACTATTTAACATTTTTCATATAATTCCGGCTACAAAAAGCTGTGCGTGCTCCGCCTTTCTACCAGAAGTCCAATTTATGTAATTATAGTACCAAACTAATTTTATTTTAATTATTTATTCTTAATTCCAATAAATTTGTTGCTTGAAGGCTTTTTTCAGTGTTCCTTCGTAAGACGTGCCTACCAAAATTAACGGCCAAAAGCAGGCCATCTACCGATCCGACGGAGAAAAGCAAGCACATATATTTCATGTACTTTCTAAGTTAATTTATTTTATTAAAGAAATTGAGTTTTTGTTTTGGAGTCCTCTCACTTCTTCTCTCTCTCTCTCTCTCTCTCTCTCTCGCTCTATATCTCAGGCCGACGAAATCAATCAACTCTAGGGTTTTCGACCGGTGCACTTTCCTCTCCCCTCTAACCTCTTGTTCCAGGTACAATCCGATATTCTGCGGATCTAATCTAGGTCAGTCATGCTAGTAGGTCGTTTTTGTTCGATTCGTTTTTGATGTTCGATTTTGCTTTTTCGCAGAAGAGAGCGCGTTATATTTCATACTGGAATCGCTTCGTTTGATCTGTTCGCTGCTCGTCGTTCTCTGCGCTAGGGATTAGGTTTCAAGACTGCGCACTTCCTTCCAATTATGCGATCATCATGGGCTGATTCCGTCGCAAACGCCGAGAGCTCGGCGGGCGCGGCCTCTGCACAGAATACCACCACCTCCTCCGGCGCCGGAGCTACCGCGGCTTCTCGTCCTGCCCTCTCTTCTTACGTTCCTCCTCATCTTCGTAATCGACCGCCTGCTTCAGACCATCCCGCGGCTTCTCATTCGGACAGCGGTTTCTCTTCCGCGAGGCCCTTAGGGTCTTCCGGACCTTCTGGCGGTAATCGTTGGGGAAGTGGCCATGATTCGGGCCGTTCCAACTACGGTGGCGGGCGTTCTTTAGGAGGGGGTGGGTGGAGCTCACGGACCGGTGGTTGGGATCGAAGCAGGGATCGGGAAGTCAATCCCTTTGGAAATGAGGATGTCTCAACTGAAGCGGTATTCAATGATCAGCAGAACACCGGGATCAATTTTGATGCTTATGAAGACATTCCAGTTGAGACTAGCGGGGATAATGTGCCGCCTCCTGCTAATACCTTTGCTGAGATTGATCTTGGAGGGGCTTTAAATGAGAATATCAGAAGATGCAAGTATGTGAAGCCGACACCTGTGCAGCGACATGCAATTCCTATCTCGTTACAAGGAAGAGATCTGATGGCTTGTGCACAGACAGGATCAGGGAAGACTGCTGCATTCTGCTTTCCCATCATAAGCGGGATCATGAAGAGCCCTCCTGTACAGAAACCAAGAGGGGCTCGTACTGTATTCCCGCTTGCTCTAATTTTATCGCCAACCCGTGAGCTTTCTATTCAAGTATGCACATTTAGCTATCATAGGCGGTGTATAATTTTGGGCTGCAGCTCTTTCTCTTCTCTTGTTGATATATTTGCATTTGTAGATACATGAAGAGGCTAAAAAGTTTGCTTACCAAACTGGCGTTAAGGTGGTGGTTGCTTATGGTGGAGCTCCGATTAACCAACAGGTTTGAATTTTTTTGTTCGTATTTACCTAAACATCTAAATGTTTCAAGCACTGGATGCTACAAAACTGTAAAATTTGAATAGATTGTAGTTGCTGAGCAACTGTGCATGTTTTTAGTTTATTTTTTACTATCGGCGTCACATGTTTTGTAAATTTAATTTGCCTGAACCTTCTTGGCCTTAATATCATTTATTTTGCTCTATGCAATAATATTTTTTTGCCTTGAGTTAAGCAGCGTTAATGCATTTACTGTGGTGAACTTTTCAAACTTGCTAGTGGTTATGCTTAGTTGATTTACAAGTTTACATTATTTTGCCACTTAATCAACTTTATATGTGATGTCTGGCTTAATGTTTTTGAATAATTGTTAGCTGAATATTCAAATTATATACTCTAACTAAAGGTTATGCTTAGTTGATTTACAGATATACTTCTACATCCATATTCTTGAATGTTTGTTGTTGGACTGAATACATTTTCTTTGCAAAATTTGAAGACTTTGTGTTCATTATTCTTCTATCATTGCCATTTTGTATGCATTTTTTTTTATTCTTTACTTGTGAGCTGATTATAGAATTTATACTACTTTTTCAGTAATTTAGTTGTAGTGTCTTACTTCTGTTAAGTCATATTGGGGTGATATCAAAGGTAGTTTGTGCAAGTTGACGTAAAATTTAAAAATTTATATGGAATCAACCAATTTTGAGTTGTTGTTATGTGATCTATTATGAATTGAGCTTTAAGCTCATTCAAATCAAGTTATTAACTTTTATAAATTTTTTATTACTGCTTATGAATATTTTTTATAATTGTATGTATTTAATATTTGCTTATGAAGTTATATCCTTGAAACCTACATGTATGAATATATATCTTGATAGAAATATAATTATATGCATGTATGTACATATTCTACTTATGTGTTGTGCAATTATGAATGCATATATACATATTTGTGTATATGGTAACATTGCTTATATATGCATCTCTCTTAGTTGTTGATTTTGATTTCAAGCATTCTAATTTTAATGTAACAATTCCTAAATAGATTATTATGATTTTGATGTTTAGCTGATTAAAATTTATTGATTACAATAGAACTTCTTCTTTTGGATATGATTGTCAGCCATGTTACATATGAACCCTATTGGCATAATTTGCATTGTCGTAGTTTCTTGTTATGCAGGTATATTCATTGATCACCTCCTGAAGGAGTAGTTTTATGACTCCTCAAACCTTACTTGCTTAATCATCATGCTGTTCATAAGAAAGGAATAAGATTGCATGAAGTATATAAGATACATTTACAAGAATGAATTTGTTCAGCCTTGCTCAGTTAAGTAGTGTTTTAATAGCTTATAGATAAGCAATGACAAAACTACAGTAGGGGTGGACTAATTGCAATGTGAAATGGTTTTAACTGAACATGGCTACTTTTATTTTAGGTATCTAACTTTTTAATCTGATAACACTGGAGGAGTTCAATTCTGATTTAACCTCTTCAATCATCACTTTTACTGATGTCAAGATCAATGACTAGAATTTATTAGAATTTTTTCAGGCACACACAGGGCTTGTATCTGGGTGGGCATTACTAATTTGATACTCGCGTTTTTGGGTGGAACATTTGTCCAATGGGTGAATACCCAAGTCTCTAGAGCATACATTTTGGATGCTTATGTGTGTTTCCTTCTTGCTAGGGATAACACCTTATATTTTAATAAAAATATATTTTTTAAGGTCAATAATACTGTAATTTTTCTTTGTTTGTTTATTATAATTTTTTTTTTCAAGCTACAGCATATCCCCTCAGTAAATAGATGTAATGTTTGAAAGGAAATTATTGTAACTTCATATTAACTATTAATTAGGGCAGTACAATGCATAACACTTGAAACTTGCAGATTTTTGTAATGCCTCTCTATCATCACTATTTTCAATGAAACTGCTCTTTTTTTTCAAGAGCGTGAAAAGCTCCTACATGTTTTTTTATGTTGTAAGATATAAAACAGTTTGTTCACAGCACATGCAAATGCACTTTGATGCTAGTTCTTTTCTGAGTTGGTGGTAATTTTGTAAGATTTCAGGTATTGAGTGGCGTGTATATAGTTATCTTATATTTCATTTGTTATATGTAACTGCATAAAATACAAAATTTTTTGGTTACGCCTTGTATCTTATACCCATCACATTGTCTAAAGAAAAAAATGGTTCCAAGTTATGCCCCTGGTGTTCATATATTTTTAACCGTAAGTGGCTGGCAAATCTTTTGTCAAAGGTTGTGATGACTTTTGTTTGTTGGCAACTAGATGTTTAAACAACCTTTCTGGGCACAAGCGCTGCCCTCAGCTCCTGATATCTGTTATTGTTTTTGATACCACTGATTATTTGATGCTCTCATTAGTTTGTCAGGATCTCAAGCCTTCCAATGTTTTGAATTGGATTCATCATGTAGAGTGTAGCATTGGGCACATGGAAACACTTATTATTTTCCGTTGTTATCAGTATACTTGTTTTAGCTAAAACTTAGAAAACTGGGATTGATTTTGCATATGTTGAAACATTCACTTGCAATGCTGGCATTTTTGTCTATTTTTTTCAGTGGAAATTTTAGTCTAATTCTTGATCATTATTAGACTGATTCATAATTAGAAAATGCTTTTTTGAGTTTCTTTTTATGAAGGATTCCTATGATTCTGGGTTTGATGTTGATAAGAATTTCAAAAAGATTTACACATTTGTGATTTTGATACTGATAAAGGGATACAATGCTTGGCATTTTTGTGGTTAAATGGATATAGTGGAAATGATTTGGATATATAAGCTGTATGAAGTGTGCAACTGTAACCTTTTAGAGTTTGAAAGAGACTGTAATAACCTTTTTTTTTTTGAAAGGGTGTTTTGGCTTAATGGTTGACGGTTATTAGTTGATAGCTTTAATCATATCAATTTGCAGATATTTAAAACTTACCAGCCGATTTGTTTGCATTTCATTGGCTCATTATCCTAAAATACAAAAAAGTCGATGATATCTCAGATTTTATCAACGAAGCCATTTTTTGTTTCATATTTGCAATTATGCTCTTGCTAATTATATTATATTTTTTACAAGAAGGAGAACATAATTGAGGGCTGCACGGGGAAATAATTATGAACGAAGGGAATAAGTGGAATTTCATTTGCTCTCTGGGCTTTACTGTTTTCCCTATAGCTAGCTTTATTTTTTTCTTTTTTAGATGTTATTGTTTCAATTTTGCAGTGCTTTCCTATTCTGCTGCACCACCATCATTGCCAGTTTTTGGTATTATTGATTGGGGTTGGCTACATGAATTTGTTGTTCTATTGTGCTAGAAATAATACCAACCCTGTCCTAAGTTCCAGCCATTTGAGATGCTTTTTAATTGTTTCTTGCCAGCTGATAGTATAACTGTGCTAGTGCAATTTCATAACTGAAGGGAAGAAGCCCGTAGTAATTGTTTGTAGAAATTTATCCACAGGATTTAGACGAGCATCAAGGTCTACCTAAAATTTCAGACTTTGCAGTCGCTCATGAATGGGATAGTTGGTTTATTTGGATTCCGTGGCAAGTGATAACAGAAATTTTGGAGCAATTTCTTTGTGCTATTTTATAGAACGTTGATACATATCAATCATTCACAAATATTTTAATGAATTCAGAACAAGGGCTCTTACAAATGTTGCAAAAGTCAAATTTGTTGTGAAATGTAAATCATGAATTGATTTCTTTCACTTTTTCTTGCGAGGCTCATTAATAGTTTGTTTATTGTTATCACGTATCCCTTATTTTTTTATTACTTTTTGTAAAAAATGAGGCCTGATATCATTTTCTTATTCATATATGTTTAAAATAATTATTTTGAAGCTAAACTAACTCAAAGGTGCCAGAACGTCTCATATTGAAGCTACAAATCCCCACTTAGAACATCTAATCTGATGGTATTTTCATAGGTGTTTATGTGACAACTTGCTCTTTCATATAACAAGATAAGCATGCTGTTAGTTATCCTGTTTAACTTTTATCTTATCTATCAATAAGATATGTTGTTGCAAAAACAGTTCTGTTTTGTTGAAAATACTGGATGCTTTCACATAATTTGTTTCAGTGAATCTGATCTTTGATACTAGGTTAGAGATAGCGGCTCGTAAAATCTTTTTTAATTTCTAACTGATTAATGCTGAAAAACACTGAATGAACAAGATGTGCATGTTGGTATTGGTTCCATTTGGCTTTTTTTTTTTTTTTTTAGTTTTACAATTGATATACTATTGTTGCAATTATACTTTGTTATGGTGAAAACACTAGACATGATTTTGCAATGACATTTGCATTGCTTCAATGATGTGATTTCTTAAAAATAGGTTCGAGGTCGTGGTGGCTCATAAAACTATTTTAAAGTTATGTTCGAGAGTTGTTGAAAACCACAATCTTAAACAGGTGAACTTTTTGTATATTCTAGAGTGAGACTGAATAGGCGTGGACACATTAGCTTGGTAAATGTACAGATATTTTTGCACAAACAAATAATAGAATCAGGCATAGATTTCCACAGCTTGTTGAGTTGCTAGAAATCACCATTCTTATAAGATAAATTTGTATGATGGAGACAAACCTGTTAGATTTCTATTCAGACCATGGAACATTATGCTATGTTCTTTAAAGGTGGTTATATTAATATATGAAATGATTTTTGTGATTTCTGGTTTCCTAGTGATGTTTAGATTTAGAACCAAACAAAATGATTATTTTTATGGAAAAAAAAGAAACGGTAGATGTCTCAATTTGCATGTTCTTTTTCTAAGTAACCCTTTATCTCTGTATAGTAACTTGCTTTTAGTGCTACCCAGTATGGGATGCATAGTGTTAGAATATTCTTCAACTGCTGAAGAATTAAGAGATAGGATATTAAAGAATATTATTCTTCTGTATGCAAAACAATGGAGCTATGCTTGGAATTAACAAGGATATAATCTTACATTTTGTCTACGCCTATCCTGAACATTACTTCTGTTAAATTTAAATATGTTTAAATGATAAATATTTATTTCTTACATATTCTCTTTATTTACCTGATTAATGTTGATTACGAATGGTTATTATTTTCCCTTATACCCTAATTTTTAGAAATTACTTTATCCGAATTTCATAATGCTGCTACTTATCTTTGGGGATAGCGCTGTCAAAATGTTTCTCTTCCATGAACGGCTGGTGCTTGGCTTGAGAAAACCTTGTGTTTAGTTTGATTGTTAAGAAACAAACCAAGCATGAACATTAATACTGAACTCATTTCTCAACGAGCCAGTCATGAACAACAATCCTTTGATTGTATCTGACTCGTTAAAGGTTTGAACAAAAAATATTAAGATTTTGAATTAGAGCACCATTTTATTAATTTTCCATTTATATGTTCAACACTTAAAATTTAAATTTACAATGATACCTCTTAAAGTTCTTTTAAGAATAAATAACACAATTTACTTGTATCATTATAACAATTAATTTTATATAAGTAAAACATGATAATAAAAAAAATTAAAATTTAGAGGTTAAATATGTAAATATCTAAATTTTATGTTTTATTTAAAATCATGATATAAAATTATATATATTTATAAAAAATTATATTATTTATATTTATAATATATTGCCATTATTTGATGATTTAATTTTAGTTTAATGATTATATGATATAAATTTAGTTATAAAAATAATATGTAAAGCATAAGTTCTGTCAAAATTCATAAATTTTGCACTCTCATTGTGGTTTTCTTAAGTCTTTTCAATTATGTATGGTCGACTCATATTTGGTTAGATATCAAACAAGTTTAAGACCAACTTTATATTTTGAACTTGTGAAGGAACTTGTGCTCATTCATGAGCTCTATAGTTAATGAACCAAATATAAAAAGATTTTGTTTGCTTGCATTGGTTTGGTTGACAACTTTATTAAGAGATACTGCAACTCACCGGGAAGTTGAAGCAAAATGACATACTGGATCATAATAAAAAAATATATGCACTTTTAAATCCATTAGTGTTATATAACAATTCTAATATAATGCTCTATGTAGCTCATGTACTATATGTTACTCTCATTAAATATAAGTTTAATTATAAATAATTAATATTACTATTATGCATGATATATATTATAATTTTTCTATGCCATTTTTTAATGAAATTTTGTTTTCTAATAATAATAATTATAATAATAATCATTTCATGCAATATATTTTATATCAAGGGGTTATTTGGTTTGCTGGAATTTGGAGTTCAAGTAGTATAATTCATAGTATTCACAAATTTAGGGTGTTTGGTTTGCAGGATTTGCAAAATAATCTAATTTAAAGTAAAGTTTGGGACAATCATTTTTCCTGTTTGTTAAGGATTTTGGCGTAATCCAATTACATTTGAATTGAGCATAATTGGATTAGTATGCTGATTCGTTTCTCCGCTACAAAAAACTTTCGACTTCTTTTTCAGTTTTAGCTCCATCCGAGAGTTCTTTTCATTGACAATTCTTCTCATCGATGTTGAACAATTGCGATTCTTCTCGTTGGTGGTTAAAGCTTCTTTGTCTGAGACTAGTTGCATAATCACCGACAAGAGCAGCTGCAACAATTCTTCAATATTTATTTCGTTGGCGATTCAGAGATGAGAAGCCGCAGCTTGCTCGTCACCTTGCAAGTCCTGCTGACGAGAGTAGCTGCAACAATTCTTCAAGATTGTTTTCACCAGTGATTTAGGGGTGGGAAATCATTGCTTTGTTCATTGGAGCAGCTGTGACGATTCTTTCGTGATTCTTCTTATTGATGATTTTGGGTAGGAAATTGTAGCTTGTTCCACACCTTCATCTTCTAAGATGCCAACAATCCAATGCCCTATCATTTGTAAGAATCTCTCATCTACTTTTTTTATCAAGTTTAATTTTTGCTGCTGTGATGGTTCAACTTCTGTGAGTTAGGATAATCCAATATCTTGCTATTGTATATTTGCATTTTAGCTTTGTTGTTGGTCTTTATTTGCTGCTTGGTACAAGTGAGGGGTTGTTGGTATGTTGAAGAATAGACAAGCAAGTTTTTTGACATTTTTTTCAGTTTGCAAGACTCTCTCAACTTTCTTATGTTATTTTTTGCAATAGAAAATGAGCAATTTACTTTATTTGTGGTAGATTTTCTATTGAATTATTCATATCATCATACTTTACATATTATTTTATTTCAGACAATTTTTTCCTCTTTGGAAAACAAATACAAACAACAAAAAATTGCGAACTATTGAGATTACACTGCAATCATATTGCACTATAATTATATTATACTTCAGATTACATTATAATCAAATTACAATGTAATCATGTTATTTTTCAAATATAACATATCAAACAACCTCTAAATGTATTGTGTGAATGTATATATGATTGCATGTGCAATGACCTTTAAAGTGGCGCTTTAATTTTGCTGAGAAATGAGAGCATTATATCTGACTACTTATGAACTTATAAGGTTGAACTCAAATGATCCATAATTTTCTGTGTTAATTTTTTGGGTGGTAATCATTTCCAATTATTTGCCATCAAGCAAAAAATTGGTGAAGGTCTTCCTCTTCTTGTTTTCAAGTATGGTTAGATGTGTGAATCAAAACTAGTTTAAGACATTGCTTCGATAATAAGAAAATGATAATTTGATAATCTTACTTGTGTAGAGCTGGTGGATATAATGATTTTTGGAAAATAAATATTTCATATATTTATGAAACAAAATTGGTGGGTGAGATATAAATAAATAAATAGATTAAACTTATAGCTTTAGTGCTTGGGTAAAGATCAACATAGAAATGAGTATTTTCTTGTAAAAGATTTTGAAAGATAATGTAGTGAGTTTCAAAGGAATAGAGATAAAATTATACATAAAGGTTGTAGCTATTAAGGTGACTTTTAATATTTTAAGTGTTTATAGGATTTAATGCAATCAAAATTGAACTTCTTCTTTTGCTTTATTTGAAACTAAAGATAAATAATATTTAATTTTAAGGGATTTAAAATGAGATGGTTGAAAATTAGCTAAAAAAATTTATGCTATTTTGAGCACTTTTAACTTTTTTAAGACTAATGAAGATGAAAATTTATCTTGTGGCTTGCTTTAATTTACAAATTTATAATTATCAATACATTGTTCAAGAAAAGAGATTTCTAGGACTTTGATTAATTATTTTTTTATAAAATAAAGTGATTGATTGATTATAATGATTGTAAGTTATTTCAAAAGAGAACTTGCCAAGACAATCATTTTATTATAGATTTGAAAATAATGACTTAACAAAAAATAATGAAGTTGTCTAAATACTACTTTGTGGAGGGGGAGGGGAGGGAGAGGGAGAGAAAGAGAACTTCTAATAGTTAAAAAGCTTCATGATGGAATTAAGATGTTCAAGAAATGATTGAAGACAAGTCTTATATTGGTGTTTTAAACAAGGAATAATGAGAATTGTATTATATAAATTGGCTTGTTGCAAGTTTGAGTAAATAGTTTGTAATGTTAATATGTGGCTTTTGTAGATTTGTATGAGATTTAATATATTTGACGGGAATAGTTACATATATAAGTTGATCAACTTTATTGATAGAAACTAAATTTTTAACTCAAGTAGAAGTTGTAAGATTGCATGACAGCCATTGAGGGAGTCTCTTGGTTTACCAAATTATTCTATATAATTTTGAAGACAAAAGATGTAATGAGTGGGATATTAAGGTATTTATCTATAAGTATAAATGCAATGTGTAAAAGTGTGCAAATTCTAGAAAAATTAAATTTATGAGCTGTAGTATGAGATTTTGTGAGAGTTTGAACACCTATTGCAATGAGATACTAGTGTTTCACATAATCAACTCGGTTATGTATGTAAATCAACTTTGGAGGTCATAATTTGCTAAGAGGTTGATGGAGAAATTTGTAGGGAGAAATGAAGATCACCATTTGATATTTCTTATTTTAGCAAAGGCATAAAATAAAATACTTAGAGAAGCTATATAGAGAGTTTTGGGAACAAAAGGAATTTTTATGTGACGATTAGGTAAGGCTTGTGTTCTGTTGGGTTTTGAAATAGCGATAAAATTTTTTATAGTCCGCAGGACATCAACTTTGTGGATTGTGATCATATAGTGTGCGATGTATGATTCATTTGTTTAACTTGGGCTGTTTCATTTTTGAATTTTCTTCTCTAAAGTGTTTTATAGGAACAATTGCGGAATTCTTATAGCGTGCAAGGAAAGTAGATGTTTGAGGCTATTGCTGTAGTAATTGATATTGTTTTGGGATCCAGTTGTGGGTTTGTTGTGAAAAAATTACTAAGCTATTTTAATGTCATAAAAATCCATGCTGACAAGGCAGGACCAGTGTGAGGGTTACTCTACTCATCATTGTGGGGGAATGTCAATGCAAGGGTGGGATTCATTAAAGGAACTTGGGGTAGAGGAAAGACGGAAAGTGGTTGGGACTGGGAAAACACTTGCAGAGGGACTTGCGGGCACTAGGGTGATGTTGATGTTGGGGCTCATTGACACAAGTTCATGGGGCTGTGCACATCTGATCACTTTGGGAGATCAATGAGTTGCAACCCTAATTAGATGGGTAGACTCAATTTTCTCTTGCACCAAATGGTGTAAATTTCTCCGATTTGCAACCTGAGGCATTGACAACGCATTTCTGTAGTAGTTTCATAAAGCATTTTGGTATGCAGTTGGATTAGTGCACACAACACTTTTTTTTTAATTCTCTGTATGCAAATCTATTGAAAGTTTTAATAAATAAGGTTTTTGTAACTCTCCTCTATAAATCATCAGTATGGAGCTTGGTAACATGGGGTGTATGGTGCAGGACAAATTAGTGTAAGGCTAGGGATTGTTATATATGCTTTGGGAAGGCTTTCTAAATGCCCATGATTTATGTAAAAGATTGAAAGAAATGATCAATGAGTGCTGAAAAGGAGAAAAATATTTCACAAAATACTGTAATTTGAAAATCTCACAAATAAACCTTTTGAAATTTCTTAGAGACATCAAGATTTCTAATTAAAAAGCTAAAAGTTGTCACATAGATTAACTTGTTGCAAGAATTTTTTTTACTTGTCCAACTTATTTTACAATATGTAGGGCTTGCTTGCAACTGCCAAATCCACAAGCAAAACTAGAAACAAGATGTTGGAGAAGAAACAGTCAAAGAAAACTGTTACCAATTAACACAAATTTAAATCTCATACAAAACGAGAGCATCTCCTAGAAATTTTGCATGTAGATGTAGGATGTCTGCTGTCTACAGAGGGCAAGAATAAGAGGGAATACACGTGCCATGGATTGACTAGGATGATATCTAAACTTTGAGAAATTTACCATATTTTATCTATGGTAATATTTATCAATATTCATGACATTCACTGAGTGGCAGAGCAACAACTTTCAAATGAGATTGATTTTCTTGAATGCATGTTTTTTAGTTTGTTGACATTCTTGTGGTGGGCATCCATGCCTTGTTTTGAAAGAGCAGATCAAATTGTGACTGTAGCCTTCAAATATTTGAATTTATACTAAGGCTTTATATGAAAGAAAAGTGAAATTGAATTTAAGAAGCTATTGGTAGTCCCTGTGTAAAGGATGTCAGGGGTAATAGAATACTTTTGCATTTAATTTTTTGCAAACTCCAGGAGATCTTGTTGAACGACATGGCTGCTTAACAATTAATTAATTTTGTAGTCTATTCAAAATTTTTGATTATAATGGACTTTTTAACTTTAATGATAATATAGTATAAAAAACTTCAATCCAAGCTTTTATCCTAATGCTGTTAGCTAGCTGAATCGTTTCACCCCATTGTGCTCTATCTAATAGCCATCATTTCTTAAGTTCCAAGTATGTGAGATTACTTCTATTCATTTCTTGCCGCATATTTATTTTGGTGTTCTCCTAAAACATGAGCAAATTTCATTAACGTAATTTTCTGTGAATTTACGGTCTATACACTTATTATTCCCAAAGAATATAAAGTGACTATCTCAGAGCCTGTTTTCAAATGGATCCTACTCCAACTTTGCTTATAAATGCACTTTTTTCTCATCGTGTACTTTCATGTATACTTATTTGTTCACCTTAGTATTTTTTTGGTGCTTTGTGTGCATTGAGGCTTGATCGATGGCATGATGATAAACATGAATTAACTTTATTTGTGAGTTTGGTGTGTCATCTTGTAAAGTTGAAAACGGTATTATAATTTTTGAGCTACACCTCCCTCTTTTTTTAATTTCAATTTCTTACTAAAATAGAGGTTATTTTTCTTAGTACTTTGTAGAATTGCTTGCAATATTTCCTTTTTTACCCTAGATGTAATTTTTTGAACTTGGCTTAAAGTTAGGGGTGTTAAGTGAGCTGAGCACATTCGAATTATTATTTGTTACATTAGGCTTATTAACTATTGGAAACAAACACGAGTAAGCTCAAGTTTGACAATTGTAGATTGTGTTAAACTCATTTAATATTGAGTCAAACGCAAACTGATCGAATCAAATTCAATTTTTTTATGAAAGTTTAGTTTTACATATTGCAAAATTTATATCTATTTTAAATCATGAAAATGTTAAATTTAAGTTAAGTTGTCAAGCTTTTATAATATATTCAGTGGATGAATTTTTATAATTACTATTGGCTAATATATAGTGAAAGGAACCATACGACTTATCCAAAATAGATTTTATGTATTTATTACTAAAAATATTGAATTTTTCATAACTATTTTATTGAACTTAAATTAAGTATTTCTCTTAAAAATAGCACTATTGAAATATCTGATTTTTATTATATCCTGTTGATTCGACACCGTTCTCTCCGAGACTTGTGACTCATCAATTGTGTTGAAGCTTTTTATTTTTACTATTAGTCGAATTTTAAGTATTTTTTATAAATTTGAAATTTTAATGTTCAATATGCAAATAAAGGAAATTTTTATAAGAAAATTCTTAGTATTAAATATTTTTTTCAAGCCTTTAACGAGCCAAGCATAACTGCATATAGTGTTGTTCTTGTTTGGCTTGTTAAGGAACTAGTACAAAATTTATGTTCAAGCTTATTCATTTCCTTAACAATCAAGCCAAACTTGACCAATTCGTGAACTATGAACTATTGATAGCCTTAACCACCCACATCGATGACTTCTAAAATTAGATTGTTTTTTTTAATTGAATTGTAAGCAAAATCAATGAGCTTGTTTAGAGTTAAAAGATTAGCTTGGATAACATGAGGCACGTTTGGATTATATTTTCTCAAGGTCGAATTAAAATGTATATCTGCATGTATAATCATGTTCTCATGCAATTATGCATGCAATTAAATTTAATTGGAAGCATATGTATATATATATATATATATATATATATATATATATATATATATATATGCATTTTGTGTGCTTACATATAGGTAAGCTATTATTTTCTTAAAGTTATGAATACTTTTTCTAGCATATTTCTCAATATCGGCACTTTTTGAGTGGTTCAATAAAATAGTATTTGAAGGGCAAAATGAATTGGAATTTATGTTATACATGCATTTTGTCATGCACTTTTGCGCATACATACAAGCACGAAACCAAAAATTTTCATTGTTAACTTGTAGAAGGATATGAATAATTTTTCTCCCACATGTTTCTTTGCCCATCGCTTACTCTTTATTTTTAGGTTCATTGAAAATTTGTGATGAACTAAAGAGCTTCCGTTAGGAAAACTGTTTCTTTTTATTCCTAGAAGGATGGACTTGCACCCCTCTACATTTCTGCACACGGAGTGCGTGCATCTATGGTTGGCTAAGAATTTATTTAAACTGATTTAAAAATCTCATGGCGCTTCAATTTTAAATAATGTTTTTTTTTTTGTTTACATTTAGCTTTTGTTAAAATTAACAGACATGCCTTAATTCGGTATCTAACTGAACTAAACAAGTTCTAAAATCTCATGGCACTTCTTGAAATTCAATTGACTGATTTTGAGTTGATCTTTATTTAAACAAGTGTTGCTGACTGCCTAATCTATATAATGCTACATGCTGATTATTGCTACGCTTAACTACAAAAATCTTCTTTATTTGTAATTCTTTTAGAACAAGCCATCACTTCACCTTATCTCACTTGCACTGTTTGCTTCCTAGTGTTTGCATTACTCATGCACGCTTCCTCTAATTCCTGAGGAATTCTTCCCCCTCCATGTTTGGAATTTAACTGCGTAATGCTGCATGTTTTTTCTTAATTTTCTTTTATTTGTTTGGAGACAAAATAATTTATCTTTTTTTTTTCTCTCTCTAAACATTACTGGGATGTTTATCCATAAAAAAGTGGTGAGAGCGATCTGAATTTGGGAGATCCATACATGAATCTAAGTTGATTTAGCTGGAATTACATTATAAATCGAAATTGATTTGAGTCAAACAAAAGCTTTGTTTGATACTTGGCTGGTTTGGTTCATTTGATGTTTTTTGATCCGAACAATTCTCAGTTAAATCTTTGAGTGATGATAGTTTTACTAAACTCTAGCCTTGTTTTGTTTCTTTTTAATTAGGTGTAATTTATTGACTACTTTTTTCATTTTATTCAGTATCTTGTCTCATCTTACTTTCTAGTGCTTATGTTCATGTTTTTTTCATCCATATTAATTTTATGTTTGTTTAGTTATTTATAACTGCTCGGTTTAGTAAAAAAATATTTTTGGAATTTTTACATTTTCTTATAGTTTTAGCTTCATATTTTAATTTAATGGCTTTGGTTCAAAATTTGGAGCTATCATATTTCTCTGATGATTGAATTTTTCATATTTATGTCTGTGTCAAGCCAATTTTGGGTTGTCTTGGAATCAAATCATTTTAAATTGAGTTGGCTTGACTCAAAATGTTCCTGTGTTCGGTCTAGTAGTAGTCTAGCTAAACTCCAAATTTAACTCAGTCTTGTTCAAACTTGAATTAAAATTTGGCCTATGCAATATTAATGATACTGAAAGGCAATGCATTTCCTCTTTAAGTTTGAGAAGAACTATTGATGCTCTCAAACACTGTTTCAGTTTTTGGTAGTTCATTCTAAGCTTTGTTTATTTGCCCAACTTCTCAGAATTAATTTTACTGTTTCTCCCTTGTCACTCTCATTAGTTATTGCATTTTTTTTCTTAAACCTCAATGAAGGAGCCCTTTTCTTCCTGGAATATATCATAATTCTGTAGAACATGCTATGACAATCATCACATGAAATTCCTCGCACACCTTACCTTTTTGAGGATAATATGGATTCAGTGTCATTGCAACTCAATTCTATCGTGCTAGAAATCTTGAAGGGTGGGATCCTGTGCATTTAAAGATGTTATCTCCTTCTTCAATATGATTGATGAGCTCTAGTTTATATGCTTTTCTACCATAATCAAAATACCCAACAAATTGCAGTAGTTTATGTTAATGTTGTCCAATATTTCTTCTTTAGTGTAATGATCTTTCTTCTTTACCTTTTGTTCAACTCTAAGTGTCTATAAGTGTTGTTGAAACTTTTATGTGAACGCAATTCATTAGGCTTTTTTGAGTTAATTGTTAAATTACCATTGATCTTGGTCATTTATATGTGCCATGTCAAGTTGATATTCAACTTAGATGGATGGATTTATTTGCTAAGCTTTTTAATTAAGATCATACCAATACAATTAATGCAAGTGAGCTTAGTATTTATAAAAATAATATTTACACTTTCATTCATAGTGATATTAAAGCTGAGTTGGAATGCTTAAAGTGGATGAAGAGCAAAAAAACGATAGTATCGAATGACATCTATTAATGTATCAAAATGTTTGGGCGATGAAGGACTTTTTTGGCTTACTAAGTTATTTAATGTTATTTCGAAGGATAAAAGGAGTTTAGTGAGTGGTGAAAGAGTACTGTTATACATGTTTACAAAAATAAAAATAGCGCTCAAGACGATTAATTATAGAGGAATCAAGTTATTGTGTCATACGTTCAATCTTTGGGAGAGTAATTTTAATACAAATTACGAAATGATACTTGTATTTTTCAAAATTAATTTGTTTTTATGCTAGGTATATTTACTATGTAAGTCATTCATATATTAGGAAAATAAAAGATTTTCATGTAATTTTTACTGATCTTTAAACGGCTTATGATATAGTACTAAGAGAAGTTCTTTGAATAACTTTGGAGAGATGAGATTTGTGTTGCATATGATGATGCTATTAAAGATTTGTATAATGGTAACATGTGTTCAATCACAAGGTGGCTTGTCTAATTTTTTTTAAGTTAAGGTTCATCTTTTAGCCCATATCCTATTTCTTTATTTATGATTTTTTTATTGAGAATATTCAATAGGAGGTTTTGTGGTGCATGTTATTTGCAAATGACATTCTTTTTATTGATTATATTAGGGATGAAGTTTAAGCAAAATTTGAGTTGTAGAGGACTACTTTACAATCTAATGGTTTTCTCCTTAGTAGTAAAGTTGAGTTTATGAATTTCACTCTTATTAAAAGAGGAAGATGAAGGAAAAAAATGACATGGGAAGAAACCATCAGAAAGTATCTTTTTTTGGAACTCAAGGAGGGGCTCTATTTGACTGTGCACAATGAAAACAAAGGATTCATGTAGCTGACCCCAATAACGGGGATTAAGTCTTGGTGCTGATGTTTTTGTTGTTGTTGTTATTATATATTAAATGATCTTTATTCCTATATCTAGTATTGCTTATCTCCATTGTTTGTGAAGAAGCCTCATTTGCAATAATTTTTCAGAAGTTTATGCCTACATTGATCCCCAAATGACATCATGCATTCAGGCACAACAATTTCCAACATTTTTTCCATCGTTACTGATTTTTAATCTTTACAATATTCATGAATATAAATTTCATTGGTTCATTTACATACTAGCAATCAGAACAGATCATTATAAATGTATTGCCATGTGAATTTTTTTTTTCTTATCAAGCTATCTGTTGAACTCAATTCTGATTAATGTTTCAGTAAAATTATAAATTGTTCTGTGTGAACAACAACAAATACATGCTTTATTCTTGTTTGCAAATAGCCAACATCCCTGGCTATATCCTGTCCGAATGGTTGTCTAAGACAAATTTTTTTAAATACTTTATACTCTCTGGAATATTGATATTGCTGTTGATCAAAATATATCTAAAGCTTCCATGTTAGTTGCGCAAAATAGCTTACATTTCTTTAGCTTACATTTCTTAGGCACGAATAGCGTGGAACAAAAATTTTAGCGGTAATTTTGGATTATATGAGCCTTAAATGTTCTGGTGTGGCACTCAATTTTATAAGAACTTGCAATTTATATTTATTAATTTAGAATATAATATGCAGTTTTTATACATCTTTGTTTGTTTAAATAAGGATTGAAAACAATATAAAAATTATTTCACAATTTTTATTTTTAGCAAAATTTTTATATTATATATACTTGTACTCACGTATTGATATATATATTTGCTTGCGTGTGCGCATGCTAGAAAGATTTAGGTGTGATATGGGCACCTAGTTTTCAGCGGTATGGCCAATCATGATGGCTTACACTAAGAAGTATCAACACCTAGTTTTCAGGTGTGATTTGTGTAAGCGTTTTAATAATGGTTGCGCCAATGCAGTTAAAATAAGTGAGTTTTATGGTTATAAAAGTAGTATAAATTACACTTTAATTTGAAGTGTTAGTAAAATTGAAATTTGGAATGCTTTATAGAGTATGAACAGCATATAAGTGGTAGGATCGAATGATTTAATATTATTTTGAAGATTAAAAATATGTCAAATAAGTGTTGAATGAATATTGTTATACTTATTTATAAGAATAATGATGATGCTCCAAACAATGCAAATTATCGAGGAATTAAATTAAATGTGTCATACGTTGAAATATTATGAGAGTAATAGGATACAAATTGCATAAGGATACTTGTTGATCTACATTGGAAGGCATACATTTATTAAGAGGTTTGTTGGAGAAATTAGAGAAATAAATGAAATATTATGAGAGTAATTGGATACAAATTACGTAAGGATACTTGTTGATCTACATTGGAAGGCATATGTTTATTGAGAGGTTTGTTGGAGAAATTAGAGAAAGAAATGAAATACTATGAGAGTACTAGGAAACAAATTACGTAGGGATACTTGTTGATCCACATTGGAAGGCATATGTTTATTAAGAGGTTTGTTGGATAAATTAGAGAAAGAAATGAAGATTGACAAACACAAGTGCAGGCACTTCTGATTTACAAACACACTACTTGGTACTTCGTAATGAGTTTGTTTCGAGCCATGTTGAACTAACACAATTTTGTATTTAGCTTGACTAGAAATCGACTCGGATTTGTTTAGAGTCGAGTAGGTGCGATTCTAAACTGTTTTATTTGATTTTGAATTGAATCAAAATTTGTATGAGTTTCAAAGTTTGATTAAAAGTGTAATTTCTTTCGAGTTGAATCAAAATTTGTCGCAGCTAGTAATTTCTTTCATATATCTCCCTTAATTCTAGGTGCAGTGATCGCACTTCATAATTTTGTTCATACATTCTCTGTATTAGTCTCTCCTTAAAACCGTGCCACTCTTTTACACTGTTTTCATTGTCCCATCTCTCTATATCTTACACTCTAATGTCTCCTCTGCTTCGTATTGCCTCTGCCCTTCTCTTCTTTGTTTCTTATTCTATTGAAAACGATTTTGGAATTATTTTTATTAATTATCCTTCTTTTATATTTTTATCATCTTTCTGTACCAGAGGAATTTTCTATCTATATTTCTGCTGCATACGCTATTTTATTAATAATTGAGCTTGTATTTTTGGTTATTTTCTAATTCTCTCTTGTGTTTTTCCGTCTTTAATGTGCTAAGAAGTTAGAAAAAAATTAATGATTTTGTGGAAGGTAAAATGGCACCTTTGCTTTTGTTGAACTGATAAATTTTGAGTATATGCCATTGATCCTATTTTAAATATTTGGGATCCTTTGTATTGTTATTTTAATTAAAACTGTAATAAATTTTCTTTTGCTAGTCTTAAAGATGAGGGTTCTGCGCATGCCCTACAGCTTCACAGGACTCTACAAAACTACATGAGGTTCATTTGAACAAACTCGAACAACTATGTGAATGCTAATGTTATAAATTGTCATACTTAGATCAGCTATACTTCCAACTATTTTATTCGAGATTGAATACTGGCCAACAGAAGAATTGTATTGATAAAATAAGTATTATAGAGATGAGATATTAAATTGGATGAGAGCATACACGAAAGGATATAATTAGAAATGAGTTCATTTGTAGTAAAGTTGAAGTGGCTTCAAGAGAGGATAATATTAGAGAATGTCATCTTAAATGATTTAGGCATATATTAAGCATAGACTTTTCGAAGCCTTTATTAGGAAATTTAAGTGTTCATTTTTCCTTTGTAAAATAAGTAGAAATTTTTAACAAGGATCTTCTCTACTTAAAACTTTGGGAGGGACTTTTATTTTATCAGGCACAATGGAACTAAAATGCCAGCTTTTCAACTGGAATGGAACTACTAACCCATCTTTTGAATTCTTTAGGCTACTAGTTTTGTCAGTTGTTCTTTGTTATTATTTCCCTTTGGAATGAGTAGATAGATGGCCATCCCTTAATCTATGCTAACAAAATGAACATCTTAACTTTTTGAGCTAAGCTATTCAGGATAAGTTTATTAAACAAGCATGTTTAATCTCGTGTGCATAAACGCATGCAAAATTTGTGGATAGTTTGCCGTTACTATTTTTTTGTTATTTTTTTAATCCAGATGCATTTTGTATTTTTATTATTGTGCTTAACATTTCATAGTTACGGGAGCTTGAGAAGGGTGTTGATGTTCTGGTTGCAACACCGGGCCGGTTGGTTGATTTGCTTGAAAGGGCCAGAGTATCACTATCGTTGATAAGGTATTTGGCGTTGGATGAGGCTGATAGAATGCTTGATATGGGTTTTGAGCCTCAGATCAGAAAGATTGTTGAGCAGATGGATATGCCTCCGCCGGGTGCGAGGCAGACTATGCTCTTTAGTGCTACATTTCCTAAAGAAATTCAGGTTAAATATCTTTATTACTTCCCTTTCTTGCTGAATCTATAAATATAATATCTTTTAAACTAAAGTATGTGGTCTGTATTATACTATGACGATGTGTGCTGTGTGATGAGAGCTGTAGAATAAATTCAGGACATAAAGAATGTAAAGACTGTTTAAGTACTTTTTCAATTTTGTGAAGGCCTAACCACTTTATATATATGCATAGATATTATTTTCAGCTTTTAACACTTTGATGACTTGGATGCAGAGACTGGCTGCTGATTTTCTATCGAGTTACATCTTCCTGGCTGTGGGAAGGGTTGGGTCCAGCACCGATTTGATTGTGCAGAGAGTGGAATTTGTCCAAGAATCTGACAAGAGAAGCCATCTCATGGATCTTCTTCATGCCCAAAGAGCAAACGGTGTGCAGGGGAAGGTGGGTATCCATTTTTTATATAAAATATTAATCTACTATTTACATATCCAGACTAAGTGAATCGGTAAAATGTTTTTTATAAACTGACTGCTGCAGCAAGCATTGACTCTTGTGTTTGTGGAGACTAAGAAAGGAGCTGATTCTTTGGAGCATTGGCTTTGCATGAATGGATTTCCTGCAACTTCCATTCACGGAGATAGAACTCAGCAAGTAAGAAATCACTAATACCTGAACTGTTAACTTTATATAATCCCGTCTTCTTTCCAGGAATGAAAAACTGGAACAAGATTAAGGCTATTTAAGGCTGTGCTCTACCTGTTTAACAAATGATATCTAGCATACTTTTTTGTGGTTGCTGTATTATATTTTACTCAGGAGCGAGAGTTTGCTTTGAGAGCATTCAAGAGCGGGCAGGCTCCAATTCTTGTGGCGACCGACGTGGCTGCCCGCGGGCTTGATATTCCGCACGTAGCTCACGTGGTGAACTTCGACCTCCCTAATGATATTGATGACTATGTTCATCGCATCGGACGGACGGGGAGGGCAGGGAAGTCGGGCCTGGCGACAGCCTTCTTCAACGAGAGCAATGCATCCATGGCCAGGCCATTGGCTGAGCTCATGCAGGAATCAAATCAAGAGGTGCCTACATGGCTCAGCCGGTATTCGTCTAGATCTTCTTATGGAGGCGGCGGCCGAAACCGCCGAGCGGGCGGCGGCGGCGGGCGCTTCGGCGGCCGCGATTTCAGGAGGGATACTTACAGCAGGGGCGGCGGCGATTATTACGGTGGCGGGGGAGCATCTTCCGGCTACGGTGGCGGTGGAGGCTATGGAGGCAACCCGGGGTTCACAAGTGCTTGGGACTGATCCTAAATTAGTAGGCTTTTGGTTTTAACACTATTTTTGTTTGTTTATTGCTTAAGATTATCTATATAAGGTATATATTATATATCTATATCTATATATATATATATATATATATATATATATATATATATATATATCGATATTCTTGACCTAGGCTTTTATATATCCAAGGATTAATGTCTGGGGTAATTGCCCCCCCCCCCCCCCCCCCCCCCCCCCCTTTTGACTGTTTTCCCTTCTAATGAGTAATGATGCCTCTTTTTGTTTGGTTTTCCAGTGCGGATGGAACTGTGGCTGCTTCTAAAATATTTTGTTTCATTGATTTAACTGCTGCTTAAAAAACAATACATATGAGATTGTAATCTGTTAATGAACTCTTGTCCACTCGTCAGAAGCATAAATTTTATAGCTTCAATTGCTCACAACACTATTGTAAAGCTTTTATTTTTGCTTAAATGAAGTGTCGGTTTTGGAATTTTTTTTGTAGAGGAATGCATTTGCTTCTAGTTTTATTTATAACTTGAAACATTCAGATCATTGAAAGTTCATGATATGCCTTTGGAGTCAAGAAAATCAAGGTGGTTAAATGATGAGTCTAGGCTTACTCACAGCTTCATCTGGGATATCTAATAACCAAGTTTTGAAAATATAGATCCGACTCAAAAAGGTTTGTCGCATCAAATTGTAAGAATATGAGATAAGTGGAAGAAAACGTTTCTAAAAATGAGATTATATGTTGTGAGATGATGCTAAACCTCCAATAATAAAATTGGTTGGATTTCAACAATGATAGTTACTAATGTATTGTTTTGTTTGTTCAAGCTTAACACTATTAGAATCACTAATATCTTGAGAATTTGTTCTCTACCATGATCATAAAATTCTTAAAAAATTCTCAAAATTTACTTAAGAAATTCCAATATGCCATTACTCCAAATAATCGTATAATCTTTAATCTTCAATCCTTCAAAATAATCATTACATTTTTTTATTCTTGGCTTTGGGAACTTTTCATTAAAGAGAAGTTGAAGAGTTAGGCATTTTGGTCAAAATAGGGCATTTGGTAAGAGTCTCCTTCATGAACATATTCATAAGTAACTTGATAACTCGCTGAATCCACTCCATAGCATACGCAAAAAAATTATTACAAAAAAAGAAAAAAATTCACAAATCAGCAGCAATTTCTTTATTTTTACTTGCAGCAAATTAAGAAACATTACTTGGAAATAAATATTATTCATCCAATCCAGAAATTTAGCCGTGCGGGGAAAGAAGAAAACAGCTGAACCACAGTCAAACCTGAAAAACAGAGAGCCCGAATTTATTAGCGTTTAAATCCACTGATATTAAGCCATATTGTGAGGCTCAACTCATTAGATAAATTTGTAAGGCTGAATCCTTAAATCTTTCAAAAATAAATTTGATCTTTCGTTATCGATAAAATAAAAAATTAAAAACCAATCATATAATCTTATCAAATCCTGAATTACTAAGGTTTATCTAGTCGGGTACAGTCATTCAGATAAAAGATTTAACGAATTCCTATTCGAGTAAAAATTCGTTGGGTGCGAATCAAACAGCTACGAAAAGTATGAAGGACGCAAACCGCATATACGTAACCCTAATAAACGCCGTCGAATGATCCTAATTCAGTAACGTAATCTTCACAGAACCGAAACTATTTAGAAAGAGCAGATCCGAAAAATACCTGAGCGAGAGCCATGGCAGCATCCTCGGCCACAAATCCCCCCACACCACGGCGAGATTGCGCCTTTCTGCAATGGGGAATCTCCGCAAACAACGAGGTCGGGAGCTCCTCGGATAAGAACCCGACCCGAAACTCAACCGATTTCCCGTCTGGATTTGCCGCGATTCCTCCGAGGGGAAGCCATGCGAACAACTTCTTGACCTCGATGCCATTCAGCTGCGAAATCTCGCCGTAGGACAGCTTCCCACTTATTATTTTATCAAAGTAGACTAAATCGGTGAACTTAACGTAGCAGGGATCTGCGAGATCCACCACGAACTCGCCGTTGGAGGAAACCGAGTAACTTACAACGTAGTCTGGAAGAAGACCCGGCGGGAAGCCGAACTTTTTGAGCTCTTCATGAATGGTGGATCCGACGGCGGCAGCGGAGACGACGGTGATTAATAGAGTTACGATGGGTATGACGATATTAGGGTTCGACATTTCTTCTTCTTTGTCCTTTTGGTGTTTTTAGGCAGAGAGAAATTTTGTGGCGAGGAAAACTGAGAAGTGAGCAATTTATATAGGCCAGGCGAAATTGGGAATGTGGGAAGGAGCTGAATATCCTCCTAACGGGCCGGGCCGGGTCGGGTCGGGCCCAGGTCAAGAACAAGCTCGGTCCAGCACTAGGGCTGGGCCAGCCCGGTAAGTTTAATCAATTATATTTTTATACCTTTTTAATAGATATTATATCAGATTGTATATAGTATTTAAATTAAAAAAAAATCCACCATCCATTATATAAAAAAATAAAATAGGCACTGTACATAATATTTAGGAACTAAATAAATATTAGGAAGCATATTAATTTTTGTGGGCCAGGTCGGATCGGATGGATTTAGGTAGCCAACTCGTGGATGGCCCTAAAAAAGAGGAATTTGTTTCTTTTTTATTTCAGCCACTTGGCTAATATTTTCTTTTTAGGCTTATCATTTATTTTTATTTTTTATTTAAAAAAAATAAATAAAATAAATAAATCAGTGTTACAGCAAAAATATATATTTTATGAATAACTAAAGTTTAAGATTAAAATATATATATATATATATATTATTTTGCTCCCAAAAAAACATAAATAACTAAAATTTAAAATTTAAAATACATATTTTATGAGTTTTATAACAAAAATAAATTTAATAATAATTTTTTTTTTTACTTAAACTCTTTAAATTCTAATCATCCATATTTTTTTTAATAAATAATATGAAAGCTATATATATATATAAATAATCTTATCATGATATAATTAGTAACTACAGTAAAATACTTAGAATTGTATGATTGGACAAAAAATAGTAGTATTGTTAAGATGTCAATGTTGTTAGTGTCACCAAAACATTTATATTTATTTGGTTTAGATGGCAATTTACGCAATAATAAATATATTACTCAGTATTAAATATGTATATCATACAGACTAGATTTTAATTTTCGTATACCTATTTGTCTCTCATTAGATTAATTCCCATTTAAAAATAATTAAAATTATAATCGTTACACTAAATAAACAATTGAGAGATTGATGACATAAAAAATGATTTTGAGTTCCGAACTGAAGTTTGAGTTTTTTACTCGAATGAAATTTGAGTGAGTATTATATAAATAATTTTTTTTTTTAATTCTAACTAAAGAAATAATTTAATCCATAGTAACAATATCCTAATTTCATTGTTCTATTTTGATTAAAAAAACACTTTTATAAAGCATAGCAATGTTTTTGATCGAGCGAAGAAGATTTAAGCAGAGACGTCTTTACGTAGGGCCAGGTAAGCTGCAGTTATATATCAATTGTTTTATTTTATATATTGCTGCGAGCTACTATGTTAACTCGAACTCGACTCGAATTGAGCTCGAGTTAAAATTTCAAGACGAGTTCGAGTGAGACTCAAAACATTTCAAAATTATAACTTGCAATGCCGGTTAATAGATATTTTAAACTTTTTAACTACTTTTGCCAATAATTTTTAAAAGTGGTTTATTGATTTAGGCATGCTAATGCATAATTGCAAGACATGGATGGCTTCATTGTATTCTTAATGAATGCGTTGCAATTTTGCTTGCAACGAGGACAAATAAAAATATAATAATATGCTGATTTAATTGGGCCCATATATAAAAGAAGAAATGAATTCTATTAATCACGAGTATGGAGGCTTACATGAATATAATAATGATCACAATCTAAGCGTTGGTGCCGAAATCTTAATTATCTGTTTATCCTTTAAGAATCAAGCGTAATTGGAAAGACTGAGAGCAGAGCAGCCCAACGAGGAGAAGCATTTCATTCGAACCAACAATTTCGTTCGTTCGAATGAACCATTCTTGCAGTCGGCAAACAATTCCGGAGAACGATTTAGTTGGTTATCTTCTTCCTATATTCGTTCAAATGATTCAATCAAACGAATCATATCAACAAAAGCTCTAGAAATTTTATAAGGTTACAAGTCCCCAAATTTACTCAAAAGATCATATTCACGCTAAACCAAAAAATGTTGAATTTTTAGTAAGATGAGATGATTACACTAATCAAGTGAAAATTTCACTGTAATTAAATTGCTTTATATTAAAATTGTTCAAATTACCTAATGGCAGACAGCCCGTTGAGTCAATGATAATAATTAAAGTCAAGATAAGTACTGTTAACTCCATGTAATCTTTCATATTTATATATCATTTGTCTTCTTGTAAAAATTAAAAATGGGAGAATTAGGTACAATAAACCAGCACACGGTTCACAACATTTAATAAAATAAAAATAAAGCATGGTGAAAGATTTTGCAGCTGATGATATCTTACGTGGCATGACCTAATACTTTTAATATTTACAAAAAGCACTATAAACATCTCAAAGCATGCTAATATGATCAGAGCATAGCATTGTCCCATAAATAGATCCATTAAATTAACAAGTCGTTGTAATACATGGGGTGGGTTTATTTGAGAATTATGCGCCAAGAAATATTGTACATACCTGGAGAGCTCCAAGCAAGGTTTCTGATGCTGGCTTGTGTACATATGCTGTAGAACCCTCTCAGAGCTGGATTTTTTTCAACAAAAAAGCACCGTTATTTGATCTTACAAATCATCGCCAAGCAAATAATGCAGCGATTACTTGTACAGTATGGATTTTATAAGAATATTACTTGGAACTTATTACAGTATGGATCACTCCTCTGATAAAGGCATGCAGACAAAAGATCATCAAAAGTATATGAAAAACTCTGAAAATTCGCTTTAACTGCTAAGATCCAATCCAAATCTGATATAACTAACCAGTTATGTCTATAGAATCTATTCTTTTTATATTAAACATTCATTACTTGCAATGGGTAGAGATCTCCACATGGATATAATCCCTCTAACTAGGGATTCCTTAATAAGAAGATTTTTCCCAATATTAGGAGAAGGTAACTATTTATAAATTACCCTATTGTATAATGCACGAGCATATGAATGAAAAACTATTAATATTTACAATTAAGATGTAGAGTTCGCTCAAATCATCTCATGGTTCAGCAGAACCCCATTGAACAGGTCAATGATTGTTTGCCTTCTTTGCAGTGCCAAAAAGGCCAGAACAGTACCCATCATTCTCTGTTCAACGACAAAGGTATCATATTCCAAGCCGAAGAATGTTTGTTATAATAGGTGTTGTTTTCAAATTCGATCCCAAACTTCACAGGAGAAGCATTACAAAAATAAATTTTAACTTTCGATAATGAGATACCCAATGAAGACCCATTTAAAAAAGATAAATCCAGAAACCATGAAATATTTGAGAATCAGACAGTATAGTTGTGACTGGAGATATTATCATTTATACACCACACCAATCCACTCATTGTCAAGTGAAAATGTCCGTAAACATAAGTCTAAATCAGCTATGAAATAATTATTACATCATTACTTTGGAGGTATACTTAAACGCACACAAGAACATGACATCTGATACAATTAAGTATTCCATGAACAACCATTGCATATCTTAATCAAAGAAATTAGTTATAAATCAATTATCTTCTATAGCTATTTCTAACAGCAAGTGGGAAGCCTTATCTGATCTAAAGTTAGAATGAGGCCAAGAATGAAAAAATGAGGTTCTTAGCAAAAAGCAAAATACATGGAATCTTGTTGACTTGCCATCGGATAAAAAGGCAATCAGATGTCGAAGGTACCCTATGCAATTGAGTGCAAAGGTGATATGTTGCTATTCCTAGCAACATGCAAGACGCCTTATCTGATCTAAGGTGGAAAATAGCCAAGAACGAAGAAATGAGGTTCTTAGCAAAGAACAATACAAGGGATCTAGTTTACTTGCTATTGAATAAAAAGCCAATCAAATGTTGATGGATCAATATTATTAAGTACAGAGGTGATGGCAGCACTGAAAGATTTAAGGCTAGACTTGTAGCAAAATAATACACATGCAGACATAGAATAGACTACACAGATTGTTTTCTCCAATAACCAAGACTAATATTGTTCAAATATTGTTATGATGTGAAGAAAACATTTTTTGCATAGAAAGTTGTATGAAGAAAAATATCCGTAAATCGTAAACCATAATGCAGAACAACAGAACAAAAATTACAAAATGTGTCAGATTATTACGTGGTAACTATAAGAAATGATTCAGACAAAAAAAAAGCTCTACAGGATTATTTATTTTAGTACTTTGTATATTTGAATAGAATTCAGAAGTACTCTTTGGATCTATTATAGGGGATCAAAGTTTCTCAATCAAAAAACAGAAATTTTTTTATCCCAAAGAAAGTACTCTTTGGATTTTTTAAAAGAGATTGGAATTCCAGGTATCAACTTGTTGATGCAGGCATGGAATAAGGCTTCCAATTACTAAATGAACCAAACCAGATACAGGTTGATAAAGGAAGATATAAAAAAACCTGTAGGTGATTGATGTACTTCTTACACAAGACCTTATCTTGCTTGTGCATTAAATGTGGAAAATCAATACATGCAGAATCCTAAAGAATAATACATTAATGCAATTATGTAAAATTTGAGATATCTGAAGGATAGTCGTAGAAAAAATACTGTTCAAGAAAAATTCCATCACTAAAGAATAGATGATTACACTGATGCTGAATGGATGATTGAAGACCCACATCAAGTCACATTACTAATGTAAGATGTAATTTTGTGACTAGGAAAAACAAAAAATAGAATTCAGATGTATGGCACTTGGGCCTCGCAAGACATTGTGATTAAAACTGCTATTGGATTATTTGGATACCCTCCTAGACAATATACGCGACTTTTCTATAACAATAAAACAGCTGGCAATATTGCTTATAACTCTGTTCAACATGATCGAACTTACCATGGGGATATAATCTTTATTAAAGAAAATCGGATGCAAAATTGTAAATATGCGACTTTTCTATAACAATAAAACAGCTGGCGATATTGCTTATAACTCTGTTCAACATGATCGACCTTAACATGGGGATATATTCTTTATTAAAAAAATCGGATGCAAAAATTGTAAATTACCAAATATTCAGTTTGAAGATCAACTGACAGATATCCTCACTGAAGCCATTTCAAAACAAATATTATTCAAGTTCCTCTAATTAAAGATTCCTTAATCAAGTAATTTTCCAGATTGGAGAATTAGGGTAATTTAGGAGAAGTAAAATCTATATCGTAAAAGCATATGAATGAAAAATTATTTATGTTTCAGTTTAAGAATAATATGCTTTCTGTCCTGATCTTTCAGGTTGCTTTACTGGCAAAATGTGAAAATACCCTCAGCAACATGTGCTACTTAGTTTATAAAGGGAGGGCTGAGCGGTCAGTCGAAAAAACTGGAGTTTTTGAGAGAAAATTACAAGTGTTGCAGCATTTCTACATATCCTAGAACAAACCATGCGTGAAAGGAGCACAATTTGGTGCAACCCTTTATGCTTTCTGATGAAACTACACCTCCGCGCTTAAACACAACAATAGATTGTGTTAAAAGAATGAGAACTGGCCCATGAAGGCTTCCCAAGAATTCACAACAATAAAGAGTAAAGTATAGGTGCAAGAACTTGCCAAATGATTGCTGTCCTAGTTCACTTCACAGGCCCACATGAAGTTGGAAGTGTCGGTTAAGCCCTTACAGAATAGCCATGCATTTGTAGGCGAAGTATCTTGAAGCATTAAAAGAAAATTAGAATTTTGAAGGTATTTTAAATTGGATAATTCATTTGTAGATATGATTTTTGGTGCTGATTAAATGGCATATAGGTAAGAAATTGCTACTAACATAGCACCCAAATCTTTCAAAAGAAATCAGATTTATCACTATATATAGGTCTTTGTTAATTATTAAATGGGGATGAGATCATGCATAAGAATGATCATATAATAGTTTAGTAAAAATCAGATTGTGTTATGTCAATGCCTTAAATTTAAGTGAGTATCCAAAGGGGCTAGGGTTAAGGTGCGGCTCTTTTTATAAATCCCTTTGCATTTTTAGCTGCCGACTGTTTCTCCTTCATATCTGAACTGTATGTTACAATAATTTCTCCTACATTATGATTTCTTTCTGATATATAAATTTTTTGGCATATCTTGATTTTCATGTGCAGTGTTTGCTTCAACAAATTGGGTGCTGAATATATAAATTGTAAATGTTTTGGCATTATCACAAAAATAAAAAAAGGAAAACTTTTATTATAAAGTTTCAGAGGTAAAGGCTAAGACTTCACCCATTTTGCCTATGCATTCTATTTGGGAGCGTAATTGGTTGTGCACTCGCTTAGCTTAAGCATCTTAAGCCCCAAACTATTTCAACTTTGTAAATTTTAACTTTGCCTAAATCAGCTTAAAACCAAATAGCTTCACGCTTAATAATTACTATTTATAAAATTAGACCATAAAAATGTAAAAAGCAATGCTCAATAAACTAAATTAATAAAGTGAAATTTACTGCAATGAACTCGTAATTACTTTATAAAATTTTAACCTAATTAGCTGAATAAGTAATGACAGTTATATTTTTTATCTCGAGCATGATGAAAAAAATATAGTGAATCATTAATAATTCATAAAATGATTAATTAACATATGAATACTCATTATAGTATTTATTATTATTTAGCTTAGGCAAAAAAGAAAGTGATATTACTGGATTCAATCCTAACAGCTGAATAAATTCTACAATATATTTCAAAAAATAAATAATTACTCGAATTCTGAAGGATAAAATATCAATCCCCAAAGTAGATTGAATGAACGGAGTAGAATAGAAATTACGTGGTATATACAGAAGAATCCAATGTTCTTCCCGTCCTTGAAATCCGTCCAAAACTTCATTTAAAAATTAACTGAGAATCAGATGTACCATGATTAACGTACGAATTATATAACACATTAAAATCTTAAACAAGTATATTTTTTAAAGTCCCCCGACCATCTAAAATACCCTAGAAATATTCGTCCTAATCTAAACCAGAGAACGAAAGAACAAAAAAATTCCGCAAGGTTAAGGCACAGAAAACCAATCTAAAATTGAAAAATCAAAACATAAGACAATTCTAGCTCAAAATTCAATTAAAAGGGCGGGCAGGAGCATCAAATTGAAGGAAATAGCCCCTACCTGATACAACCCTACTACGCCTCGTTCCATCGGATCCTCCGCCAGCCTCTTCTGGCACGATCGGACGCTCTGAAACTGTTTGACTTGAAGCTTCCTGGTGATCAACCCAATATCGAAGTAGATAAAATAGGAAGGGGGGAGATCGACCTTGATGGCATCGACGTTGAACCAGATTAAGAACCGGCGGGCTTGGATGCCCTCGAGCTGGTCGATCTCCCCGTAGCGGATGACCCCGGTGATCTTGGGGGCGTAATAGACCAAGTAATCGAATTCGATGTAGCACTCATTGGAGAGGTTTACTTCAAAGTAGCCATTCTCAGCAAGGGAGAAGGACGTGACGGTGCTGGGTAGAAGACCAGAAGGAAGACCGAAATGGGGGAGAAGATCGTATACTGTGGTTCCGTTTGACGGGGAAAAAGGCGCAGAATCGCCCTCCGATGAAGCAACGCCGGCGGCGAGAAGCAGAGAGAGGAGAATGGGGTTGAGAAGAGAGGAGCGCATGGCTCAGGGTTTTTGACTAGTTGAAAAACAGCGCTACTATAATATAGTAAAATGGGACATTTATACCAAATAATGAAAAATTCCGTACATACCTACTACTATATCTCAACATCAAAATAATAAAAATTTCTTAAGTAAATTATGATTATAATTCAATAAAAATAATTAATAATATAAAGAGAAAAGATTTGAGTATTATTAGGGCTATTAATAATAATAATAATAATAATATTTTAAAATACTAATAAATGGTTAATATTTTAATATATATAATACATATTTATGCATATTATTAATTTCACAGAACTCTTATAAATAAATAAAAATTGCTATTTTAACATAAACACCCAAAAAATTTATCTAATAAAATTTAAATATTATTTTATTAACATTTATTTATTTATATTAAAATAATACAAATATTATTTTTAAAATATATCTCTAAATAACATTTCTCGTAAAAAATGAGACTCTTCTACTCATTTTAATAGTATTAATTAATAAAATCAAAATTTTCATTTCAAATATTTATAAAAGTTTTAGTATTCATAATTTTAAGATCATAATATACTTTTAAAGATTATAAAATAAAAAAACCAATTTGATTTAAAAAAAATAATTGTAAATACATGTACGATAAAAAACACAAAATAAACTACTTAATTTTCAAAAAAAGATCTAATTTTGCACATTTGACACTAATTTTATTAAATAAATTATGCTATAAGAATATATATACATGTATAAGGCAATTGAAGTTTTAACATTAAAATGGAAGATAAAAATTAATATGCCATAAAGTATCTAATCAGATATTATTCTAAGGCACTGTTATTGTGTTTAAAAACTAGTTTATATACTTAAAATTCATGCTTAATATACTGCAGACGTATTTTGAGCTCAACTTTGGGCACTGTAGCAGAGCTCCTGCACAAGCCAACGGGCATAAAACAACTAAACAGTACTTAAAATTCATGCTTAATGAGGCTTAATCTGTGATTAAACTAAACTGCACAAAAGCTAATGCACTTCAGAGCTTAAGCATGGCCAGACATAAATTAAAACGACTGCAGTGCTGTACATGAGAAAAGAAAAAACAGTTAAAATATTACATACATGGACTGAACAATCAATCTCTTTAAATCACACAGCATCAAGAAATCCATATGAACAATACGATAGACAAAAATCACTCAAGCATTCTGTCTTATTGCCTTTTAACCCACTCCAGAACTTCACATTCACAGACAGAACCCTCCAAGGATCATTCTGCAATATACAGTTGACTTTGGAATTGATGCAGAATAATTAAATTACCATACATATACAGAGAGAACCCAAACACCAAAGAAGAAGACAATTTCTTGCAAACTTTTGCTAAATAAAAAATAAATCAGGGCTTAATGTTGAAAATGCAAACACGGGAGTTGAGGAGAATGAATGAAACAAATCATAACAGCTAAATAATCATACATACAATGAGAGAGAGATGGCAGGAGGCATATCAGGAGCTTCCATGGGATCTTGCTGAAGACATGGACAGAGCAGAAACAGACGCTGTGGGGCTGTTCAGGTCTCTCTCTCCATTGCCCATTCTTCCTTTCCCACTTATCTTGTTTATGGTTTCTTGAGCAATATCAACAAACCAATCATCATGAGGAAGCACACTGCATGTAAGAGATCAGTCATGTATGTGAAAAAAATAAAATTTTTAACATTTATTACATTGAAGAGAAAAGCTATGATTATGCTTGCAAATTTAAGATTTTAGAATGAGAATGAGTTTGCAATTCAAGAATAAGGATGTATATATTTAAGTTGTATCTAAGAGATTAGCTAACTATATAAAGTTATATGGAATATATAACTCGAATAAAAGCTTGGATTTTAAAATTAAAACAATTATTTCTTTTGGTTTTAGAAAATAAAAAGTTTTTGGAGAATAGAGCAAGCACAAGTAACTGAAGCCTTTACTGAATAATTGTATTTTTATTTAAAGTTGAACTTCTTTTCTTCTAAACTTGAGCATTAGTTCATGTAGCCGCTTTTTGTAAATTGTTCAATATTGCAAAGCTATGATTTATCCTCCACGTTTAGTTGATCACCGAATGTCAAAGAAAAGAATGTTCAATTGGTATGTTTGTGCACTTAAAATCATCCCACATTTTATGCAATCATTTCAACTATTATGTCACTTTATGCCAGACAACTCGTACGTTACGGCATTGATTTCAAAAACAGCTCAAATAGTATAGCCTTGTTCCTATGTTTGCTTTTATCTCCGTAAGAACTAATTTAGAGGATGTTTGGTTTGTTCGAATTAAAATCTTAGGATAATTGAATTACACTGTAATTTAAATTTTTGAAGTAAGAAAATGCAGAGTAATAAAAACTTGAATGTTTAAAACTTTTGTTGTGTAATTAGAATTTGGTCATTCTAACGGTAAAAATTAATAACCAAAAACTTTTTTTAAAATGAAATTATTTCCCCTTGCAGGAGAATATATAGAAAAATGGAGTATTAGACTATTAGCTACAACACCAAATATATATGAAAAGGATGAACATGGGAGCATTATTTATAGCCATTATAATCCGGCAAGAATTGTCTAGTGGACATGGAGGCAAAAGCCAATATATGCTACCTGAAAAGTAAAGAGCTGTAAAAAATTATGTTAAACCACAATTTTGTCAATATTCCCAAATTATTAGCCCACAAATTATGAATATGAGCAAGATATACAGATGCAACATCTGTTTTAATGCACTTCAGAGCTTGTTTGGTTACATGAAAAGCAAAGTTATTAACATAGCATGCTAGTTTAAGGCCTATTTGGTTGGCACTTAGTTCAAGCTAAGGTCAAACAGGATTTTTATGTCTCTTCACTTTATGCAGTTAGCTAAGCATTGGCCATACCACTAATCCCTTGAGTAACCGTTTCAAGTTCAATGAGCTAAACATGCTATATTCCACACCTAAGTGCACTGAATGCAAAAAAAAATTCAAAACAAAACTAAGAAAATAAACGAATGGCCTGGTTTTTTACAGTAGCCAATTTAGTTTGATTTTTAAATTTAATATAATAAAATATATACCATAAATTTAATGCAGTAAAATTGATTAGTTTTATTAATAATGTGATTATTATTAAGTGTTACATTTAATTATTATAATTAAATTATTGTAATACTTTTAATTGATTTTGTTTAATAAATTATGTACTTGTTACTTAATAATTCATAATTATTATTAATATTAATTGATAGATTTAAAATATTATGTATTGAACAAGGTTATTTGTCACTTCAAATTTAAACAATTATGTAAATCAAATGTCTTTTCAGCTTTTAAACTACTTTAATCTTGTAGCAACCAAATAGCTTAGCAAACTTACAAGCTTAGCAAAATTAGCTTATAGTCAGGTAAAATCTGAGCCAAACAAGCCCTAAATTAAAGGATTAGACCATTAACGCTAACCACCATTTTCTTGTATTGCAAATAAAATAAGAAAAGGCCGTCAACAATGCTAATGCATAGTAGCTTCAAATATAGGACTACTAACTGATAAACAATCAGTGAAGTAGTTCATTGGTATTTGAAGAACAAAACTAGAGAAGACTCAACCTTTGTACTTGGTAATCAAGTAAACAAGCATTTAGTAAACGAACACCATTACAATTTCTGAAACTTAAAGAACTACAACCTTATAGAATAAATGTATATGAGATTTATTTCGATCATATTTAAATTTGAATATCATTAAATTTTTCAAAAGCAAGTAATTCAGGATACATTAAAAAGACGATTGTGAATCAAGTTAAGAAATAATAGTCTAGTGGGTGGATCATCATAAATAATGATACCTAAGAAAAATGGCAAGAGGCACACATGTAGACTATCACATTATAAATAAAATTATAATCAATAATCGATATTAACTTTTGAGAAAATGACCTCTTGAACCAATGACTATAAACCAAAGCTTGTATAAAAATACATTCAAAGTTAAAATCACATAACATAGAAAGAAACATAAAAAAACATTCAACATTCAAAAGGGGATGATGATATGTTAAGGACTAAATCTTAAATTAACAATGGAACCTACCGTGATGCTAAAAGAAAAATAAATAGCACAAGACTCAAAGATGCTACTAGGATCTCAAGAAAAAAAAACCGAACACATAATAAGAATATTCTTGCTTTCCATCTCAAAGTAAGGAATTGGAGGTCATATCTACTTAGCAAGAAGGCTGAATCACATAAACCACTTCAACACTTGCAGATTCAAACCTTTAACAAGACCAGCACATGGAGTGAATTGCAGATTTGTAATAAATCATTCCAATAATTTAGTATACAAGATCAGTTCAATACGTAATTTCTAATATCTTCTCACAACCGATGAAAACAATGAGGAACATGATAAATTCTTTTATGTTAACTCTTTTTCAATGAATTTTGATATAAGGCTCCTAAATTCCAAACAAATCCTAAAAATATAAAATAATATTTTATTTAAAAAAGCATCATTAAATCTAATTTTGCATGTAGCGCTTACAAATAACTCCTAAGAGCTTTTGATTACTAAAGAATTTAAGAGATTTAGTATTAAAATGGAGAAAAAAAATATACGCAACTTATTTAACAAAATTATAAATTTTGAATAAATTTTAAAGTGCTATATCAAAATCAATTTTTTTTGGAATACTTTAGGGGCTTATGAGTAACCTTCAAAAGCTCATATACATAAAAGAGCATGTATGAATTTGTTGGCAAAATTATAATTTTATGAAACATATTTTATTAGCAAAATTATAATTTTTTTCAAAAAAATTGTGGGCATTAATCGCTCATTCATCTATTCAAACTGAAAAAGAAATATGTTATTTGACCCCAAATAATTTCAAAAAATATTTTTTTTGCATGCTCTACATGCAAAATTAGATTTAATGATGCCTTTTTAAATAAAAATATTATTTTATATTTTAAGAACTTATTTGAGGGATATTTAAGAGCTTTGTATCAAAATTCATTGAAAAAAGAGTTAACATAAAATGAATTTTTCATATTCCCCATTTTACACTCTCAATTAATGTTTGAAATGGATGCTAAAATGCATTTTAGGTGTTAGGGACCAAAAGTAGCAATTAAGCAGACTCAAGGGACCAAAAGTACAATTTCAAAAGCCAACGACTATTTTGAACATTTTCTAAGAGTTAAGGGACTATTTTGATAAATTATTCTAACTTTATATTAAGACAAATTAAAATTGGGTGAAGTGGAAAAGAGAAATTCAAACTTCAAAGATAAGATAACACTTTAAGAAATAAGTAAGGCACTTCTTAATTTACAAATGCGTTTGTATTGAATTAACAGATAAGCCAATAAGATTAACTTGTATACAAGATGTGAGTTCTAGTGTGCATCGGCCATCTTACAGATAACAAGAATTATACTTGCCTTACCACTACATAGAACATGAGAAAATAAATTCATGTACTAACAGATACGATAAAGAATTAGAGTGGTCAAAATAATATATTTGTATGTTAGCTTCTAAAAATGCAATGAAAATATCCTACAAGGTATATCTGCAAGAAGACTGATCACTTTTTATGAAAACTAGCAGATCTGCATTCATTATGAAAGATCTTATGAAGCATATGGAACACATTTCTATAGAGAACAGTAACGTGCCTCTCACATGCAAAAAACCACTAGATAAAAAGTTTGTCGTGCATACAAAGTTTTAACTCGTATCTAAAGATAAGAGGTGAAAGTTTGTCATGCATCGAATACACTTTCAATCGAACAATCCACGATTCAACAAGTTTCATACTCTAAGAAAAAACCATGAATGCCACTAGGTTAAGCGAGTGAATCAAAATATTTTGTAGGAAATCTCTAAAATCAACTATGAGGTAAGAAAACGAAAGCTATTCTAGTAAACTGCATAAAATAACGCGACCACTATTGAGAAAAAAAAAAATTAATATCCACATTGTCATCCAATATAATCCATCGAAGCTCAAAAAAAAGATCAAAGAAAGTATTTACCAATAGAACCTACCATTCTATATGGAGATCTACTTAGCGGTCAATGTGCAAATTTACAGACATTCAAATGATTATATCATGAAAAAGAATTTCCAAATATGGCTCCCTCTATAGGCAAATACATGACCCATAAAGTTATGAAATTTGATGTTTCAAGAGGGAAAGATAAGGTAAATGCCTTCCAAAGACAAATGGTTCACTAAATAACATGATGGAGATTCTCTTTCCTCATCAAACTATCTTCTTAAGAGGAGACATGTGATTAAAGGGTCAGTCTCATAAAAATCAAAGACTAATAAAAAAAAAAGATGGATCCAAAACAATTAATTGAATATTAAGGCGGATGCAACAATAAAAAGCATATCATTATGCATGCACACACTTTTAAAATCAAATGGCTAGCAAAATATAAAATAGAAGCATCTTCAAAATTGTATCTTTGGGTTATGATGAAAAGTAAAATATAAATTAACTAAAAGACCATATCAAATCTACTAGGATACAAAACCTTTCATATTACTAGTGTTCTACAAGAACAATAGTGAAAAGTGGTTTACACCTCTTTCTTCCTACGTAAGATGATTTGCACCTTTTGAGTCGTTTAAAGTTCTTACACATAATAATGGTTTGGCTAATAAAAAATAAATAGAGCTTATATCTACTTGTAGTGGGTGGACATGCTAGTGTGCTAACATGGATCTTCTAAACCTCAAAAATATAAATGAACTGATCAAACCGAACTCATTCTAAGTCCATCCAATCATGAATTGGATCAACCTATGGGATCAAGGTTTCTACTTTTTTTATTCAAGATTTATACTTTTTTATTCATGGTTTATACTTTAAAAATGACAACTCTTTTATGATGTTAATGCATATAATCGCATCACTAAATGGCTTACACATGACTAGGCATGAAGTATACCTAAAATCGATGATCCAAATATCACAAATAAACATCATTTAACTTTAATAACAAGGAAACATTATATTTGTCATGTGTGACAAATAATTTAACAATAAGAAATTTTCATGATGTTACCACCATAATTGGATAAATCAATGTATGAAATTCATGGTAAAATTTACATAAATTGCTTATGAATAACAACTATTTAAAAATAGACATGGAAATTTTAATAAGAATGAAATTCACTAGTATGTTAACATCATCAGCTTTGAATGCACCTTTTCAAAACCTTACGCCCATATTGTTTATACAGTTTTATGGCAGTCTCATTTGTTTAAAAGCAACTTTGTTAAAAATGAATTTTCATGTTTAGGTAAAGATCTATTTATTGGAAAGTTGTAAAGTAGAAGGAAAAACAATTAAAACTTTGGTTAAAGCAAATTCACGAGGTTCTGCCTTTTAGGCATTGCAGCTGGATTTGAAAGAAAAGATATTACTGAGAAGAAAAGATACGTAGTTACTCCACTAAAAGGAGAGGAGATAGGATAGGTTCGACTGTAAGAAGAGGGATGTTCCTTACCTATGGACGCTTGATTCCCATTCATTTAAAAAAAAAGTCTTACAGAATTAGCGATGCCAGGAATATAACCATGTTAGTCAGCACACATTTATGGGTCTTTTATCAAGTTTTTCCTAAAATATTAGCTTCTGACATGAGTTTGTTTGATCATTGTACTTAAATTAATTCTAGTTCATGCTGCCACAACAAAACTTGCTGAAGCAAATCAAGGCCAAAATGTCACAAGTCGGATCGCCAAAACAAAAATGTATTTAACAAATTTTCTACCATTTGTATTTATATCTGAAACAGGCTACAATCTTTTATTTCATGGATGATATTAATTTAAATGGCATTCTCATTAGATAAAAATAACTTACCTGTCAGGATCCACTCCTGTTGCTGAAAATGCAGCCATAGCCCTGTCCATGATCTCTACAATAACTTGATGAACATGCCTGGATAAGTATCGACCTTGCCCAAAAAGGATAACAAACTGCATGTCCAAATAAAACTATAGAAACAAGCGAGGAAACTATATCAGCGGAAAACCCATCATCAATAGCCTTAAAGGGACGGAAGACACTTTACCTGCTGAAGACCGAGAGGACCCAGAGGTCTAGGTCCTTCTTCAATATCTTCCCAAAAGTTCTGATCCTCAGAAAGCCATAATATTACTGTTTCAGTAAGTCTCATCATTAACAATGTAGAAAATCGTTCCCTTCCAAAAAACATGTCCGCAGCAATACCAGCCATCCTAGTTAACTTGGCATATAACTCCTGTGTAAAGTAAAATTGAAATATTAATAAAATAAAATTCAAATAAATCAGCAATAAAATGCTCTGAAGCAGTAGGGGTTCAAAAGACAAAGAGACATCAAAATTTATGAATATTGCCAAAGAAAATCAGGACTACTTACTTCAAAGTTTCCAAAAATTTATAAATTTGTTTACTTTTGGAAACTTTGAAGTAATTTAACTTCAAAGTAATTTATAGATTTAACTAACAAACTAAATGAATTGAACTACTCGCAGCAGTGAGCCTAACTTAATAAAATACAAATGCGTTGTCACAGAATGATCGTCAGAACATCAGACATGATAATAATAAAACAAACTATCAAAAAGAATACTATTAATATATATAATTTTCATATCCAAAGACTGATTTTTCTTCACTTAGATCACCAAATTAGCTATCTCTATTTAACAAAAAAAAGTTAAGCTCGCTTTTTTTTAGCTTAGCTACTCCAGAACAGTTTAGAAGTTTAGCTTAAATTATCTATTTCACTAAAAAAAGCTAAACTCAGCCAAACTGATTAACAGCTTCTTAGCATATCTCATCAATTAATCAATTAAACTAATCCTGAAACAAAAAAACCTTAGAAGTGTAAAAGGAAACATTACATTGTTTGTTAAAAACATGCATTTTAAATAATTAGTACCTTAAATATTAGAGAAGGAGACCACTCCGGTTCATCCGGATTATCATCCATACTTAAATACATTTCTGCGCTGAGATGTGTTTCACCTTCCTCCGTAAAAATGAGATCTAGAGCATGCTGTCTACAAAATGAATCTCTTAACCTCTCAACGCAACGCTGCAACTTTCTTTTCCATTCTCTTTGCTCTGGCAAGCGATTATGTCTATCACTAGATTTTCTGCGAGAATCATCAGCTCCACTAGACTGGTAAAGTAAAAGGAGCTTTCCTGCTGATCTTGGAAGTAATTCTTCGGCCAAAAGAGATGCATTTGCCAGCAACGCTAGCTGTTGTGCTTCAGTCTCTGCCAATCTAACAATTTTATTTCCAGAACCTTCCAGATTTTCAACATCTTCCATCGAGCCTGGTAAGGCATTGATTAACAAAGTTACATAAGAACTAAAAACTTTATGGAGGCCATCCAATGTGGAGCTTCCCAGCTGCATACTCAGGAGAGGACCAACATCTTCAAAAAAATCCTACAAGCCAATTATCATAAACTAAGCATAATAGAAAGAATGCCCATACATACGACAGAAACAAGAAGTATAAGACAGTATCTTAAAACTCCAACCATAAAAATAGATGAACTATATGGTAATAAAAATTGAGAGTGCTTAACACTAATGTGCATGCTCCATCTTTTTAGTCTTTGCATCAAATTTTGTCAGAAATGCAAACATGAATGTCTGACATTTTTCTATTAAAATTCAAAAGGTTATAAGAATGTTATTTCAGGCAAATTAAACGTTATTGAAATTGAGCAATATTTAAGACCACATTATTTTCTAAGGAATAAAAGATCATCAACTTAATGCTTTAAACCAGTAGCATATATTCATACATTCATGTAATGCTACAATACAATATTGGGAATGGATTTAGGATTTAGGGTTTAGGGTAGAATAACTTGCATAATGCAGAAAAGAATAATAAGGGTAGAAGTAAAATGCCTTCTAACTAACCACCATGAATGTAATAGCTCATGAGAACCGGCCAAGTTTACAGACAAAAAAATGGTTAAGGAATGAACACAAGATGGAAAGCATATTAAATATACAATTTAACAAAGTATATAAAGTTTAGCTGAAAGCAACGAAGATAAAGAATAGAAAGCAGAAAAAAAGGCATTACAACAGCAAATGATTTTCTTTTTGTACTATAAATTTGATGAGAAATTGTAGGCAATGTGACAATGTTAAATCTAAATGACAAGGCCAAGATTTTCCTAGCAAAGACAAGAAGAAGTTAAAGACTAGGACAAAACAAAAATCAGAGGATGAAGACGACTATAATTGCAATATATGGGGAGAGGAAACATAAACAATGGAGGAAATGAAGAGAAAACAACATGTCTTAGGAAAATGCTGATGTAAGAAAAAAGCAGCAACAGAAACACGAACAACCGCTTGACAGGCAGCACACAAGTTCAGACTCACCACCCACGACTAGCAAAAGCTGCTCATCTGAGGAACGGTTTGTATGCAGAGATTAAAGCCAATCTGTCTCACATGGGGTGGGGACTATCGCAACTTGTCAGTAGTGATAGAGGAAGGTAAAAGGATGACTGAGCAACTCAACCCAGCGTTTAAGTCTTGCAGCAAAACAAGGCTCCGACCATATAATGCTTTAGCTAAACACAGTCATAGTTCATGAATAGTGATTCGAAAGTTATCTGTGCTGAGCTGAATGTGGAAAGAAGTCCAACGTGCAGCAAGTGGCTAGTTTAAAGTTTAAACTTCCCATCCTTTCACCCTCAAACCATTATTCAGTGTAGGCGATAAGTTCGACAAAATACCACAACGGAGGATGAAGAGTTATTTGAGAAATTAGAGCCAGAGGAATGCATCATCGTTACACCATTTCTCTAAATGAAAAGTTGGAGAAGGCTTGGCAATTCAAGTGTGGAAATATTACTGGTATGGAGCGAGAACTATCAAATTAACCAGAACATTTGTTAAAATGATCGACCTATCATCATATGCCAAATACTTGTGCTAACCTATGGGCACTAAGTAGAATTGGGGAATGCAGAACTTTCACTTGAGTGAGGTGGCAATGGATCAGATCACAGTCAGTAAACTTAAACTATGAGTTCCATGATCAACCATGTTAGTCGTATGAGATGGTACTTGTCTCCCGTTTTACTTGATCTACAATCCATAGTTGGATTTCATCATTGGAGTATCAGTACATTTGAGATCCTCTACTCAGACAAAATGATGCTTTATTTATGGAGGCTTTCCATCATGCTATTACCAACAACGAATGGCTGTATCATAGAAATCTAGCAACCATAGATCAAAGCGTCTAAGGATGTAGCTGTGTAGAGGGTATTTGACAGACAAACAGATCATTCACGATAATGATCCATATAACATTTCACAAATGGGGGCTAAACCTCTTGCCACCATTAAGCGTCAACTTCTCATCGAGTTGCAGTCAGTAAACTTGAGTGAGGTGGCAACAGATCAGATCTTTCAAGAATCCTCTTGAATGGTATGAGGCAATTTCTTATCCAGTTGCAACACTTCTTTGCCTAAAATTTTTTGAGCTCAAGGCCTAAAATAAATCTTCATGACAGATAAATGGTAAAAAAACTCAAGTATGGTGAAAGGAAAACACAAAATATATAATACTAAATGAAGTTAGATAAAGAAGTTATTTTTTCATAAATATCTAATTGGAAATGCATACCACCAAAAATCAACAGAGCTATAGGTTGAATGTTTAAAAAAGAATCTATAAACTCGATATTCTTGTGACAGCTTCAATGTCAAAGCATGTTTCATAGGTAGTTTTGATGATTCCAATCTCTATAAAGGCAGATATGTAATTGCATATAATCTAGAGTATATATACATTAACATTTGATATTGTTTTTTAATCCATAAAAATATACGATTGCTTTTAAATAAATCATTCCTTCAGTCATCAAAAACCCTAGCAAGCACTACATTAATTTTGCACTATGTAACATGAATCCATTTGCACAACATCGAACTAAAACATATAATGATATACGGAAAACACAAGTACCACTCAAAAGTAATAAATGGAGAAACACAATCTTACCATTTTTTTTTTATTTGTTTTAAGCATTAGCAGCTCATTTTCACTAAGACCCCTTTATATGCCTTTTTTTTAATAGTAGACCCTAGTCCCAAAAAATGCTAAAAGAGAAACTCTTGCACGAATTCAATATGCAGTATCCTTTGATGAGTTGGTCATGCTCTCACAATATTAGAAAATGTATCTTTTAAATTCATACTAGAATATTTGCTAAAAGAGAAATTCTTTCAAGTTAATAAAGAATTTAAATAATACATCAGCAATTCAAAATGGTTTCATTTTTAATAGCTAGAACCTATTATTCTCAAAAATGTCCAAGAAAAAATTTATGCAATAGATTTGATGCACTAATAATTATCATTTTGGAGAACATTCAAAATAATTGTCAGCAAATACAAATAAATTTATGGAAAAAAAACATAAAAAAATTAGACCAATAAACTAAAGCAGACTCATTAGAAATAGTTCAGCCCAGAAGTAATATTTTAAATACCATCTGAGTGCAGGAGTAACTCTTACCTGAACCATTGAATTAAAACGATGTGCACTGCTTGAAAGTTTGGGCTGAACTATAGCTGTTGAGCTAGTTGAACTACCTGCCATTCGTGTCCCGGATGGTTGTTGCATAAGGACCCAATCATCCGCGGCCGCCAGTGCTGCGGTACTTTCTTCAATCCGCTTTAAATTAGCTTCAAGTGCCTGTTCAACACTAGGTTTGAAAAGCTTCATAAGAACAGATGAAAGAGAAAGCCCTCGAGCTTCTAGCAAAGAACAATGTCCAATCGCTATCTGGACACACTCTGCAGCAGCTCTTAGACCTCCTGCAGCTGCTGACGAGGTTAATGCATGCCTCTTTACAAGTCGTGCAAAATCCTCAGTCTGCTTAGTCGACCATGTAACAAGTTCCGACAAATATGATGAATCATCACCAAAGACTTCCAACGAATCATTAACAGCTTGAGCAATGGCAGAAAAAACTTGCTGCGATAATGCAGCAGTATATGCTCCACCATATGAGGTGCTTGTTGGATGAATGGTTTGCATGTTATACTGAAGCCTGCAGTGATGAGCATTTAGCAATAAACTATGGGCACGGTGGCCATCACCAAGCCTTTTAAGAGCTGTCGCAGCTGCACGAAGCTCCACTCCACGAGTAGACGATTGGCAAGCTGCTTCTGCAAGTTGATCTGATAATTTTTGGCGATATGCAGTAATAGTATTCTGTGCTGACAGAAGCTGAGTTGAATTTAATGTATGGTTCTTCTTTGCATCCGAGGCCACCTGTTCTGCTTCATCAAGGGCATCTAAAGCTTCTTCTACTCTCCTTTCAGCCAGTAAAACATCGAGCATATCAGCAAGTTCTCTTGACCATTTTTCCAACTCTGTAGGCTCTTGATCATCGGTTTTTGTTATGCTATCCTCTGAAGAAAAATCAGAATCCTCAAATAAAGACCCAATATGAACCCCATCAGCTAAATTATGAATTAAAGCAGCCTGAGAAGATAGCAAATTTCTGATAGAAAGAAGTTCTCCTTCTAAATCTGATATCTCCTTTGATGTCCTGTAAGGGCATTGTAGTTCTGTAAATTTGAAAAAATAACGAACCAATATGAAAAAACACTGAAAACATAGTCCATGACATCTCTAAGAGAAACATATGCATCATACCAATAGAAAACAGAAATATGACCTCAAATTAAATAGTATATAGTTAAAAAAATCATGATGAATAAAGCTAGTTGCTCTGAAAAAAACAACTAAAAATGCAAAGCAATAGAATCTAGTATAGACTCAATAATCATCATTCATCAAAAATATGAATGAAAATAAATGGCTGAAAGTTAGCAGAAGAACCGGCACAAAATTAGTATTGGCTAGTTTATAGTTTAGGTGAAGTTATTAAACCAATGAGCAAAAGAAAAAAAAATATCACACTTTAGAAATAGATAAGCATCGAATGACTGAAATAAATAAATAACTGAATCCAATGCAAATAATGAAGGAAGTAAATATGCATGGGCAAAGATAAAAATATTCAACGCACATTTTTTACTCTCGTTTATGTATCTAAAATAACAAATTGAATAATATGGGAATTTTAAATGCACCAATTTACATAGCAGTTTTGGCTAATGCTACTCCACCTATTAAAATCAAAATCTCATAAAATGCTTTAGAAAAAGTTCAAATTCCCAAACAAAACAAAAGTCTGTCATTAGTGTGAAAGAATCTAACTGCATCCAATTCCAAATTCTTGTTTACCATGTAGCTGTAATGGGTGAGCAACTGCCACATAATAAAACTTATAAGGACGGGTTAAGAATTTGTATTTTTGAAAAATATCCTGAAAAAGGATTTCCCAAAGCAACCAGGAAATTAGTCATAAGTAGTGGGGAATCTTGATGTTGTAATCAATCTCATCCAAAGATTAGCTAATATATGAATATTAGAAATAGTATAATTTATATATGTAATATAATCTGAAGTTGATTTAATCACTTATAAATTTAAAAGAAATACACCATGAGATTACTTCAAAAATCTATGAACATCATCAAGGAAATGAGATGTGGAGGCTAAATATAGTAGAATTTCAAAACTCCAGCTATCATTAAGAGTAAGCATTAGTAAAGAAAAAAACATTAGGATAAGCATATTTCATATAGAAAAGCTAATGTGGTTCACACTAAAAGCCCATGGTTTCACCTTCATTTAGATTTTTTACAAGGCTACATACGTAAGAGATGAAAATGGCAGACACATTAGAACTAAAAGAATTTCTAAAGTTATTCACAAGAGCATAGATTTCAATTCAAATTTGAGCATTCCCAATGCATGAAGGAATGGTAGATTCTACAAAAAACTAGTGAAATCAAAAGCATATTGTTATACTACTCATTCTAGATTCTTGTTTAGCTATTAAAATAAAGCCTGGTGAATTATCAAGTCTCTTAAAAGTGTGTATGCATAATGATATGCTTTTTATTGTTGCATCCGCCTTAATATCCAATAAAGTGTTCACTTTTAACATATTTTTGTGATTATAACCTAAAGGTTTTGAAATATTAGAAACTTTTTTTTAATTATAGTTGATAAACTACTAACATCTATTTTATGACATTATTTTTTAAAATAGTTCGACTATTGAAAAATGACTAATTTAGTTCCGTGACTATTAAATGTCCAAAATAGTTCTTAAACTCAAAGCATAGGTTCTGGGGTGACCGAGCCAACATGGCCCCCGTATTCCAAAAAAGAAGGGGGCAGTTAAGGCTCAACGAACCCCAAAAAACCGATCTGTCTGGCCTGCCAGATTGTTGTATATAATATATATCTAGAGCTCACTAAGTTCACTCTCTCTATATAATATATACACTAATTAAAAAAGAAAGAAAAATAAACAAAAGAAAGACAAAGGAAAAGCCCAAGGCCTCACGCGGGCGAGCGAGAGTGTGGTTTGGGTTGAGTTGGCGCCTGGCCCCTGTTCTAGAATATAAGAAACTGGCTCTGAGCCCGTTTTTGATTGCCCGATCGGCCAGGTTTGAACCCCAAGAATCCCCAAGTTGGGTTCCTGGTTCCTAGTGTTGCTCATACGCGTACCCGTCACGCATGTGACACCTGGTTCAAACCCCTAACTATTAAAAGTTCATTTTAGTTCGATTTTAACTTTTTCAGCTAATTTGGATGGAAAACTTAAATAAATAAAGAGAATTTTAGCATATGAGTGTGATACACTGCTATCATAATATTTTTCTTTAATTTAACTTCTCTACAATGGATGAAAAAGTTAAAATAAGACTATTTAAACTTTTAAAAGGATTTGAAAATTATTTTGGGCTTTTAAGAATTGGTGGACTAAATTGGACATTTCAATAGTTAGGGGATCATTTCAAGAATTATCTCTTATTTAATGTAAATAAAATTAAGAACACAATTAAATTTTTGATAACAATTAACTTGGAGATCTCTAGAATGTAAAAGGTTAAGGATTAGGTGGCATGCAACAAAAAAGTCTAATTGATAGATGTGCAACAAAAAAAGTCTAATTGAAGAGAGAGAAACAGAGATTTCACAGGAAACAAGCCCAAAGCACACAAAAAAAAATCACAATAGAAATATGTTGCATTGCAATGCTAGCTCATCATCAATAAAATTCAATGTTTAAATTACATACTTAATGAATGCTGCGTAATTAGCATAAACACTTTTACGCATTTCTTCTGCAGAAGCCTTCTTTAAATCTTGTAAATATGTGCACATGTGCCTTATTTCCTGCAAAGTGGGCAATCCAAAATTTATTTAGAATCACATGTCATACAGAGGCAAGAAAATACTGTTAGCTCAAATGTAGTGTAAATACTGGGACAATGTTAGAAAGTTAAGATCAATAAAAGAGATATTATGTACCACGTAAATTTTTGACAAAAAGTTCTGATAAGTATATAGAACTAAATTGTCTAGCAGTGACTCCATTATATTTGAATTTGCTAATCAGTAGGAATGTGATGAAAAAAAAATCTTAAAAAGACCACAGTTTGCAACTACATTATCTACAATCTAAGAATGAGGAAGCAACGCAAGCAAATCAAGGTCCTTCAATTACACTCATCTTATGGCCAGTCTATGGAGAAATCATGAAGTACCGTAATGAAAAAATTAAGATAGTTTTCCTCCAATAAATAAGTGCAATGGCCCATCTAAGCATTAGAATATAAATTCATATATTATACATCCAACAAAGGAGTTTGAAGAAATTTAGCTTGTAACAACTTACCAACTAGTAAGATGTATAATATATGGTATGTGCAGAAGCCTACTAACAGCATCATTACCAAGTTCCAAAAGAGAAAGGAGGAAAATTGTGTTATCCAGTTGACAGCCAACATAAAACTTGTCAAATTAACGTGAAATACCTGAAACCACTTTGTAGCCTACTAAGTACATAACTAGGAACTTATACTCTAAATGTAATTCAAAGTAAATAATAGATACTCAATGGAGTTCCAATACTAATAAGGCAAAGTGCATTGTTTCAAGACTATTTTAATCCTTACAACAAAAACTTGAAAGAGAATCAAATTTTTTTAGAGGTTGACTGTCAAATTCTTTCATTTAAATAACAAGTGATACATCACAAAGCCTAGTTCCTCAAAAAACAAAATTGGTCACCAATTCTTTGCAAGCACCAAAATATAGGTTCTTATCATTCACTTGTTCCCTACAGATTCAATAAACCAAGCATTGCTTAGTAAAACGGGTGTTCATATTTTGCATACTGCCATGCTTGTGAATGAATGTTATCAAGCTTTGCCAATTACCACAGTTGGAAGAGTAAACAGGGGTCATCACCATAATAATAAATGTTGATCATGTGCAAATTTTCACTTTAAATTAATTTAGTTTTCGATAAACATGAGAAAATAATTAGGCTTATTTACCATATACTGCCCATTGTTCATTTGTTTCAACTCTTTACTTTAGGTTCTTACTACCAATTATGCAGCAAACTTTCAATGAAATTTAATGAAACAACATCGGCATGGATCTCCCAAGTTAAATGCCAGCAGTTTGAAAAGAGTACATGATGTGTTTTGACATGGATTTATTGTTGGTTACCGTTTTCTAATGAGTTGATGGCCTTAGCCTTAAGCTTTTCTTCATCTTTCTCTATTCAAATTCTACAAGAAGTCTGGTTTTTTGTTTCCTATTAGCTGAATCAAGCATTTGGAAAATTCCAAAGTGAGCTTCAATTCAATAAAGAATTTCCCTTTGCTCCATTCTTCTCTTAAAAGCAATCATAAACATGGTTTCATATAAATCACTTGAAAAAGTATTTGTATTGGAAAATTATCAAGTCTCTTACAAAATTCACAACCCTTTAACTAGGCATTACATCAAAAATCATTTCTCCTTCACTCAAGTGCAATGCATAAAGATGAGCAAACTACCAAGTAAATGGAAAGGAATACTAATTATGAAAAACGACAATAAAAAGTGAAGAAGAATATGCACGGGTTCACAGGACAGTAAGAGAGCCTATCATTTTCAGGCATAAGCATGATACTCACTAAGGTAATTAAACATCCTACATAAAAACAAATCCAACTCCAGAGTAAGAATATGTTGAATACAGATCATGCACCCCATGCTGCACGTCTGTTTCCTAAAGCAATCACATGCCTTGCCAATGTTCCTAGCATTAGAATCAACATCAGTAAAATCCCAAATTCAATACATTGTTATCTAAACATCTTTCTAACAACACAGGGAAGCATTTACGCTTTAAGCACACAGCAAGTTCACAACTTTTTATTACAAGAATAGTTTGTGTAGCAAACAACACTGAAACAAACAAAAACCTACCTGATTCTTAAACTAAATACTTTTGCACATACTACAATACATACATTTCGAATTCCTATCAATCGTCCTAAATAACTCGAACAATCAAAGCAAACCACGGTTGAAGATCGAGGGAGGAGGGACAAAAGGGAGGGAGGAAAACGACCTTCTCGTTCATGCTCTGGCACTTGGACTGCATATAGGCATCGGGATCAAAATTGTCGGTCTTGAAAATCTTAAGCTTATCGGACAGCTGCACTCCGCTCTCACCGGGAAAAGAGCCTCCGAGATGCTGGATCCCGATGGGAGCGTTGCCTGATGGCGCAGAAGCCCTAGATCGAGACGACTTCGCTGAAGCCATCTCGAACGGCGAATCGAAGCTCTGAACAGCAAAAGTTCGATTTAAAAGGCGGAATCAAGGAAGCGCAGAGGGGATCAGATCGCTGCGTGAAGAAGACGGAGGAAGACGATGGGGATTGAGCGCTTCACCAGCCATTGCTCCCAAAATCCCATACACCAAAAATTCACGCCTTCATAGGCAGGCTTCGTCGAAGAGAAAAGAAGGCAGTTGCTGTGGGAGAACATCAGAGGGGGAGATTACTAAATGGTATTAGTCAAGTTAAAAAAGATTAGCTGTTTTACATAAAATTCTTAAAATATACCAATCGCCTATTTTATTTTAAAAAATTATGATTAATTAAAATAAAAATATACATTCATATTTAACTTAACTATGGAAAGAAAAATGTAACAACTAAACATATTTAATATTGTTTTAATCATGATATTAATTCATAAATCTTCATTATTATCAATTTAATATTAAATATAATTGCATTGAATTATTTATTTTCCATAAAATATTAACTTATTCATTTTATATTGTTCTTTAATTATAGTTAATAAGTATATTTACTTTTAATTATTGTGTTATTATGATTATGTCAGATTAACATATCTTCAAATTATAGCATTACTTAAAATTTAATGTTTATATAATAAATAATGAAGTTGGTTAACTAATCAACAATCTAAATTAATGCAAATAAAATTTTAAAATAGTATACTTATTTTATTTTAATCTATAATTTACATGATTAATTAATGTAAGTATTTTTTGATAAGTAAATAATTATTTAAATATTTTTTATTTAATTATTTTAATTTATTGATAAATTATTATACTTATTTATATACAATTAATGCAATAAAAATGATTATTTAAATTGAACTAAATATAATTTAAATAAGATTTAAAGTTTAAAAAATGTGTGCAATTATCGCATTAATTAACATAGATAACTAAAATATTATTAAATAAAATGAATATTAATTTCTATGTTGGTAAGAATAAATCATTTAAGAACACCTTTTTAATTAATTTAATAATATATTTATTAATATTTTGTATAATTAATTAAACATTAATGCAACCAATATAATATTTTAGTTTATTTATTTATGACAGTGCTGTAATTATTAAAATATTCTTATAAAATTTAATAATCTGATCCACATTAACTAATTAAGCCAGCATATTAGCATAATCCAAGCTAAAACTATTTTATTAATACTTATGTTGGTTTGAGTTAAGCAAAATTACATGTAAATCTGTATTTGAAACATAACAAAATTAAATTAAAATAGGAACAAAACAAGAAATAAAATAAGATGATTAAATAATTTTAAATATATTTTATTAGAAAATCAAATAATTTAAAAAACAATTAATCACCATTGTAATTATTGAAAATCCAAAGCTTTGAGCACTATTGCCCAATGCATGTTAGAATATACGTTGACAGCATAGTATTTTCCCAATAAATAAATAAATATATATATATATATATATAAAATAATATGCTTACACAAAAATATACATCAAAAAATATCTACAATCAATAAAAAAATTCCTTTTTTTTTTAATTTTTGCATATAAATCTTATAAAAAAAATATTCAACTAATAATCTATTTACACATTAAATTACACATCATCTGTATATTTTGATATATATTAATATATAAAAATAGCAATACTACATTTATATATATACATATATACAAAATTTAACCTAATATAATATCATTTAATCTGTATGCTGGCTTTAAGATTTGATGCAAATAAAATGAGTTAGCCCATACTCAAACTCGAATCGAACTTGTTCGAGTTCATTTCGAGCTCAAGTCATTTCAATTTATTTCAAATAAAGTTCAAGTCAAGACGTATAATTCAAACTCGACACTCCAAAAGCGCTCTATAATTTTATTCTTTAATTTTGAGTAAAATATTCAGATAACACAACACTCCAAAAGTCCTCCCTTTCATCCAACTAGCTTAATATCCTCTTAATCACATGGCTCTCTATTTAGCCATTTCTTTTAACACTTGACCCATATTATACTTAAACTTCTCACTCTTCTTGATCATAGGTTCACAATAGTAGTCATCATCTAGATTAAAACCTCTAAAACATATTGTCTAAATAAAAAAATATAGTTCAAATGAAAAAACACCATATTTTTTTCCTGGAGAAGATGGCCTTTCGAATAAAAAATAAATATATAACCATCAAGAATTACATATCATGATATGATATAATAAATTCAAAACCTCAACCGTTAAACTAAAACATCATTCACAGGAATAACATCATTAATTTGTGTCAACAATTTTCCCCAATACTTCCTACAATGTTGCCGCTCTCAATAAAAATTCCATGGAGTTCTTCTGCTCATTCCAATGATCATGTTTATACAAGGCTAAGATCTTATTCAGTCTGCAAGGATTTTTATCAAAGATGAACCCAAAGGATCAAAGAGACCTGAAATACAATCCAAACAGACCTGAATTGAGGCTTCCAATCAGAAAGGCACATCATTAAGAAAGGACATGAAAATTGGTACACATTCCATCTCGTTTCTGACTTCACAAGATTATTCCACTTATCAATATGGCTAAATGACTAAGAAAGAATCAAGGGAAAAGAAGGAGCATCTTAGATACCCCCTATATCTTAAGGTTGTTGATGAGAGAGACTTCGGAATCAAAGGAAACACTGCCCTCTTGGGGAAACATGAGTAATCTAATCTAGCAAAAAGCAGCAGTGGACCAGTTAGAAAAAAAAGACCAGACTATGCACTTTTTCTTTTTTCAAATTGTAATCACAAATCATTGTTTTAGCATTTTTAGTTACACTTTCGATTACTTGAATTAAAATGCAAGAAAAAAAAGATATCTAACAAAATAGAAAGCAATAGCAATTTGTGTAGACAGAATACGAATCAAGCTAATACTAGTAAACAAGCGCATCATCAAGTAACACGAAGTTTCTATGAGACAGCAAGTTAAGAACATCAAGCAGGATCACTATTCTCTACTTACTACACACATATTTACCCAATAGAATTGCTTCGTTTGCGGTGTGATCTTTGTACACAATAAAAAACCGATCCCGCCGGACCGGTTGGCTTCAGAACCCCTGCCAGGACAATTCAAATAAAATACAAACTTGATAAAATGCACTGTTAAAAGTTCAAAGGTGCATGCTCACATCATGATGCCTAACGCCTGGTCCTAGGCTTGCATCGGAACCCCGCCAAAAGGGCAATGTGAGCTGACGACCACTCTGGGGAAGGGAGGGCCGTGTCTTTGCGTAAGCTGCTCTCATCCAACAGCTCTAGTAATGACTCCACAGTTAAAGAGTCTGCTGCAATAATTCACATGCCAAGAAGAATCAGCACAGCAGATGCAAGAAGATATGTTCAGCTGCATGCCATATAATACTCCTTATTCGGTCTGATTCAGCCTTATTTTCTAGGAGCGAGAAATGCACATAAAATTTTGGAAAATGGTCAGTGGGACAGAGAGAAGAAGGCGAGTTTGGAATTGACGACTGCAAAGGGGGTGAACAAGACGATGCGTGCTATCTGGATGTTGGCAATTTTATTCAGGTGCCATTGAGATGGCAAAATGTGATGGAATCAAAAGAAATGCACGTATCAAAACATAATTGGAAGAAAACAGACGGCTAAGCAGTCCCTCAAAGCAAAACAAGTTGATTAGCAGTGTACCGGTGTAAAATATGTAGTCCACGGTGCCGATGAAATCTCTTGTGCAATTGGTAAAGAGAGGTTCATTTGTTGTGGGGTCCATCTTCCTTCGCTGCAACTCCAAAGCAAGGCCGGCTCCCACCATCCTGGCAAAAGTTGAATAAGCGCTGACCTGCCATGAGCAACACAGTAAGAAAAATTCATGGCTCAACTGAAGTCCCTATAATCAATAGCAAAACAGTGCATTTCATTTTACAAAAAGAAAATGTGATACCAGTGGGAGTTGATGGTTTAATTTGTTTGGAGGGCGCAATATGCCAAGGGGGTCTATTCCCAAGTCAGGATGCAGTTGATCAACCTTTCCCATTGCCAGGAGAGAATGAGATGCGCTGGGTCAAAGGAATACTTGACATTATTTATATATACAGGCACAGAAATGATGCAAAGGAAGCTTCGTGAGCATCGTTGTCATGCCCGCACCTTCCCGGAACTGAATTAAAATCCCCGCACACTAGCATGGGAATGTCTGCGCTGACAGCAATTTTCTCCAATCCTTTTAAAAGAGTGTGCACCTGATGCAAATGCAGTAAATATCGTGTGAATAAACAAAAAAAATTAAAACAGAAGAAAAAGAGACAATCTGCTTATTTGCTTAATGAAAACCTGCCATAGTTTCACATCTTTGTGGTCTTGATGAACGTTCACTTGAGTATTCGCCTGAGGAAAAAAAACGCATTTAAAATGGCCACACCATTGCAGTAAATATTTTAGTATGAAGTTTTGCCGTAGCAGCAATAAGAATTTAGGTGGTAATTCGGTAAATAAAAATGGCCTAAGCAATATGGATTCCAACCGCAGGGTTCGAATCAAGTCCCAGGATATGCACCCACAAATTTGTAAAATTTAATTTTTGGATCTGCTCGATTCAGTTTTGAAACAGTTTGAAAATTGATTCAATTCAAGTCAATCCATCAAGTCGATTTGAATTCGAGCTCAATAGTATTTCGGGATTTCGGGATGAGAAACTCAAAATTCTAAAATTGACTCTAGCTTGACTCGCTCGACTCGACAAAAAATCTGCCCTAAATTCAGTCTAGTAGATTGCATGTAAATAGCCAAAATCGATTAAAGTATGAACAGCATATTTCATAAGAAAAGATTCCATTTTCTTACAATACACAAAAGCTGCCTTTGGCCAAGATTATCAATACCGTGGCTGCTGAGCTTTTCCTCCAAGACTACAATCAAAGCAATATTGTCCTGCGGTCAAGTGTATAGAAAACTAAAATTTACCAAAAAACATGCTATAAAAAATAATCATAAATGTTAAAATAATCCGATGGGCAACAACCTTAATCAAACGGTTTAAAGCAAGTTTCTTCTGGCCATGTTGGATCACAGCATCGGTCAAAGATTGTGCAGCCTTGTTGAATTCAACCTTAACTCAAAGCAAACTAGTTCAGCAACAGGCATAAATAATTTCAGCAGTCGGCAAGATTATTTTTTGGAAAAAAAGAAAAAAGACCAACTTCGTATTTTTTAACATGTGAAAACCGATCTCTGCGGAAAAATGTGGCACAACCATCAACTGTATTCATATTACCGCTATAAGCCTAAAATAAAAAGAAAAAAGAAATTTATTGGATTATATTAAACAATATGTAGGAACAACTTTGGGAATAATCCAGATTATAAAAAAAAAGAGCCTCTGTTGTCTTCTTCTTGAAAAATGCCTGATAACCATGCTTATCAAGTTCTGGAGAAAAAAATTCCTCAAAATGATCACTTTGGACCTGCAGTTTTAATACAAAATGTAAATAATAATAATAATAGTAATAGTAATATTAATACAATGCAAGATTTCATGAGCATCATAAGCATATGTATTAAAAATAGCACTTGTTAAAAATAAAAACTCAAAATGATCCTTACCATTATACACACACACACCTAAGCATCCTTATCTCGGTAACACTTAATTTGTCGATAAGTTTCTTTTTTGTTGGCCAACATTCATACTCATATAGCAAAAGCCAGTCTAATTGCTGCTTTATAAAAATTTTCTTTAATTTTAAGTAAGATTTTCAGATCGGACGTCACTTCAAAAGAGCTCCTCCATTTCATCCAACCAGCTTGGATCCTATTAATCACATCGCTCTCTATTTCACCATTTTTATGACTAATTGAACATATTTGAACCTATCACTCTTCTTGATCACATAATCCTCAATAGTTATCAAGATTGAGGCTTCTAATAAAATTAAACTTACACTCCATATATTATATTTTAGATCTACTAAGGCAAAAACCTTATTCTATAATCTTCATGACTCAAGTTTTTCTTTAACTCAATTTCTAGTCTTATCAATTAAAAGAAAGTCACCTACAAATAGCATGCACCAAGACAGCCCCTAGTGATTGTGGTCATTAAGAGCATCCATAATTAAAGAAAAGATATGGACTAAGAGTTGAACTTTGATGTAAGCTAATAGCAACCGAAAAATCATTAAACAAGTTACATTGCGATCGAACACATGTTACATATATCTAAAAATTTCAATATATGCAACATAAATCCCTTTTATCTTTAAAAGCTTTCAAAAGTACTTCTGTTGGTACTCTCAATACAGGTATTCCTTCATAATTTATATTTATTTACTCTCTCCCAAAGTTTCAATTTATGATACTTGAACTTAAAATATCTTTAAAATAACATTAAATAACTTGGTAAACTAAAAAATTCCTTCCTCATTTAAAAATTTCCATACATTCATAGAGATGACAACTGATCATACTGTTTTTCCGCTTTTCAACTTCTTTAAAAATATTTTAAATCTCAGCTTTATTAAATTGACGAATGATAGTGTAATTAAGACTACTTTAATAACCAATAAGCTCATTTATATAAATTGTATTTGTATAATCTCTATTAAAAAGTTAAGTAAAATAATTCATCCATCTAAGTTGAATATCTTCATCCTTAATTTTTTTATTATTATCATCTTTGATATATTTAACATGAGTCAAATATTTTACTCTTTTATCTCTTAATTTGGCTAACTTAGACATGTCTCTCTTCGATAGTTTCAAATTTATTATATAAATCCTCAAATGCTATCATCACGAACTATTATTTTGGAGCCATGACAAGTTAGTTTATATTTTTCCAAATATGCTCAATCGTATGTTAAACCACTCTTTATAGCACATCTTTTTATTTTTAATCTTAACTTGAATATCTTGTTTTCACCACCATGCATATTTATTATAAGGTACTCTCCTTTTTTATTCACCAATTAAACTATTTGCTACTTGTAAATACAACTAACAATTGAATTCCACATAATGTTAACTTCAACCTCAAAATCTCATTATCCAAATTTTAAAAATTCACTCTTAAAAATATTTATATTACTCTTCTTAAGATTGCACCATCTAATTTTAGGAAATACTTTGGATTTAATAATACTTTTATTATCCCTTATTTTCAAATCCAAAACTAATAAATGATGTTGAGTTGTCAAACAATCACTTTGGAATAATCTTATAACATTTATATGTGACAATATGTTCCTCCAATTTTTTTAAAGTTATAAAGCATATAATTATGGTTCAAAATCAATTGTATATTATAACAAACAGAATCCTTAGATATGAAAAACACAGTGATTCGCAAGAAGTTTTAAATTTTTTTGACAATCATTATATATAGTACTAATAAACAACAAAAAACATTTACTTAACACCTAAATTTTTATGTTACATATCCATGACCAAATGTTTATTATTATAATTATGGCACTCAAACATTTTTTAATTCTATCAAATTAGAACCCAAATATTGTCCAATCCTTAGTTGATAGCTCAGGAGATAGTTTTGTACATATCAAAGTTTAGACAAAAACTAATATGTGCAAGACAGCGCCAAAAGATGGTATGTTGAAAAAAAATAAAAATGCGATGAAATGTACCTCTTGAAGACAAACAATATCAGCACGGTAGTCGATGATTTCTTTCAATAGGTTCTGCCTCCGATAAGGCCAAGCAAGGGCCCAAGAAGGGCAGTAGCTGTATAGGTCACTTGAGGCATGCTGATCAGCAAGAATGTTATATGACAGCACTGTAAAGGTGCCGAAGGACGCACTCCGACCATCATGATCCATATGCCCGATAAAATCAGCACCACCGATTTTAATCATGCGCCGAGGGCAAGGAGACGGGGCCGGAATTACACGTGATGTTGTAACTGTGCATGAGCTTCCAACAGGTATTTTAGTTTCTAAATCTACTGGAAAGCATTCAAACTTTAAAACATGGCCGATGTCATCAGAAGTGGGAGTATAGGTTCTAGAACGGCCGACCTCAACCCAGGTTTCACCACCACTCCTTTCAGAAATACCTGTAGGATATAGAGGTGAAGAAGTATTGTTCAAATTTGATGCACCTGAAACATTGCTACTAAATCGTCCAAATAATTCTTCCTCATTTCCAGTTTCATTTATAGCACTGCTAGCTCGCTCATGCAAAACAAGGTGGTGTTGCCAAGCATCTGAGAAACATTTGGATGTACAGTGGAAGCTCTTGGCAGTGGGCACTTTGGCCTTGAGGCAAACGATGCACTGCAGAGTTGCTGATTCAGAAGGATGGATGCTGCAAACATTGACATTCTTGTCAGTTTGAATGCGATACCTGCATGGTAGAAAGACCTTATCGGATTAAAAAAACTCCTGCATAACTACATTTACTAACAAAATTCTCATTCAATAGTTAGCCCCAGCAAAACGTTGTTTAAAATAGAAAGTTTTCACATACATAACACCCGAATCTTTATAACATGCATATTCAGCACCCAAGCTTTGATTTTAAAAAAGAAGTCCTCTTATCCCCTGTTTCGGAAATGCACAACACCTCATATCTACTTATAATTAAAAGTATTCAAAGATTAATGAAATGACTGCTATATTTGTAAATATTCATGTTTTAAAGATGAATATGCATATTATAAAGATTTATATACGATAAATGTAAAAACCCTTCTAAAATATAGTAAATCATCCTCAATCCTCTACCGTCCATTTTGCACTTATCTTCACAGAGGCATGAAATCTAAAATTAAGAACGAGATTCTCAGCATCTTGAATATTACTATTCAACTCAATCAAACTTACGTTTGTACATCTGCCCTCAAAATGAGCGAGAATATCTTATAGAAGCCGAACCGGTTGGAGCATAATAGACAAGTCTTGACGAATTTTTCCAAGAGGATACTAGTACAGATCGGCCTTAGAAAATGGTAGCGATTCAAATTTATCACTAATTCTCTGACTCTTGGAACAGATAAATGACTAGAATCACTTTTTTTTAACAATTAGACTATCCAAAAAGTTTCTACTTTTTAACAAGTTCTCGTGATCATGCACAATGGAAACAAAACATTCATATAACCAACCCCACCTAGTGATTAAAACTTGATATTGTTGTTATTGTTTTTAACCAGTTCTCAACTTTACAAGGTACAAGTGTTCTGTTAAAATAAGATGACTATAATTTCAAATATATCTACTGAGCTTTATCTAACACTAGATTTTAAGGGAAGGGGATTAAATGCTTTAGTATCAAAAAGTAGGGCATCGTCTCCATAAATTGACTAATTGTTGTAGGGTTTGTCCTAGCTCCGTGGGAAGGTGGGATTTTCAAAGGGGAAATGATTTGATTGATTGTTAGGTTCTAGATTCTCCTGCCCCAAGGAGTTACGAACATCCTTGTTCATTCCTGTAAGTGGAAAATTATAAACCAATATATAGATATTTTAACGCTACCAAATTTCATTTCCTGCAATTATTAACCAAGTAGTGGTATTCGTTACTATCACCCACTTGATAAGCTCAACTTTTTAATTTCTAAGTGTTAAGATGATCATAAGGATGTTGGAATTGGAGACTACTCAGATCATCGTGGAGGTGCTGATGAAGCTCCGATAAACTTCTAGAAGATTCCGATGTAATACGGGACAAGCTGAAGAGGTCAAGAACCTGCAAGGCGCAGTAGCACGCCATGGCGCCCAGCATTCAAAAACTAGGGTGTTGTAGCGCGCCCCGGCGCCAGTCAGCCAGAGACTGGGGCGCCGTAGCGCGTCGTGGCGCATTGTAACGTGCCATGGCGCCAGCTTGCCCATGACCATGGCGCTACGGCGTAAAGCGGGGGGGGGGGGGGCGGCATTTTGGACCATTTGGGGTTCGAATGTTGGTTAAATATATAAGGGAACATTATGGAGATGTTTTCTATGCAAGCTAAGGGTTTTGGCTACTGTTGGAGAAGCCTTGCATGTTGGAGAGAACCCTAATCAGGTGGTGGATACTCTTCTTCTCCTTCAATGGGGGCATTTTGGACCATTTGGGGTCCAAATGCTGGCTAAATATATAAGGGAACATTATGGAGATATTTTCTATGCAAGCTAAGGGTTTTGGCTACTGTTGGAGAAGCCTTGCATGTTGGAGAGAACCCTAATCAGGTGGTGGATACTCCTCTTCTCCTTCAATCTAGAGTAAGAGCTGGTATTTCCTACTGAAGAAAAAATCGATCGGGCGTTGTGTAAGCGGTAGATCTTTCTTATTTTTGTGATGGTGAAGCTCTTTGTAACTCTGTATCTTCTTGATTCATAGTGAATTTATGTGTTGTGTGGCTCCATAATTTTTCCCATTTTTGAGTTTTTCACGTAAATATCCTTGTGTTTGGATGCTTATGGTTGTGCATGTGTATATGCTGTGAATTATATCTTGTTGTGCTTGGTTGACTTTGTCGATTGCTTGGTAACCGTCAATGTGACCCCAATTCTCGTTTCGAACTCAAATCGCTTATGCCGATGTGCTCATAGTAGTTGCCAACAACTGGTATGAAAGAGAAAGGTTTCTTGTTGTTCTAGGGTTTGCAGTTTGAATGGGAGTAATGGCCAACGAAATGAGACACAAAATAGAGAAGTTCAACAACACTAATTTTGTCTTTTGGTTGTGCATGTGTATGTGCTGTGATTTCTATCTTGTTGTGCTTGGTTGATTTCGTTGATTGCTTGGTAATCATCAACGTGACCCCGGTTCTCGTCTCGAGCTCAAATCGCTTCCGCCGTAGTGCTCATAGTAGTTGTCAACAATTGGTATCAGAGAGAGAGGTTTCTTGTTGTTCTAGGGTTTACAGTTTGAATGGGAACAATGGCCGACAAAATGAGACACAAAATAGAGAAGTTCAACGGCACTAATTTTGTCTTTTGGAAAATGCAAATAGAAGATTAGCTCTACCAGAAGATGTTGTATCTACTACTAAGTAGAGCCGACAAGAAATCGACCACTATGTCAGATAAAGATTGAGAAGTTCTTAATAAAACCGCATAGGGTTTGATTTGTCTTTAATTATCTTCTTTTGTTGCATTTAATAGTGTTAATGAGAATATTATTTCAGATCTCATGGATGCTCTGACATGGATGTATGAGAAGCCTTCGGCTTCCAACAAAGTCTTTCTGATGAAAATACTGTTTAACATGAAGATGATGGACGGCTGCTACTTAGTGACTGAACATCTGAATGGGTCCAACACTGTGACAAGTCGGTTCGAGTTCAGTGGGCATCAAATTTGATGATGAGGTTCGAACTCTGTTATTCCTCTCTTCATTGTCGAACAGTTGGGATGGGCTGGTTACAGCCATCAATAATTCATCAGGAAATGCGTCATTGGAATTTGACGACATTGTTGGACTGATGCTGAATGAAGAGGTGCGGAAAAAATTACATGGGGAGGCATCTACTTCAGCTTCAAATGCTGAAAGCCAAGGAAGAGGTGTAGACCGAAGACATAACAGAAACAGGTCTTTATCAAGATAAGAAAAATCAAGACCTGGAAAAATAAAGCCAGATTGCTGGAACTGTGAAAAGGCAGATCATTTCAAGGACTGCCTTACCCTGAAGAAGACAAGTGGTGGGAGCAAGAATATGTGCCCCACAATGAATGCTTTAGCAAAAGAGGATCAGGATGCATTGATCATGTCACTTGTCAACACAGAGTCTTGGGTGGTGAACTCGGGCACATACTTTCATGCAACTCCTACGATGGGTGCCTTCAAGAACTACACCAAGCGTGACTTGGAAAATGCATATTTAAGAGATAACAAGGCATGTAACATCATAGGAAAAGGTGATGTGCTTATTCAGCTACCAAACTGTGCAGTTTGGAAGCTCAAAGAAGTTAGACATGTGTTGTGTCTAAGGAGGAACCTAATTTCAGTTAGCCAACTAACCATGGAAGGTTACCGTACAACCTTTACAGGGAACTCGTGGAAGATCACCAAGGGCGCACTCGTTGTTACACGGGGCAATATGAAAGGTACATTTTACCTGATCAATTAAATATCTAATTCCATTGCAGTTGCAGAACAGATAGACGCGGGTCTATGGCACTGAAGGCTTGTTCGTATGAGCGAGAAAGGAATGAAATCCCTACAGTTAAGGGGAAGGCTCCCAGGACTAAAGTCAGTGGACTTAGATTTCTGTGAAGATTATATACTGAGCAAACAGAAGAATGTCACATTCTCTAAAAGTAGAAGAGAGTTGAAAGGCAGAAAACTCGAGTTAGTGCATACGGATGTATGGGAGCTAGCTCCTACTTCTTCCATAGGTGGAGCCACATATTTTATCACCTTCATTAATGACCATATAAGGAAGGTATGAGTTTATTTTCTAAAGCATAAATCTGATGTACTTGATATATTTGAAAAATGGTTGGCTTTGATTGAGAATGAGACAAGATTAAAGCTTAAGTGCATAAATTCCGATAATGGAGGCTAGTATTGTGACAAAGAGTTCAAAAAGTTATGTGCCTTGAGAGGAATCAAGAGAGAATTCACAGTTCCAAGAACACCATAGCAAAATGGTGTTGCAAAACAGATGAACAGAACAATCACAGAACACGCCAGAAGTGTGAGGTTGCGTGCAGGTCTCCCAAAGCAGCTTTGGGTCGAGGCTATTAACACAACAGTTTACTTAATAAATAGGGGACCTTCCGTACCCCTAAATAAAGAGATTTCCGATGAGGCCTGGAATGGAAAGGATGTGAAACTGAACCACATCAAGATATTTGGTTATTCATCTTAAATGCACATTGATGCAGGACCAAGGAGCAAGTTTGATGCAAAGGCGATCAATTGCACATTTATTACATATGGCGAGGGCAAGTTCAGTTATAGATTCTGGAACAATTAGAATCAGAAGATTATCAGAAGTAGAGATGTCACTTTCAATGAAAGTGAAATGTACAAGGATTATTTTAGAGTCATGATTGATTCCAATGTTGCTTCAGATAGTGAGCCCTAGCACATAGAAGTTGATGACAGCGTTGAGCCAGATGAGCATGTACATAAAGATGCTAAGGAGAGTATTGAAGAAATTGAACCACAAACACTCATGTTGTGGAAATCCACAAGAGTTACTAGACCGTCATAGAGGTACTCTCCTTCCTTATTTTATCTGTTGTTAACGGATGGTGGTGAACCAGAAATTTTTGAAGAGGCGTTTTAGGTTGGATTATTCAATCAAGTGAGAGGCTGTCATGAATGATGAAATAACATCACTTGTCAAATAAGACATGAGAGTTGGCAGCTCTATCAGCCGGAAAGAAAGATCTTCAGAATAAGTGGGTTTGCCGGCTAAAGGAAGAACCGGATGGGAGCAAACGCTATAAGGCGAGGCTTGTAGTAAAGGGCTTCCAGCAGCGGCATGGAGTTGACTACAGTGAGATTTTTGCTCCAGTTGTAAAGATGACGATCATCAGGATTGTGCTAAATATTGTAGCAGTTGAAGATTTGTACTTGGAGCAAATGGATGTAAAGATTCTGTTTCTTCACAGGGAGCTGGAAGAGGAGTTGTACATGCAACAACTAGATGAGTACAAAGCTCAGGATAAAGGAAAAGCTCAGCTAGTGTTCACATGATATGTTGATCACATGATCGAATATGGAGGAAATAAAGATATTGAAGGAGCAGATGTCAAGAGAGTTTGACATGAACTTGGGGCCAGCCAACCAAATTCTTTAAATAAGAATCAACATGGAGAGAAGTGCGGGAATTCTGAAGCTGTCTCAGAATGACTGTTGAAAAGGTGCTGAAAAGATTCAACATGAGCGAGGCAAAACCAGTGGGCACTTCCCTAGCAAGTCACTTCAGCTTATCAAAGACTTGGATACCTAAAACTGAAGAGAATGAACAAATGCAGAAGGTTCCTTATGCTTCAGTGGCTGAGAGATTGATGTACATGATGATCTACACGAGATCAAATATTGCACAAGCAGTGGGAGTTGTCAACAGATTCATGGGAAACTCGAAAAAGCACCATTGGATGTGGTCAAGTAGATTTTGACTGAGGCGAGTAAGGAGATGATTTAGTTGAAGTGCTTTATAGCAAAATTGGGCAAGAAACAGAAGGATGTGAAGCTCTACAACAATAGTATGAGCGCTATTCACCTAGCGAAGAATGCAGTATTTCATGCCAGGACGAAGCATATACAACTTCAGTACCATTTCATCGGGACACTGTTGGAAGAAGGACAGCTTGAACTAAAAAAAATTCACACTTCAAAGAATCCCGCTGACATACTTATAAAAGCGGTAACAGTTGAGAAACTGAAGCTATGCGCTGCTTCAGTTGGCCTCGGCTTGTGAAGAGAGAGCGAGGGGAGCCAGACCACGTTCTTGACAGAGATTGAAGATAACAATGAAGGTTTAAGGTTATAAAAGGAGTGATTCCAAATAGGTCTCCAAGTGGGAGATTGTTGGAATGTGAATACTATTCAGATCATCGTGGAGGTCTTGATGAAGCTCTGGTGAACTTTTGAGAGGTTCTGAGGTAATACGGAACAAGCTGGAGAGGTTCAAAACTTGCAGGGCGTCGTAGCGCGTCATGGAGCCCAGCATCCAAAAACTGGGGCGTTGTAGCACGCTCTGGCGCCAGTCAGCCAGAGACGGGCGCCGTAGCGCGCTGCGGTGCGCTGTAGCACGACATGGCGCCAACCTGCCCGAGACCAGAGCGTTACGGCGCGTCGTAGCACTAGGCGAGTTTTAGCTCCGATTTAAATGCTGCTGTAAGTGATTTGGGGGGGCATTTTGGACCATTTGGATCCGAATGTTGGCAGAATATACAAGGGAATATTATGGAGATATTTCCTATGCAAGATAAGTGTTTTGGCTGCTATTGGAGAAGCCTTGCATGTTGGAGAAAATCCTAATCAGGTGGTAGCTACTCCTCTTCTCCTTCAACCTAAAGTAAGACCTAGTGTTCCCTGCTGAAGAAGAAATCGATCGGGAGGCTGTGTAAGCGATAGATCTTTCTTTTTCTTGTGAAGGTGAAGCTCTTTGTAACTCTGTATCTTCTTGATTCATAGTGAAGATTTTTGTGTGGTGTGGCTCCGTAATTTTTCCCATCTTTGAGTTTTCCACATAAATATCCTTGTGTTTGGATGCTTATGGTTGTGCATGTGCATGTGTTGTGATTTCTATCTTATTGTGCTTGGTTGATTTTGCCGATTGCTTGGTAACCGTCAATGTGACCCCGGTTCTCGTCTCGAGCTCAAATCACTTCCTCTGCAGTGCTCATAATAGTTGTCAACAAAAGATCACCCACCTGGTCTTTTGATTTTTAGCATTAATAGATTTCCTAAATTTTGTCATATTACATTTTTATTTTTTTAGTAAAGCTAATTAGCGTGTTATACACAATAGTTATAACCCCAACTCTTAATCCTCAATCAAGACATGTATGTGAAATTTAGTGTATATAAAAATTATTTAATAATCCCTCATAATTAGTTATCAGCAAATTTTCAAGCTTAAATAAGTATCACACTAAGAATTTAAGCCCTTAAGTAGTTTGATCTCCCGTTATTCAAATGATTTAATCCTCTCCAAATTTAGTATTATATTTCTGATGTTTAAATTTCAGGCATGTTCCCCATGTTTAAATACAAATTAAAATTCCAAAGTTTTATATATAAATTCCTATTGAAGATGATCTAGGTAACCATTCTTGAAGATGATTGTGTTGCCTGAATAAGAAGTGTATCACTACTGGAATAAAATTACTACAAAAAATGAATAGGTTTTATGAAAAATGAAATGAATAAATTACAAACACTGATTTGTACATGACCCCACAAACATGTAGATGTTCGGTGAATATCCTTAAAGATTTTGAAACTATATTTAGACTTCATTTCTATTTTATAAATTCCTTACTAGCTATTATCACAATTTTTACAAAAAATTCTATTGTTCAATAAGCAGATCATATATTAACATGAGATTTCATGTAATCCTACAGAAATGTAGGTGTTTATTAATTAACCTTAAAGATGTTAATATTATAATTAGACTCCATTTGAGATATATAGATTCATTATCTGTTACTAACACACTTTTACTAAATATTTAATTATTCAATGAGCAATTAATTATTAAAATGAGATTTTATATGATCCTGCAGATGTTTATTAATTATATTTAATGATTTTGGTAGAGTAATTCGACTCCATTTGCTAAAAAGTTTACTCATTAATTGTACTAAATATTTGTTGATATAATATTTTATAATATTATCCATGTTTTGAACAATCGTAAGGAGAATCATGATCAAATGTCATTTATGTTACATATATATTATAACGCAAATAATTTTGGATAAAAAATGTTTATCTATGTGTGAACTATTGGTATAAAACAGTATAGCTTTGTAAACATTTATCATGAAAACAACTTCTGTATTAAAAGATAAGTCTCATATAAAGGTTTTGAACTTAAGCAAATAGTTGAAGCTATGAAATATTGTGTGATAGAATAAAATTATATGATTCTATTGTTAACTGCATTTCTAACAGCTTCTTAAAACGAATCCTCAAATATAAAAAATCCCAGCATCAAACTTTTTGATAGCCTAAACAAGATATCAAGACCCCTAGTACTTGACACCAAGTCTCCAGCAATCGGACGACCCCCTAACTTGCCAATTAACATTAAAATCCCTCTAAGTCTAGCCAACAATTCCCCCTAGCTGGTTCTTATGGCAAAACCATCGTTTTGATGATCTCCAACCAAACAACTACACTTGAGTCTTGGTCATCAATCCACTCCATTTCTCTAGTCTTCGGTCAAAGGGCGGTCATTTTTCTCCCTTTTCAACTTTACGTTGGGATCATTGTTTATATGTATAAATATGCATAAATAAGGGTATATCTCAGTAATGATATTAATTATTAGTGTATTAATATTCTTCTATTTACTGAGATGCATGGCATGTTCTTAAGTTTAGATTCCATAACTATGAAATTGATGAAACGAGCTTCGCTCAGTATTCTTACTTGTTAATATAGTCAGCAAGAGACCACAAATTTAGCTAGAATACTACAACATCGGTCTTCCAAATTCAAAAGGCAGCCCTCGCTCACAAACTACTATCACTAACAGCCATCCTTTTTAAATATAGCATAGTTTCAATTTTGCACTTGGTCTTAATTCTATTAAAAAAGGAAGCTTTATACTAGCAAGCTAGGCAAATTTGTCAAAGTTTACCCATCCCACATAATACTTTATGTTAAATGAAAAGCGCTCAATATGTACATTTTTAACAAGTTATCACATCCATTGACATTACTTTAAGCAGATAATCATATATAATAGACATTGAACCTGCTTTGCCTCATTGGACAGCAAGAAAATCCTAAATATTGAATCATAAAAATCACAAAGTCCTAGATCCTGTTTCTCCAATCAGTAGTTGATTTGTGATTGTAATTCTCTCTCAACGCAGCTCTCTGAAATGAGAATAAAACGAAACTGTCTAAAAAAAATTAAGAGCTTCTTTTCTTCTGCATCAAGGCAGAAAGGAATCACACTTCTAACACCAACTCCAATTCATAGTCCTTCCATAATAGCCATCTCCTCTTTGCACCTGTTCAATAAGATATCTGCAACATGTTTTGCTTTCAGTTTGCCTGAACAAATTCTTTATCCAATTCATATTTAATGAAATTGTATCCAAGTCAAAATTATGTTAGACAATGAATGCTTCTGCTCACTATATCCTCTCTGCTTTCTTTCAGAAGTGTGTAGACTTTCCCTAATTGTTCCTTGTTTCTCAGGCCAGTAAAATCTTCGAGATTTTCTCCAAGTTTTGTGATAGAACTATGACCAGCTCTTGTGATCATTTCTACATACTTTTTTAAATTACAGCTACAGTTAATATTACTTGTGCTTGAAATAGTTGGCCCGAAATCAAAAACATATTAAACACTATTTGAGCCCCCAATATCAAGGTGAAAATCAGTAAAACATTGCATTTTCTATTGATCAATAAATATTAAGATGTATAAAAATGAGTTCAATGAGTTTGTCATTTTTGAGACATCTTCAAAATCAATTGTCAAATGATGGAGTGTTTTTCCCAAATGGATAGATGGAGCACACCATGTATCAAGTAGCAAGAACTGCAAATTGCTTGCTATTGACAAGATTGGGTGCCAGGACATTGGAGACAGTCGCATTTAGAATAAAGATTATAATACCAATGCTCTGCCACTCGCAAGTGAGCTTTGTGTGTTTAGTGTAGGCATCATTTTTTGTTTGGACCCAATACAGGTGATCATATGAGAAAAAAGGGGTTACCATCCCCTGATCGGGACCAGCCTTAACAAAATTTGAAAGCATATTTGTAATTGCAATCTATTTTTTCACTGTCTAATCTTCATCTCAATATATGATTGCTTGAAAGAGTTAGGGTGACTCATCATTGTGATTTTCCCATTTTGTTCTCTTCAACCATTTTTCCTTCTCTCCTGTGATTTTCCCATCAGGGAGTTTCAACATAAAATCTAGTACCTTGTATTCTTATTACCTTTTATATGATGCCTTCTTGTATTGATTGTTTGTGTACTCTAACATTGTGTTAGGCAATTATATCCGTTGTCCAAGAGATTACGTTTTAATCACCAATGGGATCTGCAAGTTTTGCGACGCAAATCATCTTAATGATGTTAGGATTGTTACATTTTGCCATTATTAGTTAAGTGAACTATGTCTAGAATATTATTAAAGTAAAAATTTCTTGATAAGGTGTGAACTTGCATTACCACTTTTTGTCAAATGAAATGTCTATTTAAAATTGTCCACGAAATAGCTAAATCAATTTAATGAATTTGCACTAGAAATAGGTCAATGCTTCTGATGTGTAAGATGAATTTGTTAAAAATGCACCAAGTCAATTGACTGAATAAGAATAAGCAGATGTTCATAAAAACATTTAAAATGTTAGAAAAAAAAATACCATCTCCCTATCCCGATTGCAGTCAAATGTAGACATTTCTAATTAACAAATCAATTAAATCTTCAAATCATGTTTTTCACTATGTATACGATTGAGACCATCATTAATTACACATCTAACATCCAAACCGAGTTATTCGCACTTAAATGACAAAAATTCCATATTACAACAACAGTAGCAGTCAACTTGGCCCATTTCCAATCATTAAAGGTGTTAAATATTTCAAGCAATGATTAGATTGAGTGTTAAGTACCTTAGTTGCCAGGTCCCAAGCACTATGCGAAAAGTGCAAAGGATTGCACTGGATAATTGACAACCAATGTAAAACTTGTTGAATTACTACAAGCAAAGATCCTTACAAAAATGTGCACGTGCCAAAATATCCCCAAAATGTGGAGTTATATTTGATTGGATCACTAAAAAGTGTTCACAGGCCACTGCATTGGTGCTAAAGGATTTGATAGCGAAATTTAGAGAGAGAAATATCTCAATTTGATCTTAATTGATTTAGAAAAGCATGCGACAAATCACAGAGAAAATTATTTTGAAGAGCATTTAAACAAAAACAATTTTGCACTATTTATATTCAAAGTTTATAAGGAAATGAATAGGTAGTTCCATGTGTTCAAACATGGTAAATACCGTTCTTGTTTCAATAAAGCTAAATCAAGGATCAGATCCGAATGAATCTCTTTTTATAACACAAACTCACATGGACTATAAATGCAAGAAAACATGTTAATCTGTGTTCATCTTGATTTTTTAATTGTTTATGTAGTTTCTAAACAAGTCAAAGAAAACTTCCCCTAAATTAAAGGGCAACTTTTACCCAAAAGTACAAAGAAAAAATGAGGGGAAAAGCACGGCTAAACAGAACTCAGCATTTGTAATGAAGTTAACAAATATAGTCATATTAAAAATCAAAACAGACTAAAAAATTTTCCATGAGTAGAGGGTTGGACATTTGGAACTTCAGCCAACATAAATTTCATAAAATATCTAAGAGAAAACTTAGCCATTGTCAATAAAATGTTGAAGATTCATGTACTGCACTTCCATTACATCAGAATCCTGCCTCAATAACATGCAATAACAAGTAGATGTTTATCCCAAAAAAATATAATTAGAAAAAAATTTAAGAAAAAACCTGAAATAAAGAAGAAGAATGGGAAACATATGTACTAACGCAATTAATGAGACTACTAAAAAAAATTAATATGCATATTAACATAAAATTTCAGCAATAAACTCATTGTTATATTCTGATTCAGATATAGATTAGCAAGTTATTACTTAAAATGCTATTAAATCTGTAAAACTATAGCCAAACTATATGTCAAAATCTAACATAATTTAAAGCATAAAGTACCAAACAGTTTTAGGATTTAGCAACTATCCGATTTACTTAATCTGGATTGAGCGGATATACTAAATCATACTTAAATTAAGGACCTGTGATTTGCCATATAACCCCTTGAATCTTTCATATTTAATAACCAACCATCCAGAAATTTGCATCCTTTTAAAACTTTGTTAATCATAAAAAGGGAGCGAGATTGCACACATGGTAAGGTTGAGTGGAAGTTTGGCAAATACCAAAATATTGGAAGATAAATATAAAATTATAAAGATTTGGCTACCATGTTCATAAATCTTTCGAAATTAGAATGACGAGAGCATCTTAAGACCGCGAAGCATTCACATTGCAGCGACCAAGCATAGTGACAGTATCATAAATTAAACAATAAAATTTGAGACATCAACGAAATTCTAGTGAAGAAAAACAAGCCGGAAACAGATTTATCCGGACTCACCATTTATATCGCATGTAGCAACCCCCAACGGGTGCTACCTCGGTGACATCCTCATTGGAAACAGATTTATCCGGACGTGAGAAGAACGTAAGGCGTGATCTCGCAGCCAACCACAGGGATATCAGACGGAAGATGAACTCGCAGCACGCTCAGCATGTTTCCCACGCCTCGGTAATCTCAGCAGAAAGCCCCCGCTCAAACCCTAAACCTAGCCTAAGCAATGCTTTGACGCGTCCGATGCTGGAGTAAGTCAACCACAGGCAGAGTAGCGGAGGATTCGCCATCAGAAAGCCTTAGATTGCGCCAGGGTTGACATAGCCGGAATAAACTATGCCGCAGGAAAGTGCTGGTGCTGGTGATTGCTGAGCCGTCGTACGCGGCAAATTTAAACCCTAGAACAAATCCGGCAGAAGTATGGCTCGGTCTCTTTCCCTCCGCTGCAAATTTTGAGCAGTGAAGTTTCTTGCGGATGGGATCAGGCGTGGGGGAGGAGAAGATGAAGCGGAGGGTTTCAGGGACTGAGGAAGGAGCTGTGGCTTAAGCTTGTAGAGGCACGATAACGGCATTTAGGACAAAAAAATATTATTTTAAAATAAAGATCCATTATCAGATGCTACTGTGTAAATATAGTAATACTCCTTTTTTATATGTTAAATTTACAATAATCTGATTATAATATAATTTAATTATATTATAATGGTGATATTAACTCTTAAATTTTAGTTTTAATTTTTAGGATTTAGTTTATAAGTTTTGGCTTGCCATCGTCCATCATTGGCATTACGCCGAACTACTAAGATAAAGTCCTATGCTGTCGTTGGCGTCGGCGAGCTCCATCATCGGCGTCAGCAAACTTTGCGTCTTTGTCGGGACGAAATGGTGTCCGCGTCTTTATCAACATTAGCGCAAGGTCGACGTCAGCTTTCGCATCGGCGTCAGCGCCCTAGTTGGCGGACTCCATCATCGGCATCGGCTAGCTCCATCACCGACGTCGGCGAACTCTGTGTCTTTGGCGGGATGAACAAGCGTCATCGTTGGGGTCGGCGAGCTCCATCGTCGGCGTCAACGAGCTCTCCATCTTTGCCGGGACGAAATGGCTCTCGCCAATGAAATTTTAACAACTTCCGTATTTATACCCATAAAATTATTACTTTGATATTTTGATTTACCCTAAACTTTGAGCATATCAAAGGACTTAAATTTGTAAATCTCATGATTTGCATTACTTTACCCCATTAATCCAAATAGCTTAATCAATCTGTTTAGTGTGTTTTTAACTATGTAAATACTTAGTTATGTTCTAATAAGATGGTAAACAAGAATCATAATTAATAGTCTTTCATACTATGTTTTTAACTATGTAAATTCTTTGCAATTAATTACATTGTTTTCATTTGTTAATAGTATTCAAGCAATTGATATTTATTTATTGCTAAATTACTATATATTTATGATTTGGATATCAACATTAATGCTTAAAATTTATAATATTTAATTTTCATGTAATGAAATAAGTTTGATAATATAGCCTAACTAATATGGCTATATAAGTTGGTTTAGTGATTTAATTTGTATTTATAATAATTGTAATATTATTAATATTATTATTAAATAAAATTAGAGCTAATATTTTTTATTATGCATATGTACATTATATTCAACATTTCATATTGTGCAAATATAATATTTACATTTTTAATATTTATTAATATTAATTATAAGTAAATTGTAGCAAGAATTATTTATAAAGTTTAATAACATTTTTATATAATTAATATACAATAATAGAGAAGCTCATTAATACTTGTATTTATAGTTGTTTAGATGAATCATACTAAAAAAGATATGTTATAAAAACTTAATAATTTGTGGCATATGATTATTTTAAGTTTATTTTCCTATCTACTTAATGTTATATTTGAGAATAATATTGTTAAAAATTGCTTATATATAGTATACAAAATTTAACATTTGTTATGTGTTGTATATAATTATATAATATATTATTAAAATAAATTTACAAAGGCATTAAGAAATTCATGAAAATTTTCAAAAAAATATGAAATTTATATTATTCACAATGATAAATAAGAAAATTATAAATTTAAATTATAAAATTTCTAGATTTTTTATTAATAATATATTAATAATTTGTTAGCATTAAAATAGCCAATTATACTTAACCATAATTACACTCATTAATGATCTTACATCTCTCCCTTAACCATTTTTTCTCTCTTTCTTACTTTCTTTTATTTCTCTTACTTATCTCTTTAAGAAAAATAAATAAATATTATATATATATATATATATATATATATATATATATATATATTGTCTATAAATTTGGTAGAATGCTTTTTCGAAATGAGTTTTTGCTATGCAAAATAAAAATAGGATAAAAGTAGAAGTTGATTATGTGGCAAATATTATTTTAAATTAATGTGGCAATAATATTATAACAATAATGCAATATTATAATATTTATACAAATGCCTTTATTGTTCTAAAATTTAAAGTGAAGTAAAAGAAACAAATAATTTGTTCAAAATTGGAAATATTAATGCATATAATTTATAGAATTTGCCATAAATTAAAATTTACATCAAATAAATTTTTAAGAGTTCTTATACTTTTTAAGAATATCAATTTAGTTGTATATATTTAAAGTTGGCAAATTAGCATTTATTTTAATGTTTTTTCTATTATTAAAATTTCATTATTATTTTTATTTAATGATAACTGCACATATGGCTCTTTTCTTATGCAATTTATTAGTTTTAATGGATTTATAATTATGATTTTGCCTAGTGAATTACAATTATTATGTTTATAAGTTCTTATAGTGCTGGAACACCTAAGGGATACTGTAACAGCCCAAACTCTTAAGCACCAAGGTATTATCCGTTTTGACCTGAAATGTCTCACGATTTTGCCCATAGAAGATAACTTCGCAGCAGGTCACCCATCCTGGGAGTGCTCCCACCTGAGCACGCTTAACTTTGAAGTTTTTATCAGGAACTCCACCGTTATCTGAAAAAGCATCTCGATGTTTAAAAGTTTCACTTATTAATATTTAAGTGGGTCTTCACAGATACTGATGAGAATATTGTAGCAGCATTCTTTTCTTAACACATTATATTTTTATTTTAGTTGAAATGAGTGAAAATGATTAATTGGAATAATACATTTATTGCAATATTTAAAATTTAAGTGTTAAATATGAAATATCAACATGCTCATTTTCACTAATAATTTGTGGTGCATTTGTTAATAAGCATAACCTATAATTTGAGTCTGACTTGAGTTCGTGCTGATCTAATTTCAATAATTTTAATTTTAAGCTCAATTTGACTCCTTCGAATTTGACTTGATTATCTAGGTAATATTGTATGTAATCTTTCTATGCACATTTTCTTTGGTAAAAAGCTTAAATAGCATATCTAAACATTATTTCTAAGCCCAAGTTAATCAAATCAGTTCTTTATGTTTTCACTAGTTCTTATAAGTTTGATTAATATTGCTCAAAATTGCACTGAATCCAATTAGTTAGTTACCAAGGCATAAGTTGAACAAATCATTATATAGAACATTGAATTTACATGAAAATCTAATGAGAACAGTAACACAAAATGTTACTATGTAGAAAGAATATTGCAAAGAGTATCACAATATTATCTTGAGAAAGCTCTTATAATTTTACGCAGCAATGATTGTGCCTTGTATTTAAATTTATGTAGATTTATGCATTTTCTTTGATTTTAAAAATTGTATTTTAATCACATGCATTCCCTTTTTTGAACTAGAGTGTTCTGTTGTAATTCTCTAAATTATTTATACAATCTAGTGATTTGTAACCCTAATAATTCTTCCCATTAAGAAAATCTTTTTCTTTTCGCTCTCCTATAATTTTTTCATATCAATGTTTTTTAAGTAATTCTATGTTTGTTTTTGTTGCTTTTATATTTTGTGGCTGAATTTCTTGCTTTGTTTTAGAATTAGGCTTAGGGAAGTCTATATCTAACAAGTCATGTATACAGGGAGGACAAAAATATGCTTATTCACAACTTCAATGCACAATTAAACAACTAAAATAGTTGCTTTTAAGATACTTCAAGGGTTTCCTAGTGAGCGGTGGAACCCGAAATATTTAAATTAGGGTTGGCTCGAGTCGAGCCATCCAAGACTCGAACTCGAAATTTTCGAATTGAGTTCGAGAGCCATTTCGGGTTTGAGTTTCTAGTTTGGAGTCAAATTACCAACCCTAATTGAAATATAATGAATTAAGTATCAAATTTGGCTAAGTTAAGAGGTTCAGGGTATTAAGTGCCCCTCCTCTCCTCCCCATATAGTATATTAGGCATAAAAATGTTGAGCATAAATAATAATTATGCTTTCAAAATAAATATAAATATTAAAATAAATCATTAATTATTGATGTTAAATTGAAATCTCTTAAATAAAAATATTGGCTTTGCCACTTATTATAATTTTACAGACATGATTTTTTCGCAGGAGAAGCGACGCATGGAGGACCTGAGACCTAGCGCCCAGGTGCTTGTAGCAATTGTGCTGTTAAGAGAGGCGTCCCTTCACATTTTAATAAGTAGTGTTATGCTATTTAAGCATGCTACGGGGCATTGGTGATGTGGATGCGCTGATGTGCGTGATAAAAGAAAGAGCTAGAGAACCAAGGGAAATGCATAAGAAGAAGAAATATGGTTAGTGTCGATATGTTTCTTTGGCATATGTAATCTTCTTCGTCTTTCAAGGATAGAGTTCTTGGTAGTGTTGTTCTGTGATTTCCCTTATTATTAAGTTTTTCATGTAAAAATCATGTGTGTTTTGAATGTTTGACTTATGGCTTTGATTTGTGTTCTGGATAAATTTACACTATAACTATGATTACTCTCAAACATGTGTGCAAATTTCCTCTACGCCTTTGCTTTCACAAGACTCTGCGCGGGCAGCCCTATGACATGCATGGGCGCATTCCTAAGAGGCCGGCGCTTGGGCGTTCTTCTGTAGAGTTTAGGCTGAATTCAAAGAGCGCGCGCGCACACGCACACACGCACACGTGTGTGTATATATATATATATATATATATGTATATATGTATGCACAGTTTGTTTATGCGAAAACTCAAAAATACATACATTAATGATACTATTTTGCATGCTTGTTTGCCAGCTAAAGGCCACAGCCAGTCTTAACTGTTAAAGAGGGCTTTAGCTTCGAGTACTGACTCATCTGTGGAAAGAAGAAGAGACGATTGGCTCCTCTGATGTCTGCTTTAGACCGAGTCTTTGCCTCCCAAAAGTTATGATGCAAAATATTTAAGACAAAAAATTCCTCGAAATGTTCAAAAAAAAAAAAAAAAAAGCATCAATAAAGAAAAAGCACAATGGGCCGCTTTCCCTTTTATCTTTCCTCGCTCTTATTCTATAGGATAAATAGACACTATTTATTTTATGAGTATAGTTTTTAAATAGCTTATAAAAAAAAATATGGATGATTATGATTTAGAAATTTAAGTAGAATAAAAATATTATTAAATTTATTTTTGTTTGTGGGGCTTATAAAAATATATTTTTTAAATTTTTAATCCTAATCATCTATACATTTTAAGAGATATTTAAGAGCTAAGTAATATTTTTCTTATTTTATCTCATTATTTTGAGGGTTAATTGTTTAAGATGTATTTGTATTTTGCAATAATTTTGGTCATAATGCACTTTTAGTGTTTCACTTAAATCATATCAATTTTTATGCATAATTGATGCACCATTTCAAATAATTTGACATAAATCTTATATATATATATAATAATTTGAGATTATTTATATTTATTTGAAATTGTATGTGTTTACCATATACTATAGTTCAGCTTGTGGTTATCAAATAATTTACCACTTTACATTAATATTTGATATTGTTGTACTTAGTCTTACAATGTGCCATGACAAAGCTAGATATTAAGTTGTGGAGGCTAATTAGAGGATACATGGTGGAGCCACTAGAGCCTCGAAGATTTCTAGGAAGGAGGAGGATCCAATTACAGCGGCCCAGGCGCTAAGGCGCTCCCAGGTGCCAGATAGGTCAAGCGCCCAGGCACCGGCCAAGTCGAGAGCCTGGCGCTGAGGAGCGCCTAGGCGCCAGGCAGAAACACAACCTATTTATGACGTGGCTTGAGCTTATTTTAGGGCACCTAATGACTCTCTTAGATCCTTATATAAATACCTAAACATTGCTTTAGGGTTTAGTTACGTCTGCAAAAACCTGATTGAAACCCTAGAGTGAGAGCTTTCATAATTTGCATTTATAAACCTTTCATAATTGGTGTACATAATTACAAATTTCATACTTAAAGAACTCACCAATTTGTGCATATGAATAATTCAAGTTTGTAAGCCCTCTGCTCACATGGTTTCACATAAATAGCTGATTCTAATTAGTAAGATTATATCAAAATAGCCACTTAAGGAATTAAGAAAAGCCTAAATATCCATCCATAAATTTGTATAACATAAAGTTATATTTTCTCAATCAAAATATCAATTTTATAATTATGAAAATTCTAAGTAAGAAATATCAATTTATGTACAAATAAATATTTATAAACACAACTTTAAGCACAAAGAATCTTAGTATGTTAAAATCTCTTATATAAAAAGTTATTTAATATATTTCATCAACATAATAAAATAATACAATATGTACAACATATTAAAAGCCTTTTGGTCAAAGATTTAGAGTTGATGAGTTCTAATAAAAGCATAATGAAAACATATCATAATCGAATCAAAATTGAATGAAGAAGTAATGAAAAAATTATTCATGATATAATCATCATTGCTACAGCTACTTTATTACAAACTCCACCAAAAACATATTAATAGAAGAAAATGTAAGGATGTTGTTAGAAGAGTGATTGCATTTTTGATGAAAAGTTGGATGTGAATTGAAGGGAAAAGCTCTTTTAAGGCTAGGGTTTTGAGTGAGAAAGAGGGAGAGAGTTTTTGTAGGAGATCTCTCTTTTCAAAGAGTATGAATAATTAGATTCAACTTATTAATGTAATATTTGAGGATCATGTTGAAGAAAAGACATAATAATCAAATAAATATAAATTTTTAATAACTAAGTATTAAGATAAATAAAATATCTTAAATAAATTTTTGTGCAATAATACAAAGCAAAACTACATTAATAAAGCTAATAATATATTGCATATTAATATTGCTTGCTTATAATAAGAGATGAGTTATAACACAATAATCAAGAAGTTATATCTATTTTTTACTCGCCTAGTAACTCTTCCCAATAATAAGCTTTAATAAAACTTTTAGGATTTACAAATACTTAAAAGTTATTATTAGTAATCAGGTAAAAGTACATGAAAAACCATTATTATATTACTATAAGCAATAAAAGAGTATGTAATTGTAGCGCCCTGCCCCGTCGCCACGTGCAAAAGGTGAAAATCGATCGGCGGCGGAGCGGTGCGCCAATCGGGGAGGAATATCCCGTCTCCCCGAATAGCTGTAAACCGAACCCATCTGAGGGGTTGCTGACTAAACCTCAATGAGGGTTGAGAGCTAATACTTAAAATAAGAGTAATATCCTTATCTTAAGTATTAGACCAATACATATATTGGATATAAAATACATAAGAAATCTAACATATGTATAAGATATCAGCATTTCCAGTATACTGATCACATCACAATACTAAGTATAAGTAGTATATAACAGAGTGCGAAAGCTAAAGCAAACATCTAGAAACATTCATCACAGAAACTGTATGAAATATTCATCTCAGAAAAGAAAAGAAAATACATCCAGAATTATTACAAACGGTTTACTGAAATACAGACATAAAAGCTAATTATTAAACTGAAATAAACTAAGCAAAAAAGTAAGGCCTGGGAAGAGTCTACTAATGCTCCACGGGCTCCTCCTGAATCTCATGGGTATCTTCATAACCTGGCTCGATATACTACTCAAGATCTAGCAAATTGCTGGATCCTAAAAGTATCCCGTGTTAGACAATAAGTTAACACATCGAAACTAATCTAAACAGTTCTAATTATTCATTTAATATTTACATAATATAAATAAATATGTATAAAAACTGTAAAGTAACTGAAAGTATAAAATTGTATAAAACTGTACAAAATTAAAGTAAAGTAAAGTAAAGATGTACTAAAAACTGAATACTGAAAAAAAATAAAAATAGTAATGGATCTGAAATTGAGTGATAGCATGTAAAACAATGTTGTATGCCACTGAAACTGTGCATCTGAATATGCCACAATATTGTATGCTACTAATATGCAACCAAAATATTACTGAACAGTTATGAGTCGTACGATCCAATGTATACATACATCCAGTTGAGAACTGTAATGCTGATGCATCCTGAAATTTCTCAATCAATTTATACAACATTCCACAACTCATAAATAATCATTGATACTCATACATGATTACTGATACTCGAACATCATGCTTATGCTCATGCTCTTGCTTTTAGGCTACATAAGATAAATCCAAAAATCTAGAAAATACTTTGAAATCCAATAATGAATTCAAGGTCTTAATTATGCAGAACCCTATAAAAATAAAGAATTTTTACTCCTATATTCTAGTTTGATAATTGGTTAAAGTTGAGAGTTTACTTAAAAATCGTTAGTTGGGAAGGTTGTATACACATATTTAGCATATTTCTAAGAAAGGTGGATTTAACTATTAGCTTGTTTTAAACTGCACTTATTGAACATAATTTGCTTAAACTGCACTTATCGAAGTGTACTATGATAAAAGGCAAAACTCGGTCACAGTTTACATCTCAAACTAAGAATCTTGTTCACTAATTATAACACTCTTAGTCTTGGAAGATTTACTCTAATGGGACTGTATTTGTTTAATCCCTCGAGATAACACTTGGTCATAAGTCCACATTAGAGTGAATCAACTAATTTTGAATACTACTAAAATAATCCAGCATAATGGGTATACCATACTATACTCCACCAATAATTTGGATTTAGAAGATTCTATTTAATCAACAAGGATTCATCAAAGCTATTGATCCTTACTCTAAATGGGTGAGTCATACACAAGGCTCCAAGGATATGATCAAAGAGATCACTCAATAATGATGTCTATCATAAGGGGGAAGTTTCATTCTATGTGCTTTAGATAGTTCCTACCACAAGGTGTCAAGATCAACCTCTAAGGTTATGAAGGATCATCTAAAATTTCTACCTCAATAAATTACAAAAGTTCTTCCTACCTCAATGCATCAATATTTAAGGTCCTTAAGCATTCAAGAATGATTCTAAAGTAAGACTATTGAGATGTCACTCTTCTATTTCTTAAGTTAATATTTAAGATTTATTTTTTAGTCTTGGATTAAAGTGATCAGATCAGATGATTAAAATTCATCAGATCCTTTTCTATTATATAATCATGGGATGAAATCAAAAATATTATTAGAGTTAGATCATTTAATAAATCATTACAATTTTATTATATATCTTATGCTAATAGTCTTATATAAGAGAAAATTAAAGATCTAAAGTTTATATTCAGATGGTTCAATCACACAGTTTTAATATTAGCCTTAGCACTTATAATTCCATAATTTAAGATTAATGTCAAATCATATACATTATTGGAATCATGTCGATTGAATTATCTTTTAATCAAGGATGCTTTAGTTAAGGTGATTAAGGTTTAGATCTTAATCAAGATAAATTAGGGTTTAACCCCTAGCCTTACTAAATTTAAGACCAATGGTTGATTTAAGGATCAATGACAAATCAATATATTATTGATGTATTATTAATGTCAAAATTTAAATTTGGATTAAGTATCATTTACTTAATTAAGTTCTTAAGATTTCATTATAGTTTAATGTCAACTAAGCATATTTAGATGTCCAAATAATTATTAAAGTTCACTATCATACATCCTAAAATTATGAAAGCATAGAAATGTAAGATGGCATAAAATAGAAGGTAATTAAGGCTAACCAGATTCTAAATCAAATTAAAAGGGTTAGCACTTGATTACAATTCTAAAAGACTTAAGTTTCATGTCATTTAGTTAGTGATGTATACTTGTTTAATATAAGCAATCAAGGGTCCTATTCTTTAATATTTGGCACAAGACATTTAAAATAATGGGTTCTAAGCACTTATTAAAAATGACAAAGTTTCATATTTAATTTTTCATATGAAATTTTATGCAATGCTCAATTTTAACTAAAATAGGTTCAAAATTGATATAATCCAGTCCCACTAGGGTCTTAAGGACCTTAAAATGCAAAAACAGTAAAATTTTGACCATTTCAGCCAATTATGCGCACTTCTGGATGATTTTGGGCGCTACGGCGCGCTGCAGCGCTTTTCAATGCTGTCGTGCGCTATGGCGGAAAACGATGCGGTGGCGCGCTGTAACAACCCAGGTTGTTACTTTGCTCAATTAAGACTAATTTAAGTCTTAATTAAGGTTCTAAGTCACTAATTAAGTGATTTGAAGCAAATCTCTGAAACCTAGGTCAAACCAAGAAGTCAACAAAGTCAAAACAGGAATTCTGGAAAATCCCAAAAACTTGGAAATTTGACTTTTTATTTAGACCTCAGATTGAAAATCTGACTTCGCCATTGCGTTCAGAACACCCAAATTAGCTAGGGGTGAAATTTTGGAGGCATTTGGAAGTCGTTGATTTTTCGTCAAATATTTTAATATTATTTAAATACCCGGATTAATCAAATAATTAAATACTCGTCGAAACAAAAATCCGAGTGCGCCGTTGCGTTCCTCACCCTTCAATTAGCTAAGGGTGATTTATCAGAAATTTTTGGGATTTATATAATAGGCAAAATTTAATTAATTAAAATTGAATAATATAATTTAAATAATATTATTTAATTATTATTTATCGGCGCCGTCAGTAATTAAGTAACGCCGTCCATTTTCTTTTAAACTACCGTTTGATTTAACGGCTTATTTCAGACCGTCTGATCTGAAGATCAGACGGTGGGGAGATCATCCCCTTCGTAAGACTGACGCGTGCTAGGGTTCGGCACGCGTCGTCTTACCTCGTCGCCAGTTGGAGGAGTCACGGTTTCCACCGCTGGGTAAGCACCCATTAAGACCCCCCACCCATCTCCTTCATCCGATTCCACTATTTTGAGCGAATCAAACCCTAATCTTCGGCAAACAGCAAGCCCTAATTTCTTCTTCGGCAACTCTAAGGTACCTCCTAATCCTCCTGTATCTTCATTTCAGTACTATTGCGAACTCCTTATTTTTCTAATTAAGCGCTTTGATTCGATCGAATCGATCGAATCATAAAACCCTAATTTCGCGATCGACGGGCGGAAGGCGAAGAGACCTGATCTCCTGAACCGGGTTCAACACTGCCGGTCTGGTTCGAGGCAGAAGACGAAGCGCTGGATGCAGATCTACCGTCGAGTTTCGAGTGATTAATCGCTGGCCGTCTATTTAGGATTAGTATAATCCTATGTAATTAAACTATACCTATCACTAATCTTAATAATAAAATATGAAATATATCTGTTAAAACGTTAAAGAAAAATCGGGACCGTCCATTGCTTGAGATCAGAAGATCGCATCCATCGATTTTAGACCGGATTCCCGGTTTAAGTCGCCGGCCCAGATGGGTCTGGACCGGTCCGAGGGCTCGGATGTCAAGCAAGTGGGGCCCGCGTCGCATCATCAATTCAGGCGAATTATGAGCGTGGGGCCCACTGGTTCTCGCTCGGCGTATCATAGCACGCCACGTGGCCCGGTTCAGTCAACCATCTGAACCGGTGGGGCCTGCTGCCTGCTGTTCCGCCAACCATGGCCTGCCACGTGTCCTACAGAAAAGTAAATAATAAAATTAAATATATATGAATAAACGGTTAAATATAATCAAATTATATATATATAATAACAGATTTAATTAATTTAATTAAATAGTAATAATTAATTAATTAAATACCAAACTTTAAACACAAATAACTCATAAAATAATTATCCAAATTATACAAATAAATATATTAAATTAACCAGAAAAATATAAGGAATTTATTGATGCCATTCAATTTTCTGTAGGATCAATATTTAATAAAGTGATCATTTAGGGTTTAATTAAGTTCAAATTTATATCTCAAATATTCAATTAACTATAACTTTGTACCCAATGATCCAAACATACCCAATATGGGTCTTAAAGTGATCAGAAAACCCTAAGGATTAATTTGATAGTATTTATCTTGCTGTTTGGATTAGTTTGAGCCTAATGGCAATCAGGACCAAACCCTAATTAGGTTAATTAACCCTAGAACTTCAATTGACCATAACTTGGTCAATTGAGCTCCAAATTTGATGATCCAAATATCAATTTAGATCAGAAGAATCTAATTAACAGTAATCTATAAAAATATTTTAAATCCAACAGTTAGATTTGCTAATCACCCTTAATTGCTTTAAACCTTGATTAGTGAATTTTAGCAAATTTAGTAACTCAAATTGAGAGTTTTAAATTTCAAAGGACTCATAGATCCATTTAGAATCAATCCATAAGGTTGAATTAGTTTTTGAGTGATTAATTTTGTTAATCACTCACTATTTACCCTAAATCTTAATTAGGTCTTAACTTAGTCAAATTAGGTCCAAATTGAGCCTACCACATATCATTAAAATCAGTGGGCTATTTGTAATTCATAGTCACTGATTTTGCTTGATTTGGACACTAATTAGCAAAAATTAGAATTTTGACCCTTAATTAAGTATTCCTTAATCACCTTAAAACCCTAAATCTTGTATTGGCCATAACTTGGCCAATACTTATCAGATTTCAGCAAATTTAGGTTCTATGGAAAGCTTAGGCAGTAAAGAACATTAATCTAAAAGAAAATTTAGCTTTCACTTAGTCAAATTACTAAATTACCCCTTATGAGTCAAAATCACTAATTTGATCTCATATAGCTTATTAATCACCCAAAATTAACTTAGTTGTTGTCTAATCTTATATCAGAAAATAAGAAACACTTTCCAAAAGAAAATTTCAGAATTTAAGCCCTAGATCAAAATTTGATCTTTTGAACCCTTAAGTAGAGGCAAAATGGTCATTTTGTCCAAATTTAGGGTTTAGCCTTTAAAAGCCCTAATTTCAATTTCAAATCACTAAATTCAATAAATAGAATGATTCATAGTTGAAATTAATCAAATTTAAGTCTAAATTAAGTTTTGATTAAAATCTCAGAATTTGCTCATTTAGAAAATTCATAAGTCTTAAGTGAGAGTTCTCTTTCCTTAATTATTCTTAGACCCATCCTTAGGTCTTATAACATTAGTTAGGATGTGTGTCTTGAGAGATACTCTTAGTAATTAAGAGCCTTAGTTCTTAAGATTAGGAATAGATCTTAAATTAGTATTCATCTATTGAGTAAATTGGGTTACTCAAATAGGTGAAACCTTGAGTTTTCTAGTTTATAGATTTTCTTAGTTTATTAAATAATTATTTGATCTTTAAACTTTAGAACTAAGAATAAAGATCTATCCTAATGAATTTGATTTATCATTAGGATTTGCCTTAACCTAATCTGTGAGTTTGGGTTCTAAACCTTAGACCCTTAGTTATACCTTTAGATTAAGTGATTAAACCCCATCATCTGGAGTCTAATTCTTAATCTTTTCATCTTGATTTGGCTAATCAAGATGAGGTTGGGATGAATTAAATTACAAAATTAGGTCGCTGATTTATTCATTTTAACCAAATAGTCGTCTTTTGATTAAGTTATAATTAGGACTTGGCCAATCCTAATTATCTTCAACAAGTAGGATTCGTGATTCTAAGTTACAGAATGTGTAAGAGTTGTTGATTCTGAAACTTATGTAACTTAGAGTAGATAGAACGAATAAAGTAGATAACAACGAATATCACCTGTGTTTTAGATAGAGTTTTCTTGCACTTTGATTTTGATGCTTCGCATTCCTTGATTTTGAGCTTTATACCTTGAACATAAATTATGTACTTAAGATATTTGATGAATATCTTATGTCAATTTTGAACATTCATAAAAAGCATTGTGTTTGTTTCACAAGTGGTTTGTAAGGTGTAGCTTGATTAGTATACCTCTTCGATCAACCCGTTCGGGGTCGGCAACCTTTCGAGGGTTTAATGTCCGACAGTCTATTGGCCATGCCTAGTCCGAGTGATAGGATGGATAGACTCTTGCCCTACTGACTACAGAGTCAGAATTCTGATATGGATATACTAATTCGAGTACACTTACATTCAGTTCTATCTTAGCTCATCAGGCTAAGAGTTTCAGTGACGTTCAGTTCAGAGTTTTTTGGCTCATCAGGCTAAGAATTGCTGTGTTCGTACTCAGTTCAAATGACTTGTACAGTTACTATAGTTTCAGTTTACATTTACTATTTTACTAGCATATTCTGCATCTCAGCATTATTTTACTTACAGTTTTCCTGCACTATATAGGATGCTAGTTTTACTTACTGTTCTCATATGCTCACATAGTATGTTAGTGTTTTCAGTTTTATACTGTTCAAATTATGTCACCTAGTATATTTTGTTTGATCATAAGCATGTTTAGGTTATACTTTTCTTACAATTTTACTTTTCTTTTACTTACCTGTTTTTGTTGCAGTTGCTTGGAGGAGGTATGTATTACTTCCTATTTGTTTAGTTATAAACTGTAGTTTATAACTTATTACTGTTCTTTTGATACGCTTTTCTGCACCTATTTTTGCTCAGTTCTATTTTTATGGTGATATCTATTTAACTTAATAAAATTATTTGCCCTAAAATGTACTTAGACTTATTGTCTAACCAGTTTTCTTTTGTTGGCTGGGGCCCTACCATTATGAAACTGATAATGGTAGGTTCTGAGTTTGTTGGTTTAGCAGATCCAGTGAAGAGTTTGCCATTGGAGGAGGAGTCTGTTCCTAAAGATCTGTAGCTTAGTTTTCTATTTTCAGAGAGGTTGAGAGTTTTCTTTCAGTTCTTTTAATCTCATTAAATGTTGTAATAATAATACAGGATTATATTTCTTTTTCAGTACTTTACTTATTCTGTATTGTTGTATTTATACTGTATTGGATGGATGTTATGTTTTATGCTTCCGCACTCTGAGTTCATGTATGATCATTTAGTGATAATAGTTCTGGATTGAATGGCAAAGTCCTTAGTTAAATTGGATTAGGATGTGTGACTAATCCAATCTTAAGTGGGGACCTTGTCATCTGGTGACCCCTCCACCGTAATCATGTTAACCTAAGGGTTAATAGGACCACGGCGGGGCTGGGCCGCCACACGCGCTGCAGCGCTTTTGATGCTATGGCACGCTACGGTGGGACCAATCCGAGAGCTGGATGTTACGGTGTGCTGCAACGCTTTCAGACGCTGCAACGCGCTGTGGCAAATCAACTTGCAGAAATAATGTTCAATTAATTTTTCTTCTAGTTTCATATAGTTTTCTAAAAATGACACTGCGGCCCGCTGTGGCGTGTTGTGGCACGCTGTAGTGGTCCAACTTGCGGGTTACTGTTCAATTAATTTTTCTCTTGATTCCCATAGTTTTTCCTGAAATGACGCCACAGCCCGCTGCGGCACGCTGCGGCGGTTTAACTTGCGGGTTACTGTTCAATTAGTTTATTTATTGATTTCATATGATTTTTCCTAAAATGACACTGCAGCGTGCTTGCAGCTTAAACTATTTGAGCTTTTGGCGTTACGGCGCGCTGTAGCGCCCGACGGTAATTTCGCCTGTGCGAAAACCGTGAATGGCCACATTTTGAGCTCAAACACTCTCAATCCAGAGCATTCCATGAGCAGTGCTATATATCAATGGAAATATCTTTTAGATACATTTCCATCGATACTAAAATCGGCACAAATGAATTATCTTAACTATACGAAACATGCAGTTATACAGAATGGATGAAAAATAGAGCATGAGATTTTCAAAATAATATGATACCTTAATGAACTTTAATGGCTTCCAAATATAATCATGGATCTTCTAAAGATACAAAATAACATAATAGTAACATGAAAAAGACAAGTAAGATGAGCAAATGGGTATCTTAGCCTTACAAGAAATGAAGGAAGAAGACTTGAAAAGCTTGTTGGATGAGCTTCTTCTTCTTCTTCTTCTTCTTCAGCCTAAGAATTAGCAATAGAGGAGAAGGGAGAGAGCTTTAGAGCTTTAATTTGACAGCAAAATGAAGAGGGAGGGCTGAGCTCTCTTAATAAAGTAGAAGAGGATGATGGGAGGAAGGATATGGTCTATAGAGCTAAGAGGCAAGCTCTCTCCCATCAAGTATGGGGGAGAGCATGGGAAGCAAGGGTTAGCCGAATGAAGGGGGATGGCCAATCGGAATTTAGAAAAAAGAAGAAAAGAGAAAAAGCAAATTAAGGAATAAATAATTATTATTCATAATATTTAATTTATTAAAAATTCATATTAAATAAATGCGCTCCGAAAAATCTAAAAAGATAACCCATAGCTAATTTGAGGGTGAGGAATTTAACGGCAAAGTTGGATTTCGATTCCGATGAGTATTTAATTATTTTATTTTTCGGTGCATTTAATTATATTAAAATATTCGTGAAAATCCGACGACTTCCAAACCCATCCGAAACATCACCCCTAGCTAATTTGGAGGTGAGGATCGCAACGACGAAGTCAGATTTTGATTTCGAGGTCAAATTAAAAGCCTCAATTTCCTGATTAATTAATTAATTAAAATAATTCAAAATAATTGATTGAGCTCCGATTTGCTCCAAATTTTTAGAGATTAGTTCTAACTACTATATGAAATTATTAGAATTATAATAAGATAGAATTAAGCTAAAATTAAGCTGAGTAATAATCTTGGGCTATTACAATAATGATAATGTGTATTTCGGGCAACAATAATATCTTGTAATAAAAGACATAAAGAACATGCATTTAATGGCATGTAATAATAAAAGTAGCATCTCATTTTTTGCAAGTATTGTGTGATTATAATTGAATGTGAGTTTCACTCATTGACTCACCAAGAGGCCCATATCATAGACATATGCTAGGAAATTATACAACTATATGTCGTTAGTAATTCTCATAATATATATATATATATATATATATATATATATATATATATATATATATATATATATAGAGAGAGAGAGAGAGAGAGAGAGAGAGAGAGAGAAGTTGCTATAAATTAGGTTAAATATGCTGAAGTAGTAACAAGAAACTAAACATGTAAAATAGCAAAAATACATAAAAATTTGTATACCTAGTATCCTACTAAGATGTGCAAAGAGAATACTTATATACAATTAATTCAAATATGGATTAAATGTAATTTTAGAATATTCTTTATTATTAAATCTTACAAAAGCAACTTTAACTGTTATTATTTGTTATATATTTATTTAATAATATTTATTTAAGGTATTTGTATAAAACCAAATTCTTATCAATTATTTATATCTTTTGCATGATTATGAGGTGCTTAATGATTTGATTATTTAAGTAAGGTCTAAATCTTATATTTTTATATATACAAATAATGAGAATTCAATGAAAAATTTGTACACACATTTCCATGCAAGCTATAGTTTTAATAATGAATATAAATTGCATAGGAACACCTAAGTCTCATACAAGCAAGTCTAAATACAATAACATGCATAAAACACAATAATATTATTATATAAAGTATTATCATTTGATCATTTAGAAGAGCAGCGAGCTTAGCATCATACCCATAAGTCCAATAGATTCACTCTTTAGAAGTCTACAAGCTAATAAAAAATGAGTTATAACATAATAATCAAGAAATTATATCTAATTTTTACTCACCAAGTAACTCTTCCCAATAATACGCTCTAATAAAGCTTTTAGGATATAAGAACATCTAAGAGTCATTATTAGTAATCAGGTAAAAGTATATGAAAACCCATTATAATATTACTATAAGCAATAAAAAAGTATGCAATAATAGCTTGTATTTCAAGTTGTAACATGTGTTGTAACAATAATATCCAGCAATAAAAAAGAGAAAGAACATACATTTAATGGCATGTATAATAAAAGTAGTGCTTAATTTCTTACAAGTGCTCTGTGATCATAATTGAATGTGATTTTCACTCATTGCCTCACTAAGAGATCCATATCATAAACATATACTAGGAAATTATACAACTATATGTGGTTAGTATCCTTTGATCATTTATCAAATTTAGAAGAGAAACAAGCTTAGCATCATATCCACAAGTCCTATAGATTCACTCCTTGAAATCCTACATGCTAATAAACAATTTACCTAAAAGAGTGAGTTCTAGTTGGGATTAATGGGTTGTCAACTCATAAGTCAACATAGTATTATAACATCAAATGAATATCTAAAACAAATGTAATTAATAATTGCATCATTCAATAAAATATAGGATGACTATTATTTTGACTCAGTAGTTGAGCTCTTGAGTTTAAACTATTGACAGATCAAAGATTTAAATTCCATCGACTTATCTTATAAAATTAAACTTCACTGATTAAAATTTAATTAAAATAAACCAAAGCAAAATTGAAATATAGAGAATAAAAGGATCCTTCAACTTTATTTCTTACATGCATAAATATTAAAGCAAAATTCCTCTTCTTTCCTCCGAGCATATTCTTTTCCTTATACAGACTTCTGCTATGTTGTCTTCTTCAATAAGGTAACAAATTACGTGTCAATTATGAAATTCTATTAAGATTATAAATAAAAGAACACTTAAAGCAACTGCAAAAGGCCGCGGCTCAATATCTCAGTCAAAGAATGCTGAATCCATGTATTTTTGTGTAGAGAAAGTACTCTGACATGTCTCCGCCTATACAAATCAGCTCATTATGGGACAAAACCGGCACCGGAGATCACCAGCGTCCTCTCCGGTCATCACCAGCGGCGGCGCCACCCATTGTTGACTTCATCCTCTGCCTTGGCACCATGTAGCAACCAATGCTACTATGCTCCTCTTGGGGTCCTCCCTGAATTCCCTGTTCTCCTGGAACACAAAAAGCCTTGTTTTCATAAACATTTGTAGTTATTTATTAAACTCAGATAAGAAAATGGTAATGACTATTTTAATCTTAGAAAGTCATACATAATTATGCATATGCAATTAGGTTAAAAAACAAAAAAGCATTATATTTTCTTTTTTAATTAAGAACATAAAAAATAGAAATTTGCACATTTTAAAAAATTAAAATTTGAAATAACAAAAACAAAATAAGATAAAGGAGCGAAGCAGAGGAATGAAAGCTTTGAAAACCTGTTGTGAATGGGATCAGCACCATTAGGCACTCTCCTTTTGCTGACCAAATGAAAAAGCTCTCTTTCCCTTAACATCTCCGGAGAACGCTGTAGAGAAATGCCACCCCTTTCTACGGCTGAGAAGAGAAAGATCCCAATGAAGAGAAGCCATGCTGCTAAGGCACAAAGAAAGAATCTTATGGGACTGACATCTTTGTGCATTTCTTCCCTCATTTCCTTACTCTGTTTCGTTTCTTAGAAGAAGAAGAAGAAAGCAGGAGGGGAGCGGAGATTTTGGGCCGGCTTATTTATAGAGAGAGAGATAACTACTTATGAGACACTCGGATGTTTAGTATTTGCATATCTAACCTTACGATCTTTATATTTTGCAAGACTTTATGAGCGAGGCTTTAGTATGGAAATAAGACAGCTTTAAGGGGTAGGTTTGAAATTCTTCTTGTAAGGTTAAAAATTCTATACTTTATACATTACAGTCAAATTTAAATATTTGCTGCAATATTTAATATATACAGAAATAAATTGCAACGATTTAAATTATTCTTTTGGTTGCTTTAGTTTATTATGATTTTATATCATTTTTCTATATATATATAAATGCTGTTTAGACCCGTTGAGTTGTCACCTAAAAAAATTTATTCAATAAAATTTTTTGGTTGCATTCAATATAAATTTTAAGAATAATATTTATATTATTTTAATATAAATAAATATATACTAATAAAATATGTCCAAATTCTATTAGAAGGGTTTTGTTGAGTGCCACATAGCGGGTCTAAATTCTTCGTTGATGAATGCTATTTAGACCTGATGATGTGGCACCCAACAAAATCTATCCAATAGAATTTGGACATATTTCATCAGTGTACATTTATTTATATTAAAATAATATAAATATTATGTTTAAAGTTTATATTGAATACATCCAAAACATCTCATTGGTTACTACTTGGATGAAAGTTTTATTTGACTAAAATGCATCGTGTCAGAATATAACATTTTATATATCTTTGTTGTTATTGCAAATATCCAAATTTTAGGTAACAAGCATGTTTGACTAATTGCCGTAACTTGGGTCTTTATCACCTTCATATTCTCTTGTAGGTTGCGTATAGGTCCTTCATCGCTAAAGATGTGGGATTTTCCCCATCATAAACATGTTTTATACATATAGTAGAATTCTACTCGTGGTGATCACAAGCCAGTTGAGTTCAGTATGTATCAAGTTTGATGACAAGGTCAAAGCTCTATTATTTTTCTCATTATTGCAGGCAGTTGGATGGGCTGGTTACAACTATCAATAATTCGTCATGAAAGGTGTCGTTGATATTCGACGACATTGTCGGGCTAGTGCTGAATGAAGATGTGCGGAAGATATCCTATGGGGATGCATCTACTTCAGCATTGAATGCTGAAATCAGATGAAGACATGCAGACCGAAGATATAACAGAAATATGTCTATGTCTTGACGAGGAAAATCAAGATCTGGAAAAGCAAAGTTGAATTGCTAGAACTGTGATAAGACAGGTCATTTCAAGAAAGGGTGTCATACCCTAAAGAAGCCAAGTGGCGGGAGCAATGTCATGTGCCCTGCTGTGAATGTTTTAGTTGAAGAGGATCAGGATGCACTGATCATCGCACTTGTCAACATGGAGTTATGGCTAGTGAATTCAGGCGTATCCTTTCATATCACTCCTTCTAGGGGTGCATTTAAGAATTACACCAGGAGTGACTTGGGTGAGGTATAACTTGGAGATGACAGTGCATGCGATATCATATGAAAATGTGATGTTGACATTCAACTACCAAGCAGCACAGTTTGGAAGCTCGAATATATTATATATGTGTCGTGTTTAAAGAGGAACCTCATTTTAGTAAGATGGTTAGCCAGTGAAGGCTACAACACATGCTTTACAGGGGAATCGTGGAATGTCAAAAAGGGTGCACTTGTTGTTTCATGGGGCAACATGAAAAGTACACTTTACCTGGTCAATAAAGTGTTTGATTACATTGCAACTACAGAATACACATCTCTGGCACCAGAGGCTTGGCTATATGAGCGAGAGGGGTTTGAAATCCCTATAGTCAAGGGGAAGACTCCAAGGACGGAAGTCAATATACTTGAAATTCTGTAAATATTGTATACTGGCAACTAGAATATTGTTTCATTCTCCAACGTTGAAAGAGAGCTGAAAGCAAAAAACTCGAGTTGGTTCATAAGAATGTATGGGGCTCAACTCACTGGTCCATGTGCAGCTCTTGGATTTGGATCCCTCATCAATGGGATCTGCTAAAGATGTCGGATCTTTCATTGACAATTATTTTCTTAAGAGCATTATTTAATAAAAATAATATAAGCATCAAATAAAAGAAAGCTCATAAGGTGGCTATAAATGAAAGATATAAAATAACATATATACTAAATATAAATATGATATTTTTGTAAGTTTTTCAACTGGAACTCAAAAGTGTATTATCAATGTAGGGCATCTGTAAAATAATTATTAAATCTCATAAGTGGCTAATTTAAAAGTTTTTATGATTTTTTATTTGACATTGTACTATATTTTTCAAAATTCTCATTATTATAAACCCAATTTTATACTAAGTTCTAAAAGAACTTTTAGAAAAATAGAAATAATATTTATATTTGCTGACGGGTCACTCAAAAAAATTTATCTAATAAGATTTGAATATCATTTTAATACAAATTTTAAAAATAATATTTATATTATTTTAATATAAATAAATACACACTTATAAATTATATTCAAATTCAATTGGATGGGTATTTTTGAGTGCCACGTCAACAGGTCTAAATAGTATTTCTTATATAAAATTGTCTAAAATTAATATTATATCTACTTATTCTTATATCACATTCTTAAGTATTTATTACCATGCTTAGATGGAACTACATTTCATCAAAACTCTTGGGATTTTCAATATATATTTATTTGATCTTTTTATTATAGTCATAAGAATATATATTTTAAAAACTAAGTTTATCATTTATAAAATTAGGTGATGTTAAGTGTATTTGATTATATATAAACAGTTAAATCAAATCTATAAGTAGTACTTAAAATAGCTAGCCCTTAGGCGAGTATTACTTATTATAATCATCTTAAGCTAAAAAGGTAAATCATCTCCTTTGGAACCTAATAACCCACAAGACTAAACCCTAACCCTAAATGACCAAGTTTCATATGATTGAGCTATAGGTCGAACCAAGAGTGCAAACCACTTTCAAATACCTTAAGAAGAAACATAAGTTTGATTCTTGGGCATAAAACCCATCAAATCCACTCAAGACCAACTGGGCAAGCTCAAGCTAGCCCAACCTGACCCATATTTGGGTTAACCTGATTACTTAGCCAAAATGATTCAAATCAAGCTTGTAGGTGATAATAAGATCATGTTCACTCGTAAAAGCCATAAAATCAAGATTTGGTTCATTTAAGGATCTCTGGGCCAATTGAGCTGATCCTAGACTAGCCTAAACCACCTATTGTCCAAAGTGACCCATGGATCTCTAAATTTGATTTCGATTGAAGCAACATTATTAGTTAAGTACCCCAATAATTTGAACACTGGAAATCTACACATAAAGCTCTGAAATCAAAGCAACACTATGATCATATTACTTTACCCTCGGATTTCTTAGATTCGCTCATGCCAAACAACCCCTTAGCATATATGATAGAAATTGAGTAATCGATTTACACTCGAATCAGGCGTAACTCAAGATTACACAGAGCCAACGAAGAGCGAGCGAAATATTCGAATGAATCTTTCGATCAGTCGAGTAGCCGATCAGCCGAACGAACGAGTTGCGGCGAATCCTTCATTCGTTCGAAGGATTTTATCGAAGGAAATGGTTTTTCGAAAGAATTCGTTCGTTCGATTCGTTAGAACAACCGAATCGTCGAATGAATCGTTCAAGCGAACAATTTGTTTGTTCGAACTAAAAACTAAAAACAAAAAAAAATTAAAAGGGATGAGTTTATTCCCCTCGATTTACTCAAAACACAATACTCACGAATTATTTTATTCCAAATAAAAAACGTTAAATCTTATGTAAAACTAACAAATAATAGTAAAGTAATATGATTACACTGTAATCAAATTTCACTATAATCAAATTATTTTACACTCAAATTTCTCAAATAATCTCATCCCAAGCATATGCATTTAAAAGTAAGAGCCCATGAAGGCCCATAGCTTAAGAATGAAGGCTTAAAAAGCTTAATTTTTTTTAGTTTGAATCAACAATATAATTACAAGCAAAAAGTATTTTTTAAATAGACTAAAAATTAAATAATATATTGAAAATAAAAATGATTGTATTGAAATATTTTATCTACTATGTTATTTAAAACAAAATTCATGTTGTTTGATGGTTGAGAAATATAAAACGAGGCTCATTTAGATGCAGTTGGGCTGTGTTCTTCAAGCTCTAAATGGGCCTTCAAAGCCCATATCAGTCAAAAAGATGAGATCCATAAAAAAAAGTGACACAGCAGAGGTTGAAGAGACTGGCGAATTCGAGCATTTCATCAGTTGCTTTTACTTCAGTATTTTCGAAGGAGAATCAGGAGATCGAGTTTGCTGTGAAACGTTGGGAAATCTTTCATTCATTTAATTTGTAAGTTTTGTTTTGAATGCCATTGTCTTATTATTGAAGGCAAGTTTTGTTTTGATAGCAAGTGTAAAATATTGTGAATCTTCTCGTAGTATGATTGTATTAAAGCTAGGGTGTATATCTTGGAAAGCGGCATGTTGCATTGCGGATGTGATAAAGGGATGTGTTCGTACTAGTGCTGGCAATTTGACTCAAAACTTGAAATTCGAATTCGAGACAAATTGACTCGACGAGTTCGAGTCGTACTTCTTGACTCGAACTCTATTTAAAATAACTCGGAATGACTCAAGTTCGAGTCGAGTTCGTGTCTGGGCTAACTCAGCTCGAACTCGGCTGAAAGCCAACTCTAGTCCGCACGAATGAATACAATTGTTAATGGGCAGTTGCTATTGCTAACACCCCCTCAAGTGCGACGAGGTAGCGCTAGAGATGAACTTGGATGAGAGTAGATGAATGCGAACTCTGACTAGAGGCTTGACAGAGATGTCTGCTAGCTGTAGAGCAGAAGATATATGTCGAACGAGTTGTTTGTTTAAGTTGAGATCCTGGACAAAGTGGTTATCAATCTGGACGTGTTTCTAACTTGTATGCAAGGCGGAGTTATGAGCTACGAAGGTAGTGACGAGATTGTTGGTCCAAAAAATCAGAGAGGAGAAGAAGTTGATGTCAAGTTACTATAAAAGATGTATCCACTGAATTTCAATAGCCATTTGGGAAGTGGCTATGTACTCTACCTCAGTACTAGAACAGGTAATCCTGTGCTATTTATTTGATAATATGGTAATAGGATTAGGCTCAAGGTAGGTGTAACGACCCATAATTTTAGCTCACTAAAATAAGCTTAATTAGGGCTTAACCATAGTTCTATTAGACTCTTAACATCATTAGTAATCCATCGGCGAAATCAAAAGTTAATTCGAGCAACTGCAAATTTTTGGAATGTTTTTATACTACATTAATTCCCGAAAAAAAATATGAAATTTATATTGAACTCAAACCTCAAATTCGATTGCATATTTGAATTCATCATATCAAAATATGCTAGGGGTGCAATTTCATAATTTTTGGACGTAAAACTTTCCAAAAACACACAAAACACCTTTGAAATTTTTATTTAAATGGAATTATATAAATTAATTCAATATTTTGAATTAAAATAATTTGAAAATTTGATTTTTTGGACAGCAGCTCGGTCGAATCCGTGTCATCCGATTCTTCGATCGGACGACGGGCGGTAGATCCGTGTCCAATCGTATTTGAGTCATCCGATCTGATCTCGGATCTGACGGAGGGATCGAACCTGGCAGATTGGATCCCTCGCGGTGAGGCCGAGTTTGCCAAAGCCGCCGCCGGCTGCCCCGTGAGGGAATTCCTCAAATGCCTACTCGAAAAGGAACTTATTGGTCCTACATACTGAGAGGATTAGATGTTGAATTTATTATGATATATTTTTCTTTTATGTTACCATCTTTATGAGTATTTGTGCCACCTTCAATTTTTGTGCAAGTTCATATTATCGTAAATGAAATGCCATGTTATAAAGTCATCACCTTTCTTTTATAATTGCCAATAAACGAAGGATCGTGAAGATTTATTCGAAGAACAATTTCTCCTCTAATGGATAATTCATAAACAAGTACGATAAATGATGGGCACAAGTCTTACCGCACATTCCGCGCTAATGAAAAGGACCCTAAATGCATACATAGCGGACCCCATCTTTCGAGGAATTCAAGCCCCCGCAGCAGCAATGGAATGGCTAGAACGGGTCATAACAATGTTGGAAACTATTGCATGCCCAAAAGCGATAGTCATTAAATTGATTCTAAGGTTGCTTTAGTATAAAGCAACAGGCTGGTGGAGTTGGATGAGGAGATGGTATTTAATCGATAAGCGCATCATCAAATAATAAAATCAGTATTGGAAAAAAAGAATGTCTAATTTTGAGATAATTAATTATTATCTGGTTTAAAGATGGATTCAGATGAAAGATTTCTGAGCATCCCAATAAAACTACCTATATCAAGGGAGCCCTCCAATCCTTTTTAAGACTGAACCCACCAATATTTCATAGGACCACCTGACTTATGGAGGCAAAACACTCGCATATAGATACAGAGAAGACGCTGAAAAGTATGGAGTGTCCAAATGATCATCCACATATACATTGATTTAATGTGTTATTTAATTAATAAATTAACATGAAACAAATTAATTAATAGTTATTTTTATTAAATTCATTATTGGCATAAAATTTTTAAGAAATTAGGCCGAGGTTCATTTGAACCAAATGAGGCGATGATGGATTTGAAATCAAGATCTTGGAAGGAGGTGTAGCCCTATGATTGACAGAATAATTAACAATCAATGACATTATAATTAACCCTATGATTTTAATTTTTTTGACAGAATAATTAACATAAAAATTATCAATCAATGACATTATTAACTACCATTAATTTATCAATAAATTTAAGCAATGTCTTTAAATAAAAAAACTTTGTAAATATTAAATAATTTAAACTATATTTAGCCAGTAATGCTGGCTTAATGACACATTAGCAAGCTAATTAAAGTACTAATTAATATTTGCCAATTAATCAATCTTATTGACTTATTAATTAATAATTAATGGAAACTACTATAATACCTCGCCAACTATGAAATTATATTATAAAAAATTATGAAGACGGCGTTACTAACGTCAGAAATTGAGCCGTTTGGACTGAACCGGCATTCACTCTTGTCAGGCAGCCGTGCGACGCTGCAGTGATAATAAATCAACCTTTAAGTGCATGCTGCTCTCGCCAACTTCTAACTAAACATATTTATTATTTTTTAAATTTTCTATAAATAAATTTTTATTTTATTTTCTTATAGTTTTTTATAGTACATAAATATTTCTATAAAAGTATCAGCAGTGATCAGTATAGTCTTTGTTTTAACGTCAAATAAGGATATTATAATATTAAAATGCTATGATTATATAAAAATATATATCAAAAAGTATATAAGACTAATTAGAATTTTTTTTTTGTAATTTTTGTATAATCTACTTACATATTGAATTGACACATCATCTATATATTTTGATGTATATTAGTGTATAAGTGTAGCAATACTCATTATAATATTGCAAATATTATTATAATTATTATTTTATAAAATAATAATTTTGAGGCAATATATTATTATTCTCTTATAAACAAATAATTCAGAAAATGTATTATTTGAAGATAATAATAATAATGAGTAAGAAAAAAATAAAAGAAGAAAAATTTAAAACATAATTTAATAATTTTCGTATATTAACACATTTAAGAAAAAATAATTTCATAAATTATTGATATGTTTATCAAATCTATTAAATGATTAATTTTTTTATTAATTAAAATTTTCAATAATATAACTGTCATTAAAGAGTACTGTTAAGAATTAAGATCACTGTTGATTTATTTATTGCATTTGTATAGAATAATGTTACTCAAAAAATGAATAATTATAATTTTACATTTAAAATAGAACATTACATCATGGAAAACTAGGAGATCTAAGTAGACCTCTCCTCTCTCTCGGGAAGCACATCTCTCTTAAAAAAAAATAAAATAAAGAATAATCAAAATTGTAAACACTTGATTTATCCGATCATGCCGGCAAATTTGCATCCCAGCCGTCTAAATTTTGTTGTGTGCTTCTTAAAATAATATTATTTATTTTAATGAATATTTGATTGGTTCAAATTTAATTATAATTTATTCTATTATTTTATTTTAATTTAGAAAAATATTAAATAACTGGTGACTAAAATTTAAGATTTAAGAAATATATTTTTATAGATATGAGAAGTAAATAGATTTAATAATATTCTTTTATTTTATTTAATTCTTTAAATTCTAATCATTAATATTTTTGGGATATTTAATTTAGAGTTCTAATATAAGAGTATTGTTATATAGCTCTCAAATATCTTCAAAAAAAAAATTTGGATGATTAGAATTTAAGAAATTAATAGAATAAAAAAATATTATTAAACTTGTGGATCTATAACAATATATTTTTTAAATTTTAAATTTTAATATCATTCATGAGTCTAAATAATATTTCTAAGAGAATTTGGGCAAAATCGTCCTATCTTGTGATTAGACGAATGATGTAAAGTTGAAGAGGAACGCTGGGCAAAGGAAGACGAACATCAACGTTTCGTCGGGATTCGGCATGATCAATGCGTTCGTTCTGGAAATTAGGAATTGTTCTGGTGCGTTCAGAGAGAGTAATCGCCATGGTTCACAACTTGATTCATTCTCGCAGGATATGAAGACCGCCTTCATTTCGCAAACGAAACATAGTCGAAGATCGCCTTCACTTCGTTGATGAACCACTTCCGAGAAGAAGAACGCCTTCGATTCGCAGACAAAAAGCCTTCTAGAAAAGCATTATAAGAGGTATACATTTAACAAAATACTGAGTTACCAGAAGCATTATAATCTTCCCATTACTTTATTCTAAATAAAAATACAAACAAATTATCATATTACAATATTATTATACTATTTTATCTCTAAATTTTCAAAATTTAAGCTATTAATTGTAAGAAATTAATGTAAACTAATTTGTTTTTTAGCAAATAATTTCAAGTAAATCAAATCTATTATATTCTTACAATATTTATATATATATTTTTCTTTCTTGCACATAAACATACATCAAAAATATTTTATCAAATATATATTTTATCAATTATATTTTTACAAATAAACTCAGCATATTCAAAAAATACTAATTATTGGATTATAACATCATCATTTATAATAATTACTTAAATAAATAAATTCTAATAGTTTGGGCCGAAGAAACCTTCCTTCCTTCCTTCGTCGTAGCCCGAGAACTCATTATGAATCCCGCATTTATTGTGCTTTCCTTCTCTTTATAAGAACTCGCATATGGCCGTTCCGAGAGACTGTGAGAGTGAGAGTGAGAGAGTGAGAGAGTTAGAGAGCGAGAGAAGATGTCAGGGTATTGGAGTTTCTTCTTCCTTCCAACAATGCTGCTATCCCTCACTATCCTCTCAGCATTCCATCACTCTCACTCCTATGCGCGCAACGTTCCCTCACAGAAAGATCAAGCAACAACAACAACGAGAAATCCCTCCACCGCCCGCACCGCAGACGGCGATGAGAAGAACATCGTCTTCGGAGGGGTCGGCGGCTACGCCGGAGCCGGCGGAGTCTCCGTCGGAGGCGTCCCCGTTCTCGGCGCCGTCGGCGGCGGCATCGGCGGCGTCACAGGTGTCGTCGGTGCAGGAATCGGCGGCGTCGGCGGCGCCGGACTTGGCGGAATCGGCGGACTAGGCGGCGCTGGCGGAGGAATCGGCGGGGCCGGGGGCGGAATCGGCGGGCTTGGCGGTGCAGGCGGAGGAGTCGGCGGGCTTGGCGGTGCAGGCGGAGGAGTCGGCGGGCTTGGCGGTGCAGGCGGAGGAATCGGTGGGGCTGGCGGTGGTGGGTACGGCGGTGGTGGGTACGGCGGTGGTGGGTACGGCGGTGGTGGGTACGGCGGAGGAATCGGCGGAATTGGTGGGGTCGGCGGCGGGCTGATTCCCTGAAGATGTGAAGCGATCAAATAATATCAGTTAGATAATAGGAGCGATGTGTTTTAATTATGCATGTTGTGGTTTGCTTTAATTATGAGCGTATTTTGGTTATTAGGATGATTGATTATGTTTAAAAGCTCTTCTGTTAGTTGTTAATTGTCTTGGGTTTGTGTTTGATTAGAGAATGGGCAGTTCTTAAATAATGTTTAATTTTATGTAATTAAGGCTTTGTTTTATTATATGGAACAAAACAAGCGCACCTCAATAAGAGAAATAGCTCAATTATTATTATTTAAAATAAATTATTATGTATTGCAGCAACTCTTTTGATATATATATATATTTTTATTATTTCATAATTTAAATTATGTACTAAACATTATAATTGATCCGATATTTAAATAGAGAATTGCTATTCACAGCCGTTGAGTCAACGGCTCTAAAATAATAATTTTTATTTATTTAAATTAAAAATATATAAATATTATTTTTAAAAATTATATGAAAATATTATTCATATTTTATTAGATAAATTTTCTTAAGATGTAATTGTGATCAGAATCTCTCATTTAAATATCATCCCGAAATATAAGCTCCTAATAAATAGAGATTTTTTTATATTTCATGTAATATAATATTTATTTATTTTTATATTTTATGTAGAATTTAAACTCAATGATATGAGAACAAATTTAGAGTATTAATAACTATAATATAACACCATTCACACTACAAAATCTTCCTAAATTCCTTACTTCATATCATTAATTTCTTCCAAAGTACAATGATTGAAGATTTGTCTTATTGATTAGGGTTGATAATTTAACCTGAAACTTTAAAATTATTTAAATTTTGGGATCAATCAAATTTGACTCGAAATTTTCGAGTTGTATCTCAAGTTGAGCTGGTTGACTTGAACCCAATTCGACTAGACTTGAATTCGGTTCAAATCACTTGAAATATATTAAATATATATAAATATAAATTCCTCTGTCTCCTCCCTTAGGTTTTCAAGTTCGAATGGAGCACACATTTGGCTATCTTAATAAACAAACTCGGTCCTTTTGATGAAACTAAGATATCAATACCAACATGATGCAAAATCTTTTCAGTAAATGATATAAAGTGTTTTATTATATATATTTTGAGTCTGACCCAAATTAAATTTGAATGGGCTCGAACTAGAGAACTGTTTTGAGACGAAAGTGACTCGACTAAAAAATTTCGACTTTGATTCTAACATGACTCGACAGAGAACTCAAACAAAATCCGGCCCTATCTCTTATAAGCAAATAAAAAAAAAGGAGAAGTAAGTTGAATATTAAATGAACATGAAATCTAATTTATGGTCTAATGTCCATAACTTAAACTAAGAATTAGATTATAGATATAAAGACAAGGCAAAGACAAGAACATTCAAAATTATAATTTTCGCATTTTCTCTATGATCATTAAAGGACAGCTTTTATTTGCTAGTTAATGATGAAAATGGTGAGTTTTATCAATTTTAAAAGAGTATTGCTATATAATTTTCAAATATCTCCCAAAAATATAGATGACTAAAATTTAGGCATTTAAATAGAATAAAAAATATTATTAAATTCAATTTTACTTGTGAAACTCATAAAAATATATTTTTTAATCTTAAATCTTAATCATCCATACTTTCTGAGAGATATTTAGAAGTTATGTAACATTTAATCTTTAGTCATTATAACAAGAGAAATACTGTACTCGCAAACTCGCAAACGTGACACTAAAAAAAAACACATTTAATGAAATTTGAATATCATTTAATTGTGTATTTATTTATATTAAAATAATAAAAATATTATTTTTAAATTTTTTATTAAAATAATATATAAATTTTATTGAATGAATTTTTTTATATATCCTATCAGGAGCACTGCAGTAGATATCTGCTCTTGAATCTTATTAACCAAGAATCATAGAAGCCACAAATCATCCTATAATGTTTGATAAAAATAAATAAAAAGAAAATGAACAAAGAGACACATCAATATATCCTACTGTGCATTTAGCTATACATAAGCCTCCCAAATAAAATGCCCAGAAATGAGCAATCTTTAACATAGTATAATGTGATATAATATAATGTGGTGAAAGATGACATATATATAAGATTACACTTGGAAGACTATAGCTTCAGCTGAGGTGAAAGAGAGTGGAGCTGAGGGAGGAAGAAAATTGAAGGGGAGATGGAAAGTATAACCTGACCCGAGCTATCAAGCGCATTTGAAGCCATGGCAGATGGAGAGAATGATGATAAGTATAAGAGCCACGATGATGGCGAGGACAATGAGCTTTATCTTCATGTTCTTCCACCACATCTTCTTCCTTAGCTTCGTCCCCTGCTGCTTAAAATCCTGAGCCTGCATAAAACGGAATACCGTAAACATTTCTATTTTGGATTTTCATTATTTTGTTCCTCCCAATTACAATATATTTGTGAGGGTAAAATAAAGATACGATAAAGAAAATACAATCACTCGGAGGAAACAAATTTTTAGAGCATACAACAATATTTTGAAGATCTCTCAAACTGCTGATAGCATTCTTACATACATGACTAGCATGACTTATTCATCCTATGCAAAATATGGCTATTCATAGGACCTAGTTTGAAACCTCATTCATAATAAGCCATATGTGCATCTAGCTATACTTGGGAGTTAAAAAAATCCTTCGTGAATGCATATGGTTGTTTTAAAAAATTGAAACAGCCTCAATATATGTGTGTAGTTGTTCTTGAACGATTATATTAGTTTTGATGAACGAACTTGGCTGTTACGCACGAGTCTGGGTGCTTGGGCTGACTAGGCAGGTCGGTCAAATTCAGCCCAACTTTTGGAGCCCGTCTTCGACCCTTTTAGCACGCTTGGATGCACCCTCCAACTTCGAGAGGGTTGAACCGAACAATATTGCTCATAAGTGTTTGATTTTGTTAAAGAAGATGAGCAAACAGCATAAAAGGTAGCACGCACGTACAACCACAGGGAGTTTAAGTGGAAAACCATGGAGAGGACATATCATGGGAGCGGAGGAAACTACAGTGCTATGAAGAAAATTGAAAAAGGAGAATCACAATGATATTGACCACCCTAATGCCTCCATGCAGCCTAATATAATCGCCAGAGCAAATTTAAGGCAACACCAAGCACTTTTATTCCCTCAACTCTTTAAATAAACTCAAATACAGTTTTCTATGTCCCTAAATATTAGGATACCGTACCCACAATTGGTATCAGCATGGGTTGCTCAAAGAGGCTAAACATCCTTGTGCAATTCCATCAAAATATAATATACCCAATGCCCAAATCTCTGTTACTTCACCTAAACATGCTTCTTCATGCACAAAACCTCATCCACTTCCACGATTGAAAAGGCCTTAGGCGTAATGGCAGCTTTGAATGTTTGGGTGATAGTTTTGTGAGTATATCAAAGTTTGGATGTTAGACAAACCTGGGAACGAAGGTTTTCAGTCTTGTCAACGAGGAGTTCGATCTTCTCGCCCCGATCAAGAACCTGAAAATTGATGTACTGAAGTGAGCGCTTAAAATATTTGGAGTTAAAACGAGTGCAACAGAACGACATGGCTGTTTAACCTTCTCTATATTTTCCATCATAACTCCCTTGACTTCTGAGACCTGGGCCTTCACTTTGGCCAGCTTGTTCAGTTCCTCAGGATGCTCCACGCAATACTGCATATGCTGCTTCAGTTTGGGCCTGCATTTGTCATCATCACACAGCATAACTAGAAATAAAAAAGGCGAAGATCTGCGAATGAGTCCTTTCTGTGTCTTTTAAATGAAGGGATTGAAGATGAATTTACGCAAATTCACGATTGAGGCTGTGCGGAGCGGCGACTGAAGCCTTTCCGCCCCCATATCTCCTGGTAAAATCTTCTTTTATCCTCTCCAAGAAAGAGATGGGAATTTGCCTGCCAGCTGAATCGACTGCAACAACGCAGTATGCTGCACTATCCAGATATGCCAAGTTAGCATCACAAATCCACCATAAAATATATTATGATCAAAGCGAATTGCTCAACTACTCATGAAATATTTTAAGCAGAACATGATCAAGCTAAAATAGCCTTTTCTGCTAAGCTGATTTAAATTAGTTATATTAATAATTATTCGGTTATACTTTTAAATTAATTATTTAAGTAAACAAATAATTAAATACTATGTTTCATTTGTACCATTCTCAAATTCAATAAATCACAACTATGTATGTTACATTTGTTACATTCTGACATTTGGGGTCCCTCCCCAATAGCATCTATTGATGATTATAAATACTATTTTTCATTTGTAGATGATTTATCCCATTTTTGTTGGGTGTTTCCAATGCAATCTAAAACCGAAACCACCTCTCTCACCATACTGCTCATAATATTTTTGGAAAAACACTTCGAACAAAAGTTCAAAATCTTACGCACCAACGGTGGAGGAGAATACGGAATAACATGCTCAAAATTTTCCTCCTCAATAACGGCATATCACACAAACTATTGTTCCCCTAAACACCCCAACAAAATGAAGCCGCCGAAAGAAAACACTGACATCTTGTTGAAACCACTCGCACACTACTTCAAACATCCAAGTTACCACCCACCTACTGGACCGAAACTCTCCTAACAGCTACATATCTCATACACAAACTACCCTCCCACACAACAAACAACCTCTCCCCTTATGAGCTTCTCTTCAAACAAAAACCCAACTACCATCACCTCAAGATGTTTGGATGTTTATGCTACACCCTTCTCCCCCATCACAAACAAACAAACTCAATCCCAAAACCACTCTCCATAGGTGTACTCGGATGATATCAAAGGATACATATGCCTCAACATCCAAACCGGTATCAAATTCACATCCAAAAATGTTCAATTTTTGGAAACTACCTTCCCACAATCATTCACCACAACAACGACCTCCACCGCACAAACTTCCACCACTTCTTCTTGTACCTACAACCAACCATCTCATCTCCCCAACAACCAGAAACACCAACCATAATCAACAAAATTTTGAACAACTCTCTCCACTCATCTCAACTAACACTCAAGCCACATCCCCTTCATAAGCCATTCCCACCAGCCCAACACACTCAACCCAACCACCTCAGATTCCCTTCCACCCAATGACCACTCGATCCAAAATAGGACACCTAAAACCACCTCAAATACTATACCTCTCCACACAACATTCAGCTCCTAATCCCACCATGTATACCTCCGCAGCACAACTCCCTCATTGGCAATCAGCAATGCAAGACGAAATCCAAGCACTTAAAGCTCAACATACATGGGATCTAGTTCCAAAACCGACAAATCAACAAGTACTCGTCTGCAGATGGACATACAAGACTAAACAAAATCAAGGTGGTACCATCGCTCACTACAAAGCAAGACTCGTCGCACAAGGATATAAGCAACAATACGGCATGGATTACACCTAGACCTTCAGCCCCGTTGCTAAAATGACCATAGTAAGAATCTTATTCACACTAGCCACATATCGTCGGTGGAACATCATTCAACTCAATATATTAAATGCCTTCTTTCATGGTTCTCTCAACGAGGAAGTCTACATGTACCAACCCAAAGGCTTCACAGATAAAACTCACCCAACTCATGTATGCAAACTGAATAAATCAATCTACGGCCTCAAACAATCCCCAAGACAATGGTTCTCGGTGTTCACCGGCCAACTATACCGCCTACACTTCCAACAAAGCAAAGCTGTTTATTTCATGAAAGAAAATATACACGTAACAAGAAAATCAAGAAAAAATATAAAACTCAGTTATAGGCACCACAAAAAATGCAAATATGTTTTTTGTGATCTTCCGGACTTTAATTTGGTATAAAACCATTGTATGTGTTGAGGGTTTTACATAAGCCAATAAAAGTCTCATTTACATTTTAACATCTGGTTTATATCAATAAAAACCATATTGTATGAATATGAATTTAACCGGCTAAAAGGGACGGTAAGGACTAGCCATTTAATGTACAAGGTTCAACAACATATGACATAAATTCAGTATGTAAGTATAGCAGGACTGTTGTCATCAAGAAACTAACAAAGTAGTATGAACTGTAATAACCACATTCTTATTCTGGTTTCTGGACAGTGTTATGAGCAGCGCATTTTCAAGAGAATAGAAGAATTAGCTAAACCACACAAAGAAGCTTTAGAGAATGTTTGGCAACACAGGATTTGTGGATTTATGCTGGATTTAAGATACTAAAATCTTAAATCGGGCCAAACTGGATTTATCAGCCGTTAACAGTTCAGCCAAATAAACCAGCCATCCGAGAAAAATCATAAATTTGCAGATTTATGAAATCCCGCCTCCTGTTGGTTTACTAAATCCAGATGAATGCTGCTACAATACTCTTGCAAGTGCCCCAGTGCCTCTTTGGTGCTCCAATTAATGCATCTAAGCATAGTGTTAAACTGATATTAATTAATTAACAGTCACTAATTAAATTTATAATTATTAATTATTAAAGATATTTAATTGTCAAGAAAAAACATTTAAATCATTTTCCAATCCAAATCTAAAGATTTAGTAAATCCGTCTCCATGCCAAACAGCCCTTTAATTTATTGTCTTGTCAATGGCATTACTATAAAAGAAACTAGTAGAGCAATCATGTTGTAGATTCAATTTCATAAATCATCACATATGCCAAAATGTTTTTGATGAAAATCAAATAACATGATATTAGAATTTTTAGAATTCGATTAAAGAGAAACTTGAAAATAGATGAATAACCAGTTGAGGCGTCTATCACTGTCGTTTCCATGCACCTAATAATGGCTAAAAGAAAATGTTTCAATAATGTTACTAGAAAGCAGAATTAAGAGGTCCACCTTATGAAAAGTTGGAACTGAATCAGTTCCTCAGTTCAACCATCACAAATCCTACGCCCATTTTATTCAACTTCAACTAGTTTTCATGCATTAACTATTTAGTGTAAAACATCTATCTCATTACCTAAAACTGTAACAAACATTTGAGGATCATAGATATTGCTCTTACAAGAAACGAAGAAAGATAATTGAAAATATAAATGAAATATTCATAAGATATTCTACCGATTCTCTATACTTCTAGAATCGACAATATGTAGCATGAATAAAGAATGGTGTAAAGAAGAACAAACAGAATAACCAAAAGAAATATTCCAATTCCAATTTATACCTGATCCTAGGGAAAATCGGTTATACCAATCACTACATACATTAAGCAACGATTATGCCTGCTAATAAGAGATCGCAAATCATCTCCTCCCGCAAAAGTAAACAAAATTAACCTGATCAAGGCTTCCATTCACAATAAATTATATACCGACTACCAACAGAACCCACGAATTATTCATTTAACAAGAAAACCAACACAAACAAAATCCAGTTCAAAAAGGAAACAAATAGAAATCCTAATAACGCAAAATCTACCATCATTCATCGAAAAATGAAAAGAATCAGCTGAAGGCATGGGATCGAATCTCACTGAATCCATTCTCAACGAGATAGTTGAAGGTATGCCCGTCGCAATTGTAGGTGAACTTATTATTGCTCGTCGGCAGCTTCTGAAGGCATTGGGAGGCGATCTCCATGAAATTGCCCTTAAATTCCGTGTACTCGACAAGGATCACCGTCCCCCGCGCCACGAAGCTGTAGATCAGCGTTTGTTGCCCCATGTCGGAACCACTCGATGCTCCACCAGAAAACACAAATCCTGGATTCGCACAAAAATCCTCCAAAAATGGAAGGTGAAGGGGAAGGTGCCTTCTCTCTTCTCTGAAAGGAAATGGCACGGAAGGAAGAGCGATTGCTGCCTAAAAACGTCGAAATTGAGAGGAAGATGGGCAGGCCGGAGAGCTCGTTCTACCTTAGAAAAGAAAGTATCAATATTGCAATTCATTTTCCCATCTCTCCTCGTTAATGGTAGTTTCGTAATTTGCTTCTAAATGAAGGTTATTTTTGGTAATCAAATATTTGGCATGCGACACTTGGCGACTTTCGACAAAAGTTCGGTGTATGTTATCCGAATGTTAGAAGTGTAAATAAATTTAAAAAATAATATATTTTTATAAGAATATATATCAAAAATATATATATATTTAAGATTAATATATATATATATATATTTAATTTTATCATTTATATTTTATAAAAATATATATTCAAAGAAATAATCTATTTATATATTTGATTAATAAATTATTTATATAATTTGATATATACTAATAAGTAAGTACAGCAATAATCAATAAATAAACAAAATATTTGATAAGAAATTAATAAAATATTTTTTAGTATGTTTATAAAAAAAAAAATACTATTTTAATCTAAAATAATTTCAGAAAATAATTAACAAAAATATTAATCATAATTTTTTAGCTTGATTTAATAATGATTTTTTATTAAACAAAAATATATGTATTGTTTTAGCACTCGTTTTAATTGATATTACTGTATTCTCAAAAAATTTTAAGTTTATAAATTTTTTATTGATATTAATCTCTTCTAAATATTCTACAGAATTTCAATTAAATTAAATATTTTAGAATATAATTTCTCAACATAAATTGTACTTCATGTTATATCATATGTATTCAAATTATTTTAATATAAATTTTAAAAATAATATTTATATTATTTTAATAAAAATAAATAAAAATTAATAAAATAATATCTAAATTTTATTGAATAAATTTTTTTAGAATTTATTTAAGGATGTCAAAGTATGTTTGTTGAGCACCTCAAATATGCAAATAAAGCCTACATAGTTGCCCGCTTGTGTGCCCTGGCCCATCTAACATATGCCCACACTGTGTCTCACCCATCCTAGCCCTGTGATCTACTTGTTCGCTGACCACATGCGGAGGCGCACACTCGTGTTCTGCCAACGCGTTCCCAAACCCACCAATATGTACGCGCCAGCAAACCCCTGTGTGGTTGGTGCTCTCCGTGACGGACCCTGCCACGAAATAAAACTCACTGTGTTCAATCTACTCCTCGCTCCATGTTGTGGTACAAAAAATACGTGTGCTATGCACGTTGAAATCAGCCGCTTTATGTATCTCATCAATCTCTTCTAGCTAAATTTTGTGAAATTTTCTTAAAATATAGCATTTTTTAATATTAGGATTAAAAAAAAAATACTATGCTTATACAAGAATATATATCCAAAATTATTTATGATCAATATAAATTTTTTTTTTTTTTTGCATATAGATACTAAAAAAAAATATATTCAACCAATAATATATTTACACATTAAATTGATATATCATCTATATATTTTAATGTACAACTCATTCAAATATTTTTTCGGTAGACTGGCGAAAAAAATCGTGGATAAACTCGACAGTGCATCCCAATTTTATATATTTATTATAAAAATATATATCTTTTAATAGTGTTATATTTAGAAGTTAGAATCATAACACATAATTCAAACAATTAAGGCATGAGAATTTGGAGTTTGTGTGATAATCAAGTCTTTCCATAATTAATTGCTTATTGATCTTCAAATTTTAAATATAATATTATAGTATTAAATTTCAGTTCTTAAATAATTTGATCTTTCATTTTTTATATTATGTTTAAATTTAGTTTGTGCTCCATTTATTTCTTTTCTAATAAAATCAAAAAAATTTTGAAATTTTGATATTTAATGATCATTATATTTATTAATTGCACACTATGTGACTCTTTCGATTGAAGTAAAATTTTTTTCGAGTAAATTGAGATTATCGGTATTTATCATGAAGTAAAATGGACGAAATATAATTCAATTTTGTGTTAATATAAATAAAAATGGACTAGATTATCGGTATTTGTCATAAAGTAGGATATAAGATATTTGATGAGTATCCTATGTTAGATTTGAAATTGCATAATCATGATTTAACTTCATTTAGTCCATTCAGTACAGTAGAGTGTGTTCTAGCTTAGTCTGCCTCTTCAGTTCAGTTTTTTGTTTATAAATTAGACTCGAGCTTAGCTCTATGCTTGATTAGGGGGGGACATGTCTAAGTCTATAAGTTTAACTCGGACCTAGCTCTGCTGATGCCTAGGAGTATACATGTTGAACTTTCTATACAGTGGTCCTGTTTTGGCCTATATATGTTATGACAGTACTATGTTAGGCATACATTTACTTTCAGTTCAATTCCAGTTCAGTGTCTTACTTAGCAATATGTTTTACTTGCATTTTTACTATTTTTTGAACCCTTTTTCATTCATTTTATTCCAATTTAGTACTTTTAGTTCAACATTTTATTCAGTATTTACATATTTAGGATGCTAGTTTTAATTCAATTTTCTTATGCTTCAGTTCAGAATTATTTATGAAAATCAGCACTATTTATATGATCATAAGCAAATTATGATGAATTTACTTTCAGTACTTTTATTTATTATATATTTATTATTTAACCTTATTACAGTTTTTGGTTGAGGTATGTTACTTTACATACTTTGCTTTGATTAGTTATAAATGTTAATTTTTAACTATCATATTTTTTATAGCCTATTGCACCTTAACTACTTGCATGCTTAGTAAAAGATATGATATCTTGAATATTTATTCTCATTTTATCACTCTAAAATGTGCTTAGATAATTTATCTAATTATAAATTTTTCTCTTTTTTGGTTGGGACATTGGCATTGTGATACCGACAATATCAGATTTGGAGCTGTTCGTTGAGGTTTCTGCTAGAGAGATGCTTGGCCAGGAGGAGAATCTTCCTGCTGTTTAGCATAGCTAGTTAGCTTTATTTTCAGTTATGAGGATGAGTATTCATTTTCTTTTAAATTCATTCTATAATAATTTCATATTCTAGATGTACTTACTTTCTACAGTATTATATTGAGCTAGCTTATTGTTATACTTTCCTTACTATGCTGTGATGTGGGTGTCATATTGTGGCATCCCACTCCCCACTGTGGTCCTATTAACTCTTAAGTTAACATGATTATGGTGAGGTGGTCATTTAATAATAAGGTCCTTGCTTATGATTAGGTTAGTGACTAATACTAACCCATTATAATCAAAGACTTTGTCATTATCCAAAGAAACCATCACTAAATACAAGTACAAGAAAAAATAGAGTGCGAAAGCATAAAATAAATATCCATCCATTATATATAAATACAACATCTTAGAATAAATAAAGTGCAGAAAAGTAAAGATTTAACCTGTATTATTACATCATTTTAACAGTTTAAGAATTGAAATAATACAGCAAGAAATAAAGAAACTAAGTCTAAAGGTCTTCAGGTACACGCTTATCCTCCAATGGATCAACTGCTTCAAATAACTCTGAATCTATCATTATCGGTTTCATAATGATAGGGCCCCAGCTAATAAAAAAAAAATCTTAATTAGATAAAATATCTAAGTATATTTTAAGGAAATTAGTTTATCATGTTCATTAGATATCACATAAATATTTAAGCACAAAAGCATAATAGTAGGAGCAGAATGCGTAAGAAAGAATAAGGTAAAGCTATAAACAATTAGTTTATAACTTAAATAAACTAGGAAGTAAACACATGCCTCCACCACAATAGCTATAACAAGGTCAGGTAAATAAGAAAAGATTAAAGCAAATAACTATAAAGGAAATACACACTAGACATACTTATGATCAATACAATATATGCTAATTTACTGAAATGAAAGAACATGTAAATGACTGTAAATAATACTAGCATCCTAGTATATATATATATATGCAAAACTATAAATACAAAGTGAGTAAACTAAATATAGAAACAAAATTAGAAATTGAAATGGCCAAACATGCCATCAACTAAATACATCACATGCATCTTACTTATTCATCAAGGCTAAGGCAACAAATCAGAACAATAGTGCACCTAAATTAGATATCCATACCAGAAGAAATGACTCAACGAGTCTAATAGTCAAAACTGGCCACTAGCTAGTCATCTCAATACTAGGCAGCTAATGAATTGAAAGGCATACTAATTAGGTCACAAACTACTGAACAGCTTCTATACATCACATAACTCACATAGTGTAACAGCCAAAACTACCAAGGTATTGTCTGCTTTGACATAAAAGGCATTACTGTTTTGCTCTCAAAAGATAACTTCCCAGTATATCACCCATCCTGGGAGTGCTCCCACATGAGCACGCTTAACTTTGGAGTTCTTATCAGGAACTCCACCGATATCTGAAAAGGCACTTCGATGTTTAAGAGTTTCACTTATTACTACTTAAGTGGGTCTTCACACTTAGTCATTTAGGCTAAAGTAATCAAACTATAGTAGTAGTACACCTAAACTAGATCTGCCATATCAGAAGAAATGATTCAACGAGTCTAATAGTCAAACAAAATGGCCCACAACTAGTAAATGCAGTACTAGGAGGTGAACAGAACTAAATAGGCAGACAAAATAGGTTACTAACTACTGACTGAATCTGATCACTGAACTACTCAACTTATGCAATTCAATATTGACATAAAATATTCATCAATATCTTACATGCTAATATATGCTCAAGGTTCAAAGCTCAATTTCAAGGTAAGCATAGCATCAAAGTCAAAGTAAGCAAGAGACTCAACTATAACATATATGATATCCATTATCATCTAATTTATTCATTTTATCTACTCTAAGTTACTGTGGCGCCCCGCACCCTTACTCCCACCAAAGGATTAGGTTAAGGGTGGGGTGTCACTCTGGCTAACCCCTCACTTATCATTGGATTAGGATAGACTCCACAATCCACCTGATTAGGGAAGGATTAACACAGAATCAAACTAACAGTCACTGTATAAGTAAATAAACAGAGTGCGGAAGCGATTTAAGAAAATATAAATCATCCAAGTATTACAGTATAAATAGGAAAAAATATATAACTCTGAACATATGCATATAATCCAAATACATAGTCAATGGTACCTGTATTATTACATCATTTAAAATGTTTAAATAAAGATAGAATGAAAACCACTCATTCTCACTCGAAATATAAAGGAACTAGACGGCAGCTTCTTCCATGGGCTCCTCCTTTGGGTAAGGCTCCACGCCTAACTTCTGCTCGTCTAACTGAAAGGAGTCTGCTATTGTCGGTTTCACAATGTAGGGCCCCAGCCAAAGAAAAGAAAAATCTGGTTAGACAATTGTCTAAGTACATTTTTAAGCTGATGAATTATTGTAAGTGTTAAGTAATATCACCATTTGACAACATCTAAGCAACATATATAAATAAAAAGGAGCAGCAAGTAATACAAAAAAATATGGAAGCTATAAATCATCATTTATAACTTAAGCAAAGAAAAGAAAAGAGGCTGAGATATGCCTCGCATACAAACTAAACAAGGAAGGGCGTGTAAATATACATAACTAAACAAGTGCAGTAAGAAAAATTCTATATCATAAATATGCTGGTGATCAACAAAAAATATGCCAATTAAAATAAATAACTCAGCAGTGGTACATATAAATAGCAGCAAGAATCTAATATCCTAAATATATATATAAAAGCAGTACAAAGAAATAGCTGACGGAATAGAATACTGAAAATTGAATAATAATAACTACATATAAAGTCACACGTGCATCGACTGCCATACAAAAAAGAGCTACTCAAGCCCATCGAATACCAAAGAAGCTTAGCACCATCACGACTAAGACATAAAACTGTGTACTCCTAGCAACATAAGGAGGCTAGGCATATAAGCACACAAAGCAAGCGAAGGGTCTTAGCACCAGTACGGTTAAGGCCCAACTGTATGCCCCTAGCGACATAAGGAGGCTAGTAAACTAAGCATATAAGGCAACCTTAATGCCAGTACGGCTAAGGCACCAATGGTGTACCCCTAGCGACATAAGGAGGCTAGTAAACTAGACACACAATAAAATGGATCCTTCCCCTATTGATATAAGGAGGCTATGCGATAAGGATATAATTGAGAGACAATTCATAAATTCATTATCTTTTCATAAATCACTTTAATATTTTCACAAGGAATCTAAGGAGTCTCCATATTTTCCTAACAATTTATTCATGCATCAAATGTCTTATATAATATGCTCAAGGAAATATGGCACAAAAATACAAGGAATGCGTAAGCAACAAAGTATCAAATAGAAGCAAGGGACTCTACTAAATATGGTGATATCATTTATTTTCTACTTAACCTTCTAATTATTCCAAGTTACACAAGTTCAGGATCACCATTTTCCTACTATCAAGTGTAACTCAGAAACTCATCCTTATAAGTTAAAAAATATTGGAACTGATCAGGTTCCAATCTAGTTCAATCAGATAGATGACTACGAATTAAACAAATAAATCATACATCCTAATTTTGTGAATTTAGACGTTCTAACTAAGATCTGATCAAGATCTTCTACACCTATAGATTATGGATTAAACACTATGGGATTTTAGGTTTAATCACATAATCCAAACTGAATAAGACCTAAGTTCTAGGTTTTATACTATAAGTGATCTACTATTTAAGGCAAATTCTATTAAGTAATCAAACTTAATAGGATGAATCTCCTATCTTAAATCTAAAGTTAAAAGATAAACTAATCAGAATGGGTTGTAAAACAAAATAATATCTAGAAATTACTAAAACCAAGGTTTCACCCATAGGGTAACCCAATTTACCCAATGAATGAACACTAACCTATGATTTAATCCTAGTCTTAGGAAAGGTCCTTAAGGTGTAGTGCTTAAGACTTAACAGAGATTATTGAAATCTAATTTAAGGGTTGATTTTACTCACTTGATTGATATTAAGGAAATTTTAATATTTGATTAGGATTCTGGAATGTTATCTAAATGGGGTAGGGACACTTAACTCAATCTTAGGGCAAAATGACCATTTTGCCCCTACTTTAAGGGTCAAAAGTCAACTTTTAACTTAGTGGTTAGAATTGATTTTTCTTAGTTTCAATTGATTCCTTACTGTCTAACTTGAAAATAGACAGTAAGTACGCATAAATCGGGAGAGAAACGATCAAGTTATGACTAAAATAAGGCTATGGGTAATTTGGTCATTTACCTAAATTTCCAGGGTTCAAATCCTAAATATTATTTTTTTATAATGATGACATTAAAATTCTAGGCTGGTTAGCATCTTGAATTTTCCAATTTGGAGTTGATTTGAGTAAGTTATGGCTGTTTGAATTTTAGGGGCATTTTGGTCATTTTTCACCAAAGTCAACTCTAAATTCTAGGGTTGACTTTTTATCCTGATGTCTGAATAATACTACTACAGTGATGGGGCCGCTCTCCTGATCATTTTAAGACCCATATTGACTATGTTTCGATAATCGGGTAAAAAGTTAAGGGGTCTTAAAGAGGCTCGAAAATGCTACCTCGTTATACGTACCCCAAAATGAAATTTTACATCACGCCATTTGATCCTAAATATTTTTCTGAGTATTTTAAGACCTATATTGGCTATGTTTGGATCATCCTACAAAAAGTTTTTAAACTTTTAAGATTTACTATTCAAAAATACAATTTGAATTATTTTACTATTCATTCCTAAAGTTTTTTATATATATATTTCTGATTTTTAAATTAATTATATTAATTTACTGTAGCAAAGTAATTAGTGCTAATTACTTTTTAATTAGTCTTAATTATCTGTTAATATTAAATTAAATTTAATTAATTAGGTTTTACTATTCAAAAGTAATTAATTATCCTAATTACTGTTTAGGATTAAATTAACAGTTAATTAATTCTTAATTAATCTCTAATTATAATTATTTAATTATGGTTACTGTTTAAAAGTAATTAGTACTAATCCTAATTTAATTAACCACTAATAGTAATTAATTAGGGCTAAACAGTAACTAACAGTAATTAAATTTTAATTAATCGACAGTGAGCCCCACTGACACGTGGCACATCCAGAGACTGCCACGTGGCACTGTGGACCCCAAGGGCTGGTGACTCAGCTTGGGTGACTGGTCAGTGGGCCCCACCTGACATGTGGCACTGCCAGAGGCTGTCACGTGGCACTGTGGGCCCCACGGGCTGCTGCCTCAGCTCGGGTGACTGGGAAGTGGGCCCCACCTGACACGTGGCACTGCCAAAGGCTGCTACGTGGCACTGTGGGCCCCACTGGCTGCTGACACAGCACGGGTGACTGGGCAGTGGGCCCCACCTGACACGTGGCTCTGCCAGAGGCTGCCACGTGGCCCTGTGGGCCCCACGGGCTGCTGACTCAGCCCGGGTGACTGGGCAGTAGGCCCCCCACCTGATACGTGACACTGCCAGAGGCTGCCACGTGGCACTGTGGGCCCCACGGGCTCCTGACTCAGCTCGGGTGACTGAGCTGTGGGCCCCTACTTGACACGTGGTAGTGCCGGCTGCTACCACGTGACGCTATGGGCCCCACTGGAAGACGAACCGCCCGGGTAAACCCGGGCAGTGGGCCCCACTGACACGTGGCGTGCCCAGAGGCTGCCACCTGGCACGGGTGGGCCCCATGGCCGAAGCTGAAGAGGCACGGGGAGCGCGTGTGGGCCCCCACATGACACGTGGCGGGCCCGTAGGCTACCATGTGGCCTAGTGGGCCCCACCCGCGCTGAAGCGGACCCGACCTGGGCGGGGCGGGCTTGGGCCGACCCGGCCCGGCCCGAAGGGGCGTCTGTTCGTCATCCGGGGGTTCGGCGGTGTAATAACCCAGGTTGTTACTTTGCTCAATTAAGACTAATCTAAGTCTTAATTAAGGTTCTAAGTCACTAATCAAGTGATTTGGAATTCATCTTTGAAACCTAGGTCAAACCAAGAAGTCAACAAAGTCAAAACAGGAATTCTGGAAAATCCCAAAACCTGGAAATTTGACTTTTTATCTAGACCTCAGATTGAAAATCTAACTTCGCCATTGCGTTCAGAACACCCAAATTAGCTAGGAGTGAAATTTTGGAGGCATTTGGAAGTCGTTGATTTTTCGTCAAATATTTTAATAATATTTAAATGCCCTAAATAATCAAATAATTAAATACTCGTCAAAACAAAAATCCGAGGGTGCCGTTGCGTTCCTCACCCCTCAATTAGCTAGGGGTGATTTATTGGAAATTTTTGGGATTCATTTAATAGGTTAAAATTAATTAATTAAAACTGAATAAATTAAATTGAATATTATTATTTAAATATAGTTTAACGGCGCCATTTTAAGCAGTTAACGCCGTCCATTTATTTTATTTTCTAACCGTTGAATCTGACGGCTTTCGAGAGCTACGCCTTCGTCTTCTCCCTCGTCTCCCCACGCGTTGAACCCTGCTCCACGCGTCCGCAGCTTGGCACCGCGTGGAACCTTGCCGTCGCCCAGTACCTCTCCTATCTATACTTTAATCTTTCACCTTCGGCAAAAAACTGGAAACCCTTGTCCAACATCAAACCCAAACAAACCATTTCAGCTGCCGTTTTGCTCAACCAAAAATTTCAAATCCAGGAATCCTAAGGTACCTTCTTCACCTCATCCTTATTTCTTAAAGTATTGCAATCATATTGATGTATCGATTGAAACTTCAAACCTATGCGTGGGTTCTGCCGATCGCGATTTTTCGAAACCCTAAATGTCAAAAGCTGTAAACGAAGAAGATGAAGCGCCTTCTCATATCTGCCGTTAGATCTAGGATTAGATCAGATCTGGCCCTTTCGATTTCGATCCGGTTCGGTCCAGAATGATTCATCTGGACCGGTCGAACCGCCCGCGGTCGATGCTCAGTAATAAGTGGTGGGACCCGCGTACAGGCGACGAGCCAATCCCGTGTGGACACGTGTCCCGCGGGACAGGGCTTGTCGGTATCTGCAGCATCTGTGGGCCCCACGTGCCTGTTGCAACCAATTGTGGCCTGCCACGTGCCCTGCAGAATCCAATAAAATGATTATATATATATATATATATATATATATATATATATATATATATATATTATATAACAGTTAATTATAAATGAATTATTAATATAATAACCGTTATATTAATTACATTAAATCAATAATTAAAAATCAGATTTAAATCCAAACTTCAAACCTAAATAATTCCTAAAATACACATCCAATTTATACAATTAAATATATCAAATTAATCAGAAAAATATGAGAAATTTATTGATGCCAAAATTTTTGCTGTAGGATGAATATTTTGCAAAGTGATTTTTCAATGATTAATTTAATTTAATTTAAAATATCACAAATCTTATTTAGCTCATAACTTTGTGTAGGTTGATCCAAATATATTGAAAATGGGTCTTAAAGTGATCAGAAAACCCTAAGGATTAAATTGATAGTATTTATCTTGCTGTTTGGATTAGTGTTTGCCTAATCACATTTAGGACCAAACCCTAATTAGGTTAATTAACCCTAGAACTTTAATTGACCATAACTTGGTCAATTGAGCTCCAAATTTGATGATCCAAATATCAATTTAGATCAGAAGAGCTTAATTAATAATAATCTATAAAAATATTTTAGATCCAACGGTTAGATTTGCTAATCACCCCTTAATTGCTCTAAATCTTGATTAGTGAATAATAGCAAATCTAGTAACTCAATTTGAGAGATTTAAATTTCAGAGAACTCATAGAACCATTTAGAATCAATCTATAAGGTTGGATTAGTATTTGAGTGCTTAATTTTGTTAATCACTCACTAATCACCCTAAACCTTAATTAGATCTTAACTTAGTCAAATTAGGTCCAAATTGAGTCTACCACATATCATTATGATCAGTGAGCTATTTGTAATTCATAGCCATTAATTTTGCTTAATTTGGACACTATTTGGAAAAATTAGACTTTTGACCCATAATTAAGATTTTTCCTTAATTAACCTTAAAACTCTAAATCTTGTATTGGCCATAACTTAGCTAATACTTATCAGATTTCAGTAAATTTAGATTCTATGGGAGGCTTAGGCAGTAAAGAAGAATAATCTAAAAGAAAAATTTAGCTTTCACTTAGTCAAATTATTAAATTGCCCTTATGAGTCAAATGTACTAATTTGATCTCATATGGCTTATTAATCATCCAAAATTGATTTAGTTACTGTCTAATCTTATATTAGACAGTAAGAAACACTTTCCAAAAGAAAATTTCAGAATTTAAGCCCTAGATCAAAATTTGATCTTTTGAACCCTAAAGGAGGGGCAAAATGGTCATTTTGCCCAAATTTAGGGTTTAGCTTTCAAAAGCCCTAAACTCATTTTATAATCCTATTTATCATTAATTATAATGATTTATAGCTGAAATTAATCAAATCCAAGTTTAAATTAAATTTTTGATTAAAATCTCAAAATATACTTTTTAAGAAAATTCCTAAGTCTTAAGAAGAGTTCTCTTTCCTTAATTATTTGATCATACCTTAGGTCTTATAACATTAGTTAGGATGTGTGTCTTGAGAGATACTCTTAGTAATTAAGAGCCTTATTTCCTAAGATTAGGAATAGATCTTAAGTTAGAATTCATCTATTGAATAAATTGGGTTACTCAATTAGGTGAAACCTTGAGTTTTCTAGTTTCTAGATTTTTCTTAGTTTATTAAATGATTATTTGATCTTTAAATTTTAGAACTAAGAATAGAAATTCATCCTAATGAATTTGATTTATCATTAGGATTTGTCTTAACCTAATCTGTGAGATTTGGGTTCTAAACCTTAGACCCTTAGATTATACCTTTAGATTAAGTAATTAGACCCCATCATCTGGAGTCTAATTCTTAATCTATTCATCTTGATTTGGCTAATCAAGATGAGGTTGGGATGAATTAAAATACAAAATTAGGTCGATGATTTATTCTTTTTAATTAAATAGTCGTCTTTTGATTAAGTTATAATTAGGATTTGGCCAGTCCTAATTATCTTCAACAAGTAGGATTTGTGATTCTAAGTTACAGAATGTGTAAGAATTGATAATTCTGAAACTTATGTAACTTAGAGTAGATAGAACGAATAAAGTAGATAACAAAGGATATCACCTGTGTTTTAGATAGAGTTTTCTTGCACTTTGAATTTTTGATGCTTCGCATTCCTTGATTTTGAGCCTTATACCTTGAACATGTATTATGTACATAAGATATTTTGATAAATATCTTGTGTTAATTTGGATCATTATTTATGAACAGCATTATGTTCATTTCACAAGTGGTATGTAAGGTGTAGCTTGATTAGTATACCTCTTCGATCAACCCGTTCGGGGTCGGCAACCTTTCGAGGGTTTAATGTCCGACAGTCTATTGGCCATGCCTAGTCCCAGTGATAGGATGGATAGACTCTCGCCCTACTGACTACAGAGTCAGGATTCTGATATGGATATACTAATTCAAGTACACTTACATTCAGTTCTGTCTTAGCTCATCAGACTAAGAATTGCTGAGTTCGTGTTCAGTTCAGATGACTTATACAGTTATTATAGTTTCAGTTTGCAGTTACTATTATACTAGCATATTCTGCATTTCAGCACTGTTTTACTTACAGCTTTCTTGCACATGTTTTTATATATAGGATGCTAGTTTTACTTACTATTTTCATATGCTTACTTAGGATGATAGTATTTCAGCTTTATACTGTTTAAATTTTGTACTTCACTTAGCATAATCTGTTTGATCATGAGCATGTTTAGGTTGTACTTTTCTTACTTTTCTTTTACTTTTACTTATCTGTCCTTGTTGCAGTTGCTTGGAGGAGATATGTTTTACTTCCTATTTGTTTAGTTATAAACTATGGTTTATAACTTATTACAGTTCTTTTGTATGCTTTTCTGCACCTTTTATGCTTAGTTCTGTTTATATGGTGATATCTTCTTAATTTAATAAAATTTCTGCCCTAAAATGTACTTAGACTTATTGTCTAACCAGTTTTTCTTTTCTTGGCTGGGGCCCTACCATTATGAAACTGATAATGGTAGGTTCTGAGTTTATTGGTTTAGCAGATCCAGTGGAGAATTTGCCATTGGAGGAGGAGCCCGTTCTTGAAGATCTGTAGCCTAGTTTTCTGTTTTCAGTGAGATTGAGAGTTTTCTTTCAGTTCTTTTAAACTCATTAAATGTTGTAATAATACAGGATTTTATTTCTTTTTCAGTACTGTACTTATTCTGTATTGTTGCATTTATACTGTATTAGATGGATGTTATGTTTTATGCTTTCGCACTCTGAGTTCATGTATGATCATTTAGTGATAGTATTTTTGGATTGAATGGCAAAGTCCTTATTTAAATTAGATTACAGTGTGTGTCTAATCCAATCTTAAGTGGGGACCTTGTCATTTGGTGACCCCTCCACCGTAATCATGTTAACCTAAGGGTTAACAGGACCACGGCGGGGTAGGGCCGCCACAGGCGGACCGAACCCCGACCCCTTCGCAGGTCTGGTGCGCCCGATCGGGTTCGTTTGAGCCCGATCGGAACGGTGGATGTGTAGATGACATTCTAATCTACATATCCTACAATTATTGTAATGATCGAATGGTAAACGAGGGAGATCGGGGTACCTGGAGTTCGGATCGGCGGAAAAATAGGGCTGACTTCGGGGCTTGATTTTGGTTCGATCCGGGCTCCGATTTGTGCAAACTCGGAGCCTAAGGGTCGGCCGAGGTCTTATAGACCGGACGACGACCTCGCCGAGGTCTGGATACGGCCGGATTGGCCAACATCTGCGATGGGCCGCCGCGTGTCACGCGGGCGGAGTCGTCGAGGAAGACGACTCCGCAGCCGTTGGATCTGGGCCGATCCAACGGCTGAGAGGGCGCCGTCCAAATTGACGGCGTCGTCAGCTACAGTGACGGGTCCGTTAAATACTTAACAGCACGCCGTTAAGTATTAAAATATTATTATTATTATTTTTTTTTTTTGAAAAATTCCTAGAAAATTTTGAACATGTTTTTTCTAGCTAAATTGGGGTCAAGGAATTCAATGGCACAGTCGAATTTTTGATCCGGCGAGTATTTTGATACCTCGATTTCCATGATATTTTTATTATTAAAATATTCATCGAAATTTCGACGACTTCCAATTGACACGAAAACTTCACCCCAAGCTAATTTGGGGTCAAGAAATGCAATGGTCGTGTTCATTTTTCGATCAAAGATCAATTTAAATAGGTCAATTTCTAGGGTTTCTGGATTTCCAGAAATCAGGATTCGATCCGTTTGACTCCTAATTTGGACTAGGTCTCAAAGGTTGACTCAACTTGACTTAATTAGTGCTTATAATTGTGTTTAATACTTAGGGTTAGTCCTAATCAACCATGGTAACAACTCGGGTTGTTACAGTTACACAAGTTCAGGATCTTCAAGTCCTACTATCGAGTGTAACTCAAATTCACAATCTTATGAATTAAAAATAATTAGAATTGGTCAAGTCCTAATTGATTAAATCACTGGCTACTATAAATTAAAATGAGTAAGTCAATCGACCTATTTTAATAATTTAGGCAAATCCCAAACTATATTGATTAGCCAAATCAAGATGAAAAGATTAAAAATTAAACTCCAAATATTGGGGTTTAATTACTTAATCCAAAAGGTGATCCTAAAGGATTAGGGTTTTATCACCCAATCTCACAGATTAAGATTTAGGGCAAATTCTATTAAGTGAAGTCATACTTAATAGGATAGATCTCTATTCTTAAGTCTAAAGTTAAAATATTGAATAATCAACAACAAACTATGAAAATCTATAAACTATCAAAATAAAAATTTCACCTATTGAGTAACCCAATTTACTCAATATATAAAATCTAACCTAAGAACTAATCCTAATTCCTAATGAAATAAGCTCTTAATTTCTAAGAATATCTCTCAAACACTCATCATAACTAATGTTATTAAGACTTATGGAAAGATCTAAAAAATTAAGGAAGAAGAATGACTCACAAATTTTACTTAAGGTTTTCTTAAGAATATAAGATGAGATTTTGATCAATGATCTAATTAAGGCTTGAGCTCACATAATTTATTATTTAAAACATTATTCTTACTATTTATAATAATTAGAATATGATTGTAGGGCTTTAAAATGCTAAACCCTGAATTTGGGCAAAATGACAATTTTGCCCCTACTTAAAAGTTTAAAAGATCAATTTTTGATCTAAGGTTCCAAATCTAAATTTTTTAGTGGCAAAGTGTTTTTTACCGTCTAATATAAGATTAGACAGCAGTTACATTAATTTTGGATAATTATTAAGTCTCATGAGATCAAATTAATGAATTTAACTCATAGAGGCATTTTGCTAATTCGGCCTAATGGAATCTAAATTTTATGTCAATTTTGTTGATTACTGTATAAGGTTTCCATAAAACCTAAAAGCATTAAATTATTATAAGTATTGGTTAAGTTATAGCCAATACAAGTTAAAAGGGGTAAAAGGGTAATTTAAGGTTTCTCAATTAAGAGTTCGCAAATTTTAACTTTTCCAATTGATATCCAAATTGGACAAATTTAGTTATAGATCACAAATAATCCACTGATCACAATGACTATTGGTAGGCTCAATTTGAACTATAATTGGCTAAATTATGGTCTAATTAAGCTTTAGGGGATTAGTGAGTGATTAGTGAAATTAATCAACAAATCACTAGACCAACCACATCACTAAGTTATAATTTACTCTATGAGCTCTCCGAAATTTAAATCACTCAATTTGGTCCCTAAATTTGCTAATCTTCACTAATTAAGTTTTAAAGTACATAGGATTAATTAAGAAATCTAATTGTTGGATCTTAAATTTTTTGCAGTTTACTGTTAATTATGTCTTCCTGATCAAAATGGTATATTGAAAGACCTAATTTGGAGCTCAATTGATCAAGTTATGGTCAATTGAAGTTCTAGAGTTAATTAGGGTAATTAGGGTTAAGTCCTAAAAGTGATTACGCACAAATTAATCCAAACAAAAAGTTAAACACTACTAGGTTGTTATAGAGGTTTTATTGATCACTTTGAGACCCATATTGGCTAGGTTTGGACCAAGGGTTAAAAAGTTATGAGCTTAGGAAGATTAGGGTTTGGGTCCAAAAATAATTAGTCAAATTAGGTCTCAAACAGCAAAACCAACACATACTGGATTAATTATTAAGGTTTGTTGATTACTTTGAGACCCATATTGAGTATATTTGGATAAATGTGTGTAAAGTTATGACTAGTTGAAGTTTTGTAACATTTAGAGCTAATTTAGGAATCCTAAATATCACAAGGTGAAATAATGATCCTATTGAAATATGGATTATACCATAAAATTTCTTTATTTTTGCTGATCATTATGGTATATTTATTTATATTATTTAGATATGTATTTTATGAGTTATGAATACTTAAAGTTTAGCATATATATATATATATATATTATTTATATTATTCTTATTTATCTCTGCAGGATGAGACATACGTGGACCCCACGCCCACATTGCGCGATACGATTAGGCGTAGGGCAGCGGCGGGTCCCATAAGGATTAAGTGCAGACAGGCATGGGACCCGCCCTATACGTGCTCTCATAAGAGCACAATAGCGCATTGCTGAGGGCCCCGCTGCCACATGTCGAGCTAATAGTCCGGACCGATCTACACGGAAGTCGAGCAGGACATACGCGACTCGGACCGGTCGACTTTGACCCAGTCCGAGAAAAGCCGGGAGGCCCTTCGTCTCCCACACCGGCATGTGGTTAGGGTTAGGGCTACAGAGGTGATCGAGCTTGATTATGAGCCTCAGACCTTAGATATGAAGACAATAATTGCTTTATGAAGGAAATATAGAAGCATATGTGTAACAACCCGAGTTGTTACTTTAGATAATTAGGGTTAACCCTAAGTCTTAAACATAATTAGATGTGCTAATTAGGTCATTTAGAGTCAACAACCAAGATCCGGTCCAAACCAGATGTTAAACGGATTAAATCTTTATTTTGAGAATTTCAGGCACCTCGGAATTTGACCTATTTAAATTGACATCCGATCGGAAAACGGACACCACCATTGCGTTCCTTGACCCCAAATTAGTTTGGGGTGAAGTTTTCGTATTAATCAGAAGTTGTCAAATTTCGGCGAATATTTTAATAATAAAAATACCACGGAAATCGAGGTATCAAAATACTCGTCGGATCAAAAATCTGACCGTGTCATTGAATTCCTTGACCCCAAATTAGCTTGGGGTGAAGTTTTCGTGTCAATCGGAAGTCGTCGAAATTTCGACGAATATTTTAATAATAAAAATATCACAGAAATCGAGGTATCAAAATACTTGTCTGATCGAAAATCCGATTGCGCCATTGAATTCCTTGACCCCAAATTAGCTAGGAAAAATATGTTCAAAAATTTTTTTTTTCTGAAAATGTTTTAAAAAAATAATAATAATTAATTAGTTAATTAATTAATTATTAATTAATTAATTATTAATTAATTAATTAACGGCGCCGTACGACGCCGTTAACTCCAGTTAACAGCGCCGTCAGATTGGACGGATCCATCCGAATCATCCGATCGCGCGCGGATCCAACGGCTCTCGGCCGCGATCCGCGTCACGCGGTCTGGAGTGATCCAGACCGTCCGATCGCGCGCGGATCCTACGGACCTCGGTCACGATCCGCGTCATGTGGTCTTGAGCGATTCGGACCGTCCGCGATCGCACAGATCCGACGGTCCGGAGGTGTCTTCCTCTCCCTCTCCGCCCGCGTGACACGCGGCGGCCCATCGCATTTTCTGGCCAATCCGGCCACATCCAGACCTCGGCGAGGTCGCCGTTCGGTCTATAAGACCTCGGCCTACCCCTAGGCTCCAAGTTTACACCGATCGGAGCCCGGATAGAGCCGGAATCAAGCCCAGAAGTCAGCCCTATTTTTCCGCCGAAACCTTTGCCGATCCGAACTTCAGGTACCTGATCTCCCTCGTTTACCGTTCGATCATTACAAAAATTGTAGGATATGTAGATTAGGATGTCATCTACACATCCACCATTCCGATCGGGCTTAAACCAACCCGATCGGGAGCATCAGCTCCCCGAAGCGTACTGGGTTCGGTCCGCCGAACCCCCCCGGAAGGCGAAGTGTCGCGCCTTCGGGCCGGGCCGGGTCGGCCCGAGCCCGACCCATCCGGGGCGGGTCCGCGTCAGCGCGGGTGGGGCCCACCCGGCCACGTGGCAGCTTACGGGCCCGCCACGTGTCACGTGGGGGGGCCACATGTCCGGTCACCCGAGCTGACTCAGCCCAGGTGGGGCCCACAGCGCCACGTGGCAGTCTCTGGCAGTGCCACGTGTCATGTGGGACCCACTGCCCGGTCACCCGAGCTGAGTCAGCAGGCCGTGGGACCCACAGTGCCACGTGGCAGCCTCTGGCAGTGCCACGTGTCAGGTGGGCCCACAGCCCGTCACCCGAGCTGAGTCAGCAACCCGTGGGACCCACAGTGCCACGTGGGAGCCTTTGGCAGTGCCACGTGTCAGGTGGGCCCACTGTCCAGTCAGCCGAGCTGAGTCAGCAACCTGTGGGGCCCACAGTGCCACGGGCAGCCTCTCGAAGTGCCACGTGTCAGTGGGGCCCACTGTCAGTTAATTAGAAATCAATTAAATTACTGTTAGTGTTAATTAATTACTGTTATCCCTAATTAATTACAGTTAGTGTTAATTAACCCAGGATTAGTATTAATTACTTTTGAATAGTAACTTTATTTAATTAAAAATAATTAGAGGATTAATTAATATTAATTAAATGTTAATTTAATCCTAAATAGTAATTAGGATAATTAATTACTTTTAAACAGTAACTTTAATTAAATAATTATAATTAAAGATTAATTAAGGATTAATTAACTATTAATTAAATCTTAAACAGTAATTAGGATAATTAATTACTTTTGAACAGTAAAACCTAATTAATTATATTTAATTTAATATTAACAAATAATTAAGACTAATTAGACAGTAATTAGCATTAATTACTTTGCTACAGTATAATTAATTAATTATTTAATTAATAATTAAACAGTGATTAATTAAATAAAAACTTTATGAATAAACAGTAAATTTAAATAATTAAATATAATTAGAGATTAATTAAGAATAATTAAACACTAATTATCACTAATTACTTTGCTACAGTAAAATTAATTAATTAATTAATAATTAAACAGTGATTAATTAAATAAAAACTTTATGAATGAACAGTAAAATCATTCAATTTGAATAAATGAATAGTAAATTAATTCAAATTGTATTTTCAATAGTAAATCTTAAAAGTTTAATAACTTTTTGTAAGATGATCCAAACATAGCCAATATGGGTCTTAAAATGCCCAGAAAAATATTTAGAATCAAATGGCGTAATGTAAAATTTCGTTTCGGGGTACACATAACGAGGTAGCATTTTGGGGCCTCTTTAAGACCCTATAACTTTTTACCCGATTATCGAAACATAGTCAATATGGGTCTTAAAATGTTCAGGAGAGCGGCCCCATCACCGTAGTAGTATTAGTTTTCTCATTCATATATCAGGATAAAAAGTCAACCCTAGAATTTAGAGTTGACTTTAGTGAAAAATGACCAAAATGCCCCTAGACTTCAAACAGCCATAACTTAGTCAGATCAACTCCAAATTGGAAAATTCAAGATGCTAACTAGCCTAGAATTTCAATGTCATCATTATAATAAAATAATATTTAGGATCTGAACCCTGGAAATTTAGGTAAATGACCAAATTACTCATAGCCTTATTTTAGCCATAACTTGACCGTTTCTCGCCCGATTTAGGCGTACTTACTGTCTATCTTCAAGTTAGACAGTAAGGAACCAATTGGAACTAAAATAATTTAATTCTGACCTGTAAATCAAAAGTTGCCTTTTTGACCCTTAAGGTACGGGCAAAATAGTCATTTTGCCCTAAGTTTATACTATGTACTCTTAACCTCTAGTTTACATTTCAAAACTCTTAAACTAAGGTTATAATCTTCTTAGTATCAATTAAGTGAGTGAAATCAACTCTTAAGTTAGATTTCAATAATTTCTGTTAAGTCTTAAAAGTACTACACCTTAAGGACCTTTCCTGAGACTAGGACTAAATCATATGTTAGAGTTCATTTATTGGGTAAATTGGGTTACCCTATGGGTGAAACCTTGGTTTATTAGTTTCTAGACCTTCGTTTATTTTACAACTTGTTCTGATTATTTTGTCTTTTAATCTTAGGTTTAAGGTAGGAGATTCATCCTATTATGTTTGATTACTTAATAGGATTTGCCATAACTAGTAGATCACTTATAGAATAAACCCTAGAACTTAGGTCTTATCCTTTGGATTATGAGATTAAACCTAATTCTTGTAGTATTTAATCCATAATCTATAGGTATAGAAAATCTTGATCAGATCTTAGTTAGAACGTCTAAATTTACAAAACTAAGACGTATGATTTATTGATTTAACTCGTAGTCGTCTATCTGATTGAACTAGATTGGAACCTGATCAGTTCCAATCCTTTTTTTAACTTGTAAGGACGAATTTCTGAGTTACACTTGATAGTAGGAAAACGGTGATCCTGAACTTGTGTAACTGAGAATAATTAGAATAGTTAAGTAGAAAACAAATAATATCATCATGTTTAATAGAATTTCTTGCTTTTATTTGATACTTTGTTGCTTACGCATCCCTTGATTTTTGTTCCATATTTTCTTGAGCATATCATATAAGACATTTGATGCATGAATAAACTGTTAGGAAAATATGGAGACTCCTTAGATTCCTTGTGAAAATATTAAAGTGATTTATGAAAATATAATAATTTTATGAGCTGCCTCTCAGTTATATCCTTATTGCCTAGCCTCCTTATATCGTTAGGGGAAGGATCTGTTTTGTTGTGTGCCTAGTTTACTAGCCTCCTTATGTCGCAAGGGGTACACCGTTGGTGCCTTAGCCGTACTGGCATTAAGGTTGCCTTGTATGCTTAGTTTACTAGCCTCCGTATGTCGCTAGGGGCATACAGTTGGGTCTTAACCGTACTGGTGCTAAGACCCTTCGCTTGCTTTGTGTGCTTATATGCCTAGCCTCCTTATGTCGCTAGGGGTACACAGTTTATGACTTAGCCGTGATGGTGCTAAGCTTCTTTGGTATTCGATGGGCTTGAGTAGCTCTTTTCTGTATGGTAGTCGATGCACGTGTGACTTTATATGCAGTTGTTGTTACTTACTTTTCAGTATTCTTATTCCGTTAGTTATTTCCTTGTACTGCTTGATATACATATTTAGGGTGTTAGAATCTTGCTGCTATATGTACTTATCACTGTTGAGTTGTTTATTTATTTTAATTGGCATATTTTCTATTAATCACCAGCATGTTTAGGATGTATAATTTTTCTTACTGCACTTGTTTAGTTACGTATATTTATACGCCCTTCCTTGTTTAGTTTGTATGCGATGCATGTCTCAACATCTTTCCTTTTCTTTGCTTAAGTTATAAATGATAATTTATAGCTTCCCTATTTCTTTTGTATTGTTTGCTGCTCCCTTACACATATTATTGCTTAGATGTTGTAGAATGGTGATATTATTTAACACATATAAAAATTTTCAGTTTAAAATGTACTTAGACAATTGTCTAACCAGATTTTTCTTTTTTTGGATGGGGCCCTACATTGTGAAACCGACAATGGCAGACTCCTTTCAGTTAGACGAGCAGGAGTTAGGTGTGGAGCCTTACCTCGAGGAGGAGCCCGTAGAAGAAGCTGCCGTTTAGTCCCTTTATACTTCGAGTGAGAATGAGTGGTTTTCATTCTATTTTTATTTAAACATTTTAAATTGTGTAATAATACAGGTACCATTAACTGTATATTGGATTTTATGCTTATATTCTGAGTCTATTATTCTTATTTACACTGTGATGCTTAGATAGTTTACATTTCCTTAAATCGCTTCCGCACTCTGTTTATTTACTTATACAGTGACTGATAGTTTGATTCTGTGTTAATCATTCCATAATCAGGTGGATTGTGGAGACTATCCTAATCCAATGATAAGTGAGGGGTTAGCCAGAGTGACACCCCACCCTTAACCTAATCCTTTGGCAAATTAAGGGTGGTGGGCGCCACAATATGAAACTAAATGGAGTAGAACGTACGTTATCTGAATGGATGCAAACAGCTCTAGGGTTCAATCTCAAAATCACTCGACCTCTTTAGTGAATCGATTTGCGTAAACCGGGAAGATGGGTCAAATGAAGGATTTAAACGGGATCTAAGCGATCGAAAGAGGCGGGGATCGACGCACGGAGGCCTTGGCGCGCTACGCGTCGCGTTCTGCGACACGCGTGAGCCGCGTGGGGATGACAACTCTAGAGCCGTCCGATCTTTTGACCGGATGGATCAGGAGATCCGTCAGATCAGACGACTGGGTAATTAGGAAGGGAACAACGTTAGGTTTAGACAACAGAATTCATTAAATACTTAAATTTATATATTATTATTTAATTCATTTTACACATATTTTATTAATTAAAAATTAAAATAATAATGCATTTTAAAAATTCCCAATAAATTACTCTTAGCTAAATGAGGGTGAGGAACGCAATGGCGCGATCAGATTTTCGTTTCGACAAGTATTTATTTATTCGAAATTTTGGGGTATTTAAATAATATTAAAATATTAGCCGAATATCCAACGACTTCCAAATGCTTCAAAAATGTCACCATAGCTAATTTGGGGGTGCTGAGCATAATGGCAAAGTCGGATTTTCAAAGTGAGGGCTATTTAGACAGATCAATTTCTAAGGTTTCGGGATCTTTTCAGATATCAGGATTTGATCCAGTTGATTCGTGTTTTGACTTAGATCTTAGAGATGAGTTCTGAATGACTTATTTAATGTACTAGAATCATAATTAAGATTTTGATTAGTCTTAATTGACCTAGGTAATAACCTGGGTTATTACACATGCTCTTTTTTTCTTTCGCTATTTCGATATTTTGATGCTTGACATCTAATTTCATGTGATAAGTCTTTCAGCTAAGACGTGTTGGGTTTATACCTAACTAAACTGTAGTTGGAAGCATTGTCATAATTGGAGACCGTACTCTCCGTAAGCATGTTGATCTCAGTATTAGCATGACCACGGAGGGTATGGGGCCCCATACTTAGTCTGCATATACAGTATTATGGTAAATATTTGAGATGATGAAGATTTGGAAAATTTCTTCTAAGTTTTATACTTTCAATGGACCTGTTAATCTGAAAAATTTCTCCTAGATTCTTCAAAATACTTACTTAGCATCTAGATGAGCCATAATTTTCTGTTATGGCAGCTCTAAATAGGCATATGTCCATATTGAGATAACATTTTTATTATATTTTTAGTTTTGTATTTTTCAATAATTATGCAACATTAATGTATTTCCAGCATTTATTCTTACATATTCAACATTTTTGATTTGATATACAAGTATGTTAATGTAACAACTCGAGGTTGTTACTAGAATAATTAATTACAAATTCAGGATGATTAAGTCGAAATTAGAATTTTAATTTTAGTCAAATAAAAATATCCTCAAATGAAGCATATCAAGGGGATCATTTTACCAAAATTTAAGCGCAATTCAAGTCTCGGATCATCCTAAATAAATTCGGGAAGTTTAAACTTCCGGAGTCAATAAAAGATAAAATAAAAGTCAGATTTTAAAAATTGTTGTATATTTGAGTTAAGCATTACAAGAGGACTCTATGTTTTAAGTTTCGTAATTTTTAGGGCTTCGGATTAATCGTACCAAAATTTTGAAGTTTTTCACTAAAAATTAATATAAAATAAAATACTCGTCCAAATTAAAAAAATTTTGGGCGCTTGCGTTCGTCTCGTCGAGGCGGTCGTTTCGATACTAAGTTTGTAGTTTTTGGAGTTTAATTGACTTAGATCAAGGCTTGTGAAGTTTCAGCTATTGGATTTTGACTCAACGGCTGCGATAGGATTTAAAGTTTTTTTGCCTCTTAAGTATTTTGAGCTCTACCCTAAAGTAGCCATCCGAAAATTTCATCTCCTCTCAGCTGTCAACCCAGTTGCTGGTGTTAAACTCTCTAAAATATTTCTCAGATCTATACCTCTTTTTTCAAATATTTTACTCAGCATGACCAAACTCTTCTATATGAAGTCAAAAGATTTTAAATCGTTATTGGGTCAGTTGCTAGTATTGATTTTGACTCTTGCCCAATTTCATTTAAGCAGTGATGTCGAGGACGACATCGTTCTTAAGTGGGGGAGTTTGTAACAACCCGAGGTTGTTACTGGAATAATTAATTCCAAATTCAGGAGGATTAAGTCGAAATTTGAATTTCAATTTCAGTCAAATAAAAATTAAATAAAAATATCTTCAAATGAATCATATCAAGGGGATCCTTCTATCAAAATTTGAGCGCAATCTGAGTCTCGGATCATCCTAAATAAATTCGGGAAGTTTAAACTTTCGGAGTCGATAAAAGATAAAATAAACGTCGGATTTCAGAAATTTTTGTATATTTAAATTAGGCATTACAAAAGGACTATGTTTTAAGTTTCGTAATTTTTCGGGCTCCGGATTAATCATAGCGAATTTTTATAATTTTTCACTAAAAATTAATATAAAATAAAATACTCATTCAAATTAAAAAAATTTTGGACGCTTGCGTTCGTCTCGTCGAGACAGTCATTTCGATACCAAGTTTGTAAGTTTTGGAGTTCAATTAACTTAGATCAATGCTTGTGAAGTTTCAGCCATTGGATTTTAACTCAACGGCTGCGATAGGATTTAATTTTTTTTTTTTGCCTCTTAAGTATTTTGAGCTCTAACCTAAAGCAGCCATCCGAAAATTTCATCTCCTCCCAGCCGTCAACTCCTTTTCATCCCCATGAGAACCGAAAATCCTCTTCCTCCCTCCCCATGGCCGAGCCTCCTCCTTCTTCCTCCTTGGCCGAGCAACCTCTCCATGGCCGAACCTCTCCTTCTTCCTCCATGGCCGAGCACCTCCTCTCCTCTTGGCCGGCCGAGCAGCAGCCCTCCTCCTCTTGGCCGACCGAGCAGCTCTCCTCCTCCTCTTGGCCGACCGAGCAGCAGCCCTTCCTCCTCCTAAGGTCGAGCAGTTCTCCTCCTCCTCTTAGCTGAAATCAGCAGCTCTCTTCATCCTTCTTGCCAACATTAGGTCAATTGTTGATTTGGTATACTACTTGAACCTTAGCTTGCTTTCTCTCAAATAAAATCATGTGAAGTTAGAATGAAAATTCAAATGAAATCAGCACCCTTTTCTTTTCATAAAATTATGTATTGAGATGACCATTATACTATAAATAATCTTTGGTGAATTTGCTATTGTAAGAATCCAAAATCATTTCTATATTTTGTGAAATATATATATATATATATATATATATATATATATATATATATATATATATATGCATATATATTATAATTCAAATAAAGATTGCAAAGCATAATTTTGAGATGATGCTATTAAACTACAACTTTATTTTATATAATTGAAATGCTCTTTTATCTTCAAGTTAGGTTTTAAATAACTCTTAAACATTGGTTTAAGAGTATCAATATTAGCTTTGTTAGGAGTAACTAAAAGATAATTATACTTGCATGGCTCTTAGTCTCAATTTCTAAATATATTTATTCTACACTTTATATATGACTTGTTTAGAATCTTAATGATGTTGATTGTTGTTGATTAAAGGATCCTCTTGAGTTCATTCTTAGAGATCATGTTCTTATAATTTCATCTATTTGCAAAGAATCGATTATAATTAAAATTATTGCATTCAATTATGTAGATCTCTCTAGCATGATGTAGTTATTATTCTATCATATATATTAGTGTATGAATTAGATAGAATACACATTAGTCTAAGAACTAGCAAATTTATCAAAAGATATAACATAAATGTGCTTTGCCCAATTAATACAGATGCGGTAATTGTCATCTCATTCCAATCAATCGTCAAGCTTCAAGTTTGGATCGTTTTAAAGGTACGTAAGTACTTAGAACTTATATTGAGTTCTATATAGTAAATTATTTGCTTAGTACTATGTTAAGTGCGTACATCACTTGCATAGTTCTTGTTACTATTTTTGTGATTTTACTTTTCTTAAGTTTATGTTAACTTTCAATTTCTTTATAAGCTATGTTTAAGGATTTAGGTGTCTTGATTATGTCTTGAATGCTAAATTTCAATAAACTCTCATGTATCCTTAATTTAACTTAAGAGATCTAAAGGGCCTGATCAATAATTTATCAATAATTCATTTGATTTGACATTGATTTGTAATACAACTATTGGTCTTAAACTGATAAGATTAGGGGTTAACACGTAATCTGTCGGACTTAGACCCAAACTCTTAATCACTTAAATAATCGTCTTGATTATAAGATAAGGAACTTGACATTTTTCTAACAGTGCATTCAATTTAGTATTGATCTTAAATATTTGAATTAGACATGTTAAGGTTAATAATAAATCTATGTGATTGCTTGATCTGAATCTAAACTTTAGATCCTTGATTTTCTCATAAATAAGACTATTAGCATAGAAGATTAATAAAATCATATTTGATCGAACTAGTGATCTAAAATTGTAATAACATCTATAATTTAAATCCCAAAATCTTAGATTAAGTTGAATCAAATGACTTAATCATCTGATCTGATCATTCTAAACTTAATGATGAAATAAAACCCAAAATATTAATATCAGAATTTAGAATGGGAGATCTAAACATCTCTTCATAAGATCATCTTGAAATATTTAAAAGACCTAAATTACATATAGCTCGAGGTAGAAGAACTTGTATGACTCATTGAGGTATAAGCTTAGATGATCCCTTAACCCTAGAAATTAATCTTAACCCATCATGGTAGGAATCACTGCAAACATTAGAATGATACTTCTCCTTGTGGTATGATTCGTGTTGGGTGATCCTTGATCACATTTTTAGTGGAACCTTGTGTAGGGATATCCTATTTAGTATATGCCTTTATAGTCTTGATAAGTCCTTGATTCATTAAGTAGACATATTTGAACCCTGATTATTGGGCGGTGTAGTATAGTATACCCATACTACTGATTTTTCAGTAATATTCAGGATTGGTTGATTCACTCTAATGAGGACTTATGACTAGGTGCTAACTTCAGAGATTAGCCGAATACAGTCTCATTAGAGTAAATTCTCCAAGACTAAGAGTGTCATAATTAGTGAATAAGATCCTTAGTTTGAGATATAAACTGCGACTAGGTTCTGCCTTCTATCATAGTGCGCTTCGATATGTGCAGTTTAAGCAAACTAAGTATAACAAGTCACTTTGCGTAGAACACTAAGTATGCTTATAATTGTGGGATTTAACGGTTTAGCTTGAGAAGTAAATTGTGACCGGTTCTGCCTCATATCGTAGTGCGCTTCGATAAGTGCAGTTTAATCAAGCTAAGGGTTAAATTCACCTTTCTTGCAAACGTGCCGAATATGTGTATACGATCATCCCATATAGTGATTTTTAACTAAATCTGCAACCTTAAATAATTATTGTTCTAGAAGCTAGGAGTCAGAATCCTTTTAGCAGGATTCTGTACAGTGGAGACTTAGAATTCATTATCTACATTCTAAGTTTTCATGAATTTCTGGATTTTACTCATGTAACATAGAAGCATAAGCATGATCAAAAGCACGATGTATGAGTATCAATGAAGATTTATGGATTACGGAATATTTTATATATATCAATCAGGGGAAATTGTAGAATGATTAGTACTGGATTCCCAACTGGATATATATAAGTATTGGACTGTACGATTTATAGCAGTTCAGTGATATATTGGTTATATATCATGATATTCAGTTTAGTTGCATATACAGGTGCATTTATTCAGCGGCATACAGCATACCTTCATATATACCTTATTCAGTTTTAGAGTATTTACTGACTTTTCCATTTTCAGTATTCAGCCCTACATTCCAGCATTTCTTTACCTTACTGCAAATTTCATACTATTTCAGTTATTTAGCACATTTACAATTTTTTTGCACTTTTACTTTACTTTGCCTAAATTTTGTACAACTTTATACTTTCAGCTATTTTACAGTATTTCTGCAGTTTGATTTTTATCTTACTCTTATGTTGAATAACATCTTTTAAAATGTAAGTGTAACAACCCTAGGTTGTTACCCTAGCTTAAAACTAGATTAATTAAGCTAAACCAATGTTTGATTTTGATTCCATTGGATTCAATGGGTCATTTAAATCTAAACCTAGAAGTTTGAAATCAATCGGAGCTAAATTGGAAAATTTGGTATTTTTGGCTATTTTTAAGTTCTGAAAAATACCTAAATTATTTTGATCTCCAAATTAAAATCTGATTTCATTTTTGAATTCCTCATACCCTAATTAGCTAAGGGTGAATTTTTGGGAATTTTTGGAGCTCATTTGATCCTAAATTTAATTTGAGAAATATTAGAATAATTAAGAATTAATTAAATAGTTTTAATTAATTAAAAATTAAATTTTATTTAATTTTTATTTCTGTGGGATTTGCTGTCGGGACCGCGGCAGATCCGCTGCGGGGTCTCGACAGCGGCGCACGCGTTTCGGCCACTTGTTTCCTCAGCACGCATCTTAGCGCGCTAAATCCGACGACCCTCATACCGCGCGCTGTGATCTAATCCTACCCGCCCGATCGGCATCCCAGATTGGACGCCCGTGATTTAATCGCGGTCTGTTATTTAAAAACCTCCATCAAGCCGTCCATACCCAATGGCTTTGCGGATCAGACGGCGGAGACGGGTCCAAGCACTGTGGATCATCTCTCCACTCGCCCGTCTGCGCCTGGTCCCCCCCCCCGACAGCGGGATCTCTCCCTGGCGCGTGGCAGTACGGGAAATTCACTGAATTTCCTCTCCTGCCCTCGGCGCGTCCGTTTGGCCGGCTGCCTTCTTCCCCAATTGCCCTAGCCGTTGGCCCGAGCCTTCTCCCTATTGCCGAACCTTGGACACCACCCTTAGAGCGCCCCTTGGCCTATAAAAACCTCCGGAAGATCACAGTGAGCCCCTTTGCTCACCGTGAACCCTCAATTTCCCCAATTGAAGCCTCTGGAGCTCCCGTCTTCCTTGGTGAATCCTGGCAGTTCCCGAAGTGCGAACCGCTAATAGAGGGCTAGTCTGGTGTTCAAACTCCCTGGAAAGCTTCGTCTGACCTACATGAAGCTTAGGAGCGTCTCAATTTCCCTCGGCTTAGCCTGCAACCCCGACTTGAGGTACAGCTTTCTGCCATTAATATTTCCTTAAGCTCCTTTCCATTTCTATCTATCGAATGAACCGTGATTGTCGCCTAAGCAACCTTAGCCACCTAGGAAGCCAATGGGATTGTCGCCTAGGGCTAAGTTAGCTCGAGTCGATCGTATCGATCGACTGAGCTAGCCAACGAGCCAATGGCTGAGTCCGAGTAAGGACCCAGCGATTGGCTGCGCCTCGGGTTATGATAGGTTTGGGGTTCGATGCGTCTTAACTCCTTGAACATGTAGGGATCGAGTCCCGGTCGAATCGTGGTCTCTGTGAGGAGAATTTCTCCCTCACAGGTGGCCTGAGACGGATTTCTGAAGAACGTCTCGGGCGACCTAGACCCCATCGATCCAGAGGGATCCAAATGGGGGTTCTTAGTCCAATCGATGCGTCTTCCCTCAGGGAACGTGTAGGGATCGATTTGAGCCCCTGCGGTCGCCGGAGCGCCGAGAATTCCAGCTTTGAAATTCGACGGGCTCGGGGACGTTGAGAGGTTGAAGACGAAGTCGCGGGTCCGGGTCGGGCCGGCCGCTGACCCGCGCGGTTCTGATTTTGGGCTGCGGTTAATTAATATTTATTGGAGTGTATTTTTAATAGTTATGATTTAAATTAATTGAAACATATAGTTTTAATTTAAATAAATATTCAGAATAAATTAATTGAATAACTTTAGATCCACACATCTAAATGGTATGATCCAATATACCATTTGAATCAGAAAAATTCTAGGAATTTGAATCTAAAATAAAATTCTAAATCCAATGGTTGGATTTAAAAATATTAACTAAAACTTTTCTGTTCTTAAATAAATCATATAAAATCACCTAATTATCCAAATTGTGAGTTTAAGGGCTCTGATTGCTCCTTATGACCTAAGGAATAATTCCAGACCCTTAAAATCCATTTTTGGTAATTAATTTTTTTAATCACTCATTAATCACCCTAATTAAGGATTAGTGAACTTAACCCTAATTAAGCCTCTGAATTGAGTGAGGGTTGTTCCTAATCTTATATTAAGTCAATTAGAATCTAAGTGTAGAGTTAGATTGCCCTAAATTTCACTAATCACCATAAGAGGCTTAATTAAGTGATTAGTGCTAATTAAGATCATTTAGGTCTTCAAAACCTAAATTTTGGGTGTTTCCCACTTCATTTAGTCATATAAAATGCTTTAAAATATATTAGAATAAATTTGGACAACAAAACCCTAAAATCCTAATTTTAGCCTTAAGAGGGGCATTTTGGTTATTTTGGCCAAAATGTGATTTAGTGTTCTTTAGGGATTGAAAATTTCAGTAAGCCACTATAACATAGATTGAAAATATTTCTCTGAAATCCTAGAATAATAATAATCACCAATCCATAAGGTCTCACTAATAATCACCAATCCATAAGGTCTCCCTAATTCCTTAATCAAGATACTTAAATCTAGACATTTCCTTATAAAGATCATTGGACCTTAACTTAATTAAATCTAATAATTGAAATGGTCAGTTACCTCATTATTAAGTTCAGTTAAGATAATATTAGAGTTAAGTGTTAAAAGAAAAAGGGAACTAGAAATGTCTAATTAGAGTCTTATCTTAAGTTCTAAAGTGATCAAAACTCAGACCCTTAGATCTTAAGTAGCCTAAGAAGGTCGGTCAAAATGTGTTTAATATTAATCTAGTGCTTGAAATTGTCAATTCTTAACCTTAATAAGCTCCTTCTAGTTAAGTATGAAATTAAATCTAAAGAAAATCATAAATGGAAACTCTTAAGTCAAAACTTTAATTAAAAGTCTAAAGTGATCAAACTTTAGATCTTTAGATCTTTGATCTTAGACTTAGATCTTCAATTTGAATCAACCCCCCTCCAATTGAAATTCTTAAATGATTGATTGTTTAATCTTTTGAAACCTTTCATGTGGGTATAGGATGATTTAATCAATAAGATAATGAGATTATCTTAAAGATTGAATATAGATCTTAGATTCTCAAGTTCTTAATTGATTATTTTATCTTATAATTAATAGAATAGCCTTCCACTAAGATCGTAGTTCCTAAATCTTTCAACTTATAGGAACCTTTACCCTTGGGATTAAGGGAGAAACCTAGATCCTATTTTAGTATCACTTTGGATTTGGATTTTGAACTCAATATAGGGTTTAAGTTCTAAATCCCTAAATCTTGATTTATTTGATCAAGATTTGGGTAAGAGAGTAAAATATTCATAAAATTAGGTCGTTGATTTGCTTACTTAAACTATATAGTCATCACATGATTTTTGATTAGAATTTGTTAAGTTCTAATATTTGACTTTAAGGACGTAAATCTGAGATTCTACTTGATAGTTGGATATTGGAGATCCTAAGCTTGTACCTTCTCAGGGTAGTTAGATTGGGTAATTAGATAACAACAGATATTACATGAGTCTAAATTGAGTCTCTTGCTTACTTTGATTAGATTGCTTTGCATACTTTGGATTTTGAGCTTTAGCCCTTGAGCATAATAGAAAAACTTAGGATGATGTATCCTAAGCTAGTATTGAATTTACATATCATTCAGTTTTATTTTGTCACAGTTAGTAGAATATGACCTAGTATAGTCTGCCTCTTCAGTAGTAGTATTATATAGACTGGACTCAGACCTAGCATATTTGGATGGCTAGGCTGGGGATTGATTGATTGATTAATATTGGAGGCCCTGTATGGCCTATTGGCTGGTATGACAGTACTAGAACTTAGGCTTATTACTACTATAGCTGTATTATATTGTTTTTTCTGATTTGCTTTGCCACATGCTTCAGTGGCCTTATTCTTTAGTATTTGCTCGCTTTGCCACATGTCTCAGTGGCTTTATATGTTATACATTACTTTGCTTTTGCCACATGTCTCAGTGGCCTTTCTTTTCATATTAATCTGCATGTTGTATGTATACTTTCATGGTTTAGATATATATATAAATGACATGTTTAGGATGTTAGAATTTTATTATATTCAGTACTCATGTTCTTTTATACTTAGCATGTTTTACTTCGATCATAATCATGTTAGGATCATGTTTATTCAGTAGTTACAGTTATTTTTTCTCTTAGCCTTACCTTGCTTATTTTGAGTCTGTATGTTATTTACATACATGTTGCATGCTATAAATAGATAGTTTATAGTATCCCAGTTCTTTCATAACTTATTGCACTCCTTTACTGCTGCATGTATAGTTAAATTTAAATGTGATATCCTTTAATATTCAGTTCACTTTAAATAGCCTAAAATGTATTTAGACAATTGTCTAACTGTAACCTTTTTATTTTGTTGGCTGGGGCCCTGGCATTTGTGATACCGACAAATATCAGTTTCAGACATGTTCGTGGGCAGTGTCGCTGAAGAGGAGCCAGTTCAGGAGGAGGACATTCCAGCTGCTGTCTAGCTAGCTTTGTCTTGTTATTCCAGTGAGGACGAGAGTCTTTCATTTTCAGTTATTCATTTCAGTTTGTAATAATTAAACTTTCTGGATGTACTTTACTTGCTGCATTGTGATGAGTTACTATATTACATTTTCTTTTCCTACTATGTATGCTTGTGGATGTTACTCTATTTTTATATTGCTTCCACCACTTTGATATCTATATTGATGAATGTTATAGCACTTGGTGACAAGTCATTGCCTTAAGGCAAGTTGGGTTCGCCTAACTTTACTTAAGTTGGGGATTTGCCACAGTTGGAGCATCATACTTCCTTATTGTTAGTACGAGGGTCCCACAATAAGTATATGTTATTTTATAGCTTTGTTGTACTTAGACTTTATAAGTCTAATATTATTTTTCCTTTGTTGGCTTGGCCCTGTCATATATGTACATATGACAGCATTAGGTGTTAGCTCGGACCTTGTGCTTGAGGGCGTGGTGGTGATAGAAGTCGGGTGAGATTGACAGTCTGCAAAAAAAGAGATCTTGTTCAGTTATTATAATTTATGTTGCTCATATTTAATTAAATGTAATAAATAAATTTATTTCTCATTATTTTGTATTTTCTATATTGTATATGAATGGATAGATGTGGATACTGTTGAATGCCTTCTCCTTAATTTATGCACTGCTTTACTTATGTTTCTGCCTAATACTGTGCTCACCTTCAGATTAATGCCATGGATAAGTTGTCTATTATCTGTGGTATTAGTGACAGCCACCACTTGATTGTAGTTGAGTTAGTGTTACTCGACGATGATCAGCAGGCGGCCGTCATAGTTAAGATGCTAGATTTATTTCTGTGGTACTTAAATTGTATTTTATTTATAAAACTAGCATGTGTAGAATTGATCATATTTACTTAGGATATTTTATTGTACTTAGTAGTTCCTTTTACATATTCATTGCTTAACTTTTCTGCAGCTATGAGTTGAGGTATGTGCTTAATTCACAGCAGCTTTAAGTTATAATTGAATGATTATAGCTTTTACCACATTCTTTTGTTGCTTTATTTCTCCTATAATGCTTATGATATTTGTGATATCATTAATTATATAAAAATTAATAGTCTAAAATATACTTAGACAATATGTCTAACCAGTTTTCTCTTTTCTGACTGGGGCTCTGACATTGTGAAACCAACAATGTCACTTTATGAGCATTTTGAGGAGTTAACATTCGTGGATGAGCACTTTCAAGAGAAGGAACATCTTAGAGCTGATAAACCTTAGTTTAAGTTGCTTCTTTTATTTAAGCGAGTATGAGTTTTCTTTATTTTCTGCTTATAATTTCTTAAAATATTGTAATAATACATGCACTAATTATATTTTCATTTACTGCATACTATATTCTAAGCTGTATGTTTTTATTTTTTGCATTATGGTTCCAATGGATGCAAGCTTGCTATTTCTTTATTTTGCATTCTGATTATTATGTATATTAGTTAGTGAATGGTTCAGCCGTTACTTAAATGCACATATTTCCCTTAATAGTAGATTGTAGATTATAACTTAATCTAGTGATAAGTGATGGATTTACTAAGTGACGACCACTCAACTTACTTTGTTGGGGCACGGGTTCCCATAGGGGCGCCCTAATGTGCTACGGAGCTTAAGCTCGAACTACAGGGTGCCAAAGTGCGCCACAGTGCCCAGACAGCGCGTCCTGGTGCGCTACAGCACGCTTTGGTGCCTAACTCTCAGCAGCAATTTCTGCAGGGCACGCCGGGGTGCACTGGAGCACCCAAACTTGCCCCGACTTGTCTCGGAGCACCCCATGACCTCCCGAAAGCCCACATGAGCTCTATTGATATCTACAATATGATCTAAATGGTTTTCATATTCCAACACATTATTTTTTCAAGTATTGGATCACAATTTGACACAATAGCATGACCCATTATAAAAGAGAAAAGCTACAATTCCACTCTGACCTCGGTGAAAAATAATGCTCAAGTCATCAAATTTATCCCACCTGCACGCAAAAAGTGCTTCGCAATTGTCTAAATATAGATTTTTAAACACAGAGACTGGTTTTGGATTTTTTGTTAGATAATTTAACCCCATTTTAAAATATTATTTAAATTTTGAGCCCCAAAAACGATTAAATGCAATGATATCATCCATAAATATTATGGTATATGTTATATCATATATAAAATTTTGATTCTTAAGTGAGCTGAAATGATTGTAAAATAATATAATATTTCAAAACCATACCAATGAAACTACCGTTGATTATGAGAATGCTTTTAATATATTATTTTAAAATTTATGTACATTATCGAAGCTATAAGATTTTGTACTTTATGTAATTTACATACAATATAGTTTTTATTATTATTTAATTTATGTTAATTTTTTTTCTAAAATTATAAATATTTTCATCAAATTTTGACTCTAAAATCAAGATATCAACGAAAAAAATTTCATTATTTGACTCTCAAAAATAAAAAAAAATAAAAAACTAATGTGATTTTTATTTAAAAAATATATATTTAGTGAATAATAAGCATAAGTATATATATATATATATATATATATATCGACTATTATGCTCACATTATATATATTTTTTATCTTTTTTAATTTAAAAAATTTGAGAGTAAAATTAATAATTTTACTATGAAATATATAATAAGTTTATATATATTGTATTCTTATATCTAAAAAAAAGCAAGCAATCATATATTTAATGCTAATATTAAATTAACTTAATTATTAATTAAATATAACTCTATTTTTGCCAATATTTTTAAATAAAAATATGTTGTATACTTACATAACACCAATAATAACAAAATAATACATTTTATCTATATTTTATGTATTGTTATATTTATTTTTAAAATAAAAAATTAGTGTTTTATTCAATAATTGAAAATTATTAAATGGGATAATTTAAAATTGAAATAAAAGTACAAAATGAAATTATATTTTAATAAAAGATACTATATTTACATAAGAATATATACAAAAAAAAATATTCAGTATTAATTCAGAATTTTTTTATTTTATATTTTTTACATATAAGTCATACTAAAAAGTGTATTCATCTAATTACACATTCAATTGATCGTATTATTTATATATTTTAGTATATATTATTATGTAAGTGTATAAATAAATATTTTTGATAAAATCTAATAAGTTATTTAAAAAAATGATTTATAGTATAAAAAATAAATTTTATATTTCATGAAAAATTAGTATTAAATGTAATTTTAGGAATGATAATATAATTTAGATGAAATCTTAGAAATATTTTATATTAATTAAATTTTTATAGGTAGATAATATGATCAATTTTAATTTGAGTATTGCTATATGATCATAATTATCTTCCAAAATGTATTGATGATTAGAATTTAAAAAATTAAGTAAAATAATTTTTTTTTATTAATTCACTTTTATTATTTTGACCCTTAAAAAATATATTTTTTAAATTTTACATCATTTTTCTTTTAAATTTTATTTGGGAAAGAAAGAGAAACAAACCAAACCCCACTAAAAAGAAACCAAACACTTCCTCCACTCATTTCTCTCTCTCAGCGTCTGACAGCTCGAGTGCTCCCTTGTTGCCATTGCCAACAAAGATCTGGTCGTTTTCGCCCGCAATAATGAAGGTCTGGGTGTTGATTTGAGCGGCGATTTAACGCCGCTTCGTTAGACACTGAGTATGGATCCTTCGTCGTTGATCTCGCGGAGAGCGATGCCGGAGATGTGGCAGTTTCCAATGGTTGGAATACCCTCTGCAGTTAGGGTTCCGGCTGCTGGGATAGGACAGCGTGACGCGTCGGCCGGAGAGTCATCGGTGACGGAACAGAGCGCGGGGGATCGGAACAGGAAGAAGCGTCTGGATTCCGGGCAGCAGGCTGCAGTTACAATTGCAGTATCGGAAGAGGATTCTTCGAAATTCGTTTCTACCAGCAGCGGTGGCATTGATTTGGTCATTAACTCGGTAATCCTTGGCGATTGGCCTCCGATTCGATAATTTTTACTCTCCCGGGTTTAGTTTAATTGTTGCTATGGTGTGGTTTTGTGAGATCTTAGGGAATCTCTAAAAGCATGGATGCGGAATTTAAATAATAATAATAATAAGATCTGTGTTTGATGGTGACAGATGATTAGTTTTATGCCACCTGCCTTTGTTTACGTTTATCGTTAGCGTTTTCCTTTACTGACAATGACTTCAAGAAGTAAACTTTTCCAGCTTGCGGTAGGAATCAAATGCCTATTTTCATAAAAAATTATTTAATTCTTACTGTTGACTATAATTTTTGAGAAAAAAACTGTTAAAGCTTACGCAAAATTACTGGCATATCATCATTTGATTTGTGCAGTGCCAAGACTTCGCTTGCTTCACCAAGTTTTAGATGTTATGTAGATGGCAATGTTATTACGGCGCCATTGTTATTTTGGTGTTAGTGTTATCCGTATGTGAATGTCCGTTTGGCTCCATGTTTTTACATTTTATATGTTTTATTTATGTAAAAGCTTGTGGTCTTCTAGTTTTGGGCTATGAAATGCTCAATGATCTTGTAATTTTATCTATGTCGTATTTTTTCAAATGCATCAAAATATGTATTATTTGGAATCTATCAAAACAATCATAATGGCTTCAAGTATGCCCGTATTTATCTAGAAATTAACTTATTATCTACTATTTAGGAACCTGACAACATTTGTTGCTGGCTATGCTTTTAATATACAAGTAGGGTTACTATTTTGATACTTTTGTTCTAATTGCTCTATCCTAACATATCAGATAGATTGAGTTCAACTACTAGCTTGCTTGAATAACAACAATAACACTTAGGTTTAGTCCCACTAGGTGGGATCAATATTTGATTATTTGAATGAATTCTAAAAGATTTGTGGGTTAATTTTGAAGATGTTGGAAAACAATGACTATTGACTGCATTTCTTTGAACAGTTATCTCTGAGATCAGCCCAACTTTGCCAGTATCGAATTAGGGGCATATTGTAGTCACAATAATTACCGAAAGTCAAATTTGCATAAAATCTTGTGCTTAATGAACTTTCCCAATACTAGTATGTTTTCTTATTTTTAAACATTAAACCTTCAAAGCATAAAATTTCCTTGAATATCTTAATACCATACTTGTTAACCCAAGGTTTGACGAATTTCTAGACCATGGTGAATCTTGTCAATTTCAGAACTCGTCTTTTCCTTCTCAATCATAACCTTAGGAATATAAAAGGTTTGGGCTTCAACTCTCAATTGAAAGTCAAATTTGCACATAAATTCGTGTTTAGCTGGATAGAGTTTCTCAATATTAGCAATTGTTTTTATTTCTATTCATTGAACTCTTAAATATATTTTATTTTTTGAATCTCACAAAACCTAACTAAAAAATTGTAACCTAAGGTCTGACTATCTCTAGACATCCCAATGGATCTGTCAATGCCACGAACTCAATTGATCTTTCTTAATCATAACACTAGGGTTTTGGAAAATTTTTGGGTGTCATCACCACACATTTGAGCATTACTATTCATTTGTGCAAATTCATTTTACTTCACTCAAAGCTGAACTTGAGTGTCTCATTATATTGAAAGATGGCTCTAAAGGTTAAATACAATTGAAGAGTCATTCATGGGAAAGCTTAGTTTACCGATTAACCAATGAGAGTTGGTTTTTTAATCATTTTGCACATGATGCAAGACATATCAAATATCATATTAGTTTATTTTTATACAAAAAGGAGGGATTATTCAGCATAAAATACATAAATTTCCAATATGGGAAAAACATCTCAATTCATTTCAAAAATTAATGGAAATAATTCAAATCTTGCCAAGGACACATTTTTTGCATGATGATGAACTATTTTTAGCAAGATTAAGACCACATTAATTGTTCCCTTTACATGAAAATCATCATTTTTATTTCTCAGGTTTTTTAACATTACCACATTATTGAAGTCATTTATCAAAAATCACGCTCCATCAAGATCTCTACGAGTCACGGATGGCCTCTACAAGGAGAGCAATATTTTGGATGTTCTTTAACACAATTAGCTGTAATATTCAAAGGAGTTGGATTCAATTCATACACAAGACAAACTATCTGCAATGTTATCCAACTCAATCAAAATGCGAGCCGCCAAAAGATTAGTTAACTATTTTGCGGTCCAACAATTTTGCAAGGGTTAGCAAAAATATATTTAATGAATATGATTGCAGAGGCGAATGCAAAGCTTAGAAAAGCTACCTAAAACTATTTGATTGGCGACTTCACATCCAAGTCATAATCAAGGGATCATTTAAATAGTCTCATTGGATAGCCTCCACATGAATAGAACGTTCTGAAAACATATAAGTATAATTAAAATTGTTAGACATCTTTAAAAATACATGCCTTCTATTAATAAAACTTTTTTGTGCTACTGAATTTCTACCCACCTTCAGCTATGGTTTGTTTAAATCATTGGACGTCTTTAAACCACTAAACATCTTTAAAAACACATGCCTTCTATAAATCTGTTTATGGCCCATATCTCTGTTGAAATAAACATTATTGCATGACATTCATCTTATATTTGGATGTGTTGTGATATACTTTTAATACTATTTGACACAATTCAAGCTCAATGTAATGGATTTCATTTCAACCTCTGTCCATCAATTAGGTGGTGCTAAGTGGAATTGCCTCAGGATGGTGTGTATAAGAAAATTGTGTGTGATTGAATTCTAGATGTTTGGGACTTTTAGTCTACTTGTGATTTTTTGGGTTTGTTTACTCCGATGGTTAAGGGTTTGCTTGGCATGTGTTTGATATCCTTTACTCCTAAGAGGGATTAGTAACCCCCAAATTAACATTAAATAGGATTATACTAAATTTTATAATTTTACCATTAATTTTTTTGATATTCTCTATTTTAAATATTTTATAGAAAATTTCCTAAGTTTGTTTTTTTTGTAATTTTTTCTATTTATTTATTTATTTGATTATTTATTTTTTCTAAAGCTAGACACCTTGAAGCATTGGGTTATGCACCCAGATCCACCAAGCCCAGGCATTAGCTTGGGTGCACCTTGGTCTGCTAAGGCAGATGTGTTTAGGCCTGCTAAGGCAGATGTGTTTAGGCCTACTAAGGCAGAGGCGCACTTTAAGCATGCTCATGCGTCGAGCCCTCGGTTGGTACACCATGCACATAGATGATTACGTCTGTCCAACGTGGCTACTATGAGCAGGGTCGACTAGATGACATGGAAATCAGTCTGGTTGGTCCTGTATTACTGAGTCGTGTGCACAAACAAGCATTAACACTCATCCTGGCACAATGGCCCACCGAATGATGTGGCATATGATATTGACACAGCTGTATTGCCCAAGTCACGCATCCAGATGCATTTTGGCTCGTGCTCATACACATGCACATGGATGATTACGTCCGTCCAACGTGGCTACTATTAGCAGGGTCGACTAGATGACATAGAAATCGGTCTGGTTGGTCCTGTATTACTGAGTCGTGTGCACAAACAAGCATTAACACTCATTCTGGCACAAGGGCTGACCAAATGATGTGGCATATGATATTGACATAGCTGTATTGCTCAAGTCACGCATCCAGATGCATTTTGGCTCGTGCTCATACACATGAGGTTGAATAGCATATGCAACATTAAATTGAGCTTGCTCGTACCATTATTAGGATATGCCCTGGTGCGCTTAAGCATGTGCCCAGGTGTGTAAACATTAAGTTTATAAAGACCCCACTTAGATGAAATTTTTTAAAGATTTGTACATTATATCAGTACTTAGGTTGTAAGTATGCCCATATATTTTATTTACAACCATTAGCTCAATTCAACGGTGATGACACATGTAGCTCGCTGCTGATAATCTTTTATCACAGATTTTTTATAATTAACTAAGTACCACAATAATGATGTGTTTGCTGCTGACTGTGGATAATTTTTATTTATGCAAATTTTAATCTTAATAATTTATTTTCCATGGCGCTGCTGTGGTGGCACACGTGCCGCTCGCCGTTAGTAATTCTTATTTTTACGATTTTAATTTATGCAAATTATTAATTAAGCGGAGGCATGTGACACAGTTGCCCGCTTAATGCACACACACACACCATGCGCACAATTTTTTTTTTTAACAGTGTTGTATGGTCATATTGATTGTCTGCATAATTTTTTTGTTTTCTAATTAAATTTCATAATATTTGTGATTTTTGCATTAAGCCTTAAAATGACATAATTACCTGTATTCCGGGCAAAATGGATTGTTTGGGATTAGATCCCACTGATGATATTATGCTTCTTAGAGCAATGTAGTCTGCCTGCGTATCTTGAGGATAGGGTTGAATGGTTGAATGGTTGAATGACAATATATAAATGAGTAAAGGGCATAGATTTTTTTGGAACTTACAGATATGCAGTGTTAAATTATCTTCAACCAAAACTATATTATATCATAGATCATTATTTGTGTTTAATAGATTCCTTTTATGTTAATATTGCTAATTCTAATTAAAATTTGCTTAAATATGCATGTTACTTATAAATTGTTTCTCCATATTTATGTACTAGCTTGCTAATATGATATTTTAAAAAATCATACAGGTTTTGAAAGAACACATGGGGAATCTTAAAACATGTGGCTCTCAAATGCGAAATGCCCTTCTATTTTTCTTTTATATGCTACTTTTAGATGATGTTTTACTTTATTGCTTTGCTTTTAGCAGAGTCCCAGATGTAAATAAGGTACTAAATATAAAAGAAAAAGGATGAGCGAGATAATTTGATATGATATGCATATATATAGTTAAGGCTATGAAGTATGTAATAATGGTTGATGAATTAAAACTTTATTTTTATTATTTATTTCATTTCTATTCAATGCATAACCTGATTATTGAGTAATAATGTCAGAATGTCATTGAAGTCTCGATAAGTCTGATTTAGTTATTAGGGCAGTGGGGTCAGCTTGACAAGAGTTTGACCAATTTTGAAAATTATTTCATATGGTCATGTATACTTGGGACTTAATTTACCTGATATTTTTAATCAATTTATTCTTTCAATGGGCTAACTTTTATATGTACGAAACCATCTTTAAATTCCAACTTTTTATGTTTAAGTTGAAATAATTTTTGTGTGTATCTTGTGCGGTTTTCAATTGAGATTGGATTAGCTTGATTTTATTAGTAATGCTTTTATTATTTCAGTTTTGATTACTTGCCTGCCTTCTGCTTCTGCCTTCTGCCTTCTGCCTTCTGCCTTCTGCCTTCTGCCTTCTGCCTTCTGGTTATGCCTAGGCCAATGGTGTGAGACATTTTCATCTATAAAGAGCTTTAAAAGGAGCCATTCTAATGCTAGAATGATAACTATTATTATTAGTAAAGTTTAATAAAGATAAATGCTCCTCTCAAATTCCTTCGAAATTTTGTGTACAGATTCTTAGTAAATTTTCACTATTTAATTCCCTCCTTGCCTCAATTTATGTATGAATGGTAGTTGCTTGTAAATTTAGTTCCCAAATTTGCTTGAAGTGTTTGCTAGATCTCAATATGAATTTGTCGTCATTATATGATATTATATTGCTCGATATTCCATATAATTGAACACTTTCTCTTAAATACAATTTAGCCATTTTTTAAAGTATCTATTTACTTTATTAGCAAGAAATGGGCATCTTTGATTAACTATCTACTATTACCCATATAGCATTGTGACCAGATTTTACTCTTGGTAATCCCATGATGAAGTTCATTGATATGTTAGTCTATCTTCATTTTGGGATTGGTTGGGGTTGAAGTCTTATAAGCTTTTGATGTAACAATGCTACATTCTTCATATTTTGATACAACTTTACATATTTCTCTTTTTATTTATGGCCACCAAATGTGTTTTTTTAGATGATGATACATTTTTAAAATTTCCAAATGTTATATATAATGGGATAAATGAGCTTTCTTGAGGATCACTTGCCTCATATTTGTTAGGGTGTAGAGACCAATTGGATCACCAAAGGAGGTGCTGACAGAGTTTTGATGGGTTTCGAGGAAAGGTGTCATTGGGCCGACAACAATATAAGTGCGCCATGGGCGCCCAGCAGGGCTTGCAGCCCGAGGCTGGGTGCCCAGGCATGCCCTAAGGGCGCTCCAACAACACCAGGCGTCCAGGCAGGCCCCAGGCGCTCCAGGAGTGCCCAGGCGCTTGTACTGCTATTAAGCACCGATGCTTGGGAGCCTAGGCATCGGCGGAAACTCCCCCACGGATTGGAGTGTTTCTTGAGAGAAATAGGGCAGCCCATTGACTATTTTGGGCCGTTTGCAAACCATTGACGATTGTTTAATGCTTTTGGATTCTTTGTGGTGGCCGCTCTTTCTTGAAACCCTAGAGTGATTGCTTGAGAGAAATCTGAGAAGAAGAAGAAGATCGGGAGGCCTAAAGGCGGTGGTTTCATCTTTCTCTTGGGACTGATAAGTACTCTGTAGCTCTGTATTTGTTTCGTTTATAGTGAATTCTCTTGTGGTGGTGTGGTTTGATGGTTTTCCCATATTAGGTTTTTCATGTAAAATGTTTTGTGTTCGTATGCTTGTGATTGTGCGGCTTATGCTATGATTGTGTTTTCTTGCTTGTTCTGTTTGATTTTCATATATTTCCTTGGTGACTCAACTGTCAAACCGACGTTGTATCCTCTACAATTTCTCTGTTATCTACTACCAACTTTTTTTCTTTCTAAAGAATAATCTTCCTTTCGAATACTTCTTGAGGTTAACTTTATTGCTCATTTTGTTATTTATGAACTATTTTTCTGAGCTCTAACAATAATTTTTCTATTTGTGATTGGTTTAAAATTAGGCTAACTAGATTTATGATAATTATTTATATTTCTTACTTAGTTCATGCTATATATTAGGATTTATAATCAAGCTATTTATGGTGGTATGGAATTTTTTGTTGAAGTCATTGGCCCCCCTGTTTTCTCTTTTAGGGTGATATTTAATAACAAGATCATATTCTTTTATTAATTTTAGAACCTGTGTTGCTTGAAATTTAACTTCTTTTGTGCAAAAATATATTTTAGATTCTTATAATCGATGAATATCTCAGTGTACCACATACATATGTTACCTTTTAATTTTTAGTGCAAACACTATTGTAGCTAATAAGACAAAGTCATGAATTGAATAGTTTTTTCATGCACCTTCGTTTGTCTCATGGTATATGAGATCACTTTTTCATCTTGCATAAGGGTGCTCCCGCTCCCTAATCTGTTCAGGAAGGCATTGATATAAACTTGATAATTTTTTTCTTCCATCAGTAAAGTGAAAATAAGAGCAATTACAAGTTCCTTAAGGTATTTGAAAACATAAGCACATGCTTCATTCCAATCAAAAGGTTCGACTTTTTGGGTTAGTTAGGACAACTAAATCTCAAATTGAGAAAGTTCTTGTACAAATTTTCAATAATATCAACTAATCCGATAAAACTACGTACCTCTGATGTGGTAGTAGGTCGGCTATTTCATAACTATGCTTATTTGTGAGGGTCAATAACTGCTATACTTTCTTCACTGTCTTTGTCCCAAAAATGTTACCTTTATAACCAACATTTTGAAAATTTTGCAAACAATTGTTCCTTTATCAACACATTTAGAATGCTGCTTAGGTGTTCTGCATTTTTCTTTCGTATTTTTTAATATATCAATATATCATTAATAAAATTGATAAATTTATTGAGATAAGATTTTGAAATTCTATGCATTAAGTTCTTAAAAATAGAGTGTGTTTGTGAGTTTAAAAATGCATTACAAAAAATTCAAAGTGTTCATGATTGGTATGAAAGACTGTATTATAAATGTCTTTCTATTTAAATATTAATCTGTGATACCTTATGCTTAAATCAATTTTAGAAAATATGATAGCTCTTGATATTAATTAAACAATTCATCTTTCTTTTTAACATATAAAATAGGTGCTTCATTTGGCGAAGTGTTGGGTATAATGAACAGATAATTTAAAAGCTGCTGTAGTTATTCTCTTAACTTTCTTAACTTTTTTAGAGCCATTTGACATGGGGCTTTTGATATAATAGGTAATAACTTGACGACAAATTTAATTTTTATATTGGAGGCACACTATTTAGTTCGTTAGAAAATACATTATAAATCCTTAAACTATGTTTATTTTTTGTATTTGCTTATTATTCTTTTCAGTTCTTATCAAAGTAATTAAGTAAGCCTGTTCTTCTTTGTGTATTAATTTTGCAGCTTTTGACATAGAAATTAAATTAGCTAAGATTTCTAATTGTCCCCCGTAAACCACTTTTTATTATTATATTGCATTACTATCTTCTTCTATGAACAATCAATGGAGTATATACCGGCTAAGACAGTCCATTCCCAGAATTGCATCAAAAGCTTCTAGAGGTATCATGATAGTGGGTTAGAAGTTTTCTTTGATTAGTGTCGATTCCATATATACCGTATTGAATAGCATTTAATGTATTCCATGACATTGTGACAGGGAAGTTTTTTTTTATAGAAAGTCCTATTTTATTGGCTATTTTACAAGAAATAAAGAAGTGATTAGCACATGTGTCAAATATAATAATGCATGGCAGGTTAAGTATAGTAACAAAATCTGTGATTACGTTCGGGTTCTCTTGGGCTTCAGCTGTCGTGATATTAAATACCCGGGGCTTTATTGGCGTTCTTATTAAATTCTTTAGTTGAAGTGGCTGAGGGAGATCCATGGTTTACCTCCCACCAAATTGTTGGTTCTGCACTTGAAATAACGATGCCCAAGCTTCCCTCATTTATAACATTGGAGGCATCTCCCTAAATGATTTATTTGCAGTTCGGGTAAGAAGGGAAATTAGTTGCAGTAATTCTCGAGGATGATAGATTTTAGGAGTAACTACATTGCACATTTTAGGTTGAAATTTGGGCACACTTAGCTCTGTCCTTTAGGTATTTTTAATGCACTGTACTTTTGCGCAAGGAACTTTTTTTCATTTTCAGCTAGCTTTTCCCTTCTAACAAGATCGATGAAATTTTTTAAGCATAAGGAACTAAATTCCTTTAGTATTCTCATCTCGTAGGCCTGATAAAAGATATCTACATCGATCTTCTAGAGTAAACACAATCATAAGTGCATAACACGCAAGTCATGAATTATGTTTCGTAGTCGCCATCGATCTTTCTCGCGGAGTTAGTTTCATAAAGCACCCATAAAACTCTTGAAGAACTCTTCTTATGATATAGTAGATACTAAATGATATTTGAAACCTCCTCTCATCATTTCTTGTGGGGAGTGAGACAATAAATCATTCATTGTGCTGTCATCATCAAAGCTAAGTTAGTATGTGAACTATGAGGTTTTGGGAAATGAGGGCAAGTGAGTGATGCTGTGACAAATCATGGACGATGATCTTCTCGAGGAAGTCATCGATTCTTTGAGCAAGCTGCCCTTAAGGACAAATGAGGGGAATGTGAAGGGAACCAACACCCATGTTTGCAACCCAACCTTGGTGATGGGACGATGGTTCTTGGAAAGAATTTGTGAGGGTGAGTGAGTCATGCATGCACTGTAAGAGCTATGCAATAATCATGTTGCCTAAAGACTAATTCTGTGAATTGTAAAAACAACTACAAATCTCAGTCACAGAAGAGGGTTGCGGCGAATCCTGAATGACGCTTATCTTATTCTGATCAACTTGTATCCCTTCAACACTGATCACATGGCCAAGAAAGGCAACAGATTTAAGCCAAAATTCATACATTGTATATTTTGCAAACAATTGATGCTCCCTTAATGTGCCCAACACGAGTCTTAAGTGATTCTCGTGATCCTCTTCACTTTTGGAGTAAATCAGGATGTCGTAAATAAACACGATCACAAATTTGTCTAAGAAGGGTCTAAGAACTCGCTGCATTAGATCCATGAAAATTGATGGAGCATTGGTTAATCCAAACGACATTACCAAAAACTCGAAATGCCCGTAACGAGTCCTGAACGCAGTTTTCGGAATGTCCTCCTCTCGTATTCGGACTTGATGATATCCTGATCGCAGATCTATTTTGGAGAAAACTTCAGCCCCAACAAGTTGATCGAACAGATTGTCGATTCGAGGCAACGGATACTTATTTTTTATGATTATCTTGTTCAATTCCCGATAGTCAATGCACATGTGTATTGATACATCCTTTTTTTTTTACAAAAAGAACTGTAGCTCCCCATGGTGACGTGCTGGGCTTAATAAGACCCTTTTCAATTAGGTCTTGCAATTGCTCGTGAAGTTCTTGCAGTTCTTTTTGGGCTAGACGGTAAGGTGCTTTAGCCAGAGGCTGCGACCCATGTACTAATTCAATAGAAAAATCAACTTCCCTTATTGGAGGTAGACCAGGGAGTTCATCAGAGAAGACATCAGGAAAATCCTTTACAGCATTGGTTTTCGATAAAGAGATGTCTTCTTTTGGCTTATTTATCAAAGAGACTAGGTAGGCCTTGCATCCCTTATGGATTAACTTCTCGGTCTTGAGTGCGCTGATTAGAGACATGTTAACACTTAATCTGCCCATGAATACTTCCGGTTTCCTTTCTTTCTTAAAAGTAATTTTCTTCTTCTGACAGTCAATGACTGCTTCATGCATACTTAACCAATCAATCCCTAAAATAATATCGAAGTTCTTTATTGGGAGGACTTGTAGAGTAGCATTATAAACTACATCATTAATAGGGATGTTGCGAATACAAAACTGTTGAGCGCACATGGTGGCATCGGAAGGCAACCCAATATCGAGGGTGCAGGTTAGCTTGCAACATGGAATATTTAGGGCCATAACGCAATTTTCTGAAATAAAGGAGTGGCTTGCTCCCGTATCGAACAAGACGCTAAAAGACTCAACATTAATTTGTATGGTGCCTAAAAAGTAAACAACTATTTATATATATATATATAAAGAGAAGGTTTATGCAAGCGTGTTGATAAGTTTTAAACTGAGAAAGGTAAAGTACTTGACACCACGTTGTTATCGTCAGGTGCCATGATAGGAGTTAGAGTGTATATTCTTGCTGGAACGGTGGCCCGAGGGGCCCGGCCATTCCTTTGGGTTGGTGCTGACATTAAAGCGGCCTGCCTAGGAGCAGTTCCTCTTTGACGATTATTGGCTGGGGATGCTGCTGGTCCTGAATTTTGGCTTGGGGCAGATCTTGCCCCAGGGATGATATCTCCGTCTACTGTCTTTTTGGCAATACAGTAACGGTAATCGTGGCCGGGTGCGCCCGCAGATAAAGCAACAATTTTGCCCGTGATAGCATCTTCCACTCGGATGAGGTCGATCACATGCTCCGCCTTCGATGGTCCTGGGAGCTCCTGCGGACATTTGGTATGCTCTGGCTGGTGGAGGGTAACGGGGACTGTAATGACCCTAGGTCATTATAAGGTATACATTGAATTCCCGATTCTCTAAATATCCCGCAATTATCAGTTTACCATTAAAACTCCTGCTGAAAATTCGATTTTTCAGTTTTAATACCTAAATTAGAAAGTTTTCAAAAAAAAAATTGGCAGCTACAAAATTAAATAAAATTCCCCATTAAAAGAAAATTAAGGCTGTTACGCCATTATCCCTAAATCTACGGGTATTTTTGAGGAGAGGCCGGTCGGTTCAAACGGGTGTGCGTTACGCACGCACACCCTATATAACCGAGCGTATGGCATTCGACTCCTCACCGCTCACAACTCCACTCGCCTCCCCCCTCTTTCGTAAGAAGCGTACCTGAGCAGACGTCCAGTAGCCAGAGCCGCTCGATTCCTTCCGCTCGTGCGCCGAGAGACGACGTTAGGAGCTCACAGCGCGTGACCTCTGCCTCTACGCCGACTTCTTCCTGCGCTCGACCGACCGCTTGACCCGGCACGGTGACCCCCTTGCGCTCGATCCCTTGCGCTCGGCCTCCCTATCTGTGCCGATCCCTTGCTCGCTGGTTCCGCTCGGCTCGACCTCTTCCAGCGCCGACTCCTCTGTGTATCGCGTCGATTCCGCGCTCGTCTGTGCGCTTGTCCGCTCGATTAAGGTAAGACCTCTACCGAAAAAGGGAATGTATATGTGTTCATATATAAATATAAATATATATATATATATATAACTATATATATATTTATATATATATATGTATGTAAATATATTTATACATGTATATGTATATATATTTACATATATTTATATATGTAAATGAATATATATATTAACAATAACAATAATAATAAAGACTTTAGGAATTTACAAATTTGATATAATGAAATTGAGCAGTTCTTTTTAATTGGGATTAATTTTGATTTTTTTTTTTGAATTCACTAGGTTTGTAGTAAAACAAATTATGTTTCGATTAATTGGAGTTATATCTTAGGGTTTTTACTTATAATACCCTATGTTTGAAAAATATTCATGTGCTATTGTCTTAATAATGGGATTTGGGTGAGTTAAATATGATTTGTAATTAATAATAATTGAAAAATTTGACATAATATTAGTAATGTTTTAAAACCTCTAAGTCAATTTTAGGACTCTTAAGAGGAACTATGGTAGCATACCTTTTAAATTATAAGATTTTAGTTAGGGTTTGGAAAAGATATAGGTAGTATATCGAATAAATAAGATCCGTTGAAATACAACATCATTTTCAAAGTTTAATAGAATTTCAACTATAACTTTTGCAAATATATCAAGTTTGCGAGTAAATCTTTTGTTAAGTCAAAACACGAAAGGTACACTGGATATTACTTTATATGCTTTTACTTTTAATTGCTGCTTATGCATTGCTTTGAGCTTATTACTACTTAATATGTTATTCTTATTACTAATGATGTAAGAGAAATTGAATGATGTTTATGTATCTTGTGAATGTTGCAAGAAGGGTTCCGAAATGGAGCATAATTAGGTTAGGGACGGGGCTAGTCCTCGGGAGCTATAAGGGTGCCATCTGGAGCCATTGAGGGAGGCACAGGTGAAGGTTGCTTAAATGCACGTTGCCATCTGAGACCCTTAAGTGGGTCCAGGTGAAAGTTTATGCTTAAATGCATATGAACCCAGCCTCATGGTTCTGGCTTTATCCAACAGAACTGCTATTCTTGCTTCATGATATCATAGACATAAACATAAATAGATTTTTACGCAATTATTGCTTTTCATTTTGACATTTGGCATGTGAACAAAACATTTATCATTGCAGGTGACCTGATTATCTTTTATTTGAAACACACTGTGTTTTCTTGCAAATGTTCTCATTTTTCTTTGCCTTCCGTTATGCTTTAAGTATATTTTTAATATCCTTTGTATTTAGAATGTGCACTAAGGCATTATTTTTATAATGCCAGATCAGATACAGTTGGAGGCGGTTGATATAATCTAGAGACGTAGCGCGGGAAAATAACTGCCCCTTTCAGGATTAATAGTTTGATGTATAATGAAGTTCATGTAATAAATTCTTGATGTTGTTTTTATTTTAAATTAAATGAATGCCGTTTCTTTTATGTGAATGATTTGAATATTCGTTAACTACTATTTTATCTAACTGCCAATATGATCCTGCGGAAAGATGCATCCGATGTTAGTTTGGTTCTTGCCAACCTAACATGGGTCATCACAGGGACGTTTGAAGCATTATGGTTCTTGCGTGTATTCCTATAGGAGCACCTGACCTGGTATTGTACAGAAAACAATATCGAGATTTGAATTCTCAGTAATTAGAGAATACTCTAAGTACTGCAGTACATAATAACATTTACATTTTAAATGATGCGATTAGCGGAAGCAAGGCGGAAATAAAAGTGCAGGAGAAAAATAAGGCAATAGCGCGAAATAAATAATTTCCTGCAACAAATATTATATATCAAATAAAGATTACTGATGTCATTTTCCAGTAATCTACCCTGAATGTTACCGATGTCATTTTCCAGTAACAACCCCGAATATTATTTATGTCATTTTCCAATAACAATCCCGAATATTATTGATGTCATTTTTCAGTAACAATCCCGAATGTTATTGATGCCATTTTTCAATAACAATCCTGAATGTTGCTGATGTCATTTTTCTAGCAATAACCCCGAATGTTACTGATGTTATTTTCCAGTAACAACCCCGAATATTATCACGTTGGTTTCGAACAACCAACCAAGCTTCAAATTGAAATTGGTTCAAAACAAATAAGCTAAGCAACAATAAAAGTGCAAAATGTAATATTCGTCATTACTGGGTACCTTTGTTCCTTAAGTTCAGAAGTTCAACCGTTCGAATGAGTGACAGTTCGCTCAATCTGCATTTGGGTTTGGATATTTTTAAGTTAGATTTTTAATCAAATGATTTAGGAGTTAATTTTTCTTTTTTACTTTCATTCTGTTCTTCTTCCGCTTTTGAATTTTGATTTATTTAAACTGCTATTAAAGTTTTTATAAGTCTTAAAGCGTTTTAAGATTATGATCATAATAATGTATGAAGGAAAAAGTCAAAATCAAAACGGCTGAATTGAAATTGACAAATTGAAAATAATAGTCATTTTTATAACATTTGTATTGTTCTCACTATTAATTAATGAGAATGATAAAATGTGAAATGACTAAATATAACTCTTTTATGGCAATGTAAGATTAGAGAAAAGAAATGTGTTCTTCAATTTCCTCCTCTTGCTTTAGAATTAGGATCGCCGGAAAACGAAAGGAGGCTGGAACGGGTTGGCCGAAGGCTGGCTGAGGTGGCAGCTGCAAGGGGCTGGTTGGAAAGGGCTGTCGCTGGCTGGAATGAGGAAGGCTGGCTGCTGGTTGGGAAGGAGGAAGGGCTGGAGCTGCTGTGGTTGTGGGGAGGAGAGGGGAGGGAATGGGGCCTCTTTATAGAGGAAGGTGGGTGGGGGGGTCGGCTGAGGGGGGCTGACCGAACCTTGCGCCAAAAATGGCGCAGGCGGACCCTCCTTGGCAGGCGGAAGTTTCTGCCTGCTGGCTCCGTCGCAAGACAGAGCCTGCGGTACGCAGGCGGGTCGGTCGAACGGGGAAGGAAGGACAAGAGAAAAAGGAAAAAAAAATACTTAAGAGTTAAATTTTTCATTTTTTTTCGTTATTCAACGTCCAAATACAACGAAACTTGGCACCGACTTGTGTTACGACATGACAAACACCTTTGCGCCGAAAATTTTCGATTTGGAGTAATATTTTATTTTATATTAATTTTTGAGGTTTAAAAACATCAAAAATTAACCACAATAAATTCGGCGCTCAGAATTTGATGAAACTTCTCGAGCAGCCTTTAAATACTATACTTAACACAACAACACTGAAAACGATGAATTCAGATACGTATTTCAATATTCTCTATTTAAATAATTCAGAAAATAAAACGGGAGTTTCCGTTAATCGGATTTCTCACAAACTAGGGCACTTTGATCTAAAAATTATTTTTATCTATTAGTAATTTTGTTTGCCCTAAAATGAAATTTCCCGGGGTTCTAATGTCAGCGTCGAAATTTGACATAATTTGTAAAGTAGTGATTTTTGGGTCGTTACAAAAAATTTGTTTATGCACATTTTATAAGTGAGTTTGAATTTGCTATAGTTATCCCCTCTCTTTCAAGTCTTCATAATCTTATTTTTAACATTTACAACTCCAACAATATTGCTTGTTTGCTTGACTATGCTCCTTTGCACAATGCAAGTGCTTTCTCTTGGTCATTCCACACTTCTCATGTGATGCTCTATCGATCTATGGAAGTATGATTTCTTAACAACAATGTGTTTTTGAAGTTAAAGCATACAATACTTCAGTGGCTAGAAGTTCAGGCCATTATAATACACTAAGCATATGATGGGAATTAAGTACCATATAGGGTAAAATGCCATAGTTTGGAACCATCTCTTGAATAAATGTTGGGATCAAATGCTATATGGTGGGAGCCACTTATTGAGATTATTAGGGTCACATCTAGAGTCTCTTAATAGATGATTATGGAATATGTATAAGATTATTTGATAAGGATAACAACTGCTAAAGTTAAAGTTGGGGATAATCATTTCTAGTATAGTGGAATAAAACTCTTAATTTGGTCTCTTTTTAAGATGACGAATGAAGTTCTCATGAGACTTCACAGTTTAGCGCATTGTGGAGCACTTCTAGGATGTATCTTGGGAGATTTTTTGGAAAATTATTGTTAAAATAAAATGTTTTTTTTTTTGGATAGAATAGATTATATCTTGATAGTTAAGAGATGCTATTATATCTCATGCACATGTGCTGGTAGCTAAACTACTCACTGAGTGAGCGAGTGTCTGCATTTCTTGTTCCCATGCTGATTGTGCATGTTATTCTTTTTTATGCGCTACTGATTAATTTCTTTCACCTTGATTAATGATTTTTTATATCATTCTTGTTAGATGGGCCTATGCTCAGTTTTCTTAACTTAGGTTCTGGAATATGGTTGCTCAAGTTGGCCCATTGCTAGGTTTGTTTGGGTATTTTATTTTTTGTTATTTTTATTATTATATAAAAATTTAAAGTTAAATACATATAAATTATGAAAATATAAAGACAAAACATAAAATGTTTGAAAGGATTTAATTTTTAATATCCCGATTTTTTGTTAAAATTTACTAGTTAAAATAAAATTTATTTATATAACCCTTAGTATATAGTTGTTAGTAATTTGTCTTTCGATGGACTAGAATAGTTGATACTTGGACCAACCACTAAGAAAGGATTGGGACTGCCAGCCTGATTTTCATTCGAAGGCCTTTTCCTTGACCTAAGCATGATGTTCGGTCTGATAGACAACAATCTATTGGGACAGGCAAGCCCTTGGGCTTTGCCTGATCTAATTCTTGCACTTTCCTTTTTCTCTTATTTTTGCCAATGTATTTTTTTTTTTGTTACTTTCAAAAGCAAAAAACTTGCCCAGTATTGGCACAGTTGTCAAACTCAATGTGGTCACTGACATCTTGTTTCGCATGGGATCTTCTGATAAACTTGTTCATGCTTTCCAATCTTTCACATGCAATCTCCGTTAAAAACACTAACTGATAAGATTTTGACTAAGGTTCGTTTTTGGGTTGTCAACTTCTTAAGCAATGTGTAATGATTGATTAATTTTTAACCTATTTTGAGAAATTTCTCAGTTTAGCATTTATCCATGTTTTCTTGCATTTTGAAAGTTTGCCTCAATTATATAGAAAATTCTGATCTTTATCTAGTATGCGCTAGTTTTGTACAAGATTACTAGAGTGTACATAGCTCTTAGGTTAATAAAACGGATAGTTGGAAGAAGAAATCATTATTAAAGCCAACCAGCAGACTAATATGACTTCCTATTCACCTTAAAGGCCTGGTTGGCTCTGTTAGAGGACTAGAATAAAATATATAATACTATCTGAGATGTTTCAGTTATGATTGTTTGTTATGAAGTTAGCAAGTTTCATATTCATGAGCTTGATATGGATTCTAATCATATAGATGAGCCAAATGACCAACTTCAAAATCTTAATTGATGAAAGAGAATACGCTTGATAGGCTCGAGAGGTATCAAATCAGGTTCACAATTAAACCTGTGTCTGACTACAAAATGACATAACACAATTTGGCTTGACCCAAACCCCACTCTACTTGATTAATAAAAGGTTGTGTCAAGCTTTTAAACATGAACATGAAAACTTGAACATAACCTCTTAAATTGAGAGCTTAGTCGAAAAGATGGGCCTTAATTGGGAAAATGCCCAAGGAGCTCAACTCGGAGGAAGCTCAGCTTTAATTACGAGTTTTAGTGTGAATTTATGTTGATAGGAAACTTAGAATTGGGTGGAGTCCAGATCACTCGACCGATGACACCAACCGAGCCAAAGAAGAGGAAGAGCTGAAGATTGAAGCCATTGAATCTTACAAGTATCGTCTGAGCTTTAGCTACTATTGCTCGAGAGTTTAATTGGAAAATCAGTTGATCATTGCAGACAGAGGTGCGTGCGCACGACAACACTTGGGAACCATTGGAGGACAGGCTGTTGCCTGTTTTTCACAGCACTCCTTGGCGTGATTCCATGGCTGCCAAAGGAATTCTTGTATTTGTATTTTTCTTGTGGTCTTCTTGTAACACAGAAGGCTATAAATGACTCTAGTTCTATTGAGAAATGTAGTCACGAATCCTAGTTGCTACAGTAATACCTTTTGCTGCCTTGTAAGTTGTATTGCCATTTTCATTCTCACTCTATCTGTCGAGTCTTTTCATTGTAGGCAAGAAACTGCAATACTTTGTTTTTGGTTTGGATTTGACTGGGTTAAGCTATGGACGGGCTCTATCAAAAGCTAGGATAAGAACATGTTTGACTCGATTGCTATATTTGATGGTGTAAAATTTTATTTGGCATGTTTTATTTGACCCAACAATAACTATTTTAGCACGAATTCAACTTATTTATTACTCATGAGGTCAAAATTTGATTTATTGAATTTCATGGGTCAACCCATGCCTGGCCTGAATATTAGTGTTAGGAGTGCCAATTTGAGCTTGTCTTGTTTATTATTGGGTCAATCTAAGCCTGAATTTTTTGGGGTTGTGTTCTGACTGGATTTGTGTATTGTTATGTATGTTGACACCCCTAATAGACTGGATAAAGTGTTTGTCAGGAGGTTAATGGGAGATATCATTGTCAGCAATTTGACTTTAATGGACATTGTCTCAAGCGTCATACTTGATTTATTGACCTATGATGGGCAGATCTTGTGTCAAGTGTGCATCAAATTAGATTTGCTAAATAAAATGTATAAAAGTAGCTGATCAAGCCTATTATGTTGTGTGGGAATCTAAAAACAAAAAAGCTAGCAATCTAATATACCACCACTTGGGCCCTATACGAAAGAGACTTTAAAGCGAAGTTCTTATTTTTACCTTTAGATTGATGGGTATAATTCATTGAAACAAAAGACCCAAGTGCCTAATCGAATACATGAACGTTGTCAATTTTGTTAGGAATTACATTTATATTTTGAAATTATAGAAGATCCTATGGACTGGCCTCTCTTAGAGTATAGAATTAGTTTGAAACTTGACGTGAAGAGTGAGATGACCCACTCTGAGTTGTCTCGATAGAACATTCTATCAGCTTGATGTAGACTTCGAGATGTGTTGAGAACTTTCCAGCTAAAAACTTGCCACCATCAGGGGCAGTACGATGGCACTTTTGTCAGGCTGGCCCATTTCACATTTATACCCATATTGTCCAGAGATTGAAACACAACATTTAATTAGAAGCCAAGGCAAGTCTGTAACAAATTCTTGGTGTCATAAATGGCAGTCAAAGCTTGTTATAATTGTCACCTGACATGTTATCATTCAAATGACTGCCACAGCAGAGTTTGCATATAATACTTGTAAAGGGTGGCATTCATGGGTCAGATGCTATACTTGAGATTTATGATAAAATTAGTAAGTTTGAGGATTTTAAAAATTAGTTACCTATTAGTAGTCACAAGGTTGAAGATTATTGAAAGGGAACTCACCATCTTCTAGACATTTTTATCACGGGGAGATGTGCAAACTGATTATACAAAGTATGGATTATAAGAATGCAGTGTCCAAGTTTTCTGCTGGTTGCCTGAACTTAAATCAGAACTAAATCCACTGCCCTTTTTAGGAAGGATGGGCAGAATATGCTCACGATTTTTTACTGGATAATGCCTAGATCCATTCAATTAGCTACATACACCAATATAAATTCAGTCCTTTCATGGAATACATTGACCGCCAAATTTTGGATTCATTGGACATTAACTTTCTTTACTTGTGTATCTTTGCTCTCAAGATAATGAACCTAACCTCTTCAGATTTTTCTTTGCTTCTCTCAGTATGATTAATCAGCAATTGTTTAATATTTTGTTATAAATATTGATACCTGGAATGCTTGCGAACTTCTAATTATAATCAAATTAATGAGGGTCATATGTGGTCTTTTTTTTCAAAATTTTGGTGGATCAATATTCATGAACATTTAACAAAGATATAGTGGAAAGCTCCTCTCAAATCGTACTATCCTTTCTCCTCATCCTTTTTCTCAATATGGAACACTCTAATTTCAAGTCACCTCGAACTCTTTTGTAGAAGTAAAGTTTTCTGTTATTTTTTCCCAATTTGTCGAGGAAAAGAAATTTGCTCCTATCTCAGTAGAATAAAATGTGGAGCTAAACACAAACCTTTTCTCTGTGCCTGGCCTCCTGAAAATAGCTTTATCATCATGGGGTGCTTACTATTTTTTCCTTTTAAATTAGTTTCTTTATGCCGAGCTCTTTTCTTGCACCGACATCATAGGTTCATAAAAATTGGATGCTTCTTGAAGCATTGGGCAACTTGTCGATGTATTTTTAGTGGGTGGAATGCTATGCTTCATCTCAAGTACATTCTATGGAAGGATCTATGATCATTTCTAATTGCACAATGGTTTTAGGTGAAGAGATCGACTTGTTTCTCTTCTCTCCACCAAAAATAGAGGCACTAGGTGTGAACAAGGAGCAGGTTGGAGGCGCGCCACAGCGCCTGGCGCCCAAGAGGCGGGCGCTATAGCGCGCCGCAACGGCCTTGCGTTCGAGAGGCGGGCGCCACTGCGCACCGCAGCACCCGACGCCCGAGAGACGGGCGTTATAGCGCGTCTGGATCCTGGTTCCCGAGAGAGACGCTAAAACGCGCCGCAACGGCCTTGCGCCTGAGAGGCTCGTTGTAGCGCCCGCTGTCCAGAAATTCTGCCTATATATATTCTTAACCCAGATTTTAGGGCAAAGAGAGGAAAAATACAAAATATTTTTGTCATCCATTGGTTTTGTGTGGTGGCTGCTCCATTTGCAAGGGAAAAGAAAGGCTCCTAGAAGTTTTGTAAGGATTTTTAAACCCTAAAACTCGACATTTTACTCTCCTTTTCGTGAACATAGGTGTTAGCATCGAACCACGTAAATTGCGTTTTCTTGTGCTGTGATTATTTGCATGCGATTATTTTTGCTTTATATTGGTTTACTCGACACTTTGAAGCTATTTGTTTCGCATTGATTCATAACCTCAAAGATCTCAATAAGTGGTATCAGAGTGAGATTGCCTTGTTTTGTTCTTGAGGGCTAGGGTTTGCTTGAGCTGTTTATTGTTTTGTGTTTGTGTGTTTTAAGTCAAGGAGAAAGGCATGGCAGAAAGAGGAGAAGAGGTTGTTGGAACTTTATCGTCGTCGGTGGTGGAGAGTTCCCTTCACCAAGTTGTGACACATTCGGTGAAATAGATGTTGGCAAATTTGATGGGAATAATAACTTTATGTGGCGGTACAAGGTGACAAACGAACTATGCGCCCTAAATCTAGAGGATGTTCTTGACGATGAGAAAAAATTGGAAGAAATTTCAAAGAGGGCTTGGATCAAGATGAACCGCAGTGCATGCATGCGGCTTGATCCAGAATTATTTGACTCAGGAGATTAAATATGAAGTTATGATGGAGACGTCAATGTGGAAATTGTGGAAATTTCTAGAAGCTAAGTATGTGACGAAGAGCATGGAGAATTGACTCCACATGAAAAGGTGGCTCTACAAGTTTTATATGAGAAGGGGAATTTTTATATAAGAGTACTTAAATGAGTTCACAAAATTGTTGGCAGATTTGCTGAATCTGGATGAGACTGTGGAGGATGAAGATAAGACCCTGTTATTGTTGAACTCATTGCCAGATGAGTATGAGCACTTAGCCATGACTTTGATCCATGGGAAGGAGGTTCTGAAGTATTAGGAGGTGACGACAGCCCTAGTGAACCATGAGTTCAGAAGTAGGGATAAAAAGTCCACCAAATTAGATATGACAGAGGCTCTTACACTCCAAAAAGGAAGACTAGAGAGAAAGAAACAATGAAAAAAAATGCAGACTTCAGAAAAGAGGGAAATCCAGAGTCCGAGGCATTGGACTCAATTAGTGTGCATTCTGTTTGGAAACAAGACATTGGAAGGACTGCCCAAAGTTAAAAGACATGCAGCGGGCGAGTGGATCTTCCGAGGCTAAGGCTAATGTGATACAAAATGTGGTAGAGGGTTCAGACTTCGATGTATCTCTTGTTACTGTTTCAATGGGACTAGTACCTGGCAGCTTCAGTTGGATTATGGATACCAGCGCGATGTATCACATATGCTCCCAGAAGGACTGGTTTTGTTCGTATATGGAAACGGAAAGCGGTGCCGTCACAATGGGGAACAATGCGACGTGCCGAATTGAAGGAGTTGGAAGTGTACTTATCAGAACACATGTAGGAACAGTGCAAGAACTGAAGAAGTCAGACATGTGCCAGAGATTAAGAAGAATCTGCTATCTATTGGGGCCTTAGAAGCCAAAGGCTTTAAGGTTGTGATTGAGATAGGAGTTCAGAAGATCAACAAAGGTGCTATGACTTATTTGAGATGAGTTAAAAAATAGAATCTCTACTACTTGCAGGGAAGTACAGTGATTGATTCAGTAGCTATGGTTGAAGACTATGAAAATGTCATGACATTGTGGCATATGATCCTAGCACATGCAGGGGAACCTTCATTGAGAGCATTGGAGAAGGAACGACTCATTAAAGGTATAAATCCTTGCAAACTATAATTTTGCGAACCTTGTATTTTTGGCAAGAAAATATGCAAGCTCTTTGGTGTTGGCCTTCACAACATCAAAGATATATTAGAATATATACACACATATTTGGGGACCAACGAAGACTACATCATTTGGTGGTCAAAGGTTTTATGTTTATTTTATAGATGATTACTCCAAATTTATATGAGTGTCCACTTTGAAGAACAAAACTAATGTACTTGAGGTTTTCATAAACTAGAAGAAGATGATGGAGAATCAAACGTGCAGAGAATTAAGATGGTCTGATCGAGCAATGGCAGAGAATTTACATCTGATTCTTTTATAAAGGAATGTCAAGATTCAGGGATTTAACGCCATTTCACAGTAAGAGAAACACCGCAGCAGAATTGGGTAGCAGAGCGAATGAACCGTACATTGGTGGAAAAGGTGCGGTGTATGTTGTCCAATGTTGGGTTGAGGAGATGGAATCTCTTCATAAGAATGAATCATGGAGGTTGGAGAAACTCCCTCCATTAAGAAAGGCTATTGGGTGCAAATGGGTGTATGCGAATAAAGAAGGATCCTTAGAAGCTGATGTGTGCTATAAAGCTAGATTGGTGGTTAAAGGCTTTGCTCAGAAAGAAGGGATTGACTATGATGAAATGTTTTTCCTAGTTGTCAAATACTCATCGATCCACATGCTTCTAGCTTTGGTTGCACAATTTGATTTACTGCTTGAGCAACTTGATGTAAATATGACATTCTTGCACGAAGAACTTGAAGAGGAGATCTTTATAGCGCAGCCTCCGAGGTACATTGAGCCAGGAATAGGAGACTTGGTATGCAAGCTGGACAAGTCTCTTTATGGACTAAAGCAATCACCGAGATAATGGTACAAAAAAATTGATTAGTTTATGCAGAAGGAGGAGTACCAAAGAAGTCAGTTTGACCATTGTGTGTACTTCAAGATGTTGCCTCAAGGTGACTTCATTTACTTGCTATTGTATGTCGATGACATGTTGATAGCTACTTCAGATCAGACAGAGATGGATCACATGAAGGATCAACTGTCTAAGAACTTGGGAGAGGCAAAAAAAATATTGGGAATAGAAATTTGTAGGGATAGAACAATAGAGAATATTTGGCTTACCCAAAAGGGGTATTTGAAGGTGCTGAGGAGGCTTAGAATTGAAGACGCTACAAAGTCTGTGAGTAATGTTCGAAGACAGATTTTGAAAAAGAAGAAATGTACACAATGCCATATGCTAGTTCAGTCGTCAATAGCTGACTTATGCATTGGATACGTGGACTCCGACTATGCCGGAGATTTGGATCAAAGAAGATCAACAATAACAAGAGGTCTAGTAGGGTGGAGGTCAACTCTTCAGTCTACAATTGCCTTTTCTACGACAGAAGCTGAATATATGGCAGTTACTGAAGCGTTCAAGGAAGTTATCTGGATGAAAGGTTTGTTAGAAGACTTGGGTGCGAAGCAAAAGGAAGTAGTAGTACATTTGATAGCCAGAGAGCTATATTTTTAGCTACTAATCCGGGCTATCATGCTCGCACAAAGCATATTGATGTCTGACATCATTTCGTTCGAGATGTTATTAAAGAATGTGAGATCTTATTGGAGAAGATCGACACTAAAGATAATCCCACGGATATGTTGACAAAGGTGCTCACAATTCAAAAATTTATCAATTGCAAGACCTTGGTGAATTTGGAGAAGTATTTATGGGCTTCTCATTTGTTGGAAGTACGAATGGTTTGATTCCCTTGGGAGGGGGATACGAAGGTAACCAAGTTGGTGCAGCTCCATTGATAGAGAGTTTAAAAGAGTCAACTCCCATGTGGAGCACATGAGATATGAGGTGGAGATTGTTAACAAGAAGCAAGTTGGAGGTGCGTCAGCTCGAGAGGTGGGCCCTACAGTGCGCCTGGCACCAGAGAGGCGGGCACTACAGCGCGCCGCAGCGACTTTGCGTCTGAGAGGCGGGCGCTACAGCACGCTGTAGCGCCCGCGGTTCAGAAATTCCGTATATATATATATATATATTCTTAACCCAGATTTTAGGGTTAAGAGAGGAAAAATACGAAATATTTTTAGTCTCCATTGGTTTTGTGTGGTGGCTGCTTCATTTGCAAAGAAAGAAGAAATGCTCTTGTAAACCCTAAAATTTATTGTACTCCCTTCTCTACATAGTAAAGATTTTACTCTTCTCTCAGTGAATATAGGTGTTAATACTGAACCACGTAAATTATATTTTCTTGTGCTGTGATTGTTTGCATACGATTATTTTGCTTTATATTGGTTTAGTCAATACTTTGAAGCTATTTATTTCGCATTGATTCATTAGCTCAAAGATTTCAACATTAGAGTTTCTTTTCGATGGTCAGCGATGTTGGTATTGTAATAGCCGGATAAATTGGAAAAACATTTTTAAGCTCAAGAAATTTGGAGTAGTGGTAACAACGAATTTCTGGTTCACTGAACGATTATGGAAGTTTTTGCTGTCTGAATGCTTCTCACTAGTTGTCGGATGAGGCCCTCAGTTATAAAATCTTCTATACTCTCTCCCTTCAGATTTTTTGTTGAACAGCTAGTGGAACCGTTTGGTTGCTTGTTTTTGGGTTGGGTGTCAGATAGGTTAAAGTTTTAAAACAAGTCTTTTTGAAGGGCCTTACTATTGCAGGTCTCACCCGAAGCTCATGGGTTCCTCCAACTTACTTCTGAGCAGGTTGACAATGACGCAAAACGCAAGAAATTCGGAAAATCCGTAGCTGAGAATTCTGAATCAAAGGCCGATGCTGAAGCAAGCTCAGGTGGTAATATTAAGTTGGATCAACCGCCTCCTCCTGAGCTGCCAAAGCAGCAGGACTACATTCATGTCAGAGCTAGACGAGGCCAAGCTACTGACAGCCACAGCTTGGCCGAGCGAGTATGGCTAATTATCCTTATTCACAAAGTACAAAATTGTTCTTTTTCCAAAAATATTCTTGGAGCTTGTAAAGCTGAATTCTAATTATCAGGCTAGAAGAGAGAAGATAAGCGAGCGGATGAAGATTCTTCAAGATCTAGTCCCTGGATGCAATAAAGTACGTTTGATTAAACATACGGAGCCATGCTTTATGTTTTTTCTTTATTTTGAAGAACTTAAGGGTGTTAGCTCAATTCACATAAATGAGAAAAGTTACAAAACTATACATGAGACAAAAATTATACAAATGAAAAATAAAAGTCTAAAAATTAGATTACAACAAAGTATTGATAAAGATATATAATGCTTAACCAAACTAAATATTAAAATTAAGATGGAGGACTCCAGAATCAGCACTTTTGCTGCTCACATGCAGTTGCAAGCCTAAAGTACTGTTGCTTACTGCTCAACAGCAACGACAGTTGCTTCTAACAGAAATGCTTCCATTATCCGGTCGACAATCAGCAAATTACTACCACAATAGATGAAAAAATTAAATGAATGTAACTATTGGATAAGTGCAAACAACCTCTGCCAGTCACAATCGCATCAGCAGTTGATACTATAATCAGAACTGTGCCTGGAGCAGAGAGCTGCAGCAGCAACCAATCTACTGCAGAATCCAAGGAGCTAAATCCTCAGAGAAGCATAGGCAACACCAACTCAGATTGATAAGCTATTTTGAAACATCCTCAAAATCTTTGTATAGACGCTGTTAATATATACAATAGTACCATAAGCATTTTTAAAGATGACACCATAATATATAAGAATCAATGACTAAAATAAATAAATTGCAAGAGTTAAAGGATCATTTTGATAATTATCTCTTTAAAAACATGATTGAAGCTCTTTATTATGGTGTTATCATATGGTAAATCGGAAGTTACTTTGAAGACCATGCCCAATATATCCATTTTTTTTTTCAAGACTTGAAGTTACTTTTGAAGGTGCTTAGACATTGCATTAGACTACCAATGTTCTCTTTAGTAGCATGGCTAAAGCATAATAAACCATCAACCATATATTAGTCAAAACATCTAATTGTGTTTGGACCATGAGATAGCCATACTTGACCAAAATAAATAAAGAGAAAAAAGCAACCTTGCATTAATCCATTCATAGAGGACAAGTATCCCCAGAATTTTTTATTAATAATTACATAGAAATGAATATTTAAGATGTTAGTATTAACCCATTTGATGAATAAAGAAGCAAGCCCAATAGCTTAAATTTGGTAATCACACATTCTCTATCCACATTATTAAAAGTTTTTTTAATATCAAATTTTGCACAAGCTTTTTCCTTATCCGTCCCAAAGTTATGTAGTATTTCACTAGTAATCAGACTATTATTAAAGATGAGTCTATCAAGTATGAAGGTGGACTATATTCATTTAGTCTTAAAGCAATAAGCTTAGCTAAAGCTATATGCTATATATAAGCTATATCTCTTAATAAGGATTTTCCAGTGAAACATGACTGACAACACAAACTTGAGAGCCCACAATATTTCAATTATGAATAAAAAGTTTGAAGTGAAATCGTCTGGATTAAGTGAGAAATTGATATAAACGTTCTTTAGAGCTCCCAAAATATCAGTATGAACGGAATAAGATTATTCACTATATCACTTGATATGCATTTACCTTGCTAACAAATAGGACAATTAATAAAGTTAAAATTAAAAAGGGATTGAAAGTAATTCACAATGCTTTTAGTAATAATTGTTGGTTTTTTAGAGCTAAAGTGATCCTTACTTGAGAGGGGGTAAATTGAGTTTTTAATTCACAATGAAGTTGAACTTGAGAAAATTTTACTATTTTTAGTGAGTTTGAGATATTTTAACTCAAACTAAAGAACAATTAAAACACAAACAATAAGTAAAATTAAGAGCAGATTAAATAAAATATATACAATTTTTTAGTGGTGCATGTTAACATGATATTATATTCTACTATTGGATTGTTGATCATTAAAACCAGCCAAGAACTTGATGTAATTGCAATTTCTTCTGATATTAAGATGTTTATAAAGAAAGCCTAAAATAGTTTCACCAATTTAAAGTATTGAGTTTTACTTTCTTACTAGGTCCCTTGTAACGCCAAATTCATTTCAGAATACTGAGACAAAAGGGCATCATAAGGTGTCATGAAATTTGTTTTGAGCCTCCAGCTTCTAGGGGGCCTACCTAAATACATGGAGAAGGAACTTTTTATAACATTTAAGGTTTTTTATAAGTATAAAAAGAGGATCACCTGTATAGTATTTGCTCTAAGTAGAAGGGATAATGAATTTATAGCTCTATTTGTACTTCCAAATATTTATATTAAGAATATGGCCCGATGGCTGATTCTGGGGAGAAATAGATATCAATAGCGAGGAATGATCTGAAGAGAGAGGACCTCTAATGTCATAGACGAACAAAGAAAAAAACTCTTCACATTAAGTTGCATAGAACTCTATTTAACTTATAGCTAGAATAGGAAAATTTTCTTTATTTTGCATTAGGATGAGGTAAGTCTTGTAGACAAAAGATCAACTAACTCTGCTTCAAACATGAAATCATTAAATGGTTTGAGATTTGCAGAGTTAACAAAAACTTCACCGTACTTCTCATACCGAAATCAGATTCAACACTAGAAATATCCTAAGTAAATACGATCAAATCTACTCATGCTAATTTAATGAATAATATGAAATATGAACAAGGCATTGTAAGCATTCTTGATTAGGAGTATAAATTATATTGATAAAAATGGAGCCCATTAAACAATAGATACGGCATTGTAACTAAGATTCTTGAAATTCACCATATTGATGTTTAATTTCAGCTTTATTCTATTTAGGGAAGCATTATCAAAATCTTAAAAAGCTTATTTACCAGCATGAAAACATCTGAAACTTTGCTAGAAGAGAGTTAAGGTTCATAAAATGAACATTTGAATCCTTTGCTAGCTGTTTGCACTCATAAACACAGGTCTTTGTGAAGACATTTATGAAAATTAACCATTGATATGGAAAGAAAAGCAGAGGGATTAGAATTAAAAATTGTAATTTCTTTCGTTTTTTCTTAATTTAAAGCAGGTGATTGGTAAAGCTTCTGTTCTTGATGAGATCATTAACTATATTCAGGCGTTGCAGCGTCAGGTTGAGGTACCTACCACCTTTTTTCATTATAGTTATTTTTTACTACAAAAAAAGAATCCCAGCCATGTGGATTGCAAAAAATTTATGCGGAAAAGTTGAAAAAAAAAATTATGACGTTGGTTGGGAAAGAGGTGTATGATTATTTTCTTGCATTTTTTTTAAAATTTTATACAATTTGAGCAATTATTTAGGCAGCAAATCATTCTTATTTTTTTTTTATAGTTTTTGAGCATAATTTGAGCTCCATGGTAGAACTCTTATTTTTTGTGCCGCAGTTTCTTTCAATGAAGCTCGAAGCTGTTAATTCTCGGATTAACACTGGCTTGGAGGGATTCCCCGCCAAAGACGTACGATCATTATTATATTGCTTTTTTATTTGCCGATATTATTATTTATTTATTTATTTTTTTGGGAACACTTTGAAGGACAGGTGTACGAAAACAGCAGCGTTTCCGGCATGGCGGCGGCGTACGGCTCGCAGCCATCGGGCAGGGAGTACGGACAGGGATCGGCTTCCGAGTGGCTTCATATGCAGGTAGGCGGCGCCTTCGAGAGAGTTACTTAGCCTTTTTTTTTTAATTAATAAATCGGAAATTATTCTTAATTCTTATTAATTTATAAGTTTTAAAAAGAAAGAGTGCACTGCAACCATCCGATCAATTTAATAACAAGAGCGTGCGGCCAGGATTTAATCTCATCCCCTGACCCGCTGCCCTCTTTCTCTCTTTCTCTATTATTAAAAAAAAAAAAGAAGAGTAATTTCTTTTCAATCCCAAATGCGTCTGTATTTTCTTATGTAAAAATTCATACGCTCTGATGTAACAAGTCGACTGCAGATCCGAGGGCTGATGATACCTCAATGTCTTGTGATGATCTCATAAACTAATTTTAAAATTTAACTCCCTTTTAATTTTATCGAATAATAATTATTCTTAATTTTAATGGAGAGTAATTATTTCCTTACTATACCATTTTGTTGAAATACGGTTCTTTTTTTTTTTTTTTTTTTTCAACGAGTTACACTTAGGGCTAACTTTCATTGAGTTTGATCGAGTCCTCTCAGGCTCGAACTCGAGTTAAAGTCAAGTCAATTAAACTCAAAATCTTAGACTTCGAGAGGATTTGAAATATATAAAAAAACAATCTTATACTAGTTGAAAATATTTCACGGTTCATTGGTAGTGTTAATTTTGTTTTATATCATGATCTCTCGGTTTTGATTTTGTGAAGACTATTATTATGCTTTTTTATAAAAAAAGAGTTGTAATGTTAAGGGTGTGCAATTTAGGGAGATTTTTACCGTCGGACGCTGCTAATGAAGTAGACTATTCATTGATATTATATATATATATATATATATATATGTAGATACAATTTGGAATATAAATTTGCTCTCATTTGAGGTGATGAGTTCTCTTAGAAAAACAACAATCTTTTTGCTTTTAGATGTGACACATTGGTGGTCCTGTTGTTTGAGGAATTTACACTATAAAATACGTTTTCTTCTCTAACATGATGGGCCAATTTTTGAAGAATAATAATAAAAACAGCATAAAAAAAATTTCAGCATGTGGTTTGCCCCATTATATTTAAAATTTTAGCAAAAAGATTGTTGTTTTTGTAAGAGAGCTCATCACTTCAAATGACAGCAAATTTATATTCCAACTTGAGGTTTAATAATTGCTGATTGCTCATATAGAGCAATTTTGATCATTTGAAGAAGAGCTATTTTTATAAGCAATCCAACAATCTTAAAATCCCCACTTGGGTCACAAGCTTACGCTACTAAACTCGGCATTGAACTGGTCGTCCAGAAAATCACAAATTAAGTAAATTATTTGTAATTTTAACGATGTGGGACTAATTATAAATATGCTGCAATTAATTCTCTAAACGGCTTAAAGTAAGTCGACTTATCGGAATGAATGCTCGTAGGATGAACGATGGAGAAAAGAATTGTTCGATTATTTCGATTTAAACAACTTTAAATTATATGAGAATTTGATAAATCTAATAATTAATGTATTTGAATTTAAATGTTCTGAATTTTGGATAAATATATAAATTTTTTCATGTTTGGATTTCTAAATTATTTTCTATTTCTCAATAAAAACAAAATTTTAAATAAACAATAAAGAATACCCAATAATTTTATAAAAAATATAATTGTTTTAATGATAAATTCCAAATAAAAGTTTATTAAGATTAATTATATCATATAAATAGTCTAAATTTGGGATGACTTTGGTAATATCATTTACTCAGAGAATAGCTCAATTGGTTTTTCTTTGTTGTCAATTTAATCTGATTGTGAGATCAATTCTTGTGATATCAAAACTCTTAAGCTGTATTTTTAACCTTAATGGCTCATAATTTGTCCGTAAAAGAGAACACATTCCGGAAGTGCTCCAACTATAAGTATGCTTAGATCTATAATTCTTATTAGAAATTCCATCGTTATTTGAGAGCTCTGCGTAAATACACTTAAGGAGGTTTCACAATCATCCCCACAAAAGCAACAATCGTAATTGTTAGAAGATGTGACAAAAAAAAAAAGGCTCTCAACATATAGCACTTAGTGTCATCATGGGTTCAAGTTGAACATGGCACGCACAAAGTACCTAGCTTTAATGTGTTTTTTTGGGTTTTACGTCAGTGGGTCTAAATAACATTTCTCTTAATAAAAAATTGTAACTTTGAATATAATATTTATTTAATATATATATATATATAATAATAATAATAATAATAATAATAATAATAATTTGTGTGATAATGGTGAGATAAATTAAAAATTGAATCGAGCTAACATGTTCGAGTATATGTGGTTTAAATCTTGCACTTGCTTTAATGTGTTTGTAAAAAGATTACAACGCAAACAAATCTTTAGGCATTATGAAAGTTAGGCATTATGAAAGTTAGTAAAAATTATAAGTGGGTTTGGCGACGACTCTCCCAACCCAACTAATCATATTCTCTTGCCTTTTATGCTCTTAAGGAGTAACTTCATTGAACTATTTTCTCCTGCCTCATATCAACATGGATTAGTGATGATCATAGTTTATTATTCAACCAAATGATTGAAGAAGTCGTGCTAGTATAGACCATAACCAAAACACTCATTAGATTCATTGTAGAGCATTTGTTTTCACATTTTGATCTCTTCACGATGGTAATAACAAGTAATGGGTTGTAGTTTGGCTAAGACAAAATCCTAAGAAATCGTAAAGGATGTGTTACTCTAACTTAGATTTTCTTTGGACCTTTGCCCCCAAGCGAACAATTAAGTCATGAATAAAACTGTCATCAGACTCTAAATGAAAAAGACTTCATGATCAAGAGAAGTCAGGTTAATGACTTGCATTGATTCTTGTCGGGCCTTTGTTTTGACATTGAATTCGTCCACGAGAGAGGCACAAATTTTAATTGCCTATAGCTAAAAAATGGTCACACTAAGAGAATTGGTTTTCCCATTACCATGAACTAAGCTTGTCGGCAATAACGAAATTTAAATCTCACAGTGCACAACCAATTGTATTTGGAAAGAAGAAATCAGTCTTAGAAGAAACTTGGTTGTTATTTTCAGTCAAATAAAAAAAAAAAGCAAAATGTCAGGATAACTTGACACTTCAATAGGTGTGCTAAAAATGCCACTTTTAAGTCAAACGACTTGATTCTCAAGAAAATCAAAGTATCATTAAAGAATCAGGATAATCCCTATATCAATAAAGAATCTGCAAATATACATATCTAAAAGCTAAAAAGTGTGCTTATTCTCTTATGCCCCCAATGTGTGATGGCCTATTTAAAATATAGTATGGATGATGTGTTTGTATGAAAAATCATTTAGCAGAAAGCTAAAGGGCTGCAGTGGAAAAGTTGTTGCGGTGGGCCACAACGTTGGTTGTGGGATGCAGTGGCAAACTTGCAGCAATGACTACAGGGAAGGCTGTTGCAGCGGGATACAACATTTGATAGTTGTTGGAGTGGTGGCTATTGTGTGTGATATTTTGTATGATTAGAGATTGAGTGAGAGAAATAACGGAATGACATAGAGAAAAGAAAATATATTTTTGTGTAAATTTTTTGGAGCACCACCAATGTGTGATGGCCTATTTAAAATATAGTATGGGTGATGTGTTTGTATGAAAAATCATTTAGCAGAAAGCCAAAAGGGCTGCAGTGGAAAAGTTGTTGCGGTGGGCCACAACGTTGGTTGTGGGCTGCAGTGGCAAACTTGCAACAATGACTACAGGGAAGGCTGTTGCAGCGGGATACAACATTTGATAGTTGTTGGAGTGGTGGCTATTGTGTGTGATATTTTGTATGATTAGAGATTGAGTGAGAGAAATAACGGAATGACATAGAGAAAAGAAAATATATTTTTGTGTAAATTTTTTGGAGCACCACCAATGTGTGATGGCCTATTTAAAATATAGTATGGGTGATGTGTTTGTATGAAAAATCATTTAGCAGAAAGCTAAAGGGCTGCAGTGGAAAAGTTGTTGCGGTGGGCCACAACGTTGGTTGTGGGCTGCAGTGGCAAACTTGCAACAATGACTACAGGGAAGGCTGCAGCAGCGGGATACAACATTTGATAATTGTTGGAGTGGTGGCTATTGTGTGTGATATTTTGTATGATTAGAGATTGAGTGAGAGAAATAACGGAATGACATAGAGAAAAGAAAATATATTTTTGTGTAAATTTTTTGGAGCACCACCAATGTGTGATGGCCTATTTAAAATATAGTATGGGTGATGTGTTTGTATGAAAAATCATTTAGCAGAAAGCTAAAGGGCTGCAGTGGAAAAGTTGTTGCGGTGGGCCACAACGTTGGTTGTGGGCTGCAGTGGCAAACTTGCAACAATGACTACAGGGAAGGCTGTAGCAGCGGGATACAACATTTGATAGTTGTTGGAGTGGTGGCTATTGTGTGTGATATTTTGTATGATTAGAGATTGAGTGAGAGAAATAACGGAATGACATAGAGAAAAGAAAATATATTTTTGTGTAAATTTTTTGGAGCACCACCAATTTGTGATGGCCTATTTAAAATATAGTATGGGTGATGTGTTTGTATGAAAAATCATTTAGCAGAAAGCTAAAGGGCTGCAGTGGAAAAGTTGTTGCGGTGGGCCACAACGTTGGTTGTGGGCTGCAGTGGCAAACTTGCAACAATGACTACAGGGAAGGCTGTAGCAGCGGGATATAACATTTGATAGTTGTTGGAGTGGTGGCTATTATGTGTGATATTTTGTATGATTAAAGATTGAGTGAGAGAAATAACGGAATGACATAGAGAAAAGAAAATATATTTTTGTGTAAATTTTTTGGAGCACCACCAATGTGTGATGGCCTATTTAAAATATAGTATGGGTGATGTGTTTGTATGAAAAATCATTTAGCAGAAAGCTAAAGGGCTGCAGTGGAAAAGTTGTTGCGGTGGGCCACAACGTTGGTTGTGGGCTGCAGTGGCAAACTTGCAACAATGACTACAGGGAAGGCTGTAGCAGCGGGATACAACATTTGATAGTTGTTGGAGTGGTGGCTATTGTGTGTGATATTTTGTATGATTAGAGATTGAGTGAGAGAAATAACGGAATGACATAGAGAAAAGAAAATATATTTTTGTGTAAATTTTTTGGAGCACCACCAATGTGTGATGGCCTATTTAAAATATAGTATGGGTGATGTGTTTGTATGAAAAATCATTTAGCAGAAAGCTAAAGGGCTGCAGTGGAAAAGTTGTTGCGGTGGGCCACAACGTTGGTTGTGGGCTGCAGTGGCAAACTTGCAACAATGACTACAGGGAAGGCTGTAGCAGCGGGATACAACATTTGATAGTTGTTGGAGTGGTGGCCATTGTGTGTGATATTTTGTATGATTAGAGATTGAGTGAGAGAAATAACGGAATGAGAAAGAGAAAAGAAAATATATTTTTGTGTAAATTTTTTGGAGCACCACCAATGTGTGATGGCCTATTTAAAATATAGTATGGGTGATGTGTTTGTATGAAAAATCATTTAGCAGAAAGCTAAAGGGCTGCAGTGGAAAAGTTGTTGCGGTGGGCCACAACGTTGGTTGTGGGCTGCAGTGGCAAACTTGCAACAATGACTACAGGGAAGGCTGCAGCAGCGGGATACAACATTTGATAATTGTTGGAGTGGTGGCTATTGTGTGTGATATTTTGTATGATTAGAGATTGAGTGAGAGAAATAACGGAATGACATAGAGAAAAGAAAATATATTTTTGTGTAAATTTTTTGGAGCACCACCAATGTGTGATGGCCTATTTAAAATATAGTATGGGTGATGTGTTTGTATGAAAAATCATTTAGCAGAAAGCTAAAGGGCTGCAGTGGAAAAGTTGTTGCGGTGGCCCACAACGTTGGTTGTGGGCTGCAGTGGCAAACTTGCAACAATGACTACAGGGAAGGCTGTAGCAGCGGGATACAACATTTGATAATTGTTGGAGTGGTGGCTATTGTGTGTGATATTTTGTATGATTAGAGATTGAGTGAGAGAAATAACGGAATGACATAGAGAAAAGAAAATATATTTTTGTGTAAATTTTTTGGAGCACCACCAATGTGTGATGGCCTATTTAAAATATAGTATGGGTGATGTGTTTGTATGAAAAATCATTTAGCAGAAAGCTAAAGGGCTACAGTGGAAAAGTTGTTGCTATGGGCCACAATGTTGGTTGTGGGCTGCAGTGGCAAACTTGCAACAATGACTACAGGGAAGGCTGTAGCAGCGGGATACAACATTTGATATTTGTTGGAGTGGTGGCTATTGTGTGTGATATTTTGTATGATTAGAGATTGAGTGAGAGAAATAACGGAATGACATAGAGAAAAGAAAATATATTTTTGTGTAAATTTTTTGGAGCACCACCAATGTGTGATGATCTATTTAAAATATAGTATGGGTGATGTGTTTGTATGAAAAATCATTTAGCAGAAAGCTAAAGGGCTGCAGTGGAAAAGTTGTTGCGGTGGGCCACAACGTTGGTTGTGGGCTGCAGTGGCAAACTTGCAACAATGACTACAGGGAGGGCTGTAGCAGCGGGATACAACATTTGATAGTTGTTGGAGTGGTGGCTATTGTGTGTGATATTTTGTATGATTAGAGATTGAGTGAGAGAAATAACGGAATGACATAGAGAAAAGAAAATATATTTTTGTGTAAATTTTTTGGAGCACCACCAATGTGTGATGATCTATTTAAAATATAGTATGGGTGATGTGTTTGTATGAAAAATCATTTAGCAGAAAGCTAAAGGGCTGCAGTGGAAAAGTTGTTGCGGTGGGCCACAACGTTGGTTGTGGGCTGCAGTGGCAAACTTGCAACAATGACTACAGGGAGGGCTGTAGCAGCGGGATACAACATTTGATAGTTGTTGGAGTGGTGGCTATTGTGTGTGATAGTTTGTATGATTAGAGATTGAGTGAGAGAAATAACGGAATGAGATAGAGAAAAGAAAATATATTTTTGTGTAAATTTTTTGGAGCACCACCAATGTGTGATGGCCTATTTAAAATATAGTATGGGTGATGTGTTTGTATGAAAAATTATTTAGCAGAAAGCTAAAGGGCTGCAGTGGAAAAGTTGTTGCGGTGGGCCACAATGTTGGTTGTGGGCTGCAGTGGCAAACTTGCAACAATGACTACAGGGAAGGCTGTAGCAGCGGGATACAACATTTGATAGTTGTTGGAGTGGTGGCTATTGTGTGTGATATTTTGTATAATTAGAGATTGAGTGAGAGAAATAACGGAATGAGATAGAGAAAAGAAAATATATTTTTGTATAAATTTTTTGGAGCACCACTAATGTGTGATATAAAAGATTATTGTTTTTTTAAGAGAGCTCATCATTTGAAATGAGCAAATTATATTCCAAGAGGTTTGTTTGATAATTGCTGATTGCTCATATAGAACAAATTTTGATCATCTGAATTAGAGCTATTTTGATAAATAATCCAATAATCCCAAAGCCCCCACATGGGTGACAAGCTTACGCTACTAAGCTCAGCATTGAACTTGGCCGTCCAGAGAAGCACAAATTAAGTAAATTATTTATAATTTTAACGAGGTGGGACTAATCATATATATGCTGCAATTAATTAACTCCAAAAGTCTTAATTAAGTCATCGGAATGAACGCTTGTAGGATGAATGATGCAGAAAGGAATTATTATTCGATTATTTCGATTTAAATAACTATAAATTATTTGAGAATTTGATAAATCTAATAATTAATGATATATTTTGGATAAATATATTCTGAAGTTTGGATAAATATATTAATCTTTTCGGTTTAGATTTCTGAATTATTTTATATTACTCAATAAAAAATATAATCTTAAATAAATAATAAGAAATACCCAATAATTTTATAAAGAATATGGCATTATCTATCAACATAATTGTTTTAATGAAAAATTCCAAATGAAATCTGATTATTCTTAAATAAAAAGTTTATTAAGATTAATTATGCCATATAAATAGTCTAAATTTGGGATGACTTTTGTAATATCATTTACTCTCGAATAGCTCAATTGGTTTCCCTCTGTCAACTTAATCGAATTGTGAGATCAACTCTCGTGATGGCAAAACTCTTGAGCAGTATTTTTAACCTTAACAGCCTCACAATTTGTCCGTAAAAGAGAACAGGTTCTGGAAGTACTCCAACTATGAGTATGCTTAGATCTATAGTTCTTATTAGAAACTCCATCGTTATTTGAGAGCTCTGCGTAAATACACTTAAGGAGGTTTCACAGTCTCCCCCACAAAAGCAACTAACATAATTGTTAGAAGATGTGGCCCAAAAAAGGCGGTTCTCATCATGTAGCACTTTGTGTCATCACGGGTTCAAGACGGACGTGTTACACAAAGTACCTAACTTTCTTATGACACATAAGGTTTTTCCTAATATCATTTGTAATAGCATAAACTCTTAAGTAACAAAATATTATTTGCTTTAAACTTTATGATCTTATGATATTTTTCTTAGAAGATAACTTGAAAGAGGTTCTGTAACAACCCAAAGTTGTTTAGAACTTAACATAGCTTAAAATAGCTAAAGCTTGCCAAAATTATGAAATAACTTAAATTAATGCACATTAAATGTATATTATAAACCTAGATTCTTAATTAAGATGATTGATTGTAAAATCACAATTAATAAAGTAATAAATTATAATTTTGTATAATAATAAAAGAATTTAGATACACAGTTTCGTCTTTTAATTAAAAATTCTAAATCTTTATTATTTTTGGAATAATTTGAAAATTAAATAATATTTTTATAATAAAATTACATATAAAAAGACTTGTGAATATGATGATCATGATAATAATAAATTTTGCACAATAAAAAGAGTATTAAAAATAAAGTTTTGCTATATAACTTCTATATATCTCTCAAAAAGTATAGATGAATAGGAATTAGAGAATTAAGTGTAATAAAAAATATATATTTTAAATTCTAAATTCTAATCATCCATATTTTTTAGGAGATATTTAAAAGTGAATTAACATTTCTCTCTATATATATATATATGATCGAGTACTATTTAGACTTGTTGATGCGATACTTTAGAAAATTCATTCAATAAAATTTAGATATTATTTTAATACAAATTTTAAAAATAATATTTGTATTATTTTAATATAAATAAATAATAATAAAATGATGTTCAAATTGTATTGGATTAAGTGGCATTTCTATTTTTCAAAACCAACAAATTTTTTGTTACATTACTTCCCTCAATTTTTATAAAAAAATATTAATTCCATGCCCTTTTTATGCAGGCCCCATATTTTTCAAGCGCTCTTTTCAGATATTTTCTCATATTTTTTCTGAAAAACATAATAACTCATAATATCCCAATGATAACATTTTTTTGTTCAAATGAATGTTTGAATGGAATATATATATACGGGCTAAACCCTAAACCCTAAATAACTTTTGTCGTCAATTGCTTTTGCTGCAGATAAGATAGTTGCAATGACAGGGGGCTGAAGCACTCTATAGCTTGATTCATAGAGAGATTAGTAATTTTCTTCCTTCAAATCTAGTGACTTTGCCATGCTTGAGCTGATTTATATATTGGGTAATAAGATTTTCAGAAACCCTCTATCAAGTTGCATTTCACCATCAATCACTCCCTACCCTCATCCAACACATTATGACTTTCAGCCTTTTGGCAATTCAAGTCCTAATATTTTGCTCAATACTGAGGTGACAGATCACATTAAAGACATTTTAACACTAAATCCTGCTCAATCTAAATCAACATTAAGTTTACACATATATCAGTTCTTAGAGAGAAAACATAGCAGTCACATATAAAAATCCAGCTTTCAATTGAGTATTATATAGCAGCTATTGAACACTTTATTGATATGTATTACACAGGAGAAGCCCTCTGCCATAATAAGCAGTTCACTGACTTGAAGAGTATAAACAAGTATTTATTATACCAAGCAATGCAGGTCTCTGGTCACAAAATCTGCACATGTTATCAGAAACTCCCTAATTTCCTAACTCATGCAGTCATCTTGAAACAGTGCCTATACAGAGAATGATAAGCACCGTCCTTTCATTGTCATTAATCTAAACAAAAAAAAATCTAAGACGTATATATCCTTTGTTTCCGCAGCGAATTCAGCATCAGTCAGCCAGCCTTACAAACTGATTCGGAACCGTGACTGTGGATGCAAGCTATGGTTTTTAGTCAAAATCCTCACTTGCACTGCCTTGGCCTGAAGTTTTTCTCTGACAAGAGCTTCTCCATAAGCTGCTGCAACCTGAAAGCACCATGGCCAGGCCGTAAAACCGAGGCATTTCCATTGATAAGGCAAGGATCACTCCCATTATCCCTTCTCCCCACACACCATCCCCCAGGAACAAGCCTTTCGGGGCCACGGAACAAGAGCTCGGCATCTATCCTGTCGAGAACAGGATCATCCCTTTTGAACTTCCTCGCAAAGGGCGCATTGCTATCAATCATAGCCTTCATGTCTTTCGAGTTGAGGTAATGTGGGTGTTGCTTAGGGGGGTTGTCCCATGATATAAAGTGTAGGTCATGATTGACAGTAGTGTTAGTGAACTCTTTAGCATTGCAAATCACTGTGTGGAAGTAGCCTTCGGGCGATGAAAGGAAGTTGGCATAGTACATGAGGACGGTTCGAGGGAGATTGTCCCATCCCCATATGCAGTAGTCGATGAAAGAGCGAGAGAGCACCATCCAGGCGGATCCTAGCGTAAATTCAAACGTGAAGTGGGATCAAATGGTATCTTTTTCTTTTTGAACAATGAATATTTTGAAGCAAAAGACAAGAAATAGTTGATAATTATAAAGCAACAAGACTAGTAAGGCACAACAGAAATCAAATGCAGTGTGATCGAATATGAGTCATTTAAGAAATTCAAGTAAAATTGAGAGTGCTTGCGTTTTAAAAAAAGAGGCAAGCAAAGTTCATTCAGCAAATAAAAAACAAGAAATGATGCTTACTTGCATTCAATGAATAAAAACACAAGCTAGCTAAAGGAATAGTCTAAAATAGAAAAGAATAATGCCCCAATTTCAAAGTTGGTAGATAAGGTTATGAGGCATTTTATATAGAAAAGTAGAAAATTAATCCACTCTCATAAGAAAAAGCATTTTGTTTAAATCAATGTTTTGGAAAGCGATTTTGACTTGGCTTGGCAAAGGTGCTTTTGAAAATATCATATATATATATATACATATATATTTTTAAGCCCACAAACACACTCTGGCTGTCTGGCATGTTCCCCCTTTGTCTTTTCAATTTGTCAATCGGCTATTGCAATGGATAACTTCTTCTTGCAATTAACTAATGCTTACTTTATTTGTTTTGCATATGTCAACGTTCTTTGTTTTATGTATGTCCAAAAATTTTGTTATCTTTTTAATGAGCATATTTATGCTATAATAAAATATCAAATTGCCTTGGATGGTAAGTATGAATAAACAGATTACAAACTATAAGTTTTGAGAAAATCGGTTAGTATGTAAAATGCAGTCTAAATTTCATGAGGTCATGTCTTGCGAGGCTTGCATTTAGTTCGGCGAAAGCAAAGTGTCTGGACCACATTGTCAAGCATTATTATGAATTAACCAAAGAATGCTACATGATATTCTAGCTTACTCAAGTTTATTTTTATATGGCCAACAGGGATTGCTTTTCTTTCCTTTTTTTGTTTCTGAAGAATTTCAACTTTAATCCTCCACTATGAGAAATTTGTTTATATTGTTCAGCTTTATTGCTTATTGTTATTATGCTACTATCACTAACTATTAATGTTGTTGCTGCTGCAGCATACTATAATGAATTTTTCGCAAACAAAATGGGAATGCCGCTTCATTATAATAGAAGCAATCTATTCTATTTTTAGAGTATAAGAGCACTTTTCCACACACACCTCATTCACTATCCAACACAACCATTTAAATTTACTGAATTTAAGCCTAGGTAAAATATAAAAGAAAAAACATGAAAAATAGCCATTAGCCTATAGTTACAATAAACCCCAACCATCAAGGTGAAGGATATGTCAGAAAAAACTATCCTAAACTTCAAAAAGTACACACACACACACACATTCCTCCCTCTCTCTCTCTCTCTCTCTCTCTCTCTCTCTCTCTCTCTCTCTTTCTTTCTCTATTTCTCATTGTCTCAAACAGGATTAATAGCTATATAATAGATAAATAAAAGACAATAAAGCTTGCCATTAGAGTCATTCTAGTTAATATCAGCAATAATAACATGGTATAGGAATTCAACTTTCATCATATTCATCATCAGCCTCATCAAAACTATTTAGAATCGCTTACCCTGAACTTTTCTTTAAAAATTATAAACCTATGAGTGCATTTCTGCCGTTAACTGTACGTACCCCTTAGGTGGATTGGTTGCTGCGTAGCTAACTTACGACCCTTACAAACATTTCCCCCCTCATACTGTTCCTCCTAATAGACTCACTTCAAAATGCATCCTTTTCTAAGTTTATCATACTTTTATACATCTACATAGCATCATCTATGTGCACCATCATTATTAATCCCTATCAAAAGTTGATTCATCTAATTTAGGCATCAAAACCAATCCAAAAAGCTTAAATTCACAAGAAAATCTAACATAAAACAAGAAGAATTTTACCTGTAAAAAGTCTGAAGGCAGTAGGCACACTTCTCCTCTGGGGTATCCAGAATACATCCTGCTTCTTAGACATATACAGTCCAGGGTCAATAATTATTGGCTTTGCCCTCTGAAACCTGCAAAAAACAAAATCTTTCAACTCCACTTAAACATTCACAAGAAAATTCACAAATTCAATTTCGAACATACTCCTTCCACCCTATATTACTCGTATGATCAATAAAATTCAGATCTCGCGGCAGATAGGAAAGAGCATGCAGCAGATCTACAAAGAAAAAAAAAAAACATTTTTTTTCTGAACAGAACGGAAACCAACAAAACCAAAGAAGAATCTTTTTACCATCCTGCGTTACAAGAGGGTAATCCGATGCGCTCAGATTGATAAACCAGTCCCAATCTCCGCCATATCTGAGCAAGATAGCGGCGGCATGGAGGGTATTGGCAACCATTGTGGGCCCACGGTATGTCACAAGATTAGCTTTTGTGATCATCCTGACATTGCCGAGCTCCTTGAAGACTGGATGTCCGGCCACGAATTCTCTAAGGTCCGCCCTCTCCTCAGGTGATGCGGCCAAGTCAAGGTGAACCACGTAGCGGTTCAGAGGATGGTAGAGCGCTTGGAGCGTCCGCTTGAGCATGGAGCCGTCCCCGGCTGAGCCTGATATGAGGTAAGCAAGGCGAGGAGGAAATGGAAGAGGCGAAGAAGAAGGAGAAGAGGAGAAGGATTGAAGCTTTGATTCGACGAAGGAGGGAGAGTAGAAGGAAGAGGAGGCGGGGGAGAGGAAAGAGAAAGGGAGAAGAGCAAAGGGGGTTTCAGGGGAAGAAAGGGTTGTGAAGAAGAGGAGGAGGATGAGAGAGAAGAAGGAGCCCACGGCCAGAGGAAAGATCCATTTGCGGTCTATAGCTGGAGGGCGAAGGTAGAACGAGTTCAAAGATTTCATCTTTCGGCCTGCAATGTATGCAGATCAGAGTTCTTAAAGGGCGGAAGAAGGTTTTGTGAAAGTAATCTGGTCGGAAGACGATAAAGATTTCATCTTTTGCGCTTTTTCCTCTTCGGGGCTCTCGATCTGCAGAGATGAGCTGCCGACGTTCTGCTTTTTTTGGGAGATTAATGGGAGAAGGGAGTTTTATTTTTTATTTTTTTCGATCCTGGATGCTGGGATTAATTCAAGAGGATTATTAAATAGGGCAAGAAGATTGCAGTTACGGGTTTGGGATCTGATGAACGAAAAGAGAAAGAAAATGGAGTTTGGAAAATTGGGGTGGGTTACGATTTGTTAATGCATTAGTTGGATTTTCCATATTCTGTGTAGAAAATTTGAGTTAGGTGAGCAGAATTCCCAAAGTTTAGTTCATGTATTTGGCAGAATTAGGGGATAGTCTGTTTCAACTTTTAATGAAAATAAATTTAAATAATTTTCTAGTGTATAGTTTTAGAGATTAAATATTTTGCATTTGATAAATGAAAATGATATATTTGTTCATATTAAAAATAATCAGCATATTTTGAGATTTTGGGAGTAAGATCCGTACATAATTGTCTTTATATAGAATTTATATAATAAATGTTTATAGAGAAGGGATAATGTTCACCAAGTCTGAGAGAATGCACACCCTAACTCATCCTTATAAACCCTCTCTTTATCTAATTTTGCTAACATCCAAACAAGTTTGGAATGTCATCTAGGATGATAAATCACCATATCATCAACCTCATGTAAATTCTTGGAACACGATTACATATCTGCTCATTGGAAGATAAAACAGCACCACCACATCCATATAATGTATATGAATGATTAAACATATGGAGTCTTCATACATCACCGATTATATATCCTTAGCATCATCATCCTTGTTCATACCATTAGCGTTAGATCCATTCATCTTGGAAGCTCTATGATGTTCAATCCTTAAGATAGCTATAAAATAAAGTAAAATCAAGCGCAACCATTTGATAGTAAAAAAATATTTGGGAACACTCCAAAATTATTAGCTACCAAAACACCAAATTCACTCGTCTAATTTGTAACCTCACACACAACAATGAACATAGCTAGAGCTAGCTAAAGATTATGATATTTACATACGAACTCAGCTAGGGAAGGCTTACGAGTAATTTGTGCATTAATTAAGAAAATATTTAGCAGTGTATTTTGTCTAATCTAAAATCAGGTTGAGCTACAAGAGTTGATAAAGAGTGAAATTGAAGTTATCACAACAACCTTAATATATATATTTCTTAATATGTTATGTATGGCACCAACACTAATAAATAATATCATTGAAATATGAATTAACATTATAGAGTTCAAATAAATCAACAAATTGATTAATTAAGAAAATATGCGTAAATTATTTACTTCAAGAATTAAATATGAGTGCCAATTGGTATGGAGTTAAGATAAGTGATTCTTAAGGTGTCACATTTAGCAAGTTATAATGCACATTCTAGAAGCACCAAGATGTACAATCACTTTCAATGGTTGAAACTAAAAAATGATATTGATGAATTTACATTTAAAAGGAAAAAAGAAATAGTAATAAAAATATGAATTAATTATTAATTTCTTTCAAATATTTAATTTATTAAAAATTCAGATTTAATAAACGCGTTCCAAAAAATTCTAAAAATTCACCCATACATAATTTGGGGGTGAGGAATAAAATGACAAAATCGAATTTTGATTCCGACGAATATTCAATTTTTCTATTTTTTTGAGGTATTTAATTACATTAAAATATTCAATAAAATCTGACGACTTCCAAACGCATCCAAGACATCACCCGTAGGTAATTTTGGGGTGACGAGCATAATAACGAAGTTGGATCTTGATTTTGAGATCAAATTAAATATCTCAATTTTATAATTAATTAAATATTATTAAAATATTCGATGGATTTTTTGAGAACTTCTGATTGTCAACAAAACATCGTCCCTAGCTAATTTGGGGGCAATGAGTGCAATAGCTAAGTCGGATTTTTGATCTGAGGTCAAAATAATTAGGTCAAGTTACAGGGTTCTTGAAATTTCTAAAATCAGGGTTTGATTCATTTAACCTCTGATTTGAACTAGGTCATGGTGGTGAACTACTAATGACTTAATTAGTGCACTAAGATCAAAATCAAAACTTTTATTAGTCCTAATTAACTAGGATAATAACTTGGGTTGTTACAGGTAAAGTTTTTTAAACCATAAAAACATTGCAATCTCATCTCCAATAGTAAGATCTTATTTGTTTTCCTCCTTATGGACGTAGGTGTTAGCACCAAACCATATAAATTTTTCATTTGTACTATGGTTGTGCTTACATGTGATTTTTCTTAGCTTTATTTTATTTTTGCTCAATACATACACTACACTTTAGCCTAAAGAAATGTATTGCACATATGATTATCTTTAATGTCTAAATATAACAAATTCTATATAAAATTTGAGAAATACTTTAGATTCGCTCATGTGGCACTTAAAAAACTCATCCAATGAGATTTGACCATCATTTTATTAGTGTTTATTTATTCATATTAAAATAAAGCAAATATTATTTTTAAAATTTGTATTGAAATAATGTCAAATCTTATTTAATGAATTTTCTTAAGTTTCATATCAGTGTATTTAAATAGTATTTTTTATAAAATATAAAGATAATGACGCTTATATTTGACTATAAATAAATTAAAAGTAAAGTCAAAATGCATGCATATAAGAAAACAAAGAATTATATGCATGCAATTAATATAAAATTTATATTTAATGGGTCGCATTCATCCATAAAAATTTAATAGAAAAGAAATTTACATCATTTCATTTGCTTCTCAACAAATCATGAAATAACATATGAAAAGATTATGAAATTATAAAGCCAAACTCATGAATACTTTTTCTTAACTATTTTATTTAAATATATAAATGACTTTAGTATATTTTACTATACTTACACTGTCACTAACAATATTAAATGAAAGTTGATGTCTAAAAATATTAGTATTTAACTCATAATAATTAAAATTTATAATTAAAAATTAAAATTTTAAATTAATTAAAATGAATTAATTATATTTAAAAAAATATTATAATATTTATTGGGATATTTAACATTTTAAAAATAAATTGAATTCGGGTCTAAATATTTCCGATAAAAATATAAATTTTTTGTCTCATAAAAAATTATACACGTTTTTTGTGCGCGTTCCATCAAAATTATATATTTTAAATGCAAAATTCTAATTATTCATTTCAAAAAATAAGATAAAGTCATTAATAAAATTAATAGAAATTTAAAATAATTATAATCTAAAAAATACTATTGGAAATTTAAAGTTTTTTATTAGTTTAATATTAGTAAACTAAATTGTAAGAAAATAAATTTCTCTTATAAAAAAATAAAAATTAAATTTATTTTTGTATAGGAAGACCTATAAAAAATATATATTTAAATATAAATTTTAATTATTAATATTTTTTTAAAACAAAATTGGACTAAATATTTTATTTTTCTTTTGTTGGCCACCCTATCATTATGATAGCAATAATAATAGATTCTTAGCTATTTGAGATTGTAGAGCTTTCAGGAGATCTGCATTTGGAGGAGAAGCGTCCTACTGAAAATCCTTAGTTTCTTTCTATATTTGTGAAGATGCGTGTTTTATTTTATCTCTTTTAAACTGTTTAAAATTGTAATAATACAGGGTTAACTAGACTTTTCTACACGTTACTTATTCTGTACTGTTGTATTATATATGATGGATGGATGTTGTATTTATTGCTTCTGCACTCTAATTTTATTATATTCTCATTTAGTAATGATATTTTGGAGAATGTCAAAGTCCTTAATTATGAGGGAGTAGGATGAGTGCATAATCTAATTATAAGTAAGGGCCTTGTCATTTTTGTGACCTATCCACCGTAATCATGTTAACTTAAGAGTTAACAGGACCACGGCGGAGCAGGGCCGCCACACTTCTGTCTCCAATTTGGAAGCCATTTACAAAGACTTCTCTACTAATCATGATAATATCAACTTTTCAAAAGTCGGGCTGCCTTAATCTAAGCGCATAATGATATAGAAATTTTTTAGAAATAAAAATGTAGCATCTCTTGGAAGCTGGAAGGTGAGAAAAATTCTAAATTTTATCATAATTGGGTTAATAAAAGAAGATCAATCAACAAAATTAATGTTCTTACAAATTCTGATGGCACTAACTTTACCTCTGACACGGGCATACAAGAGTCAGTTGTTGATTTCTTTTATAACTTGTACACTTCTAATGAGCCTGTTGCCAAGTCCTTCACCCTGGATCCCCCTAAGCCATCCATTTCTTTTAATGATAATGCTAGTTTAAATGTTATGCCTGACAACAAAGAAATTTGGGGAGTTGTGAAAGCTCTTAAGCATAACACTTGCCATGGCCCGGATGAATTCCCAGGAGTGTTCTTTTTCAAATTCTAGGGCATCATAAAAGAGGATGTTTTTAATGGGGTTAAAGAGTTTTTTTGCAATGTCCTGTTCCCTAAGGAGAAAGTTAGCAGTTGGTAGTCTTAGTTTCAGCCAATCAATCTTTACTCCACTATTAACAAAATCACTTCCAAAATTCTAGCTAACATACTGAAACTTCTCCTCCCTAAAATTATTGAACCCTATTAATCCGATTTTATTCCAGGTAGGTAAATTCAAGACAACATTTTAGCTGCCCAAAAACTATTTCACAGTTTCAATAAAAAGCGTAATGAGTATAATCTTATCCTCAAATTTGGCATTGAAAAGGCCTTAAGCTAAATTGGAACTTTCTTCTTAGAATGCTCAATGATTATGATTTTAATGACTTTCATTAATAAGATTAAAAATTCTTTTGCTAATGTGTGGTTCTCAATCTTGATTAATGGTGCCCCTTGTGGCTTTTTCAACTCTTCAAGGGGCTTAAGAAAAAGAGATCATCTCTCTCCTATTAATTTCAAGCTTGCCATAAACTATTGGTCCCATAACTTTAATGCTGCTTTTGAAAAAGGCAAAGGGTCTTATTTTAATCTTAGAGGTAAACTTTTGATCTCTCACTTAACTTATGTGGATGACCTTATCATTTTTTATAATGGAAAGAAGCATAATATCAACAAAATTAAAATCCTCCTTCATAAGCTGGACTCCGATACGAGCTTAAAAATTAATTGTAACAAATTTGAATTTTTCATTAACAATAAAGCCTCCGCAAACTTAAGAAAGTTTATCATTGATACTCTAGACTTTAAAGTGGGTAAATTCTCTTGCAATTATCTTTATATTCCAATCTTTAGGGGCCCTAAGAAAAATAGTAATTTTAATGATTTAATTGATCATATTTTTAATATAATCAGAGATTGGGAGCACAAATTCCTTTCTTAGGGTGATAAGCTCACGCTTATAAAGTATATCCTTAACACCATTCCTCTGTATTGGTAGGATTAAGACTATCTTGAATATATCTTTATGGTTTCATAATAACAGGTCTAAGTTGATATGGACTACTTGGGATGATATTACTTTCTCGATTAATAAAGGTGGGCTTGATTTGAGGTCTTTGGATGCTATAAGTGTGGCTTTCTCTTTTAAATTTTGATGGAAATTTAGAACTTCTAAATCTTTGTGGGTTTCAATTTTGAAAGCTAAATATTGTGCTACCACTCATCTAGTTCTTATGAATCAAGAAAATCACTAATTTTTTAACGTGGAAATGTATGCTTGATAAGTGTGATTCTATGGAAATTTTAATTGTGTGAGATCAAATCAACACTAATTCTTCCTTATGGAATGATAACTGGAGGGATCTTGGCCATCTTCATGTGCTTTGCAATCCAATTTCCTTAATCTCCTTTTGGGAGAATGTTTAACAGATGATGTGGCTTGGAACTTTAATCTTATCACTAATATAACTCCCTCTCACACCCATAATAAAATTTTGGATATTCACCCCGTTCTTAACACTGAAAACCATGCTATTTTTACTCTCATTGTGAAAGAAAAATTCAATCTGAATCTTGCCTGGCATACTTCCTGATTTCTTTTAAGCCATGGTTCCGGCATAGAAATTCCTAACTCTGATTAGTTTGTTCATTTGGATATTACATAATAACTTGATTAATGTGGAAGGCGAGCTAATGAAAAAAGATTTCAATATAACTTCCAATTGCTATTGTTTTAATTCTTCAAATGCCGATTCTGAAACTATCGATCAATTTTTCATTAACAATCAGCTTTGTTATAAACATGTAGAAGATTATTAACCTCAAATATAAGAACTTTAACCTTCTTGTTGGCATCATCAATATGTTGGATCGGTGGGATTATTTCTCTTCTAATACAAACAAACTCCATATGGGCAATCTCATTAATGGCAATACTCCGCGAATATTTGGGATGCCAAATATAAAGCTAAACATCACAGAATCATTTTCAATCCCAAAAACATTATGATGTCTTTTTAGGAAATTGATCGAACTCTCAACTCCTTCCCTTCTAAATCTTTTAACTGGAAAGCAATTAGTAAAGATTTTGTGGTGAATCTCATTAATACTTTCAGATAGTGGCATTTGGCTTTCTGTTTTTTTTCCTTTGAAATTATAGTGCTTTGCTGGAAATTTGGCTGGAATACGGTTTGTTATTGTTGGAATTTGGTTTGTTGTTCTATGTTTGTTGGTTTGGAAAGCGATTAGCTAAGTTGGCTAGAATTTGGATTGTTGTTATGGTTTGCTTGTGACAATTGGCTGGAGTTTGGATATAGCAGGTTTGGCTCGTCTATTTTGCTCGTTTTCTGTTGTTGGCCGGCTGCTTTTGCTCATTGTTGGCTGGCTATTTTTGTTGGATGTTTGTAGGTTTGAGGTTTTCTAGATCACTATGGTTTGACGGTGGCTGCTACTCTTGGCTTCAGTGGGATGATTCCATTTGTGGGCTGGTTTTGTGTGTTGCTGGGATATTTTTAGTGTCCCCTTTTTTTATTTTTATGTGTTGATTTATTCTAAAAAGGACCTCTTATATTATACTCTGAGGCTTTTTTTTTTTTTTTTTTTTTTTTTTTTTTTTTTTTTTTTTTTTTTTAGATTGACTTGAGACTTATTAACTTTCTAGGATTATATAACCTCCTAACCCCAATTTTAAATCTTTTCTAATTTTAATCTATAAAACTTAGAGGCTTTCCTAATATATATATATATATATATATATATATATATATATAATACATGTATACACATCACAATTTCTAACATTAAAAAATAAATAAGGATCTCAATTTGTACATACGACTAGAGTATTACATAGAGAGATTGGATGACTTTCAGGAGGCTTTCTTCTTCAATAGAAAAAGTCATGTTTGCTATCTTCTTCCTCTGTTGACCTTATAAAAAGGGATTCTTTTTGCACATCTTATGAGCATTAGTGATCCACAACATTTTTTCACTATGCTCTGCTTGACTTCTCTGAGAAAGACTGCACACTAATATCAAACCATAAAAATCAATAAAGCCACCAAATTTTGAATCAATAACAGAATCCTAGAATCAAATCAAGTTACGATCTACAACTATGCAGGCATTTGCATCTTTCAAGAATCATAAAAAATTTTAATGCTGCATAAGAAGAAAAGCAACAGATGATTCAACTGAAAAATCACACTTTTATCTGCTGATGAAGGAAACCCTGAAGGTGAATTTACAGCATCTGTGTTCATCTCTGAAGCACAAGGGTAGCCACACCGGCTCGGACGAACAACCCTGAAAACTCCCTTGCTTGCTAACAGATAGAGTTGGTTGTCGTTGTCTTCGGCAAATGAGTACACTAGAGAAAGGAGGGGGCTTCCTTCAACAGTTTCGCAGGCAATTGGGGAGTCTTCTGCACAGGCAAATGGCAGCTTGGTGCTGTTGTAGATTCCGCTCCCCTTTATTTCCTCGACAGCCGCCGACATTACTTCGCCGTAGAGGTCGGCATACACAAATCTGGCATACAATTATGTTATGTGAGAAATAGTTATTTGGATTATGTTATGTGAGAAATAGTTATTTATCCAAATAGTCCATTGTCTTGTAAAATATTCAAAATGATCAAAATGATTATTGACTCCTGAAAATATTATTTTTGGATCATTGAAACTTGCTTAATTACTAGTTTTAATCCATCACACCAAAAAGGCACGTTAATATACATTTCTCACTTTCAATGGAAGGGTAAATGGGGAATTAACAGAATATAAAAGATTCAGCCAATTCTTGCTGCCGATTCCCGCTGGAATCGGGCTGGAATCTGCTGTTGCCATTTTCAGCGGCCGATTCCCACTCTCAGATGCTGATTCTCGCTGCCGACCTCAGCAGGAATCGGCCACAGGAAATAGCAGTGGCAGATTTTTGTTGTTGGAATTGGCCGCTAAAAATTTCCAACGGCCAATTCCCGCTGGAATTGGCAGCGGGAATCGGCCGAATCTTCCGTCTTCTATTAATTCTCCACTTGCACTCCTATTGAGAAATAGATGTTAATGTGTTTGGGCTAAAATTAGCAATTAATCAAGATTAAAAAACCAAAAATAATATTTTCAATAGTCAATCACCATTTTGAATATTTTACAAGAGTCAATCGACCATTTCGATGAATAATTCTATGAGAATATGATAATGAAATTTCAAATGCATGGGATTGAGGTTAATGTACCGTCCATTCAAACATGGATCAGTGTTGGATCTGTAGACATAGCCACCAGCAACTGAAGCTGATCCCACCTTATTATTTAGTGAGGAATGATTGTAACCCATTACAGGGAAGATGGGATTTACAGATTTGAGAGAGGTGTTGTCTCCAGGGCTCCAAGATGAGGGGTGAAGATAGGGGCCTTCATAGAGACGCCAGCCGTAATTTCCTCCTCTTGAAATTAGATTGATTTCCTCATAGTGTCCCTGCAGTGTTGGAAGTTAAAAGAGATTAATTTTGTACCAGCAGCAGCCTTGGAAAGCTCTGTTTATGAAGAGAACGCTCATGATCAGGCAGCAATCATAAACAAAGATTTAAATGAGTGATATTTGGGATGTGTTGATTGAAGCTAGCAAGAAAACATAAAGAGTGGGTTAAACTGCGATTGTAATATGATGCATAGAGTTCAGCTCTATAAGGTGTTGTAAAATAGAGAGTGTTCTCCTTTCGCCCGGAATGAATAAGAACAAAGGTTGATTGCTGAAATATACAAAACACAAATAGATCACAAACACACAACAAAGAAATACAGAGACTTTTACATGAAAAATACTAAATAGAAAAAATTATGGAGCTATAATACATGAAAATATTTTACTAAGAAAAGAGGAGAATATTACAGAATATGTAATGACCCCCTTAAGTAGTATTAAGCAAAACTCTTAAACATCGAGACGTCTTTTCAGATAACGGTTGAGTTCCTAATAAGAATGTCAAAGTTAAGCATGCTCGGGTAAGAGCACTCCCAAGATGTGTGACTTGTTGGGAAGTTATCTTTTGAGGACAAAATCGTGAGGTCTTTCAGGCAAAAGTGGACAATATGTTAAAGCTTAAGAATTTGGGCTATTACATGATATCAGAGCAGGCCATAGGGTGTCAAATATGAGCTTAGTGTCATATCTCATTAACTGTCTATCTTCTCCTAATACACATAATATCTCACCCTACCAACTTCTACATCAAACCATCCTTGAATATCACCACCTTCAGATGTTTGACTGCCTCTATTTTCCCCTCCTTCTGCCAACAAAAACTATCAAACTTAGCCCCAAAACACTTATCTGCATCTTCCTCAGATACTCCCCACACTATAAAGGTTACATTTGCTTTAGCCACAAAACCTCCTCCATACTAATCTCATGTCACGTGCAATTTTTTGAAACTGAGTTTCCCTATCCCAAGCTTAGCTTTCTCCCGCATCACCCATGCACTCCCAATCTCCTCTTACTCCTTTCACTCTTGTACCAACATCACATTCTACTATACAAATACAAACTCCTTCCTCTAACAACACGATCTCTCCTAGAAAGTCAAATTTTTTATATAACTATCCTTCCTCAAACATCACCCACACGTCCTTCTCCCTCTACCACCACCCTATCAACCTCCCGACCACCCTATTTACCCATACACTCTTCTTCCTCTACCCCATCATCATCCTCTAAGCTATTCTCTCCCAATCGAATCCCAATTAACCCTCGGACAAAAGCACCAACACTTCCCTCTCATCCCATGCTCATTCAACTCAAAACGGGCGCCATTAAACCAAAACCCCTCTATAGCCTCATACACACAACTGAACCACTTCCTATAACGTCGCGGCTAAGTTGGAACATTGACAACTTGCAATAGAAGACGAGTATTGTGTCTTAATAGATCAACACACCTGGACCCTCGTACCCCTTATCCCACATCAAAACGTCCTTACGCGTAAATGGACATACCATACAAACTCAACACCAACAGCACAGTGGCACGTCACAAATCCAGGTTAGTGGCTCAATGATTCAATCAACACTATGGCACAAATTACTTGGAAACATTCAGCCCAGTTGCAAAAATATCAACCATTCGAATTCTATTCACCTTAGCCACTTATTGCAAGTGGTTTATCTTACAACTAGATGCCTCCAACACATTTCTATATGGCAAACTCACAAGACTTGTCTATATGAAGCAACCACAAGGGTTTGTGGATTCCAGCCATCCCAACCATATTTGCAAGCTCAATAAAGCTATTTACGGTCTCAAGCAATCACCCCACCAATGGTACTCTACCCTCACAGAGTTTTTACGTGCCAACAGTTTCAGAACCAGCACTGTCAATCCCTCTCTCCTTATACACGATACCTCATCTCATAGAATCTACATCAACATCTATGTGGATGACATACTTCTTACCAATTCACATAACCCCACTCTCCACAAAGGTTCCGCATGGAACATCTTGGCATTCCAACCAATTTTCTCGGCATCAATCTCATGCAATCTGCAAACAACCCATTCCTTAGTCAAGCAACCTATGACTCCACAATCTTGAAAATCTCAATAATGGAGCAATGCAATCCGCCCTTACCCCCATAACCAACCAACAAAGCTCCAAACCCTCCCCATTTTTCAACCCACACTTGACAAACTGATTGCGGGTTCTCTTCAATACCTCACTATAACTCGACCCGATCTAAGTCTATCAATCAATAAGATATGCCAACACATGCACAATCCCACACAAGCTCATCTTGAACAAGTCAAACAACTACTCAGGTACCTGAAATCTCTCCACCTCAGTCTCCTAATAGATCCAAGAAACCTACATCTTCAGGCCTGCTCAGACTCATATTGGGCAGGTGACACAGATGATCGCAAGTCTACTACGGGCTACTGTATCTTCCTGAACAATACTCCAATCTCGTGGAGTGCAAAAAAATAAAACACTATATCTAGCTCCTCTACTAAAGCCGAGTATTGGGAACTTGCAACCGTAACCACAGATATCATCTGGCTACACAGGCAACTTAAGGAATTTGGTCTCCCATAAAACAATCTAACTCCTCTATTTTGTGACAACTTCAATGCCAGAGTACTCGCCAAGAACCTTTTCTTTCATGCAAGAACAAAACATGTGTAATTTGACTACCACTTCATTCGCGACAGTATTCAGAAGCATGAAATTGAACTACAACATATCTTCACAGAAGAGCAGATTGTGGGCATTCTCACAAAGCCTCTATCTACAGCCTATTTCAATAAACACCGATCCAAATTCACCAATTCCTCTCTATATGGTTCATTTGAGAGGGGATAATAGCAGCCCATTTAATTCTCAATTGTTAGTCTAATCAGAGTGTTACAGTACAATTATAATAGCACAATTAATCCATAGTCGTTACTTATTAACAACACTTCAAAGTGTTACAATGCTACTTTACTATATATATATGCAATCTTTGTAACTGAATGAATATATCAATAACATGTTGTATTCTCTCTTTCTCACACTGTGATGGCCCGATGCTGGTTTAGCGAAAACCATTCTGACATCCGGCGTTCACTTACCGTATGATCATATTGAGTAATGAAAGAAAAAGGGACATATAAAAATATAAGACATTTCTCATTTATTTCAAACTTCATATTACAAGATCTGACATCGTACTCCTCGTACAAAAGCGAAAAATAAATATAATATAAAATATAAACAAAAATAGCATCATCGTAGATCCATTTGCAGATTGAAAATTTTAAGCATTATGATTCTTGTTTAAGCTTTTCCAGAAGTACCTGACCTGGTATTGTACAACGAACAATACCGGGATTGAAATTCCCAGTAATTAGAGAGTACTCTAAGTGCCACAATAATCAATGCAATATTACATTTTATAATAGCAGAGATGCGATTTACGAAAAAGATGCAAGAAAAATATTAAGGTAAAAGCGCAAATGAAATAATTTATTTCCTGCAAAAGATATTAGCACAAAAATACAGGTTACTAATATCATTTTTCTAGTAACCTACCACAAATATTATTACTGATGTCTTCTTTCCAACAACAACCCACGAATGCTATTACCGATATCATTTTTCCGGTAATTAGCCACGAATTCCGTTACTGATGTCATTTTTCCAGTAACTAGCCACGAATGTCGTTACTGAAGTCATTTTTCCAATAATTAACCACGAATGTTGTTACTGATATCATTTTTCCAGTAACTAGCCACAAATGAAAATGATGTTGGTTTCTAACAACCAACCAAGCATTAATGTTATTGATATCACTTTTCCAGTAACCCACGAATATTATCACGTTGATTCTGAACAACCAACAAACTTCAAAATGAAATTTGGCTCGAAGCAAAGCAGTAATAAAAATGCAAAATATAATACATGTCATATACTGGGTACCTTTTTGACCTTTAAGTTTGGATGAATGACAGTTCGCTCAATCTGTATTTTAAGTTTCCGATATTTTAGTATTTTAGCCAATGATTTTAGGAATATTATTTTTTTTAAAGATTTACATTCTTCTTTCTTGTCTTTATTCTTTCACATTTTTATAATGATATAAGTCCGTAATTATTAAGTTATTTCATATTTTATTATTATGATTATGTTAATGTTATGAAAGAATAAAGACAGAAATATAAATGAAAAGAAATACTTAAATGAAAATAGTAGTCATTTTCTAATATTTGAATTGTTCTCATTATTAATTAATGAGAATGATAAAAATGTGAATGACTAAATATAAATTTTCATAAAAATGTATAGAGTTATAAATTTTAGCAAAATATTTTCCTTCCATTTTCTTTCTTTCCAACACCTTTTACCTTAGGATTAGGATTGCTTGAAGGAAGTTGAAATGGATGACCGGATGGTTAACCGAGGTTGCTGCAATAAGAGGGCTGGCTAGCGGTGGTAAGAGAGGGCTGTTGGGTGGCTGGCAGCTTGCTAGCTGCTGTGGGCTAAAGGAGAAGCTGTTATGGGGGCTGGTAGGGGCTGAGGGGGGAGCTAGCAGCTTGCTGGCTGCTATGAGCTGAGGGAGGAGTTGCTGTGGGGGCTGGTAGAGATGTTGGTAAGGCTAGAATGGGAGCTGGCTGCTGCTGTGTGGGGAGAGGAGGAGAGGGCTACTGTTGTGGGACTGAGAAGAAGATGGCTGCTGCTGTAGGGCTGAAAGGAGGAGAGGGTTGCTGCTGTGGGGCTGAGGAGGAGAGGGCTGCTACAGTGGGGCTGAGGAGAAGATGGATGTTGTTGTAGGGCTGAGAGGAGGAGAGGGCTGCTTATGTGGGACTGAGGAGAAGATGGCTATTGTTGTAGGGCTGAGAGAAGGAGAGGGTTGCTGCTGCGGAAGTTGGAGAGGGCTGGAATGGCAGGAGGAGAGGCTGGGAGAGCTGCTGGGAGCTTGTTGGAATGAAAAAGAAGGAATTGTTGGCTGTGAGAGACTTGGTAGGGGGTTGCCGGCTGTGGTAGGGGAGTTGGTAGGGGTTTGGGGGCTGCTGTTTGGAGAGAAGGGAGGGCTGGAATGGCAGCTGTTTGGGGAGGTGAAGGAGGCTTGGTTGCTGTGGACTAAGGAGGAGGGGCTGCTGTGGGCTGGCTGGTTGTGGGGAGAAGAGGGCTGGCTATGGGCTGATGGGGGGCTGGTAGGGACTGAGGGAGGAGTTGGCAGCTTGCTGGCTGGTTGTTGGGGGGCTGGCCGCTGGTAGGAGCTGAGGAGGGGCTAGCAGCTGCGGAGAAGGGCTGCTGCTGCTGTGAGGCTGAGGGAGGAGGGCTGGCAGCTGAGGAGGAGGGCTGTGGGGCTGAGGAGGAGCTGGGAGTTGCAGCTGTTGGCAGTTGGGAGAGGAGGAGAAGGATGTGTGGGGAGGAGGAGGGAATGGAGGGGTTTTAATAGAAAGGAGGATGGATGGGGTAAGAGGGGGCAGGATAAGGAGATAATGGGATCCTTAATTGGCATTTAGATAAGGTGATAATGGGGGCTTTAATTGGCCATTTAGATAAGGAGATAATTGGGGCTTTAATTGGCCATTTACATAAGGAGATAATGTGGTCATTAATTAGCCATTTAAGGTATTAATTGCTGTAAGGGACGCATTTTGGCGGAAGTTCCAGTAATAAATTCGGAATTTGGGGGGGTGGGGAAGAGAGAATTTTTTTTTTTAAAAGGAAATCTACTTAAACTTAAATTAATCGCATTTTTTCACCGTTTGATTTCCAAATATAATGAAATTTGACATTGATGTGTGTTATGATATTACGAATATCATCGCGCCAAAAATTTGATTCTGAATAATATTTTATTTTATATTAATTTTTGAGTTTAAAAATTTCAAAAATTAACCACAATCAAACCGGCGCTCAGAATTTGATGAAACTTCTCGAGCAGCCTTTAAATAATATGTTGATCATAACGATACTGAAATTGATAAATTCAGGCACATATTTCAATGTTCAAGATTTTTATAATTTAAATAATTCAAAAAATAAAATGGGAGCTTCCGTTATTCAGATTTTTCCAAACTAGGGTACTTTGATCTTAAAAATAAATCTTACCTATGGTATTTTTGTTTGCCCTAATTCGAAATTCCTCGGGATCCTAATTTCTAAGGCGGGATTTGACATAATTTGCAAAGTAACGACTTTGGGTCGTTACACACACTTTCTCATTCTTATCACAAACTTAGTACCTCTCTGATTGTTGTCATTTTAACTACCGGAGAGAGCTCCAAGTCGTTAACTCCTTGTTTTTGCCGGAACACCTTTATTACACGTCTCGCCTTGCAGGATTTGTTGCCATCATGTTCTTCCTTCCAACATATGGACCCATTTTTTCTGAAGGGCTTCTTCGACATGCAATCTCAATAAATACCAGGTTTGATTTGATGCCAATAACTGCATCTCATCACTCATGGCTAGCTCCCACTTACTTGAATTCTCAACTTACATAAATTGCTCATAACTTTCAGATTCTCAATCATTAGTCAATTGTAAATAGTGCAATGAGGGAGGACAACTACTTGGACCCCTGGTGTTCACGAAGATCTTCTTAAGCTATTGGCGCCTGAGGTATTGCTTGCGCCACTTTGCTCTAGTGAGGATGCTCATCTAATTCATTAGTATTCTCAACTTCCATGTACTCACCCTATATCACTGGAGCACTTTCATTTATTGTGATCCTTATACATTTCATTTTCATTGAATATAACATCCTTACTTCTAATAATCTTATGAGTTAAGTAGTCTCAAAATATGTAATGAATTCATATAAGCCATACCGAATGCAAATGCATTTGATGGACATTGGATTCAGCTTGTTATGATACCCTACATCAATGTGAATGTATGAGGAGAAACCAAACACTTTTAATTGAGATAAATATATATCTCTTTCTGCTTAGTTTTTTTCAAGTAAACCTTCATTTAGTGTTATTAAAGGTCCATGGCTGATAAGATAGATTGCACTATTAACTACATTAGCCCAAAATTATTTGGAAAATCTTGTATATATCTAGCGTATTCTGTGAGCATTCTGTTCATTCTTTCTGCACATCATTTTGTTGTGTTCCCAAAACAATGAACTCTCTCCTAATCTCCATTGAAGCACATAATTCTTTGAACTCTTTATCATTGTATTCTCCAACATTATCAGATCGTAAGCATTTCAATTTTATACTCATCTCATTCTCAATTGAGACCAACCACTTCTTGAATACTCCAACACATTTGACTTGTTTTTAAAGATGTACATATAGACCTTCTACGTGTAATCATCAATAAGAGTGAGAAAGCAAAAAAAGCCTCAAGTGGTAAAACTGGAGCTAGACCTCACACATCCAAATGTGCTAGTTCTAGTTTGTCTAACTTTGACTCTCTCCCACTTTATTATAAGATGGTCTTTCCTACTTTCCAAACACACTAATTTTTTAAAATCAATATTTTTTGAGCTAGGATATTTACATTTAAATAAGGAATTCAACATCTCTTGCTCATATGCCCAAACCTCCAATATCATAGACCGGAGTCTCTAGTCTTCTTTGAAGTTGAATCTAACACTTTACTAATCAAAAAAAGTATTCCTTAAATACTTCTTCGAGCTGCAACTAGAGCACTTTTTGAAAATTTTCAAGAATCTTTTGTAAAGGTTATGTTGTACCCAGCATATGTTAGCTGACAGAGATCGAGTTCCTTTTTATACAAGGAGAATGACAAACATCATTTAGCTACCACGTAGACCCATTTACAGTCTGATATCCGTGCACCTTTGCCAAAAATATTGCATACTTTGTCATCTCCCAGTACACATTCCCCAAAACTCTTAAGAGTGTAATTTTTGAACACTCCCATGTTTGTTATTGCGTGAAATAAAGCACTTGAGTCCACTACCAAAAGCTGAGTGCGGTTTAGAGATAATATCAATGCAACTTGGAGCTTTTTGATCATGATGTTCGCTAGACCACGTTGACTTGTTGTAACGACCCAATGCCTTTATCTGCAAATTAGGTCAAATTCTCGCCTCAAATCGGGTTCCGGGGAATTTCGATTTAGGGCAAATAAGAATACCAATAGATAAAAATGATTTTTAGATCAAAATGCCCTAGATTGGGAGAATTTGGATAACGAAAACTCCCGCTTTATTTTTCTGAATTATTTAAATCCAATAAATTGAGAAAATTAAATATGTGTCTGAATTCATCAATTTTTGTGTCGTTATATTAAGTATATTTTTTAAATGATACTCGAAAAGTTTCATAAATTTTAGAGCACCGATTTGATTTCAATTTATTTTCGAAGTTTAAAATTTCAGAAATTAATTAAAAATAAAATATTGCTCCGAATCAAAAAATTCGGCGCAAGGGTGTTCGTTACATCATAACACATCTCAGTGTCAAGTTTCGTTATTTTTGAAAGCCAAACAGCAAAAAAATGAGAAAATTTTGAGTTTAAGTAATATTTTTTTAATTTCCTTAAGGAAATGGAATTTCCTTCTTCCCCCCATCAAGAAATCTTGTCAGCCAACTTAGCCGACCCCCTCTCTCTTCCCTATTTATACCCCCTCGGCCCACCCCCTCCTCTCCCAAAGCAACAGCCACTCCCCACAGCCAGTCCCTCTCCCTGCCAGCCCCTCCTCAGTCCTGCCAGCCAGCCACCCTGCCGGTCAGCTCCCTCCTCCAGCCAGCCAGCAGCAGCCAACCCAGCCCCTCCCTGCCTCCTGCTAGCAAGCCTAGCCAGCCGTCCTCCAGCCGGCTAGCCACTTGTCATCCTCCGGCCACCCCGCTCCAACCTCCCTCCATTTTCCGGCAACTTTAAACCGAGGTATAAGGTGAATGAAATTAAGGGAGTAATTGAGGAGACTTTAGATATTTCCATTGTCTTCATTATCTTTTGCATATTATAAATTATGATAGCTTTAATATCTCAAACACGTCATTTACATTATTATTGTGTTCATTAAGTAATAATGAATAACAATACAAATATTATAAAAATGACTATTATTTCCATTTTTTTTCAATTTAAATCGTATATAATAATGTTATAATAAATGTTACTGCTATCGCAGTAACTTAAAAAAATCGGATTTCAATCAAAAATAAGAAAGCAAAAGAAAAATAGAATGGAAAAGAAGATAATATTTATTCCTATGATTATTGGCTAAATACTAATTTAAAATATCAAAATTAAATACAGATCCAAAATTCGAACTGTCAAACTTTGGATCATAAAGAACAAAAGTACCCAGTACATGACAAATATTACTTTTTGCACTTTACTACTGCTTAGCTTCATCTTGAGCCAAATTCATATTGAAGCTTGGTTGGTTGTTCAGAGCTAACATAACGTGATTTTTACTGAAAAATGATATCAGTAACATTCGGAGTTGTTACTGAAAAATAACATCAGTAACATTTATGGTGGGTTACTGGAAAAATAACATCAGTAACCTATATTTTGTGATAATATTTTTTGCGAGAAATTGATTATTTATTTTGCGCTATTGCCTTCTTGCATTTTATTACCTCCTTATTTCTGCTAATTGCATCTTTAAAGTGTAATATTATTATTTACTGCAATACTTAGAGTATTCTCTAATTACTGGGAATTCCAATCCCAGTATTATTTTTATCATACCAGATCAGGTGCTTCTGGAAGAACACGCGCAAGAACCCTAATTCTTAAATTTTTCAATCTTGTTGATAGATCCACGGCGCTGCTTTACCTTTTTTTTCTCTTTTTTTTTATATATTTCACTTTTGTACGAGTACGATGAAGGATCATGTAATCTGCAATTTTGTAATAAATGAGATGGCTTTTGTCTTTACATGTGTATCCATTCTCTCAAATTACTCAATAGGATCCTGCGGTATGTGAACATCTGAATGCCGGGACAGTTCTCGCTGAGCCGGCTTCGGGACATCACACTTGTACCCCCTGATTTTTTAAAAATGTAGAGTCCTTCAATGTCCCTTCTCCCCACAATTCAAGCACTCAATTTTGTCTTTTCTTTTTGACTTGTCTCTCCTCAATTCAAATTGATTCCAATTTATGGTTTTATCTAAGCTCCTTTATTTACCTTCTATGTTCAGGGCTGAGTGTATGCCTCAATATTGGATTTTCCCTGAATATCTTCATTCAAGACCAGACCAAAGATATCATCAAACTTCAACTTTGCATTTCCAAAAGAGTTGTTCACCATCATTACTAAACTATCCCAGCTATCCAGCAAAGAAGATAACAACAATAGTGTTATGACCTCATTATTAAACTTGATGTCAATAGAGCATAGTTAGCTTGTCACCGTGTTAAAATTATTCAAATGTTCAATCTCCAAGCTGCCATCTATCCTCTTCATATTGAATAATTTTTTCATAAAAAATGCTTTACAGGACACCGAAGGTTTTTCATACATTCTCATCAAAGAAATCATGAGATTCATCGTAATCTTCCATTTACAATGTTAAAGACAACTAATGGGATCAGAGAGAGTCGAATAAGGCCTAAAGAAGTTCTAACAAGCACCTTTGATGAAGCAACTGAGTAAAGCAATAGAAAAGCAATAGAAAGGTCATGCAAAATATCTTAGAAAGAACTGACCATTGTATCTAAAAACACTATCTATGCTTACATAGTTACAATCAAATATGCAAAATTGACCAAAATGTAGAAGGGGCAAACAAATATTGCTAGATCCAGAGAAGGGGTTACCAAATATCAAAGGATATCCATTGAGTATTTTGGGGAGGTGAACAATCCTTGTCAAAGTCCTCTCTTTCCATTGGCCACATCAACTAAAAAGATTAGGGCTCGTGAGTGTAGTGTCTCATTACAGTTTCTATGTGAGCATTAGTCAACATCATTTTTGCAAACCCATCCTTTAGTTGATGCCAGCTCTCATGTTCTAATGGCATGACATCACTAACAGAATTTGTTGTCAATATGGGGTGTAACAGTGTGGCCCATTCCACCATAATGAAGCTCTTGTCCATCTTGAGATCTCCTACATTGCCTGTGACAAAAGCTATGGGGGCTCCTCTAACAGACCTTCTTTTGTTGAATCTTTGATGTTGGTTGGAGAATACCATGGCCTCATCTTGTTTAAAACAGATCATTGAGGGTATTACTTTGGTAAGGGCTGGTGGTACAGATATAGATTTGCAGCTGATGGCATTTGATCCTCCTGTTGATCTTCATGTCTCTCTTTCAGTTTATTGGCCTCTCAAGCCTCTGCAATGAGATGGAAAATTCTAACAATCCTAGTGTCGATGTGGTTGCCAATGATTGTGATATTTATTTGCCAGGTTCCCTTTAAGGACGAGTTTTCCTTTGATAGACGTCCTCATGTTAAGTTAAAAGAAAGTCTATGGACACGGATCTTATTGAATAAGCTCCTCTCTTTTGATTTAAATACATTATCTTTAATTTCAATAAAAAAGGGCTGACATTCCCTGTGAGAAAGTACTAATTGTAGGTTATAATTAATGAGATGTTTCCATAAACCTGAATGATTTGCTGGTTAGAGAAGAATATCTATAGGTCCGTCTGTAAGAATTTTTTCGCCTAAATGTGCATCTAAACCTCAAGTCCTTCCTAAAAAATGCGGAGCAAAAACGAAGCTTTTGGATGACAATTATTGATGAAAGTTGTCAGGAAAAAGGAAACTTTACTAGATGAAGAGACTTGTTTCACTCAACGGAGTTCAAGTAAGCTATCAGAAATCCTCAAGCAACAAATAAGACTTGTTTTAAGAACCTCGCCGACATCTGTGCAGAAGAAGTATGATGGCCACTTAGAGTCAAAGCTGCAGCGCCATGGATTTCGAAATCCCAATGCCCAAATCTCAGGAAGCAATTCGCTATCATCGGTATATAGATTATCTTTGGGGATTGAGTAGTTCCCCACAAATCGAGATCATTTATCTCGCCTGAACCTAGAAATAAAAATTTTGAAAAATATAAGAAACAATAGGAAATGTCATTTGCTCTCTTGTAAAAAAGAGAATGAACTTCATTAGAGTGCAAATAAAATCTTTAAATTCGAGATATACAGAAGTGCGTTTGAATTGCCAAGCAAAATCAAGCTTCAGATTTTGGGAAACAAGTCAAGTGCAGAGACAAGCCGCATAATTTAATCATTTCTATATATATATATATATATATATAATTGAATTAAAAATACATATTTTAAAACAAAATTCTAATTATCCATATTTTTTAGGACCCCAAACAGCACTAGTTAGTGTGCCCAGATGCACGTGCGCTCAAGCATGTGATCGCTCGCGCCCAGACACACCCAGATAAGATCGGACCGAATTTGCATAATTAACCCAACCGAACAGTATTACCTGTTGCGCCAATACAGGCTTATACATGTGCTTAGACGTGACTAGAGGACTATAAATACCTCCTCAAGCCGTGGGCTTTTTTTTTTTTTATCAAAATCGTCATTACGCTATTGAGTTCCCGTGGAATCCAAACAGCCTAAGCCAAAAACTTCATTAGCAAGCTATGCGAGCTGGTGGTGGCGTTGCAAGGCTGTGGTTCTGTGTAATGATCCTAGATTATTTTTGAGGATTTCTGTTGTTTTTATGTTAAAATTTCCGGCTAAAAATTTGTTTTCGTCAGCTCTCGCTTATTCTATTATAACTGATTAAATTAGCTTAGGAAGCTTTAAGAATTCATAGAAGTTTCTTGGTTAATTCATTCCGAATTTAAATACCAAACACTCCGCATCCTTCCGCTCTCCCGTTCAGCAAATTCCGTTTTTTTTTTCTCCACTCCCGTAATCAACACAAATCAACACAAGGGTTACGCCTTTATTGTAAAGCTGACAATTTCGAAGGAACGCACATATAATCCGTAATCGACGCATAACTCACGCACCTTAATCGGCAGCCTGAGGGAGGGCAGAGAAGCGGATGTGCATTACGTACACATGTCCTATTTAAACCCCCGCAGAACCTACAACAGCGCAAACTTTCTCTCGAGTCCTTGCTCTTCCTTCTTCAAGCCGCGACGGCTCGGGAGAGCCTTAACCCCTCGACGCTCCTCCCGATCTCTCTTGTCCAACCCACCGACGCTCGCCTTCTTCCTCTAAGCCGACGGGAACAGCCTTGAAAGTCTGCGATAAAGACGCGGACGAACGATCCAGAAGCCGACGTTCTCTTCTCTTCTGCTCAATCTCGGTATCAAGAAATTCCTGATATCTAAGGCACGAATCTCCCTGGTTAAATGCTTCTACTTTTGCTCAATAATAGAAGCCAAAACCTGCTTCACATGTTTAGAGCTCGTAGGTAAAATGTAATTGGAATATTTAGCAAGAATATGATACTTACTATTCATGAAACCTATTATTTAAAATCTGGAGTAAATGTTGTACATCTGTAGTTAGCTCGATATCCAGTATATGAATTCCTAATGATCTATGCTTCTGAATTTGGCGTCTAAAACTTGAATTGAGTCATGAAATGAATAATAATTCTTTTAAGATGTATTAAGTTTCTTCTGTTGAAATAATTTCTGTAATTATGCTTAAATTAAATAATAGTTTTATGCATTTAACCAAACTAGTTGATGTATGAAAACTCTTCCTGTATAACACCGATACTCTTATTCCCTCTGTGCTTGTCGCAACCTGCTTCATCACTAAGCAAATATAGGATATTAATTTGAAGCATATTTTTCGAAATCTGGGATGAGTCTTACAAATTTGTATTTAATTCACTTGATATCCAATGTATGAATTCCTTTGAATGAATTTATGTTCTAAAGTCTGCGTCTAGACCTGACTTGAGTCATACGAAAATACTTGCACTTGGTCTACCTGCACTTTAGAACTCATATGTGATTTATTGTAATGTACCTTCTACTATGAGATTTAAATCAAGCACTTGCTGAACCTACCTTCTTATACTTAGAATTTGACTGATTTACATATTAATTTGTTGTACCTATTTCTACTTGCACAGTTTAATACTTAATTTCATTTGTATATCTCTTATACATAATCTAATCAAAGAATGTCATTCTTTCTGTAATTTATTTGAATAAAAGATGTATGCATAGATCTTAAGTTTTCTTAATAAGATTAATTGAGATAAAGCCAGGTATTTAATTCTATCTAATTCTATCTAAAACCTTCTGTATATGAATTTATCAACAACATGACTGTGATTGATTAATTTTTAAAATGATATTCACCTCAATGCCCAAATGTTATGTAAATAGATACAAATATGAAAGGATACTTTTATTAAAAAATTTTGACTTATCTGACACCAACGTGTAATAATTTCCATCACATATTGTAAGCAAGATGTTTAGATTCTAACAAATGTGCTCCGAATTGTATTAAATCACCTTATTCCATTACATGAGTAATGCCCTGCAGGCTTACACTAGAATTGCTGAACTTGCTAACTTCCTAATGAAAGTTAAATTAACTTAGAATCTTTGTTGGGAAGTTAATTAGTTTAGAATTGAGATTTATATCAAAGATTAGGTTAGGTAGCATGCTGAGTAATATGATTCATTGAAACACTAAATACAGAAAGCATCACTTTAAAAAGCTAATAAAATTTCAAATATGACTTTTGTAGACACATCAAAATTTGTGATACTTCTCAGCATAGTCGAATACAAAGGTACACTCGATATTACTTTTATACTTTTATCTATTTTTATTGATATTTAAGCATTGCTTTGAGCCTCGTATTAATAATAAATGCGATATTTTTACTGCCAATGATGTAAAGAAACAAAATGATGTTTATGTATCTTAAAAATGTTTGCAAGGGTTCCGAAACGATGGTTGAATTAGGTTATGGACGGGGCTAATCCATCAGGAGTTATAAGGGTGTCATCTGCTTTTGATGGGCCCAGGTGATTAACATGTTTTTATTAAATCTAACCTCGAGGTTTTGGCTTTGTCCATCAAAATTGCTAATATGGCTTCATGATACCAAGACATAAACATAAATATGAATTTTTATATGATTATTTTCTTAAAATTTGGCATGTGATATACCTATGGCAAAGAAATATTTATTTGCATGAATTATGATTATTTTTATTTGCATTAAACTATATTTTCCTGCAATTATTATTATATCATTTTCGTCTTCCGCTTTTGTTTAAAAGTATATTATTTAATATCATTTGTACTTAGAATGTGCACTAAGATATTATTTATATAATGTCAGACTAGATACAGCTGGAAGAGACAGATAGCTTAATGATATTAGAAAAATAAAACCTTAGCTTTTTTTTTACATTTTCAAGAGACAAATTTTTTTCTTTTGTATGCTACAAATATGTAATATTCTGGATGAGATTATTTTTAAATTGAATGAATGATATTTTTATATTTTTGTATGGCTCTGAATATTATTTAAATATTATTTTACTTAACCGCTAATATGATCATGCGGATGCACCTAATGTTAGATTGATTATTCTTAACCTAACATAGGTCATCACATTTTGTCCCTTTCAGCATAATTTGTGAGATACATTTAAATCCAATTTAGTTAAAGTTGATGTTAGCATTGCGCTACATTTTCGTTGATATAATGATTTAAATTGTGAATTGTTTAGAGTTATATCCTAAAATTGTTATATGGAATTTGTTGTCTAACAAATAATGAATTGTTTATTGACCTGAATTATTACATTTAGATGCTCAATTGTATTATCTTGAGTTTTGTGATAATTGTGGCTTAATAATTTGTATATCTGATTCAAATTTTAAATATTCCATTGCATGTATCAAGTTACTGGTATAATTGGGTATATTCTCATATTAGAATAAAATTGGTAAAAATAGTAGCATTTGAGTTATTAATGTCAATATGGTTTTTCATCTTTATGTATAATTATGCATTGTTATTGTCCTTCATGTGACATTATGCTATCCTTCATGTGGCATTTTGTGTTGTCCTTTGTGTGGCATTGAGTTGCCCTTCGTTTGGTAATGTAAGTTTCATTTTGTGTGGCACTACAGCAACTTTTAATGAGAAACAATTCAATCAATAAAATTTGTCATCTCATTTTAAATAATATTCTTCTTGTAGAAGATTCACATTTGTACACATGTGCTGCTAGCGTGATATGACTCTGTGATTTTTTCTCAATCTTAAATTTTTCACGTAAATCTATGAATTCTCTGGGTGCTCTATTTTTCGTATTTTTTGTTGCTTTTTGCTTGTGTTTCCAAAAGTGACAAATCTAATGATCTCGGTGTTTTCTTGCTATGGTTTCTCTTCAGCTAAAAGGGTGTTAAATCTCTAACATCTGGCACTTTTGGGAGCTACATAGATGTAAGAAAGGAGATGATCCCTTTCACAAAAATTTTGCTCTCTTGTGTTGCTCAAAATATCAAAATATTTTATTTATTTATAGATCTCCTTATGAAATCGTGCTACAAATTTTTGTGCTAGTTTTATCAGTGGTGGAGCTTTATAGTATCTTCCTCCTACTACGGCTACTCTTTTTGTTTGTGTTCTTTTTTTTTATAGGCTCCGGCTAGTTTTCACAAAAATTTATAAAAAGAACTTACTAGACACTCATGCATCTGAAACAAAATCTTTGAGAACCATACATCACAAGAACTCACTTGGTATTTGATTCACATCAAGCCTCAGAATTTTGCCGAGCACCGATTTCTTATTCTGAGCAAAATTAAAAGGATCCCCTTTATTTCCACCATCTCCCATCATAAAATACAGATACCCATCTTCAGGCCCAAAGAGAATCTGGCCTGCATGATTGCCTTTGTATGGAAGCCCCATGGTAAATATCCTTCTCACTTCAGAAGGAATGGCAGATGCAGCCTAGCAACAGTGCAAAAAACAAACAAACAAACAAAATCATGAGAGTGAAATACAGCATCCAAAGCATAACACAAGAATAATGAACCTCTGAGGGTTTTGATGAAGTTCCGTTCACAGTAAACTCCGAAATAACACTCTGAAATCGGCAAGGCTGGGCGCTCTCATCCAGCCCAAGTTTTGAAGGATTGCAGTTTACTTCAGAGTTGCACGAGCACCTTCCAGAGCAGCTTGCCATCTGGGCTTTATCGCAGTTGAAAGAAACGAAGAAACGGCCATTGTCTGTGAAATTCGGATGGAATGCGAGGCCCATGACGCCGAATTCGATATCGGAATACACCAAATCCGTCAGATCAAAAAAAGCTTCCGACTCATCAAAATCCAACGCTTTATTCGATTCTAGGGCTGGAACGTCCGCTAGCCAGATCCTCCCTTCTTGATTCGATAAAAAGACGCGATTTGAACCGTCGGGGTGAGGCGCCATGCTCAAGAATGATCCATTCCCTATCTTCTCGAGGCATATACCATGCGGAGGGCTCGAATCCAGCCTATTATTCACAGAAACAGAAGGTTCGGAAGAAGAATTTGCTTCTTCAGAACTCTCCTTTGAAGTTGCTAATGAAAATGAAGAATTCCAAATGGATGCATTCAGAACCTCAGCGCACGAGTCTCTTTCGATTCTGGAGAGGTCTGATGAATGTGGATTGCATTTCTACATCAAAGAAAGTCAACTTTGTGAAATATAGCAGATGGAAAGTTAACATTGATTCATATACAAAACTATTTGGGATTACTTTCGATTCTTTTCCTATTATCTTATATATTACTGAATTAGTTAATGCCAAAAAGGAGTGAAATTTAAGCATAATGCTAAAACTAACACTAACTGATTCAAAAAAATTTAATGCCATCTTATTAAAAATACAAAACAAGGCCATTTTCACTGGGCTTAAGTCTAACAATATCCTATCCTTGAACAGTCATTGAAAAGCGAGTTGACAGTTGATTCATATACAAATCATCTTATATATCAATTCTTTCCCAATCATCTTATATATCACTGAATTCTCTAATGACTAAATGAAAATCATTTTCCTATGTACCTTCCAAAATAAGCTGAAGTTCATCTTAGTAAAAAAATGAAATTTAAACATAATGCGGAAACCAACGTTCTACTATGAAGTATAAGGGATTGATTCAAAAAAAAATTATTCCATTTTAACAAAATTACAAAACAATACCATTTTAAATATCATTTCATAGTACAAAACAATTGACTTGAAGTTTTTAATGAATGCAAGCTATGAGATGAGGAATTTTCCATCAAAGGCTAATCTTTTGGGCTTAAACCTAGCGATGTCCTACCATTTGACTAATTCGAATGACACTCCTATTGAAAAAAAAAAAAAAAAATCCAAACAAAAAAGGTAAGTTATCACTAAAAAGCAAGCAAAGGATTGCTCTTTACCGTGCAAAGGATCAACTTGGCAACGGAACCACACTCTGAATCAGAAATGTTCATAGAAAGAAACTGTTTTCGCAGCTCAGAATCATCGGTGTCATTGCAACAGCTGCTCCCATTATAAGGGCAAAAGGTCCAAGGTGCCTTTAGGCTTATGGGAGCCCCTGTTCATATAACAACAATGTCAAAAGAAACCCGAAACCAAATTAGAGACACAAGCACAACATCAGAAAGAGCAATACTAAAAAAAGGCCCCAAAGTCACCCACTGGAATTTGTGCACAGTGGGAAAGAAGAAGAGCAGTGTAGAAGAAACACGAGGAAGAAAAAGATGAGAATTTTGTGCAGAAAGGAGGCCATCTGCAGAGCTATCATCTCCATGAGAGAAAGGTAGTGCTCTTTATGATGCAAGCAAGGCGAAGAGGCATAAGTTTGACTATGCTGTTTTTAAAAGGAATGAATTTGAAGTCAGACACTCCTTTGAAGGGGCACAACATGTCGGCTGATTAATAAAAGAGGATCAGAAAGGGGCGAATGTGAACTTGTAGGTTAAGGGGGACGAAGACAAACTGAGATGTGCTGTGTGTGATTAAATGTACATCAGCATACAGATTTCATTGAGAGAGATAGAAATAGGAGAGTGACAGAGAGACTGATAGCTTGGAAGAAGAGCTGAAAGCAGGCATCTCGATCAGAAAAAAATGGGGAAATGGAATACAAAAAGAATCAATGGATATTGACTTTTGATTTTATAAACAACGGTAATTTGAATATTTGCTACTTTTCATTTTTTTAAATTTCTTACTTATTGAGTGACAGTCAAAAGTTCCAAAACTATGATATTTATGATTTTTGATATATAGTTTTCAAAGATTTCTAAAATAACTTCTAAAATATAAAATATTTATCTATCATAAAAATTAGCTTTAAATTTAATTTTGCATGTTAATTTATTAGAAAATATATATATTAAGTGTAATTTTTATTTATCCAATCTTACCAAATAAATTTTGAAAACTAAATAATTTTTGAGAAATGCTATTTAGATTTACTGACGTAGTACCCAAAAAAATCTATCTAATATGATTTGGATATTATTTCATTAATGTTTATTTATTTACATTAAAATAATACAAATATTATTTTTAAATTTATATTAAAATGATACTCAAATTTTATTGGATAAATTTTTCTGGGTACCACATCTCTTATACTTTTCTCTTTAAATACCCAATATATTTAATTTAGTTATTTTCACATATATTCCTACAACTTTTTTCATTATATATTTAAAATTTAAGTATTATTTATTTATCATTCAAATTGCTAGAATGAGTTATTCAAATTTCATAAGTTTTATCATAATTAAATCAAGGTTGAATCATGATAAAATAATAAATTACAAAATAATAGAAATACTATATCTTAGTTTCTAAAATTTTGGGCCAACAATTATGTTAGTTGCTTTTGTGGGGGAGATTGAGAAACCTCCTTAAGTGTATTTATGCAGAGCTCTCAAATAACGATGAAATTTCTAATGAGAATTATAGATCTAAGCATACTCATAGTTGGAGCACTTCCGGAACCTGTTCTCTTTTACGGACAAATTGTGAGGTTGTTAAGGTTAAAAATACTGCTCAAGAGTTTTGCCATTACGAGAGTTGATCTCACAATTCGATTAAGTTGACAGAGGGAAACCAATTGAGCTATTCGAGAGTAAATGATATTACAAAAGTCATCCCAAATTTAGACTATTTATATGACATAATTAATCTTAATAAACTTTATTTAAGAATAATCAGATTTCATTTGGAATTTTTCATTAAAACAATTATGTTGATAGATAATGCCATATTATTTATAAAATTATTGGGTATTTCTTATTATTTATTTAAGATTATATTTTTTATTGAGTAATATAAAATAATTCAGAAATCTAAACCGAAAAGATTAATATATTTATCCAAAATTCAGAATACATTAATTATTAGATTTATCAAATTCTCATATAATTTATAGTTATTTAAATCGAAATAATCAAATAATAATTCCTTTCTGCATCGTTCATCCTACAAGCATTCATTCCGATGACTTAATTAAGACTTGGAGTTAATTAATTGCAGCATATATATGATTAGTCCCACATCGTTAAAATTACAAATAATTTACTTAATTTGTGCTTCTCTGGACGGCTAAGTACAACGCTGAGCTTAGTAGCGTAAGCTTGTCACCCATGTGGGGGCTTTAAGATTATTGGATTATTTATCAAAATAGCTCTACTTCAGATGATCAAAATTGTTCTATACGAGCAATCAGCAATTATCAAACAAATTACTTGGAGTATAAATTTGCTCATTTGAAATGATGAGCTTTCTTACAAAAACAATAGTCTTTTATATGTCACACATTGGTAGTGCTCCAAGGAATTTATACAAAAATATATTTTCTTTTCTCTATGTCATTCCGACAGCCTTCCCTGTAGTCATTGTTGCAAGTTTGCCACTGCAGCCCACAACCAACGTTGTGGCCCACTGCAACAACTTTTCCACTGCAGTTTTCTGCTAAATGATTTTTCATATAAACACATCACAGCTCATTAAATCATGAATGGACACCTCCCTTCACGTCACAATCGCCGCAGGTGCTTGGGGACGTTTGAGCGCCCCAGCCTCCGGTTCGTCTCTTGTGAAGAGTCGCGTCCGTTCGCGACTCTATCTATATATATATATATATATATATATATATATATATATATATGACTATATGATATTTATGTGTAATAGTTTTATATATATTTTGTTGATTCTTGGTGACATAATTTTTGATCTCTAAAGATTTTATTTTACAAGTGCATATATGAGGTCTATCTAAGAGTCCTAAATTCCTGATTTTGTAGATACATGATATATCATATAATTATATAAATTTTTTTCTCAACAAAATTAAGAATTGAATTTATTTTTTTGTGGAGCTCGAAAAAAAATACATATTTTAAATCTAAATCTTAATTATTCATCTCTTTTATAAGCTATTTTGTAGCCAAATATATATATATATATATATATATATATATATATATATATATAGATAAATATATATATTTTCTTCTATTATTATTTTTACTTTGAACCTAAGTTATCTACATACCTTAGGTTTGTAATATTTTAATTTTTTTATTCATAGTATATGTTATCTAAGTATGAAAATTAGTTGCTTATTTGTCATTGCATTATCATTGAAAATATGCTAAACCTATTGAAAAATGTATTTAATATCTTTTGTTTGCTTAAATCATACAAATATGTGAATTGATAGTTAAGCATGATAAATCAATTAACAAATTATTATAATTATGAATACTAGAGCATACATTAAAGTATTAGGAGAGTACATGCCCATAAACTGAGCATCGACTTTTTTTTGAATGACTCACCATCTATATAAAGTATAAAAAAGAATGTTAAGTTTCTATAAAATATGAGTGAAGTTTGAATCACATTACATTTTTATAATGGATTTATGTCATATTTATTTGTTATTGTTAGAGCCCTACATATGATTGCTTTGGCTTACTATTGTTAAAAAGCTTACTTAACCTATTTACATATACTATGGATTGATCTATGTTATATATATCTTAGATGAACTTTACTAATGTTGACACTAATTTTGTAGATAAAGTAAGAATATATCTTAATTTTTATTTGCTTATTAGTAGAGTTAGTGTCATAGACTATCCATTGACTCATTTTGAACATCAAATGTATGCGATATACATCTTTCATAGAAAGTAAGAAAATCATATTTGATTTATGTAAAATATGAGTTAAGTTTGAATCACATTGTATTTCAAAAGCTGTAATTTTGTAGTAAATTTATGCCTTATTTGTTTATAATTATTAGAGCCCTATATATGATTGCTTTGGCTTATTATTATTAAAATGCTTACTTAGCTAATTTCCATAAATCATGGATTGATATAGGTATAGCTATATATATCTTGGATGAACTCTACTAATATTGACATTAATTTGTGAATAAATTAAACTTAAATTTAAAGTACTTAGCTCACAGCTGTAAGTGTCTTAGTTTTCAAGTTGGTGTTGGAGAAAATCTATTGTGAATTGTTTAAAAATGATATTTTTAGGAGTTGTGATAGTATTTAATCCTGAACTCATATTATGTATTCGATTAATAAAAATTAAAAATTTGTTCTGCTGTAGTGCAGTGCACATTTTGTACTTCAGAAAAATTTGAGGACGAATGAATAAAGGCTTTCGAACACTTGGGTTGTGATTTTCATCTCTTGGGGTTATAGAAACCTACACGCACAGGCGCAACCAATTTTCAATCTAGATTCATATCCATCTCATCACCACCATCAAAGTCTCCGCCTTTTTCTAAAAGGAAGCTTTTCGGGCCTTCGGCGCAGTCTTCGGCGACCGGCCTCCGCTATCTTCTCTTATGCTTTTGAGCTTCGTCAGTGCTTCGGCTTAGCCTCCGGTTCTCCGGTGAGGCGACTACCCTACTCATCTTCCGGCTCTGTTTTTCTTCAGAATTCACTTATGTTTTTTACTCATAATTTTAACAAGTTCTTTCGATAAACGACATAACTGAATCTCTGATCTTCATGGTCAAATGGAATAATTTTAATTTGATTATAAATTTCTTGGATTTACTTACATCAAAATGGACACTAAAATGAATGGCATATAGATAAACTTAGAATTTATTGGATTTATTCTACAAATAAAAGAGACTATAGTGAATGCCATGGATCTCTTCTACACCAAAAAGAGACATTTAAGGGCTGTTTGGTTCAGTATTATTTGAAAAGTTATTAAGATAGCATGCTATTCAGATAACATGTTATTCAGATAACAATATTATTCAAATAATAGAGGCTGTTTGGTTCAGTGTTATTTAAATAATAAATGTCAGTGTTATTCATATATATATGCTGTTTGGTTTAGTGTCATTCATGTTATATTACACATGAGGTAAGAATATCCTCAAATAAGACTCTTTAATTTCATAAAAAATTTTAATTTCATATATTCATAGACAATAAAATATAAATTGGAATTTAAATTTTTTGTAGTTTTAGATTATGTATCAAATAAGGATGTTGTGTTTCAAGTTTTATCAATTTTTGAGATCCAAAAATTCACTATAGTGAATTTTGAAAATTTTTATTTAAAAATTAGTATAAAATAATATATTGATTCAAATTCAATAATTTTTGAACGTGTGAGTTGCCTCATCAAGATGCTCGAATCGATTTTTAATTTGTAATTTTTGAAGTTCAATCGACGATCGATCTTAAGGCCATTGTTAGACACCCGATCAACGATTGAACTTAATTATCTTAAATTCCGAAAACATTTTTAATTACGATCTTAATTAATAATATCTTGGGTTAAACTCACTTATCTTAAATTCTGAAGACTTAATTAAAAATGCCTAACAATGAGCTTGAGATAATTTGGAGACATTTTTAATTAAGTCTATCGACGTTATACAGGCTCTACCCTAAATCTCAAGCAGACCGAATACCCTAAATCGCAAGCTAGCAGCCTCCATTCTCGCCGATCCTTGATCTCCCGACATCCATTCACGCCGGCCCTTCTCCTTCCTCACTCGAATGTCGCTCCTTATTGAACTCGCCTCTTCCTTCCTTTGAAGAATCGCCGATCCTTCTCCTACCTTGGAAAACTCATCGATTTCTCCATCTTCACCCTCCATGCGGTAAGGATCTTTCTTTCGTAGGTTATCTTCTTTACTGTAATAGCACTAGTATGTTCTTCCTACTTCTCTTCCGATACCTCTCTTTCGTAATCGCGGAGTACCCTACCTCTCTTCCGTAATCTTCCGTAATGTTATCTGAATGTCGGTCGAAATCGACCGACATTCAGATAACATTATACGATGGCATTTAAGGTAATTTTTGAGTCAGATAACATAACATAACATCAAACCAAACACCTGTTATCTTAACAACAGTTTTAAATAACATAACATTACCTCAAATAACTGCAAACCAAACAGCCCTTAGAAATTAGATTTCTTATGCTAATATTGATGATAAAAAATGTAATATACTCTTATAATTTTGTTTCCTAGGAAAAGACCACAGCTGCGCTTTATGGTTTCATTATATGTTGAGTTTTGTTTATGGGCAGAAATATTATTTAGCTTAGCATATCGTTCAACCTTAAATGATGAAACAATGCTTTTGTTAGTTTAAAGGTTGATGAAGTAAAATATGTTTTATGTATTTTAAAGCATGTAATACAATTAATTAGAAATTCATTAACCAATTATCAAGCTTGGTTTTCTTGATAAATTTTTGTACTTAATTTTTAGATTATCACCAATTGCTCATTAATGGAGGTAAATTGAGTTTCTTCAAAAGTTACAAAGGCCTTCGTCAAGGGGATCCACTTTCCCCTTCTTTATATATTTTAGAAGCTGAATATCTTAAAGAAATTTTAATAAAACATTTGAGAATTATCCCTCTATACTTTATATAGTACTAGATCATTGATGGGTATCACTCACCTATTATATGCAGATGACCTCCTCATCTTTAATAGTGGAAGTAAACCAACATTGAGGAAAATTGTAAATCTGTTTGATTGTTGGGAAAGGGTTTTAGGTCTGTTTATTATTTTTTTAGTGTATTCATTTCCATATTTAACACTTTTAAAATTCTCTATTTAATTTGCTCTATTAATGTTAAAAATTTCATTTCATATATGTAATATAGAATGGATAGATATTATATAAGAAAATTTTTAAAACGAGAACATACGAGTTGATGAATGTGATATGAAACCATAAAAAAAGGGTTAAAATTTAGATGAGCTTCCATCTGATTTTAGTTTGAGAAAGAAGATATCATACTAACATCCAAATGATCAATGCAAAATTCTATGTGATTTTTTTTTTTAAGAGGACCAGTGACTACCTCATGCAATCAATTTTCTCAAACCAAGTTTGAAGATAAGATGCGTAGAACTAATGTCGAATGTTTTGATTAACATAAGGATTTGTTAGAACATAGTGTAGCACAAGATGCAACTTTGTGCTTCTACTATTTATTGCTTATATAAACTAAGTACAAGGGAGCAAGCTAGTGTTTTGATGTCAAAGGATTTAGAAATTGTAAGAAAATGGATTTTATATTTATCTTAGGAATAATTGCGCACATTAGCAAGTAAAATTGAAATGCAAGGATTTTATGAATGAAATGCAAGTGAAATTAAAGATTTGCTTAAGTATATGTTTTGCATTTTTACCACTCGGCTTTGAGGTATTCGTCGGCCTTTTCTTTGCCGAATCACCCCGACCACTACCAAGTCATAATCTCACCTTTGTGACCTAGGACAAGTAAACCAACGTGCTGCAAGATCTTTAACTTTTTGCTCTAGCACACTGTTAACTTGAAATTACTATTGCCTCTTATGTGGTCATTCGACGGTGTTTGCAACCATTGCACACGCCATTGACACTCCGATCATTAATGCTCTATAATCACCAACCTATAACTACATGCTGCGTTAGCACCTCCAACTATTTGATTGCCATCATACTTGCTATTAAAGGCACCATCTTTCCTTGGAAGGGGGTTAGTTTGAATTCAATTCAGTTCAATTGACTTTAGAGCTTAGTTCTCACATCGCATCACATTCTTTGTTCATTACTATCCTTATTTGAAAACTATTCGAAATGTACTCACATATACTTGTAATTTGTAGCAATCAAAAAGTGTAGTGAAAACCCTAGGAAATCCTCTCACCAAAGTGATCCTAGACGCTTGCTCAAGCCGAACCACTAGTAATGTATCTCTCCTGTTTGTAATGAAAATAAATGTATCATGAAGAATCATTTGACTTGATGTTAGTGAGTGATTTTTAAATTTGTTATTTTATCGAGTTAATAATCCATAGCATCAATCTTTTCGAGAAATCTCGCCAAACTCAATATAATGAAATGGCTAATGAGAAAAAGTCAAGCATCTTTACTGCCTGCGAGGCAAGCATTGCCTCAGTTGCTTCAACCTCCACAAGCACTCCTATCATCGATGGGATGCCACAACACTTGCTTAAATACACAAGTACTCTTACATGGCCTTCAATCTACACAGAAGCTAGTTAGAGATTCAATAGTTGTGGGTTACTCACTTTGAGCAGATAATATAGCCCATTATGCTAAGACCTTTACTTCATATTAACCTATAAACCTAAATTCCCTTATTTGGGGCTATGGGATTGATGCAAGCCGGAAAACAAGGTTCCACTTGTTACTCTAGTCCCTTGGGTGCGTTCTCTTCCTTTTCCCACCTATCCAACAATCTTGATTGAACGGGTAGTTGCTCTTCAAAATTTGCCTAATCTACCAAAGTTTTTTGGGAGATTTTACTTAGCTAGAGTTCTGACCATTGAGACGATTGCATCTTTCCATCCTTACAAGGATGCAACACCGCATGGCACCCAGGAACAATGTTTGCATCCGCCATTCGTCACCTCTCTACCGGGAAGACCAGCTCAAAGGAGACCTTTTTTTCATATTTACTGTCCAGAGATCCCGATCGTCACGGTTCCACAGGGTTTTAGAACCTCGAGTTTGGAGATATATCATGACACCTTGGGTCCTAGAGACTATGGATCATGTTGAAACAATGGGCTCATTTTATAACCCGGGCAACATAATAACATACAAACTTTCGTAGGTGCACTTATGGAAATTGCTCGAAGGTAGTTGTTATCCTACAAGAGTTTGACGAGCTTCAATCAGCTTGTTGAGTCATTTTCTACGCACTTTGCTGCAGCTAGAAGACTGTCGAAGTTTTCTTAGCATCTGTTCTTGTTTGAGCTGGAGGAAGATGAGTCATTTTACTAGTGCATTGCTTGGCTCATTCGGGCCTCTCATGACGTACTTGATGAAGATAGCCCCATCACCCACCTCACTTTCATTTGTGGCCTGTATGGGTGTTGGAGTGACAACAACAACACTTGTTATTTGGCATCCAATTATTGGATTGAAGGTTTGTTGAGTTGAGCAGAAAGATATTATATGCTACAAAATAAAAAAAAGGAAGTATATGATAGAGTTGATGAAAAGAGCACTGCAAATCGCTTGTAATTTGAAGAGGTCTGACACGAGGTTGTCTTGTCTACATCTATTGAGTCATGATTGAAATTCTCCTTCCGAGTGGGCTCCGTGTCCAAGTCTATTCACTGATGCTGATATACTGACTTTTATCTGACTTTTATCAGCCCATTCAACAACCGATTCTTAGTTTAAGCAATCTTTGGGATTACAAGGGTATCTTGATTGCTCATCGATTCATGCAGGGCCTTTCGAGTGTGCTCCGGGCCTAAGTCTATTCATTGGTGCTGACCTACTGATTTTTACCAGCTCATTCAACAACATGATCCTTAGTTTAAGTAATCAATGGGATTACAAGGTTATCTTTATTGCTTATCGATACATGCAGTAGTATCAATACCTTGAGCCTCTGTGTTATTCAACAGTGGAGAAACATGCGCTATAGTTGAGGAGATTCACTTCTGGGTCATTTATGAAATGAGCCAAGACCATGATGTACGATTTCATAAGCTTAGTCATCTGATTTTTGGCGACAAGTTATAATGGCATTAATTGTCGACCAACGTTGAATGTTTTCTAGGCCATCTCAACAATCTGATGTATGGTCGTGAAGTTTTTAGCTGATCTTGTTGCTCTCATTGTCCAAGGAGACCCAGTGGCCTCTAGGGGATGTTTTTTTAATGATGATGAAGACATGAGAGCCTTTTACCAAGACATGTAAGAGATCTATGAAGGAGCCCATCAATCTCCAACCACCTGACATCTGATTTTTTAATGATGATGAAGACGTGAGAGCCTTTCTGTATGGCAGATTGTACACGGATGTTTATACGCAGTTTGATGTTTTGGTTACTTTTCAGCACTTTTATTCAGTCAACTATTTCTTTGTACTGCTGTTATATATTAGGATATTAGAACCTTGCTGCTATTTATATGTATCACCGCTGAGTTATTTTATCTGAATTAGCATGTTTCTTTTGATCACCAGCATGTTTAGGATGTAGTATTCTTCTTACAGTACTTGTTTGATTATCTGTATTTATGCTTTACTTTGTTTAGCTTGCATTGGAGGCATACCTTAGCCTCTCTTTTTGCTTACCCGCTTGTTATTTTATCTGAATTAGCATGTTTCTTTTGATCACTTGCTTGATTGGCGTGCCATCAATCATATCGGTATGATGGCACTGGTTATAGCCATGTCTTGGTCTGCCAAATGTGAAGCATCCCCGTTGTCCGTGGAAGCATCTGCCGTAGGGATGTGGCCTGGTACAGCCGTTGTAAGGATCTGCAACGGGGGGCTTCTGCCTCGATTTGGTAAACCCGGGCCCTCTTTGGGTTTTCCTGGCGTTGCATTGCAGAGTTAGCAAGCCTCTTCGCCTCTCCCTGTTGACACCTTTCTGTGACCTTGGCGGTTTCCAGCAGCTCCCGATAATTGGTCAGACGGAAGGGCACGACTTGGGCCTGTATAGAGGGCCGAAGACTGCTTTGAAACCGGTGGCACCGGTCCTGTTCCGTGGGTACTAGGCTTGAGGAGAATCTGGCGAGTCTTCTGAACTCCGCATCGTACGCCACCACGGTACGGTTCCCTTGCTGTAAATTGTGGAATTCTTCCGCCATGCTGCGGCGTTCAGACAAGGGAATGTACTCCGCCCGGAACACTTTTTCAAATTCGTCGTACGAGATATCTTCTAAGCTGATGCCCTCGAATTTTGTGGTGCGAGTATGATGCCACCAGTGTTCGACTTCTCCGTATAACAGGTGGGTGACCAACCGGATCACCTCCGTCTCTGGGCACTTAATACTAGTCAAAATTTTCTCCATCATACGCAACCAGTTTTTCGTGTCCACGGTCGACGAGTTCCCATTGAAAGTGGGGGGCCTCAACTAGAGGAAGTTATGTAAAGACGTGTCGGCGGACGGGGTGTGCTGCTGGTTGGAGCTCTGGGGTGCTGAGGCGGCTTCTGTTATCGAGCGATTCTGGTTAATTTGTGATACCAGAAGGCGCTCCATGCGCTTTGCTTGGCTGGCCTGGGCCTTCGCGGCCTCCCTCGCCTGTCGCTGGCTTTCCTTGGCCTGTTGCTGGTGGGATTCCACCATCATCTTTACGGCCTCCAGTAAGGCACTAACCTCACTGGATGCGGTGCTGGATGGGGCAGGCGAGGGGCTTTGATCGGGGTTCATTTCGTCTTGCTAGAATCTGAATTAAGGACAGCACAAATTCAGCATCTTAGAAAAAGAAAATAGCACAATAGCTTATCTTCTTTTTATTAATTAGAGAATAGATGATACATCATTGGAAACAGAGTACAAAAAGGAAAAGACAGACACGGGGAAAAACACGGAATCTATCCTATGTATCTCCTCGTGAAGGCTTGAGTAAAGTAAGCGTATGTCAGCGTTCGGCGGCGGCGGGCGTGTCGTCGTGTCAGTAAACTTTTTTAAAAATCAGGTTATAGTGAGGCATATAAGAATACAATAGCATATGAATAAAACTAAGACTTTTATTTGATATATCGGGCCGTAAAGGCACGACGAAAGTCTTCGTAGGTGACGTCCCGCAGTAATCATTCGCGCTGATAGTTGAGGGCTCTAAGGGTGACGCGCCACCAGTTTCTAACTCTATCCTGCAGGAGGCGTGTTACGAGGGCAATCTTGACATTGTCCGTAATGTTCATCGCCCCCATAATATCATCTGTCATCATTAGCCATCGCTTGGCCAATGCGGGGAGATCATACCCGCTGAATGTGCTTTCTTGGAGCAATTGGGTCAGCATTCTGACTTTCGGATCTGATATCCCTTCTATGTACACGTCGTGTTCTCGATAGAATTGGGCAATACTTTCCCAATTTTCTTCAAACCGTCGGTGATGCCTCTCAACCGTCATTCTAGCGCATCTAACTATGTTAATATTTAAAATCTTGTACGGTACCACTGCTTGTGTATTTGATTATAAACTTCGTATTCTGAGTGTGACGTTGTGATCCCTTGGATGTGACTATAATGTATTTTGACATAATGACTGGATAGGCAGAAGAATCATCAATTAGGTAGATCAGAATGCAAATTCTCATCTAACACCTTATAGAATTCTCTGATACCAATTGTGGCGCCCCACCTCTTAATCCACAGGAATTAAGTTAAGGGGTGGAGTGTCACTCTAGCTAACCTTTCACTTATAATTGGATTAGGATGAAATCCACAATCCACCTAATAAGGGAATGAGTTAGCATAGAATCAAATATTCAGTCACTATTTAAGTAAATATACAGAGTGCGGAAACGATTTTCAATGTAAAATATCCAAACATCACAACATAAGTATAAAGAATGTATCTCAGAATATAAGTATAGAATCCAAATACGCAGTCATCAGTACTTGTATTATTACATCAATTTAAGTTTTAAATAATAAAGATAAAAGTACACTCATCCTCACTTAAAATAGAGGGCTAAATAACTGGTTCTTCCACAGGCTCCTCCTCCGGATATGGATCCACGCTAAGATCCTGATCGTCCAACTGAAGAGGATCTGCCATTGTCGGTTTCACAATGTAGGGCCCCAGCCAAAAAAAGAAAAATCTGATTAGACAATTGTCTAAGTGCATTTTAAGCTGATAAGTTTTATACGTGTTAAGTAATATCACCATTCTATAACTTCTAAGCAACAAATGTATAAGGGAGTAGCAAGCAATACAAAAGAAGGAAAAGTTATAAATCGTCATTTATAACTTAGGAAAAAAAAAGGCTAAGGCATGCCTCCATTGCAAGCTAAACAAGGTAAGGCATAAATGTAGATAATCAAATAAGTACTGTAAGAAGAATACTACATCCTAAACATGCTGGTGATCAAAAGAAATATGCCAATTCAGATAAAATAACTCAGCGGTGATACATATAAATAGCAGTAAGGTTCTAACATCCTAATATATAACAGCAGTACAAAGAAATAGCTGACTGAATAAAAGTGCTGAAAAGTAATCAAAACATCAAACTGCGTATAAACATCCGTATACAATCTGCCATACAGAAAATAGCTAATCTAGCCCACCAGAAAAGGCTGAAGGATATTAGCACCAGTATGGCTAAGGCACCAATAGTATAATCGAAGGATCTTAGCACCAGTACGGCTAAGGCACCAACGGTGTACTCCTAGTGTCAACAAGGAGATTAGGCAAACAACACACAACAAAACAAAGTCCTTCCCCTAGTGACATAAGTTGACTAGGCAATCAGAAGGCAATACTGAGAGGCAGCTCAAATACATCCAATTATTATCTTCTCATTAATCACTTTATTATTTTTACAAGGAATCTAAGGAGTTTTCATATTTTCCTAATATTTTATTCATGCATCAAAAATCTTATATGATATGCTCAAGAAAATATGGCACAAAAATACAAGAAATGCATAGCAACAAAATATCAAATAGAAGCAAGGGACTCTACTAAACATGGTGATATCATTTATTTTCTACTTAACCATTATAACTATTCCAAGTTACACAAGTTCAGAATCACCGTTTTCCTACTATCGAGTGTAATTTAGAAATTCGTCCTTATAAGTTAAAAAGGATTAGAACTGATCAGGTTCTAATGCATTTTGGTCATTTTTCACTGAGAATTCTAGGGTTGATTTTTTGTCCTGATGTCCTGATGAGAAAATTAATACTACTACAGTGATGGGGCCGCTCTCATGAGCATTTTAAGACCCATATTGATTATGTTCTGATAACTGGGTAAAAAGTTATGAGGTTCTAAAGAGGTCATAAATGGCTACCTCGTTATACGTACCTCAAAATTAATTTTTGACTTATGCCATTTGATTTTATTTATTTTTCTGAGTATTTTGAGACCTATATTTGTTATGTTTTGATCATCCTATAAAAAGTTATTAAATTTTTAAGTTTTACTATTCAAAAATACAATTTGAATTATTTTACTGTTCATTTATTCAAATTGAATGATTTTACTATTCATTCCTAAAGTTCATATATATAATTTCTGAATTTATTAACCTTTAATTAATCTGTGATTAATTAAGCTTAATTAATCTATTAATTAATTAACTAAATTATTATTTATTATTATTTTACTATTGAAAAGTCATTAGTACTAATTACTATTTAATTAACCTTAATCACTTATTAATATCTAATTAAGAATAATTAATTATAGTTTATTGTTTAATAATCATTAATTATTCTAATTATTGTTAAGGTTTAATTAATATTAAAATAATCCTAATTAATCTCTTAATTATTAATTACAATTAATTAATTAAGGTTTCTGTTCAAAAGTCATTAACACTAATTCTAATTTAATTAACTACTAACTATAATTAATTAATTAACTGGCTGACTGGGCAGTGGGCTCCACCTTTGACACGTGGCAGCACCTGATTGGGCGCTGCTCTGCGTGTGGACCCCACTATACGTGTGGCATGCCCAGAGGCTGCCACGTGGCGCTGGGTCCCACAGGGAAGCTGAAAGGTATCGGGTGATTGGGCAGTGGGTCCCACTTGACACGTGGCACTGCCAGAGGTTGCCATGTGGCACTGTGGCCCCACGGGGAAGCCGAAAGGTCGCGGGTGACCGGGCAGTGGGTCCCACTTGACACGAGGCGGGCCCAGAGGCTGCCACGTGGCACTGTGGGCCCACAGGGAAGCCGAAGCGTCGCGTGGGCTCGGGCTGTGGGCCCCACGTGACACGTGGCGTGCCGGCTGGCTGCCTCGTGGCGCAGTGGGCCCCACGGCCGAAGCCGAAGAGGCGCGGCTTTGGCGGTGGGTCCCACGTGACACGTGGCAAGCCCGGAGGCTGCCACGTGGCCCTGCGGGCCCCACCGGGCTTACGCAGACCCGGACGCGACCGGGTCGGGCTCGGGTCTACCAGATAATACAATCTCATATAAATCCAGAGATTCACTTCTGTGTCATTTGTGAAATGAGCCAAGACCATGATGTCCGATTTCATAAGCTTAGTCATCTGATTATTGGCGACAAGTTATAATGACATTAATTGTCGATCAACGTTGAATGTTTTCTAGGCCATCTCAACAACCTGATGTATGGTCGTGAAGTTTTTAGCTGATCTTGTTGCTCTCATTGTCCAAGGAGACCCAGTGGCCTCTAGGGGATGTTTTTTTAATGATGATGAAGACGTGAGAGCCTTTTACCAAGACATGTAAGTGATCTATGAAGGAGCCGATCAATCTCCAACCACCTGACATCTTGTTACTTGAGTTTTTCCCCTCAACTTTGACTGTTATGAGGTTAAAAGTATGTTTATAACAAAACTAATAAAGTATTTTTTTGTGCGGCATGCCTAAAATATGTTGGGCATTGATCTATCCAAAATGTCACATCAGCTGTACATAAGCCCCAATTACTCACAATCCAAATGCTAACTTCTCTCAAGAACAATTTATAGCCATCAAAGAGGAGGTTTCAAAACTCCTCTAAGCAGGTTTTATTTGAAAAATCCTAAACTCCACTTGGCTATCAAATGTTATGATGATCAAAAAACCTAGCGACAAGTGGCAAATGTGCGTCAATTTAAATAAAGTAAATAAAATCTGCCCCAAGGACTCGCACTCTCTGCCAAACATCGATAACCTTGTCAATTTGACAGCCAGGTCCAAGGTTCTTAATTTTCTCCACACTTATTGAGGTACCACCAATAAAAATGGACTTGGTTGATGAAGAAAAGACGATGTTCATCGTACGGTCCGTATTGTTATTGAGTAATGTTGTTCGGATCAAGAAACACCAAGGAAACTTATTAACCCTGAACAAAACATTTTGAGTCCAAATAGTTCGAAATGTTTTGGTCTATGTAAACAGTACATTGGTGAAAAGTCGCATAGTTGAGAAACACTTTCTAAAGGAAACTTCCAAAATATTATTAGCCTACAGAATGGGACTAAATTTTAAGACATACATATTTGGGAAATCCTAGTCAGTTTCTCACACTGTTAGATAACACAAAGGGGATAAAGGCTAACTTGGGTAAAGTGCAAGCCATATTGGATCCTCAGATACCCCAAATTATAAATGAAATGAGGAAACTAACCGTATGTTGGCCAATCTTTTTCTAACCATTTCAAAATTGGGGGAGAAATGCATGCTGCTCTTCAAGGAAATCAAGTTTGGAGTTAAATTATATGGTCATCATACTTATATACTTAATAAGTCTATTACTACAATTGATTTATATTTTAATTTTTTAATTTTTCCCTTTTTAATGGGTTCTAATGGACAGATGTGTGATGCTTATAGTTCTACTAAGTTGTTATCATAATTGAGGACAAGTGCCAAATACATGAACATTCTAATGATTATGCTCTCCTTGATTAGGGTTGATTTTAAGCATGGAGAATGACAGTACTGGAAATTCAGTGATTTGCAATGAAGTGGGCTGGTACATTCTCGGGCCGAATCAAGAGCAACTGGGACCGTATGCTTTTTCAGAGTTGCAGGGTGAGCGATTTCTTAAGTAGCCTTAGCATTCATTCATTGTTGAGATTAGTTCTCATTTTATCTCGTGCGTATAGTTGACTTTTGGTCATTTATTGGTGTTGAATTCTTCTATTGTACTATCAATGCCTTTATTCTGCTTAAACCATAGTTGATATGTCTTCTACGCTCTGTTGCCTGTGAAAAATTTTCATTTCTTGTATGCTTTGACATGTCACCTAATTATCTGATCGATATACGTACACACTTCCACATATATCTGAACAAAGTTGCTCACGCACTTTATATACTGTTGTGCAGCCCACTTAGCTTTATTTGTTGAACTGGGCAGAGCATTTTGCAAATGGGTACATTTTAGAGAGCACCTTGCTATGGTCAGAAGGGAAAAGTGAATGGCTGCCACTCTCTTCAATTCCTGAGCTTTTTGCAGACCTGCATGTTCATACTTATGATAACTTTACTGAGGGTGAAGGTACCGTTTTTTTTATATGGCTAGACATTGCATATTAGATTCTACCTTGTACATTCTTTGCAGGAATATCAGGTAGCGAGGATGATTTTGCAATATGGCAGAAAGAGATCAGTGAGGTCGAAGCTGTGAAACATGGAAGGGCAACTGTTGTCCACAGTAACATTGAGGAATTACAGAAAGAAGTAGGAATTACCACTGACGATAGGCCGATGACTCCACCAGGCGGAGAGGAAGAGTTCACGGATGATGATGGGACTGTCTACAAATGGGATCTTGGTCTAAGAGCTTGGGTTCCTCAAGTAAATACTTGGATTAGTATTGTTATACTGTTAGTTCTTTCCATCATTTTCTGAGAAATTTATTTTTCATTTTTTTTTTGTAAGACTTAATTTTACTAGAAGCTAGGCTACTTACAACTATTGCTTACAGTTTTATTTCTTGCTGAATAATTTCTTTTTGACTTTCATGATAATTGTGTATTTAGCAGCTGGTTACTTCGTTTGCTATGGATCCTTTTAGTTATCTGCTGATACGATATTTTTTTATCGAAACTTTACTAGTATTCAAATGCTGTATCATTCGCAGCCTGCAGTATGTTTTTCCTTAGTTTCTCAATCTGCACATTGTTTATTTATTCGGGAACACAATATGATATGATATACTTCTTTAGGATAATATTACTGCTACAGAGGTGTATGGACCTGAAGAGATGACTTTCTTGTATGATGAGGAAGTATTCCCAACTTTTGATATTGCCAATTTCCCCGTAGTTGAAGGAGCGGTCACTTCTACTGAGAAAGTAGAAATGTCGTCCAAAGCTGAAAAAGAGTCTGAAGCTGAGAATAAGTCTGAACCTGAAAAGATGTCTGAGAAAAAGAGAAAGTTAACTGAGAATTCCAGCCAAAAAAAGGTACTTGATTGTCTTATTGTTGATATGTTGTGCTTTATCATCAGCTTTCTGTCTTTGCATTTATTTGTTAATCGACCATCTGTTATTTTCAATTAACTCACATAAATTGACAATGATGATTGAAAATATGAGAATGTCCATAACAGTTCTTCATGCTACATCAACAGGAATCAAATAAAGCTCCAGATAGTTGGTTTGATTTAAAGATTAACACACATGTTTATGTTACTGGTTTGCCAGATGATATTACTGCTGAGGAGGTAAGTTGAAGAAATCATTTTTGACATGTTATCGCACTTGATTTTAATCAGTTTTGTTGAGTCATGTGAGGCCTCCTTGTTCATGCATGCCTCAATATGAAAGCTGTATTCAAATGAATTGCAATATTGCAAATTGGAACCATAACTCAACGACTAAGAGTTTTGCTGCATTTTTTGCTTCATTATTCTATGTTAGGATGAAACTGATTTTTGGCATATACTTCTTAGGTTGTCGAAGTGTTTTCCAAGTGTGGATATATTAAAATTGTAAGTGCCCGCCTTTGCCTTTTCCCTTCCTTTTTTATCTCTGCAATGTGCTTCTGAGAACATCTAAACTTGTACAGTTCATCTTAACATATTGCAAGATGCTATGTCAGCATGATTCTTTTTTCATTTATTTGCAATGAATCAGCATGTCTCTAATGCATAGTTGCTTATATATGTCGACTGGAGTTTAACTTTTCTGTTCCTGAAGATTTTTTTATTTTCAATATTTATTACTTCTATTTTGGAGTTTATATTGGAGTTATTTTAGTTAAAAGACCATCTTTAAAATATTTTACATCATCCTTTTGTTTTCTTGCTTATTTCTATGACTGTCTTACTAATTAAGCATATCATTTGCAAGTCTATACATTAAGACATCTCACTTTGAATATCCTTTGTAAGCATTTTCATAATCAATACACATAAAGTTATGGATTTATTATTTATTCTTGCTATGGTAACAATTGGGTTATTGTAGAACTAATTTTGACACTAGTCAATGTTCTATTATACGTATCTTTAACATATTTTTGACACCCCTTTTTTGTTTTAAAGCAATTTACAATATTTTTTTTGAAGTGCTTAAGCATGTCTTTTCTAGATCATTAATATCTATATGAATATTTTTTTGTTCACTGTTTTTTGATAATCTAAACACAAATATCTTTCATGTCATTAAAGCATCATACATATTTGACTCACCAAAATTTATGATTTTCCCAAGTTCATGAAATATTTGATACATGCCAAAGTATTTTTAAAATTTCTTAAAACAAATCATTACAAACAATATCATAGTAGTCTATATCTCAATAGGTATCTTATCAAAATTTAACTTTTATTTCTATGCATCTTGTTGTTCAAACCCAACTGTTTTATGCTTTTAAATCACTCAATAGCATTTTTCTTTGTGTTATTTAATATGCTTGTCCAAAATGATTTTTTTTCTTTGAAGTTCCTTATTTAATAAATTTTTGTAGCAAAATTATCAGATGTGTTTGATATTTTCATCTTTAACTTTTTAACTGAGGCCAATATATAAAACATCTAATGCTATGCCATTTAAAATCATGATGAACCATCCTCTTTGTGACACTACTAGTTTTTTAACTATTTTAAACCTCGTATTGTTTTAATTTTGCCACTTTTTAAAATTATTTCTTATTCTACTAATCATTTATTCTTGATCATTGATTACGTCTACTTAATAGTGTATGGTCTTCCTCTTAAACTTACTCAAGATTTTCATTATAATCCATTTGATAATATTATCTATCTTATTTCACACTTGAATGAACTTAACTAAAGAACGATTTTCCCATCCTGACAATCTATATATGAAAAGAGTTTTTACTTTTCTTATTAGAAATTTTACTAACTTATTCTCCATTTTTGGTTAAAAGTTAATAATCAAATTTCTTTTGAGGTCTCCTACTTTATTTATGTCTTCATTCTCGTTCATTCTTTTTCATTGATTTAAAATGCAAAGGAATTGACAACTCTTTGCTATTCAAACAGTTACCATATTGATTGCATTAGCCTAGAATATTTTGAGCAGCTCTGAATGCAATTCTTGTACATTTAGTACTCAATTCATTTTTTTCTGCCAGACAAGAAAACGGCGGGCCGTTGCTCCAACACAATGAACAACCTTACTCCAATGAACAAGTGAATTATTTAAGAAACAACAACAAAATGAACAACCCTTACTCCAATACCTACAATCCAGGGTGGAAAAATCATCCTAATTTATTGTGGAGTAATAATAATAACTACAATGGAAATTAATATGGGGGGAGTTCATCAAACCAACAGGGAGTAAATAATGGAAATAATCATAACAATCACCACCGAAATTTAGAAGGAGCTTTCAACTCCTTTAAGGCTGAAACCATCCAATTCATGCGCCGCACCGAAGCCACAATCACCCGCCACGATGCGTCTATCCAAGGGATAGAAACATCCCTTAGGAACATAGAGACCCAACTGGGGCAGATCTCTAAGCAGCTGACCATTCGGCTGCAAGGAGCTCTACCCAGTTCTACTAAAGTGAACCCAAGGGAGCTGGTTAGTGTGATTCATTCTGAAGAGGCGTATGGGAGAATTAATACTGATAAAATGAGTGCCATAGAAGAAGAGCTAGAGGCTCGGGAAGGAGTAAGGGGCACAGAATGTGAAAAGCTCACGGCTCCGAAATGTGAAGATCCCGGGAGGTTGAGTATTCCGTGCATAATTAGAAATGAAGTAGTTTTAGATCCCTTGTGGATCTTGGTGCTTCAGTCAATGTTATGCCCTGCCACATTTATGATCATCTGAAGGTAGGAGGGATGGAATGCACCTCCATGATTCTAGAATTTGCAAATTTAGAATCCCTTACCTCTCTAGGTATCGTTAAGAATGTTGCAGTTGAATTGGGGAGTTTCATCATTCCAATTGATTTTGTGGTGTGCGAGTGGGATAGACGGAACAAGAACTCCACAATCATTTTCGGGCGACCTTTTCTTATGAGCACAAAAGCTATTATTGACGTAAGCCGCGGGGTGATGAGTATAAAAATTCAAGGGAAATCTGAGTTAATCGATCTTAAACCTACCTTCTTTAAACAAAGAGAGATGGAAGTAGAGGTGAGGAAGAAAATGAGAGAAGAAAGAATTTGGATGGATAATATTCTTCAAGATCTTATATTAGAAGAAAAAAATTCAGATAATAGCTCAACTCCTTTCTCGGAAAAGGGGAGTAAGGAAGGAGTGAGAAGAAGGAAAATAAGAAGGGGTAAAAGAAAGAAGAAGACTCCCCTTAAGTTAGAACTTGAAAGGGTTGATCCGATGAGGGAAGATAAAGAGGGCGAGGGTTCGAGCCACTTTGAGGGTTGTGCTTACTCTAGCACCTTAAGGTCATGGAAGGAGAAACCTCCGGATCCGATTATTTGAACGTTAGCGAGTCTAGCTAAAGATGTTAAATTAAGTGCTTCTTGGGAGGCAACCCAAGAATTTTTTTTTTTTGAAGCAGCGCTATAGCGCACTACAGCGGAAATTCAGTGACAGCGCGCCACAACGGAAATCTCGCGACAGCGCGCTGTAGCGGAAAATTCGCGATAGCGCGCTGCAGCGGTTTGCTCCAGCTGTAAAAAATTTTCTTGACAGCCTTGGATTCCCTGCAGTCAAAAAATTATGATGTTTGGGTTTTTTATATAGTCAAAAAGGTGGGTTGAAAAAGCTGCCCCTTCACACGGATCATCACATTTATGGCATGGGGAAGCCCATTGACCATAACTCTCTTCCCTTTGAATGCCTTGGCTATTAAAGGGGAGGCAAGGGGAGGGGTGATTCTTGCACCTTCTGAATTTTCATACTTCACAAACTTTTGCTCTCCTCTAATTTCTTCATCATGTCTTCCGGCAAAAAGTCGATTACAAGGAGGGAGGCCGAAGCTTCTTCATCCGGGGGAACCTTTAACAAGAAAATGTTCTCTTCCGCTGAGTCCGAACACCGGTTCTTTTCAACTACTTCTCAGCGGAAGTTGATCCCGGAGAAAAGCTTCAGCCATTACTATCCAGTGCCGGTGGAGCAAGTCGACCCTCGGGGATGGAGGGTGATGGTGACGAAGAAATTCCCCACTTACCCGACCATCGTCTAAGAGGTATACGCCAATGCGATTAATGCGGCCGGACAGAAGATCTTTTGTAGAGGTAAGGGAGTCACCTTCGAGATTGCTCAAATTGAGCAATTCTATGGGCTTGAGGAGGTAAGTTCTTGCTCTTACCTTGAACTATTGGAGTCTCGCTTCGACCCCCTTGATATCGTTGCGGAACTCGTCCATGAAAACACCGACTGGGAGGGAGGACTAGCCAACATTCCTCGTTCCGAATTAACGGATACGAGTAGTGCATGGCTATTTTTCATTTCCAGCTATGTTTGCCTACGAGTCACTTGATTGAAGTGACCCGTGCCAGAGCACTTCTCTTGTGCTCATTGGTTAGGCCGGGCGAGATCCGCATCTCGAGTATTATTTTTGAGCAGCTCTGGAAGGCTCTCAAGGGACCTTGTGCCGCCTTGGCCTTCGGATCTTTGATATCAGGGATTTGCGAGGCCCAAGGGGTCAAAATCCTCTCATCCGACTCCGCCGTTTCCCTCGGCACTGCCCTTGCACCTTCAAATCTGAACGCCCGGGCTAGCGAATGGAAGCTGCCCAAGAAAAGGAGGGGCGAGAAAGGGGAAACGTTCGCGCCGTCCGACCCAAATCTCACAAATGAGCTGCTGCTACGACTCCATACGCAACAAGCTGATCTTAGCAGGGCCTTGGCCACCGATTTCCGGTTCTTTAAAAAGGAGCTCATCCAGTAGCGCGAGTTTCAGTCCGAATTTCATGAAGCCCTTGGACTAATGTTCGAGGACTGGAGCTTGCAAGGAGGACCAGACCCCTCCGTGTTGCCACGACCACCTGTCAGTGCCCCCATTACGGACATGCGCTACCCTTGCGACATGCCTATATGTGAGGGCTCGATGCCGGTTCGGTAGAAACCGTTCTGGCATTGGGTAACTGCTCACCGCAGGATCATATCAAGCAATTTGAGAGAAAAAAAATGCGCATATAAAAGTAAATGATATTTTTCATTTATCAAAAGTTCTTATTACAAGTTCCATCATCGTACAAAACAAAAAAAAACAAAATAAGCATTTCAGCGCCGTCGTTGATCCTTTTGAAAGTTAAGGTTCTTGTTTAACCTCTTCTAGGAGCACCTGACCTGGTATTGTACAGAAAATAATACCGGGATTTGAATTTCCAGTAATTAGAGAATACTCTAAGTACAGCAGTATACAATAACAAATTAATTTACGAAAACACGTTTAACAGAGATAAAAATGCAGGATAGGTAAGGCAACTGCGTAAAATAAGCGAGTAATTTCCTGCAACAAGTATTTATCACAAAATAACGGTTACTGTTGTCATTTTCCAGTAACCAATCCCGAATGTTACTGATGTCATTTTTCCAGTAACAATCCCGAATGTTATTGATGTCATTTTCAAATAATAACCCTGAATGTTGCAGATGTCATTTTTCCAGCAACAACCTCGAAGGTTACTGATGTCATTTTCCAGTAACAACCCCGAATGATACCGATGTCATTTTTCGGTAACAACCCCGAATGATATTACGTTGGTTCCGTACAACCAACCAAGCTTCAAAACGAAATTCGGCTCAAAGCAAATATGCGAAGCAAAGCAGTAATAGAAAAATGCAATATGTAATGCAAGTCATATACTGGGTACCTTTAGTCTTTAAGTTCAGAAGTTCAACAGCTCGTATGAGTGACAGTTCGCTCAATCTGCATTTTAAGTCCCTGATATTTTTAAGTTAGCTTTTTAATCAAATGATTTATGAGTTTAATTTCCTCTTTCATTCTGTTCTTCTTATGCTTTTGAAGTTCGATTGATTTTAAGTGTAGAATTAAAGTAGTTTAAAGTGTCTTAAGATTATGATCGAAAAAGTCCGAATAAAATGACTGAATTGACAATAATAGTCATTTATAACAATTTGAATCGTTCTCATTATTAATAAATGAGAATAATTCTATTGTGAATGACTAGTTATAACTTGATAGTTATAAGGAGAATAACAAGCTTTAGAGAAAACGAATGTTTTCTTCTAATTTCCTCCTCTTACCTTAGATTTAGGATCGCCGGAATACGAAGAGAGTTGGAACGGGTTGGCCGAAGGGTGGCCGAGGGTTGTTGGAGCCGCTGCGGGGGCTGCCGGAAGGTATTGCCGGGGACTGCCGGAAGGTACTGCCGGGGACTGCCGGGCTGCTGGAAGCTGCTGTAAGTGGCTGTCGGGGGCTGCCGGGCTGCCGGAAGGTGGCTGGAAGGGCTGTCGGGGTTGCCGGGCTGCCGGAAGGAGGCTTGAAGGGGCTGCCGGGTTGCTGGAAGGTGGCTGGAAGGGCTGTTGGATTGTCGGGCTGCCGGAAGGAGGAGGGTTGGCTGAATTGAGGAGGGGAGAGGGGAAGAGGCTGCTGGAAGGTGTGGGGAGAAGAGGGGAGGGGATGGGGGCTTTATAGGCGCACGTAGTGGCGCCAAACCTGCGCCAAAATGGCGCCTGGTCGGTGCCTGGCACGCGCCAGGAAGCCTCTGGCGCGAAAGCTTCTCCCGCCAGAAGGCGGGAGTGGGGTCGGGGGAGTGGTCGGCCTATGGGTCGACAGCTTGCGCCAAAAACAGTGCAGGCAGGCGCCGAATATGCGCCAGGCTTTCGCCTAGCGTGGAAGCTTCTCCCGCCTGGCGCGGGAGAAATGATCGCAGGGTGCGATCGAAAAACAGGGGGGGGGCGTATGAAGAAAAACAGAGAAGAATTTTTTAGAAAAAACTTAAATTTAAAATCTTCTCAAATTTTCGTCGTTCGCCATCCGAATACAACGAAACTTGACACCGAGGTGTGTTACAACATGACGAACACTCTCGCGCCAAAAATTTTCGATTCGGAGCAAAATTTTATTTTATTTTAATTTTAGGGGTTTAAAACTTCGAAAATTTGCCACGATCAAATTGACACACAGATTTTGATGAAACTTCTCGAGCAATTTTTAAATAATATACTTAACATGTTGACACTGAAAACGATGAATTCGGACACGTATTTCAATGTTTTGATTTTTAGAATTTAGAATTTTCAAAGGTAGAACGGGAGCTTCTGTCTTTCGGATTTTTCCTGAATCAGGGCTCTTTGATCTCTAAAGTTGTTTCTACCTATTAGTAGCTTTGTTTGCCCTAAGGTGAAATTCTCCGGGATCCTGATTCCTAAGGCTGGATTCTGACCTAATTTGCAAAACGACTTTGGGTCGTTACACTATAACATGAGAGAAGAGGAGGAGGAAGACCAAGAATAACAGGAGAGGAAGGGTCCGGAGAACTTCCTAAAGGAACGTTCCTAGTATTTTCTAAGCTCTTGTGTTGTAATTTCTTTTCTTAGTTGATCATGAAAGGATCTTTATTCATGCATGTGTTCTTTTTAATCTTTTTTGTAATGGAGAGCTAAACCTCCCTTGGGGATAGTTGGGAAAATCCCACATGTGATGATAGTTATTAAAAAAATGTATGAAGTTTTCCTCTAGTATTAATAAAAATTATGAACTTAATGCCTTGATAAAGAAATGTACAAAATTATTGTGGACTTGAATGTGAACCAAAGGATAAGAACTATTGAATTCAAGGATTAAATTGTCTTGTGCTCTATAGCTCACATTAGTTTAGATGCTAGAATTATGAGTGCATGAGAGCTTAGAACTATGTGAGAAAGTTCTTGAGCTTCGTGCACCTTAATCTAAAGCTCAACTAAAGAGTTGATGCGTGTGATGCCATGCGATGACAGTAATGTTTATAGTATTTATTAAGTTGCTGCGGATAGAATCATATTGATATAATATTATTATTATCATTATTTTAATGATAATAATAATATAAGAATAAAAGAACATAACAAAAATGATTGTCGAAATGAAAACGTTTGAACTGAAATTATAGTCATTTTATAACATATGTATAGTTTTCAGTATTAATTAATGAAAACCATATTAATGTGAATGACGATATTATATCATTTATTATTTTCATGATAATGGCTATTAAGTAGGTATAAAAAAAACGTAAAAATTTCTCTAATTTCTCCTATACCTTTCTTCTTAACTTATGGTTAAGATTGTCGGAAAGCGGAGGGAGGTCGGTGTGGGGTTGCTGGCCGGGCTGTTGGCCGGAATGGGGTGGCCGGACGGCTGCTTGCTGGCTGTTGGCCGGCCGAGGGAGGGCTACAGCAGGCTGAGGGGCACGGTTGCTGTGGGCTGAGAGGATGAGGGTGGCTGCCGTGGGGAATGGAGGCTGGCTGGGCTGCTGTGAGGGTGGCTGGGTTGGCTGGCAGGGAGGAGAGAATGGGCTGGGAGGAGGCTGGCAGGGAGGAGAGGGCTGGCTGGCTGCTGGCTAAGGTTTGGAGGAGGAGAGGGGTTGTGTGAGGGAGGAGAAGGTGGACTGTGGGAGGGATTTATAGGCGTGAATGAGGGGAGAGGGGTCGGCCCATTTGGCCGACACCTGCGCCAAAAATGTCGCAGGCAGGCGGGACTTTTGTTGCAGGCTCTGTCTTGCGACAGAGCCTGCGATCGCCTCCTGCGATTGGTCGGGCGAACAGGGGGCGAACGAAGGGGGGAAGGAAGACAGAGGAAATGGAATAAAAAAAACTTAAATAATACTTAAAGTTAAATTATTCGCATTTTTTTGCGTTTGAAGTCCAAAAATAATGAAACTTTAGACACCGAGGTTTGTTATGACATAATGAACACCCTTGCGCCAAAAATTTTCGATTCGGACAAATATTTTATTATTAATTAATTTTTGAAGTTTAAAATTTTGAAAATTAATCACGATCAAACCGGTGCTCAGAATTTGATGAAACTTTTCGAGTAGCCTTTAAATAATATTTTTAACACGATGACATTGAAATCGATGAATTCTGACATGTATTTCAATATTCTTGATTTATTGGATTTAATTAATTCAGAAAATTAAAACGGGAGCTTTTGTTATCCGAATTCTCCAAAAATAGGGCATTTTGATCTAAAAATTATTTCTATCTAACGCAAATTTTGTTTGCTCTAATTTGAAATTCTCCTAGGTCCTGATGTCTGAGGCGGGTTTTGACCTAATTTGAAAAGTAACGATATTGGGTCGTTACAAACTCTTATATTTAAAAATGATGTCATCCTCGACATCAAGAATAAAAATAAGGTCTTAGAGGGAGCTTTGAGGTACCGTTAATTCAGAAATAGTTCTGGATACTTTCTTCGCATATCGACTTCTCTTTCCCACGCAGCTTCTTTCGCAGTATGGTTATGCCATTGAATTTTGATCATCGGAATCGTTCTGCTTCTTAATTTTCGGCGGTCTTTCTCAATAATTTTAAGAGGTTTTTCAATATAAGTCAAATCAGGTTGAATTTCAACTGTTGAATCTGAAATTTGCTGAGTGGATTCCTGGAGGCATCTGCGGAGTGTTGAAACGTGGAATACGTTGTGCACGGCTGTAAATCTTTCAGGAAGTTTAAGTTTATAAGCCGACCTTCTAATTTTTGCAGTTACTTCGAAGGGTCCAACATATCTGGGACTCAACTTTCCGGTCACTCCAAAGCGAGGAATTTCCTTTCATAGGGCTAACCTTTAGATAAGCCCGATCACCAATGTGAAATTCTTGCCTCCGGTGTCTTGCGTCGAAGTATTTCTTTTGTCGGTCCTGGGTTGCCGCAATTCTTCTTTTGATTAGCCTTATCTTTTCGTTTGTTTCTTCAATTAACTCAGATCCATAAATTTGTACATCTCCAACTTGTGTCCAGGCTAGAGGAGTACTGTATTTTCTCCCATATAAGGCTTTATAATGGGCCATTCTAATGCTTGACTGGTGGCTATTATTATAAGCAAATTCTACAAGTAGGAGGTGTTTCTCCCAATTTCTACCAAAGTCTAACAAGCATAAACGTAAGAGATCCTCGAGTACTTGGTTGAGTCTCTCAATTTGCCCATCTGTTTGAGGGTGGAAGGCCGTGCTCATGGCTAAGATGGTTCTCAAATCTTTGTGTACTGCTTGCCAAAATTGAGAAGTAAACCTGCCATCTCTATCTGAAATAATAGTCTTAGGAATTCCATGAAGTTTGATGATTTCCCGAGTATATAATCTTGCCAGTTTCTCCACTGAGTATGTTTGCTTTATTGGGATAAAGTGGGCTGACTTTATTAATCTGTCAACTATGACCCAAATGGCATATGCTCTTGATTTTCCTTTTGGCAAACCCATTACGAAATCCATAGAGATGTATAACCATTTCCACACTGGGATTTCTAGTGGGTGCAGAAGTCCACCAGGTCGTTGGTGCTCTGCTTTGACTAGGCTACAAACGTGGCACTTAGCCATAAGGTCAGCTATCTCTCTTTTGAGTCCAGGCCACCAGAAGGCTACCCTTAGATCTTGATACATTTTGTTGCTTCCGAGGTGTACTGTATAGCTTGAGTTGTGGGCTTCATTTAATATCTGATTTCGAATGTGCGAATTATTCGGGACCCAGATTCTATTACCATTATAAATATGAATTCTTTTTCGTAGCTGCAACTCTGTTCTGCGACCATTTTCGATTTCTGCTTTTAGCTTGGGGTATTCCTCGCTGACTTTTTGAGCGTCCAAAATGCTTTGTACTGATCTTTAATAATGGGTCTTATATTAAGCTTCTGAAATTCTTCTTCAAATGGACTTGCTAAGATTAAAGTACCCAATATTTTCTTTCTACTCAAACCATCTGCGACCAAGTTAATTTTACCAGGATGATATTGAATATCCATATCATAGTCGCTGAGTAGTTCTAACCATCTTCTTTGACGATAGTTTAGTTATTTCTGCGTGAAGATGTATTTTAAACTCTGATGGTCTGTAAAGATCTCGCACTTTACTCCATAAAGATAGTGCCTCCAATTTATTAAGGCAAAGACTATTGCGGCTAGCTCTAAATCATGAACTGGGTAGTTCTTTTCGTGAGTCTTCAATTGTCTTGAAGCTTAAGCAATGATGTGGTTATCTTGCATGAGGACGCACCCTAGTCCTGTTAATGAAGCATCCGTGTATATCTTGTAGTTCTTCCCTTCTTGAGGTAGGATCAGGATAGGTGCAGTAGTGAGGGCTTGCTTTAATTTTAGAAATGATTCTTCACAGTCCTGACTCCATACAAATGGTGTTACCTTTTGAGTCAGTTGAGTTAACGGCTTGGCTAGATTTGAGAATCCTTTAACAAACTTTCGGTATTATCCTGCAAGTCTTAAGAAACTGCGAATTTCAGACACGGATGATGGTTGGGGCCATTCTTGTATGGTACTGATCTTTCTTTGGTCTACCTTGATTCCTTTAGCATTTACTACATATCCTAAAAATGCTATTGAGTCCAACCAAAACTCACATTTTGAGTACTTGGCAAATAATTGATGCTCCCTAAGAGTTCCCAATACAGCTTTCAAATGAATCTCATGATCCTACAGAGACTTGGAATATATTAAGATGTCGTCGATGAAGACTATCACAAATTTATCGAGGAAGGGCCGGAGTATTCTTTGCATTAAATCCATGAAGATAGAAGGCGCGTTTGTGAGTCCAAATGCATGACTAAGAACTCATAGTGTCCGAAGCAAGTTCTAAATGCAATTTTGGGGACGTCTTCTTCATTGACTCTCATTTGGTGGTATCCCAACCTTAAATCGATTTTGGAGAATACTTTGGCTCCAGCCAGTTGATCAAGGAGGTCATCGATGCGGGGTAGAGGATATTTGTTTTTCACCGTTACCTTGTTGAGGTCTCTATAATCTATGCACATACGCATAGATCCGCTATTCTTTTTCACAAATAGTACTGGGGCTCCCCAGGGGGACATGCTTTGCCTAATCAATCCCTTGCAGGTTAGCTCTTGAAGTTGTTGGTCTAGTTCCCGGAGCTCTTTTGGTGCCATACGGTATGGTGATTTGGACTTGGGTTGGGTTCCTGGAACTAGTTCTATTGAGAACCCGATTTCTCTTACGGGTTGTAGCCCGAGTAAATCTTTTGGGAATACATCTTCAAAATCTCGAATGATGTGCGTTTTTGATAAAGGCACAACATCCTTTCTTTCTCCCATCATAGTTACTAAGTATGCGCTGCATCCTTTCTGAATCAACTTTCTTGCTTTTATTGGGTTTATTAGAGAAGCTAACATGCTTTGTCTTCCTATAAACACTGTTGATGTTTTGCCGCTTTTAATTGTGATCTTTTTCTTCTGGCAGTTGATTACAGCATCATGATTGCTTAACCAATCCATCCCTAGAATAATGTCAATGTTAGTGATGGGTAGAATGACTAACGTAGCCTTGAATAATTTGCCTTTGATGGGGATATTAAAAATATAGAATTTATGAGCCTCCATGCTAGCTCCAGAAAGTAACCCAATTTTTAGTGTTGTTGCCAAATGGAATGATGGTAGTTCTAGTGTGGTTACAAGTTTTTCTGATATGAAAGAGTGGCTTGCCCCCGTATCAAATAAGGTGTCACATGATACGTTATTAATTAATAGTGTGCCTAAATATGAACTATGAGCATTTTGTACAAATATAAGTGCAAAAGAGAAAAAGAACGAGAAGAATGAAATACCTGATACTACATCATTGTCTCTAGGTGCTAAGACTGGAGTGAGTGTGTAAATTCTTGCAGGAGCAGAGTTACGAGGTGCGGGTCATTTCCTCTGGTTGGTTGCTGATGCAATTGGTGGCCTTGGGGCGTTGGCTGGTTCTGGGACAACTCCTCTTGTTTGGGCATGGAACGGGGTTACAGCTGTTGTGGTGTTTGTGCCTCTTATGATGGCCACTCCATCTATCGTCCTTACGGATCGACAATCCCGAATTTGGTGGCCGGGCTTGCCGCACTGATAAAATCTTCTGCCATCATGGTTGCACTTGTCGTAGGGATGATGTCTCTGGCAATCTCCTTTCAATCATTGTCCGAAATGCTCAGAAGTTAGTTGAAATATTTTGGCAGGTGGGTTGTGTTGTTGTCTTTTGAATGTCATTTGGTCCTTTGTAGGATAATCCTTTCTTTTCCCTTTACCTGTGTTGCTAGAAGGCTTGCTATTCTCTTCGTGCTCCATGATTAAGGCACATTCTAAAAGTTCGGAGAAACGAGCATGTCTTAATGGAAGCAGGCTCCAACAAATGGTTTCTTTCATCCCTGATAGAAAATAGTTGCACCTTGCTTTTTCTGTACTTATCAGGTTCTGAGCATACCTTGATAATCTAGTGAACCCGGCCTCATAATTGGCCACGGAGTTGCTACCTTGAACTAATTTCATGAATTGGTTCTCCATGATGCTTTGGGCAGCTTGCGGGACATATTTGGCTCAGAAAGCTTTTGAAAATGCTTCCCAACTTATGTTCTTCAACTCTATGTTAGTGAAATCGGTGTTGACAACAGATTCCCACCAACGATCAGCTTCGCCTTTTAATAGGTAGTGAGTCGTGCACTGCTTTTTCACTTGGACACTCCATACTTTCTAGTGTCTTTTTTATCTCTCTCAGCCAATCTTCTGCTTTCATAGGACAAGTAGTCCCATGAAATATTGGCGGATTTAATTTGAGGAAAGATTGGAGGATGCCCTCAGAACGATGCTTTTGGGGTGATTGAACGGAGTTTGCTAAAGCAGTTTTCTTTTGATTTGCTAGGAGCTCTAAGGTTGCTTCCATGAAGCGGTCGTTGGTACTTCCTGAAACTTCTAATGATATAGGTGCCTTAATTGGGGTATCTGATGGTGTGCTCAAAAATCCTTCAACCGAATCCATCTTTTTGCCTAAAGGTTGAAAACTTAAATTACATAGGTTTATGTTATCATTCTCTCTTCTCAAAATAAATTATAATTTGACTTTATATATTCTCTTAAAGTTTTACACTCAATCCTGCTCTGATATCAATTGTGCGGACCCGGTGCCGGGTCAGCGGGAGCTAATCCAACACCGGTTTGCTTGTGGAATAGTAATAACAACAACAACAAGCAACAACAAGTCCTCTAGCCGTAGGATTATATTGAGTGATTTAAGAGACAAATATATGATATTAAATATAACTCATTTATTCAATAATTCACGAGCCCTGGATACATAGATTAAAATAAAAGAAAAATTTCAAACTTTTAAAAGTAGATAGAGTCAAAAAGAAAGTGGTGGATCAGCAGGTAGCAGTATCAGTACTGCTCGGTTCTTTAGCACCTTTCCTCGAGGATGAAATCTGGGCATGTTTCAAAAGTGCGGGCATTCAAATACCAGTTAGTTGTGAAACTAAGTACTGATAGATGTCATCTTTACAAATGTTAAATAATAAGCAAAATAATTAATATTTGACAGGAAATAAAAGCCGTACAAATTTATTCCTGCAAACCTTTTTCAATTGCACTCGAAACATAAGCGTAAAAATAATTGGAGTCACAAAAATACATACAGGATTTTTGGCGCTTGATATCTGAGGCAAAATATGATTTTGTTGGGCAAGTACAAAATCAAGGAAAATGGGGGTTCATTTTTGTGTTACATATCTCAACTTCTCTCTATACCTGCCCCCTCAAAGTCTTATCAATATAGGCTCTTTATGACTCCCGATGCCGGACAACCCCGTCCTAGCGGTTGTCTGATCAGACAAAAAGTATAAAGCAACATGGAACCCTTGCTTCTCACTTATCCAAACTTATTCATATATCATTTTATGTGACTTTAAAAAATACTTTTATCAAATTTGTGCTATGCTAAGTAGAAAAAAACATATTTAAACAGAAGTAATAAAAAACATCTAGTACCTTGTTCCTTAAGTTCAAAAAGTTCAACAGTTCAACAGTTCGGATGAGTGTCAGATCGCTTAATCTGCATTTAGATTTTGGATATTTTCAAATTAGCCCTCAGCCAATGTTTTTAGGAGTAACATTTATTTTCATTTTGATTATGTTCTTCTTTCACTTTCTTATTATGTCTGATTTTTAAAGTACTGCGATGACAGTAATGTTTATAGCGTTTATTAAGTTGCTGCGGATAGAATCATATTGATATAATATTATTATTATCATTATTATTATTTTAATGATATTAGTAATATAAGAATGAAAGAACATAACAAAAATGACTGTCGAAATGAAAACATTTGAACTGAAATTATAGTCATTTTATAACATATGTATAGTTTTTATTATTAATTAATAAAAATCATATTAATGTGAATGACGATATTATATCATTTATTATTTTCATAATAATGACTATTAAGTAGGTATAACAAAAATGTAGAAATTTCTCTTTTCTCTCTTATACTTTTATTCTTAACTTATGGTTAAGATTGTCGGAAAGCGGAGGGAGGTCGAAGTGGGGTTGCTGGTCGGGCTGTTGGCCGGAATGGGGTGGCCGGATGGCTGCTTGCTGGCTGTTGGCCGGCCGAGTGAGGGCTGCAGCAGGCTGAGGGGCGGCTGCCGTGAGCTGAGAGGATGAGGGTGGCTGCCGTGGGGAAGGGAGGCTGGCTGGGTTGGCTGGCAGGAAGGAGAGGGTTGGCTGGCTGCTGACTAGGGTTTGGAGGAGGAGAGGGGTTGTGTGAGGGAGGAGAAGGTGGGCTGTGGGAGGGATAGGCGTGAATGAGGGGGAGGGGGGTCGGCCCACTTGGCCGACACTTGCGCCAAAAACGACGCAGGCAGGCGGGACATCCGCTGCAGACAGAGCCTGCGAATGCCTCCTATGATTGGTCGGGCGAACAGGGAGGTGAACACGGGGGAATGAAGGGGGAAGGAAAATAGAGGAAATGGAATAAAAAAAAATTTAAGTTATACTTAAAGTTAAATTATTCGTATTTTTTCGCCATTTGAAGTCCAAAAATAGCGAAACTTGACACCGAGGTGTGTTATGACATAATGTACACTCTGGCGCCAAAAATTTTCGATTTGGACAAATATTTTATTTTTAATTAATTTTTGAAGTTTAAAACTTCGAAAATTAATCACGATCAAACCGGAGCTCAGAATTTGACGAAACTTTTCGAGCAGCTTTTAAATAATATTCTTTACACGACGACACTGGAATCGATGAATTCTGACATATATTTCAATGTTCTTGATTTATTGGATTTAATTAATTCAGAAAATTAAAACGGGTGTTTTCGTTATCCGAATTTTCCCAAACTAGGGAATTTTGATCTAAAAATTATTTCTATCTAACGCAAATTTTGTTTGCCCTAATTTAAAATTCCCCTAGGTCCGGATGTCTGAGGCGGGTTTTGACCTAATTTGAACGATATTGGGTCGTTACACTCGTCTCACTCTTTCATAGCCAAGCTTTATCCCGGAGGCCGCGCTAAGATTGATAGGCTCATCCCTTGGAGGGTATGGGGTAACAGAGACTATAGATAGGAGCCGGAGCCCAAGTTTTCTTTGTCCTTCTTGTTCCGAATCCGGATCAAAATCCTTGTAGGAGGAGTCGGCCCTTGAGGATATATAGGAGCCAGAGTCTAAAGTGTTTGAATCTAGAAAGTTCTTGCTACATTTCAGATTGATTACAACTTTTCAGAATCCAAAACCTCGGCTCAGGACAAGGAAAGGAAGGAAGCTTCTTGCTATGTGTTTTCAAATTCATTGTCACAAAGTAACTTCTTGCTATGTGATTTAAATTATTATATTAAAAATGACAAGAATAGGGTCTACACTGGATATAGTGTCGTAATTGATTTTGAAATTTAAAATTGGAGGTAATCATTATTTATTTTTATTTATTAATCTACATTGTTTTATGAGCCATATGTATAATGGCCTTAGTGAAGGCTTGTAATTTTGAAATTATTTAAAACACTAGACCAATCTCTTTGATCAACCAAGACACCAACAATAGCAACAATCAATGTAGGCGCATCATTTAATGCTCACAATGGCTATCTCTACCTTTTTGAGGCAAGCTAGGGTTTATCCTCTTCCATGATTGATGATGAAGAAATGCTTTGATCCATGAACATGTCAACTTCCTATGATCCATGTGACAGTAGGTCAAATTCCTAGCAGACCGGTTAAAACAATTTATGGTTGTGCTATGCCTTTGTCATTGCTACTTATTCACATTAAAGTGGATTTGCGTATTCATTGTTGGATCAATCTCTGTTGTCTAACGCTGCAAATATTGAACGACTATATTCTTGTACATGCCAGGTCATGTAAACATTTTAGCTAATATGATTATTTGTAAAATTATATTTCTTTTGTTTTTTCTGTAAGTGTATTGACTATGGGTATATGAATAAGGACTATTTTAAGTACCATTAGCTGTTGATTGAGACTAATAAAAATATTTTTTTTTTATTGTGTCCAACTTTGAACATGTATTATTGAGTGTAAAGCAAGGGTGATAAGATGCTATTAGCTTGCATAACTTCAACAATATCTTTCTTTTCTTTTTTGTAATCTACATTATTCCAAATGTGGCTTTCCAAATTGTAAATCCCAAATTACGTCCAACCTAATTATACCCAACCAATTATTAAAATTTAAATTATGGAAAATATTTTATTGCAGTCCAAGCATTAACGGATTATATTGAAATCCATTTACCTTAAATTGATTTATTCAAGTAGTTTAATTTCAATAAACCAAACAAACCCTAAAAGAAAATAGTTGAAGTTGCATTACATGCCTTCTAGATAATATCCTGCACAAGTCTATCAAATTGATCACACTTAAAATGCTTCAGACTATATTATTTCCGATTTAGGATTTACATATTTTTATTTAAAAGCATTTCTTATTATCATGGGAATAAATGAATAATATAAGAATATGCCTTCCCCTTTTTTATTGAGAGATTAGTTTTTATAGTTGTAAATTTAATGAAGTTGTACTCTGCTTTTCTATTAACATCCTTTATAGAATCACTTTCCCGTTAATGCTGCTATTATGCATCAAGCCAAGGTTAACTATTTATTTCATAACAATTTTTGGAAGGTCGTTGAGATTTGAATGAATGCACATGTCATTGTTTGCCATTGGGCGAAACCTAGTTCATATAGACTTTTCAATTTAGGAGATTTAAAGTTGGAATAGTTGTAAAGATATTTTTATTCGGAGTTCTGGACAATAAGAACTCGGTTCTTTGAGATGAATGCCTCAACCTAATTCTGACCCGACTCCAGTTTAAAAAATATAGTTGACTGAAGGTTAAACTCGTTTTGGGAATGATGGGAATTTGGAACAACTTTTGGGGGTGAGGTTGATAAACCTACAAGTTTATTTAAAATCTTCAGCACTTGTAAAAGAAGCTGCCTAATTTTTATTTTTGTTATCTAGCTGCTAAGGCTTTTTTTTATTTTGTTGAACCTCTCAAATATAGGATCCTGACACCAAAAAACCTCGTGTGAAGATATATTTGGACAAAGAAACTGGAAGAGTAAAAGGAGATGCACTTGTTACATTTATGAAGGTACAGACTATTATTTGACAAGTATTGTCATATAATTTTTTTCCAAATCAAGTCAATTATGAAACAGCCTTTGTAAATATCAAATTACTTTTTATAATAGATTTTTTTTTTAAAATTGCGTTACACTAGGAACCATCTGTTGCATTAGCAGTCCAAATTTTGGATGGTGCACCTTTCCGTGCTGGTGGGAAGATCCCTATGTCAGTAACACAGGCCAAATTTGAACAAAAAGGTGATTTATCATTGCAACTACATATTACATATCAATATATATTCTATACTTTTTAATTCAGGAGGCAGCAACCTTTTATGTTTACAGGAGAGAAATTTATTACTAAACAACTGGATGCGACCAGAAAAAAAAAACTCAAGAAAGTTGAAGAGAAAATGCTTGGGTGGGGTAAGATTTGATTTTGCATGAATTCACTTAAAATTTTCAGCTCTTTCTCTCTCTCTCTCTCACACACAGATGCACACACAGATTTTGAAGTTTTAAGCTGCATGATGTTGGTTTATCCTGTAAGAGTGCCCCCATTAGCAAGAACAATTTGGCGTCAGTACAGTCCAATCTAGATTGCGATTCTTAGTTGAATTGAGGTAGTTTCCTGCATCATGTACAAGGATATGAATAGATTGTTTACCTGATGAGGTATTCCTAGGCCACATATAACAAAAGAACCTTTTCATGCCATTGGGGTAATATGAGTTGGATGATTGCGGCTTAATTTATCAACTCTATGGAAGTAGAATATTACAAGTGCTTAGGGTGAAAGAACTCTGACAAAACAAACTATATGTATTCATATACGGCCATCAAGTTTATTAATTTAATTCAAACCTACAGCAGGCAAGGATAACTAATTCATTTCTTGCTAGTGTTTATGGTGAGATCTTGACTTGATTTGATAAATGTTGAATCATAGATTAAAAGGATCTTGGCATGGTGTATAAAGGATCTTGATTTGATAAATGTTTATGGCGAGATCTTGACTTGGTGTATAAAGGATTTTGCAATGCCTAAAAGATGCCACTAGGAGAGGATTGCTAATGTATCAAAATAATTTCTACAATTTGTTGTACTGTATATTCAGAACTTAGCAGGTTGGGTGGGCAAAGTTACTTATCAAAGGTAACCTTGAGCTGTTGCTCTCCTCAAGGCAAGAAACAAACCATAGTAATTAAAAAAGTGCCAATTTATTGGACTTAGTACCACAGAATTTTGTCCAAACAATCAAAAGAGGACTGAAAGTAGCGATTCCACTTTATATAAGATGGATTGTGGCAGAAAATCAGCGATCATCATTGTTTACTGCACCCTCTTTATGATAGATATAAATATAAAGAGGTTGGCAAATATTTTTAAGTGTGGAGCTTTATAACTTGAACAATGTGATTTTGAGGTTGAAGGCAACTTTATGTGAAATTTAGTTACTAGTTGTATTCTTCATATAACAAAGAGTTTACTTGATAAATCAAAATGGATAGAACTTGATAATAAAGATGAATGGTGGTGGAAACAAGATGCTTAAGTGAAAAGATAAAAAATAATATGACATATTTTAGAAAATGGATTAAATGCAAGATTAGGAGGAATGGAAGAAATATACATTCGTTAATCAAAATAATAGTTCATGATATTAAGAGTGCAACATTTGATAATTTATATAATAAATTAGAAATTATAGGGGTAGAGAGACACATTTATAAGTTAGATAAATTAAGAGATAAATAAACAAAAGATTTAACTCTGTTGAACATTTTGATGACCATGATCAATAATTCTTTTTAGGTATTTTCCTGAGCTTTTTAATAAAAGCTGTACCGATACAATGAATATAATTGAGTTTAATGGTTATAAAAATAGTCTCAATTGCACTTTTATTCGTTGTGTTGATAAAGCCAACATTTGAAATGTTTTTGTGATATCCCGACATTTGGGTGGTCACATACCGTAGAATCATATTGAGCAATTCAATAGAAGAGGAAATATACATACAAAATCCAAAGGTATTTCTCATTTATTTCAAAATTACATATTACAAAAATCTTCATCGTACATCACGAACATTGTTCAACTTTTATAAAGAAAAAAATAAAAAGATAAATAAAAGTTAAAATAGCGTCATCGATCCATCGGTCAATTGCTAATTTAAGTTTTAAAGTTCTTCTTCAAGCTCCCCCAGAAGTACCTGACCTGGTATTGTTCAGAAAATAATACTGGAATTGGAATTCTCAGTAATTAGAGAATACTCTAAGTACCTAGTAAACAAAATAATATTGTATTTTTATAAAAGCAGAGATGCGATTAGCAGAAATAAGGATGTAATAAAATGCTGGAAGAATAAGGAAATAATGCAAAAAAAATACAAGTTTTTTGCAACAAGTATTATCACAAAGATGTTGGTTACTTGATGTCTTTTTTCCAATAATCAATCACGAATGTTACTATTGTCATTTTTCCAGTGACAATCACGAATAAAATGATGCTGGTTACTTGATGTATTTTTTCCAATAACCAATCACGAATATCACTTATGTCACTTTTCCAGGACAACCACAAATAAAATAATGTTGGTTACTTGATGTTTTTTTTTCAAAAATCAACCATGAATGTCATTGATGTCATTTTTTTAGTGGCCCACGAATATTACTGATATTATTTCTTAGTAACCCACGAATGTTATCACGTTGGTTCCGAACAACCAATCAAGCTTCAATTGAATTTGGCTCAAAGCAAATAAGTGAAGCTAAGCAGCAATAAATTATAAAAAGTAACACATATCATATACTGGGTACCTTTGTACTTTAAGATCCAAAGTTTGATAGTTTGACTTTTGGATCTGCATGTAGATTTGGATATTATTAAATTAGCTTTTAGCCAATGTTTTTAGGAGTAATTACTATCTGCTTTTCCATTCTATTTTTTTTTCGCTTATAAATTAGGTTAGCGGTATTATTATGATAATAATATAAGAATATAAAAGACAGAAATTAAATTGCAGAAAGTAATGTTAGAATGAAAAGTGCTGGAATGGAAACACAGTCATCTTATAACTTATGCACTTGTTTATCATTATTGATTAATGACAACAATACTAATATGATGACATAAAGTTTATTTAAGTATAAAAAGATATACATACTATTATTAGCGAAATCTCCTTATTTCCTTCTTCTTTTACCTAGGATAGTGTTGCAAGAAAGCCGAGAGAGGCTGGACTGCTGAAGGAGGTGGCCGAAATGGTGGATGGCTGGTGGCCGACTCGGGCTGGAGGAGGGAGGAGGGAGGAGGGAGGAGGGTTGTTGCTAGAAGGGGAAGCTGGCAGCAGGGAGAGGGGCTGGTTGGCTGCTTTGGAGGGCCGGGAAGTGGCTGTTGGCTATTTTGGAGGGTCCTAATGTGGTGGCCGGGTGGTTGCCGGGGCTGATAGCTAGCTGGGAGAGGGGGTTGGCAGCAAGGGACAGGGCTGGCAGCAAGGAGAGGGCTGCTGCTAATGAGGGAAAAGTGATGGAAAAGAAGGGGAGGGGGTTTAAATAGAGGGAGAAGGGGGGAAGAGAAAGAGTCATTTCTCACTTAAGCAAGGGGGGGAAGAGTAAGGGTCTTCCCCAACTTAAGCAAGGAGAGAGGGGAGAAAGAAAATCTTAAAGAAAATTTGAATAAATTACTTAAAGTTAATTTTTTTGTATTTTTCGGTCGTTTAGCGTCTGAATACAACGAAACTTGACACTGAGGTGTGTTATGATGTAATGAACACTCTCGTGCCAAAAAATTTCGATTCAGACAAATATTTTATTTTATATTAATTTCTGAAGTTTTAAACTTCAAAAGTTAATTTATGTTAAACCGACTATCCAAAATTGATGAAACTTCACAAGCAGTTTTTAAATAATGTTTTTAACATAACGACATGAAAATTGATGGATTCTGACACATTTCAATATTTTTGATTTTACTGAATTTAAGAAAGTTTAGAAAAATAAAGTGAGAGTTTTTGTTATCCAGATTTCTCCCAAATTAGGGCACTTTGATATAAAATTTATTATCTTAAAGGTATTTTTATTTTCCCTAATTTGAACTTCCCCGGTATCCTGATTTCTGAGGCGGAATTTGACCTAATTTATAAAGTAACGACATTGTGTCGTTACAAACTCCGTACTTAAAAACGGTGTCGTCCTCGACATCATACAAGTGAAACTTAAATCTGGGTGTGATTAATACCTGATACCGACCCGTGCCGTGACGCATGGGCCAGCCACTCGTCGCACATTAGCGGGCTTGTCGTGTCAGCGCGTCGGCGCCCGCGGGGCCTCCCGCAAATTGCGGCGCGCCACGTGTAGCGCAGGTCCCAACATGCTGTCGACGCAGTCCCTTCCAATCGACATGTGGGGCCCGCATTCGTTGCCTCGGCCACCCGGTCGCGCCACCTGTCCCGATGGGCCCGCCGCCTTTTTAACTGCAGAAAAGTATTGTAAAATAATATATATATATATATATATAATTGTATATATATATATATAATCATATAATATATATATATACACCAAAATAAATAAGCAAACATCTATACATATAAATAGATATATATACATATAGTTTTACTAAAATAGAGATTTTAGGTGATTATTGCTAAACAGTAGATTAATTAATTTATCTTAAATACAGTAAACATTAATTAGCGTAATTTATTTAATTAGGATTACTTAATTAATTTTGAATAGTAAACAATTTAAATGGAATAAAGGAATAGTGAATTTAATTAAAATAAATTAATTCAAATATCTTAATAGTTTAATAACTTTTTATAGAATGATCCAAACATAGCTAATATAGGACTCATTTTACTCGGAAAAATAAAAAGAATGAAATGACGTCATGCAAAAATTAATTTTGGGGTACGCATAATGAAGTAGTATTTTAGGGCCTATTTAAGATCCCATAACTTTTGACCTAGTTGACTAAACATAGTCAATATGGGTTTTAAAATACTCAGGAGAACGACCCCATCACTGTAGTAGTATTAGTTTTCTCATTTGGACATCAGGACAAAAAGTCAACCCTAAATCTCATAGTTGACTTTAGTAAAAATTGACCAAAATGCCCCTAGGATTTAAATGACCATAACATGGTCAATTCAACTCCAAATTTGAAAATTCAAGATGCTAACTAATTTAGAATTTCAGTGTCATCAATAAAATGAAATAATATTTAAGATCTGAACTCTAGAAATTAAAAAAAAGACCAAAATACGCCTAGCCTCATTTTGGTCATAGCTTGACCATTTGAAGTCCAAACTGGACGTACTTACTGTCTATTTTTAAGTTAGACAGTAGGGAATTATTTGAAACCAAGAAACTTCAGTTTGGACCCTTAAATCAAAAGTTAACTTTTCGAACCCTTAAGTAGAGGAAAAAATAGTCATTTTGCTTAAAATTTAGGATAAGTACCTGTAACCCTTAATTAGTTTTTTAAAATTCTAAAACCAATATTAGAACCATATTAGAGTCAATTAAGTGAGTAAAAATCAACAATTAGGTCAATCCGTCCTGCATAAATACGGCACCTAAGCCTATACCTGAGGCGTTAGTGTAAACTTGGTAGTTCACTCCTCTAGGAAGGATTAGAACTGGAGCTGTGGATAGTGCATTTTTTAATGCTTGAAAAGCCTTCTCACATACTGGAGACCATTCGAATGGCACTATTTTTTGGGTTAGCTTAGTCAGCGGAGAGGCTATCTGGGAGAATCCCTTTACAAATTTCCTGTAGTATCCAGCTATGCTTAATAAGCTTCTGATGTCGGTCACTGTCTTGGGCTGAACCCATTCTTGGATGGCGCTAACTTTGTTATGATCAACTCTAATACCGTGGGCATCCACCACATTCCCTAGAAAAGCTACTGAATTGAGCCAAAACTCACATTTGGAATATTTAGCATAAAGTTTGTGGTCTCGTAGCTCTTCTAACACTATTCTCAAGTGTTCTTCGTGTTCTTTCTTGGAATAGACTAAGATGTCGTCTATGAAAACGATTAAGAACTTATCAAGATATGGTTTAAGTATGCGCTGCATCAGGTCCATGAATATCGAAGACGCATTTGTCAACCCAAAGGACATTACTAAGAACTCGTAGTGTCCATAACGAGTCCTGAAGGCTGTCTTCTCAACATTCGAGTCCTTGACTTTCAGTTGATAGCCTGATCGCAGATCAATTTTAGAAATACCTTGGCTCCTGCCAATTGATTGAATAAGTCATCTATGCGTGGTGATGGATACTTATTCTTGATCGTGACTTTATTCAATTCACGATAGTCAACGCACATACGCATATAACCATCTTTCTTTTTCACGAATAACACCGGTGCTCCCCAAGGTGACGAACTTGGCCTAATGAGGCCTTTCTCTAGGAGCTCTTGTAACTGTTTATTCAATTCCTGCAATTCCTTGGGCGCCATACGATATGGAGCTTTAGAAATGGGCTGCTTCCCTGGGACAATCTCAATTGCAAATTCGACTTCCCGAATGGGAGGAAGACCGGGTAAGTATTTGGGGAAAATGTTGGCGAATTTGCAAACAACGGGGTTCTCCGATAAGGGAACATCTTCTTTCTTTTCTCCTAGTATTGTCACTAGGAAGGCTTCACACCCTTTGTGAACTAACATTTTTGCTTTTATAGCGTTGATGAGCGAGGCTCGTGTACTAAGGTTACCAATAAAGGATATGGCTCTACCACCACTACCCAAGGTGATCTTTTTCTTGGTACAGTTAATGGTGGCATTATGTTGACTTAGCCAGTTCATGCCTAATATTACGTCAAAGTTGGCTATTGGGAGGACTACTAACTCGGCCTCATACTTCTCGTTTGCAATTGGAATTTGTACTTTGCAAAACTGGCATGCTGGCATTTGGGCTCCAGAAGGTAATCCAACCTTAAGAGGATTGGCTAGGCGGTACAAGGTTAGTTTAAGTGAGTTTGCCCACCCTTCAGACACAAAGGAGTTACTAGCTCCAGTGTCAAACAAAATGTTATAGAGTTTGTCATTTGTACAGATCGAACCTAATTGCAGAGGAAATTATTTACTGACTATGTAAAGTAAGCAGTAACAGTAAGGATAAGGAGGTTCAAGAACGTGTGCCTGACACTATGTGGTTGTCTACCGCAGCCTCAACGGGTGTGAGGGTATACACACGCGTAGGACCGGCAGGCCTGTTGTTATAAGTCTGCCGTGGAGGTGGTCGGGGTGCATTTCGGCGAGGGACATTAGATGTCTCACGCCTCACGACTGAGGTGGGAGGGGGTGCTGGATGAGCGGCCGCAGGCTTCTTGAATAAGTCAAAGACTTGGCGGCGCTTGGAACGATCAATCTGATCACCATCAACCGTGTCCGTGGCAGTACAGTTATAGAACACATGGCCTGGCCGCCCGCAGGTAAAGCAGACACGACCCACCTGGTAGCACCGACCATATGGGTGTGGTTTGGTGCAACCATTAAATGGATCAGTAGCTGGAGTTTCAGCCTCGAGCTGGTACACTCTGGCTCGTTTGGTAGTGTTCTGCTAGAATGATGTGGACCTGATACTTCTCCTGGGTCCTTCCCTGGCTTGATCTTGCTCCACTACTTTAGCCGTTTCAAGTAACTCCGAGAAATCAGTTATGCATAGGGGAATTACTTGACGCAAGTCGTCCTGAAACCGGTAACAGCGGTCTGACTCCACAGGAATTAATTTTGTGGAAAATCTAGCAAGGCGACGAAATTCTGCCTCGTATGCTGATACAGATCGATCGCCCTGCTGCAGTTTTAGAAACATTTCCCCTAATCGATGTTTGGCGGAAGGGTAATGAATCGAGCCTGAAATACCTCGATGAATTCATCCCACGTTATTTCCGCTAGTGGTATCTCAGCGAATGTTGTGCTACGGGTGGTGTCCCAGCAGTATTCAACTTCACACTGCAGGAGGTGGGTAGCGAGACGAACTACCGCTGATTCGGGGCACTGTATGCTTGTTAAGTTCTTTTCCACCATCTTTATCCAGGTAGCCGTGTCAACTGCTGAGAGAGTTCCATCGAAAGTGGGGGGTCTCAATCTGAGGAAGCTGTGCAGCATCCCTTTTGTGGATTGATGTTGCTGTGGGTTCAGTGGTGTTGGGGCAACTTCCGCTGTGGTTTGATTCTGGTTTATTTGAGCCACCAGAAGCCGCTCCATTCGCTCGTCTTGTTTCGCTTGTGCCTTTTCCTCCCTCCTGGCCTGTTTTTGGCTAAACTCTGCCTGCCGTTGGGGGGATCCCACCATCATTTTAATTGCTTCCAGTAATGCACTTACCTCATTGGAGGAGGTGCTGGAGGGAACAGGAGAAGGGCTTGGTATTGGGTTCATGATTGCTAAAATTTGAATTAAGAACAATGCATTTTTCAGAAACTCATTAAACAGGATATCATAACAGTCATCTCTTTTATTAACCAAAATATAAGGATAAATAACGCATTATTTGAAGCAGTAGATGATAGCAACAGGGAAAACACAGAATCTATCCTATGTGTTTTCTCGTGAAAGCTTGGGAAAAGTTCGCGTATGTCATCTCTCGGCGGTGGCGGGCAAATCTTCGTTCGAATACCCACCACTCCTCCGCGTAGTCTTGGAGGAGTATTTCGATGATGTCGAGTCGGACGCCATCCGGGCACTCCAGCTCGTCGAACACCTTGGTTACCCTTCGTAACCATTCTCTAGCTAAAATGGGGAAGTCTAGTCCCCGGTACACTGCGTCTTCCAGCATTCTTTCTAGTACGCTGGGTCCTGCTGGGGAGACCCCTTGGACTTCTTTTCTATGCCTTTTTGCCAAGTACACATCGAACTTCCACCTGTCTTTAAAGTGGGCGAAAAGGTCGTATCCTGTCATGCTTGCACAGTAGTGTTCCTGGATATTCAGATCAAGTGATGTAAAAATAATTGCTTAATTCAAAAATCAGGTTACAAGGATGCATAAGGTAGTACAGATAACATATGAATAAAAGCTAAGATATCTATCCGATGTATCGGGCGGTAAAGGCGTGGCGAAAGTCTTCATATGTGACGTCGATCTGCATTCTTTCACGTCGATGAGTAAGTGCTCGAAGTGTGACGCTCCACCAGTCTTTGGCTTCGTCCTGTGGGGCCCGCGCGCAGGCCGTGACCTCTAGCAGCCCTCCATGTGTCTCTGGCTGGGTCCCGCCATCCTCTCCTGCAGAAGCATTTTAATACAAAATAATTGCATATAATATATAAATTAATTATATATCCTGTTATATACATATAAGTATACATAATTAGTATGTATAGTTATACAAATAGAATACTATAAATTCATATATACGTATTTACTGTCATCTTTAGAGGTTCTAGGAAAATTGATACAAACACAGGTGTACAAATGCATGCATAGGTATGTAACAAAAACCTTAGGTATAAATATACTTACATATAGTAGTCACATAATTAACTGAGTATTTAATTAATAGTTAAATAAGTTTTAACTAAGGATTAGATTAATACTTAGCTACAGTCCATTAACAAATTAAAACTTGTAATATTATATAGATATATATATATATATATATATGTATATATATATAATACAGAATATCAGTTGTACATATATATATATATATATATATATATTAGTAACCTAAACATAAAAATATATGAACTGTAGCTATACCAAGTCCTGTTATATATATAGTATATATATATGGATTTATATACCTTGATTAATAATTAATTAGGCTTAACTAATTAAGTAATCAGTAATTAATTAACTAGATTTAATTAGGCCAAATAGTAATTAATTTAATTAATTATAAAATGAATAATATTATAGATTGGTATTAAATGATAAACATACTAAATCAGAATTTAATTAAACATTAATAAACAAATATTTAATGAATGAAATCATTAACTAACAGGTTAGTCTCTCAATATTAATTCTGACAGCAACTTTAATACTTGAAAATACATTTATTATATGGATAAGGTGATTAATAATTAATTAATAATTAAAACTGATTAAGCAACAGATTAATAATTAATTAATTAATTAATTATATATGAAAATTGACCAAAATGCCCCTAGGATTCAAATAACCATAACTTGGTCAATTCAACTCTAAATTTAGAAATTTAAAATGCCAGTTAGCTTAGAATTTCAATGTCATCAACAAACTGAAATAAAATTTAGGATCTGAACCCTAGAAAATTAAAAAATGACCAAAATACCCTTAACCTTAGTTAGGTCATAACTTGACCATTTGAGGTCCAAATTGGATTTGCTCCCTATCAACATACTCAGTATATTATAGGGAAGCTATAGAAACTAAGTTTGTTAAAATTGAATTCAAACGAAAAAGTTCGGTTTTTATCACCTGTTGACTGACAAATTACCAAATTGCCCTTCAAAAAATTGGAACATCCATAACTTAACTGTTTGAACTTGGAATTCAGTGTTCTTGGATTCTATGGAATCCTTGAACAGTTGCCAACAATAAACTGCTTAAAAATTTAGGTTTCAGTAGAGTGAAAATTACTGAATTGCCCTTAGGACAAAAACTTTAATTTGGATCTGTAGGATCCATTTCTCGTCCAAATTGGACGTACTTACTGTCTATTTTCAAGTTAGATGGTAAGGAATCATTTGGAACTAAGAAACTTCAATTTTGACCCTTAAATCAAAAGTTGACTTTTCGGACCCTTAAGTTGGGGCAAAATAATCAGTTTGCCTAAAAATTAGGGTAAGTACCGATAACCTTTAATTAGTCTTTTAAAACATTAAAACCAGCATCAGAACTATATTAAAATCATTTAAGTAGGAAAAATCAGTATTTAGGTCAATTCGTCAGATACTTGAAAATCCTTCAAGTCTTTTCTTAGGATCTTTACACCTCACTTAAGGATCATTCTTGAGTCTAGGACTAGATCATAGGTTAGAGTTCATTCATTGGGTAAATGGGTTACTCAATAGATGAAACTTTGGTTTTATTAGTTTCTAAAATTTTTCAAACTTATTTTTGATTTATTTTGTCTTTTTATCTTAAGATTTAAGATAGGAGATTCATCCTATTAGGTTTGATTACTTAATAGGATTAGCCTTAATTTGTAGATCACTTTTAGAATAACACCTAGAACTTAGGCATTATCCTTTTTGGATTATGTGATTAAACCCAATTTCAGGGTATTTAATCTATAGTTTAATAGTTTTGATTAGAGCTTATTATAGAATGTCTAAAATCATTAATTAGGTCGTGATGATTTATTATTTAACTCCTACAGTCAACTTTGATTAAGCATATTAGGACCTAGCTAGTCCTAATATTTTGTAACTCATTAGGATGAGTTTTTAAGTTACACTCGATAGTAGGAAAACGTGATCCTGAACTTGTGTAACTTGGAATAGTTAGGATGGATAATTAGAAAATAAATAATATCACCATATTAGTAGAGTCCCTTGCTTATTTGGATATTTTGTAACTTCCTCGCTTGAAGGACACTTTAAACTGTCCAACTTGCTCTCTACGGCTTGGATCTAGTCTTCAGATTTCATGGGTCGGGCTGAACTGTCAAAGGTAGGAGGATTGAATTTGAGGAAGGCTTGCAGGGCATCATCTATTCGCAATGTTTGCCCTTGAGAGGGTTCTGGTGAGAGCAAGGAGGTAAAGACTCTCCCTTGGTTTGAAAGGGCTTGCAATATTGCTTCCAGTAGCTTGTTTGTCCTATTATCTGCTATAGTTGCAGATATGGTCGACTTGATTGGGTCTCAGAAGGTATTTCGAGGAAGGCTTTGTCGGAATCCATCTATTTGAAATGATTAATAAAACTCGAGATTAGAAAAGGTTGCTTCTGACCTTATACATAAACAATTAATTGCAATGATACAAGAGTTTTACAAAAAAAATTTGCTTCAAAATTTTCTAGTAATAAAAGATTCATACACAAAAAAAGGGGTTGCATTAACAGTAGGACTTATTTCTTATTGGATGCTCCAACAAAAAGGTATATACAAGATCCTATTCTAAGTTTTCTATTCATTGGAGTCTGAACTAGTCGCTCTCCGCTTTGATGTTGACTCTTGGTGGTCCCTGGCCTCCCTCTTTCTTTTAGAGGTAGAAGCCGCCGCACTATTATTTTTGTTGAACTTTCTCAGATTGTGGAGTTCATCCTGCAATCAAATAATTACGCTTCTGTACTTCATTATTTCTTTCCACTTGCCAATCCAAGGCAGTCATGTTTCCGTGTAATCCTTTTAGGTCTTGAACTTTCTATCTCTAAATCCCTCATCCTGCGACTGGATATTGATATTCACCAGGTTAAGGTATTCTCTACCTCACTTAGTTTTTCTGTTAAAACCTCAACTTTTGATTCCTCAGCGGGGGCGTCCATATTGGTGTATTGATCAATTACCCTGAGTTCGAGGAGTCACCATCACTTTCTCCCTCATCAAAGTACTCAACCATATCATCACGAGGATCCATCTATAAGAGGTAAAACGATTAATACAAAAAAATAGTTTACTTTACGCCCTAATTGTAATGAACAGAGAGTTATCACTTCCTGACTTTTCATGGTAATATATTCTAAGTTAATTTAATATTTTTAGAATGAACATATCTTCATTTTTGAATATATATTTTTCCCTCTGAAATGTGCTCAATCCTACTCTGATACCAACTGTAATTTCTCGACATTCGGGTGGTCACATACCGTAGGATTATATTGAGCAATTTGAGAGGAGGAAATATACGTACAAAATTCAAGATATTTCTCATTCATTTCAAAATTATATATTACAAAAATTTTCATCGTACAACATGAACATTGTTCAACTTTTATAAAGAAAAAAATAAAAAGATAAATAAAAGTTAAAATAGCGTCGTCGATCCATCAGTCAATTGATAATTTTAGCTTTAAATTTCTTCTTCAAGCTCCCCCAGAAGTACCTGATCTGGTATTGTTCAGAAAATAATATCGGAATTGGAATTTCTAGTAATTAGAGAATTCTCTAAGTACCACATTAAAAAAATAATATTGTATTTTTATAAAAGCAGAAATACGATTAGTAGAAATAATGATGTAATATAATGCAGGAAGAATTCGGAATAAACGCAAAAGAAATAAAAGTTTTCTGCAACAAGTATTATCACAAAGATGTTGGTTGGTTGATGTTTTTTTTAATAACCAATCACGAATGTTACTGATGTTATGTTTTCAGTAATAATCACGAATAAAATGATGCTGGTTACTTGATCTTTTTTTAATAACCAACCACAGATATCACTGATGTCATTTTTCCAGTGACATTCATGAATAAAATAATGTTGGTTACTTGATATCTTTTTTTTAATAACCAGCCACGAATGTCATCGATGTCATTTTTCTAGTGGCCCACGAATATTACTGATGTCATTTTTTAGTAATCTACAAATGTTATCACGTTGGTTCTGAACAACCAACCAAGCTTCAATTGAATTTGGCTCAAAGAAAATAAGCAAAGCTAAGCAGCAATAAATTATAAAAAGTAATATATATCATATACTGGGTATTTTTATTCTTTAAGATCCAAAGTTTGACAGTTCAACTTTTGATCTGTATTTAGATTTGGATATTTTTAAATTAGCTTTTAGCTAATATTCTTAGGAGTAATTACTATCTGCTTTTCCATTTTATTTTTCTTTCGCTTATACATTATGTTAGCGTTATTATTATGATAATAATATACAAATGTAAAAGACAGAATGGAAATGACAGAAATTAAATTGCAGAAAGTAATGTTAGAATGAAGAGTGCTGGAATGGAATCATAGTCATCTTATGACTGATGCACTTGTTTATCATTATTGATTAATGACAACAATGCTAATGTGATGACATAAAGTATATTTAAGTATAAAAAGATATATATAATATTATTAGCGAAATCTCCTCCTTTTCTTCTCCTTTTATGTAGGATAGTGTTGCAGGAAAGCTTAGAGAGGCTGGACGACCGATGGAGGTGGTTGGCTGGAGGAGGGAGGAGGGCTGCTGCTGGAAGGGGAGGCTGGCAGCAGGGAGAGGGGGCTGGTTAGCTGCTTTGGAGGGCCGGGAAGGGGGCTGGTTGGTTTGGAGGGTTTGAATGGGGTGGCTGGGTGGCTGACTGGGAGAGGGGGCTGGCAGCAGGGAGAGGGCTGACAGCAAGGAGAGGGTTGCTGCTAATGAGGGGAAAGTGATGGAAAAGGAGTGGATGAGGTTTAAATAGAGGGAGAAGGGGGGGAAAGGAAGAGTCATCTACCACTTAAGCTAGGGGGGAAGTGGAAGATTCTTTTCTAACTTAAGTAAGGGTGATAGGGGAGAAAGAAAATCTTAAGAAAATTTGAATAATTTTCTTAAAAGTTAAATTTTTCGTATTTTTTCGTCGTTTGACGTCCGAATACAACAAAACTTGACATCGAGGTGTGTTTGATGTATTGAACACCCTCACGCCAAATATTTTTAATTCGGACAAATATTTTATTTTATATTAATTTTTGATTTTTTAAACTTCCAAACTTAATTTAGGTTAAACCGACGATCTAAAATTGATGAAATTTCACAAGCAGCTTTTAAATAATGTTCTTAACATAACGACACAAAAATTGATGGATTCTGACACTTATTTCAATATTCTTGATTTTACTGAATTTATGAATATTCAGAAAAATAAAGCGTGAAATTCCGTTATCCGGATTTCTTCTAAATTAGGGCACTTTGATTTAAAATTTATTTTCTTCTAAAGGTATTTACAAAAATTTATCTGGATTTCTTCCAAATTGGGTGATAAAAGAATTTTTTGGCTTACCAATTTATTTAATGTTACATGTTATTATTAAGAATGTGCCTTCTAGAACTTCGATTATTTTCTTGTAAAATGGCAACTCAATATTAAATATTGCTTTTAGGTTTGAAAATAATGGGCTGCAGAATAATAACAAATCCAAATCATGTTTGAATTCTATGTAATGGACCATAAAAATGAAAAATATAGATTTATTAAGTAGCAAAGTTATGGAGCTTTATTGTCAAATATAGAGGAAGAAGCTAATCTTATGTGCTAAATAAATGCTAGTTGTTTCTGTAAGGCTGATAAAGTTTTTCCTGGAGATACTTGTGGGAAACGTTTAATTTGTTAAGATATGGTGGAAACAAATTGTGATATTTAAACTGTGGCTTCTGAATGGGTGTGTGTGCACGCTGTGCGGGTAGGCGGGGTGTGCTAGCGGCGGGTGGGTAGGAGGTGGCGTGAGGGTGGGTGCCTGCGCGCGTGCCTCTGCTTGCACGCATGTTTGAGTGTAAGGTGGCTTGTTATATAAATTTTTACTTTTATTTTTTAATTTAAAACATGAATTCATAACAATATCAAGATGTGTTTGATGCATGCTATTCGTGAATGGTACTGGAGATATTTAAGCAAAATGAACGAGTGAATGTACACTTAAGTATATGTTGAGAAATTAGTTGATCTGTAGCAGCATTGGAGTAGCTCCAATGTTGATAATAACCTCAAAGAGAGTCCGTTGTCTCAGATAGTTTATGTATATTGAATGTAGACCGTTGGATGTTGATAATTGAGTTATTTGTTAAATTGCAAACAGATGTATACTTTAAAGTACATGTTGAGAAATGAGTTTATTTTCAAAGCAAAAACATACTATTAAGTGTTGTGGAGATGAGGGCACTAAAGTGGATGACTAAATATACACTAAAATAGATGCTGAGAAATGAGTTTATTTGTAGCAACATTGGGGTCCTTCTAGTTGATAATATGCACAAAGTTTGTTTTTTTAGATTATTTAGGTACATCAAATGTAGATCGTCCTCTAGTTGATAATATGCACAAAGTTTGTTTTTTTAGATTATTTAGGTACATCAAATGTAGATCGTCCTCTAGTTGATAATATGCACAAAGTTTGTTTTTTTAGATGATTTAGGTACATCAAATGTAGATCGTTGGATGCCTTGGATTAGGAAAGTTGGAGCTAATGAATGTGCCCATGATAAAAGTTGAAGATGAAAACCAAAAAACACTTTGTAATAATTTATTTAATAAAAGCATATGATTAGGGAGGAACTGTTATTTGATCATGCACAATGGAGGCAAATGATTCATGTAGCCAACCTGACATAGATTATGGTCTGGTGTTCTTATGATGTGGCTAGTGAGTGTTGCTGCAAGTGCTAAACTGTTTGTAAGTTGATTTAAGTTTTTTGTGATTGAATTTATTTTAGCTTTTTTAGTTTATGGAATGAACATATTTCTGCTTTGAATACGTGTTACCCTGTCACTCAATGTTAGTGTCCTTGGCATATTTGAAAACCTAACTGAAAACTTCCTTGATAATACTTTATTTAAAACTTTGTTTAGTAGTAGGAATGACAACGTTGTCATAATAGAAATGATAACACAAGTTCTTGACCAGTCTGCTAAGTTCACTTCCAGACCGTTTTATTTGTGTAGTATCAAGCAGTCGTTCTGTTTTCCTTCTTTAGTTATGTGGTGTTATATTAGACATGCATTGAAAATTTGAATTTTGATTCGTTGTATTGTTTCCTGATTTGGTTCTGTAAAGTTTTCCCCAAATCATTTCGTTTGATATGTAAATATACTATGTGCTAAGGTGGTCGTGATGATGCAAAACTGTTGATCCCAGCTACTGTTATCCTGTGGAATATGTTTACTCCTGCTGAATTAAGAGTAAGCTATGATACCTTACATCGCATAGCCTTACATTAATAATTCTATTCTTAATGTGAATTGTGTGGCTTTGTTACCAGGCAGATGAGACTCTCCTTTCAGAGCTTGAGGCTGATGTGCGAGAAGAATGTGCTACTTTAGGTCCAGTTGATTCTATTAAGGCAAGAAAGTATTCTATTTTTCTTAAGTTGATGTTTCAAATTGCGTTGGTAGGTATATAATCTTGATGTTAAAGCTCTACATGATTTTTTTGTTGTGCTGGAACTTGTTATTGCTTGTTTACTAAAGAGGATTTGTAGTTATTGTTTTCAAAGGCACAATTTTTCTCTTCAATAACCATGATGTCGTTGATATGAAAGTTCCTGCTCTGTTTCTTTATCTTGCCATTTCTATTACTTCCACATAGGTGATTAAATTAATTTATCATTGTATCTGAAATTGCTGTATGCAGACGCCTTTATAATGTGGTAAAAGGACTTGTGCTGCAATAGAAACTTAGAGCGAAGAACTTAACATTAGAAATTGGTTGATGCGCATGTAACTCTCCAAAGTAGTTTATTCGAATTCACCATTTATCTTTGATTTAAGTGCACAGTAATTTACATATGCTCTCATTTAATTGCTTATCCACTAAATTTAATTATCAGTTTATTAACATCTTCTAGTTTATACAGTCTATTCTCTACATGAATGAAATATATATTTTCTTTGCATTCATTGCAAAAGAGATTTAGGCTTCATCAATTTTTAATAAAATTACCGAAATTGTCCATTGACTCTTGTAAAATATTCAAAATAGTAATTGACTCTTGTAACTATTTTCTTGTCAATTAAATTTTATTTAAGTGATTTTTTTGGTCCCTGTCATTATATCTCCGTAACCTCCCGTGCTTCCATTGCAATTTCTTCCACGCCAGGAAAAGGAATTTTTATATGTGAATGGTTGTTTTAATTTTTTGTTTTCTCCACACGACTACTCTTCATCTCTCTGCGTCTCCATGAAGCAATCTATATGGAGCAATTGATGAGGCTCAGATGGTCTGTGTCAATGCGCTTCCAACATCCACTTGTTCTACGTTGATGTCGAGTTCGACGTCCACGCAACCTACAATGTCAATGCCCCTTTCGAGCTCTTCAACGTCCGTGCCCTTCTGATGCCAACACCTCTTCCTACGTCAACACCACTTCCGACGTATATGACGTTGATGCTTCCGACTCCGACACTTCTTCCAACGTCAACACGGCTTTTGACGGATACGATGTTGATGCTTCCAACGACGCTTCAAATTATCCAAACACATAAAGATAAGGATTACCTAAGGCACTCACGATTGTCTTAGAAAAAAATCATAAGAAAGTAAACTTGCTCTATAAATTTTTTTCTTAATTTTGAGTGGGAATATTAAATTACACAACACTACTAATGTATTTTTCCATTAAATCCAAAAGGCTTGGATCCTATTTACCGCATCACCATGTATTTCACCCAATAATATTGACCACCTTATTTCTTATTAATACATAACTAAGTACCAGTATATTCATTAACTTTTAATTTGATCATATTATATTAAATTAATTAAAATTTATTAGTGTTAATGCTATATTTTATTGCTACTGATCAATTTTATAAATTTTACAAATCTTAACATTATTCATTTATAATCGATTAAATATGTTAAATTAACTTTTAATTTGATCATAACTAAGATATTATTAAATCATATAAGGATAAATTTGCCCTTCATATTTAATGGTTTACATCCAAATTAACAACGTGACACAAAAAAAATACTTACATAAAAGTCAATGAAAAAAAAAAGCGTTTGCAAGAGTTAAGGACTATTTTAAGTATTTTGCAAGAGTCAAGGGACTATATTGATAATTTTCTCATTGTCATGGCAATTGGTATTAATATTGGCGTTCACTGAGTACACCATGAAGCTTGTTTAATATTATAATAGTGTAGTGAGTTTTTCCCTTGGATATAAGGCTCGGAATAAAAAGTAGCTTTAGATCCATACTTATTGGGCCAGAGATACCATGAGTGGGGTACCAAAGTGACAACATGACCTATGGTTATGTCATCGCTAAAATCTATAATTGTTGTACTAAAACCATAGATAAACTTGTAGTACTTGAACTTCAAGTACTAGAGTGATAGAATCTGCTGCTTTAACAAGCAATTTATACCTGTATAGTTTATTAACCTTCTTAAGAAGGCTCTCAACAATATTAGGTAAGTGATTCGATCTTTTATGGTTTGAGGCACTTCAAATATCAATATTTTTACATTTGATGGAATGTATCCTGTTAATAGCCTTTGCAGGAATATATTTATTTGTAGGTTTTTTGATTTCATGTATCTATACAATTTATTTTGTATGTGTGTCATAAATTCTGTTAGCATGTTCTACCAATTTGATAATTTGGCAAAGTTCTTCAAATCTGGAGTAAAAAATGAGGTGCGCAATAAGTAGTCAAGGTGGTGTCACTGAAGTTAGTGTTTTAAATTATCTGAGTGATACGGCAAGAAATATACGATCAGTAGCTTGGCAAGATGGCATATTAAGCTAAACTGCCTAACTTTTTGTTGTGACCATTTGCATGTATTTTGGACTTGTGTGATTGATGGACTAGGTGGCCTTCTAAGAAGGCAGGATAATATATAGAAGTAATCTTCTTTTCATTTGTTGTCAAGGCATAAGTCTTCCTAATTTGTTCTATTGTCTCAAACAAATTCATAAAATATTTTATGGCTGTACAATACATAGCTTGTGTACAACAAAATTGATTTTTTATTTATAACAAAATAAATGCCATATTTCTTAAGATATTTCCCAAAATCTTATCCAGTAAGACTGCCACATTATCAAAAGATAAATGGGCTATATGAAACGAGGCACCATAACAAAAGGGACGAGGGGATATTGGAGAATATAGTGTGGAGAGAGTTTAGGTGTGAATGTGTTCATGTATGGAAGGGATTTATCTGAAGGATGAGTTTCTTAAATCAAAAACTTTATCTTCAATCTCCATACAATTCTCAATGGACCTATTTATAGATTTAACGTGCCTAAGATATATAAATTTTGAAGAAAATAGGTAAGCATATTTTCAACCTTAAGCAATGTGATAAGCAGAACTACACAGGATTGAATCTAATAATAATCCTCATACAACATGTAGTCATTGCTGAATAAAACTAAATGAGTTTGAATTTAGTATTGAATGGAATGCAATAAATATAATTCACATTTAAATTGAGCTTTGAAATTATTGTAATGCCAATATATCTCCGTCTAATTTTTGACATTTTTCATGTGGCAACACACGCTTTGAAGTGCTTTGAAGTCTAGATTGGTTTTGCTGAACCTCAATAATTAGAATGTTTTATTATTTCATGCTGATGATTTTTTCTTATATATATATATATATATATATATATATATATATATATGTAAATACATACTCGCTCACACACACGCACTTGGTAGACGCCCGCAGATTTAAAGATAGGTGCAGTTCGCTTCGTTTGCAGGTCGCTGCTGTCCCTTTCATCTGCTTTGTCCGCTTCCTGCAAAAAGTGGATCTCTCGATGTTTTTCACTTGCTGATAAAGCGAACAACGCGTGTAACCCTAGTGCCACTCAACGATCGTTGAATTGATGCCGATGGTTGGTCGTCGACGTCTGATGCATGTCCACCCACAGCGAGTGACGAATGTCTCGGCTACCAAATCCTTCTGAGATGCCTTGACGAACACCTCATCCTCGAGAGAGCTTGTTGGTTTTTAAACCTATCATTTCTCTTCGAGAAAAATCTGCGTAAGAGTGGAAATGCAAACTCCAACAAAACCATTTGTTTGCTCTTGTGGGAAAATTTTTAAATGGGAAACCATCTATATGGTGCCATTAGGAAATTTATCAAAGATTTGGGCTTATTTGGCGAATCACATGTTGGATTAATTGATGCACGCCATCAAACTTTTGAATGTAGAGGATTACTAGAGGATTTTCGCTAGAGGATTCTACTTCATCGAGATCTGTCCAATGAAAGTCCTTAAATGTACAACGATTTTAAATCCGAAATTTGAACCACCCATCATCTCGATATGGATTAATTTTTCTTGCCTTAAGATCCACCTGATCACACATTCCATTCTCTTTGCATTGAGATTGTATTTCGGAAAATCACTGCAAGTATATTTTTCAACAACTAATTTTCTTAGATGGTCAGTGGCTCGGGTGTTAGTTGAAATTCATTTAATTGAACATCTTGGAACCAAGATATGGATTGGAGATGAAGAAAATGGTTTTACTTTCAAGGGTTCAGCTTTGAAAATATTCCGAACTATTGTTTGCACTGCTTGACTATTGCTCATGATGAAATGCACTGTTTCATACTACACCCTCATCATAGAAATAAAGTTAAGAAAGTTTACAAAGGGAAGAAAAAACATAAACTCGTGTATGCTCCTAAGAGGAATCATTCACGGTCGGTGGAAAGATCGAACACTTTTACTTGTTGGGAATGTGATCCCATTCACAGTTGGGTCATCCCCATCTGATTCGATTGAAGACTTATATGGCCTGATGGGTGTTGAAATTTGAATTGAACACTACCTTGTCATTTGCATGATAAAGAAGATAGTCCTCATCGCATCGTTGCAAATGGGGTTGGCTGTGATGACTGGGTTGCTGGAGACAATTCTGTTAATTTAGACACTACCATTGGAATTTTTTTGTAGATTGGAATTCCATTCGGGCCATTTTACAGAATTATGGTTAATTGTGGGATGGCCTAGCTGAGTTAGATCACCCAATGGACATGGACACGATTGAGATGGTCGAAATGGATAAGATCATATGGAGGAAACTCGAATGAAGAGATAGAGGTAATTGTTGATCATATATTAAACGGGCTGGTCGAGTATCCGTTGGATGAGTCGTCCGAGGATTTGTGGATGGCAAGACAATGGTCGAGCTGTCCGAGTATATCACATTTCCGTCGGACACCGTTGGTGTCGATGGGTATTCTGTAGAGAAGAGTTCCTCATCAAAGCTTCAGATTGTGCTAGTGGGGGCAGCTGACATTTTGAGCAGGAGGGGCGAGGGGGTAATTGATGTGATCCCTGGGCTTGAAGGTATGATGGGGCTCCCTCAAAATGGCTACAAGACTATATTGATGAGATTCTTATTGTCGTGCTCAAGCGAGAAACAGTGGAGAACACCATTTTTTATGTTGCAGACTTCTATCTTGGGGGTATCGGATGATGAGGTTTGATCGGGCCTTAATCTCTTTGCGGAGTTTCATTCGGTTGTGCAGGGAAGGCCTCATTTGATTTGTGCTCATCGCCTGACGTAAGTGAGTTTGATAAAAACTCTGAAGTTGATTCAATTGAGTCGCATGATTTTATATCGAAATCAAAGATATTGAGTGATTTTCTTACTACGAATAAGCGGAAAAAGAAAGAAGCAGAAAAAAGGTAAAGGCTCCAAATTCAAGAAAAAAATCAATCTAGTAAGTCAGCTTTGGCTGATTTTTTTTTTGGAAAATGCTATGGTTACACAAGAATATACACCAAAAAATATTTAGGACCAATTAGAATTTTTTTTTTTGTAATTTTTGCATATAGGTCTTATCAAAAAGTGCATTCAACCAATAATCTACTTATATATTGGATTGACACATCATCTATATATTTTAGTGTATACTTGTGTGTAAGTGTAGCAATACTCTTTTTTTTTTTAGATCTCTTATGGAATCTGTTGACTGTTTTATATTCTTTTCTTTTCTGTTTAATTTTTTTTTCTTGTTTAAGGTTGCAACTCTTAATCTCTATTGTACATTTTTTACTAAGAATTTATAAAATACAACATATATTGTTGTTGTCGCTCTAACGTCCTCGTAAGTAACTTGGTCGTTCCTTTTATAGGGATCAAGTAGGGCTCAAAGTGAGTTGTCAAGGGATTAACTAAAAGTTCTTGGATTCTTAAGAGCAATTTAGTCTTTAATTCTTGTTCGGTGCTATATTCTTAGTGTTTTTAATTTTCTTATTATCTGCATATTGTCATGACGCAGGTCTGTGAGAATCATCCGCAAGGTGTTGTGTTAGTTAAATTCAAGGATCGGAAGGATGCCTTAAGTTGCATCGAGCTCATGAATGGAAGATGGTGCGTTAGTAAATATGCCTATATTTTATATTTAACTTCTCAATTACCCTATTTTTGCTCTATATTTTTTTCTGCTTGAAATAATTACACATGCATAACACCCAAAATATGCTTATTTAAGAAATGCTCCCCAACGGCTAAATGGTAGTCTATTTTACAAAATAGGAAAATTTGAGCTTTTTTGTTGAAAATGTAATGTGCAACATTTGTGTTATGCCACCACTGTAATTTCCCCTTTTCTACCACAAATTACAGATTTAACACAAATTCTTTAAATAATTTACATATACTAAATAACATAAAAAGTCACATTTTAATTTCATCTAACCACATTTTTGTATACAAAGTTCATATAAATGAAAATTTACATCTAAAATATATGAAGAAAGAAAATTAAGAAAGAAATGTGTTTTTTTTTTTTTAATATTTAAAATGTTTATGGTATGTAGGATATATTTAAAGAAATTATGTTAAATTTATAAATTAAAAGAAAGTTTGTGGTATGTGCTCACTTATTAGCCACTCCATTTGAACAGAGTTTGTTTGGGAAAAGCTTTTTTCATAGCTTTTCATTTATAAAAACCATGTTTGGTTACAACTTTTCAGATTTGCAAAAGTCTCAGATTTATATATGATTTTTCTCTCTGGTTATTTTTTCCAGGTTTGGAGGAAAACAAATAATTGCAAGTGAGGATGATGGAAGAATCAATCATGCCCGCATTCGTGACTACGAAGCTGATGCAGAGAGATTGGAGCAGTTTTCTGCAGAGCTCGAAGCTGACTGAAGCAACCATTATAATGGTTCGATTTTCTTACTTAGATAGGGATACTGTTCGACTTTATTGCCCCAATGCTGTCGATGAGTGCTGCTGCTGCGACAAGCTTAAATAAACAATGAATTTTTGATGAGGCAGCATTTAGAGTGTTGAAATGCACTTTGCTTATGTTTTATTGAAGTTTTAGCTTAATTATTTGTACTGTAAGCATTCACAATACAGTATTACATATTGGGCTATTGAAAAGTTTCTGTTTATATATTATTTAGTATTTTAAGGCTTTGTGCGCATTACAACTTAATTTGTTCTCTTATGATTGAATTAAACATTTTGTATCATATATATATAAATATATATATTTCCTTATTAATGCGAATCATCCTCGCCTATCAAATGTCGTCTATGCGTAAGCACTCAAGATGCTCTTAGGTTGTTCGTTCTAGGTTTTAGTTTTATGAATTATTTTATTTTGAAAAGAATGTATTATAGTAGTATATGTTATCAATAAATAATCATTAAGCTTTTTATGTAAATAATTATTCACTTTTAAGTTAATAATATTAACACTAATACTAAAAAATTTGGATACAACACCTCAATTAATAAAAAAATAGTAGATGTGTTCCTTATTTTAATCAATTCGGTCCGCCATGAATCAGAAACCATCACTGGATTCCTACATGAGAACTATGCTGGTATCAAATAAACACACAAGTCTTCTTAATCTAGGGTTCTTGTTTGCCTTCATAGTAAGAAGAATGCTAATGGGAAGGGTACAATGAAGAACCCGAAACAGCATGGGCACAGAATCTAGACGACTGAACTATCCGCCCAAACAGATTTGAGTATGTTATATATAGGAAAACACTTCTGAAGCCCTCCATTGACTTGTCAAATCTACTAATGTTTCATAATTTATGTCAAATGAAATCTCAGTTCAATCTTATCTCCCTCATAACCTAATTTCCTAAACTTCCCAATATACTATTTCCCCCTAATTCAACTAAATGTTCAAGCACATCCACTCACTCACCTAAGATAATTGAATGATCTGCAAAGGCTCAAGCTACTCTACTCTAAAGTTTAAAGCACACTAATAACAATTTCCTCTATATCTCTAAAATCAATAAGTTATTTGACTCATAAAAATTAACTTTTAAATTAGATATCAAATGAGTAAAATCTGTACGATTACACTTCATATTGCATAATATGAACAATGATAGTGAGTATGTTCTATTTAGAGTTGATTTGAGCTAGTTAGGATTTTAACTTAAATTTGCCAAAAGGTCATTAGTGAAATTATAATTCCAAATGCAAAATAAATGTCACAATAATATTCCAAGTATTTGTTTGAGTATTTTAAAATATAACATTGGTATATTTAGATCTCTGGTTGCAAAATTATGAGCGAAATAAGATTATGAAATTATTATTTTAATTAACCCTACTGTTCACGCACGTCTCCTTCCCTCAGCCGCAAGCGGCACACGCACGCCGTCTTACTTTTCGTATCAATACAATTTGCGGGTTTAGCTAAAACAAACAATGTTCGCAACAAAATGACATTTTTGTGCATTTATGAAAAATGGGATTCGCAGCTGCATGCATTGTTACTTGATTGTTCCAAATTAGAAGAATTGATTACAAGCATATGACCACTGTTACTAAGAAATTCTTGCTCGCTGAGTTATGCGCAACATCCATAATTCAATTTTCAACTTCAATAGGATTAACCATAGCAGTGTCCAAAGGACAACCACATGTGTGATGAACGGTCATTCCTCCATGAACAATGAACAGCTGCAATCATAATGCATAAGCAATTTCTAAGTGACACATTCAAGGGATGCACAAACGTCCATATCCAAGAAACCCATTCATTCATATGAATTCTTAACATGAAAACGAATGGTTGCCTCCATTCATCCCTTTGTATGTGTATATGCATACATGATCATATACTATTAATAAAATGAGTGCGATTTATACATTTTCTATGAATTTAAACATCTTCACTGAGTTACAAGCAACATCCATAATTCAATTTTCAACTTCATTAGAAGATCTAATAACTATATTTAATTTTCTTAACTTTTACAAAGCTAGAGTTTCTAAAATAAACACAAAGGCCACTGACAAAATGTTTATATCATTGCATGCAGCCCAATTAATATCTGAGAAGGCTTGAATTTGTAATGTAGAGGAAACTAGAAATATAAGACCTTATGTAAGGGCAGACTTAGTTTCTAAAAATATGTTGAACAGTTTTATATCATGACCAGAAAAATTGGAGGAAGGAACACTAAATCTTGCATGCATAGCTATTAATTAGACAAAATGCCCTCTATGATAGTTCCTTATATTATCCTAATTTATCTCAACATTATTTAACATTCAAAACTTTAATCATAAAGTATGTATACTAAAAAGGTTTTTAATTATTAATTATGAATAAAAACTATAAACCTAAGCACAGTGGCATGCATGCAAGCAACATTAAATATTACCAGCAGCCTTTAATCAGAATTATGATACCTGTTCAAAGGAAATCAATAGAAATCCACCACACCTTCCACAGTGAAAGGAGGGTTGATTTCCACCCTGGTTGCTCTGCCTTCAGAAAGCAGCTGCGGCAAGGCATTGGCTTCATACGCCGAAGCTCCATCTCCCGTCCAAATTGTCGCGTGAGGCCACTTATTCTTCGAGGCTACTTTTTCGCCGCCGATGGATCCAACATTCACCTCGAGGGCAGCCAATTTCTCGGAGAATATCAGGGCGAGGAGCTCGACGGGGACTCTCTCATGGTGGTGAATGCCGTAGCTGGCCACAGCTATCACCCCATGGCTCTTTTTGTGAGCCAAGGTTACGTGAGCCTTTGCCAGATTGCTCTCCAATCCTTTGCCTTCTAGGAACACTTTCACGGGGAACTCTTCTTTGGCCAACTGCGAACCATAAGCATAAAAAATATTGTTGTTGGTCCAGTAATATCAATTACAAATTTTATTTTACTAAGACATCATACCTTCTCTAATAGAACTTTAATCTCATGCACAGGCAGTGTGACAGCTGCAAAGACAAGGTTGCCAAATCTTCTCTTAACAGATTCTGGTGTTCGAATTCCTCCTTTGGTGACAACTTTGAGTTGTTCAATGACTTGCTTAGCAGCTATCTCAAATGGGACCTGAAAAATGAAGTAAGATCATCAATGATTCATCATCATCATCATCATCATCAGCATCATTTCAATCTGTTTCACAGCTTCCACATTTAGAATTGCATCCATTTGAATTAAGTTATTGCAGCTATAGGGTGGCTGCTTGACGATAACAGTATGCCAATTAGAAATTAGACTAATTTCATGATATTATATGATGCCATAAAGAGTTATACATTTGACTACTCAAGACCAATAAAAAGTTATCACATTTTTTTATACAATCAGGCCCAAAAGTGCATTGCATCTATCCCCTTTTACCCAAGGGTATGCCATGCTATCTATTGTTTGTCATATATGGTGTGTGTTCTATTGTGTATTTGTAAGAGAACCATTACAAAATTACATCATAGGCGTTTTGGTCTTTTGTCTTTTTACTGAATTATTCTGTTTTTTATTTATTTTTTATTTTGATACATTTTTTATTAGTCATCACACAAACATCAAAGTTCATATTTATCATTTTTAGATTTAGTTATACATACACACACACACACACACACATATATATATATATATATATATATATATATATATATATATATATATTTAAGTGGCAAGTCATAATACGAACCACCTAAACTATATATCTTTCGTTGTTTGATAGATACTACTATGATAATTGAAGCGCAAGTTCATTAATTAATATGTTAAGTAACTTAAGGCTACTTAAGCATTGAAGAGTTTATCATAATTAAGTCAAACTTCTAGTCAAGCTGCCGTAGAATCTAGATAATCATCTTACCCAAGCTTAAGATAATTAGATGGGCGGATTTAATGAAATATCTTAATTTGTTTACTTTTAACTAGACTATTTAATTGAATTAACTAATAGAGTAATATTTAAGAATGCTAATTTCTATTTAATATTTAACATATAATTGCATATAATTAACAAATAATGCAAAATTAATAAGCACATATAGATAAGCTATTAATAATAAATTGCGTAATTAATTATATGCATACATAAATAAATAAATATTATTGAAAATGTATTTACATGTTATTAATATACCAGCATAAATAGATTATATAGTTTAAAAGGCCACGTAGTATTAAGCATCAAGTTGTATCTTCTTTATTTGTTTTATCCCTTATGATGCCAATGTTCTTCTCTTACTCTCAAAATAAAAATGAAAATGATAATGAAAAAAAATTAATGAGTCTAGCCAATTTATTTAAGTAATCTCTAATTTTCACACATATTATAGTAACATTGTTTGAATAATTAGCAACTATACTTGAATCACAAGAACCAACAATTTACCGTTGGATCGGCTGACATATTGTTTTTGTCTAAATCAATAAATTTTAAGGGATTCTTTCCTACAAATATCTCCTGACAGATGTGATATAAACGTAAAGATGTAAATGTCCCAGGCTAGTGTATGTGAAAGCTCATTTTTATATAATTAAAAGTTAAAATTAAAATTTTATTATTATATTAACAAGCAAAGTTACCCACAAATTTATAGAATAACATTTAAGAAAAACAATGTGAATTTAGAGTTTTTTTAATTTATTTTTAAACTTGATTGAAGCTGGGAAACAAGTAGCAAAACTCTACTGCAAAATTTCAGCAATACTAAATTGCAGAATAACTCATGAAGATTGTATTTTTGAAAATTTAAGAGTAGACTTTTATATAAATTGACTTGAATATTTTCACCAAACATTCTCCTAATACCGCATTTGAGCATTTTTAGATCTCCTATCTATAATTTCTTATGACGCAAGCTCCAATAATTAATTATCCATCCATAATAAATAGTACTCTTGATTAAGAAGTGTGGCTGCATAATTGTAGAGCAGATCTAAGATGACATATGGGTGGGGTAGATAGAAGTAGACTAGATCAAGATCTTATAATTCAATCATCCCAAATCAGCATGTAATTCAACCTACCTATGTTAAAGAAAATTTTATCCATATCTAGAAGATTCTGATTGTAATCATGAATTAGCTCACATCTTAGATACTCCAAGAAAATTGGGTGGAATATATTGAAAACTTAATCCTTGAGTTTAACATTGACTCATAAACTAATAAAGGACCGATCATACCAAGTTTAACTAAATTATGTATTCTAAAGCATGATCACTATGGTTTATAGGTTCTTGATATGACCGCTTGAAGTTCAAAAATATAGTGTAATTATAGAGTTTGATTAGAGTTTAAGCTGAACTTACAAACATAAGTCTAAAGCATAAGATCTAGGTTATATGTTTTGGTTTAAAGTTGGAGGTCTTGATAACAATGGTGCTTTTTTTAGTTTAGATTGGATTAAAACATGCATCCATTGGTAGGTCCATGATTTAATTTATGGAGGAGCTTACAATTCCCAAATTCAAATTTAGGTTGGACTTACAACCTTTGGAAAGCCTGAGGATTCAATATGTAATAGGACTTATGGCTATTAAAATGCCCACGTGATGAGTCTTACATTCTTATCATTAACCAATATTTTATATGTCCTGAATCTTTAAAACTTCAAAAGGATAAATCATATAACATAGCACAGCTTAGTTTAAATCATAAAGATCATATTTATGAATAAGATAAATAACTCAATTAGAAGCTTTTTAGATCTACCGAAGTTAGGTTTTTAAATTAGTAATAGAATGATTCGATTTGGGTTAATTAGATCCAGCAGGAGTCAGATCTAATTTAAAACAATTCAACTAAATTCTTCTAGATCTACTAGAAATTAAAGCTCTATTTTAGCGTGACTCAACTAATAATATTTAGATCAACTAGAAATCAAACAACACAAATCAAAGAATTGTTAGATTATCGACAAACATTTTTACCTAGGACCGCTTAGATCATTGTATGAATCATACGATTCAAATGAATCAAAGCTCCAAACAATCAAAGCTTTCAAATAGTGATCGAGCACATAGAAGCTTTAGTCGTAGGTTAGCAAAATGGACCGGTGGCTGCACACGAGATACAACGCTTGTGGGCTTAGACAAGGATTCTCGAGTCATGAAAGAATATTTGATGAGGTCGTACGTTAGGGTCAAAGTTTCTCTATGCATAATATGATAATGAAAGTTGAAACAACAAATCAGGAGCACAGGTGGCATGTTGGTGTACATCAAAACAGAGTGGCTGCATCAGAAGTTTCAAGTCGATTGGAGTCAATGTAGACAGTTGTAGATCCAGCGTGACATGAGCTTCTACTGTGTACAACTTCTTTCCAATTTTTTATTGCAAACGCCAATCATCAATGAACAACTGGCTGGGTGATCAAAAAAATAATCCATATTTTACATAATAAAAATTTAAGATCAAACCAAGCATAGCAATTCATCTACAATCAAAAATAAAATCCTAGTCATTAACCATGCGTTAACTAAGCATATTGTTTAACAAAAGAATTTTGGAAAAAAATCTATTTTCTATATGTGAAGTCCTCATCTTCAAAAAGCTGGCATTAAAGTGAAAGGGCATTGGGAGTGTGGTCATCAATACTAATGTTTGATTGATCAAACAAAGAAATATTAAATAACTATCGAAATAGTCAGTCAAAATGACATTACAGATAAGGAGACAAATGCCATAAGTAGCACCTTTTTCATAGCAAGATCATACATCTCATTGCTATGTGAAAATATTAAGGCACACTAATAATTACAGTACCTGGATTGAGTTGAGATAATCTGCTTTTCTAAACAGGGACTCTCGAATACAGTTCTCCCACTGCGCCCACTGCTTCGCATATGATCCTTTGTTTGGTTCCAACCTGGTAAAAAGTTTAGATAGTCAATATTAAAAACAGATATAGTAAAAAAGGATAAGCTGCTTCAGCAAGACTAGTGGAAAAAACAGAGTAATAATGTGCAATGCCAGAAGTAACTGCAGCATACAGACTGACCCATATAAATATTCAAGGGTTGCCGAGTTGTAGTATAACCACTAAATCGGGATAATTTATAAAGAAAAAAATGCTTTAACCAGTGTTTTCAAAAGTGAACCTCGAAGAACTTTAGAAGCAAATTGGAGAGAGCCATGGCTGATAACTCTGCATGGCCCAAATAAAACCTTGCCACTAAATCACTCACCACACTTCAATAACAAGGATTTGATTTGTTATTTTTGTGGAACCAAATTAGATCAACTCAGAAATTATGGTTGATCTCATCCTAACCTTTTTGGAGTTATTTTTGTCCTTTTGGAAAATTGTACTAGTGCACTAACCTTTATACATACTACTGTTGAGGCTAGATTTTTCCTGAATGTGTGAAATTTTATCTGGTGGTCATCTTTCAAGAGAAGAGGAAGAGTGAGATATGTAACCTTCTTTTTGATTTCTATTCATAGTAGATTTTGGTGTGATGTGGCTCAGTGATTTTTCCCGATTTTGAGTTTTCCACATAAATCTAGTGTTATTTGTTTGTTTTGTATTATGCGATGTGTTTTGTGCTTCGTTTTTGCTCCGATGATATTCCAAACAATTGGTATCAGAATGTCCTTTGGTTCGAGTGGGAGCAATGACAGATGAAATGAGATACATGATAGAGAAATTCAATTGTGTGAACTTAACTTTCTGGAAGATGCAAATTGAATATTTGCTATATTAGAAGAAATTATATTTACCACTGAAATGAGTCGACAAAAAACCATAAACTATGAGTAATGAAGAATGGCAAGTTCTTGACTGAACAACCCTTGGTTTGATTTGTCTTTCATTATCCTCGTGTTTCTTTCAATATTGTCAATGAAAAAACTACTATCGAACTCACGACAGCCCTAACAAGGATGTACTAGAAGCCTTAAGCTTTAAACAAATTTTTTTTGATGAAGTAACTATTCAACATGAAGATGATAGTTGATGAGTGGCTCAACATCTAAATGATTTTAACACTATGACAAACTAGTTAAGCTCTGTCGACATCACGTTCGATGACGAGGTTAGGGCTTTGTTACTTCTGCCTTCATTACCAAATAGCTGAGATTGTTTAGTTATTGCATGAGTAACTCATCTGGAAATGCAAAGTTGAACTTAAATGATATTGTGGGGATTGTGTTGAATGAAGAAGTTCGGAAGAGGGTTAGTGGCGAAGTTTCAAGTTCAGTCATAAATGCTGAAAGCAGAGGAAAGGGTTTAGATAGATACTTCAATGGAGGTAGGTCTAAATCCAGGCAAAGGAAGTCAATGTTAGGAAAAGGAGAAGTTGAGTGCTGTAATTGTAGCAAGAAAGGGAACTTCAAGGATTGTTTAGCTCCGAAAAAGTCAGTGGAGGATATCAAGATAAGAGTCACTCTGCAAACATCTCAGTAGAAGATATTCTAAATACACTGATCTTATCTTTAGATAGTGTTGAACCTGTAGATTCAGATGCATCCTTTCATGTAACTCCAAATAAAAATGCATTCAGAAATTACTCAAGGTGATTTGGGAAAAGTTTATTTGGGAGATGATAAGGCATGCATTATTATAGGAAAGAGTGATGTTGATATTGTTACTGAATGGCTCTGTATGGCAACTGAAAAATGTTAGGCATGTTCTGTGTCTGAAGAGATATCTAATTTCTGTCAGCCAACTCACCCGCTCAGGTTAGGTAACATCCTTTACAGTAAACAACTCATGGAAGGTGGCAAAAGGCGCAACGGTCATATAGTTCATTATAATATAAAATGCACATTTTATTTGATCAATAAAATGATTGATTCTATTGCAGTGGCTGAAATTGAGACTAATGCATCTCTCTAGTACTAAAGATTTGGTCATATGAGTGAGAGATGTATGAAATCACTGTTCTAAAAAGGAAAGCTTCTAGGTTTAAAATCTATGAACTTGGAATTTTGTGAAAATTGTGTGTCAGGCAAGCGAAGAAAAGTAAGTTTCTCAAAGAGCGAGAGAGAGCCAAAGCCACAAAAACTGAAGTTAGTACATGCAGACATATGGGTCCCTGTTCCCATCTCTTCTCTTAGAGGATCCACCTATTTTGTCACTTACCAAAAAGCATGGTATATTTTTTGAAACACAAGTATGATGTATTTAATGTATTCAAATAATGGTTAGCTATAGTTGAAAATAAGATGGGTTTTGAAGCTTAAATGTCTAAAATTTGCAGTGAGTATTGTGAGAAAGAGTTCAAAAAGATAATGTGCTTTGAATGGAATCAGATGTGAGGTCATTGTTCCGGGAACAACATAATGGTGTTGCAGAGCGTATAAATAGAATAATCACAGAACGTACCAGGAGTATGCGACTACATTCTGGTTTACTAAAACAGTTTTGAGCAAATGCAGTGAATATTGATGTTTATTTGATAAATTGTAAACATTAATTCCTTCGAATGAAAGAATACCCAAGGAAGCTTGGCATGGTAAAGAGGTAAGATTATCTCACCTGAAATTTTTGGTTGTTCCTCTTATGTTCATATTGATGCAGGATCCTAAGGTAAGCTTGATCCAAAGGCTATCAAGTGTATCTTCATTGGATATGGCTCGGATAAGTATGGTTATAGATTCTGAGATTATTAGCATTGAAAAATCACAAAAAGCAGGGATGTCATATTCAATGAATATGAGATGTATAAAGATAGAAATGGGATTCAAGATGTTGCAAATAAAAGTCTATTATGATTCTCCAAATATGTTGAAATATATGACACCAATGAGCAGGATGAGCAGACTAAGCAATGTGTTCATAAAAATGGAGGGTAGGAAGTTCCTCATACACCCCCACTGAAGTCAAAAGGTTCATGAGAATCTCTCAACCTACACAAAGGTACTCTCCTTCGTTGTACTATTTGTTGCTTACATATATGGTGGCAAAATAGAGTGTTATGAGAAGACTTTGCAAGTTGATGATTCAAGGAAGTGAGAATTAGACATGGATGATGAGATGCACTCAATTATATCAAATCAGACATGGGAATTGGCTAATCATCCAGATGGAAAGAAGGCTATATATACAAATGGATCTACATGCTAAAAGAAGAACTTGATGGCTGCAAGCAGTATAAGACAAGGCTAATGGTGAAAGGCTTTCAGCAAATGGAGTTGATTATAGTGAAATTTTCCCTCCGGTAGTGAAGATAGCAACAATCAGAGTGGTACTGAATATAACAACAATGGAGGATTTACATTTTGAACAAATGGATGTAAAGATTGCTTTTCTCCATAGCGATCTAGAGGAGTTATATATGTTGCAACAACAGGGATACACTATCCTAGGTAAAGAAGAATTAGTATGTAAGCTTAAGAAAAGCTTATATAGTTTGAACAAGCAAAAAGACAGTAGTATCGAAGGTTTGATAAGTTTATGTCAGACAATGGGTACAAAAAGTGTTAAGCAGACCACTATTGCTTTATTAAACAATTTGATACTTGCTACATTATTCATCTCCTACATGTAGATGACATGTTGATTGTTGAATCAAATATGGAGAAGATAAGGATGTTGAAGAAACAACTATCAAAAGAGTTAGATATGAAGGATTTGGATTCAACAAAGCTGATAATCGATCTGAGAATTGATAGGGAGAAGAGTGTGAATACACTAAAGTTGCCTCAAGCTAAGTATGTTGAAAAAGTTTTGAAAAGATACAACATGAATGAGGAAAATCTGTAAGCCACCCCTTAACAAGTCACTTTTAACTCTCAAACGAGCAATCGCTTAAGTCTGAAGCAGAATGAGAGCAAATGGAGAGAACTCCATATGCTTCAGCTGTCTGTAGCTTGATGTATGCCATGATATGCATAATATCAGATATAACACATTCAGTGGCAGTGGTCAGTAGGTTCATGAGCAATCCCGACAAGCACTATTGGGAGGCAATCATATGAATTTTCAGACACCTAAGAAGAAATCCAGACTAAGCACTTTGCTTTGGGAAGTCAAATATTGATCTGCAAGGATATGTGAATTCAGATCTACCCGGAGACATTGATAGCAGGAGGAGCACGACTAGTTATGTATTTACTTTGGGGAGTGCTGCAGTGAGTTAGGTCTCCAGGGTACAAAAGATTGTCGCCCTTTCAAAGGCAGAATATGTTGTTATCACTGAGGCGACTTAAGCAACGAGCAAGATGATGAAAAAATGCATAGTCATAGTATGAGTGTCATTCATCTAGCCAAGTATGCTGCTTTTAATGCAAAAATGAAGCACATCTAATTACGGTATCATTTCATCCGTTCACAGCTAAAAAATAGCCAGTTATCTATAGAGAAGATTCACATTGCGCATGATCTTACATGTTTACAAAAGTAGTGTCAGTAGAAAACTGAAGCTACGTTCAACATCAGTTGGCTTTGGTATGTGATGAGAAGGTGGGGTAAGCCACACCACAACTTTTATTTTGATTTGTACTATGATGTATAAGGCCTAGAGTTAAAAAAAATTGATTGCACTCAGTCTCGATCCACTCAATCTCCAAGTGGGAGATTGTTATTTTGTGGGGCCTAATTGAATCAGCTCAAGAATTATGGTTGATTTTATCCCCAATTTTCTTTTAATCAAACATTTATCTAAATATGGTGTTTGCATTTTTTTATTTTCCCCCTTGGGTCCATAAGAAAATATGTATATTTTGTTGAAACAAAACAAAATTTTATATCCCTGCCAGGGTGCACTATCGTCTTGAACTCTGCCCAGGGCTTTGTTTCTAGGAAACTTGCCAAGAGGCACTGTGCCTTGTAGGGCATGGAATGCAGAGAGAATAGAATATCACAATATTAGATATAAAAATTGAGGGCTTGAGGTATATATATAATTCTAATCCATAATATTGATTCTTTATTTTTCTTCTCCAACATTACTCTTATTGTGTATTGCAACATTAACTTATAGCAGTAAAATTTGTTTATTTCTAATTTACTCTTAGATATGGGAATGGGACATTTATAGCTAGGCAGAAGGATTTGACTTGGAAAAATGCATATAGCTAAAATAAGAGTCAAATGCCTTTTAATAGCAACATAAAATTATATTATTTATTGCACAACCTTCATAAACTTTCTTCTGGTTGTTTCTCAACATATATGCACTAAAAAAATAAGCAATTGGAGAAGAATGCTAATATGCTCTAATTTTACAGTATAACTAAATCATAAAATGAGAATTCAACTCACAGAATTATTATTGATTTGATAAGCTTGGATGTTATAGATGATAATTATAAACATTGAGCAAATGAAGTTGGTGATTAAAACTTTGGTAATACAAAGTTTACATGGATGCAAATTGAAGAAGCATAAGATGAAATTGATCAAAAACATCAGCAAGATTTTGTAGGGCAAGAACAACGGGTACCCTACTATTAGTGCTACTTAACATAAATCAACTTTGAGCGTTGTTCTAGAGAGACAATAAAATCTGACTCACTAAAGAAAACAAATAAGAAAGTTTTGCAGATGATGCTTTTTGGGTTAAACTAGAGAGTGATTATGTAAACAAAGAGGTTGATCAATGGGCTTACGTTATGCATTAAGCTACTACGTATAAATTTTATACAATAAACTACTAAACTGGCTTAGTGTTAAGACATGTATACATAAATGCAAGAAATTTTAATTTCTAGACAAATTCATGAACAACAATTTAACTACAAATAGAATACATACATTATTTTTTGTATTATATGCAAATTTTGAAGTCGCATAATATAATAATCATGTTTTAAAATAAATTCAATTTTATAATAATTCATGTATTACATTTTCATATATATAGGAAAATACTAGGCGAAAGAATCATACGAATACCATTGAGTATTTAAATAGCTTGTATTAGTAAAAAATATTCAATACTGCAACAAATGGATTCATCTCCTCTGTGATTTGGTTCATTGCAATGTCGGGGATGAGGAAGATGAAACCGAGGACGACGATGTTGGAGCCAATTCGTTACGACAATGCCGAGGACTACGAAGTCAAGACGGGAAGACGGAGCCAGGTGGAATTTGCAGTGATAAAGCTGGTGACATCGAAGTTGGGGAAGACGAAGCCAGTCCGAAGCAGGCATGAATGGCAAAGCTCACGGATAGAGCTAAATCGGACAGATTCTGTAATGACCCAAAGTCGTTACTTTGCAAATTAGGTCAAAACCCGCCTTAGAAATCAGGATCCCGGGGAATTTCGAATTAGGGCAAACAAAAAAATACCATAGGTAAGATTTATTTTAAAGATCAAGGTGCTCTAATTTGGGAGAAATCCGAATAACGAAAGCTCCCGTTTTATTTCCTGAATTATTTAAATTCTAAAAATCTTGAACATTGAAATACGAGCCAGAATTTTATCATTTTCAATGTCATTATGATCAGTATATTATTTAAAAGCTGCTCGAGAAGTTTTATCAAATTCTGAGTGCCGGTTTGATTGTGGTTAATTTTTGAAGCTTTTTTAAACTCAAAAATTAATATAAAATAAAATATTATTCCGAATCAAAAATTTTCGGCGCGAGGGTGTTCGTAATATTATAACACACCTCGGTGTCAAGTTTCATTGTAATTGGACGCCAAACGGCGGAAAAATGCGATTAATTTAAGTTTAAGTAGCTTTAATAAATTTCCTTTAAAATTTTTTCTTCCCCCCAATAGATGCATGCGATTCTTCCCAAGCTGAAGAATCTTCAACCCATATTAGTATCTTATCCCCCTTATCCACATGCCATTAAGCCTCCCTTATCCCCCTTATCCACATGCCATTAAGCCTCCCTTATCCCCCTCTTACCCATCCTGCTCTATTCTCTACTTAAGCCACACAGCAGCCCTCTCCAAATGCTCACAACCAGCTTAAAGCAGCAACCTCCCTTCTCCTTTCTCTCCCAGCAGCTCCCCCAGCCCTCAGTCCCATAGCAGCCCCTCCTCCTCAGCTGCCAGCCCTCCTCCCTCAGCCTCACAGCAGCAGCAGCCCTTCTCCGCAGCTGCTGGCCCATCCGTGTCATTATGATCAGTATATTATTTAAAGGCTGCTCGAAAAGTTTCATCAAATTCTGAGTGCCGGTTTGATTGTGGTTAATTTTTGAAGCTTTTTTAAACTCAAAAATTAATATAATATAAAATATTATTCCGAATCGAAAATTTTCGGCGCGAGGGTGTTCGTAATATTATAACACACCTCGGTGTCAAGTTTCATTGTATTTGGACGCCAAACGGCGGAAAAATGCGATTAATTTAAGTTTAAGTAGCTTTAATAAGTTTCCTTTAAAATTTTTTCTTCCCCCCCAATAGATGCATGCGATTCTTCCCAAGCTGAAGAATCTTCAACCCATATTAGTATCTTATCCCCCTTATTCACATGCCATTAAGCCTCCCTTATCCCCCTTATCCACATGCCATTAAGCCTCCCTTATCCCCCTCTTACCCATCCTGCTCTATTCTCTACTTAAGCCACACAGCAGCCCTCTCCAAATGCTCACAACCAGCCTAAAGCAGCAACCTCCCTTCTCCTTTCTCTCCCAGCAGCTCCCCAGCCCTCAGTCCCATAGCAGCCCCTTCTCCTCAGCTGCCAGCCCTCCTCCCTTAGCCTCACAGCAGCAGCAGCCCTTCTCCGCAGCTGCTGGCCCATCCTCCTCAGCTCCTACCAGCGGCCAGCCCCCCCCCCATCATTTAATAAAGCTTCATACTCAACCTAGTTATTAAACACTAAAAAATAAAGTTAAGTGAATACAACATAGTTATATTCACAAGACCGGCTAGGAACACCCCAATTCTCATGCTATTTCTTCAAGAGGTTTCGCCTGATTATTCGCCTCGATCAGCCAGCAAGCTACCAACTCCTCCCTCAGTCCCTACCAGCCCCCCCCCCCCCCATCAGCCCATAACCAGCCCTCTTCTCCCCACAGCCAGCCAGCCCACAGCAGCCCCTCCTCCTCCTTAGCCTACAACAACCAAGCCTCATTCACCTCCCCAAACAGCTGCCATTCCAGCCCTCCTTCTCCTCTCCAAACAGGAGTCCTTCCTTCCTCTTCTCCCCACATAGCAGCCCTCCTTCTCCTCTCCAAACAGCAGCCCTTCCTCCCTCTTCTCCCCACACAGCAGCCCTCCTTCTTAGCCCACAGCAGCCAGCAAGCTGCTAGCTCCTTCATCAGCCCCTACCAACCCCCACAGCAGCTCCTCCCTCAGCCCATAGCAGCCAGCAAGCTGCTAGCTCCCTCCTCAGCCCCTACCAGCCCCCACAGCAACTCCTCCCTCAGCCTATAGCAGCCAGCAAACTGCTAGCTCCCATCTAAGCCCCTACCAGCTTTTCTACCAGCCCCACAACAACTCCTCCCCTCAGCCATAGCAGCTAGCAAGTTGCTAGCTTCCTCCTCAGCCCCTACTAGCCCCCACAGCCCTCCTCCAGCCTCCAACCTTCCTTCACTTTCCAAGCAGTCCTAATCTAAAATTGAGCGAACTGTCACTCGTCCAAACTTAAAGGACAAAAGGTACCCAGTATATGACATGTATTACATTTTGCATTTTTATTACTGCTTTGCTTCGCTTAAATTGCTTCGAGCCAAATTTCGTTTTGAAGCTTGGTTGGTTGTTCGGAACCAACGTGGTAACATACGTGGGTTACTGGAAAAATGACATCAGTAACATTAATGCTTGGTTGGTTGTTAGAAACCAACATCCTTTTCATTCGTGGCCAGTTACTGGAAAAATGACATCAGTAACGGCATTCGTGGCTAGTTACTGGAAAAATGACATCAGTAATGGCATTCGTGGCTAATTACCGGAAAAATGACATCGGTAATAGCATTCGTGGGTTGTTACTGGAAAGAAGACATCAGTAATAACATTCGTGGCAGGTTACTGGAAAAACGACATCAGTAACCTGCATTTTTGTGCTAATATCTTTTGCATGAAATAAATTATTTCATTTGCGCTTTTACCTTAATATTTTTCCTGTATCTTTTTCGCAAATCGCATCTCTGCTATTATAAAATGTAATACTGCATTGATTACCGTGGCACTTAGAGTACTCTCTAATTACTGGGAATTCCAATCCCGGTATTGTTTGTTGTACAATATCAGATTAGGTACTTCTGGATAAGCTTAAACAAGAACCCTAATGCTTAAAATTTTCAATCTGCAAATGGATCTACGACGACGCTATTTTTGCTTATATTTTATATTTATTTTTCGCTTTTGTATGATGAGTACGATGTCAGATCTTGTAATATGATGTTTGAAATAAATGAGAAATGTCTTATATTTTTATATGTGTCCCTTTTCTTTCATTATTCAATATGATCCTGCGGTAAGTGAACACTCGATGTCGGAATGGTTTTCGCTAAACCGGCATTGGGCCATCACAGATTCATTGAGATAGAATCGGGACAATTAATGCTGAACTTTGCGAACGAAGCCGCCGTGAACCTAGACAATGAAGCTCGTGTGAACATCATGAACAAAGCCGACGAAGTCAAAGCAAAGTCAAAATCAACGAAGTCAAAGCTTGGGGACTACTATGGCGGGGTGAAGCTTTTTTTTACGCCAAATATGTGAAAAACGGGAGAATCAAATTCGCCCTTTAAATTACAGTGCAAGAGTTTTATACTTCTTTTTAGCAAACCAAATGTCCATATTTTGTGATTCCTGAGAAAGTAATTACCTTAAACTTAAAATCCCGCAAACTAAATATTCAGTAATGAAAAAAAAATAAAGAGAAATAGAAGTGCATAAGAATTGACTTGAGCATTATCATTATGGATCTATCATGGTGATGATTACAAAAGAAGGGTCTATGAGTAAGTAAAGAGGAAAGAAAAAAACCTCTTATATATGAAAACTATGTTGAAGTAGATATCTACAAAAAAGTTAAGGATATCATTGTATATTCCCCATGCAAAAACATTAAAGTTCCTAGGTTGTTTTCTTCAAAAGACTCTTTACAATTTCAATGCTACTCCCCTAGCATACAATTCAATTGTATATACAAATTAGAGTGAATCTCAAATGATGGGTAAAACATTCAACCAAATGGCAAGAAAACTTGTGAGCTCTGTATAGATAAATACTTTATAGTGAGATGTTGTAAATCATCACTCTCTTCATCAATTACATATGTATTCACAGCATGTATTCCTATGTTTTTTTCTTACACATTTTAAAAATTAAAAAATGCTTAAGGGATGGCATTGGAATACTATGTTGAAGATCCGCAAAGAAGTTATATACTAATAAAAAAATGGCAAATGTGTAGAATTCGATCATGGAGAGGAAAAACACTAGGGTTAAGAGAATAGAGCTTATAAAATAAGCAGAATTGAGGGTGAACTAGCTAAGTTATGTAGAAGTTATTGGAGATTTAAATTTCTAGTTTTATAACCCTTTTAAAAAGTTAAAAAGCATTAATCAATTTAAACCATTTAGATAGAATAAAAATTATATATAGATAAATAGTTATTTAGATTTTTTACTAATTTGTATTATGAGATGTACCCTTACACCTGGAGAGCAAAAGGCTAGCACCAGGTTCTCCTGGCATGTACTCTCCAACCTGCAAGCCATATGACCCACAGACTAGATACCTCCAGATTTCCTTGAAATAATGTAAATCTCATGCGCACCTTCAAAACATTGGTATAGAGAAAAAAAGAGAGGTTCATATAAGGATTATCTATTTCAAAAAATAACATGAGATGATTATCAACAACAATCCAGGAAATGGAGAAGGTTCATTTATTGTAATAATGTTTCTTGCATATCTACTACTTTTACTTTTCTCTGCTTAGCAATATACTATGCAGATAGAGTTATCAAACAAATAGACTGCTAAATTAAAATTTGAGCAAAAGAAATCATTTATAGCAAAATATTCACTATATTTCAACTATTAAAGAAAAAAAAAATCAGAGCAAAAAACCACATCAAATGCTGCTTAAGTAAATGTTTTTCATGCCTGCCTCTGTTAAGACTATACACTCACTGTTTGTTAAAATGAAATAATAAATTTATGGCTTTAAAGTAAATACCTTCCATGCTTGCTTCTGTGAATCCTATAGAGATTTAAACCTTCCTCAAGTACACTCCTCAAATTATCAGGTAGCGGTTCCCTGTAAATAGAAAAAATAGAACTTGTACTCATTATCATTAGCCGATGGAAGACAAGTACAAAATTCTAACAAATTATCTTCTTGCTAAAAACGCAATTTTCATCTCCGATAAAGATAGCTTATGTGCAATCTTTTAAACGATAGGAGAACAGTAATTAACTATTTATTCAACTATCAAAACTCTACCGAATACATAAATTTTATCCTTGAAGATGAGAAAATTAACTGAAAGGTTCAATATTGCTCAAGAATTGCATACAATAACGAAGCATTGCATAGTTACAGTTTTCAAAGTGTCATGCAAAAGCTTAAAGAATTGCCTGTAAACCCAGTTGCAGAAATGCATGGAAAAATGAATATAGAAGAATCAATACAAAAAGATTAACTGACAAATTCTGTAAGGGCTCCCAATTACTTCCAATTATTATTGTAGTTTCTCAGTCTGCGAAACCTTTTATCATCACTTTATTAACGGAGACAAATCTATGAAAATTTGGAAATACTTTGCAAACTTGTTTGACTTCACCCAGAATTTTATCCTCTCTTTGGAATTTTATGCTCGTTTGGAGAACCTCCAGCAATTATGTGAATCAGGCCATATATTAATATTTGACTGTTATCCTAATTTTGTGGCATATTTGGGATGAAAAAAATAATTATAAACATAGAAATTTTATTTTTAGTATCAATAGTCATTTAAGAGTTATTTACTGCATCAATAATGATGTAAAATCTGTTAATGAAAGGCGGACGAAACGAAAGACTCATGATTTCTTATATCCTTCATTGATGCGGTAACATGGGCTTTGCTGGTTACATATATAGCTCTCACAAAGTAACACAATGTTTGGAAAATATAAATAAGCTAAGACGGGAATAGTTACAACACAGTGGGATACGTATCGGCCAATTTTGGTAACTGTCGATACGTATTTGTTTTAATACACCCCCTCAAATGCAGCACAACTGAAGTGACAAGCTTGGATGTGAATTCTTTGAACTGTTTCGGTGGAAGAGGCTTGGTAAGAATATGTGCAAACTATTGTTGATCTTAAATGTGGCGATCTTGGACATCATGGGAACCCACAAGTTCACGAACAGAATGATAATCAATCTCAGCATATTTCATCCGTGTGAAGAAATGGGTTGGTAGCCAAATAAGTTGCGCCGACATTGTCATACCAAAGGGTTGGAACAAAGTCACGAGGAAAATTGATGGAATGAAGAAGGTGAATAATCACAAGATTTCACTGGTCGCGCTTGCAACAACTTTGTATTCGGCTTTAGTACTAGATTTGGCAACTGTAGGAAACTACTTGGAGGACCAAAAAATAAGATTGGGTCCCAAGTAAATGTAGTAACTTGCCATGAATTTTAGGTCAGTCGAACAACTGGCCCAATCAGCATTTATGCAAGCGAACATAAGACGATGTGGTGCAGATTTATAGGAAGACAATAGTCAAATGTGCATTTGAAATAGCAGAGGATGTGCTTGAGCTCTAGCTAGTGGACTATTGTAGGCGTATGCATGGACTGACAGATTTGTTGACATTGCAAGAAATGTATGATCGAGTCAAGAGCAGATATTGGAGAGCACCTGCTATGCTGAAGAAGTTGGTGATGTCTGCACATTTGAGGGGTGTGGCTGCACCATTGGTGGAAGAGACAGCCAATGAATTGGTTGAAGGTTTGCATCGAAGCATGACGGTTTGTTGTAAAATAGAGATAGTATATGTTGATTAAGATAACAGCAAAGCAGAATCAGCTCGCCTGAATGTGATTCCTAGAAAATTGGAAGGACTAAGATCTTTAATGGCAAAGACCGAACCCAATTTTTGTATGAATGTGAGAAGCTCGATAGTATTGTTCCCTGCCGTAAGTATGTCATCAACAGAGACTAGCAGAAACATAATAGTGTTATTTTTGCTAAAAATAAACAGAGAACTGTAAGTGGAACTCTGCCTGAAGCCATTTGTTAAGAGAAATGAGAGCATTTTGTAAAACCAAGTACATGGGGCTTGTTTAAGATCGTAAATGGATTTGTTTAATTTGCAAATATAGTTATGATAGGTAAGCATTTGTGAAACAAAAAATGCTAAACCTCATAAAAAAGTATCCAGGACCAATAATTTTTTTTTCTTTTTATTTCTTATTTATTTTTGCAAATGGGCCCACAAAAAGTTTATTGCATTAATAATGTGCTTACACATAAGACCGCCACTTCATATGTACTTTATTTTCGCTATTTTTTCTGGCACTATAGCAGTGCTCTTGTGAAACAATCCGATTGAACCATAAAAATTATTTCAGTGAGATCCCAGAGTAAGGTATTGTCAAAATCCAACTAGTGAAGAGACCAGTTGGAGGTCACGACCAAAGTAAGAATCATTCAGATTGTCACGTGTTTGATGACCGAGCTGATGTCTCCTCATAATCAAGAACTTCTTGTTGATAAAAGCCCTGTGCAACAATACGAGCTTTGTACTTGTGCATGGTACCATCCGGATTTAGTTTGTATTTGAATAGCTATTGACAGGATATAATATTCGTATTGGAGCTTCGGGGAACAAGAGTCCATGTGTTGTTCTTGACCTAAGCATTGATTCAATGTTTATAGTAGCAAGCCATTTAGGATGTCGAGATGCTTGGGAAAAACGGATAGGATGAGGGGAAACAACATGGGCAATGTAACATTAACACGAGGGATATTTGGTGGATAAATAAATCATAAGTTTTAAATTGCCAAATTTGAGTCTAGTAATCATTGGATGAGAATCGGTGGATGGAAGGGTAGTGATGGGAAGGCAGAATGTTGGTAGTGGCGGGTATACGTGGGATACGGTAGTAGCAAGAGAAGTGGAAGTGGAAGTGAATGAGTAAGAAATGGCAGGAAATGTGGAGGTTGTAATGGAGGTTGAGTAGGTGATCAGCTCCATATTTATAATTATTTTCTTATATAAGATGTGTGTTTTTAGTAAATTTTGTTGCTATTTTAGTTTGTCTTTATGTTATTTCAGCTCAAATTAATCAAAACACCAAAAAATAGCAATTTTCATGAAGAAGGAAGCCATGGCGCGCTGCAACACTTGAAATTCACAAGCAAAACGCCACAGCGCGCTGCAACGCTTGACAATTCGCGAGGATCCCACTACAGCGCGCGCGCCACAGCACAAGGCAAGGATATAAGGATCAGCGCCACAACATGCCACAACGCCAGAAGACTCGAGGCAATAGTGCCACAACGCGCCGTAGTGGCAGACAACTCGAGACAATAGAGCCGCATCGCCATATGACTTGAAACCATGGCGCCACGATGTGTACCGATGAATCTGCATAAAAACTGAGTCAAACAAGGAATTTGAAAGGACCAAAGCACTTAATTCCTTCAGCTCCCAACATGAGAATAAAAAGAAAAAGTTAATTCCATCAATTTTCAAGAAGGAATGAAGGAATATTCTAAGCATATTAACTTAATGACTTCAACTTTCAAGGAATTAACTGGAAGGAAAATCAAAAGAAAGAGGATGGTAGGAGGGAAGAGAGTTATTTAAGAAAAAAGAGAAGATACAGAGAGGGCTTCTTGATCATTTTCTGAACCACAGGGTAAGAACCTTATTCACCACATACCATCAAGGAAGGTTCATAAGAAAGGAAGCTGCAACCCAAGTAAGAGGAAGAACAGCAACAAGTAGAAGGAGAAAAGCATCGAGAAAGGAGAAGACGAAGAGAACGCCAAAAGCAGTTCCTGCGTATTATCTTCTTAACTTTGCTTTTGTATTTTTACTACTTGTAAGAACATAATGTATGCATTTACAAAGTATTTCTCTTGTCATATTCATTGTGATGGCAGCCTGATCCCCCATTTGGGGAGAGTTTGTCGAAAAACATGTAATGAGTATTAGATTTTGTGCGTGTTTAAGAACTTGATCTTAATAGAAATGTCATGATTTTTGAGCTGAAAGTAGTCTCTTACTTTTATGGAATGAAAAGTGTTGATGAATGAAAGAATATTTTGAATATCATTAAATTATATTTTTAACAAAATCTTATAGTGCTCGATGATCGTCCTGATTTAAAATTTGTACACCTAGAACATCCACGCCACGAATGAATGTGACATAATTTGCCGAGCGAAACTGCTCGTTCACAAGTTATAATTCAATGACTTGATCATCTGAGTCATAAGCAAATTTAGTAAATCTTTGAGCTCTGTAGCTCAATCCATAACACCTAGAGAAAGCATGTTAGGTAGTGGACAATGTGACAGTTTACTAGGCCATTGCTGACTCCATGTTAAGTTAGGGATTAGATGCATGTGAGCCGAGACCCACCTATAGATGCATATAGAGCGCATTAAGCTGTGAGCGATGTGACATAAGATCATTTAGCTTTGCAGCTCATTATCTTGGCTAAATCAAAAGTAGAAGCATATGAGCCATAGATGGAATTAAGACTGAATGATCAAAGGATAAAATATACATTTTGTCGCCTAGATGTAAAACAACTTTCATTTATAAAACGTTCATAAAGATATCTATGAGTTGAGTTGAACCCTGGAGTGTTCATGTTAGCAGTAGATAGGGTCATAGTGAAATTAATGCCAAAATGATAAAACTAGACCTCTTAATTAGAGAAATTATTAAATAAGAGAAATATGACATGAAATTAGGAGAAGAATTCTTGAGCACAAATTTACTACAAATTGCATGTTTGAAACATAACTCTCTCCAACTTTATCAAATTGATAAAAAAACTAATTTAGGATAATCAAACATAATTTTAGGACAAAAAGACCAACTTTTGTTAGTTTCAACATTATTGAAAAAATATATGCTTTAGTAACAAACACACACCGTTCTCAGAGGACGATAAATCTCGAAATCTCACAATTTCATATTATTTCAGATCACGTACACTTGCGGACTGAGGATTAAGATTGTGAGGACCCGGTGCCGGGTCATTGTGACTAGATCCAGCACCAGTTTCTTGGAAAATATAACAACAAGTCCTCTAGCCGTAGGATCATATTGAGTATTTAAAGAGACAAATATACAAACACCAAACATAACTCATTTATTTATAATTCACAAGTCTTGATTACAAAGATTAAAATAAAAGAAAAGTTACAAACTATTTTTTTAAAATATAGTCAAAAAGAAAGCGGAAGATCAGCAGGAAATAGTATCAACACTGCTTGGTTCTTAGCACTATTCTTCAAGGACGAACTCCTGATTTGAGCACGTTTCAAAAGTGTGGGCATTCAAATACCAGTTAATTGTGAAACTAAGTACTGATAGATGTCATCTTTACAAATGTTAAATAATAAGCAAAATAATCAATAACTTGATAAGAAATAAAAGCTGTATGAACTTATCCCAACAAACCTGTTTCAATTGCACTTGAAACTCAAAATTTAATTTTGTTGGGCTAGTACAAAATTGAGAAAAAGGGGGTTCATTTTTGTGTTACATATCCTAACTTCCTTTTATACCTGCCCCCTCAAAGGCTTATCAGTATAGGTTCCTTATGACTCCCGATGTCGGACATCCCCATCCTAACAGTTGTCTGATCAGACAAAAAGAATAAATCAACATGGAACCCTTGCTTCTCACTATCCAAACTTGTTCATATATCATTTTATGTGACTTTAAAAATAATTTTTATCAAATTTGTGCATTGCTGAGCAAAAAAACATATTTAAACAAGAGTAATAAAAAGATATTTGGTACATTGTTCTATAAATTCAAAGTTCAACAATTCAGATGAGTGACAGTTTGCTCAATCTGCAATTAAGTTTTTGATATTTTAAATTAGCCATTTTAGCCAATATTATTATCTTCGTTTCTATTCTATTTCTCTTTCATTTTCTCATTTTGATAGAAGTTCGTATTTTTAAGTTACTGATGTGGCAATAATATTTATAATAGCATTATTATTATCATTTTAATAATAATAATGTACGAAAGAAAAGACAGAATAGAAACGACTGTATAAATTGCAGAAAGTAATAATATTAATAATAATAATAAAAAAAAAGGAAATGACAGAAAAATGCTTGAATGGAAATTGACAGTATGAAAATAATAATCATTTAATAACATTTGTATTGTTCTCATTATTAATTAATGAGAACAATAATAATATGAACGACTAATATGAATATTATGTATAATAAGAAAAATAATTAAAAATAACAATCTCTCCTCTTTTTCTTTTTCACTTGCCTAAGTTGGTGTTGTCGGAAAATGGAGAGAGGCCAGATGTGTGGGAAGGGAGCCGGCAGGAGGTTGCCGGGGCAGCGGGGGCTGGCTGGCCGGAGGAGGGCTGGCGGCTGGTCGGGCTGTTAGGAGAGGGAGGAGGGGGAGTTTGTAACGATCCAAAGTCGTTATTTTGCAAATTAGGTCAAAATCCCGCCTTAGAAATCAGGATCCCAGGAAATTTCAATTTAGGGCAAACAAAACTACCAATAGATAGGAATAATTTTTAGATCAAAGTGCCCTAGTTTGGGAGAGGTCCGATTAACGGAAGCTCCCGTTCTATTTTTCTGAATTTTTAAACTCTAAAAATTGAGAACATTAAAATGCATGTCAGAATTCATCGTTTTCAGTGTCGCTGTGTTAAGTGTATTATTTAAAGGCTACTCGAGAAGTTTCATCAAATTCTGAGCGTCAATTTGATCGTGGCAAATTTTCGAAGTTTTAAACCTCAAAAAAATTATTATTATAAAATAAAATATTACTCGAATCGAAAATTTTCGGCGCGAGAGTGTTCGTTATGTCATAACACACCTCGGTGCCAAATTTCGATGTATTCGGATACCGAACGATGAAAAAATACGAAAATTTTAACTGTAAGTATTTTTATTTTATTTTATTTTCTTTCTTCGTCTTCTCCTTCTCTTCCCCAAATCGCCCGACCCTCCCCGACACCCTGAGAATCGCAGGCTCTGCCTGCAAGCGGAAGGTTCCGCCTGCCAGGTGGGGGCCCGCCTGCGCCGTTTTTGGCGCAGGGTGCGGTCGGCCCCATCAGCCGAACTCCCCAAGCCTGGTGCCGAACCCCCCAGCCCTATCCTCTATAAGAAGGCCCTCCCCTCCCCCTCTCCTCTTCACAAACGGCCAGCCCCTCTCAGCCAGCTCCCTCCCTTTCTGCAGCCGGCCAGCCCTTCCAACAGCCGCTCCAGCCTCCTTCCGGCAGCCCGGCAGCCCCCGACAGTCCCCACAATAGCTCCAACAGCCCCCATCAGTTCCCTCCAGCAGCTCTAGCAGCCCCCGACAGCTCCCGGCAGCCTCCGACAGCCAGCTATCAAGCAGCCATACCACTCAGTAGCCGCTGCAGCCAGCATCTTGTCGTTGCCACCTCGGCCAGCCTTCGGCCAACCAGTTCGGCCTCTCTTCGCTTTCCGGCAATCCTAATTCTAAAGTAAGATGAGGAAATTGAAGAACACATTTATTTTCTCTAAATCTTATTATTATCTTTATAACTATCAAATTTACAATTAGTCATTCACAATAAAATTATTCTCATTAATTAATAATGAGAATGATTCAATTGTTAAAAATGAATATTATTTCATAATTGCCTATTCAGTCATTTTTATTCTGACTTTGTCGTCATACAGTATTATGATCATAATCTTAAGACACTTTAATAATTATAACTGCTTTAATAGCAGCTTAAATTAATCGAACTTCAAAAGCGGAAGAAGAATAGAATGTAAGAAGAAATTAAACTCCTAAATCATTTGATTAAAAAGCTAACTTAAAAATATCCAAACCCAAATGCAGATTGAACGAACTGTCACTCATTCGAGGTGTTGAACTTCTGAACTGCTATGCTTCGTGTATTTGCTTTGAGCCAAATCCATTTGAAGCTTAGTTGGTTGTCCGGAACCAACGTAATATCATTCGGGATTATTACCGAAAAATGACATTAGTATCATTCGGGGTTGTTACTGAAAAAATGACATCAGTAACATTCGATGTTGTTGCTAGAAAAATAGCATCAGCAACATTCGAGATTGTTACTGGAAAAATGACATCAGTAATATTCGGGATTAGTTACTGAAAAATGACATCAGTAACATTTCTTTTGTGATAAATACTTGTTGCAGGAAATTATTTGCTTATTTTGCGCAGTTGTCTTACCTATCCTGTATTTTATTTCCATTTTACCTCTGCTAAACGCATCTTTATAAAATAATTTGTTATTGTGTACTGCTGTACTTATAGTATTCTCTAATTACTGAGAATTCCAATCCCGGTATTATTTTCTGTACAATACCAGGTCAGGTGCTCCTGGAAGAGGTTAAACAAGAACCCTAAATGGATCGACGACGACGCTGTTTTGTTTATTTTGTTTCTTTTTTTTTGTTTTGTACGATGAAGGATCTTGTACTATGAATTTTGATAAATGAAAAATATCTTTTACTTTTATATGCGTATTCTTTTTCTCTCAAGTTGCTCGATATGATCCTGCGGTGAGTAGGCACCCGATGCCAGAACGATTTCTGTCGAACCGGCATCGGGCCGTCACAGGCTGGCTGGAGGGCTGCTGGCAGCGGGCTGTTGAGAGAGGGAGGAGGGGCTGAGGGGTGGCAGCTGGCTGGAGGGTTAAAGGGAGAGGGCTGCAATAAGGGGAGAGGGAGGGCTGCTGCGAGGGAGGAGAGTTGGGGGAGTTTTATAGAGAAGAGAGGGAGAGATGGAGAGGGCTGGTCGGTCATTCGTCTGCCAAAATGGCGCAGGAAAGGCCCTGGCGCGGAAGGGTCTGCGACTTAAGGCAGAAGGAAACGGGAGGGGATCGCAGAAAGGGGGGAGGAAGGAAAAATGGAAAATTTCCAAGGAAAATAAATAAAAATACTTAAAGTTAAAATTTTCGCATTTTTACGCCATTTGGCGTCCAAAAATAACGAAACTTGACACCGAGGTGTGTTATGACTTAACGAACACCCTCGCGCCAAAAATTTTCGACTCGGACAAATATTTTATTTTATATTAATTTTTGAGGTTTTAAACTTCAAAAATTAACCACAATCAAACAGGCACTCATAATTTGATGAAACTTTTCGAGCAAACTTTAAATAATATACTTAATATAACTACACTGAAAATGATGAATTCGGACATGTATTTCAATGTTCTCAATTTATTGGATTTAAATAATTTAGAAAAATAAAATTGGAGTTTACGTTATCCGAATTCTCCCAAACTAGGACACTTTGATCTAAAAATTATTTCTATCTAATGGAAAATTTATTTGCCCTAATTTGAAATTTCTCAGGGTCCTGATGTCTGAAACGGATTTTGACATAATTCATAAAGTAATGACAATGGGCCGTTACAAAGATGGGGTAGTTGTTGGAAATTATTGGAGATGAACACGTATATGAACATGAGTGGAGTTTGGAAAGGTGGAATAATAGTTGTGCAAGGGATCTTGGGAATTTATAGTTCATAAGAAACAATGAGTGGAAATACACGGCGATGAAAGAGTTTCTTTGCTCACCAAATTATTTAATATGATTATGCAGACTAAACTAACGTTCGATAAGTAGGATATTGTGATATCTGCTTATAAAACCAAAAGTGATGCTCCTGACAGGTTATTAATTGATAAAACACAATGGAGACAAACGGTTATATAGTTGACTCCACTTCATGGGGTAAATTTTGGCTTGTTGTTTGAATATACAAGCCAATGAAAACATTAGTTGTTCCAAATTAATTGAGTTGAATTAATTTACACCAAAACAAAGAGCACTCAAACTAAAAATTCATAAAACTAGAATAAGGCTAACGATGACAAAGGTAAACTCATATAAGAGTACAATTTTTTTTTTTTATAAAAGTCCAAAACAGCAAAGAAGAACCTTTTACCTGTCAGTTTTCAGCAACGGCATCTTGACAAGAGCACCAAATCTTTCTGTTAATTCGCTCTCAAATTCTTTCCTATTCTGGAGAAAGCAGAACTTATAATGAATGATAATGATTTGCATTTTAATTACAAAATATCTAGAAGAAAAAAAGATGCAACATGCCTTGCCATCATAAAGTTTATAAAACATAAGCAGGACATAACCAGCATTTGGAGATGACTTGTCCAGATTTCCCTTTAAAAGAACCAGAATCAAAATGGTGGAACAACACAAAAGCAGCTAAATTAAATAATTCATATATAAATGCAGGCAAAAGGCATTGAAAACTACAAATACCGGGTGATTAACTCGCTGGAGCACACGAAACATGAAAACAGCGAGAGCATCGAGACAAAAGGGGTTTGAAATGGTTCCTGCACAAATCAGTAACTCTGCGGTAAAGCAACCAGGCAAATAATAAACACAAAAAATGCCAACACGATGGGTAACGATAAATTACATGTCTTTAAGAAAAATCTGAGGAAAATGAAGGAAATCAAGTTCTTGACACCCAAAATAAATTTAAGGGAAAAAAGGTTAATCAAATAACAATGCAATAAACAAAACATGGTGAAATAAGCACAAGCAAAAGCAAAAGATCTGCAAACAGGAGTGAATTAGAAAATAGTAAATTTAAATTCAAGAGAGAATTTAATAGCATCCAACAAGTTTAAGTACAGACCAAATATAGATGTTCAAGACCTTCCCAATACACAGTAGGATCTCTCTCCTATTTCCAAACAGATGATGCATATGCAATCCGGGCCTCTTTTCCTTCAGTAGCACCGGCAATGCAAACTTGGGTAAGCTCCTATATTAGAAGAATTTATCTGGTATCGCAAGTTTAAAAAATAAATCTGACTCCAACTTCTTAGCCAACTGGGATCAGTGGAACATCAGTTCCTTGGTCATAAATCCTAATGGAAGATATCAAGATATTTGGCTTAAGCTATTTCCAAATTACAAATTCACTCCCAGTATTTTTAATCAAAATCCAAAAAGCAATTACTCTAAGCTTCTTAAAGTCTACATAAGAAAAATAGTTTCCTTCAATCCATTGCTAAATTTACCAAGGAAGATGTGGCCTGGTTATCATATAACATCAATTAGTAACCAAGATTTAACACAACCGACTGATCGGCTGAAATTTAATCTTCTTCTCCTAGTTTTCCTGAATGGACTCCAAAGAGCGACTCTACCTCGCATAGCCAGCTTCCAAGCTTTTATGATGGAACTGTTATATAAGGTTTCTATTATCTTGTTATGAACATTGGCACCTGGATTCAAAGTCTTGGTTCTAGCAAAAAGAAAGCTTTGGTTATAAAAAAAAATCAGAGAAAATAAAGCATCATTTTACTTCAAAAAACAAAAAAATAGCAATTCAACTGCAACATCAAAAATGATTTTCTCTTGATGTTACCTATAAATATAGAAAATTCTTTGTGGTAGAATTCCAATAGTTTTGCTATTAATTTTTCTTTATTGAAAATTATTCAAATATTTAAATCTTTTTCAAAAATATTAACAATATTTCCACAACCATATTCCCCTAATAAAAAATTGACAAGAGCCTTTTTTGGGATGCAACGCTAAAAATTTGGTTAGAAGTGAAAAAATAACTGATTTCCAAGTGGAGGTATCAATAACACCTAGTGTCATGGAGAACGACCTTCTAAATATGCTGAGCAACCTTAGATGTGTTCCAGGATATTTATCACTTACTATCTAATGAGCCCTACATCTATAACATCCAGTGTCTTCGAAAACGACCTTCTAAATATGCTGAGCGACCTTAGACTTGTTCGAGGACACTGTAAGTGATACACTTCTTTCCCGTTCATTAGCAGTTATTCAAATTATCTTTGATCTATCTCCTGTTAATTTGATATTCAATGTCAGTCCTCTCCCCTCTTGTTGACTCATCAAAAATGACAAATATTACAATGCTTTTGAAGAATTCAAATACATGCAGGTTAGCTGATGGTGTAATTTTCATGTATCCGGGATGGAGTCATATGACCCGTTAAGAAACTTCATCTTATTTTGAAGAAATAAATATATCTGCCATAATGCATAAATAAATATGTCAGAAACTTAACACTATTGAGATGGATTCAAAAAATTGTTTGGCTTCCCTTGCAGAGCTTGAAAAGTATGAGCAAAGTAGATATAATAATCAGATTCTTTTAATGTTTATTTGAGTGGAAAATTTTAAGGCTTAGGACTGGTTGTAATAATATAAATTTAACTTTATAAAATTGTTAGGCTATTATTTTCATTTAATAATATCATTTAATGACTTTCTCTATTAACTTAACTAAAATGAACCACACCATTTTATTATAAGAGCAATTCAGCTCTTTGTTTGCTCAACCAAAGATGGCTGGCAACAGCCAAGCAGTGAAAAAAAAGCGTTTTTACAAAACCCTTTGAAATTAGGATTCGAACCAAAGACAACAGATAACAACATAATCTCTTCTTCTCTCCTCCAATTTCTCACGTTTTCTTCTCTTCTTCATGCATGCACACTGCAGTTCTCTTTATTTAATAGCATAGTGTTTGACATTAAATGCCATAACAGCAGACTTTTGTTATAAAAACCCTACTTCCCACGTGCTAAAAATCAGCCACGCTTCTTTCAAGGCACTATATACAGGCCAGTTACCCTTTCCACTCACAGTTGGTTGAAGCAATGAAGCCCACAAGTAACTAAACTGTCCCATTGCGGCCCTAAAATAGCAGCCTAAACGATCCTCAAATAAGTACCCAATACAGCCCTTGAACCAGCCTAATTGAAGTCTTACTTTTAATTCAAAACAGCAGCCAAATATCTCTCAATTCTGAATCAAACAGCTCCAGTACAATCTCTAAGTCAGCCAGCCCCAGACAGAAGCCCCATTACAGCCCCCAAATAGCCCATTTTCTTTCTCTAATTATAACCTTTTTTTAAGATATGCTGACTACATCAAAACTCTATTACTCCTCATATCCAGGTCTAGACAATGCAAGAAGTTCACCAAACTTTTCTTATCAATTAATTATACCTTCGTTTTCTCTAGCCGTGTCGATCACATTTACACTAAGTATAAGGCGCCCAATCCTTTTAGCTAGAAATAACTACGAGTCCAGAGTAAATGTTCATATCCTATAATTCCAACATCAACTTATTAAGGATGCAGACCAATATGTACATTAAAAAGCTCAACAATTGTTAGGGAAAATTAAAACGTATAATTAATCTTGAAACTTTAGCCGGAAATAATATTAGGCATGACATAATCAATATAAAACATGAGGCAATTGTCTAGTTCGTAGGGAGAAATGGATAAAACATAATTTTAATATTGAGCAATTGCTTTTCTCATGATTGTGTAGCAATCATTTTTAAGATTAAATTTTCTTTAAGAGTATGACTTCCAACTCAAATACGCTACGTATACATATTGAAGCATAAAGGTAATGAAAAGTAAGTTCAAGATGATTCTAAGAAAATTGATATATATTTGATTTCATTTAGTAAGAGTCTTTTTAAATATAATGTTAATAATGGAATTAAACAGAATTCACAATGCAAACAATAACTTTCTCAAAAGACTCTAAGATAAATTTGTAAGTAATAAAATTTTAACTGGAGAATCATAACTTCAAACAATAAATGTAAGATAATTCCATATTACTGCAAATTTAAAAATAAACTATAAAGTCCAGAATTAGAATTAATCAACTGACAATGAATGGATATTCGCCAAGGCATAGTTGGGTATATAACTTGCACATGTGTCAGCCTTTGCATAAATGAAATATAACCTTTTATGCTTAGTATGAGTGGATGTATTATAGATTGCATATGAAAGGAAAACCAGCTTTAGCATTTACATGAGACTATAAACACTTGTGCCAGGATGCAAGCACCATTAGGGTTATTTTCTAATATATAGCGAAAATAATATGATGAAACTTAATAAAATGTGTCACTAAAATATTTTCTACTACTACAAATAAACTTTCAATGTTGACTATTCAAAGAAATTCAAAATTGTTAGTTGACTCATGCATGATGCCTAAATTAGTTATAAATTTTACAAGATGTTCAAAACAATCCCTTAAGTTTCAAAGAGTATATTCATTTTAGCTTTTCAAGAATATAACTCATTTCTCATTCTGTCTTTCATAATGAGTGGGTATACTCAAAATGAAAAATGAGCCCTTTTGTAGCCAGTTTGAAGTATTCCCAATAATGAATAAAATTAAAGTGTATTTTAGATGGCTTGGATAAAACTAAAGTATATTTTAAGATGGTTTGGGCATATTAAGCGTAGAATATTCAATGGCTTTGTTAAAAAAATTGAGCATACAAACTTTTGCCCATGGAAAAAGAGGATGGGAAGGCCAAAAAAAAATGGGAATAAATAATTAGAAAAGATCTTTGTTTGAAACTTGGAAAGGGCTTCTATTAGATCATGCACAGTGGAAACAAACGATTTATGTAACCAACCCAACCTAGTGGGACTAAGTCGTAGTGTTGTTATTGTTGCATATTCATTTTAGCTTTTATAAATCTATTGCAATAATTCATTTAAGCTTTTAATGCTCTATTGCATGAATCAAAATAATATATAATTTTTTAAATAAGAGATATTGTTATGAAAAACTTAGACAATTATCAAAATAGTCCATTGACTTATAAATTGTTCATTTTAGTCATACACTCTTATATATAATTTTTGGTCCCTTGACTTTGAATTAAGCATTTATTTTATCTTATGTCATTAAATTGGATATAAACTATTAAATATGAAGAGTAAATTTGTCTTTTTTGATTTAGCTAATAAAAATTCACATTGTTATAGCAATTTTTTTTATTTTAGTTAAAACCACCACAACATTTGGAGCGTTTCATTATTTTGACGTGTAGTAGAGTTTAAAAACAAAATTGTGAATGGCAGTGAGTTGTGGTTAATGGTTAAACACTTAACTCAAAGTCAAGAACCAAAGTTGTGCAACCCAACCTGTAACAACAATGCAGGCAATTCTATAAATGCCCTCCTAATCTTCAAGGCAAGGGAGCAGCTCAGCTTCCAATTCCCAATTGACATAGAAGAGCTTCCATTTGTAGCCATGGCTCTCCGGCTGTTCTCCTGCTCCTCAAAGGAGAAATCGATCTCGAGCTCGCGGCCACCACTGGTACCTTCCCCTCCGTCGTCCTGCCTCCGCATCCCCTCCCCTGCCACTCCGCCATAACCTCCACGGGCACGCCGACACTGCGGCCGACGATCTCTCCTGCGCCTACGCCGCCAACCTCTGGCGTGATGATGAAAACTGACGCTCCCCATCTCTGTCAACGCCACTTCTGGCATCTACAACATCTTGCCCTGCTAGAAGTGTCGATGATGTCGTAGATGTCGGAAGCGATGCAGATGTCAGAATCAACAATTGAAAAAAAATTTGGTGCCAATCATATAGTTTTTCCAGAGAACTCCTAATGCTGCGGTTGTTTTAACTAAAATTAAAAAATATACACTACTCATATGTGAAATTTTATTAGCTAAATCTTAAGAGAACTTTACATTTCATATTTAATGATTTCTAGCCAAATTCAAGGAGCCATAGAAAAACTTACAAAGTTTGATACCAAAAATGGGAAGCATAAGAGTTAAGAGGCCATTTTTAAAATGATCCAATGAAAATTTATTACAATACATAAGAATTCCTAAACTAAAAAAATCCTACAAGTAACTTTATTTTAGAAGCTTTTGCATCCCACCAATAGCATAAATACTAGGTATTCCAATTGTATTAGACACATAGCATAATTGATCGAGCCAAATTGTAATACACCCTTTAAATGAGAGAAAATATTTCATTTATTATGACACCTTTCACTATTAGATAATTGTCTACAGTGCATCATAATGAATGAGCTTGAAAATTTCCATTTTTAGTCAACTACAAGAGTACATAGAGCATAAAACTTTGTAAGCTTACTTGTAACAAGAGAATTAATGAAAATTGATAAATAAATCATGTGTGAATGAAATATAATTTGCATTACAAGTTGATGTATTTAGATAATCATGTGGCTTTACTAGCTAATATCTCTCTTCAATAAATACAATGTTTAGCTCATCCAGTTTTCTACTTCAATTCTTAAAATAAAGCTTAATGAAATGAATTTATTTCATCCATAGACAATTCAACTCCTTCCCTCCCTAATATAATGAATGAGACTACATTGCATCCTAATACGATCAAGTGGGTGGAATTATTTCATTTTGTTAATGATATCTTTTTCACCATAAGATGGTTGATCATGGTTACCACAAAATGAGTTTCAATGTTTTTCCTCTCCATCAACTTAATGAGATGAATTTAATGCCTGACATATCAATGAAAACTTAGGTGGAAAGTGTTATTAATGGGTAATTTAACTTTATTAGCTGATATATGTTATTGAACTCATGTAGTAACAAACAATATTTGAAATTTAAATATTAATCATTTTAGGACAATTACCGCTTTTAATTCTTTTAATCAAGCCTCTCAACATTTCTTCATTCACCCTCTCTCCCTTGCCTTTATTCAATTCTCCCCCACTGCCTCATGAATGACAATATTTCCTTTCAACATTTTCCTCCATTTATTTTGTTATAGACTAAGGTTCCCTAATTGATAAATACATGTAAATGAAATAAGATTAGTAATTTTGTCTTTATTAGTTGATGTATTTAAAAGAACATGGTGCATCTTATACAAACTAATAAAAGTAAAATAACTCTGAGACCAAGAAATTCACAAAAATAAAAGTTGGTGGACACATATAAGGCTCAGAGACTAAAATGAATAAAATGAATAAAATGCAAGTCATGGGCCATTTTGATAATCAACTCTTTTACTATTAAATGGAGAAATTAAAAACATTCAACCGACTCAAAAGTTACAGAAAATGCAGTTGCCAAACTAAATTATATCGTACAAGCAGCACTCAACATGAATAAAATTCAAAAAGAATTCATAAGACATCTAATAGAAAGGTTAATGATGATGATTTTTTTTATTAAATAGATATAGTACGTTAATAAGTTGGAGGGTATCCATATAGTACTTCTAATTTATTAAAAAAAATATGTATTATGTGGCATACTTATGCAGCATTATCAATGAGAAAAAAGAAAGAAGGAAAGTAGCTTAATAAAAATCATGCTAAATAAGTGGAATAGTTCATTACTTAAAAATAATTAAAAACGAACATAAAACCTTCAGAGTCGGAAACAACTGGAATAGCAGATGCTTTTGTGCTCCGACACAGATCCTCAATCTAAATGTTAAGTTTCACGTTAGTAACCAATTTAGATTAGGAGACAGCAGAGAAACAAGATCTTGCCAAAAAAATTCAAAACAAGGAAAAGGTATTTTACCAGATTCCACACTTCCTCATTAGGAGCATTTTTGTCAGCTAGAGTAATTGAATACGGTTTTTTCTTGCACTCTTCAGCTACTTTAGGCCAGTATTTCCCTGCAAGTTTTTTGTCAACTCAATAAGTGACAAGAAGCCTTGTGATAATTAAAAGCCACAGTAAATGAAATAATGGAGCTTTTCAAACAGATACCCAAATGTAATTTAACGAAATAAATTTATTCAATAGATAGAAGTACGGTCAGAGGTTATATATAAAATAAAACTATAAACTATCTGTACTCATTCGATTTATGCTTGCTCCCAAGCTATGCGCCTTGATCATAAAATTCAGAAAAACAAAGTTAAACAAAGAAATCCCCTGCAATTACGCATATCAATGGCATTTAATGGAAACAATGATAGCAAACTTAGAACCATTGGGAGGAAGGCACTATAAATTGAAAGATTGAGATGAAAAATGTTTAAGATAATGACGTCACACAAAAACAAATAAGATCACAATTTCACAGTTTCCTGGCATTTAATTATAAACATAAGTCAATTTACTCATTCCAAACATTAACTTAGAAAGTCACCAAAAGATGGAACTAACAAAACATAACCTTTGCAGCGATTAAAATTCACACAACAAAAAAAAATTAATAGGTATCAACCAATTCCCATTCACACAGACCTACCACTCAATAGTTGAGCAGAAAAATAGAATCTACAAATTGATAGTTCCATGCCTAACGCTACAAAGAGAATGTCCCAAAAGTTTGTCAAGACTAACATGCGCTCAAAGAATCTACATCCAACTTCACAGAAAAGAGTTGAAAGAAAAAAAATAATCATTAAATGTTAATTTTTATACTTCAAAGTTATACTAATAATCCAAATATTCAGAACAGGCAGTTTCTAAAAAAAAAAACTCTAATAAGGTCTAGGATAATTAATTGCCTTAAAAAGATTAACCACTTTCCATGGAAATTCCTCGAGTGATGAGGAAAAAAGACGATTAAATTTTTCTGAGGTAGACAAGATTGTTCTACTAAAATTTCAACCAAAAAAATGCCAAGTATTAATTAATTTTGGGATCTTATGACAAAAGTTCCCACAGTTACATATTTCTTCCACTTACAAAAAAAATACTCTTAGGATCAATAGGCTAGCATTCTATTTAATGTTTTGTTATCAATATAATTAATGGGCAATGATTGGGGTGGAGGAAGACTATTAGAATCTAATTGTTCGGTCATGTTCGGTTTATTAAGGAATCCAATCAGCCAGCGTCCAAGAATTTAGAAGTATTACATCTACAAAGGTTGGTTGGTTAGAAATCATGGGTTGCTTCTTAGAATTTTTGTAAAAATGTGTATGCCAACAATGTATTTTAGAAGCCAATGTCAACTCATTTACTAGTATAAGGCTGGCCATACCCATTCTGAATTATAATTTATAAACACAAAGCAAAAAGCATGGCAATTTAAAGATATTAAACATAACTGAGTGTTCAAAGGCATAGCTTGTTTATTAGTTATTCACAATTTTATCATAGTTTAAAGAACTGTATGCAAGATATATGTGATATGTATAGCCAGAATCACGAACACTATGTGCACTCAATCATTATTTATATTTGTTCCCAATGAGCACTGATGAATAGTTTTTTTATTATCGTAATTGACCTCTGCCATGGAGATTCTGTTGTAATAATCACCGTATATTTATAAATCGATACTCTGAATCACATCAGGTAATGACCTTTACCACAAAATCCTTGTATTTTCATGAGAGATAAAGAAATTCTCCTCATTTCTAGTAAACTTAATTTTTGTTCTTAATATGTTCTTTTTTTCTTGAAATAATAAGATCACAAACAAAATGGATTTAATAAGGTAAGTTTTGAAAAACCTAGATAGAATGAAAGCTGATTTGAAATCTAAATTGAGGTAATACTTGTATCCAATAAAGACTAATTAATTTTGATTTACCGAGTTTGTATGCTTTGTATCAACCGAAATGAAGGGATAAAGCATATTAAAAAGGGAAGAATTTTGATGCAATTTTGTAATTTTACATTTAGGAGTATTTTCATAATTTGTCAAAAAGGAGTTAGAATTATAATATTTCAATTTCTAGCTATTCCAATGAATTCTTAAGAGCTAAGCATAATTTTTCATGATTCTTGGATCATTAATTTAAAAAATGACTTTTTCTTATTAAAAATCAAAAAGTACTTATTTCCTTACCTAAAGATGCCCTATCTTATTTAAAGATTCTCTAACTGATCCTGATTAAAAGCCACTATTTCAATCGGAAACTTGCAACCACTCTAGAACTACCATCCTTCAATTTGGCAACAACACTAAAAATTGGGTTACCTTCAGGAGCTAGCATGGAGGCTCAGAAATTCTGTATTTATAATATCCGTATCAAAGGCAAATTATTCAAGGCTATGTTAGTCATTCTACCCATCACCAACTTTGACATTATTCTAGGGATGGATTGGTTAAGCAAGCATGATGCTGTAATTAACTGCCAGAAGAAAAAGGTCACAATCAAAAGCGGCAAAATATCAACAGTATTTATAGGAAGACAAAGCCTGTTAGCTTCTCTAATAAACCCAATAAAAGCAAGAAAGTTGATTCAGAAAGGATGCAGCGCATACTTAGTAACTATGATGAGAGAAAAAAAGAAAATTGTGCCTTTATTAGAAACGCACATCGTTCGAGATTATGAAGATATATTCCCAAAAGATTTACCCGGGCTACCACCCGTAAGAGAAATCGGGTTCTCAATAGAACTAGTTCCAGGAACCCAACCCAAGTCCAAATCACCATACCGAATGGCACCAAAAGAGTTCCAGGAACTAGACCAATAACTTCAAGAGCTAACCAGCAAGGGACTGATTCGACAAAGCATGTCCCCCTAGGGAGCCCCAGTACTCTTTGTGAAAAAGAAGGACGGATCTATGCGTATGTGCATAGATTATAGAGGCCTCAACAAGGTAACAGTGAAAAACAAATATCCTCTACTCTGCATCGATGACTCTTTGATCAACTAGCTGGAGCCAAAGTATTCTCCAAGATCGATTTAAGGTCTGGATACCACCAGATGCGAGTCAATGAAGAAGACGTCCCCAAGACTGCATTTAGAACTCGCTTCGGACACTATGAGTTCTTAGTCATGTCATTTGGACTCACAAACGTGCCTTCTATCTTCATGGATTTAATGCAAAGAATACTCCGACCCTTCCTCGATAAATTTGTGATAGTCTTCATCGACGACATCTTAATTTATTCCAAGTCTCTGGAGGAGCATGAGATTCATTTGAAAGCTGTACTGGGAACTCTTAGGGAGCATCAATTATTTGCCAAGTACTCAAAATGTGAGTTTTGGTTGGACTCAATAGCATTTTTAGGACATGTAGTAAATGCTGAAGGAATCAAGGTAGACCAAAGAAAGATTAGTACCATACAAGAACGGCCCCAACCATCATCCGTGTCTGAAATTCGCAGTTTCTTAGGACTTGCAGGATATTACCGAAAGTTTGTTAAAGGATTCTCAAATCTGGCCAAGCCATTAATTCAACTGACTCAAAAGGTAACACCATTTGTATGGAGTCAGGATTGTGAAGAATCATTTCTAAAATTAAAGCAAGCCCTTACTACTGCACCTGTCCTGATCCTACCTCAAGAAGGGAAGAACTACAAGGTATACATGGATGCTTCTTTAATATGACTATGGTGTGTCCTCATGCAGGACAACCACATCATTGCTTACGCTTCAAGGCAATTGAAGACTCACGAAAATAACTACCCTGTTCATGGTTTAGAGCTAGCCGCAATAGTCTTTGCCTTAAAAATTTGGAGGCACTATCTTTATGGAGTAAAGTGCGAGATCTTTACAGACCATCAGAGTTTAAAATACATCTTCACACAGAAAGAGCTAAATTGTCGCCAAAGGAGATGGTTAGAACTACTTAGCGACTATGATATGGATATTCAATATCATCCTGGTAAAGTTAACTTGGTCACAGATGCTTTGAGTAGAAAGAAAATATTGTGTACTTAATCTTAGCAAGTCCATTTGAAGAAGAATTCAAGAAGCTTAATATAAGACCCATTATTAAAGATCAGTTAAATGAATTGCTTAATGTCAATACTGCAGGACTTACCTTCGTACAAAGCATTTTGAACGCTCAAAAAGTCAGCGAGGAATACCCCAAGCTAAAAGCAGAAATAGAAAATGGCCGCAGAACAGAGTTGCAGCTACGAAAAGGAATTCATATTTATAATGGTAATAGAATCTGGGTCCCGAATAATTCGCACATTCGAAATCAGATATTAAAAGAAGCCCACAACTCAGGCTATACAGTACACCCCGGAAGCAACAAAATATATCAAGATCTAAAGATAACCTTCTGGTGGCCTGGACTCAAAAGAGAGATAACTGAATTTGTAGCTAAGTGCCACGTTTGTAGCCTAGTCATAGCAGAGCACCAACGACCTGATGGACTCTTGCACCCACTAAAAATCTCAGAGTGGAAATGGTCAGACATCTCTTTGGATTTCGTAATGGGTTTGCCAAAAGGAAAATCAGGAGCAGATGCTATTTGGGTCATAGTTGACAGATTAACAAAGTCAGCCCACTTTATCCCAATAAAACAAATAGACTCAGTGGAGAAACTGGCAAGATTATATATTAGGGAGATCGTCAAATTGCATGGAATTCCTAAAACTATAATCTCAGATAGAGATGGTAGATTTACTTCTCAATTTTGGCAACCAGTATACAAAGATTTGGGAACCATCTTAGCCATGAGCATGGCCTTCCACCCTCAAACAGATGGACAAACTGAGAGAGTCAACCAAGTACTCGATGATCACTTATGTTTATGCTTGTTAGACTTTGGTGGAAATTGGGAGAAACACCTCCCACTTGTAAAATTTGCTTATAATAATAGTCACCAGTCAAGCATTGGAATGGCCCCTTATGAAGCCTTATATGGGAGAAAGTGCAGTACTCCTCTATCCTGGACACAAGTTGGAGATGTACAAATTTATGGATCTGAGTTAATTGAAGAAACAAACGAAAAGATAAGGCTAATCAAGAGCAGAATTGTGGCAGCCCAGGACCGACAAAAGAAATACTTTGACGCGAGACACCGGAGGCAAGAATTTCACATTGGGATAGGGCTTATCTAAAGGTTAGCCCTATGAAACAAATTCATCGCTTTGGAGTGACTGGAAAGTTGAGTCTCAGATATGTTGGATCCTTCAAAGTAACTGCAAAAATTGAAAGCTCGGCTTATAAACTTAAACTTCCAGAAATATTTACAGTCGTGCACAACGTGTTCCACGTTTCAACACTCCGCAGATGCCTCCAGGAATCCACTCAGCAAATTTCAGACTCAACAGTTGAAATTCAACCTGATTTAACTTATATTGAAAAACCTCTTAAAATTATTGAGAAAGACCACCGAAAATTAAGAAGCAGAACGATCCCGATGATCAAAATTCAATGGCATAACCATACTGTGAAAAAAGTCGATATGCAAAGAAAGTATCCAGAGCTATTTCTGAATTAAGGTACCTCAAAGCTCCCTCTAAGATTTTATTTTTATTTTTGATATCGAGGACGACATCATTTTTAAGTATGGGAGTTTGTAACCACCCAATGTCGTTATTTTTCAAATTAGGTCAGAGCCCGCTTCAGACATCAAAACTCCGGGGAATTTCAAACTAGGGCAAACAAAAATACCCTTAGATAAGAATAATTTTTAAGATCAATGTGCCCTAGTTTGGGAGAAATCCGAACAACGGAAGCTCCCTCTTTATTTTATGAATTAATTAAATCTTACAAATCAAAATATTGAAATACGTGTCAAAATTCATCGATTTCAGTGTCATTGTGTTAAGTATATTATTTAAAATATACTTGAAAAGTTTCGTTAAATTCTGAGCGTCGGTTTGATCGTGGTTAATTTTTGAAATTTTAAACTTCAGAAATTAATTAAAAATAAAATATTTGTCCGAATCGAAATTTTTCGGCGCGAGGGTGTTCGCCATGCCGTAACACACCTCGGTGCCAAGTTTCGTAGAATTTGGACGCCGAACGGCAGAAAAATACGAATAATTTAACTTTGAGTATTATTTGAATTTTTCTTTTAAAGAAAAATTCCCTATTTTCCTTCTCCCCCGTTCGCCCCCATGCTCCCGCGTCACTCGCCCGACAGGGCTGCTGGCGCGGAAGGTTCCGCGCCATGGAGGGCCACCTGCGCCATTTTTGGCGCAGGCTGGTCGGCCCACCTGGCCGACCCCCTCAGCCCCTCCTCTCCTCTACATAAGCCCTCCCCCTTCCTTCCATTTCCCCCCACAGCCCTCTCCTCTTCCAAACCCTAAACCTACAGCCCCTCCTCCCCCTCACAGCAGCCCAGCAGCAGCCCCCTTCCACGGTAGCCGCCCCTCAGCCTGCTGCAACCCAGCCCTCTCCCGCAGCCAACCAACAAGCAAGCCGGGCCTCCAGCAGCCCCCGACCAGCCGTCCAGCGGCAGTCGGCCACCCGGCAGCCCTCTCCGGCCGCTGCCAGCTTGCTGCAACCCCCGGCCAGCCGTCCGGCCACCTCGTTTGGGCCTCCCTCCGCTTTCCGGCAATCCTAATCCTAAAGGTAAGTTGATAAATTTAAAAGATAGAAAAAGGAGGAGAGAAAAGAGGAGAACTTTTCTATATTCTTTTAATTAATACCTACTTAATACTTATTATTATGATAACAATGAGGATATAATATCGTCATTCACATTAATATGGTTCTCATTAATTAATAATGAAAACTATACATATGTTATAAAATGACTATAATTTCAGTTTAAGTGTTTTCATTTTAACGATTATTTTTTGTTATGTTCTTTCATTCTTATATTATGGTTATCATTAAAATAATGATAACAATAATATTGTATCAAATATGATTCCTATCATCAGCAAATTAATAAATGCTATAATAAATATTACTGCCATCGCAGTACCTTAAAAATCAGACTTCAAACATATTAAGAAAGCGAAAGAAAGACATAATCGAAATGGAAATAAATGTTACTCCTAAAAACATTGGCTAAGAACTAATTTAAAAATATCCAAAACCTAAATGCAAATTGAGCAAACTGTCACTCATCCGAATCGTTGAACTATTGAACTTTTTGAACTTAAGGAACAAGGTACCATATGTCTTTTATTACTTCTGTTTAAATATATTTTTTCTGCTCAGCATCACACAAATTTGATAAAACTATTTTTTAAAATCACATAAAATGATATATGAATAAGTTTGGATAAGTGAGAAGCAAGGGTTCCATGTTGCTTTATACTTTTTGTATGATCAGACAACCGCTATGACAGGGCTGTCCGACATCAGGAGTCATAAGGAGCCTATACTGATAAGCCTTTGAGGGGGCAGGTATAGAGGGAAGTTGTAACGACCCAAAGTCGTTATTTTGCAAATTAGGCCAAAATCCCGTCTTAGGAATCAGGATCCCGGGGAATTTCAATTTAGGGCAAACAAAACTACCAGTAGATAGAAACAACTTTAAAGATCAAAGAGCCCTAATTCAGTAGAACTCCGAGAGACAGAAGCTCCCGTTCTATCTTCGAAATTTCTAATTTCTGAAAATCAAAAACATTAAAATACGTGTCCGAATTCATCGTTTTCAGTGTCGACGTGTTAAGTATATTATTTAAAAGTTGCTCGAGAAGTTTCATCAAATTATGAGCGCCGATTTGATCGTGATGAATTTTTGAAGTTTTAAACCTCAAAAATTAAAATAAAATAAAGTTTTGCTCCGAATCGAAAATTTTCGGCGCGATGGTGTTCGTTATGTCATAACACACCTCGGTACTAAGTTTCGTTGCATTTGGACGCCAAACGGCGGAAAGATGCAATCAATTTAAAGTTTAAGTTTTGTTTCCATTTTTCCATTTTTTTCCCTCAGTTTTCCTTTTTCCTCCCCCTTGAAAAATATCGCATTCTGCGATTTTCTTCCGCCAAAGGGGCGGAAGAAGCTTCCGTGCCAGGCGGGAGCCTGGCACTTGCGCGCGCCCCCTGGCGCCTGCCTGCGTCGTTTTTGGCGCAGGCTGTCGGCCCATAGGGCCGACCCCGACCTCCCGACCCCAGCCTGCGAATCGCAGGCTCTGTCATGCGACAGAGCCTACAGGCGACACTCCCGCTCGCCTCGTGCGCTCCCCTCAGCTGCGCCTATTTAAGCGCAGCCCCCTCCCCCTTCTCTTCCCCACAGCCACCCACAGCAGCAGCCCCCTTCCAGCCAGCGCCAGCCCCTCTCAGCCAGCCACCCCTCCCTTCCAACAGCCGGCCAGCCCTCCGGCAGCCCGGCAGCACCCTTCCAGCTGCTTCCGGCAGCCTCCGACGGCCAACTATCAAGCCGCCAAGACACTCAGTAGCCGCTGCCAGCCAGCCTCTTGTCGTTGCCACCTCGGCCAGCCATCCGGCTACCCCGTTCCAAACCTCCCTTGTTTTTCGACAATCCTAAAAGCTAAGGTATGAGAGGTTGGAAATTGGAGGATATTGAAGAAAACACTTATTGCTAATCTTATTAAATCATTGATATAATTTTATATTTAGTCATTTGCATTTTGATCATTCTCATTAATTAATAATAGAGACAGTTCATAATGCTATAAAATGACTACTATTTCCATTCTTATCGTTACTCTTGCAATACAGTAATATTATTATGAAATACGGATTTTAAATCATTATAAAGAAAAATGACAAAATAAAGAATAAAAGTCATGAACTATCGCATCACTCGTAAAAGAGACTAATTTAAAGAAATATCGGGGACTTAAATGCAGATTGAGCGAACTGTCACTCATTCGAGCTGTTGAACTTCTGAACCTAAAGGACAAAGGTACCCAGTACATGACATGTATTATATTTTGCACTTTTACTGCTGCTTAGCTTCGCGTATTTTGCTTTGAGCCAGATTCATTTGAAGCTTGGTTGGTTGTTAGAAACCAACATCCTTTTCATTTGGGGGTTACTGGAAAATGACATCAGTAATATTAATGCTTGGTTGGTTGTTAGAAACCAACAGTTCTTTTCATTCGGGGATTGTTGCTAGAAAAATGACATCAGCAATATTCGGGGTTGTTACTGGAAAATGACATCCGTAACATTCAGGGTAGATTACTGGAAAATGACATCAGTAATCTTTATTTGATAAATAATATTTGTTGTATGAATTGTTTATTTCGCGCTATTACCTTATTTTCTCCTGCATTTTATTTTCGCCTTACTTCCGCTAATCGCATCATTTAAAAATGTAAATGTTATTATGTACTGTTGTACTTAGAGTATTCTCTAATTACTGGGAATTCAAATCTCGGTATTGTTTGTTGTACAATATTAGGTCAGGAACTTCTGGAAGAGCTTAAGCAAGAACCCTAATGCTTAAAATTTTTAATCTGCAAATGGATCTGCGACGGCGCTGTTTTTGCTTATTTATCTTTTATCTTTTCTTTATTTTTACTTTTGTACGAGGAACGCTGAAAAGACCTTGTAATGTGAACATTGAAATAAATGAATAATATCCTTTGGCTTTTGTATGTGTATGCTCTTTTCCTCTCAAGTTACTCAATATGATCCTGCGGCAAGTGAACGCCCGACGTCGGAACGGTTTCTTTTGAACCGGCGTCGGGGTCCTCACAGAAGTTAAGATATGTAACACAAAAATGAAACCCCCTTTTTCTCGATTTTGTACTTGCCCAACAAAATCATATTTTGCCTCAGATATCAAGTGCTAAAAATTCTGTATTTAATTTTGTGACTGTAATTATTTTTATGCTAAATTTTAAGTGCAATTGAAACAGGTTTGCAGGAATAAATTTGTACAACTTTTATTTCCTGTCAAATATTGATTATTTTGCTTATTATTTAATATTTGTAAAGATGACATCTATCAGTACTTAGTTTCACAACTAACTGGTTTTCGAATGCCCGCACTTTTGAAATGTGCCCAGATCAGGAGTTCGTCCTTGAAGAAAGGTGCTAAAAACCAAGTAAAGCTGATACTGCTTCCTGCTGATCTTCCGCTTTCCTTTTTGACTCTACATTTTTTAAAAGTTTGTAATTTTTCTTTTATTTTAATCTATGTATCCAAGGCTCGTGATTTAATGCATAAATGGGTTACGTTCGATGTTTATATATTTGCCTCTTAAATCACTCAATATGATCCTGCGGCTAGAGCACTTGTTGTTGCTTGTTGTTGTTGCTGTTACTTTACCCCAAGCAAACCGGTGCTGGATTAGCTCCTGCTGACCCGGCATCGAGTCCTCACAGTTGGTAGCAGGGCAGGATTGAGTTTAAGCTTAAGAAATAATATATAAAAGTCAAATTATAATTCACTTTGAGAATAGAGAAGAATAGCATAAACCTAAGTAACTGAAGCTTTCAAACTTTTAGGCAAAAAGAGGGATTCAGATGAAGGATTTTTGAGCACACCATCAGAAACCCCAATTAAGGCACCTATATCATTAGAAATTTCATGAAGTACCAACGACCGCTTCATGGAAGCCATCTTAGAGCTCCTAGCAAATCAAAAGAAAGCTGCTTTAGCAAACTCCGTTCAATCACCTCAAAAGCATCGTTCTGAGGGAATCCTCCAATCTTTTCTCAAATTAAATTCGTCAGTATTTCATGGGACTACTTGTCCTATGGAAGCAGAAGACTGGCTGAGAGATAGAAAAGACACTAGAAAGTATGGAGTGTCCAAGTGAAAAAGCAGTACGTGTGACTCGCTACCTATTTAAAGGCAAAGCTGACCGTTGGTGGGAATCTGTCGTCAACACCGATTTCGCTAACATTGAATTGGAGAACATAAGTTCGGAAGCACTTTCAAAAGCTTTTCGAGCCAAATATGTCCCTCAAGCTGCCCAAAGCATCATGGAGAACCAATTCATGAAATTGGTTCAAGGTAGCAACTCTGTGGCTAACTATGAGGCCGAGTTCACAAGATTGTCAAGGTATGCTCAGAACCTAATAAGTACAGAAAAAGCAAGGTGCAACCGTTTTCTATCAGGATGAAAGACACCCTTCGTTGGAGCCTTCTTCCATTAAGACATGCTCGTTTCTCTGAACTTTTAGAATGCGCCTTAATTATGGAACACGAAGAGAATAGCAAGCCTTCTAGCAACACGAGTCAAGGGAAGAGGCAGGATCATCCTACAAAGGACCAAGGGATATTCAAAAGACAACAACACAACCCACCTGCCAAAATATTTCAGCTAACTTCTGAGAATTTTGGACAAGGTATGAGAGGAGATTGCCGGAGACATCATCCCTACGGCAAGTACTACCATGATGGCAGAAGATGTTATCAGTGAGGCAAGCCCGGCCACCAAATTCGGGATTGTCGATCTGTAAGGACGATAGATGGAGTAACCATCATAAGAGGCACAAACACCACACTTGTTGTAATCCCGTTTCATGCCCAAACAAGAGGAGTTGCCCCAGAACCAGCCAACGCCCCAAGACCACCAATTGCATAGGCATCCAACCAGAGGAAAGGACCCGCACCTCGTAACTCTGCTCCCGCAAGAATTAACACGCTCACTCCAGTCTTAGCACCTGGAGACAACGATGTAGTATCAGGTATTTCATTCTTCTCGTTCTTTTTTTCTCTTTTGCACTTATATTAGTACAAAATGCACATAGTTCATATTTAGGCACACTATTAATTAATGACGTATCATGTGACACCTTATTTGATACGGGGGCAAGCCACTTTAGATTAGCTCCCACTGACCCCGGCATCAGGTCTCACAGTGGAGGCCCAATGTCGGTTCAGCAGAAACAGTTCTGGCATCGGGTGCCTACTTACCACAGGATCATATCGAGCAAATTGAGAGAAAAAGAATACGCATATAAAAGTAAAAGATATTTTCATTTATCAAAATTCATATTACAAGATCATTCATCGAACAAAACTAAAAAAAAAAAGAAACAAAATAAGCAAAACGGCACCGTCGTTGATCCATTGAAAATTAGGGTTCTTGTTTAACCTCTTCCAAGAGCACCTGACCTGATATTGTACAGAAAATGAATACCGGAATTGGAATTTCCAATAATTAGATAATACTTAAGTACAGCAGTACATAATAACAAATTATTTTATAAAAGTGCGTTTAGCAGAGGTAAGATGTAAATAAAATGCATGATAGGTAAAGCAACCGCACAAAATAAGCAAGCAATTTCCTGCAACAAGTATTTATCACAAAATAAAAGTTACTGATGTCATTTTCTAGTAACTAATCCCGAATGTTATTGATGTCATTTTTCCAGTAACAACCCCGAATGTTATTGATATCATTTTCCAATAACAACCTCGAACATTGCTGATGTCATTTTTTCAGCAACAACCCCGAATGTTACTGATGTCATTTTTCCAGTAACAATCCCGAATGATACCGATGTCATTTTCTGGTAACAACCCCGAATGATATTACGTTGGTTCCGGATAACCAACCAAGCTTCAAATAAATTTGGCTCAAAGCAAATATGTGAAGCATAGCAGTAATAGAAAAATGCAAGATGTAATGCAAGTCATATACTGGGTACTTTTAGTCTTTAAGTTCAGGAGTTCAAAAGTTCTGATGAGTGACAGTTCGCTCAATCTGCATTTAAGTCCCCGATATTTCTTTAAATTAGTCTCTTTTAAAAGTGATGCGATAATTCGTGATTTTTATATTTATTCTTTATTTTGTCATTTTCCTTTATAATGATTTCAGTCTGTATTTCATAATAACGTTATTGTATTAAAAGAGTAGCGATATAAATGAAAATAATACTTAAAAATAAAAATAGTATTTATAGCATTTTGAATTGTTCCCATTATTAATTAATGAGAATGATTAAAATGCAAATGACTAATAAAATTTATATAACAATGCATATAAAGTTAGTAAGAAAATATTTTTTTCAATTTCTTCCATTTCCAACCTCTCATACCTTAACTTTTAGAAATTGCCAAAAAACAAGGGAGGATTGGAACGGGGTAGCCGGATGGCTGGCCGAAGTGGCAGCGGCAAGAGGCTCGCTAGCAGCGGCTACTGAGTGGTTTGGCGGCTTGATAGCTGGTTGTCGGGGGCTGCTGGAAGGAGGGGCTGGCTGTTTGCTAGCTGCCGGAGGTTGCTGGTTCAGCTGTAGAGGGAGCTGGCTGACTGAGAAGAAGCTAGCTGGGGAGAGGGAGGGAGTTGGCTGGGGAGAAGAAGCTGACTGGCTGTTTGTGAGGAGGAGAGGGGAGGGGAGGGCCTTGATTTATAGAGGAGAGGGCTGGCTGGGTTCGGCTGAGGGGGCCGACCGCACCCTGCGCCAAAAACGCCACAAGCGGGCCCTCCTGGCAGGCGGAAGTTTTCGCCTGCAGGCTCTGTTGCAAGACAGAGCCTGCGATACGCAAGCGGGTCGGGGGAGGGTCGTGCTAATGGGGAAGGAAGAAGAAGAGAAAAAAAAAGGAAAATAAAAAATATACTTGGCACCGAGGTGTGTTATGACATGACGAACCCCCTTGCGTCAAAAATTTTCAATTCGGAGTAATATTTTATTTTATATTAATTTTTGAGGTTTAAAAAACTTCAAAAATTAACCACGATAAATTTGGAGCTCATAATTTGATGAAACTTCTCGAGCAGCCTTTAAATAATATACTTAGCACAACGACACTGAAAACGATAAATTCAGACACACATTTCAATGTTCTTGATTTTTAGAATTTAAAAAATTTAGAAAATAGAACGAGAGCTTCCGTTAATCAGATTTCTCCCAAACTAGGGCACTTTGATCTTTAAAATTATTTCTATCTATTGATAATTTTGTTTGCCCTAAATGAAATTCCCCGGGATCCTGATTCTCAAGGCAGAATTTTGACCTAATTTGCAAAATAACGACTTTGGGTCGTTACAGTAGCCACCTCCCCTTTTACCACCAAAGAGGAAGGCTAAAGTGTTCCAAAGCTTTGAAAACGTATCCAAATATGGTGATAGTTCCAAACATATTCTACACTTCAATGCCAAACCCAAGATAAAGAATTTGTAATATCGCTTTTGTTTCTTTTAGGACAGCAAGGTCTCATGCCATACCTTAGTTTTTTTTTTTATCTAGTGTAAGGACAGCAATGCCTCATTTTGGTAAAATAGAGAAAATTTCATCTAGTCAATTGAAAGTTTCCTTTTGAATGCCTAAGCAAAGATTTAGTCACAAGCATAGATAGTCTTTCTCTTATGACCATGACATCAATACTTTGGGTAAGATCTCGTCCCTTACAACCTAGCTTCTGCTCAATTGGTGATAATCCCAGTACAAGCAGACATTTTATATTCCAAATTTAAAAAAATTAGCATCGTCACCAACCTTAGAGTTGATATATGCATCCAACAATCAACCTAGGGTAATAACATTTTTCTTCTCATTGTAAATGTTTAAAACAGTAAATTGAATTTTTCTTTTAAATTAACTTTTTAATTTAAGGGTTCTAGTCCTACAATCAACCAAACCACTTACATTCCTAACATCTATCCCAAGATAAGGTTCACACAGTATATCATTTTTATTATTTGGAAGATAAAAATAACTTATCAAAAATTTGAATTATTCTCTCTAAATAAGGTAAACAAAGACTAGACCGTGTTAGAATGTGCTATCAGAAGGCCAATTACTCTCCAAATCACATAAATCAGTAATGTTTTCCTTGTTTTAATCAATTTTAATGAGCACATTTATATTTAGAATTGCATTGATGAGTTTAAAGAGTTAAAATAAAAAAAGAGCAAGCTAACCCCTTTTTCCTCCACCAAAATTGATGGAAGCTTTTTTAATTCTATTTAGAGGAAAATTTGGGCCCAATCAACCAGTTTAATGGGCTGTTTCTATTTTTAGAAGCAATAGACCTACAAATGTTTGGTTCTATGTAAAGCATTAAAAAGTCATCAACTAGGTGATTAAATTAAATTTAAGAATAATTTTCCCTTTTTCTTTTATTTAAATTAGATTTTGCATTTACACTTTGAGTTGGATACTTGAATTACACATAATCAAGTATAAACTTAATGCCCAATAAATATCTAGTTAACAACCAAAATAATATTCAACCACAATCCCAATTTTCTTGAGTTTCTTGAAAACTCAGGGTTGAAAGTTAAGAAATTTATATAGATAATTTACTGAGGCCACTATTTTGGTAACTAAGAAATCCCAGGTTAACATGCTGAGTTGAGGCCACTATTTTGGAAAGCATCGTTTCTTGAAAGATATTGTTACAGCCCACTAAACCATAATAATGCAAACTTGATGAAAACTTTTAAATAAAGAAAAGAATGATAAAATGTATTTCCAAATCTAATATTGCTGAGAGCATGCAAGAGACCGAGAACTCATGAGAAGGAGAAGAGAGAAAGCCGATCGGGAGAAAATAAAGAGCGATTATTTCATTACATAAAAATATTATGTACACAGGTGGATATATAGCCGATATAGGGTTGAGGCAAGCAGTCTAGGTTTGGCCGTGAGTGGGTTTGGAACGATGTTGTTGAATCGAGTTGTAGAGAGTGTACAGTTCAATTTTTTGTTTTTAAATTCAACATGCTTCATTATAACGTGAAAAATGGCATCCTTTGCGAGAGCTATAACAAAGAGGTTGTCGCAGAATAGTTGGCTTGGACCATCTTGAGGGATACCAAATTCCTATAGGAATCTGCAAAGCTAGATGATGTTCATGGCTGCAGTGGCTAACACTCTTTATTCAGCTTCGATGCAAGAATGAGAGATTGCAGTTTGTTTCATTACACTCCAAGATAATGGAGTGTTACCCAAGAAGATGCAGTAGCTGGTAGTTGACTAAGGATCATTTGTGTCTCCAGCCCAATTTGAATCTGCATATGCTTGAAAGTACATATTGTCAGAGGCAAAAAGAAGCCCGAGATGGAGCGAGCCTTTGACGACAGTAGGGTGCATTGGACCTGATTGAAATGTGCTTGCGTGGGGTTGTGCACATGCTAGCATTTCTTGTTCACTGCTAGACTTAGATCGGGGCATGTAATGGTGAGGTATTGTAGGGATCCAATTAGATGTTTGTATAGTTTGGATTGATTGAAAGGAGGAGATGATGTGAAGTCTGGTTTTGGCTGGCTATGGGAGTGAGCGAGAGTGGGATTGCATTGCTCCATGCCTGAAGTTTTCAGCATATTGGATGCGTAGGTTGCTTAATAAAGCATTGGGTCGATTTCTAATTGCGTAAAATTGATGCCAAGGAAAGCGGTTATGGTATCAAGATGCTTCATTCGAAACCTTTGGGTGAGAAGTTGAATAAGGGAATTGAGAGTATCTTGATGCGGACCAGTAATGAGGATGTCATCCACATAGATCAGAATGTAGGTGCGCTCGGATGTGGTATCATGTATGAGGAGATGGATCGGCTTTGTTGGTTTGGAAACCGTTGGAGTGGAGAAAATCTGCAACGGAAGAGTACCATTGGCGGGGTGATTGTTTAAAGCCACAGATCGCTTTGCTGAGCTTGCAAACGTGGTTGGTACGCCTGGGGTCTTCAAATCCAAATGGTTGCTTCAAGTAGACTGTTGCATGGAGTTTCCTGTATAGAAACACGAGAGACGTCCAGTTGTAGTATGGCTCACTTGTAGTTAGTAGCGATGGTAAATAGGATCCGAATTGTTGGCATTTTTGCGACTAAACTGAAAGTTTCCATGTAATAGATACCATAGTGTTGATTGAACCCTTTAGCCACTAATCGAGCTTTGCGAATTTTGTTCAGGTTTGATGTTCTATCAAGGCACGATATTCATATTCCATGGGGCGCTTCCAGTGCTCCATTTTGGTTGCGACATTATAGGATTTCAGAGGTTCTTGAGGTTATGGAAGGGGTTGAATTGTAACCTCCACCTCCATTGGATTGGAGTATTTTGACTTGTTTATCAAATTGGCATTCAATGAGTTTTTGAAGTTGGATGAATTTGTTTATGATTTCAGATTTTTGCTTTAACAAAAAGAGCCAAGTAAATCGTGACGGTCATCCACATAAATAATATAAAATTCGTAGCCTTCACTAGATATAATGGGCGGGACCCATACATCAGAATGTAAGAATTCAAAAACATAATAATTTCTATTGGTGGTTTGGGAAAAAGTAATCTATGGTATTTTGTTGTAATGTAGGTAGAACATGAGGATACTCTGCTACTTTTGCCGATACTTGGATGGTGCTTGATGAGAAGTTGGTGGATGTCGTGACTTGGATGTCCTAGTCGGAGGTGTCAGGGAGGATCGGTTGGAGTTATGGTAGAACGCATGATGGTCTTGAGTGGAGGAGGTTCTAGTGACGATTGAATGGTCTAAAGTCCATTGATGCAACGACCTTTAGGAAGGGGAATGTTCGTTTGGAGATCCATTATTGTGAACCCATGTGGATCAAATAAAATGGAGCAAGAGTTATTGGATGTTAACTCTGCTGCTTTTGCCAATACTTGGATGGTGCTTGATTAGAAGTTGGTGAATGTCGTGACTTGGATGTCCTAGTCGGAGGTGTCAGGGGGATCAGTTGGAGTTATGGTAGATCGCATGATGGTCTTGAGTGGAGGAGGTTCTGGTGACGGTTGAATGGTCTAAAGTAAATTGATGCAACGACCTTTAGGAAGGGGAATGTTCGTTTGGAGATCCATCATTGTGAACCCATGTGAATCGAATAAAATGGAGCAAGAGTCATTGGATGTTACTTTCTGAATGGAGAGAAAATTATATTGGCATTGTGGGACATAAAGGAGATGATTTATGTGAAACTTATGATTAGGTGCAGGAAGAATGTCGTTGCCAATGTTGGAGATACGGAGAGTTTATCCATTTCCAATAGTTACACGATCGTGACCTTGATAAGTTTCAGCAATGGGTAGGTTGTTGAAGTCGTTGGTGATATGGTTGGAGGCTCCTAAATCAATGTACCAAGTGTTGTCAGGCAACCCTTTAGAGCATACTGCAGCTGAGTTGGAGAATTGCGGTAGTTTGCATCCATCCAACGCCAGCAGTTATTAACTGAGTGGCCAGGTTTGTAGCAAATTTGGCATTCGATGTAGGAAGAGCTGACATTTCTCTAGGTGAGGGTGGTACCTCTATGAGGTGGTAGTGAACGTTTGCGTCCCTTCTGAGACTACCCCTATGTTGGAATCAAACCAGAAATAGTAAGAGAGGTGGATTGTAGCTAGTAAGAGGTGGATTGCTAAGCAGAATATCCTTGTGATAATCTTGCTGGACATTAGTTTCTTCGCAGCATTGGAGAGAATAGAGGTCATCTTGGTTGAATGAAGTGAGTTTTGTTCTGATGGTTATTTTAAAAGCTTGATAAGTGGATGGTAGGCCAATTAATGTATAAAGAATGACAGCTTCATTATCGATTTTGGAGCCTACACATGAGTAATATACTCATGGATCGGTCCTTGAGGGATACATTATGGAGTTCATTCGTAAGTTGAATGACTCTGGATCGATTTGAGGATTGAAGATATTTTTCTAGGGTAAGCCAAACTTTTGCACATGAATCGGCCTCCATTATGTAGGGAAGAATGGTTGGGGAAAATATAGAGTTGAGGGCTATGATTATGTTTGGGTCAGTGGAGATCTAGAGTGGATACTTGTAACTATAGATATTGGGGATGGATTCGATGCTGCTAAGATGACCGCATAGTTTGTTTGCTTTAAACATTTGAATTACCTGCGCTCTCCAAATGAGATAATTCTCAGAGATCATAGGATTGTGGATTATATTCTTGATGTTTGAGATCAAGTCAGATCCTTGATTATGGTCGGTAGACAGAGTTGCTGCAATGTGATTAGGAGTTGTCGCTGGATTGAGATTCCACATTAGTAGACTCCATGGGATGAATCTGCAAGAGTAGTTGATTATGCAAGGTTGCTGGAGGCGGAGCGAAGCGACTTCAACGGAGATTGTCGAATCTGGCACCAAGTCGAGACTCGGTGTAACGACCCAAAGTCGTTGTTTTGCAAATTAGGTCAGAATCCCGCCTTAAAAATCAGGATCCCGGGGAATTTCACTTTAGGGCAAACAAAACTACCAATAGGTAGAAACAACTTTAAAGATCAAAGAGCCCTAATTCGAAAAAAAATCCGAAAGACGGAAGATCCCGTTCTACCTTTGAAATTTCTAAATTCTAAAAATCAAAAACATTGAAATATGTGTCCGAATTCGTCATTTTAAGTGTCGACGTGTTAAGTATATTATTTAAAAGCTGCTCGAGAAGTTTCATCAAATTCTGAGCGTCGATTTAATCGTGGCAAATTTTCGAAAGTTTTAAACCCCTAAGAATTAAAATAAAATAAAATTTTGCTCTGAATCAAAAAATTTTGGTGCGAAGGTGTTCGTCATGTTATAACACACCTCGGTGTCAAGTTTCGTTGTATTCAGATGTCGAACGATGGAAATTTGAGAAGATTTTAAATTTAAGTTTTTTTTTTTAATTTTCCTCTGTTTTCCTTCCTACGCCCCCCACTTTTTTTTCTTTCTCATCCTGTGACCTTTCTCCCGCGCTGGGCGGGAGAAGTTTCCGCGCCAGGCGGAAGCCTGGCGCACATACGGCGCTGCCTGCGCCGTTTTTAGCGCAGGCTGTCTGCCCATAGGGCCGACCATGTCTCCCCCGACCCCACTCCCGCCTTCTGGCGGGAGAAGCTTCCGCGCCAGAGGCCCCCTGGCGCGTGCCAGGTGCCATTTGGCACACGTTGTGGCGCCCCCTCCTGCGCCTACAGGTACCCCATCCCCTCCCCTCTTCTCCCCACAGCCTTCCAGCAGCCTCTTCCCCTCTCCTTTCCCCAAATCAGTCAACCCTTCCTCCTTCCGGCAGCCCCGACAGCCACCTTCCGGCAGCCCGGCAGCCCCCGACAGCCACTTCCCGCAGCTTCCAACAGCCCGGCAGCCCCCGGCAATACCTTCCGGCAGCCCCCACAGCGGCTCCAGCAACCCTCGGCCATCCTTCGGCCAACCCGTTCCAACTCTCTTCGTATTCCGGTGATCCTAAATCTAAGGTAAGAGAAGGAAATTTGAAGAACACATTCGCTTTCTCTTAATCTGGTTACTCTCTTTATAACTATCAAATTTATGGCTAGTCATGCACAATATAATTATCCTCATTAATTAATAATGAGAACGATTCAAAGTGTTATAAATGACTACTATTTTCTATTTGCCAATTCAGTCGATTATTTTGACTTTTCGTCATACATTAGTATGATAATCATAAAGACACCTTAACAACTGCTTTAACAGTAGCTTAATTCAATTGAACTTCAAAGGCAAAAGAAGAAGAACAGAATGAAAGAATAAATTAAACTCCTAAATCATTAAAAAGCTAACTTAAAAATATCGGGGACTTAAATGCAGATTGAGCGAACTGTCACTCATTCGAGCTGTTGAACTGCAGAACTTAAAGATTAAAGGTACCCAGTATATGACATGTATTACATTTTGCATTTTTTCTTACTGCTTTGCTTCGCATATTTGCTTTGATTCGAACTTCGTTTTGAAGCTTGGTTGGTTGTCCGGAACCAACGTAATATCATTCGGGATTGTTACCGGAAAATGAAATCGATATCATTCGGGGTTGTTACTGGAAAATGACATCAGTAACATTCGGAATTGTTGCTGGAAAAATGACATCAGCAACATTCGGGATTGTTATTGGAAAATGACATCAATAACATTCGAGGTTGTTACTGGAAAAATGACATCAGTAACATTAGGGGTTAGTTACTGGAAAATGACATCAGTAACTGTTATTTTGTGATAACTACTTATTGCAGAATTTTGCTTGCTTATTTTGCGCAGTTGTCTTACCTATCCTGCATTTTTACCTCTGCTAAATGCATTTTCGTAAATTAATTTGTTATTGTGTACTGCTGTACTTAGAGTATTCTCTAATTACTGGGAATTCAAATCCCGGTATTGTTTTCTGTACAATACCAGGTCAGGTGCTCCTGGAAGAGGTTAAAAAGATCGACGACGGCGCTGAATTACTTATTTAATTTTTATTTTGTACGATGATAGAACTTGTAATAAGAACTTTTGATAAATGAAAAATATCATTCACTTTTATATGCGCATTCTTTTTCTCTCAAATCGCTTGCTATGATCCTGCGGTGAGCAGTTACCCAATGCCAGAACGGTTTCTACCGAACCGGCATCGGGCCCTCACACTCGGTGAGTCAATGGAGGCTAGGTCCGAATGATCTAGAAGTGATCGGAAATTTTTGTTGAGGAACGACGCTATGAAACCATGTTGAGAGCGAGCGGAGTAAGAGAACTTTCGAGAACGAGAAGAGAGAAAGTTGAGCAAGAGAAAATGAAGGGTGATTATTTCTTTACATAAAATGTTATGTACATAGGTGTATATATAGCCGAAATATGATAGAGGCGAGTGGTCCAAATTTGGCCATGAGTGGGTAGATGGCTGTGATGTATTCAGGTTATTATTAAATACTGTGTTAGTTTACATAGCTGTAATGTTGAGGACCTCTCGAAAGAGAGGATGCACATGTCATTGGCAGACACATTTGTTCAAAACTTTGAGCACACATCGAGGAATCTTCCATAGGGGGAAATAGTCTCCCCTAGCAGAAGCAAACACTATGGGGGTAACGACCCAAAGTCGTTACTTTGCGAATTAGGTCAAATTCCACCTTAGAAATCAGGATCCCGGAGAAATTTCAAATTAGGGCAAATAAAAATACCATAAATAAGAATAATTATAAAGATCAAACTGCCCTAGTTTGGAAGAAATCCGAATAACGGAAGCTCCCGCTTTATTTTCTGAATTAATTAAATTCTATAAATCGAGAACATTGGAATGTGTCCAAATTCATCGTTTTCAGTGTCATTCTGTTAAGTATATTATTTAAAGGTTGCTCGAGAAATTTCATCAAATTCTGAGCGCCAGCTTAATAGTAGTTAATTTTCAAAGTTTTAGACCTCAAAAATTAAAATAAAATAAAATATTACTTCAAATCGAAAATTTTTGGTGTGAGGGTGTTCGTTATGTCGTAACACACCTCGGTGTCAAGTTTCATTGTATTTGGACGTCAAACGGTGAAAAAATATGATTAATTTTAGTTTAAGTAATTTTTTTAAACTTTCCTTTCCTTCCCACCCCAAATCGTAAGTCGTGCGATTTCTTCCGCCAATCCGTGCCAGAGAAGTATTGGCGCATGCCATGCGCCATTAAGGTGCTTTTAGCGCACGTTTGGCGCAGGAGAGGGTCTCCTGCGCCTATTTAAGCGCTCCCAACCCTCCCTTCTCATCTCCAAAATAGCCATTCTCTCCCAGCATCCCTTCCTCCTCTTCTCCCCACATAGCCAGCCACACAGAGCAGCTCCTCCCTTCCTCCCACAGCCTGCCAGCAGCCCTACCAGCCAGCCAGCAGCCCTGCCAACAGCAGCCACCTTGCCATTCCAGTCCTCTCCCAGCCAGCTCCCAGCAAGCGGCCAGCTCCTCCTCAGCCCTACCAGCCTCCAGCAGCCAGCGACAGCCCCTTCCATCCAGCCAGCAAGCCACCGGCCACTTAGTAGCCGCTGCTAGCCATCTTCTTGCTGCTACCACCTCGGCCAGCAGTCCGGCCACCCATTTTGACCTCTCTTCGTTTCTTTTCAGCAATCCTAATCTAGAAGGTAAGAGATAGAAAGAGGAGAAAAGAAAAGAATTTTTATTTGTTATTTTATTCAATGTGCTTAATAAATCATTAGTATGATAATAATGATAATAGTATTATCATTTCAAATATATCATTCACATTATCATAATGGATAACAGTGAAAATGTAATAAAATATCTATTATTTCTAAATTCAATTTAGTCATTCACATTTTTATCATTCTCATTGATAATGGGAATAATTCAAATATTATAAAATGACCACTATTTCCATTTAAGTAATTTTTTCATTCCTATTTGTCTTCATTCTTTCATACAGTAATATTATTATAATGATAATATTATATTATCACATCAAGTGACTTAATAAAGTACAGACTTCTATCATTATGAGAATGTGAAAAAAAAGACAGAATAGAAAAGAATAATGTAAAAATCCTTAAAAATATATCACATCACTTTTAAAAAGGGCTAATCCAAGGAAATATCAGAAATTTAAATGTAGATTGAGCGAACTGTCACTCATCCAAACTTAAGAAACAAAGGTACCCAGTATATGACATGTATTATATTTTGTATTTTTATTGCTGCTTTGCTTCGCTTATTTGCTTTAAGCCAAATTCATTTAAAGCTTGGTTGATTATTCGAAACCAATGTGATAATATTCGGGGTTGTTACTGGAAAATGACATCAGTAACAGTCGGGGTTGTTGCTAGAAAATGACATCAGTAACATTCGATATTGTTATTGAAAAATGGCATCAATAATATTTGGGGTTGTTATTGAAAAATGATATCAATAACAATTGGAGTTGTTACTGAAAAATGATATCAATAACATTCGGGATTAATTGCTAAAAAATGACATCAATAACCTTTATTTTGTAATAACACTTGTTGCAGAAAATTGTTTATTTATTTCGCGCTATTGCATTACTTTTCCTGCATTTTATTTCCGTCTTACTTCCGCTAATCGCATCTTTTAAAATATAAATATTATTGTGTACTGCAGTACTTAAAGTATTCTCTAATTACTAGGAATTTCAATCCCGGTATTGATTTCTATACAATACCAGGTCAGGTGCTCCTGGGGGAATACACGCAAGAACCCTAATGCTTAAAATGTTCAAACTGCTGATAAATCCACAGTGCTATTTTGCTTGTTTATCTTTTATCTTTTTCTTTATTTTCACTTTTGCATGAGAAGTGTTAAAAAGATCTTGTAATATGAACTTAAAATAAATGAATAATATCTTTGGCTTTTATAGATATGTTTTTTTTTCTCTCAAATTACTCAATATGATCCTGCGGTAAGTGAATACCCGATGTCGGAACGGTTTCCGCTGAACCAACGTCAGGCCTTCACAATGGGCCTTGGTAGCCAAGAACCATTTAAAGTTACAAGAGATACTCTATCAAAGTTAAATAAAAAAATAAATTAAGAATAAAGTAAATTAGCATTTAATACTTTTCTTCACATACAAAATCACTTGCTGCTTTAAAACTATATTTTCTTTATTATTACAGCACTGATCTCATAATTTTTATAAATATTTTTGGTCAAGTTTAAAATTAGATGGGTGATGAATTTATAGATTTGACTAAAAGATGTCTATGTTTGCCTCACTAGCACTTTTGTTTCATTTTATATTTTGATAGCAGTTTTTTTTTTGTGCGCACATGTTTAAATGATTATTTTATGTGTAGAATCTTTTTTAGCAAGATAAATTTTTTTGTCATCAAACATTCGTACTTGCCAAAAGAAGGTTTGATCCATTTAACAACATGACATTCGAAAACATTCAGAGTTTGCTTAACTTGAAGAAAGAGCTACACCAATTTTCAACTTTCAATTTTTTAGATACAATAAGATGATTCTTAATTGCATTGTCAATGTGTTGAATTATTTTCCAAATGATTTTATCTTGGTTAAAGGTAAAATTTCTATGTTAAACATTTTTTCTTTCTACCCAAATAAACTAAGTAATAAAGATGGGTAAAATTATTCTAATAAGACCTTTTCTTAACAAAATTTCTAAAGAATCTCCAAGTCAGAATTAGAGCTTTAATAGAAAGTTGAAAATTTGGTTGAAATCCTAAATCTTTGCAAGAAAATTTCCAATGTAAATTAGTTACTATTAACAAAAAGACGATCCAAAATTTCAATATTGGATAAACAGCAAAAACATTTAGAAGCAATAAAACTTTGTCAACTATAACAGCTGTATGAAAAACCTCCAACAGAAGAAGGATGCAGTCAATTTAATTGATTGTTAAATGACCAAAGGATATTTATTAGCTCTAGTTCTAGTATAATAAGGTTCTTTTAAATATAAAATTTGATAGAGCTAACTTCTCCAAAGAAAAATGTCCTCATCCTATGACTGAAGAGAATTGTTTCTCTAAGTTTTTCATATTACAATTATTCTCAAAAAAATAGTCTTCACAAAAATTGTGGTTGATATTTGGGAATATAGATGCTAGACTTTGATCACCAAACCAACAATCAAAAAATTTGGACTATTTCTTAAAGTTAAATGTTGGTGGTAGTTTTAAGAGCTCATCAGGCCTTGGTGTTGGTGGTGCATTGTAAGAGAGTTACCATTTGTAAGGATAAGGCTAGTTCAATGGGTGATTGGCATCTCTTTTATCTTCTTAAAAGTCTTTAGCATTCTTAAAAGTTTTAACTTTACTATAAACCATGTTTGGAGAGAAGTTAACCATGCAGTTGATTGATTTGCTAATAAACGCACTACATGTGAAATTCCTGCTCAGTTCAAAGCTATTTGTATCTTTAAATCTTTGCAAATACAATATATCTGTAAATGAAGTTTTTTGATGGGCACAATTGGTTTGAGGGTTGTGTTTCAGTTTCTGCTATTGATTATTTTTTGCTGCAGTTCTCTGCTGCACAATAATCTGGCCTTGTCATTTGTTGTTTTATTTAGGAATTTCATGTAATTTGTTTGCAGACAGCTCCATTGTTTTTTATTATGTTCATCTGTAAGTTTTTGGCTGCTATACGGTGTTGTTCATGGGATGGGTTTGATTGCTTGGTAGCATGCCAGATTTGCAGCTGGGCTATTTTTTGTTGCCCAAATTGTATATGGTATTGTGGGTCTTTGCTATTTCATTTGAATCAGTACGTATTGCTGATATATCCGCAGGATAACAATTTATGAGATGTAAGTTTAGTTTATGTTAAAGATGAAAACTTATTCTGAGGGGATCTTCAATTGTTTACTGTTTCTTTTACTTGAATCTTCCTCTTATTCAGTTAATTCTCGGTTAATCTTTACTATAATTGTCAGCATTATTATATTCATCCTTCATTCTAATAGTATATCACCAAACAAGTTTGTTCTACTGGGTTTACGTTAATAGCAAGTTAATGTAGTTTTGCTGTATGTTCCTACTAGTTTTAAATTCACTCTATTTTTGAATGGATTTAAGACATTGGACCTAAACCCAACCTCAACTCAGTTTATTTCTCTGGCTACTCTTAATTAATGATATTAACTTACATATACTACTAATGTATCTTATGTTTTGCAAATTAAATGAAGAATAAACTCAAAAATATAGATGATGAGATCAAAACCTTGTACTCAGAGACGCATCACATCTCAAGTTTGGAATGAAGACTTATAGCTTGTGGTTTCTTTTTTATTTCATTGTGGTTTCTTTTTTATTTCATTGTTGTTTTGTATCTTTATATTGCTTGTTTCTTCCTCTTCGATTTGAGGCCAACTCCTGCAACTCGGTTTGTCATTATTTTTTAGAACTACGCATGATTTGATCATCTTTGGTCAGGAGTACATAGGTACTTTGAAAGAAAATTTAAACATTTTTTTATTACAACTATAACTTTTTTCTAAATTCCTCAAAAGAAATGTTCTTAAAGTTTAAATCTGTCAGTGTTTATACAAATACTAGCTTTTTGGGTCTAAAATCATTTAGAATTTTCTTAATGATTCAAAGAAACCCATTTGGTACTTAGCATTTTCACCTTGACATTCTTGCTTTTTATTATATTTCATCTAAGTAACTTCTACTAGTGTAGTTATAGCAAAAATAATCTATACTGATGCTGCAACTATTTTAGATTAAGAGAAACAAACATTAGTACTTCCTTAGAAGTTCCCATCAAGGAAAACTCTAAAGTTGTTCAACTTGGTCATGAAACATAATTAATTACATCAATGGCAAAATAAACATATTGTCGTCCTTCCCAATATGAGAATAAAAATTAGATGAAATTGAATAGTGATGTTGAATTGCCAAGACTTGAATGGGCATCTCAAAAAAATAAAATCTTTATAAAGGAGACTATTAGATTACATGGTGTTAAAATTCATAATGCCTAATCATAAGGGTAGAGTTACATCACCACCAACGAAGTTGGGCGCCAAAGTAATTTTAGTGATGCCTATAATCCCCACATAAATGCTCAATTTAAAAGGATCATTCAAACAATAGAAGATCTATCTTGATTGATAGTTCTAAATTTTGGAGGTGGGTGGGCACATTCTCTGTGGCATAGAATATTTATAAAAATTGTACAATGAATATTGGCATACAAAAGCTTTCAAATAAAAAATAGATACTCGTTCATTTATTTAATTCAATCTAAAACTCATAAGATTTTGTGGCATAGAATATTTATAAAAAGTATTATACATGCTCAACCTTATACAAGTAATAATATTCATTTAAAAAATATTATAATAATTTTGAACAATTAAACTTATATGCTTATACAAGATTTACATATATTCATTTATCTTTTATCAACACTAAGGATTAAATGCAACAAGAAATAGTAAATGTACTTTAGTTATTTTAGATATTTCAAAAAACATGTAAGTTTGCAGTGCTCAAATTTTGATACAAATACAAATGAAAGAAAAGAGAATAAATTAGATACATTGGTCTTTTGTATTTTAGTATAGAGAAATTATCAAAATGATCCATTGGCTCTCACAAAAGTGTTCATGATAGTCTTTTGCTCTTACAAATGATTTTTTTGGTCCTCAGAATTTTATTTAAGTATTTTTCTTTGGTCCTATGTTGTTATCTTGGATGAAAACTATTAAATATCAGGGGTAAATTTGTCCTTTTGGGATTTAATAAATAAAATTCCACATAGCATTTTTTTTAATTTTTTATCATGTTGGAACCACTGTCGACGTTGAAAGAGTTGTCATCGTAAATATGAAGTGGTGTCGGCGTCGTAGGTGAGAAGCGGCATCGACGTCGTAGATGTGAAGCGACGTGGACGTCGTAGAGGTAGGAAGTGTGTCGATATTGTAAGCTGCATGGACGTCAAAAAAGACGTGGACATCAGAAGAGACATAGATGTCAGAATCAGCTTCAATGGAGACTTGGACGGCCATATGAAGGCTCAGACTGTCCATGCAGAGAAGACAAGCGGCGTTGACATCGTCGACGCAGGGAGGACAGTCAGATGAAGGCTCAGACGGTCAATGCAGAGAAGACAAGCGGTCATACGGTAGACGCAAAGAGGATGGTTAGACATAGGCTTAAACCGTCGTCAGCGCAGGGAAGTTTGACGTCCATAGAATGAAAAAGGTAAGAGATAACTGCTTGATTGTTTCAGCATTTTGCAGATCCAGTGAACAGGACTAGAACTTTCAGGGGAGTATTATTGGGAAGAGCTTGTGCTCCTTTATTCCGCATAAGTTTTTTGCTCTTTGGTTTTCACTAGCACTTCATAGATTGAAAGCGATTATTTTATCTCATGAATTTTGTTAAATGTTGAATGTGCACTATCAAATTTTTATTAAATTTTCTAAAATAATTTTTGGCAAATAATCTTCAACACTTGCATATCTTCTTTCCGAATTGCACAATTTAACAAATTTCGGCCTACAATTTCAGAAATATACATTATGTTTGGTGTTGGTAGGATAAGAAAAAAATAATAAAATGCTATTTAAGAAAATAATGAAACAAATAAAATCTAATATTATCCCATTAATATTTCTTGAAAATGTTAATCCAATAATTATAAATAATAATTATTATTAGTATTATTGTTATATAATGTATCATAAATTTTTAATCAAACGGTCCAAAATTGCTTGACTTAAAATTGTCGAGAGAGGCTTCAAATATGGACCACACAAGCTCACACAACAATATCAGATCTTAGAATGAATCTTTGAGCACTTCCTTAACAGCGAATCGTCTGCCCCTTTTTAAATAATTAAATTTTATTATATAAATTAATTAATTAATAAATCAACATTTTTTATTTGACAAGAGAATGAATGAACATTGATGCTTGTAGTTTGAACCCATATTTGGAATTTTATTTGCTAAAATCTAAAATGACAAATTTATTCTTCATAGTTAACGGTTTTTTATCCAAGATAGCAGCATAGAGCCAAAAAAAACACTTAAATAAAAATCAAGGGATCAAGAAAAATCATTTGCAAAGAGTCAAGAACTATATTTTAAAAACTTTGCAAAAATTAAGAGATCATTTTGATAATTTTCTCTTTTAGAATCTATATATATAATAAGTTAATTATTTTAGTATCCTTTTCTTATTTATAAGTCTTTTTTTAGGATATTGATTCACTTAAGTGTAAAGTGAAATTATAAAGTAACAATCCTTACCATCACTCTCAACTCCAATCTCAGTATTTCATATGGTGGGTCAAGTCATGACAAATTTTGCATGAATAAAAGTTAAAAAAATAATAATGACTAATTTTCAATATAATTCCTCAAAACCAATTTAGGCTTAATAATTTAATCCCCAATCATAAAATAAATCCAATGCAGTCCCAATTATTCATTTTGAGCCCAATTTCATACTAAAAAGGAAATATTAGAAACTATGTGTCATAGTGATAACAACAACAACACCATGCCTTAATCCCACTAGGTGGGTCAGCTACATGATTGTGTTGTTTCCATTGTGCACAACCAGCTAGGAGCCTCTCCCTAAGTTCCAAATAGAGAAGATCCTTCCTAATCATTTCTTCCCATATTTTTTGGGGCTTCCTCATAATGATGAGGAACTATATTAACCGATCGAATAATTTTAAGACTAATTGGTGAATTTGACAATAGAAGGGCCGTTTTAGTAAATTATAACTTCTAATCACGCTCTTCTTTAATTTCATGAAATAATTTGAGATAAGTTTGATGAAGCAGAAAGCAATTTAACATCTTATGTGAACATTTATCAAACAATATTAAATAAGCAACTAACCTTTGATAATATCGCCCATCAAACTATGCACAGTACGATTGTCTCCAAACGTGCCAGGAGTATTTAATATTTCTTTGCATAGAGCAGACTTGGCACAGCCAGGTATGCCTGGATACAAGAAAATAATGTTAAACAGCAGTAAGAGAACATAACAAGATGTTGTTTGAACATGTGAGCTAGCTTAAACAAGGAACATCATATTATACTGAAAACATGAAACTTTTTATAAGAAAATATTTTAACCAAAATAATAATATTATCCAACAAATATGAGAATAACACTTGCCAATAATTAAGTTCTCTCTATGCATGAATTAGCGAACTTGTCAATTTTAGAATATCTATGGCCTGGAATCACCATAAATTCCACAGCAAATAAATCCTTGAGCAATCATAAACAGCCAAAGATTATTTAAAGCTAAGGAGAAATGTATACAAGCATATTAAAGCACGGTCAACATCCCCATAGTTATGTATATTAAACAACAGACCTTCACCCAGGAATTAAAAAACTTGAGCATAACTATATACTAGGTGATGTGTTTTTGTAGCTCTAAAGCAATTACTGTCTAATTCTAGCATGCTCAGGTTCACAAACAGCTCATAAAATTATTAAGGCGTGGATTTTATTTAACTTGAAAAAACTCCTAATTATGATTTAACGTTAAAACGACACAAACCCCTAAACTCGAATATTAGTCTATAATATAAAAGCATGAATTCCCTTGCTCCTCATTTTGAACAAATGACAACGATTTAAGATGCTGATAATAGTTTACATGCGCATAGAAAACTATTCAAAACATCTTTAAAAGCAAAGGAATAGCCGTAGAAATATGTAGATAATCAAAAGATGCATATTAAAAAGCCCACTGTGATAAATGAAAAAAGAAATTTTTTTTGTATACTCAGATAAGTTTTCAAGACCAACATTGACATCCAGCAAAAATAGTATTTTTATCATTAAATCATAACCATGATATTCTCAACACAGATATATGATTCAACAAACAAAACTTTACCAGGAAAAAACACAATAAGGCCTTCATCTTTTGTAACCATGTCAAATTTTGAGGTACTAGGGCTAGAACTTTCTGAATCCACATCAGGATGAAGATCACCCTCTTCATCTCTGCTTCCTTCAATGATGGCCTGGAAATTTTCAGCCTTGACAAAATTTCCAGCAGATCCTATCAAAATCTGATTCTGTGGACTCCGCCTAGCATACTGCTCAAGAAATGGTTCAGCTTCAGAAAGATAGGTTGATGATGACAAATGTTTTTTTCCAAGCTTCCTTATAATATAAGCTGCCCTGCAAATATAGGTTATCTAAGTTTATATGTAAAAATAACAATACATTAATTAAAAATGCAAAAAAAAAAAAGCAAAGCACAAAAATATCAATCACCATTCATCCAGCATTTTACTCATCTCTCTCTGCTTGCCAGCTGATGTTCCCCAGATTTTCATTTGTCTTATGTAAAAAAACAAGATGTCAGATTTTGGGGAAAAAAACGTAATTATAACAATCAAAACTGATATACGGAACAAAATAATAAGATTGAGTTGAAGTAAATCTGCACGATAAAATTGAGGGAAATTGTTGACAAGCATATTTGAAAAAATCTTTCACATTTTTACTTTAAAAATTATCATCACTTGCTTAACAAAACAACACTTATGCTTGCATTCAAGAATTTGGCCAAGAAAAATATCCATACTTCTCTCACACTTCCAAATGTTTATCACCCTATATAAGATGTTAAAAAAATATCATGCACAAATGAGTAAAACATTAAAATTAATACATGCCTGCGAGTCCCCATGCAATGTCAATGTTCATATGTAACTTCTAACAATTTAAAACCCTTATAAGCTTCCTACATCCCTGAGATAAACTCCACAGCCCTTGCTGCCAGAAAGGTAAAATATACAGCACAAGTCCATAAAGAAAAAAAAAGTTCTCTAACTAGCCACTGATAAACCAATTAACAATGTGAACTTCCATCAAATTATTGGCAAGATATGACAAATATTCTCAACAAGTTGGACGGCATTTTCAATTCTAATTAATTACAAAATACTGAGAAAATAAACTTCCGTTTTTAACATCTCATAAATTGGTCGCAAAACACAGATTAGAACTAACACACTAGTAGATGATTGGATTGATTAAAATTTCTATGACTAGCACAAAGTAAACAAATTAGATAATTTTGCTGAATGATCAGAAACAGTTTTCAAGAGATGCTGCAAAACATCAAGAGTATGGGCTAAACTGTAACAGCAGCAATTGTTTAATAAACAATTTGAAAGTTTTGCAAAAGTAACTGATTCAATACACTACCAAGAAACAATTGGTATCGTGTGAAAATTTATCTTACAATTAGTTGTGCAGGATTAAAATGCTTATCGCTCAAATAAAAACAAAAAATTTTAAAAGAAAGCCCTAGAATAGAGTCACTAAAAATGGGGTGAAGGAGAACCAACCATGCGGGTCAAAGTTGGGGTTGTCTGTCATGGCTGCTTAGGTAATAAAAAATAGAATTAGGGTGAACAAAGAAGTTAAGATGGTCGAATGGAGCTGTCCTATTATACCATGGGAGGGACTGACGCTAAGATACACGTGAGACCAGCGCAATGGTCGCAGAACACGGGTGTGAAGTCACAGGATAGGATTAATTATGAGAGTAGAAGTATAATATTACAGGTCATAATCATGGCATGTGATTCTGTGACGTAGTATATAGTTCGGCCAACACTAGATTCAAGGGGGTGGGTACTTATCATCAGGTTTTTTGGGAGAGCTACAACAATGCTGTTTCTCCAAGTGGTACCTATATTTTGAATTTCCAAAACATTAAAATTATAGCCCCAATTAAACTGTCTGTCACGAGAATTTTTATTTTCTTGTCATAAACTTTAAAGGAGATGTATATTTTACAAGAATTTCCCCTTTTATTTCCCTCCTATTTTACCCGGTAAGAGAAACTACATATAGAAAGCTCCTATTGTATTTAAGAGAAACAAAATAAGATACTGACATGGTAACACACTAAAAATCATAAAAAATAGAGCATGACAATGTAGCATTCTCTTTGTTAAATATTAAATAATTAACTCAAATCCTCAATATTAAAATTTTATATCAATCAAACAATAATATTTAATATCATAAAATTTACATAATAAACTTAACAATGCCAATGAAATAAGTAATTATCCGACTAGTAACTCATTATTAATCATTGTAATTGCTCCACTAAGAAAATAAAATTAAATAATCATTCTTAGCTAAGAAATACTGAAATATCAGCAATTCTGGTCTTTATTTTATCTTGATTTGAAATTAAAATAACGAAAAAACTATTTTTAGCATGTTAGACATGTCAGAGGAGTGTCACGTCTTGCACATGTTTGCCCGAATATGAAAGATACTTTGAAATGTGTTAGTGCTTCATAGGACAATGAACTGTACCTGCAATTTTCCTCAATAAGGCTGCCCAGCATGACAAAACACCTCTCCATAACTAGACTATTATTGTTGATGACTTCTTGTAAGTTCATAATCTTTCTCTCATTGTCCCATCAATTAGAGTCATCACACCTGAGTCATTTATCTCGATGCCACTACTTAATTTAAATCAGTTATGCTTTAGTGAGATTTTTTTACATCAATCACCTTTTCAGCAAAATCATCAACTACTGTTTTTGAAAGTTGTTTATGATTTAATTTTCTGCTTCCAGGATGAACAAAAGTCCTCCAAGCACCACTGACCTACAATCCCAAATTTTTGTGACTCCTTAGATGTTTAATTTCTTCCCCTCGTTGCCGCATCATTTGGTGTTAGCACACCTAAGCAGTTCAATCCAAATCAATAATTATTTAGGTAAATGTACTGCATCTTCAATTATTGTTTGAAAGGCATAATTTTCATGTGCTTTTAATCGACAAACCCCCAACAATCAATCATTACTCATTCACTCCAAATCTACAATCACTGTTAAGTATAATACTCCTTGAGGTTTGCAAATCTACCTATGAATTGATACTGCGCGAACCTTGCAATACCCCAAACCATTTGACCCCAGTAGTCTCACAGCCTAGAACATTACATAAACCCCTTAAACAAATTCCTCCAGTTTGACTTTATCGTGATATCCTTTAATGACAGATTTTGTAAAGATGTAGCTCCACAACTCCTTTCTTAGCAATTGCTCAATCATGCATGCAATAGTTTTGATGTTGGTCTTTAAAAATCTTAATAGGGCCTAACTAGTCAGATCTTAGTTTAACTCATTTAGACCCACGAGACAAAATAGATAATCCCAACATCACACAGATTCTAGCCCGATTGGATTTGTAAAATATTCCAAATGAATACAACAACACAGCAAATAACAGTAAATAATTTATAATAACCGGCCAAATTTATACTGAACATCATTTTATTTGACAAACATAAAGCCAAGAAGGAGAAAATTCTAGAAGAAAATAGCAAAAGGCATAAATGGCCCAACTTATATGTTTGGCAATTTATGTTTAAGATGGTGTCCAATATTTTTTTAATGGCATATTTGAAATACTATAGCAATTTTACAGATATTATTAAAGCTGCAATTTTACAAAATTAAGTAATTTTAAGGTGCAAGAACATGAGCATAAGATAAAAGATTTTAAAATAAATTAGAAAAATTGAACACAAGCACAAAAATTTCAATAAGATAGAATCACTAACTTAATATAATGTATGATTATCATGGCAAAATTAAAAAAAAATCAACAATCCGAGGGCATCATAAAATTCATTAAATTCCACTAGTTTGATTATACCAATAGGGGTATAAACTAGTTGAGCTTATGTTATTCAAGGCTGCATTCAAGCTTGGCACGTTTGATTTATGCTTAGCTTGAGTTTGGCTCAAAACCATATTAAGCTCAAAAAAGTTCAACTTGTTTGATTCAATCTTTGCTCAATTCGGCTCTAGGTTGGCTCTAGTTGAAAACGTCATCATTTGTTAATAATGATCGAATGATATGAAGGAAAGTTTTTGGAGTGTGTGCAATAAAAAAATTCCCCTCAAAATCAATGAAAAAAATTTTATGATCGGAAGTTTTGCAGAGATGAGGATGCTAAGGTAAATGAGTGGGTATAATCAAATGGATAGAATGAGAAGTGTGTTCATTTGTGCCAAGATTAGAGTGGATTCAATAGTAGATAACATTAAAGAATGTATTTTGTTAATGGTTATGGCATATTTAGCATATAATGTTTGTTGCCCCCCCTATTAGAAAATCTAAGTATATGGATTTTACCTATGTTAAATGAAAAAAAGAGGAAGACCAAAGAAGGCATGCAAAGAAACTATTAGAAAGAATCTTCTTTATCTGAAACTTAAAGAGGGGCTTCTACTTGATTGTGCTCAAGGGAAATTTCCTTATATATATTAGCTAAGACTTAGAGGGAGTAAGGCTTAGTGTTGTCGTTGTTGTAACTTCATCAAAGATTAAAATCAGCTAAAACTTCAACTCCAAAAAATTTCAATTCTTAAATTTACCTCAATACATTATATAAAACAGAATCCCCATTTTTTTACAAGGTAGAACAAGTAATTTGCACATGTACTCATGGATGCACAAATACAGGAACATTTTCTTAAAATAACTTCAGCATTTATAAAATTTCGTTCACATCATTTAATCTTATATATATACTATCTTGTTTAATGTTGTAATATTATTATTAATTGAGACGTTATAATAAATAATCCGTAATCAAGTTATACTCGATCGAACGTCTTGTTCGTGCTCATCTTGCTAAGATATCACACAAATGTTGTTCAAATTCAGCTCATCTCCTTATCAATCATGTCGAACTAGAGTTAGTTAACGAGCTGAACATGGGTTGTTCACGAACAATTAACTTTTTGATAGCCCTACATACTAAAATGTTAAAATGCATTACCTTCACTCTACCATGACCACAAAACTTTTATCGTCCTTAACCTGATATTGATGATACACTTTCCACTTGAGACATTATATTGCATACAGTTACCATAGTATAAATGAAGCACATTTATGCGTGAGACGTCACTTATTGTTCAATTTGTAAAAGTGAAAGCACCATTATATTCTCTCCATACGGATACATCTCTCTTGTCGTAATTGCAACATATAAGTTTGTGTTACAAATCAACACCTATCTGACAAATTTGTTCAAATAATCAAGAGTTGGTAAACCAGTAGTAGCATGCACAAATGGTTTTTTGGTGGTTGGCATAAACTATCTGTAACAACCCGAGGTTGTTACTTGACCTAATCTTAGTTTAATCACAGCCTAATTATCATTCTATTGAGTTCATTTAGTCATTAGAACCAATCCCCGAAGATTTGGAGCAATTCGGAGCTCAATCAAATAATTGAAATATTTTAATATATTTAATTAATTAAAAAATTGAGATATTTAAATTGATCTCAAAATCAAAATCCAACTTCGCCGTTGCGATCATCACCCCCAAATTAGCTAGGGGTGATGTTTTGGACGCATTTGGAAGTCATCAAATTTTTGCGAATATTTTAATGTAATTAAATGCACCGGAAAATAGAATAATTAAATAATCGTCGAAATCGAAATCCGACTTCGCCGTTGACTTCCTCACCCCCAAATTAGCTAGGGGCGAATTTTTGAGATTTTTCGAAGCGTGTTTATCAAATCAAAATTTTTAATAAATTAAAATTTCGAAATGAATAATTATTTATTCATTTAAAATCCATTTCAATTTCCATTTTTTTTCCTATTTCTTCCTGCGCTGGGACCCGCTTCCCACTCCTCCTTCGCCTGTATTCGGCGCCCCTGTCCTGGCGCACGCAAAGCCCCTATCCTTTCTCCCATAGGCCATGCCTCCCACCCTATCTCCTCCTCCTTTAAGAAGAAGCTCAGCCCCTCCTTTTCCTTCCTTTGCACTCAAGCTGAGGTCTCCTCTTCTCCTCCCAAGCTTCTCCTCCTTCCTCCATTGCTGAGCTTTGTGCTGAAGGAAAATCCTCAAACCCTCCATCCTTGCAAGATAAGGTAGCCATTTGCTACCCTCTTCTTTGGCTACTCTTTGGATTTATCAAAGTACTGTGAATGGCATGTTCATTAGCAATTGTATGGAATTTATGTGTGATCGTCGAGCTTCAATTGAACTCAAAAGAGTTCGGTTGAAGCTTGTTCTCCATTAGTCAAAAAGCTGTGAAAGTTCTGTATACCTGTAACTAGGGCATCAATTTCTGTTCATTGGGATAATCCATTCATGCCAATTTTGGTATTAATGGAAAGATTTCAAAAAGACTTTTTCATCGGTATACAGCACCACATGTGAGGTGCCCAAAATTGGGAGTATTTGAGTGCAAAATGAGACCCATTACAGTTTTCGCACAGACAAAATCACCGTCGAGCACTACAGCGCGCCGCAGCACCCAAAGTTTCAAATTTGGGTCCTCCGTAGCGCGCCACCGCACGCCACCGCGGCATAATAATTTGATGAAGCATAAAAATTTGATGAAATTAAATTAAATCCGTCGTAGCGCGCCGCGGGGCCTGAAAACGCCGCAGCACGCCATAATGTTGAAATCCGCCGCAGTGCCTGAAAGCGCTGCGGCGCCATAGCGCTGAAAACCGCCGCAGCGCTGAAAACCATCGCAGTGCCTGAAAGCGTTGCAGCGCGCCGTAGCGCCTGGCTTTCGACCAGTAGGCGCCACAGCGCTCCGTAGCGTCCAGAAATGTCTGAAAGTGCCCAGAATTATCCAGAATTGCCCGGATTTGTGATTTTTCGCATTCTAATGACCCTAGGACCCTAATAGGGTCGAAATATATCAAATCTAAACCTAGATTTAGTAAAATTAAGCATTGTATGAATGTGTAGGTGAATTTAATCAAAAATCCACCATCTTACCCTAAAATGGCATGTTCTAAATTTCTTAGGTATTTACTTAAATATTTTTTGTGCCAAATGTTAATATTATAATCTTTAATTGCTTGTATGACCAAGTAGAACTAAATATTCAAATTACATGGAATTTAATTGCTTTACATTTGTAATCAAGTGATAATCCCTCTTTGTGTTTGATTTAAAAATTTGATTAGCCTTAATTACTCATTATTTTAATCAATGCAATGTTTATGTGTTAGAGAACTTAAATGTTAATTTGGACACATTGATTTACTTAACTTAATGTTAAACTAAAATTGAACATAAGAATCTTAAGAACTTGATTAAGTAAATGATACTTAATCTAAATATGAAAGTTGCCATCAATAATACACCAATAATATATTGATTGATTATTGATCTATAAATTAACAAATTGGTCTTAATTGGGTAATGATAGGGGTTAAACCCTAACATATTTGATTAAGACTTGAACCCTTAATCACTTAATCAATTAACTTGATTGAAAAATAATTCAACTGACATTATTCCAATAATGCACCTGATTTAGTATTGACCTTAAATCATTAAAGTAGAAGTGCTAAGATTTTTTTTTTAGAAGTGCTAAGGTTAATAATGAACTCATGTGATTAAAACATCTAAATTTAAGATTAAGATCCCTGATTTTCTCTTATATAAAATTCCTACATAAAAAATGATAATAAAGCTATATTGATTTATAGAATGATCAAATCCTAATAATATTTTTGATTTTATCCCATGATTGTAGAATAGGATGTAATCAGATGGATCTAACCATCTAATCTGATCAATTTAATCCAAGCCCAATAAGTGAACCTTATAAATTTAGTTTAATTGTTAGAAGTGTAAGATCTTGATGATCTTGCTATAGGAGTGTTTTGAAATGTCTAAAAGGTCTAATTAATGCTAATACATTGAGGTAGAAAATGCTTATTGTGATATATTAAGATAAGAGCTTAGATGATTCTCCTTAATCTTAGAAGTTGATCTTAAACTTTATGGTAGAATTCACCCAAGACATTAGAATGAGATTTATCCCATGTGATAGTAACCCATATTGAGTGACCTTTTGGTCACATTCTTGGATCCTTATGTAAGACTCACCCAATTAGAGTAAAGACTTATAGTTTTGATAATTCCTTAGTTATTAAATAGAATTGACTGAGCTCAGATTTTTAATTGGTTATGATTATGCATACCCATGGCACTGAGTCATTTCAGTAATATTCAAGTTTGGATGAGTCACTCCAATGTGGACTTATGACCAGGTGTTTTCCTGAGGGATAAGCCGAATATAGTTCCGCTAGAGTAAATTATCCAAACTTAAGAGAGTGAGCTAGAATTTTAGTTTGGGAGAATAATAACTGCAACAGGGTTCTACCTCCTATCGTGTGTGCGCCTCGATAAGTACAGTTATAAGCAAACTAAGTGCTAAATTCACCTTCTTGGGAACATACAACTATGTGTATATAACCTTTCCAATTTATTCTTTCAAGCAAAAATCCTAAACAAGAGAAATTAATTATTGAAAATAGAATATATTAGAAGGATTCTGCACAATGGAGATATTTGAGTCATAATCTGATTTTAAAGTATTTCTAAATTTTTAAGTCATGTAGTGTAGAGGTATGAGCATGAGCATGAGCATAAGCATGATGTATGAGTATCAGCGATGATTTATGAGTTACGGAATATTGCATACATCAACAAAGGAAACTCAGGATGTTCAAACATCACAGTAAATTGTATTTCTCAATATAATGTATGTAGACATTGGACCGTACAGCTCATAGCAGTCCAGTGATAGTTCAGTTGCATACCAGTGGCATACAGTATTGTGGCATATTCAGATGCATAATTTCAATATCATACAGCATAATTTTACATGCTATTTACTCAGTTTCAGATCAGATACTAATTTTACTTGTTTTCAGTATTCAGTATACAATCAGCTTTACTTTACTTCAGTTTTATATAGTTTCAGTTATTTAGTTACTTTTACCGTCTTTCTACTTTACTGTTTTATGTAAATAATTAGAACTGTTTAGATTAGCTTCGATGTATTAGACTTATTGTCTAACATGTGGTACTTTTAGGATCCAACAATTTGCTAGATCTTGAGCAGCATGTTGAGCCAGGTCAGGAGAACTCTTAGAAGATTCAAGAGGAGTTCGTGGAGCCTTAGTGAACCCTCCTTCAACCTTACTATTTTTTTCTATTTTTTATTAGTTATTTCTTTACTTTACTTCAGTTTTTTTATTTACTTTTCTATTATGAGATAAATGTTCCTATTCAATTCTATGATGAATATTCTGGATGTATGCTTAGCTTTCGCACTCTATTTATATATTACTTATACTTAGTATTGTGATATGATCAACATACTGGAAATACTAATATTTTATACATATATTGAATTCTTCATATTGTATTTTAAATCAAATATATGTAGTTGTCTAATACTTGGGATAAGGATACTACCCTTATCTTAAGTATTAGCTCTCGACCCTCCCTTGGGGTTGAGTCATCAGCCCTTCAGTAATTAGTTTGAGCTATTCGGGGAGATGGGAAATTCCTTCCCGAGTGGCGCACCGCTCCGCCGCCGAAATTGATTATGTTATCTCTTTTGTGCTCGGCGCCGGGGCGGGGCGCCACACTATCACTCACAGCATTAAAATAATAATTCTGTAAAGGCAAAAAGTACTTTGCTACACTAAAGAACTAATGCAGTACATCTAGATGCCAAAAATGAAATTGATGCAGCACAGCATCAAGTGTTTTTAGTAAATGTGATTTTATTATGTGTTCATTGTTGAATTTTTGATAATTAAGTATTTAATGTATTCTAATTTGAGCTACTTTGTTTCCACCCTTGTACATATAAAGAGGGTCCTTTTATTGTAACTTGGATTAGTTATTTATCTTAAATGAAAGTTTGTTAGAGTTCCCCCTTTTCCTTATTAGTAGACATGTTATCTTAAGAAAAACGAATCATCTTACATTACCCCTCCCTAATGGCATGATATCACCCTCACTAAAGAACTTTGTAGCATTAACAAAGTTTGGTATCAAAGCAAGTCTTCTTATTCTTTCACTATTGAAAATTTTCTTCCAACACCAACCTTCAACTTCCACAGCCATTCATCCCTTCCCCAAATTAATTGCAATACCCAAACATAACCAACACCATCATGCTATTTCTCCCAAAAACTAATCATCACTCTTCCACCAACAAACCTCCACTACTTCTTTAAGCCAACAACATTCTTTTTCAGCCTATATTTTACATCAAAAAACCCAAAAAAATCGTCTCTCTTAAATATTGCAACCCCGTTTACTCAATATCGATAGATCACACATAACCACCAAAAATTCTAGCTATCAACCTAAAACCCCACAAAATTGCCCTCCACTAATAAAATTTTTAATAAAAAACCACCGGTTAACAACCCATTATCTCATTTGACAAAATAATAATCACAAGTCAGTCTAAACAACTTATACCCAATACCAGTCAAGCCATTATATTCCATAACAAGTAGCTTATGTACCTAAATAAAATTGTTTTGAAAGTATTTAGTGATTTAATTCCTAAAGAAGCATTTTTAGTGTATTCTTGAAAAATTGCTAGTGACCATTGAAAGCATGCTCAGCACCAACAAAAGTATGTGAAGTGTATATTTTCACCCTTTATATTAGAAGTTAAATTAAAATATCCAAAGGTGTGTATGAATATAAGATTATAAGAAGTAACAAAATGCAGTAAATTACAAAAGTGTTGTTATAGCATCTTTAATGAGAAAATCATCAAATTAATCACTTGACTTTTGCAAAATATTCAAAATAGTCATTAACTCTTACAAATGTTATTTTTTTGTCCCTTGACTTTTATTTAAGTATTTTTTTTGTCCCTGCCATTAACTCCCGTTCCCCTTCAATTAAATATGTGTTTTTCAGTCGAAATCGGCCGCCGGAATCCAGCGTCTGATTCCGGCTGCTGGAATCAGCCGCTGGAATCGGCCACTTGCAGTCGAAATAAGCGGTTGGAATTGGTTGTTTGATTCCAGCGGTCAATTCCAACGACTGATTTCAACTGCAAACGACCGATTCCAATAGCCGGAATCGGCCCATGGATTCCAACGGCCAATTCCGGCCAAAAAATGCTAATTTAATATAAGGAGGAGACGAAGTTAACAGCATAAACAAAAAAATACTTAAATAAAAGTCAAATGACCAAAAAATATTATTTACAAAAGTTAAGAACTATTTTGAACATTTTGCAATAATCAAAAGTCCATTTTGATAACTTTTCCATCTTTGAAAAAATGCCAAAGGACAAAAATTAACTTGATTTTGCAAATCCTTAACAAGCAAATTGAGAACAGAGCACAACAACAAAGTTCCATAGCATCTAGGTTCAAGATTAATGAATTGTTTCATGATCCAACAATTGAGATTCACAATGATCCACATATGGCTAGTCAACTTGTTAAAATTTTTCTGAGATGCCTATAAATGAATCATCCATGTCTAATCAGACACTAGTTGATGTTAATGAAAGCTTACATTCGCAGACTGAGCCACGGCATGTTGGTGATCTAATACTTGTTAAGAAACCTACTCCATCAAGGCCAAAAAATGAATCATAGCTTTTCCTCCACAAATGCAAACTTGTCTCACCATCAATGCAGCATTTGGGTTTATACAAATTGCTACAAAGTGCAAAAATAAATAGATGGAAATACTGAATGACTGTTGCAATTTTAAGTTTAGTGGATCAAACCATTCTAAGCAGTTCAGATCAGCCTAAGAATTAGTAGAGCATACATGGGAAGCTTTCCTACTTCATAGCCAACAATAGTCAATTTATAATTCTGCAAGAGCAAAGCTCTTTTTTCGATGGGGGAATTGAAACTGCACAACATTAAGAGTTTTTAGTATATTGTTATGTTATTTCATGTAAAGTTGCATATTGTTTATATTATGTATTTTAAATATTTATTTTTAATGCTATCCTTAGCTGAAACTTTTTCCAACTTTGAATATGAGAGGTTAAAAAGCATAGAAGTGTTCCTCCTTTCTCTTGTTTAAACCACCGGTGACATAATAGTGGCATGCACAAATGCTCTTTTGCGGTGGTCATGGACTATCACTCGTGGCATTAAAATAACAATTCTATAAAGATAAAGTACTATGTGACACAAAAGTGCTAATATAGTATTTAATCAAGGTATCATTGAAGTTATTGCTGTAACATAGCATCAAGTGTTTTTAGTATAAGTGTTTATTTTACTATTTTTGTGTATTGTTTACTTTTGTGGATTAAGTTTTTAAATACATTGTATTTGAATTCCTCCTTTCCCTTGTACGTGCAAATCAAGGACGTTATATATAGAGGCTTCATTTTATTGAAACTTAAATTATTTTCAATTGAATGAAAGTTTGTTAGAGTTCCTCCTTTCACTTATTAGTAGACTTGGGCATATTCAAAAAAAGCCAGAATTAACTTACCCCTCGGTGGAGTGAGATCACCTTCACTGGAGGCTTGTGTAGCATCACCAAAGTTTGGTATCAGAGAAAGTCTTATTGATGTTTCACCACTAAGATATTTCTTCCTATACCAACATTCAGCTTCCACACAATCATTAAACCCTTCCCACAATTAACTGCAATCTTCCTACTTCTCCAAAAAACCAATCATCCCCCTTCCACCAACAGATCTCAAATGCATCTTCAAGCCAACAAATTTCTTCCTTCATCCTGTATTTCCCATCAAAACCCACCCAACAAACCTTCTTCCCCACAAATATTGCAACACCATTAACCCAAACATCTCATCACCACAACCATCCAAAATTCTGGTTTCAGCCTATTACCACACAAAATCCCCTCTAAAATTAAAAATTTTCATACGAACCACCAATTAACAACCCTTTATCCCATTCAGCCTAATCATAATCCCAAACAAGTTCATCCTTGTGTCGATAAACCCAATACATGAAGCATTTATACACAATACACAAGCAAGCCATATACTCCATAATCAGCAGCTTATGTACCTTAGTTGAATAATTTTGAAAGCATTTTGTGGATCAATTTTTGACAATATTTGGTGTCCTCTTGGAGAATTGCTAAGGACCATTGGGAAGCATTCTCAGAGCACCACCAAAACTGTGCAAAATGTTTATTTTCAGCCTTAACATTATAACCTTTAAATAAAAATGCCTCAAAGATGCATACAGATAGATATTCTGAGTAACCAAAAACAGTAGATTACTAAAGAGTTGTTATTGCATCTTTCATAAAAGGCAAGATGACTCAAATGAACTTTGTAAATCCTTAGAACCAAATGCATAACTTGGCACCACAATCAGAAAGGCCTAAAGTGTCCAAGCCACCTATTGTCATTGAGTTCAAGACTACTTACTTCGTGATCCACCAATTAAGATCCGCACTGAACCGCATATGGCCAATGAACTTGTTCAAATTATGCCTGAGATACCTACAAATGAATCATTCATGTCTATTCAGACACTTGTAGATATCTGTTGATGAAATTTACCTTCACAGACTGAGCAACTGCATGTTAGTAATCTAATATTTGTTAACCTGCTCCATCAAGGCCAATAATTGAACCATGACTTTACGTCCACTAATGCAAGCTTCTCTCAACATCAGTGCACCATTTGGGCTTTGTTCTACAACTTGCTGCAATGTGCATAGATTTAATTTTCAGAAGAACATCAAGTGATAGCTGGAGTTTCAGGTTTAAGGGATCGAGTCATTCTGAGTTGTGCAGATCAGCCACAAGATTAGAAACATACATGGGTTCCTCTTCATAGATTATCTACTCCGTAGCCAGCAATAGTTAGTAAAAAATAAGTTTTTCAATCTACGAAAGAATCATGCTGCACATATTAATTGTTTTTAGTATCAGTATGTTACTTCATTATTTTATGTACAATTTCATTTTGTATATTTTAAATATTTTACATACTTTTACTTTGAATTTTATTTCTAATTGGTTTTAGTATCAGTATGTTATTTCCTCCTTTCACTTGTTTAAATTCTTAGGCACCCCCTCTCCACTAAAAGCACGAGTCAACTTCTCCTTCTCCAGTGGCATAAGTTGTACCCCTCATTGGAGGCTCATATAGCCTCTACCAGTTATGCCAACATTATTATATTTTCTAGTCAAATTTTATGTTTTAGGTGTTATATGTGTTGTAGTTTTGTTAAATTTTAGTCTTAACATTCATCTTATCTTATCGTGTAAAGTAGGTCAAAAACATAAATCTTACAATAGAATAGTTTTTTGGGGAATAAAGTTGATGGTGAAAGCATTGTGAGGCATATAGAAGCCAACAATCTTCTCCAATGGGAAACCCAGCAGCAACTCTCGATGGCTAGCCATCCTCAGATGGGGCCTTCGTGGCCTTCAATCCTTTGTCACCTGCTACATAATTAAAAAGTACCAAAACTGGCGTGGAAAGTGTGGATTAAAAAGCCAAAGGACAAAAAGTCAAAAATCTTAAAATATGGGAGAGGCGTGAACAGATTAATAAAAATAAATCTCAGAGGATAGGAGGGGAGGGAATCTTAAGAAGATAGGGTTGAATAAACTGATTCGATATTCAAGTTTTGTTTGTTTTCATCAACAAGGAGTCCCAATTATTATATTATAGGGATTTATAAATAAAGTTAAAAAACAAAGAAAAAAATATTATTCTATGTAAAGCGTCGAATCAGAATTATTTCTAAATAAAAAATGAATTTTCTGTGACTAAAGGTATTCATGCATTTCAAGTCGCCTGATTTGAAGGATGGTTTTACTCCCCAATTGATGGCATGCAGCCGCCACTTCCAAAAGTGGAAATATCACTTACTCTAGCAAGCAAACAAACATGTCAAACACTGCAGAAGCCCTATACAGTAGCAGATTCTTTTTAAGAAAATCATCAGCCAGGCTTACCCCATGAAATTGTTGCTAGCGCCAAGAATGCTTAATTACAAGAACTTCTTAAAATGAAGCCCGATGTAAATTATACTAGATCTACCCTATTCAATATTTGTATTATAAATAAAATTTTAAAAAAATAAAAACATACCTTAAATAGTATGTCTTATAAGCGGACGGGCCATCTTTGAAAAGCATAGATAAACCATTGCGAATTAAAAAAGTGCGAAGCTGTGATTAACAAGAAAATTACAGCAGTTATAAATTACTTATGATGACATAGATGCTGTTAACCAAATAATAGTAGTTATAATACTAAAAATAATATTAAAAAAAAGGTAATTTTCTGAACAATTTAATCAAGTTAAATTTGTAAGAAAAATTTGTTAAAATAAAAAAATGAAATAAGATAAACGATTATCAGTTGTGGAATGAACCAACAGATTTAAGAAAGTATTAAGGTGTATCCATCATCATTTTTATATCCAATTCAAAAAAAATACAAAAAAACATTTCCAGCAAAGAATGCCATCAAAGAAGTAGGCCACTTAGTTCGCACTTAACTTTATGGATTATAGGATTAATAAATTATAGAAATAATTTTAAAATAAGTGTATAAGTTGTTTGGGAGTAACTTTTAACTTTTTTAACTTCAAGTTATTTTTAAACTATAAATTAAATAAGCTAATAAGTTAAAGCTAAATAAAAAAAGTTGTTAGAGACTTAGCTCCTAAACTAAGCATGAACTGAATGGCTTGGGGACTAAAAAGGTTTAAAGTAGTGGTTTCTAACTAAGTCAATCTAATGACTCAAGACTTGAGAACACAGTCAAGATCTTCTTGCCAATGGCAACTTACCATGCTATTCTATTAAATCCAAATTAACTAATGAAATATGCCTTCAAATCATCATATTGAGACAACTTCTCAGTATATGATCCCATCTAAGCAGACATACAAGCCCAGCTCACAGGAAAGAAAGTAGTCCTAATATAGCAACTGCTAGACAAGTAGATGGGTTCACTTTTCCGAGCCCTGTCAAAGAAGGAGGTCGGTCAGAGATGAGACCATTCTCTAGTCAGCATCAGTAGAGCCCCCCTTAGTGTATCCCCAGAACCAGAAGCAGTACTTTATGGCAGTCAACTTAAGGCCGTGCAGCGGATTTCTTTTTTACATGCGATTCCGCCAACAACCATACCAATCAATTGAAGACCGACCTCCTTCTCAGAGCACTATAATTACTAATTGAAGACCGGCCTCCTTCTCAACAGCCAAAAGACCTTACCTCTAGAGTTTACTATAATTACCAGTCTCAATCTAATATCAGCATGGAAATCAATTCAAATATTTGAATATATTTTATGCTTTCATTTTTTTCTTATGAAAATGGAAAATGAAACCATAGATATGGTGCCAAAAGTAAGGGTCTTGCATGTCGTTCTAGGAAGATTTTTCAAGACTTAAAAATAGAAGTCAGCTTTTCTCATTTGACAACAATTTACAGAGCTAATCATTTTGTATTGCACAAAATTTTGTGACAAAAACTAAATCCTTTGACTCATTTTGCAATTATTTGAATTTTGACGTTGCTCAAAACTATTTTTGCAGCACCAATTCTTCCATACTTCCACAGACAAGTAGAGCCAGCCTAAAGCATACAATTAAGTCATAAAACTTGATGCAGCACAGCCTCTATTTGCTCTACTCAGAATTGGGACTTGTGTTTTTGCCAACTTAAAGTCTCAAAAGAGTTAATTTAGAGATTAATTCCTATTTTTTTATATTTGTTTTAACTTTTGATGTAACTTTATTTTATTTGCATTGCGAGACATTTTGGGTCAAAATGTATCGAGTTAGAGTTATGGTGGGTTAGTTTTGACACACACATGTGTATTAATGCATGTGAGGCTGAATAAAAAAAGTTATTTAGTGTTTTGGGTCAGTTGTAATGTTGGTTGGGAAGACTATGGGTCAGTTTCAAATCTTTAAGAGAGAAGGATATTTTGGAAAAAAGAGTGGAAATTTGGCAACTAGGGCTAGGGTTTTTTGAGATACTATCAATATTTGATGTTCTTTAAAATGAATGAAAGTTTACTCCAGAAATTTTGAGCCACTTTGCACTGAAGGTTTGACATGTATAACCATATTTGTCTGTAAGTGTGTGTAACAATAGATCATGAAGTGTGTACAGTTTCAAGGAATTTGTGTAGAATTTTATTAGTTTTTATTTTAAGGAATACATGAATTGATTCTGATGCAAAGAAAGATGATCATAATATAATTTTCCTACACTCTTTCTTTTTTAAATTGAAACTATCGTTACTAATGAGAAAGATGTACTGATGCTTGGGGAATACAAGTTTTTTAATCAGGTAAAAAAAAAACCCATTATAAAACACATGGATGACAAAAACAGCTTCAGAGGTTAGGCCGTGACCTCATCAATGACTATGTGAACTAATTAAAGTTATTTAGTCTTTGGGTCGGACTCAATCTTGGTTAGAAAAACTACTCCTATTATTGATTGTTAGAAATGTATTTTGGGAAGAGTGGAATTTAGCAATTAGGATTAGGCTTTTTTTAGAGAGGCTGGAAATATGTGATGTATTTTGCTTTAAAGGAAATGAAAATTTACTTGGAAATATTGAGTCACATTGCTTTGAAAGTTTGGAATGTACAACCAACCATATTTTCCCTTCAGTGTATATAATTGTCAGTTTTAAAGAGTGCATACCTTCAAGAAACCAAATTGTATACTCTTGGTGATTCCTATTTATCCTTGTGTTTTCTTAGCTATTTGGTCACCCCAACTATTTTTCTCCACTTCCAACCATTATCATCCTCACTCAAAAAAACAAATACAGAATACTGCTAAAAATTATTATTTTTCATCTTATTTTGTATTACTTTCCTCCAACATACCATCAAAGAACAAGAGGCATGCACTTTGTATATGATATAAAGCCACTTCTTTTTAAGAATAATGTTCTCAAATTTTGCTAAATGTAAACCTAGCAAGACCCAGTCAATAGAAACAACCCCTCATTTTAGGGTTGGGCATGAGCTTTTCTTAAAACACCACAACCTAATTTTAAAATCTAATCCAAATGTAATGTTTATAAGACCAAAATTATCTTTCGAGTGTGATAATAAAGATTTGGTGATAGTTTTGTAAACTTAAAATTTGGGTGAGTATATACAAAATCAAAAATGTTTTGTTAACAAACTTCATATATCCTACACATGTAATATCTATATGAATAATTTTTTTAAAAGTTTAGCTTTTCATATTTTCAAATTTTATAATGAATTTAAATCTTAAGAAGTTTTAAAATGTAGGTTTTAACATTATCCTCAAGTAGTATCAATAATTACTTGCTTATGTATCCCAACTTATCTTATTTATACCAACTTAAATTAAATAAAATTGAATAATTTTGTTTTAAAATGTATAATTCAAAATGTTCACTCTAAATTTACAAATAAAAAACTTAAAATAAATTTACATATTAATATTCATTTTGTAAGTGTACCATATTAGCTTAAGAAAATTTGAGTGATATGCACAAAATTTCCCCTAGGAACAAATATTATATTATTTATTATTATTAGATATTTTACATATGCCCAAGCCCAGACAGCATAAAGGACTCATATTATGAATTAGGTCAAGCTTGGGCCAACTAAATCAAAAAGACAGTTTGTCTTGACACACACCCCAACGTATGTGTACAGCAAGGATGGAAATCAAGCAGGCAGCGCTAGTGTTATGGAGCGACAGCTACAAGTGCAACAAATGGCACAACTGAACGTAGCGGCACAGATAATGTACACAGTATAGGCACAATTGCGGAAAGCAACAATTGGCAAAGAAGACTATAATTTGATGTCTCGATTGGAGTTGATTAATTTATCAATAAATTGGAGCCTTGCATATGTGCGTGCTCATATGAACAACAGGAAAAAATTCAATTAATATCAGTAAAAGTTTTAACTAAGATAAGAACAAAGTGGAATATCCTCATTACTAATTAACAACCTCAAAATTCCTCAGTAACATTAACTGCAATCTCTACCTATATATCTGATAATCAATCAAGAATTTCCATTGTAAAAGTTGTGAATTAGCAGCAATGTTAATTTCACAAAATTAACAGAAAATTTTCAGTTGCATTAGATACTTTAAGCTGTTAAGTGCAAAATGATCAAAAAAATTCTACGTGAAACTAATCCATGTTACATGCAAAATGTTCAGAAACAGATGAGATTGAATTCATAGTTTTCTCAAAAATATCCAAGAAACAAAGCTATTAATATGCTAGCTCTTACCTTATAAGTAAGAAATTTCAATTTGATCATCAAATTTGCATCATCATCGGCTAGACCATCTGTTTCTGTACTTGAAGCACAACTATTGTTCAAATTATTTAGCCTAACATTGCTTTCATTTGCATGTTCGAAAGCCTTCTCATTCTGTACCTTAAATAAATCAATGTCGACAAAAAAGCCTACAGGGGAAACAATCAGAATTTTTGAGAAAAAAATGAGATGCAACTAGGCGATGAAGTGAACATAAATTTAATGGAAGGTTTAATGCCAAGCATAAACCAAAATTCATGTCAACTCAGAAGAAAGAGATGATACCTCGGTAAAGGGGCCATAACCCTTGATTTCGCCTGTAAACGGTAAATTATTTTTTTCAAGAATATCCACAAAATTGCTTCCAAGATGAAATAGTAAAACTAACTTCTTGAGAAAACTAGAAACAAGAAAGTTCAAATTACACAATTAAACATCTGACCTCATTTCTTGCTGATATCTACGAAAGGCTGAGTCACTATGCACATGGATGACCATTTTGTAGTAAAGATGGTCCTTTGAAACAGAATTTATTTTGTGGAAGTTCCGGTTACACTTAAATGCAGCAGGAAAATGTCTTTCTTTCATCAAGCGTATCATTTCCTGTGGCAAAGAAAGTAGATAAATGCCACGGTAATCAAAATTCACAAAGAAAAGAAAAGCAGAAAGCCAAATAGCAACATGTTAAAATGCTAAGCAAAAAAAAAAAAAAAATCGAGTTTGTATTATTAAACACACATTATAATTTCAAGCCACAGAGACAATCACGTGTAGAAAGCTTGTTACACCCTATCATGCCTGCCATTCCGAACTCACTCTCTCGCTCTCTCTTCCCCACCTTTTATTCATCTCTTGCCCATCTCCTGAGCGCACTTTTCCTCTAACAGCTTTTAAAGCTTGTCTCTGTCCATCGCAAGTATCTTTACCAAAGCCAGCACGCACATCCTCAATCTTTGGATTGTATTTCTCAGATCCACTTGTCAATGTAAGAGATTTTGGAAAGCAGTGAGATTTATAATTTTGGTGTAATAATTTTATTCTGGACTTTATGTACATTTAAATCCCTCAACCACCATTTCAAATGTAAACAATTTCCAGCCCTTCCAAAGCATTACCGTTTACCAAAAAGGCTTCCCCCTTTCTTACCAATAATTTCTCAACGCCAGCACCTCACATTTGACCAATCCATGGACCATGCCTTCATCAACATTTCTGCTGCTGCCCGGCCGATGCGTTCCATTATTGTATTGCTCCCATCAATTCTCTTTCAGACTCATCAGCAACCCCCAACCCGATAATCCCAAGTCTAGCAACTTCAGTTTTAGCTGACCCCTGCCAAGTAGTTCTTCCCACTCAACCTTGAGCCTGTCGCCCACAAGCTTGATGGTCCGAAATTTCATTGTCTCGTATTCAATGAGATCGAGCAAGGCAACCAAGGCCAGACAATCAATTTAGAAAACTTTCCAATTCAGGGACACAGATTAAATTCTTCCCACATGAAATTTAATCGAACAATATAAGATCAATAAAATAAGGATCAAGCTAAACCGAAGATCTAGTGATATCAATGTTTCATATCAGGTTTTGAAGGTTATGCCTCTAATATCAATCATCTCCATCATGTGTAAATCTTTGTTCAAGAAGATTTTCATAAACTAATGGACAAAAGTTTGATAACGACCAGTATATGGACAGTGAATTAATATTATCACAATCACCAAACAAAACAAAGCACATCAATGCATCCAATCTATCCAACCTCCAGTCAAAGCTATATTGGATGCAACTTAAATGAAGAAAAGTAACAAACTATATAAAAAAGAACAGGCATAAATATTACATCTTGAAATAGTTTTAAAAAATGATAAAAATTATAGAGGCATCAATCTTTGGTAAGTACAATTTGGCATTCTTGGTATGTCCAAGTATTGAATAATCCCCTTCTCATGAAAATGGGACAGGCTTGATCTTAAGCTCAATACTTTATTTGCAACTATGGCCAAACCAACCCATAATTTGGACACAGGTCCTTGAGGTTGTAGAAAAAATAATTAACAAGAAAAAAAACCTAATTATGCATATCAGTGAGAATTTGTCAAAATAATCCATTTATTCCAAGTTTAATGTTTTAGTCCAAGATTATTCAATATACCCAACCCAATCCCTAGCAAATTTGATTTAACACAAGTTCCCAACTAATCAATTAAATCCCAACGTGATCCCAATTTGGAACTAAAATTTGGGAATAAATCGAAACAAAATTGGGATCCAATTATATAATTGAGAGATTAAGTTGAGATATAAATAACTAGGGCTTAAATTAATCAATTTGAAAAATAACTTTTCCAGATTTTAGAGTACATAATAAAATTAAATTTGTAGATTTCTTTCACATCATAGCATCAAAATTAATATTTTCATGTTAATTTTATATGTTTTGATTAAACTATTTATATTTTTAATATAGTACTAAAATAAATATTCAATTAATATACTAACACATAAAAAAATGAAATTATAGTGTCGGGATGGACAAAAAAAGTGCGAGGTCTACATTTAACCCACAAAGTAGCTAAAGTCAAGTAGAAACATGTTTTCCCATAAATAGGACCAATGGCTTGTGTCTGGGAATATGATACTGATGAGGACAGGGAGCACTTCGTGGCCCACTACAATTACACGATGGAACTTGTGGTCGGCCACTCTGACCTCCTGGGACTAGTTTACTTCTTTGTATTCGACTGCTACTGCGTCTCGTCACCAGCGTTTCAGTTATCAGGTGGTGGCCTACTACTTCTACCAAGCTTGGCGGAGTAGGACTAACCATTCTCACGGCAGTTCGTATCCAACTCTGTTGATTTGTGCGGGTTGGATTCTCCCGGCGATGATCAGTGCTGGTCTGCATGACGCGTCTGATTCCTAGGGTTCCATGGCCCGCAAGGGCCCCTCCTCCTTGAGATGGTGCCCCCCGACCCGTTGACTGAAGGCCAACATTGATGCTTCCTATAGATACATGGAGTGTTGTTTTGGTGGAATTGTGACCGCGACTCAGGAGGCCACTTGCTCGCTGCTACTGGAGCCCATTTACATGACATGTCTCCTCTTCAGGTTGACATGCAAGCGGTTACTATTCTGTGACAAGCCCTCCTATCTAGAAACATTAACGCTGAGGGAGTCATCATAGAGGGCGACTGTCTTGGAGCGATCTGAATGCTCCAATGTCACTGGGAGAAGGCTTTCCATTAACGAGGCGGAGAATGCCACACTGATCACCTTGCTTTCTTGCTGGACTTTCCACGTGTGATTTTTGTTCACCGTTCGTGCGATGTGAATCGTGCGGCGGACTTTTGTTCTATATTAGCTCAACAGGATAATTTTTCTTTTGTTAATTAAGATGTGCTCCCCTGGAGGCTCTTAGACCTCCCCGTTGAAGACACTATAGAGTTTGATCCCGATTGATGATGTACTGATGCTTTTACTTATTTATGCTTAGACTACGGTCGTCTTTCACAAAAAAAAAAAAAACAAGAGATGATGGGCGTAGCACATTAGCAGCGATTAGCCCAAGCAAGGTGTGAAGTCTTAGAAAATGATGAAGACTAGAAAAAATCAATCCGACAGCTAAAATGAGAAAGCTTGGAAATTTTGAAAACATATAGAGATGCACGAAAATATAGCAAAAGGCCCCTAGTAGCTCTTAAAGGTGCCAACAATTTGAGCATAATAAATCTAGCGAGGTATATTTTCTTAAAAAAATTAAGGGGAATATCTTCTTTCGTTACTCAATAAATTAAAAAACACCCAATGGAGAAAACTTAATTTACATGATAGATCCAAACAATAGAAAAAGGAGTAAAACGTACAAGAGACTTCTTTGTTTTCTACAGAAATGAGTGCAGAAGATCATTCCCAAGAGAAGAATGATTAATAACATCATTTACTCAGTTAATCACTAATATTCAAAAAAGATGGAATGACAAATAATTTCTCACAGCTAAATAAAATCAAAAAAAATCAATAATCAGCTAAACAAAATCAAAATATAATCAATAACCACCGAGAATACAAAAAGAGAATAACATCCACAGCAATCAAAAGTTTCCCAAAATCAGCTTTGAAAATAAGGGATTCTTTTTTCTTTTTACTTTTTTATAAAGTGTGATAAAGAATCCATGTTAAAACATCAAGGGCTCCTTAACCTCCTTGATGTAAGAATGTTGAGAAAACTCCACTAAAGAGACATGAACTTCAAACAATTAGTTAACATTTTGGCAAAGATATTAAAAAACAATTGTGCTATCAGATTAAAACCAAAATCTCTCAAAGAAGCATAAGCATCCCTTTAAATTAAAAAAAAATGAAGCCCTAAAAAGCCCTTGTTAAGGAAGCTCAACAATTGAAAATCTAATCAAACATAATTTGCTACCCTCTAAACTTATCCACAAATTAAGCCACACCAACCTTACTACAAAAAATATTTCTCATTCTATCATTTCAAGTACACCCACTCATCACCATAACATTCTCATCTCTGTAACAATTTTGTATCAATAAGTTTCTTCTTTGTTGACCATCATTTTTCCCATATAATATTGTTGGGCTTACACTCTAAAATTTTCATTAAAAAAAAGTTTAATTTAAGTTACAATAGTATATTTTACCTGTAACTTTGTAGTTGAATAGTCTGCAGGGTGAGCTTGTAAAAATTTGGAAAGGACAGCTTGATCACTACTTCGAGAATGGCCACCAACGCCATCACCAGACCAATCTGAGTAGTCTGGACACATTGAAATTCCAGCACTTTCAAGCAGCGCTTTTATTTGCTACAGAAGTATTAAAACTGTGTAAATAACTCTACTTCCAAATACTAGTAATCAAAGAAATGGCGCACACAGTAACCTGCTTTTCATCACCCCTATTAGTTGCACAAACTTCACGCAAGTTTGGTCCCAACTCTAGGCCAACTGCAACATTTAAATATAGCTCTGTCAAAATGTTAATCAGAACTTTAATACGAGAAATTCATAAAGTTTATCATTTTTTCCAAGTTATGAGATTTCCCTCTTGCAAATTAGGCTCTTGATCATTTCACATTTACTCTGTAATTTTATCTCTTTAGTTTTTTTCATTATGATCTCCTCATAAAGTATAATCACTCATTTCCAGAATTCCAAATAAAAATAATAAATTAAGAGCAACAAAAAGAAAATTCACCATATTCAGTTCACTGAGATGTAACAATCCATTCTGATATCTTATTGAAAGTAGTGCATGATAATTCAAAAATAAGAGCTAGAAACTATCTATAAGTATATAAAGATACTACGTTAATATATTTAAATAATAAGAAACAAAATCCCCAAGAACAATGATATGTTCAACATTTTCTTCATATTCCTCAAAGATATCACTAAATTCAATCTTTTTTCTTACTAAATTCAATCTTCAGGTAAACTTGAATCTCTCAACAAATAATAAGTGCACCATTATCAAATGATTCTATTATTGGGGCTAGTGATGCAAAAAAAAGTTAGCAAGAATAAAGAAGATGTAGGTTGAAACCAAGCATTCCTCTGCATACGAAATACTTAAAAAAAATCCAAAATAAATATGAAATGTCAAAAAAGTCAGCACACCCTTAATCTTTGGATATAATGCCACGCTAGTTTTTTTTTCAATAATTCATTTTAATAGATTTTAGCAATATTATAGAGAACCTTCAAACTCAGCCTTATAGCAATACCATCTTATAATTACAAAGTATAGTTCTTTTTAAAAAGTTCCACAAGCACACTTGAAGAAGACTGTTTAGCAATAAATGCAATGATTGTGTTCATCAATATCATTTGACAAAAAAAAATGATGAATATAAAGTTGAAGTCTTGATTAGATGAATTTTGATTCATGCATAAGAGATCATAGCCAGCCACAGAATCTGTGAACCATTTCAATAAGCCACACAAAATACTCTAAGTATGTAAATTTGTTAGAGCAACCTCATCTAATAACATATAGATAAATAAAATGATGTGCATCAATAAGACCGGTAAATAAGGTGCTATAATATCCAAGTTGCCGAAAATCTACCTAATCTCCTTCATGCTAGATTTTGCAGAGAAATATAACAATCAAACCAGGTTCATAAAAATTTTGTTAAAATTGAAATAATCTCATCCAGCAATCGTATTGTTGGTTTCCCTTATCAATCGTAAGTTGGTTGATGTTAACAAAAAAACTTATGGAATCTTTTTCTAAGAAAAGCTTTGAGGCGAAAAAAATTAGGCCAACCTGAATGTAAATTAAAAGTGAAACAACATCTAATGGAGGAAGAACAAGTATTTAAAGGAACATGATTTAGAATTCTTTACCCCAGTATGAAGGTCATACAACATCAAATAAAGACCAAGAATTGAGGCAATTGAAAAAGCACCACTGTGCCAGAGTTGAATCAATTGAAATAGACCAAGAGATGCTCAAGCAAACAACACGAACAGTAAACTAGTTTTGTGGAGTCTGAGCCTTATTGATCTATAGTTTTGAAGTAACAAGCCAAGTTTTGATTTGATCTTCTTTTGTTTGATCTGACTGTTGAGTTTAATCTTTAGTATCAAGAACAGCAAGAAAACTATTTCTGCAAAGTCAAACCATGCGTTTCTTTTGTTTAGCAAGATCAAAGCATGTACTTCATCTGTTTTCAAAAAAGCAATCCCTTCTTTTACTCCTAAATTCCTTATGTGCAGCTTGCAAGATAACATCTTTACAAAGAATCGTATATAATAAGGGTGGTTGGTAATCAAAGCTGATGACATGAATTACAAAACATGATTGAAAAGAATAAATAAATCTGACTTGAACTGAGAAACTTTGTGCACCATTCTTACTATGTGCTTAATTGTTTGCCTCCTTCCATGCTTTTGTGATTATCTCGAGTGTTATATCAAGCATTAAATAAAGTTACAATTTCTGTCTAATCCACAAAGTTAACTTAAAAATTAAAAGTTGGAGTTATTGACACAAACTCATCATAGCTCGAACCATTTTGAAATTTAGAGATTTAATTCAAAATTACATAAATTAAAACTTATTAGAACTTAGATTCAATTATTATTACATAAGCTTGCCATATAATTTCTCAATTAAGCTATTCTTAGAGATTTAATTTGAATTTAAGCAGTAATTTTAAGCCTTTATTTGCTCATGCCATAATTTTTCAAGTATAGCATTTCTATTGTGATGTCAAGCCATACTGTCCTGTCAACGTTTATTGTTATATATTTTTAAATATAGCAGGAGCCACCATGCATCTATGAACAACACTTTGATTGATTTAATATTCATTCTAAAAATGTAGAGCCCAAAATCTTAATGGAATTGTTGCTGAGAATAAATGTGAAGATATAGATTTTGGTCATGAAGATGATGCAAATGATGAACATAACAACATTGAAAATGATAAGAATAATATAGGATAGAATCTCAAATAGAAATAGAAAGAAAGTTGTTTGTTAAGTTGCATTTTGGGCATTCAGTATACCGATTACAGCCTAAATCTAAAATATGAGTGTTTGTTTTCTCCCTCGCTGGCTATGTCAACCCATTGCTAGCCCTCGCTGACCTTCGACGACTCTTGGCGACTCTTCATAGCAAAAAACATCCAAGCAGGATACCTTAGCAGCCTTTTGCAATCCCGGTTGGCCCATGGCATCAGTCTTCGGTCAAATGTACGCGGCTTTTAGATTTGTTTTCATTTTACAAAGATCTAAAAGTAACCCAACAAACATAAATAAATATATAGGAATAACTCCAAACAACTTAATTTTATTTACACTAGTTATTTTACCTAAGAAAAACTAGGTATTCATTTCACTCCATTTGTATTCTTTTTGCTCCGTCAATATTGTTACCTCAAATCAAAGAGCCCATAAGTGATTAGTAATTTTAGTGGCTCTTCATATAAAATTTTGGACATCTTTCTGTTTATGCCTGATAAGTTAAAGAAGAAGGATCCTCCATCATCAAACCAATGAACCTGCATCAAAAGTCTCTCGACGGGATTCCCAATTTCACCGCACGAGTCATGACAATAAACAAAAGTTAAAGAGCAAAATTCAAGTTTGCCAATATAAATTATCCAACCCACACCTCATGTGAGATGAGCTTACGATAGATATGGTGACATTTATGAGTCAAGTTTAAGCAAAAGAGCACGCATTGGTTTAGGTTGCACTACAACACAAATAGGCAATCACATTACTTGAAATATCTTCTAATCAGAAAAACATCTAAAACACTTAAATGAAAACTTTCTTTCAAAGCACATAATAAAAAAAAAATCACATTTTAATAAAGGGCAAAGCAATGTTAACATTAACATTGAGAACTACTAATAATCAGAAATGCAAAATTTTGCTCTAATAGTGGCAATTATATGACTAACTAAATTAATTAGCAGAAATAACTCCTGAGAATTCTTGAGCAACCAAGATACGGATAATATGTTTATCACAAGATTGCTTGTTTGCATATCTTTATTCTCGTGCCAAAGAAACTTATAAGGTGAGCAGTAGGGAATGCATCCCTCGTCTATTCACAATAGCACGACAAAAATATTACAATTATTAAAATTAAGTTAATTTAATACTTCAAAAGCAAAAGGCTTACGTCCATCAAGGGGTGGAGGAGGACACTCTTTCAGAACGTTTTTCATCTGCTCTGAGCTATCAGGGTTAACAATACGAGCAACCAAACCCTCCAAAATTTCACCCTGAGCTTTGATATGATCCTTTGAACCTGCAAATCAAACAATAAAATCATCCGGGGGGGCACTGAAAATAGTTAAAGAACCTTCATTTATATTTCAAGATTTGCCGTGCCGCTTCAGCAACTAAAGTATTGGTCAATGAGACAAGACAACCATTATAAAAAATGAAAATCTACCCCAACTATTTACCCGGCACAGATATTTCAGCAACCTCATCAAGAGCCTGACACACGGGAGTAGCAGTTCCCTCTTCACACAAAGCATCATAGGCAGCAAAGAAGGAGGTGACAGATTTCCTTTATGAAAAAACAACAAGAAATTTGGAAGAAAACATCAAAGAGAAATAGTATAAAAGCAACCGTATATGATACATGATATAGTTAAACCCAAACAATTATGAGAATAAAAGAGAGCAGAATATGAAATAAAATTAAATGGGCGTTCATAATTTAAAAGTGAACATTTAAGCACATGATGTGAATGCATATTACAAATAGATACATACATTAGAAAAATGTTTTATACAGCTGTGCACCTATGATTAAAAATCAATAGTGCAGAAAAAATAATAAAAATAGGCCTCATATAAGGTGTTATTAAAATTACTCAAGATGAAGACATTAGTGAGTAGTGGCAAAAACTTGCACGAATATCTGCCTATAATCATGCATCAACATATGCAAGCCAATGTAGAAACAACAAATTTGATAAAAGAAAATTCAAACAAGTACATTCATACACCCACACGCTTGCATACGTATATGAACATGAATACTCATATTTTATTCTAGTACTAGCACAACCTAACAGCACAAAGTAATTCATTCCCATTCAATAATGAAAAAGTACGTGAGAGCACACACAAGTACAAACAAATAATACAAATACACATATGCATATGCTAAACTACTTAATTGCTGAGAGTAATTATAAAGCCACTTTCTACACATGTTATTTGCTATTTGACACCCCGTCACATAAGAAAGCCTCTTCAAAGATGTAATAATGGTGATTAACCCACAATTAAGGAAAACAGATTTTAAACACTAAGCAAAGAAAAATTCAGTAATCACCTCGTAGAGAATAGCCAAACATGATTTGTTGGTAAGCGCCATTTGCGACAAAATGCAATGACTTCAGGGGTAGAAAAAAATTTAGGTTTTCCATCTCCCAATTCAGTTACAGCAGTCACAACAACTGCCCAGAAACAACAGGGAACAATAATAGCAAGTTAAAGTTCAAAGATAAACAACTATCAAGATTTTAAAAAGTTTAAATAATCAAAAGTGATTCAAACACACAATTATCCAAGGTTAAATTAATTTATCATATTGGCAATCTAAGTAGGAAGACTATTCACTTAATTGATTATCATAATAGCATTCAGGCTTTTTATCGACAATTAATCTTGTCTTGATCAACATAAAATATTTCATCTAAAAGACCATAAAAAACCATTAGAAGTTTCAAAAGGTAATGTCTAAGAGTAAGAATAGAAAAAGGCTGAATAAAAGAAATTGAAAAAATGTTAGCACCAGTGGCATCCAGAATATATAACAATTTGAATTTTGCAAAATTTTAACTAGTTAGCATATACCTTGATGGTTAATAAAGATGCAAATAAACAAAATACTCTAAAAGCTTCTCAATGTTTAACTAAGTTAGAACTCGTCATAATCATTTGATTAGATTAATAAAAAATATATAAGCAGTACTTGAACGCTCAACTCATATCTAAAGTATAAATAGGTTCTTGTTTGGTTCGTTAATCCTTTTGAGCTATCTCAAGTAGGGTTCATAAACTGGACCATTAAAGGCTCTATTGGAAACCCATTTAAATATTTTTGATCAAAAGCTTAATTAAACCTCACATAGTAGCTCATTTGAAGCTATTTTATATTCATGTAAAATACAAGTTCATTAATACATTTATTTTGAAGATCATGTATTGTAAGAACAAAAAATAAAAACATAATAACGTTGATGAATAGAAGTTTTAATATAGTTTTAATAAATAATCACTAATTCAAAAAATAGTTCATCTAAAATTAATTAAGTATAACACAAAAAAATTAGTGCAATTAAATAAAAAATTTTGCACTTATTTTAATTATTTAAATATTTATATACTTTAATGATAAATTAATCCTAAATTTAAATTTGTAAAACATATTTGGACAAAGTAAATTGTAAAAAATATTAGGGCGAAAAGTAACTAATAACTAATAATACTAAAAGTGAATATGATAGAAGTTTTATAAAAAACTTACTTATCCATTTATAGGATAAGCATCTTTCTTTTCCCATCAATATCTCCTCCCATGCTTAAGAGAATCAAACCAGAGATGGAGAGGGGGCACTTGAAAGGCATCAGCCAGAAAATATATAGCTCAGTTTCAGCATCCAATTGAGATATTTTAAGGCTCGCCATCAACATAAGAATTTGTACATTTACCTCCTTGTGTATTGATAATTTGGCGGGCTATGGTTTGTCCAAGTTTAGAAAAAAACCATATTTAAGATAATATCTATAGTTTAATATTTAGATTAAATTTCAAGGGTTGTTTGGTTTGCAAGATTTAGAGGGTAAAGTAATATTTTCCAGAGAATTACAACATATGGGTGTTTGTTTGGTTTGCAGGATTTTTAAGTAAAATGATTACCAAGTAAAATGTGAGATAATCACACTTCACAAAATTGACTTAATCTGATTACCCTGTTTTTATGGAGAAAAAAAATCGCATTCGTCCGGCTATTTCTTCCTGGATCACGAGGTACACGATGAAGGTCGCCGACAATGGAGCTCGTCGGCACAGGACCGATCGGTTACAGTGATTGACAGCTACGCCTAATCCGTTGCAGTGGCCGACGACTCTGTTCGATTTATTAAAACGACGACAGCTTCGTCCGATTCATAGCATCGAATCGATGTCGGCTTCGTTCAGCTTCAACTGACGCTCTATTACAATGAATCGACCCAATCCAACACTTCGTGCAGCGAATCGCTACGTCATCGGCTCTGTTGCAACGAATCGTTCCAATCCGATGATGTGGTGCTCCATTCTAGCAGGAGAGTGCCTTCTCTGGCCGGTCTTAACAGACGCATAATGCTATGATTAATGTTTAAGAGTTGGAGAAAAATTATAAAAGAGAAATGCCAAGGAACTCAAGCCTAAAGATAGGTTATCATAATTCTAATTACAGCAAATATTTCTCTTGCTTTAAATCTATAGCATCATAATTGTAAGTTTTTTATGATTATTACAAAATTGTTTCTTTTATTCAAAATTCCCTATTATGAGATTTCTATTGCTAGTTTCAATCGTCATATTCCAAATGCTTAAATATAGATTGTTCACTTACCAAGCCAATGAGAATTCTTTATGACATGAATTTATAATTCTTCTACCACTTTGCAATCAGATGTAAATATACATTAAATTTTCAAAATGACTTTAAAAATATACAAGACAAAATTCTATGCAAAAAGTATGCATATAAGAAAAATGTTTGGGTTCTATTTATTGATGTGAGCAAGTATGTTAGTAAACTCCTGCATAATGAACATGAAATTTAATCTTCCAAGATCCTATAGCAAAAGTTTTCTCCCTAGAGAAACTAAAGTTGATCAAGAATATGAATACTCATGGATCTATGGTGTAAAAGTAAAAAATTTTATTGATTTGAGAAGATGGCGAAAGGTATCGGAGACTCTCAAAACACAAAATATATGTTTATAATGCCTTGAAATTCAAATAATGTATACATAAATTACAAAATGAATGTAGACATGTTTGCACAATTTTATAAACAAACATATTGCTTCTTTTACCTATTATAAATCTTTAAAATTTACAAATATCCTATGACAAGAAATTGCTGAGGTATACAAGCAACTATTTTTCTATTATTTGCTTTTATTTAAAAATAAACATTTCCATGTATTTGAAATATAATTTTCTTTATTTTGCATGTAAGAAAAAAATGATTTGAATGAAACATCAACTTAATATACAACAACACCAAGCCTTAGCTCCAGTAAATAAAGTTAACTATGAGAACTTTTGTCTCCATTGTGCCCGGTCAAATAACAGCCCCTCACTTAGCTTTAAGTGTACGAGATCCTTCACAATAGTTTTTTGGCATGCCTATTTGGTTGTCCTCTTCCTCTTTAACATGGGTAAGAATCATAAACTCAACTTCTCTAACAAGAGCATCAAACAGTATTTACTTAATATAATTAAATCATCCAAGAAAATTTTCTCTAAGCTTATTCTCAATTAAAGTCACCTCAATCTTGCGACAAACAATGTCATTTCACATCATACCAATTAGTATATGCCCACTCAACCACCTCATCATCCTCATCTCCAACATTTAATTTATTGATATGATTTGCTTTGGAGGCCAAGATTCCACTCCATGTAACATTACTAGCCTTATAATTATTCTATAAAACCTACATTAAATTTTGATGGGATTTTTCAACTGCACAAACCAAAGAAGTGCTCTATTCAATCCAATCAACTTGGATCTTGTTAATTGCATCGCCTTCAATTTCGAGACTATTTTGTATGACTGAACAAAAATATCAATCCTCGTTTCATGATAAAATGATTTTCAGTTGTTATATCATTGTATTAATCTTCTCATGATTAAACTTACTCCACACCCGGTTTTAAAACTTCCAAGACAAAATCCTGAAGATTCTAAGGTAATTTTCTGTAATTCGAGTTTAAATAAGCATACACCAAAATATCATCTACAAAAAGCATACACCAAGACAGCTCCACTTGAATGCGTTCAATAAGGAAGTCCACAAAAAATACAAGTCATAACTCGATTGTAATGAGAGACTATGAGAAGTAATTCTTAATTTTGTTGGGATTTACATTTTCCATATATTTAAACATTTCCTATTATGCAATCTTGTGATTCTAAATATCCAATTCTAGTATTAAAACTGTCTATATATTAATAAGATCAATCAATTTAGAGAAACAAAGTTTCAATATCATCCAAAGCAAATGCTTAAATATATGAATGATTTGAAAACAACTACTTGAGATTTCAGACTAGGTAATTTCCCTTGGGACTAACATATCTAGATAACCATTTGAACAGCTGATAGCATAGATGAATTAATTTACATCTTCAAATGCATAGACAAAAATTCAACTAACATTGATGTTGCAAATGCCAGCAACTATCACATACACTCAATAAAGTATTACATGACTTCGAATAACTGCAATTTGAAGGTCCTGTTTGCTTAAACTGACAATCATCAAAAAGATGAAGGTCTACCATATTCCAAGTGCACTAATTTCAAGGTACTCCCTTCAGAATAGTCTGTACACTTTTTAAAATGGTGCAAAAAATTCGCTGTATTCGCTTTTGAATAGATGAAAATTTCTGGCAGTGAGGAAAAAACAAGGCATTTGAAAAAAATTGAAGAACAAGGGTTTAAGCATCAATTGTGCACTATATCAAAAAAAATTGACAACTCTAGTTGGCAGTTAAATAAAAGCACGAACATGTCTGGTGATTCTAAATGCATAAATCACTCCAATGTTCGCATAAGGCATTAACAGTAAAACTATCAATGACATCTATGATGTATGTAAAATTTTCTCAGGGGCTAAAAGATCAACATACCGTAATCATCGATGGGTCGCTGACCGTGGTCCCCCAATACTGCAGTAACCAACTCCATGGATATACATATACGATTTTTCTAGTAAATCAATGAAGCACAAATATTAGATGCTGGCAAATGCCTGACATAAAAGATAACTAAAACCGATATAGTCTTTGAGCATCTAAAATACAAATCAAAAGCACAACAATTTATCCCTCAAATCAATGCCAATTCGTTACTTCTAAAGATAACAGTGGTCATCTTCATGTTAGGAACATCATAAAATTTGTCAGATACTAGAAACCACCCAAGAAGCAAGAAACTATTGTTATAGAGTTGGGAAAATAAATAATTATTACAAAATTAAGAGAAAGGATCTGCAAAAGAAATGTGCAGTCTCCATAAACTGTCTTTCGCTCACTGCCACTTAAAACCATAAATATTTTTGTTTGTGAAAGAGTAAAATTGTAGAAATTATTTCTGTTATTATATTTATTCTAGAAAATTTAGTTTAATTTATGTTTAGGGTAAATTGTCCTAATGCAACACTTTTATGTTTAATGTCCAATCATATAGGATTCAGTTTTGAAAAGTATAAATAAAATGGAGCGAGTCATTTATAATGCAATAACAAAGTACAATATGTGGTAAAAAAAAAAATTAATTGCCTCATCTGTACAAACTTTTCCTCCATTGAGAGATAAACAATGAAATTCTTAATCCCATCTCATATTTCCCTCTCTCTTAGACTGTATACTCATCTAATCTTCCTACCCTCTCTTCTCTATACCATTACAATTAATAAAGAAAAGTGACGATTCATATATATCAACTGTCATGCTCTAGATCACAGTTAAATAAATAAGAAAATATATAGTAACAAAGAAAGGTGCTGATTCCATCGATTTTAAATAAATAGGAAAGCAACAAATTTAAAAAATATCAACAATTAATTATATGAACTCTCATTATCTCTTTCACACAAACCTTTATGGCCTCTCATTTACAGCTTTACCATTTTTTTACCTTTAGTTACCATTTTAGCCTATTTTTTTACAATTATGTAGCTTTATAGCAACTTATTTACAGTTCAGCTTATAAACATTTTAGAATCGTGTTTATTGTGTTCTTACTTTGGCACTGTTTTTAGAATTATAATTATCCACTTTATTATTTCTTTATTATGAAGTTTTAGATTTAATTTAGAGTTAGACGAGTGATATAGTTACAAAGCTGACTTAAAGATAGAACCACATACCCCTAAAGCCGTAGCTTTGTTTTATGTCTACATGCTTTATTTCTTCCAATGGAAACTTCTTACAGTTAAAATCTGTTGCATAAGTTCAAATACTATCATTTAATATCAATCAATTGATGAACATAAAAATTTATTAATTTTTTATTAATACATGTATATTGATATTTAGTGGAACTATATGATTGGTTTGAATGATTTTCATATGTGATAGCTTTATGGTTCTATATCAGAAGTTTATGTTTTTGCCACTAAATTCCGTGCCCAGCTTGCACATTCCCCCTACAAGCAACTCCTGGAGTTTGGACCAGGTCCTAACAATTATTTTGTATGATTGAATCAAAATATTAGAACATCACCATTTATTAGCATGATCTTCAAATGTATTATCTTTACATTAAGTTTAATATTATTATACTTTCACTCTGGATACTCCATTTTAGAGATGCAAGAAAAAAAAAACTTTTGATTATAAGGCAATTCTCTATAACTAGAGTTTAGCCTTAATACAGCTCTAGCAACATCAATAAGAGCAATTTCATCTACAAATAACCTACAAAAAAGCACTTCCTCTTGAATGTTGTTCAAAAGCTATGTTAATTTTTACCGCAAAGAGATGAGGCTAAGAGTAGAGCCTCAATGCAATCTGATAGAATAGAAAATTCATAAAAAAAACTCCATGTGTTTAAGCGCATGCAATTGCTCCAATGAAATTTCTTTATTACCTTCAATAAGCACCACAAATTCCACTTCTTTCCAACACTCACAAAGAACTTCAATTGATATTTTATCATAAGTCTTTTGTAAATCAATAATTATCACTAAATTAATTCCTCTAAAACTAGTGCAATCCTAAGCCTCACTTTTATTTATGCATGTAACACCATAGTAATTCTCCACTGCTCATTCAAAGTTTTTTAGTCATCAAAATTTTATTAAATAACTTGATGAGTCAAGATGCTTCATCACCCAAACATTTTCATGTGCCAATATATATGTCATCAGATCAAGCAGTATTTCCACTCATTTTCTCTAAAACAATCCAAATCTAAATTTTGCATACCCATTATATGAAATATAAATTGATAATACCATTAGATCTAATAAATCCACTCATGCTAATCATATTATTATAACCATCACAAAAAGCTTGTGAAAACAATTCAACTTTAAAGTTATTATTCCTAAAAAATATTTATGGCCAACATCCTAAATATGCTTCATTTATATCTTTTATTTGCTTATCTCCTACAAGGTTAAATTATATTGTATTTATCTTACTCAATAGTGGCTCATTTATCATATAATCTTCAAAAAAGATAATCGTAGAAACATGAGTTGCATTCTTGGATTCACAAAAATACTATTTATATTTCTTTTATTTCTCATTATCATTAATTACATTTAAACTACTCTTTATCATAATTTTCCTCTCATCAATTTTTAAATTAAGATCTTATTTCCACCATCCTATATTTATGGTATTATAAACTCTCACTCTTGTCTATCTTAATATATCATTAGCCACCGTGTAGACACAACTAGCAATTGTTATTGCATAAGATTAGCTTCCTCCTCAATGTCTATTATATAAGCTCTAATAATTGTTTCTTAAAAAATATCTATGATTATTAGTAAAATTCTACCATCTAGTTTTAAAATATAAATTAGATTTATTTTTCATTTTCCATAATAAAAACTAACTAAATTCATCATTAATATAATGATTATTTATACATCATTATTAAATTAATAGAACTGAAAATTCATTAGTATTATTATTAAGTATGAATTATATATGAACAATTAATACTTATCCCATAATAATAAATAACAAAAGTTCATAATAATATAAATAAAAATTAATTAGTTAGGATTAATTAATATTTATGGGATGTTTCATTGATACTTAACCTATCTTAAGAATGATGAGCTATGATAAATAGAGTCTAATAAGACAACAGAACTTGCTAAGCCATGCAACAAAAAACATAAGTTTGTATTTTTTTTACCTTAACTAGTTGTGTTATACGAAAGAGAATTTTTCTATTAAAACTAAATTAGCTCTAGCAATTCTGGAAAAAATAGAGAGTATGAAAACTAAGTCAATGTGTATGTACAAAGTACATAAGAGAGTGAGTCTCTATATCACAAGGAAGAATATTGGCTTTGGTTTATTGCTGGATTAGATAATCCTTTGGTTTATATATTGGGATAAATTTTTTACGGTAACTATTTAGTATTAATATTATTAGTAAAATAACAACTATAATTACCAATAAAAGTTATAAATACTCTTAACAAATATTAATATTTATAAATCAATTATTATGTACACTAAGTTTATTGGGAAGCTATACATAATGATACTCAAATTAAACAAATATAATTACTATGTATAACATTATTTTTATATTATATTAATGAAAAGTTGTTTATTTTTATTGATACTCTAAGTTAAATTTTAAGAGTGAAAAATCAAAATAACTATTCTAAGGTCAATATAATTATACTCAAAAAACTGCTCATTAAAATTTATTTTATTTTTTATAACCACAACACCACCCTCACTGCCAGAATTGAAATTGTTTTCCTTCATATGTCTAGGTGATAATAGCAATAATAACAATAATAATTATAATAATAATAATAATAATATGACTAATTAATATTTATTAAATTAGATTCAATAATAATTATAATTAATTGATGATAACATATAAATGACCATTCTATTTGACAATCAAAAATAATTAATTATTATTATTAATTTATTAATCATGACAATTAGTAATTAAAAATTCTTAATTTAGCTATTAATAAAAATAATCATATGATGACTAAACTAAATTGTATACAAATTAATATAATAGCCATTTTTAAAGCAAAATAATTTAGGTAATCTGATTTTTTGCTTACTTATTATAATAAAAATTAATTATCAACTGTATATTTGTGCCATAAATTAGTGACATATTATTATTTATTCACAGGTATCATTATTATAATAAAAGTTATGAGTTATATTAAGTACTTTTTTAGTTTGAAACTAACGAAATATGCTTTTAAGACTTCATTAATACCATAAAATCATATTATATTATTTATTTATTAATTTAAATTGATAAATATTTTGATTCATAATTAACATGATTCTTAATCAAGAAATTTTTCTTAATAATCAGCAATTTTTTAATATTGTTAATTAAGATGTAAGGTGGAAAATTAACATTGTTGTGCTTATATCCAAATGCAGAGGCAACGTATAAAATTGTGCAAATTCTACATCAAATTAAAAAGCCATACTATGAAATTTTGGTGGAGTGACAAGATAAAACACATTACAAAAGAGAAAGCAATGTTCCACAAAATTAATTTGATTTTCTTAGATAAATCAGTCAGCATAAGTCCAAAATACCCCCAGGATTAATTAGGGTGCGCCATGGCTCCTTGGCTCTTGAATCCCAGGCGCTGAGGAGTACCATGACGCCCCACTGTCAATTCCCATGCGCTGGGGCGCACCGGGGTGCACCATGGCGCCCCATTCTCGAATCTCAGCCGCTAGAGCGCGCCGTGGCGCCTGACCTGCTGCCAACCCAATGTTTCATTTGCCCTGAAACCTTCGATACCCGTCGTAATTCTATCGACGCATCCCGTGTTGATCTAATCAGTCTTCACATCCCAACAATGGAGTTGTTGATATCAAACTTAAGAAAGCCAAAGCTTAAGCAAAACTTGAACCAAATATAAGTTTAAACTTAAGTGAGCATTAAAAGCCTAACTAGAGTATATCGTAAACTAAGTTAAGCATCAACCAAATAGCCCCTTATTTCATAATTAGCATAATTATTAACTTAATTAAATAGTTTTAACTAATTAATTACTTATTATTGATAATTGATTAAGAAATATAAATTACTTAATGAAAGATGTTTATGTTAGACTAACAAGCAGCAGCAGTTTGGTTCATGATTAAGCAAGCTTAAATAAAACTAAAGTATAATTCAAATGTTGTACTTGGCTTTAGTTTTGAATGCAATATAAGCAAAAAAAATTAAGTGGTGATGGGGTGAGAAATAGAGGTAACCAAACTATGATTGTCAAATGATTGAACTTGGAAGAAATCAGGACACACTTCAATAAATCACAAAGGTTAAAAACAAATTGATGTCATATCAATAATAAAATATTGTAATGATTATTAATCAAGAATTATAGCTACATTGCAATCTATATTCTCTAGTTCGTCGAGTGGCAGATAGAATTTGACTAATAATATAAAATGGTGAAATAAGCTAAAAAAGAATCGGCTGAAAAAGAGATTTAAAGCTTTTTGCTTAACAACTTTGATATTCAATAATAGTTTGGCGACTCCAACAACCTAATTTCTTTTGATTAAGTAAAATAACTTTGCCATGAAAAAGGATTAGAGTTGCAGAATGAATCAACAGTTTCAACCCTGTGCAGAATTAAACAAATGGGAGATAAACTTTTATCATCATACTTTCTAAAGCTAAATCAAATTCTCAAGTTATGTAAAATTTGAGAATGGGAATTAAGAGTTTAAGAAAATCTGAAGCCGTTAGACAACCCTATGCCCTAAAGTACAGAACCAAAATAATTGATGCCAAAGGGCATACTTAAATGCATTAATGCAATTCCTCAGCAACCAAATGTAGGTATTTATATACGTGTCTGCATGTCACTAAAATTGTCCATAAGCATAGATTCCATTTCATGTTTATCCTCCCTCAATGGCAAATTAATAACTAACATTGAAAAAATTGTACGGTGATATAGATGAGTAGAAAAGCTACCATTTTAGTAATCAAACTCGTCAGATAAGAATAATGAATACATACATCAAATGCATCGTAAGAAATAAAGCTTATAAATTGATTAAACTCTGTAGTCTGCACTATAACTACAAAAGTTGTTAAATTGGTATCATGGTTGTGAAACTACCAAGGAGCAAAAAAGGGTATCATTTTGAGTGGAGATCTACTTTTGCTTGACATTTCCATAAAAAAATGGGCAAAAAATATGAAGACTAAAAAGGTAAGTACCTCCAAAAAATTATTGAACTCTAATTGCTTTTCGCTTGCTGCAGTACCCCAAGCCTCTTGGAACATTCTAGCGAGGACAAATACACCAACTGCTGTGTATCTGATCAAACAATACATGGTGAGTTAGTACTTTTGAAGTGTAGTGCAGCAAAAATAATGATGGAACAAGGATATCTAGCCATAGGTACATGTTTCCAAAGCTGTTTTTAGCATAAGCTCCACCAAGATGGCCAGCATACATAAATAGAGATCCAGAGTGCTTCAATGATACCTGAAAAATAAAATTAAAATTATATCACTCAGCTCAAGGAAATCATATTTGGATTAATGTTTAGGATAGTGAGAGGATGCATCTATTCCATGAATCTAAAACCAACTAACAATTGGTCCATCTGATAATCATCATTAAGTTCATCTAAAAGTTCATACTTAAGATTACATGAGAGGGCCCCTTAACTTGTATAAACTGTCATGGCACTTTGAAAACGAAATGCAATAACACTTTGACACTGAGCAAAAAATTGTTGCAGGTACAAGTTTGTATGCAAGATACGAGGTAGGTATATTACCTCTAGTGTAGCCATTCCATGGTTGACTATATCAATCATCCTTGCCCTTATCTGCAGCAAAAATTCCAAACCATGAGCAGAACTAATAAATAATAATTAAATTTACAAAATAAAAATCAAGATATTACAAATTGCATATCACAAATGCTAACAAAACTTCAATAGAATGCATGACTGCATCAATTATAATCAAGACGCAAAGGGGCAGTTTGGCAACCAAAAACTCTGAGAATTGTTTATAGAAAGAAAGAAAACCTCTCCTCCACTTTCACAAATGCTAACAAAACTTCAATAGAATGCATGAATGCATCAATTATAGTCAAGACGCATAGGGGCAGTTTGGCAACCAAAAATTTTGAGAATTGATAATAGAAAGAAAGAGAACCTCTCCTAGAAGCTCCCAAAAAACTCCCAAAAATCTTTCAAAAGCTTTCAGAAACTTCCAACTTTTAGAAGCTTTCATTAACTTTTGTAAATGTCTAGAAATTTATAGAAACTCCTAGAAGCTGCCAGAAACCTACAACTTCTAAGAATTTTCAAAAATTTCTAACTTTCAAATATTTTCAAAAACTAAGAACTTACAAAATCTTCCAACTTCAAGAAAATTCTAGAAGCTTCCAAAAATCTCCACAAATATCTAAGAAGCTTTTAGAAGCTTCTAAAAACCTCTCCTCCCCTTTGAAATTTTATTCTCATCCTTGAATCTAGAACATTTTTCTTCCTCTTTATTCTAAGAAATTTCAGCCACTTCCCTCCTATAAATGTCATCCAAAGGTGGTCCAATAACCCCAAACCTTCCTCTCCTCCCATCCAAGCATTCCTCTCCTCCATTCAAACTTTTCGCTCTTCCCACCCATGTCATCCTCTTCTCATCTCATCCATAAGAGCTCTCCAAAGTTGGTGTCGTCATCAACATCAAGTCCACTGAAGCTGCCAAAATTATCCAAGATTTTCAAAATAAATCCAAACAAGATTACATAATATAGTTCTACTGCATTTTATATATATATAAATTTAGCTATATTTTTGCTAAAATAAGATAAGCTCAATTTTAGTGTAATTTTACCTACTTTTCAGGTAATACTTTTAGCATACTTAGAAGTATTATTACTTGATGTGCATATCTCTTTGTGTGGTGTCCCTATTTTTCCACTTCAATGCATTTGGTGGATATTTAGTTCCAGAATATTGTGCAATCATTATAAAAATCATAGAATTGCCCTCTTTGAGCTAATATAAGTAAATATCATATCATTCCTTGAGGACGAGGGCGATGAGACGATGTATTTATTTTGAACATCATTTGTGTTTTACACTGCAAACATGTGTTACATCCTCATGTTTATATATATACCAGTATTTGAGTGATCACATTAATGCTTCAATTCTTTTATATTGCTAATTCTTGCTTAAAATTTTAATTAAATCCGATTGTATTATATCTTAACGAAATAGGTATTAATTTATGTACTTTTATTATTGTCAATGTTTCAAGACCAGACCCATCCTTAGAAGAAGATTAAACTAGAACTATGATATAACGTTAGAAATGTAGCAATAAGAATATTGTAATAATAATATGCTTATATTTATATGATAAGAGAAAAGAGAGAATATTATTATGATTTAGTAGTCTACTAATACACTTTATATTTAATAATTCAATTTATAAATTATGTTTTGATCTTGCTCCTCAACCTCAATAATATAAGTGAGCACTGAGAATTCAATAATCTGATATGAGATGGTGAGTTCCAGTGCTCACAGCTAATCTGTGATTAGTATTTAATCTCTTTCATCTGGCCAATACACATTAAGTATAAATTAAGGGATTATAAGGCAGTTAATTAGATTACGAGACAGTTTAACCTTAAGGAAAGTAAGTATGTTTGATACTTAATTCGGCTTAAGCCAAGTATTCCCCAACTTGAGCGCGAAACGTGCATCAAAGAATTATCCCTCTGAATGTTTTAAAATTGACTTCTGAATTTAATTTAATTGCACTATTATTAATTAATGAAAATTATTATTAATAACTATTATTTAGCAATAGTTATAAGAGAGTAATTATCTTTAATGATGATCCATAATTTGAATCAGTGATTAACATCATCAATTGTTATTACCAAGGCATAATGTGAAAGAATTGCATGCAAACTTCACTGCATATTACAACAATCTATTTCTTGAAATCAAAGCAAGTGATCTCCAGATCTCAAAGGCAGCCTAACCAATGCCAAATGAACAAACTCTCTATATATTCATAATTTCCACAACTTCCCAATTGTCATGGCATGCAAAGGAGCCTGATCAAAGCATCAACCAACCAGGCACCAGCATCTTATTTCTTCAATAATATGAGCTAGTTCAAATATTAAAGTTAATTTCTGACATTTTTTAACAAAAAAATTATAAACAAAAGAGCAGAAAAGCTACAGAGGACCAATTGCCGGATAATCCTTTTGCACTAAAATGATGTCAAAATTTAAATTTTATTTCCAACAAACGCCAGCTCTGGTATATACAGGTAACATCAGCATCAAATCAGAGCCTAAATATCATTGGATGGAAAACATTTTTAAACGTGGAATAGCATCGAGAATTCGAGAAAATAAAGAAGGCAATTTGGGGGGCGTAGGGGGTGCGCAAAGATTTACATGCCTCTTGGTCCGATTTCTCGTTTTCGAATTTTGGATAGAACGTCGCACGAATCTGCGCTCTGGAAAATGTATTGTTATCCACGACGAAGTTCTCAGTCAACTGGCTCTGAAATAATCCAGCCATGTTCGCTGCACCGTCCTTCTTCGTGCTCAAAACCTCGGCAGATGCCGACGTCCCAGATGCCGTTGTGTAACATTTAGGCAGCCACACACCCCGCTGCCGCCCCGTCGCGATCGAACTGCCCATGGCTGTCGGAATCGTCCCGAACTGCAGAGAAGAAGAGCTGCCGCTAGAACTGGCACCTATATTACTACAATGATCATTACCTCCAGCCGATTTCGCAATGCTCAGATTTTCAATGCCCTCCCCAACGAAATTGACGGATGCATCACGGGTCTTCTCCTTCCACTGCTGACGTTCCCTAGCCGCGCGGCGTCCCTGCCAACGAAAGAAATGTGATCAGAGATGGATTCCAATGGATGAAATCGAGAGGGGTGATTGATGATCGGATGATTACGCGGTGGTTGAAGGGCATGGTGAGCGGTGATATTGCGGAGGAGAAGAAACGGGCGGGGTGGAGAGGGGGTTGTGAGCAGAAATTGAGGCGGCAGAGGTAGAGGACGGAAGAATGGCGCGAGGGTTTGAAGGATGAAGAGCCGGCAAAGAAGAGGGTGCAGAGGAGACGGTGATGGGAAGAAGACATGTGGCTGAATAGTGACCGAGTCGCTAATGACGGCGCCTCAAGGTATTCGCCGTTCCTGTACTGTAGGAATTAACAGAAAAAATATATGAAAAATTTAGTTTTTTTTGCCATCTGTCATTTTCAAATTAATAAATGAGAGCTCAATATATTCTTTTCCCTAAAAATTTATTAGGCAAAGTCATCATTAAAATCTACATTAATCAAAAAAAAAAAAAAATTTTACATATTAATCCAAATAAAAAATAAAATACATCAATATATATTTATATATATAATTATCATATTATTCATATTTTAATATATATATATATATATATTTATCTAAATATAATAAAATCCATTACACAAATATTTTTATAATAGTTAATAAAGATTTGTTTGAGAATAGAATTCTTTATAATGTTTAAATAAATAAATGCCTTAAAATCATATCTATTAATACATTTTTGGAAGTCAAACATTTACGTTAATTTAATTGGGTTATTCATAGGTGCTTTAAAAAATATTTTGTAATTATATTTATTGAGTTACTAGTAACAAATCTTAAAATCACTGCAATAAAATATAATATTCTCTCATTATTTTATAAGCATCATTCAACTATACATCCTTATATGATAATATGAGTGTTCAAATGTAAGATCTAAAATGTATCTATGACAAAATGAATGAAGCATTAAACTATTTTTAAAAATATCTTTAAATTTATGAATTTTAGTAGGAAAATAAATATAAAAATTAAATAAAATATTTAGAGCTCAAAATATAAAATATACATGTATATTTGAATTTCTCAAACCCAATTATGTAATGGGTAAAAATTTCATTGTTTTTTAAGTTAAATGATTAAAATATTTACAAAATATATTGAAATTAAATTAATTATATTTTTTTATTTAAAATAGCGTGCGGAATCATAATTGTTTGATCTGATATCGGTTAATCTCAATCTATGATCGCAAGTAAAGATCATGTTGTCCGATTCCCCCTTCTCCCTCGAACCTGAGAGCTTTAAGCTCTCACCGTCCAGCGACTCCTAAGTTCATTGGCCACCTGCTTGACCCCAACCCCATGTGAAGTGTACCCCTACCTTGCAAACCTTGAGGAAGCTTCCAGGGCTAGTGGTGAAGTTCTATATCTACTGGATAACTCCCTTCTTCCTTGAACTTGAGAGCGCCAACTAGGCTAACCCAAGCTAACCTCTTCCAAGCTAGCGTCAAACCAACTATCTCGGATTATTGTTGGTCTTTAAAGAATGTCAAGCTTCTTTCAAACTATATAGTAATGTACTTAATCCCTTAACTCTTCTTTGATTATTGTGATCATGATTGGTCCATTTAGACAAGTTCTTACTAAAATTAAGCTAGCATGTTCTCTATTTTAGCTAGTGTTTGGTTCAATCCACTGTATGAAGCAACATCAACCTCTGGAAAACGCATACTAATCCTAGTGAAAAAACAATTTTCATTGGGTCAACTCTTTATTCAATGATCAAAATGATGATGGAATATACATGATGTATTATATGCATATAAGACTTGAACTCAATTATGCGTTTTTTATATTCCATGCTTAATAAATCTATTAATTAGCAAGTAAGAATTTATTTAAATTTTGATATCTACATTTGAGGTGTGTTTAGTTTGTATTTAAATTAGATCTAATGGTTCATGCACAATTACTAAGTAGTATGATCAAAATTCTGATTTCTAGAAATCCAAAAATCCTAAAAATTGATCTGTCTAAATTGATCTCAAATCGAAAAATGGACTCCGCCATTGTGTTCATTGCCCTCAAATTAACTTGGGGTGATGTTTTCGTGTCAATCGGAAGTCATTAAAAGTTTGACCAATAGTTTAATATTATTTAAATCCCCCAAAAAATCAAATAATTAAAGGCTCGTCAAATCAAAAATCCAATTGCGCCATTGTGTTCCTCACCCATCAATTAGCTAGGGGTGATTTATTGAAAATTTTTGGGGTGTGTTAAATCAATTATATTTAATTAATAAAATCAATTTAAAATATTTAATTAAAATAATGTATTAATTTTTTTGGAAACAGCGCCATCTGCAATATTACCCATGTCGTTTACCAATTGAACGGCGTCGTCTGAACGAACGGGGCTTCCATCATCCGTTGGATCTTCCGATCCAACGGCTTGGACTTATCATCCCAGTGATCGTTTGCGAGTGCTGCACATAGCGTGCACGCAGCGTAAGCCAGCCTCGTGTAGGATCTTCCGCCGCTCTTTGACCCCCCCCCCCCCCCGCCACGGATACCTATTACCATTTCCTAAAGACTTTAGTCTTTGGTTTCACCATGAAAATCGAAAGAAGATAGCCAAGAACACCTGGATCGTCTGCCCGATTGAACCCTAATTTATGGACCACTCATCCTAAGGTACTAGCTCTCTCCTCATAACTCAATTGTTTTATATCAAATGCAATTCAAAAGTTTATTACATGCTATAGATTGACAATTGAACGGGATTGATCGAACTTGAATGAGTTCAAATCGATCTAATTAAGCGAGTGAAACACATTACTTACCGTTAAAAAGGGAGTTCGCAGCATAGCCTCCTAGGATTAAGGATTGTAGTCGAGTTAGGACATCTTAAACCCTGATGTAGCTACATACAAGAAGGTCTCGTCAGGGGCCGTCCAACGCCGTGTGGGCTGGATTGATCCACAGCCGGAATGGCCGTAAAATTTTGAACCCTAGATCCTTGTCTCGGTCGTCGCCCGGAGAAGAAGGAGAGGGTTCCAGGTCAGTCTGAGTCACGCTCACAGGTGTGGGGCCCACTTTATGCTGTCATGGTCTCTTCAGCATTTAGTGGTGGGTCCCACCCTGTCCCTCCGTTGTCTGATGAAGCCCCGAGTGGCAGTGGGGCCCGCCGTCTTCTATTCAGCCTGTGGTAGTACACCACATGGCCGTGGGGTCGCTGATTCTACCGCTCTGTCCAATCCTGTAAATTAAAAATAAAAATAAATATAATATTAATAATTAAAAGAGTTAACATTTATTTAACCTAAGTAAATAATTAATTTCATAAATTAATATTCTCATGACTCCTAAATTACAACTCCAAAATTAGCATATTTATATACCTTTAAAACCAGAATATTATGAGGAGTTTATTGGTACTGTCCAATTCTTCATAGGAATAATATTTAATATAGTGATATTTATGATCCCCTAATTAAGCCCTAATTGTCACAAAACTTCATTTAAGCATAACTTTGTAACCACTAACCTAAACATATCTAATATGGGCCTTAAAATAATCAGTAAACTCCCAGAAATATTCTAGTAGTATCAATTTTGCTATTTGAGACATATTTAGGTTAATCACTTTTTGACCTAATCCCTAACCTTCCAAAATTTATAACTTTTAATCCCCTAGTCTAAACCTAGTCAATATGGGTCTTAAAGTGATCAATTGAACCTCTAAAATAACCATTTAGTGTTTAATTTCCTGTTTGAACTAATATTGGCTTAATCACTTTTTGGACCTAACCCTAACTAGCCTAATTAATCATAGAACTTCAATTGACCATAACTTGGTCAATTGAGCTCCAAATCAGGTCTTCCAATATACCATTTTGATTAGAATGACCTAATTAACAATAAACTATAAAAATATTTTATTTCTCTTAATTTAGGTCATAACTTAACCAATTATAATCTAAATTGAGCATACCACTAGTCATTGTGATCAGTGGGTCATTTTTTATCTACATCCACTTATTTTACTCAATCTGGACACTAATTTGAAAAGTTAAGAATTTGACCATTAATTAAGAAACCATAAATTACTCATTTACTCTTAATCTTGTATTTGCTATAACTTAGCTAATACTTATCAGAATTTGATGATTTTAAGTTTTATGGAAACTTTAGAACATAATCCTTAATAATCTGATAAAAATTTAAATTCTATTAGGCCAAATTACTAATTTTCTCTTAATAGGTCAATTCCTTAACCAAAAATTATGTACTTATTGTCTAAATTTATATTAGACAATAAATAATCACCCCACATTAATAAATTATAGATTTGAGCCCTAATTCATAAAGATAAATTTTAGATTCTTAAGTATGGACAAAATTATAATTTTACTCAAAATTAGGCTTAAGCATCCTTAAACCTTAAAGTCAGCCTTAAACTTCTAAAAACAATATTATAACTGATTTGAAATTATTTTAGAATATCTAAACTCATTAAATTAAAATTTTAAGAAAAATCTTAAGAATCACCTAAAAATATTTTAAGTCTTAATCCACTTCTTATAATATGAATTTAGATCACCTTATATCTTTCTTAAGTTAAATTCATCATAATAACAGTTAAGTATTATCAAACTTAAAGCTTAATTATTCTCTTTAGGACTTTTTTTCCAAACTATAGGATCTTATTCCTTAGAACTTAGCTTAAAAATGAAGTTATAGATCATCTATTAAGTAAATGGGTACTTAATAGATAAGACATTTTTATAGTTTTCTATAATTTTATCATTTATTTATGATTATTTTGTATTAAAACTTTAGATTTAATATTAGAGATCCGTCTTATTAAGCTTAATTTCGCTTAATAAGATAATTTTAATTATAGCTTGTGAGAATTTGGTTTTAACTTTATACCATTAGGATTAGAATCTATTGGATTAAGAAGTTAAAATATAAACTTGGATTTTAATATTTTAATCTCCTAATTTTGATTTATATTAATCAAGATTGGGTTGGGATTCGTAAAATCATTAATTATAATATTTGATTTATTATTTTAACTTAATTAAGTGTCATGTGATTTATATATATTAGGACTTGATTAGTTCTAACTTCTGTTAACTTGTAAGATTGATATTCTAGATTTATACTCAATAGCTGGATATTTGAGATCCTAAACTTGTATAAGTTCATATTAGATAGAACGACTTAATAAGAAAACAAAGTGATATCACAAAGTTGTTTAGTGCTATTTTATTCATTAAAAATTGTATGCTATGCTTCCCTTATTTTGGATTTCATTATACATTTGGACATATTATATTAAACATGGAATAATATATGGATATTCTATGTTAAACTTTGAATACATTCATATGGTATTTTCATAACTTAAGGAGAATATTTAATAAAAATAACTTTATAAGTTATGTCTTATTAAGTCTGCATTCTAGTATAACCATACTTTTGAGACAGCTTTTGGCTCAGACTACTTTCCTAATGCATGTTTTGACTATGACTATTTTCCTAGTATATGCTACTTTTGATTATGACTACTTTCCTAGTGCATGTTGTTTTTGACTATGACTACTTTTATAGTGCGTGATACTTTAATCTAGGATTACTTTTCTAGATGCTCAGCAGGTACTTTTCAGATGAAATTAACTTTAATCTAGGACTCTTTCTTAGATGATCAGATGGACCTTACTTTTTGGTAGGACTAAGTAGGAGTATTTCCACACTTTACTTTATACATTTACTTTACATTTACTTTACTGTTACTCTACAGTTATGGTATATCTTTTGCTTTATAGTTTAACATACTTACACACAGCAGTTCCTTAGTACTTATAGCTTTATATATATTGTACCTTTCAGCAGTTCACTTTTATTTTATGATATGTTAGAATATTAGAACTTTACTTTCAGTTCAGTACTTTTATTTTATATGGTAACGAACATGTCTTAAGTTGATCATATTATTTGGGAATTTTTTTATGCTTAGTAGATTTCATTATGTGTTATTTAGCCCTTTTTCTGTAGCTTGAGTTGAGATATATATTTACCTCATATCTTGTATGAGTTATAATTATATTAATTATAATTTTGTCATATTTCTTTGATGTTTTACTGCTCCTACTTTGCTTAGATATTGTGATATCATTTAAATTAATAATTTACAGCTTAAAATGTACTTAGATATTTTGTCTAACTAGATTTTTCTTTTATTGGCTGGGGCCCTATCATTGTGAAACCGACAATGGTAGATTCTGAGCTTTTCGAGATCGTGGAACCTTCTGGAGATCTGGTTCAGGAGGAGGAGCGTGTATGAGAAGACTCTTAACTTTTCTCTTACTTTGTGAGGACTAAGTGACTTTACCTTTTCCTTACTATTTAAACTTAAATGTTGTTTAGTAATAATACAAGTTTAAACTGCTTTACTTTCTATACTTATGTATTATGAGTTGTATAGTTCTTATTTGGATTGTATGGATGTTGTTACTTATTTTTCTTCCGCACTCTGATATATTATAATATGCTTATTCAGTGATTGACTTTCTTTTGCTCTTCCTTTTTAGGGCATATCTTCTCTTGGCATTTGATTAAGATGAATGATTCCTTAATCTAAATGCTAAGTAAGGGTTTGCCCGTTGACAACAACCTCCTGATTCGGATGATTAGGGAGCGGCCACTACACAAGAACAGAACTCAATTCTGAAAACCTATTATTTAATATGTCCTGTCGCATATTTTTCACGACATGCTTTCGACTTGGAACTGCAGCAAGTTAATTTTATGCAATTTAATTAAGGGGTATTTGAAGTGCTGAAATTTTGAGGGTTAAGTAAGAGATCTGATATATTTTTTGCAGTGCTGTAAATATTGCGTTGCAAAATTTTACGAACGCTATCTCATTTGCATTGTCTCATTTGTTTCGATACCTTTGTTTGCAATTGGATATTCTATATTGGCTTACTACTATATTTATGATTTTTCATTTCCCGTATAAGTCACAAATATATAATTTAATTTATTGACAGAGAGCCAACAATTAATTATCATATAAAAAAGTAAATTTGCACACTACTTCATTTTTGAGTAATATCAAACTAATCAATCTCTTTGCGCAAGCATAACACTTATTATATGACCAAAAGTTTCTATTTTCATGTCAAGTAACTTATACATGGTAGGTAGGGCACAAGGCATTTGCAAAAGAATAAGATCTCAACCACGATTGCAACATTCATTAAATTTTAAATTTATGAACATATTTTTTCATAAATTAAAATATAATTTTAGAATTTTTCATTACTTTTTTAATAACTAATTTTAATTAATGTGACAATATTGAAGGAGCTAGGAAAATTTTTTATTTACTTTTTTTTTATGATATAAATCAAGAATTTTAATTTTTAGTTGACATGACATCAAAAAAAATCTCATTCAATAAAATTTGTTCATCATTTTTTTTAAATAATATTTATATTATTTTAACTTAAATAAATAAATACTAATAAAATATATCAAAAATTTATTGAATAAATTTTTTTGAATAACAAGTTAATAACAAATTTAAATAAGATTTCTCTTATAATACATTAAATTATCTTAAAAAATGAAAAATACTTTTTGTAGAAAGATTTATCGTTTTTCATATCGTTGAGCAACAAAAAGGTTGCTTCTTTGGCTACCTCGCTAGGAGCGGCGCCGTCACTACCGGACTTCCAAAGCCAGATCGATCCTCCCACGATGACGATAAGGCCCTTCTCACTAATCTTCATCTTCCTCCTTTATCCGTTGGTATGTCAATCCTTCACTTCCAAAAATCCCACCGATCGGCGCGTCCTTGTCCTTGTCGACGACTTCGCCATCCGCTCTTCTCACTCCATCTACTTTAAATCTCTCGAGTCTCGCGGCTACGTTCTAGAATTTCGTCTCGCCAACGACCCGAAGCTTTCGCTACAGCGATTCGGCCACTACCTCTACGATGGCCTCGTCATATTCTCCCCCTCCGTCCAGCGTAAAACCCTAACATTTCTCCGAGTTCCGTTTCATTATGCACTTCTTCTTTTTGCTTGAGATTACAATCTCTATGATCTGGTTAGGTTTCGGGGGATCTATTGACCAGTCCGCCGTGCTAGATTTTGTGGATGCGGGGCATGATCTGATCCTGGCTGCTGATTCTTCGGCATCGGACCTGATCAGGGGGATCGCGTCCGAGTGTGGGGTTGATTTTGATGAGGCTAGTTGAGATTTTCCGTTTTGAGTTGAATTATTGGGGTACGAGGTTGCTGTTGATTTGTATTCGTTTGGTTTGACTTTTTTGGATTTAGGATCAGGATGCGGTTGTTATTGATCATGCTTCTTATGCTGTTTCGGAAAAAGATGGGGAACACACACTCATTGCTGCTGATGACTTCATTCAATCTGATGTGATTTTGGGAGAGAAAAGGATAGAGGTAAGCTTTTTTAACCTCATGTTTTTCTCAAAAAGATTTGTTCCTGCTAATCTTTATTTTTTATGTGTGTGTCATTGAAGCATCAGGATTTTAGTAACTAAACATATTTTTATCTTTTTCTCTTGCATTTTTCAATATTCAATGTTTTTGTGTATAATGAGTACTAATTGATATGTTATAAAAGCTGCGTTGGCTGCAGCATTTGTTTTAGTTACATCATTTGATTTGCTATATTCTACATGTATTGCATTGCTCATCTTACTTTTGCTCGTTCAAACGTCTTGGGTCAGCAACAATGTGCTAATTAATGTATGTAAGCCTTACATCGCATTAAGTCACTTTGCTAATAGATAGCCACTGGTTTCCCGTGCAATGCTATAGTTGGCTTTAAACTCTAAATACCATTTGATATACTGGATTTGTAGTGTAAAATTATTACAATGCAATTAGATTATAGTGTAATCAGAATACAGTATAATCTCATTACACTGTAATCCGACTACTTTACAATTGTTTGATTGTTTATTTGTAATAGAGTAAATTGCAGAGTATGGGACTCCACATAATTCAGTGGTAAGATAACTCCAAAATTGCTTATATGGATTCCATGCCTTGTTTAAGTATTAACAAATTGAATAGCCGATTTATGTTAAAACCTAACAAATCAAATATCATGTTTAATAATTAAAATTATTAAAAACCCTTCTTATTTCCGGTGACAAACATGTTGCTTTGCAAAATTGCTGAGAGGAAAAAAAAAAGACAATCGCAGAAGAGAGACCGACACGAAAATTACTGAGGAGAGAGTTAGCTACGGAGAATATTTGCTTACTCTACATGAGAACATTATAGAGAATCGAGTCGTTGGTGAACTCCTACAATTCGGGGCGTTGGCGTCAACAAAGACACAGATTCAAGTTGCAATTCGAGGTATTGGCATCAGTGAAGATGTGAACTAAAGATGTAATTCGGGGCATTGACGAACTCATGCGGCTCCGTCGGCGAACTCTCATTGGCGAGCTCTTTCTTCGAAGATGTGAACTTCTGCTTTGGCATTGTGAGCTCTTCCTGCATTCGCGAGAAGGTGCAATTCAAATTGCGACAATAGTTGCGAGCTCCGCATAAAAAGAATTACGTCTGCATTTTGCTTTGCACCCTAACTTTTCTGCAAACCAAACACAATGAATTGAAATTTTTTGAAATTTAGATTACTTTATACTAAAATTAATGCATACTAAACAATTCTTAAATCTATATTCCCCAAAATATAGTTTTGTATTTCTCTGAAATAGCTTTGGTATTATAATATATATGGTTTCTTGCACGAACTTGGTAGTCAAATGTGATAAGATTTTTGCTATCAATTTGGAAGCATGTGTTATTGTTTAAATATCTCTTTTGTAACAGATTATACATTATAAAGAGAAAAATTTGGAGGAGAATTAATGTATCTCAGAACCCCATCAAAATATGTGTTGATGTAAGCACCAACCAAGGCTGAAGCCTAGGTTGGGCTTTATTTGTATTGAATATGTACTGGCTATAGACAGATTGAAGCCCAGTACAAATTAAAGATGATAGGAAGAAGATAGAGGGATGGGTTTGGGGGTGGCTGTAGCAATTGATTTTAGCAAAATGCTTTTATGATTGTATTTTGCGCATTTAAGGCACAACTGATCATTGAAATAATTGTCTACGAAGAGATTAGTGTTTCTCTTTCCCTATGATGAGTCTTGAACACTAATATTCTTATGTTTGACTGGAGATAAAAAAGAGGTACACTTGCCCTAAAAATATTTCATTGGGATTAACACTATAGACCGTCTTGCATTGGAAAAGAATGTGAACATATTTATACATCGTGAGTTTCTCTTGCATCTAAACAATTTAGATGTTTTTTACCTAGCCATCTGCGTAAATGTTTTGAAAGTATAAAATGCATTGCAACAACAAACCTTAGTTCTGTTAAGTGTGATCTTCAAGGTTGTTATTTATCCAGTAAGACCACTTTGCCATCGAGGTATGCATTTCTGTTTTTGCTGTGGAAGTGCTACTATGTGTGGTCTGCATAAAGGAATAGCATTAGTTCTCGGGATACTGTTCTTTTTTGCATTTAACAATGCACCGACTTAAAAAATTAACATAAAAATCTTTTGAATCCCACTGTCATTGGTAGTCCAATAAGTTAGAGAATTGTAATCCACTTTTGTTTTGATAGGATTTTTAATGGTTTACCTCATCAAGTTCTTATGTGGTAATGTTTTTATGCACTTTTTAAAAATGATTCCTTAGTTTCTTCTAAACTCTTGCACACTTTTCCCTGATAATTCTCTTGATGATTGGCTTATAGCTGATGCATAATGAAATGTAGCATTGGGCTCATGTGGTAGAAAGTGTTGGTAGTTGATTGATAACTCTTACTGCTATTTTACTGTTATTAATGTAATTGTTAATACTTCATGATTGTAATTCATCATTGTCATTGAAATGTTGAAGAGGTTTTTCTCAACTTTTGTGTGGAAATCATATTTTCTTATCAAGCTTTGCTTCTGTACAAACTAATTTATCACTTTTGAAGTGTTAAACTAGCTGTATAAACAAGTCAATGTGGTTTCATTGAGGTTTTTGGTTGTCCAGCTGCTGAGGCTTTTTTTGGTATTAGATTTTTTTTTTCAGGTTTGATTTGTGATGATGGTTCTGTAAATTTGCAACTTGTATTATATTATGTTTTATTTTCGTATGTAAATTATAATTAGAATGTTTAAAATATTGACTAATTAGATCGTTTAGACATGGTGTATCATTCAGTGGGCCAGTGAGTGGCTAATCAAGTTAAACAACCTGTATAAGTTTTGATTTCATGATCATTTCAGGACTTGATTTTTTAAATTGATCCCAGGAATAGCCTTTATCACACGGATGCTTTCTTTTCAGAAAATTTGATTTACTTTCTTCAATTATTAAGGATGTAAAGTTTTAAAACGTACTTATTATAAGACTGAATTACATTTCCAACATATTTAGCTGTTAAATTTTTATTAATGCTGGTGATGTTTGAAATCAGTTAGTTTTTTTATGCCCATTTTCTTGGAACTTGATATGGGCACAAGATTGTAATGCTTTCAGTGCATTACTTCTATAGTATATTTTGATTGTAGTATAATTGAATTATAGTATAATTGAATTATAGTATATATTGATTATTGTAAAGTTTGATTATTTTACAATTTGATTATTTTATAATTATGTAATTGGAATTAATATGCAAATTATGGTGCTTAGATAATTTTCTTTGCTCCCTGAACAATCACATAAAAAAGATCGGCGAGTAGTCAGCGAGAAAAGGCAAATGACAGGCTCGATGAGGCGAATACCTTAAAGTGGTCGGCTTGTCAAGTCAACCGATTGAATATGTGATTCATCAGCGAGGACTTTCAAAGTAGGCGATTTGTCGACGGAACAATGCTCGATGATGCCAATGATGGACGACGATGTGGCGATTCGTTGCAATTCGTTGACTTGGCGAGGCAAACGGCGAATGACAATTCAAAGGGTCAATTCGTCGCCTATATGGCGTTCAGCGATGCCAACAACGAACAGAGATGCCAACGACGAACAGCGATGGGGCAATTCGTCATAATACGTGGACAGGACGAGGAGAACGGAGAACCATGTTACGAACAGGTGATTCGTAGTAATTTGTCAGTGGGACGAGGCTCAACAATGTCAATGACGCTTGATGAAGAGAACTACTATTCTATGATGCTCTGCGCAGAAGAGACTCGATATGGAACTTCGCCTAATAGGAATCCAACCTATTTGGGTGTAAAATTTTTACCGATCGTTATCTTGTAGTTCTGAAAACAAATACTCTCACATTTCACAGAGAATCAAACAATTCCTAATTTATAAATCATGGGATTTAAATTACTGTCTGATAAAATTATTACTATCAAACAGCCCTTTAGAATTTCTGACCTGATTTTTTTTTTTTAATAGTAGCTTATTTTTTAGCACTGCAGGCCTGCTGATGTCTTCATCTATATTTTTCTTTGTTTCACTTATTTTCTTCAGAGATTCTTAACTGTGTATTTCTGAATTAATATCATGGACAACTTATTCCTTCAAAGAGCTCTTTTTCTAAAGCTTATATGCTCATTTTGCATAATTATCTATTATACTAACAATTTTTAAACATTTGAACAGACTCCTATTCTCTTCCGTGGAATTGGTCATTCTATAAATCCTTCTAATACTTTGGTAATTTAAATTTTTATATAATTTATTTTATTTGTCCTTTCGCATGTTTATCTGAAATTTTATTCTCAATATTTGAATCAGGCCTTGAAAGTGTTGTCTGCTTCTCCTTCAGCTTATTCAGCAAGCCCAAGAACTAAGTTGTCAAGTCCCTCTCTCACAGGCTCCTCAATCGCATTGGTTTCCATTGTGCAGGTTCTTAACTTGTTTTGAGATCAGTATTTGTTTGAGCATTGTTAAAGTGCACAAAATTTGGCAAAAAGTCTCCAGAAAGGTTTGATGGATGTCATGAGTAAAGCACTTCACATGTGGCATTCTAGAGACTATTTGGGCTGTATTTTGAAGAAACAAAGTTTTCTTGATTGTTATTATGCATCTGACTAGTATTTTTTAAAATATTTGTTCTTTTAATTAAGTTCTTTTTTTCTCTCCTCAATATGTTATCTGCTAATAAAATAAATCTCATAGCATTTGAAAATTTATTTATTACCGTATAGTTAGAGGTTGCTTAAAATATTTGATAAAATGGCTTCAATATTAAGTGTAATAATTAAATTCTGTTTTTATCTATTAGAAGTGTTAGATCCAGTCTTTCACAATCTTATTTACTGTTAAATGATTTTTACCATTAAATGGAAGCCTTGTGTTTTTCTAATTGTTATTACGCCTCACATTCTTGGCCAATCAATGTGTTTCTTGAGTTTTTGATCTTTTAATTTCTGTGATTTTTTTCTTTCTTTTTTCTCAATATGATGTGATATGCCAATACACCAGGCCTATTAGCATTTGTAAAATTGGCTCCGTTATCATATTGTTAGATGTTGCTAGAGTAGATTGCTAAAATTGCCTTGCATAAAATTTTCAAGTTTAGTTTTTGAATTTGAAAACTATTAGATTTAGTGTCTCTTTTGATTGGTTTCAGTTGCGTATATAGTAAGTTATTTATAGGGATGCAATTGTTTGAAGCTGGTGCCAGTGGAAGTGGCTAATGTTGTTTTGAAAACTAACTATCGCTTAGATGACTTCTTGTCGCAAAAGCCCCAAAAAACCAAAAATACTAAGTGATCCATGGTGCCGTGCAAAGTTGTCGTAGGTGAACTGGTTGGGGCTTGGGCATTTTTAGTGAGTGTGGCTGTTGTAGGGGGAGTAGCCAGAGATAGAGCATCGCCAGCTAGTGCTGACAGGGAAGGGGATAGAATCAGGCTCAGAAAGTGATTTTTGTTTGAGACGTGGTCGCCGTTGGAGGGGTGACAAGCTCCATGAGAGAGGATTACGATCTATGCGATTTGTGATCATTGGTGACCTTAGAATGCAAGCAAACGATTGCTTTGAACTTTACGGAAGCGGGCAAAAGCAAAACAACTAACCATTGAAAAATTACTAATTATTTTTCACTTTTGTAAAACATATTCTTAGAGATTCTTTTAATAAAATTCTTCTTAAAGTTGTTTCAGATGTATCATTACTCTTTGACTATCACATTTATTCTCAAGTTAGTTCTACCATTGAATTTTGCTAAATAAGGTGGATGAATGAGTGCATTTATTCCTTAACGATGGAATTTTTTAAAAGGCTTCATATAAAGATAGGCCTTGTATGTGTATATATATAAATAAATTTAAAAAAAAAATATATATATATATATATATATATATATATATATAATTTTGAATAAAAAAACAATAACTTTCATTATTTTTAAGCTCCAAAAGGTTATTAACTAGCATCAAAGTGTCTCATGTTTATCTTTTAAATTATTATATACATATATAATTATATATACATATGTGACATCTAACTTATTATTTTTATTTACATAAAAATTAATATCTCTTAGCTCTTTTGAATCTTTGCAAATAAATGATATATAATAATAATAATAGTAATAAATAGAAGGGAATGCTTGCATATTATAAATAAATTCTTAAAATAAATTACTATGTTTATACTTTCATTTTTGGGTCTCAATTTTTAGTTTTAAATAAATTAATTTATATTTTAACATTTGCTTGAATTTGCTACTTATCTTTTTGTACAACTTTGGGAGTGTTATTAGTTTTTTTATAAGACCCTATCTTTTTTTAACAAAGTAGAAGTGCATAGGTGTTGCGGGTATAATGAGATATTAGTTCATTCTTATCATGATTAGAGTGGCTGCAATGAGGATAAGTGTAGAGAAATCCATCTTATATTTTTTGGACATATTAAATGTAGACCATTAGACTTCCTAATTTGTAAAGTTTATGAATTTTGCCAATATTTAAAGAGAAAAATGAAGATAAAAAAGACATGAAAATAACAACTCTTAAGGCTCTCAAGCATTTGGAGCTTAGGTATTGGTTGTTATTTAATCATTTATGATTGAGACAAAGAATTTATGTTACCAACCTCACTTGGTTGAACTAAGGCATGGTGGTGGTGGTATTGTTGTAGCACTTAATTTTAAACATGCATGAAATCTTTTTCTTAATTGATGACTAAAAAGGGACTAAATAAGATGTTAGCTTTGAAAGGCTTAAAATAGTTTTGGAAGTGTTAGATATGTAATTAAGGATGATTTCGATATAGGAAATACCCCTTGACCCAACTCTTGTCATTACTGATAATGTTTCTTTCTTCAACACGGTTTATTAAAATCTTTTTAACATTTTTCAATATCCTTGTAACTGTTGAGATAATACTTTGTTGCAATATTATTGTACCATGGCTTAATATCCATGTTTTAAACAAAGAGTAGGTTGTGCAGTTCAGCAAGTACTTGCTCCTTGTACTGAAGGAATGAACACGTGTATTATTTTGTTTTTGTTATAGATGTTTTGGAAAAAATTAAATTACTTCTGATGGTGCTTTCATTATTTAATGTTTTTAAGCTGTTTAAAATTATTTTCAAAAATAAAAATAAAAGACTATTGATCTAACATGTTTTCTAACACAAGTATTTGTCAAAAAGTGTGGTATAAAACACAACTAAATGTGGCGTAATTTACTAATAGCTTTCATTTATTATTTTTTGCATTTTGATAGATGCTGTTAGAGACTTTCAATTATTTTTGAATTTTTTTCATCTAAATATTATTTTGACTTATTTAGTAGTAATATATATTAATGCAGGTTATCTATTTTTAAACGCCAGATCTCTCATACTATCCTAGCAACCTTTTGTTGGCATTGTGAGATTCAACTCACTAATATGTTATTCTTAAGGAATTTTCTTACACCCCCATAAACGATTAATTTTAATATTGCATATATTACACTCAAAACACCTAACCGTTACCAAAAACACTTTGATACCGGCCCTCAGACGTGGGTTTATATTGTGGACTAATATATTGCTTGCTCGATCTTCTTTTTTTCTGGCTTTGCCTGCGTTAACCCTAAATCTAACAGTGATATGATGGTTTTGTGTTAAGTGCTGTTCAAGTAATATTTAAAATTTTAATATCTTGCATAAAAATTATAAAAATCAGGGCGATGTGTAAGTGAAAATCCCTTTATTAATTGATGGCCACTAAGATGAATTTTTTAAAATATTTTTTTTAAATGAGCAAACTTATTGCAGGCTAGAAATAATGCTCGCATGATGATCTCTGGCTCGCTGGATTTATTTAGCAACAGGTATTTGCTTATATATTTATAAATTTAACGGTATAATTTTTTTTTCATGTGATTTTTGTTGTTGATCAGATTTCTTAAGTCTGGAATACAGAAGGCTGGAAGCTTAAACAAGTCAGTACTTTAGATATACCCTCTTCTTTTATACACCAAGTCAGTGATGTGTTTGTTGTTTTTTCATACTTGTGTTATACCCTTCTCTTTTATACATCCATATGTCTAGTTAGCTTTTCTTTTTATAATGTCTGAAAGTAATTAATTTATTATTTTAGACCCATTTGAACTGTTTTATTACTGATATATTTTATATAGTTATTATTATTTTTTATTTTTTGATGTTTAGGAGGCTGCTTTTTAGTTTCTTTATAAAAAATCAATCCGCTTGAAAAGGTAGTATTGATGAAATAGAAAATTGAGTGTCTTATAGTTTGCTTTTTACTAATTCTTGCACAAACCATCATATGTTGCTTCTTGCACTCCACAATCGCATCCACATTTGGTGACCCCTACCACCCCATCCTGCTATTTGTCTTTGCCTTGCGTGCTACCCCATCAACACATCTGGCCAATGGCCTCTCAACCCTTTGAGCTCCACCCCAATCCACCGCCCTCTGTCACCTTTTGCCCTTGCTTGTTGCTGCCCACCATCCACTACCCTCATCGTCGGCTGCTACCGACTCTACCTCATTGGGACACTGCCAGACTGTCTCTGATCTCTCTGACCACCACTCACAACCCTTCACTACTAACCACTTGTCGTCAATTGACACTAGACCATTGGCCACCACTTGCCACCACTGGCCACCACTTCCTTCTGCCACACATGGCAACTACTGATCATCATCGGAAGCCACTAGGCCATGGCTAGCCACTGGCTTCCATTGCCAACCATCGCCTCATGCTCCCGCCCGTCTGTTATTGCCGGTCATTGCTCGTTGCCGGCATCTGTTGCCTCCTATTGCTGCTTACTACATCTAGCTTCTTCCCAGCACCAATGCTTGTCCTCTTCCATCACAACACGTTTTAGATGGCAAATAAATAACTTTGCATCCTGTATAGCACAATAGTCATATTTAAACAATACCAATTCTTCAAATTTATACAACAGCTTCTCTGTTTCTTTTGACACGTAAAGTTTGCATTAGCTTCTAAAAAAACGTATGTCTGAAATGTAGCTTCTGTGTTATTGTTTCATGTATGCATTTCATAGTTTTTTCTAATGGATTCGGTTTGGTACGGCTTACTCCAATGCAATTATTTTTGAGTTGGTATATATATATATATATATATATATATATTTATGGATTGTGTCATGGTTGATTCTTAACCTAATACATGATCCATATTTGTTATTGGGCCAACCTGAAAGTATAAGAGCCTAATCTAGATTGCACTGTCTAGGGGAAGGCATTTGAGTTAGACTAACATTCACATTTAGAGAAAGTTGTTAAAACGGTCTCTTAACTTTTGCAAATTGTTCATTTTAATCTTTCACTTATGTAAATAACTTTTTTTGGTTCCTTAACATTGAGTTAAGTATTTTTTTTTTTGTACCATTAGTTTTGATGAAAACCATTAAGTATGAAAGTTAAATTTGTCTTTTTAAGACTTATCTAATAAAATCCAGATAAGGAAATGTTCTTGGAAAATTACACGCCTGGCACCGAAATCTTTTTCACTTGCACATTCAACATTTAACAATACCGTGAGTGTCGACCACGTGCCAGGAGCGGTGTTGACGTCAGAAGCGTCGACATCGTATAGATGTCGGAAGTCACGCTGTTGCTGTCGAGGTTGGAAGGGCGTTGACATTGTAAGTTGCGATCGACAAAGGTTTATACGGTCGATGCAAAGAGATGCAGGGAAGAAAAATGTCTTCCCTGTGTATGACCATCTTCTCCGCAACTACAATGTTGATGCCGCTTGTCTTCTCTGTTCTCTTTGCGTTGACTGTCTGAGCCTTCGTCTGACAGTCCGAGTCTTCGTCGACACTGCTTCATATGTCGTAGACGCTTTTAACGTTGATGCCAGGTGTGTAATTTTTTTTTCATGCTCTAAATGCTGTTGTGGTTTTAATAAAATTAGAAAAAATGTTTATCTGAAAATTTATTAGCTAAATCATAAAATGATAAATTTATCCTTTATAAATTAATGGCATAGGACAAAAAAACACTTAACTCAAAGTTAGGGGACCAAAAAAATTTTCTATAAAGCCAATGACTAGAATGAATAATTTGCAAGAGCCAAGGGATCATTTTGACAACTTTATCTTCACATGCATGCTGATGAAGCCAAAAAATTATTACTAGAAAGGTTGAACATTCAGTATTTTTTTCCCATGCTGAATATCTCATTAATAACAATTTTCTTCCCATTTAGGCATGAGAAGTCCGGAAATGAGCAGTTTTTGACAGAAATCAGCAAATGGGTATTTCATGAGAGGGGCCATCTCAAGGCACGTCTGTTTTTCATTTTTCTTTTTTTGATCATTCGTTTGCTTTATGTTTCTATGTACCTCTGAATAAAATGATGCCATTGCATTGCATTAGTGAGCACTATCTAAGGCTTCATTTGAGTCAAGCTTTTCAGCGATTGCGCTCTATATAAGCCGCCTTTTGTCTGATTTTCGTTGTTTAGTGAACCTGTTTTTTGTCTACCTTAAATAAAGCGGCTTATAAGAAAGCAGTTTTTAGGAAGGAGTGGCTTAGCTGTTTTTTGATCCGTTTCTCTTGTTAGGAATTTTCTTTCAGTTTTCTTCATATAAGGCTGCCCATCTGAAAGCAGTTTCTAAAATGCACCCAGGCTAGACTGCCTTTAGTTTTCTAGATTGTAAAAGTTACTGTTTTGTCCACTTCCCTCCATCGACATCAGTGCTCGCTAACCCACTGATCATCAGTTTGCCCGTGGCCATTGTTGATGCCGTGCACAACCGTATTACGGCAGTGCTCAAAACAGCAATAATTACAGCTTCCTTTGTAACAACCCACATTAGCAGCTTTAGAAAGCTACGGCTGCATCAAACATAGCTACACATTATGCTTGTTTTTATCATCAACGGCATTATCTCGTGTCATGCAGGCAGTAAACGTGACTCATCACAGAGCAGGGGGTAAGACCGAACCCGCAATGTACCGTATCAATGATGATCTGGTAAGTAATTATCAATTGCTTAATGATTTTTAAAAGTTGAATTTTAAGCAAAGGGAAGCGCTTAAATTAAAAAGGATTTTTGTTCACTGTATGATTGAAGGAATTTTCTGTCGAAATCTATGAATGGTCTGGAACTTCCTGGCAACCATATGTGGCAGACGATGTACAGGTTCAGTTCTATATGATGAGCCCTTACGTATTAAAAAACTTGTCCACTGACCTGAAGGTACAATCTTAACCTCACTCTTTCTTATATAGTGTATATATATGTATATATAAGAAAAAAATATATTAAATAAAATTTTTATTGGTAAATAAGTTACAATCATGTACAATAAAATCAACAAAAAGAAATATTAAATATTTTAGATCTCCAAATTGAGTTTTTAGCAGAAGATTTTCTATCAGAGAGTTCATATTTGACTTGAGCATGTTCAAGGCGGATGCACCTGCACTTAATGCTGTTTTCAACTGTTCTGAATAATTTAATGAATTTTATAATTTTTGGTCCAGCAAAGTCTTTCTTTATATAGATATATATATATATATATATATTTATATTTATATATATATTGTGTGAAGCTCTCACTGAAAGATGTTACATGCAGGGACTTTATTTTACATCATTCAAGGTTCCAGATGTTTATGGCGTGTTCCAATTTAAGGTGGAGTATGAGAGATTGGGGTACACAGCTTTATCTCTTTCAAAACAGGTTAGATAAATTTTATTATTATTATTATTACTATTATTATACTGTTAATTTTAACAATTATAACAATAAAAATAAATAAGTTAATTTATTATTATTATTACTATTATTATTATTATTATTTTTTTTATTATTATAATTACGTATACATATTCTTTGGTTTTAATTAATCTTCATTTCAACAAAAACAGCAATAACACCTATCCTTAATCCTACTAGGTTGGGTCAATTACATGAATACTTTGTTTCATTGTGCACGATCAAATAGAAACCCCCTTCTAAATTCCAAATAGAGAATCCTTTCTAATTGTTCTTTCCATGTCTTTTTTTTATCTCTTGCTTCCAAATTTATTTACTTTATTTGGCCTTCAGATTCCGGTTCGGCCATTCAGGCACAATGAATACGAGAGATTTATTCCAGCTGCCTTCCCCTACTACGGTGCCACATTTTCAACGGTAAGAATGTTTAAATTTTAAATTGGGAAATTTATCAAAATAGCCCTCCACTATTTCTGTTTGACCAATTTATTCCAAATTATTTTATATGTAAAGAGGATGAGGCTTTTGTTTATTTATTTTTTCTTCTTGTTGCAGATGGCCGGTTTTTTCATATTCACAATAGTTTATCTCTACAATAAATAGATTGCTTCTCGCCGCAGATTTTTTGTTGCAAAAATAAGTTTTTGGAGGTATTTAGATGCAAAACTTAATTTAAAAACTTATTATATTATATCCACAATGCTTCAATTTTGAATTTTGAGTATCTGAGAGTTGCTGTTTAGTTCTTTTTCCTTTTAATTATACAATATTATTCACATTTTGTCAGCCTGAGTTTAGATACAAAACTTTAATTTTCTTACAAGTAAAACGCTATGATATTTAAGAAATATCATACATTTTAGAAACTAGAAGATGAAAGTGTTTCTTTTGTAAATGTTTAGCTTTATGTGCTAGATGCTATTGCTCCAATTATTTTTAAAAAGTATGAGAGATAGTATTTATAAATGGAGAGAAAGAAATACAAAGCTATCAAATTAATGTATGGAATCAATTCGACTTGTACACTTTGCAACGATTATTTATTTATTAGAGCCTATATGAAGAAGTTGATTGCAATAGTAGTGTCCTATGAAATTATAAGGTGTGATGTGATGTGAGGTGTCATATACTTTCAATATATATATATATATGTATATTTTGCTGGCAGGCGTATGATATACAGATAATGTGGCCAAATTCCTCCATCCCTGGTACCACACCTACTAATATAGCTTGGTTAATATGAAGCAACGCTAGCAAAATATTATTATAATAACCTGCATTGTTTTTATCATATTTGCAATGTAATTCTCTCAAGATTTATTAGGTGTAGTCAAATGAAAGTGGCTTTCAAAGAGATGGGACACTGAAGATGGTTTATATTGTTCTGTGAACTCGTACTTTTAAGCTGTCACAATTTTTAGATATATCTTGAAATTTGTTCATTGATCATATTTATATGATTATCAACATGAATTTCTTTTATCAAAATTATTTATGGAAAAATCTTATCTTATTCTTTAATTTTTTGCTCAACATGCCAAACTATCTTTTTCATTTGATAAAACACTTTCAACGAGTGAACCGAATCCTATTCAATTGAAGTGTTTGAATGGGTCATTCTAAAATAATATTTTTATTTTATATATATGAACACTGCTGTTAAATATGTACTTGTTCGTTCAGTGGAAATTCCAGTAGTATACGGTTCATAATTCAAAATTTTTGATTAATCTGAAAACTTGAGTTCATTTTGTGAGTTTAAAGAATCAAGGTCCGCGCCATACATTTTTGTTCACAAAGTAATGATTTTAGATTATCATGCTAATTAGTTTCAAAAATCATTCATAGGATATATCTAACCATAAAATGCAGAAACACAATTATAAATAGTAATCTTATAAACTAAATTTTAGCATTTATTCCCCAAAATTCTCTTAAAATACAAATGTTAAAAAAATCTATCTTTTTCAGAATTTATGCATGGAAATCTAATCTTACATAATTGTAATTACAAGATGCTTTTAATCACAGAATTCAAATGCACAAATTTCAAAGTATTGTAATACATAAATAAAATAATAATGTCAAATTTCATACTTAATCTAATAAAAAAAATACTTTAGCATTCAAAAAAGTTAACTAATCATTTTAACGTGCTTTTTTGAAAGTTTTACTAAAACTTGTTGAGACAGCACCTCCAACACACTGAGCAATTTGATGGTTCTGTGCTACTGACCATATTGAAATTTTTTTTCAGCTTTTATTCATCTAATTCTCCTGCTGTCACAGGAATGATCTCCCAGGCTTTTTCTCTCTCTAAACCTCTCATGACCCTCTTCTCCACCCTTTCCTAAGATAATCTTTCATGTGAAACATATAAGAGCGGCTAAATCTGAATTTAAATTATAAGAACTGAAGATCTCTTTGAGGAATTTCCATATAGTCCTTTTAAATCTAAATTATTAGACAATTTCTAGTATTCAAACATTTGATTGCTCATTTTTGTTTAGCCTTTTTAGGATATTTCTTTATTCAATTAGGAGTTTATGTCACGGCTCTGAAAAATTGTACTTGTTGATTTCTACTCTTGAATCTTTGGATTTGTCATAGATATGATTTAGCATGTCTTATTTGCAAAATACTATTGATTGATTACCTTTGCATGTTAAGATCTTTAAATTCGTTAAATCACTTTATTTATGAATATTATTGCATGGAGAATTATTGTGTTGATTACCTGTTATTAGGAAGTTCAAAATGTCATTTATATTATTATGCAAGTTAAGATAATGCACACAAATCAAGTTTTAAATAGTAACTTAGTGTGCAAAACTTTGAAATTAGAATTAATGTGATTTTTTTTGTTCACCTGTGACTTGATTTTATGAAATTATGTATTTTTAATGTATACATGTGTTAAGCAATTTATAGAAAAAAAATTATTGCATGTTAACTAATGGATCCATAATTTATTATGAACTTATTTTGTAAGAGATAAGAAAACTTAAGGTTATATTTAGTGCCATTTGCCAGTCGAGTTACTCCAAGATGAATTGAATTAATAAATTGAAGTTTTGAACATATTACTTGGATAAATAACAATTTATGGCATATAGCAATGATGTATATTTTTGTGGGATAATGTGTATATGATATTCTATTTTCGTAAGGCCTTGTGCAAAAGATGATAAAGACGATGAGAACCTTGAATTTGCATTTATTCTATCAACAAATAGCTTGCTAATATTTTTAATTCTGGTAAGTTCGTTGTGTTTTATGGTTTTCGATCTTACTAAATAATCTGCTTTGATCTGCCCACTCACTTTGCTTGAACTTCGGGTCACCATAATTGATAACAAAGCAGTGGTTGGGCTTAGAGTGGATTTGAGTGATGGGATCTGAGGGTTTGGTGCTGAAGGCTGCATTAGTTTTCTTTGTTGTGCACTGATCTATCAATATTAGAATAATCTATACGCATTCAACTTTGTAAGAATTAAAATTTGCAAATTTTGTTTACAAATTCCTTGCGCCTTTTGTAATCATTCCATGTTCAAATTAGATGGATTATTGCGAAACATTTGCCATGGATAATGATGATATCCATGAAGATATCAGTGATGTGTTACAACGATCTCATCATGTGCATGCTAGTTTTAACATAGTGAATGGCCAAACAACAGCCCCACCATTGAACGAAGTGATTACCTTACTTTTGGATAGAGGATGGCGCATGCTCTAATCTTTTTAGTATAATTAGTACTCCCACTAGTCCTTTAAATACCTCAAAACTTGATATGGTTAGGAAGGGAGGAGGTTTAGTGGAGAAGGGCTTTGAGGGTGGAAGGGATCTTGCAATGGCTAGGGGAAGATTAATGTTTTGAGTGTTTTTTATCATGAAAAGACTCTCACTGGCCTTTGTTAAAATTTCCAAATGAACACCTATATTAAAATCTGATTTGAATACCTTTGTTTGACCATTACTATCTATTGAATATCTTGCGTTATTCATGACATCATAATCTTCAATTGTTATAATTCATTCAATAGTCGTCAAACTGGAACAATGTCAATTTTAGTCATTAAATGTGATTACTTATCAAACAAAGGTCAAATCAAAATCTTCCAAGTTTTCTGAACCATTAGCAGCCTAAAAATTATGATGTTACATATCTAGTCTCCATTAGTGTGTTCTCATCAGCTTGATCTAGCAAACCGGTGGACATTGGTATTGCTTTAATCTATTTTGGTGCCTCATTGTGTTCCGAATTCTTACTGCGATTGTTCGTTTGATTATGAATTTGACTTGTGGTTGTGTGCTCCCAATTATCATGGGGACAGCATTCTTTTGCTTAGGTGGTCATTACTTAAATTCAAGAGCTAGCTCAACCTTTTGAATTTTTCATTGTTGGAAAGTTGTCATGGTCATTCATCAATGGTTGATTTTTAGAAAGCTTCGTCTCTTTTTCATTTATCCATCTAATGTTAATTGATTTAATTGCTAGACAACACATAATTTTGAAGTTGACCAATAGTTTGATGTATGTCATGAAATGTCATCTTGGTGGTGGAATTTTCTTTGCAACTTCTTAAATGGTCACTTGATTTTGATTCAAATTTCAATTATCTATTAAGTCGGTTTAGCTTTTCTTCCATAAACTCTACTTTCAATTATCTATTAAGTCGGTTTAGCTTTTCTTCCATAAACTCTACATTCATTTTTACTGCAAGTTGACTATGTGGTTGTTGAGGTCAATTCTTGGGAGACCTTTAAATAGTGATTGTGCTACTTTTAAGTTTAATCAAACCGATATTTTTATTGTTCATTTTGTAACATGATTGGACATGATTTAAGAACATGTCGTAGGTTCCATTCATCTCTCCTTCATTTAAGGAATTCTCTGTGACCATCTAGACCTCATGCTTTTCTCAATGTCAATTAGATCTGGCCCCTTGTTTCGATGTGGTTGATTGCTCGCAATATGTATCAGTCTTTGATGCTTGGTGCATTGAGCTCTCTTAGGTCACGGCAACTTCAATGATACTTGATCTACATGCACTCATTTGTTTACATTGCTCAATTATCCTTGATCTGCATTTACCCATTTGCATTATTTCAATAAATTATGCAATTTATTAAAAAAAATGTATCTTTTCATCCCGTTCGTTAGTGTTGCCAAATATTCATCATTTTTTTATTTATGGGCCTAGACGCTTAGCAGGATGCGTCCAGGCACTTTAGATTGTCCAAATGCAACACTCACAGACGCGTGGTTTCATGCATCTAGATGGGACTTGATAAGATTAGACCAAATTACGCTTAATGTCTTGTCCTAGTTTGTGCCTACAGTGGCTCGAGCATTCATCGAGGTCGATGTCATTGAATTCTTGAGTTGGTCAAATGGATAGGGAGTGAAGATAAAGGTTATTTTCAGGAGGTGATATGTGAAAATCTACATCTTTTATGTTCTAATTGCAAAAGCTTGGTCATGAAAATGCAATGTGTTACAAGCTTCATCCACATTTAAAATATAAATCCATTGTGCCTCAAGCCGGATCGATAGCTAAGAAGTTTAAACAAGTATACATTCCTAAATATCATTCGAGTGGGATTGGGGTGCCCTTCCTGGTGATTGTGGCACCGCCTAGTGTGAGCGAGATTGGGGGCACACTCACCTTTGGAGAACGAAGCTGTTGGGATGGCCTTTGAGTCTCTACTATTAACTTTTTGTGGATTTTTTTGTGAATTGGACTACTATCCGAATGATCCTTAGGAATTTTGTCAAACTTTGAGATGATCTAGTGGAATTGGAAGAACTAATGGATGGTGGGGTCATTGGTCGATTGCAACTGTTGATACTAGCGTTTTGATCTGGTGGGCCAAGTTTGAGTTAGATGCAGATTTTGAGGATATTTTGGACAACCAAATGTGTACCTCAGGAATCATGGTGGCTGGGGTTATTGCCTTTGCAGCGGGAGAACTCTTGGTTTTACCAAATTTGGACAACAAAAATTGGTAGGCTCAAATGAAGCAAATCTTCCTTACATGGAGGCTGATGAGGTGGTCAAAGGTGGGTCTAGTTGGCCCGCCAGAGGAACCCGTTTGTAATGGCGGTTGGGGTGGTATAACGGGATATGAGCCTTATTCATTAAAAACACTTTGAAAAGCGTGATCATTCTAAAGATCAAGCTGAGAAATTGACGTGGTTCATGGTGCAAAAGGGCTTATGGGGTCCCTTAAGGTTTGCTCGTATTATGTTAATGAAATTCCTCAAGTTTTTTGAAGGTGAGCCACATTGAGGAAAGTCCCATTATTCGAGTCTCCTTGTGCGGAAAGTTCTTCATTGGTGGCTTTGGATGGCGAGATTTATAAGAAAAAGTTTTACCCGCACGGAGGAGGGTGTTTGTGAATTTGATGAAAACACTGATAATATTGGTATTCTTCATTAAAATGATGTTCAAATTATCCACACACAAAAAGAATCAGAGAAAGAAAAAAAAAAAAAAACTCCAATCAAAACAAAAAAATCTACCAATGGCCGGAAAGATTTTTAGCATGGAGTCTGATTTTGTTGTGATTTTATTATAGAGATCTCTTTTGTGATGGAGTTTGTGATTATTTTTTTTCATTTTTTTTCCTTTTTATTTTTTGTTTAATTTTTGGTTAATTTTATTTTATTTGAGCTCAACTTGGGAATCAATTGTATGCATTTATATTATAAAAAAGAGAAATATTATTTAGATATGTTGATATGATATTTAAAAAATTTATCCAATAAGATTTGGACATCATATCATTTTATATCATTTCATCTGTGCTTATTTATTTATATTAAAATAATATAAATATTATTTTAAAATTTATATTAAAATGATATTTAAATTTTATTAGATGTATTTTTATATCAATGATTATAAATAGCATTTCTCCATATAAATAGTTATGTTAGTTGCTATGTTTTTCTCTATATAAATAGCTTTATCTATATATTAATTTAACTAAAATATAAAGAAGTTCGTAAGCTCTTTTTTGGCTAAGAAAAAATGATAATAAGTTTACATATACAAAAAAGTTTAACAGTACCGTACGCATGCATAAGAGAGCAGAGATCTGTCCAACTTTAACAATTACATAATAATACTATTTACACAAATCAGGTTCCAATAAATGAGAAATGTTGGTTAGATTCATTGAGGTGGTACTTAAAAATTCATCTAATAAATTTTTTTTGGTATGTACAATATGAATTTTAATAATTATATTTGTATTATTTTAATATAAATAAATGTGCATTAATATAATATATTTAAATTCTATTGAATAAATTTTTTTAGGTGCTATATAAACGAGTCAAAATAATTATTAACAATTTTATTTCATGTTATGAATTTAAATTTTATTAATTATATATTTATTTTTTAATATAAAACAGAAATATTATTTAAAATTCAATTTAATCTATTAACTATATTCATATATTTTTAAGAGTTTGTTTGGTTCGAAAAAAAGTTAGGGTGAAATAAATTTTTTTCCAGCAAAATGAGTTTGCCAATCGTTTGCTTTGCTTTGAAGTAAAACAGAGAAATTTTTGTAGTGTAATTTAATTTTGTATTATATATATTGAAACATGGGATTCAAATTATACTCAAATTGGGTGAAAAGGGGGAATATAGGGCAGAACGGAGAAGTGGAATTTGTTGTTTGAACAGAAGAAATCGAACAAACGACAATTTCTAGTACGTCTCCTCCAATGAATTGAGTATGTTGGTCTTCTTCAATAATCTTTTGATCGAATCGTTCGATTGAATCTCTCGAACAATTCGTTCAATCGAATCCCTAAGAAAATAAATAAAAATTTGGTGGTAATTTTATGCTTACATTTTACCTAAAATATTACTCACATATTATTTAATTTTAAATAAAGAATATTAAATTTTCATTAAAATTAAAGGATTATACTATAAATAAATTTCTCTATAATCAAATTAATTTATATTTAAATTTCTTGAATTTTTTACGCCAAATAGCCCATTAAATAACATTATATTCCTAAACTTTTGTGAGACTAAGGTTATAGAATATAATTTAAAAATTTTCAGGTATTTGAAATTTACGTAAAATTTTAATTTGAAGTTACAAAGGAGCTATGAAATGAAAAAAATATAAATAGCAATGCTATAGAAATGGAGTATAAATTCATTGAATATGAGCAATTCTCAAATTTCATCTTTATCAGAAAAGATACTCTTAAAACTTGATGAACGAATTTTTATGATTGGCAAAATTAATTTTATGAATTGTACCATTAAATTTTAAGGATAATTTCATACAAACCACAAAATTTTTGCTTATTTACATACCAAACATTTAAATCTTTGGAAATTATATAACTCACCTAAATCTCTAATATTATATCAAAATTACCCTCTTATTTTCTCCCATGCATTCAAAATGGAGAAAGCTGAACAGTTCATTTTCTCTCAAGTATTCATCTTTCAATTATTTCAATTATTAATATTCAAAGTAGTAAATCATAAAATACTATATTATCAATCTCTTAATTGGGTAGAAACTAAGAAATCCATCCACGCATTCAAAGCTTACCTAAAGGGCAAAGGTTTACCTATCATTTTGCCTTTAATTTTATCACCAACTTTCATTCTCATCCTATATTCAACAAGTTCTTTAATCTCATAGCTAATTTCACTAATGTGTAGGCTACTCTTATTCGCTTTCGCACAAGTAAAGATCATAACCATCACAAGGGTTATGGTTTATATTAGAATTTTAAGTTCAACTATATTGAAGGATATTACCACTCTTAGGAAATTCTTTAATCAAGATCATCTTAATCAAGTTAGAATGATCATTAGATGTTTCACAAGTTTCCATAACACATACATAGATCCATAGGTTTACTTTTTTAGAATCTTGAGATTAGTATAATAGATTTGAATCTTAACATAATGTTTTAAAGCAAAACTTATAGGTTAATGCAACTTCATATTGATTAAACAAGCTTTTAATAATTCATGCATGCAATAAAAGAATCAAAATAAAAAATAACTCTTGGAAGAAGGCTTAGCTAGCTAGTGGCTACATACCCTAGTGAGAGGCTTTCACTTTGATTATGTGACATCCTATAAATATAATATTCAACAAAGAAATGAATTAAACAAATATTATAAAAAATTAAGAAATTTTGTGTAAAATAAATATTTTTATATAAAATTATATTATAATACCAGATTAAAACTTTTAGTAATTCTATGAATAATATATGAAAAAAATGTGTAAGAATTTGAGCTTTTAATATATTTTATATGAATATTATATGGAGATAAAGTTGATTGTCTTAAAGATTTGATGACCAGTTCAATTTTTAATTCATTGGTACTGGACTCACCATCTATGGTACAATATTCCGCTGCTTTGCTTAAACATTAAAACATCCTGGCTTGTTTAGTTGCTCCCCCCACAACCCCTTCAACAGTTTAGGCAACTTACATTTCGCTCACACTACTTAGGAAATCGCTTCTTGCTTTATTTTCCTTTAGCTACTAAGATATTTTAGTTCGTCGCTTCTTGCTTTATTTTCCTCTAGCTACTAAGATATTTTAGTTCACTAAGTTATTTTTAAACACATTTGTACACCCAATTAGACAAGCTCTAGAAAAATTCAAGTTAAAATTGAAAAAGATACTCATTAATATAAACATAATGCTTTTGTACACATTTAATAATCATTATAAAATATCATTCATAAATACAAGTCATAACTAAGGAACACAAACTAGAATTGCATCTATTGTAATCAATGAAATGTGCATACATGTAAAATAGAAGACAGTTTCAGGGTGTCATAGTAGGATAATCAATTGCATATATTGTAAACTTTTTTTCTTACTAGCATATTTTTTGCATTAATTAAATGAGAAAGCATAATGCTTTTTAAAGTATGAATTTTTGCATTATATAGTTCATTCTTAAAATTATAAAAAGAAAAAAAAAGTGTTTTATGGAATAAAACAAAATAAATAATAAATATTTAATAGAAGATGAACCTGAAATATTAGGCCTTCTAGAATCCTCCAATCTTGGGATTTTTCCTCAATCTGAAAGCAGAAAATTTGTGGGCTGCTTGGGTTTCAGTAATTGCATGATTGCCTCTTCTGTCGAACTGAACGGACGATGACAGCCGTAATATGTTAAAAAGGGAAGAACCTTTCTCAGAATCGGATGGCTCCTTTCTTTTCTTAATAGATGATGGCTTTCCCTTCATGGAATCTTTTGCAGAGATGCTTTCCATTGAGACCTACATAACGTCTTATTTAACAAAAATAATCGAGCATTTTGTAGCTTCCTCCGACAAAACAACATTAATTATTGTTTATTTAATGTAACAACATCTAGATTAGTTGCCCTAAACTATAAGGTGTCCTGCATAATAATTGATGCTAGAGCATAATTCAATGTTGTGAATCACTTTCTAGAAATGCGTATGGTGACTTCGTGCTTTCACTGCTAAAAAGCCAAGTACCATTTACTTATAAGAAAGGAATAAAATCAATAGGCCCTTCACGTTTATAAGAGTGTCGATATTTTACCGTCTCTGAATTGATCTCCAAGGTTGCAATATTGCTCCTGCTATTGCTGTCATCACGGCCAAAAATGAATGCTTTAACTGAACAAGAACTTTTCTTATGTGATGATGGAAGTGAATTACAAGCTCGATTGACAAAAGATGACTGCAAAGAAAAGAGATATAATAACAATTAAGAACCTAAGCAGATAATATAACATGGAATATTAAGAATAGTATATAACACAAATAAATGCACGTATATTATTTCTGTGCTTCTATAAAATATAAATTATGACGTTTCTAATGATAATATATATATATATATATATATATATATTAAAGTGCAATGATATTACCTTTGAAGAACTATTGCTGTTTCCAGACAAAACAAGAGAATCAAAGCGAACTTCTGAAGGGAAAGCAACCAATAATTATAACTCTCAACACCAATATCAACTGAAATAAAAAGGGAAGAGCGACAAAGAATGCTTACGTGCTGAAGCTTTTCCTTTTTTCTTAGCACCTTGAGCTATATTTAGCTTTTTTATAAGACCAAAAAAATCTCGAGAATTTTCGTCTTCTGCTGGAGATACGAACAATGAAGTTTCCTCCTAAATTGGAACAAGCAAAATATTGAAATTAAATATTGCACTTTTTGAGTTAAAATAAGCTAAATATTCTACATTTTTTGTCAGGATTGCTTATCTAGAACATCAAAAACAACTAGCACAAACCTTCCTGCAGTTTTTCTGTTACGGTGTGGAGATTAATTGGATCATCAAAGAAGCCAACAGGAGGTCTGGCTCTTAGACGTGCTCAAGCGCCCCTGAAGCAGAAACGTGGGCGTTTAGGGCACTTTGAGGGCTTGATTTGGGATCTCCTATATATATTCTAACATGATGGTTAGAATCATGTGTGTGCCAAAAATCATGAGAACTTTGGAGGTTATAACCCTAGAGTGAGAGCAAGGAGAAATTTGAGAGAAGAAAAAAAAATTTGGAGGGTGAATCTCTTCTTCTTAAAAATGTTTGACAAATTCTTTGTAACTATGTAATCTTTCTTTACATGGTGGATTTTTTGTGTGGTGAAATAGCTCCGTGATTTTTCTCATTCTTGAGTTTTTCACATATATTTGTCTTCGTATGCTTGTATGTTTATATATGCTTGTGATGTGATTGCTCTTTAGTTGTGTTGATATATTTTTGTATTTGCTTTTCGGTGACTCATCGATCAAACCCTAATCCTAGGATTTTCTTCGGTGTAGAAGATTTCCCGGTGCCAAGTCTTTCACTCCCAAAAAGTGGTATCATAGCGAGGTTTTTCAGAGCTAGGGTTTGTTATCTTGAGTGGGAGCAATGGCTGACGAAATGAGACACAAAATTGAAATGTTCAATGAATCAAACTTCATCGTTTGGAAAATGCAAATGGAGGATATGTTTTATCAAAAGAAACTATACTTGCCATAAGGAGTTACCAAGACATCGGGCACTATGTCAGATGAAGATTGGAAGGTTCTTGATAGAATGACACTAGGCTTGTTTCATCTCTCTTAATCCTCATCTGTGGTGTTAAATATTGTGATGAGAAAACTATGGTGAATCTCATGACAGCCCTTACACGAATGTATGAGAAGCCCTTGATTTCTAATAAGGCATTCCTGATAAAGAAGCTATCTAACATGAAGATGACAGATGACAGCTCAGTGACACAACATTTGAACGAGTTCAACACTGTAACAAGCCAATTGAACTAGATTGATATCAACTTCGATGATGAAGTTCGAGCTTTGTCAATTTTGGCTTCGTTGCCAGATAGCTGGGATGCAATGGTGACTGCAGTCAGTAATTCTTCTAGAAATGGCAAGTTAAGATTCGATGACATTGTTGAGTTGTTGTTGAATGAAGAAGAAAACTCTCCAACGATGAAGTGTCTACTTCAGTATTAAATGTTGAGATCAGATGAAGGAATGCAGACCGGAAGTTCAATAAAAACAGTTCTAAGTCGAGGTGGGGAAAATCAAAGCCAACAAAGGGGCAGAATGTTGGAACTACAAGAAATTTGGACACTTCAAAAAGGATTGTTATGCTTTGAAGAAGTTTGGAGGAGGAGGTAAAGTTAAGGGCCCCTATGTAAATGTTTCAATAGATGAGAATCAAGATGCACTGATCCCGTCCGTTGTTAGCACTGAGTCTTGGGTGGTGGACTCAGGTGCTTCCTTTCATGTAAAACCTCAAGCAAGCGTTTAAAAATTACACCAAAAGCGATTTGGGCAAATTATATTTGGGAGATGACAAAGCCTGCAATATTATAGGCAAAGGTGATGTGGACGTTCAACTACCAAATGGGTCAGTGTGGAAGCTAAAGGATGTTTGACATGTGCCTTGTCTTAGCCAGTTAGCTCGTGAGTGCTATAGTACCAATTTTACAAGAAACTCCTGGAAGGTCACCAAAGGTGCACTGGTTGTAGCTCGAGGCAGTATGGAGGGAACACTTTACCTGATCAATAATGTGTTCGATTCAATTGCAACAGCGGGACAGACAAATTCACTTCTGTAGCACCAGAGGCTTGGTCATATGAGCGAGAAAGGATTAAAGTCACTGTTATCTAGAAGCAAGATTTTAGGGCTGAATCAATTGACTTGGAGTTCTATGAAGACTGCATTTATGACAAGCAAAAGAAAGAAGATTTCTCAAGAAGTGGGAGAGATCTGAAATCTCAGAAGTTGGAGTTGGTTCATATAGAGGTATGGGGGCTGACCCCTGTCTCTTCACTTGGAGGAGCCACCTACTTCACTTTCATTGATGACCATACTAGTAAGATATGGGTATATTTCTTGAAGCACAAATCTGATGTGTTTGAAGTGTTCAAGAAATGGTTAGTTGGTGGAAAATGAAACGAGTATGAAGCTGAAGTGTTTCAGATCATACAATGATGAGGAATACTGTGACAAAGAATTCAAAAAATTATGTGCTTTGAATGGGATCTGACAGGAGTTTATTGTTCTAGGAATACGACAACAAAATGGTATTGCATAGTGCATGAACAGAACCCTCACAGGACAAGCCAAAAGCATGAGGATTCATGTAGGATTGCCAAAATAGTTTTGGGTAGAGGCAACCAACACCATAATATATCTGATCAATCGGGGTCAGTTAGTTCCCTTGAAAGGCGAGATATCCGAGGGGGCGCGGAACGATAAAGAGGTGAAATTGAATCACCTAAAAGTATTTGATTGTTCATTATATGTGCATATTGATGTAGGTTCCAAATTCAAAGAAATCAAGTGTACATTCATTGGCTATGGAGCAGGAGAATTTGGCTATAGATTCTAGGACTATCAAAAAATTATCAAAAGTTGGGACGTCACATTCAATGAGTATGAGATGTACAAGGACATAAATGAAACTTCAAATGATGTGCCAAATTATATTGAATTGGATAATAGCACAGAGGAAAATGAGTAGGCACACCCGGATGCTCATGATGGTGGAGAGCAGATAACCCCTTATACTCCTACTACTGAACTGAGGAGATCCACCAGAACATCACACCCTACACAAAGGTACTCTCCTTCACTATATTATCTGCTGCTAACAAATTATAGTGAACCAGAATATTATGAGGAAGCGCTTCAAGCTGATGACTCAATCAAGTGGGAGTCAGCCATGGATGAAGAGATGAAGTCATTCATATCAAATGAAACATGGGAGTTAGCTAAACTTTCAGAAGAAAGAAGGCTCTTCAGAACAAATGGATTTACAAATTAAAGGAAGAACCAAATGGTAGCAAATGCAATAAAGCAAAGATCGTGGTCAAAGGCTTTCAGCAAAAACACGACGTGGACTACAGTGAGATCTTCATTCCAGTAGTGAAGATGACTACTATCGGAAAACTGTTGAACATCGTTGCAGTCAAAAATCTACATCTAGAGCAGATGGATGTAAAGACTGCATTCCTTCACGATGATCCAAAAGAAAACCTGTACATGATGCAGCCACAGGGTTTTGAGACCCGAAAAAAGAGTGAGCTAGTCTGCAAGTTTAAGAAGAGCCTATACAACATGAAGCAAGCGCCAAGGCAGTGGTGCAAACAATTGGATGGGTTTACGTCAGATAAGGGTACAACAGATGCCAGACGAATCACTACTGTTATATAAAGTAATTTGATGCCTCCTATATTATTCTACAATTACATGTAGATGATATGTTGATAGTAGAATCAAACATGGAGAAGATTAAAAGACTAATGAGGCAATTGTCAAAGAATTTGATATAAAGGACTCGGGGTCATCAAAACAGATACTTTGGATGAGGATTAGAAGGGACAGAAGTGCAGGAACACTAAAGCTATCTTAGGCTAACTATGTCGAAAGTGTACTTAAGAGATTTAACATGAAAAAGATAAAGTCTATTTGCACTCCTCTAGCAAGTTACTTCAACTTGACAAAGGAGCAAATGCCAAAGACTGAAGATGAAAGAGAACACATAGAAAAGGTTCCATACGCTTATTGTATGCAATGATTTGCACAATACCGAATATTGCAAATTCAATGAGTGGTCAGCAGGTACATGAGCAACCCTGGGAAGTCTCATTGGGTGGCTGTTAAATAGATTCTTAGATATTTGAGAGATACCGTAAACAAAGCACTCTGCTTTAGGAAGTTCAAGACAGAGCTATAAGGATATGTAGACCTTGATTTAGTGGAGATAATGATTGCAAAAGGAGCACCACAAAATATGTGTTTACATTGAGAAGTGCTACTGTGAGCTAGATCTCTAGGTTACAAAAGATAGTTGCCCTATCCACAACTGAGGCAAAATATGTCATCATCAATGAGGCAATCTGATATGATTGAAGAACTTAATGGCTGAGCTGGGCAAGGAGCAAAGGGATAGAAGACTTCATAATGACAGTATGAGGGATAAGAACGCACATTTCATGCCAGGACAAAAAATATTTAGTTATGGTACCACTTCATCGGATCTATGTGAGAAGATTGTCAATTGGTGTTACGAAAGATTCACACATCTAAAAACCCACCTGACATGCTCATGAAATCACTGACAACAAAGAAACTGAAGCTATATTCAGCTTTAATTGGCCTCAAAGGATAAAAAGAGGGTGGGGTGAGCCACATCGTTCCCTTTGCAAGGAAGAAGACAAATTGAAGAAAATCTAAGGTTGAAGATAGATTGATTACAATATATCTCCAAATGGGGAGACTGTTATAGTGTGGAGACCAATTGAATCATCAAAGGAGCCAACAGCAGGTCGCGCGCTCAGGCGCGCTGAAGCTTCCAGCAGACAGGAGGTATGGCGCTCATACGCGCTCAAGCGCCTAGCAAGCAAAAAGTTTGGCACCCGAACGCCCCTGAAGCAGAAACACGGGCGCTCAAATGCCCGTAGAAATGTTTGCCCAGGCGTGACATATCAAGGCTGTTTAGGGCACTTTAAGAGCTTGATTTGAGGCCTCATATATATTTTAACATGATGGTTAGGGTTATGTGTGCCAAAAATTCTGCGAGAGCTTTGGAGGCTAGAACCCTAGAGTGAGAATAAGGAGAAATCTGAGTGAAGAAAAAGAAAAGCTTAGTGCGACAAATCTCTTCTTCCTCAAAAAGTTTGATTAGTTCAATATTTCTTTACACTGTGAATTTTTCGTGTAGTGGTGTGGCTCCGTGATTTTTCCTATTCATGAGTTTTCCAGGTATATTTTGTTGTCATATGCTTGTATGCTTTCTGCTTGTGCTGTGATCATTTTTTAGTTTTGTGTTGATATATTTTTTGCATTTGCTTCGATGATTCTTTGCGAGCAAATCCCGATCCAAGGATTTTTTTCGGTGTAAAAGATTTCTCGGTGCTATGTCTTTCACTCCCAACATTTTCTCTTTTATTGACGGGTTTTAAGCTAAGAAAAACTACACTAAATGTAAAACAATTAGCATTGCATAACACTAGCAAACAAGTGAGAGAAAGTTCAGCAAACTAAAAATGAAAACAAAGTTCAAAGAGCCTTAATTTAATTTAAGCAAAAAACAGTCAAAAATTCATTACATTGAATAAACATTCTACTAACATATCAAATGGACAAAATACATATTCAAACTACAGAAACGCTGAAATACATTCGCATTAGAAATGATCGCTTCCATGTTCATATTAGAATATATGTGCTATCATATACACTGAATGATTTGTTTCAATGTGAACAAAATAATATGTATGAGTACAACAAAGATATAATGTTTAAATATTTAAAAAAACATTGTGTATAAATTAATACTCAACCAGTTAAGCATAAAGGACATTTATGCTACTTCAAGTAGCAAGCATATGAGTATCTCTCATTGAAGTTCTTGTGAAATCAAGTTTTCAAAGTGACTTACATTATGCCTGAGAATATGATGATGTCGAATAAGACTCTTTTCAGTCTCTTCATCATCTGATGGAGTGTAGGCATCATCATCATCAGTAAACATGCGAGAAATCATCTGTTTAGCCTTTTTCAAGCTTTGATGAGCACTATCTATGGGAAGATTCTTATACTCAGCCTCATCCTCCCCATCATCGTTAGTATCATTTCTGCCATCCTCATAATTATCACTCCCATCATAATCATTATAATGACCATTAAGAAATGATGGTTGTCCACGTCTATGACCAGATTTTAACCTTTGAAGAACATTGTCAGTTTCAGCTGCATCCTGCTGCTCAAGCCATTTCTGATGAAGTTCATTACGTTTTTCTTGGTCCATTGGTGCCTCCTCATAGCCTGTAGCAATTAGATCAGCCAAGTCTTCATGCTCATCGGTTTCATTTTCCTCTTCATTGTCTTGAAACCTCAATAAATCACAATCACTATCATCTTCTTCTTCAGCTTCATCATCAAGAAAAGTTTTTGCAAGACCCTTTTTAGGAGAAGAGTCCATGTTCAAAACATTGCATGGACTAGGGCCAATGTTTTCCTTGTCATTTTCTTCTTCTGACGATGAGCTAAATAAAATGGCATCACGCGTCTTAGTTCAGAAAATCTTTAGCTACAAACAATTATTCACAATCATGGCAGCAAAAATTTTCAAGGACTCTTAAAAAAAAACATGCAACAATTATCACACAAATATAGCCAGCATCAACAGAAAATATGATTGGGAAAATCTACAAAAAGATTAACAATTTGTATGCAAACAGAGTAATCAGCAATGCCATATTGACAAGAATTTGCATTGTAGTGAATGAAACCAATCAAAGAACAAAGGAATGTTACCGCAACAACAACACCGCCGAACTACCTGAATCCTTTTTGTCCATTGTGCATGATCAAATAAAAAACCCTCCTTAAGTTCAAAGTAGAGAAGATCCTTTTCAATGGTTATTCCCACGTCTTCTTCAGTCTTCCTGTTTCCTCTTTTGACATGAGCATCATAAACTTAGTTTTTCTATTAGGAGCATTGAATAATCTATATGCCTACTATGCTTGAAGCATCAAAGATAACAATCTCTAATCTTATCTATTGTTAGAACCACTCCAACCTTGCATTAAAAGAACTCTGAGTATACCCACTCATCCACCTTAGCATTCTCATTTATGAAACACTTATTTTCTCGGTCATTTTTAGCGAACATTTAACCCAACTGCTCTATAAAATTTTCTTTCGATTTTGAGTGAGATTTTCCAATCACGCAACACTCTAGAAGCACTCCATTTCATCCAACCAACTTGGATCCTATTAATCACATTGATCTCTATTTCACCATTATTTTGAATAATTGAACTAAGGAATTTGAACCATTCACTTTTCTTAATCATATGGTGCTCAATAGTTATGTGCTCAACAAAATTTAAACTAACTTATATCTTTTTTTCTCAATAGTTTATAATTTATCATATAAATCAAAAAATGCTACAATCATAACATCGTAAACTGCAATTTTGGATTCACTATATGCAATTTATATTTCATCAATTTTTTATCATTCTTATATTTAAATTATTCTTTATAACATGTGTTTTTATCTTTAATCTTAACTTGAATATCTAGCTTCCACCACCAAGCATCACTATTATTAGCTCTCTTTCAAATCATCAAGCATAGCATTAACTACATTGCAAATACAACAAGTAATCGAATTCCATACAATGATAGTTTCAACCTCAAAATCAATTGCCCAAATTTTGAAACTTTACTCATAAAAATACTTGTATTATTTTTCCTAAAAATCAACTGAACTAAAACAAAAACAAATAATCTACTTGAGAACAAACTTTACAATTTTAGCAACAATTAAACTAAAACAAAGAAGTGCTTCTACCTAGAATGTATAAAGATATAATCATTATTCTCTATCAAGAATGAAATTTGAAAACAAATAAAGAATGATTTCATGAAGTCATTGATGCAGTATTTTACATGCATCACTATATTAGACAAAGATATGAAATAGGGATAGTCAACAAGTAGCATTAATAGTTGCAGAAAGAATATGACATTGTAAAATCTAAGAATTTAAAAAACCAGCACCTTTTAAAAATGAGCAAAAATTGCATTCAGGAGCTGTTTGGTTTGATGTTATGAGAAAAATTATTAAGATAGCATGTTAATCAAATCATGTTAATCAAATAGCATGTTATTTGAATAGCAATGTAATTCACATAATAAGTTATGTTTGGTTCAGTGTAATTTAAACTGTTATTCATGTTATGTTACACTGAGGTAAAATTTCCCCAAAACTGATATCCCTCATAAATTTGCAGAATACCATGAGTTAAAGAATGTGGATAGGGTAAAAAAAAATTCACGGGCAATTTTTTACACATGTTCGTTTTCATTTTAAGGAGCTTTGCCTAAGCGGGGCATGCCTTCAACATCGCCTTCTGAAGCTTCACCTTTGCCTTCTCCTTTGTTGATGCGAAGCTTTGCCATCACCGATTCACCGGATTTGATGAAGACAATTCAACGATATGCCAATTCGGCGGATTCACCGATTCAGAAAGAGACACTATAACAAAATGTCGCAATGTTATCTAAATGCCGACATTCAGATAATATTTGGGAGTGGCATTTTTAAAATTTTGAGATGTCATAGATGAGATAGCATTGAACAAAACAGCTCCAATCTTAATGGCATCTTTAAATAACATAGCAATATAAATAGATGTATGTGAACCATACAACCACTCAGACAAAATGATTAAATAACTGAGCTACTCACAAACACAAGACAATGGGTGTTGGAAGCGTCGAGTGATCGTATATGTCGAAATCAAAATCGGTGTCGGAAGCGGCGTGAATGTCGTAGAGCTCAGAAGGGGCGTTGACATTGTAGGCTGCGTGGATATCTTACTTAGCATCTACGTCGGACGGGCGGATGTCGTGGACGCAGAGACCGTCCGTCTTCATCGATTGTTCCTTAGAAACGTAAAGACACGAAGAAATACTCGTAGAAAAAACCCTAAACTTGAGACGAAGTGTAGCGGCATGGGAGAAATCGCTAAGTTGAAGAGATATGCGAAAAAAAATCCTAAACCAGAGAGGCGAAGCGCAGCGGCGTGGAGAGAAATCGACGAGTGAAAAGAAACAAAAATAAAGCATTCGGATATTTCCCATATTGTTGATTAACTTCAACCTCAAAACCTATTGTCCAAATTTTAAAACTTTACTCATAAAATTATTTACATTCTTTTTTTTTTAAATTCATATATTTTTTGATATATTTTAAATTTAGAATTATTTATCCTACTGCTTATTTTGCAATCTAAAGACAATTCTAGATATTAGATCATCAAATAAAAAATAATTTCATAGTTTAAAAAAAATAAAAAATACCAACCTTTACACTCGGAGCTCAATAAAATCTCAACAAGCATCTTGTGAGAGAGAAGGAAAAAAAAAAGACATCAGAAGATTTTAGATTGCACCAAATAATTAAAAGACAGGGAACAGCAGCAAATATCATAAAATATATAAATTGAAAAAACTTGCAGCTTTTTGACTATTTTGAGGATTCTAAACAGCAAAACTGGAAAATAGGGAATAATCCCAATGTTATGATGATCATGATAGAGAAAATGGAGTAGGAAATAAAAGTATTAATTCAATAAGAAAGCATTCTGGAGTTGCATGAAAGGAAATGAATATTACAAGGGTAACTTAAAAGATTGCATCAAATTCGATATCACAATTAGAGATATCATTTCATTAAGAATTTCAATTGTGAGATGAAATGTTTATAAATGGTTAATAAATTTGAAGAAAGCTATACATTGCCAGTTCTATCTTTTGACAGGCATGTTTCTTTTACCAATACCAAAGAAACTATCATTTCTCCTAGATAATGCAAGACGTGCTTTCATGATAATTTAACAGTTCAAATAGACAGTAAATGTAACAAAGCTAAGATGAAAATAAAGACAAACTGAAGGCTGCTAAAAAAAATTATCAAGCGCAGTTAACTCGTGAAAAATAATTAAAAGATTATCATATCATGCTTTATGAACTTACACGTCATAATCACTAGAGCTGGCAATGGTATCATCATTGCCACCATAATCATTCTTTATGCTGGAGGTAGATAAGTTTAAATGAGTACCAACTTCCTGATCATTAAACTGGTTATCAACTCTAGTGTGTGATTGGGAACCATTTTTATCTGCCTGCAATCAATGTTACAGTTATAACTTAGTTCCCACATGATAGGAGTAGAACAAGTAAAGGAATTGCTATGCTTTAAACATAAATGGCTACCTGTGAATCGTTAGTTGTATATTGGTATGTACTTTTGGAGCCAACATCCAAGACCTACACTTGGCAAGAAAAAGAAACACTTTATATTCATACTAATAACGAAATATAATTTTAGGTATGACATTATAACCATAAAAAATAATTTAGCTATGCTAAATGAATATAAATTAGCAATACTATGTTTAATCTAAAATCTTTCCATCTTGTTATGAACCATAATCATCTAAAAGAGACTAAACAATAACCAAGCAAGTTATATAGAAAAAAGTTAAGATAAAGCATCATGCATGACAAGTCTAGATTCAAAAGACGAATAATTTAGAGATTAAATCAAACCCATACTATTATATTAAATGTAGCAGGAGAGAGATCTAATATCTTAAAACATTTTATTTAAAATATATCAATTCTCAAAAATATCAAATTAATAAAAACAAGCCCTGCTAGATTTTTCAACCATTCTGTTGAAACTCCATCCATAGAGTACTTCCCCACTTTTTCCATCAAAGATGAACTACACGCATAGCAAGTAGGTCATCATTTAGCAAGCCTTTCTCATCCTCTTCTAGAGGCACTAAAGATAAAGTACTGTTTGTTGAGGTCGTTTAGATGTGTAAAGCCTCATTACTATTACTTTTGTTAGAATATTAATACACAGTTGGGTAAGATAACAGTTCTATAGAGCTAATACAGAATGCTTATTAAGTTATCCATATATTTTCATCAACATATTTACAAATTTGTCAGAAATTTGGAATTTGGGGTGGGCATGATAACATTTCGCATACTTTATTTGAATTGAAAATATTATCTAAACCATTGTATCAATTTAACCTGAAGAAAAACAATTAAAACACAACAATTTCTACAATTTTTGAAGTTAATACACTATACTTTCCATTAGTTACATATTTATAAAATACTTAATAAACTTTAAATTTCACTTCGCAACTTCAGGTTACGGACATGCAACAAACATAACATCCTCTTTGGCAATTTCATGTATTTTTAGTTGAGATATTTATGTTAAGAGAAATGCCCAATGCTACAGGACTATGTTCGCCCCTCCCCACTTGCTTTAGCTTTTGGGTGCAAAGAATGCAAATTTATTATTTTTGGTGTTCTTAAAACTAATAAAAAGTGTCAACCACAAGAGCCTGGGGGTAACTTCAAAACTGAGTATGATTAATGTGATGTGCTTGATTTGGCTCAAACCTGTTCAAAAAATGTTTTTAATTGCAACTTAGGTGCAGTTTTTCTAACAGGTTTTGCCATCATAAAGTCAGTAGTCATCTCCAACATGATAAAAATGAAGGCAATTTTCAAAAGACTAACGTATACATAATTCTATATATGGATTTGTTTAGAACCAACCATCAAGATCCAAGCCACAAACAACATATTCCTAGAGTAAAATGAATATTAACGAATCAGCACAGTTGGTTGTCTACTAACCCGGTGAAGCAAAGTTAAGAAATAAATACGGAAATCAATATCAAGATAAGTGTCAACTCTTTAGGGGCCAGTTTTATAAATTTAAACCTACACTTTTTTAGTGCAGGATGGGTTGCCAGATTCACATATAGATAAAGCAGAGAAATAATCAAGAAGACTTGCTACCTCTGTATTATTATCAGTCACTTTTCTGTCACAATGCATGTGCACTGGTTCTAAGTTACAATCACTCACCATGGAACGATCATCACAAGCAACAGAAGGCATCGATCTAAACATGTTACGACTACAAAATAAAATAACAAAAAATCTCTTACATCCAAACATTTAAGCAAAATTGGTGAGAAATAATGTATAACAATAAAAGAATGAGTCATATATCAGATAAACCTTTTCAACATTTCTAACTTCCTCATCCGGATCTTCTCCAGCACCGAGGAGATTGGCTTCTGAATGAGCTGCACAGGTTTAAACGACGCATTCCTAGTTTCTACAGCAAAATTTAATAACGTTTTAATCAGATTATGCTTTGTTAAATTTTTAGAAATGCTTAAATTTAGCTAATTTGTTACCTCGAAGCAGCCTCTGTGATTCAGCATGAAGATGTTCCAACTCAGCTTTCCTTGCCTGACAGAAATTTCATCAAAATAGTAAGCAGTGTATCCTTCCAATGTGCAACATTATCAACGACAACACATTCATAGTGAAATATTAAAAAAAATATTTAATAATTCACAAACCTTTTCAAGCTTTTTTTTCTCTCGAGCAGATTCCTTCGGCTTCCCATCAGATCCATCGAGCTTCTTAGACCTCACCCTTTTCTTTCTACTCATATTCAGGTCCTCCTCTTCATCTCCCAACGTTAGTCTCCGCTTCACATTCTTTTCCTTCTCTGATTCCTCCACATCAACTGCCACTTCAGCCTTTCCGCCCCCAGCTTCAGTTACCTGCACCCCCGGAGCAGACTGATCAAGATCTAGCGCCCGATCTGTCTCCTCACCCTCCATCGAATCCGAAGAAACCATTTGAGCCCCGCAAGAACGTAAATCCAAACCCTACGTCAAATTCAGCAAATATAAACAAAAAGGCTGAATCGAGCAGATCCTGAAATTCCAAAAGTGGATGGATTCAAAGGTTTTCGAATCAAAAGAACAGGAAGAGATGCCGCCGGAAACGAAGATTGAACTGATCCGGAAGAGAAGTCGGATCGCAGTAGATGCCGAGACTGCAGAGTTAAGAAAAAAAGGGAGCTTAGAGGGAAGTGTAGCTTAGGAATAAAATTTTGGCGCCAATATATATAGCTAATAAATCTCTAGTACAAGCCTGAAACTTGAAATGCCTTAAAAAATGAGGTAGTATTTTGGTGCAACAATGAAACATTTAGATGATAGTTTAAAATTTGATAAAATACAGGTGTTAGATGTGTAAAACATAAGTCTACTGTATGTATGATAATTAAAGCCTCCAAGTACCTGCCTATCAATATAGGCTTAACATACGCATCTAAGATTCATTCGGGCGATTAAATACCCAAATCAATCAATTAAATAAAAAAACACCCTAACTTGCAGTCTTTTTTTTTTTTTTTTTTTTTTTCTGATTTGCAGTAATTGTAATTAGGACTATATCTAATTCTATATATCTATCAAGTTCAGTAATTTGAGAGCATGAACATTCATGTTCTGAACTTTAATAAGTTATTGTTAGTAATTTCTATTGAGCTTAATGATATGAGATAAAACTAAAACTAAAAACAGTTGGCAAATTATAAATATAGTAACTTCATCAAATAAGGAAAAAATTTATAAAAAAAATATTCTAACTTTACCAAATAAACAAAAGCAATGTATTTGAAAGTGAACTTTATCAAATAATGAAAAAAATTACATTACTGATAACTCGTCTTCAATCATACTAAATAACTAAAGAAAGGTAGTGTTATATAATATAGCAACCAGAAAAATTTTTTCCTAAACATTTATCTTTATATGGTTGAGATCATCGAAAGCACCCATGTGGATACCGATTATAGTATTTGAATATTAGTTATGTGATTATTAAGAATACACTCAGAGAACAACAACCGGAAATTAAAATCCCTAAGCATTTGGGCAACAAAAGAACAATGAAAAGCTACACATCTTTAATCAATCATTCCAAAATAAAAACCACATAGATTAGAAGCCGCTAACAAAAACAAAAGGGTATGTAAAAAAAAAAAACCCATAACTTTAGGTATGAAAAGAGAAGATTGGTGTGGAAGAAAATGTAAAAAAAAAACTAATTGAACCTCACATTGCTTGCGTTTAGACTGCGGAAGATGAAGACGCACGCTGCGGTGAATTCTGACAGGAAATCGTGCGTCAACTCCATGACAGTAGGGCCGACGAAACTCCCTTGTCTCTGAATCAGTCTTCTTTTGTTCGATGCAGCTAGCGGCGGGGACGAGGGCTTGCTGAGGCCGGCGTCATAAATGAGGGTGAGATTTGTGGTGAAAAGGCCGAAGGAGCGCTCGGAGGCTGGGCCTGGCTTGAGGTCCTCGCCGTAGAGGACGAAGAGGAAGGTGTCGATGAGGTGCGGGAGAGCGCGGAGATGAGCGACGAGAAACGTGGGCTTTAGGGTAGAAGAGTGTCAGGCTTCGCCGCTTTTAAGCCATGAATTTTTTTTTATTAAAGAATTTGAGAAAATTTGTTTCGAGAATCAAAAATTTTGAGAAAGTGTGCTACTGTTCACCCTGATTTTCTCTCTCCTATATAAATATATATATTATATAGATATAGATATATAAAAGATGTTAGAAATGTTGGAAGGTGCATGTCCTGCAAACTTTGAAGAGTTGTTATGAATTCATAAGCAAGATCCGAATAAGGTGTGTATCATGAGAGAAATTTGGAAAGAAAATAGAAAATTATAGAACCATATCCCCATTGCCAAGTTCTAATTTTAGCTTAAAATGTCAACAAAAAAGTTCTAGCATGTTGAGCACATGATTGAAAAAATGAGAAAAAAAAAATGTTAGATATCCAAGAAAAATGCAGCCTTATCAAAAACTTGTCGTATCTAACACATGAAGCAGATATTAAATATTCAAATTCCTAGATCGTGCCACATTGCTTGTTTTGTGTAAGGAAAAAATATAATTATTGCATTATTTTTCAAGTTATTTATCGGTTGACTATTTGTTCTAAGAGATGCTAGCTAGTTATAAAATTTTAGTTTAAATGTTTTAGTGAATGTGATGAATTTAAACAATTAACGATTGTTTCAATCATTTGCATTGATTTTACTGAGAAATATACATCAAATTTTTTAGAATTTTAAATTATTTGTCATCTAAAATCCTCTTAGCTGCTATTATTATTTTATTTAGAAGCCACACTTTCTTTATAAATTTAATGTGTTATAAAGATTACTCTATACTTCAGTGCCTTGCGCATTTTCGTTTTAATTCTGAGGTTTGAAATGTATAGTTGTTAGATGCAGCTTTAAGGCATCAAAGTAAATTCTCTAACTATACTTCACATTTAAAGAAGAGAATCAATTTGAAATACATTTAATGAAGAAAGATGATTTATCTTGAAAAAAAGAGCCATATAAATATTTACAATAAAATTAACTAAAATAAAATGATAAAAAATAATCACATGTTATAAATGTCAAATATCAAAGAAATTGATATCAACATTTTGAGTAAACATTTTGTCATCCAAAAATTTAGCTAATTTTGAGAATTAGATTCAGTTTCTATACAAATATCCAACTCCACTATCAACTATAGGTTGTGCTTTGGCCAACTGTATTATATGAGAATTCAAAATCATAAAATAAGGAGAGCATGATTGACATAGTAAATACAATAAAAAATAAATTTTATGTTACTTTATATTTCCATGTTTTCATGATATTATGATATATGTTAGAGAACTTTATCATTTATTTGAACACCTAAATGTGCTTAAATTGACATTAAACTATAAGTGAATATAAAAATCTTGAGAACTTGATTAAGTATATCATACTTAATCTAAATTTAAAATTTGACATTAATAATACACCAATAATACATTGATTTGTCATTGACCTTTAAATTATTGATATCAACTTTTAGATTTAGATTAAGTGTCATCTATTTAATCAAGTTCTTAAGATTCTTATGTTCAAGTATAATTTAATGTCAATTTAAACATATAGAGGTGTCCAATTAAATGTTAACGTTCTCTAACCTACATCATAATATCAAGAAAATATATAATGTAAGATGACATAAAGTAGAAAATAATTAAGGCTAACCAAATTCTATATCAAACAAAAAGGATTAGCACTTGATTACAAATCTAAAAGACTTAAGTTTCATGTCATTTAGTTATTAAAGTATACTTTGTTAATATAAGCAATCAAGGATCTTATTCTTTAACATTTGGCACAAGATTGTTATGACACATAATAGGTTTTAAGCGCATTTTAAAAAGGGCAAATTTTCTAATTTAATTTTCACATAAAATTTTATGCAATGCTCAATTTTAACTAAACTAGGTTCAAATTTGTTATAATTCAATCCCACTAGGGTCCCAGGGACCTTAAAATGCAAAAACAGTGAAATTTTGGCCATTTCAACTATTTCTGGGTAGTTCGGGAAATTTTTGGGCGCTAGGCGCGCCGCAACGCTTTCGGTGCTGCGGCGCACTACGACTAGTTTCAGCGATGTGGCGCGCTGCAGCCCTATCAGGCGCTGCGGCGCGCTACAGCGGGTTTACATTATTTTTATCAAAAATATAATTTTACACATCGCAAGTTATTAGGACGTTGCGGCGTGCCATAGTGCGCTATGACGGATTAGTTTCTGCAACTCGAGCGCTGCAGCGTTAGACGGTCATTTCGCCTATGCGAAACTCGTAAAGGGCCTTATTTCGGGCTCAAATACTCTCAATCTAGAGCATTTCATGACTAGTGCCATATATCAATAGAAAGGTCTTTCTGATACCTTTCTATTGACACCAAAATTAGAATAAATGGATCATCCTAACTATACAAATAGTGGTGATAAAGGCAGAGCTGTGCATAATAGATAAAAAATATAGCAGTTTTCTTTCAAGGAAATGTGACGCTTTAAAGAGACAAAGAAGAGGAGCAAATTGGTACCTTAACTTTGCAAGAAGTGGAGGAAAAAGACTTGAAAAGCTTGGAGGAGGAACTTCTTCTTCTTCTTCTTCTTTAGCCCAAGACTTAGCAATGGAGGGAAAAGTAAGAGAGCTTAGGAGCTTTATCTTGACAGCAAAAATGGAGAGGAATGGCTGAGCTTCCTTAATAAAGGAAAAGGAAGAAGGGGGAGGTGAAGGCATGGCTAAGAGGGCTAGAGAGGTGAGGGGAGAAGGATAGCCCTCAGCCATTCATGCACCTAAGGGAGGGAGTAAGGGGTGCCGAATATGGTAAGGGGGCCGTCAGGAGAATTAATTAAGAAAATTGACTTTTTTAATTAAATAAGTATTTATTTATTTTCTAAATTGCTAAAAATTCAGATTAAATAAATGTGCTTCGAAAATTCTCAAAAATTCGCCCATAGCTAATTTGGGGGTGAGGAATTTAACGGCGGAGTCAGATTTTGATTTCGACGATTATTTTATCATCCTTTTTTTTTCTGGTATTTAATTATATTAAAATATTCGCGAAAATCCGACGACTTCCAAACGCATCCGAAACATCACCCTTAGCTAATTTGGGGGTGAGAATCGCAATAGAAAAATTGAATTTTGATTTCGAGCTCAAAATAAATACATCAATTTTCTAATTAATTAAATATTAAAATAATCCAAAATATTTAATTTAGCTTCGAATCGCACCAAATCTTTAAGGATTGATTCAAATGACTAGATAAACTTAACATAATGATAATTGAGATACAATTAGGCTAAAATTAAGCTGAGTAATAACATTCTGGTAGGTTGTTAAAGTAGTATAACTTGGAATAGTTAGAATGATTTAAGTAGATAATAATAGTATCACCATGTGTAGTAGAGTCTCTTGCTCACTATTGATTACTTATGCTTACGCATTCCTTGTATTTGGTGACTCACACCTTGAACATGACATATAAGACAATATTGTGCATGAAATGAAAACTTAGAATAATTAAGATAACACTTGTATTGGGTTCAGTTATATTCTGGTAGGTTATGGTGCACATTTACTATAATGGATATGAATAAAGAGTAATAAGGATACTTAACATTACTCAATGAGGAGTGTGTGTTAAATTTAGAACATGTATAGTCTTGCAGACTGCTTGACTCATCAGCTGCATCTGGACGTATCAACAGAAGAAAAAGTAAAATAACTAAAATTTACTGCATTTGTATTTATTGCCTTCTCAGTTCTACTATATTGTTCTGTTCTGCCCTAGCCCAAAAAGGTTTTGAGAATTTCTATCTGCCCTAGCCCAGAAAGGCTTTGAAAATATGCTGAGCTCGATTGACCAATTTTTGACATAGCAGTTTGTACATACATGTTTCTATTTCTATTTATAATTTATTGATTTATATTACTTCAATCAATTTTACCTTACTTGCTCACACATATATTATAGGATGCTAGATTTTACTGCTGCTTATTATATGTATTATAGTAAGATTAGTTACTTTTAACTTGCATATATCATATGATCATCAGCATATTTAGGTTCTAATCTTTTCTTTCAGTACTCTTACTTATTGTATTTACTTATGTATGCATAGCCTTATTTTTGATTATTTGAGGTATGCTTTTTGTCTCATTCTTGCTTAATTATAAATACAGTATTTATAACTTACCATTCTATTTGTATGCTTGCTGCTCCTATGCTAGATAGTTTATTTTGTATTGATTAAGTAAAATGGTGACATTAATAACTCATGAAAAATAGTCAGCTTAAAATGTATATAGACAATTGTCTAATAAGATTTTTTTCTTTTTTTGGCTGGGGCTCTGGCATTATGAAACCGACAATGTCAGAATCTGATCAGTTGGAGGATCTAGTACTTGCGATAAAGCTACTTCAGGAGGAGTTTTTGTCCAGAGTTAAAGAATTTTACTTTGTCTTTTTCTTTAGTAAGGATGAACAATATTTTTCTTTCATTTAAGTTAACTTAATAATTTATATATTATAATTTCTTTTATTGCACTATTTTATTCTGAGTTATGTCATTTAAGTTAACTTAATAAATTATGATGGAACTGAATATGTTATTTTATCTTTCTTACTTTCACAATCTGAGATGTTATTTACTTAGTGATTAATTTTCTTTGCTTATACCCTGAGCACATCCTTCCCTTATTAGTGGATTGGGGATTATACCTAATCCAATAATAAGTGAGTGATTTGCCAGAGTGGTATACCGCCCTTAGTCTGATGATTGTGGATCTGGGGGCGGGGTGCCACAATAAGGGACATAATCCTTTTACAGTATATTCTCTCAAACTAAGTGTAAAAACCCACTTAAATAGTAATAAGTAAAACTTTTAAACATCGATGTGTTTTTTCATATAACGGTGGAATTTCTGATAAGAACTCCAAAGTTAAGCGTGCTCAGATGGGAACACTCCCAGGATGTGTGACCTGCTAGAAAGTTATATTCTGAGGGTAAAATTGTGAGATCTTTCAGGTTAAAGAGAATAATGCCTTGGTGCTTAAGAGTTTGAGCTATTACAATTAGTATCGGAGCAGACCATATGGTGTTAGATAGGAGCTCAGTGTCATACAAAAAAAAGTATCACTTCATGTGAGCAGCCCTTGAACCCATGATGGTTAAGGTGCTGCATAGTTGTGGATACCTCTTGCGCCGTAGGGATTACCTCTAGTCCTATCTACCCAATGGATGGTTTTTGAATTTGTGTGTGGATACTGATGAGGACGTCAGTTACTTAAGTTGGGGAGATTGTGAAGACCCACTTAAGTAGTAATAAGTGGAACTCTTAAACATCGAGACGCCTTTTTAAATAACAGTGGAGTTCCTGATATGAACTCCAAAATTAAGCGTGCTCAGGTGGGAGCATTCCCATGATAGGTGACCTACAGGGAAGTTATCTTCTGGGGTGAAATCGTGAAACCTTTCAGGTTAAAATGGATAATATCTTGGTGCTTAAGAATTTAGGCTGTTACAAATAGTATCAGAGCAGACCATAGGATGTCAGATGGGAGCTAAGTGCTATACAGAGCAAAGTACCACTTCATATGATTAGCTTCTTGAACTCAAGATGGTTAAGGTACTACATGGTTGTGCATACCTCTTGAGCCTATAGGGGTCACCTCTAGTCCTATTTACCCAATTGATGGTTCTTGAATCTATGTGTAGATACTGATAAGGGCATCAGTTACTTAAGTTGGGGAGATTATAAAGACCCACTTAAGTAGTAATAAGTGAAACTCTTAAACATTAAGGTACCTTTTCAGATAACGATGGAGTTCCTGATAAGAACTCCAAAGTTAAGCATGCTCAGGTGGGAACACTCCCAGGATGTTTGACCTGCTGGGAAGTTATATTATGAGGGTAAAATTGTGAGGCCTTTCAGGTCAAAGAGGACAATGCTTTGGTGCTTAAGAGTTTGGGCTGTTACAATTGGTATCAGAGTAGGCCATAGGGTGTCAGATAGGAGCTAAGTGTCATACAGAAAAAAGTATCACTTCATGTGAGCAGCCATTGAACCCATGATGGTTAAGGTGCTGTATAGTTGTGAATACCTCTTGCGCCCGTAGGGATCACCTCTAGTCCTATCTACCCAATGGATGGTTTTTGGATCTGTGTGTGGATACTGATGAGGGCGTCAGTTACTTAAGTTGGGGAGATTATAAAGACCCACTTAAGTAGTAATAAGTGAAACTCTTAAATATTTAAGCCCTTCAGTTTAAAATGGACAATATCTTGGTGCTTAAAAATTTGGGCTGTTACAAATAGTATCAGAGCAGACCATAGGATGTCAGATATGAGCTAAGTGCTATATAGGTCAAAATATCACTTCATATGAGCAGCTTCTTGAACTCATGATGGTTAAGGTGCTACATGATTGTGGATACCTCTTGAGCCTATAAGGGTCACCTCTAGTCCTATTTACCCAATTGATGGTTCTTGGATCTGTGTGTAGATACTGACAAGGGCGTCAGTTACTTAAATTGGGGAGATTATAAAGACCCACTTAAGTAGTAATAAGTAAAACTCTTAAATATTGAGGCATCTTTTCAAATAACAATGGAGTTCTTGATAAGAACTTTGTTAGGTGGGAGCCTCCCAGGATGTGTGACCTACTGGGAAGTTATATTATGAGGGTAAAACTGTGAGACTTTTCAGGCCAAAGAGGACAATGCTTTGGTGCTTAAGAGTTTAGGCTATTACAATTGGTATCAGAGTAGGCCATAGGGTGTCAGATAGGAGCTAAGTGTCATACAGAAAAAAGTATCACTTTATGTGAGCAGCCATTGAACCCATGATGGTTAAGGTGTTGCATAATTGTGGATACCTCTTGCTCCCGTAGGGATCACCTCTAGTCCTATCTACCCAATTGATGATTTTTGGATCTGTGTGTGGCTACTGATAAGGGCGTCAGTTACTTAAATTGGGGAGATTATAAAGACCCACTTTAAGTAGTAATAAGTGAAACTCTTAAACATTGAGGCATCTTTTCAGATAACGGTGGAGTTCTTGATACGAACTCCAAAGTTAAGCGTGCTCAGATGGGAGCACTTTCAGAATGTGTGACCTGCTGGGAAGTTATATTCTGAAGGTAAAATCGTGAAGCCTTTCAGGCCAAAAAGAACAATGCCTTGATGCTTAAGAGTTTGGGCTGTTACAATTGGTATCAGAGTAGGCCATTGGGTGTCAGATAGGAGCTAAGTGTCATACAAAAAAAAGTATCACTTCATGTGAGCAGCCCTTGAACCCATGATGGTTAAGGTGCTGCATGGTTGTGGATACCTCTTGCGCCCGTAGGAATCACCTCTAGTCCTATCTACCCAATGGATAATTTTTGGATCTGTGTGTGGATACTGACGAGGGCGTCAGTTACTTAAGTTGGGGAGATTGTGAAGACCCACTTAAGTAGTAATAAGTGAAACTCTTAAACATTGAGGCGCCTTTTTAAATAATGGTGAAGTTCCTGAAAAGAACTCCAAAGTTAAGCATGCTCAGGTGAGAGCACTCCCAGGATAAGTGACCTGCTGAGAAGTTATCTTTTGGGGGCAAAATCATGAATCATTTCAGGTCAAAACGGACAATACCTTGGTGCTTAAGAATTTGGACTGTTACAAATGATATCAGAGCAGATCATAGGGTGTCAAATAGGAGCTAAGTACTATACAAGGCAAAGTACCACTTTATATGAGCAGCTTTTTGAACTCATGATGGTTAAAGTGCTACATGGTTGTGGATACCTCTTGAGCCTGTAGGGGTAACCTCTAGTCCTATCTACCCAATTGATGGTTCTGAGATTTGTGTGTAGATACTGACGAGGACGTCAGTTACTTAAGTTGGGGAGATTATAAAGACCCACATAAGTAGTAAAAAGTGAAACTTTTAAATATCGGAACACCTTTTCATATAACAGTGGAGTTCCTGATAATAACTCCAAAATTAAGCATGCTTATGTGTGAGCACTCCCAGGATGGGTAACTTTCTGGGAAGTTATCTTCTGAGGGCAAAACCGTGAGGAATTTCAGGCCAAAGCGGACAATGCCTTGGTGCTTAAGAGTTTGGGCTGTTACATTAAGATGTTAAATTCTTAACCTATAACACACCTTAAACTTGAGATGTTTATCATGAACTGAACTGTGTTTATCTAATTAACTAAGGTAAGACCAAAACTCTATAATTCTATTCAGGATAAATCAACCAAATCCATATCCTATTAAATAACTCAGTTTTATGGATATGCACTACAATCTCCATATGATGAAAAAAAATTCTAATTCTAATAATCTATTAAATAAACAAGGATTTACAAACTAATGAATCATTTCTCCATTGTGATAGGCCTTATACAAAAGGCTCTCAAAAAATTTCATAATAGTCATTCAATTTAGGATAACTATCAAAAAAGGTAATCTCAATCTAAGTCTCTTTAGGTTTTCCTACTGTAAGGCATAAGATCAATCATTTATGGTTGTTAAGATTCATCTAAGGCCCTACCTCAAAATAAGATAAATAAAGTATTTTCCTACACCATAAAAGAGCCCTATTATTGGTAGACATTTACTTAAACTTCTAACTATATTTATACCTTAAAGATCTAAAGTTTCTAATCATCACAATTAAAATCACAAGTTAATTCTAAGAAATCATGATGATGAAACTTCATATAGATTTATGAATTTAATCATTATGTTAAAATGCTAAATCATGATGCTAATCTTTAAAATTATATTATAACCAAAGCACATGAATTATAGAGTAAAATCATACATTATTGAGGAATGATTGTTTGTATATCAATCATGTCTTATTAAGATTAATTCATATTAATTATCTTGCTTAGGAGAACATCATGGATATTAAAATTTAATCAAGATAATTAATCACACGAGTCACCTTAAGCTCTATCCTTTTATTTTGCTAGTCTAGAATACAATGCCAAAATCAGCAAGTGTTAATTTAATCCATGCGAATTGATGTGTGCAAAAATATTGACCGAACTTAAGTTTGATAAATTTCAAGAGTTCAAGTTAAGACTTAAAAGACAGTTAGAAATTTAACCTATAAAATTTGAAATGCATAATAACATTTTAAGTTACCCATTCATCATCAAAGTTAGAATCAACAATAATTAGGGTGTTATACAACCAAAATCAACAAGTGTTAATTTAATCCATGCGAATTGATGTGTGCAAAAACATTGATTGAACTTAAGTTTGATAAATTTTAAGAGTTCAAGTTAAGACCTAGAAGACATAGTTAGAGATCTAACCTATAAAATTTGAAATGCACAATAATATTAAATTACCCATTCATCATCGAAGTTAGAATCAACAATAATTAGGGTGTTATACAACTAGCAATTAATTAAGGAGATTAACTGTAGGAATTGAAATCAAATATTGCAATTAAGTTTAAAATATTAAAATAAAAACATGCAGTTCGAATAAATAATGGATTTCATAATTACCTCCACATTTACACAATGCATGATTTTGTCAAAACAAGTTGTTGTTTTAGTATATTCTTGCATTATTAGGGCTCTAGAGTCGATAGAATACAAAAAATATAAAATTCGTGTGTAACAGGGCACTGCAGCACGCAACGGTGAGTCGTAGCATTCCCTGGCTGAGAGCCAGGCGCTACGGTGCGCGACAATGTGCTTGGGCGCTGTGGTGCGCAATAGTATTCACTGGCGGAAAGTCAGGGACTACGATGCATTTTAGCGTCCGACGGGCATTTTCATACGGACGAAAGGTAATAGCCCCCCATAGAACATCCAAATACTCTCGATTCAGGGTACATCAAGTACAGTGCCATATACCAATAGAAAAGTCTTTCCAAGACCTTTGCAATGGTACCAAATTTGACATCAATGAAACACTCTAACACCGCCTACAACGATGCCCTAGATACCTATGCATATTTCTTTATATGTACAACACTACTCATCTTCCCATGAAATTAGATTATAATCGAAACATCATTGCACCAAGACATGGATTAAATCAAGAGGAGAGGGGTACAAGGGAAGGTACATTGACTTGCAAATGGAGGTCTTGCTGATTTCTTCAAGGCTTGAGGGAAGATGCTTTAGCTACCAAAAATGGAGGGGAGAGGCTATTGAAGTAGCTAATATAAAGTGTAGGAGGGAATGGGCTTGGACTGGACAGCAAGTCCTCTCCTATCAGCATCACGGGGAGGAATGGTAGGAGCTCTTGCGTGAGAGGGGGCTGGCGCACGCAAGTGTAAAGGAGGAGGGTAGGAGGGTCCCATCGTAGAAAAATAAAAGGAGGGTAGGAGGGTCCCATCGCAGAAAAATAAAAGGAGGAAATTGTATTTAAATTGGTTGATAAATTTTAACTTGATCCACTGTCCAATTAGCTCGGCATTCCCAAAATCGATGCCCCGTTCGACCACAGATGAAGCATCTTCCTCTTTGATGATAACATTTACCGCACGGATGAGGTCTTTTACATTGATTAAAATTTTGGGTTTGTTGAGGGCGTTGTTGCTGCTGATAACAGTGCTGCAAATTATAGACTTTAGGCTGTACATGCCTATTATGCTTAAATTCTTCCGTCTTTGAAATTGAGGGATATGACTTCCTCTGTTGTTCTTTTTGAATGAGGTGGTGCTCAATTAATCTTGCTCCCTCTAAAAGGTCTGCAAAATTCGTATGATGTTGAGCTACCAAGTGATCTTTGATTGAGTTTCGCAACCCGTTTAGAAAGCGGCTACATCTTGTAGCTTCAGATCTCACTAAATCAGGAGTAAAATGAGAAAGCCTCCTAAATTCGACTTCATATTGAAGAACAGATCGATTGCCCTGTGTTAATTGTATCAATTCATCTTATAAAATTGTCTGTGCAGAGAAAGGAACATATTGATCTCTAAATGCTTCTTCAAATTCTTTCCAAGTAATATCCTCTATTGTTTTTCCCATAAAACGGGATTTTAATTCTCCTTCCCACCAGAACTCTGCTTCTTCTGTGAGTAAATGAGTGATTAAGCGAATTAATTCGCTAGTAGGATACTTTATACTTGTCAAGTATTTATCCATGGATCTTAACCAATTAACAGCTTCTATAGGTTGTACAGATCCATTGAAGAAAGGAGGATTTAAACGGAGGAATGCTTGCAAATATCCATCCATGGAAGAAGAGGATGGAGCTGGAGGTGTAACTTGGATGATAGGAGGAATGTTGGTTCTTTGCGCAGCCTGAGTTTGCGCTTCTACCATAACCTTGACTAGTTCGATCAGTGTTTTCATTTCATCAGATTGCGATGATGAAGTGAACGGTATTGTCCTCTTCACAGGAGTGGGAGGATTTGAATCTGGATTCATTCTGAAATCATTGGAAAAAAAATATTTACAACTAGTTTGAATAATAATGTCAGTTTTAAGCTAAGTGATTTAATTATGAGGAGGTTTAAACATATTCTTTCATTTTAAATAATGAATATTTAGTTAGAATTTGAACTTCCTTCTTATTCCCCAAATCTAAGCTCTAATACCAACTGTAACACATCAGTGTTAGATTAGAGTTTAATAATCTATCAATGAGTGTTACGGTAGTATTTAATATTGAATTAGGAGATTCTAATTCAACATTTAACACTGCCTTATATTATATAGATCTATGGGGAGAAGAAGGTCATTCAATTATTCTAACCCAAACATTCATTATTTATGAAAACTCAAACAACATGAAAGAATAATTTACAACATCACCAAATTATGGAGCACAGAAGTATTTCAATTTAAATGGATTGTAATCGTAGAAGGTAGATTATCCTAAAGAAATTGAAAATACTGATCAAACTTTTATTTCAATTAAAGTCTTTCTTTTAAGGCAAGCGAATGATAAAATGAGCTTCTCTGCATGCTGCCGAACTTAATTTTAGATTTTAAGATATATTATAGTTATACACAAATCCTTACATCAAACTTCAACTTTAAATATTTGAGAAAAACAAAGAAATGTTTTAAAAAGTTTTGCAGAGAAAAAAAATATGAGCCGATTTATAATAGGTTCCTTATCAATATCATGGCCCATTAATTGGTTTTGAATAAAAGCTGCAGCACTCTATCAAATATCTCTAAAAGAACACAGACCAACAATGATTATATTTTGTTTCATATAATATCAATTTCCAAGCATAAGCATGTCAACAAAAATATCTACTACCTGCTATAAATTCAATAAAAAAATTTACATATAAAAGTATTGACAATTACACTATAATGCCAATTGGAGCATAGTAGGGAACTAATAGTGAGCAGCGACCACTTTGCTTTTCTCAACAAACACCATTGAGCCAACTTAAAGAAAAAGGAATAAATAGAGTCAATGTATTTGGGCATTATTGTTCAACAAATTAATAATAAAGGAGAAAAATGAGGTAAGTGTACTGTAGTGCTTTTTGAGATGTCAAATGTAATGTAAAGAAGTATAATAATAATGATTAGCTTTGATAAATATGGTCACTGCTTTATATGAAATAAAAGAGAAATCATTTACCTTCAGGTGTATCAAAAATTGAGAAATTATGAAGTATGTGCGGCAATAATAAACAACTAAACATCATATAACTTTCAAAAAAATTCAGCAACTTGTAAAGATAAAGCACTTATGAATGTGAGCACTTAAGTTTAATCATATAAAATAATGGCAAAATAGAGTACTTATTATTAATATGTGAGTCAAGTAGGTTGAATGAAAAGATAAAGCACTTACGGATGTTGGGATATTTAATAATCAAAATATTAAACTCAAACTTACTGGAAAGTTTGGTAAAACAATTATAAGATCAACACTACTAAATGGGGCAGAATGTTGACCAGCAGCACAAATGGTTGCTAGTTAATAATCTATTGTGGAGCTTTGGGTGAATGCATTTGCAGCAAGGCTTGAGTGGATCTAGTTAAGAACAAGCTAAGGAAAGGTCACTCTTTTACATTGTTCAAACATATTAAGTACGCATTCTTTTTAAAAACTAATCACAACAAAAAGATAAGGTATTATATGGTGAATAAGTACCAAAATCTGAATGTTAAATATATCACTTGAATGTAATACAAGTAAGCTATTATCGTAATAGCATGTCCTCATAGTATTGTAAGCATCAATTATTCACATTTAACTCATATAATTAACTTCACAATTTAATAAAGAGGCTGCATGAATCTATTTCCATTATCTTAAACATCTCCAACTAGTGAACTCATACTTTTATGTTAGCAAGACGACATCATACTTCTCTCATGAATGGCATATGACTTCATCACAAATTTCATTTACATACTCAAAATATAAGGTCACGGAATAATCGTTTAATAGAAGTGAAACAATAAGAATTAGATTTGTAGCAATTTCAGCAATCAAATTCCATTGATAATTTAATACTTATGCTAGTTGTGGATTTAAACTATCAGAAAAGTTAAGGTATATACAGCCGACTGTAACAAATATCATCATTGAAACCTATTTGATTAAAACGGAGATAATATGCCATGCTTAGATCAACTCAAGATCAAATTGAGGCATTCAATAATAATAAAATTCAAGAAGAAAAATAATAATCAACTAAAAAGAAACATCCATTTTATTAACAGATTATTAAAAGAGCTTATCACAAGATTAACTACGATCCTTATTAATCCATCAAGTCAATTTTATGAAATCTAAACTTAATAAGAGAAAATGGGTGGAGTACCTTAGTCGAGTATTGAAGGATCGCTGCTAGGGTTTAGAAGATTGTTTTTTTTTTTTTTTTCGTTTTAGGAACTTGCCAAGACCTTTTAAATCAAGGAGGTGAAGTTCGAATAAATAGGGAGTTAGCATCGGCTTACCTCCATACGAATACGACTAGATGAGGTGATGTCGATCCTTGTCGAGGCCTCCTATTGGCGAGGACGGCGGTGCGAGCCACGCGTCGTCGCTTCTCTTCTTGCTCGTTTAAGCGATATGGAGAGGGTTCGGTCTTGATGAGGATAGGAACGGGAGGGGGGGTCTCGGTCGCGTGCGAAGGAAGGGATTTAGGGTTTGCCGATCTGTTGTTGATAAGGTATGAATATATATACTTTTATATATATATATATATATATATATATATATATATATATATATATATATATATGTTATATTTATTTAATTTGGAATTTCCATTAATTAAATTTGTACTGTGATATATTTCTAAATAAATTTTTAAAAAATTTATTTTGTAGCTAATTTGGGAGTAACGGACTCAAAAATAAAGTTAAAATTTTAATTGGAAGTCATCTTAATTATTTTATTTTTCAGATTTTTTTTATTAAAAATAAAATAATCAAGAAATTTTGACTATCTCCAAAACTCATCAAAATTTCACCACAAGCTAATTTGGGTGTGAGAAACGCAATGACGAAGTCTGATTTTTAATCTGAGGTCAAATTAATTTTCTCATTTTCTTCAATTTTGGAATTACTCAAATTTAAGGTTTTGTTTGTTCAAATTCCCAATTTGAACAGGACTTTGAAAATTGATCTTAAAGACTAATTAAGATTTGATAAAAGAGATTCAAAGTTGGTTTAATGATCATTAACAACCTTGGTTTGTTACACTTTATGGCAAAGCAAGAGCTTAATTCATCACGAGAGGAATACTGTGAATCTTCATTTTTGCATTTCAACTTCTCTGGATCTGCAAGCATTCTTCTTCCTCTGGACTGTAAGCCCTAATTAGGTATCGCCATTTCCTAAGATCTTCGAATTTCAAATTTCATAAAGATAGATCAATTACTCTTGTATTGCATATATTATATTCAATTTTGATCAATTCAGTTGATTTAATGTTCTTAAGATCTGTTTTCATCAGTGCACTTAATCTCAATTTAGATTATCTTAATTCCTATTCGATTAGCTTGGAATGATATACTAATCAGGCAAAAGAATTTATATTGGACAATTAAATCTAATTGGATTAGAATCGATCATCAGGTCGATGATCGAATCATATTTAGATGCATAGATTCTTCCAGATTTCAGGACCCCGGCAAATCAGGGCATCGTAAGTTTGCATATTAGAAGCCTTCATATCGCGAGACCCTTAACTCTTCGAGAAGTGTGGATAGTGAGCTTGCGTTCAGGTGCGTATTTTGTCTTGGGAGGTAAGGGGTTCGACGTTTAGGGAGATGCCCTAATTCTCTCGTTCGCGGCTAGAAGGGACGACGAGGCCCGAGGAAATTTTTTGGGTCTTACTCGACCTGCTCGCAAATGCTTGGCCCGCATCGTCTGTAGCCGGGGTCAGCTGAGTGACCCACGAAAATTAGTGAGGCCCGCCGTTTTAATACCTGCAGTAATAAAAATTTATAAGAATAATTAATTATAGTAATAATGATAATTAGAATATAGGATAATACTTAACATATATATGTATATATATATATATACTTATATAAATATATATGTATATATATAAATATATATAAACAGAAAAATAAATATACTTAATTAGTAAGTATAATAACATATTAGGATACCTTAAACAACTAATTAACAGAAAATTTAATAGTAATATATAAATATTATTTTAATTAATATAATTAAATTAATATCAAGACTTTAATCATCCATAACTTACAAAATACTTAATCAATTAATACAAATAAATATACTAAATTAATCAGCAAAAATCAAGGAATATTTTAGTACCATCGAAATTTTAGTAGGATTAATATTTTTCATAATGACATTTTAGGTTATTAAATAATTCAAATTATATTTCAAATATTCAAATAACCATAATTTTGTAATATTTAATCCAAATATACTTAATATGGGTCTTAAAATACTCACAAAATCCTAAGAAACATTTTAGTAGTATTAACTTTGCTGTTTGGATTAGCATTTGACTAATGACATTTATGACCTAACCCTAATTAGTCTAATTTGACCTAGAACTTCAAATGATCATAAATTGGTCATCTTAGCTCCAAATTAGGTGATTCAAACACTAATTTAGATCAACAAAACCTAATCTACAGAGATCTACAAAAATATTTAGGATCTAACGGTTAGATTTATTAATCACCCCTAATTACCCTAAAACTTGATTAGTGAATATTAACCAATTTAATAATCCAAATTTGATAATTTAAGTTTTAGAGAACTCCTAGAACCTATTAGAACCTAACTGTAGAGTTGGATCAGTGATTGGGTGATTAATTTTACTAATCACTCACTAATCACCCTAAACTTTAATTAGGCCATAACTTAGCAAAATGGAGTCCAAATTGAACCTACTACCAGTCAATGAAATTAGTGGATCAATTTTAATTTATAGCCACTAATTTTAATCAGTTTGGATACCAATTGGAGAAATTAGGATTTTTGACCCTTAATTAAGAATCCTTAATTACCCTTTAAACACTAGAATTTGTATTGGCTATAACTTAGCCAATAAATATCAGAATTTGATGATTTTTAATTCTATAGAAACCTTATAACATAGTCTACAATAAACTAGCAGAAAAATTAGGTGTCCTTAAGGTAAAATTACCATTATGCCCTTATAGGTCAACTTCCTTAAATTGACCTTATAAGGCTTAATGCCTAACCAAAATTAATGAACTTACTGTCTAATCTCATATTAGACAGTAAGTAATCATTCCACATCATTAAAATCCAAAATTTAGTGCTAATTCATAAAGATGAGATTTAGACCCTTAAGAAGGGGCAAAACGGTCATTTTGCCCAAAATTAGGGTTTAATGAAATTAAGACCTGATTTCATCTTTAAATCATATCAAATAGTAATTAAAGTGATTTAAACTATACTTTAAATAATTCTAAGCTTTAAATTAGATATTAGAAGGAAAACCCTAAATTTAGCCTTAAGTGAAAATCTTAAGTAAGGATGAATTCTTCTCTATTCCTTTGAACTTCTTAGATCATCTTTTAGGTCTTATAACTTTAGTTAGGATGAGTGTCTGAGTGATACTCTTAGCATCTAAGAGCCTTAATTTCTAAGATTTGGATTAAATCTTAGGTTAGAATTCTTCTAATAGGTAAAATGGGTTACTCATTAAGATGAAACCTTGATCTTACTAGTTTATTAGATTTTTTATAGTTTATTTATTAATTATTTGATCTTTTAACACTAGAATTAGGATTAGAAATCTATCATATTGAACTTAACTTAATTCAATATGATTTACCTTAATATTTAATCTGTGAGATGGAATTAAACCTTAGACCTTTAGGATAATCTTATGATTAAGAATTAAACTTCATTCCTTGAGTTTGATTCTTAATCCTTTAAATCTTGATTTGGCTAATCAATGTTTATTTGGGATTTATAAAATAATAACTTAGGACGAGTAATTTACTTATTTAACTTTATAGGTGACTTTGATTCAGTTATAATTAGGATGTGGCCAATCCTAATTATGTTTAACTTGTAGGTTCGTAATTATAAGTTACAGTCAGTGTAGGAATTGAGAATTCTGAATCTTATGTAACTTAGAGTAGTTAGAACGTCTAAATTAGAAAACAGGTTATATTACAAAATTTGTATAGTGCTATTAGTTACTTAAATTTGAAATTATCATGCTTTCCTTATCATTTGAGCCTTTTTACACCTTTGGACATACTTAAATATTTGATACATATTTTATAATATACTTTGAATTTCATTCATATTTCATATGCATAACTTTAAAAGAAATATTAATAAACAACATAATACTTGTGGTTTATATTTTACTTAGCCTGCCACTTAGTATGACTTTACTTTAGGACTGCTTTTGCATAAGAAATTTCCCCTATGGTACTTTACTTTGGCATTGGGATGTTTCTCCTATATGCCCTTTAGATACTTTTGGGATTTACTTTAGGATATGGGATGTTTCTCCTAGATGCCTCTTTTGGTGAAACTTTACTTTAATCTGGAATGTTTCTCCTAAATTACCAGATGGACTTTACTTTTTGGCAGACTAAGTAAGAGTATCTCACAAGTACAGTAATTTAATCAATATTACTTACATTTACTTTTCAAACTTCTTACAGTTACTTTACACTTCAGACTTACTTTACCTTACTGTTTCAGTACACTTTTTTTTCTTTCATATTTTTCATTTTCTGTAGTTCCCTTACATTTCAGAACTTTCTGTATGTCAACCGTTTTACTCACTTGAGTGCATGTTAGGATGTTAGCCTTTATATTTTCAGTACTGTACTCTTATTTATACTATAACTGACATGTTAATTTGATAATATTTTTTAGAACTTTTCTTTGTACTTAGTAGAATTGCCCTTGTACTTTACTTACCTTGTATTGCAGCCTGAGTTGAGGTATGTTTCTACCTCATGACTTGTTCTTGCCTTCCTTTATGTTTTACCGCTATGTTTTGCTTAATTTCAGTTGTGATGTCATTAAAATACATTAAAATTCATTACCTTAAAATATACTTAGATATTTTATCTAATAAGATTTTATTTTATTGGTTGGGGCCCTACCATTATGAAACTGATAATGATAGATTCTGAGCTTTTTGAGGAGATTGAGCCTGCAGATGAGCAGATCCAGGAGTAGGTCCAGACTACTGAGGGACCTTAGTCTACTTACTAGCTTACTTTACTTTTACTTTGTGAGGATAAGTGACTCTTTTTATTTCAGTTCTTTAAACTTTAAATATTTGTAATAATACAGGATTAAATTGTGCTTTATTTTCCTGCATTGTATATATTATGAGCTGGATGTCTTTATTTTATAGTATGGATGTTTACTTCAGTTGATACTTTTCTTCCGCACTCTGATACTCATTAAGTGATTGTTAACCGTTACTTTATTATGAAAAGTACACCTTTTCCTTAAGATTGGATTGGAGTCTTAAATTCCAACCTAATGTTAAGTATAAGATGTATTTAGTGACGACCACTCCTTAAGCCTTGTGATTAGAAGGGGCGGCCGCCACATTTAACCTATAAAATTTGAAATGCATAATAACATTAAGTTACCCATTCATCATCAAAGTTAGAATCAATAATAATTAAGGTGTTATATAACCAAAATCAACAAGTGTTAATTTAATCCATGCGAATTGATGTGTGCAAAAACATTGATCGAACTTAAGTTTCATAAATTTAAAGATTTTAAGTTAAGACCTAGAAGACATAGTTAGAGATCTAACCTATAAAATTTGAAATGCACAATAATATTAAATTACCCATTCATCATCAAAGTTAAAATCAACAATAATTAGGGTGTTATACAATTATCAATTAATTAAGGAGATTAATAGTAGGAATTAAAATCAAACATTGCAATTAAGTTTAAAACATTAAAATAAAAACATGCCATTCGGATAAGTAATGGATTTCATAATTACCTCAACATTTACACAATGCATGATTTTGTCAAAACAAGTTGTTGTTTTAATATATTTTTGCGTTATTAGGGCTTTGGAGTCGATATAATACAAAAAATATAAAATTTGTGTGAAACAGGGCACTGCAGCACGCCGTAGCATTCCCTGGATAAGAGCCAGGCGCTACGGCGCACGACAATGTGCTTGGGCGCTGTGGCGCGCCGTAGTATTCACTGGCAGAAAGCCAGGCGCTACAATGCGCTGTTGCGTCCGACGGACATTTTCATACGTACGAAGGGCAATAGCCCCCCATAGAACATCCAAATACTCTTGATTCAGGGAAAATCAAGTACAGTGCCATATACTAATGGAAAAGTCTTTCCAAGACCTTTGCATTGGTACTAAATTTGACATCAATAAAATACTCTAACATTGTCTACAACGATGCCCTAGATACCTATGCATATTTCTTTATATGTACAACACTACTAATTTTCCCATGAAATTAGATTATAATCGAAACATCATTGCACCAAGACATGGATTAAATCAAGATGAGAGGGGTACAAGGGAAGGTACATTGACTTGCAAATGGAGGTATTGCTAATTTCTTCGAGACTTGAGGGAAGATGCTTTAGCTACCAAAAATAGAGGGGAGAGGCCATTGAAGTAGCTAATATAGAGTGTAGGAGGGAATGGGCTTGGACTGGACAACAAGTCCTCTCCTATCAGCATCACGGGGAGGAACGGTAGGAGCTCTTGCGTGAGAGGGGGCTGACGCACGCAAGCGGAAAGGAGGAGGGTAGGAGGGTCCCATCGCAAAAAAATAAGAGGAAATTGTATTTAAATTAATATTTTTTAATTTTTTAATTTTTTAATTTTTTAATTAATACATTTTAGTAATTAAAATTAGATAGATGAAAAGCTACGACAAATCCCAATAATTCACCTTTAGCTAATTTAGGGGTGAGAAACTCAACGACAAAGTCAAATTTTAATCTCAAGATCAATTTAATCATCAAAATTTTCAGGATATTTAAAATATATTAAACTATTCAGAAAAATCCAACGACTTCCAAACACTTCTAAAAATATTACCCCTAGCTAATTTGGGGGTGATGAGCACAATGATGAAGTCAAATTTTTGATTTGAGGTCAAATTAAATATCTCAATTTTCTAATTAATTAAATATATTAAAATAATCATAATATTCAATTGAGCTCTGAATCGCTCTAAATTTGTAGAGTTTGGTCTAAGCACTTTACAGATTAATGGAGATAATTATGAGTTGATTTGACTGATAAATACATATTAATAACCTTTGGGTTGTTATACTTGGCATCCTCTTTCTTGAGGTAACATCTCTTTCTTTCTAAGCTCATCTTAGATGTCATATAGCCTCAATGAACCTTATAATCACTTTAATAACTTGTTAACATCATCTATAATTGATAGCATACATGTGAGAATGCTATTATTTTAAACTGGAATATGTAAATCGAGAACCACATAAAATAGACATAAAGAAAGTATAAAAAGAAAATAAAATCATATATACATAATATTAATAGTGATTTAGTGCTTAACTAACTCTACATCCACATTTTGACAACTCATCTCCAAGTTAAGTATGCTTTTCTATAAATTTATATGATGAAATGATTCTTAGGGATTTATGTCCCAAATCTTTTGTTAAATAAAAGAATAGTGAGTTGCTAACTGGAGAGCAAGCATAATGAAAGAATTGTAGATTGAACAAACATTTAACAATGAGATGTCAGTTGAGGTTCATTTGAAAATCTCTCTTTTTGCAAAAAGAAGTTACACAAGAAAGATCAATGTGGATTGGCGCTTAAAATAGATGGAAATTCCAAATTCATCTTGAATATATTTAGTTCATTGTGGATGTGGCTAAATATTTATGAAATAGCAATGAACTTGGACATGATTCATGCATAATTATTAGGTTATATGGATGAAACAATGCCAGTGTGACATCATTATATAAAGACTCATTAAAAACAAGCTATTAGTTAGTCGAAACTTTGTATGAATTCATTGTAATAAAAAATTCATGAAATAATATAAAATTAGTGGAGAAAAAATCCACTAACCTAGTCAATCATGTTCAAAATAGTTGCTAATTTAAAAATAATATCTACCTTCAAAATGGCACAATAATGCCTAAAAATTGCACACATTGAAACTATTCTAAATTATCATGTCCTAAAACTATTTCCCAACTTTTCGTGCAACTTAGCACTAAATTCAATGTGATGCTTTTGAGTTTCCTTCATGGTGCAATCCTAACAATGCCAATAAGTCACAATGCAATACTCCATTTGTGTTGTACCAAATTAGTCAATAGTTTATACCTTCAAAACAACCAACCTTGTGAAAGGTATTGTCACCCAATGTTTGGGCTCTTGAATCATGTCAAAAGTTCAAATTTTATTGGCTATATTTGACTTTGAGGGCCAACTTTCAAAAAATAAAAATTAGACTTTTAGGCTATTCTTTTGACACCGAATTTATACTCGTACATAATACAAATTTCAAAAATATTCTCATTTATTCGATAATTTAATTTTAAATCATATAATCACTGTGTATTCAAAATAAACGAAATACACTACATATAAAAATTTAGACAAATATTTTTAATAATCAAAATCAGACGTTATATAAGAAATTCCCAACAAAGAAAAAAAAGAAAACAAAAGCCATATAGCGAAAAGAATGAAAGCTACAAAAAAGGTCCTATCCTGCAAAAAAGGTAGAACAAGAACTGTACATACATTTTCTCTACCTACGAATGAAACAAAAAAAGGTTAACTCAATGTCTTCCCCTATGCCACTCGATCAATACACATGATCCATTATTGACAATATTTAACACAAAAAAGTATTATAAGAAAGTAAAATATGAATATAAAAAAGTGCATGAAGAATTAAGTTTATGCTTATGTTTATGTCTTTTTATCTGGGTTGAGGAGCGGCGATGATTTGGCAAAATCCCGATGACGGCTCGGAGGGAGTGAGAGGCATGGCGGGCAACTTCCGGTCCACGGAATACTGGAATCGGTTTGAGCCGCCAAAGCTCTCGATGGATCTCATGTACTCGGAAGCGTTGTTCTCAATGATGAGCGCGTCCTCGAGCTCTCGAACGATGTCGATCATGTTGGGGCGGTAGGCAGAGAACGGTTCGATGCACGTCAGAGCCGCCTCCACCACCCGCCACATTGCCTCCGCATGGTAACTCCCCTTTATGCTCGGGTCCACCATTTCATCGATCCTCTGCTCCCTGATAAATGGTTTGGCCTGCAGTGAGTTTAGATATGAGTGCAAGAAAATTCAGATTGGAAGCTATGAATTGCTAGGGCTGGCTTGAGTCAAGTTCGAGTCAAGTTAACCTAGACTCACTCAAAATTTTCTAGTTGAGTCCTACTCAAACTCAAGCAATTTCAAGTCAAGTAAAATATAGTTCGAGTTAACTCGTTCAACTCGAACTTCACTCGACAAATTCGAGTTGAGTTTGAGTTCAAGTTTCTAGTCAAATTGCCGACCCTAGGATGGCATAAGATCGAATTATAATATTTTATTATACAGTATGAGGCTTACCATCATTAGATATGCAGAAAGATGTATATTTTGCTAATTATTAATACTTTTATAATTTACAAGAAATCTAATTGTGAAAATCCCTCAAGTAGAACTAAGCTGAAATTTTAAGCATTGAGACGACTTTTCAGATTATGAGAGAGTTTCTGATAATAATTTTAAAGTTAAGCGTGCTCAAGTTAAGAGCACTCGATGATGGATGAGCTGTTGAAAATTATATTCCAATGAAAAAACTGTAAAACCTATAAAATCAATGCGGACAATACCTTTGGGCTAAGGAGTTTGGGCTGTTACTCTAATAAACAAAAAGCTCTATATGTTCATAATACCGAGAAAAAAGCATACCCATTCAACTAAGCTCCATTCATTGCGAGGCCTATGTATGCTCAAAGGCTCCCTTCCTGTTACAATTTCGAGAAGCACCACTCCAAAGCTGAACACATCACTCTTAGTTGACAGCTGCTGGGTAGAGTAATATCTGCACATACGAAGAATATATATTATGCTCTCCTCTAACATATAATTAAAACAATATCTAATAAGGAATCATACAGAGATTTAGATTAAAATTCATTACTCTCACAAAATGTACAAAGGGAATTAATATCTTGAGCGTGCTAATTTTGATACAAATAAAAAAACTTTGGAGCTACATTAAAAAATAGCCATTTTGAGCTATTTTTCGCTTTTAAGGTCTAGATGAAACCTTTTGATTTTAATGGGCTTAGCTGATAGATTAAATATGATATGCTTTGTGTGGACTTTTAAGAAAGATTTATTCGTGTGAAAAAAATTGTAAATTATCATATTAAAAGAATATTAAATGCGTATTAAACATAAAAGCACATAATTAAAAATTGATAAACTTACTCTGGATCCAGGTAACCTGCTGTTCCTCTTACTTCTAAAGAGGCCCCACTATCTCCCTCTTGAGGTGCATATTTAGAAAATCCAAAATCTGCCACCTTCCCACACATGCTTTGATCTAGAAGAATATTGCTCGATTTTACGTCCCGGTGAATGATGCATCTTCCGGGATATGTGTGCAAATACAATAAACCTGAAAAGTGCCAGAAGGTAGTTAAATGGAAGAATATGATCTTAGGAAAATAATCGCCAGTTTATTTTCTTTGTTGGGTGAACACTCATCATTACCATCATTGTCAAATCATTATGGTCACCTTTCAATTATTAAAAAAAACTTAAAAGATATAATTAAATAAACAATAATGCAATGATTAAATAAATCTAGAATAATTAATGAGATTTGAACCATAAAAATCAGGAGTTGATGAAAACTTCCATAGATTGTTTGATTATAATGAATGTATACAACAGTGAGTATAAGCAGGTACAGGTAGAGAATGCAGTGCGCATTCAGCAGGAATGGATGGTGAAGATTAAGTTTGTTGTGAGGTAGTGGGGCTATCACTATCATTCCCCCATAAGCTGACAGCAGAAGGCTCGACTGTCAATTTAACACAGTATGTCTCACAGGTTGGTCTTTTCTTGAAGTGTGTACTAGTTTGATCTCTGTGTTGCATCCATTTACGAATAAAGTGATGGTTGATCACGACAAGCTCGGTTCTTGAATGAAATATGAGGCAGTTGGCAAGGGCTATTGCTGATAAGTTGTCACAGTGGAAGGTTGTTGGGGATGAAAGATGGATGTTGAAGTCTTGAAGTCGACGTCGCAGTCATATAACTTTTATGGTGGTAGAGCAAGTGCCCGATATTCAGCTATGATAGGCAGGCCGAAGTGAAGTGTACCCTGTAGATATCGCATGAAGCGCTGGAATTGCTCGAAGTCTCGTTAGAGAGTGTTGTGCATGGCTTGACAAATTCAATTGAAGGCGAGGCTGATGTCCGATCAAGTGATAGTCAGATATTGAACCGTCTAGTTTTCTCTGGAAATGTGGTTGGGCAAAGTGTGAGGAGGATTCGGGCAGAGGTTTTGTGGCTGCAGGCATCGGTTATGGTTTGCAGCTGTTCAGGCCGTCGAAGGTGAGGTTGTTTGTTGCGTATAATGTCTGGCTTAGAGAAAACCCAGGTTTTGTGCTACGTACATGGATCCCCAAAATGTGGAAGAGGTAGCCGAGCACTTTTATCTTAAAGTTTTTGCTGCAGCAATAGCATAAGTTGGCTGATGCTTCTCTTGTCAGAACTTGCAATTTGGATGCCGTCTACATTGATAAAGATGAATATGGAGATGTGTGGCATGTTGTAACCCAATAAAGATAGAGATAAACATGCTGAGATATAATAGTTTGGCCAGTGGATGTGTTGCAGCATTTGTAGTATTTGGCGTTGGTTGGATACCTAATGAATATGCAAAGAATTGATTTGGGGTGTAGTTCAATTGTTTGTAATGGAGGAAGAAGAGGGAATCATAGACAACTGAATGCCCGTAGATGTGAATATGATGGGAGTTTATGATGTAGAAGATGATGAGGAGTGGTGTTGTTGGCATTGGGAGAGGGTAGATAGTTGATTAGGTAATGTGGAGATGAGGATGGCATCGGCCTAGAAGTGGGTACGAGGGAGGCTGTTTGCAACATTGCACAAGTGAGTTCAAGAATGTGGAGATGCTGGTGTTCAGATGCATTTTTGTTGTGGAGAGTATAAGGACAATTTAGTTGATGTTGGATTTCCATTTGCGTGAGGAGATTATCAAAGTATTCCAATATTCTGCATCGTTGCTGAAGCATAGTGCTTTGATTTCTAGTTAAAGTTGCGTTCTAGAAGTGCTTTTACTTGGAGAAAATTCTGAAGTATTTCAGATTTATTGCGCATTGAAAATACCCGAAAATATTTTTGAGAAATTGTCAATGAATAGGGCATAACATTTATATTCTTCTTTTGAAATGCTGGAGGCGGTATGAATAAGTTTTAGAATATTGTTTGATCAAGACTTTGATTTTGAAATGATAATCGATGGTGTTTTGCGATGAGACATTGTTGACATCTAAAATCAAGAAAAGTCGAATTGATATCTGAGAAAATTTGATGTAGTAGGCGGGTGACATTTGAAGATGGATACCCTAGGCATTAATGCCATAATTTGGTGAGATTATTGTTGTTAAAAGAACGGCATGATCTATATGAGTGGTGGCAGATGGCGGACTGTGAAGAGTGCAGAGGTCATTGATGTTGCATTCTCAAGAAAAAAATTCATTTGAGTGGAGATCCTTGGTTGAAAAGCCAGATGGGTCGAAGGAGACAGAAAAAAGATTATCAATGAAGAGTTTGAGAATAAATAATAAGTTATATTTGAAGCAAGGAACAAGAAAGAGATTAGATAAAATGAACATAAAATTTGGAGTAGATAAAATGTTGTTATCGATGTTAGAGATTTGCAAGGCTTTTACATTGCCTATAGTGACTTTGTCGTGGCCTTTGTATGAATTAGAGACAGTTGATTCAATGATTTTGTCGCGGCCTTTGTGATGTGTTGAGGTATCGGAGTAGAGGTATCAGTTGGACCCTGCCATTTCGTATTGAGATAAGAACTGTGGGTTGAGAATGCTGTTTTGCGTATGAAAGATCTATGTGATGCTAACATTCAATTGTGGAATGACCCTTTTATCGCAGGGTTGATATTCTACGATGTTGCTAGCCTGATGTGTGTGGTCTGCCTGCATATGAGCGTGTGGGGAGTTTGGCTCTATCGTAGAAGCTGTCCCCAACCATGGCCACAAAAATGAGCTAGGGCCATGGGGGCTGATTGGTTAACTTCCTGATAGTGTGGTTGTTGGAGGTCTTTGTTGAGATAATTAATTACATAAAATTCTTCACTGCATAGTAAGGAGTATAATGTCCTCTGTATCAACTTGGAAACCCATGGAAGCAATGTTGTCTACAACGGATTTAATGTCTTGGAGATAAGTTTGCATCGGGTGATATCGAAGAGCAACATAGCGTAGCTCGTTTTTCAGCTCGGTATTTTTGGAGCGGATCACTGACTGAATAGGGTGATATCGAAGAGCAACACTGTGTAGCTCGTTTTTCAGCTGGATGGATAATTTTGGAGCGGATCACAAACTAAAATCAATAATCAAGAGTTTGCCAAGCCTTGCAGGAAGTGTCGAAGTTGAGGATGTATGGAATGATTGCCAGAGAAATTGTGGAGTAAAGTGCGGAAATGAGGTTGCGATATGTTGAGATACATTCCAGGTACCTTGGATTAGGTATATTGTGGCCTTTGTCATTGGTCGTTATTGGAGAGGGGCAAATGCTGGAACCGTTTTAAGTGTCCGTGGAGGGCATTGGCTTGAAATAACCGAAGGATCTAGGCTCTCCATATTCGATAGTTGTTGATGGTAAAGAAGTTGTGGATCATGTTCTTGATGTTATTCACAAAAAAATTTATATTGTATTGGATTGAAAGGAGCATCGGGTGAGAGGGTAGATTCAGTGATGAAGTGATTTGAGAGTTTGAAAATTCCATTTCTGGTAAGAAGAGTTGGTTCTGGGATAAAAGTTGCTCGGCGTTTTATGCGGTAGAAAAAAACTAGGAGAAGAATAGAGGTGGAGAACGTGAATGAGGGCAAGATTACCGAGAGGCTGAAGCTTTAGCCTAGCTCGCTCTAATACTATGAAAGCTTCCATAGACAACAGTGAGTATAAGTAGGTATAGGTAGACGATGCGGTACACATGCTGTTGTAAATGGATGGTGGAGATTAGGTTTTTTCTGAGGTAATGGAGCTATCACTATCAGTTATTGCAAATTATTTATTACAAAAGAAGTTCCATTTACCTCAGTATCATTAAATTTGGCCAACCACCACATAATGATGATGCTGGAAGAGTGATTGCCTTTAGTCTAAATTTAATCAACAATGTTTAAATATGGTGCAACCAAAGTAGTGATTGCTGCTAATGAGCTAAAAATGGCAGCCCATTGAATACTGTTATAAATTGGGATTTTTACATACATAGCATCAAAATCTTCAAATATTACATATTCAACACTTTCATCTGATCATTAATTGATAGTAGTTATAAAAATTAAAGCTCAAATGATGCATATAGGATCTCTAACAAATCTCCTCCTCAAATAATGTTGCAATGCTCCAAGTTTCCTCCTAAATTTGACCCTTGATATGTTAGCAATGCATTTCGAGATTAGGAATCAGTGAAAACCATAGTTATGGGCCCAAGTGATCCTCTCTCACTATTTTTTTTCTCAACGTTTTGGGTGCTTTGGGGGGAAAATATTAAGGTTACATAGCAGTTTTATTTTCAATTTCACAAAATAATCAAGTCAAAATCACATATAATCTAACTTTTAATATAAAAAGTGATTATGAAAACATAATCAACTGGCAATATTCTTGACTTCTATGAATCAAAGATTTGTAAACACCAAGCTTTTGAATAGAAAATAAAAGTTCCTAAATTCATGAGATAGTGCTTATAAGATTACACAATTACATATCCATCATCTGATTTGATGCTGTCAAAATCAGTTTAAATAAAATATCAAGAGACATCACTGTGCTGCAAAAAATCATATGATTATACAATTGAGAAGGCATTTCCTCAAATTTTCCCTCGATATGCAATTTTATCCATAACCAAATAATATCAAGAATAGCTCAATGTATTTAAGAAAAAAACAACTGTCATGAAAGGTTATGACTAATTTTGAGCATTGAATGGTTGTATAATTGTAAAACTAGTCACAATGTTATTCTTTTTAGACTCAAGTATAGTGCACAAACAATATAACAATATATAAAAAATATTTATGAGATAATAAGTAGGAATTTGCTTGCCTCTAGCGGCACCGAGTGCAATAGAAAGTCTTGTTGGCCAGTCTAGAACCTTTCTTTTTGACGCCTCCCCTATAGATACATTGAATAAGCATAGGAATAAAAAAATGGTTAATCCAAATATCCCTTAGTTCAAAAAAGACTACCATATAGACGGTCTTGTAGAGAACCATTAGACATGAAGGGATACACTAGAATTTGCTGATCGTTTTCACAGCAGTAACCAAGTAGTGGGACCAAATTGTCATGCTGAAGTTTTGAGAGCAGGTTAACCTGAAAAACAAATGTTTAATAATCTTCAGCAAACCAAGCATAATTGATGTTTTTGTTATCTCCACCATAGAGGCAGTCAAGAAATTCAGCACAGTTGTTTTAAATAAATAGAAACTTCTTTCCTTAAAGAGTAGGATAGAATGAAAAATGAGTTTACTTGAAGCAAGGTTTGAGTGTCACCTATAGTGCAAGATTAGATAATGTCATCTTAAATGGTTTGGGCATACTAAGACTAGAATGTTTGATGTTCCTATTAGAAAAATTAAGTATATGAATTTTTCCTATGTTAAAAGGAAAAGGAATACCAAAAAAGACCTGGGAAGAAATCATTAGAAAGGAACTTCAATATTTGGAAAATTTGGAGGGACTTTTATTTGATTGTGCACAATGGAAACAAAGGCTTCATGTAACCATCCCCACCTAATGAGACTAAGGCTTGATGTTATTCTTGTTGTTGGGTGTCATTTAACTAATAAGTAAATGGAAGCTCATAATAACATACAAATATGCAATGAAGCTTCAAGTAAAACTAACAGTATCTTATAAATCAGAAAATTGATTGGAAACTAAACAGATAAAAAGGGGTATATAAATATAAGATAATAATTTCATTCAACTTTTTCTAACTAATACAATCAACCGAGGTCTTCTTCTTCCATCAATTTCTTACGTTAGTGTAAAATTGAAAGATGCTGTTTTATATTTTTATAGAAACTAGTTCAGTTTTTTTTTTTAAGTCAAAAAGTTTGTGTTGCCAGGTTCCATCGTTTAAGTCTATGGCTGAATTGGCAGCCTTTTCTTGCAGACAATGATTTTGGTTCACTTAGATAGGGATGTCATTTAACTAATAAGCCAATGACAGCTCAAAATTACAAAATATATGCAATGGTGCCTCCAATAAAACTAACAGTATGCCATAAACTAGAACACTGATTATAGCTAAACAGGCATAAAAGGCAATTTAAATATAAGACGCTTTATAATTTCACATAACTTTTTCAAACTAGCCATTATTAACATAAAAAACTCAATTTTGAATATTAATACTATTAACAAAAATGATAATGGCGTTCCATCTTAACAAGTGTAGTATATTAAGGTCTCATATATGCAAAAGGTTACAAGTTAAACAAAAAAGCAAATAAAGAAATTTGATGAATTTAAATATCCAAAATATAAAAAAGTTAGAACAAGCATGATACGGAAAAAGGCTTCTCCTATAAATATACCTCATTATCAAACTCTCGTGTACCCTGAACTGATGTAGTTGATCGGACTTTTACAGCAATTTCTTGACCGTGTGGATGCATGCCACGATAAACTATCCCGAATCCACCTTCACCAATCAAGGTCTGGTAATTGGATGTTGCTTTTTTAATGCACTCAAGCGTGAATGTTTTCACATCAGGATTCTTCATAGGGTAGTGGATGCTATGATCAACGAATCCTTTTCCTGAATATTTTAACCAAACTCAGCCATGGTCCACAAGAAATAAAAACACAACCAAATGAATTTGAAAAGATGAAAAACTGCACACTTGTGTTGCCAACTAAAAATTTAACTAAATAACAACTAAAAAATTATTCTAAAAATATTAATATCAAATAATAATAACAAACATTTACAAATAAATTTATGTTAATTACTAAGGAAATTTTTAGGAATTTCTAACTTGAAAAATCTTTTCAACATCTGTTATATATATACACATATATTAATTATATATGCTATTTCAAGCATCTATTTTTAAATTGAAAATTCTAGAAATTACTGAATTAAAAATAAATCTCTTCAGCTTCCATTAAATTAATAATAATAAGAAACACTTTATCTTTTACTCCCCACCCTTACCACATAATTGTATATAATAAGTTCAAAAGTTTCAACATTTAGAAAATTCAATTTTAAAACAATGAGCTGTGGAAGAGGCACCCTGCCTCATCTATTTTATGTCTGTCTCAAAATTAATATATAGTAAAAATTAATGGCACACAATGTGTGGTCTAATAACTAATTCTAATTATATATTAGTTAAATAGTAGTTTAACTTAAAAAATTGTGTCAAATAATAATAACAAATCTGTATATCTTTGTCAAAATTCATGATTCAATAGCATTGTCGTCTCAATGTCGTACTTCAAGGCCTCTTTTCCATGGATAAGCGTCATGATGTAGTTCTTGTACTCATCTGGGAGTGAGCTCAATAAAAAGAGTGCTTGTCTTCATCCAGATTTAACGGATCTCGCCAACAACTTAGTGAAATCATTCAAATGCCATCAATAGAAATACCTCTTCTCATATGAAATCATGTGGAGTTTATTTTCCACACATTTCGTCAGGTACTTTTTCCATTATTTATCAAAACTTTACTAGCAAAGTTTCCATCATCACAGAGTATTTAATGTCCTAGATGAGATAGTTGTGTATCAATCCACATGCGTCTCTCCCACATCTCTTATAGCTTTCCATCGCTGTCCAAACATCTTCAAAGTTTATGGCACATACGTATCAATCATCTCACATCACCTCATCCCAAAATTGTTCTTCCCATAAAATTTGACGACATCAATTTTGTTCGGATGCAATGCAATCTGATTCACAAATCTCTTAACCACAGTAGAAATTGACGAAGTTTTTCCTCCTGCCATGGCATAAACACTCGAACTCCACCTCGTAATAATAATCGCTAGCTTTGATGCAACTTGTTGAGAACGTCGTCGCCAAAAAACACAATCACATGCAAAAATTCACACAAGCATAGCACAAAACAAAGATTTGTGTGATTCATTGAGATTCACTTACATCCATAGAGAGAAAACTAGATCTCACTAATAGTATAAAAGTTTTTAAGATTCTCAACCCTTACCCATAACAACCTCTAAAACAAAACTGCTCTAACACATAAAAAATTGAAGCTCACATATATTTATATCAGGGCCCTAAATTAACCATAAGTTACCCGAAATAACCCAAATTAGGCATTTCACACAACAAAATATGTTTTTCACATCCGCCCGACATGGCATAAACACTTGAACCTCCACCTCGTAAGAACAATTGTCAGCTCTAATGCAACTTGTTGAGAACGTAGTCGCCAAAGAACAAAATCTCATGAAATCCATACAAGTGTAGCACAAAACAAATATTTGCTTGGTTCAGATTCACGTACATCTACAAAGAGAAAAGGAGAAGATCTCACTAATAGAAGAAAATAGTAATACAAGTTTTTAAGATTCTCAACACTTAACCATAACAGCATCCAAAAAAATTGCTCTAACACATCAAAACCTGAAGATCACATATATTTAAATTAGGGTCTCAATTTAACCATAAATTATCCAAAATAACCTGAATTAGGCATTTCATGCAACAAAATTTGTTTTTCAAATATGGCATAAACACTCAAACCTCCACCTCGTGCCAACAATTGCCGGCTCTGATGCAACTTGTTGAGAATGTCATTGCCAAAGAACACAATAACATGCAAATTCACAAGCTTAGCACAAAAAAAATTTGCGTAGTTTATTGAGATCACTTACATCCACAGAAAGAAAAGGAGAATATCTCACTAATAGAAAAAGATGATAGTAATGCAAATTTTTATGATTCTCAACCCTCAACCACAACAGCCTCTAAAAAAACTGCTCTAACACATAAAAACCTGAAGATCACATTAATATTTATGTTAGGGTTCCAATTTAACCATAAATAACCCAAAATAACCCGAATTAGGGATTTCATGCAATAAAATATGCTTTTCACATCCGCCCAGTGGTAGGGCGTGCCCAAGGGTCCCCTTTTCAAGTAAACGATGCCCTAAATGCTCCAAGACAGCGCATTGGGCTCTTGGACGCGCCCAAGCACCCGTCTCTCAGGTAAAATCACGTTAAAAAATAAGTTCGACACTTGGGCAGGCAACAGTGCCGACCCAAAAAACTGTTTTAATCCCGGAGCTTGTCACAGGCTCATTTTAAACATTTTAAATATGCTTTGCCTCCCAATGGCCTGTAATTCTTCCAAATACACTCTTAAGCTCCTTTAGTCATCAAAAACAAATGCCAAACTCCATCCCTTCAGTTCAATCATTTTTAAAATTTCCAGTGAGAAGATCAAGAAGCTCGAACCAAGGATCAAGGAGTACATATGGACCATGGATCGTAGCCAATCAAACATCAAGCTTCACAGAGCACCTTAAGAATAAGTGTTTCATCTGCCTATGGCTTCACAGTTCATGTGAGGTAGAAAAAAAACATCTTAACCCTTGATCAAAGAGAATGAACAGTATGGCCACACAAAGGTCAAAGGCTCAAGGTTGCTCCTGCTTCCAAAGAATCTGGGCATCTTGCATTGTTAATGAAAAGAAGATCAATAATGGTACTTAAATGTCTGTATGAAATTCTTGATCAGACATGAAGATCTTGATGTATTGCATGTCACTAATCCTGAGGACATACTAAGCAATGGAGAAGGTCAAGCCCTTTGATCCTGGAGCACTATAGGTTCTAGTTTGAAGCTATAGATTTGGGAATCTCGTAGACAACTGAATTGGAATAACGGATCAAGGTCTTCCCCTGCATGTAGGTAGTCTTATTTTAGTGATTCGGGCATAGATATACAGCTATGGATCTGGAAGTTCAAGCTATTGAGCTTCTTCACTCTCATATTAACATTTTATTCTTATTACAGAGATTCCATTTTGTTACAAATAGTAAATTGCATTTTGATCGAGTTCTCTTAATATCACAAATACTCTCATTAATAAGAATTGTGGATTGATGTTTGAATTGGGTTATTTATGGGAGAGGGAAATCAGAGATAATATACAAAAAATTTAAGAAACTTTAGGCAAGCAACATATTTAGCAAATGCTGATGTCTCGTTTTCTTGAGGCAAATATTCTCCTGCAGTTAATTTTATCTCTAATCATTTCTTCTTTGGCAGCACAGCATATAGAAAAGAAGAACAGAAGTTGGGTGTTATGGCAAACAAAGCACTGTACCCGTTAAAACTGCGAGGAAAGTACTATAGCAGCTTAAAAAGCACCGCAGCTAGCAACAACTGGAAGCGCATATGATAACAGCCAATGTCTATGGCAAAAAAAAGAGAAAGCAACTTACAGGCCGCAATGGGTATTCTATGGAACCAAAATTTTAAATTCTATTTCAAAGATGTAGTGTTCTTTTGTTCGAATTATGACTTTTCAAAGAACTACGAAAGAGTTATAATATTATCATGGAGGCTTATTACAGCTCTTTCACATTATTTGGATGACACAAGTTAGAAGGTTCTTTTGCCAACTAAATTGCGTATCTTGACTCGGCATGCCATTTTAATGGGACGGATAAAGACAGTTAACAACTCATTTATATAATCATGCAAAGAGAAAAAATATTATCTGTTAAATAGGCCCCATATTTATAATAGGAGAACCAAATTTAGTGCGGAGAAAAACAAAAAATAAACAGTCCACGCATCACAAATTGAAATATTTCCTAAAAGAATATGCTAGCTCTAAAAAAGAACATACTCTTAATTACTGGATAATCACTTTTAGAAGTTCGACGAGGACGCTTATAAAAGCAGCTGAAAAAAATGCCCAGGGTAAATGTGACTGCAACAGATCCACCAGCAACCCTGCCTATGACTCCAATATTACTTTTCGGAAATGGAGCATCACATTGTTCAGAACTGCAAGGTAAAAGAGAAGAATACGTTAAAGACAGAAGGTGTCCAGCTAGTACTCAGCACATATGAGAAACAACATTAGCTTACATACATAATAGTAAGATTTTTTCGAGTAGATAAGCTGGGCGGTATTGTGCTATTGAGTTGTGGATTGCACCCTATGGATCTAGAGATAGGCAGATTAGTCGTTAGAAAAGAAAAAACTTAGATCATGTTCTCCAAACCATTTTAAAAAAACTAATGAACCAAGACAAAGCATTTGAAAAAACAAAATTACAGCATACAGAATTGATAAATTAGAAAGAGCAGCCAAGGATTCTGGGATAGATCCATTGAAATCATTATACCGCACATCCCTGTAAATAAATATTTCAGGATGATTTAAAAGAAGACTTCATAAAATTTAGTAAAAATAGATTCATAGCTGTGTTAGATAAGAAAAACATACAGCTCCTTGAGTTCTGTCATATCTCCAATTGCAAAAGGAAGGCGTCCGTGCAGAAAACTTGATGAGAGATCTCTAAGTTATGTAAATTTTTAAAATTTTAACATTCAAAAAAATATATATGAAAAATCAAAAGCAGAAGGAAAAAAATAATACTTAACAACAGTGATGGGAAAAATTAAACGAAGAAATGGGATGAAATATTGTGAATCTGAGAAAAAATATATAACAAAAAATTGACATTAAAAAGCATTTTGAAAGTTGTAGCACACATCTTCAGCCAACACCCATTAAGACATGGAAGTGGAAAAGCAAAACTAGAAACAGGAAATGCAAGGTTTCATTCATTATCAAATAAGAATTCTTATTTTAAATATATACTATCACAGTATGTTAATGAACAGCCTAAATTACACTAATAATGGACGAGTGGCTCTGATCATAGGGTTTGTTACACAATCTCTAGAATATTTCTTTATGTAATGAATGGTCTTAATTTGTCATTATGGTTGCATTTGGGTGGTTCTGAAGTAGTTGTTTACACAGTATTCTTGATTTTCCTTATCAAACCCCTGCAAGTTTGACATGGATCAAATTATGACAAACTTGGAGAAGATAGCAGCTGGAACCGATGATTGGCTACTAGTGTGATGATGATATCAGCCAGTTGGGCTAGAGTAAGAATGTAGTGTACAAGAAGCTATTTAACATTCATAAAATCACAAACAAAGTCATAGTTAATTTCAATCTACTTCATTCTTTTATGTAGTATTGAGTTGACAAAAAGGTATGCGGCTCCCGTGTTGTTACAATGGATATAAGAGTGCAGTAAGAATGAATCCATGCTCGAGAAGTACCGACTAAATCCATAATACTTCACTAGTTGTCGGTATGGTAGCTTTGTACTATGCCTCTATAAAAGCAGGCTATTGCTTTACAGATGACCAAGCAATCAAAATTGTGTCCATAAAGACTATATATAACCTTCAGTAGATTTGCGATCATCAAAACAACTGACCCCATTCGTCATTATTAAAGTTTCTAGATGAAAAAACTTAAGTGGCATGAGTTAGATGTCATGTTGTATTGCATGTTTAAGTTACCAGAATGTGCATTAATGCATGCCTACAATTGATTGTAGAAATGGCAATGAATAGATACACTTTGTTCATAGAATAATTAATGTTCGGCCTTTTAATCTATTGGAAAGCCCCAGCAATGCCATGATATGGAGTTGAACATGAAGTGGCTTTCCTAGTTTTTTAAGTAGTTTTGTATCGGATGCAATAGACATGGTCCTCAGTTTCCAGGTTTCCATATGGGTTTCAACTAATAATTCTTGAATGTAGGCGGCGTATTGTGATAGGTGAACTGAAATGCCAAGAAAATGGTCTGGAAGCAAATGAGAATGAAATGTGCGCGATGAGGTTGTATATATAACTTGAATCATTACAAATGAAGAGAACATCATCAACTTAAATGAAGACATACATGTGCTGCTGGTTTTAGGTGAAATAAAAAACAAAGACTGAACAAGTATGTTGTTTATTGTAGTAAAGTAGCAAGGCTTTGATAACAGATATGAGAAAATGGTTTGTGGCCATACATGGACTTTGTTTAAGCAACAAATATATGTGGGGGTGCCAAGTGTCTGCATACTACAAAGGTTGGGTCATATAGATTGTTTAATGAAATCACCATTCAAGGATGCATTATCAAAAGCTATTTGTTAAATTGTCCATTCTTAATAGTAAATAAAAAGAGAATTTAGACAGGCAATGATAGATATAATGACAGGGCAAAAGGTTTCATAGTTATTGATTCCATATTGTTGATTAAACTCATGAGCAACAAATCATGCTATATGCTGGAAGATGGAGTCATCTGAGTAGTATTTGAGTTTACATAGCCATTTCCATGTGAAAACATTCGGATTAGAGGGTGGTAGAACAAGTGTCCATGTGTGATAATGGAGGGAGTACATTTCAGCATTCGTAACAGAAATCCATTGAGGAAGCTGGCAAGCTTGCAAGTGGTTGAGTTCCGCTTGATTCATGAGGTGATCGAGTAATTGAAGCTATCTAGATTTAGAGAACCGGTTTGAGTTATAGTAATCATGTGTTGGGTTTTAGTTGGTTCTGGTTTTTGGTTGATGTGGGTAAGTGTACTAGTAAGAGGTGGCGCTGTATGATGGAGTGGGGTTGTGTGGATTGGTAGGATGAAGTGGAGCTGTGTCAGGTGACTAAACTGAAGATGGTGCAGTTGATGGAGATGGTGAAGTTGTAACAGATAAGGTCATGGTTCAGTGGAATGTTTTTGTGGGTCTGTTGATGGAGATGGTGGATGTCTTATTTCAGCAAGGGTTAAAGTAGTGAAGCGAGGACTAGACATTGGTGAAAGAGTCATTGATAGTGATGGAGTAAGGGGTGGATTGGGTTGCTGTTCAATTGAAATGTGGTTTCATCAAAGATAGTGTGACATGAAATATATTGTTTGTACAGTGGAATCATAATAAATATAGGTATGATGATGATAGCTATACTGAAGAAAAATGTATGGTGTTTTATTTGTGGTGGCAAATTTGGGCCATAAAAAATATAAACATCCAAATGTTTTAATGAATGTGAACTGAGATTACTTTTGGTATAGAAATTGGAATGGAAATTTGAATTTTAAAAAATAATTAGATAGCCAATCAATGAGAGGAAGATGCTGTTTAAAATGTATAGACCCAAGAAGAAGCTTTGCTTGAGTTAGAAGCGTGACCCATTTCAATATCTGATTTTGGTTCGAAGGTGCCTTTTTGAGGTGCATATGGAGCTCAAATTGAAGAAAGATGCCGTTTATCAAGAGTGGGGATAAGTTTTCTAAATGTCTCACCAACATTAGAGTGAAATTACAAAATAAGACAGCCCAAATATTTTTTAACCGTTGATTTAAAGGTGAGAAACATATTAAGCACAACAAATTTACATTGTAATAGAAAAAATTATAAAAAATAGAGCATGCATCAATAAATGCTATATAATTGTGGTGATAAAAAGGTATAGTAACTAGATTTAGTCACCAAATGTTCGAGTAAATTAATTAAAAAGGTTTGGTACAATAATTACCAACTAATCGTCAATGGAAATCCTTGCTTTGCTGACAAGCATGAAAGAGGGCTGCTGGTAGAGAGCAAGGTTGATTGAGAATGTGAAAAACCTATTTGAAGATGCATAGAGAAAAATGCCCTAGATAGTTGTGCCACTAAACTGAATAGTCGCACGTGTTGCTTTATTGAGCATTCCTTAACAAAGAATTTTGTTTGTGGTGGAATCCTTGATAAAAAAAGTGGAATGAAATTTATAATAAAAATTATTAACATTAGTGATTTTAGATATGGAGACAAAATTTAAGATGTGGAGGGTACAAAGGAAACATTTTGCAAATGAAAGAAGTGTTTGGGAGAAAATTGTCACTTGTATTAAAAGTGTCAGATTCAAGTCAAATTTGAATTTGCCATAACCAAATCTGGTAGAACCTGAATTCAATTTAATGGGTCAAAAAACTCAAATTGAATCCAATATGCACCGAACCCATCTGACCCAACACAAACCACCAAATACACATTTACTAAAATAATATTTTTTAGTTATACTAGGTCATTTCAAGTCAGGCAAGGCTATTTTGATTACTTCGTGCAGTTCAAGTCATTAAACGAGTCATTTCAGGTCAAAATCTCATGAATACACCTGAACTCAGCCAAAATTCGTTGGCAATTTCTCAAACCCGATCCACACTGTAATCGAGTCAACCCAAACATTATTTTTTTATGTAGGATATAGGTCAAATAGGTATGTTGTGTCGTTTTATTACTCCTTTAATTTGTATAAGCAATGCATAAACCAGTGTTATTACAAACTTGTACTTATTTAATGCTAGCATATGGAGAATATTGAAGATTCTAGAGGTTTATTGAAACATGATGTGTGGTGTTTAGGTCAAGATATTTAGTTTGTGCCACGGGCAAATATATTGGATATGCTTTAACATCTTGCCGAAGGTAGCAGTCGACGACAAAGTGCCTGTATTTACTGCACAGTTGATCTTAAGATATCTTTCTTTCAAGCCCGCAATATCTTCTTAGCCCATGGTTATTAAAAAGGCCATGGTAAATGATATTTTCATTATTGTCATTTCATTCTCAAGCAGTGTTGTCAGTAGAGATAATGAAGATCCATCCAGGAATCATTGACAACTAAAACAACAGTTTAGTTTTTGTATGCCATATATAACATCTCATGATTAAATAGTAAATTAGTGAAGTTTTTTCAAGAGATGAGATCAAAATAAGGAGTGACAAAATAGTGAGAGATAAGTAATCATGTGTTAAAGCAATATGAAAACTAATAACAAGTTGCTCATCTGATATTGGAGACCTTACAACAGTTATGTGATGTGTAAAAATCTTGCCTATAATGAGACCAGCCATAAGAAGTATACCCTTCAGAGTGTTAATAACTGAAATCAACTAGTTGAACACAGATTTCAAAAGATAATACATAATAGATACAAGAGCTTCCACATAGAATAGGTACTAAAATGACCTAGAACTTAAGCAAACGTGAATTCAGTAAGAGGAGATGATTCAGCTGAGTTTAGCTAATCTAGGAAAAACCATGTGAGATATGAGGAATTTGGTTCGTTTCTAATCAAGTAATTGTAATGACTAGAAGTAATCACTTCATGAACTAATGCTTGCAAGTGAAATCATAAAAGAGTTGCCATCTCCTTAATAATAAGATCAACTTACAGTTTTGTAATGACAAAAGAACCATTCATCTCTTCACATGTTATACGATTCCAAGAAACAGGAATGCAAGGGTCCCCATGCCACCTCCCAAGGATCTCATGTTCTTGATTTTCTTTCATCAATTCATCCTTGAGTTTCATGGCTGCATTTACTGAAAAAAAATAATTTTAATTACATGGATATTCGAAAAGAAAACTAAACCAATGTGATAAAGTATAAAAGTGATCTTATATTATTTCAGATTAATGATATATTCTTACAGATGTTCAGCATTTATTAATTTTGTATCAACTACAACATGGAAGCATTCACTATAAAATTTACAGTTTCAATGTACAGCAGCCAGTGCAAGTTTCCCTGATGCAGCACGAAGAAACCGATAAAATAGGTAAAATAACATAAATCAAGCAATGTTACTCATCATCACAGAGTAACATGTTTTATGTTATCTTCATATGCAAATTCACTGATACACAAACACATGCTAAGGAATTACAAGCATTAAGATTTTAATGTGCAAGTACATATACAATGGCTGCTTAGGCAAAAAAAAATGCAATAAAAGTATGCTCATGATGATCAAGTATTAGTAAATGTCGCCACCTTCATCAAGGCAGTAGAAAAAATGACTACAATAGACAGGCTTTTTATCAGGCGAGAGTGTACCATGATATTTAAGCTTCATTGTTTGACTAAAACAGGCTACCTCCTTCGTGGATTCAAGGAATTATACAGAGCTGGGAAAGCAGCTCGAACACCTTCTAGATCAATCCTCATGAAATGACTGTCAAATTGTGGGACTTAGTATGTGTTGTTGGGCTGCCAATTAATGGTCTCCCTTATGAGGAGTGCATGCCTCTGGAGGAATAGCTATTCCGGCGACAAGTCGTTTGAGATTGGGCGTGTGGCGAGTCTGCTTACTTAGAGGGTCTCCACAGATCGCTTGCATACTACTATAAACTTTATTGTGAGGCTAGGAGAGCTCATGGTCGCCATGCAATTATTCTTCTTCACACTTGGGTTCAAAGTTTTCTGCGACGAGATGCACAAGTAACTTGATTTGCACATCTATAGGACCCCTTTGGCGTTAGGACTTTTTTGAACATGGATTCTTTCGAAGATTTATTTGAGCCTAGAACTATTACTAAGATATCAAATGTGCTGAGGCATGATATTGATACTAAGGTGGCTCTGATTGGGTTCATAGTTATTTGGCTGCGCTATTTCTTTTTTCATATAAGGTCTTTGTCCAGAGACACTATTGATTGCTAGTTTGATAACTCACGATGAGAGAGTTTCTTTGGTACATTCTACCCTGGCCTAGATTTACCGATGGCTCCATTAGGCCAGAGCTATCGCTAGTTCACACTATCATGACTCGAACATTCCTTGGCATTTTCTGCAAGGGTGGGTATATACTCACATTTTTGGTTCCTTCAATTGTGTTGAGCAACCTTCATAATTTATAAATTGATTTCCTCTGATTATACATCTCGCAAGAGACACTGGAACTACAGATAGAAACAGATTGAGTAATTCACATGTACGAGTGCTTTCACACAGCATAGGGCGTACTCTCACAGATTCAATAGGCGATCATAACAAACCTATGTAATTATCTAGAATTTTATAGGCCAATGTTGGAATACCTCATCAACATCATACTAGAATGGTTGTGCTATAAACAACACAAGTCTATTACTTTAGAGGGGCATAACTCCAACAAAGCAATTTGCTTATTTGGATTCACGCAAGCCACTCATAGATGGCCTTCCTATGATTTCTAGAGTTGTTAATCCTAGAAGTATGAAAACTGTATCCATCAAAATATGTTTAAAGACCACTTCCTGGTTGTGGGTTTTTCTCCTACAGTTAAGGATTAGCTCTCGATTCCATATAGTTCCGACCACTGCTCCTATATGAGTTGGGCATATGCACTTGTCTTAAATCAAATAAAATTTTGCATCCTTTTTTTAAATGGACATCTGAAATTATCACAGACAATTACAGTGATTAGAAGAATGTCCGACTCCTTTGCATGATCCAGTTCATTTTTTTATTATGCTTGAGCAGATCCCAAATTCCAAGAAATAGGGTTTTATTGTTTTTTCTTCTCCTAAAGACATTGGTGTGTTTTTCATTGAGCTTATTTATTGTTGTTCTATTCACCTTTGCTTGTTTAAGTTAAACTTTTATTATTGCCAGAGCATCATCCATCCCCTCCTTTTGTCCTTGAGAGGTCTTCTCAGCGCAGAATAAATTCAGCTTTAGAATCATCAGGCTAGCCTCCTATCATTTCACCGTCAAAAGCTTTAGACTCACCAAACTCGTGTCGCCTTCTAATAAAGCTGCTTCTATTCGAACATTGGCTGATCCTTTGCGCGAGAACTTTGTCATTGTAAATAATGATGTCGATGATGATAGCTGTAGTGACACTAAATCTTTTGCACCATCTAACTTGACATACATTGGAAGCACCTTACTCAAAATTTCTGATCACTTTAGTGAGACTGAGATTGTTAGTCTTTCAATAGCCGACATTTCGAGTAAGGATAATAGTATTACTCATTTTCTTGTATTATTCATCATTAATAATCAAATTTCATCACCCTACTTTTGATTTATTCATTGTCTTGCATTTTTTCTCTCCAGGTTTGAGATTAACATATTTTCATTCACATATTTCTCATGGGGCTATTAGTGGTGCTCTCCAAAGAGTCTTATATGTGCTCCAACATTTAGAGTATTGTAAGCTTTTGAGTTCCACCCACAATCTCCCATTTCAATGCTCAAACCGCTCACCTCTTAGACTGTTTTGTGGTATTGAGGATCGAAAAAGTAGCTCTTCACCGATGGGAATCACTTTGTCGGGAAGTGTCTTTTAGACAACTTCAGTCAAATATTGCTCATCAGGAACTTGAAGAATTTCATTCCATAAATGCAAAGTTATACTCCAGCTCTCTAGATGATCTCTGAAGAAAATTTAAGTTATGGTTTTAAATTGTTAAGGCACCAACGTAGAGTTGATAAAACACAACATGGTCTTCTGGAACTATCTGATGTAGTTTAAAATTTTTGGCAGAAACTATAAAATCTTTTGGTCAACAGTCATGTCAAAGGGCGGTTCGAATCGAGTCTAATTTTGTTGCGATCTCTTCTCAAGTGCAAGCTCTTGAAGAGACATTTGCTCATCATTCAGAAGCTTACCATTCAACTCTCGAACAATTACGAGCCATCCATGCCAGAAGAGATATTCTGATGAAATGCTTTGAAGATGCTTGGTCACACTCGGATAGTCTTTGCAATCACTTACTCTAGGTAAAATTGCTTTACTTCTTTGCTTTAACGTTCTGATTTAATGTTGCTTTTATAATTGTTTCCATTAGAACTCCCTTTATCTTGATTAAATATTTAGATGCAAACACGATGGAATTGAACTAGCTTAGAGTTTTGAGCTAGAATAGAGTATTACAGCATCTGAACACTTTTAAAATTGTCCTTAAAAAATGAATCCAATGTCAGTTGTCATTTCACACCTCAGGGTAGCAAATAGAAACAGCATGCGAAATTATGTGAAACAATGTTTAAGTGTTATGCAAGAAATTGCAATTAGGGTTCCCACAATGCTACAACTGCAAAATCTATATAATATTATTAGGTGCTGACAAGTTCATAAGCTGCCAGTCTAAAATTGATATTCAGCAAATGCATGCATGATTTTGAATATAATAACCAAAGAAACTAGGCAAAACTGAATCACAATTATAAGAATACAACGTACCATCTTTCTGATTTGTTTCAGCACTTCTTTGGAGTACCTGATAAATTTCATAAGCACTACATATGGGCCCATACTTAGCTTTGTTCAGAGCATTGACTAAAGAAATATTGAGAAAACCATTTGATTTCACACAGAAGGATAAAACTTTATAATTGGATGAATTTTTGTTTTCCAGTATATCAAAACTTGCAAACTTTTTATCACCATTTACATATATGTCAAAGACCCTCTGCCCAATCTGCACATTGGTATCAAGCTCAAGAAAATAAAGGATGACAAGATAGTCTTGCATTGTAACAAGATCTTTGTGATAAAACATCAACTTTTTCTCATCTGTGACTGCAGTCTGGAGAACTTCAAGCGGAATGGAGAAATTAGATCCATGCAAAGATATGTCATGCGTTTCCAATATCCCTTTGACAAAACTACTTTCCTGAAGATCAGCAGGCCATATGCGGTCTGCAACATCCTTGGGAAACCTGATCATAAAGAAAAATGACTATCTGGTAAGACTGCATAAATTCTGATTACATCAAATTACCGAGTCTACAAACCTAAATTAGAGAATGGAGATTACAAAAGAGTACCTATAATCAAGATTCTTATTTCCAAGATCAACCCGAGAAATCAATTTTAGAACTGCTGATGCATTGTCTTGAAGGTAAATAGCTTCATCTAATGGCCTCAATTCTAGCGTTGAAATATAAGCATGACCCATCTCATTCAGAAGACAGAAGTTTGTGTGGTCATTAGTGGCTGCAAAGATGCCTTCTACCTCCAAATATTCTAGAGACGAATCAATCCGGGAGATTAATGTGGCTCCAATCGTAAAGTTAAATTTGGTTGCAGCAAGAGATTCCGAAATGGGACCACGTACAAATGTAGCCCTAACTAAGTAATCCCGGCCTTTAAGTACAGGAAGATAATAACAGTAACTACTGGTATTGGGCTCATCAAAGAAACGAGCACTCGTGTTATTAGAAGTTTTAGAAGAAAAAGAAATGTTTTTGCATCTCCCAACTCCATGAAAAAAAGGGTCATCTGATGTCCATATTAAGCCTGTCCTTTGATCAGTAAAATTTGATGCCGAACAGCATTGAATGCTTACAAAACCTGCACAAACAACCACGATATAGTCAAACAACAATATAATAGCACAACAGTATTCACAAAAACCAAATTTAAGCAGCAGACAACTTGGCATGCTTAATCACTTAAGCTAAAAATATAAAATAAAAATAAAAGAAAAAGAACACACATGGATGCAAGGCTGTATGTAAACTGAACATAGCTTATTTTCCAATTAGACAATGAAAAAATTTGTCAGTGTGTGATTTAAATGGGGACAGTTGGGCAATATATATCAGAAAATTTAGAGCCTAAGAGAGGGGCCAACCACTATATATTTCCACATCAAAATATTTTTACCTATTCAATAAAAAACAAATCCTAAACTTTCATGTAACTTGACAATTCCCCCTCATATATGAAAGCTCGCACATCAACCATCACGCACTCAAACATAAACTTCTTTTAACACAACTAAATATCATGTGCTTAACGTCCACCCAAGTATGTGACATGTTGTCATCTCTTGAAACTTGCTTAACCATAGTAGTTGGCGGTAATAACCATAGATGCCCTAAATAGCATAATTAACTGTTCAATCCTAGCTAAATTATCACTCTAAACTATTGGTTAAAAGGGTATAAACCAAAGGAAAAATAAAGCTGAATTCTATACATTAATGATCAACCCAACTTTAACACCAAAAATTAAGGGCATATTTTCACGCTTAATTTAATATTAATTAATATAATTAATTATAACAATTAATTTTCTTAATTATTAATTAATAAGTATACTAATTAATGTAACCATCAAATAACATAATATTAACTATTTCAATAATTATTAATTAATGAAAATATTTATTGAATGATGTGAATTAATGTAGTTAATTAACATAATTAATTAAATAGTATAAATACAATATATAATAATTTAATGTAATTATTAATTAACATACTTAGTTAATGTAATATTTTATCTAATAAAACAATAATATATTAATTAATTACTTATGTAATTATTCATTAATAAATTAATCAAATTAGTATAATTAATTATTAATATATTTCATCATGACATCATTTTAATTCTAAATTGAACGGCTTTATTTAATTTATCTTAATTCAGCTTAATTTAGCCATCAACCAAACAATTTATTAGTTTTGCTTAGCTAATTCCTAATCCATTTAAGCCAAAAAAAAGTAAGCCTATGAGAAAGAGCCCACATCTTATTTCTTCTACACTAGTATCAATTACTCTATATTTCATTTGATTAATTCCAATTGTATTGATTAAAGCTCAATCTATAATGTAAAATGGTGATTTCTGCTTTGTCATCTAAGCTAGGCCATGTTTGAAACAAAATTTTACAATCGACTGGCCAACTGCATGTGTATTGTTTAAAAGAGCTACTTTTTTTAATTCATGGAGAAGCAATGCTCAAAAAGTAGTTTCACAAAAAGTTGAAATCAAAATTATTTAAGTTATTTTGTGTTGTTATCATAAGAAATCACCGTCTTTAACCATTTCCCCCACCTTCATTAATCCCCACCTATTTGTCGACAGAGCATTTGCCGGCAGCCACGAGCATCGTCCGTCCCAAGCAACTTGCTCTTCAGTAACTTCATCTCCAGTAGCTCTCCAATTACTTGGTAGCTCCAATTGCACCAAACAAGGCTTAAATGTCAACAAATTTAATCCATATGATACTGATTGCACCAAAAATGTTGTAATCTATGAATGTCATCAGCCAAATCTCATTAGTTGTACAACAAAAATGGCAGAAGAACCAAATAATAAAAAGATTGAGAAAAATGGTGTCTTTTCCCTTTTAGCAGCTCAGCATTCTACTAGTATCTAGTTGAGCTCTTACATAGTAAGGTGTTCTTAAGGATAATGGAAGAAGTTCTAAAAAGAACTCAAGTTAAGCATGATCATAGTAGGAGCACTCTTAGGATGAGTGACCATCCTATACATTATCATCAAAGGGCAAAACTATAAGACCATTAGAGCTAAAGCGGACAATACCTTAAATACACTTCACTTACATCACATCTTTAGCTTTCACATCTCAATTAATTGCGTATATGGAAGTATTTCAATTGATGTGTTATCTTTCAAATAGTTCCAACTAGTTAGTCTATCCCAATATGAAATTACTTGCTTTTATTTCTTGACACTAAACATAGTTGGGCATAGCACTAGTAATGTAAGGACAACTTTTCTAAGAAAATTACAATTTATAAATTTGAATTTGTGGTGGTAGTCTTGAAATAAAACTTAAGGACCAAAAAGCAAGTGGGTGTGTTTTATATAAAGACAACATGGACACAACAAGAAGAAGGGGAGCTATCACAAATGAGAACAATATCATAGACAAAGCATTTGATTAGTGAAGAAGAATAATGATCAGAAGGAAAAACTAAATTGTAAATTAGTTAATTCGATCAGTGTCTTGGAAGTTTGACAATGAATTTAGATGTTTCTTGGTGACAAAATATTTACATCTTTCTTCCAAACTAAAGAACCTTATGGCTCAAAAAGGACAATTGGTCAACACTTTGGCTATAGGTACCTCTGAATCTCTAGGCATACATAAATAAATAAATAAAATAAACTAAATCAGTACATCAAATCACTACAAAGGCCAGTAAAAGAGACTAACAGCTAGTTTTGATTGCATTAATGAAATCTTTCAATCTATCATATCCAAAAATAGTATGCATTTTCATGTAAGCAAAATCTTAACATAAATATCAGTTTGATATCTATAGCACAAACTCCAAACTCACACAATTTCTAAGATTATTAATAAGAATTCAATCTCCCATCCCATTCTTTCTCAACAATCTTATTAAATTCAAAACCCTTAAAAGCACAGTGGATAACCCAAGAAATTAAACGTGTGTGGTCAATTTCCAAACCATTATTCAGCAGCAATAACAACACCAAATCTTAGTTCTGCTAAGTGAGGTCGGCTGCATGAATCCTTTGTTTCTATTGGCATGAACAAATACACTTAATATGCCTGAACCTTCTATGATAACATTCTATAACCATTATTCAACTAATAAATGAACTTTTGTATTCAAATATTAAAGTCAACTAGCCCCAACTTCATTCCCAAGACAATAATTCTCAAATTTATAAAATCAATCAAGCTGAACATGTCTGCAACTTAATTTCACTAGCCAAACACCTGACCTCATCAATAATAAGGATTTGACAGAATGGTTTATCGCATACCACCATGTCAAGATAAGAGTTTACTGCAAATGCTCTCCATTTGCTAGACTCAACAAATTTTAGTACCACTATGTTATTCACTCGAGTGAATCCCTAAGCAAAATCTGCAAGCATTACAAAATTTTCTCGCACAAACAAAAAGGAAAATAAGTGGTTAAATGTGCAATACCAACACTCAATTTGTCATCTAGTTATCTGAACCTCCTCAGCTGTACCCAATCTCATACACCTTCCTTTAATTGCAAGTATATTAATCCAAATCCCAACAAAATTTAAAGAAAATAAAAAGTACAATTCCCAAACCGCCATTCAACATAATAATACGACAACCAATTTCTCCACAAATTGAAGTCAAACGCCACGAACAACTCAATATCCCAAGCGATGCTCTATAAATTTTTGAATCTCGCTAGAAAAATATCCCGACACTCTAAATTCACTAAACATGCACCCAATTAAGCTGAATCAACTTACTAATCATCGCCACTTTCCAAGCATCATGAGCATAAAGTTTTAAAAAATGATGACGAAATCTATATCGATTACCTTCCCTTGCATAAATCCCATGAAGCAGCACAGAGAAGAAAACGATCGCAGTTAATTTCATGTTCATACTAACTATAGGGCGGATGTAACTGGTGCCGCACCATGATATCACCTCTATTGGATCGACCTCAGAGCGATTCCGAACATTCCAATCCCATTTCTCTAATCATCGCCGGAGTAATCAGATCGCCGTCACAGTCCACCGGCCAACATCGCCGCCGGTGAAAGTCTACTTCGTCTTTCTCACACCAGATTTTTTTTCTTCGAGTCCAACCACAAAGGAAGCGTAGGGAAGTTTGGGCAAATTGGAGTTTGCATTCACACCATTATACTAAGACCGGCAGTCGCAGCAAGTCTGAAATGAAACATTTTTCATATTCTTTCCTACAAAGTTTACTTTTTACATAACTGACTGATCTAAATTGAGGACAGCGAACTTTAGGTTTATTTTTATATAAATTTATATTTTTAGAGAGATGTTTATGAATTTTTCATTATTAAGATAATTACTGATCTAGATATTTGCTTGTCTTAAGCTAAGCGTTTATTTTTAGTGGCATTAGTAAGCGCATAAATAATAATTATTGAATATTAAATATTATATTTATAAATATAAATCTGACTGTTAGATATAAATGTTTTCTTACAATAATTCTAGAAATTTATTTATAAATATACATCTGGCATTAGTAAGCTAAATGTTTTCTTACCAATATAATCTTATTCTTTCAAAATCAGCTCAATAATTTGTTAATAAATAATAATAATAATAATTAGTAGTAATTATTATTATTATTGGTACCGCTACTATTATTTATTTTATGATATATTAGCAATATAGTGTCATTTTTTATGAATGCTTTTGATTCTAAAGTATATATAAATGTATGATGGCATTAGGCTTTCAAATTTAACTCAAAATTTGAAATTCTAATTTCGACTCGAACTTCAAATATTTTTATTTGAGTCGAACTCGACTCCAAAATTTTCGAGTCGAGTTCGAGTCAGCCCATACTCGAAAATCTTGCTATTGTAAGATGCATGCCATCTAGGGCTAGCTTCGAGTCTAGTCAGTCTATACTCGAACTCGAAATAAAATTGTTCGAGTTCTAGACGAGTTCGAGTCATTTTGATTCATTTTAAATATGGTTCGAGTTAAGACGTATGACTCGAACTCGAACAATTTTATTTTGAGTTCGAGTATGGACTGATTTGACTCGAACTCTGACTCGCATTCATTTTACAAAAGCAAGATTCAAGAATTGCATCCAAGAAAATCATGCATTTACTTTCTAATCATCTACATAATTTCCATTTAGTTTATGCTTTTAAGTGATTTCATTAGATATTTAAAATTTTAACAACTAAGGAAATATATTTATAAAATATTCTTAAGAATATTTAAAGTTTATTAAAATAAATATTTATTTATTTATAAAATAAAATTAAATATTTTATGTTAAAATTTAATATTTTTTATGATTATGGGGTTTTTTAAATTATTAAAGATTTTAGGGAAAAACTTGTCCAAATAATTTATTTTTTATCTCAAAATAGTACTTATAATTTTAGAAAAATGCTAAAATTTATATTAAAATAATATTTAAAATTTATTATATAAATTTTTCACAAGGTCTAAATAGTATTTTAATTATTTTAGTCCCAAATCTGGTCACAGCTCTCGTCCTCGCTCTCGCTCTCTTCTTCCGACGATCTCATCCGCTGCCGTTTCTGCCATCCCCAATGCTGAATCCATGGTTCGATTGATCTGCTCACCGTTTTCCATTAATGTTACTTACGATTGAAGCTGCATTAGAGGAAAAGATGAGTTGTTGGGGTCATCCGCATAGGCAAACACATGCTCCCTGTCAATCACTTTAATCAAAACCTCAAAGGATGGAGCTTCCCACTAACAAAACCCTTGGTCAGAACTTTCTCGGCTAACTAACTAACGGTGTTCTTCACGCACTCTTCACTCTCCTCCAAATCCCGCAGATCAATGGCCTGACAGAGCGCCGGTGGGAAAACCGATGTTTGAGCGAGCATGACCTCCCCGATGGTTGCAATGGCTGTGACTGTAGGCATCCTTTTTTTATTTGTTTGGGTGTGCGTGTGAGAGAATGACTGGAATTCGGGAGAGTGAAGCGGTCGTAACAGCCGAGAGAGATGGAGGAGGGGCAGAGGTTGGCATTTAAAGCGACGATGAGAGGGCCGATTGAACCCTGGCGGAAATGACGGGGATGGTGGAAACAACATCAAAGAGCCAAACAATAGAGATGGGGACGAAGAGGATTAACATCATACCTTTTTATAATTTAATGGATTAATTTGATACAAACAAAATTTTAAGATGAGCTTAAAATGTCACCAAAAAAAAATTCTATGATTGAAAAAAATGAGAAAAAAAAAAATTAGATATCCAAAAAAATTGCAGCCTTATCAAAAACTTATCGTATCTAATACATGAAACAACTATTAAATATTAAAATTCCTAGATCCAATTTGACTATTTTGTATAAGGAAAAATATAATTATTATATTATTTTTCAAATTATTTATCAATTGATTATTTGTTCTAAGTAATGCTTAGCCAGTTAAAAAATTTTAGTTTAAATGTTTTAGTGAATGTGATGAATTTAAATAATTAATGATTATTTCAATCATTTGCATTGATTTTACTAAAAAATACACTTCAAATTTTTTTAAAATTTTAAATTGTTTGTCATCTAAAATCCTCTTAGCTATTATTATTATTATTTTATTTAGAAGCTACCCTTTTTTTTAAACTTTAATGTGTTACGAAGATTACTCTATACTTTAGTACCTTACGCATTTTCGTTTTAATTATGTGGTTTGAAATGTCTAGTTGTTAGATGCCGCTTTAAGGAGTCAAAGTGAATTCTCTAACTATACTTCATATTTAAAGAAGAGATCTAATTTGAAATACATTTAATGAAGAAAATTAATTTGAGCTCCCATAGCAATTTAAGCATTTGACAAAGCCAATGGAAATGTGATTTATCTTGAAAAAAAGAGCCATATAAACAATTATAGTAAAACTAACTAAAATAAAATGAAGAAAAATCACATGTTATAAATGTCAAATATCAGAAAAATTGACATCAACATTTTGAGTAAACATTTTGTCATCCAAAAATTTGGCTAATTTTGAGAATTATATTCAATTTCTATACAAATGTGCAACTCCACTATCAACTACTGGTTGCGCTTTGGCCAACTGTATCATATGAGAATCTAAAATCATAAAATAAGGAGAGCATGATTGACATAGTAAATGCAATAAAAAATAAATTTCTAATTTCCCATCACCTGATTGAAAATCAAGCAAGTTATTTTAAGCTGAACATTAACTTAAAGCTTTTGTGACTTCCGTGTCTTATTCATACAGATGGCTTAACCAAAGATTGAATTCAGAATTAAGTGCACATATTTAATAAAAGAAAATTTACCATTATAGGACCCCGCCCCGTTGCCGTGCTCAAGAAGACGAGTATAATCATAATCAGCGGCGGAGCGGTGCGCTACTCGGGATGGACGAATTTACAAAATCCATCTCCTCGAATAGGCTAAAAGACTGAGCTACACTGAAGGCTGCTGACTCGAGCCTGAGAGTATGATCAAGAGTCAATACTTAAGATAAGAGTAAATTATTTGTCTTAAGTATTAGATTAATACGTACATTGGATTTAAAAAGATAAATATGAATCCAATATACATTATAAATATATCAGTATTTCCAGTATGCTGATCACATCACAATACTAAGTATAGTAGTATAACATAGTGCGGAAGCTAAAGCAAAATATCCAGAATACATTCTTCAAAAAGATTTATAAGGTGAAATGTAAAGTCTCAGAAAAGAAAAGTAAAATACATCCAGAGTTATTACAAACAGATTTACAAGGTGAAATGTAAAGTCTATCTAAAGTATTGAAATAAACAGTAAGTAAAGGGTGGAAAGCTGATCCACTAAGGCTCCACGTACTCCTCCTGGATCTCTTGTAGGTCCTCCTGCCCTGTCTCCACAAGTTGTTCGGGATCTAGCAAATTACCGGATCCCAAAAGTACCCCGTGTTAGACAAGAAGTCTAATACATCGCAACTAACTAAGCAGTTCTAAAATAAATGTAATAGACTGTAAAGTAAACATAATTGTAGAAAATAATAGTAAAGGCACTATGTAATTGAAAATGTAAAGACTAAACAAAGTAAAATTGCATCAAAACTTAATACTGAAAGTAAACAAAAATATAAAATGCACAGAAATCAATGTGAAAAGTTAAATGTTGTACTATATGTCACCAGAATGATGTACCCAAATATGCCACAATACGGTATATCACGGTATGTGACAGAACTATCACTGAAAGGCTATGAGTCGTACAGTCCAATGTATACATACACTCAGTTGGGAAGATAATATGATGATGCCGATGCATCTTGAGATTCTCCAGTCTATATATGCAACATTCCCTAACCTATAATTTATCACTGATACTCATGCATCACTACTGAAATGATTCATCAAACTCATGCTCATATATATGCCCATGCTTCTATTCTATATGAGTAAAATTTAGAAATCCATAAAACTTTGAACACTGATGATGAATTCTAAGTCTCCACTGTGCAGAATCCTGCTAAGAGGATTTTGACTCATAGCTTCTAGAATGATGATTGATTAAAGTTGAAGATTTACTCAAAGATCATTAGGTGGGATGATTGTATACACATATTTAGCATGTTTGCAAGAAAAGTGATACTTATCACTTAGTTTGATTAAGCCACCATAACAAAGTGATATTCGATAGGAGGCCTCTCTCGTTAGCGATTTGTATCTCAAGCTAAGTTATTAAGATGCCTAATTCACAATCACACTCAGTATTTTAAAGAAGGTGATTATAATTACTTAGTTTGTTTGAGCCACACCTATTGAAGCGGTCTTCGCTAGGAGGCATCACTCGTTGGCGATTTGTATTTTAATCAAGCTAAGGAATGAGTACCTGTTTAATATACTCTTAGTCTTGGGAGATTTATTCTAACGGGACTGTATTCGACTAATCCCTCGGGATAATACCTGCTCATAAGTCCACATTAGAGTGAATCAACCAATGCTGAATACTACTGAAGAAAATCAGTACTATGGGTATGCCATACTACACCAACTAATAATCTGAGTTTACACAATTCTATTTAATTAACAAGGATTTATCAAGACTATAAATTAAGTCTTATACAAGGCTCCAAGAAAATGTGATCAAGTATCACTCAATATAGGTTCTACCACAAGGAGAGGTGTCATTCTAATATCTTAAGTGATTCCTACCACGAGGGCTTAAGATCAAATTCTAAAGTTAAGAGATCATCTAAGCTTCTACCTCAATAAGTTATGCAAAGTCCTCCTACGTCAATGTATATTCAAATTTAAGTCCTTAAAATATTTCAGAAATGATCTTGTGTTGAGATACTTAAGATCTCACACTCTAATGCTAATTCTCTAGGTTCTGCTTATCATTTAGATTTAGGATGATCAGATCAGATGATTAAGTCATTTGATCATAGCTTATTCTAAAATTATGGGATTTAAATCAAGGATATTATTAGAGTTAGATCACTTGTTCAATCAATATAGTTATATTAATCTTATTATGCTAATAATCTTATTTAAGAGAAAATCAAGGATTTAAGGTTCAGATTCACATTAAGCAATCTCATAGATTTATTATTAACCTTAATATGTCTAATCCAAATGTTTAAGAACAATATCAAATCAGATGCATTATTGGAATAATATCAATTATATTATCTTACAATCAAGCCACTTTAGTTAAGGTTTAAGGGTTTAGATCTTGACTAAGTAGAAGAGGGTTTGACCCCTACTCATATTTAGTTGAGATCAAGGATTCATTTATAGATCAAATATCAAATTAGTGAATTAGGTACGTATTATTGGTGGCAATCTTAGACATAGATCAAATCTCAATAGCTTGATCAAAGTCTTAAGATTTTTTAAGTTAATTAAGATGATTAAGTTCTCCAATTTCAGATTTATACAATTTATACATCATAAATTAGTATACAATATTTCCATATATTTTCCTCACTGTTATAAAACATATTAATAGAAAAATTTATGAAAATAGAAAACAATTAGTGCTAATCAAACCTTAAATTAATCCAAAAGGATTAGCACATAATTACAAATCTAACTATCAAAATTTCGTGTAATTTGGCATATAAGTTTTAATTTATCATACAATTATTCAGAGACTAAGTTTGTTAAGATCCGACATATATAAACCTTAATTTTTACTAATCATGGTTTAACAAGATTATAACATAAGTTAAAGTACAGAGACCAGAAAAATAATTCACTTAGCATATTCATTCTACTATTCATAAGGAGACTAATGGGGCCATAAACATGCAATTTGGTTAAGTATAATTACTAATTCACCATAATCAAAATCTATAATAACTAGGTAAAATAAGAAAATCTAGCTATTAAATGTGCAATGTTATTTTATATTCAGATCTTTGATGATTTTCTGATCAATTTCATATATGATATCATAGGGTTTAGACCAGTGGATTAAAAATTATTCAATTAATATATTTTGTATTTTTCCATTATAATTTTTCTTATGATTGGATTAATTGGATTATTTTCCTTAAGGAAAATAAATCCAATTAATCAAATTTATTTAAAATGGGTTCGGCCCGATATCAAACGGCGTGGGTCGGCCGGGGCCCGAAGACCCGGGACTATCGCACCGCACGGGTCACGGGTCAGCCCGACCCGCACAACGCTTCGTTCCTGAGCCTCCGTCCCGACGGAAGGACCCGATTAGGGAAACCCTAATCTGTTAGTTCCGGCGCATTCCGACCATGGCACGACCAACCAACGGTCGTTACATGTTCATCGTGGTCAGGCGCACCGAACGGGACCCGAATCCCTTTGTGAGATGGTCCGGATCGGTCGGGCCTTACTCACCCGAGGGCTCCCGCAATGGAGCTACTGTGGGGAGACAATTCTCCCCACAAAGGCCATGTCAAACCCAGGGCTCGATCCCTACACCTTCAGGGAGGTGAGACGGATTGAAGCCCCCTAGTCTGAGGGCCTGAGATGGTCTGAAACGCCGGGACCTTACTCACCTGAGACATTCCTTAAGGGACTTAACCCAATCGATTGATTCGATCGGTCGGGGCTAGCTTAAGGCTCAATTTCGATACTAGTGAGTTCATTTTGACAATATGCATGTAATCGAATCAAAAGGAGGAATGTCCGAGCCTCATTGGCTCTAAATCGGCAAATGGGGGTACCTGGTTCGTCGGGATGGCTCGGGACGATCGACTAAGGGAATGGCTGGCCTTAGCTGAGCTTTCAGATGTTGCAAAGGATTCTGAACACCAGGAGAGCCTACTATTAGCGGTTTGGGAGCTCCTAGAATTGCCTACGCAAGCTCGGACAGATGCAATGGCGAAGAAGAGACAGTGGGGAATTGAATTTTGAGTATATGGAGGATTGCTGAGGTTATTTATAGCCTCAGACAAGCTCAGGGAAGCTTCCAGAGTGTTTGCTCGGGCTGGAAAATGCCCGAGAGGTTAGGCCATGGCCGAGCTCTCAATTTTCGTAATTGAGCTCGGTCAATTCACGAGGCCCGATCAGGATCGATATGCCGTTGAGAGAAGATCCCCAACGACCTGCTGAGGTGGAACGGGTAGTGGGGGACAGGCCAGGCTGTCCAGGATCTAAGGGATTCCTTCGATCGATCGCGGGCATGGCAAAGACAAAGATCCATAGTGTTGGTGCGCTGTGAGCTGTCTGATGGATCGATCAGGACTGCGAAATGGTCATGATCCTTCAGATCCTAACGGCCGGACCCGATTGAATCCGTGCTGTAGGATTCACAGGGCGCATCTAATGGCAGATCTTCGGTTCCGCGGGATTTGATCCTAGCCATTGGATAGGAAGGCGCAACGGTGAGATGTGCGGGACTCCACTGTCGCGCGACCAGGGCTCCGCAGTGGATCCCCCGCGGTTCACACAACGGATCCTAAAAATCAATTATATCATTTTAATTAAATGTGAATTATGGCCTAAATGATTTCCAAATTGCACCAAACTTTTACCCCTAATTAATTTGGGGTGAGAAATTCAAAAATGTAATCATATTTTTATTCTGAAATCAAAATATTTTGAGTCTAAACTAAGGCATCTAGATTGATCAAATATCATTTTGGACATAAAGAAGTCCAATGGACTTCAAATTTTTAGGATATATTTCATTTGATGTTCTAAAAGCAATGTAATCAAAATTAATGATTACTTAGATCATAGATTAGCAGAGTAACAACATAAGATTGTTATAACTATTAAGTAAGAGAATTTTTGAATCAAAATTAACCTTGCTAGGTCATTGCAAATTACTAGATTCCCAAATCCCTTCACTGCTAGTTCCCAAATGCTCTTTCACATTAGCACAATCTCAAATATTTTCCCAATTTTGAGCAATCAGCCAATACATTAGCACCAATGGAAGCATATAATTGTTTCACAGTATTAATAGACCACATATAGCTCTAAAAAAAATTGGGCAGCAAGTGATATAAATGGCCAAAACGACTGCTACTTCATGCCATTCAAGAATCCAACCTTCCATATTGCAGATTCTTTGCATCATTTCCAAATCCCGAACACCTAAAGCCGTTAAGGACATCATCTTGAGCAGAATAAAGCACATCAATGCCCTTCTTCAAGCACCTCCATAAGAATTTAGATGCAACGAAAACCCCATAAATGAGTAATTAAGTGAATATATGCATGAGAAAGTTCCATTTTCAATTTCCAGTGAAGTTGCATAACACCAAGTCAATGGCATATGCTTATAAATTAAAAAAAAAAAGTATATTCATAGCATAACCCGGTAAATAAGTAAAAGGCATGAGAAAGTTCTATTTTTAACTTATAATGAAGTTGCATAATACCAAGTCAAGGGTATATACTTATAAATTAAAAAAAAAAAAGTATATTCATAGCATAACCCCATAAATAAGTAAAATGCACAGTTCTGCCTTCATCATAAGAGAAAAATAATAGTGAGAGCAGAAACATAAATGAGACCTTCAAATGTGCATGCTGCTGTGAAAGACAGAGTAGTTGCAGTGAGGAAGGAAAGAAACACACATAATGCATGGGGGAAACACAAAAGAGTGCCGTCTTGGGAGAAGATGAAATTTATGTCGAGAGAGATAAAAGAGAATAGAAAGCACTTGGCAATAACCATGATGGAGAAGAAGCGCATGGTGATGGGGAGTTGGATCATGCACAATAAAAATAAAGAGCTAAGCAAATTCTTATAATCGACCCTATCTAAGTAGGATTAAGGCTTTGGATTGTTTTTGTCATCGCTACTATTAGTATGGCTTATTATTATTATAATATAGAGACTCTCATTCATATAGAGATCCATTTCAATCAATACACATAAATCTTTTCCTTTTTTCTTTATACACACACATAAACTAAGATGAGAGATAAATTCATAATAATAAAATTTGAGTGAAATAGAGCAGCAGGAAACCTATGTTTTGAGAAGTGAAAGAGAATAATCATTATTTTATATTGAATAATGGAAGAGCTGCTATTGTTCAAAAGTTTTAGAGGCTCTTTAGCTGTTCTTTTATAGATGTTTGTGCGCTGCATTTATAACAGAAGAATCATGTCACATTGATCGTTAAAGAAAATATAAGATGATAGTTTTTTAAACATTACCTCTTGTTTGTAATTTGAGCGTCATGTAAGTAATTACCTGCTATAAAGAAAGCAAAGCTCCATATTTTATTACTACATAAACATACTTCCAAGAATTAGCATAATAAAAAATAACACCTATTTTGCATAAAATTAGCTTTGCACAAATAGTATAATTGATTCATAAACTATATAAAAAAGAAAAAATAACATTTGCACAACAAATAATATTTTCTTTCGGATCTTAAGAGAAGAAGCAAAAAATTATGTGAAATTAATGATAAAATACTAACGAGAAAACGTAAAGAAAATATGTCTTTAAGCAAGTAGACAGTATCGATCTAGAGAGAATAAAAAGTAATAAATCCTAAAGACATATGAGAAGACAAAATTCTTAGCAAATAAGAAAATATAAAAAAAAACTATTGGCAAGTAAATAAAATTATGAATCCCATTTTAAATTGTTATACAATATATAATAAGTTGAAAACATTGCTCCTTAAGAGTTACAACTGCTATTCTTATAAATAATCTCACTCATTTTCCAAGTAATAACTTAATAACACATATTTTGCATAAATTTGGCTTTGAACAAAGAGCATAATTAATTCATAAATGTATAAAGAAAGAAAAATAACAATTGCACAACAAATAAAATTTTATTTCAGATCTAAGGAGCATAAGCAAAAAATCATGTGAAATTAATGATAAAATACTATTGAGAGAAACGTGAAGAAAATATATCTTTAAGCAAGTAGACAGTGCTGATCTAGAGAGAATAAAAAAGTAATAAATATTGAAGACATAAGAGATGCCAGAATTTTTAGCAAGTAAGAAAATATGAAAAAAACTATTGGCAAGTAAATAGAATAATGAACCTTATTTTAGATTGGCATACAATATCATAAGTAGGAAACATCGCTCCTTAAGAGTTAAAACTGCTATTCTCATAAATAATGTCACTCATTTTCGAATAAACTTTAATACTATTCACGTTAAAGCGATGTGCAACATAACACTAATTAAACCTTCATTAAAAAAGCCTAAAAGAAACCAAACAAAGCATTAGTCACGATCATAACTCAACGATCACAACTCATCTTTCAGTCCATCAAATTAATTATTATTAGCTCTTAATTAGCATAGTATAATCTCATTTTCTCGTTCTCTCTGTGCACTTCCTCCTCTGCATTCCAAAAGAAATGAGTATAGCAACTCATCACATAGTTGGTATTTAAAACTCTTAAGAAAATGAGAAGAAATATAGTAAGAACGAAGTCCCATCAACCTTATTTTTTGGAGGATAAAGAATTTTAGAATAAAAAAAAAAGAAAAGAAAATTAAACTAAAATACCAAAGTTCAACATGTTTAATAAAATAAATAAATAAATGTCAAAGTTCATAAATACAAATATATGAAATTCAAATTAAATGATAATATTATTGAGTTTCTCAATTTAAAAGATGCTGCAGTAGCAATTCAAAATAATAACAGTATACAAAAGAATACTAGTAGCAGGCTTAAATATTTTCTCAATTATTGGAGATGCATCAAAAAAGTACTAACATACATAATAACTCATTAGAAAAGTTAGTAGAAAGCAGAATGTGATTTTCAAACTACTGACAATAATTCAATAGATATACTTTTGAGATTTGATAGAGCGCTGTTACAAAATTGGAAGTAAAGTGAGATTTTAAAAAACTTTGATATTTACTAAATTATCACACAGAATTATTCAAAGCTATCTACATGATGCATCAACCCGTAGATCAAAAAAATAAACCTAAGTCAAAGCACTAAAAAATAAGGGGAAGAAGAAGATGAACATACAAATGTAAGTAATTATGCTGATTTTAATCTTTAACTTTTGTAATGTCCCAAAAATCTAACAAAGCAAACAAATGCCTATACAAAATAAATATAAAGTGCAAAGAAATCACTCCCAATGCTTTAAGAATAAAAGCTAAGCATATTAAAAAAGTAAATTAAGTACTCAATCCAATAAAATACACATGAATAATAGGGATAAAATAAAAATTCATTGAGCTTCCAATGAAGGATACACATACTTCAACAATAGCAAAATCACATATTATCAAAATAAATTACATCACCTTGGCTTACACGAAGCTTCCCATCTAGCCCACTTGTGTACAACTTGAAGGTGGTCCTCAGAGAATGAACTGAATTGATTTGCTGCCACCACTTAGTTTAGGTGGCCATCCTATTGGGAAGGTGATATCACCCACATTTCCATTACCATCCAGACAACCTTCCATTAAATTTAATACATTCACAATTCAAAAATGAAACAAATATTAATTAATTTTGTTTCAATTAACATTTAATTATTAAGTTTCTTTTTCCGCTCAATATCAACACCTCATGTATATATAGCTATATTTAACATCAAAACTATTGAGAAGTTTTAAGAAATTTAATACATTCACAATTCAATAATGAAACTAATATTAATTAACTTTGTTTCAAATGCTTAAGCCTTCATACAGAAATAAAAGAAGCAATTATGATGCCTAACCTTCACTTCGCTCTTTTTATGCTGTCCGATAGAGGGAAGAAAAATGTGGCTTTAAGAGGAAATGAGATAAAACGTCGGCTTTAGGGTAAAAGATCGCCAAACTTTAGGGCATAAGCGTAGGTGTTGATCTGGCAGGCTTGGCAAATGAAGAGGAAGGCGAGATCGACGATCTCTTTTGGCGAAGGGAGAGTCGGAGGAGAAGGATCGGAAGATCGGCGCCTGTTTCTTGGATCTCTTTCGGTGAAGGGAGAGTCTGAGGAGAAGGATCGTAAGATCGACGCCTACTTTTTACGTTTTAGGGCCTGAGCAAGAGAAAAGCTTTAGAGAAAGGAAGGGTCTTTCGAATGAGAAGCTGTTATTGTAAAAAGAAAGGCTCTTGTTTACTTAAAATTTGTCTCTCTCCTATATGAATATATATATATATATATATATATATATATATATTTATATATATATATTAGATACTCCTTTTTATTCAAAGTTAATTAAGCCGCGGTTAAATTGCATGAAGTTACTCATACCATCAGATGAATGGATTGCATCTGACGACCATCATCGATATGAAACCATGGCATGTTAAGGACCGATGGAGTTAAATAAATTCATGATAGAATAGTTCTGGTTAAAACTAGATATGTTAAACTCTGTGTAACCCAAGTCAAACCCAACCTGCACTATTCACCTAATCAATTCAGATTTTTGTGATTAATCCACCAAATTGACCATTTAAGATGTCAATTGAACTCTTGGGATTAGAGTTTTTTGATGGACCATTAATTGACAACAGTTCAATTGAGCAAGTCTTGAAATCCTTCTTCTTAACTGTATGAATTTCATACCCTTCTCACTCATATGATCAAGTCACTGATGCCATAGAGCATCGACATCTGTTATGCAGCTACAATTGAATTAGACACTTTATTAATAAAGTAAAGTATACATTCCACGTTGTCTCGTGCAACAATAAATGCACCATTGGCGACCTTCCATGAGTCCCCTGCAAAGCTTGTATTGTAGCCCTCACTGAAATAAGGGGATATGGCATGTGCATAACTTCTCTTAACTTCCAAACTGCACCGCTTGGTAGTTGAATATCCACATCACCTTTACATATAATGTTACATGCCTTATCATCTTCTATATACACCTTCCCCAAGCCACCCACGGTGTAATTCTTGAAGGCACCTTTCGTAGGAGTAGCATGAAAGTATGCGCTCGAGTTCACCACTTAGGACTCCATATTAAGTGATATGATTAATGCATCATGACCCCTTCTGTTGAAACATTTATAATTGAGCTTATATCCTTGTTTCCACCATTTGTCTTTTTCAGAATATGGTAATCCTTCTTGAAGTATCATGCCTTTCCATAGTTCCAATAATTTAACTGCTTTTCCAAGTCTTTACTTTTCTCATCTTGACATGTACCTACTTATATTGTGTCTCCGATCTACATTTCTTCCTCGAGTCTCAGCATTCAACCCTGAAGTAGATGCCTCCCCATGGGATCTCTTATGCACATCTTCATTAAGTATCAGCCTGACAATATCGTTAAACTTCAATGACATATTTCCTGATGAGTTGTTTAAGGTTGTCACTAGCCAATCCCAACTGTCCAGTGTAAATAAAAGAATAACAGAGCTCGAACCTCATCATCAAACTTGATGCCCACCAAACTCAACTGATTTATCACAGTGTTGAACCCATTCAAATGTTTCGTCATTAAGCGATCATTCATCATCTTAATATTGAACAATCATTTCATAAAAAAGATTTTGTTAGAAGTCGAAGGATTCTCATACATCTTTGTTAGAGCACCCATGAAATCTATAGTTATTCTCTCATTTACAATGTTAAATGAAGCAGAAGAAGACAATGAAAGGCAAATCAAATCTAACGATGTTTTATCAAGAACCTCCCAATCCTCATCAAACAAGTGGTTGATTTGTTGTTGGCTCCATTGAGTGGTAAATACAACTTCTTTTGATAAAACAAATCTTATATTTACATCTTCCAAAAGGTGAAATTTGTGTCGTTAACCATTTATATTTTGTGTCTCATTTCGTCAACTATTGCTCCCACTTAAATAATAAACCTTAGACAACAATACTTTGATACCAATTGTTAGAGCGTGGGCGAAAGCAATACATATGGGATTTCATTGATGGTTGCTAATCAATAAACAAAATATCTAATCACAAAAGAGAATAAAACCACAACACAATTACAATATAAACTACAAGCATCCAAATACAAGAAATTTTATGTGAAAAACCCAATGATGGGAAAAACTACTGAGCCACACCATATAAAAAATCTACTATGAACAAGATGATTATAGATTTACAAAGAACTTCACCTTTCACATAAACAAGAAGGATCTACTGCTTACACAACCTCCATATCAACTTCTTCTCCTTCGGGAATTTCCAGCTCCCACTCTAGGTTGAATGAGACCAATAATAGCCAAAACTTGATTTAGGGTTGATTTATCATTCTCCATATATGGAAATATTCTAACACATTTCATTATATACATAGGCTCCAAATTTGATGTGTTGGTTTCACTCATTAGGGCCTCAATCAATAAAAAAAAGGAAGATATTGTGTTAAACAATTGTCTAAGTGTGTTTTAAGTTGTTTAGTGATTTCTACAAGTTTTAAGATATCACACTTAACTTAATACATAAACATAATGTGGTGACCCTCCGTGCTAGGTTGATGTCAGAGGATCAACTTCGCATGATGCTCCCTGTCGAGGGATTCGATCAAGCATTTTAAGTAGTACAACAGGTAAGCAAAAATAACATCATCCTCATCGATCCGTCATTCTTCTTTATAAATAGTACCGACGCTCCCCATGGTGACATGCTTGGTCGAATAAGGCCCTTATCTAGTAATTCCTGCAACTGCGTGCTCAGTTCTTGTAGCTCCTTTGGTGCTAAATGGTACAATGCCTTGGACAGCGGTTGAGTGCCATCGGTTACTTGAATAATGAAATCCACCTCACGTACCGGGGGAAGTCCAGGCAAATCCTTAGGAAATACGTCGATAAAATCCTTGATCACTTGAGTTTCTAGCATCCTGTAGCGCCCCGCCCCGTCGCCACGCGCAAAGAGTAATTTGGCGGCGAAATGGTGCACTACTCGAGGAGGAAAGAATACACCGTCTCCCCGAATAGCTGAACACTAAGCCCATTTGAAGGACTGCTGACTCAACCTCAAGAATGGTTGAGAGCTAATACTTAAGATAAGAGTAGTATCATTATCCTAAGTATTAGACGAATACATATATTAGATTTAGAATACCATAAGAATCCAATATATGTATAAGTAAGTTGTTCACATCACAATACTAAGTACAAGTTGTATACAAATAGAGTGCGGAAGCTTAAAGCATACATCCAGATACATTCATCATAGAAACAGTATGAAAACATTCATCTCAAGAAAGAAAGGAAAGTACATCCAGAATTATTATAAATATTTACTGAATAACAGATATAAAATTAAATACTAAACTGAAATTAAACTAAGCAGCTGAAGAAGAGTCCACTAATGCTCCACGGGCTCATCCTGGATCTACTGGATGTCCTATTGACCTGGCTCAGTATACTGTTCAGGATATAGCAAATTGTCGGATCCCAAAAGTACATCGTGTTAGACAATAAGTCTAATACATCGAAACTAATCTAAACAGTTCTAATTATCCATTTAACATTTATATAATTAAATCTGCAGAAAATGCTGTAAAAATAACTGAAAGCATAGAACTATATAAAACAGTACAAATAAGGTAAAACAGAACTATAAACTGAATACTGAAATAACTGAAACTATAATATATCTAAAACTGAGTAATCATGTGTAAAACTATGCTGTATGTCACTGAATCTGTGCATCTGAATATGTCTCAACACTGTTTGTAGTGGTATACAACTAAATATCACTGAACTGTCATGAGTAGTACGGTCCAATGTATACGTACATCCGGTTGGGAACTGCAATGCTGATGCATCCTGAAATTCCCCAATCAATGTATATAATATTCTGTAACTCATAGATCATCACTGATACTTAGACATCTCTCTGATACACATACATCATGCTTATATTCATGCTTATACTTCTAACTATATGAGATAAAATCCAAAGAAAATCATGAAAATGCTTTGAAATATATTAATGAATCCAAGGCCTCCATTGTGCAGAATTCTGCTAAAAAGATTCTGACTTCTAAGGTTCTACCACGATAATTGGTTAAAGTTGAGAATTTTCTTAAAGATCGTCAAATGAGATGATATTATACACATATCTAGCATGGCTGCAAGAAGGGGGGGTTCTTAACACTTAGTTTGATAAAGCCACTATAACGAAGCGATCTTCGATAGGAGGCATCACCCGATGGCAATTTGTATCTCAAGCTAAGTCATTAAGATGCCCAACTCATGATCATACTTAGTGTTTTAAAGAAGGTGACTTGAATTACTTAGTTTGCTTAAGCCACACCTATTGAAGCGATCTTCGCTAAGAGGCATCACTCGATGGCAATTTGTATTTTAATCAAACTAAGGAAGGAGTCCCTACTTATAACACTCTTAGAATTAATTGATTTACTTTGAGCGAGGTTATATCCGCCTAAGCCCGTAAAATCTCACTTAGAGTGACTCAACCACTCCTAAATACTACTGAGTTAACCCAATACTATGGGTATACCATATTACATAATTTAATGATCTGGGTTCAGACAACTCTATTTAATTGCAAGGATTTATCAAAACTACCTCTCCCTCTTATGGATTGGTGAATCCTACATAAGGCTCCAAGGATGTGATCAAATGATCACCCAATATAGGTTGCTACCACAAGGAATAAGTCACATTCTAAGTAATTCAGGTGATTTCTATCATAAGGTATCAAGTTCAACTTCTAAGGCTATGAAGGATCATCTAAGGTTTTTACCTCAATAGATTACAAAAGTTATTTCTACCTCAATGTATCAACAATTAAGGTCTTTAAATATTTTCAAAATAATCCTAAAGTAAGACCTTAAGATCTCACTCTTCTACTTCTTAAGTTAACATCTAAGGCTTACTTATTAGTCTTGGACTAAAGTGATCAGATTAGATGGCTAACCATTCATCTAACCCATTTCTATTCTAAAATCATGGGATGGAATCAAGGATATTATTAATATTAGATCATTTCGTCAATCATTAACATTTTATTATTCATCTTATGCTAGTAGTCTTATATAAGAAAAAATCAAGGATATAAAGTTCAGATTCAGATGATTAAATCACACTAGTTCATTATTAAACTAGTACTTCTAATTCAATGATTTAAGATCAATACTCAGTCAAATGTATTATTAGAATAATGTCAATTAAATTATCTTACAATCAAGTAGATTGATTAAATGATTAAGATTTAGATCTCAATTAAAATAAGTTAGAGTTTAACCCCTAACTTTTCTATCATTAAGACCAAAGATTGATTTAAAGGTCAATGACAAATCAATGTATTATTTGTGTATTATTGATGTCAACTTAAGTTTGGATTAAGTATCATCTACTTAATCAAGTTATCAAGATTCTTATGTTCAAATAATCACTTTTAAGTATCCAATTATATGTTAAGGTTTTCTAATGTACATTTTAGAATCATAAGGGCATACAAGTGAAAAAAATGACATAAAAGGTGATTAGTGCTAATCAATTCTTAAAACAAGCAAAGGGGTTAGCACTTAAATCACAAATCTAAAAGGTATAAGTTTTATGCAAATTTGTTGTTAAACTATATCTAATTAATACAGGCAATTAAGATTCTAATACTTATTCTTTGGCATAAAACCTCTAAGGCACATACTAAGTTATGGGAATTTGATAGTTGTGACAAGGTTACAAATTATATTTTAACATAAAAATTTATGCAATGCTTGATTTTAGTATAACTTAGCCCCACTAGGGTCCTAGGGGTCTTAAATATCAAAACAGTGAAGTTTTGGCCATTTCAGCCAAAACTGAGCAATTTTATAAAATCTGGGCAGTTTCTAGAATTTTTGGAAATTTTGCAAGTTTGGGTGCTGTAGCGCTTTCCGCGCGGCAGCGCGCTGTAGCACTTTTCGCGCGGCAGCGCGCGGTAGTGCCATTGCGCTGCGGCTCGCTACCGGCCGCTGCAATCTGCGGCAGCGCGCTGTAGCGCTTTCCGTGCGACAGCGCACGGTAGCATCTTTGCGATGCGGTTTGATGTGGTCCGCTGCGATCCGCTGCAACCCGCTGCAGCGCGCTATGGCGCGCTGTAGCGGTTCATTTTGCAAAATTACTGTTCAATTAATATATTTTGTCATTTCCTAAGATCTAAAATATTTTCGCTATGGTCCGCTGCAGCACACTACCGCGCGCTGTAGCGACCCATTTTGCAAATCACTGTTCAATTAGTTTTATTGGCCGTTTTCCTAAGTTTCGTGAAATGCCGCTGCAGACCGCTGCAGGCCGCTGCAGCGCGCGACCGCGCGCTGTAGTGGTCCATTTCACAAATTACTATTCAATTAGTTCAACGTGCAATTTTATATGTTTTCTCTAAGTTTTCCTGTCCGCTGTAGCCCGCGGCAATCCGCTGCAGCGTGCCACAGCACGTTGCAACGGCAGACGGTGATTTCGCCATGTGCGAAACCCGTGAGGGCCATTTTTCAAGCTTAATTACTCTCAATCCAGAGAGTTCCATGAGTGGTGCCATATATTAATGAAAAGGTATTTCTGATACCTTTCCATTGACATTAAAATCAACATGAATGGAGCATTCTATCTATACTAAAAATGATAATAAATACAAGAGTATGCAGAATAGATGAAAAACAGAGCATATTTTTATGAGTTCTTAAGAACATTAATGGCTTTCATACATGCATATGGACTTTCAAGGCTGCATCCTAACATCATAACATCATGAGAAAGATAAGGAGATGAGTAAGAGGGTATCTTTATGTCTTACAAGAGAGGGAGAAAGAAGACTTGGAAGGCTTGGTGGAGGAGCTTCTCATTCTTCTTCTTAAGCCCAAGGTATAGTAATGGAGGAGAGGATGAGGAATTTTTTTTAGCAAGTAATAGAAGGAGGGCTGAGTTCTCATTTTAAAAGAGGAGAGTGAGAGTAGGGGGCCATCATGGCTAGGGAGGCTAGGATGTGAAAAGTGATCCTACTTGCCTAGGAAGGCATGGCTAGGAGGAGAGGGGAGGGATGGCCTCAAGTGACTTACAGATGTGGGAAAAGTGGCTAGCCAATATTAAGGGAAAAAGAGAGGGATTAAATGCAACTTAAGGAATAAATAATTGTTTAATTACTTTCCTTAATTATTTAAAATTTAAATTTTTGGAATGTTCTCCGAAAAATCTCAAAAATTCACCCCTAGCTAATTTGGGGGAGATTAATTCAACGGCAAAGTCGGATTTTGATTCCGATGATTATTTAATTATGCTAATTTTTAGGGTATTTAATTACATTAAAATATTCGTGAAAATCCGATGACTTCCAAATGCGTCCAAAACATCACCCATAGCTAATTTGGGGGTAACGATCACAACAGCGAAGTCAAATTTTAATTTCGAGGTCAAAATAAATACATCAATTTTCTAATTAATTAATTATTAAAATAATCTAAAATATTGGATTGGACTCTGAATTGCTCCAAACCTTCAGGATTTGGCTCTAATGACTCGATAAACTTAATGGAATGATAATTACAATCTGATTATGCTAAAATTAAGATGAGTAACAATCTTAGGTTGTTACACATCTCGACCCCTATTTTGAATTCACCCACCATAGTAATCAGACAAGCTTAGCATCCTTTATATTTTATTTTATTTTATCGCATAATCATAATGTAATAAATTGAACTATGTAATTTTAAACTATTATAATGAAATGAATGGATGATGTTATTTTTGCTTATTTGTTTTACTACTTAAACTGCTCGATCGGATCCCTCGATAAGGAGCCTCATGCTGGGTTGATCCTTTGACATCAACCCGGCACAGAGGGTCACCACATGTAACTATGGTGTTGGAATGTGGAGACTATTTAGATCATCGTAGAGGTGTCAATAGAGCTCTGGTGGGCTTCTGGGAGGTCATGGGGTTTTCTAGGATAAGTCATGGGAAGTTCAGGCACTCTAGTGCCCCAGCGAGCCATGTAGAATTTGTTGCCGAGGGCCAGGCGCAGCGGCACACAGTGGGGCACTATTTGGGAGCCGTGGTGCGCTCTGGCACTTCGTAGTTCAAAATTGGGTGCAGTGGTGCCCCATGGTTCGAGACTGGGGTGCTACAGTGCTGCGTTATGATCGTCAGAGTCCTGTTTCAAATCTAGGAACTACTCTAAGTATTTTGAGGGATATTTTGTGTCTTTTGGGGTCCAATTGAAGACTAGGTATATAATGAAATATGTTGAGATGTTTCCTAAAGTGAGATCAACTTTAAATTAAATTTTGGCTATTGTTGGTCTGCTTCAATCTAGAGTGAGAGCAGAAGATTCCTGAAGGAGAAGAAGTTGATCGAGTGTAACGCCCCACTTCATAACTATGTGCAAGGAGAAAAATATTAGCAACAAAATTAATCATTACTCAAGAATAACAACCCTTATGCTAGTATATAGCAGGATGTTGGCACTATAGATGCCCCTTAAGACATCTCTGATACCAACTATGATTCTCCATTATTATCCAAGTTTAAGTATTTTCTTAACTTGATGAATGATGCAAGATTACACATCTGATAATCATAGCATAATATATGTATAGTATACAATTGAATACATAGTGTGGAAGCTAAAAGGTATATCATGCATATATTCATCCAACCAAAAATAGTAAGTAAAATTATACATCTTAGAAAGGAAAGCAAAAAATATATCCATACAAGATTAATTAATACAAACTTAATAACATGCTAAAATAAACTCTCATCTCACTAAAGTAGGAAAACTATACAAGGAATAAGATTGCAATAACTACTTAGCAACACCATGCTCATCTTCCTCCTTTGAATTTTGCAGCTCCATCAGTATTGGCTCCTGAAAGCAAGCTAAATCTGACATTGTCAGTTTCACAATGCTAAGGTCCCAGCTAAAAAAGAGAAAATTTTACTTAGATAATGAGTCTACGTATATTTTATATTAACTAAAATATATTAATTACATTACAATGATATTTACAAAAAATAGTAAATAAAACAAAAGCTGATTGTAATTAAAAACTAAAAGTAAATGGTTATAAGTTAAATTGAAATTATTGAAATACTAAGTAAAACTAAATTGCATAAAATACTAAAATGTATGCTATGTACTGAAAGAATTGAATGTCATAATATGTAACATGGAACTCTAATGCATATACTAACATAAAATATATGTTCTTAGAAATATTCCTAACGTACTGAAACAAAAGACATGTGCCCAATGCACCGATACAAAAATACGTGCCTAATAAACCGATACACAAAATGTGCCAAATGCATGATAATATATCCTTAAATTATGCCAAACTCACTGCTAATAAGTCCTTAAGTTGTGCACAATGCATCACTAATATAACCTTAAGTTGTGCCCTACGCACTTCTAAAAATGAAATAGAATGTGCCTAAAGAATCGATACAAGAAATGAGTTGTGCCCAACACACCAAATATAATATAGATTGTGCCCAACACACCGATAGACAACAATATGTTATGCATGATTATTATTCTATAACATGCATAAATTATATATCAAAAACTCAACTAATCTTTAAAGTATTGATATACTGTATGAAAATATGCTTATAACTACAAAATTGTATGAAAGCACATTAAAACAAAAAATGCATCGAAAGTATAAAACAGATATCCTCTTTATTATCTATTTATCTGAGATGATCTACCTAAATATGTAACAACCCATTGTTAGATTAAATGTCTTAATCTAATATTGAGTGTCACTGTAGTACTTAATACTGGATTAGTATCTCTTAACTCACTATTAAGTACTATTAGAGGCAAAGGATATATAAAATATGAAATATAGATGCATATAATAGATAAGAAACATACAATTCCAATACATTCATAAAAAAAAAACATTTATCTTAGATAAATAAATAGTAAAGTCCATACAACCAAGTTTACAATAATTTAAATGAAATATAAGTCTCAGCCTCACAAAACAAAAAATAAAAGTAAACTCTAATAAAATCTTTATACATGCGACTAATCCTCTAGCTCCTCTCCAGGTTCACCTGCTAGCTCTACTTCTGGCTCATGATCTAATATATTTGTTTTTTAATATGATAAAGCACATCCAATAAAAGAAAATAAGTGATTAGACTTATAAAGTCTAAGCATATTTTTAAATGTCTAAACTATTTTATGTTAAAGGATATCATATTATATGAATAGCAGTAAAGGAGTACAATGCAATAACATTAAGGAAAAATTGGAAATATAAGTATATAGAATCAAAAGTAAAAACAAGTGAATGTGCTGAAGCACACTATATTTTCCTGCAAAAAAAAAAAAAGGTTAGGCAATAAATACATTTATATATGAGCTGTATAAAATATTCTTTAGCTACTTAAATACAAGTATGATGCTAAAGATAAAACTGAACTATAGTAAGAGATATAAACTATGAAATATATAATGAAATTTAGTTAATATTTTATGTTATGATATGCTCTGCAGGCTCAGACAGAACATAAGAGGTGTTAGATATGCTTACCCAACTGTATGTATCAGGGGAACCTCATATTTCCCATATAGGACATGTGAGATCTTTTAATCACTGCATAGTTAGCTCTGGCTCAATGTTTGTATAGACTAATTCATCTTGAGTGAAACCCCTTCTCAAATTTAATTTATAGTTATGATTATGTAAATGATTTATGATTAATTGAATGAGGTTTTTAAGGTGTTGCAGCAATTCAAAGAATTTATCACAATATAAACTAAGCAAGTGAGATATGTTTATTATCAAATTTTAGTTATCTGCCTTAATGATTGAGGTCAATTGAACTCCAATTGATCTTAGTCAATTGATAAGTGTATATATATATATATATATATATATATATATATATATATATATATATATATATTAAAAATCAACTTTATAGTTTGAAAATAAAGTTTACTAAATTTTCAGTAACATATAATCCTTAAGGGCTCGCTAACCTATTCCTAAAGCTATTATTCTCAAACTAATCACTAAGTTATGTCCTTTAGGATGTAATATCTATCTTAGGAATCTAATTGCATTTCCAAAGTTCAATCTACTCAAGGAGTTTCTAAGGTTTAAAACCTCATAGGTGATTCATCTACTCTAAATAAGTCATAAACTATAGTGTTATTCTCAAGGTTTAGAAATTCACCCAAAGGTTTTCAACTTATTTTGAGCTAAAGAACCTAATAATTTCTTAACTATACTAGGACCTACTAAAATTGCCTCTCCTTAATATTAATTGGCTTGGAGTTTAATCCAACTCCTTACAATTGACTCAAATGTTACCAACAATAATAACCTTAATCATAATAACCTAGGTAACATTTCTTAAAGATCATTATAATTATCTTTTAACCTTATTCTCTCACTCACCTAAGATAAGCTAATGAAATAAAAAGGCTCAAGCTACTCTATCCTAGAGTTTATGGATCCTAACTAACACACCAAAGTTAAGGTTTCCAAAATTAACATGAAGTTAAGCTCACAAAAGTATAGTTATACAATTGCTATTTAATCTAAGCAAAATCAGTGAATTCACACTCCCTAAAGCATAACACGAACAATAATAGTGAGCATGACTGATTTGGGGCTAATTTGACTTAACTAGGGTTTTGACCAAAGATAATTGAAGTTTCAAAATATCATTAGTGAAAATATTAATCAAATTAAAATATTAATATCACCATAATATTCCTCATATTTTTTTGATCATTTTAAGATATAACATTGCTATATTTGAATCATCATACAAAAAGTTATTAACCAATTAAAATTTGGATTAATTAAATTAAATATTAATTACCTTGAATGTCTTCAACGTGCGTACGACTTCCATGGCACGTCAATCCCGACCGCGGCCGGCATGGGATTGGCATGCGTGCGCGGGTCCAATAGCAGTGTCGTACGGGTCGGGATGACCTGCCTAGCATTATTTATCTCCTTGACGCCTGAACTCGTACCCTAACAGCTAGGGCATCCAAATATTTTACGCATAGGATGACTAAGGCTGTGCGTCACATACCAAAATAAATTTACTAGGGTGCTATACACACTAGCACAAAAAGCCCTAAACTATAATAACTACATTGCACCAATTCATAGCCGTTACATCCTAACCTTGGGTTAACGAAAATACTTCCTCCATAGGCTTTCCCACGGTTCGAGTGATGTCCCTAAACACTCACCATGTTGAGATCGATCCAACAGGCCCAAGATGTGGGTTTGGGCGCTGGTGGCTGGTCGAGACACCCCCTTGACCCAGGCACTGTACAACACTGTATAGGCCTGGTGTGATATGGCTATCATTGGGCAGCGACACGTCCTATTTCCTACGATAATCGCTGGTGGCTAGTTGGTTTCATCGACCCGCTCCGCCTGCACATGGTGATTTCGAGCCTTAGCAACAACATCGCCTATGTGCAATTAGTCAAACAAAACCTTCAAGAAGGGTTCGACCTGGTCTAGTGTGGATGGAGCGGTGGCTCCAACATCGATTCGAAACAGCGCGAAGCCTCGAGCATGGGTTCTAAGGACGATGACTCGTCAGATGGCCCCAATCTAGCCCATCCGTCTGAGCAATCGTGAAGTCAGCAGGCTACTGATTTTCCATCAGTTAAATTATTCAAATATTTAATATTTAATTATTATTTATCTTATTTTAATATACAAAATACTAATCAGATGATCTCCAAAAATTCTCAAAATTTCATCCATATTTAATTTGGGTGTGAGGAACTCAAAAATGAAGTTGAATTTTTGATTGTATGTCTAAATAATCATCTCATTTTTTCAATTTAATTAAATTGCTCAAAATATTCATCTCACTCAAACGACTTTCAAACTACACCAAAACTTCTGGGTTTGGTTTTAAGCATATTTTAAGACCAATGATGAGATTCTTAAGCTAATTTGATGATTAAAAATTCAAGCAACAATCATGAGTTATTACACGACTGGCTTCACTATTTCAGAGTAATATAACAAAATTACATTGTAACCAAAAATGATATTGCATTTTTATATGTGATAAAAGTGAAGTAATAAAATGAATGATGTTATAAGATAGTAGTTCTTAGGATTATTGTCACATATTTTATGAAGGATATATTTATTTTATATTTAAAGCACATGTGATTTCAAGCGGTCAATAATATGGGAGGAAAGGTCTTTTACCCTTTAGAGCGATATGCATCAAAAGATTTCCAACACATTTCTTCAAGAGAATTTGTCTTTTCCTTTGCTTCATTTACAGTAATATCTGACATAAATGAACCCAATTTTAACCTTTTTTCTGTCTATTATGCAACAAAGCAAATTACTATAAAACAAGTGTATTTAGTTGCAATAATTTATTTTGTCCATTGCATGCATGCATGCTAAAATGCTGAAAATTTATTAAGGAAAAATATTTTTTGGAATGCTTATAGTCTAAGAGCATGAGACATTTACATAAGTTTTAAGAAAAATAATATTTAGATTTTTATAAAATAAATAATATGTATTTTCTTGAAATTATTATAAATTATTCTTGATTTAAGCCCAAATAATTAATACAACTATAAGTTTCATAATAAATTCAAAAAAATAAAATTTCTTTTTTTAATCAATTTTAATATAATTTAGAGAATTTGATATGGTATTAATACTTAATTAAATAAAAGGGAAAGTAAATTTTAATATTATTTTTAGAATTGTTAATCTTAATAAAAATCTAAAATTTTAGCAAGAAAGTTCAAAAGAAGAGATTATAATTTTAGAAAGTCCCAAAGAAGAGATTTAATGGTTAATTTGTAATAATTTAGAGAAGTGAAAAACTTTAAAAATGTATATAAAATAAAATAATTGCCAAAATAAACAAATAATATTATTTTTGAGTTCATCATAATCAAATTTACTTGTTGTGAAAATTTCATAATTTCTTACATAAAATGAGTGAAAAATACACATAATTTAGATTCTATTTTTATTTAAATATTATTAAATTCATTATATATATATATATGTGAAATCCTCTTAATTATAATAAATATGAACTCGCTTTTTAGACGTTAATGGAGTTTCTGATAAGAACTCCAAAATTTAGCGTGCTCTGATGAAAAATCTCGAGGCCTTTAAAGTTAAAGCAGACGGTATTTTGATGCTTAAGAGTTTTGGATGTTACAAATGATATCAAAGCATGTCATTATGTGTCCAATAAAAGCTAAGTATCATGCAGGACAAAGTATCACTCAATGGGAGCATCCTCTTAAACCTATGATGGATTAAGATGCTACATAGTTTGAGGTATTTATTGTGCATTTAGAGGTCATTTCTAGTCTTATCTACTTGATGAATGATCCTTAGATCTTTGTGGATACTAACAATAATAAGTATGACTTCATATTGAAGAGATTGTGAAACTCCCTTAAGTATAATTAAACTAAACTCTTAAAAATGACACGCATTTCCTTAGAATATTCTCATGATAATAAATTTCCTTAGAATATTCTCAATTTTAAAAATTTATACAATTTTAATTTCAAATCATGTTGAAATTTTAAATTATTATAAATTAATTTTTAATATTAATTTTGAAGTCTAATTAAAACTTTTTTAGAATTTTATAAATTTATTAAATTTATTAAATCTTGTAAATCTTAAAGATTAGTATAATATATCCTTTAAATAAGAAAATAGATAATGTAGCTGAATATATTGCATTTTTTAACATAATGAAATAATATTTATTTATTTATTTTTGCAATTTTTTGAGTGTTTGGAATATTTTTAAGAGTATTAAATAAAAAATAAAGTAACTAAATTAAAATCTTTTTTAAGCAAATGGAAACTTATCATGTAATAACTATATTTATTTACAATTTATATTATTTTTTATTTATCTAAAATTATATATTCTATTTTATTAATGTTAGTTTAAAAAAATAATATAGTTATTACTAATAATAATAATAATAATAATAAATTATTATCCCCACCTTTTAACTTATTTAATATTTATTTTATTTTTCATTCAATTCAAAAAATAATATAATAATGTGATAACTAAGATCTTTACTTTATAATAATAATAATATTAAAATTATAAATATTTTTTTTATTAAATCTAAAATATAAATTTTTTGTTGAGTTCAAATATATGAATCATAAATATAAATAGTTCCAAAAAAATATAATAAAAATTTTCAGATAAACAAATAACAATTAAGCAAATATTTTAAATCTAAATTCTAATTATCAATATATATTTTCTTATAGTAAAGTGAGAGTCGAATCTTTTTTTATTTTTTTGTTATAAAAAAATAATTGAGACAATATATATATATACCAATATTTTTGGTAAGCAAAATTCGAGCCATCCGTATTTCAAAACTCTCTTTCACCCCTTTCTTCGGCAGCTGTCACTTATTGCCTCTCGCTGCAGCTTCCATTTGGTGATATAAGAAATACGGTATCCTTGTATAATAATATATATCAAAAAATAATTATGACAAATTAATTTTTTTTATTTTTATTTTTGTATATATATTATCTCATAAAAAAATGTATTCAATCAATAATTTACTTACACATTAGATTGACATATAATCTATATATTTTGATATTTATTAATTTGTAAATGTAGCAATATATAAAAAATATTCTATCAATAATTTATTTATATATTATTTTTTTTTTAAATAATATTTATGTACTTATGTATGTATATATTCTTTATAGTTGAGAACTTTTTTTCAATTTATAAAATATTTGATGATTAGAATTTATATGTAAAGTATTTATTTTTTAATACTAATTAAAGAGATAAAAATATTTCTCTTTTTTTCTTAAAATATATGTATTTATGCATTATTTGCAAATTTATGATTATTATTTCACTTTCTTTGTAAGAATCTTAAAATTACAATAAAGCTTCTTTGTAAGATAATGTGATCTACTATTGAGCACCAATGCTATAAGTAAATGATTTTAACATGACTACTAAGCTCTTAAGTCTTAATTTTATTAATAAACCCTAACTTTAGATTTTCATATAATATGTGTGATGTGGCTCATTGTGCGGCTAATGAAATTGCTTATATAATTTGTGGAGATTACTTATAGAATGTTTGATATTATTTGTTATTAATAAGGTACCAAGTATGATGACTATAGAGTTATTGTGACTATAGACACAATACAAAATTTACCAATATTTTTTACTTAAGCTAAATGCATTATAATGAACTTTAGTTCATATCTAAATGTTGATGTATGCTAGAATAAAAACCTTAAGAAAAGCTAGGGCTTTCAATTAAAAATATATTAGAATCTACGATCCATTATCGAATGAGGTATGCTAGAATAAAATTAAAGATCAATCTTATTATCTTCTGTAATATCCAAGTTTTCAAAGCCATTAGGAGAAAGTTGTTCTTTGAGACGTTAGAGCTGGTGGATCGACTGGTTCATATGAACCTCATTTTTCTCATCCTCTCTCACTGCTTCGAAGTTTTTTGATTCGGCTGAAAGCGAGTTCTCGGCTACTGGCCCCCACCCCAATTATTCTGGTAACTTGACTTGCTCACCGCCTTTATTTGACTAAGAGTAATCTTTATTATGAATATATAATTGTATATATAGACAATGTTTTGATTTTTTAAACTGAATTGAAGAACATTTTAAATATTATTAAACATTTAAATGGTTGTTTGAAAAATAATTAATTCTTTTTGTCCCAAAAGAAAAATGTTTTAAGACTACAATTATATTTTTAGAATATAATAAAACTAATGTAACAATTATTGCAATAGAAAATAAGATTTTATTTGCTTCAAAATTTTCAAATATTACAAATACAAAAGAACTACAACATTTTATGCTAACTAAATCATATGACAATTTTTTTATAACTAATTAACAATTAATACATTATTTTTTATAATAGATTAAGAACACCCCCACCATGCTCTAATGAATATAATCTTAATGTAAATAGGTTAAATAAAAAGTTAACAATCATTATAACCCAAACCTAAGAAATCTTGCTTTAAATTACTTTTTCTTAAAATAAGATGAGTTTTAAACAAATTTTATATTCAAGATTTATTATAAGGGGTGTTTTTTCTATTCAAACACCAAAATATATTCTATCTTAAGTTGCCACAAGTAAATTTGTCCAACACCCTAAATTTTTATAGTTCATTGGGTAGATAGGACTAGAGGTGACCTATACAGGCTCAAGAGGTACCTACAACTATGTAGCACCTTAATTATCATGAGTTCAAGAGGCTGCTCACATGAAGTGGTACTTTACCATGTATGGTACTTAGCACCTATCTAACACCCTATGATATACTCTGATACAATTTGTAACAACCCAAACCCTTAAGCACCAAGATATTGTTCACTTTGGCTTAAAAGGCTTCATGATTTTGCCCTTAGAAGATAACTTCTTAGCATGTCATCCATCATAGGAGTGCTCCCATATGAGCACGCTTAACGTTGGAGTTCTTATCAGAAACTTCACTGTTATCTGAAAAAACACCTCGATGTTTAAGAGTTTTACTTATTACTACTTTGGAAGTGGGTCTTTACACTTTCTTGCATCCTATATCAGGTTAAATCAACATCAAAAGTTATATGAATAACTTCACATCAAAAGTAACAAAACATAAATATCTGCCAAATGTAACCAATTTTGTCATACACGTTAAACTTGAATTAGACATATATAAAAATATAAAATAAATCTTATCAAAAGTCACATGTGACATAAAATTGAGTTCGAAGACCCCTGATCCCAAATGGGTAAACCCATAGCATAGCTTTTGGAAAGTTTTACAACTATTTGTTGGTGGTTTATTAGTTTTTTTTATCAAATTTTGGTGTCTTTCCTACGGATTTGCAACTTGCTAAAAGGGCAAAATACCTCATTATATCGCTTGGGGCTGCTAGCCGGCCCAATCTGTACAGATTCTCAGTATTGTTTTTTATTCTTCAAAGACAAACACCACATATAATAATATATTTCATTTTTTTATCATGTCTTATGATAATATTTTGCAATTTATTACGCGATAAGCGTATCAAAAAAGCATAAATCATGATTCAAATGGAAATAAGCTCAAATTAGATACAATGAAATAAAACTTATAAATAGATCTACGTGCCTAATTGGTTTGATAATACACTATAATTCACTTGATTTGATCTATCAAATATTAATTTAAATCATCAAATTGATATTTTTAATTTAATAGTATTAATATTCATTTGATTAAGACTTTAGGTTATCTTTAAGAAATTTTTGATAATAAAGTAAAATATTAATGTTTAGTAAAAATTTAAGTTATTTATAGACATTTAGCTTAATCAATGAGACTTAAGTAATATAGTAACTAAGCATGTTAAATTAATTGAAATAGTACACTATATAGGTTTCTAATAGACACTTATGTTATTCAATAAGATCTAAGATGATTCAATTATTTAAAAAAGTTCTAAAGATCAACATGAAAGTTTACCTTAAGAAAACTTCTAAAATTTAATATAATTTAATTAGATTAATTCTGATTTAATAAGATAGTGATTCTAAGGATGAAAGATATGTGAATTTTTACATTCACATTTCAATACTTAGGTTAAAAGGCTAAATTAGCAATTTAGGTTCTTAAGGAAAAAATGATGGTTTAAATAACCTTAAGTTGGTTTTAAACATTAAGTGTATTGATTTTAAAGATAAATGATAGATTTGAGTGATTAAATTTACTTAATTTAATATTTAACAAAAATGACCAAAATGCCCCTCATTAAGGGTCTAAAACGAGTCATAAGGATTTAGGGTTCCAAATTGATTTCTTTTAATACCAAATGCTCCCTTGTCGTCTAATATGAAAATTGACACTAAGAACACCCAATTTGGCTAAAGTTTAAGACAAATGAGTTTAAATTAATGTTTAAGCTCATTAATAGTTTATGTTCTATTCAATCTAATGAATTCATAGATACTAAGTGAATGGGTCAAAATCTCATTTTCACCAATTGATGTTCAAATTAAGTAAAACTAGTGGTTGTGTTTCATATAGCCCACTGAGTACTATGAGACTAAGTATGCTAAATTTGAACTTTAATTAATTAATATAAGCCCTAATTATGATTTAGGATGATTAGTGAGTGATTAGTAAAATTAATTATAAAAAAATAATTTAAACTTCACAATTTTGTTCCTCTCTATTTAGTGAGTGACCAAAGACCTAAAACCTAAAATTTGGCTAATGATTGATATTCACTAATCTATTTTCTAAGTGATTAAGCATGATTAAGAAAGCTAGTGACAAAAACCTAATATTTTTGTATATTAGTGCTCTTTGCATTTTTCTGATCAAAATGATATATTGAATAATTACATTTGGATGTGATTTTACCAAGTTATGACTATCAATATTTAGAGTTAAGTGGTTAATTAGGTAATAAAATGTTTAGTAAAGTTAATCACAAAATAGAAAAACTAATGTCATATTATTAATCATTATAATTTTCTGAGCACTTTGAGATATAACATCAATATGTTTGGATTTGTGGTTAAGAAGTTATGAGGCTTTAAAGTTTAAATAATTAATTGACTAAAAAGATTATTAGTGAAACTAATCACCAAACAGAGAATCTAATAATATAATTTTAATCCTAATATAAGATGTGATTTTACAATAAATTTTAATATTAATTTAAATAAAAACTTAAATATATGATATTCATTTTAATATAAGCAAAGTCAAAGTTTCCAAAAATCTATATTTTCATCCTAACATAAGGTGATTTTATAATAAATCTAAGAATTAATTTAAATACAAACTTAAACATATGATATTCATCTTCATGTAAGCAAACTCAATATTTCCAAAAATATGTATTTTCATCATAACATAAAATATGATTTTATAGATAAATCTAAATATTAATTTAAAAAACTTAAGCATATAAACTTAAATAACATATATGCAACCATCTTAGCATGAACTTAGATATTCAAATAAAAGCTCACTATTTATCTTAAGCTTTAGTCATGATTTGTAAATCCATCATAACATAATATTGATTTATTTCTACTCCATCAAATGATTTAAATCAAATTTTAAGTCATCACCCATGACTAAAAATTTAATTTAAGCTTCATATAAAAGAAATAGGGAAAAGGAGTACCTTTGCAATATACTTGTTCAGCTTGAGAATAAAGAGAGGCTGAAGGATTATGATGGTTTTTTAGAGTTCTTGTCACCTTAATGGAAACTGAAGTTTTCTTGATGCTCTTTAGTCTTTGGGAAGGTGTAGGATGAAGTGTCCTAAATTTGATGAAGAAGTGAAATGTAGAGAAGTGGAGAGGGCCTTGAGTGCTTGATGTAGTTATCAATGGAGTCTTAAGGAAATGAGAAAGTGTCTAACTCTTTTATGATTAAGTAGATTCCAAATGAAAGAACTATGATAGATCCAAGAAAAATTATTTGATCTTGGAGATATTAGATGATTAGGATTGGAGGATGCTCAATTTGTTCTCAAATGAGGGTGCTCAATTTGTCCGTTAGCGATGCTATTACCGTCGTTAATGGCAGTAGCTTTCACTGCGGACGACGTCAAGCGCAAATTCCATCTGCAATTTAGTATTCAAATGAGTTCCAAAAAATCCCAAAAATTCATCCTAATTAATTTGGGAGTGATGAACTCAAAAATAAAATAAAATTTTTATTTTGAGATCAATTTAATTGTTTTAATTTTTTGATTATTTAAATATATTTAAATATTTGGAAAAATTAAATAAGTTTCAAAAATTCTCAAAAATTTATCTATAACTAATTTGGGGGTGATGAATTCAACAGTGAAATCCAATTTTGATTTGAAAGTTAATTTCATTATCTTAATTTTCTTAATTAAATAAATACATTAAAATAACCAAAAAAAAATGATAATAAAAAATTCTCAAAAAATTACCAAAAATTATCTAAAAATATACTTAATAATCATATAATTTTATTTTATCAATTTATTAGGTGATTGGGTGATTTTATTAGACTAAAATAAGAATAAATAAAAATTAACTTTTAGTTAAAATATGGTATTTTACACTAGTACTAGAGTTTCTTCTACTCTCACTTCATCAAAATCAAAACTTTGATCATCATTTGAGTTAGCCTGCTCAGTAATATGCTTTAAGTAATTAGGAGACTGTATCAAATGGAATTGTTTCAAGCTCCACCCTCTACAATTTTCCAATGGCTCCTGTAGGGATGCTCCACCTGCTCTGAGCTCCGAGGCCTGAATAACAACTTCTCCTCAAAGGTCATATCCTTGCTTATCTAAACTTTCTTATCCTCCATATCATACTATTTGAAACATTTAGATCCTCATCTATATCTAATAAATATAACACTTCCGACTTTTAATTCAAAATTATCATTCTTGACATTATAATAAGCAGGACATTCAAAGATCTTCAAATCATGGTAATCAGTAGCTGGTTTACCTAACATACCTCTACAGGAGTCTTCTTTCGAATAACTATATGGGGGAAACAGTTTGAAATGTGACTGGCATGGTCAAGGGAATCCGCACAAAAGACTTCGCCATCCCACCATTCGATAACATACACCGTTATGCTGGGATCTCCGTCACTATGAAATGGTACTCAATCTGAATTTTTTGGCACTTTTGTAAGAACTCGAGTGAAGAGATTTTCTTCACCTTCTTGCCAGTTTGATTCTTTGCCCACTGCTTCCACATCACGAACATCTCTAGCAATTCACCTTTACACTTCATGGCGTACACTTGCACAAATCTGGAATAATCGTCAATAAAGGTGACAAAATATTGCCATTCGCCAAATGACATCGTCTTCGTTGCATTCCAAGCCTTTGTGTGCAATAATCAAGTATCCCAATGATATTGTGGACAACGGTACCAAAGGATACATGTGTCTTCTTACCAAACAAGCAGTGCTCACACAATTTGAGCTTGAAGAAATCAACTTCACTCAACTTTAATTCTTCAAGGTACTAAGTGATAGTTACCCAGCATGTGCTAACCTCATATGCCACAAAGCAGTAGGCATCAACGGGTTGATTAATATAGAGGCTCCACCTTCTATTGTACTTCCCTAAATAAAATATAGGTTATGTTATTGAACTTCTCTCATGTACATCATAGCTCCACAACTGATCCTTAGAACTCATGCATCCATTACATTTATGAAACCCTTAACTTAAAGAGATTCAACTGATAAAGATTCTTACAAATAGCTGGAACGTGTCGCACAACCCCATCATGCAAGCGCACAAAAACACCATTTATCCCAACAATACAATATGCATTATCATTACCCATCGTCACAATGCCACTCTTCAACACTTTGTAATAATGGAACCAATTGTGTCGTGAACAAATATGATATATAGCGCCCGTGTCCATAACCCAACACGAACCTTCTGTGTTTAAGCACTCAGACACCACTGTTAAAGAAACATACGAGCCATCAACATTAGAATCCACAAGTATAACATTTGAGGCTACGTATGATGAATCTTTCCCCATGTTTTCCAATTTCGAACAATCCTTCTTCCGATGGTCAATCTCCAAACAAAAGGCACACTAATTGCGCACAAGATTTTGACCCCTGGACTTGTCCTTCTTATGACTACCACTACCATTCTTCTTGTCAAATCTTCTGCGTTGGAGGATAAGTGCTTCAGACATTTCTGACTTCGAGTACTCTTTATTTTTTTGTCAAAGTTCATTATTCAACAATGATACGCCACTTCATCATACATCAAGGCCTCCTACCCATGAATGAGCTTCATGGTGAATTTTCTTACTCATTCGAGAGCGAGTTCAATAGAAGAAGTGCCTTGTCTTCACCCTCCACATTTTCATTTAAATTAAAAAGATCTAGTAATAATTTTGTGAACTCATTAAGGTGTTCATCAATGGAGATTCTTCATTGCATCTAAAATATGTAAAGTCGCTTCATGTGGAGACGGTTATCCATGCTCATTGTCAGATACTTCTTCTCAAAGAACTTTTGCAATTTCCATGCAAATGTTTCCATCATCACCACATACTTGACTTCTTGGGTCAAACAGTTTCAGATCAACCCACATGCGCTGCGATTTATCTTGACTCAATCTCTTTCCGATATCTGCTCCGATTTTTCTTCACCGTCCAGAACATCCTCTATATTCAACGCGCAAAGTGCATCAGCGACTTCGCATCTCCAGTTGTTCTTTCCATAGAACTTGACAACATCGATTCTCGCCAGATGTGTCACAACTTGGTGGAAAGTTATCTCCACCATCATCAGAAGCTTCTCCCCAACTCTATCTACCATGATCTTTCTTGCAAATCCAATTATGATACCACTTGTTAGGATCGAGATCTAAATAATATAAGCCAAACAAGAACAAAATAAGAGAAAATCATGCAAACAAAAACAAGGACATGCACAGCATAATAACTTAAGTGATTCGATGTAAAGACTTACAACCACAAAGAGAGAGAATGGGAAATTCACTGTACCAGAGAGGAAATAATTATGTTCACAAACTTTTCCCCTAAGCTCTCAACAATGAAACTATTAGCCTTCTTATACCACCACAACCTTGAAATCCCTAACACTATTTCAGATCTAGGATTGAGGCTGAAAAAAATGCAAAAACACCAAAGTGTTGTTTCGCTTGTATAGGTACCCCAAAAACGGGTCCTGAAAATAGTGAGCGCTAGAGCATGCCTGGGTGCCCAAGTTTCTGTTCGGCGGTCCCTTGGAGGGCGCCCAGGTTTCTGCCTAGCGAGCGCTTTGACGCACCTGAACGCCCAGGTTTTTGTCAATGGGGCACCTGGGCGCGCCTGAACGCATGCTGCTCCAAATGATTGATTAACAAAAATTTCAATTTTCTTTCTCTCCCAAATCAACACCGATCAATTCCAATATAAACGATTTAACTTATTATATGCAGCCGCTTTGGATGTGAAAAAATCAATGCTTGAACCAGCTTTAATCAAGCCGCATGGCATTTGAGCATCTAGTTTTTTTATACCTTTTTAGTTGATGAGATATACATACACATTAAAATGTTATAACAATATCAAACTAAATAGCAACAAATGAAGCTTATATTCCATCTTTAAATATGAAATTTGCAAATTACTTTTAATACATATACACAAGAAAACAAATTTATATACCAAATTTTTTTATTTACAAATTTAACACATTATAAATATTACAAAATTACCATATATATCTCAATTTTTACATAAGAATACAATCAAACTTGACATTTTTAATCATTTTCATAAATACTATTAATTATCATCATTATGAATATCGACATTTAAATGATATATATATAAATACATAACTTTATTTTATATATACAATATTAATATGAAACAAAAGCTTATTTTAAATATTTAAAACTAACAATTTAAGTATTACTACATATTAATAAATATAGGACGAACTAAAAATTTAGAAACAAATATTGTAATTATAAATTTTTACTTCATCACAATTAAATGTTAGAAGTTTGAACCTCTGAACAATTGTTACAGTTTATAAATAATTTTGCATTCAGTGCAGTAAAACAAATAGATTTTCAGGCAATAATGAGAGCCACAATACCATCACAGCTTCCTCAGAAAACTGCAACTGTCAAAGCATTACAAGTTACATAGCAGCACTATAGTCTGAACAATTTACATATTTAGCACCCAAAATTCATATTGACAAACAAATTCATCCAACTATACGAGTTGGAGCACAATTGAGTGCAGGTTATGTAATTATAAGAGTCTCGATACAATGAAGGCAAAAATAAAAATCTTTCAAAAAATAAACTTAAGAAATAACATAAACAGCAGTGTTCCAAAATCGTTAAAGGCTGCTCAAAAAACCAATTAGGTCCTGAGAAGCTTCTGATGTCATATCGTGTGTATTATAGAGACAACAAAGCTAAATAAATCTAAGATATATATTTCACACTAACGGGTAAAAAAGAAAAACTGAAGGAACACTTCTGAGCGCCCGATCAGCAATCAACGTTCTTGCTTTGTTCTTTATGTACAAATATAACTATCCAGCGATGATCAGTGACGAACATATAATAAAAAACCTGCAGCAGCAGGGAAGGTCAGGCAGGGTAAACAAACAGCTTATTAATTGGTAAATTTCATATTTATTAACATCGACAACGATCATATTTAGGTTCTTTCAATCTTTAATTAAAGTAAATTTCATATACTTTAGAAACTTCTTTCTATAGTGATGCTTTCAAGTGCAGCTTAAAACAGCAATTTCAGGCTTCACGATCAAAAAGGGGTTAGCTATTGACATGGCCTTTATTTCTATTTTGTGCTATTGATTGGTTTTCTCGGATTATGATGCATTCCAGATGCTGTTACTTGGCTAACCTTTTCATGTTTCATCATTGCTTTCATTTTGAGCCGAGATGAGGACGGATTATGATGTCATTGAGGCCACATCCTTTGGCTCGAACAGCTTTCCGTTTGATCCAAGTCAACGGAACAGATGCTTTATTAGGATACTATTTGAAAAGAAACCCCAAATGACACGGGCTCCGCTCCACTTCAATTTGAATCAATGAATCCGGAATCTCAAATTTTTCTCTTCTTTAGTTTGTTATTACCTCGTAAATTTTATCTGTTTATGATCTTGCTATATGAGCTGCTTATTTACTCTTTGTACTGTTTTCTGATTAGTCTGATCAAACGGGTTCTAAATAAAAAAAGTGTTAGCTTAATATTAAGAACCGAGTGCTGATTATGTAAACTATAAAGGTTACAGTACTTAGCAACCTTTTTTTAGTGGTGAACTCAACAAGAGGTTAACATTAAAGAGGAACGCAATATAAATAATATTAAACAAATCAAAATAAATAATAAATTAAAGAAAACCTAAAAGGAATTGATTCAATCATTTCATTGTGTAGGCTAGTTAATATCATTTGATTCAGAGAAGATTCAAATAAGCTTGGACCTCAAGTTTGATAACTAAGTAATTTCACATCAATGCATATGCTGCAACACAAAGGCCTACATGAGAGCGAGTGATGACACAAGCGTGCTCAAAGAGCTTGAAGAAGGTTATTGGGTCATGACGGATTATTTTTTGTTGTTTCGTGTTGTGTAGACCCTTCACATTTATGTAATAATTTATCTTTTCCCGCATATATGCTGTCATAATAACTATGTGCTGGAATATCATAGGCCGCTAGGTGTAATGGGATTTTTCTTGTCTTTTAGCATCATGAGTGTCTTAGGGCATGGCTAATATATATATATATATTATACTCTTTGTAAATCCTATTTGGGGGACACTTAAATGAAATTACAAAATTTTAACTTGAGAGCTTGTTTGGTGTAGATAACCAAATGAAATCTTCTTCGGTGTGCATAACTGAAGGTCTTGATGGTGCACATAACCTTCAAGAACCCAAAGTGTAGATGATCTTAGAATTATTTTTCTTTTCTTTTGCTATTTTTTATTTGGTAGCATAGTACTCTTTGTTAGCTTTCAACTTCACTCTCTTTAACTTAAATATGGAAGTGACCTTTAAATACTCATACTGCGAAAACTACGCACAATTTGACATCATCTCATTTCATTGTACTTAACATCCCCAAATAGCCTCAAATCATACAAAAACAACTTCTTAAAGATTTCTAACACCTACCACAATATCTTCTTAAAAATTTGTGTAAATTCAACATCATTTGGTCCACCAAAAACCTTATCAAAATCTCCTAAATCATATCTACAATCCTACCGCCTTTTAACCCGCATCAGCATAGCGTTGCAAATAATTGAGCTCCACAATTTTATTTAAAACCATGATTAATAGAGCTCTTCTTATGTTATGCTTCAAGATAAGCCTTTCGAACCACTAAAAATGCAAGCAGCCAATTAAATTAATGCACCCAACTTTAATATTTACTAAAACAAATACCTTCAACTTCTCTCTAAACTTTTTTGTAAATATTAAACTCTCGATCATTGACATGTATATCATATAATGATTTGGGTTTTATGTAAGGACCCCTAACAAAGATGTCACATCTTTTCCTAGTCTCTGCATTCATACCCTAGTCTTTGAATTCATAGAACGCTCCAGAACCTAAGATTCAAGGAAGTTTGATCGGTTGGTTCTAGACAGTATGTTTTCCTAATTTTTTCTAATGGAAAAGGATATGTGCGAATTTTGACCGAGAAGTTCAAGATATCCATCCACTTAGGGAGTTTTACTAGGAAGTTACTAAAGCAGTCACCAAGCTTCATTCTTATCAAGAATTCATACTACTTGGCAAACCTCTAGTTCAAGGTATGGATTAGTGTTGCGGATCCGAGATACCTACACGAGCACCGCAGCGGAAGCAATTTTGCGCTCAAGGATCGGGGTTGCGTTGATGGTTATTAAGTAAATGACAAAATCACAAGCACAACAAAATATAGATCACAACACATACACATGCATCCTCACACAAGCATCCAAACAAGAAGGATTTTACGTGAGAAACCCAAAAATGGGAAAAAATCACGGAGCTATACCACATAGAAATTCCACAATGTATGAAAAAAGAATTACAGAGTTACAAATACCTTTCATCTTCACAAGAGAAAGAAAGATTTACTGCTTACAAGGCCTCCTGATCAATTTCTTCTCTAACATGAAACAACAACTCTTAATCTAGGAATAAGATAGAGAGCAGCAGCCACCTCTCTTAGGATTCTTTCCAACAGCAGCCAAAGCCCTTAGCTTACCTATGCCAACATTGAAGGCGCCTTCAATAATGTTCCCTTAAGTACCCAACTTACATTCGGACTCCAAATGGTCCAAAATACCCCCCAAATTGCTTAGAGTGCAACATGGGCCGAAGCAGATTTCCTCCTGGCGCTACGGCGCCCAGGCCTCGGGTAGCCAGGCACCACGGCACCCTGTAGCGCTCTGGTCTCTAGCACTCTGGAACGCAATAGCGCCCTAGTCTCTAGATCGCATGTCGCTGGGGGGCACTAAAGCGCCCCAGTCTCTGTCTACTTCTCGCTGGGACGCGCTAAGGCGCCCCAGTCTCTGAAATTCCAACCGCCAGGGCGCGCTACTGCGCCCTGGTCTCTGTCTACTGGCCGCCATGGTGTGCTATGGCTCGCCACAGCATATTGTGGCGCCTACTGCAGCTGAGATTTCCCGACTTGTTCTGTATCATCTTGGAACCTCCCGGAAGCTCACCGAAGCTCCATTAGCATCTCCATGATGATCTGATTGGTCTCCACATCCTAACAATCTTCCCACTTGATGACTTTTGGAATCATCCCTCTTCTAGCCTTGATCATTCATCGTCTTCTTCAATCTCTGTCAAAAACGCGGTGTGGCTCACCCCGCTCTCTTATCACATGCCGAGACCAACTGAAGCAACGCATAGCTTCAGTCTTCTCCAATCCAAGCTGCCCTTCCAACAGTGTCCGGTGATATGGTACCGAAGCTATATGTGTTTCGTCCTGGCATGAAATGATACATTCTTCGCGAGGTGAATAGCACTGATACTAACGATGTAGAGCTTCACATCCTCCTGTTCCTTGCCCAATTCCGCCATAAAGCTTTTCAACCATATCATCTCCTTACTTGCCTCAGTAATGACAACGTACTCTGCCTCCGTGGCAGATAGAGCAATAATGTTTTGTAGTCTGGAGATCCAGCTCACCGCTGCACTTCCCAATGAGAACACATATCCAGTAGTGCTCCTCCAGCTATCAAATATCTCTTGCATGATCTGAATCTACATAGCCTTGTAGAGAAGTGTCAAATCTACCAAAGCAAAGTGCTTTGCCCACTGTACCTTTCAAATATCTCATAATCCACTTGACCGTGTCCCAATTATGTTTTTCAGGGTTTCCTATGAATTTGCCGACTACTCCCACTGCATGTGCAATGTCCGGTCTCGTGCAAATCATCGCGTACATCAAGTTCCCAATCGCTGAAGCATAAGGAACTTTCAGCATGTGTTCCTTCTCCTCTTCAGACTTCGACATCTGATCCTTCAATAAACTGAAGTGACTTGCTAGAGGAGGGCTCACTGGCTTTGACTCGCTCATGTTGAATCTTTTCAGCACCTTTTCAACATAGTCCTTCTGAGACAGTTTCAAAATTATCGCACTTCTCTCCGTGTTAATTCTTATCCCAAAAAATTTGCTTGGCCGGCCCCAAGTCCTTCATGTCAATTACCCTTGGCATCTGCTACTTCAGCATCCTTATCTCCTCCATGTCTGATCCTGCGATCAACATATCGTCCACATACAACAGCAGAATGATATAGGATGACTTACACTATTTTATATAACAACAGTGATCTGTCTGGCATCTCTTGTACCCAATTTCTAATATGAACATATCGAATCTCCTGTACTATTGCCTAGGCACTTTTTCAAGCTGTAGAGGCTCTTCTTGAGCTTGCACACTAGCTCAGCTTTTCCTTTCTCTTGAGCCTTGTACTCATCAAATTGTTACATGTACAACTCCTTTAGCTCTCCGTGAAGAAACACAATTTTAACATTTATTTGCTTTAGATGCAAATCTTTAACTGCAACAATGTTCAACACAGCTTTGATTGCCGTCATCTTCACAATTGGGGTGAAAATCTCACTATAGTCAACTCCATGCCGCTGTTAGAAGCCCTTTACTATAAGCCTCGCCTTGCAGCATTTGCTCCCATCCGGTTCTTTCTTCAGCCGGTAAACCCACTTGTTCTGAAGAGCTTTCTTTCAAATTGGTAGAGCTGCCAACTCCCATGTCCTATTTGACATTAGTGATGCTATTTCATCATTCATGGTAGACTCCCACTTGATTAAATCATTCACCTGAAGCGCATCTTCAAAGCTTTCTAGTTCACCACCATCCGTTAGTAATAGATAAAATAAGAAGAGTACATCTGTGGCAGTCTTGTGACACTTGTGGATCTCCACAACATGGGTGTTTGTGGTTCAACATCAGCACCCTCTTGAGTTCATGCACACGCACATCTGACTCAATGTTGTCATCAACTTCTATGTGCCCTGGCTTATCATCTGAAGCAATCTTGGAATCTGTCCTGACTCCAATACAATCCTTGTACATTTCACTTTCATTGAAAGTGGCATCCCTGCTCTAATAACCTACTGGTTCTGATTGTCCCAAGATTTGTAACCAAACTCGCCCGCGCATATCCAATAAATGTGCACTTGATCGCATTTGCATCAAGCTTGCTCCTGGATCATTATGCACATAGGATGAACAGCTAAATACCTTGAGGTGGTTCAGTTTCACCCCTTTTCTGCTCCAAGCCTCCTCGAAAATCCCTTCATTTAAGGATATGAAAGGTCCCCTATTAATTAAGTAAACAATTTATTAGCAGCCTCAGCTCAGAACTACTTTGGGAGACCCACATGCAATCTCATGCTCTTGACACTTTCTGTGATCGTTATGTTCATTCGCTCTTCAACAACATTTTGCTGTGGTGTTCTTGAAACTGTAAATTCCCTCTTGATCCCTCTCAATGCACATAACTTCTTGAACTCTTTGTCACAGCACTCGCCGCCATTGTCGGATCTCAAGCACTTAAGCTTCAACCCTGTCTCATTCTCTACCAAAGCCAGCCATTTTCCAAACACATCAAATACGTTAGATTTGTGCTTTAGAAAATAAACCCATGCCTTCCTAGTATGATCATCAATAAATGTGACAAAACATGTGGCTCCACCTATGGAAGAAGAGCTAGCCACCATACGTCCGTATGCACTAACTCGAGTTCTCTGCATTTCAGCTTTCTTCCAACTTTAGAAAATGCGACCTTTTGTTTGCCCAGCACACAGTCTTCACAGAAATCCAAGTCTATTGACTTCAGTCCTTGGAGCCTTCCTCTTAACTATAGGGATTTCAAACCCTTTCGCTCATATAACCAAGCCTCCAATGCCGTAGACCCGCGCCTATCTGTTCTACAGCTGCAATGGAATCAGACGCTTTATTGATTAGGGAAAGTGTACCTTCCATATTGCCCCATGCAACAAGGAGTGCCCCCTTGGTGACCTTCCATGAGTCCCCTGTAAAGCATGTGTTGTAGCCCTCTATGGCTAGTTGGCTAACTAAAATAAGGTTCTTTAGACATGGCACAAGTCTAACTTCTTTGAGCTTCCAAATTGCACCGCTTGGTAGCTGGCCGTCCACATCACCTTTCCATATAATACCACATGCATTGTCATCTCCAAGATATACCTTACCCAAGTCACCTTTTGTGTAATTCTTGAAAGAACCTTCTCATAGGAGTAGCATGAAAGGATGTGCCCGAGTCCACCACCCAAGACTCCGTGTTGACAAGTGAAAGGATTAATGCATCATGATCCTCTTCAACTAAAACATTCACTGTGGGGCACATAACCTTGCTCCCGCCACTTGTCATCTTTAGGGTATGGCAGTCCTTCTTGAAGTGACATGCCTTCCCACAATTCCAACAATCCAGCTTTGTTTTTCTGGGTCTTGATTTTTCTCGTCATGACATAGACCTGTTTCTATTATGTCTTCGGTCTACACCTCTTCTTCTGATTTCAACATTCAACGCTGAAGTAGATGCCTCCCCATGGGATATCTTCCGCACCTCTTCGTTCAACACTAACCCGACAATGTCGTCGAATTTCAACGACGCATTTCCTGATGAATTACTGATGATCGTAACTAGTCCATCTCAACTGTCTGGCAATGATGAGAGGAAAAATAGAGCTCAGACATCGCCATCAAATTTGATGCCCACCCATACATCATTGTTAGTGCTAACATGAGATCAATAGTAATTTTCTCATTAACAATATCAAATGCAACTGAAGAATACAATAAAAGACGAATCAAACCCAATGTGGTTCTATCAAGAATCTCTCAATCTTTATCTGACACAATCGTCGATTTTCTAACAACTCCACTTAGTGGTAGATACAACTTTTTCTGAAAAAACAAATTCTCCATTTGCATTTTTCAGGAGGCGAAATTAATGCCATTGAAATTCTCAATTTGTATCTCATTTTATCAGCCATTACTCCCACACAAACTACAAACCCTAGAACAACAAGAACAGACGAAGAACCTCACTCTGATACCACTTGTTGTGGTTTCAAGGCTTGAGGATCGGAGTAGTGTAGGCGGTTACCAAGCAAATGACAAAACCACATTCACAACAAAATATACATCACAACACATATACATGCATCCATACATAAGCATCCAAGCAACAGATTTTATGTTAAAAACTCAAAGATGAAAAAAAATCACGGAACCACACCACATAAAAATTCCACTATGTATGAAGGATTGCAGAGTTACAAAGAACTTCACCTTCACAAGAGAAAGAAAGATCTACCGCTTACAAAGCTTCCTGAACAATTTCTTCTCTAACATGGAACACCAGCTCTTACTCTAGGAAAAAGAGAGCAGCAATCACCTCCCTTAGGGTTCTCTCCAACAGCAGCCAAAGCCCTTAGCTTACCCTTGCCAACATTGAAAACTCCTCCAATAATGTTTCCTTAAGTACCCAACTTACATTCGAACTCCAAATAGTCCAAAATACCCCCCCAAATTGCTTAAGGGCGTAACTTGGACCGAAGCAGATTTTCGCCTGGTGCTACGGCGCGCTGTAGCGCCCAGGCCTCGGGTAGCCAGGCGCCAGGGAGCCTTGGTCGCAGGCGTTGGGCGCGCTATGGCGCGCAATTGCACCCCAATATCTAGATCGTCTGCCGTTGGGGAGCGCTACCGCACCCCAATCTCTGTCTACTTCCCGCTGAGGCGTGCTATAGCGTGCTACAACACCCCAGTCTTTGTCTACTTTCCACTAGGGTGCGCTACGGCGCGCTACGCGCCCCAGTCCCTGAACTTCCACCCACCACGGTGCACTACGACGCCCTGGTCTCTGCCTGCTGGCCATCATGGCGCGCCACGGCGCCTGCTGCAGCTGAGCTTTCCCAACTTATTCTGTATCGTCTCGGAACCTCCCGGAAGCTCATCGAAGTTCCATTAGCATCTCCATGATGATCTAAATGGTCTCCACATATGAACGATCTCCACAAAAAAAATACTTTCAACTTTTCTCTAAACTTTTTTTGTAAATATTAAACTCTCAGTTATTGATATGTATATTATAATAATTTGGGTGTTATGTAAGGACCCCTAACAAACATGATGTCACGTCTCTGCCCTCTTTACCCTAATCTTCACATTCATACCCTAGTTTTTGAATTCATAGAATGCTCCATAACCTAAGATTCAAGGGAGTTTGATCAGTTGGTCCTATTAATAGACATGTTTTCCTAAATTTTTATAATGGAAATGGATATGTGCAAATCTTGACCGAGAAGTCCAAGATATCCATCAACTTAGGGTTTTACTAGGAAGTTACTTACGCAGTCACTAAGCTTCATTCTTATCAAGAAATCAAACATCTTGGCAAACCTACAGTTTAAGGTATGTATTAGTGCTAGGGAGTTCAGATCTTGGCCATTGGTGATTTTTGAAAACAAACCAAAGGTTTTGCAAGAGTTGCAAAACTATTGTCCATAGTTCTACTTCCTACTTTAAGTTGTTTTTGCTGTTTTCTACAGCTTGGCTGTTTTTGCAATTTCTAACGATTTCATTCTTAGTGTTAATATGCAGTAGACTTGTTGATGTTAGACGAAGTAAATAACCTGTTATATATTTGTTGTATTCTTGAAGCCTGCTGAATTAGCCTGTTGCAGCAATGGCCCCCAATAGTGAATGCTAAACTGATTTTTGAACCACGTGTTCTTGCCCCCCTCAAGTTGCTGTGCAGATTCTTACCCCTATTGATGCAGGTATGGGTACTTCTATTATGAGAGATGAGATTTTCCTGTCCATTCGTGGCCAAGGATGTGAGATCTTTCTCCAGTGAGGACTAGATTTCTACTAAGAATATTTTACACAAGAATAATCGTGAATGAATTTTCTTTTGATATTCTTCTCCTCATATAAAGTTGGAAAAAGAGTATGAACATGAATCCAACAAAAAAAAAAAACTTCAACGACAACAATTATTGTCTAAGGACCTCGAAGTCAGGTTATTCCTCTTGTGCTACCTCCTCTTCTTACACTTGTGATCCTATTATAGCACTTCCTTGGAATCGCATGACTTCTCATGGAAACGGCCTTCTCCTGCAAGTCATGCCCATGTCCTATTCTCCTTTCTACTGCAAGCCATTTTGATGGTGTCGTTGTTGGAAACAAACTCAAAGTACGATGTGTGGCTCTTGATGTTGCTCGAAGTTGCATTTTACTTATAATTTGAATTACAGTTATGTAATCATTTGAACCCTAGATTCCAACGCACGTATTACCCTCTTTATTTTAATAAATAACAGCTTCAAACAAAAATATAAGCAATCTTATCGAGCTAGTTTGGACAATATTATCGAGCCTATACATATGCAGTTATATTAAGCAACTTGTTAGCTAACTAAACAAACCTCATCAATCCTATTAACGAGCAATATTGTGGAACAGCTTGCTAGCTAACTAGACGAGCCTTATTGATCTTCAACGTTACTTCAAATGAAGAAAATGAACTTAAACCAGAATGAATTAGAAGCTGTGAGCTATATGCAAGCAAAAAAATCAGCATAAGTGTAGACGAAATCGAAGAAAATATTTTTTTTAAATTTCAAAAAATAATTATAAAGAGCAGAAATTCAAAATAGAAAGACAAGCTTTGGATACTCACAAACAACATACTGATTGCTAACTCACGATAACTAACACAGTTAGTCATTATAACTACACGCTGTAGCAATTTGCAGCCAAGCAAGCTTCAAAAGCTCTATATCATGTTACATAAATATATCATTGCCGAGTATACTTAATCAAATAGAAAGAGCAATTTATGTTTAAAGTCCTATCAAACCTAAGAAATGCCAATTAAAAACTAAACTCACCAGAGAAAAATGCTATTTTGTTAGTCGCTTCCAAATTCTTCATAACTAACACCTTCAGATATGGTATCCAGCCGCCTTTCTTCATCTATAGTCGCAATGAAAAATATTAATTATGAAACCAGACAAGTACAATAAAGGTATACTAATGCACAAAGCTCACAGGTGTGAAAAAGGGTTATTATTAACAAGTTTTAAACATTATCATATGAAACTAAAACAAGTATATAAAAGCAACCTAACTTTTGAATTTGTAAAGTATTTGTATAAATACTTAAACATTGATAGTCTCACCATTGCAATCTACCCCAGGAGACTCCGTGAAGTTGTTTGCTTCAGGTGCAAGATAAGGAGACCTATCATAGCTTTCCAAAATCCCTTTTAAAAGAAAAAAAGAAGAGCAAAAGAAAAAATAAAGTTATTCTGAGCTGCAAAGATTGAATTAGTCTATGGCATTTAAAAAACAAAATGGGCAAAAAAGGGTGGCAAAAGTTCAGGACAAACCAGCGCTCTGAGCAAAACCATCAGTTAAATCCGAAAAACTGAAGTTCCGAGGAATATGACTTAAAAAACCATAAGGAGATGAATCAATATCCTGAAGCGGTTCATTAAGAGCTTGAGCAGTCAACTCAGTACCGCTGAAAGATGCACCAAGTGCATCGCCAAGTGTTGGCTGAGTCTCCAAGAAACTGGAGCCAGTAAATGCATACTCGGAGTTAGCCGTATAGCTTGGTTCGGTCTTGATTGTAGCGCCATTCACCATGTGGTCCCTTAACATTAAAGGGTTTTTTGAAGATAGCATGGTTGTTGGAACATCCAGCCTCCCACTAAAAGTTGATGAACCATTGCCAAGTTGGGCATTCTGACTTCCAGCAAGGCCACCGTTGATGAGAGCAGAAGCTCCTCCATTGGGCAGTAAATCGTCGGTCCTTGGTGTAGATGCATTTTTGGTCATATAGCATGATTGGTTCGAGTTCACTGTGGCCAACTGCAGCAGGTAAGTTATCTATTCAATGTGAACTATTACAGCAAGGAAATTGATTAAGCACAGCAGGCAACAGATCAAATGTTAAGAATATATCATTTTAGTGGGATGACAACTAGATTTGAACACCAATTTGAGCCTCTGAAGGCGCACCATCTTTGGTACCATGATTTTCTATAAAATTAAGCATTTTAAAGAAAAAAATAAGTCGGGCATCACATGTAATTACAAACAATAAGACAGAAATCGTGTCCTATTTTCAACGCTAAGCAGAAGACATTAGGTTTCCTGTATATTGAAACACACATTTTAAGGAGAAAACTACTTCCCAGAATTCATCATTATGCAGGTGCCATCAAAAATCATCATGGGTTTCAAACTCCCCAAATACCGCAAGGATATAAGGATTTCTTATGCCAAAAATGAGTGAAAATCATATATTATAGAAACATGGCTTGCAAGTCATTCAAGTTTAATTTTCATCTATTAAATGAAGTAAATTAAATACACAATGCTCGTTAATTCCTCAATTTAGAGAAAAAAGTCGGCAGATCACCAAATACAATTACAAATGAAACAACTTTTATCAATGCAAATATTCAAATCCAGCTCAACAATTTGAATTGATTGAAAAGAATTAAGCAACAAGCCCATGCAAATAAAACAAACAAACACACAAAGAATTGAGCAAAAAGTGATAGCTACTTACAACAATGACCCAGCAGGTCATATTTCAGTCAACACTTGAGAATAAAAGTTAGTTTTGAGGGCGTACTTCAAGATTATTGAAAAATGACTCGACAGAGAGAAAAAGAAATGCCAAAAGCAAAGAGAGGCAATGTGGCACCAACATAAACGGACAAGACTTCTTGCAAGAATTACACATCTAACAACACTGACAAGATTGAACCCAAAATTTTATTAAAAAAAAAGACCTCTGATATGCCTTGGATCGTTATTCATCAGCATTTAGTTGTAAAGGAGAATGGAGCTATTTTCAGCAAAAATTGAATTTATGAAAAACACTAGGTCTTCCGACATTAACAAAAAATTGGATATAATTTATGCAACTATTAAAAAAATAGAAATAGAAATACGTTAAAAAATCTATTTCACTAATTTCTATCTTACACGTAGGATACCAGTTCATTAACTTTACTTCAATCAAGTTTTTGGTTTGCGTAGTAAAACCCTTATCAAGCTAATCATATACCCATTTTATAATACACCTGTTATGAATAAATAAGTACAGATTATGTCAGTCACAACAACCTCGTGGCTGGCCTGCCCTAATATCCTCTTCCATAAATCCAGGATTATAGACAATACAATTTCTCAATCTGCACAATCCAATTTCACAACTAGCATGCTATTTCATCCTATTAATGTGATCAATCACTGAGACCAGCCCAAACAACAATTCCCACAAAAGGGTATGATTAAGATTGAACTTTAGCCAATAGCTAAAGCTAAAAAAACTCATGAGCCACTCTTCGGCCATGAAAACTTTTGTCAACAATGATTAGTGAAATAAGAAAAAATTATCCAAAATATTAGAATAAAAAATAATTACAAGAAATAAATATAAGATGACAAATTTTATTGCAATGCTTCCAAGTTCCAACAATAATAAAGTACAATATAAATTTTTCATGACAGGATAAGCATACAAAGAAAAAAGATAATAAACAGAAAAATTCTTTGTTCTCAACAACAACACCAAACCTTAGTCCTATTAGGCGGGGTCGGCTACATGAATTCTTTGTTGCCATAATGACCGGTCAAATAGAAACCCCTCCCTAAATTCTAAATAGAGAGGATCCTTTCTAATTGTTACAAAAAACGAAAAAGCAATGTAGAATGCATTTGAAAAAACAAAAAAAAAAAAAACTAATCTCAAAATAAAAGAGATGAAAGGGGCCATACATGCAGAAGAACAGGAACCATGAGATATAGGAACAGAACCAACCCCTGGAGAACAAACTTTGTTCATAAGCTCCACTTGTTTCTCAAGAAGCTTATTGAATACCAAAATTTGGTTCTTAAGCGTCAACCTAACATGATATGCCTTAAAAAAATCTTTATTCTCCTCCTCAAGTTTTTGCCAAACTGAAAAGTTAAAAGTTACATAAAAATTACATTATAACACCGCAAAAATGTAGAAGAAGAAAGCTGCTACAAGTAGAATATAATAGAAAAGTTAGCTAATCAAGAAATAGTATTGTCAGAAAAAAATACTAAGCAGTTGTTGGAATGCAGTGAAGTACAATAAAAATTATACTACCATGAAAATAAAAGTTCTGTCCCAAATAAGCGATACCACAATTTAAAACATAATAAGAGTGATGATAAGAACCAACCTGCGCAACCATTGCAAGCAATGAGGATATAGTTAACTTATATTACCTATGTATTATCCTAAACTCTACAAAATCTACAATTAGAGATCCTATTTTGCTTGCAATAAGCAATTGTTGATGTAAATAAAGATTCTCTCTCCTCTTTCAATCATGAGTATGGTAGTAGTGTTTATTAAAGTGTGGAGCAAGCGTGAAGATGATTCCAAGAAGGTACTCATTTTCCCTACATGAGGCCTAGACTACAAAATTTAAGCAATATAATGAGTAAAATTTATGGCGCAATCTGTGTGGTTGATCTTGATATATATCCCTAATTACCTCTTTATTTATCATACTATTATTTCACCTCTTATCGCTGGGATCTTTCTTATTACTAACTACTACAAGTTTAACTGATGTCACTCATCCGTTTTGGGAAATCGCAGAACTCTAACAGTTGTACATGCATTGAGACGTTGCTCATTCAGTAATGCTCTTTGATTGTCAACAACTCCCAGATTCCAATGCCAAAAAGCAAATGATGTCTCATTCAATTCTTAAAAGACATCTCAGCCAGCCATTGCAATATGAGGGCCTAACTGCCCCACAGGATAAATACCCCCTGTTTGGCAAAAAGGTTTGCCTTCTGAGGTCTCCTTCCTTCACATCAAGTTGCATCTCCAATATGACTAATTGGAGTCTAATAGTCACGACTTTTCCATCCTTTACTATTGTAAACAGCCGTAAGGCACAAACCTCAAAGGACATTACTCTGTTGTAAAGACCTTTACATAGGCTTGAGTAGAACATTCTTAAAAGTTGATGTAGGTTCATTTTAAAACAGAACTACTATAAATGTGTCCAATTACTTCTATTTGTTTTTCTACATTTGCTTGTTCTGCTATCCTGATTTTTATATTATCTGAACACCATCCAATCAACACAATCGAGCCGCTTGCTAGCCTTGGTGTAAAACATCAGATCCACAACATTTCTCCGTTCTCTCCATTTCTATTTAGTTATTGATTTGTTTAGATCTAGACATATTATTAATGAAAAATACATCAGGAAATAAATTTGAAGGAATTAAATTTTCATTGATGAGAATTTTAAATTATCATAGATTCTTGCAGATAATCTCAAATTCTGTTGTAACAATTTATTTAGCATTAAAATTTAAATTTTACAGTGTTGCTCCAACTGAAAAAGTTTTAATGGGAATAACTAATATTAAAAGATCCTCAAAATCCTTTCAATTTCAATTGCAAATATGCATTTTTGTAGCTTTTATTTTAGTTTTTTATTCCCACAGTTTCATCTACTCTCACCAAGTTTATGAGTCAAAAGTTCAACATGAACCATGGCAGTTTGGGAACATATGGAGATGAAATCTAGGTACTCGTGCCATTTTCCTTTGGAGGCTCCTTTGCAATGCTCTTCCTACAAAAAATGGCGTTTTGGGGGTGGCTTAGCAGAAAACCATCTTTGCGTTTGGGGCAGTTTTCAAATAAAAAACATTGAACATTTTATTTGCAGATGCACCTTCACAATTGTCATTGTGGATTGCCTCGCTAACTTGGGTCACCTCTAGCAGTGTGTCTAATATCTCCCCAAGTATAGCGCAGTAGATACTATCCTCAGTCTCCTTGTCAAGCATAAAAGGTGCACAGCTTACAAGGTGTGAGTTAGGCTTTGATAGGAAGCACTCTCTCTCTCTCATTGTTTCTTTACCCTTCTTCCAAGGGATGATGAATAGAGGCACATCACTTTCCTTCGGAGCCTGATCATCCCCCAAGCCCACCTTTGTTGCCACTACTTAGTTCTTCTGGGACCTTTTGTTTTCATTTTTTTAGTTGGAGGAAAGGGGCTATAGGAGACTCGATCTTCCCCTTTGTCGCTACTCCCGCTGCCCTAAATTGCTGTTTTTCTAGAAAGAAGTATAGCCCATTTTAACACATTTTAGTTCATGCTCATTCGCAAGACATGATGTCATTTTTTAAGCTTGGTGAAAAGAGGCTAGGCTTACAGTTTCAAAAGGTGTGCCCTGTCCCTAACTAGCATTCAGTCATTCCTTCCGGGCCTAGCTAGAAAGCCCTAAACTACCTACAACAGGCCGACATCCTCATCAGATAAGATTTTAAATAAAGGCAGACTCTTACTGAGTCATCGTTGGGCTTCAAAAACATTCTTGTCCCAAATAGCTAAGCATATGGGGTTTGAGGGTTTCACCATTAACCCTTTAGCAAAGCTAATAAATTCGCTAACATGCAGCGACATAGAACTAATAAATTGTGAAAAGGCCCAATAACAGGTGTGTCAATTCAAGTAAATGATACTTACATTTTTTATTTTCAAACAATAATTATGTTTTTTACCTTTTTGTCTATTTCAAAATTTAGGTAACAAGTGCAGCTAAGCAAAGACCTAGTAGATCTATGGTTTGAGAATAAAAAATTTAGGTGTATTTTACATTGAGGTTATGATTCAAGGAAAATATTCCTGCCCATTAAAAAAAATTCAGTGAATGAAGCAAATATCAAATTCTATTTTTATAAAAAAAGCAAACAGAAATCACTATGATAAATTGTTAGAAAATATAGGCCCACACATTACCAAGTTCAGTAAAACTAGGTTCTATCTTTGCCTGGTACAAGAGAGTATCCACTACTTCTTTCTGGTTCATATAAAGCTGAAGACAGCGCTCGATTAAGTTCTGTACCTAAATAATGTTGAATGGCATTAAAAATAATAATTAAATAAATGCTCTAGAGTATAATAAAAAAACATGATATTCAAGTCAGTAGATGCAGACATGAAGCTTTAAAATCTCAACTTTAGAAAGAGATTGGACATACTTCCAATCTAGTAGTTGACAATCAACAGAGTTCAAAGAAAACACAATCATTCAAAAAGCATACGCAGAGAACAATCACCACAGCAAAGTTATTAAGACAATCAACAGCTGAACATAACTCCTTAAAAAATAGATCACACATATATGTCGGCATATATGTACAACTATCATGATATTTAATAACTATGTTGGGCAATGAAAACTGGACACAAAACTTAAAACTCTTAAGAGAGGAACTTCAACTCACAAGTCCAATGGTTTTAATCATAACTTCAGGTCTCTAACAAGCACCTAAGAATCTGTATATTCGTAGTTGGCGTTAAAGCCAATAAATTTCAAACAGACAGCCCAATCAATGGTGCCTCTTACATGAAAGTAAAGCACAACAAAGAGGGTCATTTAATAGCATAGCAAATCGAGCTTAAATTACATACCTAGCACCTGTATATGTGATTAACTTTCATTTTACTAGCACCTGTATATGTGATTAACTTTCATTTTACTAGCACCTGTATAGCTAGGCATTCCTGAAATGATTTGTTAGATAAGTTTAAACTTATCTAGCACCTGTATACTTCATTTTAAGAGCACCTGTATAAATTTATCTAGTAAAATGATTAAAATACATTCCTGAAATGATTCATTTTGCTAGCACCTGAATATTCATTTTGCTAGAGCACCTTACATGATTTGCTAGATAAGTTTCATGAGCCTGACGAAGTCTTGGAGGTTGTTGGTTTGATTGAATACTTCCTTTTAGCTGAAGGTAATCTACAGTCAGTTTGTATCGTTTTCATAATTTTGTTTAAATCTACAGTCGGCTTGTAATTGTTTACTTTTGTTGTATGTTAATTAAATCTTTATAGCTTGTATTGTAAAAATAAACTGTTGAATATAAAAAATGGGTGACTATTGGCAGCAAATTTCTGTTGATTAAATGGTTGTTTAAATGATTGTTGATTGTTGTTGAATTCTGCTGTTGTTTAAATGGAGAGTTCTATAGACGGTTGTCTGGCAGTTTATTTTTCATTTGATATCTTTTGGCTTCAGATCTGATTTCTAGAAATATTTGGTGCTTTTTTTTCCGATTCCTGTAGGTGGAAAGGCCTAATAACTCATCACTTTTACACTTTGTTGTTGTCCTTAATACTTACTCTTTTTCAGCTATAAGTAAATTGGGGTTGTCTGACTGCTGCGGTTTGAAATTTTACTTATTTAACATTGTTTGGAATAATTTTATTTTTGTGGAAAACATGCCTGGTAAAAATTTATAAAGGAATAACTTGGGTGGCTTCGAGTTCATAATCATGTTTTTCCAAGGGAATATAATACTGTTTTAGTAACTATCAGATATTTGTTACTAGCCAAAATTTCAAGTTTCCAAGTTTTTGGCAGCGGTAGCAGGCCCTCTAGACTAAACCTTGTTGCTATTAGAATGTTACGACCTATCCCATGTTATCCTATGTAATCACATTTTAGAATACAACCACCTATCCTAAGTATCACATAACCATTGGATTGTAACTGCACACCCCTATACATACATGTATACACCGTGTAATAATATGATATTGAAAGCTTTCTTTCTCTCCTTGTTTACGCTAACTTCACAAAGTATCAGAGCTTCTTCGATCCCCTATCCTCCCTCAGCACAGCTACCTCACACCCCTTGGACAAACCTTGCCTCAAGAAACATCAAGAAACTCTTCAGCCTATCAAGAACTACCTAAGAACACCCTCTTCTCCCTCACAACTATCATCAAAAAATTTCTTAGTCCAATCCTCCTCCATCAGCATATCAAGAACTACTTGAAAATACCCTATTCTCCCTCACTACTATCATCAAATGGCATCCTCAAACACAATAAGCAGTATCGAAGTTTTAGAAAATCAAAGAAACTCTGCCCTCACTTAACACTCCCATCGAGCCTTGCATTCCTACTAATAGCATTAAGAGCCTAGTAAGCAATCCCATAACCGCATAAAACTACCCCTATGGCGTGTGAAACTCCTCAACCTATTCAAAGAAAACAATCTCCAAGGCCACTTGCTCATCGGCAAAACCACCAACTTATATTGAGATTAAACCCACAATCCTACATCCCCCGTGTGGAATGTCACCGATCGAATTCTTGTTGCTGCACTTTACTCCACCATCTCTCCCTCAATCATTCCTTACATAATCCATGCCGAAACTTGCTAAGAAGTATGGAAAATTCTAGAAAGAAGATTGCAAGCAACAAATTGATCTAAGGTGATTCAACTCAAGAATGCTCTACAGGGTCACCATGAAAGATAAGTCAAAGCTAGCCTATCTCTCCGACATCAAAGAAATCGTAAACAAAATTTCAGTTGTCGGTTCCACTGTTGATCCAGGAGACATAATTCTCTACACCCTGAACGGTCTACTGGCTCAATATCAAAGCCTTCAAAACAGCGATTCAAGTGAATCTACAACCTCTCAGTTTTGAGAACCTCTATTCTTTACTATGCAGAGAGGAAATAAATCTCCAATATGAAGCCAGTCATGATCTTCAAAAACACCGCAGCCTATCTTCTTGATCCATACACACAGCAGAGGACGTGGCTGGCCGTGGAGAGGAAGAAGCTGGTTCAATTCAGACCCACGAACAGACAACAATCGTGATTACATCAACCTCCCTCGTCCTGCACCTCTTACATGTCAAATTTGTAGAAAATGAAGACATAAAACACTCTCTTGTTGGCACTGACATGATCCATCCTATACAAAACCATCCCAACCAACAACACTCATCTCTGATGGCTACACAGATAACAGCTAGTTCTTTTATTCCGGTGCATTCGCGCACATAACCAATGATCTTAGCAACCTCTCCATCTCTGACTAATACAATGGACAAGACAAAATAACCATCGGTAATGGCCAATACTCACATCTCCAACGTTAGCAACGATTATTACCCACTCTATCCCGTAACTTACTCTTTCTCAAATACTACATGTTCCCCAATCAAAATTCACTCTACTTTCAGTCCATAAACCTGCAACTGATAATAATTCCTCTATCTCATTTTATCCCATCGGTTTCTATATCAAGGATCTTCACTCGAACAAGATATTTCTTCAAGGTCACAGCCATAACATCCTCTACGTCATCCCACCAAAGCCACCACCCCTCTCACCACAGCTCATCCTCACCTCCTCCACGCATTAACAGCATAAACTCTCTAGCATCGATGCCTAGACCACCCAGCAACAGCAGCAGTAAATCAAAAACTTTTTGCAACTCAGACTTAACAAGTTACACACAGCAGCATCCCCAATGAATGCAGCCATTGCATCATGAGCAAACACCACAAATCACCCTTCTCTACTTCTACTAATCATAACTACAAATTGTTGAATTTAATTCATTTTGATGTATGGGTCCCGCCCCAAATATTTCCAATGAAGTTTTTTCATATTATGTTTCTTTTATAGATTATTTCTCTCACTTTGTCTGAGGCTTTTTCCAATGAAAAATAAATTCAAACCCACCAACCTTTTCATTTAATTAACCTGCTTTCTCGAACGTCAATTCAACCACAAAATAAAGATTATCCGCATTGACAATGGGGATGAATACTGCAACAGCACACTTACAAATTTCCTAAAACAAATCGAAATTTATCATCAATTATAGTCTCTATACACCTCAACAAAACGGTGTCGCCGAACGAGAATACCGTCATCTCATCAAAACAACCCAAACACTTCTCCAAAATGCTAGCCTCTCACCTCTGATGCTCTATCAACTGCAACCTGCCTTATAAATCATCATCCATCTAAAACCATCAACAACAAAAGTCCTTATGAATTCCTCCACAATTTTAAACCCACATACACTCATCTTCAAGTCTTGAGTTGTACTTGCTGCATACTCCTACCACCCACCAAACAATCCAAACTCTCCACCAAAACTATACCATGTATATTCATCGGCTACTCTCCCAACCACAAAGAATACCAATGTTACAACCCTCTAAGACACAAAGTTATCATCTCTCATAACGTACACTTCCTCAAACACCATTTTCAAACCCCCACATCCTCTCTACCTTCCCAACCCTCTCCAACAACCAACCTCATCACTCCCCAATTACTTATTACTCCCTCTACTCTCCTACCACCCTCCTCTAACCGAACTAATCACCCAATTAATACCTCCACATTTCCACAACTGACACTACCTCTCGGTCCTCTCCTCATACACACCCTTCTCATCCAATGTTCACCTGAACCAAAACAGACACTCTAGTCCATTGCCCCATCCTCGATCTCACCACACAAATCTGTTCACAACTAGATCACATATCACATAACCTATGCCCAAGTCAATAAGCATGATCATTGGAGAAAAACATTGGCCTCTAAAATCATGACCCTAAAAACAAAGAAACTTGGGACCTAGTTCTCGCAAACCCAGCTTAACCGGCTCTCGGATGCAAATGGACATATCGAACCAAACACAATTTTGATGGTTCCATCACTCGTTACAAAGCTCGCATTGTGGCTCAAGGCTTCAACCAAACATACAAGTTAGATTACACGGAAACATTCAGCTTGATCGCCATTATGTCCACCACTCAAGTACTCTTCACCATAACTACCTACAACTGATGGTCCTTATTACAATTTGACGTATCCAATGCATTTCTCCATGGCTCCTTAACCGAAACAGTGTATTAAAACAACCTACCGGTTTCACCGACCCTAATAAACCCAACCACGTATGTCACCTTGAGAAACCTCTTTATGGCCTCAAGCAATCTCCTCATCAATGGTTCTCTATGCTTACCAAGTTTCTAATAACAAACGACTTCATCCAAAGCAAAGCTGATCCATCAATCTTCATTTAGACAACTCCAACAATTGAGCATACCTATTAATATATGTTGACGACCTATTTCTAACCAACACAAGCCCAACATTCCTCCAACAAACCTTTAAAATAATGGATCATCAATTCAAGATGAAAAGCCTAGGTTCCCCGTCTCAATTTCTTGGAATCACCATCATCCCAACCAACCACGGGCTACTTATAATCCCAGACGCAATATGCAAAACAAATACTTCAAGATGACATGTCCAACTGCAAACCAATCCCCACACCTGCAATTCTAGTCGGCAACTCCACCACCCCCTCTGAATCATTAGCCGATCCACATATCTACAAACAGCTAGCGGGAGGACTTCAATTCCTCACACGCCTGGACATAAACCTTGCCGTCAACCACATATGTCAACACATGCACCATCCTATACAACATCATTTTATTCAACTAAAATGCATTCTCTGTTAAAGCTTAGACCAGGGTTTAACTGCTTGGAGTCACCGAAGCAATACACGAAAAGAATCAATCAACACAAGCAAGAAATAAATCACAGCACAACAATCCTAGCACAAATCATAAGTATACAAGCAGAAAAGATTTTGCGGAAAACCCAAGAATGGAAAAGATCACGGAGCACACCACCACAAGAAAATTCACTACCAAAGAGATGAATACAGAGTTACAGAAAACTTATCAATCACTTAGAGGACGGGAGGTATTGCCGCCTTTAAGTTTCCTCTTCTTCTCCTCCTAGATTTTTTCATCGTTCTCACTCTAGAATTTTAGGATTCTAAGCCTCCACACAGTTCTTATAAGAAATGGCACCACATAACCCAGTCAAATACTTTAGGCTTATATATGGAGCACAAAAACCCTAAAGTGCCCTAAACAGCTCCTGGAACATGTAAAATTTAGGTTGATTAATTGGGGGCAAACGCGTGGGAGCCCGTGAGTAACGACTCAATGTCGTTACTTAGCAAAATTAGGTCAAATCTCGCCTCAGAAATCAAGATCCCAGGAAACTTCAAATTAGGACAAACTAAAATACAATTGGATAAAAATAATTTTTAGATCAAAATGCCCTAATTTAGGAGAAATCCGGATAACGGAAACTCCTACTTTAATTTTTAAATTTTTTTAAATTCAATAAATAAAGAAAATTAAATACAAGTATTCATCAATTTTTGTATTTTTGGGTTAAATATATTATTTAAAGGCTACGTACGCTAAAAATTTCATCAAATTCGGAGCTCCGGTTCGATCTTCAAAAATTAATATAAAATAAATTATTGCTCTGAATTGAAACTTTTTAGCGCGAGTGTGTTCATTACATAATAACACACCTCTATATCAAATTTCATTATTTTTGGAAGTCTGATGATAAAAAAATGCAAAAAATTTAATTGAAATTAATTATTTAACTTTCATCTGTTTTTATTCCTCTGTTTCTCGTTTCCCCCCGACGCATGGCGCAAGCTTTGTCACAAGACAGAGCCTGTAGACGGAGACACGAACAGAACGCGCACGCGCTGCCCTAATCGGCGGCTGGTCGGCGCCCGGTAGGCGGCCGACCAACCAACCAGTTGGCCTGCCACCTCCCTCCCTCACTCTCGCTCCTCTCTATAAACATCCCTCCCTACCTTCTTCCTGCAGCCAGCTCTCCCTTAGCCCTCCCTCAACCCTCAACCAGCCACCTGCCAGCAGCCGCCTCCTCTGCTCCGATCACTCCACTCTGGCCACCCCCTCCAGCCCCCTTCAGCCACAATCAGCCTCCCTCTGGCTCCCGGCAACCCTAACCCTAGGTGAAAAGAGGAAGAAAAGGGGAAGACAAGAGGAGAATTTTACATTTTATTTTATTATTATTTCTTTTTCATTTTTTTTCATAATAGTAATTATATTATCTCTTTATGTCATTAGCATCATTATTATTGTCATTAATTAATAATAATAATAGTACAAATATTATATTATGACTGGTATTTCCATTTGTCATTTTCATTTCAATCATTTATTTGTGTATTTTTCTTTCATACATTATTATTATCATTATTAATATTAAATAATAATAATAATAATAATGTTATTATAAATATTATTGCCACCATCAGTAACTCAAATATCTGTCTTCTATCAAGAAAAAAGAGTGAAAGAAAAACAAAATGTAAAAAAAGAAAGTGATGACTACTAAAAATATTATAATAATTTGTTTTCATAAATCTCTAAGTATTGGCTATAAAGCTAATTTAAAATATCAAAAATTTATGCAGATTCAATCAACTATTGCACTTTTGAAAGTTAAAGAAAAAGATACAAAATACCTTTTATTACTCTTGTTTAATATGTTTTTCTGTTCGGCATCACACAATTGATAAAAGTGCCTTAAAAAGTCACATAAAATGATATAAGAAAATTTTTGGATAACTAAGTAGCATAGGTTCCATGTTGATCTACTTTTAGTCTGATCAGACAACTGTTAGGACAGGATTGCCTGACATCAGGAGTCATAAGAAGCATATACTAACAAGCCTTTGAGAGGGCAGATATAGGGGAAGTTGGGATATGTAACACAAAATAGAACCTCCATTTTTCTCAATTTTATACTTGCCCAACAAAATCATGTTTTGCGCCAGATATCAAATGCTAAAATTCTTTATTTATTTTTATGACAACAATTATTTTTATGCTTAAGTTTCAGTGCAATTGAAACAAGTTTGCATGGATAAATTTATACAGCTTTTATTTTCTATCAAATTATTGATTATTTTGTTTATTATTTAACAATTATAAAGTTGACATTTATCAGTACTTAGTTTCACAACTGGTATTCAAATGCCCGCACTTTCAAAACGTGCCCAGATCAGGAGCTCGTCCTAGAGGAAGGGTGCTAAAAACCAAGCAGTGCTGATACTGCTACCTACTGATTTACCACTATTTGACTCTTTTTTAAAGTTTGTAATTTTTATTTTGATCTTTATAATCAAAACTTATGAATTAATGAATAAATAAATTATGTTTGATGTCTACATATCTTGTCTTTTAAACCACTCAATATGATTCTGCAACTAGAGGACTTACCCCAAAAATCGGTGCTAGACTAGCTCCCGCTAACCCGGCATCGGGTCCCCACACCATGTCTCTGTCCCTTGTTGTTGTTGGGCGCCCAAGGGTGCGCTTGGGCGCCTAACTCATTGTCTCATGTGCTGTTGAGCGCCCAGAGACACTTGAGCACCTTACTCACTGCCTATTGTTGATGTTGGGTGCCCAAGGGCGCACCTGAACGCCAAACTTACTGCCAACTATTGGTGGGCGTCTAGGAGCGCACCTGAAAGCCACTTTCTGTCAACTGTTGTTGGGCGCCCAGGGACGCACCAAGCTCTCGGCATTCTACTGTTGTTGGGCTCCCAAAGGTGCGCTGGGCACCTAGCGTACTGCTTGTTGGTGTAATCTTGTCGCAGAACCCACAAAAACCCCATTTGAACCTCCCTTGATGACCCAACTGGTCTCCACATCATAACATTCTCCGCTACCTCCAAGGCACCATCTATCTCGGGTTACCCATTACTCCTACCTCAATGGAGCTTCAAGCACACTCTAACACAAACTGAGCAGGAGATTCATCTGACCGGAAGTCCACCACTGAATTTGTGTGTTCCTCAGAACTACTCTAATCAACTGAAGTGTAGAGATACAACACACAGTAGCACAATCATCTACAAAAGCTGAATTTCGAGCACTCGCCTTAATGATCACAAAAATCCTATGGCTCAGACAATTATTTCAAAAATTCTAACATCCCCAACTACATACAACCACCATCTACTGCGACAACCAAACAACAATCTCCATAGCCAACAATCCACTATTCCATGCTCGTACAAAACAAGTATAAGTGAACTATTATTTAATATGGGGCAACGTAAAGAACAATGAAGTTGCAATCCACACCATACCATCAAATGAACAAACAACGAACATACTCACCAAGCCACTTTCGATCCTACAATTCAATTATCTATGTAATAAGATGACGGCTCAAGAACTCAATCACGATCTTACGGGGTGACATTAGAATATAACTACTTATCCCATGTTATCCTATGTAACCGCATATTAGAATGTAACCACCTATCCTAAGTAACCTCATAACCCACCATTGAGTTGTAACCGCACACCCCCTATATATACATGTATACTCACCCATGTAATAATATGATAATGAAAGCTTCTTTCTCTCCTTTTGTTACGCTAACTTCACAGTTGCTAGTCTTAAACTCACTTGGCTTTTACCACCATTCATCTAATCTCATTACACATGACAATGATCCTTATACGTATGTTATCATAAATATTTTTTTCTTAGGAACTAAATGAATCAAGAATAGATGAGCATATAGTGCTTGAACTTTATAAAGATAGAATCTAAAAAACCTTTTATCTTTATATTTATTTTTATTTCCCTATTTTTGTATATTTAATTTTCTGATTTTTTTTCTTTTTCTTGTTCTTCTTTTTAATTTGAGGCCAACCCCCTATAGCTTTGTATGTTTTTCTCTTTTAGAACTACATGTGGTTTGATCCAATTTGGCCAGGGAAGCATAAACACCTTGAAGGAGAGATTTGAATCATTTTCATTATGAATAGAACTTTTTCAGAGCTAACTAGAAAAATGCATTTGTTTTGTAATATTATGTTGGTGTTAGTACTCACTTAGGAACTTTCCCAATGATATAGAAACTTACATATCCTATACTTTGTATTACAACTTGACTTAATAACTTATATTCCAAGCTATCTTCTATAGATTTTGCTAGAATTGGTATAGTTGTAATAAAATAGTTATCTCTCCGAATGATGCAATTATTTAAGATAATTAAAAAAAATTTCAAAAATAAATTTTTGGAAATTTGACGTCATCTTCTTTTCATGGAATTTATTCATGTTGATGTTAAAGATGAATACATTCACATAGGATTGATACAAAACTAATCATTTTGGCTTATATCAAAATCTCTTAAATTCCCAAAAAATTCTACACTCGAAGTTTAAAGTTTTGTTGATCTTTTGATAAAAATTGGTCCTAGGTATAAATTACTAGCTTAAGAGTGGTAAAGGTGGCTTGATAAAGAAAAGAACTTATAGAGTGGTGAAGGTGGCTTGATAAAGAAAAGAACTTGTAAAGTGGTTATGTTTTGTGATAACTTTGAGAGTGGTGATGTATGAGTATTATTTGCATTAAGGATGAAGAACCTTTTGATAATATGAAACGATAGAAATGTTAAATCAACAGCGATAAAAGTGGAGGCAAATATAATTGGATATCACAGCTCTAGTTACAATGCAGGCACAAGCATAGGTGCAATATGATAAGCATACAAATAAGTGAAGGAAAAACAAGTGAGGTAATTTTATTTTGGGGATTATATAATAATGAAAATTATAAAGTTGTGGTGATGATGGAGGAATTGGTATTATTTTAAGGTTCGATAAGTATAGTAACATCAAAGTTAGCTATTTTAATATTGACAAAGGAGATTGTGAGAGGAGTGGTGGCGGCGATGATAACATTATCAAATTAATAGGAGCAGTAAATTTTTGAGGAGTGGTGTAAAAGGTTTTGGCGAAAATGTTAGTCATGGGCTTTAAGTTTGGAAGAGGTGTAGTGTTTGTTTTTTAATATCAAATTTTTAAAGTGTTTGACTAATTCAAATAATTTGTTAATTCTTCTTATGAATGGTAAAAACAAATGAAAACAAATTTGGTTTATTTTTTGTTGTGAAATTTATGAAACTAATGATGTCGTTGAGAATGAGGTGGATGGACTTGATAAAATTGTTTTAGTGGAGGAAGTAGCTTGTTCCATATCTTAGAAAATTTATTATGGTGTATATAAGAGCATTAATAGCTATGTGCTGGGTTATCCAATTTTTTTGCAACCAACTAGATTCTTGTGTCATTTCCCATATCATGGTAGTCTAAAAATACTTCCATGTCTACTGCCCACTTGCAAAATTCTTGCAGACTATGAAACCTTTTATTGGCTAAATATAAATATATTGTCATAATATTAATATGAGAATCTCATAGAAAGAAAATCAATCATACCAATTGATGAGAGAATGATGGGGAAATAAGAGAATATTTATAGGAAGAAAGAAAGAAGAAAATATATAGGTTGAATAAAATATAAATTGGAAGAAAATTGAAGATAAAGAAAAAGAAGAGAAACAGATAAGAAGATAAAATAGAGAAATAATTCTCAAACTTTACGCTCATTCTCAAAAATCTCTTTTCATAATATTAGATAATAATATTTATAAATCCCAGAATTTCAAAATTTTAGAGTGACTTTAACAAAAGAGAAACAAATAAGCCTAATTTATAAAAAAATTTAAGAAATCGATTAAAGAATATAATTTAATAAAATTGATTTTGATTATTTCTAGTGAAATATCTTTCTGAAATATTTCACTCTAAATTTCAAATTTAAATATTGGGCGAAAATATTATTACTTTAAATATCAAAGCAATAATAATAATAATAATAGACTTACCAAAAATATTTGCACCAAAATTTAAAATATTAAATTATAATTAAACAAGAAAAATAGAGGCATTGGTGTTGAGCTTAATTTTTTAGAGTATATGGATTTAACTAAGTTAAGCTAAGCTGATAAAACTATTCAATTTGTCATTTTATCTTATTTATTTTTTGAATAGTATTTTGTTGGCTTTTTAAATTTTAATTTTTTGATGATTTTATTTTGAATAAGCAAGATAGATTGTATAAGCTAGATAAATAAGCTTAAGATATTAAGCTATTAAGTTATTTGAGTGTAGCAAAGCTATGTTAAGCCAAAATAAGCATGAAATGAACAAGTACTTAATTATTTAACAAATGAACAATTAAAAAATATACCAAGTTCATGCATTTTTCTAGAATATACTTTTATAATTTGTAAATAATGTAACTTGCCACATATTTTCAAATGAATTCATACTTGTTCTAGAAATTACTAGCATGTAAATTTAAAATTTTTCAATATGGAATACAATAAAAATAAAATAATTATCAACCTTGATTCCTACATCAATAAAAACTTTTCAAAGATATTCTTCATTCTTAAACTCATAAAATCATTTTACTAACTACTTTCCAAACTACAAATTTTTATATAAAACTTTCGAAAAACAGAGCTTTCAAATTTTGGCATAACCTCATCTTTTCATTGAATTATTTTTAAGTTGATATTGATAACAAATACATCCATATAGAATTATTATAAGACTTTCATTATCCTACAGCATAGTAGATTCATAGTATACAAGCTAAGAAACATCTTGGGACAAGTTTCATTAGGTTCAAAGCAAACTTAATCTGGACCATGCTATTGTGTCTTTTAGACTAAAATTTAAACCTTATTCTCCAATGCTTTCACCCAAACTATACAAAATAAGTTTAAACTATAATATGCAAAATCCTAACAATAACAAATATTCCAAACAAATTTGGTTCTAATTTGCTTTTTTGCTTTTCCAAAAGAAGAATAGAGAAATGTCAATTTTGAGGGTTGGCCAACAAATAAAATTTGACTTCCATAATATAAATATGATTAAGCATGTTTTTGCTTTCCAATACACCATATCAAAATACTTTTATTAAACACATGTTAACAAATAATTCTTAGTGCTTGTTCATTTTAAGCTAATTTTGGCTAGACCTAACTTAGCTTAACCCATCTTAAGTAGCTTATCAAGCCTATTTACTTTACAATCAAGAAAAACTAACTAGAAGTTAAGAAAATCATAAAACGTCAAACTAAATAGCTTCATTAAATTAGTTTAGCTTATCTCCAACTTGAGCCTATATTTAACGCTGAAATGAGCATGCCTTAAGACAACACTCAAAAAAATGACTTCAGATGTCCACAGTATGCAAGTAGAATAATTTGCTAATTGTTGCACAAGCATTTATATAGGAGTAATAGCAATAATAACAATAGCAACAACAATAGAAATAAATATGATAATTCTAATATCAATATCAATATCTCATGCTAAAATAATTAAATGTTAGTCATTTCTTAACACTTAAAATCAGTGAATTTCAATAAACTGGGATATGATATTATGACTCCACAGCCCATACCCGGTGAACTTTGAAATTCTAAGCTAACAATTAAATCAAAGCTATAATTCGTGAAAACGTCAGAAGAAGACGAGCTCATCAACCAAAAGATCAAAAAAGTGTGAAACAGTAAACATCTCATAAAAGATAGAATTATAATCATAAATTGGGAAACTCCCACTTATAGATGATGCAACAGCAACAAAATTCAAGGAAAAAAAATCACGAAGCAAATGAAAGGATCATCAACATAAATAAAGAATGGCAGCAGTCCTACCAGCTGTATGTCTTGACGAGAGACCTTCCTGATTTCTTCGCTAGACATCCTTCCCCAATCTCTTTCCGCCACCAACCCTGCTGAAACAAACAAAATAACAAAATCAAACTAGAAATCAGTTGCAGCAGTCACAGCATAAACAAATTCACTAGGGCATTACACAACAGCATAAAAACTAAATCTCAAGCATGATCCCGCATAAACTTACAGGATCATGTCCTTCCTAATCCTGTAACACAACAGTCAAGTTCGAGTTCAAGAAATTAGCATACGTAACAAAAAAACGATCTGAAATTTTGTGGGCTACTTCGATCATGAATTAAAGAACGATAAATCAGGAGTGATCTTACCTTCTAGCTTAAAAAGATTTTGCCAGCTCCCACGCAGTTTCCTTAGGCAAAGCGAGAGGAAAGAAAAGAGGGAGGAACGAACAGAGGAGAGGTAAAAGGGAGGGAGAACTATCGAAATGGGAGGATGAGGTCGGTGGAGATATAAAGGGGGCGATGTTAAATTATAATAATAGTAAAAAAAATTAAAAAAAAGACAAAAAAATAAGAGATGCCAGCGGTTTAAAGGTGAAAGTCAAGCTTTCGGCGTTCAGTGCAGTTTCTATTCGCGGTAGTTTGTTATAAGAGTTTTGTTAAAAAAATATTATTAAATTTATTTTTATTTATAAGATTCATAAAAATATTTATTTTAAATTATAATTATTCTTTTTTTTTTTTTTTTTTTTTTTTTTTTTTTTTTTTTAAGATATTTAAGAATTAAATAATACTTTTGTTGTTATAAATTTTTTGTATTTATAAAAGTAACTGAAATTTTAAACAGTAAAAAATAAAATGATATACTAACACTATTATATATATCAATAATATAAGAAAAAAAAAATTAACCCAAATAAAAAATATAATATAGAATTATATATTTACACATAAAGTTAATATTTTTTTATTAATAAAATTCGATTAATTATTATTATTCTTAATTATTATTACACTAAATTATAATCTAACTTAGCATGTTATAATCATTAAAAGTAATATATATATATATATATATATATATATATTATTTACAATTATTATTTTCCTCTAAATTTAAGATCTTAAAGTGTTATTAATATTAACTCTGTTTTATTATTACATTAAATTTTATTCTTAATATGTTTTATCATTACATTAAATTTTTTATTCATAATATGTGAAAATAACAAATATAATAGTATTGCTACATATCTCCCATATATTTCCCAAAAAGTATGGATAATTAGGATTTAGAGAATTAAGTGGAATAAAAAAATATTAGTAAATATTTTTGCTTGTGGGGCTCATAAAAATACTTATTTTAAATCCTAAATCATAATTATCCATACTTTTTGGGAGATATATGAGAACTAAATAACATTTTTCCAAATATAAATAGCTGTCAGCTCTCATAAGATAATTGATTGGGTCGACCAATCAATCCTCAAGATTATTTTGTCACATTAAAGTGTGATCTATTGACAAATATTTTTTTTTGGAGATTTTCCTATTGGTGTTACTTAATGTGTTCATGTGACTTCTTTTGACATTTTGTATCCCTATAAGAGTATATGAGCACTAATTGCTTGGTTGGATTGACCCACGAGAATGTCTAGGCAATTCTAAGCGCAATAGCTTTATGAAATAATGAGTGATAAATTGTGGGTGGGTGAGTAATAAATGATTGACTAGTTTTGAGTTGTTGGAATTCACACTATTGAGCACTAATCGCTTGGTTTCTCCCTTATTACTGATGTATAGTTTTGGCTCCTCTCCAAGTGATCAAAGACTTGATCTTAAGCAGCATGTCCTCCTATAACGGAGTTTCTCGGCCTAAGAAGATGTATCTATCAGTGACATGACTTTTCTTCTTTGAAATATAGCATTGATGGTTCAAAAGGCTTCAAAGTTTTTAACATTTGTAATTGTGTGTATGCAGGCAAAATTATCTGGTAAACATTGACATCAATCTTTTGAGTGATTCTAAATAGTCATAGTGTAATGGTTCATACTTTTTTCCTTCACCTTCTATTCATTGGATATGTATAGCCAAAATAAACCATTTGGCTTTAAAATATTCTTCATACAGTGCCTATCATCTCTTTGCATCACTAATAAGTTTATTTTAGATTCACAAATACTTTATATTGAGTAATAAGGGTTCCTTTTAAGAGCCTTCACAATCAGATGAGGTTGATGGTACCTTGGCATTGCATGGAGTTCTTAATCAACAATTGTAAATCACTTGAACTTAAAGAAAAATAACCCATGCAAACTTTAAATGGGCATGTATTTGTTGAGCTATATATAGTGCAATAAAAGAAAAGTATACATTGGATAGACTTTCATCCCTAGTTTCTCTGTGTTTGTTTGTAAGATCTTGCAATAACTAAACAATACTATATTTATTACTTCAATTGAAGTAGTAAATATATACTATTATTTCATGTTTATTTTTATTTCATGCATCAAATTTTATCTTAAAGTTTATCTTAATACTATATTTATTACTTCAATTGGCCATTTGATTTGGCACAAATGTGTTGCAGTGACAACATAATAATCAAAACAATTAATTATAATTTATGATATCCTTCTGTTACGTACTAAATAAAATATCCTTATGTAGTGCTCTGTCTTGTCGCCGCGCACAAATGAGGTAATTAGATAAATAGTTGGAGGCAGAACGGTGCGTTACTCGATAATGATTGTCGAACCTCCTCGAATAATCCCACTGAAACAAAAGCTGAACTGCTAAGGCTTAACCCCAAAGAAAATAGAGCTGAGTACTAATCCTTAAGATAAGCATGAACTCTTATCCTAAGTACTAGACAATATAATAAATACATTGGATTATGAGTGGAATATGAGAAATCCAATATATATATGTATAACAGCATTTCCAATATGCTGATCACATCACAATACTAAGTATAAGTAGTAGTAAATATAAAGTGCAAAAGCTAAAATATACATCTAGATCATCCATCACAGAAACTAAATAAATTATTCATCTCATAAAGAAAAGAAAATATTTCCAGAGTTATTACAAATAATCACTTAAATGAAATAATAGAAAATAGTCTAATGGCCGAACTGAAAGTAGACTAATTTAGAAAGGTAAATGATGATGTAGAGTCCACTAGTGCTCCTTAAACTCCTTTTAGATCTTCTGTGATGGCTCCTAAACTAGCTCAACAGACTGCTCTAGATCTAGCAAATTATTATATCCCAAAAGTACCCGTATTAGATAATGAGTCTATCACATCAAAAACTACTCTAAACATTTATAATTATCTAATGTTTAACATTTAAGCAATTAAATAAACTATAAAAAATCAATAAAACAACTGAAAAGTGTGAAACTGTGCAAAGCTGAAATGTGAGGCAAAATACTGGCCGAAAGATTAAGTACTGAAAACTAAAAATAGTAAAGGAGTTGAAACTGAATAAAAAGCTAAGATAAAATTGTGTTCTATGTCATTGAATATGCATCTAATTATACTACTGATTTATGTTGTCAACATGCATTTGGTGCCTCATGCACCCTAAGTAATTATAATATCTATGATGTTTGCTGCATCCCGTAGGTCCTACTCAAATTGATGCATGCTGCATCCCGTAGTTTACTATACTTTTTGATGCTATGCTTATATAATTCATGCCAAATACTTTCAAATCAATATGCTTTTTAAATCATCGAAATCCATATATAAATTCAAAATCAAGTAATGATTCAATTTGTCTCCATCGTGCAGAATTCATCTAAATGAATTCTTACTCCTAATTCAAATCCACTGAATGGTATTAGTTAAGATTATACATAAACTTATCATATGAAGAGGTTGTATACACATATTTGATATGTTTATAAGAAATGTGGGTTTAACACTTAGTTTGTTTAACTGTACTTATCAAAATGTATGACGATAAGAGGCAAAACCCTATCACAGTTTATTCTCTTAAACTAAGTTATTAAATATCCTAGTTAAAAGTATACTTATAGTATTTTAAGAAAGGTAAGTTGAAACACATAGTTTATTCACCTGCACGTATCGAAACGCATGACGATAAGGGGTAGAATACTGTCACATATTCTCTCAAACTAAGTTGCTCAATCCCTTACTTTTAACACTCTTGGACTTGAGATATTTATCCTAAACTGAATTATACTTATCTAATTACTTAAGATAAGATCGAACCCTACAGTTCAGTTCAGGATAAATCAACCAACTCTGATTTTTACTAAAATAAATCAGTATTATAGATATACATTATCATCTTCAACTGATAACTCTACTAATTTTTATTCTAACAATTCTATTTATATATACATCAAGGAGTACAATCTAATTAATTTACACTATATTGTGGTGAGTCATACACAAAGGATCTAAGAATATAACATAAAAGTCATTCAACTTAGGATACTACCACAAGAAAGAATCTCATTCTATAGTGTTTAGGTTATCCTACCACATTAATTTAAAGTTAGATATATAAGGCTAAAAAGGTGCATCTAAATTCCTATCTCATAAATAAAATAAATTGGCTCTTCCTACCTCAATAGTTTGTCTATTAATGAGGTCTAGCAATTTAATTAGTCTAAACATTATCTCTATGTTCTAAAGATCTAAGTACTAAAAAGTATAATTACTTAAGCTATGATCTAAATTATAATGATTTACTTGAACTTATGGTCTTTAAAGTATTCACTTGGGCTATACAAATTAGATGAGGAAACTCATCTGATCATGGCCTAAACTACAGTCATGGGATATAATCATATGAATTATTAAAAATTGATTAAGTTTACAATCCATTTCATTTTATGATTTATTTTATACAAGTATCTTACTTAACAGAAAATCAAAGATCTAAAGATTAGATTAAAATGATCAATCATACGAGTTTATTATAATTCATGATACTCATAATTTTTTAGTTTAAGATCAGTGTCAACTCAATAAGTATTATTGAAGTCATGCAAATTCTTTTAAGGTTCAAATCAAGTATCTTATTTTGGATAATTAGTGTTTGAGCCTTAATTTAACCAAATTAGGGTTTAACTCCCAACTTGACCAAATCAAGATTTTCTGCTTTGGTCAATAACCAAATCAGTAAGCTTATTGTGAATTATTGATATTCAAATTGATATTAAATTAATTATTATTTAGATTAAGGTTTTCCTTAAAATCATTAAGGGTTAAAGTATTGATTAATGCCAATTAAGGATTTAAGTATCCAAATCTGAAGTTTTATGTTCAAACATGCACACCTACTGTTGATGAGGCATATAAATGTTACATTACTCAAAATAAAAGTAATTAAAGCTAAATATTACATTAATTACTATTTGGCACAAAATATTCAAATGAATCATTTAGGAAATTAGAACATGTCATTTAGGATAAGAGGTAGATTTTATATTCAAAATCACATCTATATTTACATAATGAATGATTCTACTAAATCCAGCTTTTATTTTGGCATATTTTTACATTATTATGGTTATTGAGTCATCAAAATACAAAAAAAAAAAATCAATTTTGGGCAAAACTAGATAGTTCTGCACTCTGCAGCGTATTGCGGCGCACTGGAACGCCTCCTAGCCGAGAGACATGCGCTATGACGTGCTACAATACTAGCCAATCTGAAACATGCGCTACGGTGCGCGGTGATGCTTTAAGGCATGGCGGCGCCAGATTTCCTGAAACGCGGGCACTGCAGCGCGCTATGATGCCATAATTTTTTAGACATGGGTGCTGCGGCGCGTTATAGTGCTCTCCTTGGCCGAAAGTCAGGCACTACTGTAATAACCCTAGTATTGTTACCCGTTAATTAGTGATCTAATTGACTCTAACCCTTTTACCATTAGTCTTATAATAGTATTATGAGTCTCCATTTAAATTTTCGTGTGATTTGAAGATTATTTGACAATTTCTAATATTTTCTAGTTTTCTAACAATTCTGAGAATGCCTAATTTATTTAGACCTCAAAATTAAAAATGGAGTCTAGCATTAGACTCACCACACCCAAATTAGCTAGGGGTGTTATTTTGAAAGTGTTTGGAAGTCGTCGAATTTTTCTCGAATATTTTAATAATATTTAAATACTCAGAAAATTAAGATAATTAAATTGACCTCCGATCAAAAATTCAATTGCATGTTTGAGTTCCCCATGCCTCAATTAGGTAAGGGTGAATTTTTGGAAATTTTCAGAGTGCGTTAGGTTATTTAATTTTGAGTGATAAAATGTGTATAATTTATAATAATTTAAAGTAATTAAATTAATTATTATAAATAATAATTAAGATTTCAAACGGTAATTTACAAAACCGCGTGGATCCTGTGCGTGAAGCCAGCGCATGGGATAGCGATCTGCGCGGATTGTAGCCGTTGCGCCTAATTTGGATTTAATCAAACGACCCTGATTTGATCTGTGGTTCTCCGCTCAATCTAACAGTTGGATCTTGGCATGGTTTGGACGACGTGGATTGTTTTTTTAGTATGTCTCTTTGTGCCACTATCGGGTGCAGAGGCGTACTCAGCTCACAGACTGCTGCCCACATCCTCGGCAATTAGGCCCTTTCTACTCCTCGATTCTTCCCACTTTTATTCTTCCTACCTATACGAGCTACCAGAGAACCTAAGGAGCTGCAAGTGAAATTTTTGGCGTGCATCTGGGGCAAACCCTAGTAGACCGATTAACCTACCAGGTACTCATCTTCCCTCACTTTGGAAACCATGTTGTAATGTTGAAGGTTTATAGATTCATTATAGTATCTCTTATTCTTGTTCGAGTTCTAAAGATTTGATTTCTATATTTCGATTTTTCACCTAGAAACTCTAACCCTAGTCAAAATTAATGCATTCTTTTGTTCTTAAATCAACTATGGAAAGGAGTTTAAAAATTAGGGATATCTTCTTCTCATGCAAGAGCCCGACGGTAGCTTCCATTTAATGGGTTCTATGTCCGCTAAGATCTAGTATTTTTGAAGAAAAACCTAACCCTAAATCTCTTGATGTCGCCTCTTTCGGGGGAAGAAGACGGCCTAATGAACCGGTCGGTTCATTCGCACCGCCTTATTGTGTGTCCCAATTACTAGATGACACGTATCTGAGGAGATACATATCATTCAGAGTGCGTATTTCGAAGCGCTGACGGCTGGCTGTCAGCCGCCAATTATAATCCTCATTCATTTTTTTTAGCATTGTCTCGATTTCTGTTTTTAAAATTTTTGTGCCACTCTAACTTCTGTGTAATCAATTGATTGATTGTTTATAAATTAATTAATATTAATTTAAATATAAATTTCATTTAATCCAAACTTTAAAAATACTTAGCCAAATAATACAAAATTATATACCATTTTGATCACAAAAATGAGTGGATTAATAATATGCAATTTAATTTTTGTTTTTGATAAAAATTTTAATTAGTTAATATTTAAGATTAATTAATTAATTACAAATTAATTTTATCATTTTATGTGACCTAATTTGATCATTTAATGTCCAAATTAAATGATCAAATAGTCCATTTTACTCACAAAAATATGAGGAACAATAATATAAAATCAATTTTAATATTGAATCATAATTTTTTTAATTGCTTTTTAACCCTAATTAGTAATCCCATAAACCATAAATTTCAAACGTTGTCCAAACTTGACATACTTAGTGTCATTTTTCTCCTTATGATATAAGGATTTCAAATATAAGTATATTATTTCCATTGGACAACAAATTGTGATTTTAAATTTTTGACTCTTAAATTAGTGTTATTGTGATGAATTCTATTTTCTTAGATAACATGTTTTAGGTTTTATAAAATCCTAGGATAGCTAACATTAGACATTTATTATTCCCAATGTTAAATTATATTACTTATGTTTGAGCTTAATTCTCATTTTATAGAATTGTGAATCAATTATAATTTGCTTGATTCACCTTTCAACCCTAAGGTAGGAACCTTAGGATTAATTTATAATATGAATCGTAGTTGATCCTTAGATCTATTAGTTACACCCATTAAGAGTAGTTAGCCTTAATATTTTTGTAAATATAGATTATTGAATCAATTAGGACTAGCATTTAGTGACTATATTAGAGCCTAATTTATTCATCCTAAATCGTTGAAAGTTTTATTTTGAATCTTTTAAGAGCTAGTAATAGGAACCCTATCTCACTTAGAGTAGTTTAAGAATCCTAATGAATTCCTTAAACTTTAGCTACTATTATACTTAGAATTTGTAACTCTTAAATTCCATCTTTTATTTACTTTAAGTCGTTCATTTTATTTATTTATTAATCTAATTAGGTTAGTACTTGATTTGATAGATCATTCAAATTTTAACCTAGCTAGAGAGCTTTAGTAGATTAAATCTTAACTTTCAAATTTCTTAAGTTTGATATTTTCTTAATTTTAATCTCTTCCTACTAGTCACCTAAACTTTAATTTAGTTATCTTAATTGAATCTTATAATTTAGAATGTGAATAGAAATAGTTTTTATTTGTATTGATTATACTTATAAACTATTTTATCATATCAAAATAAATGAAATAAAATTATTACTTTCAAAACCATAATTACTACTATTATTTTTAATTGACTTGAGATCAATATATCAAAGTCAATTGGGAGTTTAATTAGCTCCAATTATTAAGTAGATCATTAAAATTAGATAACTTTAGATATCATTTAATTGCAATTATTAAATTTTCCTTGAATGCTTGCTTAACTTTGAGCCTTATTCATTTGAATCATTCATATAAAATATTATGCATAAATAAAACTTTTACATTAAAAACTATAGGGGTTTATATTGTTGGATAAGTCAAGGGTAGACTAATAAGGAGTAATAAGGAGACTCACATTCTTAGAGGGTGAATGTGAGTGTTACTTGTTTTGACCCCGCTTTGCTTTACTTGTTAAATAGAAGTGTTTAACTTATCGCTTCATTCTATATTTGCCCGTAAAATGAATACTTTCTAAAACAACTATAATCATTTAAAATATGAGATCTTCTTCAATCTTATAGATTGTCAAGACTCATCATAACTTTTAGCTATGCTACATTCTATAGTTCTATACTATGTGAATTTTAAACTAATAGTCTAAGATTTTCCTTTAATTTTTATACTATGCATTTTTTATATTTTAGTACTGTACTTTACTTATTTACAGTTTATTTAAATTACAGTGAATGTTGTTAAAATTACATCTAAATACTTCACTGTCTCTTTTTCTTATTTAGCATAAGTTCATTTAAATATATACATATTTTACTTCATTTACTTTCATATGCACTTTAGTTTTTTTCTAGCCTATTTAGAATGCTTTTATCATTTTTTATTTGCAGGCTAGGATGAATCCGCACATGAGTTATGCAAACTAAAATGTCATTATGAATGTGTATAAAACCTACTAACATTGCAATAATTATTTATTCGATCATTATACATATTCAAACATGATATATTTGGTAAATGAGGAAACTAATAAGAGAATCAAAGAAGATATTACCTTGAATCAAATTTTTTTTGATGAAACATAGATCTTTTCCTTATCGTGAAAAGAATGAGATAATGTAGCATATATCTCTTTTTTTAGGCGGTTTAGAGCTTCCAAGAACTTCTCATTGCTGTGGGATTTGTTTAGGAATGAAGTGGGTTTGGAGAGGAGGAAATGAGGAATGGGAAGAGAGTTTGACAAATTTTTTCAAATAGAGGTAAAAAAGAAATGGAGGCATGATTTTAAATTTCTAATCAGGGTTCAAAGATCTAGGAGTTCCTATAAAGTTTGAGCAAAGATCTAACTGTGTAAGTTTGATCAAGGTGAAATTTGAAAAGCTCAAAACTAATTTGCCTTAAATTCATCCTTAATTGAGAATAATTTCTATAGAATATCAATTGATGCTTTTAATTATGTGATTTAAATGCAAAAGCCTAAAAAATTTATGGCATAATATTGCGTTTTAATTTGGCTAAAAATGAAATTTTGGAATTTCTCAAATTTAATAAAAAAATTAAAATTTAAGATTCCAAAATATAGATCTCATTGAGAGGAATTCATAAACACAAAATTGTCTAATTTGGCCAAGTGGTGCCCCAAAATCTGAGTTTGAAATTGGCTAGAATCAAATTTGTGGGCATCGTAACGACCGATTTTTTTCTTAATTCCAAATGTATTTTTAGCAATAACATATTCATTTTAGCTCCAAAATTTATAAATTTTTTGTTACTAACTAATTTGATAGTGTAAAATTCAAAAATTTAAAAATTCAAAAATATTTCAATTTTGACACTCTAATATTTATTTATAATTATTTTGATTTGAATTCATAATAAAATAATTGGGAAAAATTGTCTCATGAAAAATTCCCAAACATTTACTAAAATTCTCTATAATTATTCCTAATAACCTGATATTTTACTTTTACAAAATTAACTTTTAGATTAATCAATTTAACTAAAATAATGAGTAATAATTTTATTTGCTCAAAATCTTGAGATTTTACATAATTACACCTTTCAAGTTCCCCTCAAAGAATGAGAAGAACAACGACCACCGCAAGTGGATCGATAAATATTTATGAAAACTACTTTACATAGTGTTTAAGTATAATTTCTCAGTACAACAATAATGTTAGGTTGATTGCTAATAATCTTTTCCCAATAATCAATGTAATAATATCATGGATTCATCTTAACTTTATAACCCAATTTTATATTTTGCTAATTATAAATTGTGGGGTTGTGCCAATCTATTACTGTCAATTCAGTATTTGATCATATTCTATATATTTTGCAAGCTTAATCATAAGGAAAGAATTTGAGAGTTGAAGATCATTGATACCTGTGAAATTTTAAAATGAATCTTATATATGTAAATACGATGTGAGCAACCAAAACATTCAATTAGTATAGCAACATATACTCACCTTAAGAATACTTAAATTGCATTCTAGAAAGAATTTAAGATAGATAGGCCACTATATGAAATAACCTTTGTGTGCACTTATCCTCAGCACTAAGAACAATGAAAAAAGACTACCCATTAAAATATGAATTGATGGAGAGATGTAACATTACCCAATTAAAAGCTTTAATTATGTCTTGATTATAAAATAATATGATTTTTGAAAAAAGTAAAATAAAATGATATTTTCATTTTTTTTTTATTGTTTTTCATGACAAATATACCTAAGCAGAGAAAAATTTGACATTTTTTCTAATTGATTTAATTTTAATAAATTAATAAAAATTAAAAATTAACAAAATAAAAAAATTATTTTATTCTTAAGTAAAACATTATTTTTAGATTCAACACATTTTTGTTAGCTTATAACAAAAATACAAAAATTTTATGATTTTTTAAGTTATAATGATTGAGCAATACACAAGTCATTGCTATTTTAAAAATTTTTAATATTCCTCTAATTATTAATTATATTTAAATGAACAAACTTTAAAATTATTAAGCACAAAATAGATTATATATTCTAATATTTTGACTAATTATCTTAAGGAAATAGTTAATTGTCCCAATAATATTTAATATCTAATTATCTTAAGAAAATAGCGTGACAGAAGTCTACTAAATTTGTTTCATGCACACGTGTGTCCACACGTGCGTCCACAAGAATTAGTAAGTAATTTATTTCAAAATTTTGATATCGACATCTGTTATATTTGCAACGTTGCTTTAAATAATTATATATATATATATATATATATATATATATATATATATATATATATAAGCGTGGATTATACACTTCAATTTTGATATAAAGTATGAAATAAATTTGTAAGAAATTAAAATAAAATAAAATATATGGAATATAAAACATGTGTTAAACTTTAAAAATTTAAAATTCATGAAATTATGAATAATGTTATAATCTAGCGGTTGAGACATATCACATATTTAATTAAAATTTGAAGCTCAACTAATTTTAAGAAAAAAAAATCATAAATTTTAATTATTCTTCTAATCTTGAAAGATACTGAAATAATAATTTATCATCTAATGTAATTAAATACATAATTTTAACACTAATTAAGTATTATATTTAGAATTAAATAAAGATAAAAAAAAAAGCTGATACTTCAAAAAAAAAATATGAATAATTAGGATTTAAAAAATTAAGTATAATAAAAAATTATTATTAAATTCATTTTTAATTATGGGACCCATAAAAATATATTTTTTAAATTCTAAATCTTAAACATACATATTTTTTAAGATGTATTTGAAGGCCATAAAAATACATAATTTTAATACTAATTAAGTAATATATTTAGAATTAAAAAAAGATGAAGAAAAGGAGTCGTAGGGCAAAAAATGTACATCATCCTGGTGGTAAGAATGCCTCAAATGCTTCCGGGGACCAAACCGCATCTCGTAACAGTGCCAGTACCCCGGATTGCTCCCAATACACGCCCAAGTCTATCATAACCGTCCAAAATTTTATTTTTACGAGGGCTGTAGGTTGGACAGTGGCAGCGCCGCCACAAAAATACACATGATCCTAGAAAATCATGAAGAAGACAAGCGTAAGCTCTAGCTATATGAACTCAAATGCAATATTTTGTTGAGTATTATTATACTTACATAAGAGTATATATCAAAATATATAGATGATATGTCAATCCAATATGTAAGTAAATTATTGATTGAATGCACTTTTTGATAAGATCTATATATAAAAATTATAAAAAAAAAAAATTTCTTATTAGTCCTAGATACTTTTTGGTGTATATTCTTGTGTAATCATAATTTTTTCAAGTTTTATGTCAAAAGAAGTTAAACCTCACAACTAGGCAATTATGTGATCATTTTGAACTTGAACCCTAAACTTATCAAAAATTTAAATCTAAGAATCAAAATCAGTTGGCCACAACACCATTCACAAAGATTTATGTATCTAACTATAGAAGAAGACCAATGAAATTATTTCACAAATTTTACATGTATATGCTGTCATCTATTCCAGTGTAATTGTGGTTAAACCTTTTGCTTTCAATCTCATCTACACAGGATTAATTAAAACCAGAACTCTGCCACAGACAAACTATAGATAATAATTATTGAAATAAAGGGAACTCCTTGGAAAGTTGTACCTGTTCCAATATGAGAGATCACATGATATCAAGACAACGGATGCAGTACTGATTTAAGAGTTTTTCTGCGAGGCTTCCCGGGTCTGGGACGAGAGCAGCAGTTATGCCATTCCAAAAATGAAAAACGTATGATTCATTCAAAATCTTTCTGTACAGATTTTCATGATGGGCCCTTTCAGTCTCTTCGGATGCCACTGCAAAGTATCTGTAAGAGTAGTACATTCACAGTTTCAGATCTTCATAAGAGCGATGCAAGAAAATAAATACCACCTTTTTAAGGGTTTAAGGATGGCAAAAATGGAATTTGTGATGGCATGTATTGGATAAATCAGTCGTGGATCGGATCAGATTAACCCAATCTGAATCTGACCCAAGTAGCACTCATATCCATGTCGAGGTTAATCTTACTCTGTGTTTCACACCCAATGTTGGATTGGGTTATCAAGTTCAATTTTTGTTAAGTTTTATAATACGAATATACTTTTAAGCATTTTTTTCTACATTTATAAATCTTTTTGCTCATTCAAGTTAAATCATACATAGAAGAAAAAATGTTGGTGAATGCCAACTGAGTGTGTGTTGAGTGAAGGATGGGAGAAAGAGGAGAGCAACTTGGTTTGCCCTGGCTAGATGGGCATGGTGTCACTTAATCTTGATTTGAAGAGTGGACGAAATGAGAAAAGATGACTGGGAATGGCATTTGGTAATTGGGCTTGAGGTTGAGGGAGAGTGCTAAAAATGATATAAATTTAGGATTATTTTGGAGTTTTTATAGAAGTTTTTCATTTGTATGGGTTAGGTTATTGTTCATCTTATGTTAGTGCATCTTCCAAAATTCTTAAATTTTTAACTACTTCATAAATAACATTTAATATAAAAATTTAATATACCTTGAGCCAATTTAGTTTCAGTAAAAGAAATGATATAACAAAGCAATTAGAATGTAAGGTAATTTTTTTGTAGAATATTTACAATGTAAACAAATTTAGGAGTTTGAAACTTGAAAAGTACAATTATTTTTTGATGTTTATTAATGTAAATTTAACCTATTGCGAAATAATAGTAAAAAAAGAAATGCTCGTTGTTAGGGCATAGCTTGAGCTGATGAGGGCTAGCAAGAGCTCCTCAATTGCTGGCGATGGGCATTGATAAACCGGTTCGGGTTAAAAAAGGCTGATGGGACATTTACTAAGACTGGCATAGCCCGACATGCTATTGGCAAAGGATTGTGCAGATGCAGTCACAGAGCTTGTGCAATTGAAGACAGGCAAAAACTGGTGAGGCCCTTGGCATGTCTTGGCCTCTTGCAACCAAGTTTAAGTTTGCCTTATGAACTTGAGTTTTATATTGCTTATATTTGTTTTATATTGGGCTAATTCAGGGATTTTGAATAAATAATGTTAATAATAATAATATTAATAATATAATTATTAAATGAGTTGCTTGTCAATTCAATGACCAAACTAGGCTAACCCAAATTTACAAACTTGTGGTTATGGTTTGTTAACAAGTCGAGTTCTAGTTGGCTTGCAAGCAGGGTTGTAAGTGAACCAATGCACTCATTGAATAACTCTTCTCAGATCGATTATTGCACATTCTAACATGTTTGTCTAATTTTGAATATACTTTGACAGCACAAAGTTAACCAAATTCGAACACATCATAATCTTCTATACATATATATATATATATATATGTATTATATAAAAGATTTGTTTTAATATTATTACAACATATAATAAAAATAACATCCATTTGTCATTCACGATAATTACATGATAATGACATTGAATAGGCATACAAAGCTATTTTTTTATAAATATTGAAACTTTGTATTAGATATATAATGGACTTATTTTACATATAATGAAGATAATATTTTATTACAATAACAACACAAAGCCTTAATCCTACTAGGTGAATCTTTTGTTTCCATTATGCATGATCAAATAGAAGCCCCTCTTAAGTTCCATATAGAGAAGGTCCTTTCTAATAGTTTCTTCCCATGTCTTTATTGGTCTTCCTCTTCCACACTCAATTTTTCTAACAGCGGCATTGAAATTTAACGCTTAATATGCCTAAACCATCTTAGGAGGCATTCTCTAATCTTATCCACTATTGGAGCCACTCCAACCTTGCTATAAATAACTCATTTATCATTCTATCTTTACAAGTATATCCACCTAAGCATCCTCGTCTCTAAAACTTTTTATTATAGGTAAGTTTCTTCTTTGTTTGTCGCCATTCAGCCCCATGTAGCAAAGCTAGCCGTATGTGTTAGGGATTTTGACACCCCTTTACTTCACTATCAGCGCGAGGAACTTGCAGCAGAACAGTGAGTTGATCACAGGTTTATAACCCTTTGAAGCATAAGAAAAAACAAGCAATAAAACAAGAGTTAAACAAAACAAAACAGATCAACCAAACACAGATTTTACATGAAAAATATCAAAAGTGAAAAAAAATCACGGATTTATGCCACAAAAAATTTCACCATGAAATAAAAAAAATAAGATTACAAGAGTTTGCACACTCTTCCTTGGAGCTCTTAGAGATTTTACCTCAGCCACACTCTTCAAGATTCTCCTTCACAGCATCCTCAAGCTCTTACAAATCTCACAGAGTAGTCCTCATTCCATCATATCTGCCACAACAACTATAACACTCCAATCTCACATAAAACCCTAAATAGGGCATTTATAGCCCCACACATCCCAACCACCAAATAACCCTAAAATCACATTTTGAGCTTGATTTAATGCATGGGTGTGTTCCTGAGACATTTAATGCCCCACATGGTGCATGGGCCCACCCAGATGCCAACCCATCTGTTATGGCAACTAAAACAAGCATTTGGGCGCACTTAGGCATCGTGCTCTCTGTCTGGATGACCTTAACGAGTGTTTGGATGGGGATATGCGTTTGTTCTGTTATTCACGGGCGCTTGGAAGCCCATTAAATGTTGTTTGGTGCCAGTTAAGCATCGTAGGGTCTCCATCATGGCATCTGGGTGCACACTGTGATGGCATGACATTCAGGTGCTCACATACTGCAAAATCATATTGAGCAATTTGAGAGAAAAAGAAATACACATACAAAAGCTAAAAATATTTCTCAATCATTTCAAAATTACATATTACAAAAATATTCATTGTACATCACGATCATTGTTCAACTTTTTAGAAATAAAGAGAAATAATAAAAAAAATAAAAGTTAAGGCAGCGCAGTCGATCCATCGGCCAATTGATAATTTAGTTTTTAAAATTCTTCTTCAAGCTCCCCCAGAAGTACCTGACTTGGTATTGTTCAAAAAATAATATCGGGATTGGAATTCCCAGTAATTAAAGAATACTCTAAGTACCACAATAAACAAAATATATTACATTTTTATAAAAGCAAAAATGCGATTAGCTAATATAATGATGTAATAAAATGCAGGAAAAATGAGGAAATAACGCAAAAGAAATAAAAGTCTCATGCAACAAGTGTTATCACAAAATGTAGGTTACTAATGTCGTTTTTCCAGTAACCCACCACGAATGTTACTGATGTCATTATCCAGTAACCCGTGAATATTGTTGCTGTTATTTTTCCAACAAGCCATGAATGAAAAGGATGTTGATTTCTAAAAACCAACCAAGCATTAATGTTACTGATATCATTTTTCAATAACCAACGAATATTGCTTATGTCATTTTTTCAGCAACCCACAAATGCAAAAGATGTTGATTTCTAACCACCAAGCAAATATTAATGTTACTGATATCATTTTCCAGTAACCCACGCATGTTATCACGTTGATTCTGAACAACCAACCAAGCTTCAAATGAATGTGGTTCAAAAAAAATAAGCGAAGCTAAGCAACAAATTATAAAAAGTAGTACATATCATATACTGAGTACCTTTGTTCTTTAAGATCCAAAGTTCGACAGTTCGACTTTTGGATCTGCATTTATATTTGGATATTTTTAAATTAGCTTTTAGCCAATGTTCTTAGGAGTAATTACTATCTTCTTTTCCATTCTGTTTTTCTTTCATTTTTACATTAGGTTGGTATTAAGCAAGGGGGAGAGGAAGAGTCTCTTAAGGAAACTTAAATAAATTACTTAAAGTTAAATTTTTCATATTTTTTCGCCGTTTGGCGTCCAAATACAACGAAATTTGACACTGAGGTGTGTTATGATGTAATGAACACCCTCGCACTGAAATATTTTGATTCGGACAAATATTTTATTTTATATTAATTTATGAAGTTTTAAACTTCAAAAATTAATTTAGGTTAAGCCGACGATCCAAAATTGATGAAACTTCATGAATAGCTTTTAAATAATGTTCTTAACACAATGATAAGAAAATTGATGAATTCAGACACATATTTTAATGTTCTTGATTTATTGAATTTAAAAAATTCAAAAAAATAAAGCAGGAGTTTCCATTATCCAGATTTCTCCCAAACTATGGCACTTTAATCTAAAATTTATTCTCCTCTAAGGTATTTTTGTTTGCCCTAATTCAAAATTCCCCAAGATCCTAATTTTTGAGGTGGAATTTGACCTAATTTACAAAGTAACGACATTGGGTCATTACACACCAAGAGGGTAGGCCAACAACTTAACATTCAAAGATTGTTTCGCACTTATTTTGCCTCTAATTGATCAGTAAATTACTCAAGTCATTCCAAAGTTTCCAAATGCTGTGACTTGGCCAAAATAATACCAAAATACACTTGAAGTCTTCACCATCATTCTAAATTTTGCTTGGATAATCACATCTTGTTGCGTGTCTAGGTGCACCCCACTTTGGCGCACCTACTTGAGTTGTATTCGAGACTCCACAAATACAACAATATAGCTGTTCTATAAATTTTTCTTTAACTTTGAGTCGAATTTTATGATAGTGCAACACATCAGAAGTGTTCCTCCATTTCATCCAACCAACTTGGATGCTACTAATGACATCACTCTCTATTTAACCATTATTTAGAAAAATTGAACCAAGTTATTTGAACATCTTGCTCTTAATTACATTATGCAAACAAAAGAATTTATAACACTTGATCAAATATTAGCTATATTGCATGCAATCAAAAAATTATCAAATTAAATTATTGAGCTTTAATCAAGTCATTGAGCAACAAATGAGTTTGATCATGTGCATGCATGCATAAAAGGTTATATTGTGTTCGAATTTGATTTAGTTAACTTTGAGCTTCAAAAAATGCTGAAATTTGTTCAAAATTAGACAAATAAATTAAAACATCTGATAATCAAGTTGAGTAGAGTTGTTCAATGAGTGCATTGATTCACTTGCAACCATGCTTGCAAGCCAACTAGAACTCAACTTTATAACAAACCTAAAAGTCACAAATTTGCAAATATGGGTTTAACCAATTAATCAAGCTCAATAATATATCAAAATGAATTATAGCACTCTAATTGGTTGGCAGATGGCCAAGCCACACCAACCCTCATTGGAGCATCACTATCCTTCATCAATCTTCTGATGCACAAACCCTAGTGATTGCATCCGCACCAGCCTTCATCAACCTTCAGACGCACAAGCCCTAGTGATTACGTCCGCATAGGTCTTCGCCAACAACTTTCTGGGCCATGTCAGCCCTAATAGATGTCCTGTCGACCTTTGTATAGTGGAGTAGTGCTATCACTATCATCACCAGCAATCTAGGGGCTCTAGCCGACCTTTATTAGAACCCTAACAATGACAAATTTTTTTCTATTTCATAATGGGCTAGTTAGTGGATTAAATTCACACAAGTAAACATCAAAAAATAATTATACTATAAAAATTCCAAACACCTAAAATTCTTTTACATTGCATTTTTTTTACATATAAATACCCTATAATGTGTTTTACTATATTGTTTCTTTCATTAAAACCAAACAACCCAAAATATATATAAAATTATATTTATATACTACTAATGAATTATTTAAAATTTTAAGGAGTTTGAAATATGCATGTTTAAAAAACTATCATAAGATGTATAACAACTAACACATTCAAATGAAAATTTTGATTAAAACCCCAAAATAATCATATATATATATATATATATATATATATATATATCAGTTTTAGCAGACTTCCCTAACTTTCAGCCCAAGCATTAATTGCCAAAAACGTATAAGCGCTCCCAGATCCCCCCAATCATCTTTCCTCACTTCTGTCACTTCTCAAACTAAGATTAAGTGACCCCATACTTATCCTGCACACAACCAGGACCACCAAAGGCCATTGACTCATATCCTTCACACAACACACATCCTTTGGCATCTGCCAATTTTCAGTGATATTTATTTCTAAGCATGATTCAACTTGAATAAGCAAAAGGAATTATAATATAGAACAAAATGTTCAAGAGTTCATTCTTAGAATAGGGCTCAGCAAGAATTTCTTACATATATACGTATGCATGCATGCATGTATTATGAAATTGAACTTTCGGCAAGTTTGATAGACGACATGTTTAATAGATAAATACATTTAATGTTAAACAGCATGCATTTTTTTCATCAGAGCAAAGCAGACACAAAAATTGGATTTGATAACCCAATCGAACAAGGGTTGTGAAAATAAGATCAAGCTTGACCTTAACAGAATCTGACATTAAACAGGAGTTGAGTGCTAGGTAGGTTAGATTTAGATTTGGTTAGCCCGGTTCAACCTGTAGGCAGATCTATCCAATACATGTCATGACAAATTCCATTAGGACTATCCTTAAAACCCTTTGTTAGCAATCCAGGTTGAATATGGAGCTACCTTTTTTATGTATTTTTAATTATTAAGGGTTACGACATTTAACAACTGCAAAACAGATTGTTAATATAGAAACATTACACATTGCTGCAAATTGATAAGAACATATCTCAAGGGTATGTAAGATACGTTTCAAATATCTAATCAACATGCACTACTATATTTGATGTGTTTTGAACAGTAAATAGGTGATTAAATTAAATTTAAAAGCAAAAAAAATGCTAAGAAAAGCAAACTTCAGAACTTTGGAATGAGAAATAAGAACTTATTTACATTAAAGTTTTGATGTTAACTTTAATGGCTCGATCACAACAGAAGATTCTAAGAAAAAAAGTAAATAGATTTAATGTGAAGAGAATAACAGAGAAAAATAACATGGTGAAAGAGTTAGAAATAGTTAAAATGCACAAATATATATTAGAGTTATAGGTTGTTGATAAAAAATGACGAATGTGGATGATGAAGGCAAATGTGAATTATTAATATTAATGAGTAATGATGATATATACTAGACTAAGACAGTTCTTTGCATGCTTATTTGAATTATGCTCAATTTAAATAACAGAAAAAAATTACAACAAGTAGCATACCTAGTAATGTCAATGGAGCTAATTGGAAAGATTGACTCGGAAGAGATTATTGATACACCAAACTCTTTCCAGAATTTCTCCCCTTTACCCTGAAGCCTTTTAACCACTCTAGTTAACAAATCAGCTCCATTCCACATTAAAAGGGTATCATCATATGTCGAATAGAACTCTGTTAAGCATTCCATCAAGAAAGGGCTGGAGAATATGAACTTTATATCAGTAAAGTTTCATTGTGACAGAAAAACAGAAAACAGAAAGGGCTGCTGAGCAGAAGCGTCGATATATATAAAAAAATGTTTGCATTATATCAAATTTACCATGAGAAAATCATAATAGTGATAAAAAACTTGGTGCAAGAAAAAAAATAAAAACTAATGTACTCTGCATAAAATCAAGAAAACACAAATGCATCAATTTATAGGATCAGGATATTAAAATAATGAAGTAAAAGTAAACAGCGTTAGATTTTTAAATTGAAACAAGTTATGATTACAATAAAAGGGTAACAAAAACAGTAAGTATTTTGATCTGGTAAAGTTTTAAGCAGAATATTTTACAGTTTATTCAAGCATCAATTAGCATGCCGATTGCTTAAATAATTTTTTTTCAAAGCAATATAGCCAACAACTCCAGCGCAGTTCAGTAACTAGATTAAAGACTAAAGGACAGTAAAATGCAAAAATAATATCCTGGCCCCATGAGACTGGTCCCTCCCCTTCATTGTCTTAATTAGCAGTTATTTTTCATTGAGTTGCAGTTTATTAATCTGGGTAGTTAGTTCTAGCTTCAGTATCTTTAAGATTTTGCAATAAATGTACTTTAGACTACAATATATAATTGAATCGAAGCTTAGGAGAGCATCCTTCACTTTTCTTAAGAACTTGTGCAGTCTCCTTCGCAGTAAAGGCATATTCGTCTTTCTAGAGGCTTGTGTAGCCTCTAGCAGATAACTGGCATCTGGAATGAGCAAGCAAGTTACTGATTGATTATATGAAGCTGGAAAGACTTAGTTGACTAGAAAACCACTATTCTGGATATGCAGTTGGGTTGTAGAAAACAGGGATGCAGAAGGAAAGATAAATCAACTGAGGAATGCAGCGGTGAAGAAACGGCAGTTACTGGTGTAGAAAACTCCCATGCAGTTGTTAAGAAAATAGCAAGTGGTAGGATGTATAGAAAACTTGAAAGGGGATGCAGAGATATGGGATATGCGCACAATCCAAGGTTCTTTAACGTAATAATAGAAGAATAGCAATAGTTTTAAATCTATATATACAATAGTAATGATTCAAAAATTATATGCTGCTGTTTAGAGGAATATTGGTAACTGTCAAAAGGGATAGGTAGCCCTCTTGACTACTCGTGATTGAACTGGTGAAAAATAGGGTTGAACACTCATTAAACATAGGGCCGGCTGTTGGAGGCTAAAACTAAGGCCAACTGGAATCATTTATGCTTCCAAAACAAAGCAAGGCCAGCAATTTTGACACAAAAATGATTGAATTACTTCAATTAAACCTTTCAGTACTTGTCACATTCCCCCATTTACTCAGGAGATGATTTAGTCAATTGAAATTTAAGAACTACTGAAATTTGAAAATATGGAAGTAAATCATGTAGGCTGTAATAACGATTTGATATAGGTGCTTGTCATCCTTGAGCATCAATCACATGTCCCTTGTCAGTTTCCCTAATAAATATGGCAAATGGAACTTTCCAAAAATGGCAATTTTCTTCATTGTCTCCGGATACTTTTCATATAGATGACAATAAAAGGTAAGTTCATGATGTGCTGTCCATCACTATTTTTTTTCTTTGCACCACCTTTGTTGAACTTCCAATAATTTTGCCCTCAGGACTTTCATTGAAAAATTCTGATCTCATCATAGTTAGTGTTTGGTGGTCTTCTAAGAGTAATTAGTAATGCATAGCAACCTTGAGAAACGGTGAAGACAATTCAATAAAGAATGGATCATTAATGAAACGTTTAGTCATGGATTTAGGTAGGCATGTTAACGATGGTGGGTCTATAGAGTAGTGATGGCAGGAGTAAAAACATCTTTCAAAGGATGATGGGAGAGGGGTAAAGCTGGAAATATAAAAATGAGTGCCATTGAGTGGGGTCAATATTTTTCATTATCCAAATTATCAAATTTTGAAGGGGTGGCAGGAGTGATGGTGGGGATGGGATGGAATCACCGTAAGCATTGTTTTAGGTGGATAAGAGAGGAAGAGAAGAGGGTCTTGGTGGAAGACTTGCTATCACTATTGTTTTAGGTGGATGAGATTTGGAAGGGTGCATGTATTACTTAGTGAAAATAAAATCTTTAGCAAAGGTGAAGAAGGTTTGGAATGGAAAGATGGCTGTAAGGATAGGGGGTTATTTTGTTAGTATTCTCTTGTAGAAGATAAAAGTGTGAACTAGGCTCTTGATGTAGCTTTCATCTTGAAATTGATTGGTAACTGGGTTTTCATTGAAATGTTTACACAATTCTTCAAGTTACAATAATATTCTCCTCCAAAGTCACCCCAACTTGAATTTAAATTTTGGTAAAAAATTACATTTAAATTTATGATAGTTAACAAACCCTGATTATCTACTATAAAATTTCACTTTAAATTTAAAAATTCAAATTTAAATTTTATAAGAATATTTTTACAATAAAAGTTTTAAGCAACTTATTATTTTAATTTATCAAAAATATATCATACTTTTTAATAATAATAATTTGATATTGTACTGCACTAAATAGAGGAAAAAAGTAAGCGGGGTTAAGAAGAGTGGAGAAAGAAGAAAAACCTTGAAGAAGCGCTAGAGAAAAAAAAAAGGACTGCCAATTGAGTTTTCATTGAACAAGAATTTTACTTCTCTTATAGTTGCCTCTCATAAATATTAAAATACAAATGAGTATGAAATTTATAAATTAAAAGAAATAATGCACAGGATGTTTGTTTGCACTACAAAGTCAATGCTCTATTTGCGCCCTCTAAAAAATGATACTGGTTTTGCATAATAAAATTACATAATGTAAATTGTTAATATGACTTTACATTGTTTATGTGAGGACCCGGTGCCGGGTCAGCAGGGGCTAATCCAGCACCAGTTGTGGGGATATAACAGTAAGTCCTCTAGCCACAGGATCATATGGAGTGATTTAAGAGACAGATATATAGACATCAAACATAACTCATGTATTCATAATTCACAAGTCCTTATTACAAAGATTAAAATAAAAGAAAAGTTACAAATTTTTTAAAAAATATAGAGTAAAAAAAAAGTGAAAGATCAGCAAGAAGCAGTATCAGCACTGCTTGGTTCTTAGCACCTTTCTTCAAGGACGAACTCCTGATCTGGGTACGTTTTAAAAGTGCGGGCATTCGAATACCAATTAGTTGTGAAACTAAGTACTGATAGATGTCATCTTTACCAATATTAAGTAATAAGCAAAATAATCAATAATTTGACAGGAAATAAAAACTGTACGAACTTATCCTTGCAAACCTGTTTCAATAGCACTTGAAAGAAAAGTCACCTTCATTAGTAAATCGACTAGAAAGACACTTAGCATAAAAATAATTGCAATCACAAAAATAAATATAGAATTTTGGCGTTTGTTATCTGGCGCAAAACATGATTTTGTTGGGCAAGTACAAAATCGAGGAAAATAGGTTCATCTTTTTTTTTTATATCCAACTTCCCTCTATACTTGCCCCCTCAAGGCTTATTAGTCTAGGCTCCTTATGACTCCCGATGTCGGACAGCTCGATGACAGACAAAAAAAAAAAATCAACATGGAACTCTTGCCTCTCAATTATCCAAACTTTTTCTTATATCATTTTATGTGACTTTTTAAAAGCATTTAAATCAATTTTGTGCGATGCTGAGTGGAAAAAATATTTAAATAGAGGTAATAAAAGACATTTGGTACCTTGTTCTTTAAATTAGGATGAGTGAAAGTTCGCTCACTTTTGGTTAGAGTTGCCGGAAAAATGGAGGGAGGCCGAACGTGGCAGAAGGAGCCCGCAGGAGTTTGCCGGGGCTGGCTAGCCGGAGGAGGGAGCTGACTGGCAGGGTGGCTGGCTGAGGGAGGGCTGCAGCAGGAGGGGTTGACTGCTGGGGGGGGCTGGCAGGGAGGTAGGGAGCTGGGCTGGCAGGGAGAGGAAGCTGAGGAGGAGGGCTGGCAGGGAGGGGCTGCTGCTGTTCCGGTTTGCGCCTGGCGCAGAGGCCCGTCACGTCTAGAGCGTGCATGCGAAAAGGGGGGGATCGGAAGACAGGGAAATGAAGAAACAAATAAAGGGAAAAATGAAATATTTACTTAAAAGTTAAATTTTTTGCATTTTTTTGCCGTTTAGCATCCAAATATAATGAAACTTGACACCGAAGTGTGTTATGATGTAACAAACACCTTCGCGCCAAAAAATTTTGATTCAGACAAATATTTTATTTTTAATTAATTTATGTAGTTTGAAACTTCAAAATTTAATTGAGGCTGAACCGACGTTCAAAAATTGATGAAACTTTTCGAGCAACCTTTAAATATTATACTTAACATAACGACACTGAAAACGATGAATTCAGACATGTATTTAAATATTCCTGATTTATAGAATTAAATAATTCTGAAAAATAAAGTGGGAGTTTCCATTATCCGAATTCTCCTAAATTATGGCACTTTGGTCTAAAAAAATTATTTCTATCTAAAGAAAATTTTGTGAGGCGGGTTTTGACCTAATTCGCAAAGTAACGACAATAGATCGTTACAGTTAATATGACTATACAGGTGTAACATAAAAGCTAACAGGAATCCAAACAAGGGTTTTTATCCACACTTGAAAAAAAAAGTATGAATTATGACCGTGGATAACAAACCAAGCCGTTAGAAAAATAAAATTCACAAAATGCATAATTAAATTGATAAAAGCAGCATATAGACAAAATCAACGCAATATGTCTAATAAATGGGAGAAACCTCTTTCTGTCAAATGCCATAACTACACCGCTGTAAGTAAAATTTCCATCTCTTTGATCCTCCGCACAAATAGTATTCTTAAGTGAAGATAGTTGCTCCAAAACTATAAGATCAGAATCAAGATAGACCCCACCATACCTGCTTGTACAGGAAAGTCAAGACATAAGAAAATATTAACAAATAAACATTCATAAATGAAATGACCTCAGCCAAAAAGTCCGATAAACTTGGAAAAAGAAATACCTCGTTACACAAATAAGAAGCTTACTTGTAGAGGGCAGCAAGACGTAGTAGCTCACTGTAGTGAAGGGGATAATATTTTGTCTTTCTCCATTCAAACCAAACAGATGCAAAAACATGAGCAGGAGTGTCCATAAGTAGTTCATCAAGGTTTGGCATGACAACAGCAATTCTGAATCTGAAAAAACAAGCAGCACTAAGTAAAGAAGATTCAAAGATACAAAATGCACACTACCGCCACAAGCATACATTTCATAACTGTGCTCACAATACATTTCCTCTGCATTTATCAAAATATAAATATAGTGCAGCAAATAAGTTAGAGATTAATTTTTAAAATATGTCTAAATCGTATAATCAGTCCCTATAAATAAATTTCAACAAGGATAGTGAGCAGATAATTAGCATTTCTTCTAAAGATGTTAAGTAGTGCTTCTCTAATTCAACAGCTTCCATACAAAAAAAAATAATAATGAAAATAAACAATAATAAAGCATTGTTTAACTTGTAAGAAATTCTAATTTCATTAGTAAATGAATACAGTGTTGGAAGTTTTTATACTTAATTTCAGAATTTTTAGCATGAATTTTAATGTTAAATGTATGATAATTGATAACTGTATCTATAAGTATTGGTCAAGTTCTCTAATATTTTGCTGTCCTCAATGGGTTAAGTATCCTGTACACGTTGATTCAATTAATCTATTGTTGAGTTCCAAAGTAAAGTTGTTTCATCCCTTCTGTCAATGCCTGCTACGTTCTTGTGTACAAATTTTGAATTTTCCATCTATGTTTGGATTTAAAGTATGCTCTTGATTCCCTACTATAGTCGGATACTGTATCTTAAAGCAATATTTGGCATTAACTCCAATTGATGCTAAAGGGGCTGGGGACACAACGAAATATTCCGATCTATGTCTGCTGACTAGTCAAAACATTCTTAAAATTAATATTTTTGTTAGTTTACATGAAAAAACAAAAAAGCCCTAGCAGAGAATGGCCTAAGGTAAAGGTTAGTGGATCTCTCTACGAAAAACTGTCATCCAGAAACATGGCAATGACATTAATCATCCGCAATGCACTTTTGTAAAATGAGTTGGACATACCCACAATATCTCAATGTATCACCTATATGAGCTTGAAAAGGGAACTTGAAAACATATTTGAAATTTAAAGAACCCAAACACAATTCTTCTCTTCTCAAGATATTTAGCTGTAATCCACCCTCGATGCCCATGTTGTAAGATTGCCAAGAACTACCACTTTCTTCCTGATAAAATCAATATATTCACAAAATCTCATCATTAAGAAAAGGATTAGCCAAAAAGATTCTGATCATGAAAAACTTTATAAACATCTGTACGTTAGCTTATGATGTCATCAAAGCTTCAAGCCTTATTATATGGAAATTCTTATCACGAGAAAGATTAACTAGTTCAAAAAATTGTTATAGATAAGGAAATGTTAGAAAGCCTAAAAAAAATTAATGCAAATAGTCAAAATAAAGGAAAACTCCCTGATTTATAGAAAACAGACCAGAACCTAACAATGCGCTGTCACGTGTCCCAACTTGCCCATGATTACCAATCCAACTCAGTGTTCACAAATTAGATTGGTGCCTATGCTTATTAAAAGTAGCAATAAATCAGTACAACTTGTAAATAAAGCCTATTTGCAAGTATTAACTCTAAGTGCTTGATTTTCCTGAGTTGAACAAGGTACACATAGCTAAAAGTCGCTCAATAAAAACTTGAGCACCAACAACATTGCAATACCAACAGTTCTGCAATACCAACAACAAGTTGAATCTCTTTCCATTTTAATATGCCCTCCTAATATCCTTGCAATAACTAAAGTGGAAAAATCAACATCCACATCATCCTGCTCATCTGATCTATACTAAGTAATACTACTTGGGCAACATCAAACAGGACAATTTGTAGTTAGGCATGATTGTGAATTGCACCAAGTTTCCTTTCAAAACATAACAAAAAATGGTCATAATCTGCAACCATCATCTCAAAAATTGGTTAAACCAACATATTGTGGAAGATCTCCTATAATAGCCTCAACAACATTGAACTCTTCTTGCTAGATCAACTAACGTGACTTCGGTATGGAGATGGAATGCTCTCTCTAGCTTCTTCATCCAAAACCGAAAACAACATCTCATTAGTTATTATGTTCCGACATTCACAAAAGAAATGCCTTGCATTAGCCATTTATTTCAAAAGCAACGCACGATGGTTCCAGCAAAACATTAAATTCATTACATTTTCCCAAAATCTATCGTTTCTTTCTTTTAAGAGATCTCAATAACTTCTAAAGGAACTCTAGATTCTATATCATCAAAATTTTCACCATGATTCATTCGTGTGGCTCCAATCTTGATCTTTTCGTCAAGCAATGAATAACGTCTTCAATAATAGGTATGCCTTCTTCAAAGAGCACACAAAAGTAGAAGCCCATTGAAGTACAATCATTGCTTAAATCATCATGCACGACAATTGGTTGATGATGTCATAAGAATTTGAGATGAAGGTACAACTTCCATCACGTTTGCAAACATAGCATTCACGAACCTCCTAAAAATAGATAATATTAAAAGTTCATGCATAAGGGGCTAAAAAGTAAGAAGAAGATTGCAGGTGATGGAGTAGGCTTGGCCGCCATCCATGAGTGCTCAAAACTGCCACTCAAGAGCTTCAACGTTCTTTTTTTTAACAAGTGAACTAATAAGCATTAAATTATTTCTATTTATTGATAATTCAGATATCTGATCCATTCCCCAAATACAAACTAAAAAAAATATGCATTTATCATAAATTAATTTAAGTGCGCAACTTTTGTTTCCTTGCCACTGCATTGCTACTTGTGCTGTGATTCTAACACTTTTTGTTGCTTTTGTATTGTTGATAGTCTAACACGCTTTTGGATATATCATCGCATTGATTGTTACATTTTAACAAACCATTATTATATCTTATATGAAACTTCTATGTGGTTCTATACAGGTGAATTTTACAAACCTATACAGATATATTATAATATGAACTAGGCAGATTCATTAGTAGATATAGAAGACATTATTATGCCTATAAGAGTGTTGGTATTAGTTATGAAATATTATTTTAAGAACCAAAGATCAAGCAGATATGTATACCTAGTGTTCTGCACCTATCTGGGCGGAATGATGTTTCTCAATTATACGTAAGACATGCTTAATTTTATGATTGCAACAAAAGAAATGTTTTGCGACAGAAAAACTATGAAAAATGTTGTGACAAATGCTTTGAGGCAATTTGCATCAATTGCCGAAATTAAAAAATGCTAGCAATTACAACATTATATGCTTAATGAAAATGATCTTACAGAAACAATGTGCCAATATTTGAGTCTCATGCATGAGATTAACTTTACTACTTCAACTTTAATGTGTAAATTCTGTTGTGGCTATTTTTTGTCTTTTTCATGCTTACCACATAATCATATTTTAATATAAATGTGATATCCAGGTACTCAGAAAATCTAATTGGAATTAAATATTCTAATACTTTTTATGTATTAGATCAAGAGCATGGTGAGAAGCAGAAGATAGCTTAAGAGAAATGCCCCTCTTAAAGGATAAAGAAAATGAACTTTAAATTCATATATGTTTGTTAATTAAAAATGATGTTATTAGAGAACATCAAGATAATGCAGTACCAGATAGAAGACTGGGCGCATAAGCGCGCCCAGACGCAAGCAGTGACAGCGCCAGACAGAGACCAGGAGCCTAGGCGCAAGCAATGCCAGCGCCAGACAAAGCCTGGACGCCCAAAAGCTCCCAGGAGTCCGTGAACCTGGCACACCCAGCGCTAGACAGCGTCTAGACTCCCAGGCGCCTATGAACCAGTACTAAGTACATATACTATTATATAATATCATATATTGTTTTCCTATTTAAAGCTATGTATCTACACACAATTTTGTAATGAAAAACTATTCTCCCTTCTCTTCTCTCAATTCTTACATAGTATCAGAGCTTCTCCTTGCTCACGCAACTCCAAGCCAACCTTAGATAAAGCACTCTCGATCTCCTTTCCTCCACTCTGCCCAGAAACTGCTCAACTTCTTCTGTTGCACGTCCCAAGAACATTTCAGCTTCACAACATTCTCAAAAGTTCCCAAGAACCAGCAGCCTCCCCACCTTTTGTCTCACAATCACTATGGCCTCATCAACTTTCAATATGAAATCCAGCAACGATATTCATGAACATCAAGAACCTGCAATGAAACCTAACCTCACCCCCAATCTCACATTCTTGATAAACAACATCAAGAATCTAGTCAACAACCTCCTCACTATCAATAGCTACTCAATTTGGTGTGCACAACTCCTCAATCTATTCAAGACAAATAACCTACACGGCCATTTAGATGATTCCTAAGCAAAACCCCCACTCCACATCCATGAGAGCGTCGGAGACCTCATTTCTAATCCTCAGGCCACCACATGAAGCTTCACCGACTGAAACCTTACCTCTGCTCTCTACTCCATCATTACACCCACCATACTCCCATACATAATCCATGCTGAAACTTTCAAGAAACTTGGTAAATTCTTGAATGATAACTCCAATTAACCAATCAGTTTAAAGTGATTCAGCTCAAGAACACACTACACAATATCACCATAATATCTATGTTAGTATATCTATCTGAAATCAAAGACATCATCGACAAAATTTCAGCTGCTGGTTTCGCTATTGATCTCACAGATATCATTCTTTATACTTGGAACGACCTCCTAGCTCAACCAATACCAAGCATTCAAAATAGCCATCCACACAAACCTTCAACCTATAAACATTAACAACTTATATTCCCTACTTTGCAGCAAATAAATTAATCTCCAACATGAAACAAGCCATCAACTACAAGAACCCACCTTTCTCCTACACGCAAGAGGCGGTGAACGTGGCCAGCCATAGAGAGGGAGAGGCTAGTTCAGCTCAGCCCAAAAACAGCCAACCACCGACCGTAGAATGTCAAATATGTGGCAAAGGAGGTCACACAGTCGCTGACAGTTGTCATCTCCTCAAATCATCCCTCAAAAGACAATCTTTGCATCCCACCGCACTTGACGCAAATGGCTACATCAACAACACCTAGTTTCTTGACTCTGGCACCTTCGTTCACATAACAAAGAACCTTGACACCCTATCCATCTCAAAGTCCTATAACAAACAAGACAAAGTCACCATCAGAAACTGTCAATCCTTGCACATCTCCAACATCAAAAACAGCCTACTTCCTACTCTTTCCCGTAAGCTCACCCTATCCCAAATATTACATGTACCTCAATCTAAATTTAATCTTAATTCTGTCCATAAACTTGTTTCGAACAATAACTGTTCAATTACATTCAACCCTACTGGTTTCTGTATCAAGGACCTACACTCGAACACAATCCTCCTTCAAGGCCGCAGTCATAATTGTCTCTAATTCATCCTACCCGAGCCACCACCTACCCATCAACCGCTTCTACTAGCCTCATATGAAACATGTAGAAGTTGATTCCACTTCATTCAAGATAATGTTAAGAACAAAGAGATCGTCATCTAGTACACACCGTCAACTGAGCAGACATCAGACATCATCACAAAACCTCTCTCAATAACTCAATTCAACTTTCTACGCAATAAGCTGACGGTTCATGAACTCACTGTGGCCTTACGAGGGGGGGAGGGGGGTATTAGAGAACAATAAGATATAACAATACTAGACAGAAGACTGGACGCTCAAGTGCAAGCATGATCGGAGCCAGATAAAGGTCGGGCCCCCAGGCGCACCCAACCCCAAACAATGCCAGCGCCAGACAGAGCTGGATGCCCAGACGCCCCAGACATCCGTGAACCTGGCACGCCCAGTGCAATACATTCTGAACACCCAAGTGCACCCAAACGCATGTGAACCAGTACTTAGTACATATACTATTAGAATATAATGTCATGTGTTGTTAACCTATATAAATCCATGTATCTACACACTATTTTGTAATGAAAAACTATTCTCCATTCTCATCTCTCAGTTCTTAACAGATGTGATGCATTATTGAATGTTGTGGACAAAAATTCTTATATATTTTTCATATTAATTTGAATGCTTAGTTATGGCTGTGTATATCTAAGATGAATGCTTTATTTCTCATTCTACCTGAATAATCAATAGGGTCCTGCATACGGATTAATACATCTAATTCTAAATTAGTCTCTAATTCAGTACTAGGTCTCCACACAACCAGATTGCCAACCTCTATATTGAGCCCATAGACAATCTACAGTAGGGTGGTGCTGTAACTTGTCTAGTCCAGACATATCTACTAGATGAGATCCTTTTCTTGTTTAACCCCAAACTATATGCTAGAATTGAAATAGGTCAAACCATACTAATATACTAGGATAAATCATTATCAATCTAAACAGAAGCATAGGAAAAACCAATAGCTTGTTTTCTTCATTCAATGTTGTAGAAGGAACCTCTTTTATGTTCAACCCAGACATTATACTCAAAGAAAATCCTTAACTATGTCTAAACCAAACAACCCAGCTAATAGAAATTCATGTTTATTCTTCCTTCATAGTAAACTAGAATGAACCATATCATTTTCTTTTCTCTCCAACTCTATCGAGCAGAGAACCTTTTCATGTTCCCCCAAACAGTTGATTGCGAGTAAACAAATTCATACTAAGCGGTACCCATTTCTTGTTCCACAAGACAATAAACTGGAACTATGGCCATGTTTTGCATTAAACTCTGATTCCATATTTACATTTTCATTAACATAATGCACATGCAAATTTCAATCAATGGTTGTCAATTCCCAAATTCCAAATCAAGCTATAATCAAAGTCATGCATGCATGATTTTTATTTTAAGAATTGAACACTATCTTTAATGAAATAAACAACACAATATTAACAATTACTAGCACTAATCAAAGAAAACAAGTCTTATTGCAATATGATCGAGAAAATAATTTTCAAGCGAGCTACCATGGTTTTCATTTCAAGGATCAAATAATGATTTAAAGAATGAAGCATCACGATTTTAACAATCAAAATATCATTACTAAGAAATTAATTATCTCATTAGGATTCCCCCTGTACTTGACAATTGATGGAAATGGATAAAGCAAAACTTTCCAAACTCATTATTAAGCTCACCATTGGCTATTGTAACTTATAGTGCTCACAAAGTGTTTAATTTTAGCAAACAACACAATGTTCAAAATTTCTAATATTTTCTCTGGCCCTAGTGAGATATTTATATGTTGAGTAAACACGCATGGGATCGTGTTTTCGAATGACTAGACATGTGAGTGGCACAAGTGGTACGAGTGCATTAAATGAGTTATCGAGCATGGATACGACACACCTGGACTTGTATTTAGACGTGTTTGGGCTCGTTGCACACATGGGCCAAAAAGCAAATGCGTTTTGACTCACATTCCTTGGCGTGCGAGAATGGGCTCAATGCGCACCTGGGCTCAATGCAAAAAGCCAAATATATATATATATATATTTTTTAAGAAATGTTAAACTACCCAACATAACAGAATGCCAGTTCAACATCACAACTTTTTAGGCAATATAAAGATTATAAATAGTACAAAGCATCAAAATAGTCAAAATTACAGACTGTCTAGACAGAAGTGTAACGACCCAATGTCGTTATTTTTCAAATTAGGTTAGAGCCCACTTCAGACATCAAAACTCCGGGAAATTTCAAACTAGGGCAAACAAAAATACCCTTAGATAAGAATAATTTTTAAGATCAAAGTGTCCTAGTTTGGGAGAAATCCGAATAACAGAAGCTCCCGCTTTATTTTCCAAATTATTTAAATTCTAAAACTCAAGAATATTGAAATACGTGTCAGAATTCATCGATTTCAGTGTTGTTATGTTAAGTATAATATTTAAAGGCTGCTCGAGAAATTTCATCAAATTCTAAGCGCCGAATTTATCGTGGTTAATTTCTGAAATTTTTAAACTTCAGAAATTAATTAAAAATAAAATATTTGTCCGAATCAAAAATTTTCAGCGCGAGGGTGTTTGTCATGTCGTCCTCAGTGCCAAGTTTCGTTGTATTTAGACACCGAACGGCGGAAAAATGCGAATAATTTAACTTTAAGTATTATTTGAATTTTTCTTTTAAAGAAAAATTCCATTTTTCCTCCTTTCGTTCCCCCCCGATTCCTCACAGAATCGGTCCTCCTGCACGCGCAGAAGGTTCCGCGCCAGGAACCTTTCCTGCACCATTTGGCGCAGGAATGGTCGGCCAAATGGCCGACCAACCCTCCCTATCCCCTCCCCTATCTTCTCTATAGGACCTCCCTCAGCCCTCCCCTTCTTCTCCCACAACTTCCCTACCTGCCAGCCAGCCTCCTCCCAGCCCATTCTCCCCTCCCTGCCAGCCAACCCAGCCACCCTCACAGCAGCCCAACCAACCTCCCTTTCCCTGCTAACAGCCACCCTCAGCCTCTCAGCCCACAGCAGCAGCCCCCTTCCAGCCCAGCCGCCCCTCAGACTACCGCAGCCCTCCCTCGGACGGCCAACAGCCAGCAAGCAGCCGTCTGGCTACCCCGCTCCCGCCCCCTCCATTTTCCTAAAATCCTAATCCTAAAGGTACGAAGAGAAGTTTAAGATAAAGAAAAATGGAAAAGAAAATATGAGAATTGATTTATTTGCTAGTTCTTTGCTCATTTATACCTACTTAAATAGTCATTATTATGAAATAATAACAATATAACATCGTCATTCACATTAATATGGTTCTCATTAATTAATAATGAAAATTATACATATGTTATAAAATGACTATAATTTCAGTTCAAACATTTTTTTTTGACAGTTATTTCTATTATATTCTTTCATTCTTATATTATTATTATCAAAATAATGATAATAATAATATTATATCAATATGATTCTATCATCAACGACTTGATAAACGCTATAAATATTACTGTCATCGCAGTATCTTAAAAATCAGACTTCAATCATAATAAGAAAACGAAAGAAGAACATAATCTAAATGAAAATAAATGTTATTCCTAAAAATATTGGCTAAGAGCTAATTTAAAAATGTCCAAAACCTAAATGCAGATTGAGCGAACTATCACATATTCGAACTGTTGAACTGTTGAACTTGTGAACTTAAAAGAATAAAATACCAGATGTCTTTTATTACTTTTGTTTAAATATATTTTTTCTGCTCAGCATCGCACGAATTTGATAAAAGTGCTTTTTAAAGTCACATAAAATGATATATGAATAAGTTTGGATAAGTGAGAAGCAAGGGTTCCATGTTACTTTATACTTTTTGTCTGATCAGACAACCGCTAGGATGGGGCTGTCCGACATCGGGAGTCATAAGGAGCTTATACTGATAAGCCTTTGAGGGGGCAGGTATAGAAGAAAGTTGAGATATGTAACACAAAAATGAACCCCCTTTTCCTCAATTTCGTGCTTACCCAACAAAATCATAGTTTGCCTCAAATATCGAACGCTAAAATTCTGTATTTATTTTTGTGACTGTAATTATTTTTATGCTAAGTTTCAAGTACAATTGAAACAGGTTTGCAGGGATAAGTTTGTACAACTTTTATTTTCTGTCAAATATTGATTATTTTGCTTATTATTTAACATTTGTAAAGATAACATCTATCAGTACTTATTTTCACAACTAACTGGTATTCGAATACCCGCACTTTTGAAACGTTCTCAGATCAAGAGTTCGTCCTTGAAGAAAGGTGCTAAGAACCAAGTAGTGCTGATACTACTTCCTGCTGATTTTTCGCTTTCCTTTTCAACTCTATATTTTTAAAAGTTTGTATTTTTCTTTTATTTTAATCTATGTACTCATGAATTAATGAATAAATGAATTATGTTTGATGTCTATATATTTCTCTTAAATCACTCAATATGATTCTGAGGCTAGATGATTTGTTGTTGCTTGTTGTTGTTGCTATTACTATACCTCAGGAAGCAAACCGGTGCTGGATTAGCTCCCGCTGACCCGGCACCGGGTCCTCATACAGAAGACTGGGCGCTCAGGCGCAAGCATGATCGGTGCCAGATAAAGGTCGAGCGCCTAGGCACACCCAGCCGCCAACAACACCAGTGCTAGACAGAGTTGGATGACCAGACGCCCCAAACATCCATGAACCTGGCACGCCCAGTGCAATACAATCCCTGAACACCCAAGCGCACCCAAACGCCTATGAACCAGTACTTAGTACATATAATATTAGAATATAATTCCATGAGTTGTTTGCCTATATAAATCCATGTATCTACACACTATTTTGTAATGAAAACTTCTCTCCCTTCTCATCTCTCAGTTCTTATAGATGTGATGCATTATTGAATGTTGTGGGCAATAAATTATTATATATTTTTCATATTAATTTGAATGCTTAGTTATTGCTTTGTGTATGTCTAAAATGAATGATTTATTTCTCATTCTACCTGAATAATCAATAGGGTCCTACGTACAGATTAATACATCTGATTCTAAATTAGTCACTAATTCAGTACTAGGTCTCCACACAAACCAGATTGCCAACTTCTATATTGAGCCCACAGACAATCTATAAGGTGGAGCTATAACTTGTCTACTCTAGACATATCTATTAGATAAAATTCTTTTCTTGTTTAACCTCAAACTATATACTAGGATTGAAATAGTTCCAACCATACAAATATACTAGGATAAATCATTATCACTTTAACAGAAGCATGGGAAAAACCAATAGCTTGTTTTCTTCGTTCAATGTTGTAGAAGAAACATCTTTTATGTTCAACCCAGACATTATACACAAAGGAAATCCTTAACTATGTCTGAACAAAACAAAGTAATAGAAATTAATGTTTATTCTTCCTTTATAGTAGACTAGAATGAACCATATCATTTTCTTTTCCTTCCAGCTCTATCGAGCAGAACCTTTTCATGTTCCCCCAAACAGTAGATTGGGAGTAAACAAATTCATACTAAGCGATGCCTATTTTTTGTTCCTCAAGACAATAAACTGGAACTATGGCCACGTTTTGCATTAAACTCTGATTTCATATTTACATTTTCATTAACATAATGCAAATACAAATTTCAATCAATGGTTGTCAATTCCCAATATCCAAATCAAGCTAAAATCAAAGTTATGCATGCGTGGTTTTTATTTTAAGAATTGAACAATATCTTTAATGAAATAAACAACACAATATTAACAATTACTAGCACTAATCAAAGAAAACAAGTCTTACTGCAGTATGATCGAGATAATAATTTTCAAGCAAGCTACCATGGTTTTCATTTCAAGGGTCAAATAATGATTTAAAGAATGAAGCATCACAATTTTAACAATCAAAATATCGTTACTAAGAAATTAATTATCTCATTAGGATTCGCCCTATACCTGACAATTGATGGAAATGGATAAAAGAAAACTTTCCAAACTCATTATTAAGCTCGCCGTTGGCTATTGTAGCTTAAAGTGCTCACAAAGTGTTTAGTTTTTGCAAACAACACTTTGTTCAAAATTTCTAATGTTTTCTCTAGCCCTTGTGAGGTATTTATAAATTGAGTAAGCACGCATGGGATTGTGTTTTGGAATGTCTAGGCGCGTGACTAGATACATGGGTGGCACAAGAGGTACGAGTGCATTAAATGAGTTATCGAGCATGGATACGGCACGCCTGGACTTGTATTTAGACGTGTTTGGGCTCGTTGCACACATGGGACAAAAGACATGCGTTTTTGTCTCACACTCCTTGGTTTTCATTTCAAGTGAGCTACCATGGTTTTAATTTCAAGTATCAAATAATGATTTAAAGAATGAAGCATCACAATTTTAACAATCAAAATATCATTACTAAGAAATTAATTATCTCATTAGGTGTAACGACCCAAAGTCGTTTTGCAAATTAGGTCAGAATCCCGTCTTAGGAATCAGGATCCTGGGAAATTTCACTTTAGGGTAAACAAAACTACTAATAGGTAGAAACAACTTTAAAGATCAAAGAGCCCTAATTCGGGAAAAATCCGAAAGACGGAAGCTCCCGTTCAACCTTTGAAATTTCTGAATTCTAAAAATCAAAAACATTGAAATACGTGTCCGAATTCGCCGTTTTCAGTGTCAACGTGTTAAATATATTATTTAAAAATTGCTCGAGAAGTTTTATCAAAATCTGAGCGTCGATTTGATCGTGGCAAATTTTCGAAGTTTTAAACCCCTAAAATTAAAATAAAATAAAATTTTGCTCCGAATCGAAAATTTTTGGCGCGAGGGTGTTCGTCATGTTGTAACACACCTCGGTGTCAAGTTTCGTTGTATTCGGATGGCGAACGACGGAAATTTGAGAAGATTTTAAATTAAAGTTTTTTTTTTAATTCTTCCTCTGTTTTCCTTCCTACGCCCCCCCCTGTTTTTTTTCGATCGCATCCTGCGATCTTTTCTCCCGCGCCAGGCGGAAGCCTGGCGCACATTCGGCGCCCGCCTGCGCCATTTTTGGCGCAGGCTGTCGGCCCATGGGGCCGACCACTTCTCCCCGACCCCACTCCCGCCTTCTGGCAGGAGAAGCTTCCGCGCCAGCGGCTTCCTGGCGCATGCCAGGCACCGACCAGGCGCCATTATGGCGCCGTTTTGGCACAAGTTTGGCGCCACTACGTGCGCCTATAAAACCCCCATCCACTCCCCTCTTCTCCCCACAGCTTCCAGTAGCCTCTTCCCTCTCCTTCCCCAATTCAGCCAACCCTTCCTCCTTCCGACAGCCCGGCAGCCCCTTCCAGCCTCCTTCCGGTAGCCCGGCAGCCCCGACAGCCCCTTCCAGCCACTTCCGGCAGCCCCGACAACCACTTCCCGCAGCTTCCAGCAGCCCGGCAGCCCCCGCAGCGGCTCCAGCAACCCTCGGCCAACCCGTTCCAACTCTCTTCATATTCCGGCGATCCTAAATCTAAGGTAAGAGGAGGAAATTAGAAGAAAACATTCATTTTATCTAAAGCTTGTTACTCTCCTTATAACTATCAAGTTATAACTAGTCATTCACAATAGAATTATTCTCATTTATTAATAATGAGAATGATTCAAATTGTTATAAATGACTATTATTTCTTTTTGCCAATTCAGTCATTTTATTCGGACTTTTTCGATCATAATCTTAAGACACTTTAATAATTATAACTGCTTTAATTCTAAACTTAAAATCAATCGAACTTCAAAAGCGGAAGAAGAACAGAATGAAAGAGGAAATTAAACTCCTAAATTATTTGATTAAAAAGCTAACTTAAAAATATCGGGGACTTAAAATGCAGATTGAACGAACTGTCACTCATACGAACTGTTGAACTTCTGAACTTAAAGACTATAGGTACCCAGTATATGACTTGCATTATATCTTGCATTTTTCTATTACTGCTATGCTTCGCTTATTTGCTTTGAGCCGAATCCATTTGAAGTTTGGTTAGTTGTCCAGAACCAACGTAATATCATTCGGGATTGTTACTGGAAAATGACATCAGTAATATTCGGGATTGTTGCTGGAAAAATGACATCAGCAACATTCAGGGTTGTTATTGGAAAATGACATCAATAACATTCGGGGTTGTTACTGGAAAAATGACATCAGTAACATTCGGGGTTAGTTACTGGAAAATGACATCAGTAACCGTTATTTGTGATAACTACTTATTGCAGAATTTTGCTTGCTTATTTTGCGCAATTGCCTTACCTATCCTGCATTTTTACCTCTGCTAAACGCGTTTTCGTAAATTAATTTGTTATTGTATACTGCTGTACTTAGAGTATTCTCTAATTACTGGGAATTCCAATCCCGGTATTGTTTGTTGTACAATACCAGGTCAGGTGCTCCTGGAAGAGGTTAAACAAGAACCTTAACTTTCAAAAGATCAACGACGGCGCTGAATTGCTCATTTTATTTTTTTTTTGTACGATGATGGAACTTGTAATAAGAGCTTTTGATAAATGAAAAATATCATTCACTTTTATATGCGCATTCTTTTTCTCTCAAATTGCTTGATATGATCCTGCGGTGAGCAATTACCCAATGCCAGAATGGTTTCTACCGAACCGGCATCGGGCCCTCACATTAGGATTCCCCTTATACCTGACAATTGATGGAAATGGATAAAAGAAAACTTTCCAAACTCATTATTAAGCTTGCCAGTGGCTATTGCAGCTTATAGTGCTCACAAATTATTTAGTTTTTGCAAACAACACTTTGTTCAATATTTCGAATATTTTCTCTAGCCCTTGTGAGTAAAAAACACGCATGGGATTGTGTTTTGGAACGTCTAGGCGCGTGACTAGATACGTGGGTAGCACAAGAGGTATGAGTGCATTAAATGAGTTATCGAGCATGGATATGGCACGCCTGGACTTGTATTTAGACGTGTTTGGGCTCGTTGCACACTTGGGCCAAAAGCCAAATGCGTTTTGACTCACACTCCTTGACTTGGTGCGAGAATGGGCTCAATCCGCACCTGGGCTCAATGCCAAAAGCCAATTTATTTTTTTTAAGAAATGTTAAATTACCCAACATAACATAATGCCAGTTCAACATCACAACTTTTTAAGGCAATATAAAGATTATAACCATTTCAACGCATCAAAATAGTCAAAATTACATACCGTCTAATCGAAGGAATAAGAATGCTGGTTAGTTTGACTCTCTCCCCAATATAGCTTTGTCATTTTAACAATTTCTCCATTCAACTCGGACCATCAAATAATTATTACTATGGAGTTTTTATATATCAATGCCCAAAACCTTTTCAAGTACTTCTTCATCAGTGAGATTGGGCTAAAGTATAATATCTTCAATAACAATCCAAGTGCTTGATTCTGCTAAGAATCTTGGGAGTGAAAAGATGTGAAATACATCATGAATTGTGCTCAAATGATGTGGAAGCTTCAATTTGTAACTGATATGTCTAATTCAAGCCAAAACTTCTAATGAACTTATAAACCTTGGACTATATTTCTTTGAAATTCAAAAATAATTTATTCCCTTCAAAGAATTGACTTTAATAAAGACAAATTCTCCACTTCAAAATCTACAGTTTTGGATAAAAAAATTTCCTCTATCGGCGCTATGCAACCATATTACAGTTTTAGCTTTTCTATAACTGCAATTACCAAATCAAAGCCAAGTAGTTGTCTCATGTTGTGTATTTTCTATCATAGAGTGATTCATAAGATGTCATACTTATACTGATCTGATAGGTACTATTATAAACAAATTTCATCAATAGTGAATGTTCTTCCTAGCTTCCTCCAAATTAAGTATACAAAGTCAAAGTAGATCTTCAATTATTTAGTTTTCCTTTTCAATTTGTCCGTAAGTATGCAGGTGGAGTATTGTACTCATGCTCAGCTTGATTTCCAAGTCGGTCTAAGCCATTCGACAAATTATGGAGGTAAACTTGTTATCACAATCTGAAACAATCATTTTTGGTACACCATGCAACTTTACTATCTCCTTAATGTACAACTTTGTCAATCGTTCCACCATATCTATCTGTTTAACAGGAACAAAATGTGATGACTTGATGAGCCAGTATATTATCACCCATACTGAGTTATTTTGACTTTTAAAACGGGTAAAAATTAATACAAAATCTATTGAAATATAGTCTAACTTTCACTTGGGAATAAAAAAGGGCTGGATTAATCCTCCTGATTTTTAGTGCTAAGCTTTGATTAACTTGCAAGAGTCACACTTAGAGATGCACTTTCTCATGTATCTATTTAATCCAAGCTACCAACATAAGGCTTTCAAATCTTGATATATCTTCGTACATCTAGGATAAATTGTATGACATGTGACAATTATTAATAAATTAATTAAAGTTAATTAATTAATTCATAAAAATAAGGTAAATTTGTTCCCAAACTAAATGTCCAGTCTAGTATTAATTTTATTAAAATTTTATAGTTTCAAGAACAAAAAAATAATAAAAAAACCTAGTAGAGATAGTAAAATGATACCAATTTCAACAAACTCATCAATGAAGAGTGATTTAAGAAAAAAACACTTCAATTATAAATTTTTCCATCATCAAGACAAATCTAAAAGTGCATAAATTATCATCATTAATATTTATTCCTAGAGGGAACTTAAGATAATTTTTAGATCCGTAAACTGCATGTTGAAGGCCAGAAAACCTCTAAGTATTGGGACCACCATCAATAGCCTCAAGCAATTATTAAAACCTTTGGGTTTGTTCAAATCAATTTTTTCATTAGTGGATATTATATATGGAATCCCAGTAAACTGACATTCTTACATAGCACTGAAACTCGTCATTAGCAAATACATAAACAATGATAATAGTAATAGAGTATTTGTTTAAATAAGGTATCCGAGTATTTTGATATAAAACAAATTGTAAAAAATAACATAGGCAAGAATAAAATTGTAAATTTATCACCTGAAGTAGACCAAAGTACCTAGGACACAACTTTCCAGCTTACTAATAATTGAAATTTGCTATTCTAGATGTAATGTGAAGATTTCAAAAAGGTTGTCCCAAGTTCTGAAAGGATAAGAATAAAGGCGAATTGGACTTAATATATGTTAAGCATTAGAGAAGCTAGATCTAGGATGAGCAAACAAACTAAAGTAGAGATAAGACAACGTAATTTTCAAGTGCTCCAAATAGAACCTAAGTTTACCCATCCAACAGAAAAGAAAGCTTGTACTTTGTTAAGAAATTTTATTGATACGTGAAGAGGATTGAGGTCATGGTGTAATTCCAAATGGGAAGAAAAGGACGCTTGAATTATAATCAGGAATCCTTTGTAAAGTGTCAATAGCCTAGGATCAGCATTGAAGTTCACGTGGTTTTGGCACAAGAGGAGGACTTGTATAGTTCAAGAAGAATAAATTCTCAATTTGTTGGGAGCAAGCTTTGTTATTTGGTCAAGCAAAATGTGCAAAGGTATGCTCCTTCCATAGACAGAGTAAACATTAAGTGAAATCCCCTGATTAACAGAATGTGTGGCAAACCAGTGGGTATAAAAATTGCCAAATATTTTTAGGCTAGCACAACATGCTAATGTCCCTGGTTGGTGGGCAGGGAGTAAAGGACCAGAACATTGTGTGTGGACCCATGTGGGGTCACATGCAGAGTGCGTGCGAAACAAGCCAACTTGAGCAAGGTTCCTAAGTATAGCATGACGGGTAAGGGCATCGGGATAAAGAGAATTATCTTGGAGCAAACCAAGTAAAAGGTGCATCGCAAATAGAGTTGGATGACAAAATCTACTTGGTGAGACAAATACATTGATGGTGAAAATAGTTGTAAAAAATTCAAAATTCATCCCCAGTAGAAGAATTTCTACATACAGAAATTAAACTGCAAAGGCAACTTACATTTCCCAAACCCCAAGTTCAAAACCAAGATGCGCTTTGAGGTAAATGTAGACACATTCGAATTGTTCTTAAGAATATGGGTGACAACAAAGATGCAGCATGCGAACCTAGAGGTGGCTGTTGTGACTTTATTATTGTAGGTATTTCTAAGAATGTGTAAATTTTAAAGAAGATGAAGCTTCGCATAACCTCAAAGTAAAAAATATTTCCTTAAGCTCTATGAAAAGAAAGTTAAAAAACTCTGTTTGAGGCTACGATGGTGAAGTACAACTACCCTAGAGAGATAGTCAACTTTAATTTATTAGAGGGGCTCTTAAGAGTAAAGATGGTCAAGTTGAGAAGGTAAGTTCCTCTCAAGTTCAAATTTTATTAGGTATGAGAAAGACTTGAGAGTGAAATGACCCAAATAAAAAAATGGATGAGACAGCGATAATTGGAGATGAAAAGGTTCAAGGTACTTCATCAAATATCAAAGGTTTTATAGGTGCGCCTCTTGCTGCAAGAGACACCACATCAAGTGCACCATGGCTCATTCACAGAGGGGTGCAGTCAAGGAGCCCGGGAGATAAAACCCTTTACAAAGGGAAGAAGAAAAGTGGTAGTCTCAAGATGCACTACGTCCATGACTAGTGGAGCATTCAAAATGTTGCTAAAAATTAGAACAAAGTTCAACCAACTAAAAAATGAAACCTTTAGAGTTAATTATCCTAGCTAGGCGACTATTCTTTGTAGAGAAACGGCGTTTTGGAAAATTAGACTAAAAAAGGCATTTTCTATTTCAATTTAAGGAAAAGAATTAGGAATAATGTCAACATGTGTTCTCGAGGAAGCTCAGTCATCCTAACCACCTAAATGTAAGAACCATTGTTACCCTAGACACTGTATGATTGAGTTGAAGGGTGGACCAATCTAAGTTTGTTGAGAACAAGAACCAACATAGGAGCATGACTTTGGGAGGCAAAGTTAAACAAGCATCTGAACATTGGCATTAATTAATAGACAAAATAGATTTCTCTGCTAAAAATAAAGTTCATTAAGATGAAAGTGTTGAAGGCAGTCTATTATAAGATAATTTCCCTAAATATGTTGATGAAAATATGTTGATGAAAGAGTGCTTCATGGGTTTGTGTCAGAATCGTACACATGACGGGCATCAAGCAATCCAACTAAATTATTCACCTTAAGGGTATTCGATATTGTGCAAGGTTGGATGAAACAATTCCAACAGCTCAAAAGTCCTTAGCATGAACAGTCAAAGTAATATATGCCGAATTAAGTGCGATTCTTTTTTTCTATTCTTTTATTTTTGTCCTTCCCGCAAGATATTAGAAGGAGATTTATTTTAAAAAGAAAAGCGTAATGCAACACTCTTAGAATGCACATTCATGCAACAAAATCTCTCTTGTAAAACAAAGAACAATGAATCCTCCAAATCAAAATACTTTAAAGTCTCCCTCCCGCCAAGAGGAGGACTCACCATCAAGCCAAGTCGTGCTTTACTTATTTTATCACTTACATAGATGAAATATACGTTTAGAGCAAATCAAAAACAATAAATGTGTGGCATGATATTAATTACAATTTAGCATTACTTGATTTTATTGGGAAGTTAAGTAGACGTGTGGCACCAGCTTAACTTGCAATACATGCCTAGCAAGCAGAAACTGTTTTTGTGCAAGGTAGAAAAATGGATGTGTAACTATTCAACAACAACTCCAGGTATCTCTTGAATTATGAAATCATAACTCTTGCATCCTAGTTCTAAGAAATTAGCCATGGTGTTTGCCACTTTGTTTAATCACGTGATAGTTATCAAGGAGATCAAACACCACACTCAATAATAAGTTGTAGCACATTGAAGGTGAAAAGAAAGATACACAAGTAAATGTGAAGAAACTAGTTCTAGTTTCAGAATAAGGAGATCAATTTAGTGATATAGTAATGAATGTGTATGCCTCATGTGGTAGAAAAAAGGCGCAGGCAACTGAAAACTAAAAATAAGAGTGAAACGCAAATGATAGCATAAGATTTTTGGTTTGATCAATTTGCAATCCTTTATGATAACTTTGGAAAAATGCTTCTCTTTGAACAGAAGCGGGACCTAAATTTTCAAAATGTTAAATTATATCATTTGTTCGTCCAGCTAAATTGTTTTATAATTGGCTCATGTGCTTAAATGATCTGCTTATACAATGATTTTCCATTTTGTTGCATGAATCTCAATTACAATAGAATTTTCTATTAATCCAAAATTTTTTAGAAAACGTCAAATTGACAGGTATTTATATCACTTGGGATAAATTAAATATATATTTTTGTTTTTGAATAAGAAACTAATAGTTGCTCGAGCCACGGTTGATAATTTGTAAATTTTGAACGCCAGTATGTTTTGTTGTGTATATTTTCTAGGTAAATTATAGTAAACCTACAAACATTCTGCAACAATTCGTGCAAGAAATTACCCAACTTGGTATAACCTAATGAATGAGAATCAAGGCAAATTACCCATCTTTGATGAAATCCTTGAAGAAATTCAGCTCAATAGTCTCTGAGAACAGCAGAACACAAGCATTCCTGTGGTGATGCAGAAGGCTCTCGAGTCCCCTTTGTTGTCGAACTCCAAAGCTCCAAGAAGGGCTATTCCACACCATAAAAACCCTGAAGACGCACTGACCAGCACCAAGAAATTGATCAACAAACTCAGAGAAACCTAGCTCCAAATCAATGCCCGGAAAATAACCCCACCTCCTACTACTCCCCTTTCCCTTCCTCTCGCCCTCTGCCTTTAAATGGAGAGGCTTCCTACCCTCCATCCTCTTCGACTGTGATCCAATGGAATCAGCCTTATCCAATTCGTTCCAGATCGCCTTTTGCATCAGCTGATCACCCCTAGTAAACCCGGAGAGGCCGGCGATATCAGGGTCCTGTAGCAGCGGATGGTTCTTCGGATTTAATGTCTCGAGATTAGACCGCAGCATTCGATCCCGCCGAAGAAAATCGGCCTTTCCCTCGAGCCACCCAGCCCACCCTTTCCGCATCAGTGAGTTGTCTCCATGCTCGCCAACCTTCAGCAATAGAGCATCCTCTATTCCGCGAATCGAGGCCAACTTCACCCTAACGCCCTCATCCACCGGCTCATCATCCGATCCGAAAGAAATACTGATCCGACGCAGGTCTTCCATCGGCGAATGGTTCTCCTGAACGGATCTCGACCCCGAGCGGCCAAATGAAATGCGTGCCACGCCGAGAGCGTGATCCCATAATAAACTGGAGCGGAGACGGGAACGAGAACCAGAGGCGAAGCCGATATCATCGGAATCGGGATCGGAATCGAAATCGTCGCCATCGTCTGCAGCTATGGTAATGAGCTTCTTGCCGTCGTCAAGTATATCGAGCTCGTCGATGCGATCGTCGATAACTCCGTAGAAAGATTCGTTGGTGGATTCATCGAAGAGGGGATCGAAGTTGGGCTTTGAAGTTAAGTTGGAAGACGAGGAGCGGAAGGGATAGGAGAGGACGAGAGGGGAGGAAGAGAGGCGACTGTGCAGGATCGCAAGGGATAGAAGAAGGAGGAACATGGCGGCAGCAGCGCATAGCTGCGGTGCATAGGAGGAACGCCGACGGGAGGAAGGCGGCCGTTGCATCGCCAGGAACTGAAGGGAGTGTCTGACTACGCTAATAACCCCGCTTCTCTATATTTTTTATTATGTTAAATTAGGCTTATTGCATGGACAAAAAAGTAAACCATTAATCACTAAGGCTCAAAAATATCTTTCAAAAATATATTGACGAAGTTAAGTGAAACTTTCCATACTTTTTGAAATAAATAATATTAAGTGTATTGTATTATAAGTGTATTGTATTATATTTTTATTTTATTAAATATTGTATTAAATAATTTTCTTGCGTGCCTACAAAATATTTTCCCATTTATAATATACAAATACATTTAAAAAAAAATAAAGTCGCTAACAATTCCAATAAAACAAAGAAACATTGATAACATAAAGATGCGGAATAATTTAATAAAAACAAAATTCAGCTTTTCATAAAAATTAATATAATTTGTAAGGATTTCATAATTTAAGAAATCCCTCTAAAAATTAGCGTATGCTGCTTTCAGTGGCGGACACACGGTATTCTTTAGTAAAAGGCGAAAGAATAGTTCGCTTTGTGTCCACCACGCAGCTGCGTTAACTGGCATCTGTGAAGGCGATAGTATTTTATAGAATCGCTTATGCGGGTAGTTACGCAAACTAAAGATGTGGGACTATTATGCTTAACATATATATATATATATGTGATTTGTTCTCACATTTTATTATTATTTTATCAAATTAAATAGAAACGTGACCGCATATTTATTTTATATTTAAATTTTATATAATTTAAGAAAATAAAATATTAAAAATATATATATGGCAAAAAATTATTATAAATATATAATAAGGTTTATTTAGGATATTCATATTAGGTGTTCTAATAAATAAATGAAATTTGACAAAAATTGATACTAAGGTTTACACGCAAAAACATCATTCTTATATTAATGAAAAGTACAAATTAGTTATTATATTAATTATTACTAAGGTTTACACATTATAATTACGCTAATTAGGAGGTTAGAGAAAAGGCAAGCAAAATAATCCACATATTTAAGATTCGCTATTTTGTTAATCCAAAATACTGAATTAGATTAAACTTAATTAAGCAGCTAATTTTAATTACTTATATTTTCCATCAATGAGATGAAGCATTCTACGACATTTGGGTCGATATCTCCGCACATAATTATTTTTATCTATCAAATAAATCATGAAAGAAACAATCAGTGAAAATCTTAATAGGAAGCAAAAATAATTTTTAAAAGAGCAAATATTAAAAAAATATATTATAGAAAATAAGGGTTGATATATATATATATATATATATATTAAATTTTCCTTTTGGAGGGGTGTGATGCATTTTCTTTAGACAAACTTTAGTTTTGTGTGTGTATATGTATATATAGTATGAAAAATGATATATTTATATTATTGTATACATAATCATATTCATCATCAATTAAAAAAAAAATTGAATTATTTATCTTATCCATTGGTCCAAGCAAAAAATAAATTTCACCGATTATATATTTATATATAGAATTATCATATCATTCTTATTTTAATATATAAATGATAGTATAAGTAGCAAAATCAATATATTATATTCACTTTTAGATAATATCAGTTTGTTTCTTTAATATATATATATATATAGCAAAAATAATATTTAAATTTCTTTGGATGAATTTTTTATAAATAGCATTTCTCTTTCTATTTATAATTAAAATATTATAAGAGTAATTATGTGATGATGCTTTATTTGTAAATATTATGTTTTTGGAGCTGGATAAATGTATAATATATTTGTGGGCTACATGCAATGAGCCACATATTTAAAGTATTTCTCATTGCATACAGAGATAAATCAAAAGCACAATATACGAAAACATAAATAAATAGAGCTGTATAAAAATCTCACTTTTCAAATATTATGAAATTAATCACAAATTAAATCGAAGCATATGCAAATACAAACTAGAATCTCTATTGCATATCAAAGAAACAAGAAGGCATTAGTCAAAATTAGATCGTTGTGGCTCAATGCTAAATTTTACACTAATGACAATTCAGAATTCAAATTCTTTCGGCCACACAATTGTCTTATAGATAAGGTTTCAAGGAGAGCATACCAAATGCATCAATGGAGTGGCGAAAATGAACAATCGATTGCAAACCCTAAATGTACTCTACAATCCATCTCCTACTACGGCTCAATTTCTTTATTTTCCTAGAAAAACACTGATCCCTCTCCTCCAGTTCAATTGCTTTCCTTGAAAACCCGACTCTCGTGACATCTATTCCTCTCCTTCGAAACCATGGTGGGGATTTGATAGCAATTATACAGATATAAAGATATTACAAAATCATCAGAAACCAAAAAACTAGTTGATGATTGTAAAACTACGATAAATGAAAGGGTATCAATAGAAGGTGGGCACAAGTTTTTCGGAACAACAAGTGAAGAAAGGGCAGCTTGTGTAGATGGGTGTCCTTGTAGTGTTTTCAGCTCAAAAATGGGAGGAAATACTTATAGTTAATATAGTGATACCTACCTAACCAAAGAGGTTCAAAGAATTAAAGAAATAAATATGCTAATTATGATGCCCTTGCATATAAATTGGAAGATGAAATAAAATGCGTGGTATCCCATATAAAAAGTTTAACAGTTCAAAACAAAGTTTGGCAACAATATGCAGCAATTTTCTCAAAGTGTCAGTCAGGCTAGTAGGCCATAAGTAAAGCATACTCAAGATTACTGGGAACTACAAAAAGTAATATTCTAGGTTATGGGATTATGCAGTATAACTTAAGAGGTCAAACCCAGGGAGCACCATTATCATTGGAATAGAACAACCTGTTTTAAATAAGATATATGTATGCTTATTCTTGATGGTTGCAGACTTGTTATTTTTCTTGATGCTTGCCACATAAAAACAATTTGCACAAAACAATAGGATGAATGTTATATATATATATATATATATATATTTCAATTTATTTGATTATTTTGCGCCTCACTCTATTTTCCTTAAACTCAATCAAACAGATAAGAAATTTTTTTGCCTTGGTATTAATTAAAAAGATAGGTGGCTCAATCTAATAATCTTATGCCCTATTATTAATCACAATTTTGAATTTCAATTGGTTGAGCTTGAGATATGTGAATGCTAGCAGCAGTTAGTTTTATTGCATAGGGCATCAGTTAATTTGCACTAAGTTGTTGTGCGCAGTCGTAATTATGTAATGTGTAAAACTCCAGTTTATGAAATTCTCCGCTTTAATTATTTAATGATTATTGTGTTGTTCATTGTAATTATCGATTATTAATAAGTGCAGCCTATAGCAATTGGTGATGCTAATTTGAGCATAAGCAAATTAAACATGATGAACCAATTGTACTGTAATATCTCTTAGTTTCATAATGTTCTCACAATAATAATCTTTTGTTTTTACTTTGTAAAATGAGCAATGGAACTCCTTATTTTAACACTACTATTATCTGTCACTCTCCAATATCATCTTTAGCTTTCATATTTGAAGTCATTGATAAATAATGGACGCATGAAAAACAGATACAATGTATTTCACTTCATGCACTGAAGCAAGCTTTTCACTTCTCATTTAGTTGATAATTGACAAACTCTGATTAAATCTTCAAATAAACACTACATATTTGCAAAGTATCATATTTCTATGCAATTCTCTTACAAACCTCTCTTCCAAATAATTAGGTTTATTTAAAATGAATAAAAATATAGAAACTTAATTGAAATCAAAATAAAAGAAAAAGATGTATAATTAGCTTATTTTAAATATTAAGAATTTATTTGTTAAAAATAGGAGCATTAGGACTAAATGGAAACCAAAAATTTTATATGAACTTTTAAGTATTTTACTCTAGGAAATTTATACTTCCACGTATTAAAGTGAAAGCCAGAGTCCAAATGCACCTGTTTGTTTCCACGAAGTGTAGCAAGACACATTTTTAGAAGCATAACACCAAAAATACAAAATTGGGATGGCTTCAAAAAACCAATAACACTGAGAATGCTTATTATATTCAAAGGATGAGATATTGAATCTACAATACAGGATAATGTGTGTTAATAAATCCAAGCAAGCACAGTATTTTATCATGTAAATTCATACATTTAAAATAATAACTAAGCACTCCTCTTGCTGAACAAAGTTAATAACAGCCACATATCACACATAGGATTGAAATAACAATGCGGTCAAGCTGTTAACAAGCCTAAATTAGCTCTAATGAAGCGTATAGTAAAAGAAGAGGAATACCCATGAGTCATGTTACAGAAAAGGAGACAATCCATCAGCTTCCACATCCTCAATTCCTACCAAGAGGGAGCGACCGGCAAGAATAAGTCTCTTTGAACTCCACCTTCTTCGACGAGGTAAAGATAGAAGCATACACCTCCTTTGTGGCATTAGCTGGAGCAATATCCACTGCCTTAAACCTCTTCCCATTCCCATCTTTCACACCATTCACCAAGCTCCCATCCTTCTCATCAAACCCATGCTTTGAGCCGCTCAAACTAGACGCAACCTTCTTCTCCTTCTTCCCCTTCAACCTTCCCATCTCAGACTCCATCCTTTCCCTTAACAGAGCCAGCTCCTCCGCACTGCCATTAATCGCAACCTTATCCAACTCCGAAAACTCCTTATGGCAAACCAAACAAGAAGCGAGCTTCACCTCCTTTAGAGCCTTCGCACTTAAAACATGCCCGCAGCCCTTGATAGCAACAAATCCATACTTCCCATTGAACTCGAGCCCGGAAATTGGGCACTGGAATCTCGTCTCCATCCCGCCGGCATCCGGAATCGGCGAAAGATGGATGGGAATCATATCTTTCAATCCTCTGATATGACTGAACACCTTGGGAAGTCTCTTGTGGATCAGAGCTTCGACGAGGGACTCTTTGTTGAAGATATTGCCGATGCGATCAATCACGCAGGGAGGGGAGAGCGGCTCGGCAGAGAGAGCGCAAGTAGTCCAGCGCGAAAGTCGGGTCTCATTTGGGTCAACCTTGTCGGGCTTTTTAATGGCGTACATGTTGAGGTAGCAATCACGAGATTCGGCGCCGGTTGCGCCGCCGTCGCCTCCTCCTCCTTCGAGTCGGAGGCGTAGGATGAGATGAGAGGAAGGAAGAACGTCGGAAGAGGCGAGGGTTGAGGAGTCGGGAAGGGGTCTGCCATTGAAGGAAAAGAAGAGGGAGTCTAGGATTTGGGAGGGGAAAAGAGAGCGTTTTAGACAATGGAGGGTGAGATCGGGGGATAGGGTTAGGGATTGGGATGGGAGGCCAAGGTTAGGGAAAGAGACGAAGATCTGGAACTTCTTTTTGGGAGAATCCATGTCTAGGGTTATTCCGAGTAAAAAACGAGTAAGAGAGAAGAAAGCAGACGGGGAGATGATTCTAATGTATAAAAAGCAATGAATATATATACCGAAAACAATTCTGAGAAATGCTAAGAACAAATGAAAAATGTTATGTTTGCGTTAAAAAAAAATTCACTAAAAAATATTCAATATTAATTTATATGTATATGTATTTATTTTTTATTTTTTTTTAGTAACATCTCTTTCCTAAATTAGAATTATTGTTTATATGATATTCAAAAAAATTCATATAATAAGATTTAAATTTTATTTCAATACAAATTTAAAAAATAATATTTATATTATTTTAATATAATAAATAAACACTAATAAAATGATATCCAAATCCAATTAAATTAGTATTTTTGGATATCACGTCAACAAATTTAAATAATCTTTCTCTTCCTAAATTTTGCAAAAATTAATTTTTTTTTATTTTTAAAAATTAGTTAAAATTTAAATATAAAATAAATGTATAATTGATAAAATTTAAACTCAATGTACGAGATAATAAATCATAAATTTCAACCTTTATCAACCACATATTTATTTTATATTTTAAGCTATCTAATTTAAAATATTTACAAAAAAAAAAAACTCCAATTAACAAGAGAATAATAAATAATATAAGTTATTAATTAAATATAAATAATATTATTAAATAACAGATAAATTCATGTAAACATAAAATCATTCAAATTTAATTAAGTTTAGAATTGTTTGGATCAAACATAAATATAAACTAAGCCATGAAACTAAACCTAAGGTTAACAGCTCAAATCAAAGAGAGTATGACTAATTAAACTTTATTTATATGCATAATTAAATATAAATTATGATATTTATAAACTTTAGTTGCATAATAATAAATTGTGATCAAATGTTAATTAGCATTTATACAAATAACTAACATTTAAGAAGTTAGATATGCTTATATAAATCACAGAAGAATAATTAAAATTAAAAGCAATCCATTTGATCCACTTATACATGCAGCTTAACACAAACATGAATTAGAAGATTATCTAGATTACAAAGAAGATTAGCTTATATAATTAACATGATCAAAATAACCTGGTGTAGAAGTTATGCTGGATAATCCCTAATTCAAGCTTGAAATGACAACCATGGCATCCAATAGTTATCAAGAGTTGGGATACACAGTTCTAAATAATATCTCAAATAGCTCCTAAGAATATTAATATTTTCAATCTCATAAAAAATCAGGATTAAATGAACCTTTAGCACAGGACCTGCAAAAAAAACACATTTTTAATTGAAAATTTTAATCATCATTGTTTTTGTGAGCTATTTAGGAGCAAAATAGCATCTTTTAATTATCAAATATGGAACAATGGCATCATTCAAAAATTCTCCAAAATAGCATTTTCTACTAATTTGGAACCACAGAAAAAAGATAAATGAGAACTTTCTTTTAATAAAACTATATTTCTCATTCAGATACTTTACAAAGAGAATAAAGAGAATGTCTGAACAAATCAGATCCTGAAAGCACAGAACTCTGCTACTCATGCATAAGAAAAGATTAGCACATACATCTCCTTGGAAGTTAAGCCTTTGGTTAAAGAGAACTGCTCCACTATATTTAACCCAAAAAAACCAAAAAATCACGATTCTTGTTCACATTTTGAGCCTGAAAAATCTTCCATTGGTGAAATATCCTGCATTTTTGTAGCATCATCAGTAGTATTGAATGAATCTGATTTAACATTGTCTGAGCCTCCATTTTCAGTCAAATCAACTTGCTCAAATCTCTGCTGCTCCTCGCAGCCCACATTCGAGCCTGAATCAGCCCACTGATGATTCATAGGCAAGCATTCGGAGCTTTCTCCCAAATCACTGTCCTTGGATGCAGAAAATTCCGAGTATTTTAGCATTTTTTGTGCGGTTGAGAGTGCTAAAGAAAGCGGTGCTGAGAGTGATTGAGAGGAAAGAGATTCCAAATTCAAAGATTGAAGGGTGGGGACAGTTTCTTTTCCAAAAATAGATGGCAAAGGAACCTCCTTTAATGGTTCTGGAAGAAATGAGTATGGAGTTGGCATGGGTAATGATAACGGCACAGGGCAAATGAAAGATGGGAAAAGAAGAGGCGGAGAAATGGACGATGCTGGCAATGGTGGAAGAGGAGGAACGGAGGTTGGTAGCATTGGCGGTAAAAATGGAGGAAACGACGGAGCTGAGCTGGAAGCAGAAACAAAAACAGAATTAGAGGCATTGGGGGCTACTCTCTGAAGTCGATCAAACTTCCTTCTCTTTCTCAAGATCTTCCTGGGATCCTCGGGCTTCAATGGCAGATGCTCTGGCATTAAAAATGGAGGAATCGAGGAATTGTCTTTGCCGTAAAGAAGACGAACGGAGTGCGTAATAGCTGAAACGGATGGCGGCAACACGGGTTCCGAGCGGCTCGTTGGAGCACTGACTGCTTCTCGAAGCCAATGAGGAAGCTTGTTAGCATTTGAGCTGCTGCCAAGATCACTATCTTCATCCATCGAAAATTTACTAAAACCGTGCTTTTTCTTGCAGTAAAATGGCAACTCGGTTTCAGATACCCCAGCATCAGTATTTTGCGTTCCGTAAAGAAAATTTGGTGATTTGTCTGGCGGAATTGGAAAATCCAAGGTTTTAGCAGCAGCAGGGAGATCTTCATTTAGAGGTAGAATATGGTTGCTTCTCAGATTCATTCCGGGGGCCCCAAAGAGCGTACCAGAAAGTAAATTGTGAGTTACAAACTGATCTTGTGAAGGTAATACAATCTTCTCTGGAGGACTAATTAGCATGCTTGCAGAAAAGCCCCGAGCATAAGAGGATCCAAACTTGTCAGCTGGCCCAAACGGAAGTGAGGGGAGGCTCTCACTTGCTGTGCCTGCATGGCTAGACTGTTCGAAACAAGGGAACTTGGGCATCAAATCCCCATAAGCCAACTTAATATCTCTAAGATGTGAATGGGATTTTGATAGTTCTTGCCCAAAAGCTGAAAATTTGCTATCATGCAGTGCCTGTGTCCTCAGACCATCCGAAAAGACTGATGTTAAATTGGGAAAAGATGTAGGCCCATCAAATATCTTGTGCTGCTCCTCATTCCACCTCGATGACAACTCTTCGGTCGATCTGTGCTTTAAAACCTTCAATTTGGGGTTTCGGAGAATAGCATCCCAGTTACCACTTCCGTGCCTACGAACTCCAATCCATAAGGAGTCGAGTTCATCCTCTGACCATTCATTCCACTTAAGTTTCTTCTTCCAAAATTTGTGCACAGCCGTCTGAGTTCTCATCATTATATTATCGAGAACCTTCTTATGATTATCGGGTAATGCTGGCAAAGTCTGTGGGGTACTGAGACCCAGTGCAGGGGGAAACTCGAATAACTGCTGTTTCTGTTTCAGGAATTCATCTAAATCCCGTCTGAAGTTTGCGGCTGGGTGTACATTTGATAAGTCCGGATCCATTTTTGTGCCCAATGGAAAGTTTGTGAAGAAGTCTTTTTGTCGCTTCCGTGAACTTTTAGGCGGAGAGGCAAACTTTGGCAGGAACGCACCATCATGATCGAATCTGGGAAGACCGAATATTTCATGAAATTGCGGAAAGGAAGTACCTGAACTTTCACCAAGTTCTGAAAGGCCTCTCCCTATAATCGGATGTGGAGGCTGCAAATGAAGCACTATGTTATTACCTCACTTAAATTTTAGATCGTGTTAAAAATGGCACTAATGATTATCAACATAAATTGAAGCCAATCATCAATGAAGTTGCAGCAAAGCGGAGAAACTAAAAAAGAACATACAGAAAAGAATGGAAGGTGCCTGTCGGAAATCATATCCTTTAATCGATGATTCAAAGCGGCCATGGGCGTATCAGCCAAAGTTAATGGATCTGCAAGAGCGTCTCTGCTGCTACTGCCAACGAAAAGCCCTGCACTAACATCCGCTGATGCAGTTGGAAAGTTTGGCAAACCAACGGCCGATTTACTACGTTCATTTTGGAATGCGCGTTTGCTAACTCGAGCTTTAAATGTTCGAGATGTTGAATGTGTCTTCATAGCATTAGGAGCACAGAGTCCTAAAACAGGTAAATGATTACTAGAAGAAATCAAGGCTGCCAAGCCCGCTTGCTTCATGTGGTTGTTCTGAGAAATTTCTGTCGAAAGATTGCCAGTAGTATTAGCCGAAAGATCAAGACAACTGATACGATCCATTTTGAGTCCATTATTAGTAGACCTCCCATTTTTAACCATAGAATTACTGATGCGCATGGAATCAAATTTCTGAGAGCATTCTGCCTCCTGAGGTTTAGCTAAGAGATCTAGCTCACATGCATCTATATCTTCGTGTCTGGTTTCTCCGTTAGTCGATCCTTTGATACAGGGAAGAAGTGATTGCATGGATAATTCAGGTTTCTCAAAAGAAGAATCAACCTTAGTGAAATTCCTTTTGGCAATTCGTTCTTTTTGTCTGGCACGGAGCTTTGCACTGTCATTAGTAAGAAAAACTAAGCCACTTGTAAAAGCTAAATGATAAATGGTCTGATGCAAAGAAAGCATTACACTCACAATTTTTCTTTCAGAGCTTGTCCGGCAGGTGTATATTCTTGCTTTACTTCATCCTCGCTGGCACTCTAACATAATGAATAATTTCATTCAGCAGAATACAAGAACAGCAGGCAAAATAAATTAAAAAATTGATACCATACATACTGATATGGTAATTGGAAAGAAAAAGAAAAAGCATCAAAATGACTGTTACATACAAGTTAATATAGCACACAGGCATTATGCTTGCTTATAGTCTTGAACTGTGGGAATGAGAATTATCATGACACTTTTTCTCATATATGATTATACATACTTACGAGTAAGGATTTAAAAATAAATCATTCGATATTTTGAAAAGGTAAAAATTAGAATTCCATGCTTGAAGTTATTTGATCTTGAAGGTAGACAAAGTGGTAACTGAGCTTTAAATATTGCTCCTTTAAGACAAGCCCTTGCAAATGATCCATTCAGACCTGCAAGAAGATACATATTGATCCCCAGGTTGCCCTGCTTATCTTTGTTAAGAATCATTTGGATATGTTAAGTTGAGAAATGATCTGGCTCCTATGTTTCTAAAGAACAAAAATTGACAGCATTTCTGCAAACTGCTTTAGATTTTAATCGATTGGATTAATTTTCAAATATTTTAAAATGTTCATATCAATAATCCATTCATATCAAGCTTCACTATCCTTAAATTGATAAAAAGTTGAAGCTTGTGAGAAAATCAAATTTTCCATAGAAAAACTAAGGGAACATGTTTAATATGGTTTGCTTATTATGATTTGATTGTTGAGGCTGATAACAAACTCATCTACAGTTAAAAAAATATGTTCAGAAATTGATAACAAGCTAATCTATAGCTTGCATACACGCTAATAAGAACAAGAATTGTTTGTTTGTGACAATTAAGTTCAAAGTATCATTTAAAATACTAATCAAACTTCGCAAGGAAGGTCTAGGTAACTAACAAGTTGCTCAATGATGTTATTCACTAGAAGGTTCACAACGGCTTGTTTGGATATCTAATAACTAGTTCATAAGAATTTTGAAAATGTCCTTGAAGCTGTTTGTTTAAAGCTTGATAATTTCAAAATAAAGCAAGGATGGTCGGATAGATATGGGCTTCACAGAAAACTCAGCTATTACGTGAAGGCTCGAACATGTTCAACTTCTCTGTGCGTAGACTAGAAGAATTTATAACAAACTCTCATCCCAAATTGACACCCTACGGCACAACCCAAAAATCTCCACAGCAAGCAATTCTGTAATTCTCTCAATTAGAAGTTTATAGAACGAGGGAAGATAATTATATTTTAATGAAAGGGGAAGAATTACAAAGAAGAATAAAAAGAGATCACACTATCTACAGCTCTCTCTATACATAAAGACCTAATATTTAATAGCAAAATGATATACATAAAATAGTTCAAAAATAACTTTCCGCATGGAAGGCATGTTTTACTCATTAAAGTCCAACGACAGCAAACACCACACTCATTTGTACCAGCACCGCATCACAAGTATCACAAACTAATTTGAAAGATTTTTACAAGTTATCTTCCTTTTGAGATGTGTGGATGCAAGTGAAGATTGCTATAAAATTGTGAAATTCTACAGTTGAATATGTCGAACTACGTTAGATATGTGAGTCCATGACAATAGCATGGAGGAAATAGTTGATGCACATCAATGCAGGCAACCATACCAAACCTTTCTTTGGAACAACAGTATTAGCACAGGCAAAAGTTTACCAAATTAATTGAGAAAACCGGAAATCAGTATTTTCATGAAATCAGTTCAGTTAATTATTCTGTACCTCACTTAAAGCTTCGCTTTGCATTGAAACAAAAGCTTCTTTGTAAGATATTGCTTTTCTCAAGCGTTTTCCACGACCAAGAACTTCCCTCTCCTCCAGTTGACACTTCTCCCATCTAAAGAAAAATGAAATAAACAAAAACAAAAACTACATGTTACATAAAGACATTACACAAAAGGATCCAAATAAGTCCAAACAATTTCTTCCGCATAGCAAAAAGATGGCACTAAAAACAACACAATGAAAACTTTAAAATCAACAAAACAGCAAGAATGGTCTAATTAAAAATTTCAAGATGCTTATTAACATCCTTTCTTTAAGCGTCTGATCATGATGCAGGTTTTGAGCAAAGATTTCTTAAAGCAAGATTCAGCCATCTGGAAAAGAAGCCTTGACTTTTTTCTCAGATTCCAAATTTGCAGAAAATAACATCGGGACTTCCATAAAGTTCAAAGATAGATATTAAAATTTTACAAGGATTAAATAAAGTAATATTTCACTATTTTCCTTTTAAATGCTTGACCACAAAAAGTTAGTGCAGTAAGATTAGGAAAGTTTGTCAACTTGGAAACTCGTCAGTCAAAGACGGGTAAGCACCATCCATGTTTCAAAATAGAAATTCTGAACTTATTTAAGAAATTTACTATTCGAATATGAAACCATAAATGGATTTAAATTTCAAAGAAAGAGAGAGAGAGCTATAAAAGAACAAGAAAATGTGGATGCGTAGGAAAACAGCCTCATTCTCAAAAAATAGTGAGATAGAAGATTAAAACAGATTCTGATGGATGGAAATGTAAGGGGATCCAGAAATGCAAAAGATGACTAAAAAACAAAGAAAACTAATGAGAAAAAAAGTGATTTGACCCTTGAGGATGTTTGGCAAGCAGCACGATTTTAACTAAAGTAGGATATAGCAAATCCTTAGATCTGGATTTGGAAAACCTAAACCCAACCCGTAGATGGATTTACTGAATCCAAGATTTGTTCCAATTTGTGGGAAACAAGAAATTTAAGCACCCATTAGTTTTAGCGACCTCTTAAATCATGTTTGGCAAAATTTCAGGACTTGAACACCTCAAATCTATTGTGAATCCCTAGCCCTGGTGGTCAAAACAACACCTTAAAGAGTCAATATTCAAAGTTGAGACAAAAAAACTACAACCACAAATGCCACAACTAGAAGGACGAGTTAATAATAATAGGCTTTGAATATTTGAGTGGCAAAAGCAAATTCTCACTCATGTCTCCGAAAGTGTGAATCATGTCTACTCCATTAATTGTACTAAAGCATCTAAAGATTTTACCTCTTTCCATATGTATTGTACAATATCATTTTATAACAGTATTTTTTATTATTTTGCATGTCATAAAATAACGACAAGATTACTATTAAATTTTCTAATGTTTCCTGCACCAATTATTTTGCTTAATTGGCTTTTGTTCTTCAAATCAATATTTCAAATGTTAATCATTATACCTTTATGTTATGACTCTGATGTTAAATGCAAGTGCATTGACGTTCTAGCTGTATAAAGGGTCACCAATTGAAGCATGCCGGTGGGAACAAAACCTGTCTAAATCATGGGCCAACACAAAGAAATAATGTGAGTGGGAGTTTAAGTGAGCCTAGCACCCTAATAAACTTCAGGTTAATGTACTGAAATCTTTGAATTCAAAACATAACATCTCTAATTGAATGATGACCGTTATCCCTCAACAACTCTTCTAATGATAGCAAAAGAGCTTAATTAGGATGGTTTATATGTGTTTAACCTCAAGTAGCTATAAAAAGGTGTTTTTTCGAAGTAAAGACAATCTGAAACTTAATAAACACCCTAATAAACTTCAGGTCAATGTACTCAAATCTTTGAATTCAAAACATAACATCTCTAATTGAATGATGACCGTTATCCCTCAACAATTCTTCTAATGATAGCAAAAGAGCTTAATTAGGATGGTTTATATGTGTTTAACCTCAAGTAGCTATAAAAAGGTGTTTTTTCAAAGTAAAGACAATTTGAAACTTAATAAAAATGTCCACTCATATGTGCACTTTGAATGTGTTGTTCATTTAACTGCAGCTAAAGAGCAAAAAACTCACTCAAGGGAAAGCCATTCTGTTGCTTTGATGTCCAGTTTGCATTGCAATGCTATTATAATACTCATTTCTTCAACTTTAATTTATCTTATTTGAATCTTTGTTGGCTATGCTTGGGATCAGTATCATCAAACTAAAGCATACCAACTAATGATTCTCTCATCTATAAAACTTATTGAACCAAGCCACACACTACTTTAATAGATAAAGCCAGGTCATTCTAAAATTTAAAAAATCAATAGGCATATATCAGGCTTTCCATAAACCTAGTGTTACAAGTTCATCTCAATTAGGAAACTCCAACATACAATGTTAACTAGCTTATAGTTATATCTTGTTCAAAACTGACTATTCATTCACAATTTTTAGAAATTCTGTGAACAAGGCCTAAGCAAACTGAGTGTCAAAAAGATGGTAAGTCCATGAAAATGAAAATTTTAATTTTTTGCCTACAAGACAAGGGCATCCAGTAACAGATTGACTACAATATATGAATGATAAGTTCACTTGCAAGCATTCCAAAATCCAAGACTGTAAACCCCAACAGCTAATGAAAGGCAAGCCGTCCGAATGAGGTATTCCACAAGTCTTACAGCGTATGTAAAGCACAATACAACTAACCCAGAGTCCCAGACCAGCATAAAGCTGCAAAACCAATCAAATTATCTATAACATGCCCCATCATGTAGAATAAAATTATAATAATGAACATCAAGCTTCATACAGCCTTGAGATCATAAAATCTCATTTGTAATCCTTCCAAATAATATAAATTCCACATCGATTAGTTGGTCCAGCTAAAAGCCAACAAGATTGTCAAACTAGCATATTATTAATTAGGTAACATTCATTTATCAAGCACCTAAACTTAACTAATGAGGTCAACTTACCTATAAGGTAAGGCAGAAACCCACCACAGACATACCATTCCCTAGAAGTTACAAGTCAAGCTTAAGATCATTCCATATGATTTAACAATAGCCCAAAAAATGAGCAAATAATCTATCCTGAACATATCTCAGTTCCCAAGCTAGAGAACCCATCAATCAAAATTAAAATCAACAAAGCTTGCACGCTTTTAGACATGCTTCTTAGAGTTAAAATGAAGCATTTAATCAGCTTAGTGGCATCCAGGCTCCTGCCAGCCCTGCCCAATATACCTGAACCAATAGTAAATGTGATTTGCGGTTTTGAATAATTCAATGAAATTGGTATGGTTAAACCTCTGCAGAGTTAACAGCTCGATCTCAAATGCACGATTCATCAAGTCTAAAAAAGTTACCTACATCTAATAAATACTAATCCTGTTTTATAAAGCATTACAGCTCAAATCCCTCAAGCATTAGCAAACTGGATCCAATGCTATACACAAGATGCTAAAACAGGTGAAACTTGACCGAATAGCATGTTTTACTCAAACCATCCCCGCATAATAAATTCATATATAACATTATTAAATTTACGGAAAATCTTGGAAGCATCCTTCATTGAAAGTAATCTTCCATAAATGGAAGAGATAATTAATTATAAAGGATTGCATCTATAAGAGTCCAAAATAAAAATAAATTATGAACAAATAATGAAAGACTTTCAGGTCAAACAAGCCAGACTTGCCTCAAGAAAAACTGCCCTGAGCTTTTCTCATTATAGACCAAGAAGGTTAAGCCTAAAGGGAAGAGGTCTTATAGTCCATGTCTTTGGAATTTGGACGGTGCTTTATGAAGGCTCATATTTTTAAGACCCTACATTATGATCCCTCATATATAAGATTCAACTCAAGGTAGTTCTTCCATTTAAAAAGTGATCATTTATCAATATGACAAAAACTCATAGTTGGGCAATAGTGATGATGCTTCTCAGTTTGATTCCTCACTGATTAACTGTTCCCCAAAAACATATCCCATAACTGATGTGAGTTTTCAACCAAAGGCAACGCATTCAAGTTCCTGCTCGAAACATCAAAAAAATTATATTGGCCGTTCACAAGAGTGTGTCAAGCAAACCAGGGTATAACTTCAGCTATAATTTCAATCCCCAGTTTATTTCAACAATTTTGATGGTTTCAGCCCTCCAGAATTCACAATTTATTCAGGTAGTAATCTGCAATAACTTTTATCTATAACTATGAGAAATAAATCACATGGACCCCCAACCAAGTGCATTTCATCAATCCCTAATTTCCAATGCACTATCAACTCATTAATAATCAAAATGTGAGGTGAGATTGGGTATTATAATCGAATTTTGAAAATGATAGCCATTGCAAACGTATTGCCAACACATCACTAGTCAAAATGAGAAGCGAGTTCGGATATAATAGCATCACTCATTTAGTAAGCCACATATACACACACACACACACATATATATATATATATATATATACATATATATATATATATACATATATATATATATATATATACACACGAGGCACTACACTACTTGATCGCAATGATGATCTAGGTTTCTTAGGTGGGCGGCGTTGCTGCCTTCTCTTCAGGCCATTCTCCCAACGTCGAACTGGCAGCCGCGTTGTGGGCTCCTGGGCGGCGCATCTGCCTCAAGAGCGTCGCAGCGGCTTCGGTCATGGCTGGCGGGGGTCGACCTTCAGGCAGCCACTCTGCAATCGACGACCACAATGTTGCGCTCATCACCGATGTTTGACCGCATTTGGCGGAAGTCCATCAGATCTGTCTGCTCCTGCAATCGTTTATGATCGTTCGGCTAGGGTTGCTTGTGTTGTGGTGCTGAGGGCTATGCTGGCTTGCCTACCTAATCTCCATACTGAGAAATAAATGGCTGGTCTGCTCCAAAATCTTTTGTTGAAGCTTTTACAAATGCTTATTCGGCGTGAGGTTTGGTTAGTATCAAACCAATTGCGCCTTTTGGAGGTAAACCGGTTCTTCTTCTTTCCGAAGACGAAATGAAAAGATTGATTAAACCTTCTGAGTTCTCATTTGTTGGGAATTTTTCTAATGGCAAACCCCTCATAATTGTCATTCGGAAATTTCTCATTAATTTGGGATAATCGACCTCTTATAATGTTGGATTAATTGATGTTTGACACATACTTATAAAGCTCTCTAATGAGACTGATTATACAAGGTTATTCGCCTGAGATTCATACTATAATAAAAATCTACATATTAAATAATTGAAATGGACCACATCTTTTGATCCAAAACACGAATCTCCTATAATTCCTGATTGGATAGATTTCCCGCTGCTTAAACTTCATTTGATCACTCTATTCTTTTTCATTGAGATCTTATTTTGGGAAACCCCTTAAGGTTCACTATGCAGCAACTAATCTCCTTCGGCCGTATGTAGCCAGAGTTTTGGTTGAAATCGACCTAGAATAAACTTTTGAATCGGTCATTTGAATTGAGAGTGAAACAGAAGGATATTTCCACGAAGCGGCCTTTGAAAATTTGCCTCTTTAGTGCACTAATTGCAAAATAGTTGGGCACAAAATATCTTTGTGTTTCAAATTACATCCTCATTTAAAAGACCAGAGTATTTCAAAGGAATGTATTGTGCAAAAATCTAAGCCAAGCAAGCAAATATATGTTCCTAACATCAAAGGATCGTGTAAAACAAGAAAATCATTGAGCCAACTGTGGTGGAAATAGATGCCAATGTAGAAGTTTGCAATAATTTGATCACTGATGCTGGAAATACTGACGAAAGGGACGTTGATGTTGCCTTTGCTATGGGCAGCGTCGAGCAGAATTCTGTGTGGGCGCCAATGTTGAAAAGGAGGATGTCATAAATGGAAAGAGGGTTGCTCCGGTATTCATTTTTCTTGTCTATTGCTATTGATATCTCTTACATGGCCAAATGGAGCTGAATGATGCATCAATCCAAAGTTTGCTTGATAATTTCACTAAAATGTTGCAACCATCCAGGCGGTGGCAGACCTCCGTTCCCTTGCTAATAAATGTCATACGAGTGGTCCTGACGATCATTCTTTCACTCCTACAATATCTGATAATGACTCTGATGAGGATTAAATGTACGAGGGAATGATTACAAAGATTTGAAGGAGGTTTGTTTCAACAGACTTCAAACAAAGAAGATGGGCTCTAATTACTCTAAAAAAATTTCACGTATTATCAAAGAAAAAAATGATGAGCTAACCCAGAAGCATGAATAGAATCATGATTTCACTTGCGCTTGTGTCTCTTTTTTTTAATTGTTCTTCTTTGTGAGATTCTTTGGGGGGATTGGAAACCATTTTTTTAATTATTTTTTTGTATTTTCAAATTTTTATATTCAATTTTTTTCTCTTTTGATTTCTTAATAGTTATCATCCAATATCTATCTGTACTCATCATTAATAATAAAATCCCGACAGATTCCCCTGAATATGTATATATATATATATATATATATATACACACACACATATAGAAATTAATTTCTCTTCATTTAATTGAATTTTAAGAATGATAGCTGAACATATAGAAGCAAAAAACAGGATAAAAAATATATATTATGTACATATCACATACAGAAAATTCCCACTCTATTTGCAGCACAAGTAATGGGGGGCATAAAATATTTCATAATAATGAAAAAAATCAAGCATCAACAAAATCAAAACAAATGTGCAAACAAAATAAATATGCTTGCATCATGATATTACAGTGCCAAAATTAATAAACTCAAACCTACACACAAGGAGGCGACTCATACTTCATATCCCTTAATCAAACGATATGAAAAAATATAGATTAATTATCACCTGACTCGCAAAAGTCTGTCCCATTCATTCTCCCCCTGGAAAGTATTTGTATTATCATCCTTTGCATCAGGTGGGGGTTCACAACAGTCACCAGAAATATTTGTTAACAATTCACTACCACCTGATTCTTCATTTATTGGCTCATCATTCCAATCCAATGACTAAAAAATTAGCAACAATTCATTAGCATTTATCTAAAAATGTAACATCATAAAGATAAAAAAAATGATGCATTATTTATCAAACTTGAAAATTTTATCAAAAAAGTCATCAATTGATAAAATTAGTTTCAAATTGTTTGGCATGCCCATTATTTTTCTTTTCAACCAATACTGAACCCGATTTAAGACTAAAGAGGAACAAATTCAATAATTGGGAACTAAATCGGTGCCATGTATTGTTTTAGACTAAATAAATCAACTTTAAATTATTAAGAGGGTATCTTGGCAAATTTTTCTCAGACTATAACAATCTTAAACATGCAGTAATCCACAAAAAATTAAGAAGATACAATAACTAATCATTAAAAAAAATTCTTCATATCAATACTATTTAGAATTCAATATTTTTAAAATGTCATTATTATAAGATGTAAGTGCTATATATCAAATATTTTATATTTTGTTTAGCATCATAGTATTCCAAAATGCTAACATTTCAAAATAGTAAAATACGGCATATTAAAAGTTAATCTCCATAATTTAGACAATTTTGAACGACACTCGAGACAAACCAATCATTCGAGATTTTTTTATTTAAAGATGTTAACAAAAAAATTACTAACATCCATAATAACATGACATTACATTGAGATATCAGTGAAACAGACATCACAAACTCTAAGAAATATGTATATCACTGCTAAAATGTTATCATTGTACTATGTTGGCATTGTTAATGACCATACAAATGGAAAGTGAGGGCTGAAAATGAAGACTAAGATGAATGTTGAAAGCTATTTCCCAACATCATTGCATTTGACTTGAACCAAACCAGTCTTACAAACGTATGAATCTCTTGATAAATATTAACTCATCGGCATGGTCAACAAAGAAAGATGCATTTTAAGGTTCTGACTCAGCCATTGTAGTCAAAGTTTCGCAGTTAATGTCGTTGATATTTTCCACCATGTAACCACTTTCTACCCACTAGCTTGTATGAACATCTCAAAAAGTAATTCAGGGTGTATTGTTGGTAGTAACTAGCAATTTAATAGCGCACACAACAGATGTTGTTCCAACCTTATATTGTGGAAGGTTCGCCATTAATCATTTCCCAGCTTCTTATTAATCAATTTTCTTTCTAGACTCACATGCGTTTATTTTAGTTGGTAGTTTGGTTGACTGTTTTATTCTTCCTTTCTATGACCATTGCATATGTGCTTACGTTGCTTGGATTATTGCTCGGGAAAATTACTAGCTTAATTACTATGACGTTACAAAGTTATTATGTGTATTTTGTGAAAATCGAGTTATCATTGAGGAGGATTCCCATTATAAGGGCTTGCCATTGGAACTCAGTGGTGTATTCTTGGACCATTTGTTCCTTATTCAAGCAAATCCCTAACCATTTCTTTCACTGATAAGTATTGTGCCCCATTGGGTTAATCATTAGAAAAAGATGTTTGAATATCTTCTGGTTCATATAGTCTTGTATAAACTTTCAAGTATTCTCCATACTAAAACGTTCTCAGTTTTAATTTTGGGAAGGAAATCTTCTCTTGGGAGGTACAATCATGCAGGTTGAAAAGCATCTCCACTTAATCAACTCATGAGTCTGTGTCCTCACCTCTAGAGGGTCATTATAGTTCGACAAGTACATCTTTGGCCCTGCTTAATTGCTCCTTTTAAATACAAAATCTTCTCAACTGCAAAATCCAAATTTGTTATCATCCCCAGCTTGAAGACACCAAATTTGTTATCATTTCCAGCTTGAAGTCCATCCCAACTGCAAACACCATGACTTTGGGGGGTTCTTTACCATAACTTGCGTTACATCAATTACAATATTGATTGCATCTGCCTTGCAGTAGAGACATAAAATCTACTAGGTTTGTTGTGCTTCCTCCATCAGATAATGATATCTATGATTTCTCCAACTGCCTCCTGAATTGATTAATGGCAATGGGCTCTTCTTAAATCCCAACATTCTCATGATAACACCTTACATGACTTACAATCTTGCACTTTGCTAAAAAAACCTAATACATAAACATTGATGGCTTCTTGTCTTATTAAACTAACCATTCCATGAGGGCCTTTACATGGAGAATTATACCGAAGGCACACAAAAATGCAGACAAAAGAATAATTGAAAAGGATTTACAACATTCATTATATAGATTTTGGGGCAATTAATAGCCAATAGTAGCCAAAACAGCATATAATGCAAAACTGTAGAGGCATCTTAATAATACACTACTAAACTACCCACTAACAATTGTCATCTTTGTACAAAATTGTGTTGATACCAATCCCATCACACACCTCATGCTACTAGTCGCAAATTTTATCTTTCTTGTTAATCATTGTTTGTGCAAATACTTCTCGTTACTGTACCGTCATTAGGTGCTCCCAGATGAATCTCAGGGGCCCAACCTTAGATATTGGATTTTATTGAGTTTTGTAGCGTGTCTATGATTGGTCAGACAAGCTCAACTACACATCTACTGAGCTATTGTGGCTCTCCCTGGTGAATCCTTGAGCTTGGCTTAAGCCATAAGTGCTCAAGCACTTCTTCTAATTTTATTCATCATGGAAATTTAAGATTGGGCCAATCTTGGGTCACTTGGTTGAACTTCTTTTAAGATAGATGATTGGAAGATAATTTTTGCCTTGCTTGGTCTTTGTTGGTTCATGATTGAAAAGGTAACTTTGCATTTCATGCTCAGCATGAAGGGGTACCATCTAAAAATTGATCATCTAATATTCACCACCAATCCCCTGATCATATAATGGTAAGGTAAATAGGAGTTTGAATGGATGCAAATTAGCAACTGAAAAAGTGAAAAAGAGCCGTGCAACAAGAAAGAAGAATGTGCATTGTTGCCTAGTGGAGATCCTAAGACTTGTATAATTCATGGTCAATTATACCATTCCAAGGCCACAACACTATTTATAGTAGCAAGCCTTACTTAAGAAAATCTAGTTTTAAAAAAATAGTTCTAAATACAATGATATTTTAATCACTAGTAAATACCATGAACACTTAAGTGACATTAAAAATGTTATGCCATAATTAAAATTTAGGATTGGGATAAATACCACATAATTTCGTTACTTTCATTAATTTCATATGTATGCCAAAATTAACAATTAATACTGATAAGCTAACATTAATAACTAAGAGTTGGAGGGGTTGCTAACATTTCTTTATTCTTTATTCCATGTTCAAATATTTGTTTACATGACCTAAGCACTATTTATAATAACAGATCTTAATAAAAAAGAAAACACTCGTGAAAAAAATTAGTCCTAAATGATTTTTAAGACTAAAAACAATATGAATAAGAACTTAGGTTTGGGATAGATGACTGGCATTGTTTCAAAAATTTCATATATATGCCGACATTAATAATTAATAATGATAAGCCATTATTGACAAGTATGAAAACCAGTTAATATCAAAGAAGTTCAAATTTTTAGAGCAATTTCAATATTTAGCTTTGACATATTGATTAGCATGCAATGCCTCAAAAACTGACTGGCTAGATGACTCATTGGCAAGTTCTCTCATCAAAGGGAAACCAAAGCATTAAAGCCTGTCGCCAAATACAACCAAAACCAGCGTGAATCTAGACAGCTTATGGCTCAATCATCAATGGTGATTGAATGCAAGTTCATGAATTAACCATCAATTATAAACTTCTTATTGCCTTCTTGTTTGTCATTCAATTGCACAACAGGAATGTCAAATCCAAGGTCTGCTAACCATACTTTAATATAGAATCTCTTGCTGCAACAACTCCAAAAATCAAGGATAAAAGAGAGCTAAACCAAGGCATTATAGCAAAATGTCAAATAACAATCAGAACCACAGGTGCGGTGATTAGACACTGGCACTAACTTGAACATTGATCAAGTTGAAATAAATATTTTTATAACTGTGTTGTCCACCAGGGACCAGAAATGATATGGCTACCCCATTAGCAGTCCTATATCAATACTTGAAGAAATCTCTAGATATTTGATCAAGAAAATAAACTAATGGTTTGTCATGGTAAATATAAAAAAAAATTAAAAGGGAAAGGACAAAGAAAATAGTACTCAGTACTCACTTTAACTGAGCCAAGCAAGTCATTCTCTAAATCAACATCAACATTTTCTGAGATGTAAGACTGAAGGTTAGAACGATCAAGCAATTTTAAAATTGCATTTTCATCCCAAGAAAATTTTCCAACATTGGTGCATTTATCTCTGTATACATCCCCCAAGCAACCAGACCTTCTTCGATGTTTATGCTCTCCATCTGTAGTAGTATCAACATTGTTGATATAATCATTTTTAGCATCGTCAGAATCACTAAAAAGCTCTTCAGTTCCCCAACGAAGGATGTCCTCCACTTCCTTTTGAGATCCAGACTTGTTCACAAAAAGTTGATCGAGCATTAACTTCTTCTTAGCAAGTTGCAATATGCGTTCCTCAACACTTGCTCTTACTACGAGTCTGTATACAAGAAGCCTGTTTGATTGCCCAATTCTATGCGCCCTGTTCATCGCTTGTATATCAGCATGGGGATTAAAATCAGAATCATAAATAACCACAGTATCAGCTGTAGCTAAATTAATCCCAAGTCCACAAGATCGTGTTGACAATAAGAACACAAAACGTGTTTTGTTCTGGTTAAAACGAACTATTGCTGCTTGACGATTTGCAACTGACACAGAGCCATCAACCCTTTCATATGTTCCTGGACCAAACTCTACTGTAAGGTAATCTTCAAGTATATCAAGAAGCTTGGTCATCTGTGAAAATATTAGAACGCGATGCCCTTCCTTATGCAAAATTTTAAGCATAGAGTGAAGTAAACTTAGCTTTGCTGATGCCTTTATGCGCATTTCCTGAAGAAATTCCAGCGAACCTGATTCAGGTTCAGTTCCTGGGATAAGATAGGGATGGTTGCAAACCTTGCGCAGTTGCATCACAATGTTTAACATTGACTGCTGAGCAACCCCTTTCCCAATATTACGCAATATTTGATAATTCTTGGTAAGCATTGCCCGGTAATACTCAGCTTGTATCGATGTCAACTCCACAGGAACAATCCTCTCAGTTTTAGGAGGGATGTTCTGCATTGCATCTCTTTTGAGCCTACGAAGCATATGCGGGGCCACAAGTTTTTTCAGCTCTTCCACTTTTTCAGCAGTAGAAAGGTCATTGAACTTCTCTTCAAATAATGATAGAGATGGGAATGAGCAAGGTTGTAAGAAGTTCAACAAATTATACATCTCACCCAAATTATTCTGTAAAGGAGTCCCAGTCAATAGCACCCGGTGCTGGAAAGAAAATGTGTTGAGCAAACTAAAAAGTTTGCTTTCAGAATTTTTTAGTCGATGTCCCTCATCAACAACCAGAACTTCCCATGGGACTCCACGAAGATGAGAAGAGTCAGCAAGAATCATCTCATATGTGGTTAGAAGAACATTAAATTTGTACGCCTTACTCAGCTTATCTGGCCTATTTGCATCACTGGCATGCCACTCATATTGACGAATAACAGATCTTGCTTTAGCAGAACCATGATACTCAACAACATTCAAATGAGTCCATGATGCAAATTCTGCTAGCCAATTTGGCATTGTGGAGAGTGGAACTAAGACCAAGCAGGGTAACTTAACTTTAAACTCAAAATATAATGATGAAATGAATGAACAAGCAGACACAGTTTTTCCAAGTCCCATTTCATCAGCAAGTATAACATTTTTTGATTTTTTCCAGCATTTACGAAGCCAATTTAATGCTTCCAACTGATGTGGAAATAGTGAACCTCCTTTTAGCTCTTTTGGCTGTTCTATCAATGGAACTACGTCATGGATATCAGTCCTCATAAAGTCAGCACTAGCATCCTTGTTTAAAGTTTGAGATTCAATTTGTTTAAATTCAGAAAAAAGATGAGATGCGATTACAATGGCTGGCTCATCAAGTTTCTCCCAGGTGCACTCATCATAAGGAAGTCCGCACCATTTAACTAAAGCTTCTCCACCATTGTCTGATTCAATAAAAGAAATAATGCGCTGTGGCTGACACCATTGTTCTTCACATATATTTATAATAGCCACTCCATACTTTGCTTTATAATTTTCAAGTTTTCTTTTTGCTAAAATTTTTAATTGATCTTCCGATACCCAGCTGTTATGTATGTTTGATTTGCCTGCCCATTTTACAAAAAATTCGTAGGCAACAAGTTCGGTGTCCTGAAGCCTCAACTCCTGCACTGATCTTTTTGGTACTGATGTATCTACAGAGCTACAACAACATTTAAGTTCCGTTGTTGCATCATGACAAATTTGGGGGGCACAATTAACTGGGGTTTCAGAAGATTTAGGTGTCTGATGCTCACAATAATTTTCTGCACAATGAAATTCAACATATACGCTATCTTCTAAACACTTCTCAGTAAAAGAGTCTCCAACATTTATGTCACCAGTAGAGCTATCATCAAGTTCAAACCCTTTGCAAGCCATACCATTATCCAAAAAGGGCCGAGATGTTAATGACAAAGCATCATCCTTGTGTGCGTTATTGCAAGTTTCACATGTTTTCCCCTTTACACCGTTTTCTAACTCAATGGAATTTCGAGTAATTTTCAGAGCAGTTGAATTTGCCTCACATTGGAACCCCATATCCATGGCATTCTCCACCTTCACCTCTACAGCATCACTTTTATCAAAACAGTCTACTTGATCATGACTTTCCTGACTGGTGAAATCAACAGATGGAAACTCAGTTTGCAGCATTTCTCTTTCAGCTTTCAGTTTTTCTTGAGAAGCAATAATGCTAGTTGGTTGGCTAATGCCTGAAGATCCAGTTTTAATTTGGCACCCCAGAATGCGGTCAACCTTACAAATGATAAATAAAGCTAGAGTCCGGCTAGGAACACAATCCCTCGTTCATAACTAGATACACAAAAATATAAAAACAAAATTCAGAAGAATTACCTGTTGTGCGTCATGAAAAAACCCCTGGTAAGTCATTGTCTTCTCTAAATTTTCTCCAAGTTCATTTAACCCATGAGACAAAAAGGATGCTCCATGAGGCGATATCTGCATTTCTAAACTGATTAATAAACATAAGCAAGCGGTTAACAGAAACAGTCAGGGTTCAAAATTTTCAAGTACATTTTACTAGCCCACAATTATAGAAAATACTTCCTTACTTACAAAGAGGCTGAAAATTATTTAAAAATAAAACATTCGGAGTGACATCGAATTGATGCTTTTCAGAAACAAAGCCATTTGTAAAAACACATGCCATCCCTAAAAGCATACTTTTGACAAACCCATGAGAGTATGTGTATAATTTTTTAAAATTGGGTGATCATAATAACATGATAAAATAACAAACTAAAAAAAATTATGAGAAAAAGTATAAATTTGCTTAAAACAGTTTGAAAGCTTTTGAAGAAAAGAAAAATCAAGTATACACATTAATTAATAAGTTAATTTTTGAAATGGTTAAGCCTTTAAATATTGTCTATATTGATCCCAAAATCTTAGTATTTCCTTTTTAGTCCCCCCAAGCTAAAGATTAATCTCTCCATTATCTTTGGGTTTTGTTTTTGATAGATATAATGATTAGAGTGATTATAGGATAGACTTTAATATATTTAAAACTTTAATAAATATTAAATATCTTTAAGAGAATATTTTTGCATAATCCATTGTGATCATCACAATAAAATCTTATAATTTTTGTAATATTTTATTCAATAGTAACTTTTTAAATTTTATTATAATTTTGGATCAATTAAGACGGTGATAAATAAAAAGGCTGATTTACCTTTCCCATAATAGCACCATTCAATTTTTTCCATCCAAAACTAGCCCCAAAGATAACAGAAGAACTAACTTAACTTAAATTAAATTTGAGGAGCTCAAAATGACAATTTTAAAAATGGGGGGCTAAAATGAGAAAAAAAACAAGAGTCGGCGGTCCATCTTAGCAGTGAACTCTTAGTTAATAAATCAATTAAATTAAAGTCATTTTAAATTTCAATATAACCTTTTTGTAGTGTAACGCTATTATATTTGAGGTAAGACATGTGCAATGGTTACATTCTAAAGTATAAATAATGGTAACAATAATAATAGCAAAAATAATAATAACTTATGCTTAATATTAACTCTATATGGATCTACTTTCTCAAAAAATAAAAAAATAAAAACTTTTTAAAAATGTAACTGCTTGAATTTTGTTGTTTTCACATTTTAAAATCATTCAAAAAAAGCTAAGAGACAATAGAAGGTAAAGGGATCTGATGAGAAAGAATGAATATTGGCTCGAGGGGCAGTGAAGCTTTTGTTATATAATAGTGTATATACAATAATATATAATGTATAATAAAAATATATAATGCAATGTAGGTAATACTCTAATCTTATATATATATATATATATACACACACATATGAGACTTTGGATTGTGTACTGAAATGAGAAATAAAATATATCTGCACATTATGCAAACTTTACTATGTTTAGAGTTTAAACTTTTTTATTGAAGATGCATGTAGCAATTGCAATGAGGTTACAAAGCGCATTATAGGTGCACAAGGGATGGTGTATGCAAGCACAGAGCTGCTAATATACTACAAATGGCCAATAATAAATTGCAAAAAACTGGTAAGGTTTATTTAAACGTTGATTGCAAAAGTACTAGATTATAATAAGTTTACACAATGGAATATAATTACCTCAGGTTTCTTTAGCCTTGAAGACTTCAGTAAAATTCTTCCCTCCTTCAAACTAGCGTTGGAACTTAAATGTTCACCAGATTTAAACTTTGAATAAGAAACAGATATGTGACATGGAGAAGCCTCTCCACAACTGTGATCCGAAATTTTTGGAGAATTTTCTTCATTAAGAAACTTGGAACTAACTTTATCTATCTTGTTGATCTTTTTCTTAGCCTTATTTAAAATGTGAGAAGATACAGCTACCGGAATAACAAACTTTTTTCCTTGTTTTTCATTCCTACAAAGATTTCGTTTCTTTTTAGTTACTTTATCACTTAAGTGCAGATTCAGCGATTTTACAAGAGAGGGAACCATCTTTTCTGCATTTAATTTCCTCTGTGAGGATGGAACTGCTTTCTTCTTCATTTTCAGAATTCCAATTGCAGATGCCCCATCCTCCAAAACACTGTCATCAGAGAAGCTAGGGCTAATATTAGAAGAAATACATGCAAGCAAGGGATTTGACTTCATCTTATCAGATGCAGCTCTGTGTAAAAAAGCAGCTTTCCCTTTGCCAGATGATTTACTGCTTTCTAGCAAATCCCTCTCTAAATGTGACGTCTTGTCACTACTAGAAGTGCTGTATGCAGCCAATGCCTTTTTGGCTGTTTTACTTCTAGCTCGTAATGAACTGGTTTCTAGGTTGCTTGATGATTTACCAACTTCCTGACTGCAACATTTTGGGCATACCCACTTCCCAGCTGGCGCACGCTTTCACAAATGAAAAATTCACAAACAAAAAGTTAGCAGTAGAACAAAAGTAGAGCTCAAACATTGAGAAACCAACAACAGCGATGAAAAAAAAAATACATATTGAAGCATACCTTTAAGGGTGGGTTAAGACACTCAAGATGGTAGGTTCGAGGACAGTTATCGCAGCATAACAAGTTGCCGCCGAGATCACAATGTTCACACTCAAAATAATACTGCAAAGTACCAACAATCACAGTTTTAATTACCAGAGCATCCTAATGTGGTTTATTCAATATTTACAAAAGTTCAAAGAGAGAGTCATCAATGAAGATGAATGCTCTTCAAGAACAACAAAAGGTAAAGAGGCTGGCTGCATTGAATCTTTTGCTTACACTAACAAACCTTAAAACAAAAAAAAAAAACAAAATTGTAATATCGCTAGACATTTTTTAAACTGTTGCAGCCTAAACAGCAACAAACAAAACGTTTAATTATGGAACTGGAGAGAATGTATTTAACTAGAAAATTAAAGAATGATAAATATGATCATAACGTTCAGGTAAATTCTTCTTTCCCAGTAAAAAAAGATCAATTCTGTTCCAAGGAATTTCAAATAGATAGCATAAAAGAGACCTCGGACAAAGCTCTACTTGGTAAATCATAGGCATCTTTGTTATCATATAGCCATTATATATCATAACCATCATCTTTATTACAACAAATCGCTATAAATATATTAAAAAATTCCTGTATATGATGAATATAAATTCTCGTGTTGCTATATCATATCACTATATCGTATCATAATCTATGAGATCATAGAAACAAATACTCCAAATGCTGCTCATCAATTTTTACAATAAATAACTTACTAATCTGTATGCAAATTCTTAAGCTTTTAGTTCGTCTGATCCTATAACAGCATTCTCTAAAACTCTTTTCAAAACTTTTGTTAACATCTCAAACAACATTTAGGGATTGTTGGTTTTGGTTTGAGACAACAAAAATCGAGAAGTAAAATGAAGGCAGTATAAAGTAAATCTAGCTAAAATAAATCTTCCCAAGTAAATATTTTGAGTGTTTAATGGTTTAATAGCATCTTTGCTTTTTGATGTTTGTTTGGATGTATTTTGAATTTTCTGCAAAAAAAAAAAAAAAAAAAAAAAAAAAAAAGCTGCTGCTGGAGGCAAAATCTCAGCCGACAAGTCCCTCACTAGCACTAAGGCAAGCTCTAACAAGGGGTGGCAAGCCCCCGAAGAGCACCGAGCATGTAGATAGCAAGCCACCTCTACTACAAATGTACTAACCTAGCAGCACGACCCTAGCCGACGAGGGCTGGCAAGCCACTAGCACAAGCCGACCTGACTCCAACAAGGGATGGTGAACTCCAACGAAGGGCAGTGAGCCCTCCCAAAGAGCACTGAGCATGCAAAAAGTTAGCCACCTCTATTGCAAGATTAATAATATAGCGCATGACCCCAGCTGGCAATGGTTAGCCAGCAAGGGCCGCAATATTATTTGTTCAGAGATGGGACAAGCTTCTCTTTCTTATTTTATTTTGAGTTTTATGTGCATAATAAGCCCGCTCAATTTAAGCGGAGAATAAATTCATTTTTGTTCTATTTAGAGCATTTATTTAACCCTAAAATATTACATTGGAATTATGTTACATCAAATGAAACATCCATACTTCATTCTAGATATAGATTTATTTCGCTTTCTACACACAATAAAGCAAACCAACTAGCCCCCTAATCATTTGTCATAACTCCTAAGGCTAAATAATTTCCCTCCTATACATTAAATCATAATAAACTTCATGGTTTTTGCCATAGAACACTTACTAGTAGTCAAGTACATAGCTCTACTTTTTGGTTCACTGCTCCAAATGCAAGGTATTGGCTTTTTTCCTAAGAGAACCCTCAATTCATCTTTCTCATACAAAACTGGGATATGAAAGCTCAACCAAAGCTCAAATATGCGGCTACAAATTTTTATTTAACAGCAGAGCTAAGAAAGGAAATCTCAAGTTGGGTCTGATTCATTTCATTTATCATAATATTCTGGAATAAAATTTATTATAAGTTGAATCCTAAGGTTGGCTAGTACTAATAAAAAGCATGAAACTCATTTTAATCTTTCCTTAATTGTGGATTACTTAAAGGTACCACCAATAACATTGTTGATAAAAATCTTGCACACAGCAAGTCTCCCCAATACCATCAGCTTAAGACAAGTGGGCAACAAATGTAGGCAACGCTAGATATGTTCAGCTGCAACACTAACTCAAATTCTCAATGCAAGGGAAACCTCACCTGGAAACATCTGGATATGGTCAGCAGCAAAATAAATTGCTTCCTGAAAATTGCTTTCAGAGGGGTTGCCTCAGAAAGAAAAAGATGAAAAATAACTCCCCCAAACAGTATAAATAAACAGAGATGCTTTAAATGAAATGCAGCAACCAAAAAGCTGACAAAAACACACCTTGAGAATACTACATAAATCATGTTACCAAGCAACCCCTAAATGTGATATTAGTTAGCTTGGCCAACATCTAGAAATTTAGAAATAGCATACCTAACAATTTTCTAGTGACAAAACATGCATTTGGGTTCCAGCTTTGAAAAGATAAATGATGAATAATAGAACAAATATAAAGATGATTTGCTACACAGAGCATGTAGATGGGTGCTAGAATATACAGTGCAGTAGTGACTCCATTCCTCTGAAGTATATAATCAGGTTAGAGTACAAAAAAATGGTCATAAATAGAATAAATCTGGCATTAGCCAAAAAAAAAAATACAATAAAAGACTAGATATAGTGGCCACTTACCCCATCTTGCCCCATGACTCTTTGAGAACATTGAGAACTATCCTCACCCTTGATAACTTTTCTAATAGATGTGCTCTCCTTTGTGATTTCTGATGATATTAAATCTTCTTTCTCAGCAGTTACATCAAATGCAACTGATTTTAGTTTCCTCTTGCGCTTGGGTACCCAATTACAATCTACCACCTTATCATACAAAGGACCTCCTTCCTTCATTCTTAGCACCTCAAATCTGCATTCAAAACTGACAGCTTATAGAAACAAAATGATAATCAATGAATTAAGACAAGTACCAAGTCAATGAGATCAGCACATGGCAACCAATTTGCAAAATATAAAAGAAAAGACGATATGAAAATCAATAGAATTTAGGCAATTACTATATTGATATTTCTTGTTGAACATCCGGGAGAAAGAATGGCTTCATTCATAATCAAAAAAAGCAACAGACACATCCTACCGAACATGTTTAAGGTAAATACACATGAAATACAGAAAAGTATAACAGATGGTCCAATGCCAATTTATCAAAATCATAGATATCAAATATAACAAGATAAATAAGCCAAGGAAAATAACATGTATTCATGATGCATGGATGAAAGCAACAATGAAGCCTGTCTTCCTCAAAAAAACAACAATGGCTACACCGATCCTGTTCATTAGTACTCACAACCACTGCACAAATTAAAACTGGATGGTGTGATCCACATTCAAAGAAAATGACCAATCTACTCAGTTTGATTCACAGAAAGATATCAAAAGGTTTAAAAAAAGCAAACAAATCGATATAAAAAAGAAGAGCAATATACATAACCATATAACATGAAGCAAGATACAACTCCGTAACTTAAAAATCTTCAACGCTGTGCGTAACCATATATATCCACAATCCACATCCATTCTGTTCTAGTACTACAATCAAACAACGCTGTGCAGCACAAAGAAATGAACACAAAATAATCTGGTTTCAGCAACCAGAGAATGCCCGAGGCGGCATCTTTTACAGCGTACTCCGAAAACCCATAACAGCACGCACGATACAACTCCGTCACTTAAAAAACCCTCAACCACGCAAGATAGACCACTGACGAATCAATCCACATGCACCGCAACAACAAAATCGAGTTTTTCAGTGGACCGAAGAGCCCGTGAAAAAGAAAGAAAAAATTAGGGAAAATGGCGGATTTAAACCATATTTTGGCGAATTAGGTGAAAGGTAGCCCGAGCGACTTCAAATTAAGCAAGACAGGAAATAGTACCTGAATTCAGGGATGCAGTATTGACGGCGATCCTTCTTTCACCCGATCGCACAGAGCTCTCGATATGGAAAGCGCGGCATATTTTGCCCCAGCTCTCTATCTTCTCGAGAGGAGAGAGGGGAGAGAATAGGGGAGGGGCGTGAGTGTGAGCGCGCCCATGGGGCTTTCGACCCGGCACTTCTCCAGGCACGGCGCCAATCTCGGGGTGCCACGTGGCGGGGGACAGTGCCTTCGGTCGATGCAGATGCGTTTGCTCTCTCTGTCTCTCTCTTCCTCTTGTCTTCCATTCACGGGCTCGATCACGGCCACCGGTAGCCGAAGCTCGCCGGCGGCGAAGAGTGCGGCGGTGAATCGAACAGGCGTTATTTTTTGTCTTCAGTCCTTTTTTTTTTCTCCTTTTTTCATCATTTTTTCCATTTTTTTGGACTTTCTTTCGGCATGAACAGAGATGAAGAGAGGATGACCCGCCCGGCCCAATTTTTAAAATAATTTAAATTCTTATATTGGGTGGTGTTTTAGCTTTTGATAATTGGCTCGTAGTATATTTGTCTTAGAAAATACTTTAAATTAATAATACTGTTATAAATTAAATTTTATTATTAATTACGAAAATATTTACATATCTCAGCTCTTTTTCTAATATAATTAATAATTATTTTTAATGAATTTGTAATTATAACTATATTTTATATTTTATATGTAATATTAGTTAATCTACTTATTTTAAATTGGTTTATTAGTTTAATTTATTATTGCAAGTAATATAATGAATATTTATTAATGTAATTAATTCAAGGAGTACCATTTAAGTAAATAATTAACATTTTAATAAATGTAGTTAGTATGAATAATTATTTCTTATAATTCATTAGATGACTAATAAATAATTATTGATTAATTGAGTGCAAAAATTTAGTTTTTATGTTAAACTAATTTTAATTATGAATTAAATACTAATTTTAAGTTTTTAAATGATGGTACGACATGAGAGAAGTGTATTTATGAGTATTGTAACAGCTCTTTTTTTTCGAAGTAGAAGTATTCAACTATGTAATGATTATTCTTACAGGTATATTTATTTTACTCAAAATAATTATAAAATCAAATGAAATTGTAAATCAATCTAGAATCAAATAATAAATTAATTTTAATAATTTTAGGTAGTTTAATAAAGTAATTTTTGGTCCAAGTACATTCAATAGTGCAAGCCACATTTTTAAATGCAAATGTAATATACGTTTATTTTAAATATAACTAATAAAATTTAATTATTAAATAACGTTTGAATTATATACTCTTAACTATTTTATTATAGCAATGTTAGAAATGAATTTAGAGAATATTTGATAAATTTTGAAAATTAATTTACGTCATGATTTTTCATGGTTATTTTAATAAGAATTTAAATTAAAATAATTATTTAAAAAGATTTAGGTGTCAGAATTGAAAATTTTTGATATTTTTGGATTCAAAATGTCGATATAAGCTAAAGGGGAAAATTTCATAAATTTAAAACTATTTTGAAAGTATAGTCAGAAAAAAAAGTGAATTTTCGGGGCTAGTTGTTGTTTATCTGTTCGTCGAAATTTGACGTTTTTGGTATCGTTGGAATCGTATCGATGAGACATTTCATTTAATACCTTAAAATTTACTTATCGTTACATTTTGATTTTCTGAATTTGAAAAAATTTAAATTTTCATTTATTTATTATTTATTTAAATTGAGCTAATTTGTAATTTTTATATTTTCTAAAAATTTTCTTTGCAAATACATCCCTTAGAAATATTATTATCCTATTTGAAGAGAATTTTATTCCAAATAAAGACAAAATCCACCTCTTAATCTAAATCATCCATTCTTATTTTGACTTATTTATACCTTTTAATTTAAATCCTACCTTATTTAATTCATTTTATTATATTACATAGCTGGTTAATGGGAGATAATTTCATAATTTAAAATTTTTCTAAAATTATTAAATCCTTCTTATCTCCTTTCATCCTCTTCTTCTTCTTCAAAAATAAAAAGACATCTCCTTATCCCCTCTCCCACCATCTCAAAATCTTATTCTTCTCCATCTTCTCAAATTCCTCGTTATCCCCTAAGACTTCTAAAGAATCAAAGGTGTTGAAGCTTACAAAAGACTAAAATTTTCTTCTTCTTCACCTCTTTCAAAGATAATACTCATTAATATATATATTTCTTTTAATTCAAAATTTTTCTTTTAACTTGATTTTATTAATAAAATCAAATATGCATACAAAATTTCTTTTAATTGATTTAGATATCTTCATATTAAGTCAAGATCTAATACATGATTATTTTATTTTCTTATAAATTTCTAAAAGTTTTAATTTCTTTCAAATATTTCTCATGCTTAAGAAGTATATTTATATTAATTTTGTATATCTACATCTTTTAAATTTATCATATTTAAAACTTGAAATCTTTTCTAATATGTTCTCCTATATATTGGTTGTATATTATTAGAAGAAACTATTTAATAATCTTGCTCATATGCTAATTTAAATTAATCCCAAAGTATAATAAAATTTTTGAATTTTTACTTAGAAAAATTTTTAGATTTTTGAAAATTTTAAGATTTTGGTAATACTTTAAAACTTTATATATTTTTGGTTACCACGAATATAAAGCTGTAATCTTGCATGTATATTTCCCTATATATTGGGAAGAACTTCACTTAAGACATCCCAGAATTTTTGGCACTTTAAAGTTAACATTTAAGTGCTCAAAGTTAAATAAAAACTCTAAAAAATTTCAAATTTAAAAATAGATTTTTCTGAAATTTTATTGATGTTTAGCTTAGTATAATTTTTATTCCAAGCAAAGTTAGATGTTTTATATTTGACAAACATAATCTTAGTTATATTGTGAGTAATTTCTCTATTAATTACTTGAATTAATTATATCATTAAGAAGGTCATTTAAGTGCTTATAGTTTGCTAAAAAAATCACAAATTTGAACTTGGGAAAAATTTATGGAATTTCAAAAAATTTCTCAATGTCTGAAATAATATAATTTTTAAAATACAGAGAATCCAAATGTGATTTTTGGCATTCATATTCTCTAATATATAAAGAACAATTTATGTTTAGACATCAACAGAAAATAAGCACTATAAAAATATCTTTTAGATGACATAAAATCAGCTAAAAACTTAAATTTCTTACTTAGCCAAAACTAAAAAAAATTTATAAAATTAAAATTTTCATTTCAAATGATATATAATTAATTTACAAATTTTACAATTGCTGTAAAAAGATAAATTTTGATATTTATGAATAATTTAAGTAATAAATTTGATTTTTGGAATATTTTTAAATATAATTTCTCATAATAATAATATTATGAATTTTTCATATAATTTATTAAATGAATAATTTAAAGTGAATTAAAATAGTTTATTAACAAATTTAGATGTTAATTTAACAGATTAAAATCAATAAATTTAAGAAAATTATTCTTCAAATTAGGTACAGCTTACTAGTAGCTCACGTTGAAATAAGGAGGGATTTAGCCCTTACGAAAGTGGGCAGAAGATCCAGATGAAAGATATACCATTTTACATCTATAAGATGAGGCACCACCGATGGGTAGTGATAAGCTTCCATGGCCAATAGATTTTACCTGTTGGATGATGAGTCACAGGACTCAGCTTTGTGTCACAATTTATTTTTAATTGAAAATTTTTACTTGATGCTTTTCAAATGTTTAATTTCATATCTAACATGCAGGACAAGCTTGGTAAAAATTGCAGCATTTATTTTACTATATGTTAATATAAAAATTAATTTTTTTGCCATTTCATTTGATTTACACCTATTTTAGGATGCTAGAAAATAATTCTTAATATAATTCTTAATGGATAATTTTTGTACTCCTGCCTGACTAACTTTACTGATGATTATTTTAGGTTTTGAAAACTAAAGTTTAAGAAGATACTCGCGTAGGAAGAGCTTATAAGAAGAAGTGAGATTTGAGTGAATATATTTTATTTTGTTATGTGTTGTAATAATAATTGAACTTATGTAATTTTATAAGATTGGCTCTGTAATGAATAAATAACTTATAATTTTATTATCTTATTCTCTATATTTCAAATGGTGAGTTTATTATTTAGAAATTCTCAAACTTGATCACTCGGTCGTCACAGCAAGGTACATTTAGTAGTCCAAGCTTGATTATATATTAGCCTAATAACAACAACAATAGCAACATCAAGATTTAATCTCACTTGGTTAAGTGGATTGTATAAATCATTTGTTCCATCCCTCTATAACTAGTAGTTTTTCCCCATATCTTTTTTGTATTTTATTTCCTCTTTTATACATCGATGAAATTTATAAACTCAAATTTTATAGCAAGAGCGTTACACGATATACACGCTTAATATGCCCGAGCCATTTAAGACGATCATCTCAAGTCTTATCCACAATTGGAACAACTACAACTTTTGTTATGGATAGACTAATTTCTCATCATATGATTACGAGTATACCCACTTATTCTCCTAGGCATCATCATCTACATGACACTAATTTATTGGAAAGTTTCGTTATTGTTGATCAACATTCAGCCGTGTATAACATAGTCTGCTGTTAGTAGCTCTATAAAATTTTCAATTAATTTTGAATGAGATTTTTGCTGCCTACTTCTCCAGAAGTGCTTATCCATTTAATCTAAACAAGTTATATTTAACTGATCACATATTGCTCTCATTGATCACATAGCTCCAATAGTTATGTTTATCGATAATATGTCTTCTAAAATATTTAATAAGGCTAAATCAGCCAAATAATTTTAAATAGAGCAAGCCGAATAGTGAACTTTCCTGAGCTGAGCATGTAAACCTTTATCGCCTTGCTCTCATTTATACACAATTTCTCCCTTCACCTTAGATCTCCGTGCAATGACCACACACCACAACACCACACTCGCATCTTTGTTTGCACGGAAACGTGTATTTTTGCTTACTTTTTGTCATTTTGTTGCAACTACTAAACGACAATTAAATAAAAATCGGCATACACTATTCTCCTCCACCCATCTTGCGATTCTTAACACTGCAATGAGATTGAGTATTATAGTAATCATCTTTGTGACTTACGGACTCATGCAATAAAAATTAATGTAAACTAAAGTTGAAAAATGAATCTAACAAATTAATTTGACACCGACTGGTTTATTTCGCCATCTCTGTCTCAACTTTTTGATTATGGTATTAAAGCTCACTCCACTCTTGATAAAAGGATTTCCTACTTAGCAATAAGTATTATTATTCACATGATTTGGGAAGAAAAGAATTTTCATAAATTCCGCAACACTTTCCGTTAAACCCATTCAATGGTAAATATAAGCAAACTGAAAATTACGTTGATTTCCTCTTGGAATAGGTTTAACGGGGCTCGTTTTGGTGTCTTCATCTTTGACAAGGTTTTTATGGATAATTGGTTGGAGCTTCATTCTATTTATCTGGTTTCCAACCGGAGTATTGGACCATCTTTGTCGAAATATGCAATGCGGGTTTGATGTGCTTCGATATCGATTTTGACTCTCTTATGAAAAAGAAAAATTATAATTATCGCCACCTCTTATCAACTGATTCCAAGTAGATTTATTTAGATGCTATGGAATATTTTGTAAAATATTGACCATAATAAATCAAAAGCCTGCCAATAGTTTTATTTGTCTTAAATAGATTAAAATGTAAGAAAATTATCACCCAACTCAAAAGTCTCAGAAAAAATAATTATCAAAATACCGAGTTCATCATGAATTTCATGTAAAAGTTCTTCATCAATAACAAATGAAAAAAATATGTAGGAACCGCTTGATTTACAAATATCATAATAAAGTAAATAGTTATTGGTAGTATAAAGTGTTCATTTCACACCAACATTGCCCAAAGTAGCTACGATGTAATAGATAGACATGGCCACCTACAGCCACAATGTAATAGAATAATGCTTCCAAATTAAAACTAAATCTAAAGAAGAGAGCATAATGAGATTAAAAATTGAATAAATTCATAGAACAAATAACCAAAAAATACCATCCAACAACATAACAACAACATCAAAGCCTTAATCCCAAAAGCTTTATTTCGAAACTCGAGCATAACATTTCATTGCAATGAATGCAAAGGAACTTCTAAGGAGAAGTCATTATTCCCAAAAGGAAGGCTCTCGTTAATTTAAAAAATTCTCACTCCCATATGAATATATATACTTATATAGATTATATAGATAATCAAGAGAAAAAAGTTCTTTCGTCTTCCTAATTCTCCTACTAAAGAAGCACACAAGACCCTCTCTAAAGCATGCAAGACTCTTTTTCTTCAATTTTTTCCGCCCTCTCCTATCAATAGATTTTTCTCAGCAACAAGAGGAAAGAACAACCCGGCTCCTGCCATTTAATTTGCTGCTATTTTCAGGTCTTCTTGGCAACGACTACCTAGAAGGGATTTTGGACTCCGGGTCTACAATCGATGATTCCAAGTCATTGCTGATTTTACACAAGAGAGCAAGCTTTAGCCCAATGAGGTGCTTCGTGGAGTAAGTCATCATTGAATTTTGGTGAGGGATCTCTTACTCTTGATCTTTCTGTGGTGTCAAAGTGAGCTGCAATTGATGGATGCTCATCGGACTGTGACATTAGAATTGAATCGATTCTTCTGTTTTTATTTTTGATTTTTCTTTATTTGATTAGGTGGCTAAGAGTGAGCAGGTTTGATCTTGCCCGGAAAATATGTGCTAGAGAATTTAGATTCTCTGCTAGATTAAAAGTTTTGTTTTGGTTATTTTTTTTATCATGATAGAGAATTTAATTGGTTTTGGCATCAATGTATGCCTGCCAATTTTTAAAGTACTGATTTCATTTTGAAAGCATGCATACATTTTAATTATGCACTCAGAATAGAATTTTGCTACACTTGCATCATCATATACACATTAAAATGAGAATGATGTGACAATCATATATGTAAATATATGATTGATGCAATCCGTATGGTCTATGTTCGCCTGTTTGATAGGCCTACAGAACCTATGTAAGAGAACTTGCACCTAGCTCTCCCTCACTCTAGCATAGTTAATTATTTTAATTTCTTAATTTTAAAAAGAATTTATAAAAATTTAGTTTTGTTAATTATTTTAATTTATAAGAAGGATTTATCAAAATCATATTTCAACTATTGCAAAAATTATATTTCAACTATTACAAAAATTGTATTTCAACTACTCAAATAGTGTTCCAAAGCATTTGTATACATATTTGAATAACTATGAATATATTCAATGCATTTATTCACCTTTTTATATTTTAAAAGGTGTTTCAAGAAAGAATGTCATCCGACACTTCCACTATCCTAGCAAGTTGATAAGATCAATTCCTAAACAATTTGATCATTTTATTCATCATTTATCTCTCATTCAATGAATTCATGTGACAAATTTGTCTGAAAATTGGAAGCCCTCCACCACCAATAAGTAAAAAATGACAATTGGCAATGACTCACTTCCATTTAAATTAGATTTGTTGAATAATATTGATTGTTGAACGAAATCAAATGAATCTTGATGTCAATCATTAGAAGTAAAACACATGAATTGCTAATTTAATTAAAGTATATCTATATTCCTCACTGTATTGACTAAGGAATTGCAATATAAAATTTTGAAAATTTAATTAGCAATGGTTATAATAATATCAAAATATTTAGGAGCCCTTTTCATGATGATTTCCATGACATAGACCCAACCAAGTATACATCATACCCTGCAATCATATAAAAATATTATACTAAAAAATAAAGATATATAATTGAACATTATTAAATGATGCAACAGTAGAAATATAAAATACAATCTTACTTCATTTTTCAAATGAAAGAATTATAAAACAAAAATAAAGATGGAAATTAACCTATAAATAAAGAGCTTTAGTATAAATAAAATAATCTCATCAAAAGATAATCCTATAAATGCCCTATTTTACAGGAAAATTGATTGCAAGATAACAAATGCTAATAAGTTTTAGCTGGCTGGCCATTAAATGGCGAAATAGAAGGTAGTGAGGACGCTTGATCGTGACGTTCATTGTATCAAAAGAAGTCATTTGGTAGACATTCCTGAAAGGTGGTAGAGCTCCAACATCGATCCTGCGAGAAAATGTAAACCAATCAGAAGCGAGAAGCACGAATTATGAGAGATTAGAGGGAAGAATGAGAATATCGGGCGAGAACAAAGAGCTATAGGTCGTGGTCGGGGACGAAGCCTAAAAGTAGATGGTTTAGAAAAATGAAAAATTTGACTTCAAAAACCCGAACTCTCAATTTTTTATAATTTTATTCATAAAAAGCTGGAGCAGCCCATCCAGCAACGACAAACACCTCATCAAAGGCGCTACCTTCTCTTTCATATTTACATAAATATGTAATTTAGAGGTATGTTGGGGTGTATATAAAAACTTATGAGTAGAGAAGCAAAATTTGCATGCTTTCTAAACTTTGTAAAATAATATACTTCTTATAAATCTTTTTCAAAATTACGAAATTAAAATAATTAACTGTGCTAAAATAATTATAGTAGTCATCATTATTTAAACGAGTCAAGTGTTTATGGGCTAAACAATCACAAAACTCTCATTTATTTTAATGTGTATATAAATAGTTTTTCTCTATTTATATATAGAATTATTTTTATTTTAATATGTATATGATATTATAAATATAACAGAAGTATATGCAAAATTAATTTTTTTCTTACTAAAAAAAAAGAATTCAATATATTTTGTATACGGATCTAATAAAATATATATATTTTAACTATAAATTTTAGCTAGCAATAATCTTTTAGAGAAAAATATGAGCAAAATAATTTTCTTCTTTAATAAAATGATAAAACTATATTTTAGGTGCAATTTACTTATATTTGTCTATGAATCATTCTACTCAGTGATTATAATTGTGTAACTGTTTTTTAAACTATTTTTACATTTTATATGTGATTTCTAATTATATTTTGATTTGAGTCTAATTTGATTTAAGTCATATTTAACTCAAAAGTAGATAAACTAGAAATTGATTAGTCATGTTAAAGTCATAGAAATTTGATCTTTAGATGAGATTTGATGTTGTTTCACAAATCAATTGATGAATCAAAATTGTTTATATAGTTTTTTTCCACAACATTTTTATAAATATATATTGATTTAGGTCATATTATCAAGCCTTATTTGTCTTGTTAGGCAGATAAATTGCTAATGTTCAGTCAATCTCATGAGCAAACCTTATATAGCACAAAGGTCATAGAAATGGGTTAAGAACAGTTGACATTTTGGAAGCGAGAGGGCTTCTTTGTAGCACCAATTGTGTTTTTGTTAAGAAGAAAAAGTGGCACGCCCATATATTCTTTTCTTGACCCATTGCTTCAGACTTGTTCAAAATATAATGCCCCAAAACTACGGCTTACTCTCTGCTTCGAGCTTGTTACAGACATTGCAACTTGCTGAGTGGAATGCGGAACCAACTACAAAGAAGATTTTTGATGGTTTATTGTATTTTCTCCAATAAAAGTTGATGTGTTATTATTACCTTAGAACTCAAATGCAAAATAGTCGTTCTGGGAGTGCTTAATAGTTGGTGCAGTTCACAAAATCTTCAGTCATATGGTTTATATACTTTTAACAATTGGCTGTCCACTCTTACTCACTCTAATTAGCCACATGCGTATGACCTGATGCAGTTGCAACAAGTTCGATTTGGAATTCTGGTTTCCCTGCTCTGTCTATGAAGCCTATTGCTGCAGCCGCTCCAGTTGCTTCAGCGGCTGCAACTTTACTTAATTGAATTATGCTGATTGTTGATTCGCTTTAGTACCATGAAAAAGGCTGCTAACGTGTTTATTTGGAATTGGCTTTTCATCTCTTTTTCTTCATGTCGTCTCAGTCTGCTACTTCTTAAATATCTGTGACAAATGTTACTTTTTAAATATGGGTGCTATAGTGTAAAGATCAATTGGGTCATCACAAGAGGTGCAATTGAAGTTCTATCTCCAAGCATATCTAACCAATCCTCTATAGTTGTTCTTTTCTCTCTGATATTTTGTAGAATCTGATTGGATCAACTCAAGACTTATGTTTAATCACATCTTTAACTTCCTGAAAGATAATTTTGCCTTCTTATAAAACTAGTACTTGTGCTCTAGCCTTTCTATACAATAATGTTGAGGTTATGATTTTTTTTGTGCAAGTGAAATTTTTTATCTGGTAGACATCAATCATCTCCTTCCAATGGAGAGGATCTGTAACCTTCTTTTAGTTTCTCTTCATACTAAATTTTAGTTTGGTGTGAGTCCGTAGTTTTTCCCGATTTTAAATTTTCCACGTAAATCCAGTGCTCTTCGTTTGTTTTGATTTTGCGATGTGTTTTGTGTTTAGTTTTTGCTCCGGAGATATTCTATGCACTCTCCTTCGAGAGTATGGCCGAGATTTATTCTTAAGAACCTTTGATAATTGAACCATGATTTTCTTAACATTGTTGGTGCTGCTTGAAATAAGTTTGTCAATGAGTCCCCATATTTAAACAAAGCCAAAGCCAAATTGGCTAAGTTCAGCAAACATGCTGCCTCAAGTAATAAAATGAGAGCAAAATACAATCCCCTCAAGGATTGGTCTGTTTGAGTTACTAATTGCTAATTTTTGTTCTTATTATTTTATCCAAACAAATAATTAATGGAGAGACAATGATTAATATTTAAACTTATAATTTTCTATTAACAAAGATAATTTTCAGAAATACAGAACTAAGGATTACATTGAAAATTTCAGATTCTAGGCTATTTCTATGGATACATGATCTTGAAACCTTAAAAGGTAACTAACTAGTTGTTCAATTTTAAAAGACGAGATAGAATATATGACTACCACATGCTCATATTCTTCATAATAATATTAAATAATTAAGTAAATCGAAAGATAATGGGCAGCTACAATTTTGCCTCTTCTCAAAGTGATATGTTGTTCTTACCGAACCCGAGCTGAAATTTAGTCTCTCTGACCTAAATGTGAAGTGTAAGAGAATTGAATCCGGTTTAAATAATCTAAATACCGAATATTATAAATATATATTAAGCATAAAATGAAAGATTTGCAGAATTAAAATGCAGGAATGTATAAAATGAAATGAGTTGCACAATAAAAACTGAAATAATTATCATGAGCTACCATTTATGTATGTTTCGAATAAAATGTTAAATTTCTGACTAAAAAAATGTTCGAGTATCTCATGTTTCTATTTTATGTCAACCCATAAAACCTGCATCCAAGGTATGTTATGCAACAATATTAAAAATGGCTGATGTGTTAGCTAAGACTTTCAATCTTAACTCGTTTAATAATCTCAATAGTCATGCCAATTCAGAGAAACTAGGATCCAATTGGATCTTAAAATGATCAGTGGAAATGGGCGAATCGTTTCGAATCAAATTGGGTTAGTTTCATCAAGAAATGGCAAAACCCTCAAGTTTTGAAATTAGGATTTCAGGGTCTGTCTAGCTGAGGATGATGACCCTGTAGCATTGGGCCACTGCAACTCAGGCCGCCAGGTGTAACGGTATACGATCTAGCTTTTCTTGCCGTCCGATTGCATCATAATTAGATTCTACAACGGATATAAATACGTGGTTTCAAATTGTCATCAGTCATCGGAAGAGATCTGAAGATCCAATAACTGGGATTTCTCTAGCGATTTATAAAACAAAATCTCATATTTTTAATTAAATATAATAAATAAAAATCATAGATAAATCATATTAATTTAATGCACAATATATTATGTACAATTTTTTTCCTTTTAAAATGAGATGATAAATAAAAATAAAGGAGAATCTAAATTTGTAAGAAATTGTATGTTTATAGCATATATTTTATTTTATAGAAATTATTCAAGATAAATCTTTAATAAATTATTAAAATACTATATAATATTTAAAAAATTACTAAACATTCGTAATAACTCTAAGACATTATACTTTATTTCTTAGTATAATTGATTTAATAAAATTTAAAATCATTTGAGAATAAAATATATTATAATTTCTTTTAATAAACAGTGTTTAATCATAAATTGAATCTCAAAACAACCTAAAGTTATTAGAGAATATGATCTTAATTTCAGCTCTTCAGGCTGAAGCTTCTTGTACGTTTGCCAAAAAGAAAAAGAAAAAGGTGCTTTGAAATTCATATATAACTTAATTTTTGTAATCTTAAGGACCTGCTTTCAATGATATTTAGCATAGAATTCAAACAGCAATAGCAGGAAATTTGGTGCTCAATCTTATAAACTTGCAGGCCGAACTGAAAAATTTTAGAGGACAAAAAAAATTCTCATTTAAGAAAAAAGTAACCTTACTGTTATTACCTTCAGAGAAGCACGTCAAAAGCTTCAATGTTAGCAGGTTCTGTAAGCCACCTCAAGCCTAAATCCAAGCTTGTGCATTTATGTAGGAAGCAGACAAAAGGCCATGGCTTGTGCATTTAAGTAGGCATCAGACAAAAGGCCATGGCTTGTGCATGCTTTTTAATGATTGACCTGATTATTCAATCAAATCATATCAGTTTGGCTTAATATGCAGCAGTTCCAACATTCGTTGCTTCAGCTTCATTATAAAAACTAATTTACCTATCAGTTTGGCTTAATAAGCAGCACTTTCAACATTCGTTGTGATGACTTTCGTCATCTGCAGGCTGCTATGGCTCCAAGATTCAGGCAAGCTTCACTTTTACTATTCTGCATTTCTGAATGTTTGAAATCCATTGGGTTATCTTGGAAAGTTACATATTTGTGGTATTGTGCTAAATTGGCCCATATAGTGTCACTTTGTTGTCTTTTAAGGATAAAAAATAGCTTGAATCATTTTATTTATCCTTTTTTCTTTTACTTAAATTATGGAAACTAATTTCCCAAGGGATAGAGAACTCCTTATATGCAACTGGATGCCACCTTGCCCCCATGTTTTTCCATATCAATGAAGCTAGACCCTCTTCTTTTTTTCACATTAAGTCTGTCCATAAACCCCCTCACTTTCTGAACATCAGCCCACCTTCCACCTAATGCATATAAATCAGACGCAAGAGCATAAACCCCACCATCATCATCAGGCTCAGCAATCTTAAGAACCTCATCGATCACCTTCTCTGCCACCTCAAAGTTCCTATATCTCTTACACGCTGCCAGAAGTGAAGTCCATATCACCACATTTGGCTCAACCTTCATTGTCTGGATCAAAGACAAAGCATCCTCTATCCTCCCAGAATTCGCAAACATGTCAACAATGCAGCCATAATGGTGAATTCCAGGCTCAAATCCAAACACATTCATCATGTCACAGAAGTAACCATAACCCGCCTCAACAAAACCAGCATGCCTGCACGCATTCAGAACACCAGTAAGAGTTATCTCATTTGGCTTAACGCCAGTCGCCTTCATCCTCTCAAAAAAGGCCAAAGCTTCATCGCAATGCCCATGGGAGGCGAGGCCACAAATCATGGCGGTCCATTGCATCACATTCCTCTCAGGCATTCTCTCAAACACAAAGAAGGCATTCTTCAAGCATCCGGACTTAGCGTACATGTCGATCAGCGAGGTCCCGAGCTGATCACCAACGTCAATGCGGCTCCTTTCTATGAACGCATGGACAGATTTACCGTAAGAACCCAGCGAACCGCTGCGAGCGCAGCCAGAGAGGACGGACACCAGGATGACGGCATCAGGCCTGAGCTTTCCCTCCACATTCATCTCTCGGAATAGAGAAAAGGCAGTGGAAGAATCGCCGCCCTGCAAGTATGCGCAGATGAGGGCAGACCAGGAAGCGATGTCCCTTTCATGCATTTCATCGAACAGCTTACGTGCGGCCGCTGCGTCGCTGTGGCGTGCGTTGCAGGTGATCATGGTGTTGTAGGTGACGATATTCGGGTTGGGAATTTCGTCGAACAGGTGGCGTGCGTGCGGGAGGGAAGCGAGGGAGTAGGTGTGGAGAAGGGAGGACGAGACGTGGATTGAAGAGAGAAGATTGGATTTGAGGAGAAGGGCGTGAAAAGAAAGGGCGAGGATGATTTTGGAAGGGAGGGGGAGGGACGAGATGTGCTTGAGGATAAAGACGGCGGCTTTGGAGTCGTATGAGTCTAAGCCGAAGGAGGAGAGGAGGTGACGGCGGCGGCAAAAACGCCATTTGAAAAGGATAAGAGCGGTTGTAGCGGCGGAGGCGCGGCGGATGGCGGCGGCCGAGGCAGAGTTCGTCCACCGCAGCGAGGAGAGGAGTTGCGGGAATTTGGGAGCCTCCATTTGCGCGCAAAAATTGGTTTGGTAGGTTCAAGATTAAGTAAATACAATTTTGTTGAACAAAATTATTATTGATAATGATGTTATAAAAGTTAATCAGTTAAATTTTTGAATTTCTTATATTATATTATGAGTTCAATTATATTGGTTTCCATTAAAATTTATCTTTTTCAATAAAAAAAATATTAAAAATGCTTAGTATAAAACAAATTATTTAGTCTCTACAATTTTATTAAATTCTGAAATTAATTTGTTTCTTAATATTTATTAAAGTTTTATTTTAATCACTTATAAAAAAAAAAAAAATCCTAAGCATATCCACTCCAGTAACAACCACAAATATAACAGCAAAATCCAAATTTTCTATAAGAAATAAATATGATGTCTCTAATCTTAGGAATTTATTTGATAAAATAAAAATATATATGCACTAATTTGAAACAAAAATGAAACTATTCAAACTAAATAAAAATATTCCAAACCAATAATCTGGGGATATGTGGGGTTATATATATTTTCATATAATTTGCATATATATTTTCTTAAAATTTGAAAAAAGTGAGAATAGTTTGAAATGCTATAATATAAATATTTCAAAAAAATATATGAGAGTTGAATATAGTTATGCAAGATAAATATGGCGTGAAGAACTGTTTAGCCAAAAGTTAGTCAAATAATTCTAGAATTTGATATTTATAATACAAAATTCATCCGCACACAAAAGTCGAGCAAAAATAATAAACCAAGATAACAACAACAACAACAACAAGAAACAACATCAAACTTTAATCCCAAATAGAAACCCCTCCCTCTGAGTTCCAAATAAAGAAGATTATTCTTAATACATTAAAGTAAGTATGCTTGAACCATTTAAGTCGAGATATTTTATAATTTTATCCACTATTGATCATTTCAACCTTGGTACGGTTTAGCGCATTTATCATTCTAACCATACGAGAGTGTACTCACTCATCCACCTAAACATCCACTCTATATAACACTATTTAGATAGTGGATTTTTTCTTTTCTTTGTTGGCCAATACTCAGGCCCACATATAACAAAACTAATCGTACAAAATTTTTCAATAAGATTTTCAAATCGTACAACACTTCAAAAGCATTCATCCCTTTCATCAAACCAACTTAAATTTTATTAACCACATTGCTCTTTTTGAACCCAAGTACTAAAACTCTAGGCAATATATTATAATACTTCTTCATGCATAAAACCTTATATTCATTTTTAGGAGATGAAATATCCCTAATTTTCACCATCGCACATGAAAAAGTTCATTATCCAAAGCTTACCACAAATTCGACACTTTTTGTGATGAATGATGATTAATAAAAGAATCTAACTATACAACTCTTATATATCACCAGAATAATTCTCAAAAGTATCAATTTTTTTTTTTTATTCACAGAAAATACTAAATTTATTTTTGCATGTGAAGCATACCATAAACATAGTACTTAAAGTAGAATGTTGTCCTTTTAAGAGGCATGATGATGCATCCCCTTAAGAAAGGCATTCTATCCCAAACAAATTACAATGTTTAACCAGTAAAACTCAGATCTATTTTCTTTCTTTGGGAGCATCTTCACCGGCCATCGGTTGAATCCTCTGATAGGGTTTTCTCGTCAACGTCTCTCCTCTTAGGGCCGCTCTATACCTATCGTTAGTGTCCTCTTTGCGCTCAAGCTCGCCGAGAAACTCCGCCAGTCTCTCGCGGTTTATCTGCCCCATCATCTGTACAATTGCCATTTTCAATAATGCATTATTTAAAATAAGTATACCAAAATAATTTAGGGTTTTGTATCGCTAATCAATCATAGATGGTTCCAAAAAATGTTCTTTTAAGACTAATACATAGGGTTTATGGTTCAATCAATTCATAACCATTAACTCTTAATCTACGTTAAAATATGTTTAAGCATATAATCAAGAAATTCTGCATATGCTAACACTTGATATCCAAAAAAAATTCATTCAAATCTCTCAGTTGTGCCAATATTTGTTTCAAGTTTATATTAGCTAAACTTAATTAAGCTTAGGTTTTCTTATCTTATCTTAGGTTATCTAGCTTATCTTATCTATATACCTAAAAGTCAGCAAAAAATAGCTAAAAAAATCAATCGTTCAAGTTAAGCTGAACAACTTTATCAGCTTAGCTTGCTTAATCCCTAACCATTTAAATCTAACAATTAAGCTCGAACAACCGCACTTATTTAATCGAAACAACAATATATATATATATATATCATTGTTCCGAGGTAGATACTAATAAAGTATGGATTTCTTGCCTTGAATTTTGATTCAGCACAATCGGCCTCCTGCCCAAAAACATAACAATAGAACAATTTTTCCAGCTACTGCTCTCATTAACAACTCAATTAAATTTACTCTATCCTCACATTAGATGTCATTGTTATGTGTGATACCATCTCTTCTCATAGCATATCCCATGTACTTTGCATTTATTCCATTTTAGAGGCTCTTTAGCTAGACAGAATTAAGGATTTAAAGCATTGATTTTAGCCTCTAAATCATTAAATGCATATTAAACAATTAAACACTACTCTTAATATTAAATTACATTATCAAATATTTAGTGAAATTAAATTTATTTATTTTGACAAACTTCTCTCCAATTAGATTAGGGTAAGATGCCCCCGTGCATCTCCCTTGCCTCTTTACCCCTCTTCCTCACAGCCACAAAACACCTCTTTCCCTGCTCAACTTCATCGTGGGAATCTCTTTTTCCATTTGCTCATCTTCTGTCCTATCAGCCATCTCGATCGTTTTCAATAATGAAGAGCTATGCTTACTTTGGGAGTCTTGGTTATGCACTTGGGGAAAAACATTCTTATCCCGCTCTTGGAAGATCAAAGGTAACATAGAACCCCTTACTTTGGATGGTGGCTATTATCTTCTTCATTTTCCTTGTATTGAGAATTACTTAATCTGTTCTGAAAAGAGGGCCTTGCACTTTTTTCAGTTGTCCCTTCTTGGTTTGAAAGTGGGAGTCAACCTTCTTCCCTAGAGAAACAACTTTTGAGTCTCTCCCAATTTGGATAAGACTTCCTAAACTTTCATTGATACTCTGGATAGACACAACCCTCTCCAAGATTGTCAGTAAAATTGGTCAGCCCCTAACGGCCAAATTCCTAACTATTGCTCTGAAACGCCATACTTTTTGCAAGGGTTGGCATAGAAGTTTTACCAGCTTCGTCTTTTCCTGAACCTGGATATGTTTCTCTCAATATTAATGAATGCAAGTTTAACCAAAAAATTGAGTACAAATGGAAGCCAGAGATTTGTGAAGCCTGCTCAAACGATGTGCTATAGGTCATGCTCATGTATTAGTCCTCCCGCTCCCAAAAGAGGTAGATCTCACCGACCCCCAACAATCAGAGCCACCTCTCCAACTCCACCTTAGTGTCTACAACGTGTCACCAATATTAGCCAACCTTCCCGTTCCCAGCACAACCAATCCTGTTCCTTCATCTACTCAACAAATTGAGAATCCAATTTCTCCTTCACCACATGCTAGGAGCCCTCTTTTAGCTCAAAAGGCCCCCGTAGCCAATAAACTTGAACGTTCCACCATCTACCATTATTATGCAGACATCTACAACACAACCTCTAGAAGATTCTGGTAGTTCCTCCAGATCGCATATGGTTATTAAACAAGGCACTTAATTTCTTCAGCATTTCTCTGTCAGAGGCCTCAACTCGAATGCCCATATTTCAGATTGCAAAATCACCCTAAACAAATACAAACATGCTTTTCTTGCTCTCTTGGAGACTAGAATCAATAACAAAGCTTTCTCATATCCCTTTACTCGCTCCAAAAGGAGGTTTTTGATGAGGACAAATGTTCTCATAATTTCAATCTGCTAAACAGATAAAATTTTTTGTTGTTTGGGATTCTCAAAAAATAAAAATTGAGTCTGTGGACTTTCATGCTAAGATTATCCATAGTAGTCTGCAACCTTCTAATTCAGCTCCCTGTTTTACAACATTTTAATTGCATCGAACTCCTCCCAAGGTAAGAAAAATCTCTGGGCCAATCTCTCAAGCATAGTGTAGGGCATAGTCGAACCTTGGTTGATTGCCAGTGATTTCAATTGCGTTAAAACTTCAAATAAAAATTGTGGTGGCAAGGTTCTCACTTATAACAATAAAGAGAACTTCAATAATTTATATTTGAAAATGCTTTAGAGAATTTGCCTTCAGTTGCCTCACCTATACTTGGTTCAACAGGCAAGCTCATTGTCCCATTTTGCTCATCTAGACTGAGTTCTTGTTTAACTCTTCTTGGATTGAAAGTTTTCCTCTTGCTTACTAATTGAAGGTCCAGGTGCATCGGACCACTCTATAAGCATTCGTTTGAGGCAAGGGTAAATATTTCAATACTCTAATAGCCGTTACTATAATGATAACTATCAAGAGCTTATTCTCAAAACTTGAAGCACTTACTATTTTGGAGACCCACTATCAGTTCTCTACAACAAATTAAACACTACCTGATTCAGAATATGCCAAATGAAGCTTCATATATATTGCAGATCTAATATTTATAAAGTCTTGGAGGAGAGTACTATTGATCCAGCGGCTTCTAGTGTCTCTCTTTCAAATATGATGGACATGTACACTACACTTCTTATGAAAAAGTTGGTTTGATTGAAACAGCGGGTAAAAATTTGAGAAAGATGGTAATGGTCTTCTCTACAAATGTATAAACAACAGGAAATCAATCTCTTATAAAGCTCTTGACTAAGTGGGTATTTCTAAGCATGTAATTAGAAATCTCAGCAGCTAATATAATCAAAACAAGCCGAATAATTATGGCCTCTGCTCTACAAGAGCCTGCATCTCTACACCTATTTCAAATGAACTGCTCGATCCTTAAAGCTAAAGATACTGCTACCTCTAAAATGATTGATGGAGTCTCTTCTTATTGTTTCATAAAAAAATGGACTATTGTTAGAATCAAATTGTAAGAGCCATTCATAATTTCTTGAGCATAGGTAGGCTGCATGATGCAATCACCCGTACTGCAGTAATCTGGATTCGCAAATCCTTCCATGTTAAATGTTAACTCAATTTCTGATATTCGGTCAATATCCTTATGCAATACTACGTACAAGCTTATTGCTAAGCTCCTTGCTTCTCAAGTAAAGCCATTTCTTCTAGAAACTATTAATCAAAATCAAACTGCTTTTGCTAATGGGAGAAATATCTATGAAAATAAACTTTTAGTTTCAGAAATCTTACACATTTTTTGTGCAAACTAGACATAAGGAAAACTTTTGAAACCATCAATCGAGGCTACCTCCTAGCCCGCATGATTGTTAAAGGTTTCCTTAATGTTTTTGTCAAAAGAATTGGACAAAATTTTTGGCTATCGTCAACGGTAGTCTGAATGGCTAGTTCAATTCCACTAATAATTTGCGTCAAGGCTGTCCACTCTCACCCCATTTATGTACCATTGTCATGGATGGTTTCTCTTCTTTTAAATAATAAAGCAATCTCTGAAGACAGGTTTGTCCCTTTTCATAATGGAAGATTTAGTTGTTCCCATCCGATGTTTGCAGATTATTTGTTGTGCTTTGGCAAAGAAAATGCTAATAATATTAGCGGCTTTATGCGGATTCTTTAACAATTCAGTCAGCGCTCTGTTTTAGAGGTATATCTTGCAAAATCAGAAGTTTTCTTCTCTAAATCTGTTAGAAATGATGATGTGCTTGCTTCTACTATGTCGTTTAATCGATTATCTATGCCTTTTACTTATTTGAATACTCCACTGCATGATACTCTCTTAACCATAACTAAATGTTAAAGTTTAGCTGAAAATATTTCTAGCCAGCTTACTGGACGAAGTAAGAAATTCTTCAAACCCTCTAAGCCTCAGTTTGAACCATACTTTCTGGGCTAAAACAGTCCACATTACAGTTTTGGTTACAAAAAAAATGCACAATTGTGTTTAAGTTCCTTTGATAGTAAACAGGATAAAAGCTTAGAATTATCAGTTGGTCTAAAGCTTCAACTATGAAAAAGTATGGTGGGCTTGGCATTTTAAATGTTGCTCTTCCCTTTAAAGCCTACAAGCTTGCAAATTACAATAGGCTTCTAAATAACTCTCATCTTGGTGATTGGTGACAAAATCTTGAATGTAGACTTTGAGATCCAGGTGGGTCCAACTGTTGCTCATATTGGAAGGATTTTAAAAAATGGGCCCCTGGTGTTTGTGCCCCTAATATCATATTTGGTTAGAGAGGAACAGAAGAATATTCAAAAGACAGCATAAGTACGTTATAACTTACGAAACTAAAATCCATCAACAATTTAAGCAAATGAATTTTAATGCTCCTAATGTTGATCCTAGTGGGAAGGGTATGCGGAGCAATGATTTGAAAGCGCTTTTAACTAGGCCTGGAAAGCAAACTGCTAAGGATCTTTAGCCAATTTTTAGATACTACGATTACAATTATGTGCCGCCTAACAGTCAGTGCTCATTTGCTTCCTATGGTATCCTGAGCTCTGTGCTAAGCAAATTTTTTCTCTTTTATGTTTTTTGGTTCTATGAATTACTCGTCAGTATTTTGAGTTCTGGAAGTTTAGTCCTCCCTGCTGTGGCTGTTGTGATGCAGCTCTTAATCTGAGAAGGTTCCTATTGGTTACAATTCTTTCTTATCTGGCATTTTTATTATTTGTTTTGTTAAGGTTGCAGGAATCATGGCTGTATCAGCTTTACACATCTATCTGCTTGGGCCTGTTAACGTCTGCAGCTCAGCTGCAATTTCCGTATGCTACTGGAGTTTGTGTAATCTAAATTTTGATTCTGATTATCTTCCTCTTCCCATCGTCAGGACTGCTAGAGTTTGGTTACGTAAAGACCCAAAGTCGTTACTTTGCAAATTAGGTCAATTTCCGACTCTGACATTAGAACCCCGGAGAATTTCAATTTATGACAAACAAAAATTACCAATAGATAGATTATTTTTAGATCAAAGTGCCCTAATTTGGGAGAAATCCGATTAACAGAAGCTCCTATTTTATTTTCTAAATTATTTAAATTCTAAAAATCAAGAACATTGAAATGCGTGTCCGAATTCATCGTTCTCAGAGTCATTGTGTTTAGTGTATTATTTAAAAGATGCTCGAGAAGTTTCATCAAATTCTGAGCGTCGGATTTATCGTGGTTAATTTTTGACATTTTAAACCTCAAAAATTAATATAAAATAAAATATTACGCCGAATCGAAAATTTACGGTGCGAGGGTGTTCGTCATGTTGTAACACACCTCGGTGCCAAGTTTCGTTGTATTTGGACGCCGAACGGCAAAAAAATGCAAAAAAATTTAATTGAAGTAATTTTATTTATTTATTTTTCCTTTATTCCTTCTTCCCTTGCCCCCGGCTTCCCCCGATTGCAACCCTCCCAATAGCGTCTGTCACGCCTTTCTGGCTCGGAAGCTTCCGCGCCAGAGAGCTTCCTGCGCCGTTTGGCGCATGAATGGTCGGCCAAATTGGCCGACCAGCTCCCTCTCCTCTTCTTACCTATAAACCCCCCCAACTCTCCTCCTCCTCCCTCACAGCAGCCATCCCTCTCCCCACTCTTGCAGCCCCCTCCTCCCCTCCCTACCAGCCAGCCATTCCTTGCCGGCCGACCAGCAGCAGCCCGGCAGCCCCGCCAACCAGCTGGAACCTTTGCCAGCCTCCGGCCACCCCGTTCCGGCTTCCCTCCGTTTTTCGGAGGTCCTAATCCTAAAGGTTTGAAGAGAAGTTTAAGAGAAAGAGAAAGGGGGAAGAAAATAGGAGAAGTTATTTTGCTATTTTCTATATACTTAATAATCTTTTTGAAGATAAGATTATGTCATCACATTAGCATTTTTGTCATTAATTAATAATGACAAACAATACAAATGTTATAATATAACTATTATTTCAATTTAAGCGTTTTCATTTTGACCATCACTCCTATTATGTTCTTCTTTCCTTCTTATATTATTATGATCATTGAAACAATGATAATAATAATATTATATCATTGTAATCGCTATCATCAGTAACTTAATAACGCTATAATAATATTACTGTCATTGCAGTATCCTAAAAAAATTGAACTTCCATCATTATGAGAAAGCGAAAGAAGGACAGAATCGAAGTAGTGATAAAGAAAAATGACTCCTAAAATATTGGATTAAAAACCCAGTACATGACATGTATTATATTTTGCATTTTTACTACTGTTTAGCTTCGCGTATTTGCTTTGAGCCAAATTTAATTGAAGCTTAGTTGGTTGTTAAAAACCAGTATCCTTTTCATTCGGGGGTTACTTGAAAATAACATCAGTAGCATTAATGCTTGGTTGGTTGTTAGAAACCAACATCCTTTTCATTCAGGGTTGTTACTGAAAAATGACATCAGTAACATTCGGGGTTGTTGCTGGAAAAATGACATCAACAACATTCGGGGTTGTTATTGGAAAATGACATCAATAACATTCAAGGTTGTTACTGGAAAATGACATCGGTAACATTCGGGATTGATTACTGGAAAATGACATCAATAATCTTTAAATATTTGTTGCAGGAAATTATTTATTTTGCACTATTGCCTTATTTTCTCCTGCATTTTATTTCCGCCTTATTCCAGCTAATCGCATCTTTTAAAATATAAATGTTATTATGTACTGCAGTATTTAAAGTATTCTCTAATTACTGGGAATTCAAATCCCGGTATTATTTTCTGTACAATACCAGGTCAGGTGCTACTAGGAGAATACACGCAAGAACCATAACGCTTAAATCGTTCAAACCGCCGATTGATCTACGGCGCTATTTTTGCTTGTTTATCTTTTATCTTCTTTTTTTATTATTATTCACTTTTGTACAAGGAACGTTAAAAAGATCTTGTAATTTTGAAATATTATAAATAAAATGTATCTTTTGCTTTTTGCTATGTGTGTTCTTTTTCTCTCAAATTACTCAATATGATCCTGCGATAAGTGGACACCCGATACCCGAACGGCTTCCGCTGAACCGGCGTCGGGCCTTCACAGGTTACCTTTCGATTGCTATTGGAATTTCATATGTTGCTCACTGCAGTGATAGGCTACTGTCTCCTTACAGGAATGAAATTGTTATTTTCTATGACACCAAAACTTGATGAAGATGATTCTATTCTCTTGCTGGATGCTATTCCTACTGGCTAGTTCAACTATTCGTTTGATTTAAAATGAACGATTTTTTTTTCTATTGTGGATGTAAGCTATACTAGTTAACAGTATTTCATTTTCTTTTTTTTGTTCCCATTAGCCTGTTGATTAAACTTTGCACATATGTTTACTCCCTTTGGAATGCAATTGAGTTTCTTGTTCTTAAATTTTTCAAAAAAAAAAATTACAATTATTATTAATCAAAATATTAAATGCATATCATAATTAAGAAACTGTGCTGTTTATAAATATATTTGAGTATTAAATGAAATTTGGTTTAATGAGCTAAGCTCTCGTGAATTCAAGCAAAATTGCTTTTGAAATTTAACAAGGATTATTAATCCTTGTACAAATAATATTTTGAATTTCACAAAATCAAAAAATTTACCAAGAAGATGGTTTAGCAACCACCATGAATCAAGGGACTAACTCAATTAGAATTAAGTAAATCCTCAAATATGGATTTGTTTAGTAAATTTTGTTAATTCTTGAGAAGGATGTTTGGGCGTAGCTTTAGCGTAATTTTAGAATTTAAGGATTGGGCCTTCTAAGTAAAAAAGATTTAAGCTTTTTAGAACATATTTTAATGCTTCAATCAAAAAGTTGATAAAATTTTAAAAAGATAGTAATAATTAATTTGATAAAAATTTGATAGTAGAAATTAAGATAACAATTAAAAATGAGAAATATTACAAAGCATTTAGATTTATTAGAAATATTATTCAACAAAATAAGACTTCAACTGATTTCCTGACCCTCTGCCTCTATCTTTCAAATCAATTGTAATCTCTCCCCGATGCTGATGCCTAAGTCTTTTTTTTTCTTCGCGCTTTTTCCCTTATTGCCACTTAAACCCTACATCCAAAGGACGTTGATTTACTAAATCCTAAATTTAAAGGGATCTTAGAAATAAGAGGATTTATATCTCCGTCTACAAGCAAATGAGCTTCAGGCCTCAACAATGAAATATATGCAAAGAAAGTTACTTAGATTCTAACGATAGCTACTATTAAACTATCTCCAAAAGAAGAGGGGCTACATGAAGAGTGGATGAGAGCAAAATACATGACAAGGAGTTGCTCCGAAGTACAAGTATTCTTTCCTCAGTTCAATGCTCAGAGAAGCTCAAAGCATAACTCTTGTAAATTCACCAAATACCATAACCTTTTTCAATTCCGCTTTCCCCACATAATGCCTAGAAGCTCAAATCAGCAAGGAGATAAAAATTTACCTTGTTGCACATTAGAAAGAATGTCAACATAACAAAGAAGAAAAAAATGCAAGACCACCATGTGGCAGGAATGATTTCTCACGTATGTTGAAAGGACAACAAATTGCATCATACTTTTCTGGGATCTGCCACGTTTTATGAAATTGTTTTCAAAAAAATTTGAGTCCACATTCTTAGTCGATAAGATTAGAAAGTGCTGTGATTAGTAGGATTCAAACTAGTTGGATTACATGGAGAAATATTTCTAGGATGTTTTGCAATCAGAAAATTCCATTCAAAATTAAAGAAAACTTTAATAGAGCAATTATATGACTGCTATATTATATGAAGCTGAATGTTGGCCAACAAAAAAAAAGTCCCTAATAAAATAAGAGTTGCAAAAATGAAAATGCTAAGGTGGTTGAGTGAATGTAATCAAAAGAAAGAATAAGATAGGAGTTAAATCTTAGCATGGTTAGAGTGGCTTCAAAAGTGGATAAGATTCAAGAAATCATTTTAGATGATTTGGGCTAGAATGTTTGATGCCCTTATTAGAAAAATTAAGTGTACGAATTCTTCCCATGTTAAAAAGGGAAGATAAAGGCCCTGGAAAAAACCATTATAAAAGAAATTATATATTTGGAACATAGGAAGGTGCTTCTATTTTTACAATTTTGAGTCATTGGTCATCTCATTGAAAGGTACTTAGACAAGGGCCTGATCCCCATTTATACTCTTCATATGCATATTTGACTCGTGGGATTTACTTCCTAGAAGCAACACGATTTAGCATGTTAGAAATACTATAATATTTGACTACAAAATCATATGGGGCAGGTCTTTTATATAGAATAGCATTTAGGACATTTATAAGTATAATATTTAGAAGAATCCTAAAGATAATTCTAATAAACCTCAAATAAATTAATTAACAAAAAATTATATATATATATACACACACACATATATATACATATACATATACATACACACACTCAAATTAAACATGGTTGATAAAATTCACCTTATACTTATAGAATAACAATTCTTGAAGGTGACTAGAACAAATTGTCTATGCATAGGTGGATACAAAAATGGTTGTCAAAGGTGGAGAAAATAGGAGAAAATAGGACAGTTACCAGAAGAAGTGGGCAGGAAATTCCTATAGCAGAGAGACCAAACCAACGTCATGTGTTGAAATCATTGGAGAAGATAATGCACTTAAAGTAGATACTGTAGAAGGGGAGAACAAGTTGATAAATGTTGGAGAATAAAACACAAACTCTATGCCCTAGCCAAGAGAGGATAATGCACTAAAAAGTGGAGATGATAGCACATAGGAGATTGCTAGAGAGTATTATGTGAACTGGGTGCCCTACTTATTGATATTTGCAGATTACAGAGATGTTGCAAATAGGAATTTTAACAATGTTTGAATAAGCTGAAGGGGGTGACATCATTAATGTGTTTTAAATACTCAAACTTTATGAGTAACATTTAAAGTTTGTATTTATATGTAATTTATAAAGATTTTGTTGGTGAATTGATAACATTTCCTTGAATATTTATATTGTGCAATAACTCGAAAACAAAGTCATAAAGCATGAATGGATAGCAACAGGGGTGTCAAAATGTCACCCGACACAAAAGCACGGTTCAAACTCAGCACGAAAAAACAGGTCATGTGGACCATATTAGTATTCAAAGGAGGTTAGTGTAAGACTTTTTTGACCCATAAATAATTCAGCTTGGGTTTAGGTTGACCTGCAAAACCTAAATCAACCCACTTTGATTTACATAATGGATATTCAGGTCAACCCAGTAGAGTTTGGATTGGTTTTAGCTCGAAAGTGATGGATTTGGACAAAATGCTTACAACTTTTACAGTATGTATGTATTCATGTCAAACTAAGTCAATTTTGGATAGAGTTTGTGTTGGAGATTTTGATCCTTTAGTGAATGCGCTAGGCTCAGGTTGATCAACTTTGAATTGGGTCAATTTCGGGTTGAACTTGAATACGACACGCTGACCGGAGTTAGCACCTCCGTATTACAATTCTTAAGAGGATCAACAGTTACTGAACTACAAATTAGCATATTGGAATAATTTCACACGTAAAATCAAAAACCTTTTTATTTATATTCCTTACAAAACACCAGATTTTCCATATATATACGACTAAGTTACCTTAAACCCTGAACTAAAAAACGGAGAAATACATCGAGAAAAGCTGATACAAAACAAAGACATGTATTCGGTTCATAAATAAGATTAAGAGATTGCAGGTCATCCAAACATCTCAACCGCCATAAGAACACTCACACAAAAACGATGCGTCCACACGAGAAAGACGAAAAGGATCAGCACGGTTACCCAGCTGGGGGAGAGGAAAAGGCGCCGGAGGTCGCTGTAAAGCAGAACACGGGTCGCGCGCCGCCCTAGCTGCAATCTTCGTGCATAACAGTGACATCGATCTTGAGATACGTGAAAATGGGTGTAACATATTTGGGGTAACAAGGATTAGAGAGTTATAGGAGTAATTGATGGGAATATTGTAGAGAATTCAGTAGCCTGTGGGTAGAATACAATATCAAAAACACTAGTACTGCGACGAAAAAAGAACTACTAAAAACCAGGAAATGAGGTTCAGATTTATGTTGGTCGAAACCCATTAAAAGGAACTGCCTACCAAAGATTCGGAGCTAGCATTCTTCCTGAGCTGGGCTTCCAGCTGCTCGTTGCTAGAATTCGTGAGCTGCATAACTCCGTAGCCGATGAAGGCAGGGACGACGCCGCACACCGTCGCGAACGCAAAGAAAAAGCGCTTCGAATCGCGGGTTTTCCTTACGAGCCGCCGCCATGTCTCGCTCTTCTCCCACGCAAACGACATCGATGGATCGAACCGACTCACTTGCAAGTAGCAACGGCAAAATTGAACAAGGTATATGGGGATTGGGATGCGAACCGGTTTAATCAGACCGGATCGAGCTGAGCGTGCTTGCCTATTTAATACACATAATAATATATTATACAATTCAATTTATACAAATATAAACCAAACTTTTTCTCTATATATTTTAAAAAGTAAATGCTTTGATACCCCATTGATACTCTTCACTTTTTCTTAGTCAATTAAATGCTTCCAAATTAATTTATAATCATAATTTTAACAAGTGAAGCTCAATTAAAATCAATTTAACATGGTGATGAAGCACTGAATAAAGTATTATTACTGGTATTGTAGCAACTTCTATTTTAAAATTATGTGTTGTAATCCTTATACTAATGCCCATATAAGTCAAATTACTTTCTTCTATTTAGACTTGATTAAAACCTAAGGTTCTCACATTATAATCCTCATAAGATTCTTCTCATAGAAAGCTCAAAGACTTCAATAAATTATAAGAATGTTAATTTTCTCCCTTAACAATTATTAAACTAATTGCTCATGCTTTTGTAGTAGAACATAGTTGTCATAATAGAACTAAATGATTGTTTAGGATAATAATGACTCATCTCTCTTAATTTTTTTATTTCAATAAAACAATATTTACCTCAAATATATTATTTCTCTAGCATAGTATCACATGTCCTAACTAAATATTTGGTTGACCTAGCGTTTAAAGGTTTTTTGTTTAACTTAAAAATAGATTTTGCAGTACACTTAAAAAGAGAGGTGGAGAATGAAAGTTTTAAAGTGAGAATGAGTGGGTTTGATAGTTGAGCGGCAGTGGTGAACATTAATATGTGGTAGTAATAATGTAGTCATGATAAGGTAGCGATGAGGATGATTGTGTAGGTGATATTAATGATAGTAGACGTGATGATGAATATTAAGATGATGGTGCTGATGATGAAGATAACCGTGATTATGAAGAAGATAATGATTGAGATGATGTGATATTTAGGATGATGTTGTAGCCGATGGAAATAACAGTGATTATGAAATTGAAGATGATTACATGATAATGTTTGTAATAAAAAAATAAAAGACAAAATGTTAATGATAAGGGAAATATATTGCTTTAGGAGGAGGCCGACAATGGTTGAGTGATCGGTCAGTGAACATGGAAAGTTGGTGACACGGTAGGAAGGGGCGGTAAAGGATGGGAAGTGAGTAAAACATGAGAGAAATATGAGAGAGCTCTAAAGAAATGCAATAATATATATATATATATATATTAATATTATGATATATTGATATTATAATAAAAAAATATATGAATTTGTCATAAACACACACACACGCACATATATATATATAATATTAGATATGATAATGGAATTAATCATTTAATATTTGATGATCAAAGGATTCAAGAGAGGACTGCTTTGTTATGTATGCAGTAGTGCATTACATAATATGCCTCCCTTATAAACAACACGATCACTTCAGTCAGTGTGAATACTCGCTTAAGTAGTAATAAGTGAAGCTCTTAAACATCGAGGCACCTTTTCAGATAACGGTGGAGTTTCTGATAAGAACTCCAAAGTTAAGCATGCTCAGGTGGGAGCACTCACAAGATGGGTGACCTACTGATAAGTTATATTCTGTGGGCAAAACCGTGAGGTCTTTCAAGTCAAAGCGGACAATATCTTGGTGCTTAAGAGTTTGAGTTGTTACAAAATGGTATCAGAGCAAACTATTAAGTATCAAGGTATTGTCCACTTTGTCCTAAAAGACCTCACGGTTTTACCCACAGAAGATAACTTCCCAATAGATCACCCATCCTGGGAGTGCTCCCACCTGAGCACGCTTAACTTTGGAGTTCTTATCAGGAACTCCACCGTTATCTGAAAGGCGCATCAATATTTAAAAGTTTCACTTATTACTACTTAAGTGGATCTTCATAATCTCCCCAACTTAAGTAACTGACGTCCGCATTAGTATCCACACACAGATCCAAGAACCATCAATTGGATAGATAGAACTAGAGGTGACCACTATAGGCTCAACAGGTACCCACAACCATGTAGCATCTTAACCATCATGGGTTCAAGACCCACTCACATGAAGTGGGACTTTACTCTGTATAATACTTAGTTCCTATCTGATACCCTATGATTTGCTCTGATACCATTTGTAACAGCTCAAACTTTTAAGTATCAAAGTATTGTCCGCTTTATCCTGAAAGGACTCATAGTTTTACCCTAAGAAGATAATTTTTTAATAGGTAATTCATCATGAGAGTGCTCCCACATGAACACGCTTAACTTTAGAATCCTTATAAAGAACAATTATCTAAGATATTTAAAAGTTTTAGTTATTGGGTCATCACAGTCAGTAAGGTCGAGCACTTAGGGAGGGAGTGCGAGCTATGGATACCGGCGACGATGTCTTCGATGATACCTATATGGACCTCGACGTCGGCCCGGCTCCGCCTAAGCCGTCCCGTTTCCAGCCTAAGATTAAGGGCAAGGGGAAGTTGAAGGCGGAGCCGCCACCGTCGCCTTCCCTAGCACATACACTACCGCCGCCTGCATCAGAAACGATTTCTCATTCGAATAAAACAGATCCTTCAAAGGATTGTTCCGTTCCAAATTCAAATGGCGTTATCGCAGCAGAGACTGAAGCAGAGAGTACTTCGATGGCTGTTGACGAGGAGGAGGATGTGGTGGTTCAGGAGTTTGATATACCTAAACCCGACTGTAGATGCGGACACTAAGGTACTGTCAAATTTTCATAATTAACTTGGTAGCAGACATGATGTTTTATCAATGGAAGTTATTGAAATATGGAACTTTGGCTTCGCATTTATGATGCGGCAATGGCAGCTTATTTCTTTAATATTGTGGCATGTTGAAATGTAAAAAGGTGATAAAGAGAAACTTTGATAATAAGTTCTGTTTGATTTTGTTATTGTTTCTGCTTGAATCAGCTTTTGGCGTATATTGATGGAATACAGTTACTGCTTATTGGTTTAAAAGATTCAATTTCTTGTAGGCTATATTTATAGAGTCGATTTATATGTGCCATTCAGGCTAGGTTTAAAGTCGGTACTGGCCATTCTCAGCCAGTTCTGATATGCCCCATATATTTTATTTAGTTTCATTTAGTTTGAATTGGAATAGATAGGACCGTATCATCCTTTTATTATAGTTTCATTTACATGGTAAGCCTCTGATTTTGCAATTGAAGGAATTGTTACTAATGAAAATTTAAGTTATTTTTTGTGTGCCTTATCCTTATGTAAAAATTGAGTAAGAATATCTTGACCCAAGTTATCATCATAAAGTAATATGATTTGAGATATCTGGTTGTACATAAAGCTTTTGGCACTGGTTATTTCTTCTGTGACACTCTACCAATAGTAGTGGTATCAAAGGTCGGGGAAAAAACACAAATTTTTGCTAGCTTTCTATCTATTCCATCAAAAACAACCTTTGCATTTTGTTTTTGTGAATAGCATGCTAGCTAAGAATGCGAGGGGATAAGTGTAAGAGTAGGCTTGCTTTTGTATTGGCTCTAAATAGCTGTGTTCCTTTTTTAGTGTCCTTTTTCTTAAGGAAAAAATGATAACCAACTAGGTACATACAATGAGAAAATGAGAATAAAGGAATCTCACAAAAAACACTAAGAATGACACAAATTTTCCAGATACATTATTGTCCTTGCGAGTTATAGGATTCCAAGAATTGAACTTGGCTTCTATCTAATGAAGTGAATCAAAGCAATTAAGTAGTAAGAGTGAATATACACACATGCATATATATATATATATATATGTTTATATATACAAAATATAAAGTTTATTTATCATGCTAGCAATACTAAGGCTTAAGGTACTCAATTTTAGAGAGTACTAGAACAACACACAACAACACAACCCTAGGAGACACATAGAGACCTAAGAACTAGCATCCATACCCTTATATTATCAAAAAAGAGTAAGGATATTGCCTTTATTGACACACAACACCACCTTTTTGATGCCCAAAATTTGATGATCATGAACTTAACTCTAACATTGGCAACTCTACTAGTCCCTCTTGCAAGCTACACAATAATAAATCTCAAATAACAGCCCATTTCTATATCATCTTTGACCTTAATCATTAAAGATGCAAAATGCTCCACATCTTAATGACCACGAATTGCATACTCCTTGGGTATTAGATCAATTACAACTAAACGAAAGACATATAATGGGGCAACATGATATTGAGAATGCTCTTTTAAAGCTGGAAGGTTGTCTTTTTTAGATTCATTAATAAGGAAATCACCAACATAAGAACTACCAAGAGCTTTAGAAGGCGGCATAACTTGTGATATATTAGAGGAGGAGAGTAGAGCTCATTTATAGAATATTGGGATTTACTCCAACCATTTCAAAGGTATCATTTAAAACCCTACTAGACTTAAAAGAATCACAATGATTCTGAAGATTCAGGTGGAGCATAATGCATGAATTAGTTGCATGAACAATTGTATAACCCTGAGAACAGTTTTAGAATGTTCTAAAAAGGATTGATTGCTAAGGCCCAAGTCTCTGACACCATATCAAACGTGCAAGGAATACCTTACAATATTGCCAACCTCTACCAAAATGCTGGTTATGATGGGTTAAATTAAGCTCTTAACTGCTTCATAAACTTTTAGAAACTTCCCAAAGAGAACCAAGGGACAAAAGGATAGATTGGTTACAATATTGACTCGCATGTTAGTATGGTGACCATTTATGTGCCACACGGGGAAGCTCTTCATCTGGATGATATTGAGAAAAGATGTATGTTTAATTGGATCCATTTTAGAGCTTCACAAATATAGCCCTTTGGTCAATAAGACTACTTACAAAAAGCCACTAAACTTTAATTGATGCAATACCTGATAGATATAATTTTTTGATGGATGATCATAGAAAATTATATTGATAATAATGAACTCAACAGAACAAACAAACTTGCGCTTCTTAAAAAAGTAGGGCATGATTTTCTTTAACAACTAATAGAGTCATCATAGAATGCACAATCGGGTGGAAGGATAGCTAAGGATAGCTGAACCAGGACGAGTTGAGAAAACATGTGCGATCCCCAACTTGGGTAAGTGATCCCACCATTTGCACCAATAGGGGGGAGAATCACCTCACTGTCGGGGGATATCAGAATGCTTATTGTTAGAGAGAAGATAACATGAGGAACATGATTTGGAAGCATCCACTATATATTTTTGCATTAAGAAAGGCTGGATAAGTCACCCATTGTCATAGTGATGAATTCATCATTGCAATAATAAATTAGGAAGAAAAATTACCCGGGGATCTGCTAAGGATGACAAATCAAAACTCCACCAAAGCTGAAAGCAATCAATGATGACTTAAACATCAGTCATGGCTATGCTCGGGCGGCACTTTTCCATGTTTAACGAGAAAATTACATTAGGCACACATGTGATAATGTATCAAATGTCCTCACAAGAACTTCAAACATAAAATGATTGGAGGAGTGAAGTATGTCGACTAAGGAGGTTTTCACTATCGGAAGAAGAGATCATGGATGCCGTCTTCATATTAATATATAACATTCATTTATATGCATATGTTTATGTGTGTACACACACGCACACATGCGCGCCCACACACACACACATACACACACATATATATGTGTTTTTGTTTTTTTTCATATGTGTGGTCAGTGGGATTTGAACCCATAACCTGGAATAACAAATCTTGAGCTGGGTCGCAATGCCATTCACACACACACACACATATATATATATATGTATATCTGTATATATATGTATATATATTATTCTGGCTTTTTTATTTACAGTTAAAAGGAGTACAGCAGAATTGGTTGGTGGCTCCAACAAAAAAAAAAAAGAAAACAACTAAAAATAAAAAAAAGAAACGTAAAATTGTCATTAAAATCCAATGAAAATCTCACCTTCAGAAGAAGAGCTAAAAATGAAAACATAGTGATATATTCAAAACCACGTGATCTGTAATCATTTTGATAAGTGTTCAACGACCCTTCCTTCTCTGGAAATAATATTTGGATATTGGTCCTTTCTTTGATTGTTTTTAAATTTTCATTTTTTCTTTAACATAATATTGTCAATTCCAATAAATTATAATTTGACATTGAAGAATCCCCCACTTCTTTTGAGTCAGGCACCTTCATGGAGTCATCTCTTCTTGGAGTCCTCTGCCCTTGCTTTAGACAATATAATGAACTCCTCAGTGAAAGGATTGAGGTTTGAATTCTCCTTATTCAAGGAGGCCCGATCCCTCAAAACATTTGTTATTTTGGTACCATAATTTGAAGCTTTTCTATTATTACCTTCATAAGTTCCAAATTTAGTTTAATGACCTATTCATCAGCCCTTGAATGGGATACCACGATCTCATCCAGGGCATCTTCCAATTTTACTATGCATTTTCAATATATCTTGAATTGCATTAAGCTTGATTTGAAGGTGATTCGAAGAAAAGTGGCCATACACCACCATTGCCTCATCTTCCCATGTATAGTACAGGGGTTCAGATGGTTAGTCTCTGGTATAGAAAGTGGATCATCCACCCCCTACACCGGGAGAACAACCCCCATGCCATCCATTAGAGCACTCGCCTGTTGAAGCGTTGAACTCATGGCCATCTCATTCAAATGTGGGAGAAAGGAAGATGGATCTAAACAATCTCCTTCCTCATCCTCATTGATCCTATTGGCGATAACCATTGAGTTGGTCATTTCTTCATTTGGAGCCGTATCATCTTTGAGTGTTAAGGGATTGATTTGCACTTTCATCGAAATATCAACACCATTTGCATGATCTGATTCCAACGAAAAGGAACTTTCATAAAGATTTGATTTTTCACGACAACTGATGATTTAAATACATTTGTGTCTCTTTCCACATACTAACCGCCATCGGCTGGATTTCTTTAAGCTTCTCAATTGGGCTAGGTTGTGGAGCATCTACCTCCGCCATACGATGCGAATATTCCAACATAAGGTTCTTTTTTGGCATATAAACCATTTACTTCCTCTTATTATTAGCTTTTGGGATATAGGATATCATCGACTTTGGTTGCTCTTTAAGATGTGTGTAGCTTAAACACATCGCCAAATCATGCCCAATCAAACAACAATGAGAACAATACTTTAGGATGTCTTCAAAAATGAATTCCTTGAAATGACCCTCTTCATTCCCGACCCAAATAGTAAATTGAAATTGTTTCGTGAGATTAATTAAACCTACATTCGTACTACATATAGCTGCTAAAGGTAAGCAATAACAAACTCTACTTTGAGAGGCTTCGCAAAGTAAGATCCCAACGAAATTGGGTTGAGTGAGTGATTAAGTGAACTTTGAGCAATGAGAAATTGATCCACATCGGCACAATGGGAGGTTCATTTTTCGGATCAAAAGATGAAGTTCATTTTAGTAATTTAATATGAAAATTCTCAATGAAGTAATAATATCTAGCAAACATCATGTCTTATTCGAAAGTTTAATAAGAATACATTAGAAATCAATTTACTTTGCGCTGAAGGGCCCCGACAAACCCAAACAATTGGGAAATTTTCTAATGGCAACCAATGTTGGTCTACCATTGGTGAATCTCTCCACCAAAGAATATTCTGATGCTTTCACTAGATGCAATGTTTCGTCTTTAGAGAGAATTAGAGTTGGTTTACCTTGAAACAACACAATCTGTTTGATGTCAATTAATTCTCTTGAGGCTGCAACATTAACATTCATCAACGCTTCAATGAATGATTTAGGAGCCGAAGCTTCAACACATTGCTTGACATGCAGATGGGGATGGTTTTTCATCCCGCCATTAACCTGGGACATGCTGAGGCCGTCAAGATCATCCACAATACCAATAAAGAATCGACGATAGCCACAGACGCAGGAGGAAATTCGTTCGACAACAAAGCATCTGAGCACTTCACCCCCAAGAATTGCCCAAGAATCGCCAGAGTCGTAGCCTAACGCTTATTTCTGTCTCAGAAGAGATTCGGCTTTAGAAGTGATGTTAGGACGTTGCATGACGGTGGCAGGCTCGCAGGTGTGACAACCTAAGGCCCCCTTCTTGCCGGTCCAAGGCCGCTGAGATGAAGCCCTAAAATCACCAGAACGCAAAAGCCATTTGTATTCATATATCTATATATATTTATATATGTTGTTTGTGCACCCAAAATAGATGGAAGTCAAAATTTTTTTCTTAAAGAGAGTTAGTATTTTCTTATTAAATATATACTTACTTCTCGCACACTTTTTTAAAAATTCATTATAAGTTTTTCATCTTTTCTAACTTTTTTTGTATTTTAAAAGTCATGCTAAGCATTATAAATTTCAATTTTATTCACTTATCATGTGAAATAGCAATTATTATTATCTTTAGGCTTAGGTGTTTTTTGATTTATTGCATTTTATGTGTAAAATTAAACTTTTGATTTTTAAAATATGTGTGTTTGGTTTGTTGTAATTTGAACGCAAAAAGTAAAATTTGGTCTATTAACTCAAAATTCTTTTTTTGTTGGGAACTAGATGTGAGGACCTGATGCCGGGTTAGCGGGAGCTATTCCAGCATTGATTTTTGGGTAACAAGTCCTTTAGTCGCATGATCATATTGAGTGGTTTAAAAGATAAATATATAGACACCAAATATAACTTATTTATTCATTAATTCACAAGTTTTGATTACAAAGATCGAGATTAAACAAAAGTTACGAATTTTAAAATGAGCAGAGACAAAAAATGACAAATTAGCAGGAAGCAGTATCAACACTGCTTGGTTCTTAGCACCTTTCCTTAAGGTTGAACTCCTGATCTGGGCACATTTCAAAATTACGGGCATTTGAATACCAGTTAGTTGTGAAACTAAGTAATAATAAATGTCAACTTTAGAATTGTTAAATAATAAGCAAAATAAGCAAAAATCTAATAGGAAATAAAAAGCTATATAAATTTATCCTTACAAATCTGTTTCAATTGCACTGAAACTTTAGCAAAAAAATTAATTGCTGTCACAAAAATAAATATAGAATTTTAGCATTTGATATTTGGCGCAAAACATGATTTTGTTAGGCAAGTACAAAATCGAAGAAAAGGGGGTTCATTTTTGTGTTACATATTTTAACTTCCTTCTATACCTGCCCCCCTCAAAGACTTCTCAGTATAGTCTTCTTATGACTCTTGATGTTGGACAGTCCCGTCCTAGCAGTTGTCTGATCAGACTAAAAATAGATCAACATGGAACCCTTGTTATTCAGTTATCCAAATTTTTTCATATATCATTTTATGTGACTTTTAAAAGTATTTTTATCAAGTTTGTGCGATGTTGAGTGCAAAAGCATACTAAACAAGAGTAAGGAAAGACATCTGGTATCTTGTTCTTCAAAAGTTCAATAGTTTGATCGAATCTGTATTTAGACTTTTGATATTTTAATGTAGCTTTATAGCCAATATTAAAATAAAAGTGATATGATATTTTTAGAGATTTTTACTTTGTTCTTTTCTATTATGTCTTTCTTTTACTTTCTCTTCTTGATAAAAGACAACACTTTTAAGTCAGTGAAGATAGCAATTATATGTTATTATAATCAGTTATTTAATGATAATAATAATATATGAAAGAAAAAGACATAATGGGAATGACTCTAAAAGTCTTATAAAATAATAATAATAATAATAACATGCCAGAATGAAAATACCTGAATTGAAATTGACAGAATAAAAATAATAGTTGTTATATAACATTTGTACTGTTATTCATTATTAATTAATGATAACAATAATAATGCAATGACATAATATAGTAGTATATTTATTAATAAGAAAAGTAAAAGAAATAAAGAAAATAAAACAATAAAAAAAATGCAAAATAATTTCTCCTCATTTCTTCCCCTTTTTCTTTCTCCTATAACCTAGGGTTAGGGTTGTCGGAAGCCGGACGTGGCTGAAGGGGGTGGCCCGACGGTTGATGGGCGGCTGCTGGTTGAGGGCTGTTGTTGGGAAGGAGGGCTGAGGGGGGAGAGGGGCTACTGTGAGGGGAAAAAGGGAGGGCTGAGGGAGGAGAGCTGCAGTTTGGGGGGAGGGAGGGCCGAGGGAGGAGAGCTGCTGTTCGGGGGGGGAGGGAGTGTTGAGGGAGGATTTTTATAGGGAGTAGGGAAGGAGGAGGGGTCGGCCAGGTAGGCCAACCAACCTGCTCCAAACGGCGCAGGCGTAGCAGGCTCTGTCCCCGACAGAGGCTGTGGGGAACAGAGAGGAAGAAAAAATTTTCTTAAGGAAAATTAAAATGAGAAATATTATTTAGACTTGCTGACGTGGCACCCAAAAAAATTCAACCAATGAGATTTGGGTATCATTTCAATACAAACTTTAAAAATAATATTTGTATTATTTTAATGTAAATAAATAAACATTAATGAAATAATGTACAAATCCTATTGGATGGGTTTTTTTGGGTGCCACGTCAGCAGGTCTAAATAGTATTTCTCAATTAAAATACTTATTTAAAATTAATTTTTTTGTATTTTTTCGCCGTTTGACGTCCAAAAAGAACAAAGTTTGACACCGATGTGTGTTATCATGTAACGAACACCCTCGCGCCAAAATTTTTTGATTTGAACAAATATTTTATTTTATATTAATTTTTGAAGTATGAAACTTCAAAAATTAAATGAGGTTGAATCGACACTCCAAAATCGATGAAACTTTTTGAGCAGCTTTAAATAATATACTTAACATAATTTGGACACGTAATTAACTTTCTCAACTTATTGAATTTAACTAATTTAGAAAAATAAAGCTAGAGTTTTCATTATCAGAATTTTTCTAAATTAGGGCACTTTGATCAAAAAATTATTTCTATTTAAAGGTATTTTTGTTTGCCATAAGTGAAAGTTTTCCCGGGATCCCGATTCTGAGGCGGGATCTGACCTAATTTGCAAAATAATGATATTGGGTCATTACACTAGATGCCCGACTATTGAAGCCTTCGTCGGCATTAGCCCGACCCTTGCCAGCGACCATAGCCAACTTTTCTAGACCTTTGATTACTATCTTCTTTTTAATTTTTTATAAAAAAATAACTATATAAATCATAAACACAACCAATCACTCAAAAAATCATCCTGCATTCATTTAGTTGAAATAATTTTACACTTAATTTTTTTTAGTTTAGCACTCTTTTTTTCTAAAACCAAATAACCCCTTATATGAATCACCTATGTTACAATCTTTTTGAAAATCTTATTAATAAATAATTGTTCATCCATATTGGATGCTTCTATTCCTTAAAAATGCTTATGACAAGCATCTTTAATAAACTTCACTTGAGACAAGCTTTTGATATTTATTAATTTTTAATTTGTTTATCTTATAAATGAAAACTTGTCTCATCAATTAACCCCTTAGTGTCACATTCTTTTTCTGTTTTATTATATGGTAATATAGATATCTCAAATTCTTATTATTTTTGCATTTAAAATACTTCTTATACAAGTCTCCTATCTTTGAACTTTTTCTTGAACACTTTATTGCCTCCACTAAATGTCTTTACTCTTAAAGGCTTTCCCTATGTTATAGATATGACTAGTAAACCCAATAGTTTAAACTTTTGTCGGCTTGTTTCATTATTCATGCTTTAAAATTTTATTTTTGAAAAAATATATTTTTATTCTTCATTTAGATTATATCTTAGGTTTTATTATTACTACTCCAACTTATCTTCTTCTCCTAGTCTAGAATTACTAATCGACACACATCCGTGTACATATTAGTTATAGTTTGTTTAAGTTAAAATTTAAGTTGATATATTTCATGGAAACGACTCTATTAGGACTGGTACTTGCTAGTGATGCCTTTAGGCATCTTTAATGCTACTTAATATCACAAGGCACTGATACACAATATGTTATAATTTGTTTATCCGCATTTGCCTAGTTGCAATGATGCCTTTTCCACACAAAGCAATGTTAGTCTCAAAATTGACTACTCGCAAGTTTCATTTTGGAATGTTTGTTTTCTTAATTTTGAATTTTCATGTCAATTTCATAATTGCCTTTTTTAAAACAAGTTCTGCCTAAATATAGTTTTTAGATTGCCTCATTTGTGACTTGGAGATCCCATCTTCTTTGGTGCAATGATAAGTTTGTGTTCCAACCAATCTCTAGACTTGCATTGATCCCAACATCTTGCCCTGGGTAAGCTTGCACTTAAGATTTGTTAGTTGTTGCAATCAAAATTACTCCCTAATCCTTACTGTTTAGGATAATTTTTATGAATCCTCATTCTCCCTTTTTTTTATTGCTTTAAGTTGTAAATTTATAGTTCTCAATACTTTAAACTCTGAATGAATTCTTTTATTTAATATTAGTGTTTAAAATTTTATATCTGAAATCACAAAATTAGTTTATATTAATGTGAAATTTAGTACCATGATATTTCATTATGCCTGTTTGGAAAATTCTTATTAGTAGCTGGTCACTGCTTATTAATCATTTTAGACTAATAAATCATCCTTAGCCTTATTCCTATTAACATTGACTGGTTTCTTTGATTTCCCATGTAAATTTAGTTCAAACTGTCTAGTGTAGTTTTATAAACTGTTTTTGATGCATTTTTCTTGTTTGAACTTGACTTTTCCTTGAAATTCTAAACTCGGAAAAGTCACCTTCAAATTGTATTTTAAAAGTTTCATTTTTTGTATTTTTTTGTATTGACCGGTATATTGCTATCATGCAGTTATATGACATGCAATACCCATTAAGGCCTTCTTGGCGTCCATATGAAATTGATGAAAGATGCAATGAGGTACTTTTGGAATCAATATCAGAATTATAACTTTTGAACTATTGCTTATATCATTTTGATATGGATCGCCTGTACTTCAACAGGGATGATCTAGGAATGCTTGTGCTCTTAATTTCATTGGAGTTGTATTGTTTTTTCCAGGTTAGGATCAAGCCAAAACTGTCACATTTTGAAATAGAATTGAATTTGGATGTTGACAATGATGAAAACTACAACAAGCAAGTTGATGATAATTTGATGATTACAACACAGGTTGGTACCAATTTAATTTACAATCTATTACAATTTAGGAGTTGTTAGCAAATGATTTGAATTGCTTCTATTTGTTCCTGTTATATATTTTTGTTTGCTAAGGTATTTTTATAACTGATGCTTTAATTTAAATGATTTTCTTAGCAACTTAGAGTTCATTTCTAATAAAACTTGGGATAACCTCTTAGCTCTTAATATAAAGATATTGAACGCCCTCTTTGGACCAAGCTTGTTCTTTATTTTTGGTATGCATGTATGCATGTATGCATGTTTGCTTGTTCATGTGTGTACACACATACATATATTTAGGATTGTTTAATAGATCTATAGTTTGGCTAAAGAGATGTTGAATAATTTAGGGGTTGTTTGGATTGAGATAAAAGCAGTGCAAAGTAAATTTTTTTTGGGTAAACTGAAATTATCTACATTTAGTATGAAGTAAAAGGGTAAAAAGTTTTACACTGTAATTTGATTTTGCGTTAATATAGAAACAGAGTAAAAAATATATGCCGGAATCGAGCATATTAAGAAAATACGCGGATCAATTGAATGAGCGAACAAACACGTCCATCTTTTCCGGCCAACGAATGATTCCGGAGAATCCTTCGCCCAAACAAACGATTTGAAGAAATTGTTCGAACGAATCCTAAAAAATTTCAAATCGATTCGATGTAGCAAATCGTTTAAACGATTCTATCAAACTAATGAATAAACGAACAAATGATACGTTCGTTCATTTCGCTCGAATGAAACACTAAACTAATTTCACATTTTTTTGGGTAATTTGACCCCCTTAATTTACTCAAAATACCACATTCACAAATTACTTCATTTCAAATAAAAAATATTAAATTTTCTGTAAAACTGCCAAACTGAGTAAAGTAACATGATTACATTGTAATCATATTACTTTGTACTAAAATTTTTTAGATTCTTTTATGCTAAACATCCCCTAAAGGAACTTGTTGGCTGAAATAAAATGATTAAGAAAAAAATAATTAGATGAACATTTATAATAAAGAATGTTTAAATATTAAATTAACTTTAATTGAAATATTGATATTTAGTTTATTATGAGTATAAAATTGTTGGTGATTTTAAGGTTAGGCATTTGCTAGCTTCTTTTTTGAAAATATAAGTATATGAGCTATTTTTAAGAGTAGGATATTAAAGATAAATTTTAACAATGATTTTATTTATCTATATGAGCTATCAAAAATAAGTGATATTAAAGATAAATATTTGATCATACTAAACTATATTAAGGTTACAATTCAACCAATATTCTTAAGAGATGTGGATATTAAGGATAGATAGATGATTTTATTTGATGTACTTATTTGTTGAAGGTTTTTATGATGTAATTGACATGATTAAGTTTAGTGGATTTAAAGATAATATTACTGCTTTTTATTTATCGGATGAATGAAATTGAGGTTTGAAATACTTTGAAGAAAATGAAAAGTGGAATGATTAGATGACATCTTTATTGATGTGCAAAATTTTTTAGTTGAGGAATTTTTTTTTTTGCAAATGCTATTATTCTTATTGACAAGACTAAATATGGGATTAAAGCAAAACTTTAGCTTTGAAGAACTATCCTAAGATCTAAAATGGGATATATGGAATGTTAATTAGATCAAAATTGAAGTTATGATATCATGGGTATGACAAATTAAGATTCTGCAAGACTAGTGAAAAATTCAATTATCTTCATTTAGTCATACATAATGATATGATTAATAAGCTCTATGTAGGTTTTATGTAACGGGGGAGTGCTTTTGAGATGTGAATATCAGAGTACCTTCTAAAAAGTTATCTTTGATAGTATGGGTATATTAAGTGTGTAGATCATTAGGTGCCATGGTGAGAATAATAGGCATAATGAATTTTGCCTCTTTTAAAATTGGAATATCTAAATCTCAACTTCTTGAAGCGTAGACATTGGTTATTGATAGAACACAATAAAGGCAAAAAATTCATGTATCTAGCCCCATTTAATGAGATTAAGGTGTTGTTGCTATTATTGTATATATGCATCCTTATGTGCATGCTTATATGTGTGATTTGAATCATATATTTATGAAATTTTTAGTTGATCACATGAGTATTGAAGCTTGGAAAGTGTGCTTGAACAAAAAGCAAGTCTATGGAAAGAATTGAAGAGAACATTGCTTTTACTTGTCTAATGTGTTTTCATGAAAGACGGCCGTAGCCTATGCATATATATATATATGTATATATAAATATATATCAAATATAATTCAACAGTACAATGACTCAATCGGGATCAAACTCCATGATGTTCTATGTCAGGAGGTTCAAGAGCCTCCCGGGGAGCACATCTCCCATAACGAAAGAAAAAGCACAATGACGGGCATACATAGCACAAAAATCCGCCACCCGATTCGTATTACGCGATCGGTGGGAAAAGATAACACGAGAAAAGGTGAGCAAGAAAGCAAGGTGTTCTGCATGACACTCTCCGCCTTGTGAATGGAGAGTCCTCTCCCAAAGACGTTGGAGTCTTCGGACTGCTCCCAAGCAGTCACCCTCTATGATGACTCCATCTGTATTCACCTCCGTAGCCAGGAGGGCCTGCCGCAGAATGGCCACTGCCTGTATCTTTACCTAAAGAGGAGACTGCCTGTAAGCTATCTCCTACAGCAACCAGTAACTGTTCGTCAGAGTCGCGGACGATAGCTGCCCCAAAAGCAGTATACTCTTTGTAGCTGTAGGATGCGTCAATGTTGGCCTTCAGCCAACGAGTTAGGGGGGCACCATTTGTAGAAGGTGGAGGGCCTTGATGGGCCGTGGGATCCCAGGAATTAAACCCTTCGTGCAGTTCAGCACTAACTGCAACGACCCAAAGTCGTTATTTTGCGAATTAGGTCAGATCCCGCCTCAGAAATCAGGATCCCGGGAAATTTCGAATTAGGGCAAACAAAAATACCCTTAGATAAGAATAATTTTTAAGATCAAAGTGCCATAGCTTGGGAGAAATCCAAATAATGGAAGCTTCCGCTTTATTTTCTGATATATTTAATTATATAAATCAAGAATATTGAAATTCGTGTAAGAATTCATCATTTTCAATGTCGTTATGTTAAGTATATTATTTAAAGGTTATTCGAAAAGTTTCATCAAATTCTGAGTGCCGGTTTGATCATGGTTAATTTTTGTAGTTTTAAACTTTAAAATTTAATATAAAATAAAATATTGATTCAAATCTAAAATTTTCGGCGCGAGGGTGTTCGTTATGTCATAACACACCTCAGTGCCAATTTTAACATAGTGGGAACAAAAAAATGCGAAAAATTTACATTTAAGTACTTTTTCAAAATTTCCTCTGTTCCCCGTCTGCGATCGCGGTCCGATTCTGGCGCGGAAGGTTCTGCCCCAGAAAGACAAGCCCTGCGTTGTTTTTGGCGCAGGTTGTCTGCCCCTTTCAGCAGCCTCCCATCTCTTCTATTTAAAGCTTCCCCTTCCTTCCCTCTCACCCTCACAACAGCAGCCTCCCCTCTCCCTTCTCTCCCAGCCAGCCCTCAACCTGCTAGCCCCTCCTCCTCAGCTCTGCCAGTCAGCCCCTCCTCCTTAGCCCTGCCAGCCAGCCACCCCGCCGGACAGCTCCCTCCTCCGGCTAGCCAGCAGCAGCCAACCAACCCCTCCCTGCCTCCTCTGGCCGTCCAACAGCAGCCCAACCAGTCCTCCTCTAGCCAGCCAGCCACTTGCCAGCCTTCGGCCACCCCGCTCCGGTTTCCTTCCGTTTTTCGGCGATCCTAATCCTAAGGTGAGATGAGATAGAAAAGAGGAAAATGAGGGGAAAATTTTGCTAATCTTGTTATTCTATACTCAATAAATCATAGCTATAAAATGAATATTAGTCATTCACATTTTTATTATTCTCATTAAGTAATAATCGGAACAATACAAATATTATAAAATGACTATTATTTTTAATTTTGCCAATTTCAATTCAGTTATTTTCATTCTGACTTTATTATCATAATCATAACGCTATAATGAATTTTACTGCTATAATAGCAGCTTAAAATTGGACTTCAATTTTAATAGAAAAACGGAAGAACAATAGAATCAAAGTAAAGATGAAAATTACTCATAAAATATTGGATTAAAAAGCTAATTTAAGATATCCAAATCTAAATGCAGATCCAAAAGTCAAACTGTCAAACTTGGATCTTAAAGAACAAAGGTACTCAGTACATGACATGTATTATATTTTATACTTTTACAGCTGCTTAGCTTCGCTTTCGAGCCAAATTCATATTGAAGCTTGGTTGGTTGTTCGGAACCAACGTGGCAACATTTGCTGCTAATTACTGGAAAAATGATATTAGTAATAGCATTTGTGACCAGTTAATGGAAAAATAATATCAGTAATGACATTTGTGACTAATTACTGAAAAATTGACATCAGTAATAGCATTTGTGGCCAATTTTTGAAATTTTCAAAAAATTCTTTAGTTAATCAGAAGTCTTCATGTGCTTCCTATTAATTTTAAAGTTGAACTGTCAACTAAATTTCATTGAAGTTATCAAGATTTCTGTTGCAATTTTCATTAAATAGTGATTTATTTTAACTTATTATTATAAAATTTTTTTGTTGTATGCTGCAGCTATGTAAGGCTTTATTTGGTTGTTTGTAAATAGCTTTGTTTGAACTATTGTGGAGCACAAATAATATCTTAAACCCATACGTAGATCTTAAACTTGATAATTAATTACGATTCATTTAACTGTGGAAATTGTAGATTACTTGTGGACAATGCTGGCAGAATTGAAGCCTGCTGAGATGTTCTTATATACATATATGAACGGTTTTTTTGGATGATCTTTATTTCTTGGTTTCAGTTTATATTTGTTTTCTTGTTTCTGCATTTGTGCTGTTATTTCACGGTATTTCCTTATGGTTTTTCTCCTTTTTTAAACAAAGCTTAATGGTAGCATCAGTGGCATGCATTATCTGCAATACCTCATGAAATACTATTCTCAAAATTACCGCTTCTCTCATAGATCTTGTTTGCCTTTATGAAAAATGAGTTTTCATTCTTAAATTGTTATTAAAGATTCTGAAAATTGTTTAATTGCCACCCTTTTCTTACGTTTTAATTTTATCATATTCACTGTTTTGTAGACCCTTTCATCATCTTCAAAGCCTTTTGCAAATGAATATGCTGTTGGGGTTCTAAGAGGAAACCTGGTAGGTCATATTTATTTTCAATACATATGTATTCTATGCTCTGCATTGTAGGGGTATCCGTTTTTGATAAAATCATTTGTAACCTTCTAATATTTAATGTTTTATCTTTAAATTATTGCAACTAATGGTGCTGTAGATATATCAAAATGCTGCAGTTTTGTAGAATGATTAGAATGTATATGGGGAAGAATATGGGGAAGAATATATATACTACTGAACTTCAGGATTGTACTTCTTAATTTTGACGTTTGAAATTCAGGTTTATCGGTGTTATTTTTCACTTGTTAAATTTTGAGTCTTGTATCAGTTTTGTTTCAAGTAGATCACATCTATCCTTGTTACATTACATTTATATAACAACAGAAGATGCTATTTTAAGAAAAAAATGCAATAAAAAATTCATCCTTGAGCAAATCATTTATTGGAGATTTTGCTACCAAAATGATGAGAGAATTAAACTGATGGGAAATAAGATTAAGTTAAAATTTTAATATTGTGAAAGCAAATTTTCATGATTTTGTTATAATGTCTTTTGTAATTTTTTTTTAGTAATTTTTATCCTTAATTAAGGTTTTCATGATATTACAAAACTCACGAATAGTATTTGAAATGTTAATAATTTCTTGTAAACCACTAATATTAAACTTCATTTTCTTATTTAAAAATTAGCTGTACATTACAATGCATTTTCTCTTCATTTGCATTGTATGTTCATGCATTTTGTTTTTCTAGCATGATGGCTTGACCTCCAAGTGTGTTTTTTTTTGTTTGAATTTTCAGCTATTTCCTCTTTCAGGTATCAAAATAAAAAGGAGCAGCCCTAAGTATAAGCCAACTCGGTATTCTTCTGAAGGATACTCAAAGAATTATTAGGAATAGTATATCCTTCCAAAAAGTAAATCTCATCAGGCCAAAAAGTACACAAATCCGCAGCATGATTTTAATCATATGATACATGGACAAATAATGGGTTTTAAAACTATAGCAAAATGGAAACAGCTTTGTGGTGAAAAATCGTTCCTTTCTTTCGCCTTAAATTTTTTTAGAATTGTCTGTCCCACTTTAAAGCTGAGTTACAGTCACCCTCAAGGGTAATATACCTTTTTGCTCATCCATCTAGTGATGGGGTGGAGTGGGTGAAAGAGGTTTGTGTGCGGAAAACCATTGTTTGACTTTGAATGGTACTTTAGAGAACCAAGCGATATCGGAATGTTATGAAATTTTAGAATATTGTGTGGATAGATGCTAGAAAACTGTAGGTATTGGTTTCAAAGGGATTAGTGGTGTAACGACCCTATGTCGTTACTTTTCAAATTAGGTCAAATCCTGCCTCAAACATCAAGACCCGGGGAATTTCAAGTTAGGGCAAACAAAATTTTCTTTAGATAGAAATAATTTTTTGGATCAAAGTGCCCTAGTTTAGAAGAATTCGGATAACGAAAACTCCAGTTTTATTTTTCTGAATTATTTAAATCCAATAAATTGAGAAAATTGAATACATGTCCGAATTCATCGATTTTCGTGTTATTATGTTAAGTAGAATATTTAAATGTTGCTTTTAAGTTTCATCGATTTTTGAGCGCCGATTCGGCCTCAATTAATTTTTGAAGTTTCAAACTTCATAAATTAATTAAAAATAAAATATTTGTCCGAATCGAAAATTTTTGGCGCGATAGTGTTCGTTACATTATAGCACTCATCGGTGTCAAGTTTCGTTATTTTTGGACCCCAAACGGCGGAAAAATGCGAAAAAATTTAACTTTAAGTAATTAGTTAAATTTTCCTTTAAGAAATTTAACTTTAAGTAATTATTTAAATTTTCTTTTAAGAAATATTTATTAACCATTAGAATTCAAAAATATTATAATATATAGCCCTTGCAAACCCTAGGGCCACCTTTAATCAAATGACCACAATACCATTTCTTAACACCCTATGAATTCCCAAGTGACTCTTCCACTCCTCAATCTGGATGGAAGACGACCCAATGTATTATGGCAACATTAATCATCTGCCGTATATATGAAAATATAAAAATAAAACAAAAATAAACAATTGGGTCCACCTAATTAACCCAAAAACTCAAAACATGACCAATTCGATGAACTAATGCAACAAACTAGACCCACATGCTTATGAAACTAAAAATATAACATTATTACATGAAATTACTTTTAAAACTCTCGAAAACAGACTAAAATTAACTTTTCAAATATTCAGCTCCTTAGCATAAGCTCGTATCACAAATGTGGGGTTGAACCAATGATGATTGTGCTGTATCATCTAGTCCCTGACTTAGTCTCAAGAGATGGGCACCATGTATCTCGGTCTCCAATGCCAAGGTGGCATGACCATGAGTATTGTAGGCCACCACCAACTGACCACTTTGATCTCTCAACACTTTTGCACCAAGGCCTCATTGTCATCATGCAAAAATAATAGACTTGTTGATTTTTATGTAATTTTTTTTTGATTAATCTTATCTTTGAATAATAATATGATTAGTTTTTTCTTTTCAAATAGTAGACCTGTTGATTTTTTCCTATTTCTTGGCGACTCTTTCTCATTGCCTTTTACTTTGTTTATACTTTATTATTTTTATATTTAGTGAAGAATTGTTTTTCTTATCATTACTTTTATAAAAGTTCAAGAAATATAAAAACTGAACTTCAATTTTAGTATATCAAAAAAATAATGACATTTCACTTCTCATTTACATTTTTTAAGGCACATAATCATGCCTTAAAACAATGATGACAAGGCTTACTTTATTGTCAAAACTATAAATAATAATAAAAAATATTAAAATATTTCATTTAATAATAAAATTGCATATTGGTTCCATGTAAATTTATATAAAAACTATTAAATTTATGAAAAATTACTTTTACATTACAAGCAAGTTTAGTTCACCTTATTGCCCATCAATTATTTTCTTTTCAACATTTTCATTTTAAACAAACTAAAATATGCATAGTAGTATGAAACCAAGCCTTAATTAGACATATCTTGAATTGTTGGGAACTATTTTAATAATGAGGCAATATTAGGGGTTTGAATTAGCAATTTTCTCATAAAAAATCCAGTCATTGAATCATATTTAAAAAGGAGAGTCATGAAGGTTCAAGAGGATAGGGCCAATGAGCAAGGTTTGGTTAAAGCTGAAGAAAATAATCTACAGTGGTTGACCACATGAGGATTGCTTTTTTATGAATATCACTCATAGAGAGTATGAGTTTTTTTTATTTTGACATATTATCGAATGACATTAAATTTGGATGGCTTATTAGAAGCTTAAACTATGATTTAGAATTATTTTTTATTATATTTGTTCTCCTAGTGAAAATTGATGACCCAAAATTTTGTTTTCTAAAGGCAATTTTTCTTTTTGATTATCAACCTATGTAGCGAAAGTTAAATTGGTTACATAACTTGGCAAGAAATCCCAAGGGTTGAGACTTTGAGAATATTTTAAAAATCAATTCGAAGAAATCAATTTTGTTATTCAAACAAATTAGCTTGGTCATTTGATACATTTTTGGAGATTGCATGTGGAATTAGCATTTATAAAAGGAGAGCCATGAAGGTTCAAGAGGATAGGGCCAATGAGCAAGGTTTGGTTAAAGCTGAAGAAAATAATCTAGAGTGGTTGACCACGTGAGGATTGCTTTTTTATGAATATCACTCATAGAGAGTATGAGTTTCTTTTATTTTGTCATATTATCTAATGACATTAAATTTGGATGGCTTATTAGAAGCTTAAACTATGATTTAGAATTATTTTTGAATATATTTGTTCTCCTAGTAGAAACTGATGACCCAAAATTTTGTTTTCTAAAGGCAATTTTTCTTTTTGATTATCAACCTATGTAGTGAAAGTTAAATTGGTTACATAACTTGGCAGGAAATCCAAAGGGTTGAAACTTTGAGAATATTTTAAAAATCAATTCGAAGAAATCAATTTTGTTATTCAAACGAATTAGCTTGGTCATTTAATACATTTTTGGAGATTGCATGTGGAATTAGCTTTTATAAAAATTTTTAGAGAATTGATTCAAATATTTAACATTTATGGTGTTTATATAACAAAAAGAAAATAACACTTGATGAGCCATATGAATGCATCCCTATCCTCAACAAAATCAGATGTATATATCTCGAGAATTAATACAATAATAAAGGAGGCATATGAATGGGAGTTTAGGGGGTGTAAATACTACATTAAATTACATGCAAGATATAGGTAACAATATTTTGTTATGAGCATGTGCATTGATGACATGATCGGTGTTTAGAAGATTTGTGTTTGCAGCTATTTTTTTTTTGTTTTTGAATATGCTGAGGGTAGAGCTCAACATATACTAAAAGAGTAAGGGAGACTTACCTGACTACTAGACAATCAGTTTTAAGAAAAGCAATAGACCTGATGACCCAAAATCAATGAAAATAATAAAAATTATATGAAAAAGAGCTAAAACAAGGAAAAGAAAATGAGAGTGAATTTGGACTTAGGTGAAGTTGTTTAGTTGATTTCATATGTCAAAGATCACTAGGCTAGCAAGGTTGCATGAGCTCAACAAGTGTGTCCAATTGCAAATTGTTGTCCAACTAATAGTGACAATCTCTAGCATGTTTCATCAGAAGTCTTTGGGTCAAAATTAAGGTAGTAACTAAACATCAAAGCAAATAATTGATGCAAAAACAAACAAATCTACTGGTTCAATTAAATAAAAAAAGCCACAACTAGAAGGAAAGTCAGTCACATCCAAGAGATAAACTCTCGAAGCAAGAACACAGGGAGGCGTCCTCATCATTAGATGAAGAGGCATCCAAAATACTTGGACACCGAGCAATGATTTTAGCTTGAACTTTGTAGAGGCGAATTATGGTTGTAGCACTACAAATAATATCGAAAAATTTATATTATTTTTTTCCTCAAGGTTTTACCATCAAGCTAAAAGACAATCAGTATAATCTTTTCATCCTTACCGTAGGAAATGTTAGAGGTGTCAAGCACTTGTGAGAGAATGGGAGGAAATATGAAACTCAAATTATAGGGAAGAATCTCTAGACTAATTGTAAAGAAACAGTTACATTAGAAAAACAGACGAGCAGAGGATTCCAGATAGTGTAGCAAAGGGAACACCTGGAAACACATGCTGTGCCTCGAATTATTATTTTGTATGCAGTCAAGAAGCCCTCCCCATATTGCCTTCTATATGAGCAATAATATTTTTGATTATGCTTTTTAAGCTGTGGAGGAAGATTCCCAAATTTTAGGCCAATTAGAATATATGAACCTTTTAGCTTCCTTAAAAGCAAATTAGTTTTGCCATCGATCATGGGCAATAAAGATTTATCAACCATCACAAACCAAGTAATGTGGAAGAGAAGAAGAGTGTCACAGCATCAGGTTTCATGAAAAGTCGGCCGAAGCCCATGCTTTATTTATTATATATAATTAACTAAAAATTACAAGCATCAATTCAGCGGGGATCAAATTCTACGGTATAATCTACCAGTAGGTCAATAAGCCTTCTGGGGAGTACCTTGCTATCAATAAAATAAAGGAGGACCTGCCGGACAAAAATCATACAAGATCTCGTAGTACAAATACAACGGGAGCATCAAGAAGAGAGCGGGGGGATGCATGAACCTGCCCAGAGATTCCTGCAGTAGCTGTAGAATTGCCTTTCAAATCACAAACATTGGCTCCAAATACGGCGAGCACCTTCACAAGGAAGAGGGCGTAGCGTTGGTATTCAGTTAACAGGGCGGTGGAGGGGCACCTACAAGAGGAGGTGGAGGGGCCTAGGTGGGCCGGGGAACCCCAGAGGTCGCACCAGTCAAGCCGGCCAACGCTAAGCCTCGGATCGCAGTCCAAGCGATGAGGCGGAATAAGGCAACGTGTCAACGGCTTCCGCAATCCGTGACACAAGCATGCAGACAAGCGGCTCATTGAGGAGGTGGGAGTTGCTCTCTGCTTCTGGAGCGGAGGTGGCGAGAACTTGCGGGAGCTGTGGTTAATAAGGGGCCCAAACCAGACGGACATCGGGTCAGTCCAAGGGCTGGGTTGGGTGCCAGGTTGGGCTGGGTTCGTTCTGCAGGCGTTGGCTGCACTTGGGTATTTGGTCCACCAATGACCAATCCGGGCTTGCAGACCTGGGCCGAAGGTTGGCTAGAGGAGCCACGTGGCGCCTGAGTGGCAATAGCTGCTGATTGAAAGTTTGTGGGCCCCGCTGAAATTAAAAGCGGTGGGAAAGCTGGCGCTGAGCTTCCAGAGTACAAGGGTACATAGATTTTATTGGACCACCACCACTTGAATGTGAACCACATAAAATTAATAAAGTGAAGGTTCTAAACTCAAAATTTTAGTAACTAAAATTTATTGATCAAAGGTAAAATTTTTGGGCCTAGCTGCTCACCCACATAGTGAGTTTATTTAAGAGCAGTATATAATCTGACTCGTGGTTCTCATATTAGAGAGGAAGACGAAGGAATTTAAATAACAGCATGGTAATATTGAAATTAAAATAGATGCTAGTTTCTCTGAGTTACTAATCGCTTTGGAAATGACAATACAAAACTTTGCTAAGTTGTAACTTATTCTCAAGCTTATGAAGCAACTTTCAAGGCAAACTTAAGAATAAAGCTTCTTTTAAAAGTAGTTTTGTCAAATATGAGAATGTTGTCTGCAAATAAGAGGATAGAGCATCATTAATTACTACTAGTGATAAGGATAAAACTCTTCCTGGAACTAGCTCTTCCAGGATGTTAGCAAGGCCATTCATAATCAGCACAAACAAATATAAGGAAAGCAAAAACCTTGTTTGAGTTCATTAAAGGAGGTAAATTAGCGTTTCAACACTGATACAACAGAAGAATGTACTTTAGGAATATAGCTCCTAATCCAACAAATGAAAGTAGCAAGAATTCCCACAATGGCTAGCCTATGGAGGATATAATCTTTTCATTAATGCAAACAATAGCCTTTAATCCTTCTTAAGATCAAATTTGATAAAAAAGCTTGCCATAAGCATTTTAATTTCAGTTCATGATGATTTCAACATTACTCGCAATAGAGCAGCTTTTGAGAAACCTGTTTGGGCCTTGTTTATTTGATCAAGAGGGAAGCAGGGGAGCAAGGTGGGAGGCGACTAATTTGGCAAGAACCTTATAAATGGTGTTGCAAAAGGATAATGGTTTGTAGCCATCAAGAATATTCACATGCTTTCTTTTGAGAGTGTGATGGATATCCACCTTAGCATGATATACTAGAATAAAAAAAACATGTAAATAGCCTTAGTGATCAACTCACTAGTAAGATCACATGTTTGTTGGAGAAGTAGGAGTTATAACCATCTGAACCAGGAGAAGTGTCTCTGTTAATCTTAAATAAAGCTTGCTAGATTTCCAATGCCAAGAAATCCAGACAAAGAGCAACACCTAGAGACAGAACTCGACCCACCAAAAGCTAGGTGTTGATGGTCTGTTGATCAAGAGAAGTACCAGAAGTAACAGGCCATCTTGGCAATGAATTCTCTTACCTCTTTTGAAATTCAAATGAGCATTTAAAAAATCATTTCCTTCATTGCCTTAGATAACTTTGAATTAATAATAGCAACATCATTGAGAAGGGCTGGATTATTAGGAACAATTTCCAAATAGGAGAAAAGAAGGGATTTCTTTTCCTTTACCTTACAAATTGAATCAATCTTAAGCCTTATTCCACTCTCGATTAAGCCTATTTAACTCATATTTTAATCAATTTACATTTTTCTGGAAGTACAGACAGAGGATCACCCATTGCAGGTTTAAGACAAATATTTTTGATGGCACCTTGAAATTCCATTTTTAGCACCTTAAATTCTTGAAGCAAAACCTTGGATAGCCTTCAAATGAGAGGCAAAAGAAAGAATAAGTGGGCAATGATCAAAAGAGAGAGACACCGAGACTTTAAGGGGGAACAATATGCCAAAACTTGGAAGTTGGTGTGTCATTTTGCCAGGCTTGCTATGGATTGGCATATTCAACTGATTAATGTAGCGCATGAAAGGTTCAATGACCGGCAATTCAAGGTCAATAGAGAAAATACATATTTTAAAATCTTCCGACTTGCCAAAAGAAGGGATCGAGCCAACAACCTTTTGTTTAGCCAATCGAAAACAATTACACTATATCAGCCCGAGGATTTTTATATTATATAAGGTCCTCGATTTGTGACTAAAGGTTTTTCCTATCCTGGTCAGAGTTAACAGCATAAGTAAAAGGAAGCCAATAGGAAGAATTAGATGAAAGAAATGCCTATGAATAATTAGGAGCTGCCAAATCTAAGAAGAAAAAATTATCGTTATTCTTTTTGATCCAGATACGGTCCACCCCATGAGAAAAAGCTGTGACAATCGACTTTATTACCATCCATCCTATACTTCACCATAGCAAAAGGATCTTCCTTTTCAACCAAATGAATTTTTTTCTCCAAATAGCTAAGAGATCAATAGAGTAAGTTCTAAGATGAAAAGAAGTGTCACATAAATGAATGTTACAGCACAACCGTCTGACATTCCAGCAAGTATTTGATGGTAACATTATATATACAAAGAGGGGAGAACGAGAATACTGAGAAAGGAGGAACAAAAGGCGTTAAAGAAAGCTTTACAGAATATCTCATGCCCCAAGAGTACCCGACCACACAATGTTGCCATAAGCGAGAGCCCACCGAAGTTTCATTTTATAGGAAATGATCTCAACCATTGACAGAATAAATGATAATGAGAGGGAGTGCAGAGGAGGAGAAGAGAGACTTCAACATTGAACCCAAGGCTAGGGAGAAACCGAAGGGTGGACGGGGACAGGATTTTAACATAGTGGGAGCAGAAGAGAGTGTGAGAGAGGGTGGAGAATGGGAAGGATGGCAAGGTGCAGACTCTGCCACGAGATGTCCTGAGCCTTAAACCTAGCCCTTTGGCTCTAATGCTCAAGATGACTGCTTTTTTATTTTCATCTCAATTTTGACAGATAACTTTAGCTGGGATTTACTCGTTGAAATCAAACTGCATTTAGTTATGTTCCTTTTCTTGAGACATTTACATTTGGCTTGATTTTTAAAAAATGGAGGGGAGAGACCACTATCGCTGCGATTGAATTTTATTAGGAAGGTAGCATTTTTCCTATTCCCATGTTGAGCTGTAAGAAGGGAATCAACACATTCTTTACCAGCGCTATTGCTAATGCAGTTTAATCTGCATAGATTGGAAATTGGAAGAATGAGTTGATCCTTACCACAGCTTGTAGTTATTGCACAAAAAAATCTCATAATGAAGAAGTAAGAACTCATTAATGATCATCTTTATACTAATTGCCATCCTTCATGACATTTTTTGTCATGTAAATGCGACATTATTTGGTTTGGTAACTTCATTACAATCATTCTTGGCTACGTATTCCTATTTTATATTTTCAATACTCATGACATTAGCTTCAATTTTTTATAAAAGAGTTGAGACTTTAATCATTAACTATCTACTGCAATATGATAAAACAAGTTAAACTAAATAAAGAGAATATCAGTAATCATGGATAAAGTCAAGGCTTATTTCAACGCTTTTGGCATGGATAAATGCAAAAACTTCCATAAATATTTTGGCAGTTCATTTAAATCAGTTTACTGCAAGTGGTGATCCAACATTGGCAAATCTAGGTCACTAACGGAACCGAATTCTTCTCTCCTGTGTCTTAAATACAATGATGTTGACATTATTGACTTTACTACTATCTTTTTTCAGTAAGAATTTGCAATAGAGTATGAATTGTATTTGACAAAAAAGAACAATGCTTATCAAGAGTCATCTATTAGAAGAAATCTTTGTTCCAGCGCCAATGAAGACATTCTAAAGTGTCTTTTTTATGTTTATTCTTGTGTCGAAGATAGACATATATGTACATTTGATAGTAAGGTTAATCTACATTGATTTCTTAAATGAAATGGGCAAAGAGTTGCTTCTCTCATATGGGTTAGGGAAAATATAGTAAGGCTTTTGTAATGTGTCTCAATGCTAAATGTTTGAACTATCTAGCTTTGAAAAGATCCCTTTGGGATAAATGGTGATGGCACTAGAGGTGATGAGATAGCAAGGAGAGTGGTTCTTCTGATTCTGGGCTTGGATTCGGCCTCATGAGGATTCTTAAATAGGATGGAGCAACTCGGACTTCACTTCCTGTTTATTATGCAGAGCATAGGAGGTCAAATGTTTCTTCAACTAGATTGCAACAATCATACCTTAGTTATGAAAACTTTGTGCTTTCTTAATGTTTATTTAATGATGTCTATTATATCAGACTGAATGTGATGCAAGATTGTTTACTTAATTACATAAATCAGCGCTCATTTTTTTCACCACTCTCCAAATTCATGTGGTTTTTCTTTCTATTTGTGTTGTGTGCGGCATCCTCTATTTGCAAATTTAAAGCCTTGATCTGTCTATGAGTGACACATGAGTTTGTCATAAAAGCAAAGGATATGAGCAAACTTAAAGATTGTTTATTTTATTATGGGTTTCTACTAGCTCGATCCAATTCGAATAGCCTATTACTTTTGTGCAATAAAACATTCAAAATCATTCTGCCTTGCTGGTTTTTGTCATTCTAATTTGAGCGTTTCTTAGTGGGGTTGGTTAGTTTTTTTATCTTAAAGCATTCGTGATAGCAAATTATTAATGCATTTCTCAATAATAAATTTACTGGTTAATAAGCTCTTCTAATCATCTTGAGGTTTTAATTACAACATAATATATTTTATTGTAAACGTCAAAATGGCTTTGTTTTGCAGTTTTATGTGAATCCTTTGCACGCTATAGCTCAGTTTCGTCCATCAATGGCTCATGTTCAGGGCGTCCAGAAGTCAAAACAAGGTGGTCATCAGTTAGAATCAAATTCAAAACCCATTGAAAATATTAAGGAAACTCTGAAGATGCCAAATAGTAAGGTAAAACTATGATAGAATATTTCATTTTAATTATTTCTATTAGTTTTTTAATTTAAGGCCGAACATCCTACAATTGTTAGGTCTTGTTTTGTTTAAGTATCTAATCAAGTGCTTGTGATCTCTGACTAGTAACATTAGATCTTAGGTTACTTATACATATAAACTGTGATTGTAACTTATATTTTACATGTCTTTTTCTGTTTTGTTGGCCGTGTTGTAAAATTACTAGATTTCATCCATATATCAGCTGGGATGACTCAATGGTATATTTGTCTGTTTGGGTTGATATAGTATTATGAGTTTGAAGTAAAAATAAAAGGCTTACAGTTGTTTTAAATTTGAGTATTTGGATGAAGAAAATTCTGTAAAAGCTTTGAGATAAGTGAAGTACCTAAAAATTTCTTTTTTCTATGGATTCTCAGTCACCCTAATTTGTTAAATTTCAAATAAATTGTTGGAGCTGACTACTTTCACCTGCAAAACAGTACCTGTTCTCAATTCACCTTAAGTTGTTATTTTCCTAGTAAATCGTTGGAGCTTGTTAGCTTGAAGTTCATAATTAAAGATTAGCTATTAAAGAAAAGGGTCACTTTTGTTTATTGCATTCAAATTTTGCTTATATACAAATTTGCCAGATCACCCCAACTTCATTTTTCAGTTTAACTCACAAATTTCAAAATTTTCAACTGATTTCACATAAACTACCTTTTCTCTTGCCAATTTGAATAATTTGATTAGGTCGTTTAAAGATAACTGTGCTTGATAATTCATTTTTTGGGATGGGCGTCAGATATGGATATGCTTGATTTGGTTGGAATGCTCATAATTTTCACAAAATGAATCTGCTTGTGCGGTTTATTAATATTTGACTCCACTGTATGATGATTGAAAGCTTTCTTATTGGTTTTCACTCAATACGAGCATTGTAAATTCATATTACCTTGTTGGTACGATTTAGGATCACAACAATAATGCAAAATAGCAAATTTGAATTTGTTCTTCATAATTCTTTAAGTGTTAATACTCTATATTATCATTCTTCCTTACGGGGAAAACACTCTCCTTCATAGTTTTGGAGATTTGATTAACTGTTTTTGTGAAACATCCATATTCTCAGTTACAATAACTCTTAAGGAAGATGGAACAGGTTCGCTCTTGGCTTCAGTCTTTAAAGAAGTTATAGTTCCACATATGGAAGATCTCACAGAAAATGAAGAGCTAGAAGGTTGCCCCTCCACTCTTTAAAAATCATCTTATTGTCCCAATTTATTAGTTTTGGTATCATTGAAAAAATAGAGCATTCACCAATATAGTTTATCTTTCAGCAATAAAACGGAACACGCTCACCATTGTCATCTTTAATAGCAATGGGCAATCAATGGTTGGAAACTGATAGTTTTTGCCTTACAAAGTAGCGAGCTTTGAGAAATTTGTTTATTGAAAATTGACAAGTTTATATATATATTACCCTGAAGAATTGTGCTACTGATGCACGCAGATGAAAAATTTATAGTAGTTAATTACTCTATAAAATGTAAGTACAATGAATAAAGCATCATTCAAATACGATAAATTCAGTACATGGATCTTATCTACCTAGTGAATACTCTGGGAGGTCGTTATTTCTCCCCTACAACTTAATACTTTATATCTTCAACAAACTCACTTTCAGATGCATTCAAGTGTTTGATCAAACTTCCAATGCCTTAACTTGTTGTATGCTATTCAAGCCCTGTTCAAGTCTCATTTCATTTTGTAAAGCATCTATTAGAGAGACTAAGTTTGAGAAGGTTCATCAAGTTTCCCATGAGTTTTTAGGATTTATTTTCTACATAAGAACATATATTCTTTAAGTGTACTGAGCATTTTCCCTTTAAATTTTGTTTATTATTATTTGTGTTTGTTAATTTTTTTTTTTAACAATGCTCATAGAATATCTGTGCCTTTGTTAAATGGCTATTATAATTTTTTGAAATTAATAAGAACCTTTCCTTTTCTCTAAAAGCATCATATCAGGAATCCACAGAAAAATTAAAATAAAAGCATTAAATCCACAAACAGTTTTCCTATAACACAGAATCTTATCTTACCTAACAAATGCCAAAACAACTAACACCTCCATCTTCCCTATAAATTACTTTTGCATAGCATTTTTTTATTTTGAATGAATGAAGTTTGCATCTCTTGGCTTTTGATTGCTAATTTTAAAAAGATTTGCTGGTGATCCCTTCTCTTTTTCCACTCACACGTGGCTATACATACACTGATCTACATTAAACAATGTTGTTAGCTCTTGGAATGTCAGTTATCATTGATCCCCTTCAAACAATTCATGATCAGTGACTTTGCTTTATAGAAACATTCATATTCTATATATTAAAAAAACAAAGAACTTCTTTTTCTTCTTGTTCTCTTAGATTCTTGGTGTCAATGACCTTCACGATTGGCTTTTCTGGAAGTATTCTGTTAAAGTCAAATTCAAATATTCTTGTGTGCAAAGCTTTCCACAAATTTCATATTCTGCTATCCGATTCAAACTAAAAGGAGTAGAGTTGAGTTTCTCTAGCCACCATATATGCCCTATAAAATGATAATTGTGAAGGAAAAATGCTATGATGCTTCCATTCTTATAAAATATTTCTTACACAAATGCAAAAAGGAGGAGGAAGGGTAGAGAGAACTAAGCAGGCCATATCCTAAGTGCCTTGCAATAATGAACAACTTGGATTGTGGCACTATAGAATTATCCAATTACAATTTATGATTGTGGCCTGAGATTTTAATATTAGGAGAAATGACGCTCATAATTGGATGTGGGGACTCAGAGTGACTCAAACTATGTCAAATCAACTACTAGTTATAAGTATTTTTAGTCCTGATATTTTGTTAATTATTTATGTTTTGTAGGCTTTACTTTATCATAATCAAAGATTCTTCTGGTTTTATAAAAATATTGCTTTTCAAGTTTAGATACATGCAATTTTAAATTCTCAATTTTTTTTTTCTTAAAATTGGCTCTTCAAAGCACATCAATTAACATTTTAATACAATTCTTCAAATTTTAGCAATGATATTTGTCATTCTTATAAGAATCATACTTTGAGTTGTTGATTCATATTTTATGATTTTAAGGATATGACAACAGAAAGGTGCCATAGTTTTTAAATCAAATACTTTGCAATTCATATAATGGTATCAAAGCATTTTATTTAAAAAAAAAATCTTATACTATGGATATCATGAATTGTGGAAATGACAATATCATCGAAGTTAACGAAAACGATATAATCACCAAGCTTAATATAATTAAATATTAAACTTAAATTGAGTGCCTTTTGTATTTATAACTTGTAGAACTTAGACTGAGATAGAAAGTTAATCAAAAATATTTGGAAGAATTAGACTTGTTTAAGGATTTAAATATAGATGGATTTTTGCTAGATATAGCATGCTTTTACATCTTTTATTCACAAGGAAAAGAATTGCATTTACTATTTTAAGTTGGTGAATTCTACATGTTACTCATCTTGTTATCATGGGTTACTGTTTGTTCTAATTAGAAAAGTTTGTTTTAGCAGTCTTAATCACAAATTATATGCTAATTGTCTTCATTATCCAATGGACAACTCTCATCTTATTACTTATATTAGGACTTCTTTATACTAGAAATTATATATGCAACTTTATTTTCTTAGTGTCAATAATTCTCTTGGATATTGAACTTTTTGTCAATTTCTTGATGCAATGCGGTGTTTAATCTCGCGCTAAATACATACAATAAAATTTATGGTAGTAATATTTTTTTCACAAATTTATTAGCTATTATTTCTTTTCCCTAAAACCAAGATTCTCTAGACATCATATTATATGTTTTTTGATCATTTTTAGAACATATATATAATCCCCCCAAAATTGAAGTGTTCACGCCATCTCTTAAAAAACAAATTTCAAATTGTGTTAATCAAATATTGGAGTGCTTTGTATTATTGCGAAGGCATTTTCAATGAACTCTAACTCAAATTGTGTACATGTTGAAATTTTATTTTTCCAACAAAAACCAAATTATATTGATAAAAAAATAAAGCATACATTGAAGAAATTCAGTGTGCACTTACAAGAATCCTAGAATAAACTAGTGCACCAACTGAATATGCAAAGATAAGCATACAAATGAACATCAAAACATAATAATAACCAAAAAAATTAGTATAAAGTATGTGCACATGCTGAAACTTTCTTGTATTAGGACTTAATTTCTAAGAGAAACTTTTCTGGTGGAGCCTAGATTCTTAGGAGATATCTTGGAGTGGAGGGATAGATTTTTATACGAGGGAGGAATGTGATGAGCTGAGCAAGCCACATGATTATTGACTATGCTTTGAGACACATGGAGGTGCAATATTTAGGAATGTGCATTCGGTTTGTTTGGTTGCAAACCAAACCGAATAATTAGAACCAATTGGTTTTGATTCTGAAATAAAAGAACTAAATTGATCTAGTATGTATAAAAACTTAGCTGAATTGAATTTAATTCAGTTTTGTTTGGTTTTTGGTTAAGCCAAATTAACCAAGGAAAGATCTAGTAATGTTAAGTTAATTCAGTTAGATTTTAGTTTGGTTAATTTGGATTTATATGAAAATTTATTTTTCTGATTAGCGATTTGAATTGATGGTTTAAATTTTCAGTTATTTGAATGATAAGATTATCTTAAAATGAATTAAAAGCCAAATAACTTAAATTTTGATCTAAAACTGAATTGGCACTTTTCTAACCTAACCGAACCGTCCAAATATGAATGGTTCAATTTTTCAGTTTTAGCCAAATAATGAACACCACTTGGACTATTATTGTTTGCATATTAAGGTTGTAAATTGTAAATAAGTAGCCTTTTCTCTTCTTTGCTGTTTTTTCTGTGTGCTAAATAAGTGATGTAAGTACAACCCTCTAAGGCTAGGTAGGGGAACTCAAAGAAGGGATTAGAAGGATTGTTGTAAAGAAAATGTAACTTACACCAAAAATATGGCTGTCTTGGGTAGCAAGGATGCTGTTATAAATGAGGAAACTATTTATATCAATTGGAAGAAAATGGTTGATTGACTAGAGAATTGTATGGTGTTGGAAGGAGTGTACTATGTCAATAGTGGCTGTCATTTGGGACCAGCAAGTGGCATGTGAGGAAAATGTGGTGGTTGGAGGACTTGTAGAAAGACTAGAAAGAATAAAAAGGGAAAATTGATCAACTATTTTGAGTGGAGAGAAAGGGAGAAGATAGGGAGGCAAGGGATGACATGTGTATATTATGGGAGGGAGTAAAAGAAGACTCATGACCTTAAGGGGGGAAGGAGGGGTAAGATGGAGAGAGAGAGAGAGTAGATGGTGGTTGGTGACCTACATATAGAAAGAATGGAGAGGTAAGAGAAAACAAACATAAGTAAATGTTCCAATATATTTTTGCTTGAACTTAAAATTTAGTGAAAAGTTTATGAATGTAGATTGATTAAACCATAAACATAACAATCCATGTATGGTATAGTTTTACAAATAGTAAAATCGATGATTGCATGTTAAATTTGGTGGGCTCTTTGGGGACGATTGGATAGCATTCGGTAACTGCTTACCAATTTAATAAATTAATTTAGCTTATTAGTTTATCCAACTTATAATTGAAAGAAAAGAACTAAAAGTTTGAGTCAAAATTACTTTTGAATAGCTTAACAACTTAACTTATAGTTATCCCCAAATTTTGTAATGCTATAATCTCAAAGGATAAGCCGCTATAGTGTGTCACCAAGTTTTAGTGAGATGTTTTTGATTTTTAAACTAGTTAGGGCTAGAAACTTAGTTAGTATTCAATGAATTTGTTTTTCAAGTATTTTTGGGTAATTAATTGGGTTTTTAATAAATTTATATTATCTGGATTCTCGTTCTTTTTGAATCTTTAAGTGTATGGAAAAGTTTTTCATCTTATGAATATGAAAATTATATGTGAACTCTAGAAATTTGATGGTGTTATACCTTAGGATCTTCATATTTTAAATATTTTTTCTTCATAGGCTTTTAATTTGTTATAATTCTCATTCTTTTAAAGACATTCATATTAATTAAACAAATAGTCAAACTGATAGTAACATTGAACGTATTAATATATTTATGGTATTTGAAAGATTGTTGTATTTTTTGTTCTTCTAACTTTTGGAAAGGCTATAAAGGAAGCAAGGCTAGTTTTTCGACAAGTTGCAAAAATTATTGCTTCACAATTGAAGTTTTTTCAGTTGTCTAAGACTATTCAATTTGGTCAATTTTGTTTTTAACTATTTAATATTTTCATTTTCGTTCATTGACTATTTTTTTAAAACTAATTTTTATTTTGTTTTATGTAACGACCCAACGTCGTTACTTTAAAAATTAGGTCAAAATTCTAACTCTAACATCAGGATCCTGGGGAACTTCAAATTAGGGCAAACAAAAATACATTTAGATGAGAATAAATTTTTGATTAAGGTGTCATAGTTTGGGAGAAATCCGGATAACGGAAACTCCCACTTTATTTTTTTTATCTTTTTAAATTCAATAAATCAAGAACATCAAAATACGTATCTAAATTCATCGATTTTCATGACATTATGTTAAGAATATTATTTAAGAACTGCTTGAGAAATTTCATAAATTTCAGAGCGCCGATTTGATCTCAATTAATTTTCGAAGTTTAGAACTTTAGAAATTAATTAAAAATAAAATATTGCTCTGAATCAAATTTTTTTGGTCCGAGGGTGCTCGTTACATCGTAACACACCCCGATATCAAGTTTCGTTATGTTTGAACAATGCGAAAAATTTAACTTTAACTAAATTTTTTAAAATTTCCTTAAGAAATTCCACCCCCCCACCCCCCCCCCCCCCGATTTCCAATCGCCAATAGGCAAAAGGCTTCACATGTTCTGCGCTTGGAGGGCCCAACCCCAGCTGACTCTCCCCCCTTTCCCACTCCCTCACTTTCCCCTCATTAGCAGCAGCCACTCCCCGTTTCCAACCAACTATCCCTGCCAGCCCCCTCTCCCAGCCAGCCACGACAGCCACCCAGGCCACCCTTTTGGACCCTCCAAACCAGCCAGCCCCCTCTCCGGCCTCCCCACTTCAGCAACTCCTTCGGTTTCCGACTTCCCACAACTACGTTCGACCTCCTTTTTGCGGCAACTCTAACCGAGGTAAGAGGAGAAGGAAAATGAGAAGGGATTTGGAGGAGAGTTTTCGCTATTATTATTATTTATATATTTCTTATTATATATACTTAATAATATTTATATGTCATCACATTAACATTGTTGTCATTAATCAATAATGATAAACAGAACATATAATGACTATTATTTCTATTCAGGCACTTTTTATTCTAACATTTTATTATTAATATTATTATTTTCTACAATTTTATTTCAGTCATTTTTATTATGTCTTTTACTTTTATATATTATTATTATTATTATCATTAAATGAAGTTAATAATAACGCTAACCTAATGAAAAGTGAAAGAAAAATAGAATAGAAAGGAAGATAATAATTACTTCTAAGAATATTGGCTAAAAGTTAATTTATATTATCCAAATTTAAATGCAGATCCAAAATTAAACTATTAAACTTTGGATCTTAAAGAACAAAGGTACCTAGTATATGATATATATTACTTTTTTATACTTTACTGTTGGTTAGCTTCGCTTTGAGCCAAAAATTTTATTGAAGCTTGGTTGGTGGTTCGGAACCAGCGTAACATTCGTGGTTAGTTACTGGAAAATTGATATCAGTGACATTCGTGGTTATTACTAAAAAAAATGACATCAGCATCATTCGTGGGTTACTGGAAAATGATATCAGTAATATTCGTGGTTGCTGGAAAAATGAAATAAGCAATATTTGTGGGCTATTGAAAAAATGACATCAGTAACATTCGTGATTGGTTGCTGAAAAAATGACATCAGTAACCTATATTTTATGATGACGCTTGTTGCAGGAAACTTTAATTTCTTTTGCGCTATTTTCTTATTTTTCCTGCATTTTATTACATCCTTATTTCTGCTAATCGCATCTATGCTTTTATAAAAATATAACATATTTTGTTTACTGTGGTACTTAAAGCATTCTCTAATTACTGGGAATTTGAATCTTAGTATTATTTTTTGTACAATACCAGGTCAGATATTTCTAGGGGAATTTGAACAAGAACTTTAAAACTTAAATTATCAAATTGTCGATGGATCTACGACATTGCTTTATTTTTATTTTTTCCTTTTGTCTCAGTTCATCTTTTATGAACTTTGTAAACAGGAATGTTGGAAATTTTTGTAATATGAATTATTAAATGAATGATAAATATCTCTTGACATTTGTATGTGTAGCCCTTTTCTTTCAAATTGTTCAATATGATCCTGCGGTATGTGAACACCTGATTGCTTGGACAATTTTCGCTGAGCCAGAATCGGTCTGTCACTGTTTTAGGATGACAACTTTTGAAGTATAGTTGCTAAGTTGATGTGTTTTAAGTTGTTTTATGAATTTGTGATATTCGAAGAGTTTCTTTTGCTTAGAAATTTAGCTGTTGTTTTGTTGCACATAAATCAAATTTACTTGTGTACTCTTTGAAAAAATAATAGGATCAGAGGTCATGTATCAATGGTTGATGGCAGCTAATGCTGGTTGGCGGTGGCATGTAACGATGCCAGGGGCGGCATTGGTGTTTGGGGATGGCAAGTGGCTACAAAAATGGCGACGTTGATGAGGGGCCAATGGGTGTTGGCTGGTGGCCTCTAGGTAGTGTGAGCAGGTGCGAGGCAAGTAGTGCGTGGGTGAGTGTGGTCAGAGGGCATCAACAACGACAATTATGGGGTGGTAGGTGATGATGATGTGGTGTGGTGGCGGGACATAATTTGGTGGGCAGTGATGGATGATGGCAACGGTTGGGGATGGTGGTGGATGATGGTGGCCTGCAGTGACGGTGTGATGGTGGCGAACAGTGGCGTGCGATGGGGGCGGGGGAACACAATAATTCTATGCAAAAGAGTAAAAGACGTTTGATTACAATTTGAATTAACTTCTTAAAATTGTATTTTAATGGTTTCTTTTTATAATGTTGCCAAAAAGCAACCCCCAAGCTAATCAAAATAACAACCAAAAGTTGTCCTAAATGAAGCCTTAATATCTATTTTTTCATGTCATGTGTTTGAGTTGGGTTCATTATAAATAGTTCAGGGACTCAATGGAACCTATTGAATAGTTGGACTACTAAATTTGCCAAATTGAATAGTATGATGCTAAATTTGTCAACTGAAATGGTCAAAGGATTATTTTGACCAATTACTTGTTTTTGGAATTCTAATTTGGCACATTACTTGTTTCAGCATGGTATTTTAGGAATGATTATTTTCTAAATCCCTCCCTTGTAAATTTCTAATCTTTCTTAATTTTCATGGAATTCAAATGAAGTTGTATGATCTTATTTTTTGTTTCAAAGTATATGATAAAAAATGGATTTGTATTACTTCATATGGATGTCGGAGATATTTACAAGGAGCTCAGCTGTCTGGCCAATTCTTGGGCTTCCCCTGTTTGGCTGTCATTAAAAAATTTCTTACTGTTTGTAGAATGATTTCAAACCGTGAATTACTTTGCTTTTAGAAAAATGTATGTCAATGCTGTAGTGCTCATCAAGGTCACATTATTTTCTGGATTATTTTTAAAGCACACTAACAAGTGGTTATTATTCTTATTTGGGAATCACTGTTGCCATCTCAGCGTTCTTTGCAATCGAACTGTAGATATGAATTTTCATTTTTTAATCATATGTGAATTTTCTAGTCATGCTGACGAGTTGAGCTTTTTGGGATTTTCTGTGCGCACTCATCTGCATTCTACATTTTTATGTTGAAAAAAATACTTTTTGGAAAGCTTTTATAAAATTCTTTGGTATAGTTGTACGATTTTTTTTTATGAAGCATTTGAAAAGAAAGAAACAATTGATCTTTTGCTGGTTTAGCAAGTATGATAAGCATCTGTTTCAATGTCCTTACAATAGACTTCCGGATGGATTCGATCTAGGGAAAAACAATTCTCTTATAATTCAATGGAGAGGAGACATTTTAATTTCAAATAAATACCTGGCTCATTATAGATCAACAATGTGATCCTTTTATGAAGTTGACCGTTAAGTTGTGATTTACTAATTGAATGCATGGTCATATGTTGATTTTCGTAATGTTTTATTGATCAACTAAAACAAAATTTAAGCATTGTTAGTTTATTGTAACCTAATATGATCTTATGATTTTAGCATTGAGTTCGTTTCTTTCAAATCTCTTAATCTGTTTTGAATTTGTCATTAGATATTTTTTTTGTGGAAATTGAATTTTTATGCATTTTTTATTGTCTTGACATTTATTATTTTGAGATGATGGCTCAATTCATAGATTTTTTCTCACTCATTGAAATTGCTTAATGTTATCTTTTTCACAAAGAAATATGGCTAATGAAACGTCACTCAACATGAAAATAGGTAAGAGTGTGAATGTAGAACGTAGCATTTTGATTAGAAATTTATGTAAAACTATGATAATTTATTATGGGATAAAGTGTATAAATATTTTAATACTAAAATTAACTATTTAGCAGTTCTAGAAAACAGTACTAAGTAGCAATAACTTGATGTGTTGAGTTTAAATCTCTAGAAAACAATTCATTACCCATCACTATTTCCAAGTATGCTTTTTTTTTTCTTTTCTTTCGCTATATTTTGCTTTAATATAGGAGCAATTTTCTCAAAATTTGTGAATGCTAATGAGTCAGTTTGTCAGCCTTGGAATGAGAGTGCGGTACTTTCCTGTGGTTTTGAGATGTTAGTTCAGTGTTTTACCAAATAAGAAAGTGACTAGTAATTACTTATTAGCGAAGTGTATGCTATGCATTTATGCATGGCTGCGAAAAGCTTGTCACAGTGTGCTTCTAGCTAAAACTTTGTGCCTTCAAATAAGCAACTTCACATGCCGCCATGTTCTACACAGCCGCCAAATTAGCTAGTGTCTTACTCTTATGGTTATAGATAATATAACTTATGTGGGCATGGAAAGATGGAATTAATACCTATAGACATTTCTTGCATTTATGGCGTACATAAAGAAACTTGTTTGATAGGATTGTTGATTTTTAGCAGTAGCATATTTTCAAAATATATAAACTGCAAAGAATGAATTTAATTGTTCTATTTAGTATTATGCAATGTTTTATGCTCTTTTTGAACTTTAAGTAAAACAAAAATTTTATTTTGATATCCCTCATCATCATCATCAGCCTTGTTCCAAATATTTTGTTCAGCTTTTGGAGACCTCTACTTATTCTTGTTGAGTGCTACGTAAGGTGTGTATCCTAACTTGCACAAATAAATTTTTTCTCGAATTGTCATACTCCACGTGCACCTTTTCTTTGGCACTCGTACAAATTCTCCTTATTGAGGCATTCTTCTCTACATTAATATGCTAGTTTTTTTTCACTATCTTATATTAATTAATGCTATTCTGATTGCCTCTTTCCATATTTGAATCTTGTAATACACAATTCTACCACACTGAACTTGGTTACCAATGTTTTCTTGCCAAAGTTTTTGTTGTACCTGACGCAGATGTTAGTACAGTTGATTCATCATTTTTTCTTTTATAGTTTGAGTAATTTTTAAAAATTAATCCCTGATTATTTTATTCGGTCTAAATTATTCTATACTTTTTAAAAGTAGTCAACATAATTCTACAACTCTCAAATTAATGCTTAAATTGATTAATTTATTAATTATGTTAGCTGAATTTGGATGAATTTATGGGTATTTTAGCTTTTATTATAAAATGTAAATTTTAAAATTAAAAAAAAGAGCATAAAGCAATAATGTAGTTTTAATGCTATGCTGTGTTGCATTTAAATGAAAAAAAAATATCATTATTTTGTAGTTAAATCTGTTTTATCAAAATATTTGCAAGTTTGTATAGCTTATGATATGTTAAGAATAAAAAATTAAATTGATTTATAATTATACAATACTTAATTAAATTTAGCATTTTCTTAAGTATATTTAATTTTAACTTAGTACATATTAAATAAAATTTATCAAAAATTTAACTATCTTAAAATTATTAAATATATTACTAATTTATAACTCACTTTATCTAGTCATTTAGATTCGTATATTCAACATGTTTTTTGTTTGTGAAAAGGTCTAAATTCTCTTAAATCATATTCAAAATTAATTGAAGTACCAACTTCATATTGTTCACCTAGTTAACTCCCTTTATCTGGACACAATTTTGAGAGTTGATTGACTATTTTTGATACTTGTAAATATTTAGGAGACTGTTTGACTTAATGGTATAGCATTATCTTGTCATCTTTCTTCATATTGTTCAACTAGTTAATAATTACGTCACCAGATTATCTTCCTTTTCAAAATTAATTATTGCCTATATTATTAATGTAATTTTTTTGGTATCAAAATTTCCTCCTACTATGTGCTAGCATTGTAATAATAAACGAAGTCTGTTATTCTACTGTGAGTTTAAAAACCTATGTTTCATTATTCACGTTTTTTAGCATCATTTATGACATTGTAGTTTTGTTTATATGTAATTGCCACAATCAGGGATGCTTTTTTGCTTTTAGAAAATGTTATCAACAATCATCTTTTTCAATCATTTGGTATTATCTTATTATTCAAGATTTTCTTAAAAGATTGTTCACTGAGGTGCTCTGACACTTAAAAATTTCAGTAGGTGTTATAGCCGATTTAGAACTTTTCAAATTATTTTATTTTGATTTCTATATTTTGCCACAATCCTATCCTCTTTTTTGTTCTGTAAATTGGTTTCTTTCTGCAATCCTTTAGCCTAATCTACCTTACCGTTTAATATTTTTAAATAAATATGTTTACTAACGTGCATAACTTCTACTCATATATTATTTTACTTAACATTTTATGCTATGCTGCTGTTGTTTGTTAACATCTGTATTATCATATGCCTAGGGACAGGCCTTGCAGAAAGATGCTAAAGAGGATAAAGAGCATATTGATGTTGATGAGGTGAGGATAGTCAACTTGTGCAAATAGCAACGAGACCATTTATACTTTAGCTATTTCATGTTCTTAATTTCATTGTGTTTTTTATAATTAATTTATGCCTCTTACAATCAATCATTATATTTATATATACAGCGATTTGTTGACCATGTCATCTTCATGTCCTGGCATGAAACCTTTTTGTCAGATGCTTTAACTTTTTTGACGATACATAGTTGATTTTAATGTATTGTCAATAGTTACATTGTGTTACTAAAATAAATTTTCATGTTTTTTCATTATATATTTAAAAGCAAGAAACATAAGAAACTTCAATGAAAATAGATGTGAACAGGCTAGGCAGTGTCTGGTAGTGTGTTAGACAATTAGTGTGTGTGTGTGTGTTTAAAATTTTGGTAGTTATACTGTTGTGGGAGCGATTTAGTGGCGAAGAATTGTTAAATTTGTTCCAACACTTTTTCAGGGTTCTATGGTGTTGTACAAGAAGAAATGATTTAAGTTGAAAAAGTATTTATGTGTAATTTGTTTGAACTCTATTTGACAGATTGAGGCGTTAGTTGACTCATTTCAAGTTTAGTTGATCTAGGGATGGTTGAGTTGTTAGCAAGAGCACATGTAGGCATAATAAAAGGAATGATGCTATGATTAAAGATTACATTGAAATTTGAGGGTTCAATGGAAAAGGAACAACTTACACAAGCGGGTTGCAAAACAAAAAGTAGAAGTGCCAAAGATCCAAAATGCTAATGCATAAGATCAATTTAGGCGTTTAGGAAAAAGGAAAATAATGATGTTAAGCATTTAATGGTGATGTATGGAACTGGCAATTGCTTTTGTCGTTGACACCACTTCCATGTTTTATATAATCCTGCATGGCTCGTGTAAGGAATTTTTGAAAGCTGTGGTGAGTCATTTGGGAGGACTTCGTAACCGAATTACTCAAGACTTCCAATAAATAGAGAATTTTTGAAAGCTGGAGTGACAGTCCCATGGGAGGACGTTCAGTAGCCAGTAGCTAAGTTCTTAATTGAGAATATGCAGTTGCTATTGAATTGTCTTCAACCAATTGTTCTCCATCTCAGCTTTGGACGATTTCCATCTTTTCTTGATAGTTGGTTCTCTTTATCTAGCTGACCCCACCTAGTGGGATTAAAACTTGTTGTTGGTAGAATGTTAGCTGTTTGACTAGTCGGATAATGACTTGATTAGTGGATATTAAAGCCCGACTTACCCCTTGGGTCTCTCAACCGCCTCTTTAGGCCAATTGGCTGTGCTTCATACTAAATTTTCAGATCACACTCCCGAGAATGTTTGAACTCTCCTTAGCTTCAATGCTTAATCTTTACCCACTTCACACTTGGCAGTTGAATCATTGTTACCTTCATTGGGCATCTCGGGAACTTCTTCTCCCAAGAATTCTTTAATGCTAATTTCCTTGGGTGTAATTTTAGACACACCGATTTTTTTGGGCTTAGTTGCTTTGATGCTAACTTTCCATGATTCAATTAAGATAGTGCCAAATGATTCAAATTCGATTAGTTTGTTGCTTCTTTAAGTCCTTCAACACTCTTTCTTGTCTGTATTTTCTACTTGGATGTATTGAGATGTGCCTTCCTTATCAATGCGTGGCTTACCTATATTGTCTTGCATTCTACTTTGTTTCCCAAGAGGAAAATTTTATTGCGAAGTTTTGGCAAAGACTTGGATTGATGAGATCTGCTTTGTCTAGCTCAATGCCACCATTAGCCTCTTCCTCAACTACTCTTAGCTACTTAGCTACTCTTAGCATTTATGCTGTTTCTTTATACCTCTTCTAGCTTCTTGGGCCGTACTTTATATTGTTCTTTCCAATTACTTCATCGTTCATGCACTGACTTCCCACTTGCTCACTTCTTTTATTTTGTCTTCTCTTTATTGGCTTGGTTAACTCAGTTAGGTCCTTGTAGCTCGATTAGATTTTGGAAGATTATCTTTCAACATAGTTGTCTTCTTGGCATGTATTCATCAATATTTCTGCCATCTCAAAATTTTTTTTAATGGTCATAGCCAAACCACTAGATCGGTTAAAATCTTTTCATGAAATATTGACATCTCATCGATGACACTTAGATCTAGTTGTAAGAGATCCAGTGAGAATAAGGGTAATTTGATCACTAGAGCAGAATACCTAAATTTTGATATATATATATATATATATATATATATATTCTTGGATAGTATACTCTCTTCTGACAAAGCGCATACCATTTCTCCACCTTTCTTCTTTATGAAAAATCGTATTAAATTCTTCTTGAAAGATTTTTTAAATTTGGTTTAGTTGATGGTGTGATGCTCTAGTTTCACTCTGATGTTCACCTAGATAAGCATGTGCTTTTTGGCTCTAGTTAGTTGAAGACCACCTTATCACGACTATTGTAGTCATACATCTTTAAATAGCAATTTAGTTGATCGATCTACTTGTCAACTTCTTCAACATTGAAACACGGTCTTAAGTTTGTGGTTTAACTCTGGAACTTGCTTGGGGTAATTTTTTTTTTTTTGGCTCTTCTTCCTCTCATTCAAACTCATCCATGCTACTATACTTAGCGTCGCTAGATTTTAGAATTGGTGTTCCATCTCAGTGTATGAACTCTGGTTTCATTAGTTGCCATAAGGTTCATGTTTGCATTTTCATTATGGTTATCGTCTTAGTTATCTGCTTATTAGTGCCGCTACACTTTTGGCAAGTTCTTTATCAAAGTTTCAGCTCAGCTAAGCCATCTGTGGTATCTCAATTGGTCTTCTTCTTAGACTTTATGTCAATAAAGCTCAGCTCTGATATAGCCTGATAAGTTTGCGGCTCAAGTCAATTGATTTGGGCACTGGCCATCAATGAGCTGATCAAAATGGCAAAATGGGTTGGCAACGGTTGTTTTAGATCATTTGCTGGGGAGTATTTTCTGGGAATGTAATCAAACGTGCGCACCTACAAACAACAAGATAATAAAAGGAATGACGGTGAGCAATTTTTGTTAAAATGATGATGGAAGATTACAGTAAAGCTTGTGAGATCAATAGCAAATGATTGACCTTCCTTATCTGTTTTCAAAACAAAACAAACATGATAAATATTCAAAATCCTAATGTATTAGATCTATTTATAGTACTTGGAAAAGACAATAATGATGATGGACATATAATGGCAATATGAGGAACATGCAGTGGATGTTGTTGGTGCTGCTTTCGTGTCATGTTCCGTCAAACATGCATTCGCTAGTGTATGATGCATTGATATGGCATTACATGTCTTTACTGATTTCTAAAGTAATTTGGGAACTCAACTCTGCAGCCCAAGCCAGGCTCGTGTATGGAAATTTTGAAAGCTCTAGTGATAGTCTCTCGGAAAGAATTTGAGTAATAATTGTTACTCGGTGAACAATTTTTACACAGGAAGGATGCTAGTTAGGGCCAACCTATGTAAACTTTATGAGCCCAGGGGTTCTTTGTCTGAGTTGAGGCTTGGCCAAGATTTTTACTTGTCTTGACAATCTCTCTTGGTTGGCTGTACTGAGTCTTTTGCTTGGCAAAGATCTTCTTGCTTATTTGCAGTCTTCCCTTTATTTCCATCAATTGCAGTGGATCATTCCTCTTTCTTTCATCTTCCTTATTCTGGCTTGCTATCAATCTTTTCCTCGGCTTCTCAGATTGTCTTCTTCTTTCGACAATTATTCCACCTTTGTCTTTCATTTAGGGTGTTGTCAATGGACTACTGCTCAATTAATTTGTTGGGGAATGGCTCCAGCGAATATTAATGCTAAGCATACCCATCAAGTATCTCGACTGCCTCTCTTGGTCAGTTGGTTGTTCTCTATATTTGATCTTTGGATCAAAGAGAAACATAGAATTCAATTCACAAGTTACTATCAGTATTTTCTTGTGAAGGATTATATGATTGAAAGAATAGGGGAAATAATATTGTGATTTGGAGATCGTCATTTAATAACTATTTTTTTCAAATAGTTTGTAAAGGATACTATTTTTTTAGGAGGCCATTTTTCTAATGATATTATAATGGCATTGAAACTTTTTTAGATAAAAAAGGTTTGTTATATTGTTTGTTAGAGTGGGGCAATTTTGAAGAAATACACAAGTTGCAAGGTAGAGAAAAACAATTAATCTTATTCATACATATAATGTTGTGTGATGCAAACATATATATAACAACATAGTAGTAATATAAAACATTTATTTAAGTCTCATTTAACACAACATTTAATTGTAGGAATTCAAACCGTCTATCTTTCAACGCATAAACATTAATGGAAGGAAATAAACGGGTTATTATTCAAACTGCCTGCCATTAAATGCAAAGGCATTAATGGTGGTAATTTAAACTGTCTGTTTTAGTAGCCTCCCACAAGCGAACCATTCAGAGTCGAGATGGTGAGATTGGAGCGTAGTTTGTTGAACCGTGCAGCGGAGAGAGGCTTGGTAAGAATGTCTGCCAGCTGATTCTCGGTGGATATGTGGTGAAGCTGAATTTTTAATTTCTGAATGCTATTGCGGATGAAATTACAGTCAATTTTGACATGTTTTGTTTGAGCTTGGAAGATTGAATTTTGTACTATGGAAATTGCTTATTTGTTGTCACAATAGAGAGAAGTTGGCATAGTTTGGGAAGTGCCAAATTTTGATAGAAGGCGGCAGAGCCAAACAATGTTTGATGCGGCAGTAGCGAGTGCACGATATTCTGCTTTGGTGGATGAACGAGAGACTGTAGATTGCTCCTTGTCACTCCACGAGATTGGAGTATTTTCTAGGAAGATGCAGTATCCCAAGGTTGACTTGCGATCCTCGATGTCACCTGTCCAGTCAGAGTCGGCATATGCACGGAGTAGAAGAGTCCCAAGATCAACTTGAGATCCCAAGATGTGTAGGACCTTTAATGTATCTGAGAATATGCTTAAGTTGATCGAAGTGTGCTGTGGTTGGATGGTGCACATATTGACAAATTCGGTTCACCGCAAAGTTGAGATTGGGTCGGATGATAGTCAAATATTGCAGAGAACCAACCAGTTGTTTGTATAACTTGGGTTGGGTGAAGGCGTCGCTGATGCTGAGTTTTGGTAGTGAGTTGGTTACTGGAGTGAGCATCGGATTGCATTACTCCATGCCGAAGTTTTTGACTATACCGGAGGTATATGTTGATTGAGAAATGACAGACACAAGCTGTTTTTGAAAGTTGAATCCCAAGAAAAATGGAAGGTGGACCGCGCTATTTCATGCTTAAGCGTTGGGTGAGGATATGGATGAGGTGGTTGATTGTGGCTTGATGTGAACTAGTGGCAAGGATGTCATTCACATAAATGAGAATGTAGATGTGTTTAGATGTTTTATCGTGAACAAGGAGAGAGGGATCCATGAGGCTTGTGCGGAAATCGTGAGAATGAAGAAATTTAGTGAGAGACGTACAATTGGCGGGGTGACTATATAAGGCGATAAATGGCTTTCCGGAGCTTGCAGACATATGAGGGAAACTGAGAATCTTTGAACCCTTGGGGTTGTTTCATATATATGGTTTCATTGAGATGCCTGTGAAGGAATGCATTGGAGACGTCAAATTGGACTACTGATCATTGTTGGTGAGATGCCAAAAGAACACGAGTAGTTGGTATTTTGGCAGTTGGGCTTAAGGTTTCGAAGCAATCACTTTCGTAACGCTAATTAAATCCATAGGCAACTAATTGGCCTTTGTGTCTAGGAAGGGTGCCGTCAACGTTGTATTATGTGTGGTATGTCGACCGACAACCAAGCACATTTTGGTTGGGAAGAGGAGGTGCGAGAGTCCATGTATGTTGATCCATAAGGGCGCGATATTCTTCTTGCATAGCAAGTCACCAATGCTCCTACTTAGTAGTTTCTTTGTAGGAACATGGTTCAGACGAAGAGGATGTGGAATGTTGAAGATTAAATAGAGGTTTAGGTTTTATAGCTTTTGTTTTGAGGCGGGTAAGCATGAGATGTGTGGGATGCGGGTTGTTGGTTTTGGTGGAGATTGCGTGAGATGGACATTTGAGAATTCGGAGGAAGGGATTGGAGAAAAGAGGTTGAAGATCGAGTGGGAGAAGCACATGACATAATAGATTGAGGTGTATGAGGGGGTTGATGGGGTGATTGAGATAAGGAGGGAACAAGAGTGAAGGGGTTGGTATATGATGGAGAGGGGCACGTGGTGGAGGGATGATTTTGTGAGGAGAAGGGAAAGATATTCTTGGCAAATTTGACATGATGAGATATGAAGGAAGTAGAGATTTTTGGGTTATAACAAATGTAACCCTTATAATTGGGTGAATAGCCGATAAAGATTTAGGGGAGAGATTTGGGCCCGAACTTGTTGGTTTTGATTGGTGGTAGAAGGGGGAAGCATAAGCATCCAAAGACGCGAAGATGATCATAGTTGGGTTTCGGTTTGTGAAGTAGATGAAATGGGGAGAGGTTGTTAGTATTAAGAAAGGGTAGATGATTGATAAGATAGGTAGAGGTAAGGGCTGCTTGAACCGAGAAGCTTTCCGGAAGATGAGCTGTTTGAAGAAGAGTATGAGTGGTTTCAAGTAGGTGACGGTGTTTGCGTTTGGCAGCTTTCTTTTGTTGCGGGGTGTATAGGCAAGACATTTGATGATGGATGCCCATATTTTTGAGTGCTAGTGAAAGAGGCCGAGTTACATTCGCCACTGCCATCAGATTGAAGAATTTTTATATGTGTGTTGAATTGACATTCAATGAATTTATGTAGATGGAGAAGTTTTTGTAATATTTTAGATTTTTGTTTCATGGGAAAAAGCCATGTAAAATTTGAGTAGCCATCTACGAAATCACATAATATTTGTAGCCTTCAGTTGATAAAATCGGGGTTGGCCCCATACATCGGTGTTTAAATATTCAAAAGCGAGAGAAGATCTATGCAAAAATTTAGGAAAAGGTAACTTGCGGTGATGCAGATTGAGCATGAGTGAGGGTTGTTGTTGAAGCCGAGAGTAGGAGAGTGCTTGTGTTGAATATGCTGAATCGGACAACTGGAATGGCCTAGCCGAAGATGCCTTGGAGGTGTAGCTGTAGTAGTTGAAGACTTGAGAATAGTTGGACGAGGAGGAGGAGGTTCGTGTGATGGACAAATCTTGTAGAGGCTGTTGGTGCAGGAGCCTTTAAGGAGCAGTATATCTGTTTTGAGGGCCTTTATAATGAAGTTGTTAGGATCGAACGTAATGGAACATGAATTATTTGTGGTTAGATAGTGAATGGAAAGAAGATTGTATTTGCTACGAGGAACGTGAAGTAGCTGATTTAAAATGAACTTATGAGTGGGGTAGGGAGAATGTTGTTATCGACATTGGAAAATGGAAGAGTTTGATCACTTCCAACAGTCACTCGACCAGTTCTGTGATAGGAATCATCGACAGACAGATTTCTGAAGTCATTTGTGAGATGGGTGGAGACACCTGAATCAAGACATTAATTAAAATTAGACGGACCATCGATACGCAAGGCTGTTGCTTGGTTTGGTGAGCTACTATAATTGGCATTTATATGATGCCAACAATCTCTGATTGAGTGTCCAGGCTTGCTACATATTTGATATTCTATGTGAGGAGCTCTGGAGGCATGTGAGGCAGACAAAGAGCCTCAGAAGGGAGTTGTGAAGCGAGCTCGACTGCGACTAGTGCGTCCCCGCCCATGGAATATTTCTGAGAACAAGGGCATGTGATTTGGTTGATGTGTTGGGGAGGAATGGCAGAGTTGAAGTTCTTTGCTAAGATCTTGTTGGATGTTGATTCTCTCACTGCAAAGGATTGAATATAGGTCATCCAAATTGATGGGTATCAGTTTTGTGCGGATGGCTGTCTTGAAGGCTTAGTAGGTAGCAGGAAGACCGTTGAGAGTGTAAAGGAGGATGTCTTTGTCGTCAACTTTAGATTCTGTGGGGGTAATTTTGTTCACGATAGATTTAATTTTTGAGAGATAATCATGCATGGAGTGCTCTTTTAGCGATACATTATATAATTTGTTCTTGAGTTGAATGACTCGAGAACGGTTGGTTAGGTTGCTCCATGCATTGACTCAAGAGTCAACTTCAAGGGTGTATAGAAGAATGGACGGGGAGATAATTGGGTATAGAGCAGTTGTGAGATTTTGGTCGATTGAGATCTCGGAGGGGTAATCGGAACTGGATACCGGCGGTATGGGATCAGTACCATCCAGATGACCATGTAGGCTATTAGTTTTGAGTAGATGAAGAACTTGATCTTTCCATATGGGATAATTGTCAACTATAAGGGGGTTAATTAGGTTTTTGATCTTGGATAGCAGGAATTTTAGGTCCTTGGAGGCTGCTATGAAGCAGGAGTTGTTACACGATCCAGTGGTTTCACTTGCTTTGGAGACAACATTGATAGATGCCATTAGAGAAGGTATGGGTAGTATTGAACCTGGCGCGGGGTGGCGGCACTTTGGAGGGAATGATATCGTATAGGAACGATCTTTTGCCTAATGGAAACAGAGGTTGAAAGAGGCGTTATTTCTGTATTAAAAAAATGAAGAGGAAGGTATTGCTTCAAGAAGTAGCAAGATAGAAAAGAAGTTAATCTTTTTCATGCATATAATATTGTGATACAAGCATATATATATAGCAACCACTTAGTAACGTAAAATATTTAATTTATTCCAATTGAACACAACGTTTAATGGTAGGATTTCAAACTGTCTACCATTAAACGCACAAACATTAATGGTAGGAATTAAATGAGCTGTTATTATTCAAACCACATGCCATTAATTATATAGGCATTAATGACCGGAATTTAAATCAGCTGTTATTAAATTTTAGCTGGTGATAAAAGGTTGCATGATGTATTGGAATCTGAATAGTTGCAACTTCAGGTGGCTTAAATTAAAACCCATTGGCCAGCATCGTTCCATAATATGAACTGCAGTTACTGATGAGAACTCAAATTATATTCACTCAAAATACTTGAGGCTTGCAATGGGCAGTTGGTGGTTATCATTATATTGATGTCATAAATAAAAAACAGTTGCTCCTGGTAAATATGATAAATGAAGGTTCAGAGAATGTCATTGATGGTGGAGTGTGCTGGGAGTTAAGAGCTGAGGAAAGCAGAAGGTGCAATTGATGAACGTGTTTCAAGAAATTTATGATGTGTTGATTTGAAAGGGAGGTGGACATGTGTGATCACTCATGTGAAAGCTGCATGCTGAAGGGTCTATAAGTAGATGGTGTTGTTGTGTCCATTCTTAAAAGGGTGGTCATGAATATGAAGGCAGTAATGATTGTTGTTGTAGATCACTGGCTTGCAATGGGTTGAGTGTTGTAAACTTCTAGCAGAAAGGACATGTATGTGCCATGCTAGCTAAAATAATTAGTTGATTTGTAGCTGATTGCAGGATTAGAGATCGATGTGCCAATTTTTAGAGGTGAGGATATGTAGGAGCATGATCAAAATATGTGTGTTGGGTTTTAATGAGTGAAATCTGTGGTTATTGATCATGATTGAGGCAACTCTAAACATGTGTGGGTGACAACACCTTATTGGTGAGGTGGATGATAACAAGTCTTGTTTGTGTCAGCTACACGTCTTCAAGGAAGTAGGTGAAACTCCACAATTTCTTCTAAAATACTAATCTTATTTTATACAATAGAAACTCATGTTCTTATCTTTCTCGTTATGATTAATTGGGGCAATAAAGAGGAGACATTTGACTTGAAATCATGACTATATTTTGAATAAATATATGAAAATGTTATACCTCAAGATATTAAAAAATACAACCAATATGACTAAAACACAAGCACTAAACTATAAAAATAGGTTCAATGCATTTCTACATCGATTATTATTATATGTCCGGGCATCAGTTCTCAACCTATGGAAATTTAGTATTAGATCCAGGATTTATTGTCATTAAGTAGCTCATGTGATTTGTCTTCAGATTTTGACTATGGTTGAACAAGGTTGAAGAGTGAGTAACTCCCATGATATCATAATGAATCGAGTGTGCTCTGTATGCATGATTTGTGCTAATGCGGAAAAGTTTCCTTGCAAGGGGGTGTTGACTGATAGTATGGTAGTGAGCTCTCTTAAGAGTGGAAAATATGGTCTTTAAAATTACAAATTAAAGGCAGATAAAAGCATTTAAACGCAAACTAAAATATTTAAAAAGATTCCATCATTGTGATTCGTCTAAAATTCAAACATTTAAATGCAAAAATTGACTTGATGTTGTTCTGCTTTATAAGTCTAGGGCATGCAAAAATTGAATTTGGCATTTAAATATTATATGGGTTCTCTGCAAGACAATGGAAATTGGTATGTATAGTATGAGGAGACATGACTTGGTGAAATGGCAATAGATAATTGAACCCATATTAAATTTAATCCTATATGAAAGTCAAATCCAAAGCTATATTATTAAACATAATTGAATTCAATAAACTAAACCAAACTAACCATGATAGAAATTTGTCCGTTTCATTTTCATTGTAGCCCTGTCAATTTTTTTCAGTCAAACTACGTAAATTATGCTGATATACATATTGCATCAAATCTGCATTTGTTTACAATCAACTATGTATTCTTATCCCAGATTATCCCCACAGTTGACGCTTCATTATCATAGTCCATGTTTTAATTTTTCTCTTTTGAATCCAATTATACATTTCAATTATCTTGTCACCAGCTCCTTGTACAACCCAATTCTTTTGTAAGCCTTACTCTAGGCTTAATCTAGCTACCAGTTCACCAATGTTACTATATTCCTATAAATTTTCTCGCTATTTCTCCTAACGTGTATTTTCATTTCAATGCTCATTATTAACATTCGTATTCGCACAAAAGTTTATGACTCTTATAAAAAACTCATTGACTTTCATTTTTATGCTGTAGCACAACTCGTATTTGCACTTTTGCAAAACCGTAACCAAGGTAAACCTACCAAAGTCGATTCTTCAAACATCTCCCCAAACTCTCATAATTTACTAGCTGATATCACCTTATTATTGTTTCATTAAAAGTTATGCAGGTCCAGTTAAAATAATCATATTATTTACGCATTATTTATAGAATTTTCATTTAATTAACACTTTATCTTTTACTTTATTTATCTTTTTATATGAAATATATATATATATATATATATATGGATAAATTTAACTTTAATTTGGTATTTTGCTTAAAAAATTATTTTTAATTTGATTAAATTTAATATTTATCATTTCTTTGTATCCTGTTTCTTTAAATTTGGGATTCATAAGTTGTAATTGTATCATTTTAAAGTATTGCTTCAACCAATTATGAGTGCACTTGACCCAAACTGTGTGTGTACTTCTCCAAGTGAGTTTTCTGGAACTCTTCTTTTTTCTTCTTCATAATGTTTCTATTTGTTTTCATTTTTTTTTGTTTATTCACATATTTATTTCAATCCAAAAATTGTTGTTTGCCCTTTATAAAAAATGCAGCCTTGGGTTTTGCTCACTTATCATGCCAGTGATAGTCCAGCTTCACGCAGTTACTTGGAAAAATTGCTTACCAATGGGAGGAATTATATACCGTTATCTATGAAATCGTAAGTTATCTTTTTGTTATTTATTCTTGATGTGTGGAAGTAGAATTAGAACTACTTATAAAGAAGTAGAATTAGAATGCTTGCTTGGTATTTGTTTTCTTAATGATAATTGGGCATTTGTGTTCATGTATTATCCTATTTCATCATATTCTAATTTTGTAGTATTCTATTTGTTCCTAAAGGTTTGATTATCTGTCCTGCTATGGTTTTGCAACACTTGGCAATACCCGAAAAACTGCAGGCCCTTCTAAAAGGTATTTGACTTGTGTTTGCATATGTTTAACTTCAGGCATTCCTAAAAGCTGTGGATGATGCAAAATTTTAGAAGCAACTTAAAAATTCATAACCTGTTCTATCATATTTGAGTTGAAGCTTGCACTTTTTTTCTTTCTGGTTGCTACAACTGTATGAATGTTTTTTCGCACCATGGACTGTAGTTTTATCTTTATCCATATTACTTATATTGTTTCAACTGCTTTCTAAGAAGTTATTATGCTCATTTTTTGTCTGAGCTTTTTTATGCACTAAGTTCTTTATTTAGCATAAGTTAAAGATGTAATATTTGCTTATTATATTGTCATTTTAATATTAAATGCTTCATATATTAAAAACGTTTTTGATGTTATTGCATATTTGGTTCCTTATGCATTCCTTAGTGAGCAACCCTAGCTAATTTATTTTCTCGGTCATCTTGTTGATTAACAGATGATGTATTCATGAATATTGCTGAACTAGCAAAAGAACGCAAGTTAGGCCTATCTCTCTACATTTTTAGGCTGTTTCAATCGAGGAAAATAATGTTGGTTTTGACATGTAACGATAGGTAACTCCCGTTGCTTAAGCAAAATGATGGCACTATTGAGTTTTGAAGTAAATTCACTAAATGTTTCGCTTTGAATTGCCACAACTTTCTTGTATATGATTCATTTGCCCTCTCTCTTTCTTCTTTCATTTTCTCTTGATCTCCTCTCTACCTCTATTTCACTTTTGCTTGTGTAAGAGCTTGGTGTATAGCATCTTTTTCTCCTCCTTGTTTAGCCTGGAAGAGGATAGGAGAATTGAGAATTTATTAACGCAAATGAGCTTGGTTATGAGGTAGGTATTTAGGATTTAAAGGATAAATGCCTAATAGTCCATGCATATATGAAAATTTATTCTTTCACAGCAATGGAGAAAAGCAGTTAAATGCTATTTCCAATGTTCTGAGTTCCGATTAAATGAAGAAAAACAGAAAATGTTTTTTTTAGTCAAATTGATGACTTCTTTGATTCTGAAATCTTGAACACATAGCATAAGTGCACATCATCGGTACCCTTTATCCTAAATGGTAAGATGAAATTTCATGTTTGGAAAGCTTTTACTTGCTTTACAGAGCTTAAAAAGAAACCTTTATTTATACCTTTAAATGATCATCGTGGACATTGGAATTGATCCAGATTGATTGCGTTGCTTAACATTTAAATTTGGAAAGTGATTAAATTAAAAAAGGAAGTTAGGTGTACCCTTTTGAACGGAAGAACAACAAATGGACATTATCCTAGAATTGGCGTTGAGTTGCTGAAGATGAAGTTTTTCGATACCAGCATTGTAAACACCTTGATTGGACATAAAAATTTGAATCTTGGAAAATTTTGCTGATTCAAGGGCATAAAATAAGTATTTACAAAAATCTTATCTTAAAGAAGGCAATGAGATTGTCACAATTGATCATAGTCGAGATGGCTTGAAACTCTCGCTAAGACTCAAAATTGGAAGGTTTAACTTTTTGATAAACCTTCCAATTTACTTCATCGGAGAGTTGGTGGCTGCTCCAAAACAAGAAATGGGTGGGAAAATTGTAAGGAAGAAGAGATAAAGAAAAAGAGGGATGTGGAGGATAGCTAGGCTTGTGTTTGGAGAGTGCGGGAAAGGATGAGGGCCATATATTTGTGGAGAAGGGTCTGTAGGGAAATGGAGAAGCAGGGAAAGGAAAGAGTGACATGGGGGGAGAAAGGCATGAGAGAGTGGGATGTGAAAGATAGCACACGAGAGGGACAGAACTTGCATGTAGAAGAGGTTGGACTAGTTGAAGTTCGTTTTCTGAGTACACAAGGGGCTAAAGAATCAGTTGGGAATATTTTAATAGTGGGTGGGATTTTTTAATTATGTCTACATTAGGTTTTCTTTATGAAAAATTATTAAAATTATAAAATATTTAAAATAATCTAAAATATTTTTCAAAAAATTCTAAAATTTATTCTGTTTGCATTAAAATTAAAATTTATATTTATGACTCCTAAAATAACAATTTCCCTTAGTGTAGAATTGCAAAATTGCCATTTGATTTTAAAGTTAAAAATGAGGTTATTGCACGATCGCTCACCCATCTTTTATGATGTTGTCAGTACCAGCTAGCCACCAGCCTTGGCCGCCTTGCCATCTTATCAATCTCCTCTATGCTGACGTCATTCCTCTTGGCACTGTCCTTCATTCTTGCTGATGACCTCTCCCTCACATGACATTCCCGTCGCTGGAGGTTGATGTGTCTGAGGTTTCATTCTCTTAAAAATTCAAAGTAGTGTTGGCAAGTTTATATGCATAGTAACAGTATCTGAATCTCCAAGCAACAATAATTTCTTCAAACATAGCAACTTTGCAACAAATGCCACAATTTTGCAATAGCTTCTTGAGACTGCTAAGAGCTGTCCCAAGCAAAGCTAGATCTCCTCACCCCATCATATTTATTTATGCTAGATCTGTTTGACATATCTCTAAATTTCTATTCCCGTCTTTTTTGTGCTTTTTATCATCAACAGTTTGGTTTGATTACGAAAGTCTAGTTTGTTCATTGAGATTAGTTATATTTTATGGCCTTTTTCTTCAAATTTCATTATCTTATTGTATGGCAGAAAACTGACATTCGTTTAATAAATGATGTATGCTTGCTGATCAGAATCATGAACTTTTTTTGTTGTTATATTGAATTGTTTGATGCTAGATTTTTTTTTATTGTATTGAATTTCATTATTTTCATTTTTATTTTCTATGCCTCATTGAATATTTCTGCTTCAGTTACAATCTTTTAATGTTAATATAAATTATACTCTAGGTACTTGCTATCAAAGCCTTTAGAAGATCGTCTAAAGAAATGGTTTTCGGAGGTTTGATTTGTTTTTTCCCTGTACATGTATATATATTGTCAACTATGAACAATATTTTTTTTACGGAGTCATGTCTTAGAATTTTTTCTGAATTCACCCACCCTAGAATAAGCTTGTAAAATGTTCAAATGCTATTAATCAATTACACATCACAGAAATGCTGTTAATCCATTGCTACTATAATTTTCCATTCAATTTATTTAATATACTTGCTATCCCTATTTTTTCTTTTCAAAATATATAGTGGAGAGTTTTCTACAAATTCTCATGTTTAGATGTCTCATGCCCACTATTATTTCCTTTATAAAAATAATCCCCAAGTATCTATTTTTTCACTTTTTCTATCACTTCACTTAAGTTTGTTCAAACCATTACTAGTGAATGAGATTTTGATTTGAATTGATACCTTATAAAATTTTAAACTGACTTTTTTGTAGTTGTGCTAGTAAATCTCATAAAAGTTGTACTCTAATTTTAATTGTTTTTTAAACACGTATCCACCAAAAAATACAAGTTTTAACATTTTACTGATTTTTTGAACAAATCATTTCTGAAAACATAATGAAAATTTGTAGCTATCATTTTTCACATTTGTACAACTTCAAATGACTGATGCCTGGAGAGGCTCACACGTGTAGTTGAAAAATATGAAAATTGCTGGCCATTTGATCATGGTTCATGTCTACATATTGCTAGAATAATATGGTAACAAATTACCTAATACTTTTTGTCAACCCATGCTGATTGCTCTAAGTGGGTCTTTATGTCACACTGCTACTGTTATTTTCAATTGAGTATGTATATTGCATTTTTTTTAGAAGTTTATTTGTAGTTGTATTTTTTTTTGTAAAATTGGGATTAATTATTCTTTTTTATTTCATATAACTGTATGCCTATTTAGTCTCCTATTTCTGAAAATTAATATATTTTTTAATTTAATATGTGGAATGGAAGATATGCTAAACTCTGCCTACCCACTATTTCTCGAATGTGCTTCTAGTGACAACTTTGTAGCTCGACTTTTGTTTCTATAAAAGAAAGTTATTTATAGTTCAACTTCTGATTCTACAAAACAAAGTGCTTTATCCATCGTCTCTCTACATATCCTTGTGCTCGATTTCTGATTCTACAAAACAAAGCGCTTTATTCGGCATCTCTCTACATTGCCTTGTAGCTCAATTTCTGATCCCTCAAACCAACTTTGTTATGTCTCTCTCATATATCGCATGATCCATTTGACAGCTTCCTAGTGTACCTTCCCTAAGTCCCTCATGAACATGGTCAATAGTTGCGTGACATTAGCTATGTCCGAACATGTACAGATCATAGCGTACATTAAGTTTTTAATGACTGAGGCATATGAAGTATTTTCTATTTTCTTCCTTTCCTAGGCGTCCTTCAGTGATTTTTTTGTTTATAAATGGAAGTGGCCCCCAACAATGGATTTACCGGCCTCGTCGCATTCGTGTTGAAGCTTTGTCGAATTTTCACAACATAGTCATGCTGGCTCAACTTCGAAAACTTCCCTTTTCTATCCCTATAGGTCTTCATCTTTAGTTTTGCTTGCACTTTAAGATCTTTCATCTTGAACTTCTTCAACAACTATTTTTTGAGGTGCTGAATAGCTCCCATATCAGCCCCTATGATCAAAATATATTATCCACATATAATAATATTATTATATAATGGTTGTTGTGCTATTTGATGTAGCAACACTGGCCCACCGCTTAATATCGGGCGTATTGGTTCTTTAATCTGAATTCATCAACTTATTATACCACTGTCTCAATGTCTGAATTAATCCGCACGTTCTCTTTTTGAGATTGCACACCAAGTTCTCTTTGGTGCATGTATCTATTTCAAGTGCGCATCTTTACTCGCCATTAGACCCAACACCAAATAATTTATTATCATCTTGACTACCGAAGAAAAGATTTGCGTGTATTGTATACGTTGTTTTTTGCTGAATCCATTTACAACTAATTTAATTTTGTGCGTTTGCTTCTAACATGTTCCTACTTCAGTTAGCACAACCATTTATTTTAGGGTGCTTTTTTTCGATAGGTAGCTTCATTAGATCCCATGTCTGATTAGATTTTAAAGAAAACATCGCTTGCTTCATTACGTTCCTACTTTCTTGAGTCCATCTGTATAGTTTCCTATTGGCTTTTTGGTTCAGCAACATCTGTTAGCAACAAATAAAAAAAGGAAAGCATGTACCTTTTCGGTGAATGTGAAATTGTGGCAGATCTCCTCAGTTGTATCATAGGAATTTATGGTTTAGTTCGCATCTCCTCAGTCTAAATAGCTTCCTCTTTGAGCTCATTTGTACCTTCACACTCCTCTGACACTTTGGAATCTTTTAGTTTTAAGCTATTTTATATATTTCTATTTCATTGAATGTGACATCCTTACTTTTGATAATTTTATGATTTCGGCAAGTCCAAATTCTCTACTCAATCTCATTTGAGTTGCATCCAATGAATTTGCACTTTAGTGCGTCTAGCTTGTTGTGATCTTTTGTATCCATATAAGTACATATGCAGAGCACCAAAAAGTTAATAAATATCAGAGATTTACCTGCTTGACACTTCATTTTCTTTTGGTAACCTCTCCTTCTGTGACACTGATGGTCAGTGAATGATAAGATAAATAGCTGTGTTAACATCGGCATTTCAAAATTGTTTGGTCAAACTCACATGCAACATCATGCTTTTGGTGCTCTTTGTGATCGTTTGGTTCATTATTTCTGCTACGCCATTTTGTAGTGTTCTTGGGACCGTAGATATTTTCATAATCCCCTTTCAGCATAGAATTTTTGAACTCTTTATCACTATACTTGTCCTTATTATTGAACCTCAAACACTTTAATTAGAGTCATATTTCTTTTTGCACTAATGTTTGTCAATTTTGGAACACTCCAAACATGTTTGACTTGTTTTTAAGGAAATAGACACTTTTTTTGTGTCGCCCAATGAAGAAATTAGAGGTGAACCCCAAATGTTTGTATGCACCAGCTTTAGTTTTTGTGCTTTGGCATTGACATGCCTAAAATACGTTGTCTGCATTTGCACGCAAGTGTATGTGATTCGAAGTAATATTGGATGGTGAGATCTCGAAATTTATCGTCCTTTGAGAATTGTGGTGATTTGTTACCAGAGTTTATCCATTTTCAATAATATATATGCAATGATTTGTTTTGATTTTTGTTCTTAGATTATCAATCCTAAATTACTTTGGTTTAGAATCAATTTAGGAAAATTGGGGAGAGTCAAGGATTAATATATAGTTCATCATGGTTTTGTGCTCGGTTACACTTCTTATAATTTCCATGTTAAGTTGAATTAATATTTATTTTATTATCTAGAGGTTTAGCATTCTCTTATAGAATTATTAAATGTGTTAAATCCTATCTAGTGCTCTGAGATGACACACTAGGGTTAAATCTCGGCACATAAATATCCATGTTATCTTTTAGTAAATAAAATCATCCCTTACGTCTTAGTGATAAAATTTACATTTTAAGTTAATGATCACATGATCTTGATTCCATCTATGGTTCACATGCTTTTGCTGGTAATTTAGCTAAAAAAAAAGTTGTTAAACTAGATGAGCTTATGTCACATCGCTCATAGCTTGATGCGCTCGAATTCCTCATATAAATCAAGAGTGAGCTATAGAGCTCTATAGGTAATTCTCGGTTCATATACATCAAGTTCATACCTTGTAGTTGGCAATGGATTACGTGAACTATGTCACATCATTCACTACCTTGCATGCCTCCTCCAAGTGGTATGAATTGAGCTATGGAGCTTAGAGAATTTTTTATGTATTCTCATGGCTCAAACGATCAAACTATTGTCCAAAAGTTATGCACGAGTTATTTTCACAGAGCGAATGTTGTCACATTCATTCACGGCATTAACGCTCAAGGAGCACAACTTTTTGACAATGCGATCATTAAGCTTTATGATGTTTTCTTTAAGGAGTTTAATCTAAAAGATGTTTACAGCATTCATCATTCTTCAACTCATTTCATAAAATAATACATTCATATTCCTTAAGTTCTAAATGACATTTCATTAAAAAGAAGAGTTTTTATATGCATTCAACAATGACTTACTAGATGTTTTTGCCTAACTCTCCCCAATAGGGGGTTTAGGCTGCCATTACAAGAGATACAAAAAGAAAGTAACAAAAGATGCTGAGTGTATACATAGCTCTTACAAGAAAATAGAAATAAAATAGGTGAGAATATTATACGTAGGAATAGCCCTTGGCGGTCTCTTCATTTCCTCTCTTCTCCAACTTCTCAGCTTATCTTATTCTGAAGCTGCAACATTTTCTTCCTCCTTTGGGGTTAGGGTTTCTCCTGTAATGTCTTTCCCAAACTAAAAATCAAACCCTTGTTTAAGCATTTCTTTCTACCTTTTATATTCTCCTTCTCAACCCGTTCTCTCTTCCAAGCAGCCATCTCTTGAAACTTGGAATCTACTAATTTTTATTCCTTTATTCAATTGGAACTGAAGGCATTTAATGCTTGCAATTATTTTTTGTTGTAGGAAAATTGAGAAAATAAAGTTTTTTGGTCTTTCCAATGCTGTCTTGGAGCAGGTTTCCAAGACAACATTACGACGCGCGTTAAGGCGCGCTGTAACTCCAGGCTTTTGACCCGTCTAGTGTTATGGTTCTTTTTGCTCCGGAAGGTCGGCGCTGTGGCGTGCTGTAGCACCTTTTTTATGGAATTCTGGCGCTGGGGAGGGTTGTGGTGGTTTGCTTTCGATCTGTCTGGTGTTATAGTGCACTGTGGCGCCTTGGTCTCGGGTAGACGGGCGCTGTGGCGCCTTGATCTCTGGAATAAGGGCGCCGCGGCGCGCTGTAGCGAGTTGAATCGTTCTTTTTTTACATAATTCTCTTTTTATAATTTGATCACTTCAGAGCTGAGATGACATAAAAACACACTAAAATAACAATTAGCTTTAACAACAAAAACATGCATTCTAAATAATAAAATGACTATAATTATGGGGCTCACCAAGGTTATCTCTCAATTTTCACAAAACTGGCTTTTCTCTTTTTTCCTAGCATGCAATTTTTATTAAAATTCCAAATCAATAGATTTAAATATGGAAGCTTGTGTCATGAAAGGAGAGTCTTCAATCTGCTCTCACTCATAAATCCGACCATTCTAGTATGAGTCCTCTGTGCTATTTGATGTCGAAGCATCTGACGCTTTATTGATCAATTAAAGCGTTCCTTTGATGTTCCCTTCACAACCACTAGCTTTCCTTTAGTAACCTTTCACAAATCTCAAGTGAAAGTAGTACTATACCTAGATTAAGACAATTAGCTCTTTGAGATCATGTTCCTATTCAAAAGATAGAATATGTTGGACCTCCTTTAGCGGACATGTAGATTTGTTAATGTGGTGGCCCGACGCCGGTTCAACGAGAACTGTCCCGACATCAGGTACTCACATACCGCAGGATCATATTGAGTAATTTTGAAAGAAAAAAACACATAAAAATCAAAAGATATTTCTCATTTAATAATATTTCAAATTTTACAATATAGCCAACTAACTTCTGACAAAGTTCATCTACTTGAACACAAGATGAACTTTGAAAAAATAAAATAAAAGTAATAGTTGCACTGTAGGTTCTTCTGCTAGTGAAAATTTTTAAAGTTCTTGTTTAAGCTCTCCCAGAAGTACATGACCTGGTATTGTACATAAAACAATACCGGGATTGGAATTCTAAGTACCACAATAAACAATGAAGTATTACATTTTATAATAGCAGAGATGCGATTTGCAGATTTAAGGATGCAGGAAAAATAATAAGGTAAAAGCGCAAATGAAATAATTAATTTTTTGCAAAAGATATTAGCTCAAAGATGTAGGTTATTGATGTCGTTTTTCCAGTAACGCACCACGAATGTTGTTACTGATATCATTTTTTCAGTAACAACTCACGAATGTTGTTACTGATATTTTTTTTCCAATAACAACCCACGAATGCTGTTACTGATGTCATTTTTCCAGTAACTAGTCACGAATGTTGTTACTGATGTCATTTTTCTAGTAACTAGCCACGAATATTATTACTGATATTATTTTTCTAGTAACTAACCACGAATGTTGGTTCCGAACAACCAACCAATCTTCAATATGAATTTGGCTCGAAAATGAAGCTAAGCAGCAGTAAAAGTGCAAAATATAATACATGTCATGTATTGGATATTTTTATTTTTTAAGATCCAAGTTTGACAATTTGACTTTTGGATCTGCATTTAGATTTGGTTACTTTTAGATTAGTCTTTAAGTTTATGATATATTTTCATAAGTATTTATTATATCCTTCTTCATTGTTTTTCTTTCACTCTCTTTTCTTGATAGAAGGCAGCATATTTGTTATTGAGGGTAGCAAATTTTAATTGCGTTATTATTATCTTTATTTAAAGATAATAATAATATATGATAGTAAAAGACGGAATCAAAATGACTGCAATTTCATAAAATAACAGAAATTTAGATTGACAAAATGGAAAATATTAGTCAAATATAATTTATTTGTGCTTTTGTCATTATTGATTAATGACAATAATGCAAATGTAATTACTTAATTGAGATAACATTTTTATTTAAAAAAAATATAAAAATTTATATTCATTTTCCTTCTATGCTTACCTAAAGTTCGGTTACCGGGAGCTGGACCTAGCCGAAGGGGTCGGAAGGGGATGGTCGAAGGCTAGCATGTGGCGGCTGGCTGCTGGCTGCAACGGGAGGAGGCTGAGAAGGGGGGCTGCTGGTTGGGAGAAGAGGAGAGTTGTTGTGAGGAAGGAGGGGGTGGCTGAGGGGGTTAAATAGGGGATGAGAGAGGAGAGCCCTAGGGTCGGCCAGGTGCCTACCAACCTGCGCCAAAACGGCGTAGGGGACTCTCCCTGGCGCGGAAGGTTCCGCGTACAGGGCTCTGTCGCGCGACAGAGTTCGATCGCAGGATCTGCGGTCAATCGGGGGGAGAAGGATTTAAGGAAATTTTTATAAAAAATACTTAAATCTAAATTTTTTTGCATTTTTTCGCCGTTTGGCGTCTAAAAATAACGAAACTTGACATCAATGTATGTTATGACATAATGAACGCCCTCGCGCTGAAATTTTTTGATTCGAAGCAATATTTTATTTTTAAGTAATTTCTGAAGTTTTAAACTTCGAAAATTAGTTGAGATCAAACCGAGGCTCAAAATTTGATGAAACTTTTCGAGCTGCCTTTAAATAATATATTTAATACAACAACATCGAAAACGATGAATTTAGACACGTATTTCAATATTCTTGATTTATATAATTTAAAAAGCTCAGAAAATAAAGCGGGAGTTTCCGTTATTTGGATTTCTCCCAAACTATGGTACTTTGATCTAAAAATTATTCTTATCTAAGAGTATTTTTGTTTGCCATAATTTGAAATTTTTCGGGATCCTCATTTCTGTGGCAGAATTTGACCTAATTCGTAAAGTAACGACTTTGGGTCGTTACAGTTAAGCATATTGATGTCAACATCTCCTTTGTTGACTATGTTGCATGCTTTGTCATACCCTAGGTAGACTCTCACGAAGTCACCTATGGCATAGTTCATGAACAAGCTTTTGTTAGGCGTGGTGCGACACACCCAAATCTGCTGCCCAAGATTCAGTATCGTTGACCAACAATATAAGGATTTTGTTCGTTGTGACATTTGCTGCACTGTTGTGTCCAGCCATTGCACCATTCTTGGGAGCCTTGTAGATTTTCTTTAAGTGCTCATTTTTTCCTCAGTTTCAGCAATCAATGTGGCTCTTGGATTACAGCTTTCCACCGTGGACTTGGACTATTTGTGATTTGCATTTTGGTTCAGATTTCTCTTACTCCGTTTGGTAGTTAGAGTTGATGTGGACGGTTCACCATTTGATCTTCTCTACACCTCCTCGTTGAGAATCTAACCAATGATATCATCGAACTTTAATGTGGCATTTCATGACAAGCTATTCACTGTTGTGACAAAATTGTCCAGCTATCTTGAAATAACAATTGTAGCAATAACACCTTGAGTTCGTCCTCAAACTAATGCTCACTTAACTCTATTGACTCATCATGGTATTGAAATTATTCATATGTTCTGCCACCGTGCTGCCTTCTACCATCTTCGTCATGAAAACTTTTTTCAACATTGATAATTTTTTTCATACATACTTAACAATGTGTTTATGAGATCTACTGTGCATTTTCATCGATTATATTGAAGGTGACTAAAAATGCAAGGGATAAATGAATCAAATCCAGAGCAGTTCTATCGAGCACCTTCCATTCGCCTTCGCTCATATCAAGTGACATCTTCTTGGTTTTACCAAATTATTGTTATAATTGTTTATGGTAGAGTAAATCTTCTGCAGCTTCCATAAAATTTGTTGATGCACTAATTGTTGATGCATTTTGCAATGGCAATACCACTTTCTTTAAGTTACAATCTCACAGCATTCCGAAAGGATTCAGGGACAATCATTTCTGAGAAGGACGGCCACTTTTCAAGGACAAAAGTGTGATCATTCACCGGACATCAATGTCATACACTTCATAACAAACTGAGTTGTTAAACATAAACATTTTTTACTTGTTGCTTGCCCACTAATATTTTATATGAATTTTTTTCTTTTTATTGGGAGAGGTGAGATTATTTTTTGAATGTTTGAGATGCTATATATTTTAGTACAACTTCTTTCTCTTCTATCTTGATAAAACAAAATTCTTTCACCTTTAGATTTTTTGCTACGTTTGCTTTGTTTGCTAAGGCGACAAGCTCTCTTTCCTTGCCATTCATTACATTTTCTTGGGGTACAGTCGTAAGGATACCCCTTTTTAAATCCTACTAATAATCATCTCTATGCTTCTGCTAATATAAGATTCCATAAGTCTTTTTCATATTATTCATTCACACCCACTATCACTTCATTCTTATCTTCTCTTTTATTCCTCTTTTACCATTAGCTCCTCTTTTTATCCCTTCTACCATTCCAGTTTATTCTTATTTTCTTGCTTTTTATAGCATTTGAGCTTACATTTGTACACGCTATCCTTTTACATCAACAACTGCTTCATTGCCTTAATTTGATTTTCTTGAATTTGCTACTACAGATGAATACTTAGTTTTTTGTTTTCCTGGGTCACTTCAATGAGATAAAAGGCCTATTGCGTACTTTACCATCCAATCTTTTATGCCATTCAACCACTGCTCTTCTGAATTGTCACTTTTCCCTGCCCTCGTCAATTTCTTTGTTATTTATGGGACTACTTATCTTTTATTTTATTTTTTATTTTTTTTTGCTTATTTATAGGCCTCTTATTATTGAGAAATTTAAAAATTATCTCGAGATTTAACAGAGTACTCCCATTGTGTTGGCTCCAACACTCAGTTTCTCTCAGGTTTCAGGTCATCATTTTAATATCGATATCAATTAGTTTTTGATGTAATTAAAACCTGAATTATCAATGTCTAAGGTGCGTCATTTGAAGTTCTTGGTCAATATTTCATACTGATTTAGATTAATATAAAAAAAAGCTCTAAAAACCTAAATTTTCTGTAATTTAGTGGGAGCTCTCATTCAAACTCTTATGTTCAAATTATATTTTATATCAAATAATTCAATATTTTGGTTTAACGTAACTTCTTATTGGTTGGATATGTAAATAATAAGTTTTCACTGGTTATGTGAACTGTCTCAAATATTCTGCCAAATTCTTCTGCGCCTTGCTTCCATTTCAGTTGTCAGACTGATGGTGTTTCTGTTATTGTGTTGTGCACATACCATGTTGGGTTGCATATTTTAAATGGCTTCTTTTGTTTTAATTGTAGGGTCCTCAAGTGAATCATTTTAAGGCGCTGTTGCACCTTGCACCTTCTGATCCTGTGGAGGATGTTCTCAGATTACTTCAGCAGCATGCATGCCTGGTACAAGGATTATGGGTTTCTAAAAGTTCTCTATTACATAATGGACTTGCAGCTCTGTTCAGAGATTATATTCTTCTTCAATTTAGTAAAAGCCATGCCGTCCATGATGGAAAACTGAGGATTGTTAAACCTGACGATCTTAGAAAAAGTTTGCTAAAACCATTGGCTGTAGAAAGATCATTGTTGAAAGACTGGAAATTCAAAGAAGGTATTGATTTATCATTTATTAAACAATATCCTGAAATTGTGAAAGAGCAAGAGTATGCTTGGTCTATTCGTGAGAAGGAAATCTTGGAATCATTGCCTGGTGTTGGAAGAAGCATTTCTTCAATGTTGAAGGGCTCTGCCAATTTAGGAATGCCAGCCAAAGGGAAAGGACACCATAGAGATATACATTATGCAAGAAGCTCTGTTGATGCAACCATGTTGTCTAAGGACCAACAAGCTCTTGCAACGGCCATTTTAGAACTTCTTCACCTTTACAAGGTTCTCAGGTAATTAAGTAAACCTTATTTTTATCTTATAAATTTATTTTGTGCTTATTTACAATTTAGCAGCAGTCATGTCTGAAGCTTTGTTGGAAAGATTGGATCCATGACTAAAGGGCTTTTTACTTTCAGCATTGTTTAGTTTAAGTCTGATAAATTTGTTTGAGCTATTTGATTGATAAGAAAGATAGAGCGTAGGAGCTTTGATGTTATAAATTATAAATATAACATGTATTAATTAATTAATTTCTTACATAACTATAAAGTTAATAATTATAAATTTTAAATAAACCAATTAATGTTACTACTATATTTATATATCATTAAAATATTGGATTTATCATTAATATTTTATTTTGATTATAAGAATTTTAATTTTCAATTGGGAATTTTTTAGTATATTACTTTTATTTGCTTAAATATTTTAAACGATAATTTTAAGTTAGGGTTCATTATATATGATATATTCTAATTTTCTAAAATAAAAAAAGAATTGATAATGTTTTAATTTTTAATAATGCACTCTAGTTTTTTTAATATATTGCTACATGAACCAATTCCATGACATGCACTTGACGGATTAAATTTTCATTAGCATGCGGTTGCAAATGTAAGCCTCTCTCAAACTTAGTGGAGTTGATCGTTATTTACAATTTACCAAGGCAAGAGTAGTGCTTAAGAAGCTTAGCTGGGTGGGCGCTAAAATTACGTTGTATGGCAATTTACTTGGGCTTATATAAGCATCAACCAGATAGTCTCCTAAATGCATTATTCTACTAGTTCTAGTTGACATGCCTTCATTTTATATATCTACACCATTTTGGCTGCTATAGTCAGGGGTACACATGATGAAAACCTTGGATACATCATAGAGATGTCTTCATCCTATCTATATACACGATTCATTGTTTTGCTTATTAATTCAAATAATTAACAATTAAGATAAAATATTATTAAAATTATATTTTTGAAGAACTTTTAAACGGTAACTCATTAATACTGAAATACAAAAGTTATGTTTTTTTATTTCAATTAAAAATATACAATTCCAACTATTAAAAAACAACTAACACAAGTACCTAAAATTAAATAAAAAGAACCGATCTAGTGATACTAAATAATATTTTATAGTTAGCTATTTCATTTTATTAACTTTCTAATTCGTATTAACTTACTCTATCAATGTTTAATGACACATAATAGTGATAATTACAATTCCATCAACTAGTTAAAATAAGATGTGAATATACATAATACTTATTTAATCTATAAGACAAAAGTTAGTAAAATGAATCTGAAAGTAAAAATAAAGTAAATGTTTGTAAAAGCTCAAAGCCATAAATTTATGATAGATACAAATATAATAACAACCCTAAGCCTTGGTCCCCACTATGTGGGGTTGGCTGTATAAATTTTTTATTTTTATTGTGCACCATCAAATAGAAACCCCTCCTTAAGTTTCAAATAAAGAAGATCATTTTTGATAGTTTCTTCTTGTCTTTTTTTGCCATCATCTTCTCCCATCTCTTTTAACATGGGTGAAATTCATATATGAATTTTTCTAACTTGGGCGTCGAATGGTCTATACTCAGTATGCTCAAACCATCTAAATGAATTCATTTCTCTTTTTATTTTTTCAAGTATGCCCACTCATCCATTTTATCATCCTCATCTCTGTAATACTTATTTTATCAATAAATTTGTTCTTTGTTGACCAAGATTTAGCCCCGTTTAACATAGCTAGTTATTCAACTGTTCTATAAAATTTTTCTTTAATTTTGAGTTATTTTCTTGGTTGCAAAGCACTCCAAAGGTGCCTCCATTTTATCCTACCAGTATATATCTTATTAATCACATCTCTTTATTTTACCATTATTTTGAATAATTAAGGTATTTGAACCTCTTGTTCTTCTTAATCACGTGATCCTCAATAATTATCTTCTAGATTATGACTTTTATTATTATTAGTATTGTTATTATCATTATTATTATTATTAAACTTATATTTCATATATTTTGTTTTAGAACTACTAAAATAGAACTATTGAATTCTAAAGTAGTCCCGCTCAACTTTAGTTTTGCTTAATCTTCTATCTTATTCTTATAAATTAATAGAATGTTATATGTAAATCATTTTTACCAACGAACCTCCTCTTGAATGTTTTCAGTAAGAACACCCATAATGAAACAAAAATATATGAACTAAGAGAAAAGCCTTGATATAATCTAATTGTAATAAGAAAATCATTAGACAAGCTATCTTGCTTTCTAACACATGTTACATCCCGATTACACATAACTGTAATAATATTAATATACGCCAAACATATTATTTCTCTCTAAAATGCTCTAAAGAACTTTTGATACTTTAACACAATTCTTTTCAGGATCGATAAAAGATTAAATGGAGATCTTTTCTTTTTTAATTTTTTCTATCAAATCTCTTAGTAAATGTATGGCTTCCATAGTGGATATACTTGGCATAAACCAAATTAGTTTTGTGAAATATGAGTTGTCTTTTCTAAGATCTGTTAAATCACTCTTTTATAGTTTTGACAAGTGGCTCGTTAACTTATTTTTCATTAATTTGCATAGTTTTGAGCATTATCTTTATTCTTGTAAATATGTGCAATAATACTTTTTATCCACTCTCCTAACTTTTTTGTCTTTAAAAATTTTAAATAACTTGATATGACAAGAAATTTCTTTCTCACTCAAATCTTTTCGCACATCAATAAGGATGTCATTTGTCTTACCGTTTTTCCACCTATTATTCTCTTTAAAGCATTCTAAATCTCAACTTACTAATCCACTAAATAAAAGTTTAATAGAGGCAAACCTTCATTAAAGCTTAGTAAAATAATTTGTCAATTTATATAGATTAGGTTAATCATTAAAAAGAATTTTTCATCATCTTTAATATACTTTATTTGATTCAAGTCTTTAGTTTTCATACTTTTTAAGTTGAATACTTTATATATGTATCTTTTTCTTAGCAGTCTCTAAATTAACATATAAATCTTTGAAAGTTGTAATTTTTGCATTGTAAACTATTCCTTTAGATTCATGACAAACTAGTTTATATTTTTTTCAATTTTTATCATTGTCTTAAACTATTCTTTATAAATTTACTTTTTTCTTTAATCTTAATTTGAGCATCTTGTTTCCACCATTATGCATTATTTCTATTATGAGCCGTCTCTTTTGATCATAAAGTATATGTTTAGCTTTATTGTGAATACAATTGGCAACTGAGTCCACATAAGATTTTCTTCACCCTCAAAATATGTGATAGATAATATTCTTAAATAAAGATTCAAATTTTTTTTTACTTTGTTGATATATTTACTTTATGAATTACACTTAAAAGTAGTCTTAAATGCCTTTCTACTTGATCAGGATATTAGTTGGATAGAAGGCCAATATGGCTCACCCAGTTCATGAGTGGCATTCTTTATCAATTGGCTACTGGATGTTAGTACCGAGACCTATGGGTTTGCAATGGATAGTCAACTAAAAGAAGACGGTTGTTGAATGTTGTTTCCAAGCCATCACACCAATTAGGTGGTGTCAAATGATCGTGAAGTGATTCAGTTGAAAATCTCGTTTGTGTCTTATCACATGGGCTACACACCTGGATTTATCCCAAGCTAATTTTAATTCGAGTGGAGGCCTCCAAAAGCTTCCACATGTATGTGGAAGCTAGGGATATGACTAGCTGCACTATTTGAGCTTAGATTAATATTACATCTTAGTTTATTATCTAGTTCATCCCTAGTTGGATCCAGCAGGTGGTTCTAACACCATTGTGCACAGCTAGTCTTATTACATCTAGTTAAAGCATACTATAAAGTTCGAATGCCACTATGAGTGTAAAGACTCACTTAAGTAATAATAAGTGAAATTTTTGAACATCGAAGCGCCTTTTCAGTGGAGTTCCTGATAGGAACTTCAAAGTTAAGCGTGCTCATGTGCGAGCACTCCCAGGATGAGTGACCTGCCTATCTTCTGAGGGCAAAATCGTGAGAACTTTCGGGCCAAAATAGATAATAACTTGGCGCTTAAGAGTTTGAACTGTTACAATTGGTATTAGAGCAGATCTTGTGGTGTTAGATAGGAGCTAAGTGCCATATATGGAAAAGTACAACTTCGTGTGAGCAGACACTTGAACTCATGATAGTTAAGGTGCTACATGGTTGTGGGTACCTCTTAAGCCTGTAGGGGTCACCTCTAGTCCTATCTACCCAATGGACGGTTCTTGGATCTGTGTGTGGATATTGACGAGGACGTCTGTTACTTAAGTTTGGGAGATTGTAAAGACCCACTTAAGTAGTGATAAGTGAAACTCGTAAACATTGAGGCGCTTTTTCAGATAACGGTGGAGTTCCTAATAAGAACTCCAAAGTTAAGCGTGCTCATATGAGAGCACTACTACCAGGATGGGTGACCTGCTGGAAAGTTATCTTCTGATGGCAAAATTATGAGAATTTTTAGGCCAAAGTAGACAATATCTTAGTGCTTAAGAGCTTGGGCTGTTACAATGAGATACCTGATAAGACATGAGACAGACAATTGCATGGGAAACTCGAGAATTCATAGATGCATTGCACATAGGAACTGATTATTCAGACGTACATTACTAAATTTTTAAATTGTAAATTGAAGAATTTATGATGGAATTTAAACTCTGGAATGTATATTGTGGCAATGATTTAAAGGCTGTTTATTTAAGAGACATTTAGGGGTAGAGAATAATATCTGTTTTAACTTTGAGAACCTCACGGCTCACTTTCATGGATATTCAAAACTGTCCAGACAGGGAATTTTGGTTTACCTAACAGTCCCCTTTGTTGCACTTCTCCAATTTTCATGCGGAACTGGTGGGCTCTTGTAGTGTCCTTGTCAGACAAGTGCAGGCACAATTGTTGGATCATCAGGCAGGCTCATTTGACAATTGCGGCATTTAGATTCCTTTGCAGCATTCAATGTTCTTTGTACTAATGAAGCTCTTATCCGATCGGCAATTAAGCTGATAAGCCTCTTGTCTTCTCTATGACTAAATCGAATTCCTTCGTCTCCTTTCTTTTCTTTGTAGTGAGGTATGAGAACCTGTCAGCCTCAATTCTGGAATAGAAGCGATGAGGTTTAGATCGACTTCTTATAAGTGGAGGTTTCTCTCTACTCGTATAGCGCTTACTAACATACTTCCAGCTACTTCATTTCACTTCCCATCAGTCTCTCCATCCACCAAGCTCGTTGGTTAACTTTGGCCAATTGTCATTTTTTTTGTTTTGTTTAATGCTTGTAATTCAGTAGTATTCATGTCATAATAGTAAACCCATTTAAGATGAGGTCCTTTGGTGCATGCTGTTTGCAAATGACATTCTCTTAATTGATAAAAATAGGGATAGGGTTAAAGAAAAACTCGAGTTATAGAGGAATATTTTAGAATCTAAAAAGCCTTCAGATCTAAAACAGAATGCATGTGTGTGAATTCAATCTTGTATAGTCTTGAAGACTACTTTTGAGGATTGTGTGATTAAGAAGAATGAGTGATTGAAATACCTTGGTTCAATTATATAAATTAATGATGGGATAGAGGGGGGGTGATTAATAGGATTCAAGTTGGTTGGATACAATGGAGTAGTGCTTATAGTGTGTTGTGACGGGAACATTCCATTTAAAATTAAAGGAAACTTATATAGAATAACTATATGGCCAGATATGCTATATAGGGTTTAATGTTGTCCAACAAGGGAGAAACTTATTGATATATTAAGTATTATAGAGATGAATATGCTATGGTGAATGAGTGGGTATGCTCACAAGGATAGGATGAGAAATGAGTTCATTCGTAGAAAGCTTGCAGTGGCTCATTAGTGGATAAGATTAGATATGATGGTTTTGGCATTTCAGATATAGATCATTTGATGCCCTTGTTAGAAAAATTGGCTGTATGAATGTTTCCCATCTTAAAATAGGAGGAAGACCATAGAAGATGCAGGAAGAAACCATTAGAAAGGATCTTGTCTACTTAGAACTTAGAGAGGAACTTTTATTTGATTGTGCACAATAAAAATCCAGCTAGTGGGACTAAGGTTTGGTATGTTGTATTGTTGGTGTTTTTTGTGTAATCCACTTATCCAAAAAACAAATAAAAATTAATTATTTGGTTCAATAGCTAGCAGATGTAGACTAAATTAAAAGTCTTGAAAAACATTAGACTACTTTTTCCTCAAAACCAAATTTCCCTAGGAGAAAGTACGAGAGGAAGGTAACATTTGCTCTGTTAACTTATTTGTATTGTTATTGGATTTTTACATATATCTTTCAAAACATGTATATCACGGCCTTGTCCAAGATGATCATCATACCCACATGTTTGCATTTTAAAGGAAAAGCTGGGTTCAAATTCTTCATCAATGAATAAAAGAGAGAATTTCATAAAAAGCTTACATGGGCAAAGAAAATAAATCAGCTAAATTAAATTTATAAAAAATTTAAAAGGAACAACATGAATTATTTAGTCAATGACGAGATCAGTAGCTTCTTATTCCCATAATATTACTCTTTCAGTTGTATGTTTTAATGAAAATGTTGAAACGGTGTGATCGCTATTTTTTAAGGTTTATAAAACCGCTTGAGTATCTTTTCTTCTAAATGTACAAGATAGTAGCTCAGAAGAAATTGATCTTAGATTTTAACGGTGTGTTTAGTTTTAGGATTTACTTGTGTAACTATCAATATCTTAAATGGCATATAAGGACAACTGGGGATTTACTATTAAATCAAATCCTCTATTACCACCTCAAATTCCACAAATGTAAATGTGATTACAAAGGCTAAATTGCACTAAATCATTGGTTCCTAGGTTTTGTGGGATATAGTGATTTACATATTTAAAAAACATTAATGGCCAATTTTGCCTTGAGTGGACGAATTAGACTCTTAAGTTTACATTATAGTCTAACAAAATGTTAATATTATGAGTAATAGTCATATAATAATAATTATATTTAATTAATAAAATACTAATTTTTAGCTGCATTTATTAATTATGATGATATAATTAACTTGAAGCTATCTTAATTCAATTAATATCAACTAATATCTATGCGAATAATGATTTTTATTTTATATGTTTATGTGTCTAATTTTAGCATTTCTACAAATTTTAACGGTTGGTACTAAAAGGTTATCTGTAAGAATATACTTGGGGAACCAAGTTGGTCTTTTTAAAGTTCTGGAAAAAAATCACACTATTTTGGGCATTAAGTCTTAGAAAACTACTAACTCTTAGAAAACTAAGCCGAAGGAGAAGAGATTGCTAGAGAGATCACCAAAGTTCTCCCATGAAACAAGCTGAGCCGGAGGCTAGGGAAGAAGAGTTTGAAGAGGTAGAGTAGCCAAATTACTTTCTTATATTTAGTTTATAATAATCAGTTATAAAACTTTACATATTTGTTGCATTTCTTTTTAGATTTATGTCGTGTTATTGGATGTAATATATGTTATTTATTGATATTACATATTACAATAAATCCTTAAATCCCTTATAAGTGCGACTTAACAACAATTTGGTGTTACTAGGATTTAATAAATATTGTACTAAACATTTTTCAGATTTTATGTATTTTAGTGGTTTCTTTAAAAAATTTAATATATATATTAGTAACTAATAAACTTTTTAATTAAATTTAAATATTGCATTAAATAATATTAATTTTAGATGCAATTTACCATATTTGTTGCATTTCTTTTTGACTTGTACCATGTTATTGGATGTAAATAGATGTCATTTCTTGATATTAACATATTACAATAAATCCTTAATTCCTTAAATAATGTGACTTAACAATATTTTGGTATTTACTAAGATTTAATTAATGCACCAAACGATTTTTAGATTTTATGGATTTTATGGATTTTAGTGGTTTACTAAATCTAGAGCTCCAAGGCTTAACTAACACTTAAGGAGCTGTTTGGCTGCTTGTAATTTGGGGGTATAATAAATCAATTACATGTAAAACTACAATTTAGGTGTTTGTTTTGCAGTGAAGTGAGCGTACAATAAAATCTTGTGGATTTGCACTTCTAACCACCATTTTCATGGGATTTGATTACGCCCAAAATGATTGAGCCGATTGTTGAATATGGTTTACACATGTAAAGCTGGTCATCACCGAGAATCATAGAGCTCTTGTTGATGAAGGGTTGAAATTCATCAACGAAGATTGATGCACTTGAACTAGGCCTCCTCGGGGCCGCTGATAAACGTGAAGAATAATGTGCCTCTTATCTGCCCTCAATGCATGCAAGACATGCAAGACTTTTCCTTGTTGGCAAATGCCTTCGACGATGCCATCAGTCTGTGTCTCTATATCGCCAGCGCTAGCTTGATTGCACTTTGCTGTCACTTTGCGACATTGTGTGCTTTTTGTTTTTTTTTTTTTTTCAATGAATTTACATTGCAGTCAAGCATATAAAAACTTAATATATCGTAAGTACCAATCTTTTTAAAGTGTTTGTATTAGATTTATTTTGCTCATAATTCATTACACTGGATTTGTTTAACTTCCAACTTTTCTTTTACCTCAAGACAAACAACCCTTGAATCCTGCTACCAACTGTCTAAGAATTCCAGTTTATGTGATCAAGATTGCTCAGCATGTTCTTCCAAATTCCGTTTATATGATTACTAATGATGTATAAATGACTATCATCTTTCAATTGAAATTTACATAGACAACAGTATGAGTGATGAACATACTATTCTTTGCATTTTATTAGATTAAAATGTTACTCTTTTTCTGTATTTTCTGTCAAACCAGTAGTCTCTTATTGCGAACTTTTTTTTATCTTATTTGGTGCTTCAGTTTTGCATTGCAGTTATTACGTAATAGTAAATTGCATTTGTACAAATACTTACGGCCCTCATTTTTGAAGTTGCTTTCAGCATCTGATGTATATGCTCTGCCTACTTTTGTTTTCTTTTACACCATTAAAGTTGTAGTTCTTTCTTTTAGAAGTTCAGATGGGGATTTTTTTTATGTATGACATTTAGCATCAAGATCTAATGCGTGGTACTAATTTGCAAATAAATCAGTTCCCCTAGTGCTTTTCTTTCTTGCCACTATGAGTGTTTCTGGCTGTGTCAAAGAATGATAACTAGAATTTATTTATGTGATTTATGTAGCCTTAATGCCATCATTCAAGGGTTGCATGGAAAGGAAATCCCTGGCTCACGTGAGGTTGAGAATGTTGCCGGCCAAATTGCTACTAAAGTTCATGATATTTATGTGCTGAAGTCTTCTGGAAAACCAGAACTGGATCAATTCAGGTTCATTTTTTTTGTGATTAATACAACTATAACGCTCAACTAATAAACTGCAAGCTAACTTTTTCTCAAGCAGGAAAAATCACATCACTTCAATATTTGGTGGGACTTAAATATACAATGAAGGGAGTTTGAGTTGTAATTTATGGATGCCAAAATTATGTTTGATATGATATAAAATAGAGATTTGAATGCATGTATAAAAAATTCTCATTGGGATAGTACACACAACATCAAAAAATTTAATTAACACATATCCAACACCTAAAGTTTAGCAATTTCAAATCAATCACTTTTTATCTCAACCTTTCTAAAGTGCATGACACCTCAAATCTACTAATAATAAGGATATTTTTTTTTGGAAAAATAGCCGTAGACTAAGCATAAATATGTAAAAATATCAGTACATCATCAATCGGGATCAAACTCCACGCTGTCCTCAACGAGGAGGTCTAAAAGCCTCCCGGGGAGCACACCTCCCCTAACAAAGAAAATTACCATGTTGGGCTAACATAGAACAATAGTCTGCCGCGATATTCGCATCGCGCGAACGGTGAACAAAAATCACATGAGAAAAGTCCAGTATGAAAGAAAGGTAATCAACATGGCGCTCTCCGCCTCGTGAACGGAGAGTCCTCTCCCAATGACGTTGGAGCCTCTAGATTGCTCCAAGACAGTCGCTCTCTATGATGACTCTCTCAATGTCAGCGTCTCTAAGCAGGGGTCTGTCGCAGAATAGTAATTGCCTGCATCTCAGCCTGGAGAGGAGACAGGGCTTATAAACTGGCTCCAGCAGCAACGAGCA